>OY728123.1:1024821164-1029821164 GCA_963277665.1 Viscum album
GACCACGGTGCTCCAAAGATGATTTGAGGTACGATCTGTGTCTATTCCACCCTAGCTATAGTTCTTATAGACACAAGTTCCAATCACTCTTTTATTTCCACAACACTCGTTTAGATCTCATAGATTCTGATGGATATGTTGGCTCGATCCTTATGATTAGATACTCCTATGAGAGAAGATTTGATGATTACACACTATTTCTATAAGGCCCCAGCCTTAAACCTTACTTAATCTTGAGTTATTACAAGATTACACATTTAGGATCTTTTCAGGTTTAGAGTTTTAGAGAATTAGATCATGAAACTTCCATTACATTCCACATTTAAACAAAGTGGTTACATAAAAGACAGTAATCATTCTTCCCATCAACGAAAACATATTTAAAATAAAACACAGATTCTTTCTTGACACATCCTTGACACTATCATCACATCATGTACCATTACCTTGACCTGTGAAAAACATTTCAAAAACTTGGGATGAGCATAAAAAGCTCAGAAAGAGTTATAAAAAATATGGAAAGGAAACATGAGTTCATATATACATTAGAATGAAATCATACTTTACCCATAAAACATATGCATATCAAATCATGAATAAATCATAGAAATCATGAGACATAAAAGGTATATTGAGGAATTCATAACATTCTTACATAGGGAGTAACCCTCTTGGTTACGTTTGGAATACCCACCACAGTATATTCCCTAAATCTATTCGAAGAGACCTTAACGTTTCACTCCTTCGCGTTACCCAATGCATTGGAGAGCTATATCGGGCTCACCCGCCCTTAGTTTATCACGGAACCAACCGTTTTCATAACAATGCCCAATAACCATAACATAAACGTATCACATAAAACATTCATAAAGTAAACATAACATTTCCAAATTTCAATCACAATATAACATTTTAGGATATTTAAATAATGAATCCATTCAAAAAGAAACCATTTCCAAAACCATTTAAAAAATTTAATAAAGAGATTTTTGAATCAAAGTGTCCCATACCACCATGAATAATTTAAAATTTTAAACCATTAATATCCATATAAATAAATCCTTAAAACCACTTTGAAAACATGGATATTAATAAGAACAAATAATTAAAACATTTAAAGCAATATTTTGGTTAAAGGGGTTCTACCAAAATTATCGACACTTGAATAAAATAATTGAGGAATAACATTTAGTCAGAACTTTATAATATCATGAGAATAAATGGATTCATGATATAATATTCCAAAGGACAGTATATACACCATATAAGAGTGAATTGGTGCATAAAAACAATGAAGTCTCAGTAGAAATGTCAAATGTGATGAATTCCCTTATAAAGAAGGTATCCTTAAATTAAGGATAATTCAATCTCAAAATTATGTGTGACAAATATAAATACACCCAATATAAGTGGATATTAAGTTTAAAACAATAAAAGATCATTCACACATATTCAAAATATGACATATTCAATAACTACATGTTGAACCCAAAGAAATCGAAATTGGGTTAAAAAGCTCCCTTGGTAAAATTCGACAGCCTAACAGCATCACTTGAAAATTCAGAAAATGAGTTGATGAGAGATAAAAAGGGCATATAATCACTTGGACATAAAATTTACATCAATAAGGATATAAAAGAACATATCCCAAGGTAATAGTATGTTAATTAAAATACATTACAAAATAAGTCTTTTAAAAAGAGGAGGGTGAAAGGTCCCCCTACCGAGTTGGGTAACTTTCGAAACGTACACCCCATGGAAGAAGGGTCATACAATGAAGATGTGAATACCCATAAATGAAATTATACTACACAAAGTGTATAATAATGGGAAGTACATACACCACTCAAAGGAAATTGTGGCAAATGTAGCATAAATCTCACGGGAATAAAAGTGAGATGAAAAATCCCTTACGAAAACTCGGCAGCCTAACGACGCCACTTAAAACTTCCAAAATTGATTGATTAGAGAAAATAGGGTATCTCATCATATTACCATAAAATTTACAGTGAGAGGAATATAAAATAACATCCCCCATAATAACAAATAGGAGCTTAAAAGAAGTGACATAAAGGAGAGTACTTAAAAAGAAAGAGAGAGGTTATATCTCTTACGAAAATTCGGCAGCCCAACGGCGCCACTCAAAACTTCCAAAATGGATTGATGAGAGAGAATAGGGTATCTAATCATTTTAACATAAAAATTACAGTAAGAGTAATATAAAATAACATCCCAATAACAAGAAAGATGTGCTTTAAAAGGAATGACATAAAAGATTGTACTTAAAAAGAAAGAGAGGAGTATGATCCCTTACCTCGGGTCCGAATTGACTCGATCGTTCTTTAATCTCCTGAATAATAAACTTGAGTTAATTTATACTTCCTTAAGAACCTTTTTCAAGTTCATTATTCCTTTTATATCACTTATTACCATGTCATAAACATTATGTAATCATTTAAGTTAATAATATTTGTTTTTCCGATATTTGGTTCTTAAGTCGAAAGTGGACTTCTTACAATTACATGTTGTTCGTGTGGACAAATGTTCATTATATACAGAATTTTATTCATGATTTATATATCATATATATCATATATATCCAGTATATTTATGCATTTACAATATTACATAACATTTAGAGTTAAGAAATGAAATGCACCGTTCATGGAGATGGTAAACCGTACGTACGCATGAACGCTACTTCCATTTCTATTTCATATTTAATGGAATTAAAACATAATGATACATAATAGTATTTTAAGTCCAGTATGGTATCATATATAATATCATTAAATATATCCTTCATACGTACCACATATGGTATTAACGAATCAAATAACTTTGAGGGGGCGGTAGTCCGCACTTCCTTAAATGAAGATATCGCGTTTACCCATAATGGAAACCATAAAGGTATGACATAAATGAAAAATAAATAAGCTTAAGTAAAACATAAACATATTAGATATCATATATAAATATAGTGTCATCTTAATGGCCACCTTTGAAGGTGTTAGAAGAATGTTGAACAATCATCGTTTCGGGAGGCAGAAATTCGCCATCCACGGAAACCGTATGTTCTTTAACCATTAGATGTAGGTGTGTGTAAGTGTAGCTCTAATACTTCTTATAAAAACATCATAGTATATTGAATATACTGGAGTTGTTACAAAAGAAAAGAATAAAAAGAGTTTAGGGGGTTGGAGAAGTAAAATAAAACAAAAGGACTCAAGTGAAGACATTACCTTAAAATCGGGTAACTTCCTTTGATTTGATCTCAAAGGCTTCCTTGGAAAGGATTATGCCCAAATTGAGGCTTCAAGGAGTTAGAGAGGGATGTGGAGAGACAAAATGTACAGGGGTTGGCCAAGCCAAAGGCTTTGGGAGTATGGGTAAGGAGGTAGAGGTGGGGGCCTTTTATAAGAGGAGAGGAGGGGCACTCTTGGAAAGTAAAGAATAGTCACTTTATTTTAAAATTATATTCGGATTTAAGAGGTCTCAAATTGATATAATTATAGTATAAGGTGATAAGGGTTATAAATACACTCATTCAATAGGTTTTGGACATTTGTAGGTCTTAGATATTACATTATCTTTCCATTTTATTTAAATCGTTAAATAATGAGGTCATCGCTGCATCATCATGATGTCATAAATAATTTAATTTATTTAATGTATAAAAATTATAAAAAAAATACTATGATGTAGGAAATCGTTTTATATTTCCAATGAATATTTATAGTCAAAAATATGATTTGTATAACCCCATGTAAAAATTGTTTTATTAAAACAACTCATGTTTGTGACATTTTTATTTTAACTTTAAATAAAACGATATTAATGTCATTTTCCAACCAAAGTGGCTTCATGGGGTCCCCAAGTTTACCCATGGATTTTCTTGGTCATCCATGACACATACAATGAGGGTAGGACATGTGTCTAGGTCATTTTAATTTTATTAAAACACTATTCTTACCTTAAACTACACTAATTACCTCTAACCGCGATTAAGAACTTAAAAGTTACTATTCACCAAAAAATTATTTTAAACTCATTGAACCACATTTTACTTATTAATGAAAACCACGTATGTCATATTTTTGAAATTCAAAATACAGAAGTGGTAAAATTTCATTTAAACGAAAAATCAGTTTTTATAAGTACCACTTAGTGGTTTCACTATTCATCAAAAATTGAAGTTTTTCAGAAAAATCCCAAAAATTTACCCTAATATATATTTGATATTACGAATTCAAAAATTAATTCTATTTTAAAAAATTCAAAACATATAAGTCACATTAATTAATTTAATAATTAATTCCTGCTGTCAGAGCAAATAGCGTGTTTTTATGAAACAATAAGTATCAAAAGATTGACACTAGTTTAAGTCTGACTTCAAAGTGAAATTAATTCCAACGACCACTATTGGATTTAATGGTAAAAATATATTCTAATTTCACTTTAAAACCAATTCAAAAGATAATCTAATCATATAAATAAATTAGATTAAAAAAAGGTTTTGAATTAAAATACAACATTTTACACTATTCATTAAAAAAATAAACTTTATCGGAAAGATACCAAAAATTTGCACAAAGTAAATTTTGATTTCCTGATTCCAAAGAAGAGTTTTATTTGGTCCAATATAATGTATAAGAGTGAACAAAACTATATTTAATGACGGTTCTCCATCAAAAGGCGATAAGTGAACCTTTAGTGAAAACTATGACATATACGCCTAAAATTGAATTCTTTCCGTATTTTAAGCCTTTATCTTTTATTGGATAAATGTAAAAACATTTAAAAACATATATAATCATATTTTAGTTATTTCTATCCATTCCCGCCAACACAACGGCTACTTTTTAACTACCATTTAAAATAATATTATTTTATTATTAGAGTGCAACGTAAGATTCCCAAGAAACTCATTGTTGCGTGTTGGGTACGCCATCGAGCATAGTGTTCCCTTTAAAGTCATATTAATATTTTATTCACAAATATGGATAAATATAAAAATGTCATATTCTTTATTTACCTGAGGTGTTACATCCTTACCCCCATTTGGGAATTGCGTCCTCGCAATTTTTAAAATTGTGCTTGGAAATATCCTTGAAAGTCCCACATCGGAACAAGAGTCGGTAAAATAATCACTTTAAAATAAAGAAAGATAAGTACAAAGGTCACCCGAGTTAACCCATAATAGGATTCCGTGTAGGAAGACATGGACATGGAATAAAAGGCAAAGGTTCATGTTCTTGAGGGAGAGTGATAGTAAACATGTTTAGGAGAAAGTTAACCACAAGAAAATCACAAACTTGTGATGGGTTGAACGGTATTCGATTCCCCAGTAGGAAAAGTTAATAGACAATATTTTTTTGTTTTTTTTATTGAGGAATTTATTCATAAGGAAACATAATTACTTATCATGTTGAATTTAAACTTTTATTAGATTTCTTACACAAACTCATATTTTCTCCAAAAGACGAGTATTTAGGAAGACTTGTTCACTATAATCAACTTCTAGAGAATCACCTAATCCACAAAAGAGAACTATATACTTCCCATTTCTTTAGACTTTAACCAAACCAAAAACAAAATGGTTAGTACAAGATCAGATAATCCAGAAAAGGATAACCCTGTATAAAAAGAAAATCTATTCTTAATCTCCAAAATTTGTCCAACAAAACCCAAAGTTCAACGAAGACCATTCGATAAACAATTTGTCCATAAAATTATTCAAAGTAAAACAAACTAAGATTGAAACCCAAATATTTAAAGCATTTAGTCACATAGTCTTCCAAGGTACAAATTAACTTTTATCTCCAAATAACATCAGTTGCTCTTAAATTCTCATATTGAAAAATAATTAACCTAATCACATATCCTCCATGATAGGTTAATCATTTCCATAGATAACCCAAAATTAACTTACTCTTGATTACTAAAATCATATAACTAAAACAATTTAGTAAAACTAACTAGGGACTTCACATAGTCCAGTGGTAGGCGATAAATACCAGTCACACTTTGGTTGTGGGGTCGATTCCCGCAGCTTTGTCCAACGCGACGGGTTGTCACACGGTCTGCGTGATGTCCTTTTTCCAAAACTATATAATTCTCAAATCATTCCCCAAAAAGAGATAAAATCATCAAAAATAACCATAACATAATTTAACCCTAATTTTATCTCATGCCTTTCATTTCCATCATAACATATAGTAACCCATAATTACCTCAAAAGTAAGGATCATATAAACTCTAATGGTTACCTTTATATTCGTACATGATGCATTAAGGATCATACCAAGGTTCAAGTGGTTGATCATGACTCCTTGATAGTTGGTTTAGAACAACCACGAGTTTCCTCATTGAATCCCTCATTTTATCTAGTATCTTAATCAGAGAACCACCACAGTTTCCTTCAAACATGTTGTCTCTTTGGTGCCTGCTAGATCCATCCATTCACTAAAAACAGAAATGTCAGTGTGAGTATATCAACAAAACCATCATGTACTAATGAGGAAGGTAAACACTAAGATATACTTACTCATTCACTTTATCTGAAACTAGGACTCTTTTTGAAATCCTAACCATTATGGTAATGTCACTTATGCTTAGAGAATACCCTAACCTCTAAAGTTATCTAAACCGACCTCTGATACCAACTATAAGGCCCCAGCCTTAAACCTTACTTAATCTTGAGTTATTACAAGATTACACATTGAGGATCTTTTCAGATTTAGAGTTTTAGATAATTAGATCATGAAACTTGCATTACATTCCACATTTAAACAAAGTGGTTACATAAAATACAATATTCATTCTTCCCATCAACGGAAACATATTTAAAATAAAACACGGATTATTTCTTGACACATCCTTGAAACTATCATCACATCATGTACCTTTCCCTTGATCTGTGAAAAAAATTTCAAAAACTTGGGATGAGCATAAAAAGCTCAGTAAGAGTTATAAAAAATATGGAAAGGAAACATGAGTTCATATATACATTAGAATGAAATCATACTTTACACATAAAACATAGGCATATCAAATCATGAATAAATCATAGAAATCATGAGACATAAAAGGTATCTTGAGGCATTCATAACATTCTTACGTAGGGAGTAACCCTCTTGGTTACGTTTGGAATACCCACCATAGCATATTCCCTAAATCTCTTCGGAGAGACATTAACGTTTCACTCCTTCGCGTTACCCAATTCATTGGAGAGCTATATCGGGCTCACCCGCCCTTAGTTTATCACGGAACCACCCGTTTTCATAACAATGCCCAAGAACCATAACATAAACGTATCACATAAAAAATGCATAAAGTAAACATAACATTTACACATTTCAATCACAATATAACATTTTAGGATATTGAAATAATGAATCCATTCAAAAAGAAACCATTTCCAAAACCATTTAAAACATTTAATAAAGAGATTTTTGAATCAAAGTGTCCCATACCACCTTGAAGCTTTTAAAATTTTAAACCATTAATATCCATATAAATAAATCCTTAAAACCACTTTGAAAACATGGATATTAATAATAACAAATAATTAAAACATTTAAAACGATATTTTGGTTAAAGGGGTTCTACCAAAATTAGCGACACTTGAATACAAAAATTAAGGAATAAAATTTAGTCAGAACCTTATAATATCATGAGAATAAATGGATTCATGATATAATATTCCAAAGGACAGTATATACACAATATAAGAGTGAATTGGTGCATAACAACAATTAAGTCTCAGTAGAAATGTCAAATGTGATGAATTCCCTTATAAAGAAGGTATCCTTAAATTAAGGATAATTCAATCTCAAAATTATGTGTGACAAATATAAATACACCCAATATAAGTGTATATTAAGTGTAAAAAAATAAAAGGTCATTAAAACATATTCAAAAGATGACATATTCAATAACTACATGTTGAACCCAAAGAAATCGAAATTGGGTTAAAAAGTTCCCTTGGTAAAATTCGACAGCCTAACAACATCACTTCAAAATTCAGAAAATGAGTTGATGAGAGATAAAAAGGGCATATCTTCACTTTGACATAAAATATACATCAATAAGGATATAAAAAAACATATCCCAACATAATAGTATGTTAATTAAAAGGCATAACAAAAGAAGTCTTTTAAAAAGAGGAGGGTGAAAGGTCCCCTTACCGAGTTGGGTAACTTTCGAAACGTACACCCCATGGAAGAAGGGTCATAAAATGAAGATGTGAATACCCAAAAATGAAATTATACTACACAAAGTTTATAATAATGGGCAGTACATACACCACTCAAAGGAAATTGTGGAAAATGTAGCATAAATCTCATAGGAATAAAAGTGAGATGAAAAATCCCTTACGAAAACTCGGCAGCCTAACGGCGCCACTTAAAACTTCCAAAATGGATTGATGAGAGAAATTAGGGTATCTCATCATATTACCATAAAATTTACAGCGAGAGGAATATAAAATAACATCCCCATCATAACAAAGAGGATCTTAAAAGAAGTGACATAAAGGAGAGTACTTAAAAAGAAAGAGAGAGGTTATATCTCTTATGAAACTTCGGCAACCTAACGACACCACTCAAAACTTCCAAAATGGATTGATGAGAGAGAATAGGGTCTCTCATCATTTGAACATAAAAATTACTGTAATAGTAATATAAAAGAACATCCCAATAACAAGAAAGACGAGCTTTAAAAGGAATGACATAAAATATTGTACTTAAAAAGAAAGAGAGGAGTAGGATCCCTTACCTTGGGTCTGATTTGACTCGATCGTTCTTTAATCTCCTGAATAATAATCTTGAGTTAATTTATACTTCCTTAAGAACATTTTTCAAGTTCATTATTCCTTTTATATCACTTATTACCATGTCATAAACATTATGTAATCATTTAAGTTAATAATATTTGTTTTTCCGATATTTGGTTTTTAAGTCGAAAGTGGACTTCTTACAATTACATGTTGTTCGTGTGGCCAAAAGTTAATTATATCCAGAATTGTATTCATGATGTAGATATCATATATATCATATATATCCAGTACATTTATTCATTTACAATATTACATAACATTTAGAGTTAAGAAATAAAATGCACCGTTCATGGAGACGGTAAGCCGTACGTACGCATGAACGCTACTTCCATTTCTATTTCATATTTAATGGAATTAAAACATAATGATACATAATAGTATTTTAATTACAGTATGGTATCATATATAATATCATTAAATATATCCTTTATACATACCACATATGGTATTAACGAATCAAATCACTTTGAGGGGGCGGTAGTCCGCACTTCCTTAAATGAAGATATCGCGTTTACCCATAATGGAAACCATAAAGGTATGCCATAAATGAAAAATACAGAAGCTTAAGTAAAACATAAAGATATTAGATATCATATATAAATATAGTGTCATATTAATGGCCACCTTTGAAGGTGTTAGAAGAATGTTGAACAATCATCGTTTCGGGAGGCAGAAATTCGCCATCCACAGAAACCGTATGTTCTTTAACCATTAGATGTAGGTGTGTGTAAGTTTAGCTCGAATCCTTCTTATAAAAACATCCTAGTATATTGAAGATAATGGAGTTGTTACAAAATGAAAGAATAAAAAGAGTTTAGGGGGTTGGAGAAGTAAAATAAAACAAAAGGACTCAAGTGAAGACATTACCTTAAAATTGGGTAACTTCCTTTGATTTGAGCTCAAAGGCTTCCTTGGAAAGGATTATTCCCAAAGTGAGGATTCAAGGAGTTATAGAGGGATGTGGAGAGACAAAATGGGCAGGGGTTGGCCGAGCCAAAGGCTTTGGGAGTATGGGTAAGGAGGTAGAGGTGGGGGCCTTTTATAAGAGGAGAGGAGGGGTACTCTTGGAAAGTAAAGAAAAGTCACTTTATTTTAAAATGATATTCGGATTTAAGAGGTCCCACATTGATATAATTCGAGGATAAGGTTATAAGGGTTCTAAATCCACTCATTCAATAGGTTTTGGACATGTTTAGGTCTTAGATATTACATTATCTTTCCATTTTATTTAAATCGTTAAATAATGAGGTCATCGCTGCATCATCATGATGTCATAAATAATTTAATTTATTTAATGTCTAAAAATTATAAAAAAATACTATGATGTAGGAAATATTTTTAGATTTCCAATGAATATTTATAGTAAAAAATATGATTTGTATAACCCCATGTAAAAATTGTGTTAGTAAAACAACTCATGTTTGTGACATTTTTATTTTAACTTTAAATAAAAAGATATTAATGTCATTTTCCAACCAAAGTGGATTCATGGGGTCCCCAAGTTGACCCATGGATTTTCTTGGTCAGCCATGACACATCCAATGAGGGTAGGACATGTGTCTAGGTCATTTCATTTTATTAAAACATTATTCTTACCTTAAACTACACTAATTACCTCTAATCGCGATTAAGAACTTAAAAGTTACTATTCACCAAAAAATTATTTTAAACTCATTGAACCACATTTTACTTCTTAATGAAAACCATGTATGTCGGATTTTTGAAATTCAAAACACAGAAGTGGTAAAATTTCATTTAAACGAAAAATCAGTTTTTATAAGTACCACTTAGTGGTTTCACTATTCATCAAAAATTGAAGTTTTTCAGAAAAATACCAAAAATTCACCCTAAGATATATTTGATATTCCGAATTCAAAAATGAAGTCTATTTTACAAAATTCAAAACATATAAGTCACATTAATTAATTTAATAATTAATTCCCGCTGTCAGAGCAAATAGCGTGTTTTTATGAAACAATAAGTATCAAAAGATTGACACTAGTTTTAGTCTGATTTCAAAGTGAAATTAATTCCAATGACCACTATTGGATTTAATGGTAAAATTATATTCTAATTTCACTTTAAAACCAACTCAAAAGATAATCTAATCATATAAATAAATTAGATTAAAAAAAGGTATTGAATTAAAATACAACATTTTACACTATTCATTAAAAAAATGAACTTTATCGGAAAGATACCAAAAATTTGCACAAAGTAAATTTTGATGTCATGATTTGAAAGAAGAGTTTTATTTGGTCCAATAGAATTTATAGGAGTGAACAAAACTATATTTAATGGCGGTTCTCCATCAAAAGGCGATAAGTGAACCTTTAGTGAAAACTATGGCATATACGCCTAAAATTGAATTCTTTCCGTATTTTAATCCTTTATCTTTTATTGGATAAATGTAAAAACATTTAAAAACATATATAATCATATTTTAGTTATTTCTATCCATTCCTGCCAATACAACGGCTACATGTTAACTACCATTTAAAATAATATTATTTTATTATTAGTGTGCAATGTAAGATTCCCAAGAAACTCGTTGTTGCGTGTTGGGTACGCCATCGAGCATAGCATTCCCTTTAAAGTAATATTAATATTTTATTCACAAATATGGATAAATATAAAAATTTCATATTCTTTATTTACCTGGGGTGTTACATCCTTCCCCCCTTTTGGGAATTGCGTCCTCGCAATTTTTAAAATTGAGCTTGGAAACATCCTTGAAAGTCCCACACCGGAACAAGAGTCGGTAAAACAATCACTTTAAAATAAAGAAGGATAAGTACAGAGGTCACCCGAGTTAACCCATAATAGGATTCCGTGTAGGAAAACATGGACATGGAAGAAAAATCAAAGGTTCATGTTCTTGAGGGAGAGTGATAGTAAACATGTTTAGGAGAAAGTTAACCACAAGAAAATCACAAACTTGTGATGGGTTAAACGGTATTCGATTCCACAGTAGGAAAAGTTAATAGACAACATTTTTTTGTTTTTTTATTGAGGAATTTATTCATAAGGAAACATAATTACTTATCATGTTGACTTTCAGCTTTTATTAGATTTCTTACACAAATTCATATTTTCTCCAAAAGACGAGTATTTAGGAAGACTTGTTCACTATAATCAACTTCTAGAGAATCACCTAATCCACAAAAGAGAACTATATACTTCCCATTTCTTTAGACTTTAACCAAAACCAAAACCAAAATGTTTAGTACAAGATCAGATAATCCAGAAAAGGATAACCCTTTATAAAAAGAAAATTTATTCTTAATCTCCAAAATTTGTCCAACAAAACCCAAAGTTCAATGAAGACCATTAGATAAACAATTTGTCCATAAAATTATTCAAAGTAAACCAAAATAAGATTGAAACCCAAATATTTGAAGCATTTAGTCACATAGTCTTCCAAGGTACAAATTAACTTTTATCTCCAAATAACATCAGTTTCTCTTAAATTCTCATATTGAAAAATAATTAACCTAATCACATATCCTCCATGATAGGTTAATCATTTCCATAGATAACCCAAAATTAACTTACTCTTGATTCCTAAAATCATCTAACTAAAAAAAATTAGTCAAACTAACCAGGGACTTCACGTAGTCCAGTGGTAGGCGATAAATACCAGTCACACTTTGGTTGTGGGTTCGATTCCCGCAGCTTTGTCCGACGTGACGGGTTGTCACACCGTCTGCGTGATGTCCTTTTTCCAAAACTATATAATTCTAAAATCATTCCCCAAAAAGAGATAAAATCATCAAAAATAACCATAAAATAATTTAACCCTAATTTTATCTCATGCCTTTCATTTCCATCATAACATATAGTAACCCATAATTACCTCAAAAGTAAGGATCATATAAACTCTAATGGTTACCTTTATATTTATTACCTGAACTTCCACATCGATTGGTCATCTCGTACATGATTCATTAAGGATCATACCAAGGTTCAAGTGGTTGATCATGACTCCTTGATAGTTGGTTTAGAACAACCACGAGTTTCCTCATTGAATCCCTCATTTTATCTAGTATCTTAATCAGAGAACCACCACAGTTTCCTTCAAACCTGTTGTCTCTTTGGTGCCTGCTAGATCCATCCATTCACTAAAAACAGAAATGTCAGTGTGAGTATATCAAAAAAACCATCATGTACTAATGAGGAAGGTAAACACTAAGATATACTTACTCATTCACTTTATCTGAAACTAGGACTCTTTCTGAAATCCTAACCATTATGGTAATGTCACTTATGCTTAGAGAATACCCTAACCTCTAAAGTTATCTAAACCGACCTCTGATACCAACTATAAGGCCCCAGCCTTAAACCTTACTTAATCTTTAGTTATTACAAGATTACACATTGAGGATCTTTTCAGGTTTAGAGTTTTAGAGAATTAGATCATGAAACTTGCATTACATTCCACATTTAAACAAAGTGGTTACATAAAAGATAGTATTCATTCTTCCCATCAACGGAAACATATTTAAAATAAAACACGGATTCTTTCTTGACACATCCTTTACACTATCATCACATCATGTACCTTTCCCTTGACCTGTGAAAAATATTTCAAAAACTTGGGATGAGCATAAAAAGCTTAGTAAGAGTTATAAAAAATATGGAAAGGAAATATGAGTTCATATATACATTATAATGAAATCATACTTTACCCATAAAACATAGGCATATCAAATCATGAATAAATCATAGAAATCATGAGACATAAAAGGTATCTTGAGGCATTCATAACATTCTTACGTAGGGAGTAACCCATCATAGTATATTCCCTAAATCTCTTCGGAGAGACCTTAACGTTTCACTCCTTCGTGTTACCCAATGCATTGGAGAGCTATATCGGGCTCACCCGCCCTTAGTTTATCACGGAACCACCCATTTTCATAACAATTCCCAAGAACCATAACATAAACGTATCACATAAAACATGCATAAAGTAAACATAAAATTTCCACATTTCAATCACAATATAACATTTTAGGATATTGAAATAATGAATCAATTCAAAAAGAAACCATTTCCAAAACCATTTAAAACATTTAATAAAGAGATTTTTGAATTAAAGTGTCCCATACCACCTTGAAGATTTTAAAATTTTAAACCATTAATATCCATATAAATAAATCCTTAAAACCACTTTGAAAACATGGATATTAATAAGAACAAATAATTAAAACATTTAAAGCGATATTTTGGTTAAAGGGGTTCTACCAAAATTAGCGACACTTGAATATAATAATTGAGGAATAAAATTTATTAATAACTTTATAATATCATGAGAATAAATGTATTCATGATATAATATTACAAAGGACAGTATATACACCATATAAGAGTGAATTGGTGCATAACAACAATGAAGTCTCAGAAGAAATGTCAAATGTGATGAATTCCCTTATAAAGAAGGTATCCTTAAATTAAGGATAATTAAATCTCAAAATTATGTGTGACAAATATAAATACACCCAATATAAGTGGATATTAAGTGTAAAACAATAAAAGGCCATTCAAACATATTCAAAAGATGACATATTCAATAACTACATGTTGAAACCAAATAAATCGAAATTGGGTTAAAAAGTTCCCTTGGTAAAATTCGACTGCCTAACGGCATCACTTCAAAATTCATAAAATGAGTTGATGAGAGATAAAAAGGGAATATCATTACTTGGACATAAAATTTAAATCAATATGGATATAAAATAACATATCCCAACATTATAGTATGTTAATTAAAAGACATAACAAAATAAGTCTTTTAAAAAGAGGAGGGTGAAAGGTCCCCTTACCGAGTTGGGTAACTTTCGAAACATACACCCCATGGAAGAAGGGTCATACAACAAAGATTTGAATACCCATAAATGAAATTATACTACAAAAAGTTTATAATAATGGGCAGTACATACACTACTCAAAGGAAATTGTGGAAAATGTAGCATAAATCTCATGGGAATAAAAGTGAGATGAAAAATCCCTTACGAAAACTCGGCAGCCTAACGGCGCCACTTAAAACTTCCAAAATGGATTGATGAGAGAAAATAGGGTATCTCATCATATTACCATAAAATTTATAGTGATAGGAATACAAAATAACATCCCCCATCATAACAAAGAGTAGCTTAAAAGAAGTGACATAAAGGAGAGTACTTAAAAAGAAAGAGAGAGGTTATATCTCTTATGAAAATTCGGTAGCCTAACGGCGCCACTCAAAACTTCCAAAATGCATTGATGAGAGAGAATAGGGTCTCTAATCATTTGAACATAAAAATTACAGTAAGAGTAATATAAAATAACATCCCAATAACAAGAAATATGAGCTTTAAAAGGAATGACATAAAATATTGTACTTAAAAAGAAAGAGAGGAGTAGGATCCCTTACCTCGGGTCCGACTTGACTCGATCGTTCTTTAATATACTGAATAATAAACTTGAGTTAATTTATACTTCCTTAAGAAACTTTTTCAAGTTCATTATTCCTTTTATATCACTTATTACCATGTCATAAACATTATGTAATCATTTAAGTTAATAATATTTGTTTTTATGATATTTGGTTCTTAAGTCGAAAGTGGACTTCTTACAATTACATGTTGTTCGTGTGGCCAAATGTTCATTATATACAAAATTTTATTCATGATGTAGATATAATATATATCATATATATCCAGTATATTCATTCATTTACAATATTACACAACATTTAGAGTTAAGAAATGAAATGCACCGTTCATGGAGACGGTAAGCCGTACGTACGCATGAACGCTACTTCCATTTCTATTTCATATTTAATGGAATTAAAACATAATGGTAGATAATAGTATTTTAATTCCAGTATGGTATCATATATAATATCATTAAATATATCCTTTATACGTACCACATATGGTATTAACGAATCAAATCACTTTGAGGGGGCGGTAGTCCGCACTTCCTTAAATGAAGATATCGCGTTTACCCATAATGGAAACCATAAAAGTATGCCATAAATGAAAAATACATAATCTTAAGTAAAACATAAACATATTAGATATCATATATAAATATAGTTTCATATTAATGGCCACCTTTGAAGGTGTTAGAAGAATTTTGAACAATCATCGTTTCGGGAGGCAGAAATTCGCCATCCACGGAAACCGTATGTTCTTTAACCATTAGATGTAGGTGTGTGTAAGTGTAGCTAGAATACCTCTTATAAAAACATACTAGTATATTGAATATAATGTATTTGTTACAAAAGAAAAGAATAAAAAGAGTTTAGGGGGTTGGAGAAGTAAAATAATACAAAAGGACTCAAGTGAAGACATTACCTTAAAATCGGGTAAATTCCTTTGATTTGAGCTCAAAGGCTTACTTGGAAAGGATTATGCCCAAAGTTAGGCTTCAAGGAGTTAGAGAGGGATGTGGAGAGACAAAATGGGCAGGGGTTGGCCGAGCCAAAGGCTTTGGGGTATGGGTAAGGAGGTAGAGGTGGGGGCCTTTTATAAGAGGAGAGGAGGGGCACTCTTGGAAAGTAAAGAAAAGTCACTTTATTTTAAAATGATATTCGGATTTAAGAGGTACCACATTGATATAATTCGAGGATAAGGTGATAAGGGTTCTAACTCCACTCATTAAATAGGTTTTGGACATGTGTAGGGCTTAGATATTACATTATCTTTCCATTTTATTTAAATCATTAAATAATGAGGTCATCGCTGCATCATCATGATGTCATAAATAATTTAATTTAATTAATGTCTAAAAATTATAAAACAAATAATATGATGTATGAAATATTTTTAGCTTTCCAATGAATATTTATAGTCAAAAATATGACTTGTATAACCCCATGTAAAAATTGTTTTAGTAAAACAACTCATGTTTGTGACATTTTTATTTTAACTTTAAATAAAAAGATATTAATGTCATTTTCCAACCAAAGTGGCTTCATGGGGTCCCCAAGTTGACCCATGGATTTTATTGGTCATCCATGACACATCCAATGAGGGTAGGACATGTTTCTAGGTCATTTAAGTTTATTAAAACATTATTCTTACCTTAAACTACACTAATTACCTCTAATCGCGATTAAGAACTTAAAAGTTACTATTCACCAAAAAATTATTTTAATCTCATTGAACCACATTTTACTTCTTAATGAAAACCATGTATGTCGGATTTTTGAAATTCAAAACACAGAAGTGGTAAAATTTCATTTAAACGAAAAATCAGTTTTTATAAGTACCACTTAGTGGTTTCACTATTCATCAAAAATTGAAGTTTTTCAAAAAAATCCCAAAAATTCACCCTAATCTATATTTGATATTCCGAATTCAAAAATGAAGTCTATTTTACAAAATTCAAAACATATAAGTCACATTAATTAATTTAATAATTAATTCCCGCTGTCAGAGCAAATAACGTGTTTTTATGAAACAATAAGTATCAAAAGATTGACACTAGTTTTAGTATGATTTCAAAGTGAAATTAATTCCAATGACCAATATTGTATTTAATGGTAAAAATATATTCTAATTTCACTTTAAAACCAATTCAAAAGATAATCTAATCATATAAATAAATTAGATTAAAAAAAGGTTTTGAATTAAAATACAACATTTTACACTATTCATTAAAAAAATGAACTTTATCAGAAAGATACCAAAAATTTTCACAAAGTAAATTTTGATGTCCTGATTCTAAAGAAGAGTTTTATTTGGTCCAATAGAATTTATAAGAGTGAACAAAACTATATTTAATGACGGTTCGCCATCAAAAGGCGATAAGTGAACCTTTAGTGAAAACTATGGCATATACGCCTAAAATTGAATTCTTTCCATATTTTAAGCCTTTATCTTTTATTGGATAAATGTAAAACATTTAAAAACATATATAATAATATTTTAGTTATTTCTATCCATTCCCTCCAATACAACGACTAATGTTAACTACCATTTAAAATAATTTTATTTTATTATTAGAGTGCAACCTAAGATTCCCAAGAAACTCGTTGTTGCGTGTTGGGTACACCATCGAGCATAGCGTTACCTTTAAAGTCATATTAATATTTTATTCACAAATATGGATAAATATGAAAATGTCATATTCTTTATTTACCTGGGGTGTTACAATTGAAGGTAGTGTGAGCTCACTCTAGGAAGCGAGAGCTTTGTCTGTGATCTCCTAGTAGCATCATTGAGGCCTTATGATGTCATCTTGGGTATGGACTAGCTATCCATAGTCCATGCTCAGATTGACTGTTTTAGGCGCAAAGTGTGGTGTGTCCATGAGGATGGGACCATGTTTTCCTTCACCGGTGAGAAGGGAACCTTTATAGTACAGGATGGACTTTCTCTAAAGAGGGTTAAACCAATCACTCATCAGTTGGCTAGCCTTACCCTTGGAGTATTTGACATGAGGAGTTTGAGTTATCATGTAGTGGTGGACCAGTATGCTGATGCCTTTCCTGATGATGTTCTGGGACTACCTCCTTGCAGAGAGGTAGACTTATACATTGACCGATACCCCAGGATGACACCGATATCTATTCCAGCATATCAGATGCCCCCCTCAGAGCTTTGTGAGTTGTGGATACAGTTGGAGGACTTTCATGGGTAGGGGTTCATAATGCCCAGTGTTTCTCCATGGGAATCCCTGATTTTTTCACCAAGAAGGCAGATGGGTGTCTGAGGATTTTCGTGGACTATCAGCACTTGAACTAGGTGACCATGAAGAACAAATATCAATTCTCAAGGATTTATGATCTCTTTGACCAGCTGAAGGGAGATCGATGGTTTTTGAATATAGACCTTAGATGAAGCTATCACCAGATCAGGGTACGGGATGACGATGTACTGAAGACAACCTTCAGATGTCGGTATGGCGATTACGAGTTCTTGGTGATTCCCTTAAGCATGACCAATGCTCTGGAAGTGTTCATGGGGATCATGAATAGGTTCTTCCAGCCTTACCTCAATCTCTTTGTGGTGGTCTTCATTGACAACATCTTGATATACATGGTGTTAGAGGTGGAGCACTCCACGCACCTATAGATAGTTCTGAATACACTCTGAGGGCACCAAATTTATCGAAAGATGTCAAAGTGAGAGTTCTGGATACAAGAAGTCCACTTCCTAGGGAACTTTATCTCGGAGGCTGTAGTTGTAGTGGATCTGGAAAAGATAGAGGTAGTTCTTGCTTGGGAGCCACCTAGAAGTGTGACCGAGGTGCGTAGTTTCCTGGGATTGGCTAGGTATAATCGAAGATTCGTACCTGACTTTTCCAGGGTTTTGAAACCCTTGTGAGCTTTGAAAAAGAAGGGACAACCCTTCATGTGGATGGAGAGGTTCCAACAGAGTTTTTTAGGAGCTGAGGCAGAGACTGACGAGTGCCCCCATCTTGAGGCTACCGGAAGATGGCGTTTGGTATGCAGTCTACTACAACACATCAGGGTCCCAAATTGGTTGTGTCCTAATGCAGGAGAGAGTAGTGATCGCCTAAGTCTCATATCATTTGAGACTACATGAGAAGAACTATGCTACCCACGAACCATAGTTAGCAGTAGTGGTATTTGTACTGAATATGTGGCGGCACTACTTGATGGGTGATTGTTTTACAGTCTACTCTGATCACAAGAGTCTCAGGTATATCTTATCACAGAAGGACCTGAAACCGAGACAACAACAATGGATGGAGTTCCTCAAGGACTATGACTTTGAGATAGTCTATACACCTTGGAAGGGGAACGTAGTAGTAGACGTACTCAGCAGGAGGTCTAGTATATAGTTGTTGAGTGGGGCGACAGAGCAGCTATCCGTGTTTCAGTTATCCTTTGTGGATAGAGATAAAGCATCTTACCTCTAGTATATGACTATCACTCCCCCCACTTCTTCAGTGAGTTTAGGAGGTACAGCTTGGATACGTAGACTGCAAGGCCTTACATGATCAAATATCCTCAGGATAGGATCTAGATGTATTTTATGAAGGTTGGAAGCACGTCGTCCTATTCAGAGGGCGCACCATGCTACCAATGATGCTACAAGATGAGATGTTCAAGGATTTCCACACATAACCTTTTGCGGTACATCCTAGATTAGCAAATATGTACCGCGACCTCCGATGTCAGTACTGGTGGACATGGATGAAGAAAGCAGTGGCGAAGTTTGTATCCTGATGTCTCACTTGTTACCAAGTGAAGGCCGAGAATCAGGTACCAGCAGGCTTAGCAGAGCCACTTGAGGTTCCAGAATGGAAGTGGGATGGTATCTCCATGGACTTCGTGACAGGACTACTATGTACGTCCAGGGGCCATGATTTCATTAGGGTGATCATTGACTGAATCACCAAGTCATCCCACTTACTACCCATCCGAGAGTAGGGATCAGTAGAGGGATTGAGATGCCTCTATGTATAAGAGATTGTGAGACTTCACTGGGTTGCATCAACGATCGTCTTAGATTGCGACGCTCATTTTACATCCTGCATGTGGAATTACAGGAGGTGTTTGGGACTCAGCTGCACTTGAGTACCACCTTTCATACACAGACAAATGGTCAAACGGAGCAGACCATACAGACACTCGAGGACATGCTTCATGCTTGTGTCCTCAATTTTTTCTACAATTGGGAGGAACACCTTCCAATGGTGGAGTTTAGATACAACAATAGTTATCACTCCACCATTTGCATGGCTCCGTTTGAGGCCATGTATGGCCGACCTTGCGGATCACCCCTTTGCTAGACAGACTCAGGGGAGTCAGCACTCATGGGTTCAGAGTTGGTATAGGCTACAACAGAGAAGGTGCAGATTATCCAGGAGAGGATGAAGACTACATAGAGCCGAAAGAATTATTATGCCAACCGGAGACGGAGAACCTTGGAGTTTGAAGAGGGAGACAATGTATTCCAACGGGTCTCACCCTGAAGAGGATTACAGAGGTTTAGAAAGGGTGACAAGATATCTCTGAGATTCATCAGATCTTTCCAGGTCCCTAGTAGAGTAGGCGAGGTGGCGTACCATCTAGATATTCCCCCATATATTCACCAAGTGCATAATGTTTTCCATGTGTCGTAGATGAGGAGGTACATGCATGATCCATCACATGTTATCAATTGGGGAAAGATGGACATCGAAAATGGGGCAACATTTGCAGGGTTCCTGGTGGAGATAGAGGATCTACAGAATGGAAACCTTCATGGGCGATTGATTCCTCTGGTTTGAGTTCGTTGGATGCACGAGAATCTCCAGGATATCACATGAGAGTGGGAGGCTCAGATACGTGATCAATACCCCCATTTTCTCCCCTAGTTTTGTTGTAGATTTAAGGGATGAAAAGCCCTAAGTTAGGGAGAATGTAAATACTTGAAAATTCCATATAATGTTTTTATAATATTAGGGATTATTATGAGTCTCCGAAAATTGACGGTGCTTCATTCTGAGTCCCGGTGTGCCCAGAACGGAATTTTGAACTTTTTTTAAAAAAAGTACGTTTAGTAAACGTGCAGGTGGAGTTTTCTATATTTTGGAATAATGCTTGGAATTGAAATCTGAGGACACTGTTGAATTTGAAGAAATGGGATTCGCTTAAGGGCGGATTCACTTAAACCGTAGTAGGTCAGGGGAACAAGTTAGTTTTCAGAATTTTTAAAGAATAATAAAATAACATGAAATTGTTATATTATTTTTCTCCAATAGCTGAGTGGAAGTGGTGGGATCGTTAGGTTATCAATCCATTTAATGGATTGAATCATATGTTGTGTAACCACACCATGTTCAATTAATGCGACTCATTAATTTCACAAATTAATGGGGCCTTAATTGAATGTTGAATTAATTACTTAACTCTTCTTTTGTTTTATTAAAACACGAGCAAAGGGAGATTTGGGAGGAATTTGGTGGTGAGATCCAATGAAGAGCTAGAGAACCTTCTTCCAACAAAGAATGGAGGATTAGACAATGCCTGTTGAGGAATCAGTCCGAAGGTCGACGATCGATGAATGACAACACATGCAAAAATTATCCTTCGTTTGAAATAACCTCGAACGTGGAAGCACAACCATCTGAAGCAGTCACCAATAATTCTCAGTGTAGGGAGTTTATTATTTAAGTTTATCTTTGAGTTATTAAATTTCTACCACTTTTTAATATGCTAACGCAGAGTGCGTGGGCCAAACAAACAAGGCCCAGAACCTCCGTCGCTTCATTCTTGTTGTGTTCTTCGGGGGATGAATTTAAAAATTCAACAGAACCTTGAATCTGGGAGCTACACAGTGACGATGACATCCCAAGAGGCCCGTAGGCATGATCGGAATGGAAAACGGACCACCAGAGCTCACTCGGTGGCCCACGGAAGATCCGTCGGCGCGGTGGCACTGGAAGCCGGTGCTTGCCAGCCACAGAAGGGGGGTGCCTCCGCTCGGTGCCGTGGTGGATGAACAGGAGGGTAGCTCCCGACAGTCCACAGAGGCGGGAGGTGGCACACCATCACATTCCGTGGTGAGGCAGGCCGTGACTTTGTAGCCATAACGAAGGGAGGGAACCCGCTCCCAGCGGGTCCCACGGACAACTAGGCGGTGCCACCTAGCGCCACCATTTAATAGTTGAATGGATCTTTGAGCCATTTGGGAGGCGGACTGCGCAACCCTCATGCGGGTCACGCCAGCCGGCGGGCCGACCCACCGCAGCCTAGGCCAGCTGGGGCTGGCTGGGTTGGTCCACGGCCCAGCGGGTCGATCCTTCCATGGTCTAGCCAAACTAGGCTGGAATAGGCCAGGTCAGACACGTATCGGGTTGGGTCGGCCCGATCGGGTCGGACCAGACTCATACCCTTTTCGGCCTAGATATGTTTAAAAGGCTATATCTCATAAACTAGACGCCCATTTGACGAACCGTATGTGGCACTATAATCCTTTGAATGAGTTGGTCCTTTTTAGATACTCCTCCTAATTTTTGGAGAAAGTTGGTGTATGACTGGTTTGGATCGAACCCAAATCCAACCAGGATCTCGGTACTAAAATGCTTATAACTCATAGACCGAGCATCCGATTGACGCACCGTCTGTCACGTTGGGACCCCTACAACATGGAGGTCATTTGGGTTACTCCTTGTGGAACATCGTGACCGTTGAGGCATAACCTATATCCATAGGATAAAATACTACGGAACTCGAGCGCACCAGGTGCGAGGAATCCCATGGCTGGATGTCATCTGAGTAGCGACCCTGTGTGGATCAACATCATAGAGACCCTATGTGGATCAACATCATAGAGACCCTATATGGATTAGAATCATAGGGACCCTTTTTGGATCAACATCCCGCGACCCTGTGTGGATCCCCATCATAGCGACCCTATGTGGATCAACATCATAACGACCCTGTGTGGATTGGCATCTAACGACCCTATGTGGATCATCATCTAGAGATCCTGTGTGGATCAAAATCATAGCAAACCTATATGGATAAACATCATAAAAACCCTATGTGGATCAACATATAGCGACCTTGTGTGGATCAGCATCATAGCGACCCTATGTGGATCGACATTCTTGCGACCCTGTATGGATCAGAAGTGCGCGACCCAATGAGGACCAGCCTTAAAGTGGCCCATCATGGATCAACGATATACAAACCTGTGTGGATTGACAATGGAACAACTAACTTGTGGTTCAGTTGTGGAAACTTCCAAATGGAATAAAACGATATAGCATTAGGCTAATACTCTTTTTTTCTGAGCTATGAGTTGTATACCTAGTTTGAGATGAGTCTTTGCATTGTGCTTTGTTATTGAGATTAGGCTTTGTGGTTTTACTTTGTAGAATTCTGAGAGACCTTCAGGGGTCTCAGGGTCCCTACTAGGTATTGTAATTCTCACCCATGCACGAGATTCACCCACTCCTTATTGTGTCTTGTGCAGATGACGAGCAGCTCGACTGAGACTATAGGGTCTAGGACCAGGCAGTACACAGTGGTGACTATTGACGTGGAGAGTTGTGGAGACGAGTTGTACCTACCCCTCATGTAGGATCCTTTTTGGACGATCTCATGAGTTGTTTACTTTTTTCTGTTGTAGTTGTATCTTTTCAGTTGGGCTTGTATTCCGGCCCCTTTACTTTCAGTACACACTTTTACTACTACAGTTTTACTTCGTGTTTTCATCTTGTTGTGTTCTTGGATTATGTATTTGTTCAGGTTTAAAGGAAATTCCTTCCCGTTTTAGGGATATGACTTTCTGGTGCTAGTCTCCAACCCCTGGCCTATGGAAGGCGGGTTTGGGGTAGTCATGAAATGGGACCCGGGGGACGTGTCTTGACACTCATCTTGGGAACTTGATGGATCATTCGACTGTTGGGGTGGGAATTACTAAAGTTGATTCATATTCTGTGGAAAATAAGGGGGAACAAGATGTTTTAGGAATCTCTAATCCCTCCAAGATAACTTAAAATGGTTATGGTAGCATTGGTTATAATTTTTTTGAGAATTTATCATCTCTATAAAACATTATAGGGCCATACCCAACATAGTCATCATTTTCAACAACTTGGTCCGAAAAATAAAAGTTACGGTAACAGGACTACAAATGACCAAACATCCCACATTGATGGAACTGATCCGAGAGAGTATGTTGAATATTTTTAGTGTAAACACCAGAAGAGTATGATTAATCTTGATATTTGGGTGTGGTTTCTTTTTTAATTATAGTTCTCTTTCTATAACATTTCAATTGGTAATTATGTGCTAAATTGTTAAAAATATGCTCAAGATCCTCAACTGTATTATCAGAGAAATCCTGTCCTGATGACTAATCAACTAAATTATAATGATATGGTGTAATATTTTAGTAAAAGGAATACATGATAATTTGTTGGATACATTGATGGTTGGGTAATTGATGAATAATCCCTTTAAACCTATCCCAATCTTCATGTAATAACTCATTTTTGTCTTGAAAAAACCATTTATTTTATGTCAAATTTCAGAAATCATCCTTATTGAGTAAAACTTCATAAAAAAATCATTGTAAATCTATCCAAATTTATCAAGGATATCTTCCTCTAACTATTAGAACCATAAATTTTCATTTTCCTTTAAGCAGAATGGAAAAACACTTAACTTTAATTCATTCTCACTGAGGCCTCAAAGTGGAAACTGTTGAATTGTTCCATAAAAATTACTTATGAATTCTAGATAATCTTAATTATGTAGTCCATGATATTATGGTAAAATATACTGGTGGGATTTCTTAATTTCATAATTTCTAGATCTTTGGGTCTTCGTAATATAAGATGGGTTATTGGATATTGTTGGGACCTAAAACTCTATAATACTTACTTAATCCATTATCGCCTTTACCATTGGTCATGGGTTAGAATTATCCTCTTGGTTGGGATTATAATTTGGTTAGTTGATCAAATTTTCCTTGGGATTTTCCTTTTTTTTAGAAAGGAGAGACATGGGCTAGTTTCCCAACCCATATCACTACAGAATTTATTAAAAAGTAAAGAGTTACAAGGCAGTCTTGAGGTGTAATGATGCTACACTAGCAAAAAATGAAACCGGTTACATGGAGATAGAAGAAAAAAAACATAACTATTAAAAATAGAGGAACTATAAGTCTTCATGAAAATACATATTTCATAATTTGAAATCCATAAGTTGTAAGATCTTTATAGGAAGTACAAATCATCATAGAAGGAAAGCACAATGTGAAGCATCGATTATTAAAGGGAAGCATCTATTTATAAATCATGAAATTCCAGCCCATGTGACATGTCAAAAACATGTTAAGAAGAGCATTCAAGAACCTCACCAGCATAGCTACTCCTCTTCCATTCTGCCTACAGTTGATCTAAACCAACATTAAGTCTTTTCTAAAAAAAAAATGAAGGTCAGCTCCCAACAATCAATCAAAACAACCATGAAGAGTTCACAACACCACAAACTAAGTCTGCACATAGCTGAAAACAAGATCATAGAATTGGCCAAAAACCAGAAGCAGTACATTCATACACTAGGCAGGGGAAATCTACATGAATATAAAAACATGCCTGCTTGAAATGGACTAGGAAAAGGGGAAAGATCCAGAATCCGCACTAGTTCAGAGCACAAACAAACCAAACAATCACTAAGTTAGCCTGAGCATGAAATTTCCTTCACACATGAGGAACCTCTTCCATATAAATGGATAAAGGAGAATCATTGAGTCTTGAATTTTCACACTAAGGGTAAGGAGAAACTAGAGGAAGCATTTCCACAGTATTTCCTTGAAATTGAAGTCCGGATTTTTCTTAAATTCTTCCACTACTTTAATGAACATTATTTTTCTGTGTTGAAGGTAGACCTCAATATAAATTTCACCATTTTTATATTGACAGAATAATAATGTATCATGCTCATCCATCCAAGATTTGAGCTCTTTTGAGAAGTCCAATTTTTCCTCAAGTTGATTAGAACCCCTCACTACAGGGTCATTACCATCCTTATAGCTACTATCATTTGAATCAGTTTCCTTAGAAGATGTAGACAACAGTTCCACAACCATAGGTTGTGGAGGGGTGATGATTTTAAAATTCCTAGAGGCTAATAAATATATTGTGATGATCGTTCTCTCAATATTAGAGTAATCTCTATGTTTTTGACACTTTTTGATATTTTGAGTGATGAAGCTATCAACATCAACCATTGGTTTTTTATCTGTTTAGCCCTAAATTTCTTGAAGGAATCTTCAATATGACTAGAATTATCATAATCATCATGAGAAGATTCCCCAAAGTCCGAGTGATCACTCTTTTCCTCAATTTGTGGGGGATGAGCCATTTTAGTAGTCTCAAGTTTAGAAGGTCCAGATTTATTAGGAATAAATTTATTCTCATTTATATGTTGAGACTTATGCACTTTCTCCACAAAATCCATGAGATCAGTAGGGGGATATATTAATGGAAAAAGTTATATTCTTATTATCATTCTTAGTATAATGATCCCCTTGATGACCTAATGAATTAGTTTCAAACCCTTTTCTTTCTTCTTTTGGGACCCAGATTGAGTTGAAGTGTGAAAGGGGGCGTGAATCATGAGGATTAATCCCACATATCTTGGATGAATGACCATTTGAATAAAACTTTTGGAAATAATCTGAAACATTTTCAAACACAACTTCCTAAAAAATCTGTTTTCTCCATTTTGAATCCAAAAACGAGTTGGCAATGGGTGTGAAATATCAACTTCAACACAGATTCTAGTGACCGAGGGATGTGAAAGGTTCTTAGTAGCAGAGTATAGTTTTAGGGGTTTCCCAAATAAACCATCAATGGAAAACATGGCCTCTTTCTTAAATTTATTGAGGGTCATACTAGGGAATCCAAGCCAAATAGGGACAATAGGGGGTTCAAAATCGGTGCAGAAACCTGAAGACCACTTCAAGACCTTCATTATGAAGCCACTAAAAGACCAAGAAATTCTTGTACAGAACCTATAGCATTCATTTTCAGTTGTAAATATAAAAATTATGTGGGAGGACTTTAAGAGACCGATATGAAAATTCCCGAAACCAATATTTTCAAGGGCCTTTTTAAGGAATATTAACGATGGTCTTCGCTTAATAAATTTTATAACAATTTCAAATAAAAAATCAGAATAAAGAGTCTGAACCTCTTCCTTTGTAAAGGAAATTTCTAAGAGTCCTCTATGCTATAATATATTCGTGTCGATTTTCATCGCCTTTGAAGCATCTTGATCCAGCTGGTTGCACCCAGCGATGATGTTAGTGAAGGAGCGATGAAAACCAGGGTTATGGTTTCTTCCTTGTTCGCTCAGCATGAAGTTCTCCAACGCAATTTCCATCTTCTCAGATGGTGAATATAGATACCATTATCTTTGAGATTTTCCATTATGTACTTATTCTTAAGTTTTATAGAAGTTAGATGTTTTTGAATTTCAGGGATGAATTCCTTGAGGTAATTAGATGATGTCTGAGTTGGAATTTACACACTTTTCTGAATAACAAAAAATGACAAAAAGTTTCTCTCTCTCTATCTCTCTCTTTTTTTCCTTTTTGTTTAAACATTATGTTCCCCAAAAATGGTTCCAAAATTTGATATGAACATCATTGAAATTATTGTAAATTAATTATTTATAACACCTACTTAACTATTAGTGTAATGGAAAGTTGGGACCGAACCCAAGAGAAGTAAATTTATGTGACCAAAATGAAAATAAAACATCAAAAAGAAAACATAAAAGTGATTGAAATGATGGTGATGAATTTGGTGGAAATTATTTTTGGAATAGAGTGAGAGTTAGAGTGAAAGTGTGAAAAATAAGAGAATGAAAGTAAAAGTAATTAAAGGGATAAACCAGGGGAGATCAGTTGGATGGAAAGATTATTTTGATGGGTGTTTTTTTAATTTCCTTCTTACCCAAGTTTAGTCACTATAGGAAAAGAAGAAGTGGTGGACCAACTTCCTCAATTGTCCAGTCAGTGGGTGAAAGAGTTCTTTTAGATTCTCAGCTAAAGACCTATCTTACCCATACATTGAAGCATTCTAGTGGCACATCCTTGTGTGGTCTGTCCTATTCTAAGTTAGACTTTAAATAATCAGTTTATTTATGAATAAAACAACCAAATAAGGTCCCAATGATTTGGGATATTTGAAGTTCATAGATTCTTGATGAGTGAGAAAGGGATGGACTCCTACAAATCCCACACATAAGTGAGGTAAAAATTCCTACCAACTCAAATTCATTCCCTCATTACTAAGTTATACAACCATCCCAAAAAATTTATTCATTAAATTAAATGTAATATTTTATATAGAGGAAGATAATAAATCAATAATAAAATATAAAGGATTTCCCATGAAGGGGATTAAAAAATAAAACAAAAGAATTATTCTTGGTCCATCCGTCCTTGAGGCTTCAAAACATTTAATCCCTATTCTATCCACTCACTCCCCAGTGTCATCCACATCCCTACTAAGCTATTTATTATTATATTTTCTTCCTACTAGTAGAAAATTCCTTCTTAAATTCATTTAACAACTCTCAAATGCCTCCTAACACTGTTGATGGCCACCACATGAAAGTTTAAATAAAAGAGATCCCAACAAGAAAGAAATAGGGATTTGATCTATATGAATGACGTAACTTATTTTCCATTCGTATTGACATATGATATTTGATCTATGTATCCATTTACACCAACATACATTTTTATCCCATGTAGCCAATTTCCACATATCCATTCAGTTTTTCGTAGCCAATTATTCACATAAGTGATTTTGAATGATGTAGCCAAATAGTCCACATAACCAATTGATCCATGTATTTGAATATACCACATATAAAATTGTTCAACATATCCAATTATCTATATATGAATTTTACTTCATGTAGTCATTTCCTTATATTTCCATTTTTTATTCTTAAGCATCTCTAATGTACCCAATTCCTTTTACATAGCTGTTTTGGATTACATAGTTGATTTTCCACATAATCAATTTGACTTTTCTTCTGTATTTATACCACTGAATTAGAACTATTTCAAACTAGGGAGATATAACTAGATAATGGTGTCCACTTAGCCAGAAATTCTTGGCTCAGTCGTAAGAAATGATCCCTCCTCAATCATCCTTTAAAATGGAAGCCTCACTTATTTAGAAATGCCATTCAATGATAATGGGTGGTGAAGGTTTGAGAAGTGGAAGGAGATGTGAGATATATGATAGCGTAGTAAAAAATTCAACATAATTTATTTCAGTGCATTATGAAACTCTCATTTTTTTACATTTCAAATTGGGCACATAGAGGTGATAGAGGATTCACCCTCACGGACATCGACTATCTCTTCTCAAACAGCCCAAGGAGTGTGCATCAGTATGTCTACACTAGAAAGGAATAGCCGCATTATCATCTCTTGGTTGTTAATTCATCTTCGAGGAGTTATACTTCAAAATACTTCTATGATCCTGCCAACATGTAGATGATTTAGATGAAAGAGACTAAAATAAGATACATACTTATCTTCTTCTTTATTTTTGTAATTCTCATACATAAATTACAAATTCCTATCAATATTTGTTCAAGATTTCAATTTGTTACACCATATTATTAGTTAAATTTTAATTTCAATAGAAGGAATTAGTTAAGAATAAAAAATATAAATTTACATTATAAAATTCAAAGAATATCAATTAGTGGAAAATTTGTTACAACCTTAGTAATCCTCCATTAAAAGTCTAATTATCCATTAAAAAAGTGAATTACTAAAAATATATGTGGAAAAGTTTATAATAATGGTGGCACATCATGCCTATTTTTTATCTTCTTAAATACTTCTACATATTTTTCCATCCAAACAAAATTTACTCATTTTCATATAAAAATGGTTAGTGGGATAGATAATAATGAACAATTTATCACAAACCATAAGTAGTACCCAGCTGATCTAAGAAAACTATAGATTTATATGACACTTGAGGGTCTATGACATTCCTCAATTGAATTTGTCTCTGAAGGTTCCATACAAATTCTCTCACTTGTGATCAAATTCCCTATGAATGTGACTTCCTGCATCCAAAAGTCACACTTTCTTAAATTAGAATACATTTTCACATTCTTAATGTCAGTAACACAATACTTATATTATCTTAATGTTCCTCATTTATCATGGAGTAAATGATAACACCATCAAAAAATACTACAAAAATATTGTCAAGGTAGTCTCTAAAGTCTCTATTCATAAAATCCATGAATATTATAGGGGCATTAGTAAGTCTAAAAGGAATATCTATGAACCGATAGTGTCCATACCTCATAAGGAAGGTTGTATTCTAAATATCTTATTTCTTCACAATAAAATGACTATATATAGAATTATGATACAAATCTGGGAAGTAATGATCACCTTTAAGTTGATTGAATAAGTTATCCATAATTAGAAGGTGATACTTGTTCTTTATATTGATCTTATTGAGCTCTCAGTAATCGATGAAAGTCTATAGTGATTCATCCATTTTCTTGATAAAGTGCACTAAAACGCCCCAAGGTAATTCACCGGTTAATTTTAAATATTTATCTAAATACTCTAGAATATTCTTCTCTAACTCCTCTAGTTATATTGGGATTATCCTATAGGTTTATTTGGGGATAGGAGTGGATATAGGTATAAGCTCTATTGAGAAATCTACCTCATGACTTGGGGGGAGGTTGGGAAACAATTTGGGAAAACATAAGTATATTCCCGTATAATGGTAATTTCCTCAATATTGATACTTACTTTTCTATTGAATATTTGAAGAAGGTTTTCTTATTCATTGGGTATCAACACCCACACTATTGAGGGATTTTACAAAGGAGATTCATGATCTTCCTTGCATTTTTATAGGAGCATGTGATGGTTTGGAAAATAGAAAGATATTTTTTTCTCAATAGTTGATGAAATATCTATATAATGAGATCTAATTTATTCCTAGTATTGCAAAAAATTCAACCAAGGGAAGGATTATGAGATCCATTAGAAGAATATTCCCATAGACACCAACATGAGAAGAGTCCAACACTTGGGTTTCATTGACCTCCGCATTAGGTATTATTACAAATATCTCTACTCCAAGGTACCAAGTTTTTGGTTTAAAAGTTACATAAAACTTATTTTATATAATGGAATGAATATAACTATAATAAAATAAAACTTTTTCCATTCTTGAGTTAATAATATGTTTACCTTTTATGATTTTTTTTTCATGCTCTACTTCAGTAGTGATAATGGAAATATTTCCTTTTATCCCTCATACTTGGTGGTTTATGATTTTTATTACCCTCAAAGACCCATGGTTTAGTGTATTTTATTTAATAGTAACCTTTGCCTCTATAGTTGAATCATTGAATGATGGGTGGTTCATTGGGTGGTTCTTTACTTTCCTATATCACATTGGTAGACTTATTCATGTCTCATTGATATTCATGAGGTTGGTGGCCTTCAATATCACTCTTAAATCATTTAACCTTCCCTTTCTGGTAATTCTCATTATGCTTCTTCCCTAATTTTTTATATGTGGGTGGTTGGATATACTTTCCTCCTTTATCATTCAATTCACCATAATGAAACTCAATCCTTCTCTTATCTCCCGGTCCAAGGGAACATTCATCAAACTCTATATATAAATTGATAGGAAATCATACTACTTTTTCATAACTCTTAAAGTGTCAGATAAATATATCCTTTCATAGGTGTGGATTTACAGAATGAAAGATTCTATCTATTTTTTTTATCATTGATGATAATAAATCCCGAGACATATCTTTTATTCTTTGTGAAATTTACATCTTAGGAAATGACATATTTAACCGCATTTTTATTAATATCTAAGAATTATCTCTCCATTATTATTTAATGATTTTGAGGGAGATAACTATTAAGAAATAGCTTCTTAAATTACTCCCACTTCAATTTTTTAATTTCATATTTTAGCATTGTATTGTTTATCAATTATCACTATTGATCATCCTATCCAACTAAAAGAAGAAAATGATTGAGTATATTTCTCCCTTTCAGTAGAGTTGAGAAGATAAAATTTATTCTCAAATGAGTTAACCCACTATTCTTCAACAGGTGGATTGGAAGATCCGCTAAAAATCGGTGGTCATTTCCATATAAGGGGCTTAATGGCTGGTTTCTCGTTCTTGGATGAAGGTTGATATTACACATGCTTTGATTTATTGTTTATATCATGAGATATCTAGGTAAGAATCTCCATGATGTTCTAAAATAAACCATCCATTTCATTGGGAATGTCATTCGTACAATCATTATGTTGTACCCCAAATGGGGTGTTGGTTAAGTTTCTCCTGGTTTCCAACATTTTCTATAATAGAAAAGGTTTGAAAAAAACATAAGTCAGTAAATCATGAATAAATAATTTGTTCTCATGTGAAAATAAATTCTAAATTCATATATTATGGTAAACCTATGTTTAGTATAATGTTATTTTCAAAAACTTATTTTAGGATTGTGTAGTTTAATATTGTTTAACTTTAAAACAAATAACTACATTAGGTTTATATTATTCATGATGGTTTTTATAGATTTTGTGATTAACATAAGTATATCCCCAAGGAGTTTCAAACCATGTGTACAGTAAGGCCTATTTTTCATGCACTAGGTAAAGATTACTTAATACTCAATCCACCCTTTTTAGGGTTATTACCCATTGGTACATTTTTTCTAGATCCATATCCACTTGTATAATCTTGAGAGGGATTTTATTACTTGGAAACTATGTGTTATTATAATCTACCAAATCTTAGGATGTTTACCTATACTAAAAATTATCCTTAGGGTTTTTGAAAAAAAATTCTCATATTAACTAAACTATGATTTTATACCAACTATAGAAACCCCAATTTTTCTTTCATGACCATTACATCATTTTTAAAATAAATAACATAATAGTAATACATCCCATGATAAAAAGGGTTAGTATCTTTAAAAAATTAGGTTTATACATGAACTATACATAATAAAACTTAAATATTATTTGAATATTTATTTTTTATCCTCTTAAAAGATCTAATTTTATCCTTAGAACTTGTGTTCACTTGAGGATATACATCAAAGATAGGGGTGAGCTAAAAGCCTTGTAACAGAAGTGATAACATAAAAGGAATAACATACATGAATCAATAGTAAATGGGTGAGAATAATCATAATAATAATATCATAATATTGATATCATTATCATAATAATGATAGAATCACTTGAAAAAGGAATGGAATTTTTAATATGCATAATAATGAAACACATAACATAGTGGTTAAATACCATACATAGATGTGAACAAAGTTAGCATCATGTTCACACATAACATGGGTTCATAAATCAAAACATCATAATTTTTAATATATATATCATCATGTTCATATATAATACACATAAGTTCATGATATACATCACACTAATTAATGAATTGGAGGGATATATAATTGCATTCCTACCCGACACATCATAAAATGATCATAATCATGCATGACACATAGAAAGATAACATATAACAACCATAGTCCTGAAATAAAACCATGGAATGGGATGAGTATCATAAGGTTACATAAATAAAGATTTCATGAATAAAATTTTGGGTTCCCAAATGAATAAGGTAAATCATATATTGGTATAAAACATCACCATTCATGAGTTGATAAGAAACAACTCACGAGGAGTTAATGTGATGTTCTGGAAATTAATGTCTCTTTGAAAAATATTTATTAGTGACCTAGAAAAAATTTCAATAAAGGTAGAAACATGTATATCCCAAGAAAGAAAAGTGAAATAATATTGGAATTTAATTTTAATTATATTAGATTAACATCCATACAAAAAATAATGTAAAATAGGAGATAACCCAAAAATAAGGAACTGAGTTTGAGAATGCCCTTACCATAAATCTTGATTTATTTCATCACGTTTACACCTCCTCTATAAAAGAATAGGTTTATTAAAATATATAATAAGTAGTTAATTATGTTTATTTATTTCACTATTTACCCATTACAATTATTGTTTTTTCTTACTTAATTACTTTTTTTATAGTGAAACATTTTGATATCACATTTTCCTTTAAATATCTCACCATGCTTCAATTTAATGATCTATATTTATTAATAATTATAAATTATTAAGATTAAATATATAATATTATAAATACATATAATTATACATTTATATATTATAAAAAATTATTATAATAATCCATTATGGTTATGATAATTAGAGATTTTTCAACATCCTCGGGGGCGGTTAATCGACCATTGATGGAACATTGTCAAAAGAGGAGGAAAGAGAAGTATAAATAAATTATTTCTTAAATATAATCATTATAGTAGGTTAAAATTGTTAATATAATTTTACTATACTAATAAATTAATCTTATATTTTTTTTGAAATTAATAGAGAAAAATAGGAAGAGAAGAGGAAAATGAGAAGAAAAGTTGATGAAAAATTACCCTCTTCTCTATATTGCTTCTTTTCCACAGAAATAAAATCCTTAAATGCTTGGAGTTGGTTTACTATATAAAATCCATAAGGATTATAAGGGTTTTAAGATACGGTATTTAGATAGATATCTGGATTCGGTAATAGGGTGGTAAGTATTTTTCCAAGGGAAGGGTGAGAGGTTATTTATACTTGAGGAGAGAAGAACTTTAATGATAAAATATTGAATTAAATATAATTTCCATTTTAAACATTATAATAGTGATATTTTTGAACTTTTAAGTCATATTTGAATAAAATAAAATTATTTTATTACTTTTAAGGATTTACAAAACAAAATACATTATTTTATTAAAAAGAAAAGTGAGAAAAAGAAAAATTTATATTTTAATGGAATACTTTTGATTTTAAACTTTGGAAAATATTTTTTAGGTTTGAAAAATAATATTATTGTATTTAATTGGCTCATTTATATCATTAAATATTTTTTTGTTCAAGGTAAAATTTATATAATTTGTTAGTTAATTATTACATCATGAAGGATGTAATTTAAAACACATAGATTACGAAAAAACTATATTTTTACAATTCACCTAAAACTGATGTATTTTAGAAAATTACAAAAAATCACCATTAGAAAAATTTTAAATGATGATTATAAAAAGAATAATAATTTTATCAAAATAATTTTATAGCATAGAAAAATTTAATTATTAACAAAAATAAATTATGAATTTTACAAAATACGTTAATTTCTTTTATTAAAAAAGTATTTATAGATTTTTTGTGTTTTAAATATTGATATTTATTTTAGGGAATTAAAATATTTATATTTTCTTAAATTTATCAGGATAAATATTATTTTTATGTCATTTTACTATTATGAGGCCGATTTAATATTCCAACAGTTATGTTACTATTCCTTGTGGTTAGGTTACTATTCCTAACACTCAGGTTACCGTTCTAATGATCACATGACTATTAAAATGGATATATTACCTCCTATAAATAACTATTCATTCCTTCAAACATATTTCACTATAATTACTCCCAATGTATTATATTTTCCTTTTCTAAAACATCTATTGGTTTAGTAATATTTTTTCCTTTTTCTAAGTACTGTTCAAGGTAGTGATGAATCTAACAAATCAGGATGATCCAAATTTTCCCATTCAAGTTATTATATTTTATATATTTTCCATCATAGTAATATTTTTAATTTTAAAGGGTTTAGTTATTGAATAATTTTTCAATATAGATTAATAAAATAAAGTGTTTTTTTCTATGTGTTGTATGTGTTTAATACTATACAATATAATATAATTGAAATTTATTCAGGAAACAAATATCACTTATAAACTTTGGTTTGTTACATTGAGATGACCATATGTAATCTCTTCTAAAATCCAATGGTTAGAAACATCATGTTTTCATAGTATAAGGAACTGATATCAGAAGATAAGGTTCGATATATGACGATGTTCAATTTTTCACCATCAATCAGAAGTTTGATGTACACCTTGATTTGTACAGGGCAAGATATTTTCTTTATAGTGGTTTTTTAACCAACTAATTTCAATTATTTTAAGTGAATATATGGAGGTTTTTAAATGGATCATTTGATACTTAAAGTGATTAGAAGATACAATAATGTGGTTTGAGGAGGATGATCTAATGTTGGGGCTTTTCAATGAAGACTTTACTGGGAATTTAGATACCATGAAGTAAGTAATGGGTTTTTTGTTTACTTATGCAGAGAAAACTGTTTTTTGGATGTACTGGTTACAACTTTTGGTTACTTTATTGACCATTTAATAAAAATATATGGAAGAAAAATAAACAGGTAAGGAATTTATTTGATTAATGTGATTAATAAAGGAGCTTAGAGGATTCTTGGAGGATAGAGTACTATACCATGATAGTATGAGTGTGATTTCCCTAGCATATAATATTGTGTTTCATGAAAGGATGTAACAAATTGAATTAATATTAAATTTTATCCAAAATTTACAAGAATAAAATGTTTTTGAACTATGGAATATAGTTAGAAAACAAAACCCATCTGATATGGTCATAATGGTTCTATTCCATGAAAGTATGAGGAAATATCATGCCTCAGTGGGACTTTATTGAAGGAAATGGAAGGAGGATAAAGTTTAATCACATGAAGGGTGATCCACACTGGGGGGATGAATCAATGTGTATATCTTTTTAAACCTCTTATATACTCTCATTATTATTCAACACTTATCTTTCAAGATACTCATTGATTCTAAAAAGTAATGGAAGGAATGTTTTATTTAATGATGTTTACATAATTTTTGGATGAATATATCCCTAGTGTGTCATGGTTATTATCCTATTCACATAATTCCCTTCTTATTATCAAAAGTAACTCAAGAAAGGGTATGGACTTAAAATCATTACAATGTGTAGAATTAACTAGTAATAGTCTCACATTAACAGAATTGAAAGTATCTCTTTGAGGAATGATTGTTAATGAAGCTTTGAGCCTCCATATAGACTCCACAAATGATGGTCATCTTCCTCTACTCTTCAAAATAGTTCTAAATAAATTCTTTTAGTACTTAATGAATCTTTAAATTTTTTTAATCAATCATCACTTTCTCATTTTTAAGATTTTATATTCAAAATCCCATGTGAATATGGAATCTAAAAGTTTTGTAATCTTCAAAATTGACCTGAAATACCTAAGTCCCTTATTTTTCTGTCAAATTTTTGGATAATCCCCTTTTTAATTGGGATGAGGGGTGACCATACATCGATCACAAGCCTATAGGAACTAGGCCCACTACATGTCCTTTTAAAGGCCCAAAGAATAGACACCCAAAAGAAATACCTCCCTTAGTTGTTTCTTATTGTCATTACTATGTTCCTAATATGAAATGATAACAAGCTATCAATTACCCATGTAGGACTTCATAGTTCCAAGTACCGATGAAAAAGACACGAACTCTCATTCTTCCAATCTAATTTTCTTTTTTGGTGGTTTCGTTATACTCTGTACCTCCTCTAGGACTTCACCTGGGTATTTGACACCATGATTTTCTACTCATCTATCAAAAATGTGCTTCCTTGTCAATAATCTTCCATCACTGAATCGTCCATCTTCTGAATACCACCATTTTGGATATCTCACCCTTGCCTCCCAAGCCTACTATCACTGCCGGAGGACCATATTACGCCTCCACCATCCACACTAATGAAAAACAAGACCCACAACCTTCATCATTGAGGAACCCATAGATGGACCAAACCATTCCCCAAGGACCCTCCATCAATATGCTTCCCTCTAACATGGACAACCACTTTGGTACCAAACTATGCTGATATGCTACCCAGAATTACTAAAATTCATCCTTCTTAAATAATTGGGGTTATTTCAATACCATAAACTAGGATTTGATGTAGGATAATATGGTTCCTTACCACTAGGTTGGACCCCAACTACTGTAATCATCAACATTAAGGTTCTTTAAATCTCACCATTCAAACCATAATATCGGCCATCCTTTCTATTTTTTGATTCTCGTTTTTCTTTGATTTTCCTCAAGGCTCAGTCTCATTTACATCATCATAATATTTGAAAATATCATGATCTTATTCTTCCCACAAAATCCATACTTTAAAATTATTTATAATCTCCATCCATATATTCATGGAATCATGCACTATGATGTGGAACCTCTTCATATGATGTGGAACTTGTCTTAGTATCCTAACATCCTCCTCACCTGGTCCTCCTTCAAATATGTTTTGGATCACGGTTATATGATTGATGGTAAGGTTTGGTCTATGAATGTAATATCATTTTCATCACCTCATTTGATTCACTTTTATTTAAAATATGAATTTTGGAAATCTCAATTTTTCAGTGTTTTCAAATTATTTGGTAAGCTCAAATTTTTTGCAAAGTAAAATATCATACGGGTCCCTCAAATGTATTATGGATAGAAAAATTTCATGAAAAATTATTATATTTATTATGGTGAGATAAAATTAATTTGTAGGTTTTCAAATATCCAACATGTAATTAAAATATACTACTTAGGAAAGAATTATCATACGCGTAGATCAAGTATCCTATGCCTGGAATAATTCTCCAACATGTAGATCAAATATCTTACACACTCACAGATTATCTATTTCATCCAAACAAAATTTATTATGCATATGATTTTTTCCTTTCCAAAATTTTGGTAAACTGAAATGAAATATGTGTGATATAATTCTCTTACGTGACACCAAAATATCATACTGGGAGAGAAAATGTATTATGTATATGATGATTTCCTTTATAAATTTTAAATTTTTTGTCTCAAATTATGGAATTCAATAAAATCAAACCAGAACATCCTCAACTCTTTTCCAAGGAATCTCAACCACTCAAAAATCATCCAAAAACATATTCAAATTTCAAACAGCCTTGAAATATGGCGTAGACAATTACTTCTTGATCAGCACATGTCTCTCTATTTGAAGAGTAGCTCAAAAAATCCTCACACATAAACAAGTGTTGATGAAAAATTCAATATCATCTATAAGGGCTCAAAAATCCCCCTATAGATTTATTAGCAATAAAAATAAAATTTTTAACCCTTATTAACAATAAAACCAAAGAGAACAAATGATAGTGGTAAACACAAAAATTCTCAAATAAAAGAGTCGTGAAGTAATCATCTCCAAGTTTATGTGAGCTATCTTTCTATAGAAAACAAGAGTAATTAAATCAGTAATCAATTTTTTCCTTCAAAAAACTGATCTCAAATTTCAATCTTCAAATAGGAAAATAAAATTTATCATGATATTACATATATTTTCTTTCACAAATAAAAACTTATATTAAAATTTCTTAAAACAAGGAGTATAATTTTATCCCCCTGAATATAAAATGTTATCAATAATTAAATATGATAAAATAGAGTAATAGAATATACAATTTTCATACCTCAGCAAGAGGGATTATTCTGGACTCCCATCTTCAACCTTGACTACTAAAATTGTTAAGTTGTGAGGGGATTTGTATGAATATCATCCAATTGTTCCTTAGAAGGAAAAAATATAGTTTCAAGACATCTTAATCCACCTTATCTTATAGAAATTGATACTTGATATCAATGTGTTAGGACATGGAGTAATGAAAAATAGTTTAAATATATTTATGAAACTTTGATTATCACAGTATAGAACTAGAGGATACTTAGCTTCAAAACCCAAATAATACAGTTGTGTCTTCATCTGCATCATCTGTGCTATTTAATATAATGAATATACATATTCGTAATCAGTTTTACTCAATGTAAATGATTTTTTCTTCTTTTAATTTTATGAATCAAGGATTATTATATTGAAAAATACTTTGGTAGATGTGGAATTCCTATCATTTACAGCTCATTCCTTGTCATAATTAGTAAATCCTTTTAGATTCACTCACATTTCTTCTTATACATTTGATCCTAATTAAAAGTATTTAAGATGTGTCTTAAAATATTCTCTTCTTCCAACTGATGTGATTCCTTAGGATTTAATTGTAATATTACACAGAATATGGGAACATAAAAAATATCAGGTCCGATGGATCTCAAATACATAAGATATCTAATCATGGTTCTGAATTGTTTCTCATTTATTGTTTATCATCTATCATCCTTATTCAGTTTTAGGCCCAACTAAATTTGTGTGTACATACCTCTGGATTTATGTATTTCAAAATTATTCAATATCTCTCAAGCATACTTTCTTTGGGAAACTAATACAAGTACAAATTATTGACTAATCTGTAATACCCTAAATTTTTTCATTTATATAAGGATTTACAACTAAAATATTTCTTTCATATGACTTGATAACTACACACACAAGCTTTATTTATTTCTATAAAAATTATGTCATTAATATATTCAATTATCAAGAGCGTTTTGGTGTTGATCTTATTTATATACATTTTTTACCATTTCCATTTCATAAACTTCATGGTCTTTATATTTTCATCTAGTTTAAAATACCATTCTTTGGAGCCTATTTTAATCAATAAAGTGCCTTCTTATTCTTATATACATTACTTCCATAAGACTTAAGAATTAATCCATTAGGTTATTCCAGGTATACTTCCTCATCAATATCACCATTCAGAAAATATGATTTAATATCCATTGAAAATATTTTAAATCTTATTTGAGCTTCTATAGTTAGGAATATTATGATATAATTATGTATAGAAACTAGAGAAAAAGTTTTATCAAAGACAACCCCTTTAATTTTTTAATACCCTTTAGAGAAAAGTTGAGCCTTGTTTCTAGACACATCACCATTTTCATTCAATTTATTTCTAAAAAATCATTTTTCTATAATTACATTATTTTCAATAGGTCTAGGAACAAGATCACATGTATCATTATTTTCTATATGATCAATTTATCCATTCATAGTTTTTTATCCATTATTAATATTCAAATGATTTTTTAACTATCTGAGGTTCAACCTTTGACAATAGAATAATATGAATAGTTTCCATAATAAAACTTCTATTATATACACATTTACTATTATCCCTAAATTTTTTTTAAACATCAATATGTTTTATCATCCTTGCATTGCTCCTTTAATCTTTTTTTCTTCATTATCATTACTAGAGAATCTATAATCTGTATATTCAATTTGACTCTGTGTATTTTCATCATTTTCTTAACTAGGATCTAAAATAACTACATCATACTCATCATATATAATGATATAATTCTAGATTACTTATTCATTTTCAAGAATTACTACATCGTCACTTTCAATATTCCTTTTATATTTCTTATTATAGTATGTGTTAGAACTTTTATTCAGTGTATAGCCTAAAAAATTCCATATTCATACTTTTTAGAAAACTCTCCTCCACTTTTATCCTTTTCCTTGATTAGAAATAGACTACCAAATACCCTAAAATATTTAATATTTTCATCCATTTAAACCATATCTCCTAAGGATTGTTTTAGATTTTGGCCCTAATAGACACCTTTTTTGGATAATTCCAACTATTAAGATTGCTTGTATCCAGTAAAACCTTGAGGTATCATGATCTTCCATAATTATTATAGACATATCAAATAGACTCCTATTATTCATTTAACCTAATCCATCTTGAAGAGGAGTATATAGATCATTTAATTCATGTATGATTCCATGTTTTTAAGATATCCATAGCACTATTTGTTGGTATATTCATGACTATTTTATGATCTCAATCTGTTTAAGCGCAATCCTATTTTATGTTATATTTCTATATTATATATTTTTAATTTTTCTAATACTTTTGATTTCTATGACATGAACATGATTTATTTAATTACTTTAAAGTATTTAATGAAAGTGATGAAGTATCTTTCTACACTTTCATTTCTTTAAAATAGGTCCACACACATCAGACTGGATTAACACAAGTAGTTTTATTATTTGAATCTATTATCCCTTGTGTGTTTTGTTCACCACTTCCCTTTTTATAGGTTTTACAAATAGTGGAATTATCCTCTTTTAAAATGGATACATTCATCAAATATTATTCTCTGATCAACTTATTCATATTCTTTTGGACAAGTTAACCAAGTCTTTTGTACCATAAATTATTTTCTTCTTATTGAATTAAGTAGAAACCTTCACTTTCTTCTCCAATTTGAAATTAATTTACAGGGGTTCTCAAATACATTATTAAAATAACCCCATATTTTATTCTTTTAACAATTCACCCATATTTCTTAAATATCACCTCATTTGTAGCATCACAAAGTTATGATACACTCAAAAAATTATGTTTTAATTTATAAAAAACAAAACAATGTCTATATTGATTCAATTTTTTCTAGTATATTATGTTTTAATACCATTTATTTTCAACGATATATCATTAATAAATTTTATATCTCCTCCTTCATACTTATCAATATTCAATAGGTTATTCAGATCACTTTTCATGTGAGATGAATAACCACTTTCCATAACCCTATACATTTCATATTTTTATGATTTATAGAAAATTAAACTATATTATCATGTTTTCTGATCTAACTTTTAATTTTATAATTTATAAACCTTTAAAAAATACTGAGTTGAACTGGAATAAAAGAAACACACACATCTGAAGTGTTTCCTTCTTGATCACATCTTCCACATACCTCTTACCACCATTCAAAACTATTTATTACTTCAAATTTATTATGGTGATGTTGAGGATTTGAATGAGTTCTCATTCATGGTTATTTTATTCCCATTTATTATTATTATTATTATATTCTTTGTCTAGGTAGAGACATATTTTACCAATAGTAGTAAGCTGTGTGGAAAAACATACAACAACAACAATAGGACCACTAAAATCATCTATTTTGATAAAAATGATATTGTTTCATGGATTTATTTCTTATTATATTCTCAGTCATTAAATGAATAGATCTCATAGATCCTTTTTTGGTATTCTTAATTGAACATTTTTGAATTATACAGACCCATTTTATTTTTTTTCCATATTTGAGTAGAAATAATCTTTTCTACTAAACTTTCTGTTGTTCATGATATCAATATGTCATTTTATTCTTATTTCAGAGTAATGTTTTATGAATGATAACTTCAATGGGATTTTACTTATCATATATTATATCTTATTTATAGTAGCTACTTTTTATAGATTTCTTAGAACATTTACCCTTTTCATTAACAAAAATGTTTCTGTTCTATTTAATTTTTTCATATTTCTCCTCTATCTATTCCACATGGTTTCTTAGTTTATAAATTTCTTAATACCCAAGTATAATGTTCAAAGTCATGTATTAAATGTGTTTTCACTTTTTATAAATATCAATATTTATTATCTAAATTTCATTGACAATACTGCATTTTTTAACCAGTAGTTTCTCTATTTGTTTGAATCTCCTTTTAGTTGAGTGTTTTCTTCTCCTAGACTTCTTATTTATTTTAAAAACATTTTTATTTCCATTATCATAGTATAGTTTTTCAAAGTATCTCCTTACTTTGTAATATATTCACTATTGTACTCTAACTTTTATTTTAATACATTCACTTATTCTTACTCTTGTTCCATGAGAAATATTTGAGAGACACCTACAAGATATTTTTTATCAACCTATCCACTTTATTGACATCATACACACATTCTTAAATTGATAGAAAGTTTCTTATGAAAAAACTAATTGAAATATTCTTCTTTACTTTGATTGAACATTTGGGAAATCTCTAATATTGGTGGTCCTCTTGGTAAATTCTTTATCAATATTTCTCCCCCAATCTTCATGGTAAAATCAGCATAGATGAAAAACATTTCCATAATTAAAGCATTTGATAATAATTTTTCCTCTATACTTATCTCTTCCTCCTCTTGTGAAATTTCTTCACATGAGGGAAAGCAATTCGGTATAATACTATATGTTTTCTTCTTTATACAAGAAGTCTTATTTCTCTTTTATATTAAAACCTTTGAAGGTATTAAAGAAATTTACTTTTCTAGCTTTCTTTTGATTTTAAGTATAGTTACTCTTATAATTTCTTAGTTAATGTGAGTGTTGAGAAGTTTATTAATGATAATTTCACAAATATATCTATCATCTAGATTTGATATATTAGTATTAAGTTTATCCTTAAGGATTATCATAAACTTTTTCACTACAGTTTAGTTTTCAAGAGTTACTACAAACACTCTATTTGTAATGAAAACCAAATTTACCATGGTTAAGAACTCATCAACAATTTTACCCTCCTACATTTGAGTTTCCTTAAAATATTTTCAACTAATTTGAAACTTTTATTCTTTCACATTTTTATTTCCTTCATAAATTCTATGAATCTTATTCTAAATAGAATTAGTAGTTTTAAAACCCATCAATATTGTTAGCTCATTTTATGATAAAAAATATAATAGATATTTCCTAGCATTTGAATCAGTTTCAATGTTACTTTTTTGGTTAAATTCCATGATAATGTTTTTTAGAACAATGGAACCATATTTAACAGATTCAAGAACATAAATCCCTAGAGAAACAATGTAAGGTATCATTATATCTATATGACAATGAAACACTTTTCCATCAAATAGAGGGAATCCATTTTTGGTTCATATAAATTATTTATCCATATCAAGACCTTGAGAGAGACATCAAAGAATTTTCCTAGCTCTGATACGAATTGTTTGATCACACAAAGAGTTATACCCACTAATAGGGGTGGGGTGAATCAGTATGTGTGTATATATTAAATCCCTATTATACTCTCATTATTATTCAACACTACTCTGCCATGATACTCACCAATTATTAAAATTAATAGAAAGAACACATTTATTAGCAAGGTTCACCTCCTTTTTGGATGAATATATCCCTGATGTGTCATGGTTATTATCCCACATGTACTGCTCCCTACGTATTATGAAAATAAAATCAAGAAATGTTATAACATTGAAATCATTAAAATGGTTGGACTCAACTAGTTATAATCTCATATTAACATAACAAAAATTCTCTCCTTAAATAATGATCACTAATTAAGATTCAAGCCTATAGATAGACTCCACAGATGATGATCTTCTTTCTCTTCTCTTCATATAATTATTTAGCGATTTCTCTCAAGATTCAGCAAATCATGAAATATTTTAAATCAATAATATATTTATCAATTTTATACTTTTATATCAACATTATAACATGAATATGGAATCTCAAAGTTCCATAATCTTTGGTATTCAAGTTAGTGAAAAATATCTATTCAAACGCAGAATCTTGTTCTTACTTTACATTTTTTTATTCTTATTTCTCTTTGGTCTTCTTGAATATTTGGTCTCATTTACTCTATTGAAATATTTGTAAATAAGAATGAATATTTCTTTCCACAAAATATAAACTTTAAAATTATTTAGAATCTTCATCCATGTGTATATGGAATCATTCAATAAACGTGGAACCTCTTATTTTGATGTGAAACCCACCTCGGTATCCCATCATCCTCCTTGGATGGTCCTCCTTTGAACATGAGTTATATCATGATCACTAGATTGATCAATTTGTTTAATCTATGAATAATGGAAAATTTGGATCATCTATATTTTTTTAATTTGTTTTAGAATATTTTTTCTAGAATTATCAATTTTTTAGTGCTTTTTAATCCTTTGGTAAACTTAGAATTAAAAAAAAAGTAAAATATCATATGATGATCTCAAATTTATTATGGATAGAAAAATATTACACATAGTTCTCAAGTATCTTATGAGGATCCAAAATTCATACATGGGTTTTCAATTATCTTATAAATTAGAAAAATGTCCTATATGTGACATAATTATCATTTGTGTAGATAAAATATCCTATATGTGGGCCAATTATCCTACCCATAGATAAAATATCCTATTTCCAGTATAATTATCCTATAGATAGATCAAATATCCTATGCGCTCATGGATTTTTCATTTTAGTAAACTCAAATTTCTTATGCTATAATGTTTTATTTTGTCAAATTTTGGTAAAATCAATTTTCATACACATAATAGATTTTTTAAACATTACAAAAAAATAACATAAGGGCATAGTAAATCTATTATGAATATGGTGATTTCCTTTTTCAAATTTGAAATCCTAATATGTAATTTAAGACCACTAATATTAGGCTAAAATAACCTCATATAATTTCCTAGTAATCTCAACCACTCAAAACTCATCCCAAAACAAATTTTCATTTCAAAATCCCTTAAAATAAGTTGTATATAATGACTTCTTGATCAAAACATGTCACAACCTAACTGACTAGGCCCCACATGGCCAGTGAAATGCCGAGTGTGACAACCCAAATCCCACCATCAATTCGATAGGGGATTGCGACAAGTTTCAAGAATGAATTATTAAAATGGGATTAACTTTTCTAATGTACCTATATTCATGCACACAACTATGTCTATAAAAAAGTATAGAGGAATATTAATAAATGACTTTAACAACTAGAGTACAACCATGCTTGCAATAAACTATAGGGAAAACATTAGAGTATGGTAGTATAAACCAAAATCGTGAAGGGGAAAAATACACTCCCAACCTGAAATGAAGTTAAAAACGAAAAAAATTGAAAAGAGGAAAAAATGGGAGAGCCCGAATTCTTATCTCTAAGTTCGACCACCATATGCAATCAATGCACCCAACCATCACTCAGCTCCACTGATGTCACCAGTGATCTGTATGTCATTTTCATAAGAGATGACATGTTCTGAAAAATCCCATGCAGGGGTGAGAATGTAAATACCTAGCATGATGCCTCGGAAACTAAAATGGTAGAAATATAGGAATACAATTTTTTTATCTCAACCCATATCAAGAGGGGAATTAAAAATCTCTCTCTCTCTCCACACACACACATATATATTTGTGTGTGTATTATCATAGAGAAACCTCATAAAGAGAGAAAGGGGGTCTCTATCTCACAGCCTAACCAAAGTCAATGAGCCTTCCATTATCTCTAAAAGACCACCTATAATGCCCAACATCATTTACAACCTCATAATAATATTTTTGGAGGGGCCCTCCCCTTGTCGTTGTGCTCTGTAGCTGAGGGATCCACAACTCCCTGGAGGACCTACTCCCTATAGGAGCTCAAAAATGGGAGAGTAACACTCCATAGATAGAGGAACCACACCCTATTATGGGGAAGTATATACTCTACCTATCTAAAGAGTATGGGAAGCCATACCCTGGTGTGAAAAGAGAGTAATGACCCCGATATCACTATGACGATCCTCACCAGATCACTGCCATAATCAAGTATCTCTTGAAAAAACCTTATGCTTAGAACACCTCACATTGTATCTTGTTAACCAAAATGAGGATAACCATCATGATCTATGTGGGAAAATACTCAACATATCCTTATCATGGGAAAAAATATGAGTCTTGAAGAAAGAGATACGAAAAGTAGAATTTGCTGGGAGAAGTAAATGGCATCTATGGGGGTCCACATGGTGTGTGATCTCACTTCTCCTCCTAGATGTGTTCTCCTTTGGACATGTATTGGGAATAAATTTCAAACTACATGGAATGTTCTAGTTTTACATGGTGCGTCTCATCCACTCGAGGCATATTTATGCTCTTATGGCTAATTCCCATGTACAATGACATGTGCCCATGTAAATGGCTATGTTCAGGAATCCTAGTCATGCCTATGTACTCTAGTCATACCCAAGTGCTTGGTTGTGTCCGTGCTTGTGTACTCTCAGAGTACAAGATAGATAATCCATCATAGGGTCCCATGGTGTGTGGTAGGGTACACATGGCATGTGAAATTTATCTTTTCCTGAAACCCGAGCGCTGCAGCCAAGGGGATACAAGACATGTGTTCTTCATAGTACACACAGAGTGGTTATGTTTTTGATAAAAAACATATTTTCTTCATGTAAATGTATATTTTACCTTACCTACAAGAATATGATCATTTTATAGTATGAGATTATATGGCAATTCCTCCATCCATTGCTTTCGGGCCTCTGGTGGCCGAAATTTTGAATCCTATCATCTTTCGATGAGCCATCACATGTCCTGTAGTAATTCTTATCACATGTTTCCTATCTAGATCCCATATCCATGAAGATTCACCCAAAATACATCTTTCTCTATCCAAAAATCACCACCCTATATGTCTTTTTCCCAACCACAATGAATTTGGGGGTTCAATCATGCTTGAGTCCACCCAGACAATGTCGAACTATGACCCTATGGGACAACGATGAAGATCGTGAAGAACAGTGGGGGTAAATGAAAAATAACAAAGTAAATACTTAATTTTAAAATCATTCTTGGAAAAAGACCACATAAATGAGGATATCAAGGGGTGAATCAAGGTATAACATAAATAAATTAGAATCAAATATACATTTTATTTAATGGGCTCATGTGAGAAAGAAAAATGAAAAAAATCAAAGGAGATAATGAATACATGCTTGATTAAATAAAATTCGGAAAATACATAACTAATGTACCCTACCTTGATTATGGATTGATTTTTGGTGAATAATGCATTTTCCAATGATGAAGAATACCCACTGCATTCAATTTCACTCGATCCACCTTGATCTGATTACTTTTCGTTCTATGATCTCGATATGCCAATAAAGAATTCCCATTTCCTCCTCTAAAATATCCCTAGGGATATACAGATAACCCTAGTGATTTTTTTATAATGGTATATAAATATAGGTTTATATTTAGGTTAATTAATAAAAATAAATAAATAATTTATTTATTTTTTTAAATGCACCATCCAACAGTCACCTCCCTTAGAACATTTGATGAAAAAAATATTAGGTTTAACCTAGGGTAAACCCCACATCATAGAATAAACCATGGTATCAGATTTCTTATATAAGGTCTCAAATAATGGGAATTCTAGAAACAATGAAAGGATGAGTTCGTGTGTAATAAAATATATTAATATTTTTAGTATATTAATTTTGATGTCCTGAGAGATCTAAACACCATGCCTAATTTGAGGATAAATCCAGATATGTGGATAAAATTATTATAATGGAAAATTCATCAAAACTAAATTTGCAACATTCTCCCCTCCTTTGGGTATTTTCACCTTGAAAGAAAAAATCTATACGAAATTGTGGGGGTACTGAGTCTGGATATAATTTTATCACACCTAGGAACTATTTTTCATACTCTTATACTACAAAATTACATGAACCAAAGGGATGATATGTCCACACATGATCCTATCTTACCAATCCTTGATCTCCATTGGGTACTCTATGAAGGTGGAACCATCCTCAATATCCATATCACCTCGGTCAATAACATGTATAAGATCACAAACCTATCTCCTCAACTATGATACAAGGAATATGTCGTGAACTCAATCTAACTATAGGGGTATGTCTAGGTGGTAAGAAACTTCACGAACCCTCCATAATATCTAAAATAGCCCGATGAACCTTAAGGATGGATTTACTCCCCAACCAAACCTCCTCAATCCCTATCATGGGGAGACTCTAAGGAAAACATAGTCTCCCTAGTTGAAATCCAAGGGCCGATGACATCGATATGTGTAACATTTTTGTCTTCTCTAGGATATCCTCATATGCTCATGGATCATTTGTGTAGTGCCTCACCATGAGTTCCACTCAACAGTTCCCTGAGGCGGTGAAACACAAGACCTCAAGTGTGCCTCCCCGAATGCCAGAGGCTGTTGACTAGCAGTGAGGGACTTGGGTATGTTTGTGGGTATACTACTCCCTCATTGATCAGAGTAGATCATAGTAGTAGATATATAAGAAAAAGCATAAGCAAAGACAATATCCATATAGAAGAAAAAAAATACACAATCATGAAAGATAATGAAATAAAGTGCATAATATAAAAAAATAAATAGAGGCATTTAATGATGATAGTATGACATGTGGATATAAAAAATGAACAAGTAGGGGAAGGGAATACAAGCATATGCAACATGATGAAAAAACATACAAAATCCAAAAACTATTACAGTTAGCATCTCAAGCATATGCCCAGTCCTATACTCCCAAATCCACCCTAGAAGGTTAAATAAAACATTAGAAGCTGGCAGCTTCCATTTACCAGTACCTAAAATCATAAAGTATAATCGGGTACTAAAGGCACTCGATTAGGGTGTGAGATACAATCTCAGTAGGCCGACACCGACTGTGTCCAAGATTTCCCATTTCATGAAAAAAATATAAGTAGTATGCCTAAATAATTTAAATTCAATACATAATTAATAAATAAATGAATTATTCTAGGTTCCACTTAGAGACCCACTCAATTACCTGCTTTGGCCTTAGCTGGTAAGTCTGAACCGAGAGATCCTGAAATGGAAAAGTGAGTAGAAATAAGTGTCAAAGGTTGTACTATCCTCAAGCTTGTGATTGGGCTTAGAGTACATGCCCATATGTTTTCTAAACCATCTTACCAATTCTCATTTAAACAACATTATTTACTTTTGATTTCATTTTAAAATCTATTTATAGAGTATGGAGAGTCACCCTTATCCCATTCTGGACAATCCTGAAAGACTAGACAAGTATCGCTAAAGGGGATCATCATAAGAACAATGCTACTAAGAGTCCATCAAAGGTAAAACAAATATAAAGTCCCAACTTTCATTCTGGTATGGTGTAAAAATAGCATTAATTGGTCTCTGAGTATGTACCTAGTATTGCACATAGGGGCCTGAGTCTCTCTTGTGGCATGGTATAACCAATCGTGCCACTGAAACCTTCCTAGGGGTCTCCCATAGGGAACTGATGTCACTCATCTAGCGGAAAAAACTAATAATGCATGGTGATCCAGTCCCAATAATAGTTGATATCACCCTTGATGTATTTAATAAGAATTGAAAAAATATCACTAAGGCATGAGAGTCCATCCAAGGGGTCCTTAAGTTGGAACCCCTTGTTTCACCCTCGACACTATGACAATAAAAATTTGAAAAGCAAGCTATAAACATATTACATGTCTATTAAGAGGCCATTCCATTTTAAATGAATCCATTAGTTCAAATTCGGAATATTGATCAAAGAATGCCATTAGGCAAATTGTATTTAGCCGATTCAATTTAACTCATATGGCATAAGGCATTAGGAACTCAACCAATTAATTTAATTATGCCATCACACTAAGACATGGTATATAGGGTCTAACACATAGTTCAACATTAAATTCAACTAACAATAAGGTCCACAAAATTTATTAAGTCAAGACACAACTCAAGGAATTAATCCAAATTAGAAAAAAGGGTCAATTTTTTCCTCTAAGGAATTGAACATCCAATTAGATGGAACAACTCAAGGTGATCAACCCACATGGTTGATTCACTTCTTACTCAGGTCTCCAAGGAATAAGTGAGTTATACGTTTTAATTTAATTTGAAAAATTAGAGTGAAATTTGGAAAAAACCAATCTGTGAAACAATAGAATAATTTATGAAATTCAATAAAGAAATGGGAAAAGGACATGACCACCGACTTTAGCCTCGTAGATCTGCCCTCATCCAGTATCAACATTTGATTCGAGCTAGGTTGGAAGATATTGATGAAACCATCAAAATCCTTGAAAATGGTTCAAATGATCTTTCACCCAAATAGCATAATGTATGGGGAGAAGAACTTGAAATAGATTGGAGAGGATTAGAGATTGTACCATTACGGAATCAATGCTTCTGACGGTGAGTGAATTGGATGATGAACATAGGCTCTACCTTGATTCCTTTATTTGAGAGGAGAAGATGGTTTTAACATGAGGGAGGAGCACCCAACCACTGGATAAAAATATAGGAGGATGAAGGATTATTTTAATTCATTTAAGAGAGGAATTAAGATAATTTCACCAATTTTTACACTATGCATGGTTTGGAAAAACCATGCACCAACCATGTTATACACACTACTACTAAGGGTAACATCACATAGTTTAATTCATGGTTTGAATAATCATGTACCAACCATGAAAAAGATCTATTTCAAGGTTTCAGATAGATTGTATGTCCATGAACCCTGGGTCGCATGGTTACAGACAAATAGTGTGGCCCGATCTTCTCTTCCCATTTCAGGGTTCCAGCCTCCAAATGAGCCCTAGACATACCAAAGACCTCCTTGAATTGATTAGGAATCATATTTAAGGATGTTTAAAAGAATAAAAACCCAAAATTAATAGTTAGTACCTTTATGAAAATATGGGACATTGCAACCTCCCCTCCATAAGACAACTCATCCCTGAGTTTCCCTTCCAATGGTAGTAGAACATCATCTGAGAAGAGTTCTAGTCACTAATCAGGTACATATACCACCTTATCCTAGGTCTTATTATGAACACATCTATGCTAACCTAGAACCTAGACCATAGAAACTGACCTTCCTTAGAGATATTTCCTACCCTGATCAATGATACGTATCTGAAACTCTTTGAAGGATGCATCCACTTCCAGCTCAATATCATCATGGTCAAATGAATGCTATCGGTCAGCATGATACTATCGAAGCTGAGATATGTGAAATATGGCATGCATGTCACAATTCCTCTGAGGTAACAACAACTAATAGACCACTGACCCGAATCTCTCCACTATCTCAAAAGGACCAACATATCGCAGTGATAACTTTCCCTATCCCCTGATTCATTTGTGACCCAACCAAAGCGATACATACAGAAAGACCAGATGTCCTACCTTGAACTCCATAGGTCTATGGTGATGATTAGTATAAGACTTTTTCCTATACTGAGTTGTATCCATAGGCTTCTAATCAACTAGACTTGATCTGAAGTATCCTGAATGAGATAATGACCCAGTAGAGCTACCTCACCTACCTCAAGCTATCACAAAGTAGAACAATATGTTCTACTATAGAGATCCTCATATGGATCCATATAAATTTCTTCTTGGAAATTTTTTTTGTATGAAAACTCATCCAAAGGAATATTATTCTCCCAGGAACCTCCAAAATCAAGGATTTATTCCAGTGTCATATCATCTAACACCCAAATAGTCCACTCGGACTACCTGTCAGTCTAAGGGTGATATGCAGTACTCAAGAGAACCTATGAACCCAATGCTTTCTAGAAACCTTACCAGAACCATGAAGTGAAATGAGCATCTTGGTCTAATATGATAAAACATGGCACACCTTAAAGTCTCACTGTCTCTTGTATGTATAACTTTCCTAACTCATCAACAGAGAAGGTCCCTAGATTTGTAAGAAGTGTGTGACCTTGTTCAACCTATCAACGATCACCCATACTACATCACTGTCTTGAGGGGATCTCGGCAAGCCTATCACGATATCCATTGTGACATAATTCCATTTTTACTCAGTAATGGAAAGATGATTTAGAAGTCTTGAAGGTCACTGGTGCTCTGCATTCGCCTTCTGAAAAGTGGATCACTGAGTAATAAATCTTAATATCTATCTTTTCATACATAGCCACCAGTACTAATGGTGGATGTATCAGTACATCTTGGTGAGACTAGGGTGAATTGCCCAAATACATTCATGAGAATCCTTCATTATATCTTCTGATATATCATAAATCACCCATACACTCACATAGAAGAGAAAGGTCTCACTTCCATCAACAATCCAAACAGGAGGTAAGTTCTCTCCAGTGATGCTCTCTCTCTAGACAAGACCCTCAGAATCTGATAACTACCTCATCCGAACCTATTCTAGAAGAGATGATGTCACTGCCAGAGCTATATAAAAAAGATTAATGTTCTATTCATCAACCTCTAGATTCATCCTGGAGAAAAAATCCATTAATTTCAACTCATTACTGGCCTCCTTGATGTCTTGCATCTTAGTCTTCCTACTCAGGGTGTCAGCTATTGAATTACCCATTTCAAGTGTGTAAGAAAAAAAAGTTAAATGACTGTAGGTATTCTGCCCACATGCACTACCTAATATTCTTGTCCTTCTGAGTGGTTATGAATTTGAGACTTTTATTGTCTATGTAAATGATGAACCAATCACTCATCAAGTATTATCTTCAATAGTGAACAACATGAACCATGTCTACAAGATCAAGGTCATGCATAGGATAGTTCCTCTCATGAGGTCTCAGCTAGTGGGATCTATATGCCAAAACTAGATCACCTTACATTAGAATAACACCCAGCCTGATTCTTGAAGAATCACAATAAAAAGATTAACTTCTTCCTAGATCAGACAGAATCAAAATAGGAGCTGAAGTCAGTCTTCTCTTTAACTTTTGAAAAGTTGTCTCACAATCCTCAATCCAATTGAACTTCACACCCTTCTTGGTCAAGCCTATAAGTGGTGATTCTAGGTGATAATTCTTAGATGAATTTACTATAATATCCATACAGACTTAAGAATATTTGTATATCAAACATGTTATTGGGATGATCCCAGGAAACCATAATTCTCACCATCTCTGGGTAAACTGATATGCCTGCCTCAGATATGATATGACCCAAGAAGTTTACCTTACCAATCCAAAAGTGGCATTTTCTAAGCTTTATGTATAGCTGGTTCTCAATCAGCATACTTAACAAAGTCTCAAGATGATTAGAATGGTCATTTATAGTGTGTGAGTACAATAATATTCCATATATAAAGACTAACACAAAATAATCAAGATAGGGTGGAAAAACTGATTCATTAAACCCATGAATATTTTTAGCACGTTCATCAGGAAGAACGACATAACCAAGTACTTTTACAAGCTGTAATTTCTCCATAATGTTGTACTTGGTTTGTTTTATGGCCTCATATGAACCTAACAGTAGGCTGACCTCAAATTGTTCTTGGAGAAAATAGTTTTTCCTCGGAGTTGGTCGAAGAGGTCATCTATATGAGTCGAAGGATACCAGTTATTCACTATAAACTAGTTCAAATAGAGGAAGTACACACAAAATAGAAGGGTACTATCCACCTTCTTGCTGAAAAGGACTGGCGAACCCCATGGTGATGTGTTGGGTTGTATGAAACCCTTATACTCTAAGTATTCAAGTTTCATCTTGAGTTCCTGGAGCTTTTTTAGGTTCTATCCTATATTGAGTAATGGACACTATTTTCACACCTTGCACTATCTATATGGTGAACTTGATCCCCCTATCAAGTGGTAATCCAGACAAATAATCGGGGAACACATCTTTGTAACATTCCAAAATAGGATGGAATTTTACTAACTGCCTCCCCTGATCGCTCATAAAGTGATTGGCCATTTGGGTCATCATTCCACCCAACCCAGTACACTTGAGTCATTCTCGTTTATCCTATACATCCCATTCCCCCTTATGGATATACATGTTTTCCTTAGGTTATGTAAAAGAAACCTGGTGGTAATAGAAATACTTTAGGGTTTTATAGGGAATGATTCAGTCCATTCTGAGAATTAAATTGAAGTCAGTCATCTCAAGGACAAAGAAAATCCATAGAAAATGACACCCACCTATCTTTAGGGACACTCCTTGCACTGGTGCATACCCTCAACCCAAAATCCAAAAAATATGTCGAGCATCATAACACCACTAGAGTGTTCAATCACTAATCCCAAACTTCCAATAATTGAAGAAAATAGAAAGGAATGTGATGCACCTATATCAAATATAGTAGATACTAAATTAGAGGTTACCAAAATAGTACCTCTCACTATAGACAATCCTAGACTCTGCTCCTCAGGTGTAGGATGTACAACATAGATATGGCTTGAACTAAAGCCCTTAGATATTACCTAAGTAGACTGAGTAGGTCTACTCTATTGAAGATGGAACTCTAAAGGATGACTCCCTCATCCACGACCACCTTCTCGACCTGAACATCTTGTAGAAGACTAGATTCTTTCATGATGAGGTATCATTGATTCAGCACATGAAGGTGGTACTGTCATAAAACCCCATTCTCTTAGAACTAGAGGAAAAGACTGGTAGAAATGCTGGAGGTGACCCATCCTTCTACAAGATCAGCACTCGATCAAGTTCCTCAGATAGTGGGTCTTTCTATGGCATGTACTTTTACACTGGTGACACACCACAAGGATATTGGTGCGTGCCCCCTCAATTTTACTACCCCCATGTGTACCATTGAAGTGTTTCTTTTTGCTACGAGGTATACCACTACTATGACTAGAAGTTGAACTGCCCTACTTCACATCAAATGAATCCCTTAGGTTCCACTTAGTTATGAGGTCCTAGTTTACTATTTCTAAAATGGTGGTCATCCAAAAGTCATTCACCTTCACATGGATGGCTTAGGAAAGCCCATCCTCAAATATCCTCATAGTAGTCATCTCATCACCAATCATGGTTAGTGGAAAACACTGCAATTTGGTGAAGTGAGATGAATATTCCATCACAGACATGTCACCTTGATCAAGGTGCATGAATTCCTGGATGTGATCTATTCTCAAGGTCTGTGGAAATAAATAGCCAAAGAAGGATATTTGGAAGTCCACCCAGACCATGCCTTGATGTCGACTAGCCTCAATCAGAACATCCCACCAATGCTCAACAAATTCATGTAGCATATAGGTCGTGAGCTTGACCCTCTGTTCAAGAGGTGTCTTGATGTGATTGAAGATTGGAACCATAGCCTCTAACCATGATTCATCATCCTAAGGTCTTCCATCCGCCCAGAAGGTGGCAGGATTCTACTGATAGAATTCCCTTGTCAGCTCTTCCATAGAAGGGGAAGGTTGAGGTGCACCTTGCACTGATTTCATGAAGCAAATAAATCTATCACAGAACTGGGCATCATCACCTAGTGGAAGATGCTCAGGAGGTTCCTGAGGTGGTACTACAGGAGGTATCATGGGTGGATTAGTGCCCACCACCTTAGGAATATGATCATCGCTATTATCTGGGCATACAACACATGGTCATCATGGTGGAATATCTCTATAAATTCCAAGTGCACGCCTTAGAGAAGATTTATAATAGATAAGCGGAGATATAAGAGAGGACAAAAATTCAACTATCCTACTAAAGAAGTACACCCCTTTGCCTACTCTAGGAGTCATGTTAAGGTGATAAGAACAAGTTTCCAAAATAAAAGTATAGGATACACAACCTACTGCCCACTACCTAGTCAGAATATGGTCAAGGTCACACATACAAGGTATCCATTTCATTTTAAAGGATCAAGTTCACTCTATTTAACTTAGATTCATTATTATTTTATTGATTATTAGCATGAAATTCCAATTATTAGTGTCACTAATTCCAATATATAAGGGCCCATACACCATACAAAGTGAATTTGGCTCATCAACTTACTGCATCCTAACCCTTACACTAGACAATCAATGTAACATGCCATGGGTTGTGTTTTAATTTGATGAGCTACCCTTGATAGTCACCAATAAAAAGAACTATGGTGTAATAATTGATCAACTGATCTAATTATTCCATAATATAAATTAAAATCACACTTTAATGAATAAATAACAGGTCCCAAATATAAATCACAAGAATTACAGGCAATACATGCATGAAAGTAGATATGTTATGGAATAATGAATGGAAATTTAATCATATTATGCCTAGTATGATGCATGATTTCAATGCACCCTCACATCATCGGGCCAAATCCAATAAACTCATTAAAATAAAATAAATATTAACAGAATCATGGAATGAGTGTGGCACCCTTTTGTGAAATCCTATGAAACTGTAATAAGAAAAAGCAATAACAGCATTTACCCATCCCAGGTAATTTGGGTTTCTCCTGTATATGGGGTAGCAACTCCTAGGCACATGTTATTAACCAAATTCCAATGTCCTAGTCTCCTGTATAAACGTAAATAGTAATACAAAAGGAAAATAACCTATGATACCACATTGTAGAATCCCACCCGGAGTGCCACTCAACAGTGCCCCAAGGCAGTGATCCACAAGACCTCAAGCGCACCTCCCCGAACACCAGAGGTTACTGACTAGTAGTGAGGGACTTGGTTAATTCCATGGGGAGACTATTCCCACACTAATTAGAGTAGAGAACAACATTAGATGTATATGAAATAGTATAATCAAAAACATTATCCAGATAGTAGTGGAACCCAAAAGAATAATCATGAAAGATAAATAAATAAAGTGAAGAATCTGACTAAATAAATAGCGGGATATAATGATGATAGTATGCCATGTTGATATAAAAAAATTAACAAGTAGGGGTAGGGGTAAAAAATATATACAACATACTGACAAAACATACAAAACCCAAAAACTACTACATCTATCATATCGAGCATAGTCTTGGTCTGCATATCCCAATTCCATCCTAGAAGGGTAAATAAAACATTAGAAGTTGGATTCTTCCCTGTATCAATACCTAAAATCATAATGTTTACTTAGGTACCAAAGATGACTAAGTTGGTTGTGAGATACAATCATAGTAGGTCAACACCCACAATGTCTATCCCTTTCCATTTCATGAAAAAATAAGCAGTATGACTTAATATTTAAGTGTAATACAGAATAAATAAATAAACGAATTAGGTTGGGTTCCACTTGGAGACCCTCCAAATTACCTAATTCAGAATAAGCGGATGAGTTTGGAATGAGAGATCCTGAAATGAAAAAGTCAGAAGAAATAAGTGATAAAGGTTGGACTGTCCCCAAGTTTGTGATTGGGCTCAGAGGACATGTACCTACATTTTCTAAAATAAATGTCCAATTCTCATTATCAAAACATTATTTACATTTGATTTCATTTTATAACATCTTTATAGAGTATGTACACTCACCCTTTTCCTGTTATTGAAAATCCTTAAAGACTTTCCAAGTATCGCTTGAGGGGCCTGTCACAAGACCAATGCCAAGATTCCGTCCAAGTTGACCCAAATATGAAATCCCAAGCATCACTCTTAGAAAGGTGTAAAAAAAGTATTAACTAAACTCTAAGTAAGTACCTAGTATTTCATGTAGGGCCCCGAATCTCTCTCATGTAATGGTACAACCAATCATGCCATCGAGACTATCCAAGGGGTCTCTGGCTGGGAACTGGTGTCACTCATCCAAAGGAAAAAACTGATAACTCAAGGAGATACCATCACATGTATAGTTGATATCACTTCTGATGTATTTAACAAGCATTGAGAAAAACTGACTATGGCATGTGAGTCCTTCCATGGTGTCCTTAAGTCAGAACCCCTTGTATCACCCTCGACACTATGGAAATGAAAATTTGACAAGAAAGGTATAAATATATATCATTTCTAATGAGAGTCCATTCCATTTTAAATGAATCCATTAGTTCACATTTGTCATATTGGTCAAAAAAATTTATTGGTCATATCACATTTATCCAATTAAATTTAAGACATATGGCATAAGGCATTAGCTACTCAACCAATTAATTTTATTCTACCATCTCACTAAGGCATGGAAAATAGGTTATAACACATGGTACACCATTAAATCAACTAACAAGAAGGTTCATGGAATTTCATATGTAAAGAAACACCTCATTGCATTTAGACAATTTAGAACAAAGGGGGCATTTTTTCCTATAAGGAAGGGCGCATCCAATTGGATGGAACAACTCAAGGCGATCAACACATGGGGTTGATTCTCCATTTACTCAAGTCAAAATGGATTGGAGAGGTATCCATTTTAATTTAATTTGAAAAATTAGAGGCAAATATGGAAAAACCCATCCTTTAGCACAACAACACAATTTATTAAATGAAAAAAATGATGGGAAATGGCCATGAATTCCTACCTTAGCCTCATAGAGATTACCTCATCTAGTATCAATATTTGATTCAATCTAGATTGGAAGAAATCAATGAAACCATCAAAATCCCTGAAAATGGGGAAAATGAGATTTCAACCAAATATTATAATTTATGGGATTAAGAACTTTAAATAGATTGTATAGGATTATAGATCGCACCGTTAAAGGTCTAATTACTCTGACGGCGAGAAAACTGGATGACAAAAAAAGGCTCCACCTTGATTCCTATAGTTTATAGGTGATGAGGGTTTGAACATGAGGAAGGATTACCATGACACAAGAGAAAAAGAGAGGAGGAGTAAGGCTTTCTTTAATTCATTTAAGAGGGGAATTAAGGTGATTTCACAAATTTTTACATTTAGCATGGTTTGGTCGCACGATTTGGCCAAACTGTGCGCCAAACATGTACCACTCACTGCTACTTAGGGGAACAACACATAGTTTGAATAACCATGCACCAAATATAAAAAATCTCTATGTCAAGGATTTCAAATAGCTCGTATGATCGTGCGCCCTAGGTTACACGGTTCTAGAAAAACCATGCGGCCCAGTCTACTCTTCCTATTTTAGGATTCTTAGCTTCAAACAACCCCAAAACACACCTAATAGCTCCTTGACTTGATTAGGAATCATATTTAGGGACATTTTTAGGAATAAGAACAAAAAATTAATAGATCATACCTTTTTGAAATCCTTGGATGTTACAATTTGAACCGTCTCCAGCATTTTATGCACCATCTATGGCCCAATAAGATAGGTTTTTTCAATCTTATTATAACATTGGGGTGACCTATAGGGTCTCACGTATAGGGAATAAAATGGTTACATGTCAATATTAGAGTGATAAATTTTATTATAAGATAACTCTACCAACGGTGAGTGATCCTCCCTGCTCTGGCTAAAACCCATCACACATGTAATCATCATATCCTCCAACACCTAGATAGTCCACTCATTCTGTCCATCCATCTTGGGATAAAACACTGTAATCATTCATAATTGGGTCCTAAAATCCTCATGTATGCCTCTTCACAAATTTTATGTGAATTGAACAACACAGTTGGTGACAATCATTTAGGGCACCCCATGAAGTTGGATGATCTCTCACACATACAACTACCGGAGACTCTCAACAGAACTCTATTATTGGATGGATAGGAAGTGTATTGACTTCATAATATGGTATATAATCACCCAGATAGCATTAGGACCTATCATTTTCCATGTAAGTCCCATAAAAAAGTACATGTATATTCCATCCCATTTTCACTTTGATATCACAAGAAGTTGTGCCAAGCCTTTCAAAACCTGGTGTTCAGCCTTCACCTACTGACATGTGAGACACCAAGGGACATACTTGGAAATGATCTGCCTCATTCCAGTCCACCAAAACTACCATTTAAGTTCCCTTTACATCTTTTCCACACTGTGATGTAAATCAAATGGGTATGTGTGAAACTTACTCATTACCTCCTCGCACAATGTGATTAGAAGCAAAATTCATCCCTAGTAAAGGATAAAATGATCCCCTACTTCATAGAATCCATATAGCGAGTGTCATTAGGATATCAATTTATGTAGTAACTCATAGATTATGTATCTTAACTGAACCTCTTTTACACACTGAAGAAGTTGAGGATTCACCACCATCAAATGGAGAAAAACTGCACCCCTCTCCTCCACCTTAGTTATTTGAAATAAATCCAAATTATCATCTTCATCCACCACCAAAAAAGGATAGGAATTTATACTAAGGAAATATTCCACCACATTATTCTTCCCAAGAGTACACACCACCTTGAAGTCATAATCCCACAAGAACTAAAACCATTTCCTCTATCTTAGGTTAATATATCTCTAAGTGAGATGTACCTAAAACTATGGTTGTTTGAGAAAAAAACTCACCTAGAATATAGTGTATCCACATCTTCACAGTGAATACTACCACTATCAACTCTAAGTCATGAGTCTTGAAGTTATTCTAGTGGAGACTCAATTTATTCGAACCATATGTGATCATTTCCTGCCTCTTTATCAACATATAGGTGAGACTATCACTATAGGAATCTAAAAACACTACATACTCCATGTACTATTTTGGTAGTCTCAACACAAGATCAATGTTCAACCTCAACCTCAACTACTCTAAATATCCAAAAAACTAAAAGTTTTAGATAAATGGATTCCCTTTCTATGTCATGGAAGTCAAAGGGCATGATATCCTAGAGAATCCTTCCATAAACCTCCTGTAGTATCCTTCCAATATAAGAAAACTTTGTACTTATTACATTATCTTTAGTGGATATCAAGAAATAACCACATCAATATTCTTTGAGTCCATAGATAATCCATGCTTAGAGATGACATTCCATAGAAAGTGAACATTGCATATCCAAAACTGGCACTTTGAGAGCTTACTAAAAGGCCAGTTCTCCAATAGTAAGTTTAGGACCATCATCATATTATTTGAATAATCATCCTCGGTCATAGAGTAAATGATTATGTAATCAATGAAGACAACCAAAAATCATTCCAAGTATGGTTGGACGATTTGGTTCATAGGATCCATAAACACAACAGGGACATTCTTCACACTGAAAGGAATCTCCGGGAACTCATTATGTCTGTAGCGACATAAGAATTCCATCTTCATAATATCATCCTCATGAACCGTAAAATAGTTGTAGACAGACCTAAGATCGATCTTTGAGGACTAAATCTTGCCTCTTAACTGGTTGAAGAGGTCTTCAATTCTCTGTAAGGGGTACTTGTTCTTTATCATTACATGGTTTAGGAAATGATAATAAACACATAGACTCAATCTCCCATCTTCATTTTTCATGAAAAACACTAGATCTACTAGAGGACACATTGTGTATGATGAAACCCTTCTCTTGAAGGTCCTATAATTGAACCCTCTACTCTTGGAGCTCAATAGGGGTTATTTGATATGTCATTGAAGTTATCGATGAGATCTTGGGGTGTAAGTCAATGCATAAGTTCATATTCTTCCTCGGAGGTAGTCCCAGAACATCCTTGGGGAATATGTCCACATAAAACTCCACCACTAAAGTAATATATATTTCAAGAGATACAACTACACTAATTGATAAAATCACTAACTAATGGGTGATAGTCTATAGCCTCCTACTCACAAGGCCTACTTTCTCATCCATAAAATATATCTCACCCAAAAGGAGAATCTTTCTCTATAAATCCAAAGGAATCTAACCCACCTATGATGAAAATAAATTAGGGATAGAAACATGAAAATAAAATACATGCCCAAGATGACATCATAAGGTTTCATCATGACTACTAATAGGTCCCACAAGAAGCTCTCTCCACTAAGATCTAGCTAGCACTACAAGTAGATATATGATATAGAAGAATGCCTCCCTATATTAACTTGTAGTTATATATGATAGGATAAATTATCAACTAGAATATCCATCTCTCACAGAAAAGATAATTCGATAAAGGAATGATTTGTGACTGTGTCTACTAGTACTGAGGAAAGAGTAGAAAAGACACAAATTATACCTCAAATCATCTCATGTGAAACCTGATCATATCCCTCTATTGCATAAAAGATTCCATGACCTTGAACACCTAATCTTTGATCCTTATGTGGGATTACCAATAGTGGTGGTTCAAGCATCTCATAGTGTCACTCTCCACCAGCAGCTCCTCCCTCTAGAGGTCCACCTACTCCTCTATCTGCACTGCCTCCCTGGGAAATGCCCTGACCATGCCTAAGAGATCCTTGATCATGGAATTTCCTCTACCCTAGAGGTCTATACACTGTCTCTTTATCCTAATTATCACAACATGTAATAAAATCATCGTCCATATGACCCCCCATAAAAAGAATAATATGAATCATCGCATGTCCTGCTAGATCCTCTATATGATGTATGAGTTGCAGATACATATGTCTATATTTGAGAATTATAATTCCACTCTTCTAATGCCTAAACATTTAATTATTTATAGATTCTATAGAATAATCATGCACATGATGCCTACCACTAGCTTCAATCACATGAAATCCCTATTCTAGGTAGCTCTCTATCTCCAGATCCCAATATAGCACTCTAAAAAAGGTTGTAAGGCATAAGGATATTATGCTAGCATGAATTTATCTATATAGAACCTTTTTTAACTTTCATGCATAGAAGAAACCTTCCTGTTCCATATCTATGGAGTAATGTGTGAGGTAAATAAACCTTCTAGCATACTCTACAACTATCATGTCACCCTACTACAGATCGAGTAGCTCCAAAATCTATATATAGTGTAATAATGAGGGGTAATACTCATAACAAAAAAATTTATTGAAGTATATCCATGGGAGAATCATCTCATCAACAATTTTAATAATTAGACTCCACTAGCACCCTACTACTCCATGAAAAAGACTAACTACTAGCACAACCATCTGATTAGTTAGAGTTCAAACAAGCCTGAAGACATAGACCACTAACTCAATACAATCATCCACAACCTGTGGGTCTAACTCACTATAGAACCTCAGTGGTCTCTGATGTTGTAAATCATATATCACACTAAGATTACAGGCATCATAAATCTGAACTGCTGGAACTATCTACTACTTGATAGGAGGGTCACTTCTCCTTACCCCTTGGAGGAAAAACCTAATGTGATGTCCCCAAAATAGAGTCCTCATCACTCAACAGATCATCGTCATGATCCTATATTAATAACCTAGATGGATATCTTCAAGGAGTAATGATTAAATTGACCTAGATATACCATATTTATATGATTATATATATATGGGGATCTATCTCAAGAAGTAAAGTTAAAGGACTCAGTCCAATATGTTGCATGTACTACTATTCCATGCCACCAATGTCATGGTATTCTGAGTCAACAAATAGGTAGTCAAATTCCTTGTGAATGGATATGTCAGCTATTGCACCAACACAGGGTCACTTGGCCTGAAATCTATACTATTGAATCTCTAACACCATTTCCCAAATTTCTCAACCAATCATCACAAGGGGGAAAACTCCAAACACCATTCTAAGGAACTGGAATCCTCTGATACCACCCTTTCTTGACTTGACCCACCTGGCTAGTGGGAGGCTTGGTGTGACAACCCCAATCCAACCTCCAATAGGCTAGGGGTTGGAAATAAGTGATTAAAAGTAATAACTAAAATGAGAGGCATTTACCTAATGTACCTATATGCATGCACTCAACCATCTCTATGAAAAATTGTAGAGTTATATAAATAAAATATTGTAACATCTAGAGTACAACCATGCATGAAATAAAATATATGGAAAACATTAGAGTGTGATATTATAAACCAAAGTATAAAGAGGGAAAATACATTTCTAATTAGAAATTAAGTCCCAACCTAACAACAATTGGAAAATAGGAATAACAGAGAGATCTTGGCTCCTGATCTCCAATTCTAACCACCATATGCATTTAATGAACCCAATTATTTATAAGCTCCACCAATGTCTCCACTGATCTATCTATTACCATTATAAGAAACAACATGTGTGGGAAACTCCCATTTATGGGTGATTATATACATACCTAGTAGGATTCATATAAAACCACAAAGGGAGGAATAGAGAGTTATAAAAAAGTCAACTCAAACCATAGCAAGAGGGAAATAAAAACCCAATACATATATTCTCATAAAGAAACCCAGTAAAGAGAGAAAGGGTATCTCCATCTCATTGGACATAAAAAGTTGATGAGTCTTCCTGTAGCTCTAAAAGTCCACCTATTATTCCCAACATCATGAATAAACTCACAATAATCTATGTGGTGGGTTCTGCCCCTCATCACTGTGGTCCACAATCGAGGGAGCCATAACTCATGTGGAGGACTCTCTCCTTACCAGAACTAAAACATAGAGGGGTACCAATCCATATATATATTAATTTCACCCTGCTATAGGGGATCACTAAATCTACCTATGTAAATAGTATGGGGTACCTATGCCCTAGTGTGATAGGGGAGTACTGACCCCAACATCACTATGATGAACTTTTCTTGATCATTTTTATCATCAATCATCACCTAAATAATTTTCACCCTCAAAACAACACACATCATATCTCATATTAATTAATGAAGGCTACCATCATGTGTTACATGGATATGCTACTTACAAGCCACAAATAGAGTCCGAAAGGATGAGATAAGGATGCTAGAAGTTACTAGGAGAGGTACACATCATGTTTTTGGGTCCACACAGCATTTGACCTTTACTGTATACCTAAACGTTTTCTCCTTTGGACATGTCTTGGGAATCTATGCCACACTAAAAAAATGTGTAATAGTTGTACATGGTGTGTCTCAGCCATCTGGGGCCTGTCTGTGCTATGTCGGCCATGCCTGTGTAAATTGGCCCATGCCCATGTACATGGCTATGTCCAGGTATCCTAGTTGTGTTCAATTACATGATCATGCCTATGTAATCTGGTCATGCCAGTGTTCCTGGCCACATCTGTGTTCATGTAATCCCAGAGTACACACAGATCTACCAACATAGGGTCACACAACATGTGGTAGTGTCAATATGGAATGTTATATTTATCTTCTCTTGAAACCTTAGTCTTTTTATCCAAGTGACTACATGGAATGAATTCTTCATAGTACACATCATATAGTTAAGTTTTTTCACAGAAAAATAAGTTTCTTCATGTAGATATAGATCCTCCTAATCCACCATGAATATTGGTGTTTGACCACCTGAAATTTGAGGTTAACACCTCCAACCATCGATTCATGGCCTCTAGTGTCTGAAAATTGAAATCCAATCATCCACTGATGATCCACCATGTGTCCCATAACAATTCATATAACTAGTAGATACTCCATATCCCAAATAAAAAATTAATCACCCATAATCCATCTTGATCCATCTGAAAATCACCACCCCATATGTCATTTACACAAATTCCATGAATCTGTGGGTTTGGTCATGCTTGAACCCACCCTGGAAATGTCGAACCACGATCCCATTGGCGGAATAAGAAGAACGCAAAGAACATAGGGGATAAATTCAAAAGAAAAATAATTTCATTGGAAAATATTTCTTGACCAACAATCATATAAATAGGGATATCTAGGGGTGAATCAAGGCATAACATAAATAAATTGAATTCAAAAAATTAAATTTATTCGAACTGATAATGTGAGAATGAAGAAGTCCTAAAATCCAAAAAGATAAAGAATCCATACTTTATTAAATCAAATAGGGTGGAAATCCATAAATTAATTTTCCAAATTTGATAATGGATACGTCATTGGCAAAGAACACATTCTCCAGTTATGAAGAAGAACCATTGCATTCACTTCCTCTCGATCCACCTCAAACAGATCACCAGTTGTTCTTTAATCTAGATCCCCAATGATGAACACTCATTTTCCTCTAATCAAATATCCCCAGGGTTATACAACTAATGCTATAAATTTTTTATAACAGACTATAAGTAGATTTTTAGATTTAGGACTTTTAATAATTAAATTAATTAAATTATTTGTTTTATTAAATGCACCTGCCAAAAGTCACCTCCCTCAGAATATCTAACATTAACCAATATTAGGTATAGCCTAAGGTAAACCCTACATTATGTAATCAATTGTGGTCTCAAATTTCTATTATAAGGTCCCAAAAAATGGGAAAACCAGAAACATGGAAACTATGTGCACACATGAAATAAAATATATTAATATTTTTAATATAATAATTTTGAGGTCCTGAGACACCCAAACACCATGATGTCACTAAGGAAAAATCCATATATATATATATATATATAAATATTCAAGGGAAAATCCATCAAAACCAGAGTCACTACAACACATTTATCTTGACTTGAAGTGAATATCAAACAATCATTATTTTTAAAAAAGTATTTCTTATTAATACAAAATCATCACCAATGTTTCTATAGACATAACATTATGTAAAAGGAAGGATGGTTTCTCAGTTTTTCAAAATGTTGGAGGTTTCAATATGTTTCCTTAAAACAATAATCAATTGGGTTATTTCTAGGAATGTGAATCCAATTTCAATTTTCCATTTAGATCACCTTTATTATAGTTTAATGGATTATGGGTTCTATCTTGGATGGATAACAGCACTAAGAAACTCTATTGGAAGGTAGGTTGATTGAAAGATGATCTTTCAATGGATGTGTGAAAATAGAGGTAGTGACTTAGTTCACTAGAGGAGGTGGATATACTTACACTGAGATCATTTTAGAAGGATTTATGACAAATGATGAAGTTTAAAGTCTTCTATTGGGAGGTGATGGTAATGTTGAGAAAAGAAACAATATATTGGAAATTACTTGGGTTCACTGGATTGGTGCCCACTAAAGTCAAAGATCGGTTCTACCAATTGACTGTATGGGCCCCACAATAATTTGATATGGGACCAACTACATATTATAATTGAACTTTCATTAAATTTTTTTATGAATTGGAAATAAATTTTTAGATATCAAAAATTAATTATCGAGAATTTCAATCCTTGTACCTTCTGAGTAATGAACTATTTGGTTGTGTTATCTTACAGATGTATAACTTAATTTACAAACCCTATAAAATTTATGTGTTATTTTACTTTATTATTTTCTTTTAATGTTGAATGAGTTATATGTTTTAATTTATCATGTTCTAGGTTTGACTTCATGTGGTGATTATGGTTTATTTTATTCCAATCTTCTGGTGCACTATGGTCAGGGGAGAAGCTCTAATGGAGGATCTTCTTCCACTATTCCTAATTCTTCATATAGTTTAACTTTTTTGTGGAGGAATTTATCATTACTGGTGTGGGTTTGGTAGTTTAATTATCCCAATAATAAGGACTTTCAATGGCACTTGAATATTTTTCTTATATAGATTACACATGACATGCAATGGAGAAGAAGCATGAAATGGATCACAAGGGAGATAATCCAATTGTTAGATTTTGTTATAAGTAGTTCTAAGTTCCCTACACTAAATCAGTGAAGTCCATACTTTGTATGTGGTATGGTACAACAAATCATGAAGAAATAAAGGGGACTTATTATGTGTTTATTTAGATTAAGTAAAACTAATGGGCTTTGGGTTCGACTCTTTTTAGCCAATTTATTTTGTTTTTTTTATTTCACACTTAGTTTTTCTAGATGATAAATAGTTAATTAGTTTCTTAATTATTTCACTTTATAATTTTAATAGGAGTGTTTTGATACATATAATAAATAAGGGTTTTATAAATTATAAAACAATGGGTTCTAAATCCTTTAGTGACCACTATTTAGTGGTATATAGAATATGGTACTTAAAACACATGGTTTTGGGTGCTAGACATAGCGAATGATGAAAGGGGACATGGGGGTGATGTGGTGGGATAAAAAAATATTTTACTAGCTAGCCATGGAATATTTTTGGATACTAGAGAGTGGTGGGGTTATTCATGGGTAGTTGAGGGGTAATGGAGTATATTGGGAGAACTAAAGGGCTATCAACAGTTTTTGAGGGGTGGATGATGGTGGATGGGGCATATAGGATGTGAGATGGGGTGGAAAAGGTGGATGAAGGAGATGATGGTGCGATTTGTAGGAAATATTTTGAAGATAAATAAATATTTGGTAAAGACCCACCAATTGTTTCACTATTTTCACCTGCCATATGGAGGTCATAAATACCCCCTTGGGAATCCTTCAAATGGAAGTTGCTAATTATCTCCCACTATGGAAGATATAAAATAATAAATTTCTAGTAGAGATTTATTATTATTTTATTTCATAACTTCCAATAGGGAGTTGATCTATAACCTATAATATTTAATCATTAGTGTTTTTAGGCCATATAGAATATTTTTTATTAATTTTTGAGTTTAAACTCTTATAATTCTTTTTTTTTATTTTTCACTTTTTTTACATAGGTTTTGGGAGTTCCTGGAAATTGAAGAAGTAGGATTCCATTTCACCATCATGGATTTACATGATGGTGGGTGGTGTTAGTGAATATGAGGTGGGATACTAATCTATATTTTAATTATTCACCTCTTGGGTTCTTATTTTTGTTTAAACATTTAGTCATTCCTTGGTTATCACACTCTTCATTCAACATAAATAGAGTGTGTTAAACTATAGTCTAACATGTAGGTTATGAAATAATAGGTTCCATGCTTATGTAGATTTCATGTGAAGTAAATGAATAAATTTTTGTGGAATAAATATAGGTAATCAGATGAATTTAGTATAATCTATTAATATATGAGTTGAGAGAGTGAGGGAGATTAATTTTATGAATAATGATTAAATTAAATAGAATTTTTTGGGGGTTGGTAATTTCTTTTATTTTCATTTATTTTTAGAAATTTCATGTCATATGTTTTATATTAATTTTTTTAAATATTTTTTATAAAATAAAAAAATTGATAAAAATATTAATGAAACGTGACACATGAAATAAATTTATTTAGAGTAACTATTTTTTGTGATATTATTGAAGGTTTTTCACCATACTTCATTTCCTTGTGTTCCCAAATATATTAAATTGATGGGATTGCGAAAAATCATGTATATTTCTGAAACCTTTTTTGGGGATCATTTTACACTATTAATTGTGCAACTTCACATTTTTTTAAATATTTTCTATGCCATCCCACCTTTTCATTACATAACTTTTAATTACATTTAACAAATAGAGAATCATTAAAGTCTAGTGTTTTGGAAATAAGGTACATAATACATGAAAAAACAAGAATTTTCTTAATCCACTAGAAAGGATTCTATAAAAGTTCATCCTAAGTACAATTTCTGCATCTTATAACCTAGATACATACATCAAAGGAAAGGGTGAGCAGAAGGCCCAATAAGGAAAACAAGTGAAACAATTTACATGTGAACTTGAGAGATATTAATAAGAACATGGGGAATATTGTAAAGGAATGATAAAGAAGCATATCATAATAATAATAATTATAAACATAACTTGAAAATGTGGCTAAAAATTTTAATTTATACATTCATAATCATATCACCAATGTCCATCCCCAAGGTTTCTTAAAAATTACCAAGGTTATTCCCCAAGGTATCATAAAACTTGTCATCTCTAGAGATTAATTTAATTACCAAATGCATTATAGAGATATCAGGGAACACACTTAATATGATTTATTTTCATGTGATCCACATATATCATAATAAATTTTTTTATAAATAACCTAAAAATAATAAAATAAATGGGTTTCATATCAAAATCACGACGTTTTAAAAAATTCTTAAAAACATGATCATTATGTCATTTATAAACCATGGAAAGGGAATGAGGGTTTTATGTATGTAAATTAAAAAACCAAAAATATCATTTTTATTTATTGATGAATACCCCAAGAAATGAAATAGGTTTGGGTATTCACATAAATAAAATAAGAGAATTTATTGAGAAAAGAGAGATATATCGAGACGAATATTCTCCAGCATAACAACTATGAAACATGGTTTTAGAAAACATTAAAAAGAGAGGGGACATGTGTATCCCATTAATAAATGATTAATAATACAGTATAGGTAAATAATAAAATAAAAATAATAACATGTTATGGAAATTTTAAGTACATACCAAATAAAAGAGAACTTGAAAGGAAAAGAGAAGTTTGAGAATTCCTGTATGAAAATTCAGCAGCGTAACGACGTTGCTTAAAAAAAAATCATAAAATGAGTTGATGAGATAAAAAAGGGTCTCTCAAAACTTAGAAATAAAATGGAAATTAATTAGGATATATAAGAACATACCCCAACACAATAAAATGGAAATTAAAATACATAACATGAAAGAAGCCTTTGACTAAAATTGGAGGGTGAAAGGTTCCCTTACCTTGAAGAGTAACTTCTAAAACTCAAATATTGGGACCTTAGGGGATTTATGGAACCTTGGGAGGAATCATTGGGAGGTAAAAGGACCATATATTAATTGAAGTGTGATTTTTAATTAAGGGAATGAAGTAATGAGTTGGTATTTATAGCAAAATTGAGGGAATATTTTATTAATTTCCAAAGGACACCTCATTAGTGGTATTTGCAAAACCATGGGCTTTCCAATGGTGTTTTCCCATGGTATTGGCCAATTGGGACACCTAATAACCTATTTTATCCCTAAACATTCTACCAGAATTATTACATAATTATTACATCATTAATGATGTCATTAAACACACTGAAGCTCAAAACTATATTTTCACTATTCACTGAAAAACAAAACATTTTATAAAAATCTCATAAATTCACCGTAACATATTATCAACATCATGAGTTCAAAAAGTACATTTATTTTATCATAATAAATCTATAAATATGATAAATATATCTTTTAACTATAAAAATAATCATTTATTAAAAATAATAGCGAACGTAAAATACATAGTGAATGCATAGTAAAATTTATGAAAAAATGAAATTATTTTATCATTTGTAATTAAAAATGAGTGTTTTTATAATAATATTTCATTATAATATGTATTATTCATAATTTTATATTTTATTGTAAAAATTTATATCTTTTATGGATTTTATGTTCGAAAACAGTCAATTTATAAAATTCCATTTTTTAAGCAAAACTATTCTTAAAATAGGAAAGTTGGAATAACAATTTTTATTTAAATAAAGGGATTATACATTATGTAACTAAGGCCTTGAAACATAACCCCTTATAAAACTGACATACAACCTTAGGTTAAGGTTCTCTATGGTGACATAATCAATGGGTGGCTCAGATAACATCGCTCGAGTGGTAATTTCCACCAGCTTGAACTTCTCCCGAGGGCGATTTATTTCAAGCTTCACATGTTGAAGATTGGTTTGGGATTGGTCCAAAGTGAAGTCCAAATATGCTACCTCCCACCCTAGTTCTATAAAATGGGATTTTTAAGGCATGACTCTACTGGTTGAGGCCATCAACTCTTCTTTATGCATTTGTTTTCCTTTTTCGTTTCTATTTATAAACAATAATTTTAATGTTAAAATTATTACATAGTATAGTTTCCAATGGTCTTATTGGCCAATGGTTATAATTAAACAATGATCATATAATGGTTGAAGCCTAATGGTTACATCTCAAATTATACTCACTTCATTTAATGGGATATAGTTTTGTTGTGTGAGAATTAATAACACACATTTTCAGAAAACAAATATTATTCAAAAAGTCTGGGTCGTTACATTCTTCCCCACTTAAGAAATTTCATCCCCTAAACTTCAACTTGTAAACTCATTCAAAAAGGTATGGGTACTTCTACCTCATTGTTTCCTAAGGTTTCGACACCACTTCTTCATATTTGTGGTTCCTCCACAAAAATTTAATCAGGTGGGTAGTCTTGTTGCGTAGAACCTTGTCTCTATGATCCAAGATCTCCACCGGTTTCTCCTCATAAGAGAGGTTGTGTTCTAATTATACCACCTCTGTATTTAGTACATGTGAAGGGTTAGGTATGTACTTATTTATGAGGTATACGTAGAAAACATCATAAAGTTTAGCTAAATTTTGAGGAAGTGCAAGCCAATAGTCCACTACTCTTATACGATCAAGGATTTCATAGGGGCCAATGTACCTAGGGTTGAGCTTCCCTTTCTTTCCAAACCGCATGACTCTCTTCCATGGTGAAATTTGAAGGAAGTATTTATCACCAACATCAAACTCCAAGTCCATTTTATGGTTTTCGACATAGCTCTTATGCCGACGCTATACAGCCTTAATGTGTTGTTGGATGGAAAGGACCTTTTCTGTCATTTCTTGCACAAGATCAGGCCCAAGAATCTTTCTCTCACCAGCTTCATCCCAACATGTAGGAATTATAAATCACTTCCCATATATAGATTCATAGGGTTCCATTTGAATGCTTTAATGAAAGTTGTTGTAAGAGAAATCAACTAATGGGAGTTGTTGATCCCATCCACCTTTAAATTCCATTGAGCATGTTCTCAGCATTTCCTCGAGTTTCTGAATAATCCTTTCAGATTTTCCATCAATTTGAGGATGATAGGCCGTACTAAAATTCAATTCAGTACTCAATTCATGTTGAATACTTCTATATAATTTTTAAGTGAAATTCAGATCACGATTAAATAAGATAGAGATTGGTACTCCATGCAGCCTTACCACTGCCCTTACATAAATCCTGGAAAGTTGATTGAGAGATAAATCTTCCCAGATAGCAATAAAATGTGATGTCTTGGTGAGACGGTCCACTATAACCCATATCGCATTTTTTCCTCTGGAAGTTTTTGGGAGACCAATGACAAAGTCCAGAGTGATATTGTCCCACTTCCATGCTGTGGTATAGGTAGTGGTTGTAATATTCCTTTAGGATATTGTCTCTCTGCCTTCACTTGTTAACATACTAGGAACCATGTAGTGTATTCAGCAATCTCTCTTTTCATGTTATCCCACCAAAAATGATCATGAAGGTCTCTATACATTTTTTTGCTTCCATGATGTATAGAGAAATTAGAGCTATGAGCTTCCTCCATTGGCTCCTTCTTTATTTCCAGAATAGATGGAACACATAGTCCTGTATTAAATTTCAGTACACCTTCTTGATCAATATTGAACTCAAGAAACATGACATACTTCATAGCCTCAAAATTCTTCTATAACAAAGGATCTTATTTTTGATCCCTCTTGATCTCCTCTAGTAATGACGGTTGAGAAATAATTTGGGATAGGGTTGACTATGTCCCTTCCCTTACAATTCCCATGTCCAATTTCACTAGGTCTTTGATGAAGGGATATCCTTGAATCCTCATCATTTCCAGAACAAAATGGTCATTCCTACTTAATGAATCAATGAATTTGTTTTGTCTTTCGGAATGATAATGAATTTAACAACCATAGTCTTTAAGAAGTTCCAACCATCTCCTGAATCTCATGTTCAATTAATTTTGTGTGAAAATATAATTCAAACTATGATGTTCTGTGTATATATCACATTTCTCCCCATAAAGATAGTGTCTCCATATCTTTATAGAAAAAAATTGCAGCCAGCTCAAGATCACACGTTGGATAGTTCTTCTCATGAGTATTCAACTGTCGATATGTATAAGAAATCACCATTTCATTTTGCATGATGATGCACCCAATCCATTTCAGAGATGCATTTCTAAAAATAATGAATCCTTCTCTGCTTGGGGGTAGAGTTAACATGGGGGAAATAACCAATCTCTTCTTAAGCTCTTTTAAACCTTCCTCACACTCCTTTGTCCAGATGAACTTAACCCCTTTTCATGTTAACTTGGTTAGTGGATTATAAATTCATGATTTTTTTTAAAAAACCTCCTATACTATTTTGATAATCCAAGGAATCTACAAATATCAGTAATTATTGTAGGCTGAGGACACTCCTCTACAACCTTTGTCTTTTCACAGTCAACTTTGATTCCTTCATTGGTTACAATGTTCCCCAATAAAGCAACTTTTTTCAACAAAAATTCACATTTACTAAACATTACAAAAGCGTATCCTTCTATAGAGTTTTTAAAATAACCCTTATATGATCCTCATGATCCTCATGAATTTTGGAATATATGAGAATATCAACAATAAAAACTACCACAAAGTTATCAAGGTTGTCCTTAAAGACTCTATTCATCAAATCCATAAAAATACAAGGAGCATTAGTCAATATGAAGGGCATAATAACAAACTCATAATACCCATATCTTTATCGGAAGTCAAGTTTTGTAATATATTCTTTCTTCACCCTCAATTGATGATAACCAGATCGAAGATCAATCTTAGAGAAAAATTGATCTCCAAGAAGCTGGTGAAATAAGTCATAAATTCTTGGAAGAGGGTATTTGTTCTTCACTGTTATCCCATTTAGTTCTCTATAATCAATGCACGGACGCATTGATCCATCCTTCTTATTCAAAAAGAGAACAAGTTCTCCCCAAGGACACACACTTGGTCAGATTAACCCCTTGTCCAAAAGATCTTGGAGTTGTTATTTTAATTCCTTTAGCTCCACATTTTCCATACTGTACGAGGTATTTGATATCATATGAGATCCAGGTATGAGTTTAATGGGGAACTCTACCTCTCTTTTTGGGGGAGGTCTGGGTAACTCTTTAGGAAATACGTCAATGTATTCCTAAATGATGGGGACATCCTCTATTAATAAATTTTAATTTTCCTTCTTCATCATCACCAATTAACTCCATAAATAATGTGATAGGAGGTGCTTCGATACAAATATCAGGTCGAGATATCTCTCCTCAGAACATAACTTTAGGTCTTCTATTCAAAATTATTGAGATTTCCTTGCTTTTACATTTGAGATTAGCATTAGAATTTTAGAGCTAGTCCATCCCTAGTATATTGTCGACTTTCAACATAGGAATGACTACTAGATTTACGATAAGATTTCACTCGCTAAAGTAAATGCTAGAGTTTATAAACATTGTTGATTCTTGGATAATCCTAGCAAGAGTCCTAAATGATAACTCTAATTTTTGTAGTTTAGGGATTGATTCTATATTATTTTCAAACTTGGAGGAAATAAAGGAATGCATAGAACCAGAATCAAATAAAGTACTTTCTAGATTTGAGAGAACAACAAGAGTACCTTCCACCACATCATTTGGAGCTTCAACTTCTGTCTCCATGATGGAAAAAACACAACCTTTCTCCCATTGTATATGATGAGGATAATGGTGATTCCCCTTAAATTCCCTCATATTTGGATAGTTATTGGAAAAGTTCCCAAGCTGTCCACACTTGAAGCATTAGACTTCAGGTAGGGCCTACACAATATTCCCTTTTTCATTAGTGTATGTAAGTTGTGGCTTCACCTCACTACAATAATTATGAGTGATATTTTCATCTCTTCCACACTTGTAACACATCCCGCTCCCGAACATGCAGTTCCCTGAATGCTTCTTCCCACATTTATTGCACGTGGGAAGTTGCACTTGCTTTCCACCTCTTCCCTAATCAGATATCCTCCCCATTATTGGCTCCATTGATCTCTTATTTTCATTAGATTTTTGAGACTACTACATCTCACTAAACTCCAGTTCAACCTTCCTTGCCCTCCATACGATCTTCTTATAGCTATCATGGTCTCAGTTAGATAGATTCTGTAATTCCCCAACCCTAGTTACCCAGAATCGGGACATTATTACATATCATTTCCATGATACAAGGAATAATGTCTCGAAGGACTGATCAGTTTAGTAGCCTTGGAAGTACTAGATACATACATAAGTTTTACATTACACCATAAAATAAAAAAACAACATTGTGTCCCCTTTGAACACTCTTATATCCCTTATACTATTCCTACAGGTTAATAGTAATATAATTCTTTTCATCCTAGGAAAAATAAAACATAAGAAAGGGGTGAGCTCAGATGCTCAGTAAGGATAACAATATAACGGAAATTGTCCTAAATAAGAAAAAACATTTAAGGAAATGTACAAGACTACAACACATGCCTTTTAAACTTAAAATTCAACATAATATGGAAAAGATAAATCAAATAATTCCATTTACTTATTCACATGGATATTCTACTAGTTGAATAATCACATGTAATATCAATATCCAATTTCATAATGATGGAATGCATAATGCCAAACTTCATAACCACATAGTCAAGGCCTTTTTCCAATACACTTGTTTGTCTCATGAGACCTACCAATGCATAAAGGAGCTATAGCGGGCTCCGCCCTTCACTTAATAAGTCCAATGCATTCCTCATATGAAATTTTTTAAACATAACATAAACATTCGTATTAAAACTAGCATACGAAATTTAAATACTTTATCCATAAACTATGAATGGTATAAAAATAATACATCCACAGTAAAAACATATAAAAAAACCTTCAATATAGTATAGAAGATTTGTATCATAATAAATCAACCTCGATCAAGAATAATATCCCGTAAAGGATGTTGACATAGTTGAAAATGATCAGTAAAAATATTTTAGGGAAATATCCCTTTTTCATGAAAATATTTAAAATTCTCACTATTTATCAAGAAGCTATCTAAAATAGATTTTTGAATCAAAGTGTCCCGTATGACGTTGAAAATTTTAAAAGGAATTTAAATTTTAAAACATTAATTTCCATATAAATAAAACCTTAAAACCATTTTTAAAACATGGACATTAATGTGAAATATTTAGAAGAATAAAATTTTCAAAACATTTAAAATGATATTTTAGTAAGAGTTCCTAAAAAATGATAGAAGCTTGAATAAAAATAATTTAGGTAATTAAAAACTTATAATATCATGATAATAAATATATTAATGATATAATATGTCAAATTACAGTATATACACCAAATAAAAGTGAATCGGTGCATAACAATAAAGATGTCTCAATGGAATGTAAGTTGAGATGAATTCCTTTATAAATACCATATCCTTTGGTTAAGGATAAATAAACGACATAATTATGCGTGAAAAATATAAATACACTCAATATGATTGGATATTCAATGTAAATTAATCAGAGGACATTCACACATATTCTTGTAAAAACAACAGCAATGACTTGGATGTTTAACTCAATGAATGGAAATTGAGTTAAAATTACTCTTATCAAGTTTATATCGATGACCTGATAATTTATCAATGAAGTGATTATGTGTATCAAAATTATATCCACACAAAGGGGAGTGTAACTTACTACATAAGTAAATAAATAGTTATTTTACACATAATCTTGGAATAAAGTAATCAAGGAAGTTTGCATAAAACCGAATGAGTGGAAATTGAAAATTGAAATACCCTTACTGATTTGGTAACTTACAAAACATACACCCCATGAAAGAAGGATCATCCAATTATGATGTAAATACCTATAAATTAAATCATTTTATGCAAACAATACAATCATGGGTAGTACATACACTACGCAAAAGGTAAGAGTGGCAAATATAGCATGAATCTCACAGGAATAAAAGTGAGACGAAAACACCTTACCATGTTGTAATCAATTGATTCATATGACCAAAAGTTAATAACCACCAAATTAATCACATAATACCATTAATATAAATATAATCATGATAATATATATCAAATGGCAGTACACAATACACCACAAGCAATAAATAAGTGGCAAACAATGGAAATATCATGGAACCAAAAGTGATATAAGAAACCCCTTAACTTGTAATTTTCCTTAGAATAGGGTAAGTTAACCTCCTATATAATGGTTAAATAATTGTTATTAAATTATAAAAGAACCAAATAAATAAATATGATATCATATATGATCTTCTAATATTGCCCTGTTAATAATATTTTAGTAGTATCATTGTTTCAGGTGTTAACTGTTTCGTTTTCCTTTATATGCTTGGTTACCTAAGCCATGATTGTTATGGATATGATGTATTTGATTCATATACAGAATGATATTATGTTCATAAACATTATTTTTAATCATAAAATTAAAATTATTCTTGAATCATTACGATGGGGAATGAATCTCATCGCGTTCATGGAGACTGTAATCCGTACATATGCACAAGCGAAAATATCACTATATTGATGGTAAAATCGTATGTAATTGGATGGTATATCATATATAAAGAATAATTATCATGTTATATTTATTATTTAAATAATTTTTACTCATTATTATACCCATCCAAATAATTAAGTGTTTGAATAACAAACTACACCACGACGTGGAGATGGTAAGACGTACGTATGCACGTATGGTGACTTTGTCATTTATAGGATGGATAGAATAAAGAATATGGTTGTAACATATTTATAATAACATCACAATATGTAGAAGGTAATGGAGTTATTGTTTTGGTATGGAAACAAAAAAATAAATAGGAAGTGGAAGAAGAAAAGAACATGAAAGAGGGTGGTGAAATTATTACCTCTTCCTCAGGTGTTTCCTTTTGAGTTGATCAAAAGGGATCCTTAGGTTGGATTTCTGATCAAAGTAAGGACTCTAGGTTTATTTTAGGGAAGTTTAGAGGATATTTGGGTAGGGTTAGTCCAAGAAAAATGGATTTGGAGGTGTGAAATTAAGATAATGGGAAGCACCTTTTTATAAGAGAGGTGAGGGTCACTTTAGGAAAACCTTGAAATATTATTTTATAATAAAATAATTTTCGGTTTCTAATGGCTCAAAAAAATTTATTTCTAATATAAGGTGGTAATGGTTCGAAAAAATCTCAACCAATAGGTTTTAGACAAGTTTATGTTACCATTTTAACCTTATCTTTTAGATCTAACTCTTAGTTAAATAGTCTAACTTTTAGATCTGTTTTTCTGGAGACTTGTTCACTTTGATGAACTGCAGGCATGCTGTCTTTGTTTGAAGCTTCAGTCTTGTGATTCTGCAATTCTGTTTTGAAGGAATTCCCTATATTTTTGCATCGGCAAATGTCTGAGCATCTATGTCTGGATGTTCATGTATTTCTCATGCGCTATATAGAGAATCTGTTTAATCATTTCATAGTTTGACATGTTTTGTGAGCGTGATTTGAAGCAGGTTTTCTCTTCTAGAATGAATTGTTGGGAGATCATGATACTAGAGCTGGAGTTCCTGTTCTTGTTTAAATCTTATTGACAGACTTTGGCCCACCTGGATTGCATAGCTCAGACGGTTTGGGACTGGTTTTCTGGAATGCTGGGTGGGATATTATTGTTGGAGTGTTTTTGGTTGGTTCTTGTCAGCCTAGGTTTTTTAATTATTCATTCTTGTGGGCTTTATTTTGGTTTTTGCTGGTGTAGGCTTACTACACCTCGTGTGTACTTTGACCCCCTTTTTTTTTAATAAAATTCTCTTGGCATGGATTGGGAAACCAATCCATGTCACCTTTTAAAAAAAAGTCTACCTTTTACTGTGTCTTCTTGTATTCTTACTCTATATGGTTAATAAAATTACTCTAAACTTCCAAGAGAACATAAAGTAGTTAATTAATGAAATATATAATATTATTTAAGTTCTTTGTCCAAACCTTATATTTTTAGGAATATTATATCAACCGATAATATAGTATCTGTTTTAAAAACTCAATTATGTCAATTTTAACATTATTTAGTATTTGGTTTTTGTAAAAATCAAAACAGCATGATTACTTAGAAAAAAAATTATTTAATCAACCCTTACATGTCATATTAACCTAGAAAATTAGTGTAATTCATCAAAAGTCTCAAATTTCATTTATTTGGACATTTATAATACCAATTATTTTAATCTTTCATTAATAAGGTAATTACTGCATCATCATTATGTCATAAATAAATTTAATTATTTAATGTGTAAAAAATATAAATAAAATACCATTATGAATTAATTTTTTTTTGTATTTCTAATTAATATTTACATTCTAACTTATCTTTTGTATAACCCTATATTAAAAATGGTTTAGTTATTAAACTTTGAATTTAACTCTTTTAACTTTTCTTTACATAAAATAATTATAAACTTCCTAATCTAATCCAAGTGAACCAAATAGGATCATATTTTATTCCTAAGTTTGTTTTTGGTATAATTACACTTATCCAATAGAATTAGGACCTGTGTTAGGGTAATTATAAAATCATTTTTACCCTTAATTACCCTATTTACTTTTAACTGTGGTAAATAAAAGTCAAAAGTTACTATTCACCAAAAATTATTTTCAACTTATTAAACCACATTTTACTTACTGATGTCAACCGTGTCTCTTGGATTTTTAAAATTCAACTCACATAAGCGATAAAATTAAGTTTTATGCAAATTTGTATATGCTCCTAGAAGGTGGGTAAAAGACAGTAAAAAGTTCAATAATATTTTATACATCTAATTTTATTATAAAATGATTCAAATGAATTTAATTGAACTTATATAGGTATTATATATCTATTTTTACTTAAAATAAATTTAAATAAAATAAATAATTATTTAAATAAAACATCGGTTTCAAACTATAACGCAGGTGTTTTTCACTATTCACCAAAAATTGAATGTTTTCACAAAAATACCAAAAATTCACCCTAAACTAATTTTGATATTCTGAATTCAAAAATGAATTTTATTTTACCAAATTCAAAACATAGAAGTTTCATTAAATAATTTAAAATTAATTCCCACAGTCAAAACCGAAAAGTGGGTTTTTAAAAAGTAAAAACTATCAAAATATTGATATGTGTTTATGTCAAATTTAAATGTGAAATAACTTATAATGACCTACATTGTATTAATTGATAAAAATAATCTAATTATACTTCCAAACCATTCAATTGCATAATTTAACTCTATAAATTATTTTGATTAAAAAAGTTGTTTTCAATTAAAATTTAGTATTTTTTAGCAATCATTAAAATATGAAAGTTACCAAAAAACAATTGTCCTTAAAATCCTTCAATATAATCCAAAATAATATTGAAACCCAAAATTTATAATAATTTGATTACATATTCTTCCACGTTAAATTTTATCTCCAAATAACATCGACTACTCTTAAAGTCACATACTTAAAATAATTAACCTAATCATATATACTCTATGATAGTTTAATCATTTCCATAAATAACCCAAATCACTATAAATCGACAATAAAAACATAGATAAAAATCCACAATTACTCCTAAAATGAAATCTCATAGTATTCTATTTTCCTTAGGTATATAGTGTTCCCAATAGAGAGAACGTCTTCCAAAATAATATTTTTAACTTAATCACCAAATCATTTTCCTATACTAAGGATATCCATTTGATAAGACATAAGATCCCAAATCAACTTATTATTGATCAATAAAATAATTTAACTAAAAATAATTAGTCACACTAACAAGGGACTTCACGTAGTCGTTGGTAGTCCTTAAATCCCAATCGCACTCTAGTTGTGGGTTCGATTCCCATAGCTTTGTCCAACACGATGGGTTGTCACACGATATGCGTGTTGTCCTTTTTCAAAAACTATATTTTATAACATTCCCAAATTGAGAAAAATTATTCAAAATAACCATAACATAATTTCACCACAAATGTTATCTCATACCTCGCATTTTCATCTTAAAATTTAACAACTTGTAATTTCCTCAACTTCAAGGATCACATAAACCCAAATGGTTATTTATAACTATAATAGAAAAGATAATTCTTCCAAAAATAGTATTTTCACATAACAAACTTTAGGGTTACACATGCAAGAAAAAAGTCTTCCAAAGTAATCCCATCAACAAAGAGAACTAATACTTTTAAACATTTCTCCATCCATTTATTTCTACATAGGTTATTCATTGAACAAGTGGTTATCCTAAAGAATAGGGAATTCACTTGGGTAATGACCAGGTCCCCTACATTTACTGAAAAATTACTTTAAATGGATTATTGGGATCATTTTTATTTTCTTCCATAATAATCTTCATTTTTCCTCGACAATTCTTTACTTTATGTCCTTATTTCACACAAATAAATAATTTCTTTGTTCCATTGAGACACTTTCCTAGGTTTCTCCTTCCACAATTTCTACATGATGGAAATTGAGCTTTCATTTATCTATAGTCTCCACTGCTGGAGCTCTTATCAGTCACTACCGTTCTCTTATTTGTTGAGTCTGGGAGTTGGTTAATATATATGTTGTTGGTCATATTTTTAGAAAACTGATTAGGCATGAACAAGATATCTTTTACACCTATCAAGAATCCATTTCGTTGCTCATTTATACCACCGTTCCCACCTTGTACATCATGTTCAATGTTACTATGACTTCATTGGAATCCATCCATTGACTAACACAAGAAAGCATAATGTGAGTCATAAAATCATTTAGAGAATTTCATAACACTTTATTTTCAATCTAAAACACCTTAGGATTAACCAAGTTTATTTATTATCATCTTATATTAAAATTATTTGAATCAGTTTGTAAAGAAAATGTGAATTATCCTAAGCATATCCCCCGGGAGTGTCATAACCAAGAGTGCAGTGAGGCCCGTTGTCATGTACTAGGATACCCCGGGTCAAGCCTGAAACTCCTTGTCGGAGTTTTCACTCCTAGGTACATATGTTCCAAAGCCACCTCTACCTACTCATATCCAGACATGGATGTTTTTCTTGGAAAACCCACATAATATTTACATTACCAATATTTTTGGATGTTTTTCTATACTAATCCTCAATGTCTATCTTAGGGTAGTGTTTTCTAATCAGAGTTTTTTTTTCTAAATAAAGCTTCCAAGGTTTCTAATAAACTTCATTTGATACCAACTATAACTCCCCGACCCCATTTACCTATAATCAGTGCATTATTACATAACATTGGCATGATACAAGGAATCATGTCCCGAAAGGCTGATTAGTTTAGTAGCCTTGGAAGTACTAGATACATACATAAGTTTTACATTACATCATAAAATAAAAACAACCACAATATTGTGTCCCCTTTGAACAGTATTATATCCCTTAGCCAATTCTTATAGGTAAATCATAATATACTTCTTTGCATCCTGGAAAAAATAAAATATAAGAAAGGGGTGAGCTCAGATGCTCAGTAAGGATAACAATATAGCGGAAACTGTCCTAAATAAGAACAAACATTTAAGGCAATGTATAAGACTATAACACAAGCCTTTTAAAATTAAAATTGAACATAATATGGGAAAGATAAATCAAATAATTTAATTTAATTATTCACATGGATATTCTACTAGTCGAATAATCACATGTAATATCAATAGCCAATTTCATAATGATGGAATGCATAATTGCAAACTTCATAACCACATAGTCAAGGCCTTATTCCAAGACTAAAAATAAGATTTTTTCAAGGCCTTGTTCTAAGACACTAGTTTGTCTCATGAGACCTACCGATGTATCGAGGAGCCATAGAGGGCTCCACCCATCACTTACTAAGTCCAATGCATTCCTCATATGAAATTTTTTAAACATAACATAAACATTCGTATTAAAACTGTCATACAAAATGTCAATAATTTATCTATAAACCATGAATGGTATAAAAATAACACATCCATAGTAAAAACATATCACAAAACATTCAACACAGTATGGAAGATTTGTATCATAATAAATCAAACACGATCAAGAATAAAATCCCGTAAAGTATGTTGATATAGTTGAAAATGATCAGTAAAAATATTTGAGGGAAATATCCCTTTTTCATGAAAACATCTAAAAGTATCACTATTTATCAAGAAGCTATTTAAAATATATTTTTGAATAAAAGTGTCCCATACCACTCTGAAACTTTTAAATGTAATTTAAATTTTAAAAAATTAATGTCCATATAAATAAAACCTTAAAACCATTTTTAAAACATGTACATTAATGAGAAAGATTTAGAAGAATAATTTTTTTAAAACATTTAAAATGATATTTTAGTAAGAGTTCCTAACAAAATGAGAGAAACTTGAATACAAATAATTGAGGTAATAAAAAAAATATAATATCTTGAGAATAAATGGATTCATGATATACTATGTCAAAGTATAGTATATACACCAAATAAAAGTGAATTGGTGCATAACAATAAAGATGTCTCAATGGAATATAAGTTGAGATGAATTCCTTTATAAAGACTGTATCCTTAGGTTAAGGATAAATCAATGACATAATTATGTGTGAAAAAGATAAATACACTCAATATGATTGGATATTCATTGTAAATCAATCATAGGAAATTCACACATATTCTTGTAAAAACAACACCAATGACTTGGATGTTTAACTCAATGAATGGAAATTGGGTTAAAATTAGTCTTATCAAGTTTATATCGATGACTTGAGAATTTACCAGTGGAGTTATTTTGTGCATAAAAAGTATACACAAAAAAAATGGGAGTTTAAATTACAATATAAGTAAATAAATAGTTATTTCACACATAATATTAGAGTAAAGTAATCAAGGAAGTTTTCGTAAAACTGAATGAGTGGAAATTGAAATTTGAAATTTACTTACTGATTTGGTAACTTACGAAACATACACCCCATGAAAGAAGTATCATAAAATGATGTTGTATATAACCATAAATTAAATTATATTACACAAACAATACAATCATGGGCTGTACATACACCACACAGAAGGTAATCAGTGCAAATATAGCATGAATCTCATGGGAATAAAAGTGAGATGAAAACCCCTTACCATGTTGTAATCAATCGAGTCGTATGAAAAAAAGTTAATAACCACCAAATTAATCATAGAATACCATGAATATAAAGATAATAATGATAATATATATCAAATGGGAGTACACAATACACCACAAGCAATAAATAAGTGGAGAATAATGGAAATCTCACGGAATCAAAAGCGAGATAAAAAACCCCTTACCTTGTACTTTTCCTTATTATAGGGTAGGTTAAACTCCTGTATAATGGTGAAATAATTGTTTTTAAATTATAAAATAACCAAATACGTAAATATTATATCATATATGATCTTCTAATATTGCTTTGTTAATAATATTTTAGTAGTATCATCATTTCAGGTGTTAACTGATTCGTTTTCCTTTATATGATTGGTTAGGTAAGACATGTTTGTTTTGGATACGATGTATTTGATTCATATAGAGAATAATATTATGTTCATAAAAATTATTTTTAATCAAAAAATGAAAATTATTCTTGAATGATTACGATGGGGAATGAATCTCATCGCGTTCATGGAGACGGTTATCCGTACGTACGCAGGAGACAAAATATCATTATATTGATGTTAAAATCATATGTAATTTAATGGTATGTCATATATAAATAATAATTATCATGTTATATTTATTATTTAAATCAGTTATACTCATTATTATACCCATCCAAATAATGAAGTGGTTGAATAACAAACTACACCATGACGTGGAGACGGTAAGCCGTACATACGCACATATGGTGACATTGTCATTTATAGGATGGATAGAATAACAAATTTGGTTGTAACATATTTATAATAACATCACAGTATATTAAAGTTACTAGAGTTATTATTTTGGTATGGAAGCAAAAAAGAAAGGGGAAGTGGAAGAAGAAAATAACATAAAAGAGGGTGGTGAAATTATTACCTATTCCTCGGGTGTTTCCTTTTGAGTTGATCAAAAGGGATCCTTAGGTTGGCTTTATGATCAAATTAAGGACTCTAGGTTTATGTGGGGGAATTTGGGAGGATATATGGGTAGGTTTTTTCCAAGAAACATGGATTTGGATGTGTGAAATTAAGAGAAGGGGAAGTACCCTTTTATAAGATAGGTGAGGGTCACTTTAGGAAAACCTAGAAATATTATTTTATAATAAAATAATTTTCGGTTTCTAATGGATCCAAAATGATTTATCTAGAAGATAAGGTGGGGATTGGTCGAAAAAATAACAACCAATAGGTTTTAAACAAGTTTATTTTACCATTTTAACCTTATATTTTGGATTTAACTCTTAGTTAAATAGTTTAACTTTTACCATTCTTCTTGTATTCTTACTCTATATGGTTAATAAACTTACTCTAAACTTCCAAGAGAACCTCAAGTGGTTCATTAATGACATATATAATATTAGTTAATCCATTTTTCTAAACCTTAGATTTTTAGGAATATTATATCAACCAATAATATATTATTTGTTTCAAAAACTCATTTATGTCAATTTTGACATTATTTAGTATTTGGGTTTTGTGAAAATCAAAACAACATGATTACTTAGAAAAAAAATTATTTAATCAAACCTAACATGACATATTAACCTAGAAAATTATTGGAACTCATAAAAAGTTGCAAATTACATTTATTTGGATATTCATAATATCAATTAATTTAATCTTTCATTAATAAGGTAATTACTACGTCATTATTGTGTCATAAATAAATTTAATTATTTAATCTCTAAAAATTATAAATAAAATACCATTATGTATGAAATATTTTTATATTTCTAATGAATATTTATAGTCGAATTTATCTTATGTATAACCCTATATTAAAAATGGTTTAGTTATTAAACGTTGAATTTAACTCTTTTATGTCTTCTATAAATAAAATAATAATAAATGTCCTAATATAATCCAAGTGGAAAAAAGAGGATAATATTTTTTCCTAAGGTTATTTTTGGTCTAATTACACTTATCAAATAGAATTAGGACGTGTGTTAGGGTAATTATAATATCAATTTTACCATTAATTACACCATTTACTTTTAACCGTGGTAAATAAAAGTCAAAAGTTTCTGTTCACCAAAAATTATTTTCAACTTATTGAACCACATTTTACTTACTGATGTTAACCATGTCTCTCATATTTTTGAAATTCAACTCACAAAAGCGGTAAAATTAAGTTTTATGCAAATTTGAAATTGCTCTTAGAAGGTGGTAAAAGACGGTAAAAAGTTCAATAATATTTTATACATCTAATTTTATTATAAACTGACTCCAATGAATTACATTGAACTTATATAGGTATTATATATATATTTTAACTGAAAATAAATTTAAATAAAATAAATAATTATTTAAATAAAATGTTGGTTTTGAACTGTAACGCAGTGTTTTTCACTATTTATCAAAAATTGAATGTTTTCAGAAAAATACCACAAATTCACCCTAATATAATTTTGATATTCAGAATTCAAAAATTAATTCAATTTTACCAAATTCAAAGCATATAAGTTTCATTGATTAATTTAAAATTAATTCCCGTTGTCGAAACCGAAAAGCGGGTTTTTAAAAAGTAAAAACTATCAAAAGATTAACATGTGTTTATGTAAACTTTAAATGTGAAATAACTTCTAATGACCTAAATTGTATTAAATGATAACAATATAACCTAATTTTACTTACAAACCATTCAAATTCATAATTTAACCCTATAAATTATTTCGATTAAAAAAGTTCATTTCAATTAAAATTTAGTATTTTTCAGTATTCATCAAAATATGAAAGTTATCACAAAGGTACCAAAAATTTATCCAAAGTAAATTTTTATTTCTTGATTCTAAATAAAAATTTAATTTCATTAAATTTAATATATAAAAGTGTCAAATATTGGTTTTAAAAAATGGTTTTCCATTAGAAGGTGGTAAAATTTCATTTTTTGAAAAATACTTCTTTTATCTAAAAAATGAATTTGTTCTTATATTTTGTCTAAGAAACACATAATATGGATTCTAAAATTATATAAGGTATATAAAATTAAAAATTTAGTTAACACTATTCATAACCACTTTTGAACGACTAGTTTGGTAAGTCATGGTGTGCACAAACTCAGTGTTGCATATATCGCAAACTATTGAATTACTTTAAAGAAAATAACTTACTATGAAATCTTGGGTTGTTACAAATTCTTCCATAGATGAGGTATTAGTTTTGAGTCAATAAGATCCCTGATGAATTTTCCATTTTTTATGTTTTTAAAATCACAAATAATTTTTCTTAAAAAAATTCACTTTCTCTAAAAACGTTTTTGGCTTTACTTATGGCTAACATTTACTTATCTAGTGTTTTCCTAAACCAAGTCTAACTATCTTTTTCTTAAGTCAAAAAATCGGATCCTTATCTAACCTAGAATCTTATAGTTCCTCATAATATGATTTCTCCTGAAATCTGACAATGATATCTCCTAAAATCATACTCCAATTTATCCTTAAATCAGACTCCGAATTCTTCTAAAATATGAAACTGATTTCTCATGAAACCATACTCTGATTTCTTCTAAAATCAGACTTTGATTTCTCCTAAAATCAGACTCCGATTTCTCTTGAAATCAGACCTCGATTTCTCCTAAAATCAGACTCCGATTTCTTCTAAAATTAGACTTTGATTTATCCTAAAATCATACTCTTATTTCTTCTGAAATCAGACTCCGATTTCTCATGAAATCAGAATCCTATTTCTTCTAAAATTATACTCTGATTTCTCCTGAAATAAGACTCCAATTTCTTCTAAAATCAGACTCCAATTTCTTATGAAATCAGACTCTGATTTCTTCTAAAATCAAACTCTAATTTCTTAAGAAATCAAATTCCAAATTCTTTTGAAATCATAGTCGGAATTCTTCAGAAATTAGATTATGAATTCTTCAAAAATCAGATTCCAAATTCTTTTGAAATCATATTCTTAATTCTTCATAATTCAGACTCCTATTCTATATTATTTTAGAATCCGATTGTAAAATTTTCCTAGACTCTAATTCTCACTTTATTAAGAATCTAATTAAATTATTTTCTTACAGTTACCTAATTTCCTTAAAGTATCATTTTATTTTATCAAATTCTAAACTTGATAATGTTTCCTAAACATGTTAATGTTTTTTAATCTTTTTAATGTTTCTTAAAGCATGATAATGTTTCCGATGAAATGATGTCATACCATCTGTTTCTAACTATCCATTGGATAAGTGACACATGTATAGGTCCCTCTGAGATTTAAGAAAAAAATATGACCATTGGAGGAGGGAGGCAACAGTTGGAACCTTTGCCTATAAATTTTCCAACCATCTGAAGATTTCAATACAAGTTAACACACAGTGAGAAGTACTGGATGTGTTGTACTCTGTTAGAACTTTGTTGAACATGCCATGTGCGAATGTTGTGAACAACTTGTTCAAGCTATGAAAAACTTGTCTAGCCTAACTAGTATGATTCCTATTGTTACTAATAAAATGAGGGATTTTGGGGATAGAAAGACAGAGGTTCCTATCACCTTATAGATCAAGGCCTTGTGAGGATAACAAGAAAAATTCTGATATTCTTATCGAGGGCTTGCCCTGGTGTGGGTAAGACAGACTTTTTTGAAAGTATAAATCAAGGGACCTTTATCCAAGGTTGTTGGATACCCTTCTCTTTGGGTTAAAATATTTATTATAATTGTTTACTTGTCTTTTTTACAAGTTTTTAATTCCACGGCATTTTTTTAAAATATGGAAAGTGTAAATTTCTTACACTTTATTATATTTGTATACTATGATAAATAATATTCCATACGATTTAAGGTAGAGTCTTTCTCTAGGTAAACTTGTCTTAGGTTTCTTTATCAGATCCATATTATTGGATCCTAAGATAGTTAGTTTCTTAGTTAATAACTAAAGAGGGTTTCTAAATCCCTCTTTTTTAACTTTGTTAAACATATATTTTTCTTAAGGATAAAAACAAATTCTTTTAAACCTACAATTCACCCTCTCTTGTAATTGAGCATCTAAATATATATTTTAGTCCTTCAATTGGTATCATATGAGGTCTCTGAAATAATTATACTTACATATAAGTTTTTGTTTCTCAAATTTTTCTTTCTTAACTTTACTTGTTCAAGTTGTTCTTAAGTTTTTTTTCTTTTGATACTAATCCTTCTAACAAAAAATATCTTTTGTATTTTCTTATAATATGGAAGAAGTGAACATTGGTTCTATAGATAATCTAAATCCTACCAAACCCCCAATATTTGATGGAAATGAATATGAATATTGGAGAGATAGAATGAAGACCTTTTTTATTAACACTGCAGTAGACAACTTTGTAATGCTCACTAGAGATTACAAGATACCAAAAAAGGAAGTTAGAACCTTCAAAAATCAAGAGAAACAACAATATAAACTAAACTATAAGTTAAGAAATACTATTTTATGTTTTATGACTAGGAATATCTACATTCAAATATCCTCTTGTGAAGCTTCCAATTGTATCTGTAAGAAACTTGAAGTTACACACTTTGGAACTTCAAAAGTGATAGAAACAAGAAGAGCTATGTTAAGAGATGAAAATAATGGTTTTATGTTTCCTTTTAGAGAACCAGTTTGAGAAGTACAATAAATATTAAAGACCATTATCAAAATTATTCATTCTTTGGGTGAGAAAGGAATAGATGATGAAATTCTTGGGGATAAGATAATTGATATCATGCTCAATGAGTGTGAGTCTAAAAGGAAAACTATTAATATGAATGGAAAAGTTTCAAACATCACTCTTGATGATTTATTTGGAACTCTTCTTCAGCATGAAACAAGAATGAAGAGAGATCCAGACATCAATAAGAAAAATAATGGTATTGGTAGTGTTTCTTTAACTACTACATCTAAATCCAAAACTCTTGAAAGAGTTACTAGATCAAAATCTAATAACTCAACTATTATATCTGATTCAAGTGATAGTGATCATTCTTAGAATGAAAATTCCAATCTTTCTCGAAGTATGAACAAGATTTTAGAAATTAAATATTTTTAGTATAGATATAAGAGGAAAGATAGAAAGGACAATAAATATTCAAAAGTAACTTGTTATGAGTGCAAAAGGGCTGGACATATCATACCCAATTGTCCTATACTCAAGAGAAAAGACATAAAGGATTGGAATTATGAAAGGAACAAAAATAATTACTACAAATATAAGGCTAAGAAAGTCCTAAAGTCTAATGAAACCTAGATTTCCAATAGTGGTGATTCTTCATATGAATCCTCATAATATGAATCTTCTAGTCAAAAGAATATTTGTCTTATATCTAGATTACCTATTGAAGATCATTGTCTTATGGATAAGGTACACAATGATTAATTTTTAACCAATATTTCTTTAAATGATAATTATCCTAATAAGTAAATTTACGAATCTTTAGATGAAGAATCTTCCTGATCATAAGATAATACCTTACCTTCATTTGAAGAAGTCTCCAGATTTTCTAAGTTACTTCGGAATTAAAATAGTAAGATCAAAAAGAAACTTGATAAGTAAAATTCTAGAATATATATTTTAACAAAGTAAGTATCATATCTTTAAAAATATCTTTATTAGAAAACTCTTGATTTTTAAAATATTTCTAAAAACCTTAAGGAAGTTAATTCTAAGAAGGATAAAATTTCTAAGGATCTTGAAAATGTTATTTATAAGAAAATTGTTTTAGAGACTAACTCAAAATCTAAGATTAATGACTATGAGTATAAGAATTTAGTCATCAAATTAAAATTTGAAATATTTTCCTAAAAGAACATTTTATCAAATTTCACTTCTGGAATGAAAGAATTTGACAAAATGTATTCACAACTCTTTCCTCTTAGTAATAGTTCTGTATGTGGTTATTCTCATTCAAAAAAAGTTTTTAGTCACAACCATTTTGTTCCCCAAAGAGCTCCTTTTTTCACTAAGTGTTAGTATGGTGTAAATTGGGAGACAATTTTTTCTTTAAACAAAGCAAAATAATTATGTTTTCATAAAGCTTAGTTTTCTAAGAAAATGTGGATACCTAAGATTTTACTTTCTAACAATTCTAGATCCAAACAAGTTTGGATTCCAAAAGTTTAAATTTTTTATTTTCAAGAAAAAAAGAAATTGCCAACAAAAATATATAGTACTAGGATAGTGGATGTTTTCGGCACATTACTAGTAACAAAAACTTCTTTGAAAAGCTTATTAAGATGAAAGGAGTAAAAGTAACCTTTAGAGATAATGTTCAGGGGATAAATTATTGTTATATGTAACATTATTCTTCTTAGAAAAGCTTTAATTTCAAATGTTTTATTTTTTAAAATTATTAAAAACAACCTTATAAGCATAAGAAAACTTTTTGATGATGGTTACCTTGTGAATTTTAGGAATCATAAATGCTTAGTACATAATTCGAAGGAAGTTTTTATTCTCTCTACCCAGAGGCATGATAATGTTTACACACTTAACTTAAACGACCTTAGGAGACAAGAACTGCATTTCCTTAGTGCAATGTTAGATCAATCTTGGTTATGGAATAGAATACTAGGACACTATAATCTTAGGAACTTACGAAAACTCTCAAAGAAAAGAATTGTTAAGGATCTACCAGATCTTAGATTTTATTCTGTTGGAATCACCTGTTTGATAATACCAAATCATGTTTTGATAATCCCAAATCATGTTTCATTTTTGTAATAATTATGTTTCTCTTACAGGATAATAATTTATGTGAAAATCATGTTTATCTCAAAGTAATAACTATGTACTTTTAATCTCACTGATCTCTTGTTTAAGATCACAATGCATAATTTATCTAAGCATAAAGGTCACCGATGCAAAGGTTACCAATGAAAAGGCCACCGATGCAAAGGTCACTAAGGCAAAGGTCACTGATACAAAGGTCACTGATACAAAGGTCAATAATACAAAGGTCACCAATGCAAGGTTACTGATACAAGGTTACCACTACAAGTCTACTATTGGGAAGGTTATTGATGAAGGATACCAATGAAGGTTACCAATAAAAGGTTACCATTGAAGGCTACCGATGAAGGTTACTGATGGAAGGTTACCGTTGAAGGTTACCACTGAAGGCTACCGAGGGAAGGTTACTATTAAAGGTTACCGATGAAGGATGCCAATGTTCACCTACTATTGAAGCCTATTGTTGTGAATGCTACCGTTACAAGTCTACCAATGCTTACCCTTACATACTTTGTCAAATTCTAAAAGTTATTATAACAATCATATTTGATAAATTAAATGCTTCTGACATTAATTAATGTTGATTATAGACTTATCAAGAGATCATATCTTGGGAAATTATGAGGTACGAGAAAGATTTCATTTGATGTACTTATTCCTATTGTTGAACCTCAAATATAAAAGAGAAGACCTTGGAAGAAAAGGGATGATATGCGAGTGGCATGAAAAGTGAATTTGTGCGTGTGAAGGAGCTTACTAGCAAGATCAAAGAAATCATCCATCACTTAGACTGTGAACCCACAAGCATCATGAAGATCATTTGGGACAAACTGATTTCTGCCTTCTATGCCTCATCAACTCTTGATCAACATCAGAGGCAGAATACTCAAAGCTAGAACATGGAGTTGCGACACTCTGTTTTGGATACAACTTCTAGAGAAAGACTCGAACAACAAATTATTCACTCCAAGGAGTCAAGAGATGAACTACAAACACATAGAGATTTATAAACTCAAGCTTATAATCTTAGCTCTATTGTGTTCCTTCATTTTAAATTTCTGAGAAGTGTGTGAGTCTGTCTGTTACACACACTGTCTCCTATGCTTGAATTAGAGGATACTGAATATCCTCACATATAACTTCACTTACATCTTTTTTCCCATGTATAACTATGGAAGAGACCGTGTGTGTAATGTATTGTTTGTTTTTTCTACTAAGAAATGTGGTAGAGGGTGTGAACCTTGGACAATTGTTAATTTTTTTGTAAAACCCAATATATGATATGTATCAAGTTTATTGTTAATATAAACTGCTTGGTGGCAGGTGATCACCAAGTGGAGAGGATTATGTCTCAGATTGAGACTGAACCACTTATTTTACTTCATTGTGCTCTATATTTTTATTATACTTTGTTTTATCTATTTTTCACTACATATAACTGCTAAAACATAAAACAGTTTTTCATTCACTTTGATAGTTAGTTTTGGTTAGTGTGTGTATGTGTTTATTTCAGTAAACTTGTATCAAAAGTTGAAGAAGTGTTTTACACTGATTCACCTGAGGACTAATCACCCTTTGAGAAACCTATTTACCAACTAGAAATTTATATCTCTACTTCCTTAATTAAATCTTCCATTTCAAAAATTTTGGGGAATCTTTATAATAAAGTTTTTAACATAAATTTTAAGTAGGAACTCAATTCACACCCCTCTTGAGATTCCACTCTGACCAACATTTTTTATTAGAGGTTTTTAAATATTTTTTGTTACTATCTGAACTGTTTATGCCATTTGTAAAATTCTTTTACTGTGATTTTAGTTGTATCTTAAAGATATTAAATTTTTTGTCATATCTAAATTTTCAGTTCTTTGAAATTATAATTAACGATGGATAACAGATTTGAGGGTGATGATACTAAAATGACACCTTTTTTTAATAGTAATAATTATGCTAAGTGGAAAGTAAAAATGAAAATGTATCTAGAGAGAATATGTCCTAAAATCTGGGACACAATTGAAGAACAACATGCATTTCCTGCTACTGTTAGGGACACATGATCTCAATTGACTAAATCCACATATACCAATAACTATAAAGCAATGAATTCATTGTACTATTCTCTAGGTGATGAAGAATTAAATAGAATATCTTCCTATAAAACTACTTATGAAATTTAGGATACTTTAGTTTTCTCTCATGAGGGAACAACCAATGTTAAAAAAATGAGATTAAATAATCATACTATTAAATATAATAATTTTAAAATGAAGCATGATGAACCTATCTCTAGAATGTATCTCATGTTTAATGAAATAGTAAATACCATGAGTCTTCTTGGGAAACCAGTGGACAACAAGGATCATATTATGAGATTTCTTCGATGCCTACCTGACAGATGGAGAGGAACTTCTATTTCTATTTGAGAATCTTGTGACATAGGCAAGATACTTGTAAAGGAACTAATTGGAAAGCTTATGATATATGAAGAAGATATTAAGGTAAATAAAAAATTTGATGAAGAACCAAGAAAAAAAATATAGCATTCAAGACTACTACCTCAAAGAGAAAAGACAAAGAAAAAGGATAAGCTCCTGTAGACACTTCCACCAGTGAATACTTAGATTCAGACAATGATGATGAGATGGATCATCTTGCTAGGATATTAAAGAAGTTATACCACAATAAGAAGTTATTTAGAAAATAAAACTATAAAGTAAGGTATGATAATAAAGGAAAGTGAAAAAATGACCAAGAAATGGAATGAAAACCCAAGTGAGATGGTCTGTTATGAGTGTAAATGAAAAGGCCATGTGAAGACTGATTACCCCAAGCTGAAATTTAAGAAGAAATATGAAGACAAGGGAAAGGGATATAAAAAGGCTATGAAAGCTACTTTGAGTGCTTCAGAAGATAACTCAAGTGGATCTGACACTTCAGATATTGAGAAGAACAAACATGCAAATCTGTGTTTCATGACAGAAACATCTGAGGTAACACCCAATTCCCCTATACCTAATGCTTAATATTCTAGGAATGAAAGTGAATCAAATAATGATGAGAATATGACTAAGGATGAACTATTTTAATACTGTGGAATGATTCAGGATACCTTTAATGAACTCAAGTATAAATTCAAATTATTGAAAAGACAACATGCTTTAAATGCCAATTATAAGTTTGATCCAGATATTGAAAATGAAAAATGTTCTCAGCTATTAAAAGAAAATACTGAACTTGAATTATCGAATGAGCAATTAGAAAGAGATCTTGAGAAGTTTACTACTGGTAGAGATATCCTGACTCAGTTTCTATAAAAACAAATTTCTCCAAAATATACAAATGGTCAAGGATATCAACCAAGACAGAGAAGGATTATTAAAAATAAATTTGTTCCAAAATCTGGACAGTTCACTGCTAGCTCAAGTTCTGGACCATATTTTGAAAAAAACATTTCTAAAAGACCTAACAAAGTGTTCATGTCTCAAAAACTATCTTTTGATTATAGTAAAATTGTGATTATGGTATGGGTTCTCGAATATTTACTTGCTAACCTCTTTGGACCAAAGAAAATATGGGTGCCAAAGTTACCCTACACTTAATCTGATTTTTAGGAAATTTGTCTAAAGAGCTCATGTTAAACTCTATTTTACTTGTACAGTGGATGTTCAAGACATATGAAAGGATACTATTCACGATTCAATAGCCTAATTAAAGTTGATGGTGGACATGTCACATTTGGTGATAATGCTAAAGGGAATATTGTAAGCTTATGAAAAATTGGTAACCCTAATATTTTATTAATTTAAAAATTTCTTTTTGTTGGTGGGTTAAAATAAAATTTACTAAGTATCTATTAGTTGTGTGATGATGGATTCAATGTTAAATTTGAAAATGATGCATGCAATGATTTTAATTATAAAAATGATTTAATATTTACTGCTCTGAGAAATGAAAATGTATATGCTGTTGATTTAAACTCCTTACTAAAGAAAAATGTTTCATGTTTAAATGATTTTCATAAGGAATCCTGGTTATGGCATAGAATATTAGGACACTACAATGTGCACTCACTTAGAAAACTAACTAGGAAAGGCTTAGTTATAGACTTACCTAAATTGGAATCTTTACATAACAAAGTTTGTAATCCTTGTCAAAAGGGAAAACAACACAAAGTTTCTTTCAAACCAAAGAAATAAGTTTCTACTTATCAAGTGCTTAAGTTGGTTCACATGGATTTTTTTGGACTATCTAAAGTTTCAAGTTAAAATGGGAATCACTATGTTTATGTTCTTGTAGATATTTTTTCTAGATATAATTTTGTATACTTTCTAGCTTACAAAATTTAATCTTGTTCTCACTTAATTAAATATTCCAAGTCTTTAGAAAATCTTAGTGAACTTAGAATCAAGACCTTGAGAATTGATCATGGTCGTGAGTTTGAAAATCAGGAATTTGAATCTTTTTGATCCCAAAATGGCTATACTTAAAATTTATATACTCCTAGAACACCTCAACAAAATGGAGTTGTAGAAAGAAGAAATAGGAAACTTCAAGAGATTGCTCAGACTATGCTTAATGAGTATAATCTACCTATCTATTTTTGGGATGAAGCTGTTAATATAGCCTGTTACATTATCAATAGAGTCATAATTAAACATGTTCTTAAGAAGACCCCTTATGAGCTCTAGAATAATAGTAATCCTAAGGTTAATTACATTAGAGTTTTTGGTTGCAAAGTCTTCATCCTTAACACTAAGGACAATCTTGACAAGTTTGCTTCCAAAAGTGATGAAGGAATTTTCCTAGGTTACTCAATCTCTAGTAAAGATTATTGAGTATTAAATAAGGTAACCAAATGTGTGGAAGAATCAGTTCATTTCAAATTTTATGAGATTGATCCACTTGAACCTAAAACCTTTGTTGAAAATCTTTAGGAAGATATATCAACTCTGGACCTTAATGACAAAGACAGTGAACCCTTAGTGAAAATAACCAGTTCTGTAAATTTTCCAGAATCAGTGCATGGTGAGTCAAAACCTACAGAAAATCATGAGGAGTCTAGTTCAACTCTTTCTAGAGGTATTAGAACACACAAGAATCATCCTTTAGATGTTGTAGTAGTTGATTTGAATAAAGAAACACAAACTAGAGATTCTTTGAGAAACCATGTTGAACATCAATCCTTTCTTTCACATCTTGAACCTAAAAATATCAATGATGAAATCAATGATGAATTTTGGGTGATAGCTATGCAAGAAGAATTAAATTAGTTCAAAATAAAAAAGGTTTGGGAATTAGTAGAAAAGCCTAAAGACACTTTAACCATAGGCACTAAATGGGTGTTTAGAAATAAAGTTGATGAATCTGGAAACATAATTAGAAACAAGGCTATACTAGTTGCACAAGGATATAGTCAAGAAGAAGGAATAGACTATGAAGAAACCTTTTCACCTGTAGATAGACTAAAATCCATTAGGATACTACTTTCTTATGCAGGTCATCTGAATTTCAAACTTGACCAAATGGATGTCAAAAGTGCATTTTTAAATGGGTACATAGTTGAGGATGTATTTTTTAACAACCCCCTGGTTTTACAAATCCCCAATTTTCAAATCATGCCTTTAAACTATCTAAAGCTTTATATGGTCTGAAACAAAGGTAGTGATACACCTATGAGTACCACCTGTAAGTTAGATGCCGATGAAACTGGTAAACCAGTGGATCAAACCAATTACAGAGGTATGATTGGGAGTATGTTCTATCTTACTGCTAGTAGACCATATATTATGTTTAGTGTATGCATGTGTTCTCATTTTCAATCCCATCCCAAAGAGTCTCATTTAACTATTTTTAAAAGGATTTTTAAATATCTACAGTATACTATAAACTTATGACTATTTTATCTAAGAGGAAAATCATTTGATCTAATAAGTAATCCAGATGCTGACTTTACTGGCTGCAGGTTAGATAGAAAGAGAACCTCTGGAACATATCACTTTTTAGGCAAGTCACTAGTATCATGGTATAGTAAGAAACAAAATTCTGTTGCACTATATACTGCTGAAGTTTAATATATAGCTTCCAGTAGTTGTTGTACTCAAATTCTGTGGATGAAACACACTTTAATAGACTTTGGATATCAATTAAAACATGTCTCTATAAACTATGACAATACAAGTGCTATTATCATCTCTAAAAATCCAGTATCTCATGCTAAGACAAATCACATTGATGTGAGACATCACTTCTTGAGATATCATTATCAAATAGGTGATATCACTCTTGAATTCATTGGAACTGAACATCAATTGGCTGATATATTCACAAAGCCTTTGAATTATGAGAGGTTAAATTACATCAATCATGAGTTAGGTATGATAAACTGTTAAGGTTTTGAAACTTACCATTAGAACCTTTCCATTAGAACCTCATTGTTAGGACCTCACCTATATACCTCACCGTTGGACCTCACTGATAGACCTCACAATTGGAACCTCACCATTAGAACCTCACCATTGGAACCTCACTGTTAGAACCTCACCATTGGAACCTCACCATTGGAACCTCACCATTGAAACCTCACTGATATACCTCATCGTTAGACCTCACTGATAGACCTCACCATTAGGACCTCGCTGATATACCTCACCATTTTCACCTTACTGATAGTTGAAATTTTCCGGGACTTTGCGTTTTCTTCTGCCGGAATCTGAAACATTTTCTGTATTACTTATTTCTTTTATCTAATTTTTTTTCAATCCCTAAGTGAAAAAATTAAAGAACATACCACATTTTGATCCACTTCTCTCCCAAAACTCTATCTCTCTAACCTAAAAACCTCACCTTCTGTCGAAACCCTCGAACCACTCTAGATTGAAATGGAAATATTGAATCGACCGTTGGTCAGTGATGAAGGAGATGTGCCAAATCCAAAGAGACCTCGAGCTGAGTCGAGTAGTGGATGCCAGGTAGTGGAAAGGTTGATCAACCCTCATATTTCGAAGAGGGAAATCATGTTTGAAAAAGATCCAAGTTCCAAATGGTTGCTAACAAGAAGATCTTTAGTGCTGAAGGCACTTGAAGCTCAAGGCTGGGTCGAATGCTTTGCAAACAACAATTGACCCTATTACCTGAAGTTAGTGAAGGAGTTTTATGAGTTTTTGAAATTTGAACAGACCGATGATGAGAACAAAATGTCATCAAGGGTAAATATAGTAAGTGTAAGATTCGCCTCTATTGAATGGGCTAAGTTTCTGAGAGTACCACATGAAGGGATTTATGATTACTACTCTGGAGTGGTGCCTCCCACTACTGAGTTTTTTTTGTTATGAAGAAGTCTTAGCTGAACTAACAGGGAGTGGGATCCCTAGGAAATTCATTGTTGCTGAGATGGAAGGAGAATACATGCTACTGTTTAAGTTTGTTCAGCATTTATTGAGTCCTAGGAGAGGGGGCATTGTTGCCTTGAAGTGTCAGGATGTATTTGTTTTGTATCTATTGAAGCATGGATAGAAGATAAACTTGTGTAGGCTACTGATGATTCAATTAGAAGATATGAAAAATCTTATTTCCAAGTCCAATGCATTGTTTCATGCCTGATTGATATCCTTGATGTTGAAGGTGAAAGGATTTTCTGGAAACAAGGAGGAAACAATTGTAGTAAGGGACAATTTCTGCATTACAAAAGTGATTTGAAAGTTGATGAAGATAAATTGGAACCCTTGGAAAAGAAGATGGGTACATGATGAGGCTAAGATATATTAGTAATTCAACCCTGCTACTCATCCTACTAGGGCTAAGGATAATAGAGATCCTGGTCTAATGACTGATGAAGTGGAGACTGCATATTCAGATGAAGAAGAAGAGGCTTCTATTGTGCAAGAAAGAGAGGATTCTTCTATAGATGAAAGGAGTGATCCTAACCTTCCCTCAAATACTCGTGCTAATACTGTATCCTTTGGTGATCCCAGTCCACCAAGGAGATTTCCTAGAAGATAGACAGTCCAAAGGGATAGTGATGATAAAGATACTAGTGAAGAAGAAGGAGAAGAAAATGTCTTAAGAGACATTAAAGAGACCTCAGATGGGGATGAGGACACTAAATCTAGTCATGATGACTTTGAGACAGATATTGTTGAAGGTGAAGAAGAAGTAATAATTCTCTATCCCTTGATAGGGCATACAAAAATGGTTAAAAGTTTAGATAAAGAGGTTGCTGATTCGGTTGATGTTGGAATTGTTTTGGAAGTTGTTGAAGACTCTATCTAGGAAGTGGCAGTGGACCCTTCTGTTGACGCAGTAGATCAAAGAGGTATGGATGAAGTGAACATGGTTAATCAGGAGAATTATCCAAGTGAGGGGGAGGAACCTGTTGCCACAGGCTCAGTTGTTGTTGCTCATGGGATAGAAGACAGGTTAGAAGACCCTGGATTTGTGGTTTTATGTTTAGACTTTGGAGATTCCGATGATGACCAGCCAATCAGAAGTCCTCCAATCCCTTCAGTTATAGAGACTACTATTGTGCATCCAGTGGTTCTTTTTCCTTGAGACTATGTAAATAAGGATGATTTGGAATCAATAAAATTAGATCTGAAGAGCCACTTTTATGAGAGATTTTTTGGATTAGAGAAGTCAATGTCTCACAATCAAGAAGTTGTAACTTCTGCAGTGGAAAGGCTAGTTTCTACCTATCACTCCATCCTACTACAGGAAGTAAAGGACTGTCATAATCAGATTAGAAACTTGGTAGATTCTGTGTAATCTGTGAAGTAGTCTATTGCCAGTTTAGAATCCTTAATGGCTTCAAGGGATCAGGTGGACAAAGATATTCGATATGTTAAAAGTGTGGTTCAACAAATGGTTACTGTGTTTGAGGACTTTAAGAAGTCCACAGAGACACATGTTAGTGGACACGATGATGATGTGAAGAGGCTGATCAGTGGGCTGACGAAATCCTTTAAGGAGATAGTGGCTTTCACTATGGCACCTTTGTGTGCATCTACTTCATCTTCAACTACTCCTCCTGTTGATCTAGAATATTTTAGATCTGTTGTTAGAGAAGAAGTGGAGAAGTTTTTTGGTGCAAGTACCTCAAACCCTCAGTCTACGACTCAGGTCATTTCCACTACTAGATAAATTCATAACCTTGTGGGAAATTATATAATGGAAGCTGATCAGGATCAGAAAGCCATCAAAGAGCAAGTTGATTTATACTTCAAAAGGGTGTATACTAAGCATCAGATAAATTGTCACTTCAAGTTGTTGTTGGAGAACATGAGGATTACACCTGTCACTCAAGAATTTTATGACCAGGTTAGTAGGTTTAGAGAGTTGACTCCTACCTAAGATAAATTCATGGAGAATAAGGTTGATTTTATTTCAGCTATGGAAAGAGGAGGAAGTATTATTAAAGATTTCATAAATCTTATTCTACCCTTCCTCCATGTAGACTACACTCCCATAATTATTCCTCCAGCCCTGCCTTCTACCTCGGCTACTTGAGGATCTACCAGTGCTGCACCAATGATGACTCCTACACAGGCCATCAGAAGTTTGACCCCGATGATTCCTCAGAGATCCACTCACTATAGGTCTGCTGATGCATCTGTTGTAGCTCCTCCAACCCTGATGACTGCCATACCTTGGCTTATCCCTCCCTCTTCAGAATCTAACTCCTCATCTTCCAAATCCAAAGATCCATTGGACATATCTGATGTGGATTGAATATGGGATGTCTTAGTTTATAGGGATATTTGTAACTTTTTTTCATATTATACTATTGCTTCATTAATGGAAAATCCTCTTCTCTTTCTTTTTTTCTTTTTTTTAATCACAAAGGGGGATAAATAGGTCTGGTTACAAGTTAAGTTTAAGTTTTAAACTACCTAAAATGATAGGAGGAGAAGTTTTTAAGTGGAGTTTTCATATATATACTATCTATATTTTTTCATAATAAACATGGTTCAAATGTTCTTATACACACCTTTGAAGATTTTAGCAAATGTGCTTAACCCCGATTCAAACATACTGACATAATTTGTGATCATCAAAATGGGGGATATTGTTGGACTCACCTATTTGATAATCCCAAATCATGTTTCATTTATGTGATAATTATGTTTCTCTTAAAGGATAATCATTTATGTGAAAATCATGTTTATATCAAAGTAATAATTATGTACTTTTAATCTCACTGCTCGCTTGTTTAATTTCACAATGCACAATTTCTCTAAGTAAAAAGGTCACCGATGTAAAGGTCACCGATGAAAAGGTCACCGATTCAAGGTTACCGATGCAAGGTTACCAATTCAAGGTCACTGATGTAAGGATACTATTGGGAATGTTACTGATGAAGGCTTCCAATGAAGGTTAGTAATGGAAGGTTACCATTGAAGGTTTCCACTGATGGCTACCAATGAAGGTTACCAATGGAAGGTTACCATTGAAGGTTACCTCTGAAGGCTATCGATGAAGGTTACCGATGGAAAGTTACCATTGAAGGTTGCTGCTGAAGGCTACCAATGGAATGTTACCATTAACGGTTTCTAATGAAGGCTATTGATGTATACCTACTGTTGAATTATACCATTGTGAAGGCTTCCATTTCTAGTCTACTGATGCTTACCCTTCCCTACTTTGTCAAATTATTAAAGTTATTATAACAGTCATATTTGATAAATTAAATGCCTCTTACATAAATTAATTCTAATTGTAGACATATCAAGAGACCGTATCTGGGGAAATTACGAGGTACGGGAAAGATAGAACGTGATGTACTTATTCCCATTGTCGGACCTCAAATATAAAAAGAGAAGTCTAAGGAAGAAAAGGGATAAGATGCGAGTGGCATGAGAATCGTGTTTGTGCATGTGAATGATCTTACTTTCTAGATCAAAGAAATCATCCAGCAATTACACTTTGAACCCACAAGAATCACGAAGATCATTTGGGACAAACTGATTTCTGCCTTCTGTGCCTCATCAACTCTTGATCAACATCAGAGCCAGAATACTCAAAGCTAAAACCTAGAGTTGCGACACTCTATTTTGGAGACAACTTCTAGAGAAAGACTCGAAGAACAAATTCTTCACTCCAAGGAGTCAAGAGCTGAACTAAAAACACATAGAGCTTTCTAAACTCAAGATTATAATCTTAGCTCTATTGTGTTCCTTCATTTTACATTTTTGAGAAGTGTGTGTGTCTGTCTGTTACACAAACTGTCTACTATGCTTGAACTGGAGGATACTGAATATCCTCAAATCAAACTTCAGTTACATCTTTTATCACACATATAACTATGGAAGAGACCATGTGTGTTCTGTATTGTTTGTTTTTTCCACGAAGAACTGTGGTAGAGGGTGTGAACCCTGGACAGTTGTGAAAACTATTTTAAATCCCGATACATACTGTGTATCAATTTTATTGTTAATATAAACTTCTTGGTGGTAGGTGATCAACAAGTGGAGAGGATTAAGTCTCATCTTGAGACTGAACCTCTTGTTTTACTTCACTATGCTCTATATTTTTGTTATACTCTATTGTATCTATTTTCCTCTACTTATAACTACAAAAACATACAACTTTTTTTCATTCACTTTGATAGTTAGTTTTGGTTAGTGTATGTATGTGTTTAATTCAGTAAACTTGTTTCAAAAGTTGAAGAAGTGTTTTACACTAATTCATCTGAGGACTAATCACACTTTGAGAAACCTCTTGACCAACTAGATATTTATATCTCTACTACCTTAATTAACTAGGCCGTTTCAAAATTTGGGGAATCTTTATAATAAATATTTTAATAGAAATTTTAATTAGGAACTCAATTCACCCCCTGCTCTTGAGATTCCACTCCGACCAACATATTCTTCAAAATTTTGTGATCCTTATCAATATGTAAAACAACGTAAGTAAAGATTTAAATCAATTAGTGAAGTCTCAACTGTCATGACCCGTCCTTGGGGCCCGTGCCGTGACTACCCCTAGCCCGCCTTCCATAAGACAAGGGCTGGAGACTATAACCAAAGGCAAAAATCCCCATAAAAAGGGAAGGCATTGCCTTTATGATAGTAAACAAACACAACAGAGTACGCAAGCTGAAGTAAGCACAAAGTAATACTGAAAACAAAGTAAGTGCTGAAAGGTAAATTGGCTAGAATACAATCCCAACTAAAAAATACAGTACAACTGAAAGTATAGTACAACGACTATAAATTAAAACAGTAACCACTGAGTCGTCTACTGGGAATCTCAACTGAAGGGTGAGTACAGATAGTCTCCTTGGTACCTCGGGTTCGTTCGTCCACTCCGTGTATGTCCCGCTAGGTGGTCCACCTCCGGGTACCGTCCAGCTCCACAAGCCTCAACATTGACCAGTGCTGTCTGTCATCTGCAACCAACACAACATAGTGCGAGCATTGCCCATGCATGGGTGAGTATAACGATACACAGTAGGGACCATGAGGCCCCCAAAGGTCTCCCAGAATCCATGAAGGATAAACCACAAAGTAAAGATACAATTACGAAGTATCAACCAACTCTAATTAGGTATATTCCCATTCATATACCTAAGTCATCAATCTTAGTTCATCTCCAACTCCCGGGCCCAAGAACAACCCAGTCCACACAGGAAAGAAGTAAATCACACTGATGGTAATGATTGAAAGTCAAGACTCAGCTCACAGAGGTATACATCTTTTGTAAAGTGATAAAGATGATCATATGTAGTCACTGATTCATCTAAGCTGGCAGACCCACATAGGATACTAGTCTAGCTAAGCTGTTAGACCCACGTAGGATACTAGAAAAACTACTTTGTTGGACCCATATAGGATACTAGAATAAAAGTCAAACTGTCAGACCCACGTAGGATACAAGAACAATAGTTATCACCGTCGAACCCACAGAGGATTTCCAGTATGGTAGTCGTCATTGCCGAACCCACAGAGGATTCCAGTATGGTAGTCGTCATCTCCGAACCCACAGAGGATTCCAGTACGGTAGTCATTGCAGTCGCAGCCAACTCTAGGGTTCCCGCACACATCACGCTCAATTCTGGTGGGGTCTGTTCCTCGAGCCAAGGGTCGATACATCAACTATCACAAAGTCTAGAGTTGATCTATACAGATGTTATGTGTCGTCAAAAGGAACCCAACGCGACAGAAGATGCATTAATTGGATGCCCGGTCTGAGAGTTATTAACATTTTTGCTTGGGGGGCCCGGTTGGAAATACACTCATTCCAAACCTGGCCATTTTCCAAAGTTGTCTAGATCTCACATAGAGTATCTCAAAAGGACCGCCACATCATGAGTATCCCAGTGCCGCAGACGGCACGTCGATCACACACGCGGTCTTCGAAATATTCACCTTTAAGTAAATACGGGCCTGACCCTTTAATCCTAGTGGGCTGGCAGGTCGGGTCAACCCAGTTTTAGTAGGTCTGACCCAGTAGGGGGGTCGAACTAGCCCAATGAAATGTGTGTCCTGGCCCGAAAGGCGCGGCACGACCCAGCCCGGCAGGGTGCAGCTTGACCCGGTGCGGCACGGACCGGCCTGGCTGGCCATGGCTCAGTCGGCTGGCCAAGTGGCTCGACCTGAAGGGGCCCGAGCAGTCTGAGGCGGGGGGGGGGGGGGGGGGGGATCGGCCCCCCGGCTGCCCGAACAGGTGGCACCTGTTGGAGTTGGTGGCCTAGAACCAACTACTTTGTAATTTATTCATTAATAAATGCCTTATCATATCTTGATTGTTCTTCTGCGTGACAATGCATGTGATAATGTCCTAAGGACAACTGTTTCATTAATGTGTCAAAGCGGATCCCTGCTATGATGAGAACTCGGAAGTGCCATAACACTGTTCTTGAATATATTTTCTATGGCCGGATGATGTTATTTGAGGGACACAAATAATACAGGCCATTAGGGGTGATGAATCATAAAACTTTGAGGCACCTTCTCATGGTGTGAGCCCTTGGTAATATCCAGGAGGATATTATGAGAATGAGACCCACCAATAGGAAATCCACATTTCATAGTGTCATTGGATGTTCCTATCTGCGGACGCGTGTATTGGTCCTTAGACTTTAAGATTATTATTAATGGGTATTGCAACTCGCACACTTAGATGTATTGACGAAAACTGTGACAACACACTATTCATAGTGAGGTAGGATACGTTGGGTGCGTCACGAGTAATACTGCATTAATAGATAATGCGAGAAAGGATTTGTCCCATCTGCTCTATAATGAAAGTAGATATCTTAGGCCCTTTGATGGAATTGATATAGTTTAATAAATCCAAGGCCATGGTAAGGTATGGGCGAGTTCAATTCCGAGAAGTCAAAGAAAGAATAATCGAGCACATGGGTTGATGGAACTAGCATGCAACCCGCTTGATTAGAGATATCGAGACAAATAGATTATATTACACGGTAAGCGTTCGTTGGAGGTGACATGTCATTGCGGCGTTAAATTCTTTCTCTATGGGTGCCTTGGTGTGTTTCCAGATGCTAACCTTGGACTTTAGGTAGGCTCCGCCTAATGTCACTGAGAAAGAGGCCTAGAGGGTCACACACTAAGTGTGTCCATGTATCTCAGTTAAATATTAATTTAACAAGTTCAATAAATATTATTCCAGATTGTGGTTTAATAATTATTCAAGGATGTATGATCGCATTTATTTCGACACTAGTTATTCGAATGAATATATTGTGGGTGAAATAATATATATTTATTAGCGAGTAATGTAGTTACATTTATTTAAGAAATAAATAGCCATTACTCAAGGTCTAATAAATATGGTGGAGGAAAATAAATAAAACTAAAAAAATAAAAGTACACGTCGTGTATATTTATATATAAACGCCGTGTAGTTTATTTTTCGGGATTCGTGAGAAAATATTGTTTATTTAATTAAATGATATTAAATTTAATACGTTGGATGCATGTCAAGTAATAATAATGGTCAACTGTCATTATTAAGACATGGGGTATTACTAAGAATTAAATGAAATGATTAAATGCTTACGAGAAATTAATTTATTTTATTATTCTAGGTATTATAAATCCTAATTACATTATTCTCAAAAAGGTTATCCATTTTGGTTGTGCACAACGGATTGGAAATACTCTCAAGCCAAGAGAGAATTCCCTTTCCACTAAGAACGCTTTCAAGTTTCAAAAGCAAGATCCTCCACTGGATTAAGGCGATCGAAGACGGACATCGCAAGTGAAGGATCTTCCGTGATAGCACCCGGAGTTCCCTTCGGCGATGTCCAGAGATACGTGGCACACATTTGGATCACCGCTAGAGGAATCTTACACTTGGATTCTCCGATGCAACGACAGATCACATGATCGTGACCGGAGACACCAACGAAGAAAGAATTCAATCGAGGTAATTCTTATGAATTAATTAAATTAATTATAACCAACATATGAAGATCCTATCTCAAGGGTTCTGGGACTCTTCTTTTCTTTTTCGTTCTTCGTTCTATTCTGAAGATCTGGCGTTTTATATCGTGACAGATCTCGGATTGAACGTCGTTTAACGCTAAAATAAAAGTTGGGAAAACCCACCAACGCACTTCCACTGCACCCAGAACCTCTAAGTGGTATCAGAGCCAGGTTATATCGTTGATTATAATTATTTATTTTCTCGTTGGTGATTTACGCATTTAATAATTTAGTTATTTCAATTCATGTTTAATCATTCTGGAAATCTGAATATCGAGATCCGTTCCTCCTCCCTCATTTCTCATTCACCTCATAGAAACGAATTTTTCTTTTAATTTTGATTAAAATAAAATAGAGGAACTCATCCGGAGGAGCCAAACGTTTCTGTCCGTACAACACCAGAATACACAGCGTGTATTCAGAAGTACACGTCGTGTAGTCTAAGTTCAATGCATTGACCGATCCGCCAAATCGGGCCGTGTATTGAGGTCATTTATGACACCGTGTGTTGACCAGAAACAGGTGGCACACGGTTTCCGGATTACATGCTGTGTGGTCCAACTGAACATGGCGTGTAGTCCCTTCAGGTTTGAGTTAGGCCGTGTACCCCGTACACGGCTTTCCTGGCTGGAAACCGTGTAACGCGGAAACTACACGACGTGTGTCCAAAAGAACACGCCGTGTACTCCGAAAATTTCCGAAGTAAATTTACACGCCATGTCCCCGGGCGTGTACTTCGGATGGACGGTGAAGAAAAGTACACGCTGTGTAGTCAGAACTACACGCCGTGTACTCACCCAAATTATGCAGATTTATTAAAATTTAATTATTAAATTATACAAACCCTTGATACGTGTACCATAGTGCAGGCGTAAAGCTGAGGCACAACACGTGATAGGTTTTTTATATGTGTGTGTTTAATTTAACATCTGCATAATGAAAGGGAACTCACCGGGTTTCCTTCAAGGTACAAGTTACGTACAAGGATAATTTTAAATGAATTTATTTGTTTAAAATTATGATGGATGAGAATCTCAAGGAAGTTCAGAAAAGTTTTTAAGATAAAAGGATTGATTAATTAAAGATAATTAATTAATTCGAGCGTGATTTATTTTAAACAAGAATGATTAAATAATTGAATGCTAGTTTTATTTATGCGTAAATATCGTTGCATGTGTGGATGATCATGAGCTAGACCGAGACCTTTGTATGTGAATGGTTTCTTTTTAATTTATTTATTTAAATTGAATTTATTGGCCTGCGAGCCATCTCCTCATTAATATGTTGGGCCTGCGTGCCCAAGTATTCTTTTATGTAAAAACACCCCTTTACCCCTCACCTGTATGTGAGATAAATGCATATGTAATGGATGGATATCCTAAGCTAGTGGAGGTAGCTCTAGTCAGGAGCCGAGGTGAAACCAATCCAAGGAGATACAAAGGTGGACAGGTGGAAAGCTGTAAACACGAACCCGCAATGTTCAAGGTGTTTCTCCCCTAGGTCTTGGGTTAGTTTATCAACCGCTAGATAAACTAACCAATAGAACAAGCTCATGATCATACCATTTATTTTATTTCTGTCAGTTGCATGGTTTATTTATTGTGGGTGTGTTGTCACGATCACACAATTATTGAATATAACAAGCAAGCAAGATGTAACTAAAATAAAAACTGGTTTATACGTAAATATTATCTTAGACATGGTTAATCACTCAAGTATATACCAATTAATATTAACAAGCATGTAATCAAAGATAATAAAATGGAAATTTACTTATAAGGATAAAATCCCTCAAAAGAAATATTAAGTCGGTATATCCTTCCATAATCTTGGTTAGAATCGAACCATAGTTAAAAGTGATTGAACAACCCTAGTTGGGGTGCTTTAAATTATCGGGGAATTCTAATTCAAGGTTTTGGGTTGACTTGGCTTGGTTCACATCAAGGGTTGACTTCCATAACAAGAGTTGGTGTGACCAAGAGGCAAAGGTTGAGGAAATCTAAAATAAAAGGATTTCAGGATTGGGGAGTCCACTCAGCGGATCAAGGAGCTGTGAGTTAATGCAGTTGGCATTTGGAATGCCTACCTAAAACCCTTCAAGTTTCTTGACCAACCCTATTTGGGGTAATGCGAATGGCAATATGGATCCTTGCCACTAGAATATTCAGGCAACAGAATATTCCGAAGTCAATGGTGAGGGCTATTGGATTTCGATAAAATAGTGGGAGACTAATAAGTATTAATTTATTTATTTGTCTCAATTTTTGTAATAAAGTACTAATGCTTTGCTCATCCTAATTTGTTGAAATGGCAATAAAATGAATTTAAAAATATCATTGCGCACCATACTTGATAAGGAAAACCTTCTCACTAGAACCAATTTCCAAGAGTGGCAGAGGCGTTTACGCGTCGTCCTTCGCCACGAAAGGAAATTGTATGTGCTGGAAGATCCTATTCCAGTTGCGCCTAGGAAAGAGGCTAGTGATGAGTAATTATCTCTCTACATGAAACACATGTATTATGCCACATATTTCCAGTGTTTCATGCTATTGGCCATGTCTAATGATCTCTTGAAGCAACATGAATACATGGATGCGTATAGCATGATTTATCCCCTTAAGTATATCTACCAAGAGAAGGAGAGACAGGAGAGGTATGAGATCTCCAATGCTTTGTTCACCACGAAGCTTAGAGAGTCTGCGCCAGCTGGGCCTCATTTAGTCAAGCTTATTGGCTACATTGAACGCCTGGACATCTTAGGGATTAAATTCCCAGATGAGTTGCGTACAGATCTCATCCTATCATCACTGCCCAAGACCTTCTCTAGGTTAATTTTCAACTATAATATGAGCGGCAATGAGAAGAGTCTATCAGAGCTTCTAACCTTGATTTTACAGGTAGATAAGGACATGGGGTGTGAAAAACCTGCGGTCCTTATGGTGAACAAGAAAATGAAGGACAAGGAAAAAGGGCCAAAGACTTATAAATGGTCTGAATCCCCCGAGCACCGTCCCTCCAAGAAGGGGAAGATCCAGAGGTAGGGCAAGGAACAGGAGGGAATGTGGTTTTCATGTGGCAAGCAGGGCCACTGGAAGAGGAACTTCACCTAGAAGCATGGGGAAGCTAAAGGTGCGTTAGTTATCGAGTGAAATCTTTCTATTTCTACGCATTGGGTATTAGATACATCTTGTGGGGATCACATCTGTATTCAAATGTAGGAACCAAGTAGATTTAGAAAGATCTCCATAGGAGAGGTGGATCTTTGAGCTGCCAATGGCGCAGGGCTGGCTGCGTTGGCTATTGGCGACTACCACCTCTCATTACCGATTGGGATGATTTTGGTTTTACATAACTGTTATTTTGTGCCTAGTGTTACCAAGAACATAATTTATGTATCTTGTTTTGATATGGATGGATTTTTTTTCAAGTTCGGAAATAAGGGTTGTCTCTTTTATAAGAACAATGTATGTTATGGTATGGAACATTTGAATAATGGTTTGTATGTATTAAATTACGAAAACCAAGTGTTGGCAATCGATAAAGAAACTAACTCACATGACTCATACATCACCCAGTTGTGGCATCACCGCATTGGTCATGTAAATGAGAAGCTCTTAACAAAGCTCTATCAAGATGGATATTTAGACTCTACTGAGCTAAAACCACTTGATAGATGTCATGCTTGTTTACAAGGTAAAATGACCAAGACGCCTTTTGGTGGACATTGTGAAAGGGACACAGAGCTTCTAGGATTGGTTCACACGGATGTATGTGGACCAGTTCCAGTAGAATCTAGAGGTGGATATTCTTACTTCATTACTTTTACTGATTATTTGAGTAGATATGGATTTGTCTACTTAATGAGGTATAAGTCAGAGTCCTTAGAGAAATTTAAGGAATTCAAGAATGAAGTAGAGAATCATCTTGGTAAGAAGATAAATAAGCTTCTATCGGATCGAGGTGGAGAATATCTGAACCAAGAGTTCATCGATCTTCTACGGGAGTCTGGGATTTTATCTCAGCTCACTCCTCCTTATACACCACAGTGGAATGGTGTTAGTGAAAGGAGGAACCACACCTTGTTGGACATGGTGAGGTCGATGATGAGTCATGCATATCTTCCATTATCCTTTTGGGGATATGAATTACAAACTACAACATACACATTAAACCGAGTACCAACTAAGGTGGAAAATGGAATTTCATCCGAGTTATGGAATGGACGGAAACCCACTTTGTCGCACACACATGTATGGGGATGAGAGGCGTTTGTTAAGGACTTCTCAGGAAACAAACTAGCACTCCGGGGCACGAAGTGTATCTTTATATGATATCCCAAGGAAACGAAAAGATATTACCTATATAACCCTCAAGACAAGAAAGTGATTGTCGCTAGACAAGCCGTCTTTCTTAAGAGGGAGCACATCCTCAAGAAGGATAGTAGGAGCAAGATTGACTTCGATGAAGTTGATGCTCAAGATACACAGGAGTTGGTACAGGAACAAGTTCCACAGGTCCCCTTGGAAGAGGTTCCAGAAACACAAGTACTGCATAGGAGTTCAAGAGAGGTAAGGGAACCAGAGAGATTTGGTTTCCTAGTCACCGAGGATGGTGAATCATTATTGTTGGACAATGATGAAACTCTATCCTACAAGGAAGAAGTAGAAAGCTCATAAGCTGCAAGATGGCTAGAAGATATGAATTATGAGATGGATTCTATGTATCAGAACTAAGTTTGGGTTCTGGTCGATGAGCTAGTTGATGTAAAGCCTGTTGGATGCAAATGGGTATTCAAAAGAAATCTAGACATGGAAGGTCAAGTTATCACCTATAAAGAAAGGATAGTGGATAAAGGATTTAGACAACGTCAAGGAATTGACTATGATGAAAACTTCTCACCAGTTTCCATGTTTAAATCCATAAGAATCATACTTTCCATAGTAGCTTACCATGACTATGAGATTTGGCAGATGGATGTCAAAACAACATTCCTTAATGAGAACCTTCAGGAAGATGTCTATATGACACAACCAGAAGGGTTTTTGACACCAGGTGAAGCCAAACAGGTTTGCAAGTTGCAGAAATCCATTTATGGATTGAAGAAAGCATCCAGGTCATGGAACATTCGATTTGATGAAGCCATAAAGGAATTTGGTTTCATTAAGAACGAATGTGAGCCATGTGTTTATAAGAGGTTTAATGGGAATGTGATCGTCATCCTAGTGGTATATGTTGATGACATATTGATTATTGGAAACGATATACCAACCTTACAGTCAGTTAAGGACTGGTTGAACAAGTGTTTCTCCATAAAGGACTTAGGAGAAGCAGCCTACATTCTAGGGATCAAGATCATTCGTGATAGATCCAAGAGTCTGCTTGGACTAAGTCAAGGTACATACATTGACCAGATACTAAAGATATTTAGTATGGAAAAATCCAAGAGGGGATTGGTTCCAGTGTCACATGGCTTACATATTTCTAAGAAAATGTGTCCCCAGACATAACAGGAGAAATATAGGATGAGTAAGATCCAATACGCTTCGGCTATAGGATCCATCATGTATGCCATTTTATGTACCAGGCTTGATGTTGCCTATGCACTGAGCATGGTAGGCAGATATAAAGCAGATCCAGGAGAACAACATTGAACTACTGTTAAGACTATCCTTAAGTATCTGAGAAGAACTAAGTATATGTTCCAGGTGTATGGAGGAGAGGAGGAGCTTGTAATCCGAGGGTATGCTGATGGTAGCTTCTAGATAGATCATAATGATCTGATGTCTCAATCTGGATATGTTTTCTGTCTCAATGGAGGAGCTGTGAGCTGGAAGAGTTCAAAGCAGCCAGTTGTCGCCTATTCTACAGCGGAGTCCGAGTATATAGCGGCTTATGATGCAGTCAAGAGAGCCGTCTAGATTCATAACTTTGTCCAGGAGATTGATGTGGTGCCTAGCAGTAAAGATCCCATTACATTGTATTGTGATAATACAGCAGCGGTGGCTCTTGTAAAAGAACCAAGGTCACATCAACGGACAAAGCACATACTCTGGAAGTGTCACCTCTTGAGGGATTTCTATCAGAGGGGTGAAGTTGCAGTGAGAAGAGTGTCCACGGAAGAGAACGTGGTGGACCCCATGACTAAAGGCCTATCTCAGCAGAAGCATGAATATCATGTGAGAGCTAGCGGGTTAAAGGTTGTTAGTAGTTGGCTCTAGTCCAAGTGGGAGTCTGTTGGAGTTGGTGGCCTAGAACAAACTACTTTGTACTTTATTCATTAATAAATGCCTTATCATATCTTGATTGTTCTTCTGCGTGAAAATGCATGTGATAATGTCCTAAGGACAACTGTTGCATTAATAGGTCATAACAGATCCCTGCTATGATGAGAACCTAGAAGTTCCATAACACTGTTCTTGAATATATGTTCTATGGCCGGATGATTTTATTTGTGGGACACAAATAATACAGGCCATTAGGGGTGAGGAATCATAAAACTTTGAGGCACCTTCTCATGGTGTGCGCCCTTGGTAATATCCAGGAAGATATTATGAGAACGAGACCCGCCAGTAATAAATCCACATTTCATAGTGTCATTGGATGTTCCTATCTGCAGATGTGTGTATTGGTCCTTAGACTTTAAGATTATTATTAATGGGTATTGCAACTCGTGCACTTAGATGTATTGACGAAAACTGTGACAACACACTGTTCACAGTGAGGTAGGATACGTTGGGTGCGTCACGAGTAATACTGCATTAATAGATAATGGGAGAAAGGATTTTTCCCTTCTGTTCCATAACAGAAGTAGATATCTCAGGCCCTTTGATGGAATTTATATAGTCTAAATAAATCCATGGACATGGTAAGGTATGGGCGAGTTCAATTCCTAGAAGTCAAAGAAAGAATAATCAAGCACATGGGTTGATGGCACTAGCATGCAACCCGATTGATTAGAGATATCGAGACAAAGGGATTATATTACATGGTAAGCGTTCATAGGAGGTGACACGTCATTGTAGTGTTAACTTCTTTCTCTATGGGTGCCTTGGCGTGTTTCTAGACGCTAACCTTGGACTTTGGGCAGGTTCCTCCGTTTGTAGGCTTTGGTTCTCCACAGCACGGTGCCGTGGGGCACCGCGGTTCCTTCCTTCGGCCCGGCCGGCTTTAGCTGGCCGGTTCTTCCCCGGTCGAGCGGCCCTCGGTCGCGGGCCACAGTTCTTTCGAATGCGGTCGGCGCACGGCCGCCGCTTCCATTCGTCGCCACCTTCCTCTCACGGTTTCCATCGTAATCAAAAAAATAGACTACGGAGGGTCATCGGGCCGTGTGCGTTCGGCCCGTGCCCTCCGCGTTAGGTGATAGAACTTGGCCGAAAATAAACTACGATTTCCAACGAAGAACAAGGTATGAAAATAATCACTTCAAAATGAACACACCCCTACATTGAAATAAGGTTCACGGTATTCGAGTGTCGCAGAGGAACAGTGTCGATTCCGTCGATGTCGGAGTGCACCCGAAGAAGAAGCGTCGTTGGCGGCTTCACGTTCTTCGAATCACAGAGCGTTCTTCATCGAGGGAGAAGGTAGTTCTTCATCAAAGGGTCTGTGTTCTTCAAAAACTCAAGAGTTATCCCAAATACTCTCCACACAACGAATTCCCCAAATTAAAAATAATAGCTAAGTCTATTATTTTTATTCATCCATGTAATTCAAAATTCAAACCATTTAATTAATTAATTGAAGATTTTGAATTCATTAATTAACATGTGTTGGCAAATATTAAAGAGGGAGAGAGGGAGAGGAATAGTTCTCATTCCATAAGGGGGAGTTGTCATAATAAAAGAAGGGGAGTTAATTAGGGGTTTAAGAGAGTTGTGGGGATATGAAAGGTTGGGGCTCGTGTGGGCCCCACCTAACAAATATCCACACATGGGAAGTTATGTGGGTGTGGGCCCCACCAATAACTTCCCCATGTAGGATTAAAATACCAAGGTGAATAAAACTGTTCCAAAAAAATTTATTTAACTTTTTAATCAAACCCCAATTTTTAACTTTCAACCCGCATAAAACGCAACTACGGTAAAGGTCCCTTTAAGAGAATACCGGCGCTGCGAGTTAATCGGTGTCCTCGTATTTCAATTCCGAGAACTGTTTCAAAAGATAGAAAAACATGCACGTACATTTACTGAACGTACCCGAACAAAACTTTGGGAATTGATTCCGGGCATACCGGGCCTCGGAATCAAGTGCCGTCAGAAGACACAGACTCGTAAAATTCCAAAAAATTAAGAAAAAAAATTCCCCTGAAAATTCCGGGTCTTTACATCAACTTCAGATGAATTATAGTTAGTTCATATGAGTCTTTTCAATCCAACACAAAATGGAAGTATTGGAGGAAAATAATATGTATTTGTTTTAGTTGATTACTTCACAAGATTTACTTTGGTCTATTTTCCAGCAAAGAAATGTGAAGCATTTTATTATTTTAAATATTTTTTAGCTAATGTTTAAAATGATAAAAACCTTTCATTGATAACTATTCATAGTGATCATGGGGGAGAATTTAAAATTTCAGATTTTGAAACTTTTTGTAGTAAGAAATGCATTACTCATAACTTCTCAGCTCCAATAACTCCTCAACAAAATGGTGTGGTTGAAAGAAGAAACCAAATTATTCAAGAGATAACTGGATCCATGTTGAGTGAATATTATATTGCTAAACATTTTTGGGCTGAAGCAATTATTAATGCTTTCTATACTATGAATTGTGTTTTAATCTGACCTTTTCTTAATAAAACACCTTATGAATTGTGGACTGGAAGGAAACAAAAAGTTTCTTACTTCAAAGTATTTGGATGAAAAGTATTAATCTTGAACACTATAGGTAACTTATATAAATTCCCACTCAAATTTGATGAATTAATTTTCTAAGTCTATTCCAATACTTCTAAGGCTTATAGAGTTTTTAATAAAATTTATTGTATTGTTGATTAAATAATACATGTTAAATTTTATGGAACTGATAATTTTTTTAACAACCGCAACATATATCTTCATATTTGTTTTGAAAATTTTATTATCAACCTTTGATAGAATATTATTCTAATAAGGAAAATACTAAAGGAAATGTTTCTTAAGTATTTACCCCAAAATATTTTTTACCTTGTGTTCATGAATAGGTTATACAAAACCCAAATAAGCTGTTTCTTAAGAATCATCACAGGGATAGTATCATTGGTGTTTTAGATAAACTAGTAAGGACTAGAAGTTATTTAAGAAATGAAATAGAACATCTATAATTTCTTTCCCAATTATAACCTAAAAGAACTGATGAAGCTTTAGGTGATGATGATTAGATTAAATCTATATAAGATGAACTAAATGAATTTGAAAAGAACAAAGTTTGGACCTTAGTTTAAAGACATAAATAAATTTATGTAATAGGAGTAGATTGGGTTTTCAGAAATAAATGTGATAAAAATGGAATCATTGTAATAAATAAAAAAATATTAGTTTCTAAAGGCTGTAATAAATAAGAAGGAATAGACTATGAAGAAACCTACTCTCCAGTAGCTATATTTGAATCTATTTGTATTCTACTATCCTTTGCACCATTAATTAATTTACAACTTTTTTAAATGGATTTGAAGGGTTATTTTCATAATGTATATGTTCAAGAGGAATTTTATGTTGAATAAACTCATGGTTTGAATACAAAAAACATCCTCAACATGTTTACAAACTTACCAAATATTAATATGGACTTAAACAAGACCCTAAAGCCTAGTATGATAGACTTACATGATTTTTCTAAAAAAGAATTATGTTAAAGGAACTTATGATCCAACCCTTTTTATAAATAAAGATAGAAAAAATATTTTGATTATTAAAATTTATGTTGATGACATTATATTTAGATCAAATTAGCAATCTTTTACCAATTATTTTGCGAATCTCATGAAATCTAATTTTGAAATGAGTATAATGGGTGATTTTACATTTTTATTTGGTTTTTAAATTTCTAAAAAACTATAAGGAACCTATATATCTCAACATAATTTTATTGAAGACCTTCTTATTAATTATGGATATGACAATGCTAAAAATATAAGTACTTCAATCTGTACCTAAACTTATCTTGATCTTGATGAAGCTAGGAAACTAGTAGACCAAAAATATTTTAGAGGTATGATAGGAAGTCTATTATATTTAATAGATATTTGTCTAGACTTAATGTTTTCAGTATGCTTATGTGTAAGATATCAATATAATCTAAAGGATTCTCATTTAAAAGTACTGAAAATAATTTTTTTCTATTTAAAAGGAACCATGGATTTAGGACTTTTCTATTCTTTTGGAAATGATTTTTTTAAAAAGATTTTCAGATGATGAATTTGGTGGATGTAGAATGGATAGAAAAAGTATATCTAGAACTTTTAATTTCTTAATAGATTCATTAGTTTCTTGTTCATGCCCAAAGCAACACTCAGTAGCAATTTCCACTACTGAAGTTGAATATATAACACTTGGAAGTTGTTGTGCTCATGTGTTGTGGATGCAACATGCATTCATAAACTATGGAATAAGTTTAACCAAAACACAAATAATGTGTGATAATACTAGTTCCATTTCCCTAGGAAAAAACCCTACACATCACTCTCGTGCAAAGCACATAGATATTAGACATAACTTTCTTAGGTATCACACACTTAAAAGAGATATTATTATTCAATTTATCAGAATGAAAGATCAACTTGCTGATATATTTACAAAATATTTACCCTATGATAGATTTGAATACATTAAACTAAAGTTAGGAATGATAAACATAAGGTAATCATCCATATTAAATTTTTGTTAAAACTATATCATGAAATTATGTTACTTTTTTTCTTAGGGAGAGTACATATATTTATTGTTGTATATATTTCCTTTTTCAAAAAATCAATTTTGGAACCTAAAATTTTGGAATGTAAAAAGCTTTACTTTCTCTAATAAAAAATTATAGAACCTAAGTTCTACAAGAAGAACCTTATCAATAATGATAATTATTTTTGAGCAATCTAGAAGGTATGTTTACTTACCTAATTCTTAGTAATTGATTTTTTTTGTTTGTTGGTATTTTCAAGATTTTTTAAGAAAACCTTATCAGATTCACTTTCTTTAAATATGATTTTCCATAAAATATCAAAAGATCAGAACCTATAAATCCTTCTTGTAATGCCCCGACCCTAGCTACCCAGAGTCGGTGCATTATTACATAACATTGGCATGATCACAAGAAAGATCAAATCCCGAAAGACCGATTGGTTTAGTAGCCTTGGAAACACTAGATATAATCATAAAGTTTTACATTACATTTCAAAGTGAAAAACTACTACAACAACAAAGTCTTCATATCCACACTATTAACCCCTCATAATATCCCTGCAAGTCATTCATAATTTACTTCTTCACTACCTGGGAAAAATAAAACATAGAAAAGGGGTGAGCTCAAATACCCAGTAAGGATAACAATATAGCGGAACATTCAAAATAATCATAAACATTTAAGGCAATGAATTACTAAAACAAAAGCCTTTTAAAATTGAACTTCAACATAGTATGGCAAAAGTAAAATGAAATAATGCCATTTACTTATTCACATGGATATTCTACTAATCGAATAATCACATGCAATATCAATAACCACTTTCATAATGTTGGAATGCATAATGTCAAATGTTAATTTCATTGTCTAGGCCTCATCCCAAGACCTAGGGGTTACTTCTAACCGGAACCCAACCCGGAGTGCCTCTAATAACCGGACACCAACCCGGAGTGCCTCTAATAACCGGACACCAACCCGGAGTGCCTCTAATAACCGGACACCAACCCGGAGTGCCTCTAATAACCGGACACCAACCCGGAGGGCTTACTTTTACCAGTCCCTAACCTGGAGGGCTTACTTTTACCAGTCCCCAACCTGGAGGGCTTACTTTTACCGGTCCCCAACCCGGAACATACTTGTTTAGCACATTCATCTGAAGAAAAGTTTGAAATATAACATAAACATTCGGGTTAAAACTAGCATACGAAATGTCAATAGTTTCACCATAAACTATGAATGGTATAAAATAGCACATCCACATTCAAACATATCACAAAACCTTCAATACAATATAGAAGTTTTGTATTATAATAAATCAACTTCAAATAATCTTAAAATCCATCAAAGGATGTTGTCATAGATGAAATCAAAATTCTTTTAAAAGAAGTATCTCCTTTTATTTTGAAATCATTTAAAACATTTTCTTTGAAAATATTCTTATGAGCTTGTAAGGAAAGCTTCGACGATTTTATAATGGCGGAAAGTAACCGCACCCGTCGTATAAGTTAAAAAAACATTCTTACCTCAATTCTGTCGAAAAGGTTAAAAAGGACCTTGTTTTGAAAACGACGGAAAGATTCCTTTATAAACCTCTTATAAAAAGTCAAACAAGGGTATAAATGACTTTAACCCATATTCTTGTAAATAGTAAAAATGTTTTGAAATACATTTCGAAGAAACATGGATGTGGATGATAAAGAGATCCCAGTAGATTATTACGTATAATACAACCTCGGATAATGAAGAGATTGTGAAATAACCCTTACCTTGTACTTTTCCTTGGTTGGGGTAGGTTAACCTCCTGTATAATAGTGAAATAATTGTTACTAAATTATACAAGAATCATATACATTAATATGATATCATATATGATCTTTTAATTTTGATTTGATAATAATATCTTAGTATTATCGCCGTTTCGGGTGTTAACTTACTCATTTTCTTTATATGTTTTGTTACATAAGTCATGTTTGTTGTATCTTATTCATATCCAGAATGATATCAAGTCCTTAAACATCATTTTTAAATCATTAAATGATAATTATACTTGAATGGATACGATGGAGAATGAATCTCATCGCGTTCGTGGAGACGGTAGTCCGTACGTACGCACGAACGCTACTTCCATTTAATTTTTATTTTAAAAGAATCGAATCCAAATGATACATAGGTATATTACTATTCCAGTATAATATAATATTTTATATATGTTACTTAAGTTCATTAACACCATCCTTTATACGTTCCATGTGTGGTATGAACGAGTCATATCATTTTAAGGGGGCGGTAGTCCGCACTTCCTCAAATGAAATTATCGTATGTATATACAACATGAAACGAATAATGGTATGAAATAAAATTGAATTACAGAAGCTTATATATAAAATATATATCATTAATATCATATTTAATTACAGTGCCATCATAATGGCCACCATGAGAGGCGGTAAGATGTATTTGAACAATCATCGTTTCGTGAGGCGTTAGTTTGCCATCCACAGAAACATTATGTTCATCATCCATTAGATGGAGTTGTGTGTATGTGTAGTTTGAATCCTTCTTATAACAACATCCTAGTATATTGAGGATACTGGTGTTGTTACAAAAGAAAGGAAATAAAAAGAGTTTGGGAGTTGAAGAAGCAAAATAAATGAAAATAATTTAAGAGAAATCGTTACCTTTAATTTAGGTAACTCACTTTGGTTGGAACCAAAGGACTTCTTGAAATGATTTCTGCCTAAGGGGAAGCTTCAAGGAGGAGGAGAGGGATTTGGGGAGCTTAGTTGGGCAGAGTTTGGATGAGCCAAGTGGCTTGAGAGGTGTGAGGAAAAGAGAAGGAGGAGTGCCCTTTTATAAGAGGGGTGAGTGACACTTTTGGAAAAGCTAGAAATATTAATTTATAATAAATTCATATTCGGTTTCCAAAGGCTCCAAAGTTTACTATTCAAAGGATGAGGTGGGGATAGGTCGAAAACAACTCATCCAATAGAATTTAGACAGGTTTGGGTACTTATATTAACCTTATCTTTAAGTATTAACTCTAAGTTAATTAGTTTCACTTTTACAATGTCTCTTTGTATTTTTATATAATATGGTTAATAAACTTACTATATACATCCAAGCGACCCCCAAGTGGTCCATTAATGATTAAACTATCATAATATAAGTCTCTTGTCCGAACCTTAGATTTTTAGGAATTTAATATCAATTAATAATATAATATTTGTTTTAAGAACTCTTTTATGTCAATTTTGACACTATTCAATAGTTGATTTTTGTGAAACTCATAACAGATTGATTACTTCGAAAAAAGTCAATTAAATCAATCCTAATATATCATATTATCCTAGAAAATTAGTGTAATTCATTAAAAGTTTCATATTATATTTATTTGGGTATTTATAATATCAATTATGTTAATTTTTTACTATTTTAGTAATTACTGCATCATCATTGTGTCATAAATAAATTATTTAATGTCTAAAAATTATAAATAAAACATCATTATGTAGGAAATCTTTTTATCTTTCTAATGAATATTTATAATCGAAAATCCAACATGTATAACCCTATGTAAAAATTGTTCTTCTAAAAGATGTAAGCTTATGCCATTTTTATTTTTATTTTAACTTTATTAATATAATGTGTCCCTACCACATACAAGTGGCTCCAAGGGGTCCCCAAATTGACCCAAGGATGCCCATGGTCGGGTATGTGTCCACCAATAAGGTTAGGACACGTTTTAGGGTAATTTTGTATTATTATAATATTATTTTGTAACCCTTATTTACCGGATTTACCCTTTAACCATGGTAAATAAAATATTTACCGCAGTAATTATTCAAAATGTCTAAAAATAAAAGTTACCTATTTACACAATTTGAACATCCTGATTCCAAATATGGAATCCATTTTTCTAAATTCAAAACACAGAAGTGGCAGAAATTAATTTAAAATTAATTCCCGCTGTCAAAACAAAAAACGTGTTTTTAAGAGATAATAACTATCAAAAGATTGACACTTGTTTATGTTTGGTTTAATTGTAAAATTATGTCCAATGACAAACATTATATTAAATGGTAAAAATATATTCTAAATATACTTTAAAACCACTCAAATTCATAATTTATCACTATTAATTATTTTGATTAAAAAAGTTGTTTTTAATTAAAATTTAGTAATTTTCACTATTCATCAAAATATGAAAGTTATCCGAAAAGTACCAAAATTTCACTCTAGGCTAATTTCAATATTCCGAATCCAAAAATGAAGTCCATTTTGAAATATAAAATATATATGATTTCAAAAAGTATGTATTACTATTCATAATGGCTAGTTTAATTAGTTGTAGTGTGTGTTAGAACTCAAGGTTGCGTACAACACACGCTACTGTATTATTCAAAGAAAGCGTACCGTGAAAGCTTGGGATGTTTCATTTTAAATTTTTGATGTCCCCATTTAGTCAAAAAGTTTAAAATATTGTATTTAAAAAGGTTTCACTATTAAAAGTTGATAAAAGTGCAATACTGAAAATGAATCTGTTCTTGCATTATGACTAAAAAACTCATAATGTGGATTCTAAAATTATAAGGATTATATAAAGTTTAAAATGTAGTTAATGCTATTCATGACCTCTTTTAATGGATTTTTTTTTTGTAAGTCAAGGTGTGATTGAACTCGGTGTTGCGTGTAGTGCAAGTTATTGAATTATTTTGAAGAAATAACACACTATGAAATCTTGGGGTGTTACATTCTCCCCTCCTTCAATAAATTGCGTCCTCGCAATTTGAAATTGTTCTTTGAAAATAAAAGGTTGAAAGTAGAAAATATATTTGTGGGAAAACCCACATCGGAAATTGGGTTACTAAAATTTAGTCTTAATATGAGGAAAAGAGAAATCAAAGGGTCACCACCAAATTATGATCTCGATTAGGAGAACATTGGTGGCAATTAGAGACATATAATTGGAGGAAAAACGTAAATATTTATAGGTAGTGATTGAGGTCATCAATCACAAACAAGTGTAAAATTGAGGTCCTTAAATTCATAAATCTATGATGATTTGAAATACCATCGGTTCAACAAAACATAGGGTATTAGGATAACACATTTTTGATGTTTCAAAATATCTTAGTTGAAATCCCACATCGAAAAATGAATTAACGAGGCCTCTATTTAAAATAAAGAGTCGAAAGTATGAAGATTACCGAAAATAACACATACTAGGGTTCCATGTAGGAAAATATGGATATGGAAGAAAAATCTAACCATCAATTATCTGATGGAGAGTGGTAGAGAACATGGCTATGAAAAGGCCAACAATCCCCAAAGCCATAAATTAGTGATGATTTAAGGTACCATCTAGGAAAACATTTTTTTTCTAAGTTTCTTTTCTTAATATTGAGGAATTTATTTATGAGATTGGCTAAGATCATAAGGAGATATACTTACATTATAATTAGAGTTTTATCCATTAATAAATTTCTACCACAAACTCATCTTTCACTCTAAAAGATAATAGAATGTAAAAAATTCTATTTACACTATTTGTATAGGGTTCCAAAATAAACGAATTTATAATTCATCTACAAGATCTCTTAATAAAAACCACATTATTTAATCCAGGAAATCTCGTGGGCCAGTGGTAGGTGATACACCCTTGTCGCCCTTCGGTTGCGGGTTCAAGTCTCGCAGCCTTGCCGGACGCGACGGGTTGCCGCCCGACCTCCGGGTTGTCCTTTTATGGCAATCCAAAATAATCCAAACAAGAACTATCCAAAATAATTCTATCCAAACTCACAGTCCAACATTTATAAGGAAGGTAAACATAATATAGATCCTTTTTACCCCGTAATAGCATATGAATACCTTCATCATGTATTACCATATTCCTTATTGATTACATTCATGCTCCCTTATTCCATATAGAATGCTGGATATACTTCATTAATCCAAAAATGTTTTAAACCCCAACAATGGTGGAATATACAAATCATTAATCAGTTCCAAGGTAGTCAAGAATATCCAATATAATTTTTCCAAAATAATCATGTATTATTCGAAAATCACTACCTCGGTATCAGAACTATATTATGGTTTATCATTCTCTCAACCATATATTTTCCAAAAATTTATCCTGCTATTGAGTCACTTTTCTTTGTTCCACACCATCTCAAATCCTTAATGAAATAGTACTGCAGTACAATCCTTATATACTCCATAATTATTATAACAAGTACATTGTTGATACTACACTCAATTGACATAATCAACATAAGAACTCTAATCATTCCTCTTCATCTGTGGCAGTATCATAACTTGATTATTATCCAATAGCATCATTTGCGTCATAGTCTGATGACTGGGACATAGGTTCGTGTAGTGTCCAAACTCCTTACAAATGAAGCATTGTACATTTGAAACCATTTTCTTACCCTTGCAGTCACGTACTTTGTGCCCTTTTTCTCCACACTTATAACAAACTCCCATTCCTTTCAGGCAAGTTCCAGGGTGTTTCTTTCCACAGTTACCACATATGGGAAAATTATTCTTTTCCCTCTTCCCTTTATCCATCTTTCTCTCTTCCATCCTTTTCTTCTCTTGCTTACCTTCAAATCCATAGGACTCAGTAAACTCTTTACTTATCTTATCAACACATGATATTATTTCTTCATATGATAATAATACATGGGAGACTATTTCTCTTATAAATTCTATCTTAAGACCATGAAAGATATGATCCTTCCTTCTCTTTGGGTCATGTGCATTTCTGGAGTTCTCATTCCTTCTACTGGGCGTCATTTCTAAACAATGGAATACACTAGATCAGTTTATGAATCAAAATACATAATCCCTTACTTATAAAACACTTAACATAAATTGAACTATTTATGGATATAATCCATAATCATAAAAATGTTTTCTTTGAGGATGTATATACTCATAATCCCTTCAAAATGATTTGTAAAGAAAATGAGAGTTATCCTAAGCATATCCCCCGGGAGTGTCGTAACCAAGAGTGCAGCAAGGCCCGTTGTCATGCACCAGTTCCCGTTCGAGTCTAGCTCAAAGCGGTGTTTTCGGGTTTTACCCCTAGGTACATCTGTGCCAGAGCCGCCTCTACCTGCTCGTATCCAGACAGGGATGTATTGCTCGGAAAACTCACAAAATCTCTACAATACCAAAATTCTAGGAAGTTCTTCTATACTAATCCTCAAAGTTCATCTTAGGTCTATGTGCTCTAATCAGAGTTTATCTAAATCTAGCTTCCAAGGTTTGTACTAAACTTCCTCTGATACCAACTGTAACGCCCCGACCCTAGCTACCCAGAGTCGGTGCATTATTACATAACATTGGCATGATCACAAGAAAGATCAAATCCCGAAAGACCGATTGGTTTAGTAGCCTTGGAAACACTAGATATAATCATAAAGTTTTACATTACATTTCAAAGTGAAAAACTACTACAACAACAAAGTCTTCATATCCACACTATTAACCCCTCATAATATCCCTGCAAGTCATTCATAATTTACTTCTTCACTACCTGGGAAAAATAAAACATAGAAAAGGGGTGAGCTCAAATGCCCAGTAAGGATAACAATATAGCGGAACATTCAAAATAATCATAAACATTTAAGGTAATGAATTACTAAAACAAAAGCCTTTTAAAATTGAACTTCAACATAGTATGGAAAAAGTAAAATGAAATAATGCCATTTACTTATTCACATGGATATTCTACTAATCGAATAATCACATGCAATATCAATAACCACTTTCATAATGTTGGAATGCATAATGTCAAATGTTAATTTCATTGTCTAGGCCTCATCCCAAGACCTAGGGGTTACTTCTAACCGGAACCCAACCCGGAGTGCCTCTAATAACCGGACACCAACCCGGAGTGCCTCTAATAACCGGACACCAACCCGGAGTGCCTCTAATAACCGGACACCAACCCGGAGTGCCTCTAATAACCGGACACCAACCCGGAGTGCCTCTAATAACCGGACACCAACCCGGAGGGCTTACTTTTACCAGTCCCTAACCTGGAGGGCTTACTTTTACCAGTACCCAACCTGGAGGGCTTACTTTTACCGGTCCCCAACCCGGAACATACTTGTTTAGCACATTCATCTGAAGAAAAGTTTGAAATATAACATAAACATTCGGGTTAAAACTAGCATACGAAATGTCAATAGTTTCACCATAAACTATGAATGGTATAAAATAGCACATCCACATTCAAACATATCACAAAACCTTCAATACAATATAGAAGTTTTGTATTATAATAAATCAACTTCAAATAATCTTAAAATCCATCAAAGGATGTTGTCATAGATGAAATCAAAATTCTTTTAAAAGAAGTATCTCCTTTTATTTTGAAATCATTTAAAACATTTTCTTTGAAAATATTCTTATGAGCTTGTAAGGAAAGCTTCGACGATTTTATAACGGCGGAAAGTAACCGCACCCTCCGTATAAGTTAAAAAAACATTCTTACCTCAATTTTGTCGAAAAGGTTAAAAAGGACCTTGTTTTGAAAACGACGGAAAGATTCCTTTATAAACCTCTTATAAAAAGTCAAACAAGGGTATAAATGACTTTAACCCATATTCTTGTAAATAGTAAAAATGTTTTGAAATACATTTCGAAGAAACATGGATGTGGATGATAAAGAGATCCCAGTAGATTATTACGTATAATACAACCTCGGATAATGAAGAGATTGTGAAATAACCCTTACCTTGTACTTTTCCTTGGTTGGGGTAGGTTAACCTCCTGTATAATAGTGAAATAATTGTTACTAAATTATACAAGAATCATATACATTAATATGATATCATATATGATCTTTTAATATTGATTTGATAATAATATCTTAGTATTATTGCCGTTTCGGGTGTTAACTTACTCATTTTCTTTATATGTTTTGTTACATAAGTCATGTTTGTTGTATCTTATTCATATCCAGAATGATATCAAGTCCTTAAACATAATTTTTAAATCATTAAATGATAATTATACTTGAATGGATACGATGGAGAATGAATCTCATCGCGTTCGTGGAGACGGTAGTCCGTACGTACGCACGAACGCTACTTCCATTTAATTTTTATTTTAAAAGAATCGAATCCAAATGATACATAGGTATATTACTATTCCAGTATAATATAATATTTTATATATGTTACTTAAGTTCATTAACACCATCCTTTATACGTTCCATGTGTGGTATGAACGAGTCATATCATTTTAAGGGGGCGGTAGTCCGCACTTCCTCAAATGAAATTATCGTATGTATATACAACATGAAACGAATAATGGTATGAAATAAAATGGAATTACAGAAGCTTATATATAAAATATATATCATTAATATCATATTTAATTACAGTGCCATCATAATGGCCACCATGAGAGGCGGTAAGATGTATTTGAACAATCATCGTTTCGTGAGGCGTTAGTTTGCCATCCACAGAAACATTATGTTCATCATCCATTAGATGGAGTTGTGTGTATGTGTAGTTTTAATCCTTCTTATAACAACATCATAGTATATTGAGGATACTGGTTTTGTTACAAAAGAAAGGAAATAAAAAGAGTTTGGGAGTTGAAGAAGCAAAATAAATGAAAATAATTTAAGAGAAATCGTTACCTTTAATTTAGGTAACTCACTTTGGTTGGAACCAAAGGACTTCTTGAAATGATTTCTGCCTAAGGGGAAGCTTCAAGGAGGAGGAGAGGGATTTGGGGAGCTTAGTTGGGCAGAGTTTGGACGAGCCAAGTGGCTTGAGAGGTGTGAGGAAAAGAGAAGGAGGAGTGCCCTTTTATAAGAGGGGTGAGTGACACTTTTGGAAAAGCTAGAAATATTAATTTATAATAAATTCATATTCGGTTTCCAAAGGCTCCAAAGTTGACTATTCAAAGGATGAAGGGGGTATAGGTCGAAAACAACTCATCCAATAGAATTTAGACAGGTTTGGGTACTTATATTAACCTTATCTTTAAGTATTAACTCTAAGTTAATTAGTTTCACTTTTACAATGTCTCTTTGTATTTTTATATAATATGGTTAATAAACTTACTATATACATCCAAGCGACCCCCAAGTGGTCCATTAATGATTAACCTATCATAATATAAGTCTCTTGTCCGAACCTTAGATTTTTAGGAATTTAATATCAATTAATAATATAATATTTGTTTTAAGAACTCTTTTATGTCAATTTTGACACTATTCAATAGTTGATTTTTGTGAAACTCATAAAAGATTTATTACTTCGAAAAAAGTCAATTAAATCAATCCTAATATATCATATTATCCTATAAAATTAGTGTAATTCATTAAAAGTTTCATATTATATTTATTTGGGTATTTATAATATCAATTATGTTAATTTTTTACTATTTTAGTAATTACTGCATCATCATTGTGTCATAAATAAATTATTTAATGTCTAAAAATTATAAATAAAACATCATTATGTAGGAAATCTTTTTATCTTTCTAATTAATATTTATAATCGAAAATCCAACATGTATAACCCTATGTAAAAATTGTTCTTCTAAAAGATGTAAGCTTATGCCATTTTTATTTTTATTTTAACTTTATTAATATAATGTGTCCCTACCACATACAAGTGGCTCCAAGGGGTCCCCAAATTGACCCAAGGATGCCCATGGTCGGGTATGTGTCCACCAATAAGGTTAGGACACGTTTTAGGGTAATTTTGTATTATTATAATATTATTTTTTAACCCTTATTTACCGGATTTACCCTTTAACCATGGTAAATAAAATATTTACCGCAGTAATTATTCAAAATGTCTAAAAATAAAAGTTACCTATTTACACAATTTGAACATCCTGATTCCAAATATGGAATCCATTTTTCTAAATTCAAAACACAGAAGTGGCAGAAATTAATTTAAAATTAATTCCCGCTGTCAAAACAAAAAACGTGTTTTTAAGAGATAATAACTATCAAAAGATTGACACTTGTTTATGTTTGGTTTAATTGTAAAATTATGTCCAATGACAAACATTATATTAAATGGTAAAAATATATTCTAAATATACTTTAAAACCACTCAAATTCATAATTTATCACTATTAATTATTTTGATTAAAAAAGTTGTTTTTAATTAAAATTTAGTAATTTTCACTATTCATCAAAATATGAAAGTTATCCGAAAAGTACCAAAATTTCACCCTAGGCTAATTTCAATATTCCGAATCCAAAAATGAAGTCCATTTTGAAATATAAAATATATATGATTTCAAAAATTATGTATTACTATTCACAATGGCTAGTTTAATTAGTTGTAGTGTGTGTTAGAACTCAAGGTTGCGTACAACACACGCTACTGTATTATTCAAAGAAAGCGTACCGTGAAAGCTTGGGATGTTTCATTTTAAATTTTTGATGTCCCCATTTAGTCAAAAAGTTTAAAATATTGTATTTAAAAAGGTTTCACTATTAAAAGTTGATAAAAATGCAATACTGAAAATGAATCTGTTCTTGCATTATGACTAAAAAACTCATAATGTGGATTCTAAAATTATAAGGATTATATAAAGTTTAAAATGTAGTTAATGCTATTCATGACCTCTTTTAATGGATTTTTTTTGTAAGTCAAGGTGTGATTGAACTCGGTGTTGCGTGTAGTGCAAGTTATTGAATTATTTTGAAGAAATAACACACTATGAAATCTTGGGGTGTTACACTTCTTCAACATTGATATCAACTGTCAGATCAAATCAACTAAATCTCAATTGATGGATTGATTTGGGAATATGAACCATCCCCATGAAGCCTATATAAAGGCCCCCTCTTTTCTCATCTCACATCAGTTATTTCAGTTTTTCTGCACCGAAGGTTTACCACCCTTTAAAGCTACTATTTAATTTTCCTTGTTTACTTAATCTTTGAATGTCTCTTGAAGTTTCCTCACAAACTCTGATGGCCTCCAACAAGGAACTTAGGGATTGGAAAATTTATATAGAAAGTTTATTGGACCCAAATTTCTTTTTGTGGTTTGATTTTCTGATTTCAAAAATCATAAAAAAATAGTTGGGAATTTCTATGTGTTTCCAAACTGAAGAATCCGAATCTGGTTATAGAATTTTATGATATAATTCAGTTTTAAGAACAAGGATGAAGAGAGATATTTTATTTCAAGAGTTATGGGAATACTTATTCCTTGTCTTTCAATAAGGCTACTAGGATCATGGATATACCTTACAAAGGATATGCTATATTTTTCTCACAAAAATTGCTAGACAAGGAAGGATATGTTGAGAAGTTTAAGGCAATTGAGTGTCTTGAACTTAAAGGAGTTAAGTCACCAAAGATTTATCATCTTTCAACTAATTATATATTGATAGCTCTATGGATGAATGTTTTTCTCATCCAGAGAAAGGGATATAAGGATTCCCTTAAGAAATGTGATATCTTCATGATGGATTTCTTGGTGAACCTAAGGAAGAAAAACCTTATAAAGTACATTATCTTGATAATCGGAAATATCAAGAATAGTAACCTCAAGTCTTAGATCATAATGTATCCAACAATCTTTTCGAAGATTATTGTTTTATGCCTAGAATCCTTCAAAATTCCCAGAATCTCAAAGGATAGAGTTTTCCAGATAATGTTGCTGAGTGATGATACTCTAAGAAGGATGAAAATTGGTTTTAGTATTATCATAGGAGAGTTTTTTGATTTTATAGATAAAGATGATCAAGTTACTACTAAGAAAGGTGAAGTAGGAGAAAGTTCCAAGAAAACCCCAAAGAAAACCAAAGAAAAATAATCAGAACTGAAACAAATAGCACTAGTACCTGATTCAGTATCTACTCCACCCAAGAAGAAGAAAAAAATACCTTTTCTAATTAATTTGTATATAAATGGAGAGAGCAGAAGATGAAAAATAAATAATAAGATGTGGTTTTTGGGTTCGACCCTGCTGAGGCTAAGGCCTTAAAAATTCAAGAAGCTGAAGAGATCGAGAAGAAAGCTAAAGAGAAGAAGTTAAAGAAGAATATGTCAGAATCTGAGATTTTTCAGGCTTTTCTTAGAGATATAGAGAATGAATCTGAACAAGTTCAGGTACTAGAATCCTTCCAAAAACCCGTGGTAATTTAAACTTCAGGTTAAGATAATCTAAATAACGTTATTTTGATTCTAGAACCCATTGTTGAAGAAAAAGAAGTGCAGAAAGAACAAGAAGAATAAGAAGAAGAGGAAAGTGATGATGTTATAAGGATGGTGGAAGAATACCAAGATAAGTAGAGCCCTTCTAAAAAGTTTTATATCAAAACCTCCCAAGATGAATCAATTATGATAATTTCAGAAGTTCAATCAATTTTGAAAAATGATGATTCTCATGATGAGGTTGATAAAACTTCAGATGATGATAATGAAACTGGTAAAAAGGTGATAATAAATAAGTTGATGATGATAGAATAATTCAAGTTTCTAATAGCGAGAATGTGTCTCCGAAAGTTGATAAGGAAATCTCTAAAGCTGATAAAGGTAATAAAGTGGTTGATGATTCACCAAAGAAATCGGTAGTTTCAAAATCCCAGAAGGTTGTTGTTGGAATGTCAAAGAGAAAAGTAGATGAGTAAGATAAAGTTCCCTTTCCAACAAAAGAATATGCTTCAGAATCCTCATCTTCCTTAGGACAAGATTTTGTTGTTCAGAACCTAAAGTATCTTGTGAATACCATTCCCTTATTTCCAAATATTGATTCCATATGTCAACTACTTCAACAAAAAATCAATTAGAATTCAGATTCAACAAGAATTATCATGGAAAATTTTATCAATATTGAAACTTATTCTAAGACTTTTCAAATTGGTTATGATGCTTAGAGAGGATATTGCAAAGAGATAACCAAGTGGTATAAGTCCATGATTGATGATATGAAAATCATGGATTATTTCAATGATTCATTCAAGGATGTATTTGATAAGTTATATGACACGATAAAGAACTTTTAATCAAGTCTTTTAGAGAAGATGAATTAGGATCAAGCTACTTGGAAACAAGAGGATAAAGACCTGAATGGAAATCTAAATTCAGTTTCTATAAATTTGAAAAGAGAATGGGAACTTAGGGAAGATAAGGTAGAGAATTTCAAAGATAATGAAGAGGTGATAAGTTCTAAAGGTGAAATTCTTATGTCTCAAAAAGAAAGAATGAAAGTTCTTGAAAAGAAAAATTAGGATCAGGATCAGTTGATCAAGAAGTTTGAAGATGATCATAAAGAGTTGAAGAAATTGAAGGCTACCATGAAAAAGATCTTACCGAATGAGAAGAATAATGAATGATTTCTTAAATATTATATTTGTCGTATTTCTTCCTTGTAACAAATTTTGAAATCATAATCAAATTTTTTATATTTCCATTATTTTTATTTGTATATTCCTAACATTTCAGGTTTAATTTTTTTTATTTCCCTCCATTCCTTTTTGAAAATAACAAAGGGGGAGAAAAGAATGATAAAAAAGAATATCAATAAAGAAAATGCCTAAGTAAGGGGGAGATTAATTAAAAGAATAAATTATTTAGTAAGAAAGAGTAATTTCTCTAAGAAAGATAAGAATACTATCTTTAGGGATTTCAAAACCAAAGGAAGAGTTAGTCGTATTCATCATTGGTCATAAGTAAAGGTATAACAACCCTTCTCTTTATTACACACTTAATCGTGATTTATTACATAAAATTTCACTTAAGACAACTATGAGGATCGAGAGGTCTAGTGTATTAGGAAATTAGAAACTTTACATAATAACTGAGAACATAAAATACAACTTCTTTATTGAAAACTTCTTTTACATGACCACAAAAATATTTTGTACTTAGCATTGCATGGGATAACCTGAGGGAATTCATAATAAAAGAGTGAAATATAAATCCTAGTAAAGGAGTAAACAAGGAATAACATGAAGAATAAAATACATGTTAGGAAATTGGAATATTAATGTATCATAAGAGAAACATGAACATAAAGGTATGATATAACATGATTATCATAACATGGAAGTGTGGGAACAACATTTAACATGATATTAGCATGATCCAAGGCTCAGTGCACATGGAGAATGAGTAAACCCTCATTGCACTTTAATTAGAATGAGTAAAACCTCATTTCACTTGAATTATCAAGAGTAAACCCTGATTTTACTTGATTTATCATGATACTAATATTTACCCAATGCATTGGAGTGCTATTAGGGTGCACCCTTCTTAATCATTTCATTTCATGCATAAGTGTGCCACACAGATCATACAACATGGATTCATTAAATATAATAATTTATTACATGAATAAGATATTTGGAATACATAAATTTAATTCATCAATCAACAAGTAAATGTGCATAAAGGTTAATACCCTTTATAGATAAATGGGTATGGTATTCACTTACATAATGATTTTGGTATGGAAATTTTGGTGTAACTTTAGCAGCATAATGACGTCAAATAGAAATCTTAAAATGGGTTGATGAGAGAGAAATGGGTATATCATCATAGATACATGAAATGGACAATAAGGGGGTCATTTAAAATAATATCCCAACATATTTAATGGAATTTATATGCATAATATAAAATAATTGGTTTAATGTAAATGAGGAGAGATAAATTCCTTACGGAATTCCAGCATGGTAACAGGTGTACATGGGAGGTATTAATGAAATATAAAGAGGTATATAATAATTTAAACATAATTATTTAAGTATGTGGGAGGTTTTAAATCATACCCCAAATTTTTTAATTGAAAATAAAGTGGTTTAACAACATAAAGAAATTTGGACAAAAATAATAAAGGAAGAAATCCCTTAAATGGAAGTGTGATCCCAAAGGCTTGGGAGAGGATTGAAAGAGGGTTATTGGGTGCTTGGGTAACCATGTGAGGATTATAGAGAGAGGATGTAATAGTTTGTTCAATGTAAAAATGGTTTGAGTGAAGAGGAATGAGAGGTTGAGTGGGTTTATATAGGAAAGGAGAGGGAATTCTTTATTATTTAGGTTTTGGACACCAAACATTAAACTAATCAAAGCCACAAACCAAAATATTGTTTTTTCCCATGGTGTTTTTCAAAGGGGAATGTAAAACATTATTTTATAAGGCCAATTTCTTAAATTCTTAAAATATTAGGCTTTTTTATGTGGAGGTGAGTCACACTCTCAAGGAAATCATTTTAAAATGTTAAAATGTTTTATAAGTCTTAGAGGGTCCACTAAGGCTCTGAAAAATTAATCAAAAAAAATATAAAATCACATTATTTTGAATTTAAACCATATATTTTCTGAACATCCCATTTATATTATTTTATTACATTGATATTGGGTCATTCTGATGTCATAAAATACATTATATATTTAAAGGTATATAATTTTTACACAAAAATTCAACTGTCTCAAAAAATTATGAAAAAATCACTGTTAGATAATTTTGACATCCTGAATAAAAAAATAATATTAATTTTATATAAATAAGTTTATAAATATTTTAATTTTTACTTTTAAAATAAAAAATGACATTTAACGAAAATTCATGAGTTTTGACAAAGACAACTTTCAAACCTTAATAAAAATTACAATTGTTTTCATAAAAATTATACGATAATTTATATTTAATAAAAAGAAATTTATTAATAATATTTTATTAAAATAATAATTAATTAAAAAATCAATTAATTCATCAAAATATATTTCATCATTGAATATTAACTAAAAATATTATTTGTGATTTAAAAATTATTTAAAAAATAAATGTATATTATTTATACAAAAAATAAAGCACACAATAGTGTTTATAGGGTCTTGTTACATATACCATTATAACACCCATATAAGACCTAATGGTAAGGTGTACGATGGTGAAAGACACTTGGGGTGTCTCAAATAACATCGCTCGGGTGGTAATCTGTATTAAGTTCCACTTCTCCCATAGGCAGTTCTGTTCAAGCTTAACGTGTTGAAGCTCGACTTGGGGTTGTTAAAGAGAGAATCCCAATGACACCAACTCCTTTCTGATCTCTGAAAAATGGGCTTCATATAGATCAATTCTTTTGGATGAGTCCATTGCTTCCTTTGTCTGAGTAAATTGGATTTTTTAATGCCTTATAATTATACTAATCATGTGATTACTATTCAACTGCTATATTAACAATGGTCACAATTCTTAACGGTATTTTAAAATCCAAAAACATAAAACCAAGAAAGTGAATATGTTTTATATAACCATTTTACATAATATTTCATTTAATTAGATCAAGAGAAATTTTCATTAATAAAATTTTGGGTCGTTACAAAAGGGAGATAATTATTTGTTTTAAGTTCAAAATGAAAAACTTAATCCTTTATATTATTCTTCGAAAAGTTGTTTGTGCTTTCAAAAAAGGTGGATATTCTTAATTCAATATGTTTCATTTTGACTCTTCCATTCCTTTATGTTTTGAAAATCACAAACACATTTTTAAGGAAAATTATCTTTCTCTAAGAAATATTTTCTTATGGAAAATTTACTTTCTCCAAAAACATTTTTGACTTTACCTATGGTTTTCATTTACTTATCTAGTTTTTTCCTAAACCAAGACTAAACATATTTTTCTTAAGTAAAAAAATCAGATCCTTATTTAACCTAAAATCATACAGTTTCTTAAAATCTGATTTCTTATAAAATGAAACTCTAATTTCTACTGAAATTAAACTCTGATTTCTCCTAAAATTTGACTCTGATTTCTCCTGAAATTAGACTCTAATTTATCCTAAAATAATAATCTGATTTCTTCTGAAATTAGAATTTTTTTTCTCTTTAAATAATAATCAGATTTATTCTAAAATAAGGATCTAATTTCTCTTGAAATCAGACTCTAATTTCTTCTGAAACTAGACTATGATTTCTCCTGAAATCATTCTCTAATTTATCCTAAAATCAAACTCTGATTTCTCATGAAATCAGACACCAATTTCTCCTAAAATTAGACTTTGATTTATTCTGAAATTAGACTCTTATTTATTTTGAAATCAAGCTCATATTTCTTCTGAAATCATTCTATAATTTCTTCAGAAATCAGATTCTTAATTCTTCTGAAATCAAATTTCAAATTCTTCATAAATCAAATTCCAAATTCTTCAGAAATCAGAGTTTGGAATCTTCATAAATAAGATTCTGATTATCTTTTGTTTCATAATATGATTATTAAATTTTCTTAGCGTCCAGTTATCGCTTTCTTAGGAATTCAATTAAACTCTTTTCTTATAGTTACCTCATTTACTTAAAGTAACATTTTATTTTATTAGATTCTAAACATGTTAATGTTTCTTAAACATGTTAAAGTATCTTAAGGTTTTTAATATTTCTTAAAGAATGATAATGTTTCAAATGAAATTATGTCATATAATCTATTTATAACCACTAGCTAAGTGACACGTGTACATTTACATCTGAGATTAAAAAAAAGTATGATCGTTAGAGGAGGGATCTGACCATTGGAACCTTTTCCTATAAATACCCTAGCCATATGATTATTTAAATACATGTTAACACATGTTGCGAAGTGCTGGATGTGCTGATACTCTGCTGGATCTTTTTTCCACCTGCCTTGTGTGAATACTATGAACAACTTATTCAAGATGTGAGAAACTTTTTCAGCTTACCTAGTGTGATTCCGATTGTTACTAATCAATCGAGGGCTTCTGAAGATAGGAAGACAGAGGTGTTGATCAACTTAGAGATCAATGGATTGTTGGGATAACAATACTGATTTCGATATTCTTATTGTGGGATTACTCTGGTGTGGGTAAGACAGATTTATTGAAATAATAAATCAAGGTACCTTTATACAAAGTTTTTGGATACCCTTCTCTTTAGGTTAAAAGATTTCTTATACTTGTTTACTTATCTTTGTTACAAGTTTTTAATTCTGATGAATTTTGTTAAAAGAAGGAATGTGTAACTTTATTATAATTTCTTATATTTGTATACTACGATAAATAAGATTCTATACACTTTAAGGTATAATATTCATCTTATTAATCTTTTCTTAAGTTTCTTTATTGGCTCCATATTATTAGATCTTAAGAAAGTTAATTTCTTAGTTAAGAACTAAAGAGGGTTTGTGAATCCATCTTGTTTAATTTTGTTAAACACATATTTTTATTAAGGGTACAGACGAATGTTTTTAAACTTATAATTCACCCCCTCTTGTAATTGAGAATCTGGCGCTATATTTAGATCCTACACTTACTCCACCAAAGAATCTATCAACCATCCCATTTGGATCCATGACAAATCATGTGGTGTAATGTGAAATCCTTGTGAAGTTTATCTCGTAGCTTCCCACATATTCATTCTCCTTCTACTTTAGCACGAGAAATTATTTCTCTATTTTTATTCTCATTGAATGAGGGAAGTACTTATTGAAGAAGATTCCCCTGAACTCTTCCCACTCCAAAGCATCAATCTCCCCTCTTGGTATCTTGTTTTTAATTAGCACCCACCACTGATCAGCTTCTCTCTCTAAGTGGTAAATATCTAGGTTTACTTTATCTTGTTTAGAGCTATTCAGTATAGACAATATATTTTCTATAGAGCATATCCACTGTTCCACAATCAATGGGTCAGTAGATCCACTGAACATTAGAGGTTGTGGAAGCATAAAGGACTCAACAAAAAGTTGATCCCTTCTTGGTGAAATTGCTCTATCATCTTGATTCAAGTTATTTCCCATAACTTGAGTCAGTTGATTCATTATTCTCATGAATGTTTCCATTCTATATTCCATTAGAGGGTCGTCAGTGCATGGTCCATTGAGGTCACCATTTGTAAGGTTCCTATTATTTCCCACTATTTTATAAAAGAAGAAAAAACATAGTGAGAAACTTATTTCATTAAGAATATTATAACTCTAAATGATTTTTATGTCTTTAAACATAATTCTTAAAGATTTTATTCATTAAAAATAATTTAAAATTTTCCATAAATCCTTTAATGGTCTTATTGACAAACATTTATAATTAACCTAAAATCATATAATGGTCGAAACCTAATGGATACATCTTAAATTACACTCACTTCATTTAAGGGGATATAGTTTTATTGTGTAAGAATTATATAACACACATTTTCAGGAAACAAATATTATTCAAAAAGTCTGGGTCATTACATTTTCATTGTTTGAAATTAAAAAAATATAAAAAATTGATTTTCATTATAATTATATTCTACTCAATATTAATGAATAATTTAAAATTGTAACAATATAATTTATAGGTTCTGAAATACACACTACGAGGAGGGGGTATTTAGGGGGGTCATTAAAGACCTTGAGGATGAACTTTAATCATTATGACTAATGATTTTTTTGAGGAACTTTGTGAATTATACATGTAATTTTGAATATTTAAATGAAAATGTGATTCTAGAACCTATTGTAACATAATAAGAAAAAAAAATTCTTCCCTATATCTGATCAAGAATTATTAGAGTTCAATGGGTAATTGAAGACATATCCTTTTTCATAACCAACTCAATATCTTTCCAAAATCTTTTCATAAGGAAAATAATCTAGAGGTTGAAATCATTTAGAGGGACTTCTCTACCTTGACCTTAATTCTTTATAATTTCATTGAAAATAATTTGTTTATTGATCCTCCCTATATTCATATTAATGTTTCAAAAAATATGATTTCCCTTGAGAATTGTAATGAAGAAGATTATAAAAAATTGTGGTCAAGAAGAAAATATTAAGGCCCCCATGGTTAAGAGACTAAAAATTTAATAAGAAAAATCATATCATCTGGTGGAGGAAATTACAAATGATAAAATGGATCACCCATACTTATTATTCCCTCCCTCACTTCACTTCATTTATCTACTAATTCTATACATTTGGATAATTTCCTCTTCACCTTTGGGTCTCCACTCTTGTTATCTACTCATGTACACTAAGATAAATCACATATGGTGGTTTTTATCACCTAAAAACATACAACTTTATATTTGGGATAAAAATTGGAAAATATTTGATGTAGGAAGTCCAAAAAAACACCAACTTAGGAGAATTCCCTATGAATATTGTTTCTCCATATTTCTCATTTTCACTGTATTTTACTTTTAAAATTAATTCTAATGTTACTCATTTTTTCTTGGGTAGATTTAAGAAAAGTGTTATTTTAGAGGTATCTAGTTTTAAAAACTTAAAATAAATGTCATGTTGTATATATATGTGATTTATTTTATGTATTATCTATCATAATCTTGTTGGGATATGAAAAAAGGGTTGTTCTGGGTTTCTTAGGGATCTAAAAATGCATGTTATATTCAATGGAAGTGATTAAAGAAATGCACACAAATATCAATCATGATATAATAAATGAAACTAAACATACATGAAGTGGAGAATTCATAAATGTGTGTACCATACACCATCACTGTCCCTGCACTATCCTCATCTTCTTATAGGTTTGAGGAATATCACCATGGAATAATCAAGTGAATCTTCTCTTAATGATGTGTCCACAAGTAGCTGAATCCCTCATCATATGAGTTAGATAAATCTATTCACCATAATGTGCTATCTCCTGATTATATATAGGTATAATATGAATATATATTTGGGTTCCAGAAATAGTTTTACAATAATTAATAAACAAACATACATACACACTATCACTGGGAAATATATTTGAGGATGATCCTCAATTATGCATCCATTAACTCATGCATTATAGAACATGAGTTAATGAAAAATAAAACTCATGCATGAATTCATGAATATATCTAATCCTACCCTATTTCATCTAATTAAATAGAAATTTTATGATAGAAAATCATGGAAGATTAGTCAAATGTTATCTTTCAATGTTCGAACTCCAAATCTATCATGGAAAGTATGGGAAAATAATACCTTGTGATTAAACACACAATACTCTTTATGATTTGATCAAATAATACAATATGAATGATAGAGTATTGTAATGGTTTCTATGAACCAATTCTTACGATATCCCTCAATCATAAAATGATATATCCAATTACATCACATGAAAAAAGGATTTAGGGTATATCATCTCCTTCAATATCCCACTTACATTAAATCCTAATATACTTTATTCTATTTCACCTTATACTGTATTATATAAAATAAATTTTAAAACCATATCAAAATATCCTTTTGGATATCTTTAAAAACACTTTTGGAAAGCTATCATCAACTTCACCAAGTTTTATATAATTTACAATACCCTCTAAATACCAACCCAAAAATCTTTTGTATTAACTCTAAAACAATTTTATATAAGATCTCTAAGTCCAAAATCAATCACCATTCCTCAAACCACAAAGTTTTAACCCATATTCCTTTGTAGCATTAATAAAAAATATGAATATTTGGATCCATAATTGTAAGAAAAGAGATTCCTATATAAAAACATTAGTGCTACTCAATGTACAAATGGATCTGACATGATCTCTATCTAACATATGTATCTATATACCTATGACCACTAGTCACATCACTTTTTATCAGGAATTATCATATTTTCCCTTTGTCTAAGTCATCAAGTGGCTATGGGACTTGGTGTATGTCGATAACATATAATTGAATCATACATTCTTGATTCTTAGAGTATAAACTATCTAAATCGATGAATACATCACATGTCATTCACCTTTATGAATGATAAAATCACATTACCCATATTAGGATAGATAATAACATCATATTTACTATCTAGTTAAGACTTCACACTTCTATTTTTTTCCCAATCAAGGGTCTAGATGTCATACTTCTCATGTGAGGGGAAATATTCCATTTTGGTTGAACTGCAACCGATGACATAGTCAGCTACATTCATAACAACTTCCTAATTAGGTAAACCTTATGTATTAAGTAAAAAATGTATCATATTTAGATAATAGGGACTCCTATTTGATCCATGCACCCCTAGTATACTAAATACATAGTTTACGACACTATATGTTGTATTATTAGTGTGAATCCAGTGCCCAAAAACATTATTTGTGAATTATGAGCCTATTCAATATCTCAATATAATAATTATACTCAGGATGAACATTATGTTTCATTAACATATATAATACTCTATGATGAAAATTAGTTATGGATAACTCAAATCGTTACTTTCATAAGATAATTATAACTACATTTCATGAAATGTGCATCCATGTATAATTTTATGTACCATACATGAAATAATGATAACGGAGAGATTGACTTTTATATGACAAATTTTATATTCTTAAAACTCTTTTAAAAATACTTAATGTAACCCTATAAAAGAATTTTTCTATCATATCATATATGATATACTATTATATCTACTATGTTATTTTGTACTTTTTAGGGTTCTTAACTCATTACATCTATATGAAATTCCTACCACATCCCTACGTGACCATTGGATAAAACAATCCCACTAAACTCTTTAGTGAGTATAATTTATGAAGAACTAAATTTTGAATAATGGTGATATTTAGGAATAATATTACTAATGTTCAACTCCTTAAACACATTCAAACTCTTTAACTTAAAAATTCAAATGTTACGATGTTGATAACTTTTTTTTGTCTTCCTAGAAATAACTTCCAAGTTTAACAACATCATCTTTGGATCCATTTCCATAAAACAATTATTGAATCATTTCCATAAATAATGAAAATATTTACATTATTACTTACCAGTCCACTATAAACCCATTAATGATAAATTTAAATTCACTTTTTTATGGTAACTAAATGTAATTTTTTTACATTTCTCTTTATCTCCATACCCAAAAAAATATTTTAGTATATTAAGAGTAATAAAAGTTGTATTTTAACGAGTATGGTATTTTAGAAAATAGTGATATTTAGTTTCTTATGTTAACTAAATGTATCCTTTACATTTTTATTTATTATCACATATCCTAAAATCATTAGGATGCTATATGAAAAATAAATTTAAAATTGGATTGTTATAATTTTTTATTTGTTAACGTGGAACTTATTACACCTGAACATACTCCTATAAGCCTCTTAGAAACTATGTTCTCTTTAGAATGTCATGCTAAGATATAAAAAACATTTTGTGTTAGAAAATAATAATTATTTCATTTTAGTAGGTATATTAAAAAAAATATTGATTCTATATCATATATTTTATTCTATGTGTTTTGGAGCATTTTCCTCCAAATTGAATACTATTCATTATAATATTTTTTTGATGGCTAGTGAGAAGATATTCCATCATATTTTGACAAACAGTTAAATAAACATAATTATATTGGATAAAACATTTTTATCCTTGAATTCTTTTCAAAACATGTTATAAAATATGATGAATATTAAACATTTTATATTAAATTAATTATCTCATATTATTTATGTCAACTCTTTGATAATAAACAACTCTTGTAATCGTATAAGATAACTCAGATAAATATACACATATTTTACTCATGTTCATCTAATATTGAAAAACTCATTTTTATTCAAATCATTGATGTAAAAAATCTTTCCTTGATCATGATAATGTAAACTATAAGATCTATCAATTATTCCTTTGATTTTGAATTATTTTATATTTAAAATACTTATAAAGTATACATTTGATATCACATACCCTTCAAAATTGAAGAATAAATTTTTAAAACATTGATATCTAGTTTGTAAATTATATGAAGTTTCACAAACCCCTTTAGGTATCCTATAAAATTGAATACTATATAATCATTACTATTTCCTTCTTGATAACACCTTCATGTTTCAATTAAATTTAATGGTTACTCAAAGAAATATTTTTAGACTCTCCAACTAATGTTTAATCTTTTGGTTTAAACTATTAAAAAATTATACTCTCTATAAAATATTAGAAATTAGACATCATATTCCTAGTTAATATATTCTCAACACTTGGAGAATATATAGTTAACTTTTCTAGAACTCATTCAATTTTTTTAATATTTCTATCAATGAAAATAGGATTAATTACTTAACCAAATAAATAAATTGGGAAACCTTTAGTCACTCTAAGTCATTTTCATATTCAATCACATTGAGTATCATTGACATACCCAATCATATTGAGTATATTTGAATAAAACCCCTTAAGTAATTTTGCATCTAATGTCTTTGAAACCTTGAGTGAATCATTCTATACTTATCAAAACCATTTAGATTTATTTGTTTAATAACTTTAACTCTACAACAAAATATTTTATCATATTAGCATCATATTTTGTTACCATTTAAATATGATCCCACTAAAATGATGGCCCCTTTTAAATTAATTATAACTATTATCACTCCATGATCTATATTTCTTCATGAATTACACTAGTTTGTGCATATAAATAATCCATGTCTACATATAGTAGAAATAAATTATCAATAATATTGTATATGAATATGGAATTATTGAGTAGGTAAGTTTTTAACCATTCCATTAAATGGATTATCTCAACTATATTCTTTTGGTATACTAATGGCTGGGGATTCCCAGCTATGTGCAACCTAAATAAAATTCCTTGAACATGTTTTACTACTAAAAACATGGATATATCCTATCTATATCCATGATCTTGGGTTTATTGTGGTTATAGGTAGGTTATATCCATGATAGAGTATGACCATGGCTATATGCCACATTGTCTTTTATACGAACAACCCAGGAAATATTTTTTTCTACAGGAAGGTCGTGGTAAGGATCCTATAGACATGTTCCTATATGACCATGTTTATAGGCCTTTACACCCAGATCTTGTATCCTCGATCATATATGAGAGTGTATACAATCCTTACACCTCAATACTATAACCATTATTTTATAATACCTTAACTATAAACCTTCACACTCGGACCCTATTACTATAACCAGGATCTTATAGGACTATCCCTACAAAACATAACCCTAGGACCCTATAACCATAATCCTATAGGACCATGTCTATAAATCTTCACACCCAAACCCTATATGCAAGGTTATACAAGACTATGGCTATAGGTGGCCTGTAGCCATGGGCTTAGTTTCCTGTGGCTATAACCATTTATAGTGGGATAAAAAATATAAATAATTTAATAATAATAAAAATTCACACACACACACACACACAGATATATATATATATATATTTGTGTGTGTGTCTCTCTATATTTATAGAAAAGAGTAATAACATTGTGGAATATTACTTTGAATTAGACACTCCAGACCTAAGATCAAAACCCATCAGTATATTATTCTTTAAAATAAACATATATAAATAGTCTTAAGGGACCATGGATATAAGTTTCCAAAATAGGAAATACTATAACCATGGCATCTACCATGGATATTTGTGTTCTTCATGGATCATGTTTAATATTGTACTATCCATAGCTATGACTTTCATAGCCACAAGAATGGACCATAGCTATAACCACGTTTTCTATCTATGTTTACCCAAGATAAGCTAGGGGAACCTAGTTTTAGAATGACCTCACTGGTTGGATAATCTAGGGTTTCATATTACCTACCCACCTAACACAAAATAATCCATGTTCATACAACTTTTTAATGTTCCACCAAGCTATATGCTCAAACTGTATTGATGTGTAACCCTTTATACAACTCACAGTTTGTGTTACTCACCTAAAAATAGTTACCAAATATAGTGACACAGATTCAAATGAATCTCATGAATAATGTACATGAACTATTCATTTAATGGTTTAGAATTATATGAAATTGAAAATCTTTACATGAGTAATCCTAAAGCCATAGATAGTCAACCCCCACCTTTATAGAACATGGCACGAGCCTCTAGGGAAATTTAAAGTCCAACCCAAAGTCCCACTACATAGGGATACATTACTTAAAAGAGATTACAACTCATTATAACTCTAATATATATTTTGTATAAAATATGTTCAACAACAAAATTAAAGATAATATATTTAATTATAAACCAATGTAAAAGTATATGGAAACTAAATCCATTATCATACGTAGAATGTAACTCCTTAAATTTATGTATGATATTATCTAGAAGCAATTTAACATTTTAAAAAAGCATACATAGATTCACAATAAAAATAATTTATATCTATAAAAAAATAAGATAATAACTTTTAAATTAGTGAACATTTCACATTTTAAAAAATGTGATAAATATCTATGAACAATTTATAAATGGAATCCAATTATAAACACTTTACAATTTATCAATTCATTATAAACATTCAATAATCTTGAATATAAACACTTTACATTAAACTAATAACCTGATAACTTTCGAATCATTCATTATATGACATTTTACTTTAAATATATATGATATCATATGAATTAAAAATGTTTGATAATCCAAATTATATTATTTAACTATGTTACATGATATAAATGGCACATACTTAAAATTGCTTAAAACTTGATCAAATTAATCATCAACAAATGTTTAATGTGGTCTAAATAGTATCCAAAATAAGGCCCCTTAATTTAAATTACTCAAATTAAGTATTATGAACAATTAATAATATTTAAATATAGAAACATTATATTTTTGATTTTTTATGATTTTTAAACACTTTATAGATTACCCTTATGGTTTCAAAATTAACACTTTTTATACATCATAAGACATTCCATATAATTTTACAAAAGGTATTTTTTAATATTAACACATGAAATTATGGTATATTTATTAATAAATGTTTAATAAAAATTAATTAATTAATTATAAACTCTTGATAATTAATAAATTTATAATATCTTAAAAATTAATAAATATCCCCAAAATACCTTTTATTTATAAGTTATAAGGCATGTCATTATTACTTCATATGATATCTATATCATATTTAATGATTAATAGGGATATAATAAGAGTGGTACATTGCTACATTATTTTAAAACAAGGCATAATAATTATATTTTATGATATACTAGTAGTCATATGTTATGACTAGTAAAAAACTATGGATTTGTACAGAATCACTTCTTCTAATACACTATATCATAAACTGAAATTCAATCGGTCCGTACAAAAAAGAATATAATATTTTATGATATGAAATATGACATCTAATAAAATTTTGAAATTCATTATTTTTAACATGATTTCAAAAATATGAAAACATTTTGGGCTTTGATACCAATGTGGGGTTTCATAGGGATTTATCAACACTTTATAGAATAAGCTGGAGTGATTAAAGAAGCACAAACCAAGATCAACCATTTTAAAATAAATTAAGACACACATAATAGAAATAAAGAATTTGTAAATGTGTGTACCTTACACCATCACTACCACTACAATATGTTGATATTCATATGGTTTCAAGTATATCATCAATGAATAATCAAGATATTATTCCCTCTTTTCTATATCATGGGTTCCTTAATTTATTTTCAAACCAGTGGGATCCATTTCCTCACCTAGACATGTTTTCCCCACACTATTTAAAGGTGGACGATGAATGGAATTTCATGTCTTAGGGGGTTTCAACAAAGAATGAATAAAAAAGAACACATAAACATCATCACAAGTAATTATTCTTTATAATGTCTTTGAGGATACGCTTCAACTATAAATTCATTAACACATACATTATAATTCTTGAGTTATTTCCTAAGGCTCAAGAAATGCTAACTAATATCAATCTTTGTAATGAGAAAAACATCAACCTTTAAATGTTGGAATTTGATTCCTCTATTAGGGAAATTAATTTGGTGGTCCATTCGAGTAGCCACTAGTGTATCACTTATCTATTTTGAGTCTATATGAATCTTCTCCATTAGAATATTGTTTTTGGATATACATGGAGGGAAGGTTATATGGTGGTTGATCTTATTGATATCAAAGGTAACAAAAATAAAGGGACAGTTCTATATAAAAAAATTGGGAATTTTCCTATTATAACACCATAATATTTAAAAAAAATATAATTGTGTTCAATAGCATATATGTCGCACAACACGGAGCCTAAATTAACTATGAAATATTTCCATTTCAATATGACTGATATAAAAAAGCCATTAAATTGGAAGGTATAAATAGTATTAAATATTTTATGAAATATAAATAATGTTCCTAATCAATATAAATTTATTGATAAATTCCTATGAAACAACCACTAAATTTTTAAAAAAGAATTTTTTTTAAAAAAAATATGTTTTATTCAAAAATAATTTCTATTTATTTTTGAGAGACAATATTTCATTTAATTTTATGAACATGTAAAAAAATTCTTTTATAAAATTATCATAATTTTTGAAATATGGATATCAAAATTTACTTAGTATGAAATTTTTTGATCTTTCAAAAATGATGGATTTTTCAATGAATACTAAAACTTACCTATTTTTCAACTACTATTATTTCTTTTCAATAAATAAAGTAATTTAAAAGTTTTATTATATTTTTTATTAGGTATAAAATTTAAATATGAACCATTTAATTTATAATAATCTAATTAATTTCTTTTTAATCATAAAATTTCATGATTTTGGTATAGGCTTATTTTTATTCTTAAAAATACGGTTTTCTACAAACTATTTTTAAGTGTGTAAATTTTAACCATTTTAATAATTTAAAAAACCCTAGAAATAGAATATTTAAATGAAATTAATAGATTATAAATATATATATATTAATTTTAATTCATATAATTATTATCTTTATTTATAGAGTTAATATAAGATCATCTATTTCTTGAAAAAAATCATTTCATAAAAATGCATTTTTTGACAGGTCTTACTGGTTCAATTTTAAAATTGAATTCTGAAGATTGTGTGATTTTAATTTGATAAAATATATTAAATATTTTTAATAATCATAATTAATATTATTTAATAAGTTCAAGTTAATTTTTCATCATAATTAACAGTAAAAACAATAAAAAAACTAGTTACTGTGGTGAAAAACTAAAATGGTAAAAGTGAGAAACCATAGAGGTAAATAGAATAAAATGTTTCAAAATTTTTTAATTTTGAATATAGGAGGTTTTAATCTAACATATATACCATATAATTAATTATTTATCAATTTTTTATGCACTTATCCTGAGAGTGACTTCCCATTATTGAATAGTTTTGGGTATTTACAGAAATGCCACTTCCTCTCACTTATAAAAGGGTATATTTTTACGTATCCATTCCACACTACAAAAGACTCATGATCCTGCCAATACCTAACCAAATACCTTAATTACATTTATACCCACATCATATAGTTCTTTTTTTGATTATAAATCTAATCTAAGAAGGATTTATGAATAATCCTAAAGACGTGGTCCAAGGAAGAGGTATCGTTCCAAACAAAGTGTTTCTATTTTGTTTCTTCTTCCACCTTTTTAAAATATTAATAAAAAATGATAATATAATATAATAATTATCTCCTATATACTTATATTTTATTATTTTATTTTCATAACCTTCATCCATCTTCTCTTCCATCAAATGGGAAATGAACCATCATTCATGTGTACAACAGACTACCACCTCATAAACCGATGTAATTCTTTTTCCATCATTTCTTCTCATAAGTATTTATGATTATTGATTTAATGTTTATAAATAAAATTAATTAAGTAATAATAATTCTGTTAAATTAATATATCATAAAGCTTCTAACCTTACCATCCATTGAAAATGATAACTTTATTCTTGTGTACGGCGGACTACCGCCTCTTGAAGCGATGAGATTTATATTTTTATCGTTTTATTATCTCATCAAATGAATTATATATATAAGTTTATTCAAATAAATAATATGATTATTATTATATAATTATCATTATATAAATATAAAATAATACTTACCTTCTTTCTATCATGATCATTGAAAAATGGAAATGTTAATCAAGCGTACATACAACCTACCGTCTACATGATTATAAAATAGTTTATTTTTCATAAAAAAAATTCATGGTTGGATTTAAAACTATAATTTATTTAAAAAAAATTATATTTATGTTTTTATCATTATTTTGGATATTATGTAAGATCATCCCCTTTTACCATGGTCAACACACCGATGCCGTTTTGAAATTATGAACTAAGCATCCTCAAAACTCCTAATGTGGACATAACAGATTAAGTAATTAAATATTTAATTAAAATAAATGAAATAAATGGTTTAAGTTTACATTATCTAACTTTAAAAGGGTTTTTTATGAAAATAATAATTTAATAAATTTTATCATACAGGAGATAGAGGACATACATGACAATTCTGGACTCGAGGTAAGGGTTTTGTCTCAAAATTTCCTTCTTTGAGACACAAGTTCTTTTAAGAAACTAAATTATCTTAAAAGGTTTATATACTGAAAATTAAACATTTTAAATCATTTATTATTATTATTAATGGTATTTTCTTCAACTTCAATATCTATCTCTTTAAAGTACTTTTTATTAAGGCATTTCTTAAACAGTAAGGGACTTCATCTCAATTCCCTATTATTGGGAAATATTTTAATATTGTGCACCAATTTATTTTACACGGTGTATATAATAAACATTATATATATTATATCATGAATAATTCTTACTTAATTGTATTTTAATTTTAATTTGAATTTATTTATTTCATGGGGATTGGAATTCAAAATTTATCAAAGTGGTAAGGATATATTTCACAATATCATTCTTATCATGATTATTTATGCTTGAATTTCAATTAAATGAAATTATTTAGTCATTTTATAATAAAACCATTTAATTTTTTTATACTCTATTTATTCATTATATTTTCAATCTATGGTACCATTTTACTCTTTTTGTTACTTAAAATTATTGAGAAAATGTTTTTAAGAAAACTGCCTTTATTTATTTCTTCAATCAGAATGATTTTTTCTTCCATATCCATGTTTTCTAAAAATATTTTCAAGAATGTTTTTAATATTATAATATTTTTTAAATAAATTTTAACCATGTATTATTTTTTACAAAAAAAAATTAAAATTAATTTATCTATCATTTTCTAAAAAAGGATCTTTTTTTGTGAAATGAATGTTTTCTTTTAACTTAAATGGTATGAATGAAATTTACCACCATCATGACCACTAAATTATTTGAAGATTATTTTACAAGTTTTTATGGTTATTTCAAATAAAATATTTTCTATAATATTTTGGAATTTTTTTATTTTAAAGAAGTTATTTTCAAAGTGGAAAAGGGTATTTTCCTCAAGAAATATTTAATATAATATTTAAATACATTTTCATAAAAAATGACAACCTTTGATGTTATGGATTGATTCTAAATTATGTATATATGTTATCACATATATACCCAGACTATTCTACCTTTATTTGATGGGGTAATATATGTATTATTTTTATCTCTCAAATTAATTCATTACTTAATTTCCTGTGGTTATGATATAAGGCAAGATTATTCAACTCATTTTATTTCAATGGGTAATTATTACATTTATGCGTTATGATTGATTTCCTTTTTTGGCACAAATAATCATGAACATACTATGATGGATGAACTGAGATAGCACTCCAATGCATTGAATAAAGCATTTGTCTCAAGATATTTTATGTATGGGATTAGGGAGTAAACCTAATCCATTATCAGACTTTGTCCACTAGATGTTATTATATAGGCACTTATCCCTGACTCATGATTATGTCATGTTATAGTATTTTTCCAATTCAGTATATTGCCTTGATCTTAAGATATGATGCTCATTATTTTATTCTTCCATGTTATTACTCATGATATTTCTCTTTTATGATATCATGTTATACCTTTTGACTCACTCTTTATGTTTCTTTATCATGTTTATTCCCTTATTGGGGATTTTAGATCACCCCTTTATTTTATCAATTCCCTAGGTTATCTTATGCAGTTTTAGGATATAAAATGAATTTAGGATCTCATTATGGATAATTAAATGAGGATTTAAATTTTTAGTTACCTTTTTATTTATTATTAACCAATTATTCTAAAGATATTATGCCTTGTGGTCTTTAGGGTTGTAATTATTGGATATTTATGTCTAAAAATCAAGTAATGATATGTGTAAAAGGAATGTGTCACTATAGCTGGTATCAGAGAAAGTTATAGTAATTTTTTGGGATTATTAATTGCATAATTTAGTGATAATACTATGGATAAGTATAAGGATAATACTAAGTATAGAAAAAATATCCTAAAATTTTGGTGAAGTATAGAGCGAGTGGGTTCTAAGAAATTATATCCTTTTCTGGGTACTATAAGTAGATATGGCTATGGAATAATTGTACCTAGGGGTAATAACTCTAGAAATGGAACATTGGGATTTGACTTGATCTTCACATGGTTCGTGAAAATGGTACATTCTGCACACCCGGTTTGACACTCCTAGGGGATATGTAACACCTCAACCCCAGAAACCCAGAGTTGATGCATTAGTTTAATACATTGTTATGATTACAAGGAATCAAGTCTCGAAGGACTGATCAGTTTAGTAGTCTTGGAAAATAGATTATATACATGAACTTTACATTATAATTTCTAAGATAAAATATGGCATAGATAATCCTTTGATAAATACATTATTCCCATAGCTTAACCCTTCATATCAATCATAATACACTTCTTGGCATCCTGGGAAAATAAAACATAATAAAGGGGTGAGCTCAGATGCTCAGTAAGGGTAAATAATTTAGTGGAAGCTATAAACTTTTAAGGCAAGATGTATAATAAAAACGAATTCATTTTAAAATTAAAATTGAACATAATATGGAAAAAATAAATCAACATTACCATATAAACATGCACATGGATATTATTCTAGTCAAATAATCACAAGTAATAACTAATTACATAATGAGGGAATGCATAATTCCATACATAATAACTACTACATCAAGGCCATGTGGCAATACCATTCACAAATATTATGTTGAGGCCTTATTCCAAGACACTAGTTTGTCTCATGAGACCCACTGATGCATCAAAGGGATATAGAGGGCCCCACCCGTCACTTACAAAGTCCAATTCATTCTTCATATGAAATGGGTGAAACCTAACATAAAAATTCGTATTGAAACCAGCATACGAAATGTCAATATTTTAACCATAAACCATGAATGGTATAAAAATAACACATCCATAGTCAAATAAATCACAACTCATTCAATACAATATGGAAGATTTTATAATAAATAAACCTAAATCTTGAATAATATCCAGTAAAGGATGTTGACATAGTTAATGATGATCAGTGAAACTCTTTGAGAGAAATATCCCTTTTTCATGAAATTATTTAAAAGTTACACAATTTATAAAGGAAGATATTTAAAATATATTTTTGAATCAAAGTGTCCCATTCCACTTTGAAAATTTTGAAAGTAATTAACATTTTAAAACAATCATACCCATATAAATAAACCCTTAAAATCATTTTGAATACATGGACATTAATTAAATAGATTTATAAAACTAAATCTTTAAAATATTTAAAATGATGATCTAGTTAAAGAATCTATTCCATAAAACCTTAAAATATTCCTTTTGAAAATATTTATACAAAACATGGACATTGATGATAAATATGTCCCAGTAAATACCTACACTTAAACAATCTGAGATAATAATGAGATTGAGGAATTAACCCTTACCTTGTACATTCCTTTGGTTGAGTGTATGTTTAACCTCTTTTATAATGACCATAGTATATTATTAAATTATACCAGAACCATATTAATATTTATGAAATCATTCATGATTCATTTATTACTTTATATTACCCATTTAATAATAATTTCCATGTTAAAGTAACATTTCGGGTAATATAACCATTGGGTTTAGTATGGGTTTAATTAAAAAATATTTATTTGAGAAAGAATGACTTTATATTTTGTGGAAATATGTTTAATGGTATTAGTAACCTTTAGGTGTTATCCTATATTTTATGTTAATGTAATAATATTTAATTAATATTATTTGATTTTTTGGGAAAAATAATCTCTATAGAAATCTTTAGCGTTTCAAATTGATTTAATTATTAATTTTATTTTGAGTATTTTCATCATATTTTTTGGAATGTTATAATAATTATATTAACATAGTTTTATAAAAAGGACAACCCACATTATGAGCGACAACTCATCATATCAGGAAAGGTCATGGGGATTGAACCCACAATCGGAGGGAAACAAGGGTCAGCACCTACCACTGGCCTACGTGATGTCCAGGTTTGTATAACATTGTTTTTTATTAAATGTTTTTGTGGATAAATATTAGGGTTCCTTTGGGAAACATATTATATGATCAAATATTTTTGGGTTTTTAGGATTTTGAGGTGCCTAATGATATTTTGTGAAATGGTTCATTGGATTGGGGTATATGTTACCCTTGTGTCTGACATGTGATTTTGCATGAAATATTAGTTGGGAAGAACATAATTAAATTTTCTATATATTAAGTTTATTAGGGATTTAGGGATATTTATTTTTGAGATAATCTAAGTTGAATATTTGGTGGAAATTTTGAATTAAAATGTATTATTTATTCATATAAAGGTTTATACATTTTTGTTATTATTTTTGGAGTTAGTTACCTAGAACCAGCAAAAATGTACTTTACGATAACTTGTATTCATTGTTTTTAATATTAATAAACTTATTATCATAAAATGATTTTTCTTCTATGTGACATTGTATGTGATAATGTACTAAGAGTATTTTTCACCCTAAGATGTCATATCAGTTCCCCACTATGTTGGAGTTGGTGCCCTAGAACCAAATTATTTGTACTTTATGATAAATAGGTATTAGTTTTTTTGAATATTAATAAACTACTTATCACATCATGATTGTTCTTCTGTGTGACATATTATGTGATTATGTCCTAAGAGTATCCATCACACTAAAAGGTCATAGCAGTTCCCTACTATGATGAGAACCTAGAAGTGCTACAAAATTATTTTTGAATATATGTTCTATATCTGGATGATATCATTTGAAAGACACAAATGATATAGGCTATTAGGTTTGGAAACTCATAGGACTTTGAGGTGCCTTCTCATGGTGTACGCCCTTGGTAATATCCATTAGGATATTATGAAAATTATCCCACTAGTAGGAAACCCAAATTTATATGTGTCATTGTATGTTCCTATCTACAGACGTGTCTTTTGGTCCATAGATTTTAAGATTATTGTTAATTACTATTATAAGTCACGCACTTAGTAAAGGTTCTAGGCACAGTGGAAGCATGGTTGGGACGACACCAAAATTTTATTTTTACCATGATCAATGATTATTCAAGGATTAATAGGAAGATGAACATCAGTCTCCATGAAATAGAATCAAATATTTTGATAAAGAAGAAAGAGGCATGAAACCTGTAGAGAGGATATGGCACATCATGTTTATAATTAATTTAATTAATTTCATAAAGAAAATAATACATGGATCTTAGATATATTTTTCATTGATTATGTTGATTGTACGGAATGACCCTTATGGATTATCATGTTTTTCTTGCAAAGATACAAACTAGAATCCCTCTGGTAGTGACCCACGCGTGGTCCGATGGCCTCCGATCGACACTCCTCGTTCTATGGGTTTTAGCACGGTGAAGTGAGTGTATTTTTTCAACCATTCTTGATCGCTTGTTCTTTAGCCATGAAGAACGTCTCTCGTTCATGAGAGGGGTGGGAAGAGGATTTGAGAGAGAAATTGTTTAGATCAACAATTATTAATTCACCAGGTGTGCGGTTCGTTACATGACACAATAGATGTATGTGTCTATTTATTGACATGGGGCTTCAGTTACAATGTTTAATTGCATAAAATCAATTAAATACATTCATAACCTTAGATAAAACCCATTCTATTAATAATAAAACCATTTCATTATTTATGGTGTTCCAAATTGTGAAAAACAGAATTATAAATAAAATTCTACGTCATAAAATATTAACAACGTTTTTTTTAATTTGTGCCAACTAGTTAAATAATTATTTATCATCTTGAAAATAATTATTTTACTACCGAACTGGTATTGGTCCTCTCAAACTCCACTTCTATTTATTGAATACCAGAATAAATAAATAAATAATTTATTCTCTTAAATAAATATTTTATTTACAAACTAGTAAAAAATTATTTATTAAATGTTCAATAAAATAAATAAATATATTTTACCCAATATCCAGTGAATAAATATTTATTTAATTTATGAAATCACTTTAACTTGAATACAATTATTCCATTGTCTACAGAATAATATTTATTAATAAAATTTAAATAGAATTTAACTGAGACCACCAGAAACACTTAGTGTGTGACCTTCTAGGATTATTTCTCATTGGAATTAGGTGGGATTTACTAAAGTCCAAGAGTAATATCTAGAAACAGGTCAAGACACCCAATAGAAAGAACTTAAAGTCAAAAAAATTATATCCACATACGAATTATCACTATGTAATATAATCCCTTTGTAGCAATATCTCATCAAGAAGGTTTCATGATAGTGTCATCAACTTTTATACTTGATACATCATTCTTTCACTACCTGAAATAAACTCGTCGTTACACCTTGGCCATGGATTTTTTCATGACGGTTATATTTCAATAAAAGGGTCGAGATATCAACTTCCATAAATGGAAGGGAAAAATACTTCATCAACTTATACATTAATAACATGACACTCGTGATGCACCCAATGTACCCTACTTCCCGCCAACTGTCTGTGTGACGGTTTTTATCAGTAAATCAAAGTGTTCGGGTCGTGACATGTATTAATGATAATATTAAAGTCTAAGGATCATTAAAAACACTCAAAGATAGAATTATACAATGACACCAAAACATTCTGAATTCCTATTGGGAGGTCTGTTCTCATAATCTCCTATCTTAGAGATTACTAAGTGCAAACTTCATGAGAGGAAGTCTAATCTGCTTACGAGTACTCACACTTAACAATATGCATGATATGTATCCCACCATAGTATATAATCCAATCGTAGTACTATATTTAATAATATTGTTATAACATTTAAAGGTTCTGATCATAGCGGCGAAATTCCATGACCTTATCAATCCATCAAAGACTCTAGGACATTATTACATTATAGTCAGGAAGAATAATGAACAATATGTAATAAGATGTTTAATATTTAAATACATTAAATATCCATGTAATCAAAGTACAACTAGTTGGTTCTAGTAAACCAACTCTTACAAACCCCCACTTGGACTAGAGCCAACTGCCTATGACTTTCAGTCTGCTAGACCTCACATGGTGATCATGTTTCTGTTGAGTCAAAGCTTTGTCAAGGGGTCCACCACATTGTCTTATATGGAAATAATGCTCACTGTAACTTCAACTCTCTAATAAAAATTCCTCAAGAGATGATACTTCTAAAGTATGTGCTTCGTCCACTAATGTGACCTTGGCTCTTTTGCGAGATCCACCACTGTAGTATTATCACAGTACAATGTGATGAGATCTTTACTACTTGGTATTACATCCAGCTCGTGGATGAAGATTATCATCCAAACTGATTCTTTATCTACCTCATAAGATATGATATACTCAGACTCTACTATAGAATCTATGAACATACTCTGCTTTGAGCTCTTCCTGCTCATCACACCTCCATTCAAAGAGAAGATGTATCTCATTTGTGACTTCATGTAATCTTGATCAGTTTGGAAACTAGCATCTGCATATATTATGATGAATAATCCCTCATCTCCTCCATAAACTAGGAATATATCCTTAATATGACTAAAATACTTTAGAATAGTCTTGACTACCATCCAATGGTGGTCACCTAGGTCAGATTGATATCTTTCGACTTCACTCTATGCGTAGGTGACATCTAGCCTAGTACATATCATGACATACTTGATTGACCCAATCACTGATGCATATGGAGTCCCTTACATTATCTTTCTTTCCTCATGTGTCTAAGGAAATATTTTCTTGGAAAGATAAATGCCATGTGATACTGGCAATAGTCCCCTCTAGGATTGTTCCATACTAAATCTCTTCAGTATCTTTTCAATGTATGTACTTTGAATTAGGCCCAAAAATCTATTGTATCTATCACGATGGATCTTGATCCCAAGAATATATTCTACCTTTCCCATGTCCTTTATGTAGAAGAATTTATTCAACCATGTATTAATAGACTGTAAGACTAGAATCTCATTTCCAATAAGTAATATTTCATCAACATATACTATTAGGAAAACAACTGCACTCCCACTAAACCATTTATAGAGACAAGGATCACATTCATTTTTGATAAAACCAAACTTTGTTATGGATTCATCAAAATCAATGTTCCCTGACCTAGATGCATTCTTTAATCCACAGATGGATTTCTGCAACTTGCATACCTTATTGGCATCCTTTGGAGTTATAAACCCTTCAGGTTGTGTCATGTAGACATCTTCCTGAAGGTTCTCGTTAAGGAAGGATGTTTTGAAATCCATTTTCATAATCTCATAGTCATGGTAAGTGGAAATGGGAAATAGAATTCTGATGGATTTTAGCATTGAAACTGGTGAACAGGTTTCGTTATAGTCAATTCCTTGATGCTATTTGAACCCTTTTTCAACCAGTCATGCCTTATAAGTACGACTTATCCTTACATGTCTAGTTTCTTCTTGAATACCCATTTTAAACCAATAGGATGTACATAAACTAGAGGATCTACCATAATCTAGACTTGGTTTTGGTATATTAAATCCATTTCCTAATTCAGGTATTCTTACCCCTTGGCAACATTGGTGCCACTTACTGCTTCCTTGTAGGTTATAAGATCATTAATATCAACTAATAATGATTCACTATCCTCAATAACTATTAAAAGATATCGTTTTGGTTCTCTGACTTCTCTGGTACTCCTACACAACTCTTGTGTCTCTGGAACAATTCTTTCTTCCATTAGGCTTTGTGAAATCTTTTCTTGTACCAACTCTTGTGTACCTTGAGCCTCAACTTCATCGAAGTCTATATCGTTCCCTCTATCTTCTTTAGAGATGTGATCCCTATCAAGTAATATGGCGTGTATTTCAACTATAACATTTTTTATAGGGGTTTTATAGTTAATATCCCCTTGTTTCCTTGGTGTATCCTATCAAGGTACACTTTGTGCCTCAGGGTGCAAGTTTGTTACCTGAAGAGGCCTTAAAAACACATCGCTTTCCCACACATGTAAATTCGATAGTATAAATTTCTTTCCACTCTAGAACTTGTATGAAATACTATTTATTTATTCAATTGTTACTTGGTTTAGTATGTGAACTTTTTTTTGTAATGAAAATCCCCAAAAGGATAATAGAAGACTCACATGACCCATCATTGATCTCATCGTGCCCATCAGGGTGCAGTTCCTCCTTTTGCTCACACCATTCCACTGGGGTGTGTATGGATAAGTGAGTTGGGATAGGATCACAAAATCCCATAAGTAATCAATGAAGTCTTGATTAAGACATTCTCTACCTCAGTCTGAGTGGATTTTCTTGATCTTATTACCAAGTTGTTTCTCAACATCATTCTTGTATTCTTTGAACTTATCAAAATAATCCGACTTATACCTCATTAAGTAGATATATCCATATCTACTTAAATCATCATTAAAAGTTATGAATTATGAGTACCCTCCCTTTTATTCAACTGTAAATGGTCCACACACATCAGTATGAACCAATTCAAGAAGTTATTTATCCCTTTAACCTTCCCCACTAAATGGGGATTTGGTCATTTTAACTTGTAAACATGCATGACATACACCAAATGGTTTTAGTTCAAAAGAATATAAATATCTATCTTGATGTAACTTTGTCAAGTGTTTCTCATTTACATGACCTAGATGGTGATGCCAAAGTTAGGTATGGTATGACTCATGTAAAGTATCATTGTTATATATTTCCATTAATTTGTTTGTGTAATACATCACGTAAATACTGTTGTATAATTGGGACCTACCAAAACAAATTCAATATTTGTAAAAGAAGAAACATTCATTTCTAAACATGAAAAATAATATATCAATATCTAATCTAGATACAGAAATAATGTTTTTTGTTACATACAACACATAATTAAAATCCTTTAACACAAAGATCATCCCAATTGGAAATGTGAGGTGGTAGTTCCCAACAACTACATCAACAAGTCTGGCTCCGTTAGCTGCTCGTATATCTACCTCCCCTCGTTCAATCTTCCTGGATCTACTTGGTTCCTATATTTGGATACATACGTGAGCACCAATATATATATATAAAACCCAATTTATAGAAACAAATAGATTTCATTCGATAAAAAACACACCTAAAGCTTCCCCTTGCTTCTTAGGCTGGGTGCTGTTCTTCTTCCAGTGGCCCTTCTTTCCACATGCAAAAAAAAACAGCCTTATGTTCCCTTGACTCCCCGTTTATCTTACTTTTCTTGGAAGGTTGTGAAGAATGTTTGATCTTAAATCTGTTCACCTTCTCTTTCCTCTTATTCACCATAAGGACAGAAGGAATTTCATGCTTCATATCTTTGTCCACTTGGCGAATGAGGATAAGAAGATCTGATAGAATTCTCAATGTTGTTCATATTGAAATTGACAACAAAGTAAGAGAAGATATTAGGGAGTGATGCAATAATGAGATTGATACCCAATTATTCAGGGAGTTAAACCCTAGAACCTCGAGGCAGTCAATGTATCCAATGATCTTGAATACATGAGGCCCAGATGGAGCACCTTCTCCAAGATTACTCTAAAATAGTTCCTTAGAGATCTCAAACCTTTCATGTCTTTCTCTCTACTGGTAAATACCACAGAGGTTCTCAATCATGCTATAAGAATCCATGTTTTCATGAGACTTCATGATCTCACTAGACATTTATGATAGCATCAAAAATTGAACGTCAACTATGTCATTCATATTTTTCTCATAGACCAGGAAATCCTCATCAGTCGCCTCTTTGGTAGGTGAATTAGGTAATTCCGACTCCAACACGTAAGACTTCTGTTCATGGAATATGATAACCCTAAAGGTGTCTAAACCATTCCTAGAAGTTACTGTTGGTGAGGATGTTGTCTTTATCTAGAATCGATCACAGGGATAGTGTGGTTGATGATCTTTTCATTTTTATTCTACAATTAAAATAGCAGATCATTAGTACTTTATTGATTACAATTTATGATAAATAATAAATTTTATTAAGTCTCCCATTATTTTATCAAGTCCCAATGACCCTCACCATTGAACTCGAATTGTATAGTTTCCATGACATTCTAGTGGAAAGGATCCATATTCCATTTTGCATAACCCCAACAAGGGTTGGTCAAGATATTAGATGGTATTTAGGTAGGCAGTTCTTTTCCAACTTTAGGCTTGCAACTCCTTGATTTGTTGAGTGGACTCCCCAATCCTGAAATCATAACTTTGGATTTCCTCAACTCTTGCCTCCAATATTAAATAAAGTCTATCAAGGGATACTCCTCTTAATGTACTATAGTTAAGTCAAATCGAAACTTTTCATAAGGTCTTCCTGTATAAAAGTAAGTGTCCCAACAAGGGTTGGTCAAACACATAGTTTTATTGAGTTTTTCCCTTAATCAAGTAATGGAAGGCTTCATTTGAATTAATATTTTATTTGAGGGATTTTTATCTCTTATGCATGAATTTATTATTATCATTATCACATTATTGTTAATATTAATTGGAACTTACTTAAGTGATTAACCATGTCTTGATAATATTTATTCATATGTATGGTTTATTTTAGTTCCATCTTGCATGTTTGTTTAATTCATTAATTATGTGATTGTGATAACACATCCATAATGATAAACCATGAAACTAATAGAAATAAAATAAAGGGAATGATCATGAGATTTTATGATGGTTAGTTTATCTAGCCATTGAAAAACTAACCATGAGCTAGGGGAGAAACATTTTGAACCTTTTGGGTTCGTGTTTACAGCTTTCCACCTATCCACCTCTGTATCTCCTGGGATTGGTTTCATCTCAGCACCAACTGGAACCACCTCCACTATCTTGGGAGTTCCATCCATTAAATATTCCTTTTTTTAACTCCCAAGCAAGTGAGGGGTAAACCAGGGTTTTACATAAAAGAAACCTTGGGAAAATAGGCCCTACATATTAATGAGGAAAAGCCTCACAGGCCAGAAAATTTAATTTAAATAAATAAATTAAAAGAAAACATCCATATACAAAGGTCTTTGTCTAGCTCTTGATCATCCACACATGAAATGATATTTACGCATAAATAAAACTAGCATTCAATTGTTTAATTGTTCTTGTTTAAGATAAATCATGCTCGAATTAATTAATTATCATCTTTAATTAATAAATCCTTTTATCTTAAAACTTTTTCTAAATTTCCTTTAGATTCTCATCAATCATAATTTTAAACAAATAAATTGAATTAAAATTATCTTTGTACGTAACTTGTACCTTGGAGGAAACCCGATGAATTACTATTCATAACTACCCAATGAGTAGAAATGAACATTACATAGATGTTAAATTAAACACACATATATATAACACTTATCACATGTTGTGCCTCAGCTTTATTCCCAAACTATGCTACAAATCTCAAGGGTTTGTATAATAATAAATTTTTAATAAATCTGCATAATTTGGATGAGTACACGACATCTAGTTCCAACTACACGACATGTATTATTTTTCACCATCCATCTGAAGTACATGCATGGGGAAACGACATGTGAGTGTACATAGGAAATATTCAGAGTACATGGTGTGTCCAGTGGGCCACATGCTATGTAGTTCCTCATTACACAATCTCCAGTCAGGGAAGTTGTGTATGGTGTACACGGTCCAACCCTAACCCGAAGGGACTACACGTTGTGTCTAGTTGGCCACACAATGTGTTATCTGGAAATTTTGCACCACCTATTCTTGGTCAAAGAACAGAGTCATTAATACTTAGAAAAACTCCAATGACACGACATGGTTTGGAAGACCACACCTGGTGTATTGAACCTTGGCTACACAAAATTTACATCCGAATACATGTTGTGTGTTCTGGTGTTGTATGGACAGGAACATTTGGCACATCTAGATGAGATCCTCTATTTTATTTTAATCAAAATTAAAAGAAAAGATCATTTCTGTATGGTGAAAGAGAAATGAAAGAGGAGGAACATATCTTGAGATTCAGATTTGTAGAATGGTTAACTTTAATTGAAACAACTAAATTATTAAACGCACAAATCATCAATGAAATATTTAAATAATTATAAACATGATGTAACTACTCTCATATCACTTGAAGGTTCTGAGCGCAGTGAAAGCGTGGTTGGCACGACACCCAACTTTGATTTTTACCATGATCAATGATTATTCCGAGATCAATACGACGATGAAATCTAGTATCCATAGAATAAAATTACATATTTATATAAAGAAGAAAGAGGCCCAATACCTTTAAAGAGTATCTTACACATCATGATTATAATTAATTTAATTAATTAATAAAGAAAATAATACATGGATCTTCAGTATTTTCTTCTTTGATGATGTTGATCATCCAAAATGACCCTTCCAGATTATCTTGTTTCACTTAAAAGGATCCAAACTGGAATCCATATAGCAGTGATCCACACATGCTTCGATGGCATATGATAGACACCGCTTGTTCTCCAGGTGCTAGTTCGACAAAGCAAGTGTCTTGTGTCAGTCATTCTTGATCGCTTGTTCTATATCCTTGAATAACGACTCTCATTCTTGAGAGGGGAAGGAAGGGGATTTGAGAGAGAAATTGTTTAGCTCAATAATTCTCAATTCACTGGGTGTGCAGTTTGGTACGTGGCACAATAGACATATGTTTAGATTTGTTGACATGGGGATTCAGTTACAATATTTAATTGTGTAACAGAAATTAAATACATTCATAACCTTATAGAAAAACCATGCTATTAATATTAATACCGTGTTATTATCTATGGTGCACAAACTTGCACAAAATGGAATTATAAATAATATCCCGCATCACAAAATAATAGTAGTGTTATTTTAATTTGTGCAAACTAGTTAAATAATTATTTATCATCTTGCAAATAATTATTTTACTACTGTACTGGTATTTTCACTCTCGAACTCCACTTCCATTTATTGAACACTCGAATAAATAAATAAATAATTTATTATCTGAAATGAATAATTTATTTATAAACTAGTAAATAAATATTTATTAAATGTTCAACAAAATAAATAAATATATTTTACCCACAATATGGTGAATAAGTATTTATTTAATTTATGAAATCATTTTAACTTGAATAAAATTATTCCATTGTCTTGAGAATAATATTTATTAATTAAATTCAAATATAATTTAACCAAGATAACCAGAACCACTAAGAGTGTGACCCTCTAGGATTCTTTCTCTTTGGAATTAGGTGGGATTGCCTAAAGTCGAAGAGTACTATCTAGAAATAGGTCAACCCCCCCAAGAGAAATAACTTAATGTCGCAACAGTGACATACACATACAAACACTCACCGTTTAATATAATCCCTTTGTCACAATATCTCATCAAGAAGGTTTCATGATAGTGTCATCAACTTTTATGCTTGATATGTCATTTTTTGACCACCTGAAATAAAATCATTGTTACAACAAGAACATGGAATTTCACGTAACAGTTCTATTTCAATCAAATGGACAAGATATCAACTTCCATAAATAGAAAGAGAAAATCCTTCCTTGACTTATCCATTAATAACATGCCACTGGTGACACACCCAACATACCCTACTTCCTGCCAACTATCTGCGTGACAGTTTTCGTTAGTAAATCAAAGTAAGTGAGTCGTGACATGTATTAATGATAATCTTAAAGTCTAAGGATCATTACCCATGATCGCGGATATAAATATCTGATGACACCAAAACACGTAGAATTCCTATTGGCGGGTCTGTTCTCATAATATCTAGTCTTGGAGATTACCAAGTGATAACTTCATGAGAGGAAGTCTCATCTACTTATGATTACTCATACCTAATGGCATGTTTGCTTTGTGTCCCATCATAGTATGTCATCCAATAATAGAACTATATTTAATAATATTATTATATCATTTCAAGGTTCTCATCATAGAGGGTAACTTCCATGACTTTATCAATGCAACAAATACTCTAGGACATTATTGCATTATAGTCATGCAGAACAATGAACAATATGTAATAAGATGTTTAATTTTTAAATAAATTAAATATCCTTGTAATAAAAGTACAACAAGTTGGTTCTAGGAAACCAATTCTTACACTTAGATGTATTGAGAAAAACCATGATGATATATTTTTACAGCAAGGTAAGATATATTGGGTGTGTCACGAGTAATATTGCATTAATTAGTAATGCGAGAAAGGATTTATCACTTTTGTTAATTGACAGAAGTTAATATATATGGCCCTTTAATGGAAATTATATAGCCTAAATAAATAAATGGGCATAGTTTTCTATAGGCAAGTTCTATTTATGAAAAGTAAAAAAAGAAATATTGAGCACAAAGGTTGATGGAACTAGCAGGAAACCTACTCAATTAGAGATATTGTGATAAAGGGACTATATTACACAGTATGCCTCCATATGAGGTGACATGTCATTGTGGCCTTAACTTCTTTCTCTATGGGTACCTTGTCATGTTTCTAGATGATAACCTTGGATTTTAGGCTACTTCACCTAATGCCACTGATAAAGTGACCAAGAGGGTCACAGACTAAGTGTATCCAGAATCTCAGTTAAATAATATATTATTATTTAATATTTAACATGTTGAATAAATATTATTCTTGCATTTGGTTTAATAATTATTCATGTACGATTGATCAAATTTATTCCATCACTAGTTATTTGAGAGAATATATATTGTGAGCATAATATTTAATAAAAATTTATTTTCTATTTAGTGAATATAATATTTATTTATTTATTGGTGAATAATGCAGTGGTATTTATTTAATAAATAAATAGAAACTATTCAAGGACCGATAAATATTTTGGAGGAATAGAGGACCGAGTTTAATGGTCTGGTGAGAAATATTAAGTATTGAATATTATATAATTAAATAATATTTAATTATAATTTTCAATTTAAGCGTATATTGAGAAATAATATTATTATTACTATTATTTGAAATGGAGATTTTCTAGGATTAAATAATATAATTAATGGAACTTGTGAAACTTTTTTATTTTAACCCTATCAATATATATATTCAATTATGTTATTTTCTCAAGAGCCAATTCAGTTGTGCACAATGAAGTTTGGAGAATCCTCTCAAGCCTAAAGATCTCCCTTCTCTAAGAATGCTCCCAAAGATGGCGAGAAATCTTCCTCCACCAGATCAAGGAGTACAATTTGGTGGCAATTATCAAGGTGATTAAGGTGGATGATGAAAGTGCAAGGTTCTTCCATGCTTTCACTCAGATACTCCTTCAGTGATGTATGGATTTTCTTGGAACACGTGTGGATCATCACTAGAGTAAATATACATTTGGTTTCTACAATGTAATGATGGTGCACTGCAGATATGTAACCAGATTCATCAATGAAGAAAGAATTACTTAGAGGAAATTCTTTATCAAATTAAATTAATTATAAACAATATGTTTTGATCTCCTCTCTCTATAGTTTCGGCGTGATTAATTTTGTCCATATTTGATTCAATTCCATTGATCATGGAGATTGAACATTGTATAGATCATGGATTGATCATCAATCATGAAAACAAATGTTGGGAACCACTACTGGAAATTCGGGCTATAGCCATGTTTTAAAACCATGGCTATAGGTCCTCAAACAGTGGCTATAGGTAATATTTATGGTTTGAGAAACCATGGATGTAACACCCTGAGATTTTATGAGATATATTATTTTTAATTTCTTTGATGTCTTCTATTATACACTACACCAAGATTATCTGGTACTATACGCAACACCGTATTAGCTTGCAATATACGAAACACTATTCTTGGCTCATGTTACACACAATTTCAAGTTTGTTTTGTGGAAATTATTCTACGCAACATTAAGTATAGATTTTGTTTAATATATAAATGAAATAAGTTTTGATTATGTTATACGCAACACCAAATAGATCTTTCACTACACACATCCCTAACTTGGCTTGCATTACACACAATCAAGACCTTCCTTGATAGTGTGTGTAGTACGCAATACTGAGTTTCACTAAACGATATATTATTATAATATTATTATGAACTAGCTGTTATCAATAGTAATACCCACTTTTTGAAATTTTATAAATTTTATCATTAAAAATGGACTTCATTTTTGGATTTGGAATATCAAAATTATCCTAGGGTGATTTTTTGGTATTTTTCTGAAAACTTTTAATTTTTGATGAATAGTGAAAACACTGGGTTACTATTTAAAAACTGCCTTTTTATTTAAATAATTATTTATTTTATTTAAATTTATTTTAGGTAAAAATTGATACATAATACCTATATAAGTTCAATATAATTCATTAGAGTCATTTTATAATAATCTTAGATATATAAAAATTTTATTGAACTTTTCACCGCCTATTACCCACCTCCTTGGAGAATTTGAAAATTTACATAAAACTTAATTTTACTGCTTCTCTGAGTGGAATATCAAAAATCCGAGAGAAATGGTTAATATCAAGGAGTAAAATGTGGTTCAATAAGATAAAAATATTTTTTGGTGAATAGTAACTTTTTACTTTTATTTACCACGGTTAAAAGTAAATAGGGTAATTAAGGGTAAAAATGATATTATTATTACCCTAACACATGTCCTAATTCTGTTGGATAAGTGTAATTCGACCAAAAAAAACCTTAGGAATAAAATATTACCCATTAGGTCCACTTGGATTAGATTAGGACATTTATTATTATTTTATTTAAAGAATAGTTGAAATAGTTAAAATCAAAGTTTAATAACTAAAACATTTTTAATATAGGGTTATACATAAGATAAATTCGACTATAAATATTAATTATAAATATAATAATATTTCCTACATAATGGTATTTTATTTATAATTTTTAGACATTAAATAATTTAATTTATTTATGACACAATAATGATGTAATAATTACCATATTAATGAAATATTAAAATAATTGATGTTATAAATACCCAAATAAATGTAAATTGAGACTTTTTATAAATTCAAATAATTTTTTTAGGTTAACATGACATGTTAGTATTGATTAAATTAACTTTTTTTCGAAATAATCATCCTGTTATAATTTTCACAAAAATCAATTACCAAATAGTTTCAAAATTGACATAAAATAGTTTTCAAAACAAATATTATATTATTAATTTCTATTCTTCTTCTAAAAATATAAGGTTTGGCCAAATGACTTAGAGAATGTTATATATATTAATAATGAACCACTTGGGGTTCGTTTGGCTTGTTATAGTAAGTTTATTAACCATATGGTGTAAGAAAACAAGAAGACACGGTAAAAGTTAAATTATTTAACTTAGAGTTAAATCTAAATGATAAGGTTAAAATAGTAACCTAAACTTATCTAAAAGCTATTGTTTGAGATTATTGCGACCTATCCCCACTTTAGATTAGAAATAAATCAATTTGGAGCTATTATAAACTGAATATTTCTTTATTATAAAATAATATTTTAAGTTTTTCCTAAGGTGCCCCTCTCCTCCCTTATAAAAGGGCACCTCCTCACTTTTCTATTTACACAATTTTGAGCTTTAAAGCTCAGACAAAACATACCCATTTCCCTTTTAAACTTTCCTAGAAACATTAGAGAGGTTCTGGTCTCCTCAAAAGACCAAATCTAGTGCCTTAAGAGGAAGCTTAAAAGAGGTGCGTCGAATAAGAGGTAATCTCTTATACCGATTCTTTCAAGTTTATTTCTTCTTCAACTTATTGTTCTTTAGTTGTTTAAATATAAAGTAATAAAATCAGAATAAATAATATAATTATATTTTATTATAAATATGAAACAACCCCATTTAACTATCTATCCATCCTAAGGAAAAAAGAAATCATCGCGCATGCGTACGTACGGAATACCGTCTTCACGCCGTGGTGTAATCTGTTTTTCCACCACCACCTTACTTGGATGGGTATAATGGTGTAAATAATAACTATATATAGTTATTATAACATCATACTGATTCTTAGATGTTATATCATCCACTTCAATTCAATTCAATAATTATGGAAACGATATCATCGCTCATGCATACGTACGGATTACCGTCTCCACGACGCGATGAGATTCATTCTCCATGTTAACCATTAAAGAATGATTATAAAGTATATATAATGAATAATAATGAAATATATGACATGATAAAGCTACTGGATTTATTTATATATATATATATATTACATCCACTTACTTCCATTCAAGTCAATAAGGAAAAGAAAATAGCGTTCATGCGTATGTACGGCCTGTCGTCTCCATGAACATTGTATTTCATTTAATTTATCTATATATTGTATATATATATATACTGAATATATATGATATATAAATCATGAATTACATTCTTGAAGTAATTAAATCATGATATAAGTAATAATAATATCAAGAACAACAAGTCCAAACACGTACGATAAATAAAAAGATTTTACCCAAAACGCTGCTTTAACATGGAGTTTACAAAAGAATGGGTAATATAAAGTCATAAGTGGACCATTTATGATATCATAACAATGAATATGATTTTTTAATAAGTCAATGAAATTATTTAAATAATTATACAGGAGGTTCGGATATGTAAAAAGCATATCAGACCTAAGGTAAGGGATTACTTTTCCAATCTCGTTTTTATCCAAGATTGTTTATTCGTAAGTATTTACTGGGGTTATATTTATCATCCATGTACCTGTTTTCTAAAAATGGTTTCATGTATTTTTAAAGCCCTTTTTACCCATTTTTTACTTTTACTACATGGTATGTAAGGAAGCTTTCTTTTGTTTACGCAACGAGGTACTTTTTTGACTTTTCCGGCAAAAGTACGAGAAGAATGTTTTTTAACTTATACGACAAGAACATATTTTTACGGTTTCATAATGCATTATTTTCATTAATTTTACTCTACAAGATTTCATGGTTATTTTCAATAAAATACTTTTCTTTTAAAATTGTGTGGCATTTTGTGAAAAGAAAATGATTTTTAAGAAGAAAGGATATTTTCCTCAAGAATTCATTTCAAGTGTTTTATCAAAACCATTTTCCATATAAGATGGCATTATTTCATATGTGTATGTTTCAAGTATAATGTCTCTATGATTTACATGGTTTGACTTTTATTATGATGAAATGATATCAATTTTTTTATATGGATTATGTTATGATGGGGTGATGTTTATGAAACCCATTTTATTATTTGGGTTATGATGAATGATTTATGATTATGTTGTGGCGCACGTAAGAATGATTTCATTATGAGATGGGTGGGACCTATATATCCCTCTAATTCATTGGGTAAAGATTTATATCTCATTAGATAGACATGGATGGAACGACGTGTTAATCTGGTTCAGTGATACAAGACTAGAACGAGGAGTGAACTCAGTTCAGTAAGGGACTTTGTCCACTAAGATGGTCTTGGCAGTAATGCCTTGGCTACTATGGAAATCATATCAAGTGCTTAATATTTTTCCACAATTACATGTTTTATTCCCAAGCTATTTTATCACGATTGATGTTCCATTTTGATCTATTAATTATGTACTGCTATGCTTTATGTCATTGCTCAAGATTTTGATGTTTAAACATTATGTTCATGTTTTAAGTTCAAATGTATATGGTTTGTTTTATTTTCTCCATGCTTACCCTTACTGAGAATTTGAGCTCCCCCTTTATATGTTTTCTTTTCCCCAGGATATAAAGAAAGGTTTTAGTTAAGAAAACAAAAGGGGAAGATCTTTATGGGAGATGTTGAAGATCTTTCACCATGATTATAAGATTATGTTCTGAGTTTCCAAAGACACTAAACTATTACGATCCTTGAGTGTTGGTTTTTGTTATGAATTAAGTATTCCGAAAATTAATGTATTTTCCATGTAGGTCAGGCTGTGGGTCTCTACAGTTGGTATCCGAGAGAGGTTTAGTCAACCTTTGGAAACTAGGATGCGAGAACTTTAGTTAGATCCCTAGAGATATTTCAAAGGTATGTCTAGGGATGTCTCTAAGGTTAAGTATAAGTATAACTTATAATCCTAGGATTATGGTAACGATCCTAGAATTAAACCTAAGATGTTAGATATTGGAAGTACTCCCCCTTTATTATGTTGTTTTCCCTAGCATGATTTTTGCCTCTCAAACTATTCTTTTTGGGTTTCAGACGATGGCTAGAACCCGAAGGAACCGTGTTGATCAATGTAATGGACAATTCAATGATTGTCCTCCTGAACAAACCAATGTTATGGGAGATGGAGTGAAAAATATTATTGCTATACTTATGAATCATTCTAGACTTCCAAATGAGCAAATAAGGGAACAATATTCTATTGAGTCCTTCATGAGGCAATATACACCTTATTTCAATGGGTCTTATGATCCACTTGTTGCTGAAAAATGGATGAATACCATTGAAAAGATATTTTCCATACTTCGCTGTTCAGAACATGAAAAAGTCATTTTAGCTGTTTACTGTTTAAAAGGTGAAGCAGACTAGTGGTGGACTCTAATTAAGAATACAAGGCCCCAAGATGAAATTGAATCCATGGAGTGGAACAAGTTCAAGAACGTGTATTTCAATAAGTACTTCCCTCGTATTCTTCGAACAAATATGGAGAAGGAGTTTCCCGAGTTTAAGAAAAAAGATGATGAATCTGTTGGTATATAGGAAGTGCATTTTACAAGGCTTGCAAGGTATGCATCTGGATTTATCATCCAACCTGAAAGTAAAGTTGATCGATTCTTTAGTGGCTTAAAACCAAGTCTTCGAAGGGAATTAGCGTTAAGAGACTTCAATAGCTATGAAGAAATTGTACGTTGTGCTATCAAGGTAGAACTGGAAGTTGGTGTTACATATCCATCTCATGGTTTTGACAAGAAACGAAAGATGAAGTTCAAGAAGAAATCTCAGAACAATGGTGAAAAGAATATGAATGTTTCTTTATGCTCAAAGTGTGGAAAGAATCATGGTGGAGATTATTTAAAAGGTACTAGAAAATGTTTTAAGTTTGGAAAAGAAGGTCATCGAGCAGTTGAGTGTCGAAGTAATGTGAAAAAGGTAGCTAATGATTTGAATAGAGAAAAGATTATAGAGAACACTCCACAAACACTTCAATGTTACAATTTCAAGGAAATGGGGCATTATGCTAAACAATACCCTAATCCAAGGGTTAATGATGACTGAAATCAAAAACCTCTTAAGGTAAAGGAAAAAGGGAAGTCACTTGCGATTAATATTTGTGATGTTGAGTATGAAAATGATGTTGTGTAATGATTAAGTTTTTATGTAATGGGATTTCAAAATAGTATCATGGAATTTCATTAATGGTATCGTGGAATTTTGGAATATCTATGTATTGGTTTTCAATAATTATATGGTATCGGTAACCATGGAAAGTGATTGAGATATTTTTGTAAGGAAGATGATATGCGTATAGTGAAGGGATAAGGAGAAAATGAAATGTTTGATAGTATTAATGAGCTCATGACTGATATAAGGACAAAGTTATATCATGGTTTGAGTATATAGAATTTTTTGATTTTGGTATGTGGAAAGAGTTAACTTTTGACAGCATTTATGTTTTCACTAAGGTTCAATGGGTAATCATTTTTCAAGAGAATACATGATTAAGGTATCCACATGATTGGAACATGACTAACAAGATATATCAGGGATAAATGATGGTATTTACATGCTCGGTAGATGAAATTTCTAGTAATTGTTTTCTTTATACTATGAGCTTGGAAAGAAGTATTTTTTATAAGCTTAAAGATTTGAAATGGATTATGTTGAACATAAGTTAGTATTGTTTAAGGCAAGAACTTTTTTTCGATATTATTGATGGAATGTTATAAAAATGTAGTTTTAGAAAAAGGGAAACCTGCAGGACGGGCGACAACCAGTCACGTCGGACAAGGCTGTGGGAATCGAACTCAGAACCGATGTGCGACAGGCCTTTATCGCCTACCACTGGCCTACAATAATTCCCTGGTTAGTAGAATCTAGTTTTATTATATTAAGCAGTATGATATATGAAGTATAAGTCCATTTTAGGACCCATATACTATTAATCTCACTATAGATGGACTTATGTATATTTAATAACTTTTTCTATCCTTTTATTGGAGACAGATGGAATGGCCTATCATTCTACCGCTTGATCTTGTAACACTTCACGGAAGAAAAATTGAACTTCATTTCTTTAAGAGATGATGTGGAAATTGTTCAAGGCACAAACAATAGTAAGATTGTACCAAAATCAAGTAAGTATTTCTTTTAATTCAACAATTCGTAAACTTTAGTTAAATGATATTGAAAACAAAAAAATTTGTCCTAGTGTCCTTATATCTGATGAATCATATGGTACATTAAATCATAAAAAATTTATGGCTTTGTGATTGTTGGATTTTTCATAGCCATGTCCTCTACCACTCTCCATTAGAACTTGATGGTTAGATTTTTCTTCAATATCCATATTTCCAACTATGTTCTCATATGTGGAAACCTAGTGATGAGTTAATTTAGGTAACCATTATGCTTCATACTTCACTTTTTAAAATTAAGTTTTAGTATTCCTTTTATGATGTGGGTTTCTATAAATGAAACTTTCAAGTAGTAAATGATTTATAACCCTGACGAATTTCGAGGGAGAAATTCATTTTAAGGGGGGTAGAATGTAACACCCCGAGATTTTATGAGATATTTTATTTTTAATTTATTTGATGTCTTCTCTTATACACTACACCAAGATTATACTGTACTATATGCGACACCGTATTAGCTTGAAGTATACGCAACACTATTCTTGGCTCGTGTTACACACAATTAAAAGTTCATTTTGTGGAAATTATTCTATGCAACATTAAGTATAGATTTTGTTTAATGTATAAATGAAATAAGTTTTGATTATGTTATACACAACACCAAACAGATCTTTCACTACACACATCCCTAAATTGGCTTGCATTACACACAATCAAGACCTTCCTCGATAGAGTGTGTAGTACGCAATACCGAGTTTCACTAAATGAGATATTATTATAATATTATTATGAACTAGCTGTTATGAATAGTAATACCCACTTTTTGAAATTTTATAAATTTTATCATTCAAAATGGACTTCATTTTTGGATTCAGAATATCAAAATTATCCTATGGTGAATTTTTGGTATTTTTCTGAAAACTTTCAATTTTTGATGAATAGTGAAAACACTGGATTACTATTTAAAAACCGATTTTTTATTTAAATAATTATTTATTTTATTTAAATTTATTTTAGGTAAAAATTGATACATAATACCTATATAATTTCAATTTAATTCATTGGAGTCATTTTATAATAATTATATATATATAAATTTTTTTTGAACTTTTCACTGTCTTTTACCCACTTCCTAGGAGAATTTGAAAATTTACATAAAACGTAATTTTACCACTTTTGTGAGTGTAATTTAGAAAATCTGAGAGATGCGGTTAATATCAAGGAGTAAAATGTGGTTCAATAAGATAATTTTTTTGGTGAATAGTAACTTTTTTACTTTTATTTACCACGATTAAAAGTAAATAGGGTAATTAAGGGTAAAAATGATATTATTATTACCCAAACACATGTCCTAATTCTATTGGATAAGTATAATTCGGCCAAAAAAACATTATAAATAAAATATTACCCATTAGGTCCACTTGGATTAGATTAAGACATTTATTATTATTTTATTTAAAGAATAGTTAAAATAGTTAAAATCAAAGTTTAATAAATAAAACATTTTTAATATAGGGTTATACATAAGATAAATTTGACTATAAATATTAATTAGAAATATAAAAATATTTCCTATATAATGGTATTTTATTTATAATTTTTAGACTTTAAATAATTTAATTTATTTATGACACAATGATGATGCAGTAATTACCATATTAATGAAATATTAACATAATTTATGTTATAAATACCCAAATAAATGTAATTTGAGACTTTTTATAAATTCAAATAATTTTTTAGGTTAATATGACATGTTAGTATTGATTCAATTAACTTTGTTCGAACTAATCATGCTGTTATAATTTTCACAAAAATCAATTACCAAATAGTTTCAAAATTGACATAAAATAGTTTTTAAAATAAATATTATATTATTAATTGCTATTATATTCCTAAAAATCTAAGGTTCGGCAAAATGACTTAGATAAGGTTATATATATTAATAATGAACCACTTGGGGTTCTTTTGGCTTGTTATAGTAAGTTTATTAACCATATAGTGTAAGAAAACAAGAAGACCTGGTAAAAGTTAAATTATTTAACTTAGAGTTAAATCTAAATGATAAGGTTAAAATAGTAACCTAAACTTGTCTAAAACCTATTGGTTGAGAGGATTTAGACCCATCCCCACTTTATATTATAAATAAATCAATTTGGAGCTATTATAAACCGAATATTTCTTTATTATAAAATAATATTTTAAGTTTTTACTAAGGTGCCCCTCTCCTCCCGTATAAAAGGGCACCTCCTCCCTCTTCTCTTTACACAATTTTGAGCTTTCAAGATCGGCCAAACCCTAACCATTTCCCTTATCAACTTCCCTAGAAACATTATAGAGGTTCTGGTCTCCTCAGAAGACCAACACTAGTGCCTTAAGAGGAAGCTTAAAAGAGGTGCGTCGAAGAAGAGATAATCTCTTATACCGATTCTTTCAGTTTCTTTCTTCTTAAACTTATTCTTATTCAGTTGTTTCATTATAAAGTAACAACATAAGTATCAATAATATAATTATATGTTATTATAAATATGAAACAACCCCATTTCACCTTATATCCATCCTTTGGAAAACAAAATCACCATGCGTGCGTACGTATGGAATACCGTCTCCACGCTGTGATGTAATCTGTTTTTCCACCACCACCTTACTTGGATGGGTATAATGGTGTAAATAATAACTATATATAGTTATTATAACATCATACTGATTCTGATATGTTATATCATCCACTCCAATTCAATTCAATAATTATGGGAAAGATATCATCGCTCGTGCTTACGTACGGATTACCGTCTCCACGACGCGATGAGATTCATTCTCCATGTCAACCATTAAAGAATGATTATAAAGTATATATAATGAATAATAATGAAATATATGACATGATACATCTACTTTATTTATTTATATATATACATGACATCTACTTACTTCCATTCAAGTCAATTAGGAAAAGAAAACAGCGTTCAGGCATTTGTACGGCCTACCATCTCCATGAACGGTGTATTTCATTTCATTTATATATCTATTATATATATATACAGAATATATATGATATATAAATCATTATTTACATTATGGAAGTAATTAAATAATAATAATATCAAGAACAACAAGTCCAAACACGTACGATAAATAAAACGATTTTACCCAAAATGCTGCTTTAACATCGAATTTACTAAAGAAAGGGTAATATAAAGTTATAAGTGAACCATTTATGATATCATAACAATGAATATGATTCTGTAATAAGTCAATGACATTATTTAAATCATTATACAGGAGGTTTGGATACGTACGAAGCATATCAGACCTAAGGTAAGGGATTACTTTTCCAATCTCGTTTTTATCCGAGATTTTTTATTCGTAAGTATTTACTGGGGTTATATTTATCATCCATGTCCATGTTTTCTAAAAATGGTTTCATGTATTTTTAAAGTCCCTTTTACCCATTTTTTTACTTTTATTACATTTTATGTAAGGAATCTTTCTTTTGCTTACGTTACACGGTACTTTTTTGACTTTTCTGGAAAAAGTACGAGAAGAATGTTTTATTAACTTATACGGCAAGAAAAGATTTTTACAGTCTCATAACGCCTTATTTTAATGAATATTACTCTACAATATTTCATGGTTATTTTCAATAAAATCCTTTTCTTTTAAAATTGTGTGGCATTTTGTGAAAAGAAAATGATATATTTTCCTCAAGAATTCATTTCAAGTGTTTTATCAAAACTATTTTCCATATAAGATGGAATTATTTCATATGTCTATGTTTTAAGTATAATGTATCTATTATTTACATGGTTTCACTTTTCTAATGATGAAATGATATCCATTTTTTATATGGATTATGTTATGATGGGATGATGTTTATGAAACCCATTTTATTCTTTGGGTTATGATGAATGATTTATGTTTATGTTGCGGCACACGTAAGAATGATTTCATTATGAGATGGGTGAGACCTATATATCCCTCTAATGCATTGGGTAAAGATTTATATCTCATGAGATAGACATGACTGGAATGAAAAGTTAATCCGGTTCAGTGATACAGGACTGGAACGAGGAGTGAACTCGGTTCAGTAAGGGACTTTGTCCACTAAGATGTTCTTGGCAGCAATGTTGTGGCTACTATGGAAATCATATCAAGTGATTAATGTTTTTCCACAATTACATGTTTTATTCCCAAGATATTTTATCATGATTGATGTTCCATTTTGATCTATGCCTTATGTACTTTTATGCTTTATGTCATTGCTCAAGATTCTGATGTTTAAACATTATGTTCATGTTTTAAGTTCAAATGTATATGGTTTGTTTTATTTTCTACATGCTTACCCTGAATAAGCATTTGAGCTCCCCCTTTATATGTTTTGTTTTCCCTAGGATGTAAAGAAAGGTTTTAACGTAAAAAAACAAAAGGGGAAGATCTTTATGGGAGATGTTGAAGATCTCTCACAATGTTTAGAAGATTATGTTCCGAGTTTCCAAAGACACTAAACTATTACGATCCTTGAGTGTTGGTTTTTGTTATGTATAAAGTATTCTGCAGAAATTAATGTAATATCCATGTACGTCAGGCTATGGGTATCTACAGTGGCTAAGTTTGGCATGGCTATAGGCCTAGAATTATAGCCATGGTTTGGAACCGTGTCTATAGGTCTAAAGCCACAAATCCAACCGTGGATATAGGTATATAGCCATGGTTCAAACCGTTGTAATATCTATATATCCACGGTTTAGAACCGTGGCTATACTAGAGGAGGGACACAATTTATTTCAATGGTTAGAAACTGTGGCATTAGACCTATAGCCATGGTTAGAAACCATGGATATAGGGTCTGAAAACCATAAAAAATATCCCCCACCCCCCCTATACATCCCCCCCTACAGTAACCCAACCCCCCTACAGACCCCTCCCTCCTGGACACTGGACACCCCCACCATACATAAACACCCTCGACAGCCACCCTGCAAAGCCCCCCTCCTGGGCAGACCCTGGACACCCCAGCCAGACAGACCCTAGAAACCTCCCCCCAGACCCTGGACACCCCCCCAGATAGACCCTAGACACCTCCTCCCAGACCCTGGACACCCCCACTAGACATACCCCGGACTCCCCCCAGACAAATCCTTGACACCCCCCCCAGACAGACCCTGGACACCCCCTAGATAGACCCTGGACACCCCCAGATAGACCCAGGACACCACCCAGACCCTAGACACCCCCCCTTAGATAGACGCTGGACACCCCCCCTGACAGACCCTGGACACCCCCCAGATAGACCCAAGACACCCCCAAGACCATGGACACCCCCAGACCCTGGACAGATCCCCCTGGATAGCCTAGACCTCCACTCCCCTGGACAGCCACCCCCACCCTCCTAGACAGCCACCCCCACCCTCCTGGAAAGACCTTGAACCCCCAACCTCCTGGACAGCCACCCCCACCTTCCTTGGCAGACCCTGAACCCCCCCCCAACCCCCAGAACCTGGACACCCCCCACACCCCCTAGACCTAGGACACCCCCAGACCCTGGACAGATCCCCCTAGACAGCGCAGACCTCCACTCCCATCCTCCAGGACAGACCCTGGACCCCCCCAGAACCTGGACACCCCCCAGAACCCCCTGTCCTGCCCCCCCCCCCCAAACCCTGCCCGTTCCCCCTACCCCTTCCAGCCCCCACTTTCACCCCCTACAAGCCCCCACTTGCACCCCCTGCCAGCCCCCTCCCCCCTGCCAGTTTCCCCCTTCCCCCTCCCAGTCCCCTCCAAATTAAATTATACACGAAAGCTACTTACATAATAAGAATTAAATAAATACGAATATAAAAAAACACATAAATGCACATACATGAGTCTCTCTATAAGAATAACTATCAAATAATTCTGGAACCAGCTCAAAAGTACCTACAACACAAGGTAGAACATATTAGTGCTCATCCCCTAAAATTATGGTAAAACAAAACATCTTAGAATATTCACAAAGAATATAACTCAATAAACAAGAATAGTGCATCCCCCCTACTGGACCCCCTGGATAACTCCCCCCTGCTGGACCCCCCTAGACAGCAGCCCCCTACTGGACCCCCTTGGACAGCAGCCCCCCTACTGGACCCCCCTTGCACCACCCCTACTGAACACCCCCCTTGCACCCCTGCTGGACACCCCCTGCACAACAGCCACCCCCACCACATCCCTTGCACCCCTTGCACACACACCCTTTCCACCCTGCTGGACCCCCCTGGACAACAGCCCCCCACCCTCTACTAGACCCCCCTATACAGCCCCCCCCCCCCGCTGGACCCCCTGGACACCCCCCTGGATAGAAGCCCGACCCCTGCTGGACAGCCCCCCTGCTGGATAGAAGCCCCCACCCCACACACACATCCCTTTCACATATCCTGGAGCAGCTCGTGTGATATCATCATGTTCAAAATAAAATATCACACGAGGAGGGAAGAAAGAAATCCATGCTGCCCAAGGCTGCTTCAAAATCCAGAAGTACATGCATGAAGAGTCCATCTAGACTTGGAGCTAAATTGGAAAGGACAAACTGGTTGAGAAAATTTTCTCAACCCAACAGCTCACATTGATGAGAAAAGACATCCACCTTAATCCATAATTATTTATTATTTTTGTGTCATTAGTGTGCCATACAATGCGGGGAATTGAAGGTGAAACTAGTTATCAAGAGGAGAGAAAATGAAGGGAAATAAGCTGGAATAACTATTCCAGATCTAAAAAAAGTTACCATCTTAGTATAATTTATCAAATGGTATTCCAAAGAACATCAGAAGGAAATATCTTCCTTGATGGAGTAAAGACAGTGTGTCTCCTCGATGGGGATATGAGTGGAGAAGACCCTTTAGAAGCTGGAAGACTTATTTATTCCATGAAAATATGGAATTTTTGGGTAGTTCTTGAAAAATAATTAATGAGGTATGCTTTTTTATCATCCCTATTAATGACTGAATAAATTATGATACTAAGGGGGAGAAATTTAATTAATCAATGACAAGATGTTGATGAAATTTGATATCTCAAGGATGATTTCTAAAACCTACTATATGTACTTGAATGTTTTTAACATGTGTATTGAGATGAGTGCAAGATATCAGGTTATAATGCCAAAAAGAATGAAGATATCAATTGGCATCATTTAATTTCAACTTGAGGACATCTGAACACCCCCTAAATGAGTCATGGGAATTTGAATCAGTTGGTATCATGTTTACACCCATGCCCCCCTACACACCCCACCCCTGCCCCCCGTGCACACACCCCTGCCCCCTACACAACCCACCCTTTCCCCCCTCCACACCCCACCACTGCCCCCTGCACATATTGGTACGATTTATCAAATGGTATTCCAAATAAAATCAGAAGGAAAGATCTTCCTTGATGGAGTGAAGATAGTTTTTCTCCTCGATGGGGAGATAAGTAGAGATGACCCTTAAGAAGCTGCCAGACTTATTTATTCCAGGTAAATCTAGAATTTTAGGAAAGTTCTTGAAAAAATCATTGATGAGGTATGCATTTCTATCATCCCTGTTAATGACCGAATAAAGTCTGATATTAAGGGGGAGAAATTTAATTAATCAATGACAAGAGGTTGAGGAAATTTGAGATCTCAAGGCTGATTTATAAAACCAACTACATGTACTTGAATGTTTTCAACATGTGTATTGAGATGAGTGAAAAATCTCAGGTTGTAATTCCAAAAATAATGATGATATCAATTAAAATCATTTGGGTTCAACTTGAGGACATCTAAACAGCCCCTAAATGATTCATGGGAATTATAATCAGTTGGTATCATGTTCACACCCCCCCCCCCTGCACACCCCACCCATTCCCTCCCCCCCCGCACACCCCACCCATGCCCACTGCACATCTTGGTATGATTTATCAAATGGTATTCCAAAAAACATAATAATGAAAGATCTGCCTTGATGGAGTGAAGATAGTGTGTCTCCTAGATGGGGAGATGAGTGGAGAAGATCCTTGAGAAGCTTCCATACTTTTTTATTCCATAAAAATATGGAATTTATGGAAAGTGCTTGAAAAAATCATTGATGAGGTATGAATTTCTATCATCCCTATTAATGACCAAATAAATTATGATATTAAGGGGGAGAAATTGAATTAATTAATAAAAAGAAGTTGAGGAAATTTGAGATCTCAACGCTGACTTCTAAAACCTGTTACATATACTTGAATGTTTTCAACATGTGTATTGAGATGAGTGCAAGATATTAGGTTGTAATTCCAAAAATAATAAAGATAACAATTGGAATAATTTGGTTTCAACTTGAGGACATTTGAACAGCCCCTAAATGAGTCGTGGGAATTAGAATCAGTTTGTATCATGTTCACACCCCTAACCCCCTGCACACCCCTCCCCTACCCCCTGCACACCCCACCCCTACCCCCTGCACATCTTGGTATGATTTATCAAATGGTATTACAAAGAACATCATAAGGAAATATATTCCTTGATGGAGTGAAGATAGTGTGTCTCCTCGATGGGGATATGAGTGGAGAAGACCCTTGAGAAGCTTCCAGACTTATTTATTCCACGAAAATCAAGAATTTCTGGAAAGTGCTTAAAAAAATCATTGATGAGGTATGCATTTCTCTCATCCCTATTAATGACCGAATAAAGTCTGATATTAAGGGGGAGAAATTGAATTAATCAATGAAAATAAGTTGGGGAAATTTGATATCTCAAGGCTGATTTCTAAAACCTAATACATGTACTTGAATGTTTTCAACATGTATATTGAGATGAGTGCAAGATCTCAGGTTGTAATTCCAAAAAGAATGAAGATATCAATTGGAATCATTTGGTTTCAACTTGAGGAAATCTGAACAGCCCCTAAATGAGTCATGGGAATTATAATCAGTTGGTATCATGTTCACACCCCTACCCCCCTGCACACTCCACCCATTCCTCCCCTGCACATCTTGGTATAATTTATCAAATTGTATTCCAAAGAACATCAGAAGGAATGATATGCCTTTATGGAGTGAAGATAGTGTGTCTCCTCGATGGGGAGATGAGTGGAGAAGACCCTTGAGAAGCTGGCAGACTTATTTATTCCATGCAAATCTAGAATTTCTGGAAAGTTCTTGAAAAAATCATTGATGAGGTATGAATTTCTCTCATCCCTATTAATGACCAAATAAAGTCTTATATTAAGGGGAGAAATTGAATTAATCAATGACAAGAAGTTTAGGAAATTTGATATCTCAACACTGATTTCTAAAACTTTCTACATGTACTTGAATGTTTTCAACATGTGTATTGAGATGAGTGCAAGATCTGAGGTTGTAATTCCAAAAAGAATGAAGATATATATTGGAATAATTTGTTTTCAACTTGAGTACATATAAACAGCCCCTAAATGAGTCATGGGAATTAGAATCAGTTGGTATCATGTTCACACCCATACCCCCCTTGTACACCCCACCCCTGCCCCCCTGCTCACCCCATCCCTTCCCATGCACATATTGGTATGATTTATCAAATGGTATTGCAAAGAACATTAGAAGGAAAGATCTGACTTGATGGAGTGAAGATAGTGTGTCTCCTCAATGGGAAGATGAGTGGAGAAGACCCTTGACAAGCTACCAGACTTATTTATTCCATGCAAATCTGGAATTTCTAGAAAGTGCTTGAAAAAAACATTGATGAGGTATGCATTTCTCTCATCCCTATTAATGAACGAATAAAGTCTGATATTTAGGGAGAGAAATTGAATTAATAAATGAAAAGAAGTTGAGGAAATTTGAGATCTCAAGGATGATTTATAAAACCTGCTACATGTACTTGAATGTTTTCAACATGTGTATTGAGATGAGTGTAAGATCTCAGGTTGTAATTCCAAAAAGAATGAAGATATCAATTGGAATCATTTGGTTTCAACTTGAGGACATCTTAATATCCCCTAAATGACTCATTGGAATTAGAATCATTCGGTATCCTGAACACACCCCTTTCCCCCTGCGCACCCCACCCCTTCCCCCCTTGCACACACCCCTTGCCCCCCTGCACAACCCACCGCTACCCCCTGCCCCCACCTTGTACAGTATCTGGTGACTCAGGCTGCAGAGCTAGTTTACTAAGGTTTTTATTAGATTGTTCTCATTTAAGATGGAAAAATTCTATATTACATTACCATACATAATCAGGTGTTCTATCTCCCACATCCACCACCCTTTCTATGTATTACAGGCACCTAGGATGCAAATGATTGGATAGACAACAACAAGTGCATTTTTGCTCGGGTCCAGACATCTGTGGATGAGAGAGTGATGCTAGAGACCTCTATTTTCCAAAAATAAACCATTTGATGGTTAAATACCATTAATTAAGATAGAATACATCTGTTTATGAGAGAGTGATGCTAGAGACATCCATTTTCCATAAATAAACCATTTGATGGTGGAATACCATTAATCAAGATAGAAGAAGGGATGATCATTCATAGAAAACATTCATGGAGGTTTTCCATGAAAAATAAATTACTAAGAGGATGAAGTTGGACTATTACCATGTGTTTATGGAGATGTAGAAGAGCCTTATAAATGTCTTTGTGTAATATTATTTTTTCATAGAGATGTTTTGATTTGCCCAATTTTTGGCTGCAATCAAGGCCCAAAAGGCTCGTATGTTCTAGATATTACACCATCCAGATATCAAAATATAGGTAAGGATATTTGATATGACATCATACCCAACTGGATCGGGCTAAACCAATCCAACAATCTCCCTTGTTGCATCCCTTGTTGCGTGCTGGAATACTAGTGGTAATGGGATGAAATGAAGGTGGAAGGGGGATGGTGTGGGCTGGATGTGGCTGGATTATGGCCAAATCACGACATTATCGTGGCGGGACCGCGGCGGTACTGTGGTGTGATCGCGACGTGTTGTCCCGGTCCAATGACATCTGTAGGGCAGCATCTTCCGGCCAGGAGCCAAGGGAGCAGGAGGTGGCGGGGAAACATTATGGCCGTCACCCCGTCGGGAGAAATTGTGATTAGTCAGTCTCAACATTGATCACAAGACTCATATAATACTATCACTACGAACCACCACGGGGTGTCGTCCTGGACTAGGACCAAATCACGGCGTGATCAAGGCGTGACCGCGGCAAGACCACGGCGTGACCGCGACATGTTGGCCCGTTCCAGCGACATCCGCATGGCAGCATCTTCCGGCCAAGAGAGAAGGGAGCGGGAGGAGGCGGGGCAACATTCCGATCATCGCCCCACTGGGAGAAATTGTGATTAGTCAGTCTCAACATTGATCACAAGACTCATGGAATACTATCACTGTGAACCGCCGCGGGGTGTCGTCCTGGAGTAGGGCCAAATCACTGCATGACCGCGGCGTGACCACGACGTGACCGCGACATGACCGTGGTGTGATTACATCTTGACCGTAGCATGTTGGTCTGGTCTAGAGACATCTGCGGGGTAGAATCTTCCTGCCAGGAGCGAAGGGAGCAGGAGGAGTCGAGGAAACATTCTGGTTGTCACCCTGTCAAGAGAAATTGTGATTATTCATTCTCAACATTGATCAAAATATTCATGGAATACAATCATTATGAACCACCGTAGGGTGTCATCCTGGAGCAGGGCCAAATAACGACATTACCACGGTGTGACCGCGGCGTGACCGCGACATGTTAGCCCCGTACAATGACATCTATGGGGTAGAATCTTCCGGCCATGAGAGAAGGGAGTGGGAGGAGGTTGGGAAACATTCCAGCCATCGCCCCACCGGTAGAAATTGTGATTAGTCAGTCTCAACATTGATCACAATACTCATGGAATACTATCACTATGAACTTCTATGGGTTGTCGTCTTGGAGCTGGGCCAAATCACGGTGTGACATCGGTGTGACCGTGGCGTGACCACGGAAGGACCATGGCGTGACATCGGTGTGTTGGCCCTATCCAGCAACATCCATGGGGAAACATCTTCCGGCGAGGAGCGAAGGGAGTGGGAGGAGGTGGGGAAACATTCCGGTCATCACCCCTCCAGTAGAAATTGTGATTAGTCAGTCTCAACATTGATCACAAGACTAATGGAATACTATCACTGTGAACTGCCGTGGGGTGTCTTCCTAGAACAGGGCCAAATCACGGTGTGACCGTGGCGTGTTGGCCTGGTCCAGCGACATCTGTGGGGTAGCATCTGTCGGCTAGGAGAGAAGGGAGCAGAAGGAGGCTGGGCAACATTCCGACCGTCACCCCACCGACAGATGATAGAATAGATCAACTATTTAATATGCTATAACAAGGGATCTCTAGATAAGGTTATAGAGATCGGCACAATGACGCAACATTTAAAGGATAAAAAATGATAGAAAAGAATCATACACCCTACATAAACCATTTACAAATTCATTCACATTGCCTAAACATGGAGATTTTATTTATAATATTCAAAGCGTGAAAAGGAAATTTTCATGGTCAAGGAATATGCCCACTCGGGCAATGTCATTTGAGTTAAATGAGTATGATAAGCCAATTTATATTATTCAAAGAAAAAAAACTAACTAGCCACAAAACAAACCCCAACAAGAGGCATATGAAAGACTCAAACCAAATCTAAACATGATATAAATAACTATCACTGCTCTTTAGTTTAGAAGACAGGGCACCTCTGTTGGAGGTATTTTATTATAAAATAATGGCATTGATTTATCACACAATTCATTTAATTATATTTAACATTTATTCTAAAACTCATTCAGCACAAATCAAATCCAATAATTTAAGCCACTATATCAGCATGACTATCCCTGTGAGTTTTCACAGACAGTGTACCTCCCTTAGAGGGGTTTTATTATAAAAACATGACTTTATTTATCAAATGAAACAATTATGTTAAATAACACTAATTCAAGATATGCAATTCAATATAATTAAGAAGAATTAAGAAAGAAGCTAAATTTAATTTAAAGCATTCTTGAATTAAAGAGGCTAGAAGAGGGATCCTACCTCAAGGTGGAACCAAACCATCCACTTCAGCTCTTTAAGCTTTCTAACTAAACTTTGTTGCTCCCCCACTGGGTATACACACCTTCACACACATGCAAGGACACCTATCCCCTATGCACACACCCGCATGGCCATGAGAATGTGCAAGGGGATCCTTGCACATATGCTTATATGCATATACCAGTCTCCACTCACCTGCGTATGCATTTATATATATATACATGGGCACACATAGCCCCATACGTACATAATCACTACCATGGATGACTATACACGTAATGGGGGAACCCACATACAAATATTTTCTTACCTATGCACACGCAGGCGAGTCGCCCTTAACTTGGATACTCGAAACCAACGAGCAGGGATCAACGCCCTACACAAAGGATATTATGAACATTAAAACACATAAAGGATGCCACATAACCAGTGAGAAACCAACCAACGGTGTTAAAGCCTTACCTCGATTGGGGGAACCAAATCCACCCGAACCAACACAAAATGATCCAACGCCCTACTGAAAACATAATATGGAGTCAAAATCCCTGAAATCCCCAAATAAATGAGGTGTGATACAAGTAGTAACCATATAATCTTACCTCAGATCAAAGCCGGAAGACTGAATCAATCTGAACCCCATTTTCCCCCCTTTGTAGAATATAATTACCCTTTGTCCACAAAAATAAGTAAAAGACCTAAGTGGACAATGCGATAAAGAAAATAAAATAAAAAATAAACTCAAACATACCTGTCTCCTATGACTATACATGTAACCTCCCAACATATAAGAACCACAATGCCCCATGGGTCAAATCATGTTCCTGCAAGCAAGGGGGAAATAGATCCATGTTTTAAAATGATACTATCAAATAGTACATTGCTATTAATTAATAATTATTTTTCTTATTAATGGTATATAATTAGTTTGGCTTGAGTTTGAGCTTAATTTGGTTATGTTCGATACAAGTTTTTATCCCACCCGATAATAAAAGTTTACTAGAGGAAAAAATTTCTAATAAAATAGAATATATCATAACAAAAAATGGATCCACACCTATGAAGAAGGTTGAATATGATATGAAAGAAAGTATGATCATATAGTCTGATGAGTTATAAAAGGATAAACCAAAAAAATGAAAAACATTGAGAGTTCTCTAATTTATCAAGTGAATATGAAATTTTCAAACAATAATAAACATGTGAAAGAAGAGAAAAGTGGAAATAATGGCCTGGATTTTTAAAAGAAAAGGTGTTAAATCCATACCAATAACAACTAGTGGTATCATACAAAATTTGATTTGTTGCAACTAATATCAAGCCATGATTTAGTGAAAGAAATCTGTTGTAAATAGGAGGGCATATTTGGAGAAACCTAATCATGAAGAAATGGGGGAGTTGGAGATTGATTGTAATGGTTATTCAACATTATCTAAGATTAAATAAGCCTATAGAGACTAACTACACCCCCTGTCCCACCCCCCTTTCCCCACTGCCTCACTGCCCCACTGCCCCACTGCCCAACCCCCCATGCCCTACAGACCCCCCTGCAGACCACCCCCCTGCCCCTGCCCTACAGACCTCCCCACTCCACCCTGCCCCGCTCCCCTACCCTATAGACCTCCCCCTGCCCTGCAGACCTCCACCTACCCTGTAGACACCCCCTGCCCCCTTCCCCCCTCCACCCTGCCCCCTGCCCCCTGCCCCCTACCCTCCTGCACCCTCCCCCCTGTCAGTTTCCCCCCCCCCCACTTCCCCCCTTGCCCCACCCCCTTGCACACCCCCACCCAAATAGAAGATAAATCCAAAATACCAGTAGAATATATATAATCAACTGAACTGTATATAAAATATGCAAGAGACACTAGACAAAAATCTATATCCCATGAGATAAATACAAGGGAAACAAGACATATATAGGAAAATTCTACATAACATGAAGTACTGAGAAGATCCTCTACATTTCACATACTATTGGCTCACTCTTTATCTGTATTGATGACCACTACTATAAAAAATCCCATGCTCCATAATGAATCTCCTAGAATCCCTGAGCGTTTTCTCTGAACAAGACACCTCAAATATATGTCTATCCAAGCCATCTCCCCCCACCTCCCCATGTACTAGACTCCCCCCTAAACCAGTCCCCTCCCCCACAACCATCCCCATAGCTCCACACACCCCCAGCTTGCACCATCCCCCCAACCCCCACCCCTGCATCAGCCCCCCCTAACACCCCTGCACCACCCCCACACTTCCCCTGTACTAGCCTCCCCCCAAAAACGTCCCCCTCCCCCCAAAACCAGTCCCCCCAACACCACCCCCTAGACCCCTAGCTTGCACCAGCCCCCCAACCCCCCTAGAATGCACCATCCCCCCTGCACCACCCCCACATCATCCCCTGTAACAGCCTCCCCCCCCCAAACTAGCCCCCTCCCCCCCAAAACCAGTCCCCTCCCCCACAACCATCCCCTACCCTGCCCCTACACCACCCCCGACCCCCTAGCCTGCACCAACCCCCCTAAACTTTTCAAAACAACAGTTCAACACAGGTATTATTCTATAAATAGAATATAGAATTATTAATACTTGAATAATACCAATCCTGAAATGTATTACAATAAAATGTAATCTGTACATATTTATTAAAAAATATAAACTCACAATAACAAGACATTACATGTAAAATATTCATTTAAAAATTATAAGAGCTTAACATGCTGAAGAGAAACTAAAATTACCATTTTGATTAACACCAAATCAAAAATCACGATTAGTATGAGAAAACAAGATCAAATAGAAGTGATCTCCAACAACACCAATCAATATAAAGCAGTAAAGAAATCATAAAAAGGACACTGATATTTTTATGTGCTTCGCAGAATTGGAAAGAAAGAATCACCATAACCAGGTTTCTCCAAGCACAGTAGAATAAAAGATGATAACCTCATGAACCCTCAGTGGTGTTGCAGTTCCCCCTCTTCACCTCTTTTTCATTATCAGTAACTCATAATTTTCTATCAAATCTGGTTTAGGTTTAACAACACATCAATTAAAAAGTTTAACTTGTACAGACAGATAATTAGAAGTTGAAATTCCCCTATTGAATCCAGCAATGAAAACCGTAGACCACAGGAAGCACAACACCCATTTTAAGCTCACTATTTCTGATAGGTAAATACTCAATGCAAAACGAATGAACTACAATAGTGAAAAAATAAATGAGTTGGTTTTCCAACCCATACCCCAGAAAAAAAATTGAAGGTTCAAGATGCAGTGAAAACATGAGGTGCAATGAGCATGCACCATCAAGTAATTGAAAGAGGAAATAATCATGACTTATAATAAAACTTCATATAATAAGGAAAATGAGTCATCTTATGAGCCAGAAAGCGCAGAAAAACTCCATATAGAAAATCCTGTTGCAACATCAATTTTTTTCGCTCTTCCATAATTAGAAGTGTTTCACTTCATCAACAAAAAAGTCTTCATATTCCTCTCAGACCAACCTGACAATAAAGTAAATAAGCATTGTCCAGCCCTCTGTCCAAGTTAATAAAATGAATATTCAACTAATCATGATTATATAAAACAAAAATTTAAATCATTCTATTAGATATGAATTAACATATAGTCTTCAAGAAGAATGTCCTTAAACAAAAGCATGATTCCAAAAGGATGATCAAAGTGCAGCATGAAAAACACAAGTGATTTATAATTCAATAGGTATATCTGATTAAGAACTCAAAACATTATTTCCACTAATTTGAAAATCCAATCTAGAAATGTGATAAAATATAAAATTAAAAATACTATATTTTATGGTGAAAAGAGATAGGGAACCAAAAAATGATTGCCACTAATTTACAACTCCAATCTGGAAATTTAATACAATAGAAAATAAAAAATACTACATTTTATGGTGAAAAGAGATAGGGAACCACAAGTGAATGGAAGGATACAATCATTCATTATCCTCACACCTACACTAATATAACACTATTAATTTGAAAATAATGAAATAATGAAGGAGCGGAACCACAAGTGCATGGAATAAATAAAATAAAAGTGAAAAATGATGAATATAATGAAGAGTTCCCTTATAAAATTATCTCATTAATTATATAATAATATCTTATAAAATAAATTCACCCACTAAAATAATACCCTAGAATGACTCAAGATCTCAATCCATTCACTCTCTCTTTAGTGTGTTAGGTTAGGTATCGAAAAAATGATTTTCGATAAACTAATTTCACCTACCCATGGTAATTGAGAATGATTAATCACTCCTTTATCACCCCTCACTCCCCTACATCATATTAGAAATGAATGAAAATTATGGTATTATTATGTGTAAACCAAATTAATAGATAAAACCATGATAAAATTTAAAGGCGCATGGATAATAATCTACTACTCATATTGAAACTATCCAATTTCATGAAAATCACACTAGAGAAATGAAAATACAAATTCATTTAAATCCATGGATTTTGATGGGGGGATGTCTCCTCAACCACACCATAGTAGTCTAAACATCATCACCATATAAAAAAAATTAATAAATCAAAAACCATTATGACATATTATAATTTTGTTTAAGACCAATCTATTTATAAGTGGGAATGAGGTTATTTTTCTAATGACCACATCAAGGATATCTTCCACCTATTATTTCAGTGTCGATAGATCAATATCATTATTCATTGGATGGGTTACATATGTCTATCTTTGAGGGTTGTTATGTCTTTATCTAAACTCTTGAATCTCCTATATTTTCTTGACACTCCCATAAATAATTCAATAATATTTAGAAAAATCTTTCCAAGATGTCAATTTTCACTTTTAAATATAGAAAATCGCTTTTTCCCAAATTTTAACACCAATGAACAATTTCCCCATGTTCCTCTTGTTTAATTTCAACATTCCCTAACCAATTCACTCATTATCCAGCTCTGATTTTTCATTTTCTAATGTAGGTTATTCAGTTTTTCCTATGATTTTGAAGACTCTAATTGTTTAGGAATCAATGGTTTAGGTTTTAAAATAGTTTTCCCACTCTTGGGAATAGTCACAACTTTGATTTGTTTGTGAAAGGTTTTTGTGTAACAAGATTCTTCTAAGATATTGAGGAAGGGTAAACCTGGGTGGTAATGGGTTCTATACCCATTTCAATGTTTTATATATCTAATCTCAATGATGAAAATTGATAATTCATTTTCAATATTTTTTTTAAAAATTATTCTAATAATTTATATAGAAAAGATTGGATTCGATGTAGAAATAAGGATGCCTAGTATACCACTAGGGTACAAAAGAAGGTGACTCCTGAGACCCATAAACGGGGATATCAGTAGCTTAAAACATCTTCCAACACATAAAAAAAGATTTTTAGTTTTTCATGATGAAAGGGAGTGTTCTGAACAAAAATATCCTCATAAGTATCAAACATCAGAAGAATTTCCACAATGGTCATAGAAGAAGATGAAATGGTACCAGAAGGAAAATGTATCTAATGTTTCTTTGAATTATATATAAATTCCCATTTTTTGGTTTTTGGATAAAAGATGTACCTCACACAAGACCTGAAATAAAAATCTTATTACAGATATCAAATATGATAAATGTGGATTGGTTCTATTTTCCAATGATGAATAAATCATGATTCAAAAACTACTTGTAAAAATAAATGAAAGATTTCTGAGAAGGTACAAACCAAGTTTAGAAAAGAATCAAAAAAAAGGGGAAGAAAAAAACTCTCACCTGGAATTATGTCGGCCTGTAATGGTGAAGATCAGGAGCATCTGCAATGATCAGCTTTTCCCCATCCCCTAGAAGTGATCTGAGACCTGAAAACAGAGTAACCTCTTATTCATAATTCACCTTTAAACCTAGAAAGTCTGCCACTGTGTTCCTTTAATTCCAAGCCTGAAGAACCTTCAGGTTGTTTTTCATAAACATTTTGCTTCTGCATACGGTGTATTCAGTAGTCCATGGTGTGAGACCGCATCTGAGAAGGGAATTGAAGACCATTAGAGAATCAGTCTCAATTTCATGAAGAGAGATATAATTCTACATACAAATGGTGAGACCGCTGAGCAGAGATCGTCAGGGAGAAGGGTTCCATGGTGATAGAGGTCGTAGGGGGGGGGGGAGGGCACCCCTATGAGAGAGGTTGTCGGGGATGAGGGCACCGCTGTGGGAGAGTTCTTCGGGGAGGAGGGAACCACTGTGAGAGAGGGATTCACCGTGAGATCGTTGGGAGGAGGAGACGTCGTCGGGGAGGAGGGTTGTGCGGTGATAGGGCTGCAAATCGGGGGGGGGGGGAGGATGGTTGTGGGGAGGAGGAGACGACGTCAGGGAGGAGAGTTGTGTGGTGACAGGGTTGCGAATTGGGGGAGGAGAGGAGGGATGTAGAGAATAGGAGACGTTGTTGGGGAGGAGGGATACACGGTGATAGGGGTGCAAATCGGGGGAGGAGGAGGGCTGCAATTCGGGGTAGAAGGAGGAGCCCGATACAGATTGGGAAAAAATGACACCCGCTGTGTAATATTGATTTAGCCACGGAGATTGAATTAAACCGTGGCAATAAAAAAATCTATATCCAAAGACCTATAAAATCGTGGCTATAGGTCCATGGCTATAGACCAAATTTTTAGTAGTGCACTTCCCATCGAACACTTCCACTGCACACAGAACCTAGAAGTGGTATCAGATCAGGGCACATAATTTTTTATAATTATTTAAAAAAAAATTGGTGATTTGTGAATTTATAATTTATTTTACCAATTTAGGTTTAATAGTTATTTTAATCTAAATTGCGAGATCTGTTTCTTCTGCCTTCGTTTCTCATAGATCTAATCAAGACGATTAATTTTATTATTTAAATCAAATCAAGGAACTCATCTGGAGGTGTCAGGTTTCTAGCTAGACAACGCCAAACTACACACCATGTAACTTAATTTACACACCATATAATAACATTCAACACATCAAGATTTGATTCAAAAATCAATTTGATATTATGCATTTATTTTTGCATTAATTATACAATTTAATGTAGTATGTGTTGACCAGAATTAAATAGAACATAGTCAGTTGGACTACACATCGCATATCCCACATACACGGTGTGTAGTCCCTTTGGGATAGAGATGAGCTGTGTATTACATACACTACCTACCTAACTCGTGACCTTGTAACACAAAGTCATCACGGAATGTGGTCCATTGGAAACATTGCGTACTATAAATTTTCCAAGGTATGTTTTACATGCTGAGTCCCTAGGTGTGTATCTCAGATAGATGGTGAGAGGTGTACATGCTGTATAGATCAGATCTATACTTCATGTACTTATACCAAGTTACACATATTTAAAATTTATTTATTTTACTATGTAAACCTTCAAAAATGTACTTGTGTGTGGTCTTAAAGATATGACACACTATGCGATAGGTTTTAATATACATAAATTTTAAATGTTTAATTAATATCTATGTAATGTTCAAATCTATAAATCATGTATTATTTGTATTATATGTTGTCACTCTACATGCATTTAAACACAACATGTTACCAACAAATCATGTAATTTGTGTAATCATATTTTATGTACACATTGTGAAAGTACGTGATGAGTCGTTCATTCCATATGTCACAAGAGTAAAATAGTATACAAAAAATAATACTTGTTGGGAAGAATCATATGGTTATTCACCATGTTTCGTCCAAGGTACATTTCAGTAAAAAGTTAATTTTAAATGAATTTATTAAATTTTTTTAGAATAACAATGGATGATAATATCTAGGAAATTTGGATAAGAATCAAGATAAAAGTATTGATTAATTAAAGATAATAATTAATCTATTCGATCATGATTTACCTTGAATAGGAATGATTAAGAATTGAATGCTAGTTTTATTAAATGCATAATTCATTATATGAATGTGGATGATCATGAGATAAACTAATCCTTTTGTATATGATTGGTTTCCTTTAATTTATTATTAAATTAAATTGTTGGCATGTGTGCCTATCTCCTCATTATTATATAGGGTTTGTGTGCCCATGGTTTCTTTTATGTAAACCTCATTTTTCTCTCACCTACATGTGAGTGAAAGTCATATTTAATAGATGGAGCTCCAAATCAAGTGGAGGTGGTTCAAGTTTAGAGTTGAGGTGAAACCAATACAAGGAGATACAAAGGTGGATAGGTGGAAAGCTATAAACATGAACCTCAATTGGTTCAAGTTGTTTCTCCCCTGGGTCAATAGTTAGTTTATCAACCACTAGATAAACAAACCATTAGTATAAGCTCATGATCATACCATTTATTTTATTTCTGTCAATTTTCATGGTTATTTCTTTATGGATGTTTTTTCTTGATCACATAATTAAAGAATTAACAAGCATGCAAGATGGAGGTAAAATAAACATGCTTATGCATAAATATTATCTAAGATATGGTTAATCAATTAAGTAATCACTGTTAATGTTAACAAGAATGTGATAAAGATAATAATTCGAAATTTATTCATAAAAGGATAAAATCCATCAATAAAATATTAAGTTGGTATAACCTTCCATTAATTAAGTTAGAATCAAACCATAGTTCAAAGTTCTTAACCAACCAAACTTGGGGTGCTTTCAATTATCGAGGAATTCTAACATGAGGTTTTGGGTTGACTTAACTTGGTTATCATCAATGGTTGACTGACAAAGAAGGACTTTGTGTAACTGAGAGGAAAATGTTGAGGAAATATAAAATTAATGATTTTAGGATTGGGGAGTCCACTCAATAGATTAAGGAACTATAAATTAATGCAGTTTTCATTTTAAATGCCTGCCTAAAACCATTCGAGTTTCTTGACCAACCAAAGTTGGGGTAATGGGAAGTGAAATATGGATCCTTTCCACTGAAATATATAAGAAATTTGATATTATTAATCCAATGGTGAGGTATATTGGTTTTTGATAAAATAGTGGGAGACTAATAAATATAATATTTATTTATTTGTCTAGATTTTATCAGATAAAGTAATAAAATTCTAATTATCTTATTTTTTAGAAACAATAATAAAATTAATTCAAACATATCATTATAATCCATACTTGAGAAGGAAAACCTTATTACTAGAACAAATTTCTAAGAGTGTCAAAGGTTCCTACTTGTCATCCATCAACATGAAAAGAAATTGTATTTGATGGAATAACCTTTACCAGTTGTGATTGGAAATGAGGCAAGTGATGAAGAACTATCACTATATGAGAAACATATGAATGATGCTATAGATGTTCAGCGCTTCATGCTATCATCCATGTCCAATGAGATTTTGAAGAAACATGAGGACATGGATGCCTACAACTTGATGTCTCACCTTCGGGATCTTTATCAAGAAAAGGAAAGAAAAGAGAGGTAAGAGATCTCCAATGCTTTGTTAACAACTAATCTTGGAGAGTCTGTGTTAGCTGGGCCTCATATAGTCAATCTTATCACCTACATTGAATTCCTGGACATCTTAGGGATTAAATTATCAGATGAGTTGCATACAGATCTCATACTTTCATCACTACCCAAGTCCTTCTATAGCTTTATTCTCAATTATAATATGAGCAATAATGAGAAGAGTCTTTCTTAGATTTTGACCTTGATTATACAATTGCATAAGGATATGAGGCATGATAAAACCATGGTCTTTATGATGAACAAGAAAAGGAAGAACAAGGAAAAGGGTCATATGACTTATAAAAATTCTAAAGCTCCTGAGTACCATCCTTCCAAGAAGAAGAATATCTATAGGTAGGGAAAGGAAAAAAGAAGAAGTATATTTTTCATGTGGAAAGAAAGACAACTAGAAGAGGAATAGATCTTCGAAGTAAGGGGAAGCTAAAGGTGAGTTCATTATCAAGTGCAATATATCCATTCCTACACATTAGGAATTTGATATATCTTTTAGTGCTCACATTTATATCCAAATGCAAGAACCGAGTAAATTCCATAAAATTTTCAGAGGAGAGGTGGATCTGCGAGCTACCAGTGGTGCAAGGATTTCTGTGCTATCCATTCGTGTCTATCACTTATCGTGGCCAATGGGAATAATTTTTTTTTAATAGATTGTTATTATGTACCTATAGTTACCAAGAACATAATTTCTATGTCATGTTTAGATACATATGGGTTTATTTTAAAATTTGGAAATAAAATCTATTTCTTTTATATGCAAAACATATGTTATGGTATGGAACATTTAAATAATTTTATTTATGTATTAAATTAAAAAACAAGTATTAGCAATTGATAATGAATCATGTTCACACGAATCATATAACACCTAGTTGTGCCATCACCATGTTGGTCATTTAAATGAGAAGCATTTGAAAAAGATCTATCAAGATGGTTATTTAGACTATTCTCATCTAAAACTACTTGATAAATGTTATTATTGTTTACATGGAAAAATGACCAAACCACTATTCAGTAGACAGGAAGAAAGGGCTATAGAACTTTCAGGATTGGTACACACTGATGTGTGTGGACCATTTCCAGTAGAAGCTATAGGTGGATATTCTTACTTCATTAATTTTATTGATGACTTGAGTAGATATGATTATATCTACTTGATGAGTTATAAGTCCAAGTCCTTTGAAAAATTCAAGGAATTTAAGAATGAATTAGATAATCATATTTGTAAGATGATAAAGAATCTTTGATCAGATCTAGGTGGTGAATATATTAACCAAGAGTTCATCAAATATCTTCATGATTTTTGGATTTTATATCTACTCACTCCACCTTATACACCATAGTGTAATGGTGTTAGTGAAAGGAGTAGCTATACCTTGTTAGGAATGGTAAGGTCGATGTTGAGTCATAAAGATCTTCCATTATCCTTTTGGGGACATACATTACAAAATGCGAAATACACATTAAACCAAGTACTAACTAAAGTGGAAAATGGAATTCCTTTAGAGTTATAGAGTGGAAATTAATCCATTTTATTTCATACATATGTATGTGGTTGAAAGGAATTTTTTAAGATCTTATCATGAAAAAAACTAGCACCTTGGGGCATGAAGTGTATCTTTATAGGGTATACCAAGGAAAAAAAGGGATAATACCTATACAAAAGTGATTGTCACTGGGCAATCCATCTTTCTTGAGGGAGAACATCCTTAAAAATGTATAGTGGTAGAAAGATTAAATTCGATGAAGTTAATGCTCAAGATATACAAGAGTTGGTATAGTAAAAAATTCCACAGATCCCCATGGAAGAAGTAGTTCTTGAAATAGAAGTAATGTATAGGAGTGTAAGAGAGGTAAGAGAGCCAGAGAGATATGGTTTTCTAGTCACTGAAGATGGTGATTCCTTATTGGTTGGCATTGATGAACCTATCTCCTAAAAGGAGGAAGAATAGAGATTAGGAGCTGCAAGATGGCTACAAGCTATGAATTCTAAGATGGATTATAAGTATTAAAACCAAGTTTGGGTTCAAGTTAATGTGCCAGTTGATGTAAATCCTATCACTTTCAAATGGGTAGTCAAGAGGAAACTGGACATGGAAGGTAAAGTAAGTACTTATAGACTAAGGCTAGTGGATAAAGGGTTTAAATAGAATCCATGAATTGACTACGATGAAACCTTTTCACTACTTTCCATTTTTAAATCCCTCCGAATCATAATTGATATAATATCTTACCATGACTATGATATTTTGAAAATGGATATCAAAACTGCATTCCTTAATGGGAACCTTCAGGAATATGTCTATATGACACAACCATAAGGGTTTGTGACTCTAAGTTATGCAAAAAATATTTTCAAGTTATAGAGATCCATTTATGTATTGAATCATGTATCAAGGCCATAGAACATTTGATTCAATGAATCCATAAAATAATTTGGTTTCATTAAGAATAAATGTGAGTTGTTTGTTTACAAGTGGTTTAATGGAAATGCGGTCATTACCCTAGTAGTATATGTTGATGAAATATTACTTATTGGAAATGACATATGAGTCATACAGTTAGTTAAGTATTGGTTAAACAAGTGTTTCTCCACAAAGGACTTAGGTGAAGAATCCTAAATTATAGGGATCAAGATCATTCATGATTGATCGAAGAGGCTATTTGGACTAAGTCAAAGTACATATGTTGACTAGATACTAAATATATCTAGCATATAACAATCCAATAAGGGATTAGTTCAAGTGTCACATGGTTTACATATTTCTAAGAAAATGTTTCCTTAGATACAACATGAGAAAGAGATAATGAGTAAGATCTCGTACGCTTCAGTGATAGGATCAGTCATGTATTCCATGTTATGTACTAGACTTGATTTTTCCTATGCACTGAACATGGTAGGCATATATCAAGAAGATCCAGGAGAATAACATTAGACCACTTTTAAGGCTATCTTTAAGTATCTAAGAAGAACTAAAGATATGTTCCTACTATATGGAGGAGATGTGGAGCTGGTCATTAGAGGTTATACTGATGATAGTTTTCAGATAGTTCAAAATGATATGAAGTCACAATCATGATATGTTTTTTATCTCAATGGGGGATCTATAAGATAGAAGAGTTTAAAGCATCCAATTTTCGCTGATTCTACAGAAGAGTCTAAGTATATAGAGGCTTATAATGAAGCCAAGGAAGCTATTTGGATTAATAAAATTTTCTGGGAGTTTGATTTGGTACCTAGTAGTAAAGATCCAATCACATTGTATTATGATAATATTATAGCAGTGGATCTTGAAAAAGAGCCAAGGTCACACCAATAGACAAAGAATATACTCTAGAAGTATCACATCTTGTGGGATTTATATTAGATGGGTGAAGTTGTAGTGAGACGAGTACCCATAGAAGAGAACATGACATACCCTTTGACTAAAGGCCTATCTCAGCAGAAGCATGAATATCATGTGAGAGCTAGCAGACTGAAGGTTGTTAGCAGCCGTCTCTAGTGCAAGTGGTAGACTGTTGGAGTTGGTTCCCTAGAACCAACATCTATATAATTTATGATAAACATGTATTCATTGTTTTTAATAATAACAAACTACTTATCACATCATGATTTTTCTTCTACGTGAGATAATATGTGATAATGTCCTGAGAGTAGTTGTCGCACTAAAAGGTCATTGCAGTTCCCCGCTATGAGGAGAACCCAGAATTTCTATGACGCTATTCTTGAATATATGTTCTATAGCTAGATGATATCATTTTAGAGACACAAATGACACATGCTATCATGGGTGGATACTCATAGGACTTTGAGGCACCCACTCATGGTGTACTCCCTTAGTAATATCCAGTAGGATATTTTTACAATGAGAACCGCTAGTAGGAAACCCACATTTATATGTGTCATTATTTGTTCTTATATTAGGATGTTAGTATTGGTACATAGGATTTAATATTATCATTAATGAGTATTATGATTTGTGCACTTAGATGTATTTATGAAAATAATTATGACAAATGTTTAAGGTGAGGTAGGATACGTTGGGTACATCACGAATAATATTGCATTAATGAATAATGTGAGAAAGGATTTATATTTTTTTTTCATTGATATAAGTTAATATCTCATTCCCTATGATGAAAATGATATAGCCTAAATAAATCCATGTCCATGGTGTTCTATAGTGAAGTTCTATTTCTAGAAATTCAAAGAAAGAGATATCGAGCACATAGGTTGATAGAACCGACATAAAACCTGCTCAATTAGAGATATCTTGATAAAGAGATTATATTACATAGTAAGCATCTATATGAGGTGACATGTCATTGCAACATTAACTACTTTCTCTATGAGTGACTTGGCATGTTGCAAGATGCAAACCTTGGAATTTAGGATGTTTCGCCTAATGCCACTAAGAAAGAGGCCTAGAGGGTCACACAATAACTGTATCTAGAATCTTAGTTAAATAATTTATTATTATTTATTATTTAACTGGTTGAATAAATATTATTCTTGGAAATGGTTTAATAATTAATCATGTATGCTTGATAACATTTATTCTATCACTAGTTATTCGAGAGAATAAATATTGTAAGCGAAATATTTAATAAATATTTATTTTCTTTTTACTAAATATAATATTTATTTATTTATTATAGAATAATGTTGTGATTTCTGTTTAATAAATAAATAGACATTATTCAAGGCCTGATAAATATTGTGGAGGAACGACGAACCGAGTTTAATTGTCTAGTGAGAAATATTAAATATTGATTATTATTTAATTATATAATATTTAATTATAATTTACAAGTTAAGCACTTGTCAAAAAATAATAATAATAATATTATTATTTGAAATAGGGTTTTTCTAGGATTAAATAAAATAATTAAGGTTAGTAGTGAAATTGTTTTATTTTCACCCTAGAAATATAAATACCTAATTATGTTATTTTCTCAAGATCTAATTCAGTTGTGCACAATAAATCTTAGAGGATCCTGTTAAGCCTATAGAGCTCCCTTCTCCAAGAATGCTCCCAAGAACAGTGAACAATATTCCTCCACCAGATCAAGGAAAAGATTTGGAAGCGATTCTCAAGGCGATCAAGGTGGACGACACAAGCACGAGGATCTTATGTGCTATCACCTAAAGACTCCTTCAGGGATGTCTAGACATTTCTATAACATGTGTGGATTACCACTAGAGGAAATATACAGTTGGTTTCTATAACCCAATGATGGTTCACCACAAACCTGTCATCAGATTCATCAATGGAGAAATAACTCCTTTGAGGTAATTCTTTATATAATTAAATTAATTATAAAAAATATGTGTTGATCTCCCATCTCTTTGGTTCCAGCATGATTAATTTTTTCTATATTTTATCCAGTTCCATTGATCACGATGATTAAAAATTGTATTGATCTTTGATTGATCATTGATCATGAAAAAATCAATGTCAGGCACTGCCCATCACACGCTTCTGTTGCGCATGAAACCTACAGGGTTTAGTATGGATTTTAGTAAAAATATTTATTTGAGGAAGAATAACTTTATATTTTTTGGAAATAAGTTTAATGTTACTAGTATCCTTTGAGTTTATCCTATATTTTATATTAAAGTAATAATATTCAATTAAGATTATTTGATTTTGTGGAAAAAAATAATCTATATTGTATACTTTAGCAGTTACAAATTGATTTAATTATTAATGTTATTTTGAGGTTGTTCATAATATTTTTTTATAATGTGATAAGAATTATATTAATATAGTTTTATAAAAAGTACAACCCACATTCCGAGTGACAACTCATCATATCTGGCAAGGTCATAGAGATTTAACCCACAATCAAAGGGAAACGAGGGTGTAACACCTACCGCAATAATATGTGATGTTAAGGTTTGTATGAAATTTTTTTTTCTTAAATGATTTGGTGGATAAATATTATATTTCCGTTGAGAAACATATTATATGATCAAATATTTTTTGGTTTTTAGGATTTTGAGGTAACTAATGATATTTTTTGAAATGGTTCATTGGATTGGCATATATGTAACACTTGAGTAAAACATGTGATTTAGCATGAAAGATTAGTTGTTTAGAACACAATTAATTTTTTTTTATGTTGAGGTTATTTGGGATGGAGTTTTATTTATTTTTTGAATATTATAAGTTGAGATTTGGTGGATATTTTGAAGTAAAATGTATTATTTATTTATATGAACGTTTATATGTTTTTTATGATTATTGGATTTGGTGGCCTAGAACTAGAATCTATGTACTTTATGATAACCTCTATTCATTGTTTTGAATGTTAATAAAACCCATATCACATAATGATTTTTATTCTAGATGACATAGTATGTGATAATGTCTTAAGATTAGTTGTCGCACTGAAAGGTCATATTAGTTACCCACTACGATGAGAACCCAAAAGTGTGTATTCTTAAATATATATTCTATATCCAGATAAAATCATTTGAGGGAAAAATAATGCATGATATCAGGGGTGGAGAATCATATGACTTTTAGGCACCTTCTCATGGTGTACAACTTTATTATTATCTAGTGTAGGATATTATGAGAAGGAGACCCACCAGTAGTAAATCTTCATTTATATGTGTCATTGGATGTTCCTATATATGGACATGTGTATTAAACTATAGACTTTAAGATTATTATTATTGAGTATTATAAGTAGTTTAATTTAATGTATTGATGAAAAACATTATAACATATGTTCACATCAAGGTAGGATACATTGGGTGTGTCACGAGTAATATCTCATTAATGAATAATACAAGAAATTATTTTTCACTTCAGTTTATTAATGGAAGTTGATATATTAGTTACTTTAATGTAAATGATATTGAAAAATAAATCCATGGCCATTGTGTTCTATAGTAAATTTATATTTTCAAAATTTTGAAGAAAGAGACATCAAACACATAGGTTGATAGAACTAGCATGCAACTTGGTTGATTAGGGATATTGTGAAAAGGGGATTATATTATATAGTAAGCATACATATGATGTATTATGTTATTAAGGAATTAACATGTTTATCTATGAGCACCTTGGAGTATTTCTAGACACTGACCTTGAGATTTAGGCTTCTTCACCTAATTTCATTGAGAAATAGGACTAGAGGGACACACACTAAGTATATCCGTAAACTCAGTTAAATAATATTTTTATTTAAAAACTTGAATAAATATTATTATCACACATGGTTTAACAATTATTCATGTCTACTTGATCGCATATATTACATCACAAGTTATTTGAGAGAATATTTTTTGAGATGAATATTTAATAAATAAATATTTCTTTATTTGTTGAATATAATATTTATTTATTTATTGACGAAAAATGTAGTGATATTTACTAATTAAATAAATAGTCATTATTCAAGGCCTGATAAATATTATGGATGAATGGTAGACTAATTTTAATGGTATGGTGATGAATAATATATATATATATATATTGAATATTATTTGAATAAATAATATTTAATTTAACTTTTGAGTTTATCACATGTCAAGAAATATTAATAATATTATTATTTTAGACATGGAGTTCCATAGGGATTACAAAAATAATAAGGGTGCATGTGAAATTATTATTTTATAACCCTAGTGGTATATAAACCTAATTATATTATTTTCGTAAGATATCCAATTCATTTATTGTGCACAATAATATCCAGAGAGAGTCCTATCAAATACCTAGAGAACTCCCTCTCCAAGAATGATCTCAATAGTGGAGAGCGATCCTCCTCTACCATCAATCTAAATTCTAGAGAGATCAAAGAGAACCCTTACTTGAAGTGGTTCTTAGGGTGATCAAAGGTGAGAAATGAAAACATTATGATTTTTCATACTAGCTCCTAGAGATTCCTTCAACGACATTCTGAGGTTTGTAGAAGATGTGTGGATCACCATCAAAGGGAATCTATTCTTGATTCCTAAAATGCAATGATAGTATGGCATAGAGACATTTTTCGATCCATCAATGAAAAAATAATTTATCACAAGGTAATTATTTAATTGCTTAAATTAATTATAAATAATAAGTGATGATCATGTTCTTTGGTTTCAGAATTTATCTATTATCTATATTCTTTGATTCAATTACACTGATTACACCATTTATCATCATGTAAATCTTGGATTAATCATCGATCCTGAAAAAAAGATGAGTTGTACATGCCCCATCCACTGCTTCCACTGTACCCGAAATCTATAAGTGGTATTATATGGGTTCACATAATTATTTATAATTATTTAAAGATTATTGATTGATTTATGCATTTCTTATTAGTTTTCAATTCTAGTTTAATCGTTGTTTATCCCAAATTTTTAGATCTACTTTATTCCTCTTCGTTTATTGAGAATATAATGAAATTGATTAATTTTACAAAAGAAATAAATTTTAAGATCTCATTCGGAGGTTCTGAGGAGTCTGGACGGACAACACAAGAGTATATTCCATGTAACCTGGAGGTACATACTATATACACATGTTTAATGCACTCAGAATTAATTCAGAATTAAAATTTTTTGTGTATTTATTACACATGGTGAATTTAATTACTCATCACATGTTGATGGGGGCATTCCTAGAACATGGTCAATCATAGTACACACTATGTAACTTCCATACACGATGTGTAGTCCTTTATTCATATATGGGCCTTGTATCTTCTTACATGGTCTACATGACTGGTGCTCATGTAACTCAGAGACCACATATCATGTATCCCATGCACATTCCCTGTAATCTAAAATTTTCCATCTCATAGTTACACATTGAGTCCCTAGGCGCGTGTCACTGATAGATAGTGAGAATAATACATGACATGTAGCTGCAATGCACAAATCATGTACTTTTACCAAATTAAACATAATTAAAGATTAATTTTATATACTATTTAAACATTATTAACCTGTGTTCCATGTGGTCATTAAGTTAATAGTACATTTCATGTGACAGTATTTATATATATAAATTTCAAATTAATTTATGTGAAATGCTTGAATCTGCATATCATGTATAGGTCTTATTACAATTATTTCTCTATACACATTGAAGAATAACACACTATGTAAACACCATGTATTCTATGTGGTTATTAATTTGATAGTAAATTAAATTAAATTACAAGATAAGTCATGTATTCCACATATCACAAGAGTAAACATTATATGAGTATAATACACATTGGGTAGTTTAGATGGGTACTCATTTTATTACCTCCAAGGTATATTTTTTTACAAAGAAAATTTAAATAAATTTATTTAATTTTTTAAAAATTATGATGGATAAGAATCTTAATAAAATTTGGATGATAATTAAGATGAAATAATTGATTAATTAAAAACGATAATTAATTTATTTGAGTCTGATTTATCCTTAATAACAATGATTAGAATCAAATGATAATTTTATAAAATGCATAATTAGTTTCATGCATGTGGATGATCAAGAGACTAGACCATAAATTTTTATGTGATCATTTTATTTTAATTTATTATTAAATAAAATTGTTGGCCTGTATGTCATCTCTCCTCTCATTATGTAAGGGTCTGTATGCCCATGGGTTCTTTTATGTAAACCCATTAACTAATCCTTCAGTTCCCCTCATCTATGTGTGAGTAATATCATATGTAATGGCTGAATTTACCATGATAGTGGAGGCAGTTCAAGTTTGGAACTGAGGAGAACCCAATCCAAGAGAGATACATAAGTGTATAGGTGGAAAGATGCATCACTAACCATAAATGGTTTAAGACACTTTCTCCCTAGGTTTATGGTCAGTTTATCATCAACTAAATAAACTAACCATTATTAAAATATCACGATCATACCATTTTATTATTTTATTTCTATTATGTTTCATGGTTATTTTATTATGGATGTTTTTTGTGATCACATAAATTAATGAATAAACAAGCATGAAAGATAAAACTAAAATAAATTGATTTATGCATAAGAATTATCTAATATATGGTTAATCATTTAATTAAATCCAATTAATATTAATAGGTATGTAATATATAGAATAAATGAAAATTTATGCATAAAGATAAAATCCCTAAATTAAATATATTATGTTGGTATAGCCTTGTACTACTTAAGTCAAAATCAAACCATAGTTTAGAGTTCTTAACCTCCCAAAGTTGGGGGTCTTTTATTTTCTAAGGAATTCTAACTTGAATTTTTGGGTTAAATTAACTTATTTAACATCAAGGGATGATTTTCAAGGTAATAATTAGTAAAACTGAGAGGAAAAGGTTAAGTAAATCCAATTTAATGATTTTGGGATTGAGGAGTCCAATCAACATATCAAGGAACTGTGAGTTAATTCAATTGGCATTTGTAATACCTACCTAAAAACCATAAAATTTATTGAATAACTGAATTTGGGGTGATGAAAATGGTAATATGGATCATTTATACTATAATCTCTAAGAAACATGATTTTCCAAAAGAATGGTGAGGGGTATTGGGTTTTAATAAAATTGTGGAAAATTAAAAAATATAATATTTATTTATTTTTCTAAATTTTATAAAATAATATACCAAAAATATACTCATATTATTTAAAGAAACAATAGTAAAAATGAATTAAAACATATCAGTGTGATTCATACTTGATAAGAATAACCTTTTCACCATAAAAATTTTCCAAGAGTGGAAAAAGTTCTTTCACATTATCCTATACCCTAAAAGGAAATTGTATATACTGGAAGTACCTATTCCAGATGAAGCTAGTAAAGTAGATAGTGAGTAATATTGGTCTATCTTTGAGAAACATTTTAATGATTCCATAGATGTTTAGTGTTCCATGTTATCATCCATGAATAATGACCTTCTGAAGAAACTTGAGGTCATGGATGTGTATAGTATGATGTCTCGACTTCATGGTCTCTATCAAGAGAAGGTGTTAAAAGAGTGATAAAAGATCTCAAATTATCTTTTTACAAATAATCTTGGAGATTTGGTGATAGGTAGGCCTCATGTAGTTAATATTATTGGCTATATTGAACACTTAGACATCTTTGGGATTAAACTCTCAGATGGGTTGAGCATAGATCTCATATCTTACTCACTACCGAATAATTTATTATTAATTATTACATGATTAATAATGATAAGAGTCTTTCAGAACTTTCTACTCTTATTTTCCAAGTGGACAAGGACATGGGGCATGACAAAATTAGGGTCCTTATGGTGAATAAGAAAAAGAATAAAAATTAGAAGGGGGTAAATAAATATAACAAGTCTAAGTATCCCTAGTACCAACCTTCCATGAATAGAAATATCTATAGGCAGGGCAAGGAAAATTAAGTGGTATATTTTTTATGTGGAAATAAGGCCACTGGAAGAGGAAATGAACCCTGAAGCAAGGGGAAGGTAAAGGTTCATTCATTATTGAGTGTAATCTTTCAATATCTACACATTGGATATTAGATAAAACTTATGGTGCTCAAATATGTATCTAAATGTAGGAATTAATTATATTTTGAAAGATTTAGGAGAGGGGATTTACAAGCTTCCAATGGTGCAAGGTTGGCTGATATAGCCACTGGAGACTACGACCTTTTATTTCCAACAAGAATGATATTGGTTTTAGGATATTTTTATTATGTATCAATAGTTACGAGGAATATAATTTATGTATCCTTCCTAGATACAAATGTATTTATTAACAAATTTAGAAATAAAAGTTGTTTATTTTATAAAGACAACATATGTTATGGCATGGTACATTTAAATAATGGTCTTTATGTATTAAATTATGAAAAAAAAGTATTGGAATAGATAGAAAATAATGTTCGCATGACTCATATAACACCTAAATATGGAGACACTATATTGGTTATGTAAATGAAAATTATTTTAAAAATCTCTATCAATATGGTTATTTAGACTCTTTTAAGATGATTCCACTTAAACGATGTCATTATTGTTTACAAGGAAAAATGAAAAAATCCATTTGGTGGATAGGGTGAATTGGATATGTCTACTTAATGAGGTATAAGTATGATTCCTTTGATAAATTCAAATAATTCAAGAATGAAGTAGAGAATCAACTTGGAAAGAAGATAAATAAGCTTTAATCTGATCTATATGGTGGATATCTTAACTAAGATTTTATCAAATTTCTATTAGAGTTTTAGATTCTATCTTAACTCACTCCACCTTACACACCATAGTGGAATGGTGTTAATGAAAGCATGAACCATAACTTATTATACATTGTAATGTATATGATGAGTCATGAAAATATTTTATTATCATTTTGGGGATATGTATTAAAAATTTCATCGTACACACTAAAATGAGTACCAACTAAAGCATAAAAAAATAATTCCCTTTGAGTTATGAAGTGGAAAGAAACCTGTTTTGTCATATACACATGTATGGGGTTGTGACATGTTTGTTAATTCCTTTTCTGGAAATAAACTAGCACCCTGAGGCATAAAGTGTATCTTTATATGGTATCCTAAGGAAAAAATAGATACTACTGATACAATCAATCAGACAAGAAAGAAACTGTCACTAGAAAATCCATATTTCTTGAAAGAGAGCACATGATCAAAAAGTATAGTGGTAGAAATATTGAATTTGATGAATTTGATGCTCAAGATGCATAAGAGTTGGTACAAGAATATATTCCATAGGTCCCCATGGAAGAAGTAGTTCATAAAAAAAGTACTTAGTAGGATAAGAAGAGAGGTATGATAACCTGAGTTATATGGTTTTCTAGTTACCGAAGATGGTGACTCATTATTGGTTAATAATGATGAACCTATCTACTAAAAAGAGGTAGTAGAGAGATCAGAATCTATAGGATGGTAAGAAGTCATGAATTCTAAAATAGATTCTATATATCAAAATCATGTTTGGGGTTTAGTAGATACGCCAATTAATGTAAATCTAGTAGGGTGAAAATTAGTATTCAAGAGAAAACTAGACATTGAAGGTAAATTAAATAATTATAAATCAATGATAGTGGTTGTCACGAACCAACCCGGGTCAACCCTGAACCGGTCACCCGAACTGGTCCATGACATGGCTTGAGAGGCGTTCCCGATCCTCTCGGGCTGGCGACAAGTGCCAGGGAATCAACAGAGGCTGTGGGAATGATCATTTTTTCACGAACCAACCCGGGTCGACCCTGAATCGGTCACCCGAGTCGGTCCGCGATATGGCCCGAGAGGCGTTCCCGATCCTCCCGGGCTGGCGAGAAGCGCCATGGAATCAACAGAGGCTGTGGGAATGATTTTTCCCAGTAAAAATAAATAAATAAAGCAGTAAAAATTAAACATAGAAGTGAAAAATAAATAAAAATAGTGAAGTAACTAACACGAACAAAATAAAATAAAACTAACCAAAAGAAAAAACCACTATCTCTGTGTGACCTTGCGGGTCACTCTCCAACGAATGACCAAACGCCGCCTAAGGCGAATGCACCCAAGATTTAGCCTGCACAAACACTAAAAATAGAAAATAACTATAGGCGTGAGTATTATAACTCAGTAGGCTAACCTGATATCTATTCCCAATGCACTACCTTTAAATAAATAATCTACCAATTCCAGGTTTTAACTAGATTATATAAAATATCAGTTTTCACACACACTTTCATTTCTAAAACAAGAATCAGTCCATTGCTCTTTTTAATTTAAAAATAACAAGTTTAATGTTTGAAAGGAATAGGTACATTTCATTTTAAAAAATCTTCTGCAAACAATTTAGGAATCCAAACTTCAATTATTAGCCAAAAATTAAAACCACACATAACACACAACACACGCCAAGGGCAATGGGAAAAATGGAACACACGAGCCAGCAAATGAACTAGACTTCTCAACCATATACCACATACAAATAAACACTAAAAGAAACGTGGGTCGAACCTAGGAGATCGTGAAAAATACAGAACGCACTATACATGTGACTCATCCTAAAAGCATGCTCTAACTCGATGACATCATAATTCCCTAATGCTAAGCATAGCCCTGCATGGCCTAACCGAGGGGACCAATCCCCATAGTAGCAATAACTCAGTAATCCCCTGCTATGGGGCCACTATCCAGTGCATAATCTAAACTAGTGCAGTAATCATTCTCAGAAGACTCACTCACTATGCCAGGTTCCCATGTCAACACATACAATAAAAATGGGTGCGTCCACAATGTAAATCAATCAGTCACAATGCAAAAATATCACACAAAACTCACACAATCGAACGTACACAAAAGATCACCCCTTACTAACCCCAAAGTGAGTTTTTACAAAATAATTTATTTTATTAATTTTCCAAACAGGCCTTCACCAACTCCAAAGAAAAACCTCATTTCTCAAGAAAACCCAAAACACTTTCTCAGAAGAAATCATTTATCTTTTAAACCAAAACTACATTTTACATTTCGCAAATTATGTTTAAAATCCATACGGGAATTATTTCACTACTGGGTGTCTGTTTGACAAGAAAATATTTCAAGTGTATTCTATAAAATAAACAACTCTTTTTACTCCAAAAAATCATTTAAAAATTAATTATCTTATATTATTTCTTACTTATTAAAATTAATAAAACAACAAGAAATTAATAAATTATAAATTAAAAGGTGAGTGCAGTGGGGGACCTACCTCGAGACCGAGATGAAAAGGAAGATGCATGTCCGACACCACAAATTAAGGTCCAACGTACAACAAACAAAACACTAAGAACTCAAAACACAACCAAAAACCCCTATTAAATTATATGAAACCAAGCAGTGGGAAGAAACCCTCACCTAGAAACTAAAGAGCGATGAAGACGCAACTCAGAAAACTAGGCGCGGTGATGACACTCACTCGGAAACGCCCGCATGGGTCCCAAAAAGTCAAACCGACCCAAATAATATTTAAAAAAAAAAATCTATTCAAACTAGGATAATATATACACACACACACATATATATATATACATATATATATATATATATATATATATATATATATCAAATAAAAATATTAAAGGAGAATAAAGTAAAAGAGGTATACCAACGGGGGGGTTATGATTGGAAACATTCCGCCGGAGGGCGTCGCGCCAGAACAGCAGAAGGCACATGGCTAGACGCAGTCCGACCAGGGGCTGCAGGTGAGGTCCACTAGACAACGGTAGTGCGAGGCGAGCGACTGGCAGAATATGAGTAAGCTGGACAACGGCAGGCAGCAGCGGGAGTTGGGGCTGAGTAGGGATGGCGGTTGGAGCGCAGCAAGAGGCTGTAGAAGGGGAAACGCAGGAGGCAGGTTCTACCAGAGTTCCTGACAGAGGCAATACTGTGCTGGCCGTGGAGGTGATGGGAGCTAGACAGAGAGGCGATAGAAAGAGAGTGAGTCCGTTTGGCTGGGGAGGGCAAGGCCGTGCTAGGTGGAGAGGTGTTGGGTGAGACAGAGCTGGTTGGCCGGAAGGAGGGGAGCGGGCCACCGCCGGTGGGTCACGCTAAGCAAGGAGGTGGGCAGTTGGACTGCACCAGCGGGGCTGCGGGGGGGGGGGGGGTGCGACGGGGTAGAGTCTGGAAGAGGTCTAGCAGAAAGGTGGCAGGGTGATCCAGACTCTTAGTGGGTAGACGAGGGAAGAGGAGGAGCGGGATGTGCACCGTGGGCTGCAGCAGGTACGCGAGGAGAAGTCAAGTCGCTGCTTGCAGAGGGATGGTGCGGGACTCACAGGGGAAGATGAGGGCACTACTGAAGGAGGAGAACCGGGCAGGTTCTGCGGGGTGCAGCGAGTGCTGGGGCCGGCAGATGCTGTCCAGGGAGGCCGTAGGTGCCGCTGCAAGGGGGAGACGGGGTGCGCTACAGGGCATGGGCGGTGCTGGAATGGGTGAGGCAGCCTGAGGGAGACATGGCGCTAGAGGGGTGCTACATCATGTCTAAGGCACAGGCAAGGTCGGCGTCAGGGAGGTCTGAGGGCTGCGGAGGCCTGTGCGTGGGCAGCTGTGCGGGGAGCAGGAGGGTAGCGTGGGTCTGGCGGAGAAGGCAGGAGGCCTGGCGGAAGCAGGTCGTTGCATGGGAGGGTGGCACAGCTGGCGGATAGGGAAGTCAGCATCCGGAGGCGCCGGACAAGGCTACTGGGATATGCTACTAGCTGGATGCAGCAGCGTGAAAAATAGAAAAAAAAGAGAGAAGGGATGTAGGGGACCGGGTCGCGCACAGGACATGGGGTAAGGGAGCACCGCATGGAAAAAATAAAAAAAGAAGAGGAGAAAGAGAGGAAAAGAAGAAAGAATAAGAAGAAATACAGAAAATAAAATAAAATAAAACAAAGTAAATAAATAAAAACAATAATAATACCAATATTATTATTAATACTAATAATAATAATAATAACAACAACAACAACAACAATAATAATAATAAGAACAACAACAACAATAATAATAACAACAACAACAACAATAATAACAATATTATAAATTATTGTTGTTATTATTATTATTAAACATTTTATAAAATTCTTTTCAATTTAATTTATTCATTTAAACTTTATTATTTATCTTAACAGGTGGGAAACCGCGCACTCACCAAGTCCGAACGCTTGATCGGACCAAATGCGTGGTGACCGTGCACCCACCCGGACTGAATGCATAGTGACCGCTAGTAGTGTGGTGACTGTACACTGGCCCGAGACCCACCGAAAACATTAAAGCATCAAAAATTAAAACTCGGACCGAAACCCGACTCTACCCAGAGTTTCAGGACTGAGAAAAGATTAAAAACATGGGCATTCGTGGTCGGGGTGTGACAATTATCCCCACCACAGACACTTTCTGCCCCCAGAAAGTCACCAAGCCAACAGTTGACACAACTTGAGTTCATTCCCAGAAAAAATCATAGAGAACCAGAGCTTCGGGGTGACCATTCCCAAAAAATGTCACACCAGACCAATTCATGAAAAACCACTGCTCGAAATTGAGGGGAGATCATTAGAGGGTTCTCCCCACCACAAAAATTCACTAATATAAAAACCCTTGAAACCCTCACAAACCATCCCCTGGGGGGGACATAGGAACTCCCAAACCAAACTCATTCATTTTCCCCACATGGACTGGACAACACACCTGAGACTTTGACGAAAAGCTTGATATAGAATAATCCAGCAACTTGAGGATAAGAAATTAACTCAACACCTCCCATCAAAATCACTAAATGAACATTCCCCTATCGAACACAGCTAGGACCAACTCAAATATAGAACAGGTCCATTTATTCATGGGCCCACACCATTCATAGAGACCAAACAACTTAAGAAGCACACTGAGAGTAGATGAGACCGCCTAAATTGTGGGGGAACAAGCTCATCACGCCACCACAACAAGGATGATCTTACGACAACGATGAGAAAAGAACAAGAGAAATTTTGGATATTTCCATTCCAAAGACAAAGACATTATCTGGGTCGAGGTTCCACACACCCTAGGAAACTCCTGACTGTGCGCGAGCTTCACCCCGAGACCTGTGGCTGGGGCCCAGATGGCTGAAGCGTCTCCTGCCTCACAGTCAGGCATTTTCATCTTCTGGTTTCTAACTACTTCTTCCGTTCGATTATTCCAACAACCACGATGGTCATACATTTTCAAAGGGATGAAACATGATGACTTAGAATTTCCGAACATGCCATACTGGTGGTGTACAAGAGAGCGGTCCGATGAACTAGGAGCCAATACCGATGAGGATGGTTTCTTGGAGACAGGTTCCACCGGCCTGCACTCCTTTCCAAGTGGGGATCCTTCTCGGAAGTCCACCACCATTAATCACACCCAAAAATCCAACTAAGATGAGACATCTCATCTTTACTAGTCCAAAACTGAACCCTCAAATAACTCTAGGGAAGTACGAACCTTAACTATCTTGGGAGTACCCAAAAACCCGAAGACACACTATCTTTCAGAACAATACAACTACCTCTAACAGACTTTGATTACCTCGAAAAGCAAGAAACACACAAAAAGGAACTGAGAACTAAGAATAACTCATTGACAACTTTTGGAGGATTTCTAGGCGGCATACTCATGAAAACACAAGAAACACCATAGAAACTGACATCAATCCAAAACTCAATCAAGGCAACAACACAAGCTAAGGGCAATAGGACCATAATCCAAACATATAAAACACAAGGAGAAATCTCTCTTCCAAAACCTTTATTTCTTTACAATTTTAAAAACTCACCTATGGCACTTTATGAACTGAAACATGTGTGTTTATTCAATCCCACTCACATCACCTGTGAACATGTTCTCCCACACACTTCCATACATACCCACGCACGTTTCACCCTCCATAAGGATTGCCAAGGTTCAAACACTTCTTTTTCCTTACCAAATCCAAAAACATACCAAATTTTTCCAAACCAATAGACCTTCTCTTTAAAAACCTGCTTTAGTAATTTCAAAAACAATCTGGAAGAAACACTTTTCCATTTAAAAACCAATTTCACTTTTAACGCACAATCAAATCCACTGAGACTAAAACAAAACACAAGTAGTAATAAACCACTAGAATGAGAATCTAGTGCATATAAATGACCTGGCGACATGGTGGTGATCCATGCCCCAATTGAGGCATAACACTAAGAGAACCTTAAACCGGGCACTTGGACTCTACATGGGTCACCACCCCATGTGAGGCCGCAAAGTGAACCGATTCGCCCCCATTGTCATTCCTTAATCCAAAACAACCAAAGAAAAAAGATTCAAATCCCGAACTAACCCTGGTAACTCAGGTCTCATCACGAGCAGTGGTGATCAGGCATCATCCCGTAACCTACCTCCTGAGCCCTGACAGTCCTAATCTCCATCTACTGGACATCCCAAATAATAAAGGGTGCTCTGAAAAGCGAGGTCCTCTAAGGACCGACTTGCTCTGATACCATTTTTTCACGAACCAACCCAGGTCGACCCTGAACCGGTCACCCGAGCTGATCCGCGACATGGCCCGAGAGGCATTCCCGATCCTCCCGGGCTGGCAACAAACGCTAGGGAATCAACAGAGGCTGTGGGAATGATCATTTTGTCATGAACCAACCCGGGTCGACCCTGAACCGCTCACCCGATCCGGTCTGTGACATGGACAGAGAGGCGTTCCCGATCCTCCCGGGCTGGCGACAAGCGCCAGGGTATCAACAGAGGCTGTGGGAACGATTTCGCCCCATAAAAATAAATAAATAAAGCCGCATAAATTAAAAAGACCAACGCAAAATAAATAAAAATAGTGAAGTAACTAACAAGAACAAAAGAAATTAAAACTAACCGAAAGAAACAACCACTATCTCCATGTGACCTCGTGGGTCACTCTCCAACTCATGACCAAACGTTGCCCAAGGAGAAAACACCCAAGCTTTAGACTACACAAACACTAAAAATAGAAAATAACTATAGGCGTGAGTATTAAAACTCAGTAGGCTAGCCCGATATCTATTCCCAATGCACTGCCTTTAAATAAAGAATCTACCAATTCCAGGTTTGAACACAATTATATAAAATATTATTTTTCACAAAAACTTTCATTTCTAAAACAAGTATCAGTCCATTGCCCTTTTTAATTTAAAAAAACAAGTTTAATGTTTGAAAGGGATAGGTATATTTCATTTTAAAACATTTTCTATGAACAATTTTGGAATCCAAACATCAATTATTATCCAAAAATTAAAACCGCACATAACACACAACACACGCCAAGGGCAATGGGAAAAATGCCACACATGAGCCAACAACCAAACAAGACTTCTCAACCATCTACCACATACAAATAAACACTAAAATAAACAAGGTTTGAACCTAGGAGATCGTGAACAATCCAGGACGGACTATACATGTGACTCATCCTGAAAGCATGCCCTAACTCGATGACGTCATAATGACCTAACCCTCGGCATAGCCCTGCATGGACTAACCGAAGGGCCCAATCCCCATAGTAGCAATAACATAGTATTTCCCTACTATGGGGCCACTAGCCAGTGCATAATCTAAACTATTGCAGCAATCATTCTCAGAAGAATCACTCACTATTCCAGGTTCCCATGTCAACATATACAATAAAAAGGGGTGCGTCCACAATGTAAATCAATCAGTCACAATGCACAAATATCACACACAACTCACGCAATCAATGCACACCAAAGATCACCCCTTACTAACCCCAAAGTAAGTTTTTCCAAAATAATTTATTTTATTAAAGTTCCAAACGGGCCTTCACCAACTCTAAAGAAAAACATCATTTCTCAAGAAAACCCAAAATAATTTTCTAGAATAAATCATTTTTCTTTTAAACCAAAAATACATTTTAAATTCCCCAAATTATGTTTAAAAGAAAAATGGGAATTCTTTCACTAATGGGTGTCTGTTCTTCAAGAAAATATTTCAAGTGTCTTCTATAAAATAAACGGATATTTTACACCAAATAATCATTTGAAAATTAATTATCTTATATTATTTCCTACTTATTAAAATTAATAAAACAGCAAGAAATTAATAAATTCTAAATTTAAAGGTGAGTGCAGTGGGGGACCAACCTCGAGACCGAGATGAAAAGGAAGACGCATGTCCAACACCACATAGTAAGGTCCAACGTACTGTAAACAAAACACTAAGAACTCAAAAAACAACCAAAACCCCAATTAAATTATATGAAACCAAGCAGTGGGAAGAAACCCTCACCTCGAAACTAAATCATGATGATGACGCAACTCGAAAATTAGGCGCGACGATGGCGCTCACTCGGAAACTCCCGTACGGGTCCCAGAAAGTCAAACCGACCCAAATAATATTTAATCAATAAAAAATCTAATCAAACCAGGGTAATATATATACATATATATACATAAATACATATATATATATATATATATATATGTATCAAATAAAAATATTAAAGGAGCATAAAGTAAAAGAGGTATACCAACGGGGGGGGGGGGGGGGTTGCGACTGGAAATAGACCACCGGAGGGCGTCATGCCGGAAGAGCGAAAGGCGCGTGGATGGATGTAGTCCGAACAGGGGCTGCGGGAAAGGGTTTCCAGAAAGAGGTGGTGCGAGGCGGCCAGCGATCAGAATATGAGTAAGTCAGGAAGCGACAATCAATGGCGGGAGCCAGGTCCTAGCAGGGATGGCGGTTAGAGCACAACAAGAGGCTGCAGAAGGTGCAACGTGGGAGGCAGGCTCTGCTAGAGTGTGTGATAGAGGAAGTGCTGTGCTGTCCGTGGAGGCGACGGGAGCCGAACAAAGAGTCGATAGAAAGAGAGTGAGCCGAGTCGACTGGGGAGGTGAGGCCGCACTAGGCGGAGAGGTGTTGGGAGAGACGAAGCTGGCTGGACGGAAGGAGGGGAGCAGGTCGCTGCCGGTGTGTTGCGCCAAGCAAGGAGGAGGGCAGCTGGACCACACCAGGGGGGCTGCGGAGGGAATGCGACGGGGCGGAGCCTGGCAGAGGCCTGGCGATAAGGAGGCAGGGAGATCCGGAATCGTAGTGGGTGGACGAGTGAAGAGGAGGAGAGGGATGTGCGCCATGGGCTGCAGCAGGTGCACGAGGAGAAGCCGGGTCGCTGCTTGTATAGGGCTGGCGTGGGACTCACAGGGGCAGATGAGGGCGCAGTTGAAGGAGGAGAACCGAGCAGGCACTGTTGGGTGCAGCGGGTGTTGGGTGTGGTCGACGGGCAGCAGGAGGGACTACGGGGGGGAGGAGGCGAGCAGGAGATAGCCGCGGACAAAGGTGGCAAGGCACTGCGATGGTGCGGAGGAGTCGAAACAAGGGGGGTCGAGCTGAAGCCGGCGGATGCTGGCCAAGGAGTCCGCAGGAGCCGCTGCAAGGGGGATCCGGGGTGCGCTACAGGGAAGGGGCGGTGCTTGAATGGGCGAGGCGGCCTGAGGGAGACGTGGAGCTGGCGGGGCGCTGCAGCAGGTCGAAGGCATAGGCGAGGTCGGCGCCAGGGAGGTCTGAGGACTGCGGAGGCTTGTGCATGGGCAGTTGTACGGGGAGCATGAGGGTTGCACGGGTCTGGCGGAGAAGGCAGGAGTCCTGGCGGAAGCGGGTCGCTGCATGAGAGGGTGGCACGATTGGCGGATTGGGAAGTCCGTAGTAGGAGGCACCAAAAAAGGCTGTTGGGAGCTACTGCTAGCTGGGTGCAGCGGCGTGCAAAAGATAAAAAAAAGGAGAGAAGGGATGCAGGGGACTGGGTCGCACACAGGATAGGGAGGGCAAGGGAGCACCGCATGGAGGAAAAAAAAGAAGAGGAGAAAGAGAGGAAAGGAATAAAGAATAAGAAGAAAGAAGAATAAAATAAAAAAAATAAAATAAATAAAAACAATAATAATAAAAATATTAATAATAATAATAATAACAATAACAATAACAATAATAATAAGAATAATAACAATAATAATAATAATAATAATAACAACAATAATAATAATAATAATAACAATATTATAAATTATTGTTATTTTTATTATTATTAAACATTTTATAAAATTCTTTTCAATTTAATTTATTCATTTAATTTTATTATTTATCTAAACAGGTGGGAAACCACACCCTCACCAGGTCCGAACTCATGATCGGACCAAATGCGCGGTGACCGCGCACCCACCTGGACCGAATGCGCAGTGACCGCTAGTAGTGCGGCGACTGCGCACTGGCTCGAGACCCACCGAAAACATTAAAGATTCAAAAATTAAAATGCAGACCCAAACCCGAATCTACCTAGAGTCGCAGGACTGAGAAAAGATTAAAAACATGGGCGTTCATGGTTGGGGTGTGACAGTGGCTAAAGGGTTTAAACAACATCAAGGAATTGACTATGATGAAACATTTTAACCATTTTTAATGTTTAAATCCATACTAATTCTACTTTTATAGCAGCTTATCATGACTATAAAATTTGGTATATGGATGTAAAAAACATTTCTTTAATGGTAACCTTCAGAAAGATGTCTACATGACACAAAGGGAAGTTTTTGTGACTCTAGGTGATGTAAAAAGGATATGTAAGTTGGAGAGATCCATTTATGGATTGAATAAATCATCTTGTTTATTGAACATTTGATTTGATGAAGTTATAAAGTTTTTTACCATTAAGAATTAATGTGATCCATGTGTTTAAAAGAGGATTATTTTGAATGTGGTCATTATACTAGTAGTACATGTTGATGACATATTACTTATTGGAAATCATTTACTGGTCATAAAATCTATTAAGGAGTGGTTAAAAAAGTGTTTCTCCGTTAAATGATTAGGTGAATTAGCCTATATTATAGGGATCAAGATCATTCATGATAGATCATAGAGGCTTCTTTTAATAATCCAAAGTAAATACATTAATGATATACTAAAGATATTTAGTATGGAACAATCCAAGAGGGGGTTGGTTGTAGTGCCACATGGTACACATCTTTCTAAGAAAATGTTCCCATAAACACAATAGGTGAAATAGAGAATGAGTAATATCCCATACACTTTAGTTATTGGATCAATCAAGTATTCCATGTTATGTACTAGACTAGATGTTTCATAAGCATTGATCATGGTAGGCAGATATCAAGATGATTCAGGAGAACATCATTGGTCTACTATTAAGGTTATCCTTAATTATCCAAGAAGAACTAAGGATATGTTCCTAGTGTATGGAGTAGATGAGGATCTAGTCATTATGGGCAATAATGATCCTAGTTTTCAAGAAGATTAGATTGATCTAAATTCATAGTCAGGATATGTTTTATTTCTGAATGGAGGATCTATGAGTTGGAATAGTTCAAAGAAGCCAATTATCATTGATTTTACCACATAGTCTCAGTATATAGTGGCTTCTGATGTAGCCAAGGTAGCCATTTGGATACAAAAAAAATTCCATGAAATTTATGTGCTAATTTTAAGTAAAACCCATATCACATAGTATTATGATAATACTACAGTTGCGTCTCCTGTAAAAGATCCAAGGTCACACAAATTGATAAATAACATACTCTATAAATATCACCTATTGAGGGATTTTTCTTAGAATGGTGAAGTTACAGTAAACAATGTTCCCGCATAAGAAAACCTAGAATACCCCTTGATTAAAGGAATATCTTAGAAAAATCATCAGTATCATGTGGGAGTTATTAAACTGAAGGTAGTTAGCAACTATATCTAGTGCAAGTGGGATTATGTTAGAGTTAATTACCTAGAAGTAACTTATTTTTAATTTATTATAGCCTGTATTATTTATTTTTAATATTAATAAACTCTTTATCACATCATGATTGTTCTTTTGTGTGATATACTATGTGATAATTTCATAAGAGTACCTATCATACTGAAAGGTCATAACAGTTCCCCACTATGATGGGAACCCAAAATTTCCATGATAGTATTATTTAATATATGTTATAAAGCTAGATGAAATCATTTTAGGGATAGAAATGATACATGATATTAGGGGTGGAGAGTCATAGGATATTGAGGAACCTTTTCATAGTGTATGTCATGGGCAATATCCCATCTAGGATATTATAAGAATAATACCCACTAGTAGGAAATCCATATTTATATGTTTCACTAGATGTTACTATATTGAGACATTTGCATTGATACTTAGACTTTAATATTATTATTAATGAGTGTTATAATTCATGTACATTGATGTATTGAAAAAAATCATGACATCATATGTTTGTGATGAGGTAGGATACGTTGGGTGTGTCATGAGTAATATTTCATTAATAAATCATGATAGAAAGGATTTTTCCCTTCTATTATTCAATAGAATTTGATATCTCAGGCCTGTTGATGGAAATGATATTGCCTAAATAAATCCATGGCCATGATGTTCTATAGGCAATTTTGATTTTTGGAAATTCAAAGAAAGAAACATAAAGAAAAAATGTTGATGACACTAGAATGATACTTGTTTGATTAGAGATATCATGATAAAGGGATTATATAACATAGTAAGTGTCCTTATGAGGTTTTATGTCATTGAGGCATTAGATTTTTTCTATATGGGTTCCTTGACGTGTTTCTAGATGCTAACTTTAGACTTTTGGCTACTTCCCCTAATGCCAATGAGAAAGAGGCCTAAAGGGTAACACACTAAGGGTATCAAGAATATTAGTTAAAAAATATTATTATTTAATAAGTTGAATAAATATTATTCCCACGTGTGGTTTAATAATTATTCATGTTTTCTTGATCGCATATATTACCACACCAGTTATCCGATAAAAAATTTTGCGAACATAATATTTAATAAATATTTATTTTCTATTTGTTGAATATAATATTTATTTATTTATTATAAAATAATGGTGTGATATTTATTTATTAAATAAATGTTCATTATTCAAGGCTCTATAAATATTATATAGGAATGGAGGACCTAGTTTAATGGTTCAGTGATAAATAATATATATATTGAATATTATTGGAATAAATGATATTTAGTTTAATTCACATGTTTAGAATATTTCAAGAAATAATAATAATATTCTTATTATAGGAATGGGGTTTCATAGGGATTAAATAAATAATAAGGTAACATGTGAAATTATTATTTTATAACCCTATCAGTATGTAAACCCAACTATATTATTTTCTTAAGAGAGACAATTCATTTTTTGTACACAAAGAGATTCAAAGAGAATCGTCGTAAAGAGAAAGATATATGCCTCTCTAATAATTCTCTCAAGAGTGGAGAAAAATCCTCCTCCACCACCACTATCAAGTCTATAGAGATTGAAGAGAACCCTTCCTTAAAGAAATTCTCAGAGTAATCAAAGGCGAATGACATAAGTTTTGGGATATGTCATGCTAGAACCCAGAGATTACTACAATAATGTCCTGAGGTTCATGAAACACATGTGGATTTCCAATGGAGGGAAAATATTCTCGATTCTTACAATGCAATGATGGTGTGATTTAGATACATTGTCATATCTATCAATGAATAAATAATTTCTCACAAGGTAGATTTTTTTTCTTAAATTAATTATAAATAATATGTGACAACTTTGCACTTTGGTTCCAACATTTTTCTATTTTCTATATTATTTGATTCAATTACTTTGATCACATCATTTATCATCATTTAAATATCGAATTAATCATTGATGATAAAAAAGATTATTTTTTCGTGCCCCATTTTTCACTTCTTCTATGCCCAGAACCTGCAATTATCTTTCTTTATGGTAACCATTTCAGTTTTTGTTAAAATTTAAATATAGAAGGAATAGATTATTATTATATTATGGATCTTATGATTCATTAAAAGTTAATTTTAGTGGTTTGTGCATAAAACATCTTATTGGATATTCATTCCTTGGAGTAAGATATCAAGTCCAAATTGATCGAAGCGCAACCAAAGAGTGAAATTATGCTTATGAAATAGAAATATATCAGGTAAGTATGTTTCCTTTTGCTCTTAGTCTATATGGTAAATGAATTCATCAAATATATTGAAAGAATCTTGAAACAAAAATGTAATCATATTACAACATTTCAGATGAATTGGTGGTATTTTCATCATAGATTTATGGTTTTGTGGTTGTTAACTTTCTCATGATCATTCACTTATCAATGATATAAGTCACTCTCTGTCATTATTTAGGTAGTACACTTTTCTTATATGTCCATATTTTCACTTCCATCTAATTTTTTCTTACTTGGAAATCCATATATGTGTTTTTCTATATGACCTTTGTATTTTCCTTTCTCACTTATCAAGAGGAAGTTTTATTAACCCTATATAGGATGTGGGATTTCAATAAAGATATTTCCAGATAGAAAACCATTGATTATTGGGACAATTAAAAATTATGAGGATAAAATTTATTAAATGGGTGAATAATGTAAAACTTATATATGTTTTCAAAAAAGTAAACTATGTTGGATAATATATAGGACATGCAACACTGATCCTAAATAAACCATGAAATATTACTATTTAAATATGACTGATATAACCTAGCCATTAAATTGTCATATATGAATAGTATTACATACTTTATGAAATATATATAAAATTATTAGTTGATATAAATGTATTTATAACTTTCTAGTAAATAAGAACATAATTTTTAATGAATATATTTTTCCGAAAAATATGTTTTATTCAAAAATAATTTAAATGGTTTTTATAGAAAATATTATAGTTAATTTATTGAAATTTACAAAAAAAATTATAATTTTTTTAAAAAAAAATAATCATATAAAAATTTAATTTGCGTGAAATTTTTGAATTTTTCTAAAATGATTTAATTTTTAGTGAATAGTGAAAGTTACCAATTTTTCAACTAATGTCCTTTATTTTCGTTAAATAAAGTAATTTAAAAGTTCCATTATATTTTGGATTTTTTCTTAAAGTAATATATAAAAAATTTTATTTAAAATAATCTAATTAATTTCTTTTGAATAATCAATTTTCAGGATTTTGGTATAAGCTTGTTTTTATGCATAAAAACACAGTTTTTACAAACTTTTTTTAAGTGCATAAAGTTTATCCATTTTAAAATAACTCCTATTAATGAAATATCTAAATGAAATGAATATATTATAAAGAAATTTATGGGAATTTAAATTCATATAATGATGATTTATTGTCAAAAAGTTGATATAAGATCATCTATTTCGTAAAAATTGTATTTCTTGAAACCCGTTTTTTGATATATTTTGTAGGTTTAATTTTAAACTGAATTCTGTAACTTCTATTATTTAAATTTTATAAAATGGATTATATATTTTGAATTAGAAAAATATATATTATTTGAGAAGATCAAATTAATTTTTGGTCTTAATTAATAGTAAAAACTATAAAAAACTAATTACTGTAGTAGAAAACTTAAATGGTAAAACTGAGTAACCATAAAGGTAAATAGAATAACATGCTTAAAACATGTTTAGTTTTGAGTAGTGGAAGTTTGTATCAACCATGCCACGCCTAAAATCATTTTTTATTAATTTTGGAGAAACTTCTCTTGAAAGTGAGTTCCCATTATTGAATACTTTTGGGAATTTACAAAAATGTCACTCTCTCTCACTTATAAAAGGGAACCTCTTATACTCTCTTTTATACACTTAAAAATCCTTTTGGTTCTATAAAAACCTAGAAAAATTAATTCATTATTTCCCTCTAGAGGTATTAGTTTGATCAGAAACCCAAACCAGGAAGGCTTTCGGTATAATTCTAAAGCGATGGTCTGTGGAAGAGGTATCATTCCTAACCAAGAATTTTTTTATTGTTTCTTATTCCACATCCTTAAAATATTATTAAAATATTATAATATAATAGAATTAGTATCTAACCCATACTTATATTTTATTATTTTAAGGTTATAACCTACATCCATCTCCTCTTCTATCAACTGGGAAACAAATCCATCATTCGTGTGTACAGTGGACTACCACCTCATGAATTGATGTAATTAATTTTCCATCATCGCCTCTCATAGGTTTTTATGATGATGGATTTAATATTTATATATTATATTCAATACATATTAAAAATTCTTTAAAATTAATATATCATATACTTCTTAGGTTGAAATGAATATAACGAAGATGCAAGAGGGGGGGTGAATTGTGTTTCTTTAAAATCTTCAACAGATTCAAAATAATCCTATTGGTATGCAGTGTATCTTTACTTTTCTATTAAAAATGAGTGAGTATAGGAAATAAATAAAGAATATAAAACATAGATATATAGTAGTTCAAGTCACAAAAAATACCATAGTCCACTCCACCAATGCTCTCTCAATGAGATTCGTGATTTTCACTAGTAATTCCTTTTACCGGGGACATCCACAACTGAGTACAAGCAGTTAATAACTCTAGAACATGTATTTTGCAAGGAATTATAGTTATTTTATAGGAAATAGTAAATATATTACTTATATTAAGAATCTGATACTCCTTCACCAGCAGGATTAAGTCCAAGTAGCCGGTAATCTAATAAATCAATATATATTTATTTGATTTAGAAAAATAGGTTTCACTCATAGTTTTAGTAGCAGCTGATAGATGTGTCGATCCTCAAAAAAGTAAAACATTAGTAAAATAATATTCAATATTTTCATATGATTTTTTCAAACAGTGATAGAGAAAACACCAAATAGATATGTCTCCAAATTTTAGTTCTGACAAATACTTTTTCGATCTTATAGAAGAATATTTAACAATAATATAAAATAGTAGTGACAGTAATAACAGAGATTTGATCAGCTAGATCAAAACATGTATGTCTCCAAATTGTAGATATAAAGGAAATGATACACTATTATATTTTTAATAACACAATTATTTTCTTCTTTATGCATATCTTTTGTCTATATTCATAATATGAACATCTCAGTGATTATACTGTAGGTCGAACTACTCTAGGTCAAACAAGCTCTAGGAAATATTCATAATAAATCACAAATAATTGAATTCAAATATTTCAAATCATTCTAATATATTTATAACCTTTTTTAGAAATATGAATTATTTCATCCATTGAATACGATCCTTTGAATCAGTCATAAAACATTTTTTAAGGAGATATTTACTTCTAACGAGACCATTGTAGAAAACACAAATAATATCTTAAATTTAAAATACCTTTTTTGACAAATAAAATTTAGGTTTCCTTCATTTAGAAAAAAAATCCAAAAGTATGGAACATACGGTTGATTAAAAAAGTAGGGATGATGAACCACGCGTTTATTTCTACCAAAAAACAATTTTTATTGATTTTATTTAAAAAAGATGGTACACAATGTTGGATGACAAGGAAGCATAAATAGAGAAGGATCAAAGTGGTCTGAATTAGTGGATACTGAGGAAGTCCCCTTGAATAAAGTTGACTCCCTCTGGGGGAAAGGACCCAAGATTAGAAAAGCATGAAATCTGCACTCCTTGATCTTCCTTGGAAGCCAAGAAATTCGAAACAATGTTCCCTTCACACCATTTATTAAAAAAATTCATTTTGTTAGTCAAAATCCCCTTCAAAAATCTAATGATATATTCAATAGTTCATGGGATAGATCTGAGACTACATAGAGCATTATATACTTCTAGTGAATCTATTTCAACAGCTGCAAGGTGGAAATTATTCTAACTACAAAATAGTAATCTAGAGATTATTATAGAAGCCTCCACTTTAAGGGAATAACTTCTTCCAAATGAAGCACAAAATACAAGGACAAATGAGCCCCTTGTATCCCGGATCACCCCACATCCTCTTTTCATGCTCAATTGTATGGTTTTTTTCCAAACATAAGGTTGTTGATCCATAATTTTCCAACAGTATAGGGTACATGATACATACATTATATTCCAAATGTAGGGTTCCCAAACCATACATTATGTTTACAAACATAGGGTATTAATTGTATTTCCAGAATAATTTTAAACACATCTAGAATACTTGACCAAAATATTTTCCCATGGATCAATGTCTTGTGTATTATTTCAGAATAAGAATGAATATTATAATGAATATCATCTTCCTAAAATCCACAAAAAAACTTTATTAGTAAATGTTGGTGTTTATGAGGATAAAAATAAAAAATAAATTAACAATTTTTTTGAATAAACATATTCTCAACAATCTCCCCCTTTTTGATGATCACAAAACCCATAAAATTAATATTAAAATTAAGAAAAAATAAATTATAAAATTTCACAAATATAAATAAATAAATTATAAGCACATTTCTTCCCTTAAAATTCTCATATAAGTTTTTCATATAGGTTTCTCACCCTTTTGTGACATCAAAATGACAATAATAAAATACTATAATACAAACTCTCCCTAAATTCATGAGGGAAAAAATATAAAATATGATTGAACAAATAATAAGTTTTTTTAATGAATTTATAAAATCACTTAATAACTTATTCATAATAAAATATTTAAACATTTTATAAATATTTAAAATAACTTCCCCTAAGACAAAGCATGATTGTAGAATATATTCAAGGAAAAAAATATTTTCACAAAATAAAGGTTTTCAAAAAACTTTTTCACAAGTCATAAGTGAGAGAAATATTGTAAAATATCAATATAATTTTTTATTACTTGCAATAATAAACTAATTTACCTTGTGTAATAAATTTAAAAGAGTCAATCATTAATCACATGTTTACACATACGGTAACCATTTGTATGAAATATTAAGAGTATAAAACTTTAAAAAGAAATTATAAAGGAAAATATATTTTTACTAATCATAATATTTCAACAAAAAGACATATAATATATTAAATTTAGATAAACTACTAGTATAATGAAAGTTCTTGATGTTATGAAGGATTGGACAGATCATCTGAACTTTTCAAACTTTGAAATTTTATACTTAAATATGTTAAAACTATTTCACAACAATTCTATTCTGCTTTGAACATATATGGTTCTTTGATACAACAAATATAATGAAAACTATTTGACCATAAACTCCTTTAGTTCATCATGATCCAACTTAGTAACAATTTTCCTTCTCAGTAACTCTATCTGACTTAGTATTTATAATTTAAATGCTTTAAAGTATTCATTTGAAATAAAAATTTATTTAATATTCTGAAACTCCTTTTGTAGTGTATCAAAAAATATTTTTGAAACTAACACTTTTTGTATCTCTTTATATGACTCTCTAGATGCATTCACATCAGTATAAAAATTAACTATTTGTTCATTCAAAGTATTAACCTTAAAAAAAATTTCTTTTAAAGACATTTCACATTTAATCATTCTAGACAATGAAACTTATGGTACTTCATATCCAGGAACTTCCTTATCTTTTTAAAAAGATTTTTCAAATGAATCCTTAACATAATAAACTGATAGTTCTCCAAACAGATCAGAAGAAGGATTGCCTTTTATTTTATTTGGAGAAATAATTTTTTCTAAACATGAAGTTTTTATTGCATCATCTTACTTTGAATGATTTCATAAGTTTTTAAAAAATATATTTCAAAGAATAAGAATAAATAATTTAAGAGATTTTTTGAAGAATACTCTAGGGTTCAAAATAGTAAGATGATATATTTTTTTTTAAAAAATTAAAGATGACGATTCACATTCTCAAGATGAAAATACAAGATAATCATTGCATAGTTGAAATTTTTAAAAGAAATTTTACGTTAGAAAACTATTATGATTTAAAACATTACGTAAATAAATACCATTTCTATGAACATGAAATTTAATGAAAACAATATTTTTTAAAATATTAAACAAATAATATAGTTTTTTATAAACGTATTTATAATTAAAAATTAGATATATCTTATAAAGTCTAGTTTTACAAAAAAAATATTCAAAAAATGTTTATGAATTTTTAGAAATTAAATTATGAAATTATATAAAATAAATTTTAAAAACTTAATTCAACGAGTGAGGAAGGTTTTAACACTTAATTATAAAAATTGCTATGTGCACCTATATAAAACAATTAATAAAATAAAAATGTATATATGAAAATATTATTGAAATACTTCTTGGATTATTGGTTTTGGTTCTAAGTATTTTTTATTAATAAACAACTTTAGAGTTATTCACTACTTTTTTAAGACCAAGATTTCATTATACTAATCATATGAAAACTTAATGATTTAATGATGTCATTCAGTGGTGTATTCCTTCAAAACACTAAATACAAGTTCCTTTTAGTAACCATATGATTTTGGGTCTGGCAATGTTAGCAAATAAATTTTTGTGTAACCAAATTTATTTATTTTTTTAGAAATTATACTATTTAGGTTAGATAATTATTTTAAACAATAAACATTTTTAACACCAATTTTTTTTATAAAGAAACATTCATTTTTATAATGTACATTAATTCCATAATAAAAACATTTAACAATTTACATTATTTTTCTATTTAAACCAGAAACAAAAATAATTCCTATAGAATTTTAGTCTTTCACCATTACTATATATTCCACGTTTTCCTTGGTAAATTTTATTTTTACCAGGTATTTAATTTAAATAATTATCACCTTTGATAAGCATACTAGAGGCTTGTTTTGAAGTATAAACTTCATCTATTGACTCTTTAATTTTATTTTCATGCTAATCATAATAAATGTTGGAAGAATTAGATTTTAAATCTGCAATTTCTTTTGAAAAATCTCATAATCAATTGAAATAACATCGTAATATTTTCTAAGTTTTCTATGTTATTTATTTAATGATTCAAATTTTTCATGAAGTATAAAGAAATACTTATTTAATTCATCATAATAATGTTTTTCAGAATTATAGTTTTGAGAGTAATAAGATTTTACCTCATTAGTATAAATCATAATACATACTATTTTATTTTTATGTCCGACCTCTGAGCTTATAGAAGATTAATTAATTAAACTAGAAGAATCACTTATAATAACCTTCAAATTTTTATTTCATTTTTATTTATTATCATATTTAAATTATTCTTTAATAAAAAGTAAATTTAAACTTTGTATGACCTTTTTCTTTGCATTCACAACATATGTTTTCATCAATCCCTTTATTTCTTTTGTTGTATAGTTTTTTAAAAAATTTAAAAATATTAGATAAATATTTATTTAAATCCGAGTGACTTGAATAAAATTATCCTTTAAAGTAGTTTTTGGAGAAAATTATTCATATTTGATATGATTCTCAGCTTCAGCTTGCATGTCAGATTCATACATCATAAAGGTTCTAATCATTTCTTTCATTGTTAATTATTTAACTTGTGTAGATTGACGCATAATAGTAGATATTTCATCCCAATTAAAGGGTAAAACTCTAAGTACTCTTAATGGTTGATCCGATTTATTAATTGGATACCCCAAAGTATAAATATTATTAAATTTTTTTATCAATCTCCCATTCATCTGAGTGATATTTTTATATTCATGCATTCTAAAAGTATCAAAATTTAACATTGCAGCATTGTATCTTAGTTGTATGATATTTTTGGTTCTTTCATAGGAAACAAAAATAGTATTCCATATATCATATGGAGTAACAAATTGAGAAACTAAATTAATCTCATAAATCCCTAAACCACAAAAAATTACATTCATTTATTTTGAATTAATATCATATTATTTTCTTTGATTATCATCCCATTTCTCTATATCTTTTTTAGTTATTTTGTAAGAATTTAAAACCTTCAAATAAACTCATATTCCAATATTTTTCAAATAAATAATCATGAGACCTTTCCAACATCCATAATTATCACCATCAAAGTAAGAAGAATGGATTATCGATATACCTTATTTAATATCATCCATTTCAAGATTTCCCTTTATCAGAATCATTAACTTAGGAATGTCAGAGCAAAAAGATACCTTTGGTATTTCACAAATGTACTTAATAGTATCAAATAGGATAATAAAGGTATTTATAAAAAGAGAACAACTATTAATATAACTTTTTAGTATCAAATATAAGCATAAATATTTTCAAGTATTTCCAAAAAGTTAAATATACCAATAGAGCCCTAACTTTGATACCACTTGTTTGGTCAGAATGACTATGATGAAGACATAAGAGGGGTGTGAATTGTGATTCTTTAAAACCTTTAATAGATTCAAAATAATCCTCTTGGTATGCATCATATCTTTCCTTTTCTCTTAAAAATGAGTGAGCAGTGGAAATAATGAAATAAAAGAATGAAATAATGTAACGACCCGAAATTTTGAATAAATCCTGTTTCCTAATTTTGTGTGTTATTTTTTTTATACTCAACAAAAATGTTTCATTTGATAACATGAGTATAATTAAAATGAGACCGTTGGGTTTTGACTGTTATATGACCATTGGTCAATATAACCACTGGAAACTAAACATTTTGATTATTGTCTCTAAATACAAGTAATATTGGTTAATTATTATAGAAAGAAGATTCGATGGCCTCACCCAGTAGTCTTGGACCGATCGACGCCCATCTAACAGAACTTGGGAAGGAGGTAGCACCACTGGGCTTTGCTCTGGACCAAACCCAAGCCGAACTTCATCATGTGATGTTAGAACGGAATCTAATTCGCGAGAAGTTCAAACTAATAGAAATTACTACTCGTGCGATGTTGGCCGAGCCTCCCTCGGATTCTCTCACCTTAGCACACCTTACACTTAGGTCCTATTCTGGTGTGATAAGGGGCTATGTAAGGATACCGTAACTGCCTTGTGTAATCCTTTGTTTTAAATAAAAAATGGGATTTCTTCTTATGATAATGTTTATGAATTTTCAAATGACCGGATAAATATAGTATTCATATTTTTGATGAATTTTAGAAAAATGATATTTTAAAAATGTTTATGTAAACCTTAAATAATTAAAAATGTGTAATGATTTTCAAAAAATAGTCTTCTACAATTATGTTCAGTATGAAATTTAGAGTCTAATAAGATCAACTTAATTTTTGATGAATAATAAATTATGAATAGTGATTTTATGCATAGGATTAGTAATGTGACCAAATAGATTAGTAATCTCACTTAAAGAAAGTATTAATATAATCTAGGCACCTTGATTAAGTAATGTGATTCAATAAAATGGTTAAATAACGGTTTCATATATTATTATTCAAGTATTAGTTTTTTCGGGTGAATAGTGTTTTTTAATTAAAAATTAAATTATAAATATTTAGAAAATTATTTTTATAAAATGGATTTCATTTTTGAACTCAGAGCATCGATATTATGTTAAGGTAATTTTTGGGGTTTTTTCTGAAAAAATGAATTTTCAGTGAATAGTGTATTTATTTAAAAATTAAATTAAAAATATTTAGAAAATTATTTTTATAAAATGGAGTTCATTTTTGAAATCAGAACATTGATATTTGGTTAAGGTGAAATTTTGGGATTTTTCTGAGAAAGTTGAATTTTCAGTGAATAGTAAAAATACAGTTTTAGGGTTTCAGTATGTTTAATGACATCATAACTGTGTCATGATGATGTCATGAAATATTTTATGGGTTGGCCGACCAAAGGTGATGAATTATTGTATTGGGGGCACCATGTGTCATAACTCCATTGGAAGTACCATGGGAGGGCCCATGCTTTTGAGAAAACCACTTTTGAGGTGTCCCTTGGCCATTAATGCCTTGTCCCCTCACTTTCCCTATGAATACCAAGAAATCCTCTCACCCTTTCGACTCCCCACTCTCCCCCAACGAATTTATGGTCTCATTATCTCCCAAGGAGTCCTCCCAAGGTTCCCCCAAGCCCTAAAGTTCCCAAAAGTTGAGTTTTAAGAGTTACGTTTTAAGGTAAGGGATCCGACCTCTCTCTTCTTTTCAAGTAATCTCTTTTATGTCATTTCTTTTATACTCCATGTTCTTATGTTGGAGGATGTTCTTATATATTCATATTACTGCCCTTTTCATGTTCATATTATGAGAGACGCCACCTTTCTCTCATCAATTTGTTTTAAAAATGTTTAAGTGGCGCCGTTAGGCTGCTGAATTTTTAAGGGGATTCTTTCACCCTTCTCATTCTTTTCAAAGTTCTACTTTCATGTCAAGTCTTTCAAGTTCCTTTTTAATTATGTTGGGGTATTATCTCTAAATATATCATACTGAACTTTTATTTTCATATGATTAGAGACCCTATTTTATATCATCAATTCATTTTTGTTGAAGTTTAAGTGACGTCGTTAGGCTGCCGAATTTTTAAGGGATTCTTTCACCCTTCTCGTTTTCAAGATATACTTTCATGTCATGTCTTTCAAGTTACTTTTTAATTATATTGGGGTATGATCTTAAAATCTATCATACTGAAATTTTATGTTCATATGATTAGAGACCCTATTTTATCTCATCAATTCATTTTTGTAGAAGTTTAAGTGACGTCGTTAGGCTGCCGATTTTTTAAGGGATTCTTTCACCCTTCTCGTTTTCAAGATCTATTTTCATGTCAAGTATTTCAAGTTACTTTTTATTATGTTGGGGTATTATATATAAATATATCATAATGATATTTTATGTTCATATGATTATAGACCCAATTTGATCTCATCAATTCATTTTTGTTGAAGTTTAAGTGACACCGTTAGGCTGCCAAATTTTTAAGGGATTCGTTCACCCTTCTCTTTTTCAAGTTATATTTTCTGGTCAAGTCTTTCAAATTACTTTTCATTATTTTGGGGTATTATATCTATATCTATCATATTGATCATTAATGTTCATATTATTAGAGACCCTATTTGATCTCGTCAATCCATTTTTAGAAGTCTTAAGTGACACCGTTAGGCTGCCGAATTTTCATAAGAGAAATCTAATTTTTGTCTTCCTTCGATGTTTTTCATTTCAAATTTTATGTCCTTGAAATTTCATTACCATGTTCATGTATCCTTACTATTCTATCCCTCTACTGTTTTATGGGTCATTTATGAATGTTTTACCCATGTCCCCTCTCTTTTCAATGTTTTCTAAAACCCCGAAACGTAGCCGTTATGCTGCAGAATTTTCATCTCAAAATTCCTCTCTCTTTTCTCAAAATTATTTTATGTTATAAAGTGAATACTAAAAGCTCTTATTTCTACAGGGGTATTCACATATATACCAAAATGTTCTATTTTAAATTCTGGGATTTACATACATTAAACCCGCTCTCCCCTTCCGTGGGTGTAAAGTGACGTAAAGATCATGTCTTTAAAGCAGTTTTTAAAACGTTATGATTATGAAATGAAACCCATTTATTTTATGCTATATGGGTTATTTATGAAATGTTTGATGATGATATATGTGGATCACATGATAAAAAAGGAAAATTTAAGGGTGCGCCCTGATAGCGCTCCAATGCATTGGGTAATGATGTAACCACTAGAGATTACAATTTTCACGATATCTTGGTGAATAACCTTGGTAATTTTAAAATGACACCTTGGGGATGGACCTTGGTGATATGTTCATGATTTTATATGTTAAATGATGTAACCACATCTTAAAGTTATGAAAAATGTTATTTTTATTATGATATTCCACATGATTTCTCTCTCATGCCTTAAAGTTCTTTTTCATGACATAGTTGATGTATCTCAAGTTCACATGTTAAATGTTTCTCTTGTTCCCTTACTGGGCCTTCTACTCACCCTTTCTTTTGATGTATGTCCCCAGGTTATGAGATGCAGTAACGATCCAAGTATGAATTTAAGGAGAATCCTTTCAAGTGTTTAAGAAGAATTTTTTATGTTGTTTTCATGTATTATGTTCCTGGTTTCCAAGACACTAAACCTTAAAGATCCTCATTTTTGTGTAATGAAATGAAAGTTTATGTTATAAAAAGGTGTGATTCTATAAATAATATATTGTGGTTCAGGTCACAAAGATATCCTAGTCTACTCCACCAATTCTATTTTAGTGAGCTTAGTGATTTTCAATAGTAGGTCCCTTTATTGGGGACTTCCACAATTGAGTGCAAGCAGTTTATACCTTTAAAATAAGGATTTTACAATGCCTTCTAGATCTTTTATAGGGAACTGTAAATCCAAATATTATTTTGAGAAGATGATACTCATTTACCACAATGATTAATTTTGACTAGCCGATAATCTAATAATTCAATAGAGGTTGATTAGATTGAGAAAAATAGGTTTCGCTAATAGTTTCAGTATCAACTGAGAGATGTGTTGATCTTTAATAAAGCATAGAAGTAGTAAAATAATCTTCAATATTTTCATAATATTTATTTAAAAATTATATATAAAACACCAATAAGAGGAATAAACATGTATGTATCCAAAGTTTAATTATGAAAAATACTTTTTCAATCTTGTAGAAGAATATTTAACAATAAGATATAGTAGCAGTGACAACAAAAATACCGAGTTGATCAGCTAGATAAAAACATGTATTTCTCCAAAGTGTAGCTCTGAAGGTAATGATATGCTCTTATATTTTAAATCAAATATCTGTTTTCTTCTTTATTTGTATTTTTATCTATATTTAGAATATGAACATCTTAGTATTTATACTAAAGGTCGCACAACTCTAAGTGAAACTAGCTCCAACAAATATATATAATAAACCACAAATATTTGAATTAAAATATCTTAATTCATTAAAAAACATTTGTAAATTCTCCTATGAGTATGCACAATTTAATACATTGAATATGAGCCTTTGAATAAGTTTTAAACCATCTTTTAAAGAGATATTTACTTCTGGTGAGTCTGTTTTAGAAAAATTGAAAAATATCTTAAATTTAAAACTCTTTCATTGACCAATCAAACATAGGGTTTATTTATGTAGTGAAAAAATCTAAAATTAGGGTTTAAAACATATGTTTGATTTCAAAATTAGGGTTGATTAACCATACATTTAATCCTCAAACATAGGGTTTCTTCCAAACTCAGGGTTGTTGATCCATACTTTTCCAACAACATAGGGTACATGATCCATACATTTTATTCCAAACATCGAGTTCTGAAAGCATACATTACACCTAAAATTTTTGGTTAGGAATAGTATTTTTAGAATACTTTCAAACACATCCATAATACTTAACAAAAATATTTTCCCACAGATCAATGTTTTTTGTATGCTTTTAGAATAAAAATGAATATTCTTATGAATATCATCTTCCCAAAATTCACTTAAAAGAAAATTTATTAATAAAATAAAGGGTGTTTTTTATCATCAAAATCAAAAATAAATTAATGAATTTTTTTAATAAACACATGCTCAACAATACCTTCTTACATTACCATCCATTGAAAAATGATAACGTCGTTCGTTTGTACGACAGACTATCACCTCACGAAATGATGTGATTTGTGTTTTTTATTTTTGTATCACATGCATGATATATGTAAGTGTATTTAAAGAAATAATAATATATTTACGATATAATTATAATTCTATAAATACAAAATAATTCTTACAGTTTTCTATCATGATCGTCGAAAAATAGAAATGTTAATCATGCGTACGTATGACCTGCCATTTCAATGATTGTAATGTGGCTCATTTTTCATAAACATATTTCATGTTTTTTTTAATGTATAATTTATGCATAAAAATTATAATTATTTCATGATTATTATTCGGTATATTATATAAGAATGGCCCTTTGACCATGGTCAACACACTAATGCCATTTTGAAATTATGAACTAAGCATCCTCAAACCACCCAACGTGGACATAATTGATTAAGTAAATAAATATATCATTAAAATAAAATAAGTAAATGGTTTAATTATAAGGTATTAAATTTTTAAAAGGTTTTACTAAAAAAATAATTGATATAAGTTTATCATACATGTGATAGAGCACATAAACGAAAAGTCTGGACTTGGGGTAGGGGTTTTTGTCTCAAAACATCCTTCTTTGAGACACATGTTATTTTATTCACCTAATTTATTTTAAAAGGTTTATATACTGAAAATTTAATATTTAAAATCATGTATTATTCCTATTTAGGGTATTTTAACTTCAAATTAAATCTCTATATCTCTATTATGCTACATTAATTAAGTCATTTCTTAAACAGTATGGGACTTAGTCTCAATTTCCGTTCACTAATCCATATTTTAATATTATGCTCAAATTTATTTTATATAGTGTATATAATTACCCAATTACCTATTATATAATGAATACTTCATAATTTAGGGTATTTTAAGTATCATTTGAATTTATTTATTTCATGGGGATTAGGATTCAAAAGTTACCAAAGTGGTAAGCGTTTATTTCATAATCTCATTTCTATCAACATTATTTATGCTTGAATTTATATTAAACGGAAATGTTTATTAAATTTCTAAAAAAACCCTTTCATTTTATTATTCTCTATTTATTCATTATATTTTTAAGTAATAGTTCCATTTTTCTATTTTTGTTACTTAAAATGATTGAAAAAATGTTTTTAAGAAAAAAAAGACTTTGTTCCTTTTTTGGTCAGAAATCCTTTTTCATCCATATCCATGTTTTCTAAAAATGATTTCAATAATGTTTTTAATATTATCCTAATTTTTAAATACATTTTTACCCATGATTTATTTTTTATAAAATGGTTTAAAATGAATCAATCTATCACTTTCAGAACAAGGTACTTTTTTTAAGGGATGTTTTCTTTTAACTTAAACGCTATGTATGGTATTTCTCACCATCATGACCACTAAATTATTTTAATATTAATTTTAAATTTTACACTTTTCTTTAAAAAATATTATATAATATTTTGGTAATTTTAATATTTTAATAAAATATTTCAAAATTAAAAAATCGTATTTTCCTTAATAAATATTCCATGTAATATTTAAAGAAATTTTCTGCAATTATAACAACCTTTGATTTTATAGATTGATTCTAAATTATGTATATATTTCCCACATATATATATCCATCTTATTATCCCTTCCTTTTATGGGTTAATACATTCCTTATGTTCATCCCTCAAATTCTTTCATTGTGAAGTTTCCTTTGATTATGATATGAGGCAAGATTATGAAAGCCATTTTATTTCCGTGGGTAATTTTTATGTTTATGAAATATTATTGATTTACTTTTGTGTAACACATAATCATGAAAATTTTATAATGGGTTCCCCTAGATAGAGCTATAATGCATTGGGTAAATCTTTTGTCTCATGATACGTTTGGTATGGGATTGGGGGGTGAACCTAATCCATTATGGGAACTTGTCCACCATGTGATATTATCTACATAGTTATCCTTTGACTCATGTTTATGTCATGTTATATGTCATTTTCACATTCCATATTTTACCATGATATTATGATACCGTGTTCTTTTTGTTATTCCTCTATGTGATTACTGATGATGCTTTTCTTTTATGATATCATGTTATACCTTTGACTCACATGTTATGATTCCTTATCATGTTTATTCCCTTACTTTGTTTTTAGATCACCCCTTTCCTTTATGAATTATCCAGGTTATTCTATGTAGTTTTAGGTGGTCAAATGGATTTATAAGCTCATTATTTATAATTAAATGAGGATTCCATGTTTTAGTTCCCTTTTGATATATTATGAACCTAGTATTCCAAATACACTAGGTCCCATGATCATTAGGGTTGTAATTATTGGATATTTATGTTTAAAATTATATAATAATATGTGTAAAAGGCATGTGTCACTTTACCTATGGATTTTATTAACATTTTAAAAGTATATTACCTTATAATTCACTACCTTTCCCCTTGATTTCACTCCCCCTTCTCCTCTTCCCCCTATTTGAATAAAAATCATCAATTATTATTCAATTAATTCCCCAACCAACTCATGCATGAATTCATGAATATATCTAATCCTAATCCATTTCAACTAATTAAATGGGTTTTTAATGATATGAAATGATAGAAGATCAAGAGAAAATTAACTCTTAATTTTCATCCTTCAAATCTATCATAGGAAGTATGAGTTTGTTGTATTATACAATTAAACACATTATACTCCTTAGGATTTGATCCAATCAAAAGATAAGATTGAGAAGGTATTGGCATGGTTTCTCTAAACCATGACTTATAATATCCCTCAATCATAAAAAAAGTTATAACTAATTGTACCACATGAAAAAAGGTTTTAGGGAATATCATCATTTTCAGGTTAAACTAAATGAAATAAAATTTTAAGACAGGTGTGGAGGGGACTATAGCTTGGGCTATAGATTAAGTTAGTTTTGTTTGGTTTTATTTTTTTTTCATTTGTATGATAAATGTTCTTTAATATAAAATTTTATTATTTTTGTACTATTAGGTTTCTTATGGAAATTTTCTTGAATTTAAAGTCTAAAAATCACATGATTGATAATGTGTTTTTGGTTCCTTGATTATTGTTTATCATTTAATGAATTTTGGGATCATTGAGAAGTCTATTTATGTAAAATAATATCCAATGAAAAACTTTCCATACCTAAGAGTTTTTTATATCATTTTTAAATATTATTAAATTTATCTACTCCTAGAGATATTGATTCATTATTTATAAAATATAACTTACTATGTGAATTAATCAAAATTCAATGTGTTTTCTGGTTTGAAATGATAAAGATAATTTTTTTTTTAAATTTAAATCCTCTCTGTAATACTATTTTGAGCCTACATTGAATTTTAAATTCCTTTTCATGATCTTTAGAGACCATTAATGACCTTATAGGAGATACATTTCAAGACTTGTCCCTTTTCACCCATCTCTTAATGTTTTACTGATTGAATTATAACTTAATATAAGTGTGGGGAAGGTTTTTCATAGAAATATTTTTTGAAGGAATTAAATTTTTTTAGAGAATTTAAAGGTTGAATTTCCATTTTTAAATAGGTATGGAAGTCATAATTTTTATTGTAAAAAATAACTCAACATTATGTTTTAGAGTTTTTGTGTTTTTGTTGTTGAAAAAGACCATTTCTAAAGTTCAAGTTTGTTTATTAACAAAGAGGGTTTTTATAGTTTATGGAAAAATAAGGTTCAAAATGTTTGCTAAAAAAGAAGGTTGAAAATGTTTTTGGACTATAATGACCTTAAAATATTTATAAAGTAGTGGTTCTATAATAAATTTATGGTGTTTAAGAAGTTTTGTAGAGAAACAATTATTTCAAAGGGTGAATTTTCACATAGCACTTATGCAAAATTATATGAGTTATGTTGTATCCTATTTTCATAGGAGTTAAAAGGTCATAAAGTAATCACGTGGATATGATCTCTAATGAAGTTATGGTGGAATTAGTTTTAAAATCATGGAGGAGGGTTTTATGTGTGGTCATGAATGATTTCAGTGAAGGAAACTTTATTAAGGAAGAAATTTCAAGTAGGAGTTTTATGAAGCTTCAAAGGAGTTATGTAGTGGAGTTTTCAATATAGATTCCATGGAATCAAATCGTGTGTCCAACGTTATTTTCAAATGGGTGGTGGTATTTTCTCATGTTTCATGTAAGTAATGTTATACATAGTGGGTTATGTGAAGAGTGAAACATTAATTTGTTTATTAGAATATATTTGGGGTTCCCTTGGCTTTGCAAAGACTCTTAAGAACTTCATTAAGCATAGAGAAAAAATATTAACAAAAATATCTAGTATCTCTGGTAATTCCACAAAGGAATATTGTATAAATAAGTTTATTGTAAAGGGTTTACATACTTAATAAGATTTCACAAATTACTTATCTAGGGTGCATTGTTTTGCGAAGAACGATGAATAGGATTATATGAAGAATTTTTCTCAGAAGTAGTTCATAAAGGAGACTATTTTTGAAGATATTACTGGGAGGAAATTTACAAACCATTTATATAAAATTAGTCTATGAATGAATAATGTGAAATCTATCTCATGAAGGAGATAAAATGAGATGGAAGGCAGTTCACAAAGGAGGTAGTTCGTGAAGGTATTACTGGTAGGGAATATTTTAAATGGTAAATGGGATTCCCTTTCGTAGATAAAAGAGGGACTTAAAGTCACACCAATGTCAGTGTGAACCAATGAAATGCTAATATAGATTAGTTGAAGATTCATCTGGAGGATTAGTGGGTTCCTTTCAGTCGAGAGAGAAGCGAGTTATAACCAAGGTTCATTGAACCTTGGAAAAATATAATATCATTTCTTACTCCCAAAAGATAGTGGAAAGAAGGATCAAACCCAATGGAAGGTTTCTTAGTGTTCTAGGTCTTTATTTAACCCTAATATACTAAAAATAAGGACTATAATGACAAAAATTGGTAAATAGGGGTTTTGTAAAGAATTAAAATGGATAAATGAGTTCGTAAGTGTTATGAGAGTTATAACTAAGACTATGGGGTATGAACCTATATATATGTTGAAGGGAGGTTCAATAGAAGTAGCTTGATGAAAATGTAATGTTCAAGATAAATGGTTCAACACAACTAGCAAACTATATTACTAATATGATTTGAAATATTTATCATGATATGTAATTATTGTGGTATATGGTTATCCCCAAGAATATCCATGAACCACTAACTCTTATAATTAGGTTACAAATTGGGTATGAAAATTTTGAAATATTTATTACATGAAAATGAAATGATTTTTCTTAAGAAACGAAACACTGTAATCACAATAATAGAAAGTAAAAAAATAAAAGAACATCAGATAACACCAAGATATAACGTGATTTGGATTAGTGTGATACTATATGCACAGAAAGAACATCACATAGTTCAGTTGTTTTATTACTAAGAAAAAAAATTAAGAGTTACTAATTTGAATACAAAGAAGATAACTAGAGAAACTATCTAAGGAGTTAGTTCTTATTGAACTAGGTGGTGGTGATGAAATCCATCACATAGATTCAAAACCTTCAAATCTTGGACTTACTCATGCAAAAAACCAAGAAAGATATAGTTCCAATCATGATAGAAAAGTTAAATCGCTTATAGACCCAAGAATCATAAATGAAAATCTAGTTATAATGAATGGAAGTCAGGATCTAAAACCCCTTCTGGTGCATAGTCATCCTAGACCCACGGTTGAGTTTTTCTCCACAGAATCTTTACTGGAATGGTACTCCAGTTGTAGTAAGTGGAATGAATAGGATGGAGGGGAGTGCAGATGGATGGGAAGACCCTGTTTTCCTCTTCTTCTTTGATATTATATTTACATATTAAGTAAATATCTCTCCGGAAGCTCTCAATATGAAGACCCGAATGAGAACTAAAAATAAAAAATCAAAATGAATTGATTGCATCAAATTAAAGCGTAGCGGGGTAATAATGGCATGACATTTATTCATTAGGTGGAACAGTTAGAACTGTGATATGAAAGCCACATGGATGGATGGGATGGCATGGATGATTCGCCTAACAGTAGGTGGCCCAACTGGTGGGACATGTGGTAGTGTGCCATTGGTTCAAAGGAAACTACCTAGATCAAGGTTGAGGCAAACAGGCACAATTGGGAGTGGCATGAACCGTTGGATCAACCACAATCAACAATCCTAATTCAAAGAACTACACATTAAGGAAAACAAGTATACATGAGAAAAAATAGGCGTCATGTGAATAGTGTATATTCAAATATGAATTAAATAAGACCATATAATCACGTGATATAGGATTAATTATAGGTAATATAAAATGAATTAAAATTAAACCTTTTATTCACAACATAAAATAATAAAACTCCACCTCAAAATTAAATTAATTTAAGAATGGTGTTTTCACAACCTAAGTTATAGAATTGGGACTATGTTCATTAATTTAAGATAGTTCGTGAACTTAGAAAATGGTATGGCCTTAGTTAAACTATCGGTTAGATTATCCTCTGTGGGTATCTTAATAACACTCATTGTCACATATTCTACAATTTCCCTAACAAAATGATGTTTAATGTCAATGTGATTTGATCTACCATGGAATACATAGTTCTTATATATGTTTAATGTGGATTGTAAATCACAGTGTACCACTATTCTATTAGTAGATAAAGACAACTTAGAAATAAAACCATTCAACCATATAACATTTTTGATGGCTTGTGTCAAGGCTATATACTTCACCTCAGTGGTGGAGAGGGTAACCACCGATTTCATGGTTCAATTCTAGGAGACTGGTCCTCCATATCCAAGGAATACAACACCAATGGGTGATTTTTGATTGTCAATATTTTCAGTATAATCTGAATCAAAAAAGCCAACAATGACATCACTAAAACTGTCATTTAATCCACATCGAATGTAAAATTTAGTTGACATAGTCAAATAACTTAGGATCCACTTAAAAGTGTTCCAGTGAGGCTTACCAGGTTTCCCCATAAACTTGCTCAAGGTACACTCAAAAAATTCTATATCTGGTCTAGAATAGACCATAACATACATATGACTTCCTACCACATTAGAAGATGGAATCTTATTCATGAAGGTAGAATCATCATCATTTTTAGGGGACTATTACAAAGTCAATTTAAAATTTTGTCATAAAAGGATTGTTCATAGGTTTAATGTATTCAAATAGATATATTTTTAATACCTTATTAACATAGGAAAACTGAGATAATTAAAGGTTCGAGCCTTCCAATCTCTAATTATGTATATAAACAATATCTGATTATAATGTTCTAAGTCTTTTATTTCTAATAAAGAGTTCAATTAGATCATGACCAAATTTAAAATCCTCATATTTTTACAGATTAAAAGCATCTCATAAACATACAATAATAGATAAATTGTAATAGGTTTAAAGTATATGCATGAATCAAAATGACTTTTGAAAAAAATATTTTCAACCCTGAAAAAGTTAAACCTTTTATACCATTTCCAAGAAGTCTGTTTAATCCCATATAAATATTTCTTAAGGAGGAAAACTTGAGTAGGTTTGAATAGATTTTAAAATCCTTTTAGAGGAGTCGTATAATTTATTTCATCAAGGGTACCTTGCAAAAAATTAGTTTTTACATACAATTGTTCAATATGAAAATTAAATTTGGCAGCAAAAGAAAGAAGAATCCTTATAGGTTAATTTTTATCAACCAGTGAGAATATATCACTATAATTAATACCTTCAAATTGAAGGAAGTATTTAGAAACCATTCAGGATTTAGACATGATTTTTGTTTCCCCAACATTATTATCCTTATATGTCCACTTAGAACCTATGATCTTTTGGTTATTAGGCTTGGATACAACAACCGAAGTGTTATTTTTAAAGAGTGAATTCATCTCTTCTTGTATATCACCTAAGTAATAAGTGTATTATTTGGATTTAAGAGCTTTCTTATAAGACTATGGTTTACCATTAAATAAATATTTTGCAACATTAAAAGCATAGCCAACAATATCAGCTTGGTTGAAATGGGATGAAGGTCTAATCACTCTTCTTTCTATATCTTGAGTAAGTTGATATTCTGTAAGATTATCCTGTTCTTCTATTTTAGGCTTAGAATCCAAATCAAAATCAGATTCACCTTGAGTCTAAGAAATAGAAGGACTAGAATCAATCCTAGATTGGGACTGGTCTTTAGATTCCAAAGAAATTTCAACACCTACATGTGCATGAGCATTAAAGGACTCTCCATCGTTATCTGAAGACTCTACAAATTTTATTCCTCTATTATTAGGGAGACCACACTCATGAAACACTATATCTCATCTGACTATACACTTTTGATAACCTGGTTTATCTATCCACAAACGATACCCCTTAACACCCTCTGGGTAACCCACGAATATACACTTCACTACCCTAGGATATAGCTTATTAGTTTAGGTATGAGAATAAGCTGTGGATCCAAATATCCTAAGGTGTGCAAGACTCAGGGGGTGAACCTCTCTAGAGCTCTTTTGGTGTTTTAAAGGAATTAGAAGAATATGGGAAACAATTAACCAGGTTGACTGCCTTAGAGGCATCCTTGACCTAAAAGAAATGGGGAGTTTAGAATGGGACAACATGCACATAACCCTTTCTAGGATAGTATTATTAATTATTTATACTAATATATTCTATTGTGATGTTTACAAAATAGTTCGATATCATTTATTTCCATGATATTCACAAAAATCTATGAATCCAATGGAAAAATATTCTAAACTATTATTAGTTCTTAAGGCTTTGAGTTTCTTACTAGATTCACTTTATACCCCAGCTTTCCATTTCCTAAAAGTATTTAAGGTATCATAATTATGTTTGAGTATATAAATATACACTTTCCTAGAGTATTCATCAATAAAATATATTAAATATAATCCTCTACCATGGGATGTAACCCTAGAAGGACCCTGAAGATTAGAATGGACACACTCAAGGGGTTATCTATCCTTGTACATTAACCTACTAAAATTGACTCTTATGTATTTTACATATATGAAATCTTTTAAGAAATTTACACTTTTAGGAGTGACATTACCCAAAAGACCTTATTTTCAAAGTTTTTCAATACCTTTGGCACTAAAGTGCCCTACTCTTCTATGTTAAAGGGTGGCTATTTCTAGGTCTGAATTACAAGAGGCATTTGACTAACTTTGATAAACCTTAACATCTAACACATAGAAGCCATTATAAAGGTTTCCTTTCATGATAGAGAGGGATTGATAGGAAATACTGAGACTCCCAGAGTCTGACCTAAAGGTATAGCCCTTATGATCAAGTAATATTAGGGAAATGAGGTTTCTTTTTAAGTCTGGGTACCCACAAAACTCCTCAATTGTTTTAATAGTCATATCATGATGATATAATGGAACTGATCCAATTACCATAATATGACTACTCCTGTTATTCCCTAGATACACCTCTCCATATTGAATTTCTCTTAACTCAATGAAGTAGTCCCTCTTAGGACATGTGAAATGAACACCCAAAATCAAGGATCTATTCATCAGAGATGAAAATGTCAGAAACATTTAACACATCAACAGTTACAAAATAATTCTCAACAAATAAAGAATAGTCATAACTATTTTCTCTATAGTCACATTTCTTATTAGGGTAGTTCCTCTTAATGTGACCAGGTTTCTTTCATTTAAATCACTTAGTTAATTTACTCTTGGATTAAAATCCTTGCTTCCTAAACTAACCACTTTTCTTCCTCCTACCCCTGGACTCACTTATACTCCTAATGTTCAAAACCTCTACCTCATCCTTAATATTACCCTTCCTTTTATGGTCTTTGGAGAGAAAAACATATTTAACTTCTTTGAGAGTAAGGGTGTCTTTTCCATGAATCATAGAATCTTTAACAGAATTAAAGGCATCATCTAATGTTGTTAACGATATCATGGATTGATCTTCATCATCTAGTTTAATGTATATATTGGATAAATCTAAAAATATTTTATTAAATTTATCAATGTGTAACCTAACTTTAGTTCCAAGACACATTTTAAAAGTTTATAATCTTATTTTCTTATATAATCTACCAACAAGATACTTCGTCATATAAATAGATTCAAGTTTAGACCATATAACATTATCATATGACTCATATGAAACCTCTCTAATTATGTTATCTCCTAAAGATAAAATCATTAAACTATGAACTTTCTTAAGGTCATATTTGGGAACATCTACATAGGTGATAGTATCCTATTCATCTGGGGAAAGAGTGGTCACTTTTTTAGTGCTAGTGAGGGAGTCCATTAATTCATTGTGATCTAAAAAGTAGTCATTTCAATCCACCATAGGTTAAAATTATTTTCACCATCAATTTATCAATATCCAACTTTCTAGAACCCATTATCTACGTATCAGTAGGCTCTGATACCAATTGTTGTGGTAGACGGTTATCCCAAACAAAATCTAGGAACTATTGACTCGAATAATTGGGTTACAAATTTGGTATGAACAATTTGAAATATTTATTATAAGAAAATGAAATGAATTTTATTAAGAAGATAACCACTATAATCACTAGAAAAGAAAGGAAAAAAGAAAATAACAATAGAGAACACAAAAATATAATGATTTTTGGATCAACATGATACTATGTGAATGAAGAGAACACCCCCTAGGCCAATTGTTTTATTACTAAGAAAAAACACGCAAGATATATAGAATCAAAATGAAAAGAAGATAACCGAAGAAACTATCTGAGCAGGATAGCCTTGTTGAACTTGGCAGAAATGATGAAACCCATCACATAGAGTCAACACTGTCAGATCCTGGATGGAATCACACACACATCCAAGAAGGATACAATTTCAATCATGAAAGAAAAGATAAATTTCTTACAGATCCAAGAATTATAAACTGAAACCTAGTTATGATGAATGAAAATCAGGATCTGAAACCCCTTATGGTGTGTAGTCTTCCTAGACCCAATTTCAAGTCATTCTCCACAAAATCTCTATTGGAAAGGTACTTTGGTTGGAGGAGGTGGTATAAAAAGGATGGAGGGGAGTACAGATGATCAGGAACCCCTTATTTCCCTCTTATTCTTTGAGATTCTCTTTGTGTAGCAAGATATGATCTCTCTGGGAGCTCCCATGATAAAGCGCGAGAAGAGAACCAAAAATCAAAAATCAAAATGAATCAATCACCTCGAATCAAAGTACAACAGAGTAATAATGTCATGTCAACAGATCGTCCGGTGGCGCAGTCATAACCGTAGGATTAAAGTGTCAGTAGTTTTTTTGGACAAAACCGTCCACTTGAGTTGTCAAAGGGGGCTAGCAGTGGTAGGTGGCGGGTGGCCAAACCCCCACCAAAATCATACAGTGGGGGGAGGAAGCAAAGAGTACTCATGCCTATACAAGGTAGTGGATTCCCTTGGGATTCATCATCAACCTCATGTGATTTCATCAGTACCAGCAAATCCCATTTTAGAGTGGTATTTATGAGGTTGTTTTCCTCTTTATTGAAGAGAGATATTTATGGGATTTTCTCCTTATAATAGTGAGGGAGTTTTTACCCACATTTACCCGTAGTGATCCTTCTATTTTTCCTGTGGTTTTTTACCCCTTCTATTTATGGGGTTTTTCCACATTATATATGCTTTCATTTATTTCCATGTTTTTCACTTTATTTTATCTCATGATTATCACTACCCGGGTGGTCCAATCATATTATAGTATCAATAAGTGATATCAGAGGGAAGGTTTTGTCTTGGTTTTGTTCACATTTTTGGGAATTAATAATTCTCATAAATTTGAGTATGCTATGTGACTGAAAGTCCAGTTGATCTGTCAAATCAGAAAAATTTTATTCGAATTATTAAATACATCATTGTGAAATGGAGGATGTTCTAGACTGATGAAATTTCCAGATGGTGGTGAAATTCTAGATCGATAAATTCAATAGGAATAATTTTTTTTGTAGAAAATGAATATGCAAGAAATGTTACAGAAGGATAATTTCCTACTAGAAATTGGAGAAAACCCAGTGGGTGTGAAAGAGGAGAAATGGAATAGTATGGATGATAATGATATTGAAAACATCTATTTGGATTTGGCAGATGGGGTCTTATCAATCATTTCAGATAAAAAGATGGCAAATGAAATATGGGATACTCTGACGAAGCTATATGAGGCCAAGTCACTTTACAAAAAAAAATCCTAAATAAAAAATTGTACTCTCTTTGAATGGAGGAGTCATCATAGGTGACCGACCACATCAACAACCTCAATACCCTATTCACTCAACTCACAGTGTTGGGCTTTAAAATTTTGGATACTGAATGTTTGGAGATTCTGCTCAAAAGTTTGCTAGATTCGTATGACCAACTCATCATCAACCTCACCAACAATATCCTAATGGATATGATGTCCTTCAATGATGTTGCAGCTACAATTCTAGAAGAATAAAGTTGGTGTAAGAAGAAGGAGGATAGATAGGAAACTTCTCATCAAGAAGAGGCTCTGTTAATGGAGAGAGTAAAGATGATGGAGTATAGTTCTAGTGGGAGTTGAAATCATGGTAAGAAAAAATCAAGGATTAATAAGAATAATGTCACGTGTTTCAATTGTGGAAATAAGGGGTGCATCAAGAAGAATTGTTGGAACAAGAATAGTAGTGAAAATAGATCTCAAGGGTATGAGGCTAGTACTTCTAGAAACAGAGATATATTAGTCAGTGAAGCAGCGATAACTACTGGAAGCATGCATCATCTCAATGATGCATGGATTATTGACTCAGGAGAAACATGGAACATGACGTCTTGACGGGAATGGTTTGACCAATATGAAACCATATTGGAAGGACTTGTGTACATGAGGAATGATAACACCCTGAAGATCATTGGATTTGGTACCGTCAAACTGAAGATGCATGATGGTATTGTTCGAATCATCCAAGGAGTGCGTCATGTGAACGGCCTGAAGAAGAAAATATTGTCTTTGGGAAAATTCAATGATACCGGATTCAAGACTCACACCGATAATGGAGTGATGATAATTGTTATGGGTGCAGTTATGGTAATGAAGGTAGAGAAGATATCAAATAACTTGTACGTGCTTGTGGGTGAGACGTACAAAGAGGGAGACATAGTTGTCGCATCAGCTACCTCGATAGAAGTGTTGATGATGTTATGGCATCAGAAGTTTGGCCAAATGTCAGAATGAGGTCTGAAGATTCTTTCAGATTAGAAGTTGTCAAATAGGATTACAAAGGTATCCTTACCATTTTGTGAGCATTGTGTTTTGAGAAAGAAACACAGGTTAAAGTTTGGGATGTCAAAAGCAAGAAGTCATGAGATCTTAGAGTTGGTCCATTCTGACGTTTGGAAAGCACTAGTTATATCCCTGAGAGGAGAAAGGTATTTTGTATCATTCATTGATGATTATTCTAGGAGATTATGGGTGTACCCAATCAAGAGGAAGGTATATGTTTTTGAAGTTTTCAAAATATTCAAAGCTCGGAAGGAACTTCAATCTGGAAAGAAAATCAAGTGTCTGAAGATTGAAAATGGTGGAGAATATACAAGAGAGGTGTTTGATACTTTTTGTCAACATGAAGGAATCAAGATAATTCATGATGGCGTACACTCCTTAGTAAAATATAGTGGAAAAGTAGATGAATATAACCATGTTGTATATAATAAGGGAAATGTTGAAGACTGTAGGAATTTCCAAATTTTTTTGAATAGAAGCAGTTAATACCACCTATTATGCGATCAAAATATCTCTTTCATTGGTGATTGATCTGAAGACAATGATAGAGATGTGGACCGGTAAACCATTTGACTATTCTCAGTTATATACTTTTGGAAGTCATGTATATGCAATGTTTAATGACAAGAAAATATTGAATTTGGATTCAAGATCCAGAAAATGTATCTTATTGGGGTATGTTGATGGTGTGACGAGGTATCATTTGTGGGACCCCACTGGCCACAAACTTATCATCAGCAGAGATGTCATTTTTTTAAGACATGGTGCAAATCACTATTGATAAAAGCCACAGAGAAGGATAATATAGAAACTCAAACAGTCAAAGTAGAGGAAAAATCCAAGGAAGAACCAGTTTCCTCTGGGGCATTACCAGTGCACGAATATCAAGTACTAGTTGAGTATGAACCACGATGGTCAAATCGAGAGAAAAGAGTACCATTATGGAACTCAAACTATCTCACTAAGAGGAATATTGTGTACTAATTATTGACGGAGGATGGAGAGGCGTCTTATCTTGTGCCGATGACCCAGAGTCCAGACATATCCTTATGGATAGTGACGATGCAAGAGGAACTTGAAGCCTTGCACCGGAACAATACTTGGGATCTTATTCCACTACCTCATGGAAGGAAGGATATTAGAAACAAATGGGTATTTAAGATCAAATGAGTTGGAAATGAATAGGTGGAAAGATATTGTGAAATAATGGTGGTCAAAAGATACGATCAGAAGTAAGGTATTGATTTCAATGAAATATTTTTTCCTGTTGTTAGACTAACAACCGTTCAGATAATTCGGGAGATGTGTGCAACATACATTTTACATCTAGAGTAACTAAATATGAAGACTTCTTTTCTCCATGGTGATATTGATGAAAAAATCTATATGCTCCAACTAGAAGGTTTTGAAGAAGAAGACAAAGAGAACACAGTTTGCAAGTTGAACAAATATTTGTATGGTCTCAAGTAGGCATTGAGGTGTTGGTAAAAGATATTTGACTCATATATCACGAGACTTGGATACAAAAGTCTTCATTAGGATCCTTTTTCATATTTCAAGGGTCCATATGGTAATTATTTCATCATTCTTTTGTTGTATATGGATGACACTTTGTTTTTAGGCCCCAAAAATGATAAGATCTAGGAGGCAGATGCATAGTTGTCTAGGCAGTTTGGTATGAAGGAACTGGGTCCAGAAAACAAGATTCTTGGGATGAAAATTTACCAAGATAGAAATAATGGGAATATTTTTCTATTATAGAAGACTAACTTACGGAGAGTCTTGAAACTCTATAACATGCAAGACTGTAAGAAAATATCTACCCCTATTCCCATTAATTTCAATTTTTCCTCAACGATGAGTCCTAGCAGTGAAGCCGAGAGGATAGAGATGTCTCGAGTACCATATGCATCAACTGTGGGAAGTATGATATTTGTTATGGTTTTTACTAAACCAGACATTACACATGTTGTGGGAGTAGTTAGTCGGTACATGGAGAATCCGGGATGGGAGAATTGGAGGACAGTGAAGAGAATCCTTATATACATCAAGGAGACCTCAGATGATGCTTATGATATGGAGGATTGGATTTCAATATTAGAGGATATGTTAATTCATAATTTTTAGGTGATTCTGACAGGAGGAAATGCACTACAGGTTATGTGTTTACTCTTGTATGAGGAGTTGTGAGCTGTCTTTCAATGTTACAATCAGTTGTGGCTTTTTCTAAGACAGAGGCAGAGTACATGGAAACTACAAAATCTTGCAAAGAGTCTATTTAGATGAGAAGGTTATTACAGGAGCTCGGGCATAGAAAAGAGTAGATTCTATTATTTTGTGATAGTCAAAGCATATTTCACATTGAAAGGAATCCATATTTTCTTAACAAGACAAAGCACATTAGGGTACAATATCACTTTGTATGAGATGTTGTGGAGAAAGGAAGTGTGGATATACAGAAAATAAGCACTAAAGAAAATCTGGAAGATTTCCTAATGAAGGAAATTAACACTGATAAATTCAAATGATTCACATCCTTGAGCGGCCTTATAGAGGCGTGAGAAGCATTTTTTGGTAGATAGAAAGGATTTGTGGAGATGTGATTAGTTCTCAACCAAATCTACAAGTGGGAGATGTGTAGGCATTTTTTTGGATGGCATCGCCCCCCTTGATTTGTCAAAGGGGGATGACGGTGGTAGGTAGTGGGTGGACAAACCCCCACCAAACTCATCTAGTAGGGGAGGAAGAAAGGGGAGGCATGCCTACAAAAGGCAGTGGATTCCCCCAAGATTCATTATCATCTTCATTTGATCTCATCAGTACCAGCAGATCCCAGTTTAGAGCGGTATTTGTTATTGAAATAGTAGGTGCCCTAGACCCAACTGTGTAGTACTTTTGATTACTGTATCATGTGTACAGTTAGATATGCATGATGATATCTTACAATTATAGTGCAGAGTTTTCTACGTCTGCTATAATAATGGTAATGTACAAAGGTTAATTGTCATTTCAAGTGGTTGTAGCAGATCCTAGCCTATAATGAGAACCTCAAGATAGAATGACATTGATCTTAAATATATGTTCTATATTGAAGATAAATATTACTTACTGGACAGAGTAGATGTATGACTATAAGGTTCTGTGGGCTTATAAACACTGAGACTTATTCTCATAAAGTTCGCACATGGTGATCTCTAGAAGTGAGATCATGAGGATAGACCCTCCAATGGGAACACCACATGTTTTGGGTGTCATTGGTTGTTCCTGTCTACAGACATGTGTATTGGTATCCTGACTTGAGACAATTACCAATGTATATCATTGAATTACGTACTTTGATGCCAGGTGAAAACCATGGAAGTAATTTCATGGAGAGGTAGTTTGTGTTGAGTGTGTTATTAGTGGTATGATGTTGGTAGAATGGTCAAGAAAGGATTTGTCGCTTCCGAGTTTAGGAAGTTGTATATCTCAGGCCTGGTTGATTAGGATGGTTCCGCCTTCATAACTCTTTGTCCAAAGTAGTATAAAGGAAAATCCATCTGGATAGATCAACAAATAATAAATCAAGATAATGACGATGACACAAGAGTGTGTCCTGCTTTAAGAGATATCAAATGACAAAGAGACTATAGTACACAATCCGTTTTCATAGGATGGTAGTCGTTGCTATGACTATCCTTATCTCTTTAGGGGCCATGATGAGTTTCTAGACTCTGCTCTTGGTCTATGAATTTTATTCACTGCTATCGAGATAAGGGCCTAGAGGGTCACACACAACAGCGTATTCAAGGATCCACACCTATTCAGTTGAATAGGTATATGGACATAGTGGGCCCTGCCAAGGGGTCTGAGTGTTGTCCAAGTTTTGGATCACCAAATGAATTAAATAAATTCATTAATATTCAAGTTATGAATATTTGGGATTGAATTTATTAAATGTATTTATGAGTTTAGTAAATACGAGAAAATATTAATCGAACGAATATTATTTTAATATTCAAGGTTCGCTTAATATTAAGTGGGACAAGCGAGTCGAGTTAAAAGGATAATTTTTATCACGTAATATATTATATATATATTACAAGTATGTGATAAAATAAATAAATAATATTGATGCAGTTATAAGTCGTCATAGTTATTTATTTAGAGAACGTTGATATTTACGGGGGCTGGGGAACCCTACCGGGTATTTATCAACATCTCTATAAATAAGAGAGGAGGCTCTCTCTCTTTGGTGTGCAAATCACTATTCATTCATTTTATGGAATTAAAGTTGAGAGCCTCTCTCTCCTCCCACTCTCTAGATAGATAAGCTCTCGATCCAAGATGCTCAGATCGTGATCTCTATTCTACATCAAAGGCTCTTCGATGCGGTGTTCGTCGGGACGTCGAAAGCATCATTGGATCACCATGCTAGGACCCAGAGTTTGACGATCGACGTTCCCACGAATTTTAGGAGCGCGTGTGGAAGATCTAGAGGGATCCTGCTTTGGATCCTTCAAGCGATGATCGCCATCGCCTAGCAGCAGTCAACCACGCCTTCAGATATGAAATGGGTACGTTTTCATTTTAATTTTGTGCTGTTAATAATCTACGAGAGATCCTCGGACCTCTCCGGGGATCGGTTCGTCGGTGACGACAAGTTCCGTCGTCCCGCCGATGAAATTTTTTTAAAATCCCCGGCCCACTGGCTTCCTCTACGTGCCCTAGAAACCTAACAGTGGTATCAGAGCGAGTCGCGTAGATTTTTTGAGCAAAATAAAATTAATTTTCATAAAATTAAGTAGTGGCTACGAAATCGGTCACAACGGTTCAAACCGAGAACCAATCCAATTTCAAACGGCCAAGATATGGCCATTTGAAATTTTTGGAACGGATCGCGTTTTCGGTATGAACACGAGTATTAATATTTCAAATATTATTATAATTATAATAATATGATTATAATAATATAATTATAATAATATAATTATAATAATAATAAAATTGTTATATTAATATAATAATTTATTATTATTATATATATAAAGGCTAATTATAGCCTTTAGAATTGTTAATATATAAAAAAATGGTAAGAGATGACTTGACCCAACGAGTCAAGTCTTTAAATTTAAAAAAATTTAAAGGGGACTCATCGTTTCCTTCTCTTCGTGGATAATAACAAAAAAATATAAAAAAAGGGGTGTCGTGCCACGTGATGTGAAAAAAAAAGGAAAGTCGCGACCAGCCTGGCCGCGACACGTCTTCTTCCTCGAGACGAGGAAGAACAAGGCTGCACCCCTCCACTTCCGCAGCTCTGGCCGCCGGCCTGCCTCCTCCCTTGCACGCTGCTTGCGCAGCTCCGGCCACCGGCCTGCCTCCTCCCTCGTGGGCTGCTTGCGCCGGCTCCGGCCGCCGGCCTACTTCCTCCCCTGTGCAGCGTCGCCTGCTCCCGCAGCGCACAGCCATCCGGCCGGCCGCCACCCCCCGCGCCGACCTCCTCCTCTCGTGCCGGAACCCCTTCCACTGGGTTGCCTCCTCGCCTCCGCCCCGTGCAAACCGCACCGCCTCGGACCCGCCGCCCTGAGCCAGCCGGCCGCCCCAAGCCCGTGCCAGAACCCTGCGTTGGACCACCTCCAGCCGGTCGCCCCGAGCTTGACGGGCCGCGCCGCACCGTCTAGGCCATCCCGGACCGGACAGCTGGCTCGCCGGATCGCCGTAGTAGCGGGCTGTCGGCCATGTGGCTGGCCGACCTCTTTCCCTGCCTCCTTCCGCTCCCCTCAGACTACGCCGGGGGAGCAGCTGCCGTGGGAGTCGTTGGACGCCACGGTCACGCCGCGGTTACTCCGCGGTCAAGCCGCAGTACCCTATTCCAGCATGACATCCTGCAGTGGTACGCAGTCCTATCGGACTCCTCCCCGGCTAGATGTCCAAGCCTTGGACAAACCCTCCCGCCGGAGACCCAAGTGGCCGGAAGCCTCCCGGGTACCTCACGCTGGAAGACCTCGCAACACTGCCTTTACAGCTAGGCTCCCACGGGTGTCCCTACCTTCGGCCGCCGCCCGGTCCACCTAGCGGGCAGGTAATGCCTGACTTGGGTTTAGTTAAATCAATTAAATTAATTAAATTAATTTATATATTAATTGTAGTGAAAATAATTTTTAATACCCGGGTATAATTAATTTAATTTAGATATTAAATTAATTAAAGGACCGATAATTAATTAAATTATTTGAATTTAGTAATTCATTTAATTTAATTATATATCCCTCATACGTATTTATGAATTTAAATTTTTTTATGGCACATTTTATACCCGCCTACTAGTCTTGAGCACCGACCCCGTTTGTCTGAATTTTTTTATTTAATTAATTATTTAAATGCGTGCGATTATTGTAATTATATAAATGACGGTCTGTGCACCATCTTCTTTTCAGTTAAAATGTATAAGGAACTGCGTTTCCAATTGATTTGATGTACATTTATACCCCAGTCCCCCTCGCCTACGCGCGAGTATTCTTATACCACGGACGGAGACGATGCAAAGACATGACGGGGACCCCTCCAAGATGAGGCGGTACTCCAAGACATAATGTGGACTCCGCCAAGATGAGGCGATGCTTCGGATGAGAAGCAGACATACAACACGGGTTGAGATCCATCTACTGTCAAGTTTCGAGAGAGGTATGATGCCCCTTAGGTCGTTTAGATGCTCAAGACCAGTCGAGTTGTAGTTTTAACTTTATGCATTTATTTATTATTTTATGCATTTTAGAACAGCGGGAAAATACATAAAATGATAAATAATAAAATGCATAAAAAAGTGGTGTATGTTTTTCTATTATAATTTAGTTGTGAGAACGACAACATAGATGAAAAAGTTTAACAGAAATGGATCACATTCGTCAAGAGAAAACCAATAAAACCCTCAAAAAAAATATTAAGTCACAAACAGCCTTCCATCATTCAAGTTTGAACAAAACCGGGTGTTCGGGGTGTCGGTTAATGCCTCAGTTGAGGGTGCCTCTTACTATCAGGGAGTTCCTATTTGTGTGGTGGGTCGACTTAACTAAAATTGTAGCAAATATATAGCTTTATCTAGTTTGTTGTAATTTTAGAGGCAAGCGTTGAGTAAATCATTAAATGATTTTGAAGCTGGGACTTCACTCAACAGATCAAGGAACCGCAAGTTAAAGCGGTTGGGCAGCCAAAATCCTACCTTGGACCCTTCGAGTAGTGGCTTAGCCCTAGATTGTAGACTATGAGGGAGGTTCAGGGATCCTTGACACTATAATACTCAAGAGTATTCCTATTCTAGTACAGAGGGATCCTAGAATTCGAAAAAATTAGTGGGAGACATTTAATGATTAAATAATCAGTAATGTCAGATTAGGTAATCACAAAAAGTACAATCTGCTGAAGTATATTTGTAGATAATGACAAGCAATACCATAATAAAACTGCGATAATTATTAGACAATGTTAATGTCCAAACAAGCACGAAATTCCAAGTGTAGTATAGGCGCTTGCGCACATTACTACCATAATGGAAATTCGAGGTGCTTGTGTCCCAACCTGTTAAGCCACCTTAGGAAGCGAGGGTGTAAAAAAACTTACAAGAGACTCATCAATAAAGAATATGATGGTTCTTTAATAATGATATCACCAAATTATTATGTTAGTTGCAGTCTCTACATCAAGACATATATGATGTTACATGTAGTCTCATCTCCAAGATTCTTTTGAGGAGAAAGTGAAGCAAGATTTGAATGTGATGATTGCACTCATATCGTGTAAAGTGAAAGACAGTTCACAATCTTTCATGTCATCCCATTATTATAACTTTTACACCCAATTACTCTAGTTTCATTTAATGGTACAAACGAACGGTATATAGTAAGTGCTTCATTACCTTTAAGTTAATATTTTCCACGTAATAAGAATATTGGAGATAATGCCATCTTTTATTGTTATGGAGAATACATTGAATTACAAGTTGAAAAGTCTTATGGAAAGTTACTAAAAAGGCACCTTAATTATGTCCTTCATTGACAAGTGGTTGGTTATTTAACAGGAGGTTATTTGCATCACATAATGAAATGAATTCATGGAAGATTAAAAACTGAAATACAAGAAGCAAGTACCCACTTCTCGTTCAGTTTATATTAATCAAATAAAAGTATTGTTTTCTCGAATACTTATTGGGTATTAAAATACTATATGATTTTCACATATGTATTGAAATACAATAACCAAGTAAGTAGTGAATCATTACAAGAAGTAAAGTGTCTTCTTCAAGCAGCTGAGATAGGGTGATTCCTATGTCAGCAGGGAGAAACACATAACTTCTAATTTCCAAGTAATTGATTCAAGATGAACAAGTTGTCAATTATAACCAAAACATTTATCTCACATGACCTTTTGGTCATGATGATACATTGTTCCAAGTTTTGGAATGAATGTTGTTTGCGGTAACATACTCAACAAATAGTTCACTGCTATTTGAATAAATGGAAATACATGATGAATATAAAATGTTAGACCAACCCATTTTTGGCAATGTGATTCTTTGTCGAGTAAAACTAAAAGTGGATGTCAACTATATACCCAAAATGGTATTTAGGCTCATCACAGATAAACACCTTTAGTATTATTGACATCTTTAGTTTAGACAAATAAACCTTTAGAAATAAAGGTGTGCCACAAAGCTTTATGAGGTTAGTTCAACAAGACAGTATGAACTATTCCAAAGAAAGCAATAGGTAAAGATACTTCATAAGTTTCCTTTAATTAATTAAGGAATATACCAATGAAGTATAAGTTTGGTAAGAAGATATGAGTTGCTTCGGATCGGCATGCCGAGTAATATCTTTACCAAACAATCATCGATCATGATAATGTAGTGTGGAGTAATTCCTAAACGCATGTTACCTTATCTACATCACCGTATTGGTGTTCATAAGAAGGACCGATGACGAGTCTTACATATTAACATTGATCAACAAAATTTAGCATGTATAAATTCTTAAATGTACATTTTATACATCAAAGTTATGATGTAAGTTGTATCAATGTTACAACCTATAAAAACTTCCATTATATTTCATGATGTGCTTTGAAAATAATGGCTTAAACCCATAACCAATATGCCAACTAAAATGAAAAATGGATATCATACGAGTCATAGTATGATGGAAAATCTATTATGTCATAGTACGTGTTAATATGCATAGTGTTTTTTAGGATTTAAACAAACCTCCATCAAGTTAAACACATTGTGAATCTAAGTTAATTATCCTAACTGTTGCTTAAGATATTACATAAATCCCTAAGATAGAAAATATTTAGTCAAGTATTAGACGAAATTTATATACAAGGGTGCACATCTCTATTAGAGATAGTGGGAGCCGAATTGACTTGGACTTAGTCATTTCTCGGGATGCACAAATGGTGGGCATAGGGAACAAGTTCCACAAGTACATGTGGAATATGAACGTTCCAGAGACACATACTGCATAGGAAGTATGAAACCATGGTGATGGATTTATATTCACCACGGCCAGTGATAAATTATTCATCAAGAATAATAAATCCTACAAGTAAGCAGTATATGGAAACAAGCTAAGATTGACAAGATCAACTAAAATTTAATAATGGATTCCATGTATCAAATTGCAAAGGGGATTATAAATTGTATACTGCAGTGGGTATTCAAATGAAATGATACATGGATGGTACAAGTATGGTACCAATAAAGCTCGATTGGTTATACCGAGTCGGTACACCTAAATCTATTAGAATTTTAATTGTCATAGATAAACATCTAAGATCCTTTTTATTGTTCATTGTACGTCAAGATCATTTTTCGTGGAAGGAGTCTATACGACACAACCAGAAAGAGATGATGACATCAAATGATGCCAATAAGGGTTGAAAGTTACTGAAATCCAATTCTGGATTAAAGTAAGCAACAAGATCATAGAGAATTCATTATAAATGAACCTTTGCCTTGTCTCTACCGAAGGTTAGTGGGAGCGCCAATTTTTTCCAAATGAAATATGTTCGGAAACATATGGAAAACATATTTTGATCTTACAGTTAGATAAGATCAGGTTAAAAGTAATTCTCCAATGATTGACTTCAAGTAGCAACCTAAGTTCTAGGGAATAGGATCCACTCAGGTAGATCCAATGGTTGCTTGGTCCTAGTCAATCATACATATAGTGACATTATATTGAAAAATACAAGTTGGAACAATTCAAGTTCAGAATTGTTGCCAATGTCACATGGCTTAATCTCTTCAAGTTAATATGTTCAGAACATAGGAAGAGATTAATGTTGTGAGTTGATACCATATGATTTAGCAATGGATCAATAAAATATGCCATAATATGTACAATAATTGATACTGTCGGGATATAATTTATTAAAGGAAGATATAAATTATTTCCAGGAGTACTGCAAGTGATGTAGTCAGAACAATCATCTTGTACTTCGGCAAGTAAAAATGATATGTACCTGGAATATAGAGAGGAAGGTATACTAGTTATGGTGGGACACAAACTAGAAATCCTTAGATCAATTTGATCTAGTATCACAGTTAGTCAAAGTAGATGAGCGAGTCAAGCTCATAAAAGCTTTTGGTAGCCATACCTACAAATACCGAGTACGTTGCAGCTTCTAAAGTAGCTAAGAAGAAGTTATAAATTGCAATGATTTGTTTCAGTTCTTGGATTCGCACCTAGTAAAAAAAGTATTATCATAATGAGAACTATTATATTCTTACTAGACAAGTGGTCAAGTTTTGACAATGGAAAAAATGATCTACTCCAGGATATCGTATCTTGAGAAGGTTTTACTCAAGAAGATGAGGTTTCATATAGCAGATATGACACGCGGCGAAAACGTGGCAGGCCCAGTAGTTAAAGCCATTACTCAGCAGAAGCATGGTATTTATCATGTGAGTATCTAACAAGTTTAGTTAGCAAGTTGTCTCTAGTTCAAGTGGGAGTGTTGAAATAGTGGGTGCCCTAGACCCAACTATGTAGTACTTTTGATTACTATATCATGTGTATAGTTAGATATGCATGATGATATCTTACAATTATAGTGCAGACTTTTTTGCGTCCACTATAATAATGGTAATGTTCAAAGGTTAATTGTAATGTCAAGAGGTTGTAGCAGATCCCAGGATATAATGATAACCTCGTGATACAATGACATTGATCTTAAATATATGTTCTATAGTCTAGATACATCTTACTGACTAGACACAGTAGATGTCTGACTATCAGGTGCTGGGGGCTCATAAGCACTGAGACTTCTTCTCATAAAGTTCGAAATTGGTGATATCTAGTAGTGAGATCATGAGGACAGACCCGTCAATAGGAACACCATATGTTTTGGGTGTCATTAGTTGTTCATGTCTACAGACATGTTTATTGGTCTCCTGACTTGAGACCATCACCAATTTATATCATTTAATTACGTACTTTGATGAAAGGAAAAAACCATGGCTGTAATGTCGTGGCGAGGTAGTTTGTGTTGAGTGAATTATTAGTGGTATGATGTTGGTTGAATGGTCAAGAAAGGATTTTTCGCTTCCGAGTTTAGGAATTTTTATATCTCAGGCCTGGTTGATCAGGATGGTGTCACCTTCATAAGTCTTTGGTGAAAGCAGTATAAAGGAAAATCCATCTGGATAGATCAACAAACAATAAATCAAGATAAGGATGATGACACAAGAGTGTGTACTGCTTTATGAGATATCAAATGACAAAGAGACTATAGTACACAGTCAGTGTTCGTAGGATGGTAGTCGTTACTATGACTATCCTTATCTCTTTAGGGGCCATGATGAGTTGCTAGACTCCGCTCTTGGTCTGTGAATTTTATTCACTGCTATCAAGATATGGGCCTATAGGGTCACACACAATAGCGTATTCAAGAATCCACACCTATTCAGTTGAATAGGTATATGGACATAGTGGGCCCCGCCAAGGGGTCCGAGTGTTGTCCAAGTTGTCAATCACCAAATGAATTAAATAAATTCATTAATATTCAAGTTATGAATATTTGGGATTGAATTTATTTAATGTATTTACGAGTTCAGTAAATACGAGAAAATATTAATCGAACAAATATTATTTTAATATTCAAGGCTCGCTTAATATTAAGTGGGACAAGCGAGTCGAGTTAAAAGGCTTGGTTTTATCACGTAATATATTTTATATATATTACAAGTATGTGATAAAATAAATAAATAATATTGATGCAGTTATAAGTCGTTATAGTTATTTATTTAGAGAATGTTGATATTAACGGGGTTTGGGGAACCCTACCAGGTATTTATCAAAATCTATATAAATAAGAGTGGAGGATATCTCTTTTTGGTGTGAAAATCACTATTCATTCATTTTATGGAATGAAAGTTGAGAGCATATCTCTCATCCCACTCTCTTGAGAGAGAAGCTCTCGATCCAAGATGCTCGGATCGTGATCTCTCTTCTGCATCGAAGACTTTTCGATGCGGTGATCGTTGGGACGTCGAAAGCATCGTCAGATCACCGTGATAACACCCGGAGTTCGACGATCGATGTTCCCACAGATTTTTGGAGCACGTGTGGACGATCTAGAGGGATACTGCTTTGGATCCTTCAAGCAACGATCGCCATCGGCTAGCAGTAGTAAACCGCGCCTTCGAATATGAAACGGGTACCTTTTCATTTTAGTTTTTTGCTCTTAATAATCTACGCGAGATTCTCGGACCTCTCCGGGGATCGGTTTGTCGGTGACGACACGTTCTATTGTCCCGCCGATGAAATTTTTTTAAAATCCCCAGCCCACCAGCTTCCGCTGCGCACCCTGGAAACCTAACATTTGTGAGGTTGTTTCCCCCTTTATTCAAGAGAGATATTTACAAGATTTTTCTCCATGTAATAGTGAGGGAGTGTGTACCCACATTTACCCATAGTGATCTTTATATTTTTCTTGTGGTTTTTTACCCCTTCCATTTAGGTGGTTTTTCCACGTTATATCTGGTGTCATTTATTTCCGCATTTTTCCCTTTATTTTGTCTTGTGATTATCGATGCACCGATGGTCTAATCATTTTACGGTCCCAACATAAAGGTGCATGGTTGGTTAGGATGGCACAGGCGGTTCACCAAACAGAAGGTGGTCTAGTGGGTGGTACATGTGGCAGTGTGCCATTGGTGCAGAGGCAGCGACCTTGATCAAGACTGAGTAAAACAAGCACAATTAGGAGTGGCATCAACCATTGGATCATCCATGATCAATGATAAAAATTCAAAGCACTACACAGTAAACAAAAGATGTATATATGAGACAAAATAGGCTTTACGTGAACATTGTCTATGAAAATATGAATTAAAGTAGCTCATATAATCAATTAATATTGAATTAATTATGGGTAAGCTAAATTGAATAAAAATTCCACCTTTTATGCACATCATAAAACAAAAATAACTAATACTACACATCAACTCGATCATTTTCAAGGTCAATTTTCACAACAACAAGAATGAAAAATTACATGAAATCCATTAATGAATCTAAACAATCATTTGTTCAAGGATTTTAATTCTTCCAAGTACCGTCTTCTCAATCTATCAATATATTCTAGTGGTAAATTAATTCGAAACATCCTTGATATCAATTTTCATTCATTGATATGTCAACCAAAATCTAGAAAATCGAATGGTAAAAGACATAAAATAATGTATTATAGCTATGAAATAAAATGAAATAAGAATAAGAAATAAATTAACAATCTAAAACAATCATATTCCCCTCTTGTATTCAAGTACAACACATGTTTTTAATTACAATAATCTTTTATGAGAACTAATAATAGAGACTCAAAATAAGAAAAATGTAAGGAGAAATTGAGGATAATCTATGTCGATTCAGTGCCACTATCTCCCCGTTTCATCTTCATCTTTGTCTCTTTTCCAAGATCCACCTTGTTCTTTCCAAACAATCTATCTCCTATCCTTCACTCCCAGTTAGTAGCATAATTAGTTAGTTCCCAATATCCTATGAATGTTACTTCACCCCAATTTTAAATAATTCTCTATCAAATAATGTTGCAATTTCCACAGCCACTATTTGGTAAAAAAGGGAAAGTATTATTTGGCCTTCTTCTACTTTCTTGATTATTCTAACTATGATCTTCATCATCATGAAATTATCAAGGTCCATTTGGAGACCAAGTTTCAACACTCGATCAACAACTCGTGCTAGTTTTTTATCCTTAACTAGAAATATATACTCTGGACAGGATCAGATCAATGAATAAACAAAGATCAGGAAATTCATCTTCCTTGAAAAAAATCAGAACATTGTCAAAGGTTGAGCGTCTTACACAATGGTTCTCATGTGCGGCACCCCAACCCTATCCATGGTGGGCGGGGTTTAGCTGTCCATATATTCATATGATGTGAGGTTCACTGGTTTCATCTTTCCATGGACTCATTAAGAGAGTGGCCCCAACTCCCAACCAGCTGTGTCAATATTGACACACACCATCATCCACTTTGTCATGGAAACTCCCATCTCTTCAATAGGGAAAAACCAGATGAACCGTAGCTTTGATGTTCTTACTGGTGTGGGACAAGACCCCCATAATTAGGTCATAACAACATGTAGTCTTATTAAACCTCAATAGAGAAAATTTACCTTGTAAAAATGAGATACTCTATGACTCATAGAATTTAAATGAAGAAAGGGTTGTCTTCATCAAGATCAGTGAGCAACTGGGTAACCAATACTTCATTAAGAAAATTTAACAAGCACCTGGTGTACACCCGTCAAGGGACTTACAACCATAGAGTTCAGGAACTTCAAGGCACCCATCATCTTCAATTCACACCTAAAAATGAAATAAACCCAGTGATTAACTCTTCTACATCAGTGATCCATGCCTCCTTCGACAACTTCAGGTTTGTTGAAGTTCTTCTTCAAGATTTAATCATTGAACAAGAATCTCTATCCTTGAGCATCATTTGGTTTTGGTCCGACCTAAGTCATCATCTTTAACCCGTGAGCCCAGGTTTATTGTTTTCAGTTTGACATTTTCACCCTGAATCAGCTATGCTCGAGCTCCCTCATAAGTCTTAGTTATTGAGATTTGATAAAAAAATTCAAACTCCCTGATTTGATACCCCTCTATTACGAAGCAGGTTTTACATCCTACATGGGACTCGTTGTGGTTGACTCACCTGAGCATGAATTTTTAGGTTTTGGGGCCTATAGTGGAAGCCAGTAGGCTGGGGATTTTAAAATTTTTGTTGGTGGGATGATGAGACTTGTCATCGCCAACGATTCAATCCCCTGTAAGGCCTGAGGATCTCGCATAAATTGTAAAGAGCACAAAATTAAAATGAAAATGTACTCATTTCAGATTTGAAGCCACGGTCGAGTGAAACTAGTCAATGGTGATCGTCGCCTGAATTATCCAAAGTAAGAACCCTCTAGATCATCCACACGCGCTTCAAAAATACACAGGAGCGCCGATCGTCGAATTTCGGGTGCTAGCGCGGAGATCCGACGACACTTTAGATGTCCCGACGATCACCACATCGAGATGCCTTCGATGCTGAAGAGATTTCTTGATCTAAGCTTCTTGGATCGATAGGTTATCTCTCTAGAGAGCAGGATGAGAGAGAGGCTATGGATTTCACACCATGGAATGAGTGAATAGTGAATTTCACCCCAAGGGAGAGAGCCTCCTAACTTATTTATACTGGAATTCCAAAATGCCAGGTTGGGTTCCCCGGCCCCCGTTTATTTCAATTTCCACAAAATAAATAATTTTGAAGAACTAAACTATGAAAATATTATTTATTTTTTTATCACATTCTTTTAATATATAAAAAATATATTACATGATAAAATTCGATCCATTTAACTCGACTCGGAGTCCCACTTAATATTAAATGAACCTTGAATATTAAAATAATATTCATTCGATTAATATTTTTCTTGCATTTACTAAACTTGTAAATACATTAAATAAATTCAATCCCAATTATTCATAACTTGAATAATAAGGAATTTATTTAATTCATCAGTGATTGATAACTTGGACAACACTCGTACCCCGTGGCGGGGCCCACTATGTCCATATACCTATTCAACTAAATAGGGTGGATTCTTGAATACGCTATTGTGTGTGACCCTCTAGGCCCTTATCTTGATAGCAGTGAATACAATCCACAGACCAAGAGTGGAGTCTAGCAACCTATCATGTCCCCTAAAGAGATAATTATAGTCATAGAAACGACTACCATCCTACGAACACTGATTGTGTACTATAATGTCTTTGTCATTAAATATCTCATAAAGTAGGATGAATTCTTGTGTTATCGTCCTTATCTTGCTTTATTATTTGTTGATCTATCTGGATGGATTTGACTTTGTACTACTTTGGCCAAAGACTTAAGAAGCATCACCACCCTGATCAACCATGCCCGAGATATACAACTTCTTTAACTTAGAAGTGACAAATCCTTTCTTAACCATTCAGCCAATGTCATACCACCAACGATGCACCCAACGCAAACTACCTCACCATGAAATCATTTCCATGGGTTTTTTCTTGCATCACAGTACATAATAAAATGATATACATTGGTAATTGTCTCAGGTCCAGAGACCAATACACATGTCCATAGATAGGAATGAACAATGAGACCCAAAACATGTGGTGTTCCTATTGGTGGGTTTGTCCACATGATCTCACTACTATAGATCACCAAGTGTGAACTTCATGAGAAGAAGTCTCAATGCTTATGAGCCCCAAACACCTGATAGTCATACATCTACTATGTCCAATCAGTGAGATGTATCTAGAATATAGAATATATATTTAATATTAATGTCATAGTATCTCAAGGTTCTCATTATTGTCTGGGATCTGCTATAACCTCTCAACACAATAATTAACCTTTAGACACTACCATTATAATAGTGGACACATAAAAGTCTACATGATAATGGTAAGATAACATCATGCATAGCTAACTTTACTCATGATATGGTAATCAAAAGTACTTCATAGTTGGGTCTACGGTACCCACAATTTCAACACTCCCACTTGCACTAGAGCCAACTTTCTAACCAAACTTGTTAGCTACTCACATGAAAAATATCACACTTCTGCTGAGTAATGGCTTTAACTGCTGGGCCTGCCACGTTTTCACTGCGTGGCATATCTACTGCATGCAACCTCTTCTTCTTGAGTAAAACTTCTCAACATAAGGTATCCCTGAGTATATTAACTTTTGTACATTATCATAAATTGAGAATTTGGATAGTAAGAACATAAAAAATTACCTTATGATAATACTTTTCTCACTAGGTGCAAATCCAAGAACTGGAACAAATCGTTGCGATTGATAATTTCTTCTTAGATGCCTTAGAAGCTACAACATACTCAGTATTTGTAGATATGGCTACCACTAGCTTTTATGAGCTTAACTCACTCATCACCTTTTCTTAACTATGACAATAGATCAAATTGATCTAAGGACTAATAGTTTGTGTCCCACAAAAAATAGTATACCTTCCTCTCCATATACCAGGTAAATATCATTTATTCTTATCACAGTACAATATGATAGTTCTGACTACATCACTTGTAGTGCTGCTGGAAATAATTGATATCTGCCTATAATAAATTATATCCTGGAAGTATCAATTATTTTACATATTATGGCATATGTGATTGATCCATCACTGAAGTGTATGGAACTCAACTCACAACCTTAATATATGCCCATGCTCCGAACATTTTAACCTGGAGAGATCAAGCCATGTGAAATTGGAAACAATTCTGAACTTGAATTGTTCCAACTTGTATTTTTAATATAATTTCACTATATGTATGATTGACTAGGTCCAAGAAACCATTAGATCTATTTAGATAGATTATGTTCCCTAGAACATAGGTTGCTACTTTAAGTCAATCATTAGAGAATTTCTTTGATTCTAATCTTATATAACTGTAAGATCAAGATCTGTGTTCCATATGTAGTCAAACATATTTCATTTGGAAAACATTGATGCTCCAATTAACCTTTGGTAGACACAAGTCAAAGATTCATTTATAATGGATGATCTAAGATATTGTTTCTTAATTTAATCTATAATTGGATTTCATTAACTTGCAACCCTTATTGGAATCATTTGATGTCATCATCTCTTTCTGTTTGCATCATATAGACACCTTCCACGAAATATGATCTTGACATCCAATGACCAATAAAATGATCTTAGAATTTTAGCTACGACAAGTAAAAATCTAATGGATTTAGGCATACCAATTTGGGATAACCAATCAATCCTTATTGGTACCAGGCTTGTACGACCCTTGTATCTTATCATTTGAATACCCACTGCGGTATTCAATTTATAAGACCCTTTTCAATTTGATACATGAAATCCATTATTGAATTTTAATTGATATTGTCAATCTTAGATTATTTCCATATACTTCTTACTTGTAGGAATTATTATTCTTAATGAATAATTTATCACCAAATGCGGTGAATATAAAACCATCACCATGGTTTCATTATTCCTACACAGTATGCGTCACTGTAACATGCCAATTCCACATGTACTTGTGGAACCTATTCCTATGCCAACCATTTGTTCATATCAAGCATTGACTAAGTCAATGTCAATTTAGCTCCCACTATCTCTAATAGATATGTGCACCCTTATATAGAAATTTTGTCTAATACTTGACTAAAAATTTTCTATCTTAGGGATTTAGGTAATATCCTAAGAAACTGTTAGGATAATTACCTTAGATGCACAACATGTTTTACTTGATGCATGTTTATTTAAATCCTAACAAATGCTTTTCATCTAAACACGTCCTTTGACATAATGGATTTTCCATCCTACTATGACTCGTATGATATCGATTTGTCATTTTAGTTGGCATAGTGGTTATGGGTTTATGTCTTTATTTGAAAAGAACATCTTGAAATATAATGGATGTTTCTTGAGGTTGTAACATTAATACAAATCACATCATAACTTTGATGTATAAAATGTGAATTTAGGAATTGATCCACGCTACATTTGGTCAATCAATGTAAACATGTAATAAATTATCATTGATCCTCTTTATGAACATCAATATAGTGATGTAGATAAGGTAACATTCATTTAGGAATTACTCCATGCTACATTATCATGATCGATGATTTCATAGTCATGATATTCTTTGGCATTCTGATCCAAAGAAACTCATATATTATAACCATGCATATACTTCACTATTACATTCTTTAATAACTTAAAGGAATCTTATGAAGTATTTTTACCTCTAGCTTTCTTTGGAATAGTTCACACTGTCTTATTGAACTAACCTCGAAAGCTTTGTGGCATAACTTTATTTATAAAGGCTTCATTGTCGAAACTAAAGATGTCCATAATACCAAAGGTATTTAGCTGTTCCGAGACTAAATACCATACTAGGTATTTTCTTGACATCTACTTTTAATTTTACTTGACAAAGAATTATATTTCCACAACTGGGTAGGTCTTACATTTTATATTCCTCATGTATTTCCTTTGATTCAAGTAGCAGTGAACTATTTTTTAAGTATATTACCACAAAAAACATTGATTCCAAAACTTGTAATAATGCCTCATAATGTCCAAAAGGGCATGTGAGATAATTTTTTTGGTTATAATCAATAACTTGTTTAATTTGAATCAATCACTTGGCAATTTTAAGTTATGTGTTTCTCACCACTAACCTAGGAATCACCCTTTCTCGGCTGCTTGGAGAAGAAACTTTACTCCTAGTAATGTTTCTCTACTTGGTTATTGTATTTCAATACATATATGTGAAAATAATATTGTATTTTAATACCCAAGAAGTATTTGAGAATACAATACTTTTATTTGATGAATATTAACTGAACAAGAAGTGAGTACTCTCTTCTAGTATTTCAGTCCATTTACTTTTTTAAACTTCCACAAATTTATTTCATCATGTGATGAAAATAACCTCCTATTAAATAACCAGCATCCCCTTTTTGAAAGACATGAAAAATGTGCCTTTGGCATAACTTTCCATAGCCCTTTTGCCTTGTCATTTAATTTATTCTCCATAAGAATAAAATATGGTGTTATCTCCAATATTCTTATTACTTAGCGAATGTTACCATAAAGTTAATGAAGCGCTTACTCTATACCGTTCGTTTGTACCCTTAAATGAAACTAGAGTAATTGGGTGTAAAAGGTATAAGAATGGGATGACATGAAAGATTGTGAACTGTCTTTCACTTTACACAAACTGAGTGTGACCATCACATTCAAATCTTGGTTCACTTTCTCCTTAGAAACTTCTTGGAGATGCGACTTCATGTAACATCATCCATGTCATGACGTAGAGACCGCAACTAACATAATAATTTGATGATTTGATTATGACAGAACCATCATATGCTTGATTCAGGAGTCTCCTATAAGCAGTTTTACACCCTCGCTTCTTGAGGTGGCTTAATAGGTTGGGACACAAGCATCTTGAATTTCCGATATAGTAATAATGTGCACGAGCACCTATACTATACATGGAATTTCATGCCTGTTTGGACATTAACTTTTCCCAATACTTATCACAGTTTTTATTGTGGTATTACTTGCCATTATCCACAAATAGACTTTAGCAGATTTTACTTTAATATTGATTACCAAATGTGACATTACTAATTAAATCAATCATTAAATGTCTCCCAATAATTTTTCGAATTCTAGGAACCCTCTGTACTAGAATCAGAATACTCTTGAGTATTATAGCAGTAAGGATCCCTAAAACTCCCTTATAGTTTACAAGATATGGCTATGCCACTACTTAGAGGGTCCAAGGTAGGCTTTTGGCTAGCCAACCGCATTAACTCGCGGTTCCTTGATCTGTTGAGTGAAGTCCCAGCTTCAAAAATCATTTACTGATTTAGTCAATTCTTGCCTATAAAATTACAAAAATATATCAATGGCTATTTCTTTGCTACAATTATAGTTAATTAGACCCACCACTCCAATAAGAACTCCCCGGTAGTAAGAGGCTCCCTCAGATATGGCATGACTGGAACCTCGAACACCTGGTTTTGTTCAAACTTGAATGATGGAAAGTTTTTTGTGAATTAATATTTTTTTGAGGGTTTTATTCGTTTTCTCTCGATGAATGTAATCCATTTCTATTAAACTTGTTCATCTATGTTGTCGCGCTCACAACTGAACTTTAATAGAAAAACATACGCCGCTTCTTTATGAATTTTATTATCTATTATTTTATGTATTTTCCCGCTGTTCTAAAATGCATAAAATAATAAATAAACGCACAAAGAAAAACTACTACCCGACTGGTCTTGAGCATCTAAACGACCTAAGTGCATCGTACCTGAGTCCAAGCTTGACTCTTGATGCAGCTTTCCCTCGTCTTGTATGTTCGCTTCATAATCTAGAGTATCACCCTATCTTGGTGGGGTCCACATCACGTCTTGGAGTAATGCCTCATAATGGTGGGGTCCACGTGTTGTCTTGCATCATCTTTATCAACATGCACCACCTCATCTTGGAGGGGTCCATGTTGTTCGTCGTCTTCATCCAAAGTACAACAATACTCACGCGCAGGCGGGGGGGACTAGTGGGATAAATGTACATCGGGTAAAAATTGGGCGTGCGAGCCCATATACATTTTAACTGAAAACTAAATATGATGCGCAGACCATCTATTTAATTAATTACAATCATCACATGAAATTAAAATAATTAATTAAATAAAAGGCAACATACATTGGTCAATGCACAAGAACAGCAGGCATGTAAAATAAAATGCGATAAAAATTAAAATGCATTAATTAAGTATGAGGGTTATCTAAATTAAATTAAATGAATTTAATAATTTAAATAATTTAATTATTTACCATTCTTCTAATTAATTTAATTTTTTATGCCAAAATTAAATTAATTAATTAATTAATTTAATTTAATTGAAAAATTAAATTAATTTACATCACGGGTATTAAAAATAACCAAAATTAATTTTAATTAATTTAATTTAGAAACTAAAATTAAATTAATTAAATTAATTTATTTTGATTAATTTTAAATGGTCGGTATAGCAGGGCTTGTGCAGGTCGGGCCAAACCCACGCAGGACCCTACGAGGCCCATGCAGGGCCGAACTGGACCGGACCAATCTGCGCAAACCCATTATGGGTTGGGAAGGTCTGTCCAGACCATTTTAGGCAAATTTTTTCCCTGCAAAAAGGCTTAAAGACAAAATTAATACCTCTTAGGTCTTGACTGAGGTCGATAGAGAGGTGTGAAGCTCAACAGATAAGGGTGACGGCTGGCCGGTGCAGCAGCGGCCACCGCTGTCTGGTGAATGGGAGGCTGGAGGCGCCCCTGCTGCACCTAGGAGCTACTGGTCGACTGAGAGTCAAGACTGGGGTTCCTGCAGGAACCAGCGAGGGCAAGGAAGCCCGTCGAGAAGGCCTGTCCTGAGGCGTGTCGATCCAGGTAGGAGGCAATGGCTCATGCGCTGCTGCAGGGAGCCTAGGGAATGGGTTGGGTGCCAGGTCGAGCTTGCAAGGGAGGGGCGACGTAGGCGGCCATCTATGGCGCAGCAGGTTCAAGGTGGAGGGGTTTTGCTGTAGCTGCTACACTGCATGGAGGTCGACAGCCTTCAGTGCTTCAGTGTGCAAAGGAAGCATGGGAGGAGGACGTGGGAGGCCAATGGGTTTCTAGGAGGTAGGGTCCGCTGTCTGGGGCACTACATGCAGAGTGGGGCTATGGCGGGAGGTGGCCTCGATAGGAGGCACACTGCAGGGTGCACCGACGTTAGGAGGTGTGGCAGGTGCTGCTCATGGTGGACAAGACCTGGGCTCACCTATGGGAGGAGGTGTCAAAGCCAGGGAGGAGGCCAGCGACTACTCGGAGAGGAGGTAGGTCGGTCGTTTGACGTCGGGTCGAGCGGGGTGGCGGTGCTGGTTAGCCTTCTCAACCGGAGCGGCGACCTCTAGAGGGGAGCCATGACATACTAGGTGAGGCCGGGGAGGCCGAGGCATGACATTGCGGCTGCTGTTGGATGCGGAGACCCTGGTGCACTCTGAGGTCCTACTGTGAAGGTGGCTCGTGGCGCGCCTGGGTTGTTCCAGGCGAGAGGTGATTTTTTTTCTTAGCTTTTCCACACGCCTGCCCCCTTCCCCACCTTTGGTTTTTTTGTCTACGACTTCTTTAGAAGTCAATTCCTCCTCACACACATATATTTTTTAAGTCTCCCTTCTTTTCCAAAGTCTATATAGCCTTTTAAATTTAATAATAATAACATTATTATAATAAAATACATATTTATTATTATATTATTATTATAATAATAAAATAAATATTATCATAATAAAAAAATTATTATGAAAATTATTAAATTATAATTTTTACAATTAATTTTATTTTTAATGAACCGATTGAATTAATCAGTTCAACAAGATGAAATAAAATTAGAACCCGAGATCAAACCGTGAATTTGATCCAATCTGAAAATTTAAACTAACCATAACTTGGTCATTAGGCATTGGATCACCGTGCAGTTTGAACCATTGGGACCGCCTTTGAACCCTCCACTTAATTGTAATGAAAATTTAATTTTCTGGGCTTAGAAAATTTACATGATTGCTCTGATACCACGTTTAGGTTCCGGGGCCTGCAGTGGAAGCCGATGGGCCAGGGATTTTAAAATTTTCATCGGCTGGACAACGAGACTTGTCGTTGCCAACGATCTGAGACCTGGTAAGGCCCAACACAACTAAAAATTTGGGCTATATACATGAACCCATATCCACAGTTTTATAGGTCCATGGATATAGCTTTTTTATTTCCATGGTTTAATTTAATCTCTGTGGCTAAATCAATATTACATCGCGGGTGTCGTTTTATTTTCAATCTGCATCGGGCTCCTCCTCCTCCCCCGATCTGCAGCCCTCCTCCTCCCTCCCTCGATTTTCACCCCTATCACCGCGCAGCCCTCCTCCCTGACGACATCTCCTCCTTCCAGCATCCCTCCTCTCCTCCTTCGATTCGTAGCCCTATCACCGCACAACCCTCCTCCCTGACGACGTCTCCTCCTCCCCTCATCCCTCCTCCTCCTCCCCCGATTCGCAGCCCTATCACCACACAACCCTCCTCCCCGACGATGTCCCCTCCTCCCGACGATCTCTCCAAAGATCTCACCATGCAAACCTCTCTCACAACGACACCCTCCTCCCCAATGAACTCTCCCACAACGACTCCCTCCTCCCCGATGACCTCTCTCACAGGGGCGCCCTCCCCCCTACGACCTCTGTCATTGTGGCGCCCTCCTCCCTGATGACCCCTGCTCATCGGTCTCACCATTTTCAAGTATAATTATATCGCTCTTCATGCAATTAAGACCGATTCTCTAATGGTCTTCAATTCCCTTCTCGGATGCGGTCTCACACCATGGACTATTGAATACACCACATGCAGAAGAAAAATGTTTATGAAAAACAACCTAGAGGTTCTTCATTCTTGGCCTGAAAGGAACACAGTGGCAGAATTTCTAGGTTCAAAGGTGAATTATGAATAAGAGGTTACTCTATTCGCAGGTCTCAGATCACTTCCAGGGGAGGGGGAAAAGCTGATCATCGCAGATGCTCCTGATATTCACCATTACAAGTTGGCATAATTCCAGGTGAGGGTTTTTTTTGTCTTCCCCTTTGTTTGATTCTTTTCTGAACTTGGTTTGTACCTTCTCAGAACTGTTTCATTTAATTTAAAAATTAGTTTTTGAATCATGATTTTTTCATCATTGGAAAATAGAACCAATCCACCTTTATCATATTTGATATCTGTAATAAGATTTTTATTTCAGGTATTGTGTGAGGTGCATCTTCTATCCAAAAACAAAAAATTCGGAATGTATATATCATTAAAAGAAAGATTAAATACATTTTTCTTCAGGTACCATTTCATCTTATTCTATGACCATTGTGGAACTTCTTCTGATGTTTGATACTTATGAGGATATTTTTGTTCATAACACTCCCTTTCATCATGAAAAACAAAAAAACTTTTTTATGTGTAGGAAGATGTTTTAAGCTACTGATATCCCCGTTTATGGTTCTCAGGAGTCACCTTTTGTTGTACACCAGTGACATAGTAGGCATCCTTGTGTCTATATAGAATCCAATCTTTTCCATATAATTATTATAATAATTTTTTAAAAAAAGATTGAAAATGAATTATCAATTTTCATCATTGAGATTAGATATATAAAACATTGAAATGGCTATGGAACCCATTCCCACTCAAGTTTACCCATCCCCAATATCTTATAAGAATCTTGTTACACACAAACCTTTCATGAACAACTCAAAGTTGTGACTATTCCCAAGAGTGGGAAAACTATTTTAAAACCTAAACCGTTGATTCCTAAACCATTAGAGTCTTCAAAATCATAGGAAAAAACTGAATAACCAACATTAGAAACTGAAAAATCAGAGCTGGATAATGAGTGAATTGGTTAGGGAATGTTGAAATTCAATGATAGGAACATGGGAAAATTGTTGATTGGTGTTAAAATTTGGAAAAAAGTGATTTTCTATATTCAAAAGAGAAAATTGTCATCTTGGAAATATTTTCCTAAATATTATTGTATTATTTAAGGGAGTGTCAAGAAAATATAGGAGATTCAAGAGTTTAGATAAAGACGTAACAACCATCAAAGATAGACACATGTAACCCATCTAATGAATAATGAGATTGATCTATCGACACTGAAATAATAGGTGGAAGATGGCCTTGATGTGGTCATTAGATAAATAACCTCATTCCCACTTATAAATAGGTTGGTCTTAAAAACAATTATAATATGTCATAATGGTTTTTGATTTGTTAATTGTTTTATATGGTGATGATGTTTATACTACTATGGTGTGGTTCATGAGACACCCCCCCATCAAAATCCATGGATTTAAATGAATTTGTATTTTCATTTCTCTAGTGTTATTTTCATGAAATCAGATTGTCTCCATATGAGTAGTAGATTATTATCCATGCACCATAAAGTTTTATCATGGTTTTATCTATTAATTTGGTTGACACATAATACTACCACAATTTTCATTCATTTCTAATATGATTTAGGGGAGTGAGGGGTGATAAAGGAGTGATTAAGAATTCTCAATTACTATGGGTAGGTGAAAGTAGTGTATCAAAAATAATTTTTTTTCACTACCGAACCTAACACACTAAATAGAGAGTGAGTGGATTGAGATATTGAGTCATTCCAGGGTATTATTTAGGGGGGTGAATTTATTTTATAAGAGATTATTATATAATTAATGAGAGAATTATATAAGGTCACCCTTCATTATATTCATCATTTTTCACTTTTATTTTATTTCTTCCATGCACTTGTGGTTATGCTCCTTCATTATTTCATTATTTTAAAATTAATAGTGTTATATTAGTATATGTGTGAGGAGAATGAATGATTATATCCTTCCATGCACTTTTGGTTCCCTATCTCTTTTCACTGTAAAATGTAGAATTTTTAATTTTCTATTGTATTACATTTACAGATTGGAGTTGAATATTAGTGGTAATCATGTTTTGGTTCCCTATCTCTTTTCACCATAAAATATAGTATTTTTAATTTTCTATTGTATCACATTTCCAAATTGGAGTTGAAAATTAATGGAAATCATGTTTTGAGTTCTTAATCAGATCTACCTATTGAATTAGAAATCACTGGTGTTTTGCATGATGCACTTTGATCATCCTTTTGGAATCATGCTTTTGTTTAAGGACATTATTATTGAAGACTATCTGTTTATGCCTATATGATATAAAGATTCAAATTTCTGTTTCATATAATCCTGCTTAGTTGAATATGCATTTTATTAACTTGGACAGAGGGTTGGACAATGCTTATTTACTTGATTGTCAGGTTGGTCTGAGAGGACTATTAAGACTTTTTATTGATTAAGTGAAACACTTCTAATTATGGAAGAGCGGAAAAAGTGGATGTTGCAACATGATTTTCTATATGGAGTTTTGATGTGATTTATGGCTTATATGGTGACTCATTTTCCTCATTATATGAAGTTTTATTAAAAGTCATGTTTATATCCTCTTTCAATTACTTGATGGCGCATGCTCATTTCACCTCATGTTTTCACTGTATCTTGAACCTTCAATTTTTTTCCGGGGTATGGGTTGGAAAACCAAATAATTTATTTTGTCACGGTTGTAGTTCATTCATTTTTCCTTGAATATTTACCTATCAGAAATAGTGAGCTTAAAATGGGTGTTGTGCAGCCTGTGGTCAATGGTTTTCATTGCTAGCTTCAAAATGGGAATTTCGACTTCTAATTGTCTTCCTGTACAAGTTAAAATATTTAATTGATATGTTGTTAAACCTAAACCAGGTTTGATGGAAAATGATGAGTTATCAATGATGAAAAAGAGGTGTATAGGGGGAACTTCAACACCACTGAGGGTCTATGAGGTTAACATATTTTATTCTATTGTGTTTGGAGAAACCTGGTTATGGTGATTCTTTCTTTCTAATTCTGCGAAGCACATAAAAATATCAGTGTCCTTTTTATGATTTCTTTACTGCTTTATATTGATTGGTGTTGTTGGTTATCACTTCTATTTGATATTGTTTTCTCATACTAATCATGATTTTTGATTTTTTTTAATCAAAATGGTTATTTTAGTTTATGTTCAGCATGTTAAGCTGCAATAAATTTTACATGAATCTTTTCCATGTAATGTCTTATTCCTGTGAGTTTATATTTTTTAATCAAAATGTATAGATTTAATTTTATTGTATTAAATTTCAGGATTGGTATTATTCATGTATTCATAATTATATATTCTATTTATAGTATAATACCTATGTTGAAGTGTTGTTTTGAAACTTTTAGGGGAGATGGTGCAGGCTAGGGGGGCTGGGGGGTGGTGCAGGTGGTTAGGTGATGGTTATGGGGGAAGGGAATATTTTGGGGGGGAGGGGGCTGGTTTGGGGGGAGGCTAGTACTGGGGACAGGGTGTGGGTGGTGCAGGGGGGCTGGTGCAGGCTAGGGGGTTGGGGGGATGGTGCAGGCTAGGGGGTGGGGGTGGTTTGTGGGGGGGGGGGGACTGGTTTTGGGGGGAGGGGACTGGTTTTGGGGGGAGGCTAGTACATGGGAAGGGTGGGGGTGGTGTAGGGTGTGGGTTAGGGGGGGCTGGTGCAGGGGTGGGGGTTGGGGGGGGGGGGCTAGTGTATGCTGGGGGGTGTGGGGGTGTGGGGATGGTTGTGGGGGAGGGGACTGGTTTTGGGGGGAGGCTAGTACCTGGGGAGGTGGGGGGGGGAGATGGCTGGGATAGACATATATTTGAGGTGTCTTGTTCAGAGAAAATTCTCGGGGATGCTAGGAGATTCATTATGGAGCTTGGGAATTTGTGATAGTAGTGGTCAACAATACAGATAAAGAGTGATCCAATAGTATGTGAAATGTGGAGGTTCTTCTCAGTACTTCATGTTCTGTAGAATTTTCATATATATATATATGTCTTGTTTTCCTTGTATTTATCTCATGGAATATATATTTGTGTCTACTGTCTCTTGCATATATTATATACAGTTCGGTTGATTATATATATTCTACTGGTATTTTGGACTTATCATCTATTTAGTTTATTATATTTATTTTACTCGTATTTTGGATTTATCTTCTGTCTGGGTGGGGGGAGCTAGGGGGTGGGGCAAGGGGGGAAGTGGGGGGAGGGTTCATGGGGAAATGGGGAGGGGGCGGGGGGCGGGGGGTAGGGTGGAGGGGGGATGGGGGCACGGGGGATGTCTGCAGGGTAGGGGGAGGGGTGGGTGGAGGGGGTAGGGTGGACTGGGGAGGTCTGTAGGGCAGGGGGTAGGGGGTGGTCTACAGGGCAGGGGGAGGTGGGTTGGGTAGTGGGGCAGTGGGGCAATGGGGCAAGGGGGTGGGGAAGGGGGTGTAGTTAGTCTCTATAGGTTTCTTTAATCTTAGATAAGGTGGAATAACCATTACAATCCATCTCTAACTCCCCCATTTCTTCATGATTAGGTTTCTCCAAATATACCCTCCTATTTACAACAGATTGCTTTCACTAAATCATGGCTTGTTATTAGTTGCAACAAATCATATTTTGTATGATACCACTAGTCTTTATTGGTATGGCTTTCACACCTTTTATTTTAAAAATCCAGGCCATTATGTCCACTTTTCTCTTCTTTCACATGTTTATTATTGTTTGAAAATTTCATATTCACTTGAGCAATTAGAGAACTCTTAATGTTTTTCATTTTTTTGGTTTATTCTTTTATAACTCATCAGATTATATGATCAAACATTCTTTCTTATCATGTTAAACCTTCTTCATAGGTGTGGATCCATTTTTTGTTATGATATATTCTATTTGATTAGAAATTGTGTCCTCTAGTAAACTTTTATTATTGGGTGGGATAAAAACTTGTATCGAACAAAACCAAATTAAGCTGAAACTCAAGACAAACTAATTATATACCATTAATAGGAAGAATAATTGTTAATTAATAGGAATGTACTATTTGATAGTATCATTTTGAAACATGGATCTATTTCCCCCTTGCTTGTAGGAACATGATTTGACCCATGGGGCATTATGGTTCTTATATGTTGGGTGGTGATGTGTATAGTCCCAGGAGACAAGTATTTTTTAGTTTAGTTTATATTTTATTTTCTTTATCGCATTGGACACTTAGGTCTTTTACTTCTTTCTATGGGAAAAGGGTAATTATATTCTGCGAAGGGGGGAAAATGGGGTTCAGATTGATTCAGTCTTCCAGCTTTGATCTGAGGTAAGATTATATGGTTACTACTTGTCTCACACCTCATGTATTTGGGGATTTCATTGTTTCTGACTCCATATTATGTTTTCAGTAGGGCGTTGGATCATTTTGTGTTGGTTCAGGTGGATTTGGTTCTCCCAATCGAGGTAAGGCTTTAATGACATTGGTTGGTTTCTCACTAGTTATGTAGAATCCTTTATGTGTTTTATTGTTCCTAATATCCTTTGTGTAGTGCGTTGATCCCTGCTCAATGGTTTCAAGTATCCAAGTTAAGGGAGACTCGCCTGCGTGTGCATAGGTAAAAATGTATATGTATTTGGGTTCCCTCGTTACGTGTAGAGTCAACCATGGAAGTGATTATGCACGTATGGGGCTATGTGTTCCCATGTATATATATAAATGCATACACAGGTGAGTGGAGACTGGTATATGCATATAAGAATATGTATAAGGATCCCCTTGCACATTATCTTGGCCATGATGGTGTGTGCATAGGGGATAGGTTTCCTTGCATGTGTGTGAAGGTGCGTATACCCAGTGGGGGACCAGCAAATTTTAGTTCTAAAGCTCCAAGAGCCGAAGTGGACGGTTTGGTTCCACTATGAGGTAGGATCCCTATTCTATCCTCTTTAACTCAAGAATGCTTTAAATTGAATTTAGCTTCTTTCTTAATTCTGCTTAATTATATTGAATTTCATATCTTGAATAAGTGTTATTTAATATAATTGTTTCATTTGATAAATAAAGTCATGTTTTTATAATAAAACCCCTCCAACGGATGTGCACTATCTGCGAAAACTCACAGTGATAGTTACGTTGATCTAGTTTCTAAATTTTTTTCATTTGATTTGTGCTGAATGATTTTTAGTATAAATGTTAAATATAATTAAATGAATTGTGTGATAAAGAAATTCCCTGATTTTATAATAAAACCCCTCCAACGGAGGTGCGCTGTCTTCTAAACCAAATAGTAGTGATGGTTATTTGTATCATGTTTAGATTTGGTTTGAGTCTTTCATATTCCGCTTGTTGGTGTTTCTTTTGTGGCTAGTTAGTTTTTGTTTTCTTTGAATAATATAAATTGTCTTATCATACTCATTTAACTCAAATGACATTGCTCGTGTAGGCATATGCCTTGACTATGACACTTTCCTTTTCACGCTTTGAATATTATAAATAAAATTTACATGGTTAGGAAAAGTGAATGAATTTGTAAATGGTTTGTCTAGGGTGTATGATTACTTTCTGTCATTTTGTTTCCCTTTAGAAGTTTGCGCCATTGTGCTACTCGCTACAACCTTCTCTGGAAATCCCTTGTTATAGCATATTAAATAGTTGATCTGTTCTATCATCTACCAGCGGGGTGATGGTCGGAATGTTTCCCCGCCTCCTCCCACTCCCTTTGCTCCTGGAAGGAAGATAATGCCCTGCGAATGTCGCTAGATCGGGCCAGCATGCCATAGTCACGCTGTGGTCATGCCGCGGTCACGCCGCAGTCACCCTGCGATCACGCCGTGATTTGGCCCTGTTCCAGGATGACACCCCACGACGGTTCATAGTGATAGTATTCCACTAGTATTGTGATCAATGTTGAGACTGACTAATCACAATTTCTGCCAACGGGGCAATGATCGGAATGTTGCCCCGCCTCCTCCTTCTCCCTTCGCTCCTTTCCGGAAGATGCTACCCCACGGATGTCGCTGGACAAGGCCAGCACGCCACAGTCACACCACAGTCACACCACGGTCATGCCACGGTCACACTGCGGTCACGCCGTGATTTGGCCATGCTCTAGGACGACAACCCGTAGCAGTTCGCAGTGATTGTATTCCATGAGTCTTGTGATCAATGTTGATACTGACTAATCACAATTTCTGTCGGTGGGGCGACAACCAGAATGTTGCCCCGCCTTCTCCTGCTCCCTTCGCTCCTGGCCGGAAGATGCTTACCTGCAGATGTCACTGGACTGGGCCAACACGCCGCGGTCACGCCGCCGTCATGCCGCCGTCACGCTGCGGTCAGCTGCGGTCACACCGCTGTAATGCCGTGATTTAGCCCCGCTCTAGGACGACACCTCGCGACAGTTCATAGTGATAGTATTCCATGAGTCTTGTGATCACCTTTGAGACTGAATAATCACAATTTCTCCCGACAGGGTAATGAATGGAATGTTTCCCCACCTCCTCCCGCTCCCTTCGCTCCTGGCCAGAAGACGCTACCCCACAGATGTCGTTGGACCGGGCCAACACACCGCGGTCACGCTATGGTCAAGCTGCAGTCACGCCGCTGTCACACCATAGTCGTGCCACGACCACGCTGCAATCACGTCACGGTCACACAATGGTCACGCCGCTGTCACGCCATAGTCATGTCATGATTTGACCCTGCTCTAGGACAACACCCCATGAAGGTTCGCAGTGATAGTATTCCATGAGCCTTGTGATCAATGTTGAGACTAACTAATCACAATTTCTCCCAGCGGGGCGATGGCTGGAATGTTTCCCCGCCTCCTCCCTCTCCCTTCGCTCCTGGAAGGAAGATGTTGCCCCACAGATGTCACTGGACCGGTCCAACATGCCACAGTCACGCCACGGTCACGCCGCTGTAATGCCGTGATTTGGCCCTACTCCAGCCACAACAAGCCCACACCAGCCCCCTTCCACCTTCATTTCAGTCCGCTGCCACCAGCATTCCAGCTCGTAATAAGGGATGCAACAAGGGAGATTTTTGGATTGGTGTAGCCCGATCCGGTTGTGTATGATGCCATATCAAATATCCTTACCTATATTTTGATATCCGCATGGTGGAATATCTAGAACATACGAGCCTTTTGGGCCTTGATTGCAGCAAAAAATTGGGCAAATCATAGAACCTCTATGAAAAAAGAAGATTACACAAATAAATTTCTAAGGCTCTTCTGTATCCCCATAAACACATGGTAATAGTACAACTTCATCATGTTAGTAATTAATTTTTTCATGGAAAACGTCCATGAATGTTTTCTATGAATGAGCATCTCGTCTTCTATCTTGATTAATGGTATTCCACCATAAAAAGGTTTATTTATGGAAAATAGAGGTCTCTAGCATCACTATCTCATCCACAGATGTCTTCTGTCTTAATTAATGGTATTCCACCACCAAATGGTTTATTTATCGAAAATGTAGGTCTCTAGCATCACTCTCTCATCCACAGATGTCTAGACCCGAGAAAAAAATGCAATTGTTGTTGTTTATCCAATAATTTTCATCATACATGCCAATAATACATAGAAAGGGTGGTGGATGTGGGATATAGAACAACTGATTATGTCTGGTCATGAAATTTAGAATGTTTCCACCTTAAACGAGAACAATATAATAAAATCCTTAGTAAACTAGCTCTGTAGCATGAGTCACCAGAGACTGTACAGGGTGGGGGGGGGGGGGGGTCAGGGGTGGGGTGTGTAGGGGGGGAAGGGGGTGTGTGAAAGGGGGCAGGGGTGGGGTGTGCAGGGGGGGGGGGGCAGGGGGTGTGTGCATGATACCAACTGATTCTAATTCCCATGAGTCATTTATGGGCTATTCAGATATCCTCAAGTTGAAACCAAATGACGCCAATTGACATCTTCATTCTTTTTGGAATTACAACCTGAGATCTTCCACTCATATCAATACACATGTTGAAAACATTCAAGTACATGTAGAAGTTTTTAGAAATAATCCTTGAGATCTCAAATTTTCTCAACTTCTTGTCATTGATTAATTCAATTTCCCCCCCTTAATATCAAACTTTATTCGGTCATTAACAGGTATGAGATAAATTCATACCTCATCAATTTTTTTTTCAGGAACTTTCCAGAAATTCCAGTATTGCATGTAATAAATAATTCTATCATCTTTTCAAGGGTCTTATCCACTCATCTCCCCATCGAGGAGACACACTATCTTCACTCCATCAAGGCATATCTTTCCTTATGATGTTCTTTGGAATACCATTTGATAAATCATACCAAGATGTGGACGGAGGTAGGTGTGGGGTGTGCAGGGGGGGAAGGGGTGTGGTGTGTTAGGGGGGCAGGGGTGTGAACATGATACCAATTGATTCTAATTCCAATGAATCATTTAGGGGATTTTTAGATGCCCTCAAGTTGAAACCAACTTATTTCGATTGATATCTTCATTATGTTTTGGAATGACAACCTGAGATCTTGCACTCATCTCAACACACATGTTGAAAACATTCAAGTACATGTAGTAGGTTTTAGAAATCATCATTGAGATCTCAAATTTCCTCAAATTCTTGTCATTGATTGATTCAATTTCCCCCCCCCTTAATATCAGACTTTATTCGGTCATTAATGAGAGAAATGCATACCACATCAATGATTTTTTCAAGCACTTTCCAGAAATTCCATATTTCCATGGAATAAATAAGTCTAGTAGATTCTCAAGGGTCTTCTCCACTCATCTCCCCATTGAGGAGACACAATATCTTCAATCCATCAAGGCATATCTTTACTTATGATGTTTTTTGGATTACCATTTGATAAATCATACCATGATGTGCAGGGGGAAGGGGTGGGGTGTGCAGGGGGGCATGGGTGCGGTGTGCTGGGGGGGGGGGGCAGGGGTGTGAACATGATACCAATTAATTCTAATTCCCATGACTCATTTAGGGGATGTTCATATGTACTCAAGTTGAAACCAAATGATGCCAATTAATATCTTCATTCTTTTTGGAATTACAACCTAATATCTTTCAATCATCTCAATACACATGTAGAAAACATTCAAGTACATGTATCAGGTTTTAGAAATCAGAATTGAGATCTCAAATTTCCTCAACTTCTTGTCATTGATTAATTCAATTTCTCCTCCTCAATATTATACTTTATTCGGTCATTAACAGGGATGAGAGAAATGTATACCTCATAAATGATTTTTTCAATCACTTTCTAGAAATTCCATATTTTCATGGAATAAATAAGCATGGCAGCTTCTCAAGGGTCTTCTCCACTCATCTCCCCATCGAGGAGACAAACTATATTCACTCCATCAAGGCACATATTTCATTCTGATGTTATTTGGAATACCATTTGATAAATCATACCAAGATGTGCAGGGGGAAGGGGTGGGGTGTGTAGGGGGGCATGGGTGGGGTGTGCAGGGGGGCATGGGTGTAAACATGATACCAACAGATTCTAATTCCCATGACTCATTTAGGGTCTGTTCACATGTCCTCAAGGTGAAACCAAATTATTCCAGTTGATATCTTCATTCTTTTTGGAATTACAACCTGAGATCTTGCACTCATCTCAATACACATGTTGAAAACATTCAAGTACATGTAGCAGGTTTTAGAAATCAGCATTGATATCTCAAATTACCCCAATTTCTTTTCATTGATTAATTAAATTTATCCCCCTTAATATCAGACTTTATTCGATCATTTATAGAGATGAGAGAAATGCATACCTCATCAATGATTTTTTTAATCACTTTCCAGAAATTCCATATTTTCATGGAATAAATAAGTCTAGAAGCTTCTCAAGGGTCTTCTCTTCTCATCTCCCCATCGGGGAGACACAATATCTTCACTCCATCAAGGCAGATCTTTCATTCTGATGTTTTTTGGAATACCATTTGATAAATCATACCAAGATGTGATGGGGGGTAGGGGTGGGGTGTGCAGGGGGGGGGGCATGGGTGGGGTGTGCAGGGGGGAAGGGGTGTGAACATGATACCAAATGATTCTAATTCCCATGACTCATTTAGGGGCTATTCAGATGTCCTCAAGTTGAAACCAAATGATTCCAATTGATATATTCATTCTTTTTGGAATTACAACCTGAGATCTTACACACATCTCAATACACATGTTGAAAACATTCAAGTACATGTAGCAGGTTTTAGAAATCAGACTTCAGATCTCAAATTTCCTTAACTTCTTGTCATTGATTAATTCAATTTCTCCCCCTTAATATCAGACTTTTTTCGGTCATTAACAGGGATGAGAGAATTGAATACCTCATCAATGATTTTTTCAATCACTTTCAAGAAATTCCAGTTTTTCATGGAATAAATAAGTCTGGAAGCTTCTCAATGGTCTTCACCACTCATCTCCCCATCGAGGAGACACAATATCTTCACTCCATCAAGGAATATCTTTCCTTCTGATGTTCTTTGGAATACAATTTGATAAATCATACCAAGATGTGTAGGGGGTAGGGGTGGGGTGTGCAGGGGGGTAGGGGTGGGGTGTGCAGGGGGGATGGGTGGGGTGTGTAGGGGGGAAGGGGTATGAACACGATACCAACTGATTCTAATTCCCATGACTCATTTAGGGGTTGTTTAGATGTCCTCAACTTGAAACCAAATGATGCCAATTGATATCTTCATTATTTTTGGAATTACAACCTAAGATCTTGCACTCATCTCAATACACATGTTGAAAACATTCAAGTACATGTAACAGGTTTTAGAAATCATCCTTGAGATCTTAAATTTCCTTAACTTCTTATCATTGCTTAATTCATTTTCTCCCCCTTAATATCATACTTTATTCAGTCATTAACATGATAATAGAAATGCATACCTCATCAATTATTTTTTGAAGTACTTTTCCTAAATTCCATATTTTCATGGAATAAATAAGTATGGCAGCTTCTCAAGGGTCTTCTCCACTCATCTCCCCATCGAGGAGACACACTAACTTTACTCCATCAAGGTATATCTTTACTTATGATGTTATTTGGAATACCATTTGATAAATCATACCAAGATGGTTCCTTTTTTTCAGATCTAGAATAGTTATTCCATCTTACTTCCCTTCATTTTCTCTCCTCATAAGAACTAGTTTCACCTTTAATTACCTACATTGTATGGCACACTGATAACACAAAAATAATAAATAATTAGGGTTTAAGGTGGATTTACTTGCTCATCAATGTGAGCTGTTGGGCTGAGAAAATTTTCTCAACCAGTTTTTCCTTTCCAATTTATCTCCAAGTCTGGACGAACTCTTCATGCATGCACTTCTGGATTTTGAAGCAGCCTTGGGCAGCATGGATTTCTTTCTTCCCTACTCGTGTGAGATTTTTTTAACATGATGATAGAGCACATGATACTACAGGATATGTGCAAGGGATGTGTGTGTGTGTGGTGGGGGGGATGATGTCCAGGGGGGTCCAGCTGGGGGGGCTTCTGTCCAGGGGGGGTGTCCAGGGGGGTTGCTGTTCAGGGGGGCTGTTTCGGGGGGGGGGGGGGGGGTCCAGCAGGGGGGGTGTGGGGGGCTGTTGTCCAGGGGTCCAGAATGGGGGGCAAGGGGGTGTGTGCAAGGGGTGTAAGGGATGTGGGGGGGGGGGTGGCTGCTGTGAAAGGGGGTGTCCAGCAGGGGTGAAAGGGGGGGGGGTGTCCAATAGAGGTGGTGCAAGGGGGGTCCAGCAGGGGGGGGGGGGCTTCTGTCCATGGGGGTCCAGTAGGGGGGGCTGGTATCCAGGGGGGTCTTGCAGGGGGGGCTGTTGTCCAGGGGTGTCCAGCAGGGGGGATGCACCATTCTTGTTTATTGAGTTATATTCTTTGTGAATATTCTAATATGTTTTGTTTTACCAAAATTTTAGGGGATGACCACTACTATGTTCTATCTTGTGTTGTAGGTACTTTTGAGATGGTTCCAGACTTATTTGATAGTTTTTCTTATAGGGAGACTCATGTAAGTGCAGTTAAGTTTTTTTAATATTTGGGTTTGTTTAATTCTTATTATGTAAGTAGATTTCGTGTATAATTTAATTTAGATGGGACTAGAAGGGGGAAGGGGGAAACTGGCAGGGGGAGGGGGCTGGCCGGGGGGTGTAAGTGGGGGCTGGTAGGGGGTGAAAGTGGGGGCTGGAAGGGGAAGGGGGGAGGGGAAATGGGAAGGGTGGGGGGAATGAATGGGGGGGGGGGGTCTGGGGGTGTCCAGGTTCTGGGGGGGGGGGTTCTAGGGTCTGTCCAGGAGGGTGTGGGTGGTTGTCTAGGGGAGTGGAGGTCTGGGCTGTCCAAGGGGATCTGTCCAGGTTCTGGTGGGTGTCTAGGGTCTGGGGGGTGTGGTGGGGGGGTGTCCAGGTTCTGGGGGGAGGGGTTTAGGGTCTGTTCAGGAGGGTGGCAGGGTGGCTGTCTAAGAGGGTGGGGGTAGCTGTCCAGGAGGGTGGGGGTGGCTGTCCAGGGGAGTGGAGGTCTGGTCTGTACAGGGGGGTCTGTCCAGGGTCTGGGGGGGGTGTCCAGGGTCTTGGGGGGGGGGGGGGGTCCTGGGTCTATCTGGGGGGTGTCCAGGGTCTATCCGGGGGGTGTCCTGGGTCTGTCTGGGAGGGTGTCTAGGGTGTGGGGGGATGTCCAGGGTCTATCTGGGGGGTGTCCAGGGTCTGTCCGGGGGTGTCTAGGGTTTGTACGAGGGGTGTCTAGGGTCTGTCCAGGAGGGGGGATTTGCAGGGGGGGTTTCCAGGGGGTGGGTTTATGTAGGGTGTGGGTGTCCATTGTCTAGGAGGGAGGGGTCTTCAGGGGGTGGGATACTGGAGGGGGGGCTGTGCAGGGGGGGATTTTCTTATTGTTTTTCAGACCCTATATCCATAGTTTCTAACCATGGCTATAGGTCTGTTGCCACAGTTTCTAACCCGCAGTATAGGTCTAATTCCATGGTTTATAACCATGGAAATAAATTTTGTCCCTCCTCTAGTATAACCATGATTCTAAAACGTGGCTATAGAGTTATTACCACTATTTGAACCGTGGTTGTATACCTATAGCCACTGTTTGAACCGTGGCTCTAGACCTATATCCACAGTTCCAAACCGTGGCTATAAGTCTAGGCCTATAGCCATGCCAAACTTATCCATCTTTTCCAAAGCAAGAACCCTCTATATCTTCCACACACACTTCAAAAATCCACAGGATCACCGATCGTCAAATTCCAGGTGCTAGCGGGGAGATCTGACAACACTTTTGATGTCCTGATGATCACCGCATCAAGATGCCTTCGATTCTAAAGAGATATCTTGATTTGAGCTTCTTGGATCAGGATATTCTCTCTCTAGAGAGCGGGAGGAGAGAGAGGCTATGGATTTCACTCAATGGAATGAGTGAATAGTGAATTTCACCCCAAGGGAGAGAGCCTCCTCTCTTATTTATAGTAGAATTACAGAATACCCTCTTGGGTTCCCGACCTCCATTTATTTCAATGTCTACTAAATAAATAATTTTGACGAACTAAACTGTGAAAATATTATTTATTATTTTATCACATACTTGTAATATATATAAAATATATTACATGATAAAATCTTAGCCATTTAACTTGAATCATTTTCTCGCTTAATATTAAATGAACCTTGAATATTAAAATAATATTCGTTCAATTAATATGTTTCTCATATTTTCAAAACTTGTAAATACATTAAATAAATTCAATACCAATTATTCATAACTTGAATAATAATGAATTTATTTAATTCATCGGTGATCGATAACTTGGACAACACTCATACCCTATGGTGGGGCCCACTATGTCCATATACCTATTCAACTGAATAGGGCAGATTCTTGAATATGCTATTGTGTGTGACCCTCTAGGTCTTTATCTCGATAGCAGTGAATAAAATCCACAGACCAAGAGCGGAGTCTAGAAACCCATCATGGCCACTAAAGATATAAGGATAGTAATAACAATGATTACCATCCTAGGAACACTGACTGTGTACTATAATCTCTTTGTCATTAAATATCTCATAAAGCAGGATGCATTCTTGTGTCATCGTCCTTATGTTGCTTTATTATTTGTTGATCTATCTGGATAGATTTGCCTTTGTACTGCTTGGGCCAAATACATAAGAAGGAAGAATTACCCTAATCAACCAGGCCTGAGATATACAACTTCCTTAACTTATAAGCGAAGAATCCTTTCTTGACCATCCAGCCAATGTCATACCACCAATGACACACCCAACACAAACTACCTCACCACGACATCATTTCCATGGTTTTCATCTTGCATCAAAGTACGTAATCAAATTATATACATTGCTAATGGTCTCAAGTTAGGAGACTAATACACATGTCTGTAGATAGGAATGACTAATGACACCCAAAACATGTGGTATTCCTATTGGCGGGGCTGTCCTCATGATCTCACTACTATAGATCACCAAGTGCAAACTTCATGACAAGAAGTCTCAATGCTTATAAGCCCCCAGCACCTGATATTCATACATCTACTGTGTCCAGTCAGTGAGATCTATCTAGACTATATAACATATATTTAATATTAATGTCATTGTATCTCGATGTTCTCATTATATCCTAGGATCTTCTATAACTTCTTGACACAACAATTAACATTTGGACATTACCATTATAATAGTGAACGTAGAAAATTCTACACTATAATGGTATGATAACATCACGCATAACAAAATATACACATGATATGGTAATCAAAATTACTTCATAGTTGGGTCTAGGGAACCCACTATTTCAACATCAGTAGGTGCTATGAATTCTTGCATCAATTATCTCTCATCAGTATTTTCTGAATCTATCGAATCGACTCTAAAACCAATTAGGTTTTGTAAATATTACTCCCAAAGTTTATCCAAAATAAATAATTTAGAAGGAAATGTTACTGGTATTCCAAGATCAAATCCATGATGGAATAGAAATGTTTCACCACTCAAAGAGGTAGAACAGTCTTCAGACATTAGAAAAATTTCCATGCACTAAATAAGAAAATTGATGCTTGGAAAACAGTCTAATTAGAAAAATCTTAGAGGTGTTTTTGATGTGAACTAGATTAAAATACTATTTCTCATAAGGGAAAACCTCTCTACACACATAAAACACAAAATTTTCCTCAATAAATACTTCCAAGGTGGAAGAGACATTTAAAAAATTCTAGTTCAACAAATTTTTAATTTTAGTAGTTTAATTGAATGATTTAAGAGGATACAATAAATTTTAGAAGTCATATTCCCCATAATCATCAACCATCAGACATATTCAAAAAAAAATCCATCTTGGTACTAATCCAATAACTCATTGTATAAACGGGTTTTTCATAATGTGGCATCCTCAAACCTTAACAATTCAAAAAGGATTTCAAAGAGGCACACAAACATGCACATGAACATCACAATTTTAGCACACAAATATGTATAAAATGAGAAATAACTGGTAGAATTTATCTAATTATTTCAGTATGTAAATGAAACTTTCAAATCAATTTCTACCATTTAACTCATTAAAAATGGAAAGCAACAGATTAAATCTAGAGTATTAGAAAAACTAGTGAAAAAGTTAAAAAATCACAACCTTGAAAGTAAGAGATTAACTCCTTTATCATGAAGATCCTATATGCCTTAAAAAAACCAAATTCTTCTCCAAATGTTGTGAGGTTATTCTCTCAAAGTGAGGTGATTTTAAGGTTTACATTCTTCTAAAATACAAGGGGGATTAGAATAGTAAGTACCCAATAGTTTAAAACACTAAAAGATCTCCCAAATTTTTATAGTGAGTAATAAAGGAACCTTTTTCCATTATTGAACTTATGATTGAGCTTAAATAAAGAAATCTATATCAAAAACAATAATGTTAAAGAATTTTTTTGGACCTAATAGATAGATTTTTAGTTCAGCTAAAAAATTTGCATGTTTAGAGATGTTTACCCACAAATAGTGGTAATTTAAAGTAACTTAAAAACTTATCAAACAATTCAAACTTGTTTTGGGGTGAAAATACAAGATTTAAAAAAATCAAATAGAACTATAATAAAATAGATTTATTCAAGCATTAACACCCATTAGATTTCAGACTGATGCTTGATGAATTTAAATTCTCCCTCGCACTTAATTTCCAGTATTACATAGGTTTTAAGAAAATATCACACAAATATAAAACAATTTTAATTCAATAACCAAGGTAGTATGCACTATTCTTAACCTTTAAAATTTAATAATAATGATCAAGATGAATCCATTGAGAGTTGGTGTATTCATTGGTGCTCAAGCCCAAAACTCATCTCCTCTAACACTTGAAGCTCCTCTTGGAATTTCCATTACAGTGCCTACAATATTGAAATAGATTAACCATTAGATTAAAGCATACAAAATTAGTAAAATGAGACAAATAAAAAGTGATAGAATATGTCAATGAAACTTTAGGCCAAAATAACATATATAGAAGATCAGGGGAAGAAGCTCCACAAAACAAGGATGGTTTTTTATTTTAAAAGAAAGAAAGAGACAAACATAAATTTTTTTCACCACTAGTTTCCTTCCATATAATTATAGGTTTCAAGTTTAATGACTCGTATTTTTCATATATTTTTTTAGATATTATATGGACTATTTTCGAGAATAGACGTTGAAACAACGTGTGATTCTGAGGCTCGGTGTGCCTGAGATAAAAGTTTAAAATATATTAAATATATTAAATAGAACACGCACACATTTTTCCTGAAAAGGGGGAATGATTTATGAATGGGGGCCTGAATCAGAAATCTAAGGGCACAATTGAGTTTAGAACATGGGTTTTACCCTTGGTGTTATATAACCTTTGTCGGCATGGGTTATTTTTGGAAAGTCATCGCTGACATAAATAAATAAATAAATAAAATAAAATAATTAATTTGTTGTATTATTTTTGACATAGCGATCTGCTTATTATTTAAATGTACACCTGTGGATTTTGTCTTTGGGCTGGCTTCAAAACATTAGAGACCGAGAGGCTGTTAGAGGGGAGTTTACTTGGTGAATGACAATGAATCATGATCAAATCGGGGATCGTTGCACTTACGGGGTTAATTTATCTTGTTAACGATGACAACGCATAATCATTTTTCTTTAATGATCAATCTAAACTCTAGGTAGGATCACTACTATAAAATGACCCTATACCAACAGTTTTAGAAAACCATGGGTATAAGTTGGAAATTGTCACTTATACCAACGTTTTTTGGAAAACAGTGAGTACAGGGATTTTATCAAGAAATATACCCAAAAGTTTTCAAAACCATGGGTATAGGGTTTTTTTCAATCCCTATACCCACAGTTCTCAAAAAATAGGGCATATAGGTTTCCCATGTTAAGGTAGGAAATAAAAATTTCCACGGGACATAAAAAAAATTCTACAGGAACACCTATTGCCATGGTTTTCCACCTATATCCACATTTTAGATAAATATATAAGTAAATATATATCTATATACCTATAATTCATTGTGTTGTAGTGTTTAGGCAAAGAATTGTATACAGACGGTCTAGGGATCGAAACCCGTGGTCTGTGATTTTTTAAAACCTATTCCCATGGTTCTGAAACCATGGGTATAAAATTTTCAAACTATGGGTATAACTTAGAGCTATACCGATGACTAAACTGGTTACGGTTCCCAAAAATATGGGTATAGACTATACCCACAGTTTTGGGGGCGATACCCATGGTTCAAAACTGTGGCTATGGGTGCCTTTTTCAATAGTGGATGTTTTTTTGTGGTTTTCACCATGTTTCTTAATCCCAGACAAACACAAATGAATTCTATGAATAGAATTGATACGTGCATCATAGGTAGAATTAAATTGATGCAATTGTTTATTTCTTTGTTTTGATTTACCCCTCTTCATTCATCTTCTTCTACGACAACAGATTAAGGCCAAACGAAAAATGGTTGTGGTTCATTCCTCACACTCTGTGGCTTTTGTATTTATTCACCTGCTCTTCGCACATTCATTGTGGGTGTTTTCTTTTGGCTCGTGGTTCGATGAATACCCAGTATATGATTGTTGTGAGACTGTTATTTGGTGTAATGGATCAATATTTTGGGTTCGGTTCATTATTGATGGTACGATCAAGGTGCGATGGTAGCAGAAAAATATTGGAGGCAGATCCAATTGGATTTACAGGTTTCATTCTTCCCAGTTTTGACGCACAAGGACAAGCGACCCGATGGATTGTTTTCCGAGAAGAATAAGGAAACAGATCCCAACTAGTGATGATGGTAAGGACTATATGCCCTCAGATCTACAAGTTACGATGAAATTAGAGGCTACATTGATGTAATATATAGAGCAGAGGAAGATCCAACGGATCTAGAAATTTCTGAGCAACACAGAGTGTAATGCAGCATTACACACCATGTAGGAACCTAGAATGTGGTACTAGGGTTTCAGTTTCTAGTTAAGTATCACATGCCAAGTGACCCTTCTTGGTTGTCTCAGCATGTATTTTGGGAAGTTCATAGATATGAGAAAAGTACATGGCCATTGGCATGCCATGTACTCACACACAGACACAACCACTTGTACACGAGTTGGTAAACAGGTAGGCCAAGTACATGGACACAACCAAGTGATATGGGCAAGGATTCGTTTGTCTCTACAAGCAGTGGAATCCATCTAATTGTCGTGTATCTTGAGACTTACATTTCACATGAATTTTTTTCACACGGGAAGACTTAGGGATAGCTAGACATGCCATGTACCCCCTGGTACAAACTGTGTACCCCTCGTACACACCATGTAACCCCCTTCAAGGGTGATTATAGATATTTATTTCCTTTGTTTGGATCATTCAAGGTTGAGCGTGTTCCCTTGATTCATCCCCCTCAAAGTTATAGTGAAACATTACATCAACATCATAGGATTTTGATCCCCTCTAGAGACTGAGTCTTAGATAGAGTTGTGTTCTCCCTCTGTGATATTGGAGTATGATTCTCTATCATCTTTGTTACCTAGATGGGATTTTTGGAATCATCATGAACTCCTTGAATAGGGTGTTGATCCTTCGTCTAGCATACCATACCAGTAGGGTTTACGGTATCATTTACATATGATCCCCAATATAGAGGGTTAATCGAAATTGGGTTTGTGGTGTCCCCCAATGGTTTTGGGCATGGCCCTTTTTCCGTGTATCAGGGTCTTTTTAGAACATTGAGATTTATTAGGTGAGGCCCAATGATCTTGACCTCTTCATCGAGTGTCTATGATGATATCATGGATTGTAGAGTGTATTCTCCTATAATGAGCATTGCTTCAAGCATAATTCTATGGATGGCGATTGGTTATGAATTCTTGGTGGCGTGGTATCTTTCCTAAGTATATCTAGGTGTTTTTGTTATAAATTGATTGTTATATATTGTATTGAGATAAATATACTTGGTGCTTCATGTTTAGTGTTTCCAGGGTTTTCTATTGGGTATTTTTATACTCACCCCTGCATAGGATTTGATGGCACATTTCATGTCTTATGAAGATGAAGACCCATTTGATGGTGTCCTCGGAGAACATGGAATGGGTGGATCATAGCTTGATCTTGTTCGAATTTGGTGGTTACCAAGAGATTTCATTTGACTTTAGTCTTCACCCATAGAGTAGGTTGTACTCTTTGTAGTTTTTTGGTCGAGCATGTATTTTATCCCTATTTCCACTTTCACTACTTTACTTTCATACTCTATTATGGGATCTTAGGTGTATGCATTCATTGTTTCAGTTGTTTTAAATTTGTGCATTGTGTGGGCCTAGAGATGTGTGTGTGTGCAGGTACTTTAGGATAATGCCTCCCATTATGGGATATGCCTACTCGATGCAAGTTTCCATCCCCTGGCCAATTGGAGGTGGGCTTGGGGTAGTCATGGATCATACCTCATCGGGTCAAGTCACGATAGAGTGTTATTAGATAGAGATAGGTTCGAACTTAGAAATTGAGTCTGTGAGATTAGTTTAGGGAAAAATGTTTAGTGTTTAGAGTTCAACTTTCAAGCCAGATACTCTAGTGTTGGTGCAGTGACTGACGTATCTATACACCAAGACTCTGATCACCTATATTTCGACTCAATACATGTAAACATTATTTTTAGGAACAATTTTTGTACTTGAATCATAAATGAGTGTGTTGTGTTTTCTATTTCCTTATTGATTCAACTCCCCGGATATACTCTTTTTGCTGTGGTATATCTTGTTTAATTTATAGATGCTTCCATGTAGACAACCATATATGATTCCACTATCTGATCATGAGGATGATCCACCTAGTGATGAAGCATTGGTATAGAGGAATTTACTATATATAGAACCTCTAGGTGGGTTTCCAACTATACCAGCACCAATTGAGTAAGATCTAGTGCTGGAAATGCCAGATGAGGATACACACAGTTTGAGTGCATTGCACAAGTATTAGAGGCATCAACCATGCAGGTTTTAGGATGAGCTAGACCCCCTGGTGGATGAGAACTGGCTAGAGGAATTTTCTTGTATTTGTTTCCTTGTGAGGATACCTATGGATTCGATTATGGTCCTTGTAGTGAGTCTTATTAAAGGATATGTTGGGATACAGTGTAGTTTAGTGACTTAATCACATGATGATATTCTTCTATCTTGGTCAGACTTTGAGCATCTCTTTAGGGAGGAGTTCTATCTGTCCACATTGTAATCAGTATGAATACATGAGATTTTTCATCTGTAGTAGGGAAATTTTACTGTGGTGGAGTACTTAGTGAGGTTTACTAATCTCTCACACTACTCCTTTGATATGGTGCATGATCAGTTTTCTAGATCTCAGACCTTTGAGTAGGGATTATGCTGAGACATCAGGGTATATGTGGTATACCTTTTCATTCCCACCTATGTTGGGGGTACTTGAGCGAGCCTTGGTGGTGGAGAGATTTCTAAAAGAGTAGGAACCTAAAATGGGAGCTAGTAGTGGTCACCTAGTAGTTGAGACCTTAGTTGCAGGTAGTCTATGGTAGTCACAGGGATCAAAGTGCATCACCTGCTTTGGGAGGAAATATTAGTACACAGGTTCAGTGATGTAGTGATCTTATGGTGCCTCGAATCATCCATGGGATATGTGATTTTTCTCTTATGATGGTTGGGGACATCTAACTTGGGATTGTCTTCCTTATCGTACAACTGATCGTGAGATGATCGAGGGACTGTCGAGACAGAGATAGAGGTAGGAACAGGGTTGTCCACAGGGTGGTGGACATGGTAGATGGTTCATTAGGGTAGCAAGAGGTGGTCAGAGGTCAGACATATTACCACTACCACCCCAAGGTGTTCCGCTTCAGGCTTAGGAAGATAGTGGAAAAATATGAGGCCAACTACAAGCTATGGATACCTAAAACTATGAGGATATAGGGATTATATGAGGTATGATCTATGTCCTTTCTACTTTATCTATAGTATTGATAGACACGAGTGTGATTCATTCCTTCCTTACAATTTCTCTGGTTCGAGACTTAGAGATTCTGGTTAATCCACTAAATCAACACTTTCGGTTGGATACTACGACAGGCGTCAACTCAGTGATCACGTACTTGTGTTGATAGTGAGATATGATGCTTGAATGTGAGATTTTTTATGGTATATCTTTTTCGCAGTAATGAGTCCTTACAAAATCATTTTAGGTATGAAATTACTATCCACATTTCATTCCCATATTGACTATATTAGGTTAAGGATGTTGTGTGTCCACAGTGACTGAATGAATTTTTCCTTTGTGGGTGAAAGGGAAACCTTGGTAGAGCAGGATGAGCTCAGGCATAGAAGTGTGCAACCAATTAATCATTGGTTGGATAGCATGACTCTTGGATCGTTGGATTCTTTGGTCTATCAGATTCCTATGGTAGAAGTGGAGTATGAAGACATATTTCTTAAGGACGTACCAGGTTTACCTCCCTGAAGAGCTCTAGACTCTTTTATTAACTTGCATCCTGGGGTGACACTGATATTAGCACGCGAATATTTAATATCTCCCAAAGAGCTTTGAGAATTGAGGGTTCACTTGGAGGACTTATATGAGTAGGTATTTGCGATACCCAACTTTTCCCCCTAGGTAGCCCCAGTGTTGTTCGCCAAGAAGGAGGAAGGGATCTTGAAGTTATGTGTAGATTACCGATGCTTGAATTAGGTAACTATGAAAAATAATTATCCATCACCAAGGATCGATGACCTATTTAATCAATTGAGAGGGGAATAATGGTTCTTGAAGATTGATCTCAGATCATGTTATCACCAGCTGTGAGTACGGGATGAGGATATATTGAATATAGAATTATGATATCGTTATGGTCACTATGAGTACTTGGGGATATTGTTCCGCATGAATAACTCTCCAATAGTGTTCATGGGACTCATGAACTGGATCTTTCAGCCTTTCTTAGATAGGTTCATGGTGGTATTCATCGACGACATCCTAGTGTATTCGGTGTCCGAGGAGGAGCATGTGCGACACTTGTGGATGGTCCTGAACACACTTCAAGGGTGCCAGATTTATGGGATGCTCTCAAAGTGTTAGTTTTTTATTCGAGAGGTCTACTTTTTAGGTCATGTCATCTCAGAGCAAGGAGTAGCAGTTGATCCAAAAAAGGATGAGGTAGTGCTTGATTGGGAACCACCCAAGATTGTTACCGAGGTGTAGAGTTTCCTTGGGTTTACAGGGTAATATTGGAGGTTTGTACCCAATTTGTACTGAGTGGAAACACCCCTGACATATTTGACCCAAAAGGGACAACATTTCATGTGGACATAAAGGTTCTAGTAGTGCTGTAAGAACTCAGGTTTTGAGCCTGTAAGACTTTGAAATTTTTTCTTAATGTTATTCCAGAGTAAGGCGTTCAGACGACGTGTGATTCCGAGCCCCGGTGTGTCCGGAATTAAATTTTAAGTGTGTTCATAATAGACACACCAAATAAACAGAATAAATCCTAAAAGGTTGCTCGGATGGGAAAACTGAGGGCACTGTTGAGTCTGGAACATGCCATTTACCCTTGGAGGGGTATAACTTTCGCGGGCGTGACCCTTCTGTGAAAAATTTCACCAGGGGTGTTTTCATAATTTAGCGGCCTCAGGCGTGAACTTTATAACTTCTAAAAAGAGGATCATATTAAAATTCTGAGACCTCCATTGCGTTTAGAATGGATATTTTACCCTAGAGGCGGCCTAACCCTGACCCCACCGAAAGTTCGGGTACGAGGTCTACGGGCGGGGGGTTTAAGTGTTTTTCTATTTAAACACCACCCCAACCTCTTCTCCCCCTTTATCCTCTCCTTTGGAGGTTTACTCTCAACAATCCCCTCCCCTCTCCTCCACCTCTCCATCAAGGTGAAGTGACTCCGGCGGATCGTCGGCAAAGCTATGGGCTACGCCCAACTAGGTAGGCTCGTGCGTTTTAAATTTCAATTCCCGCAACCCCATTTAAATGATTTTTCTTGAATTGAAATGTTGTATGATCATTGAGAGAAGAAATTTGTTGTGTAGGTCTTTATTTTATCTTCCCAATGATACTTTTGGATCGAAATTTCAAGTCCCGGGGCGTCCGGGGTGGCCCCGGGAAGTTTCCCAGCCGTTTTCCTCCTTTTCCGGCGGCTCCAGGGAGGTCCGGCGGGCGACAACAGTAGTAAAGGTCGTTCCAGGAAGTGGAAGTTTGGTTCCAGGATGGCGGTGCAGAGGCGGACCCAGGAGGCATGGAAGGGGCTCCAGGAAGCGGCTCCAGGCGGTGGGCGAGCTCACCGGAGCGCGATGGGGCGGGGTCACGGCGCGCGACCCTGTGCGTGGACAGAGACCCCATTTTGGGGGGTCTCCACGCGATACCATGACTGGCCATGAGTGCCGGTCGGCACGAGAAGGGACTAGGGGTCAGCGGACGGGCCGTGCGGCTGAGCCGCGGGCCGGTGCGGGCCGGCCTAGGCCGGTCCAGCCCCAGGGGGTTTGTCCCCTCTGACTTAGGACACCCGTAACTTTCACTATGGGTGTCTGTTTGGCGTGCCGTCTACAACAGTGAAATCCTTGGCTCGAGATGAAGATTTTGATATGGTCTTGGAAAATTTTAATTTCTGAGACGGGGGCTCGGTGGCGCGTCACCCTCGTTAAGTACTACGCTGGGATTCTCCTTTCGGATGGAGAAGACACATCCGGAGTCCGTTTAAGTCACTGTTAGTGGCGTTGTGACCCTGGAGTCAATAAGAAGTGGTCTAGGGTAGTTTCATTCATTGAATCCGGATTTGAAACTTGGGACCCACGGGCCTTCTTTTAAGCTATGAGCAGCGTTTTGCGACTTTTTCATCAGACGTCCGTTCGGGGTGAATGAGTTGTCGTTTTGGCGTGTTTTTTCGAGAGCATCACGATGGTGAAGTTAGCTCGACCTATTTTTGGACTGAGGTGTGGTCCCCATGAGATGTCATATGGGCGTGAAGCGGCATTGAGTAACATTTTCATCGGGATCTCGTTTCCAGCGAGTAAGTAGTCTACCTCGCGTGTTTTTCCCGCGAGGATTACAATGATGTAATCTGTTCGGGTGAGTGGAGCCTCTTACGTGATATTATTAAATGAGGAAATATGAAAGGATGTTTGTCATAGGTTTCTTTGATTCACTCCAACCCAACACAGGGTCGTGATGTTAGCGACACCCAGTGATGGCGCGGGCAGCGCATATTTATCAGACCAGTTCCGGGTTTACCCTCCAGCTGGGCTGGGCAGTGGGTTACCCATTGATTTTAGGGTTTACCCTCCAGAAGGTCTGGGAAGTGGGTTAGCCTTTGATTTTAGGGTTTACCCTCCAGCAGGGCTGGGCAGTGGGTCACCCGACGACGTTTTCGGGTTTACCCTCCTACAGGGATGGGTAGTGGGTCACCCGATGACCTTTTTGGGGGTTTACCCTCCCCCCCCCCCAGTTGGGCTGGGCAGTGGGTTACCCAACGAATTCTTTCAGACTCTTCCCCTTTTGATGAGGCTAGTCAGTGGTTTTTCTCCGTGGTTACCGGAGTGGGACTTTGGGTGGTACGGTTTAGTGGTGAGGCAGCTTTGACGTGCGAGACAGTTGGGCATCAGTGATGGATACCCCTAGAACTGTTGGCGACTTATCCTGGGCTGAGCTTGGAGATGGAGATCCCCTTATGCACTATTTCGGGTTTCTTGTTGAGCATATATATATATATACCCTACCTTTGTTCCCACTCCTTGGGTCCAGTTACTCTCCTTCTAGGAGGGGCGAAGACACGCGGGGTATGCCACGTGCTTTCCGTGTCTAGCTCCTCTTGGTTGGGATGAGTCTATTTCCTTTCTTTTTCTTGGTTGTTCTACATCCTCTATATTGTACTCTTACTTTGTTCTGTATATCGTTTACCATTTAGTACCTCCTTTTTTTCTCCATTGAGCTTTTGGGGAATCCTACTGAGTATCGTTATAGTCACCCCTGCTTGGGCTTTGCCCGCACTTGGTGTTCCCTTGCAGATGATAGACAAGTCGATTGAGACTACGGAGGAGCGTAGAAGACACATGAGATTGGTCTACGTTCGGTGGTCATAGTAGGTCTTTTAGGTGAGATACTCACCAGCTGTTTACTTTTGTTTACCTGTTGTCGGGTTGTGGCACCTTTCTGGTTGGGTGCCTGTTTTTGCCCTTTTTCTATTCTTTATCTATCAGTACTTTTCAGCACTTACTTTTTAAATTTAGAGGATGATACATGACTGTGGTTGGGTTATAGTTGTTTTTCCTTTGGTCTCCTTTTTACTCTGCACTTCTGCATTGAGTGGGCTATGTGTGTGTTTATAGGTACATAGGCAAAGGCCTCCCCGATATTGTAACGCCTTCGGCGCTTATCGCCAACCCCTGTCCTATGGAGGCGGTCTTGGGGTAGTTGTGGCTCGAGACCGGTAGGTTCGGGTCATGACAAAGTGGTATCAGAGGTGGTATGTTCCTTGGGGCATTGTTCAGACGTCCCTAAAAAGGAATTATTTGGGATTTAGGCCAATAGTGTCGACGTGTCTTGAGAGTGGCTCTCAGGACAGGGAGTCCAGTGATGGTATGGTCGACCGACATATCCATTCACCAGGACCCTGATAACCCACTTGTCAACTCGGCATGCTGAGACATTTTTTGCAGGGAACATTGGAACATGAATCTAGTAGGATCGAGTCTTTGACTATCCTTTTTGAGTCAGCTCCCCTTTGTTATTACTGTTATATATATATGCTAATCTGATCGCGGTAATCCTTGATAATTTTTAGGATGCCCCCATGACAGAAGCCAGCCAGGTTAACCTCTCCAGTTCATGAAAAAGACCTAGAGGGTGATGAGGCATTAGTTCAGGGACCCTCACGTGATCCCCTTCCACCATGCGCTTCAGCAGTATCCCCTCCACCTAAGGAGCAGTAGTTACTACCGGCAGCACGGGCTGAGCTTGAGCTCAGGCTGAGTGCGCTCTGAGACTTTAAGTGTCAGCAACCGCAAAAGTTCCGCGGGGACCCGGATCCCCAGGCAGTGGAGGACTGGATAGAGTCCGTGGACTGACTTTTCAGGATGATACAGACACTAGCAGACCAGATGTTAGTCCTAACTTCCAGCCTTTTCCACGGGATGACCGGGCTTTGGTGGGGGTTGGTTACGCAGACCCACGATGAGTCGTCTCTCATGTGGGATATCTTCCAGCAGCTCTTTCGGGAGGAGTACTCCCCCTCTTTCTTATGCTCCATTCAGATTCAAGAGCTTCTAGAGCTGAAGCAGGGGGGATGAACATGGCGCAGTACTCGGCCCGGTTTACCGATTTGACACGCTACTCGCAAGATATGATCCACGATAGTTACTTTCAGGTGTAGAAGTTTGAGCAGGGTCTTCACAGGGAGATCCATGCTAGTGTAGTGCCGATGTGAATCCATACTTATGCCGGGGTGCTAGAGTGGGCGCTCGGGATAGAGAGCTTCTGGGATGAGGGGCACTAGTTGAAAAGGCCTATCAGTGGCCGCTTTAGAGGATTGTCTTCGGTGATAGGCAGGCGGCAGAGAGTAGAGCCTCGGTCGAGGAGGCCCTTCCATGAGAAGACACAAGGGCAGGGTCATACACCACAGTGGTGCCGTGGAGCACCAGGATAGGCAGGAGAGAGCTGGTGCTATGCCTGTGATGGACGAGGCCACCTAGCACGGGACTTCCCGACCAGGCGTACCAAGTAGCCGTGGCAGGTAGTGGGCGCACCGCAGTGGCATAGGCAACAACATGACCAGGGATCCCCCAGGAGAGGACATGGTGGTCCTCTGGGAAGAGCGTAGGTAGAGTAGTAGGACCTGGAGGTCCGCGACGACATTTCGAGGTCCTTCCACCACCACCACCGGGCGGCCCACGCCAGGCTTAGGGAGCTGCCGGTAGGGGCTGTGGGCAGCTTCAGGCTATGGGTGTTTGTGACCCCCAGCACACAAGATGGTTCGAGGTACACTTTTTGTTTACTATATGCTTGCTTCGGTACTTGTAGACACATGCACTATCCACTCCTTTATATCGCTGCTTTTGGTAAGGGAATTGGAGCTTCTAGTAGAGGTGCTGACACATACTCTTAGCCTCAAGGTTCCTACGGGACGTGCCTCATTTGTGACCTTTATCTACAGACAGTGCAAACTATCATTCAGAGGAGGGAGTTTAACATGGGACCTACTCATCATCATGATGGATCCTTATGACGTTATCCTGGGCATGGATTGTCTTTCTATGGTTCACGCCCAGATCGACTGTCATCACAGACAAGTCAAAGGTGTGTTTTCTGATGGGACGAGGTTCACCGTCCTTTGTGAACGATACCTCATGGAAGAAAAGGTGGGTACTCTGAGAAGGAGACCCCGACCTTTTTCGCACTAGTTGGCGAGCATGGCTCTCAGAGCAGCAGATGCTACAGGCACCTAGATCCCTACCGTTGTAGAGGGATACGTGGACGTCTTTCTTGAGGATGTTCCAGGACTACCTCCGAGGCGAGAGATGGAGTGATGCATTGACTTTCAGCCGAGGACTTCCCCGATATCATGAGCGGCTTATCAGATGGCACCCACAGAGCTTCGGGAGCTACGACTTCTGCTGGATGAACTTCATGAGAAGGGATTCATCAGGCCGAGTGTGTCCCCCTGAGTAGCTCCGGTTTTGTTTGTGAAAAAGGCATATGGGAGTTTGCGGCTTTGTGTTGATTATCGTCACCTGAATTAGGCCACAATAAAGAACAAGTACCCTTTTCTAAGGATCAATGACCTCTTCGACCAGTTGAGAGGTGTGAGTTGGTTATCCTAGATTTATCTTCGATCCGGCTACCACTAGTTGTGGGTTCATGAGACTGATATCCTGATGTTGGCTTTCCGTTTTCTATATGGACATTACGAGTTTTTGGTGATTCCCTTTGGTGTGACAAATGCCCCCACCATTTTCATGGCTTTGATGAACCAGATCTTCCAGTTGTACATGGACCGGTTTTTGGTTGTCTTTATTGATGACATACTCATCTACTCCATGATGGAATAGGAGCACGTGGAGAATTTGAGGATGGTCCTAGACTTACTCTGAGAGAAATAGCAGTATGGGAAGCTCTTGAAGTGTCAGTTCTAGATTCATGAGGTTCACTTTCTGGGGAATGTCATTACGGAGTATGGATTGGCCATAGATCCTAAAAAGATAGAGGCAGTGATTGCTTGGGAGCCACCCAAGAATGTGTCAGAGGTGCAGAGCTTCCTTGGTTTGGCAAGTTACTACATGAGGTTTGTGGAAGATTTCTCCAGGATAGTCGCCCCTTTGACCGCATTGATGCAGAAGGGAAGAACGTTCACCTGAACTGATCAGTGCCATAAGGCCTTCAAGGAGTTGAGATAGAGGAGAACTAGTGCTCTATTTCTGAGGCTACCAGAGGAGGGCGTTGATTTCAAAGTATAATATGACGCTTCAGGAGATAGGCTCGGGTGTGTGCTGATTCAACAGCGAGAAATGATTGCATATTGGTCGAGGCAGTTGAGGCCCCATGAGCAGAATTATGTGGCTCACGATTTGGAGCTGGAAGTAGTGGTCTTCGCCTTGAGGTTATGGAGACACTACCTTCTGGGTGAGAATTTTGTGGTCTACTCAGACCACCAGAGCCTCAAGTATATCTTCACTCAGAGGGATTTGAATCTTAGGTAGAGGAGCTGACTGGAGTTTATACAGGACTATGATTTCAAGATAGTCTGCACTCCAGGGAAGGGAAATGTAGTAGCAGATGCTCTTAGCAGGAAGTCCCAGGCTCGGTTAGTGAAGGAAGCTTCAGAGCAGTTGGCTTCCCTACGACTGACCTTGGTGGAGCTGGAGGGCATGGATTTTCTGCAATCGATGGTGTTGACTCCTTCGCTCCTTGAGTGTGTGTGAGAGTCGTAGCTGGGGGATGTCGACAGCAAGGTACATCGTAATCAGATTTCCACGGGCGATGCACCCGATGGGTATTCTGAAGGAGGGAATCACGAGATCTTGTTCGAGGTGCGGGCTGTAGTACCAATGGTGATGCAGGAGGAGGTAATTTGGGAGTTTCACACTTCTCCCTTGGATTTACATCCCAGTATGGGGAAGATGTACAGAGACCTTTAGCGGCAGTTTTGGTGGTCTGGCCTGAAGCAGAGTGTAGCTGAGCTTATTTCTCAGTGTCTTACATGTCAGCAGGTGAAGGTAGAGCATCAAGTTTCGGCAGGATTGTTGCAGCCCCTTGATATCCCGGAGAGGAAGTGGTATGACATATCTATGGACTTTTTCAAAGGTCTCTCGCACATAGCGAAGGGCCACGATTCCATTTGTGTGATAGTGTACCGACTCACAAAGTCGGCATACTTCCTTGCCATTAAAGAGTAGAGCTCGGTGGAGAGTCTGGGGTGGTTGTACATTCAGGAGATCGTCTGCCTTCATGGATTACCCTCGACGATCGTCTACGACCGTGATGTGTAGTTTACGTCATGATTCTGGTGAGGCTTGAAGGAGGTATTCGGGACCCTGATGCGGATGATTACAGCTTTTCACCCCCAGACGGATGGGCAGACTGAGCGTACTATCCAGGTGTTGGAGGATTTGCTCAGGGCATGCATGTTAGACTTTGGCATGATCTTTAAGGATCACCTACCCTTGGTGGAGTTCGCGTATAACAATAGTTACCACTCTACTATCGGCATGACACCTTTTGAGTCCCTCTATGGGAGACCCTGCAGGTCACCGTTGTGCTAGACAGAGGTTGGGGAGACCTCCCTCATGGGACCAAAGTTGGTTCAAGCGATGTCGAAGAAGGTGCAGGTCATCCGTGAGTAGATGAGGATGGCTCAGAGCAGACAGAAGTCCTACGTAGATCATCGTCATAGGCCTTTAGAGTTTAAGAAGAGGGACCATGTCTTTTTGAGGGTCTCCCCGCGACGTGGTACTCGGAGGTTTGGCCGAGGAGGCAAGGTGTCCCCTAGGTTCATCGAGCCCTTTGAGATCGTGCACATGGTCGGTGAGGTGGCCTACCGTCTTGCCCTACCCCCACAGCTGGAGACGGTGCATGGCGTCTTCCACATGTCGCAGTTGAGGAAATACATGCACGACCCCACACACGTTATCGACTGGGGAGATATAGACATTGAGGATGTAGCCACCTTTTTGGAGCACCTGGTGGTGATTGAGGACCGGAAGGAGCGGACACTGCATGGACGAACAATTCCTTTTGTTCGTGTGTTGTGGAAGCGCGAGAGGGTGCAAGAGAGGACCTGGGAATGGGAGAGCCAGATACAGGCTCAGTATCCCGAGTTGTTTTTGTAGTTTTGTTTTTTGGCCGTGAAAAACATGAAGGAGGGAATGATGTAAGAACCTGAGTTTTGAGCCTACAAGACTTATTTTTTCTTAATATTATTCCAGAGCAGGGTGTTCAGATGGCGTGTGATTCTGACACCCGGTGTGGCCGGAATTAAATTATAAGTGCGTTCACACTAGACATGCTAAATAAACAGAATAACTCCTAAAAGGTTGCTCGGATGGGAAAACTGAGGGCACAATTGAGTCTGGAATGTGCCGTTTACCATAGGAGGGGTATAAATTTCGTGGGCATAACCCTTCTGTGAAAAAATGCCACCAGGGGCATTTTCGTAATTTAGCTACCTCAGGCGTGAACTTTATAACTTTTGAATAGAGGCTTGGATTAAAATTACAAGTCCTCCATTGCGTTCAGAACGTAGATTTTACCCTAGAGGCGGCCTAACCCCAACCCCGCAGAAAGTTCGGGTACGGGGTCTACGGGCGGGGGGTTTAAGTGTTTTTCTATTTAAATACCACCCAAACCTCTTCTCCCCGTTGATCCTATCCTTTGGAGGTTTCATTTAAACAAGATCCTACCCACTCCTCCACCTCTCCAACATGGAGTGACATCTCCGGAAGATCGTCGGCGAAGCTACGGGCTACGCCCAACAAGGTAGGCTCGTGCGTTTAAAATTTTAATTCCCGCAATCCCATTCAAATGCTTTTCTTGCGTCAAAATGTTGTTCGATCATTGAGAGAAGCCCCTGGTTACGTAGGGATTGATTTTATGTTCCCAAATATCTTTTAGGATTTAAATTTAGAGTCCTGGGGCGTCCGAGGTGGCCCCTAAAAGTTTCCTGGCCGTTTTCCTCGTTTTTCAGCAGTTTTAGGGAGGTCCGGCGGGCGACGACGGTGGTGCGGGGAATTACAGGTGGTGATTGCGTGGTTCCAAGATGTAGGTGTGGTATCAGACCCAGGAGGCGTGGTTGGGGCTCTAGGCGGTGGTTCCAGGCAGCGGGCAAGCTCGCTGGGGCGCGACGGGGCAGGGTCATGGCGCGCGACTCCGTGCGGGGACAGAGACCCGCCTTCGGTGGGTCTCCACACGAGACCAAGACCGACCACGAGGGCCGGTCGGCATGGGCGTGGAATGGGGGTCAGCGGCTGAGCCGCTCGGCCAAGCCGCGTGCCAGTGTTGCGAGCCGTGCCGGCCGACGCAGGCCAGGCGGACCGGCCGGCGCAGGCCGATCCAGCCAAAGGGGGTTCATCCCATCTAACTTCAGACACCCGTAACATTCAATATGGGTGTTCGTTTGGCATACCATCTGTGGAAGTAAAATCCTCGGCTCAAGATAAATATTTTTAGATTTTCTTGGAAGATTTTAATTCCCGATACGGGGGCTCGGTGGCACTTCACGCTCGTTAAGTACTACGTCGGGATTCTCCTTTCAGATTGAGCAGACACATCCGGAGTCCGTTTAAGGCGTCGTCCATGGAATTGTGACTCTGGATTCAAGACAAAGTGGTCTAGGGAAGTTTTAGGAATTGAATCCATAGTTGCGGCGTGGGCCCCACAGGCCATCTTTTAAGTTGTGAGCCGCGTTTTGCGACTTTTTCATCAGACGTCCATTCAGGGTGAATGAGTAGTCATTTTGGCATGATTTTCTGAGAGTATCATGATGGAACTGTTTGCCCACCCTCTTTTGTGACCGAGGTGTGGGTCCCACAAGACATCGTATGGGTGTAAAGTGGCGTTGTGTAAGTTTTTCACCAGGAGCCTATTTCCAGCGAGTAAGTAGTCTACCTCGCGTGTTTTTCCTGCGATGATTACAACGGTGTAATCTATTCGGGCGAGTGGAACCTCTTACGTGATCTTATTAAATGTGGGAATATGAAAGGACTTTGGTCGGAGGTTTCTTTGACGCACTCCGACCCAATGCAGGGTCGCGATGTTAGCGACACCTAGTGATGGCACGAGTAGCACAGAGTTATCAGACCAGTTCTGAGTTTACCCTCCAGTAGGGCTGGGTAGTGGGTTACCTGTTGATTTTAGGGTTTACACTACAACATGGCTGGGCAGTGGGTTACCCATTGATTTTAGGGTTTACCCTCTAGTAGGGCTGGGCAGTGGGTCACCCGATGACCTTTTAGGGTTTACCCTCAAGCAGGGCTGGGAAGTGGGTCTCCTGACGACCTTTTTGGGGTTTTACCCTCTAGTTGGTCTAGGCAGTGGGTTACCCGTCAAATTCTTTAAGACTCTACCCATTTTGATGAGGCTAGTCAGTGGTTTTTCTCTGTGGTTACCGGAGCGGGACTTTTGGTGGTACAGTTTAGTGGTGTGGCAGCTTTGACGTGTGAGACTGTTGGGCATCAGTGATGGATACCCCAAGAACTATTGGCGACTTATCCTGGGATGAGCGTGGAGATGGAGATCCCCTTACACACTCATTCGGGTATCTTGTTGAGAATATATATATATATATACTCTACCTTTGTTCCCACTCCATGGGTCCAGTTACTGTCCTTCTAGGAGGGGTGAAGACACGCAGGGTATGCCAGGTGCTTTCTGTGTTTGGATTTTCTTGGTTGGATGAGTCTGCTTCCTTTCTTTTGTTGGGTTGAGCTGCATCCTCTCTATTATGCTCTTACTTTTTTATGTCTATTGTTTACCATTTAATACCTACTTTTTTCGTCCCTCGAGATTTCAGAGCATCCTACTAATTATCCTTATACTCACCCCTTCTTGGGATTTGCCCACACTTGGTGTGCCCTTGTAGAATACGGATAGGTCGATCAAGACTACAAAGGAGCGTAGAAGACACAAGATCTTGGGATACGTTTGATGGTCATAGTATGTCTTTCAGGTGAGAGGCTCACCAGCTGTTTACTTTCATTTACCTGTTGCCAGGTTGTGGCACCTTTCTGGTTGGGCACATGTTTTTCCCCTTTTCTGTTCTATATATGTCAGTACTTTTCAGCACTAACTTTTCCTATTTATAGGTTGATTCATGACTGTGGTTGGGTTATAGTTGTTTTTTCTTTGGTTTCCCTTTTTTACTCTGCACTTCTACATTGAGTGGCTTGTGTGTGTGTACAGGTACTTAAGAAAAGGCCTCCCTGAGATTGTTACTCCTTTGGCGCTTGTCGCCATCCCCTGGCCTATGGAGGCAGGCTTGGGGTAGTTGCGGCTTGAGACCGGTAGGGTCGGGTCATGAAAAGTGCTTCAAAGAGCTGAGAAAGAGGTTTACGAGTACTCCCATCTTGAGGTTTCTAGGTGAGAGTGTCGAGCGTGTATTGTTCTATGATTCATCAGGGACATGACTGGTTTTTGTTCTGATACATAAGAAAATAGTTATTGTATATGGTTCATGTCAATTGATACCACATGATAAGAATTATGTGACCCAAAATCTTGAGTTAGTAGTGGTATTCTTCGCATTGAAGATGTGGAAACACTACCTGATGGGTGAGATATTTATCATTTACTCTGAACACAAGAGTCTCAAGTATATATTCTCATAAAATGATCTTAACTTGACATAGAGGAGATGACTATAGTTCCTCCCAGATAATGACTTTGAGATTTTATATACTCCTAGGAAGGTGAATTTGGTGGAAGATTCTCTTATAAATATATCTTGTTCTCATTTTGTTAGTCAAGGTTTCAGAGTGGTTAGTCTTGTTGCAGTTGTCCTTTATGGACATGGATAATGCTTCATATCTTCAGTCGATGATTGTTACCCCACCTCTTTTACAGTGTGTGAGGGATGCTCAGTGAGGAGATACCAACTACGAGACATAAAATAAAGATATATTCAATGGACATGATCCTGATGGATACTCTAAAGGTGGGGAACACACAATCCTTTTTAGAGGAAAGGCGATGCTACCTTTGATGTTGTGGGAGGAGGAGATGTGGGAGTTTCATACATCCCCTTTGGCAGTACATCTAGGTGTGGAAATGATGTACCAGAACCTCTGACATCACTCTTGGTGGCTAGGCATGAAGAAAAGAGTTGCAGAGTTTGTATCTCTATGCCTCACTTTTCAGCAAGTGAAGGCAGAGCACCATGTTCCAACAAGTTTAGCTCAACCCCATGAGGTTACAGAGTGGAAGTGTTATGAGATATCCATGGACTTCACAATGGGTTTACCACATATGTCCAGGGGATACAATTCCGTCTGGGTGATCACAGACTGAATCACCATGTCCGCTCACTTCCTATTTATTCAACAGCAGAGTTCAGTAGAGAGTTTGGGACGCCTCTATGTGCAAGAGATAGTCTGAATCCTTGGAGTTCCATCGACAATCCTATCTAACCATGATCCTCACTTCAAATATAGGCTATGTATAGGATTACAGGATCCCATTGGGACTTAGTTACACTTTAGAACAGTGTTTCACCTCCAAACTGATAGCCAGATAGAGCAGACCATTTAGGTCGTGGAGGACATGTTGTGAGCTTGCATGTTGGACTTTGGTCGTAGTTGGGAGGATCACCTACCCTTGGTGTAGTTTTTATACAACAACATCTACCATTCCATGATTGGTATTTCACTATTCAAGTCTTTGTACGAGTGACCCTATAGGTCACCACTATATTGGACTAATCCAGGAAAGTCAAGACTCGTGGGCCTAGAGTTGGTGCGAGCTACTACAACGAAGGTGAAAATCATCAAGGAGAACATGAGGACTATTCAAAGCCAACAAAAGTTTTATACATATTGATGAAAGAGAACTTTAGAGTTCAAGAAGGGAGACCAAATGTTCCTGAGGGTATCACCTCGATGTGGATTGAGGAGATTTATCCACGGTGGAAATTTATCTCCGAGATTCATCATTTTCTTCCTGATAATACATAGATATGGAAATGCGGCATACCACTTAGCTTTAACTTTGTAGTTGAACCAGATATATGACATCTTCCACGTGTTGCAGTTGAGGAGGTACGTTCATGAACCGTCGCACGTTATCGACTAGGGAGAGCTGAACATTGTGGATGGATCAACCTTTGTGGAGTACCCCACGAAGATTGAGGATTAGAAGGAGAGGACCATTCATGGGTGATTGATTCCCCTTGTGCTTGTCCAGTGTCAAAACGAGAGAATCTTCAAGAGATCACCTGGGAGTGGGAGACCCAGATGCGAGCCAAGTACCCTCATATTTTTGAGTAGGTTTTTCTATTTTTAGGATGAAAATCCCTAAGATGAGGAGACTTTAATGACATGGATTTTACATATATTATTTTTGGATATTATATGGATTATTTTGGAGACTAGGTGTTGAGACGACGTGAGGTTCTGAGGCCCGATGTGCCCAAAATAAATGTTTTAAATATATTAAATATATTAAATAAAATGCGCACAAAGTTTTTATGAAAAATTGGAATAACTCCCAAACAAGGACTTGGATCAAAAATTTGAGGGCACTGTTGAGTTAAAAACATGGGTTTTAACCTAGGTGTGACATAACATTTATCAGTGTAGGACATTTATGAAAAGTCATCACGGGAATAATTCAATAAAATAAATGTAATAATTAATTATTATTATTTTTTATTTTTGACGCAGCGAACTTCTTACTATTTAAATTTATAGCTATGAATTTCTTCTCAGGGTTGGCCACTAAACCCTGAAGACCTGAAGGTCGTTGGAGGAAAACATTATTGGGGAAAAATGATGGATCATGATCAGATCATGGATCATTGCGCCAACAGAGTTTACTGATCTCTTCAACAATTGTAACACACAGTTGTTCTTCATCAACAATCAATCTAAACTCTTGATAGGATGTTTAGTTTTGTGATTTCCATCCATTTTCTTAATCCCATACAAACACAAATAAATTCCCTGAACATAATTGATATGTGCATCATTGGTATAATTAAATTAATGTAGTTGTTTATTTGTTCATTTTGATTTATCCCTCTTCATTCATCTCCTTCTACAACAATATATTTAGGAAAAATGAACAACATATGATATTTGTTACTAACACTTTTGTGGATTTTGAATTTCTTCCCCCATTATTTTCACGTTCATCGTGAGTGTTTTATTTTGGCCCATGGTTCGACAAATACCCAGTATTTGATCGTGGAACAACCATTATTTGGTGCAATGGATCAATAATGTAGGTGCGGTTTGTGATCGGTGATGTGATCGATGTGCGACGATGACACTAGATGATTGGATGAAGATCTGATTGGATTTGTGGGGTTGGTTCTTTATGGTTTTGACGTACAGGGACGAGCATCTCAATGGATGGTTTTCAGAGTAGATCGAGGACCCAGATCTCGGCTAACGATGATGGAAAGGACAAGATGACCTTGAATATACTTTTTTTGGAGAGTTTGGAGGATCTAGGGATGTGATGAACAACATGGAGGAAGATACGATGGATCTGTGAATTCCTGAGCTACACGATGTGTGTAATGCAGCATTACATGTTTTGTATGCCCCCTAGCTGTGATTCTAGGTTTTCAGTTGGAGTTAAGTGTCACACATCGTGTGACTGGGTCACACACCATGTGAACATTCCCAATCAGATCATCGTGTACATCTGGAAGTACAATAACATGAGAAAAAGTACATGGCTAGTTGCACACTGTGAACTCGGACACGGATATGACCACCCATACATGGGTTGGTATACAAGAAGGCAAAGTACATGGACATGGTCAGGTGACACGGGTAGGGTGTCATGTGTCTCTACATTCCATATACTTCTTCTACACGCAATGTATCTTGATACTTACATGTTGTGTGAATATTTTCCACACAGGCGGACTTGGGGATAGCTGGACACACCGTGTACCCCCTGGTAAATGCCGTGTACCCCCCCCCCCTTTGTGAGTGTTTGAAGCTTTTCATTTCATTAGTTTGGACCAGTTTAGGTTAAGTGTGTTCCTTTGGTTCATCATCTCAAGGGTATAATGTGACATTACATCCACATCACATGATTGTGATCCCCTCTAGAGGCCGATCTCGGAGAGATTTGTGGCACCCCCCTGTGTGATTGGAGTGCGATCCTCTATCATCTTTATTCCCTAGATGAGGTTTGTGGAATCAGTGTGACCTCCCTAGGCATGAAATTAATCCTTTGTCTAGAAGGTCATATTAGTTTGGTTTGTGGTAACATTGACATGAAATCCCCTATGTAGAAGGTTGATCAAGATTGGGTTCATGGTGTCTCCCATCGGTTCTGTGCGTGACCCTCTTTCTGAGTATGAATGTCTTCTTAGACTAGTGAGATTTCTGGGGTAGGTCCTAATGATCTAGACCTCTTCATTTAGTGTCTCTAAAGATAACATGGATCATAGAGTGGATTCCCCTATAATGAGCATTTCTTCGAGCATAATCATGTGGCTGACAGTTGGCTATGAACACTTGGTGGCATGGTATCTTTCTTGAGTATATCTGGGTGATTCAGTTATACATTGATTGTTATATCTTGTATTGAACTAAATATACTTTGGTGATTTGTTTTTAGTTTTTTAGGGTGTCATACTGGGTATTGTTATACTCACCCCTACATGACATTTTCCCACACGTGTCATGTCTTTCATAGACGATGCCCCATTTGACAGTGTCCTAGGAGGACATGGAGTGGGTGGAGCATAGCTTGAGCTTGTCAGATCGAGGATGGACTTTACCTTGGATCATGTTAGGCACTTTACATTTTTTGGTTAGGCTTGTATTTGGCCCCTCTTTTCGCTTGTAGTACTTCACTATCATACTCTGTTGTGGGATATTAGGTGTATGCATGCATTGTTTCAGTTGTTTTACATTTCATCATTGTGTGGGCTTGGAAATGTGTGTGAGTGTAGTTACTTTAGGATAAAATCTCCCATTTGTGGGATATGCCTACTTGACGCCGGTCTCAACCTCTTGGCCTACTAGAGGTGGGCATGGGGTAGCCATGGGTTAAACCTTGGTGGGTTGTGTCATGACATAATGTCCCCATGCATACATCCCTCAAAATCAAACCATAATGACTAAATGGGTGTGGTTTCCTAAATAATAACCACTGTATGTGTGGAGCTCAGATGTTTGTAGGTGAAAAATTAGCAAGATGAATCTTAAAATTATAAGGGAGCAAGATGGCTCTTAAACTTATAAGGGAACACTCAATTTCCCTAACAGCAACATCACACCCCTGTAAGACCCCTTTAATTGAGATAAAAAGCATGTTACCCATATTTTCATTAAAAACTAGTTTACTACCCACTCTAAATTATTAGAAAATTTTGACCCAATTGAAACGTTTTTCAAGTGAAATCATGATATAAGGTTCTTACAAGGTAGTATAAAAACTCTCAATAATTTCGTTACCAAAAAACCTTTGAAATCTATAGAAAAAGAGGTGAAAATTGTTGTGTTTTGAAAATCAACTTTGGAAAGAGGTTTATCAATTCTATTTTGAAATGGATTTAGTTAATTTGAAACAAATTCAAATATTGCTTATACATTTATTTCAGTTAATAAGTTCAGTTCAACAACCCCGGTTTCTAGTTTAGTTTTAAAAAAATTAAATCCCAAATTAGAAATATTTAATTTTTTCCCTAAAAAATCTAAGGTTCTAAAACATTTTCACCACTCACTTCCACTGCAAAACTTCATGTACCTAAGCCTAAAAGTGTGAGATCAACCATTAGGTCATGTTGAAATTCCAAAATTTCTTCCCCCAACGCATAAGCAAGGTCATTTGATTGTTTAAATTCAGATTCAGAGGGGAAAAGGTTCAATTCAGTTTTAAGATGACCATAATAAAGAATTTTCAAACTAAGCCTATTTTCCCTAAATGATCAACATTGTATTTTATTTTGATGTGTGTTGAAAATTTGATTTTTTTTTCTAGTTTTCATTGAAAATTACCGCCATTGATGGATGAAAATACTAGGTAAATCAGTTATTTTGTGAATTTTGTGTAAATATAAACTTTAAATGTTAATGGCTCAAATAATGATTTTCAATGATTTGTTTAACATTTAGAGAATGAAAAAAACTGTGCATTATATGGTAGGTCTGGTGGTGGGGGTATAAAGGAAAGAAAACTGCAGACACTAAGGTTCAAAACGAGGATCTCCTCAACTCACTGCCACATAGACAGCAGAAAAAACCTTATATTGATTTTTAAGAAAACTGAATTTGAAATAGATTTTTATTTTAGACTGTAAATTTAAAATTTGTTGAATCAATATCGAATTAAATTTTTAATGGGATTTTCTTTTGAGTTTAAATTATTTCATTCATTTTTTAATTAAATGAAATCTAAAAATCGACTTTGAAATCAAAAAGTAAAATTGTTTAAAAAAATGTGATTTTGTTAGTGAAATTACTATGAAAGTCTTGGATGTGATTTTAAATGATGAAAAATTAATCATGTTTTTTAAAATATAATTGATTTAAATTAATTTTAAATTATTTTGGAATTAATTATTTGGAGGTTGAAATCATGATGTTAAATTGTTTTATTTATTACATTAATTAATTAGAAAAATATCCGCACTTAAAAAATCATTGTTTTTTGTAGTGGAATCTAGAATTTTCTAAAGTAATGAACTAACCGAGCCCTCTATTTCTCATTGTAATGGGGGTAATTTTCAATGATGAGGTGTACTGGAGAAGTCGATACCGCTTTGAAGAAGAATGATGTCACTGAAGAAAATATGATGCTCGGGTGGCTGTTGGGGAAGACGACCATGGGAGTCATGCTGAACATCAATATTCTCCAACACCAACCAATCAAAAGGATGAGCTGAGATCCACCGTAGAGTCGACTCACAAAGACACCATGAAGAAACCGATACCGGCACCTTATGAATTCAAGTAGCTATTTATTAAATCGATAAAATTAACCAGATCCATGCCAATCATGTGGTCACAGGGGGTATAAGATTGAATAACTAGGATTGACTCTCTTTAAAAAGGGGGAACTGTTCATCATAGAAAGGTATTTAATGTTCTCATGATCATCAAACTCGACATGCTATTGCATTTTTCATCTTCTTGTTTTCTTTTATTTTCTTACTTTAATTATTCGGTGATGGAACACTAAGTCATTAGTGGATGATTCGAGGAGTTCTCCCTATCCCCTATCAATGAATTCTATATTTTAAAAGTACAATCTTCTCTATTAATGTCTGGATTTTTTCAAACTACATAGACAATATGATATTTCCTTATTTCTTGCACTTTTAATTTTTGTTCCATTCTTCAGTGGATCTCACATTGAGATCACTTCGATCCTCTCAATTGCTCGAGATCATGAGCAGTGGTTTGAATGAAGGGTAATTGGATATCTTTGATTGCTAGGTCAGGGAATATTAGAAGTTGTAGTGGTCATGTAATCCCTCTAGATAAACAGAAAATTCTAGGTGAGGGTAATTGAGTGATATTTCACTTGATTAAGAGATAAAAAAAAGAGTCCAAATTGGAATAATGATTTGACATGAAAGATAAGTGGATGATCTGAGGATAGGCCACTTCTTTTAAAATTCAATTTTAAAAACTAATCCAAATTAATTCAAATTATGTTTTCACTAATTTAACACACAAAAGAAAAATAGAAACAGACCCATAGTAATGGATTTTTTGGAGACAAACCTGAGTCTCATTACTACTACATTTACTTAGGTTCATGATAGACTGTTCATCAAACCCGATGTTATTATCGAGGAGGATATTGTTTTTTTAAATGATGTCAATGAATGGCCATATCTAGTTCTTCCAACCACATTTTTTTTGAACATGAGGTTCAGAGAACTGTGCTCAAAAGACTTCAAACTCCAAAAAACACCAAACTAAAGGAAAGAGAGTTTTTTACCATTCCATTTGTTAAATATCCATCCCCAACTTCTTCTTCCAGTAGAGTAACTTTAGGGAGTGAAAACATGAAAACAAATTTGGAATAATTAAATCAAACATTATGGTAATGTTATGCACCCAATTTCAAAAATGATAATCAAGTCCAAGAACCTAATAATTAACAAGAATTTGACCCCAAAACTAGTATGTTCCAACTTTTACCAAAGTTTCATGGCTTGGTAGAACATGAACCTAACCAACATTTAAGAGAACTAGTACTCGCTTGCACGTTTGTACGACCCAATAAATCAATGATTATATTAAAAAAGAGAATAATATTTTTCAAAGTTAAAAATGAACATTAATATTGAATATATTTAAATAAAAAATAAGTGGTACATAATATTGGAATAGAAGTAGAGAAACTATTGATAAATTGTTTGACATCATATAGTAGAAAACATTTATCAAAGTATTATAGAATAAAAATTTATATTGGGGATTCACGGCGGAGGATTCAATTACATTTATGAAAAATTATTCAAATGTATAAATCAAATTATGATCATTATAATAAAAACTAACCCAATTTCAGTGCTATAACTAAGTCATAGAGATCCACTACTAAAAAATATGCCACTACTCCCCTCATTCATGATAGTGTATCTCTCCAAATTGTAGTTTGACTCCACCCTGTCACCTTATATACAAGATCAAGACCTTTTATCCCAACACTACCATTTTTTTCTTATTATTTATCACCCATTCCAATAACCTAGTGGTTACCCCCCAAATTACCTTCCAAACATTGATTTTTTCAATCAAAACATTTACATAGTTGATGATTGCTAAAAATTTCCCCAATCCTATCTATTGAGTAATCATGCTGTTAAAAGGAGAATATTTATGTAAACATTAAATATACCATTTAATAAAAAACAAAATTAAAAACATAAAAAAAATCTTATAAGTTTCCTTAAACATTTAGTTAAAAATGATAAATAATATGTTAAGTATACAATCAACACATAATGCATCATAATGGACCAAATAGAACATAATGAACACAAAAAATGGAAAACTGAACGAAGAACTATACTAATTTAATCTCTGCTGGTTGGCCCAAAACCACAACCTGTATAAGTTCTAGCTCTGTATAGACTTACATACTTCAACCAATCTATTTCAAACATCTCATCCCTGAACAAATACCAAATTAGTCAAAATATTATCCCATGATGAACTAGCTAACTATCATATTATATCCATGAAACTTTATCCGATCAACAGAATCCCATTAGTCCCCAATTATTAGTCATTGTTAAGGCTCAATTTGTATGGACTTACCAAAAACCATTTAAAACATGTTTCACTTATGATAAGTACTCCATTGTTTCTAGATTTCTCATTCCGAAAGCTAATTGTTATAATGAGTATTAATATACAACCCTAGTTCATGCTGAATATATTCATGTAGTTTTAAAAAAATCACACGATAAAAATACTTACCAACATGAATTTACATTCCTACCCAAGATCAAATAAGTTGCAGCTAATGGGTAAGGGAATGTGTGAATGAGAACTTACAACATGGTCTCTGGGTAGCCTCTCTGGTATCCAGTGCTATAGAACCTGTAGACGGGCTTTCCTGAAAGATATTGTGACATGAATATACCACCCATGGAATATAGAAATGCCTTAAACAATACATCCATCATTCCAAATATTGTAGAAGAAACAAAAAAACCCATTAGATTTTCAATGTTGTGTGGGAGTAATAATGGGTAAGTTGGTCTTTGGTTGTGCACTCATCTTGGAAAGAACTCCCTCTGGCAGCATAACCATTGGACACAAGAAGCTAGTATAGTGAAGGAAACATCTAATAAAAGGTATTACATCACCATAAACAAAAAACTATCTTAGAAAAAAAACCAAATAAATATCCAACTTTTTATATTTAAAAGGTAAAAAATGAACTCATCATTAATGCAAATAATGTCAACATTGTTTTGAAAATATCATCAATAGATCTACAATACAAATAATATATATAGAGAAATAATTCGGAATCATGTCATAATATATGAGTTCAAGTGCATACAGTATCATGTAATAGATGATTTCAAGTGCATATAGAATCATGTAACTGATGAGTTCAAGTGCATACAGTAAACAACATGACAAAGCGTTGCCGCTCTCCAACATTAGTAAATCGGTAGACACTGAATTGACCCTGTCCATTAAAATTTTATGTATCTAGATCCTATATTGAAAAATAAATAAAGAAAAATATTAAAATGATAATTATATTCTACTGTGAACAAACTTAAAAAATATATAATCCGGAAATATAGTCGAATGTTAATGAATACAAAAAAATGAAACAATACAACTAATGAACATTTTTTTGTTTCTTATTGATGAGATGTTTTTTTTCTATAAATTTATTTAAAAATGATAGAAAATATATCAAAGGTATTCATTCAAAATATTTATATATTCAACATTCTATAGTTAATTTAATTTTATAAAATCAAAATAACCAAATTAGATACAAAAGTAAGAGATATCAATGATGTCAAACATAGCCTTAAAAATGTAGTCATAGGGGTTGAATTTGAAAATAATGCCTTTTCTTTAGTCTGTTACATTATATTGTACTAAAATTAGTCAATGAACATAAAAAATATGACTATTCAATAATTAACTAATAAGTAGTAAAATTCAAGAAATGGATCAAATAATTTGATTTCAATTAATAAAGAGAAACTTGTAGTACAAAAAATAATGTTAAACAAATCATTAGTAATTCACACTAACACCAATAGTTTTTTAATGGATAAAACTAAAATAAAATCTATGAGTCATAGACTGAAAGGGTTTAAAGCTTCAAATAGAAAGGAATCATTTAGAATCATGTAATAATAGATGAGCTCAAGTGTATACAATAAACAACATGTCAAAATGTTATTACTCTCCATCTTTTGTAAATCATCAAACACTAAATTGAACCTGTCCATTAAACTTAAATGTAGCTAGATTCTACATTGAAAAATAAATAAATAAAAATAATATAATGATAATTAGATGCTACCATGAACATAATTTATAAATATATAAACTGGAAATATAGTCAAATGTTAATGAATACCCAAAAATTAAATGATCCAATTATTATTATTTTTTGTTTATAATTGATGATGAGTTTTCTTCTATACACGTATTTAAAATGATATAACATATACCAAAGGAATTAATTCCAAATATTTATATATATAATAAGCTACAGTTAATTTAATTTTATAAAATCAGAATAACAAAATTATTTACAATATTAAATGATGTCAAATATTTCAAACTGAGCCTTATAAATACAGTATATAACCTTTCCTTTATGGTTATATTCAAAATGAAAAAATGACCGGTATAGTTTCTTGATGATGAGGCGTGATATTAGTGGAGATGTTATTAGACTACAATAGTTGGTGGATGATGATGGTACAAAAATGTCATCAATGAAAACTAAGGATATGGATGAAAAGGAAACAACAATGACATTAAAGATTTAGTTAATAATATAAATAAGGACTTTTGGTATGTGTAATCTAATTTTATAAAAAAAATCATTAAAACTAACAAAAAGTTTAATTATAGATATACCACGGTTGAGTTTTTTTCTCTCGTGCTTCGGCTTGAAAATGGGGAAAATATTTTCCAGTGAAATTCCCTAAAATTCTCCAATTCCTGGTGATAGATGCAAAAAAATTCATTCAAAATCATAATTAAATCTATAATATTAAATTAAATTGTTATATTTTGAAAATATTAGGATGTAATTTTGGGAATAATATGAAAATATAATTGATAATTTAAATAAAATTAATGAATATTATAATGTTAGCTTTATGATGGAATTTATATTGAAAAAGTTCACACATGACTTCTAAATACCTTTGGGAATTGGGAATCTTAAAAAAAGCGATTGAACTACTAGTTTATAGAAATTCATAATGGAATATAAATAGAATTTTGGTAATAATATAAATTTCCAATTACTGTTTATTTATTCATATTCACTGATAAAAGAAACTTGAAAGATATAACAACTCTCAATTTCCATATAAGGCCAATATTAATATCCCTTTATTTTGTCAAGAACTGCAGTAGAAAACAACATATCATCACATAAAAAATCTATAAAAAATAGATTTATATAAAAAAGAAAACAATCTAAAATAAGAATGGTGAGAGAAAACAATGAATAAAATCAAAAGAACATGCCACATAAACATGAAATTTATATCAGATTCACAAAAAAAGGTGTTTACTAAAAAATAATTCATAGAATAATTGTAATATTTTTTTCTAAAATTAAGCATTCCAATTCATAAACCATTAAAATTCCATATGAAGTCATCAAAAAATAATGAATTTAATTATATTAACAATAAATAACAAACAAATACAAATAGAAAAGAATGAAAAAAATAGAATTTTTTAGGTATTTGAATGTATAAAAATAGATTGGAGAATATAGTTATGTAACATTGACCTTGATAACTGTATTGCTCATATCATCTATGTGAATTTCAAATATGAATCAAAAAAATAACCTGTAAATAATTAATAAAAAATTTAGAATTAAAAATTTAGTTAAAATTTATAAAAATTGCTTCAGGTAAATAGAAATTAAAAAAAAATAATAATAGAGATAAATTAGAGAAGGTATGAAGAATAATTTACCATATATAGACAGAATAACATATAATATTGATGAATATGTATTAGACGGATCTATTAATGTGATGAGGGGACTCGGGGAGGGAGAGGGAGTTAGAGGCTAATGCGAAGGTGGAGGGTATGGGAGCCAAGAGGGGAGGCTAAGCCGGGGGAGAGGGTGTTGGAGGTGGAGCCGAAGGAGGAGGCATAAGTAGAGGTGAGGGAGTTGGAGGTAGATTCTCAGGTGGATCTAGAAAGGGGAGTCATGGAGGGAGATAGAGAGGGTGTCAGTGGAAGAGTATCTAGAGCTAGAGGAGCTGGAGGAGTTGGAGAATCCGTAGGTGGTGGAGGAGGCGGAGAGGGTACTGGAGGAGGGAGAATGAGCCAAAGGAAGGAATAAATCGTAGATGGAGAGGATGGAACCTGTGGGATGGTGTGGAGGGAAAGTAAGAGGTTATTGGAGGTGGAGGTTTCAGAGGATCCGGAGGTAGAGGTGGAGTTTGAGAGTCTACTTGAGGTGGGAGAGGGAGCCAAAGGTAGATACAGAAACCCTGGGTGGATAAGATTAAATCATGAGTGGGTGTGGTGGAAACATTAGGTATAATATCTTTGGAGGGAAAATAATTCACGATTAAATGAAACCTATCCAACTGGATACCCAACTTTAGAATATATACTATATTTTCTATTGTTTTCAGTAATTTTAAGATGATAGTAATATTAGAAGATCATGTGATCTAAGAGGTCTCCCCATTCTCTCTTGAAGGGTTAGCCAAGGAATGGATCTACAACCTCCAGATTGGGGAAGTTACCACATGGAATCGGTTGCAGAAGGAATTCCTTCAATAGTATTTCCCTTCCTTAAGGATAACTTAGATAAAGAAAGATATCTATGGGATCAATCAATAAATTAGAGAAACTCTCTATGAGTTTTTGGAAATATTCAAGTATTTGGAAACTTCCTTCCCACATCAACCTTTGGAAGATCACCATTTAATAGTATTATTTTACCAAGGACTGATAGAAAATCACCAGAACATACTAGATACTTCCTCTGAAAAAGTATTAATAGAATATCTCCTTGCTGAAGTTAGATATCTTTTTGATAGGATCTCCTATAACTACCAACAAATTGGTACAATATCCATAGTAATAGGATTAACTGATGTAAAAAAGTTCTAAATCCCATTTACTTAAAAATAAATTCAAATAACTAACATCACTTATGGAAAAACTAGCTATGAACAAGGTGTATGAAATATCATATCTTGCAACTCTAAGGGTCTTCTAGCTTTGTTACTCTCAAGAAAAATTCATCGATGGATACCATCAAGTGTAATGAAAAGAGATATGTGATGATTTGTACCAAAGTATGTTCTAAAAGTAACTATAAAACAACTAAGGATTTATAAAATTTTCAAATACTCAGTTTGGAGCTGGGATCCAATAAAAACAAAGAGTACCTTTCCAGCAAAAATTTCAACTATCTTTTCAACCTCCACCCTTACAAATAGGAAACCATCAGTCCTCTATAAGCTACCAATAAGAGTGTAATCAGGATCCCACCATAAAGGAGATTATAAAATGACCTATTTCATCTCACACCACTAAATAAAATTCTCTCAACACCCATGGATTAACACTAAAGGAGCTGTCAGGAAAGTAAAAATAGATTATGAATTCAATAAATTACATGAAAAATCAAGGATCTAGTAAGCTCCGTGTTCAATCCATTCCTAACCCTAAGGGAAATTTCAATTATATAACCTTAAGGAGTGTCTAGGTGCAGGTAATTCATGAAGAATCACCATCTCAATAGAAGGATAGAAGTGGACTGCCCAGTGTACCCAATTAATCTGCTAAGGAAAAAGAAGCTAAAATACCCTTGGAGACACCCCTATAAAGAAATAAAAAGGGAAATCCATGATAAAAGGCTCAAATAAACTCCAACCACCATTACCTATAATCACTAAAATACCCAAGAAACATATCTAGGATACACTAAAATAAGATATTAAAGAAATATTCAAGAAATTGGAGATCAACATCCCCACGTTGGAGGCTATCCTCCAAATTCCAATGTATGAAAAATTCATTAAATAAGTGTACATTGAGATAAGGATATTGAACTGAAATAAAGAAGTGAGATTAGGTAAGAATGTTTCATCCCTTGTTACCCCAAAAATCTCCCAAAATTGACAATATCTAGGTACTTTTACTACCCCTTTAACAATTGTCAAGCTTACTTTTTCCAATGCAATGTGTGATTTAGGATAATAAATAAATGTAATGCCTTATTACATTTATTATTATTTATATATGGGAGAACTCAATTCCACCTGAGTGGTTGTGCAACTCTCCAATAAAGTTGATTCTTACATAGTTATTGTTCTTAAAGATATCTTTTAAGTGTAGAAGGATTTCCATTCCCCACCAACTTATATATACTCAAAATGGAATAAGGAAAAGGTAAAGATCAATCACTCATCATTTTACGAGTTCCATTACTCCAGACTTCTAAAAACATAATAAATGTCAATGTATAAACTATTTCAATGAATTTTGATGAGGACACAATTGATTTCAATATCATTGACTCAATTAAATACTCAAATGAGTAGAAATATATTTTTTACCATATTTTTTTAATTTCCACATTATTCTAGGGTGGAAAAAATTTTTTGATGACATAATCAAATTAGGAGGAGATTTGGAGACACCTAAATTTTTTGATGAATCTATTTTTTAAAATGATCTTAATCTATAAATTTTTTTTAGTATTGAATAATTTGAAGAAATCGATGAAATTTATTTTGACGAGCTACTTAAATGTGTTTATAATTCTTATACTTTACATTTGTAGGTTTCCAACATGGATAAAACTTAGTTTAAAACATTAATATAACCCCCCCAATTTATAATTGAAATAGCCACCATCAAACTTGAAATATGCTATTTTAATGGGAAATGACAAATGGGAGTGATTATTTCAAATAATTTATAACCCAATCAAAAACATAAACAATTAATTTTTTTGAAATAGGATGCTAAAGCAATGAGGTTATTCCATAGATTATCCCGATGACCTATATGCATAGAATTTTTTTATAAAATAATTCAAAACTAGTGAGAAATCCCCAATGAAGTCTCAACCTAACCCATATAGAAGTAGTGATAAAGATGTATAAATATTGTTATTAGAAGGAATAATTTACATCATTTCAAACTCCTAATGGTTGAGTCCATTTCAAATTGTCCCAAAGAAAAATAGATACTGAATTGTAAAAAATGAAAATAAAGAATTTTTGTGCACAAGAATCTAGAATAGATGGTGAGTTTCCATTGACTACATGAGGTTGAATAATTTGATTCATAAATACCACTTCCCCATACCATTTTTAGAATAAATGTTAGAGAAAATATCTTGGAAGATTCATTATTATTTACATGCTGTATTTTATAGGTATAATCATGCTCTAATCACTTTGGAAGAAAAAGACAAGAACACATTTACATATCCCTTCAGTACATTATCCTACCAAAGGATTCCTTTGGGTCTTTAAAATTCCCTATGTACCTTTCAATACTGCATGGTAAGTATTTTCCTAGAATTGATTGAGAGTTTCCTAGAGTCATTCCTTGAAGACTTTACTATCTATGGGACTCGTTTTCAAATCATTTTGAAGAGTTTGAGAAATGTTTAAAAAACACACATTGAGAAAATCTTGGTTTTAAAATTTAAAAAATGCCATTTAATAGTATAGAGAGGAAATATTTTGGGTTATAAAAATTCTAAATTTGAAATTGAAGTAGATAAGTCCAAAATTGATGTTATTTAAACACTTCCATACCCCACTATTTTGAGACACATTAGACCATTCTTAGGGAATGATGGGTTCTACAAAAGGATTATTATGGACTTTAGAAAAATTTATCTGCCTTTGACTAACCTACTCAAGAAAGAAACTGATTTTGTGTTTGATGATTCATGCAATAAAAATTTTGATAAAGCAAAAGAAATATTAACCAATACCCTCCATAACTTTTTACAAAACTAGGAACACCCCTTTGCGATATTGTGTGATGCTTCCAATATAGATATAGAAGATATAATTTCCTAGAAGATTTATGGACACCCAGAAGTCATAACCTATGATTCACATACCCTGGACACAACTCATATTAATTAAAAAATAATAGAGAAGGGGTTTTATCTATTGTTGTTTCCTTAATGAAATTTTGATCATATTTTTTATGAAGTAAAGTAACTATATTTTATGATCATGTATCACTTATGTACTTGATCAAGAAGGATAATACAAAATTTAGGCTAGTAAGATGTAAGTTGCTGCTACAAGAATTCAACTTAGAGATTTAAAAAATAAAGGTTGTCATAATTTGGTTACAAACCACATGTGTAGAATTCCCCACACCACTAAGGTTGAAAAACATTATGAAACAAACTTTAATGACTCATTTCATGGTGAGTAGCTGTATGAAGCCACTAAAGTGACCTAATATTATGATTTAGTGATTTTTTGGGTCATATCAAAGGTACCTCATTTTATTTCTAAAGAACAATCTATATAATTAAAATTTGAATCAAAATTTTATGTTTGGGAAGAGCATTATCTATGGGAGGTTTGTAGTGATCAAGTAATAAGGAGATATATCCCTGAAGAAGAGGTTAATTTTTTAATTATATTTTCACACACACTTTCTTATAGAGGCCATTTTAGCCCTCAAATAACATCTAGGAATATTTTAGATGTTAGTTTGTTTTGGACCTCAATTTTAAAAGATTAATAATCTTTTTGGAAGAAATATTCAAACTACCAGTTACATGAGAGATTTACAAATGACATGAAATTCCAAAAAAACTTTTGATTTTTTATGAAATATTTGATGTATTGGATTAGATTTCATGGGCCCATTTTCTAATTCATTTGGAATTTCTTACACTTTTTTAGTAATGGATTATGTTTCTAAGTGGATTGAAGAAAAATCCACACAAGCTGATGATTCCAAAAAAATAATTGAATTTACGAAATAAAATATATTTTTGTAGGTTTAGAGTGCCTCAAGAAATAATAAGTGACCAAGGCACACACTTATACAATAAGAATATGGAATTAAAGATGATTAAATATGGAGTGAATCATAAATTATCTTATTCTAACCACCCAAAAACCAATGGTATGGTTGAGGTTTTATACAAAGAGATAAAAAGTATTTTGGAAAAGACATCACAATCTAATTGGAAGGACTATAGTAGAAGTTGGAATATGAAATGTGAGAATATGTACATGACTACATGAACCCCCCCACCTTAGGTATGTCTCTTTGCAAAATATTCTATGGAAAAAACCATCACCTTCCCATTGAGTTGCAACACAAATCCCATCGGGATGTTAAGAGAGTAAACATAATTTTTGGAAAATATAGAGAGAATAAGAAGCAACATATGATGGAGATTAAGGAGTTGAGAAGAAAATTTTATGATAATTACCTAATTTATAAGAAGAAAGACATATCTTTCCATGATAGACTCATCCAGATGAGATATTTTAAAATTAGAGATAAAGTGTTTCTCTTCTCCTTAAGGATAAAACTTATGCTAGGTAAACATTATTCCAAATGGAATGGACCCTATATAGTAATTGACACTTTTACATTTGGTGTACTTTAGATCAAGGTATAATAGTCATGAAAACCCCTTCAAAGTAAACGTTCAGCAAGTGAAGCATTTCCATGGATATTTTTGGGAAAAGCCAATAGAGGAACCCAAAAAGCTCCCTGTTACCATTAAATAAAGAACCTCAGGTTGTCTATTTGTTTAATACAAGTTTAAATTCCTTTATTTTGAACTATTTTTATTTAATAAAATTCATACTAGAAATATAATGGAAGTGTGTCATAAATAAGTGTGGGGGAATGAATATATAATAGATTAGGATGTAAATACCACTTTTTTGTTTTACATTTATCCCATCCCAAGATAATAATAAAATATATCATCTTGTAAATACAGTACACATCTCTTTTATATAGTTTTTATTATGTTTTTTTTTTCAAAAAAATCATTCATATGAATGTTTCCCTCCTTAGTTTGAATTTCATGCCACTGTTAAGAATTTCATTTGTTCTAACATAGTAAGATTTAGATGAATACTGAGTTAATTTTTCACTACCTTCATGGATACATGGTCATAGAAATAGTAATGTGAGTTTGTGAGAAAGGATTTGTATAGAATCATAATTATAACCTGCGGCCACTGAAATTTTTGAACTTAATTTGAGGCAACTTGAACTATGTGAAGAACACCTTAGGGATCCAACTCAAAATAAATTGATATAAGACCTTTGTACTCGTAATAAAATGGGGAATTGGGATCAAACGGTGAATCTTTGAGACATTAGACACTAGATGTGTGATTAATCCCTATGTATATATCCAATAAGTTCTTCTTCAAAGTGATTTTCACATACATAAGTTAGAAAAATTAAAAAAGAATCAATATAGTTCCTAATAGTAAAAAATGTATTCATTCAGGTGATGGGAATATTGAACCCATATTAAGAAGGGTGTGACTTACTTAAAAAATTCATTTGAGTTGTATCAATAAAGTGAAAATGTATACTTTGGTTAAGAAACTTAGGAGAGAAAAAAAGGAGGCGCATCTTGTTAAAAATTTGATTCCACTTAAATCTAGTTCGATCCCCTTCTGTACTTGTTACATTGATTGGATTCAAGTGAGGAGTGAATTGAAATCACAAGAGATGCATGATGATTCAAACAATGGATAAACCTGTGATTTTTTACTCTCTTTTATATTTATATCTTGGTAGGAAAATCAACTTTTTTTAATAAATTCAATTCAATGATAAAATTTCCCGAGACTAAAATGGTTTAAGTGTGGAGGACTAATATGAGATAAAAATTTAAAATTATATATATATTTTTCATTGAAAATTACCCCATTAATTGATGAAATCCCGGGTAAATTAGTATCTTTGTTTATTTTTTGGAAATATAAACTTTAAATGTTAAAGGATTAATTAATGATATTCAATTATTTATTCATTTTTTGGAGATAATAAAAAAAATTACATTGATTTTTAATAAAATTGAAATTGAAATAGTTTTTTTATTTTAAACAGTTAATTTTAAATTTATTAATTTAATTTGGAATTAAATTATTAAAGGGATTCGTTTTTTAGTTTTAATTATTTCAATAATTTTTTAATTAAATTAAATTAATAAATTTTCATTTGATATTAAAATTGAAACTATTCTAAAAAATATTATTTTTTTTGTGAAATGACAATTTGAAACTTCTTGATGTGATTTTAAATGATGAAAAATTAATCATGTTTTCCAAAATCTAATTTTGAATTGGTTTATTCAAATTAATTTGAAATTATTTTGGAATTAATTATTTTGGAGGTTGAAATCTTGATGTTTAATTATTTTATTTATTGTTGTAATTAATTTGAAAAAATATCTATGTTTAAAAAAGTCATTGTTTCGCATAGTGGAATATGTAAATTTTAAAATTAATGAAGTGACCATGCCCTCCATTCCTTATGTGGTTCATTAAGAAGCCAAATAATGATAAATTAAAGATTGACCACAAGTGTGAAATTGACTATGACTCTACTGTTGGAGGTTCCCAAAGATACCACAAAGTCAAGGATTTATCGTGAACCTAGCTCTTTTTGAAATTGATCAAATCTCTTCTCTATGGTGGATCCACACAATTGGAAATCATGTAAAGGGGTGGAGATGATGCACAATAAAACTAAGTGACCATAGAACACCTCCGTCAACTGTAAAGAAAAAATTTCATCGACTGTACATAATGATTTATCATGACTTTGGAAATAAAAAATAATCAATAAGCTTACAAGTAAAAGATACCCATCGATGAAGCTACTAAAAAACATGAACAAAATAAGAACAGATGAAAACCATAATAATTGAATCTAAAAAATCGAGCAATATTGAAAATCAGTATCCCATAGAATAAACAAGCTCGAGCCATTGTTGAGTTTTACATTGAAATTGATTTTCATATCTGAAAAACTTAGAATAAGATCATATGAAATCCAAGCCAAGATCCACTATTGATATAGCTTAGGATGGGTGGAATTGAAACGGTGTATCGTAGAATCTGATACCTCCTTGAAGAAGAATTGTGATACCAAAGAAATTATGAAACTTGAGTAGAAATTGGGTAAGACAACCATGGGAGTTACACCTAACTATGTTATTATCCAATACCGACCAATCAAAAGGATGAGCTAAAATCCACCATAGAGTTGACTCACAACAATTTTTTGAAGAAAAAAATACCTCTTCCTGATGAAATAGAGTATATATTGAGGGTATATCCTTAATATATTAATGCATGATTTTAAAATCCATGCATGAACAAATGAATATGATGAACTTCCACACTTGTGATTTCTAGCGAGGAAGATGAAGCTAAGGGTGTTTATCCGAGAAGAATAACTAATGTCAGATTGAGAATATCTTTAAGAACCCTCACCCTATGATGAAATGGTGCCAATGAGTAGGGATAGGTCCCAATCCAGTTACTGATGAAGAAGAGACACCCCCTACTGCGAGATAGATATGATCGGGACTCCTGATCTAAGGGTTGAAAAAATAGTGAGAACCATTATCCAATCTAGAAGAGAAGGAAATAGGCACTGAGGTGAAAAAAAAATATATTAAATTATTTTTTGGTTCATTCCTAGTACACGTGAAGACCGAAGGAGGCCTCTTCTTATTCCCAATGCACCAGCTACTAGGTCAAATTGAGATACAAACTTACTGCTCAATCGAAAAATCTAATGTGAAAAAATGAACAAATCCACACTACCACTTCTCAAGTCACTACACCCAAACTTGAAATTTAGAGACCCTATTTTGAAGAAATATCAATGATGAGATCAATGAAGAACCTAAGTTCATTGATAAAAATTCATATGAGACAAAGCTTCTTCTCTACGTGTCTCCCCTATGCAAGACGTGAAGATATAGTACATTGCATCACCAGTGAATCCCTATCCCCCTTCCAACTCTGACCATAGTATAAAAAATTGGTGAAAGGAGATGACATCCAAACTCATACCAGACAACACAAAACACTATCCAGACCCAAGTCTAGTGACAAGGCCCTTATATGGATATGTTAGGGACTTATATTTGGGGTCTAAGGCCACTTCATTAAATCCAAAAAATTATTTATGTCTACAAACTCCGCACACACATCATCTCTCCAAAACTCATAATGTGATGTTATGGAAAAACTTGTCCTACAAAGCTCTAAAATACATCAAAGTGCTTCTACTCAGATCATTCTAAAATAAGTACCAACACGGTCATATGGGAGGAATTTTTTAACAGAAAATATATGAGTATGACATTCCTTATGTTGTGCTTGTGGTGATGATATAATGAAATAGAAGTGGGCTCGAAATTTCAGAAATAAATTAGGCATGATAGGTTCATTTAAAGAAAATATCATACCTATCACGTGGCCAGGGGGATGGAAGATTATATAATAGGGAGTTTCTCACTTTAAAATGGGAGGATCATTCCCAAGAGATAAGTGTGTGGTGTTCTTGTGATCATAAAACCAGAGCAGCTACTTTATTTTTATTCTTCTTTCTTTCGTTCAATTTCTTGCTATAATTTTCTGGTGATGGAACACAAATAAATTAGTGGGTGAGATGAGGATATTTACCCTATCACCTCCCAATGTATTCTTTATTTTAATAGTTCAATATTATTTGTTAATCTATGGATATATTCAAACTTCATAAATAATAAAAAATTTCATTATTTATTTCCCTTTGAATTTTTCTTCCCTTATTCACTAGATCACACACACATGTTACTTAGGTCCACTCCATTGCTTGAGATTGAGAGAAATGGGTTGAATTAAGGGTAATTGAATATCCATGATTGTTAGTAAAGGGGATATTGGAAGTTTCAGTGGTCATTTCATCCCCTAGTTAAACTGAAATTTATAGGCAATGGTAATTGAGTGAGATTTAACTTGATTAATAGAGAAAATAGGAGAGTATAAATGGGAATAATCATTTAATAGGAAAGGTAAGGGGATTTTCTGAGGTTAGGCCACTTATTTTAAAATTTAATTTAAAAAAACAATATAGTTTAATAACATTACTATTTTCACCAATTTAACCCACAAAAAAAGAGAAACACACCAATAACACTATCCTCTCTAGAGATAAAACCGAGTCCCACTACTTCAACATTTACTTGGGTTCAAAAATTATTTTTTTGACCACAAAAAATAGGCTATTCATCATATTTACTTGAGAAACATTTTGGATTCACCGAAAGTGATTGTTTTAGGAGGTAATTGTTCAAACATTAAACTTTCTTTAAGTGTAACCCCCTTAAACCCTTCATCTAAATCCAAGAAAAAATGTGTTGGTTTTAAACTTTCAAAGTAGGGGCGATCAATTTTCAAGTCTTGTTTTCACATTTCATAATTCAAATCTCCCAATCTAATGTTTTCAGATCTTATTTCCCAAAATTTAGGCTTTAAGCCACTACTTAACTGTTTAGAAATACATGTTGAAGGATATTTAAAATTCAAATACACAATACAAAGTCTTTCCTCATACTGAGTTATAACACACTCAAAAATACTACAGTAGTTGGTTTTTTCATCTTTAGGTAGAATTAAAAACACGAGACATTCCTCTCCGAGCAATTTATAATTCTCATAATCCTCAAAACCATTTTACTTTAGGGTATCCTAATATTTATAATAATTATTTACTTCATTCATTGAGTTGATTATTTTTAAAAATTATTCATCCTCACTTTCCCAATCAATATCTTCCAAAATAGTGGATTGTTATTTAGTTTTATCTCCACTCTCTATTACTTTTTCTTCCTCAAAATATTAAAATCCATTTACTTCATTTCTCATTTCAATTTTTATTTGATATTTAATTTTTTTGTAACTCGGATGTTTAAGTTTATAGTCTTTCATTCTTGATTCATGGGATTCATCATATTCATAAAATTTACAAATCATTTTCAACATCATATTTTACACTTATAATTAAAATTCAAGTTTGGGATCATAATAGTCTTGAGTTTCTTATAATTTTTAAGGATGATCTGGCTGATTATAGGAACACAGGAAAACATTGTTATTATAATAGTCACAATAAACACTATTAATATCATTTTATTGAACCCAACTACCATGATGGTCCATTTTTAAAAATAGAAATTAAACACAAAAATTAAAATTCAAGAACATTAATAACTTTACACAAAACAAAAAAAATACTAATTACAAACTCACAAACACAAATGAAATAGATTTGTAATTTTATCATCATGAAGTTGCACAGATAAATTTTTCTTAATACTTTTTTTGTCTTTTTCATTATATTTTATTTTTTAATTAAAACTGAGAAACTCAGTGCACACCTTCCACAAAAATTATATAAAATTTTGAATAAGATATATTACTCCCTAGAAAATACAATATATATTTTCCTAATATCTATAGATAGTGGAAAGAAGGGTCGAACCCAAGGAAATACATTTGAGTGATATAAGGCTCAATTTTAATCCTAATCTATTGAAAATAAGGATATGAATGATTAAAATTAGCAATGAGGGGTTTTTGTAGAATTAAAATGAATAAATTAGTGTGTGAGTGTTATAAGAGTTGGAACTATGACTATGGGATATGAACATGAGAAAAAGTAATTGAGGGGATAAAGCATGTTGATGAAAATGTAATATTAAAGAGAACTGGTTCATCCCAACTCATAGTTTTTTAGATTTAATTGATGAATTATGACTCCCCATTTTGATCCCCCTCTATTAAGAAGCATGTTTTTCATCCTACTATAGCTTTAATTTCGTTGAATCACCTCATCATCAATAGGTTCCTTGAATTATTTCTTCAATACACTCTCATCAATAATTGGTGAATATTTGGGCTCAACTACAATATTTTTGGATCTGGTTTGAAAAAAATAGTGATGAGCACAACCTCAACCCATCATTCCACCTTACTTTCATCCGTATCTAATTTTTTAATAAAACATAGTCAATAAATAAATCTTCAATTGGGATTGGGTGTAGAAATTACTTCAACATGTCAAAATATAAAGTCATCTTTACCAAAAATTCAATCTCAATTTTAATTTGTTTCCATGTTTTAATTATCATCAATGGAGCTTATTCCATCCTCTACCATCACTTAGAAGATTTTTCATGTTGACTTGGGTTCTATTAAAATTGTATAATGGCTTAGATGACCTTTACGTTGATTGAGAATACCCTTACATTGCTACTCCTCACCCATATGTAGAATCTTATATAATTGTTCTAAGACTAGAAGGACTCTTACTTGAATCTCCCTAATAAAAACGACCTTTATGAACAAACCATTTGAACATTATGTAAATTAATAGGACCCTTATATAGGATCGATTTTACACTTATGTTGTTGTGATTGACCCTTATGTAGGATAGGTAATTACACATATACTGGACTGATTTTAGATATACACAACCCAGAAATAAGTCATATACTAACTAATTTTACTCTTATGTAGATTTAGTTGAAACTTATGTAGAATGGAACTTAATAAAATTTCAAATAACTACACATGAAAAATTTAATATTCTAAAAAATCATCAATTCAAAATGAAACATTAAATTTCAAATACAATTAAACCATGAGGTTCTAGAATTCATAAAAAGAAAAAATGTAATCAAATTAATTGATATTAAAAATTAAAACATGTATTTCGAGAAATACACTTCAAAATCAAAATTCATTTCAAAAAATTTAAAAAATATTATTTTAATTACAATTTTAAAAAAATTAAACCGAAATATTTTTTTAAAAAATATGATGAAATCAAATCAATAATATTTAATCACTTTTGCACCAAAAAAATACTCATTTTCACATTAATATAGAAGTAATTACATTTTCAACTAAAAATGATCCAAAATCAATTATTAACAAAATTAAGTGTACTTTAGGCTCAAAATTAATAAAAATTGATAAAATAAATATGAAAAAATGTATTAAAAAAGTACCGAATAAACTTCACAAAAGTGTGAATGGTTGTAAACCCGGGGCAGTGAGTCTACTATGAACCTTGTAATATCAGTGTACTTTAGTATTTTTGCTATATCAAAACATATTTATTGTATTCTACTTGGATTATTCTAGTTTGGGTGGACTAACTAAAACTATTTTGATTCTTTCAGAATTTTAATTTCTTCATATATTGCTACAAGATGAAGAGAGAATATTACTTTCTTGAATAATGAAACAAGATAAAATGAGGGGATTATTTTAATTTATCATACCCTTATCCACCCACTCCCTTAGGTAATTAAACCTAGTGGGGTCAATAAGTGGTATTATATCCTAAAGTTAGAGTTAGTGAAACTCACTCATAGTGGAAGCAACAATAGGAGTAAAACCGAATAGAATTTCATTCTTTGATGGGAACAATTTTCAACTGTGGAAGAATAAGATGAAGCATTAATTATGATCATTATGAATTGATGTTTTTATAACTATAATTAGGGAACTCTATCCAGTATTAACAATGAAGTATTATCATAAGGACAATGTCAATAATTGGATGCTAATTAAGAAGAATTAAGGCACTAGGTGGAACCTTATCCAATATAATTTGCATGATGGTTATTTTATGAAAATCCTCACATTCCATGTAGGGAAAATCAGTTTATTATATATAAAGGTGGCTCAAATTTATGAGAAACTAAATTTAGGGTTTTTTGGAACTTGTATTAGGACTTTATGATGCACCCAAATGAATTTTTTGATGAATTCTTTAATTAGATAAATGTGATTGTGGAGGATGTGGATGATGTAACATCCTATTTTTATGAATTAATTTTTTTGGTTAATGATTTTATTTTAGTATGGATAATTTGATCAAGATAAAAGTTATTGTATAATTCTAGATACAATTAAATTTATAAATGAATTTTTTTTGTGTTTGTATATTTAAGGGGTGGTAAAAAGTTATAATGGTGATATTATAATATGGATTGGTAAAAAAATGGAAATAGAAACATGTGATTATTATTATTATTATTATTTAAATTTAATAAAATTGGTTTCTTTGTTTTTTGGGATCATATTTCTATTATTGAATATTTTAAATCATTTAATAGAAAATAAGAATAATAAAAATTGAATTAAAAAATATATATATCAAAAAAAGTGGTGGGAGGCATTTGATGAGGGGTGAAAAGAGTGAAAAATTATAATGGGGTGGGGTGTACTGTAGGAACTATGTGATAGGATGAAAAAAAATAAAAATAAATTAAAAATTAGATAAAATGGTTTCAAAAAAAATAATGAAATGTGAAACTAATGGGGAGTGGGGAGGTAGTGCATTATGGAAGCTGCAACACATCCCTCTCACCCCCCTCTCCCTCTCTCTTGAAATATTAAACTTCTTTCTTCAACATATTCTTTAATTTTTATTAGAATGAATCACTATTACAGCCATTGTATTCATCTCTATTAGAGGATATGAAAACTTTGGTTTGGTTTCATAGGCATTGAATTATTTTTCTAAATTTAACTAAATCATATTTTCATGTTTTAATTTTTAAAGTTAGGGATTATTATGATTGAAACTTAAATTTTCATCACCTATTAGTGGGTGAATAGAAACTCACTTACAAGTTCAAAAAATTTAAGTCATGTGCCTCTTCATTATGTATTTTTATTTTGGAATATATAAGATTATTACATTTCCTTTACCTTTTCTTGAAAAAATGACCCAAAAATGATTTATTGAGAGATTTTTTATGTTTATTCATTGTTTTTATTTAATATATTGTATAATTTTATGGTTTCACATGGTTTTTTATTTGAAACCAAATTTATACCTATGAGGTGTTTGAGAAAATGGTCTGAATAGGCCATTTGTTTCCAAATTAATTTTGAATAATGTTTTAAAAAGGGAATAGGTTTGTGAACTATATTTCCTTGATTTTAGTATTTAGATTAATTTTTAGGAAATATTGACTATGTTAATTGATTTTGGGTTTCAGATGGGAGACATTTTGTGCATGTTGGTATCCTGGACATATGATACCCCAATGTAGACCGTGTTCTATCAAGGGATTGATCCCCAATTAGACCATGAGAGCTAATAGGATAAAATATGTTACCCAGTGAGATAATGAGACCTCTAAAAATTTTCATGTTAACGTAAGATGGTTGAGTCATATTTGAGAATTTCTTATTTAACTTTAGGTATAGAGGTTAGATCCCCCATGTTTCATATATTTTACTTGGTTAAGATATGTTGCTACTTCATTCCAGAGTCTTTTTGGAAATTGATATTGATTGTTCCATGTTTCCCTTAGTTATTTTGTGTATTTTACTTTTTATTACTATCATGGAGTTCAACATGTTTTTATAAAACTAAAGTATTTGTAAAATTTTTTCCAACTTATGATTTTATGGAAATCAATTATTATTTAAAAAGGTAATATTTTCAAATTGTAACTATGGTTTTCATTCCAAAAGATATTTTGTAGATTCACTATGGTATCCTAATGTACTTCTCATCACACCCTTAATATGATATTATATGTATGAAAACATGATTGTGATAGATATAAGTAAAGGGAAATGGGTCGTATAATATGGTGTTGCTTCTTGATTTCTTCATCTTCCTCATTAGTTTTGGATTGTTGGTGACTGTAGGTCAAATAGAGATGGCTTAGTTAGAGAATTTTTAGGGATCCTATATTGTTAGATTTTAATTTTCGTTATATATCATCCATACAAAACTGGGTTATATTTTCTCTTATATATGATATATTATAGAGTTAGTTTATCACATTACTTTGGGTTATAAAAAGATGTTGGATTATTTGTTATTATTTATATTTTGGTGTGCTATGTTGGTTTGTTTATATTATTTGAAAATTATTTATTTTTGTGCATGGACATCCAATGTATGGATAGGTAATTTCATATTTTTCTATTTAATTTGTTTCAAGTTTGTTTGGATTATAGGGGTAAAATAATTCCCATTGATTATATTTTGATATCATGGTGCATTTCACTATTTTTTTGTGATCAGGAATGTGATTTAGGCATTATGTAGAGCTAGCTCAAGTGATGGGTCTATTTGATTGAGGTTGGTTCATTACAAGATGACATCAGAGTCCATATTCATTTATGATATTTGGGGATTCAAGGTATACAATTGATAGGTTTTTTTCAGAACTTAAGTGGTAGGTATAATGAAGTGTATGGACAACAATTTTAGTATCGAACCTTGATATACCAAGGGATGTTGGGAATGTGTAATTGTTTTGGGTTTAATTTATCCTTCCTATATAGTTATACTTCCATATTGAATATATTTGGTAGGGGAACCCATGAGTTTCATGGAAATAGTGTGTAGCCTGTTGAGCGTGCACATGGGATATGCATGTCATGACCCAAACCACTAGGTTCCTTATTGAACCAACAGTAAGTCAACAATGATACCCCAACCCCAACTCCAATAGGTTGAGGGTTGATGACTACCATCAATTAGGTATATCACACATATGGTTGGACTTATCCTAAGGCACATATACACATGCACATAACCCAAATCTATGGAAAGAAGTAGAGTAAAGATAAGTGAAATCAACTAATGTATGTAAATTTATGAAATAACCTCTAGTAATACATGAAGTATAGTAATCAATATGAATATAAAAAAAAGTAGAAAATATATTCCCAAACATAAAAAAGGTCCCATCCTAAAAAATCTTGAAAGGGAAAAGTAAGAGAGAGCCCTCCACATGATCTCCAGCAATAGACCACTAAATGAAATCTATGCCACCATGTTTTTCTTTGGTTCGATAACATCAGTTCCACTATAGAAACTATCTAATATCCTATCATTTTCATAATAAATGACACATTTAGAAAAATACTATTTAAGGGTGAGTATATACATACATAATTGGAAACCCCTAACAATAAAAGGAAATAGTAAAATAAATGGTCGGCTCAACCCATGAGACAAAGGGGAGAAATAACTTAATAGGTGGATATGATCCAAGAAACTTAATCAAATAGAGGCATGGGATATCCATCTTAATAACCAGTTTCAAATCCATGTTCGCCCACATTTTCAAGTTTCTATGATGCCCTGATGACATTATTCTTATGTAAACATCACTAGATCAATGAGGTACCCACACTATACCGATGGCACATCACGACATGGGGGTGTTGACCCTAGAAGGGTATTGGACCCATGCCTCATCTAAAACTCAATTATTTGGGGGTACCACTCCAGATATAGAAGAACCGGGTTTCTATCCCACTTTTACCCAGAAATGGGTGACCCACACCCTGACCCCTGTGTGCTGTCAGCGGTTTTGATAACCCCGATGTCACCCTAGAGATCACATCTGATTCCCTTCCTTAGCTATTTGAGTTGGAAGAAGAGAACTAATAATGCCACCACATTCCATATTTCTAATGTCAGAAAGAAGTTCACCATTGCATTTTACATGGAATTTTTCTCAAAAAGGTCTACTCAAGGGTCTAAATCTATGTCCTAAAGAAGGAGATATTGGAGGTAGAACACATTGGAAGAAGTACATGACATGTATTTTTGAGGTACATGAGGTTTAGTTCTAGGACTATGATTATTCTTGTTCTATAGTCTCACATGGAATGTAAATGGTCACATACAGGGCATGTTGTTCAATGAACATTGAATATAGGGCCACTTGGGGTCCTCTTCATATAATCCATATACATGAGTTGTGTGGACATGTAGGGTACAAGTGGTGAGGCTGATATACATGGACTGTAGGCCACACAAACTGCTTGGGTGATTGTTTATTATACATGGATTTTATACATGGACAAGGTCACATAACATGTGGGTTCACTATATGCTATAAAGTAGGGAAAAGACCTTTTTACTAAAAAAGAAAGAAAAATGATTAAAGGATAATGGATGGGGTCATACAATCATTCATTCCCCCATGCCAAAGAGACACTCCAATATCAAAGTCACTCTAGTAGGAAGCATCATAACCACCATACCAGTCAGAATCATAATCCAACGGAACATGTGACCTAGTAACCATTGCTTGATTCAAATTTGAATAGTATTTCCAACATCATGCTTTCCTCGAAGGTACCTGTTGAAACCCTTCATCATCCACAACAACATTTTTCCTTCAAACAAAGCCTGACCATATGTTGGTTTTTTTACGATTCATCCTCAACATCATTCCAACTTCCTTGAATTATTTGTGAATCCTTTAATTTAATAAATTGATCTTGAATATTTGAAAGGTTCTAACCATCACTCAGAACAGGGCCTTCCTGCTCCTTCTCTAGATTCATTCTTGATGTTATGTGGCCCTCATCCTGCTCAGGCATCAGAGTCAGCACCATGTTTTCCCCAAATCCAGTCAAGGAATGTCTACAATCCTCTGTTTCATGAACAATTAATCCATGGTTAGAATCCTTAACCACTTGAGGTTCCTATAAAACCTCATAAACAACATTGGAACTATTGGAACCCATATTATCATCAAATCCTTTAATAGTGGTTTTCTCTCTGGTCATCACTTATTGGCCTCTGGTATCCAGAAATTGGGATTTTCACCACCCATAAAAGATCCTCCGATCCTCCCATGACCAAAAAAGGTCTTTATCCTTGGAAGACTCATCCATAATACCTCATTATTCCTTAAACCATCAAAAGTCCATTGATCCTTGACGTGCATCCTTGTTTCTAGGATGGTCAAGTTTACATTTATAAAGACCCAAGATATAGCACAATGGCTAACCTCGTGGTCGCTCTCAAGGAAGTAGTGTCGAGAGCCTAAGTGTTCTGTTCCGAAAATATTTTTTTGTATTTTTTTCTACTTTGAAAACATAAAAACACACTCCTAAGAAAACTCTAATCTGTGATGAAGAGAACAGTGGAGAGGGAGACAGTGATGGAAAAGTGCAAAAATATGGAGACACGGGACAAAACCAAGAAAAGAAAACAGGTGCAAACACAACACAAGACACAAAACACACAAAAGACACCAAGACACAGAAGAAAAATGACAGTGAGAACACGGCTAGACCCAGGTTAATTCACCCTGAACATCTTATCCTAGATAAACCTAAGAAATTGATCAAAAATTCTTAAATTAGCAAAGTGAATGATCGATGTCTCGAATCACACACCAATCTAGCCTAGAAATTAAACACTCAAACATAGAATTTCTTCCATGATCAAGCATTCCTCTGAACTACAAGGTGATTCACTCAGAAAAGTCATTCTGTAAATAATTTCTCACAAGACATAATGATTCCACTGAGATCATCAAATTTCACAACCAATATTGATTCTCAGTTCGAGAAATCAAGACAGCAAGGGGAGAAGAAATTAAACAAGAAAGTGGAAAATCGTCCTATGCAAGATCTTTCTCTCGCTTAATCTAACTGGGAGATGGGATTTACCAAGGAGAATAGAAATAATGTGATCACATTGATGTGTGGATATCCAGATCGTGTTGGGTTTCATAAACTGGATCTAGACCCACAAGTTAGATCACCATTTCTGGAGATTCGAGATCACAACGCAAGATGAGAAATAAGAAACGACACAAAAAATTAAACATAACTAACATCAGAATTCAATTAACTAAACATGAAACACTACGATTGTATTTATAGAGTCAACACAGAACACAAAAAACAGAGCAGCTGGAGGATGGATGAATTGGAGGGCGGGAACCCATCTTCAGGTTGAAGACGCGTTCTAGTCCGGTGAAAATGGTATGGAATGGTGCTTGGTGGTGGAGTCTCCTCCACCAATACTGTTGAATGATGCCCCCTCCCCCGGTCCTCTGCTCTCGGCCCCTGGCCCCGCGTTGCTTTTTTTTTTCTGGAGAGGAGTTCTGCATCCTCTTATTTAGAGACAAAGAAAGAAAACTAAAACTAAAAGGCATCATATATCCACATGGCGCGTCTTTGAGTGTGCTCATCACCAACTCTCAAGTTAACTCTCTGTGTGTGTACCCAATTCCCCTGCAACGAACTTGAAAATATTCTCACACCTTTCCCATGATCAATTTCTTTTATCACCGCTTCAATAAATAGTTCCCCCTGCACGGAACACTAAACAAAACGCACGTGAGTCGGATAAAAATAAAATGAAATTATTATATACCATATATTAAATCACAACTTAAGAATACTTATTAATATATATCTATTTCATAATATCTAATATTATTAAAACTAATATATGTCTAATGGCTATTATATATATTTAATAATATATATTATGACACATTAATATTATATATTATCCTTCATACTTATAATAATATATAATTATAGTGTTATATATGAAATATAATACACAGTGTATATATATTATTATATGATTTAATAAAATATAATTTAAATAAACGATAAATAATAATGAAGCAACGAAATGGAGGGGGGGGGGGGCGTGATTCTGTTTGGCACAGGGGAGAAGGGAGAAAGTGGGAGGCCGGTTCGGTGCAGGCGAGAGGAATGCGGTGGCTTCGCTATGCAGGTGTTGCGGTCCGCGATAGAGTTAGGGGATCCCGTGGTGGGGCGTGGGGAGAAGGGAGAGAGGGTTTAAAGCAGGATGAAGCGCCGGTGAGGTCCAAGCAGTGGGAGCATACTCAGAGGAAGGGATTGAGATGAAAATGCAGGGTGCGTATGGAGGAGGGAGGCCGGGGCGGCTTCGGGCATGAGGGAGGACTTGTGCGGCGCACACTGTGATGAGAAGTGAGGGTGTGGTTAGGGGCCGTACGGAGAGATAGAGACTCCATTTGCAGTGCTTCTTCAGTAAGTTGGTGGCGAGATGCTTTAATGGCATGAGGTTTTAGGGATTGAATTAATGTGAACTCCCAAGAACTTAGAAATTGATTTCATTTGTGTCAAGTTTTTTTACTTTGCTGTGAAATTGAATTGTGTTGATGCGACATTTCTGATTCTGACATGCTTGCTGCTGGTTGTGGATTGTGTGCGGATGTGTGATTGTTTCGCTGTTGTGATTTTGGTTTTTATGTTGCTATTGTGAAGATGAAGTTGATGGTAGAGGGGGTTCCAGTAGGGGTTCTGTTTGTGCAGCGAGGCTGAAGCTCGAGTGTGGCGGTGTAGACAGAGAGGAGGCAGAGTCAAGGCAGGTGTGGAAGGGGCTGGCTTCGGCTGACTCGCAAAGAGCAGGAGAGGCGGACGGTGGTGGAGGTGTCGAACGGTGGGAGGAAGGGGTGTATCGGTGAGGGAGGATGCATCTGTGAGGATGAGTGGGGTTGTATCAGTGAGGATTTAGAGGGGGAGAGGTATCGACGAGGAAAATGTGGGAAAAAAGAGGGTAAACTGTATCAGTGAGGTAATAGAGAGGGAGACGTATCGGTGAGAAAATAAAAACAGTGAGCTGGAGGGGTGTATCGGTAGACATAGCCTGACGGTGAGAAAAAATGGAACAGTGATGTGTGGACCGATAGCAAGGCTACTGGTAGAAAGGGTTAACAGTGAGGTAGGCTGTATCGGTGAGGTAGGCTGTATCGGTGATGATTTGTGTATCGGTGAGGTTGGTCATCGCGCGACCGCAACACCTGCGAAAAAAAATAAAAAATAAAATTAAATAAATAAAATAATTTAATGAAACTAAAAAATAAATAGATTAATAAATTAAATTAAAAAGAATGGAATTAAAAACTATAAACAACAAAGTTAAACAATAAAATTAATAACACTTTATTTAAACAAATGAATCAATTTGGGTTAAAATTTATAAACATATATAATTAAAGAACAAATTTAAATATTTAAAATTACTTGATTAAATTAATTGACCAATTAATTAAAGAACTAATTAAATTAAAGAATAAAAAATATTAATAAAATAAAATTAAATTGTTAAAACTAATTAAATTATTACAAAACTAAAAACTAAAAAGAGTTATTTATTTACAATTTAAGGAATAAATCATTTATTAATTTAATAAATGAATTAATAAACTAACAAGAATAAAAATAAAAGAATAAATAAATAAAAGTCTAATTCTAAAGAATCATTTAATTTTAGAATTATTTAAAATGACACTAATGCACATTAAAACACATGTTTTAAACCAAAATTGATTATTTTACATAGCAAAGTAAAAAAACACAACAATTATCAATTATTTACTAAAAATAATCACTTTGATATAAAAAAGTCAATAAAAAATACACAAAGGATGTGGCAAAGAGTGTTAAAAAACTGCCACATCAAACTCACCCACACTTAAAGCCTTGGTTTTCCTCAAACAAATACATGCCTTTGACTTTAAAACAGTAAGAAGTTTAGTGAGTTTCAGCTTAAAAGGTGCATGATTAAACTTTAATACTCAGAGGATCAAGACCAACAGTGAGTCAGGCTATCCAAAGGTGTTCAAAAATGTTGTCCTGTCAAGCTTCAAATACTCGCTGGAAATCAAAAGCCTCACAAACTCATACACTGTCAAGTGTGTCATGCCTCCTATGTGTAATCATTAACCATCCTACTTCACCTTCCAATTAAAGTACTAATTCAAGGAGTGTTGACAGCTTAGATGAAATGGAACTCAAAACATAACCAAGTGCACCTTCCACTCTCACCTTCCCCCAGGTTCCAAAAATTAAATTCCATTAATTTGATCACTTCATTGATTTAAATCAAATGAAAATAACCAAGTCAATTTCTCCCTTCTTCATCTGGGTTCAAAATTACCCTCACCTTAATGAGTTCATTTTTGACAAGGGCACTTTATTTTAATCTTTCCCAACCATATTCCATGTGCAGAGAACTGTGCATAGCACTTATTAATATTGAAATTGGCTTTATTTATTCACAGAAACGAACCCAATGCACCTTGTCTCAGATACTCATTGTGGGATCCCATTTTCCCATTTTACTCCAGTTACAAATGACAAAATTAGTAATCATTTGAATTGACTTCCTAAAGAGATTGAATATTTTTTTTATAAAAATATGAGTCCCATGGGTTCCAGTGAGAACATCAAGTTACCCTAAGTCATGGTCATCATCCCAAAAAACCTATCATGTCACACTCCAATCCTCAATTCCTGAACTGAAATGTTCATAGAGACAGTGAACAATTTCACTCAGCATTCATTCATACTTAACAGTTTTTGACTAAGTGCCACTCTCAACATCCTGCAAACACTTATCCACTAAACAAGACATGATTGAAATACCAGTGAACCTCCAATGACCATAAAATGATGAAATAATTTGAAATTTGTTAATGGAATTTTGAACCATTTTTTTGAAAAAATGAAAAAAATTTGACAATTTTTAAACAAACTCAGGTTTAAGAATTGGGAATTCGAAATAACACTAGAATGAACCCTCTCCCCCACACTTAAAACCCAACATTGTCCCCAATGTTGAATATTAGGGTAGGAGATAGTTAAGGTTCAAAACAGATGGAAATTTCAGCTGAAAAATGAAATGGAGGGGTATCAATGAAGTTCAAAAATTATCTTTGCCACACAAAAAGTAAAAGAAAATAAGAACAAAAACAATAGAACCCAACCCCACCAACCATCACCATAAACCAAGTCTAGTTTTATTCATAAAATGTTCATGCTTTAAAGAAGTGTGAGAAGACAAAATATTTTATCAATTTACTTCAAATGGTAGCATGATTAAGAATAACGTGCTGCAACAGCTCAATGAAATTGAAAGTAATGGGTGAAAGCAGGTTCTATAAATTAGCTCAAATTAATTTTCAACTCTCTAGATACTAGCAGCTACACACCCATGCAATAAAACAAATTCATTTCTCACAGATTAGGAGGAAGTCCCCCATACTTAATTCACAGCAGCATGAAAAATGGATGACTCAATATGAAAGAATTAAAGTGATCACTCCCCTGAATGAGCAACTTCTCATATTTAAAAATGTTTCCCTTTGAGTTCCTTGTTCATGAACTCTGGATGCTCCATTTTTCCACCTACATGATGAAATAATTTAACATTAGTGTTCAAGATTTTAATTTCAAATAAAAAGCAACCACAAAGTATGAGTTAGGGAGTTTTATCCATTAATCCAGAGAGCTGGCCCCCTGATACTTGGATGTTAGCCACGTGGAATCTACTAGATATTTATTGTCATAATAAAACAACACTAAAATGAAAAACAACATGCAAAAAGAAACTAAAGAGATAAATTGAAGAGGATAATCCTGGGATAACCCCCCAGAGGGTGCTATAGTTTGACTGTCCACAGCTGGACAGTCCTCGGATCAACCCCAGTCGGATGGGGGGTTTGGTTTCTTTCTCAGGAACCACCTGGTGTGATTCCTTCCAACCTCAGTCACTTGACATCTTTGGAATAACCCATGTTAAGCTTCAACCACATTCCCTTCCTAGTCATTGATGTACTTAATGTTGAATGGTGGAGGGGAATACACTAGGTAGGGGTACTTCCCTACTTCTGCTTGAGGTTGAGTGTGCACAAGTTGTAATGTTGGAAAGCATGGATGTGACTTGTATTCTGGTTCCTTCCAATAAATTATTTTATCTTGGAAATAAATTAATGTGTCACCATCCACTTCTATTTTAGTGCACATCTCCAAAAATTCCTCTTCAAAAGTAACTCCCAATCTAGAAGTGTCATCTAGAATGGGAAGTTCCATAAACTCTTCAGGAGGTTCAACCTCAATTTCCTCACTCTCCAGGAAATCAAAAAGATGATATGCATCTTTTATACCTGCATAGGGAGAAACACAATTAAAATCATCCTCAATGTAATCCAAGTTGAATAAAAATACAGCTTCTTCCATAAAATTGTCAATTCCCTTTATCAGTGATGCTTGGTCCTCCTCGTGATGGAATAGTGATCCTGGAAGGGGGTCTGGGGTAAGGGAGAGGTAGTCAACCTCCTCTAGCCTCTCTTCAAAACACACCACCTCACTTGTTGAATCTTCTAAGGAGAGTGATATGATGTCATGTGATGGTTCCAACTATTGAAGCATTGAAAAATCATTATAATAGTAATAGAAAGAAAAATCAATAGAATGGAAATCAGGGAAAGAATTATCATCAAAGAAATGACCAGTATCATGAAAAATTGAAAGTTCCATCTCCTGCCCGCCCTTGAAAACATCCTCGAAAATTGGTTCTGTAATTTCCAGCTTTGACTCCAGGAACAAATCCATATCAAAGTTGGGAAACTCCAACTTTTTCTTTCTTTTATTTATTTTCTCTTTCATTATCAAATGTTTTCCAGAATGTTGGGCTTCAACGGGAGGTGGTGGTACTTCACTTTCTTCGTAGTAGCCTTTGACCTTATCCATTTCTTATTGCATCAACTCCATGATCTCATGAGAATAAATTGTCTCCTCATCAGTAAGGCTCGATGCTATCTTTCTTGCATCCAACATTGAAACATAGCAATAGCCTCCTCAAGCTCTTGAACCAGGTCAAGCAGTGACATAGTATCAGATTCGTTAGAGTTCATCACTATGTATGTGTGTGTGTTTTTTTGGTTTTATATGTTTTTTTATGTTTTTTTTTGTTTTAAAATGAAATAAAAAATTGGAAAAAACCACTAAAACACTCGTTACTTCCCCAGAAACGACGCCAAAATTTGACGTGCGTCCTTGTCACGAGGACGATCAAGTTTACATTTATAAAGACCCAAGATATAGCACCATGGCTAACCTCGGGGTCGCTCTCAAGGAAGCAATTTCGAGATCCTAAGTGGTCTGTTCCGAAAATATTTTTTTTTTATTTTTTTCTACTTTGAAAACATAAAAACACACTCCTAAGAAAACTCTAATCAGTACTGAAGAGCACAGTGGAGAGGGAGACAGTGATGGAAAAGTGCAAAAATATGGAGACACAGGAAAAAACCAAGAAAAGAAAACAGGCGCAAACATAACACAAGACACAGAACACACAAAAGACACCAAGACACAGAAGACAAAAGAAAGTGAAAAAAATGCTTGACCCAGGTTAATTCCGCCTCAACTTCCTTTCCTGGATCAACCTAAGAAATTGATCAAAAATTCTTAAATTCTCACAGTGCATGATCGATGTCTCAGATCACACACCAATATCCCCTTGAAATTAACACTCAATATAGAATTTCTTCCATTCTCAAGCATTCCTCCGAACTGCAAGGTGATTCACTCAACAAAGTCATTATGTAAAGAATTTCTCACAAGACAGAATGATTTCACTGAGATAATCAAATTGCACAACCAATATTGATTCTTCGTTCGAGAAATCAAGATAGGAAGGTGAGAAGAAATTAAACAAGAAAGTGGAAAATCATCATACGCAAGATCTTTCCCTCGCTTAATGTAACTCGCAGATGCGATTTACCAATGAAAATAGAAAGAATGTGATCACATTGATGTGTGGATCTTCAGATCGTGTTGGGTTTCATAAACTGGATCTAGCCCCGCAAGTTAGATATCCATTTCTAGATATTTGAGGTCACAACGTAAGACGAGAAAGAATAAATGACACAAACAATTAAACATAACTAACATCACAATTCAATTAACTAAACATGAAACACTACTAGTGTATTTACAAACTCAACACAGAACACAAAAAACAGAGCAGCTGGAGGATGGCTGAAATGGAGGAGCGGTAACCCATCTCCAGGTTGAAGATGAGTTCTAGTCCTGTGAAAATGGTATGGAATGGTGCTTGGTGGTGGAGTATCCTCCACCACTGCTGTGGAATGATGCCCTCTCCCCTGGTCCTCTTCTCTCAGCCCCCGACCCCTCGCTGCCTTTTTTTTTTCTGGAGAGGAGTTGTGAGTCCTCTTATTTAGAGACAAAAAAAGAAAACTAAAACTAACAGGAAGCGTCTATCCACATGGTAGATCATTGAGTGTGCTCGTCACCAACTCTCGAGTGAACTTCCTATGTGTGTACCCAATTCCCCTACAACGAACTCGAAAATATTCTCGCACCTTTACCATGATCAATTTCTTTTATCACCGCTTCAATGAATACTTCCCCCTACATGGAACACCAAACAAAACGCACGTGAGTCGAATAAAAATAAAATGAAATTGTTATATACCATATATTAAATCACAACTTAAAAATACTTATTAATATATATCTATTTCATAATATCTAATATTATTAATAATCATATATGTCTAATGGCTATTATATATATTTAATAACATATATTATGACACATTAATATTATATATTAGCCTTTATACTTATAATAATATATAATTATAGTGTTATATATGAAATATAATACATAGTGTATATGTATTATTATATGATTTAATAAAATAGAATTAAAAAAACTAAAAAAAAGAATGAAGCAATGAAATGGGGGGGGGGGGGGCGTGATTCTGTTTGGCGCAGGGAGAAGGGAGAAAGTGGGAGGCTGGTTCGGCGTAGGGGAGAGGAATGTGGCAGATTCGCTGTGCAGGTGTTGCGGTCCACGACGGAGTTAGGGGATCCGTGGTGCGGCGTGGGGAGAAGGGAGAGAGGGTTTAGAGGAGGAGGCAGCGCCGGCAAGGTCCAAGAAGTGGGGGCATACTCAGAGCAAGGGCATGAAATGGAAATGCGGGGTGCGTATGGAGGAGAGAGGTCGGGGCACCTTCGGGCATGATGGAGTATTTGTGCGGTGCACACTGTGACGAGAAGTGAGGGTGAGGTTCAGGGCCATACAGAGAGATGGGGCATCCATTTCTGGCACTTCTTCAGTAAGTTGGCAGTGAGATGCTTCAATGGAATGAGGTTTTAGGGATTGAATGAATGCGACCTCCCAGGAACTGAGAAATTGATTTCATTTGTGTCAATTTTTTTACTTTGCTACGCAATTGAATTGTGTTGATGCACCATTTCTGAATTTGACATGCTTGCTGCTTGTTGTGGATTGTGCGTGGATGTGTGATTGTTTCGCTGCTGTGATTTTGGTTTGTATGTTGCTATTGTGAAGATGAAATTGATGGCAGAGGGGGTTCCAACAGGGGTTCTCTTTGTGCAGCGAGGCCGAAGCTTGGGTGTGGTGGTGCAGACAGAGAGGAGGCATAGGTAAGTCAGGTGTGGAAGGGGCTGGCTTCGGCTGACTCACGAAGAGAAGGAGAGGCAGATGGTGGTGGAGGTGTCGAATGGTTTGAGGAAGGGGTGTATCGGTGAGGGAGGACGCATGGGTGAGGATTAGTGGGGCTTTATCAGTGAGGATTTTGATGGGGAGTGGTATCGGTGAGGAAAATGTGGAAAAGAAGAGAGTAAAATGTATCGGTGTGGTAATGGAGAGGGAGACGTATCAGTGAGAAAATAATAATAGTGAACTGGAGGGGTGTATCAGTAGACTTAGCCTGACGGTGAGAAAAAATGGAATAGTGAGGTGTGGACCGGTAGCAAGGCTACTGGTAGAAAGGGTTAACGGTGAGGTAGGCTGTATCGGTGAGGTAGGCTGTATCGGTGATGATTTGTTTATCGGTGAGGTAGGTCATCGCGTGACTGCAACACATGTGAACAAAAATAACAAAGAAAATTAAATAAATAAAATAATTTAATGAAACTAAAAAATAAATAAATAAATAAATTAAATTAAAATGAATGGAATTAAAAACTACAAACAACAAAGTTAAACAATAAAATTAATAACACTATATTTAAACAAATGAATTAATTTGGGTTAAAATTTATAAACATACATAATTAAAGAAAAAATTAAAATATGTACAATTACTTGCTTAAATTAATTAATCAATTAATTAAAGAACAAATTAAATTAAGGAATAAAAAATATTAAACAAATAAAATTAAATTGTGATAACTAATTAAATTATTAAAAGACTAAAAACCAAAAAGATTTATTTATTTACAATTTAAAGAATAAATCATTAATTAATTTAATAAATGAATTAATAAACTTACTAGAATAAAAATAAAAGAATAAATAAATAAAAGTCTAATCCGCACGACTCATTTAAGTTTATAATTATTTAAAATGACACTAATGGACATTAAAAAACATGTTTTAAACTAAAATTGATTATTTTACACAGGAAAGTACAAAAACACAACAATTATCAATTATTTACTAAAAATAATCATTTTGATATAAAGAAGCCAATAAAAAATACACAAAGGATGTGGCAAAGAGTGTTAAAAGACTACCACATCAAAATCCCCCACACATAAATCCTTGTTTGTCCTCAAACAAATACATGCCTTTGACTTTAAAATAGTAAGAAGTTTAGTGAGTTTCAGCTTAAAAGGTGTATGATTAAACTTTAATACTCAGAGGATCAAGACCAACAACGAGTCAGGAAATCCAAAGGTGTTCAAAAATGTTGTCCTTCAAAGCTTCAAATACTCACTGAAAATCAAAATCCTCACAAAATCATACATTGTCAAGTGTGTCATGCCTTCTATGTGTAATCATTAACCGTCCTACTTCACCTTCCAATTCAACTACTAATTCAAGGAGTGTTGACAGGTTAGATGAAATGGAACTCATAACTTAACCAAGTGCACCTTCCATTATCACCTTCCCCTAAGTTACAAAAATTAAATTTTGTTAATTTGATTACTTTATTGATTCAACTCAAATGAAAATTAACCAAGTCAATTTCCCCCTTCTTCATCTGGGTTCAAAATTCCCCTCACCTTAATGAGTTCATTTTTGACAAGGGCACTTTATTTTAATCTTTCCCAGCCATATTCCATGTGCATAGCACTGTGCATAGAACTTATTAAGATTGAAATTGGATTTATTTATTCACAGAAAATCACCCAATGCACCTTGTCTCAGATACTCATTGTGGGATCCCATTTTCCCATTTTACCCCATTTACAAATGAAAAAATTAATAATCATTTGAATTGACTTCCTAAAGTGATTGAATATTTTTTTATAAAAATATAAGTCCCATGGGTTCCAGTGAGAACATAGAGTTACCCTAAGTCATCGTCATAATCCCACAAAACCTATTCTGTCACACTCCCATACTCAATTCCAAAAATGAAATGTTCATAGAGACAGTGAACAATTTCACTGAGCAATCATTCATACTTAATAGTTTCAGACTAAGTGCCACTCTCAAAATCTAGCAAACACTTATCCACTAAACAAGACATGATTGAAATACCAGTGAACCTCAAATGACCATAAAATGATGAAAGAATTTGAAAAACATTAATGGAATTTTGAACCATTTTTTTGAAAAAATGAAAAAATTGACAATTTTTAAACAAACTCAGGTTCAATAAGGGGGAATTCGACATAACACTAGAATGACCCCTCTCCCACACACTTAAAACCAAAATTTTTCCCCAATGTTGAATATTAGGGTAGGAGACAGTTAAAGTTCAAAACAGATGGACACTTCAGCTGAAAAAGGAAATGGAGGGGTATCAATGAAGTTAAAAAAATTTCTTTGCCACACAAAAAGTAAAAGAAAACAAAAACAAAATCAAAAGAACCCAACCTCACAAACCATCACCAGCAACCAAGTCTAGTTTTATTCATAAAATGTTCATTATTTAAAGTAGTGTGAGCAGAAAAAAGATTTTATCAATTTACTTCAAATGGTAGCATGATTAAGAATAACGTGCAGAAGCAGCTCAATGAAATTGAAAGTAATGGTTCCAAGCAGGTTCTATAAATTAGCTCAAAATATTTTTCAACTCTCTATATACTAGCAGCTACACACCCATGCAATAAAACACATTCATTTCTCACATATTAGGAGGAAGTCCCCCACACTTAATTCATAGGAGCATGAAAAATGGATGACTCAATATTAAAGAATTAAAGTAAGAACTTCCCTGAATGAGAAGCTTCTCATATTTACAAATGTTTCCCTTTGAGTTCCTTGTGCATGAACTCTGGCTCCTCTAGTTTTCCACCTACATGATGAAACAATTTAACATTAGTGTTCAAGATTTTATGTTCAAATAAAAATCAACCACAGAGTATGAGTTAGGGAGTTTTATCCATTAATCCAGAGAGTTGTCCCCCTGAGACTTGGATGTTAGCCACGTGGAATCTACTGCCAATTTATTGTCCTAAGAAAACAAAACTCAAATTAAAAACAACATGCAAAAAGAAACTAAAGTAAGAAATTAAAGAGGATAATCCAGGGATAACCCCCCAGGGGGTGCTGTAGTTTGACTTTCCATAGCTGGACAGTCCTCAGATCAACCCCATTCAGATGGGGGGTTTGGTTTCTTTCTCAGGAACCACCAGGTATGATTACTTCCAACCTCAGTCACTTGACATCTTTGGAATACCCCATGTCCATCTTCAACAACATTCCCCTCCTGAGCATTGATGTAATTCATGTTGAATGATGGAGGGGAATACACAAGGTAGGGGTACTTCCCTACTTCTGCTTGAGGTTGAGTGTGAACAAGTTGTAATGCTGGAAAACTTGGATGTGACTTGTATTCTGGTTCCTTCTAATAAAATAGTTTATCTTGGAAAAAAATTAATGGGTCATCATCCACTTCTATTTTAGTGCACAGCTCCAAAAATTCCTCTTCAAATGTAACTCCCAATCTGAAAGTGTCATCCAGAATGGGAAGTTCCATAAACTCTTCAGCAGGTTCAACCTCAATTTCCTCACTCTCCAGGAAATCACAAAGATGATATGCATCTTAAATAGCTTCATAGGGAGAAACACAATTAAAATCAGCTTCGATGTAATCCAAGTTGAATAAAAATACAACTTCTTCCATAAAATTGTCAATTCCCTTTATCAGTGATGCTTGGTCCTCCTTGTGATGGAATAGTGATCCTGGAAGAGGGTCTGAGGCAAGAGCGAGGTAGTCAACCTCCTCTAGCCTCTCTTCAAAACACACCACTTCACTTGCTAAATTTTCTAAGGAGAGTGATATGATGTCATGTGTTGGTTCCAACTGTTGAAGCATTGAAAAATAATTAGAATATTTATAGCAAGAAAAATCAATAGAATGGAAATCAGGGAAAGAATGATCATCAAAGAAATACCCAGAATCATGAAACATTGAATGTTCCATCTCCTTCCAGCCCTTGAGAACATCTTCAAAAATTGTTTCTGGAATTTCCAGCTTTGACCCCAAGAACAAATCCAAATCAAAGTTGGGAAACTCCAACTTTTTCATTCTTCTATTTCTTTTCTCTTTCATTATCAACTGTTTTATAGAATTTTGCGATTCAATGGGAGGTGGTGGTACTTCACTTTCTTCTTGGTAGCCTTTGACCTTATCCATTTCTTATTACATCAACTGCATGATCTCATGAGAATAAATTGTCTCCTCATCAGTAAGGTCTCGATGCTGTCTTTCATGCATCCAACATTGAAACTTAGCAACAACCTCCTCAAGCTCTTGAACCGGGTCAAACAGTGACATAGTATCAGATTCATTAGAATTCATCATTGTGTATGTGTGGGTGTTTTTTTCTTTTATATGTTTTTTATATGTTTTTTTGTTTTCAAATTAAATAAAAAAATTTGGAAAAAAACCACTAAGACACTCGTTGCTTCCCCGGAAACGGCACCAAAATTTGACGTGCGTCCTTGTCGTGAGCACGATCAAGTTTACATTTGTAAAAACCTAAGATATAGCACAGTGGCTAACCTTAGGGTCGCTCTCAAGGAAGCAGCGTCGAGAGCCTAAGTGGTATGTTCTGAAAATATTTTTTCTTCTTCTTTGAAAACATAAAAAAACACACCTAAGAAAACTCTAATCAGTGATGAAGAGCATAGTGGAGAGGTAGAAAATGATGGAAAAGTGCGAAAATATGGATAAACAGGACAAAACCAAGAAAAGAAAACAGGCACAAACACAACAAAAGACACCAAGATACAGAAGAAAAAATATAGTGAGAACAATGCTAGACCCAGGTTAATTCACCCTCAACTTCCTATCCTGGATCAACCTAAGAAATTTATCAACAATTATTAAATTCACACAGTGCATGATTGATGTCTCGGATCACACACAAATCTCACCTAGAAATTAAACACTCAAACTTTGAATTTCTTCCATGCTCAGAATTCCTCCGAACTGCAAGGTGATTCACTCAGCAAAGTCATTCTATAAAGAATTTCTCACAAGACAGAATGATTCCACCGAGATCATCAAATTGAACAACCAATATTGATTCTCAGTTCGAGAAATCAAGACAGGAAGGGGCAAAGAAATTAAACAAGAAAGTGGAAAATCGTCCTAAGGAAGATCTTTATATCGCTTAATCTAACTCACAGATGCAATTTACCAAGGAGAATAGAAAGAATGTGATCGCATTGATGTGTGGATCTTCAGATCGTGTTGGGTTTCATTAACTGGATCTAGCCCCACAAGTTATATCTCCATTTATGGAGATTCAAGATCACAATGCAAGACGAGAAAGAAGAAACGACACAAAAAATTAAACATAACTAACATCCCAATTCAATTAACTAAACATGCCACACTATGAGTGTATTTACAGACTCAACAAAGAACACTAAAAAAAAATCAGATGGAGGATGGATGAAATGGAGGAGCGGGAACCCATCTCTAGGTTGAAGATGAGTTCTAGTCCGGTGAAAACGGTATGGAATGGTTCATGGTGGTGGAGTCTCTTCCACCACTGCTATGGAATGATTCCCCCACCCCCGGTCCTCTACTCTCAGCCCCTGGCCCCTTGCTGCCTTTTTTTTGGAGAGGAGTTGTGCGTCCTCTTATTTAGAGAAGAAAAAAGAAAACTAAAAATAACAGGAAGTGTCTATCCACATGGCACATCTTTGAGTGTGCTCGTCACAAAATCTCGAGTGAAATCCTTGTGTGTATACCCAATTCCCCTGCAACGAACTCGCAAATATTCTCGCGCCTTTCCCACAATCAATTTCTTTTATCACCGCTTCAATGAATAGTTCATCCTACATGGAACACCAAACAAAATGCACGTGTGTCGAATAAAAATAAAATGAAATTATTATATACCATATATTAAATCACAACTTAAAAATACTTAATAATATATATCTATTTCATAATATCTAATATTATTAATACTAATATATATCTAATGGAAATTATATATATTTAATAATATATATTATGACACATAAATATTATATATTAGTCTTTATACTTATAATAATATATAATTATAGTGTTATATATGAAATATAATACATAGTGTATATATATTATTATATGATTTAATAAAATATAATTAAAAAAAACTAAAAAAAAGAATGAAGCAACGAAATGGGGGGGGGGGGCGTGATTCTGTTTGGCACAAGGGACAAGGGAGAAAGTGGGGGGCCGATTCGGCGCAGGGGAGAGGAATGCGGCGGCTTCGCTGTGCAGGTGTTGCGGTCCGCGTCAGAGTTAGGGGATCCATGGTGCGGCGTGGGGAGAAGGGAGAGAGGGTTTAGAGTAGGAGGCAGCGCTAGCGAGGTCCAAGCTGTGAGAGCATACTCAGATCAAGGGCTTGTGACGGAAATGCGGGGTGCGTATGGAGGAGAGAGGCCGGGGTGGCTTCGGGCATGAGGGCGGATTTGTGCGGCACACACTGTGACGAGAAGTGAGGGTGAGGTTCAGGGCCGTATGGAGAGATGGGGTCTCCATTTGCGGTGCTTCTTCAATACGTCGGTGGCGAGATGCTTCAATGGAGTGAGGTTTTAGGGATTGAATAAATGTGACCTCCAAGGAACTGAGAAATTGATTTCATTTGTGTCAATTTTTTTTACTTTTCTGCGCAATTGAATTGTGTTGATGCGCCATTTCTGATTTTGACATGCTTGCTGTTGGTTGTGGATTGTGCGCGGATGTGTGATTGTTTTGCTGCTATGATTTTGGTTTGTATGTTGCTACTGTGAAGATGAAGTTGATGGAAGAGGGGGTTCCAGCAGGGGTTCTGTTTCTGCAGCGAGGCCGAAGCTCGGGTGTGGCGGTGCAGACAGAGAGGAGGTATAGGCAAGGCAGGTGTGGAAGGGTCTGGCTTCGGCTAACTCACGAAGATCAGGAGAGGCAGACGATGGTGGAGTTGTCGAACGGTGGGAGGAAGGGGTGTATCGGTGAGGGAGGACACATCGGTGAGGATGAGCGGGGCTGTATGGGTGAGGATTTTGAGGGGGAGAGGTATCGGTGAGGAAAATGTGGAAAAGAAGAGAGTAAACTATATCGGTGAGGTAATGGAGAGGGAGACGTATCGGTGAGAAAATAATAACAGTGAACTGGAGGGGTGTATCGGTAGACTTAGCCAGAAGGTGAGAAAAAATGAAATGGTGAGGTGTGGACCGGTAGCAAGGCTACTGGTAGAAAGGGTTAACGGTGAGGTAGGCTATATCGGTGAGGATTTGTGTATCGGTGAGGTAGGTCATCGCGCCACCACAACACCTGTGAACAAAAATAACAAAGAAAATTAAATAAATAAAATAATTTAATGAAACTAAAAAATAAATAAATAAATAAATTAAATTAAAAAGAATGGAATTAAAAACTATAAAAAAAAGTTAAACAATAAAATTAATAACACTTTATTTAAACAAATGAATTAATTTGGGTTAAAATTTATAAACATACATAATTAAAGAAAAAATTAAAATATTTACAATTACTTGCTTAAATTAATTAACCAATTAATTGAAGAACTAATTAAATTAAAGAATAAAAAATATTAAATGAATAAAATTAAATTGTTAAAACTAATTAAATTATTAAAATTCTAAAAACCAAAAAGAGTTATTTATTTACAATTTAAATAATTAAGCATTAATTAATTTAATAAATGAATTAATAAACTAACTAGAATAAAAATAAAAGAATAAATAAATAAAATTCTAATTCGCAAGAGTCATTTAATTGTAGAATTATTTAAAATGACACTAATGCACTTTAAAACACATGTTTTAAACTAAAATTGATTATTTTACCCAGCAAAGTACAAAAACACAACAATTATCAATTATTTACTAAAAATAATCATTTTGATATAAAAAAAGTCAATAAAAATACACAAAGGATGTGGCAAAGAGTGTTAAAACACTTCCACATCAATCCCAACAACGTTCAAAAATCCATTCTGAATTCGGTGGTTTAGTCATGATTGAACATGTCCAAAAATGTTGAATCATTGACACCATTGGAAAATGATTAATAACATGAATAACAGAGGAGGGATATGAACCATAAATAAGTGAGATTATCATTTTACATTGTGAACATGAAAAATGATCATAATTGTGAAAATTAAAAGTGGTGAAATAAAACCGGTGTAATGAAGATATTCTTAGGGATTTACGGTTTAGGGAAGGAAAATAGAAATTTATTTTAGATAAATTGAATCCATGATATAAATCTAATAACAAGGAAAAAAAATAATGATCCCTACCTCAATAACAGATTGATCTTTAGTGAATAACACATTCTCTAGTGATTTATTTGAAGTTTCCATTGTGTTCGTCATTCTTCCTAGGAACCCGCTTGATTTTTCTTTATCGATACACAATTACAATATTTTTCATTAATTCCAATGAATTCTCTCACTCCCTACTCTAAAATCTCCAAGGTTTATGCGTATAACCTTGGGTATTTTCCCTAACATCATACTTATAGAGGTGAGTCCTTGTTTAGTCATTAAATAAATTAAATAAATATATTTTTTTAATTTATTTAATGCACTCTCCATTGGATGCACTACAACAGAATGTATAACGTCGACAAAACATATGCCACGCTAAGGGTAAACCCTATATTCAGAATTAAACCGCTATCTAATATTTTCCATATAAAGTTCCAATTAATGGGTATTCCATTTATTCTAAAATTCCATGTGTGAAGGATATAAACAAAATATTTAACATTTTTATTACATTGATACTGAGGTCCTAAAACACTCGAAACTCTACACCAACTATAAAATAATTTCTAGGATAATTCATATTAAATTTTAAAAGGTTTGAAAACAAAAACTAGCATTGTTACAATGCATATCATAAGGATGCAATTTTATATTTTACTTTTCTCGATGCTTCTCAATGTTTCCTATTAATATTATGGATTAATGTGTATATTTCAAGTTAAATGAAAATGAATTTTTTCCCATTTTTTGTTAATTTTTACACCTTAGTGAGTGACTTGAATGCTAAAATTTCTAGTAAATTTTTGAGGCGTGGTTAAATGAAACTTTGAATTAATTCGATGAAATTTTTATTATGTAGAATTTTGTGTTAGTTAGTTTTTTATGTTGATAAATCTTTATAAGAATGATAGTCAGAATTGTGTGTATTAATTTTATAATGCTTATAAATATAAATTGTTATAAAATATTCATGTAAAGATGAAAATGGGTATGGTTGTGAGTTCAATGGATTATAATATGTCACTTAAAATATATGATTTGTATCGAGCTCGAAGTAGTGTAATAATGAGATATCATGGAATATGATAAAAGATTAATGTTTTGATCAAATTATTAATAGATTTATTGATCATTTTGAATAAAATTTTTAAGTATTGTTAAAAGGTAAACATTATGGATTTAATTCTTAATTTGTAGAAGTGTTCTGATGTTTGGTTAAGATGAAGGCATGTTCGAATTTATTTTGAAACTATATCATGTGTTATGAATGTGGTTATTTTTCTGATGAAGTGTTAATTACCATGATATGATAGTATTACAAATAAAAAAATGTGTTGAAATGTAGTGATTAATTTGAACATTATAAATTCTAGTGAATTTATTTAATTCTTGTAAAGAGCATGCTAAATAAAAAATTTAGAATAGGGTTTAACATGTTGTAAAAATATTAATTATGATAATGATGATAATGTCTATTTAAATGAAATCTATTGACAATAATATTTTTGAATTCTATTCCTTATTGTGGTTTTTTAAGCATGCTTATGAAGACATGATTGTTGAATTTTGATAAATTAAAAAAAAGTATAAAACTAATTAGGTTGTAGCCATGATGTTGGACCATGTTTCATTATTATATTCTCGGGATGAGATGGATTCTATGAAAATTATTTATTAATACTTTATTACATTCAATATTTGTATATTATATTATAATTATTGAGATTTTGAAAAGGGAGAAATATTTGGGGTAAGAGGAGTATTTTTTTTAAATTTATGTTGTGTTTAAAAAAATTTAAATAATATTTAAGAAATTATTATTGAATTAATTTTAAATTGAGTGATGAATAAGTAAATATAAAAATCGAAATGGGAAATTATTATTTTTTAATTGTGTTAAAATATTAATATGAAGCATGTCGATGTTAACTTGTTAAATGATATGTTGAAATGATTTTTTGTTGATGAAGATTTTTTTTGTAATTATTCCCAATTTTATAATGAGTATGTTTTGTTTTTGGTCATCATGTTCTTTGATAAGTGGGGGAATTTTTGGAAATAAATAAGTGAAAGAATATTTTTGTTAATAACGTGAGACAAAATGAATTGTATTGTTTTGTTAATGTTTTTTTGGGTGTGTAGATTATGGAATGTTTCTAACATGATTCAAAAAATGATTATTTGGAATATTTTATAAATATAATTCAATCCTATTGACTTTTAATTTTGGTAAGTGTTGATTTTATATTTTTTTGGATTAATGTGTTCGAAATTGTGATTGGAAGAATAAGTCCTTATTTGGTTACAATTGATTTTTTTTAAAAAGGGGATCATGTTTGGTTGTTTGGGAACTATGGCCTTATTTGGATGAAAATTAATGTACTTTTAATATTTAATTATTAATAAAGTTTTTTTATTAAGATATAGAAGAAATAAAAAGTGGTTTCATAAATGTTTTGAGTATTTTATATTGATATGTAAGCTTTTTTGGGATTCATTGAAATGAATAAAATTGTTTTGATGAGTTAATAATTGTTTGGCCTTGAACTCTTTTTTTGTCTTTCGATGTGTTAGAGTTGATTGAGAAAGGAATACATACAAAAAGGTATAAATAGCATGTTATGACTTGTTAGATTGGCTCTAAATAATTATAATGATTATAATGAATATTAGTTATTAATTTAAAGATGTTTTGGAATATTTTTGGAACTAATGATTAATGTAAATTATTATTGGTGTGTTTAAAAGAAGTCAATAGATTATGGTAACTGGGTGGAAAATCGATTTTGATATGATGTGAATAGTTTATATTTTTGGAGTTATAATGTTGATTTTGGTGTTTTGTATTTTTATATGGAAACTCCAATGGTAAGAAGTACCATGGGTAGTGTTTGATAAGTCTTTGTTTAGGGTTCAAAAAAGTAGTTTCATAACCAATAAGGTTCTTGAGGATGAGATGAATTATGGTGGGGAGATTGTAATATCCAATTTTTAGGAATTATTTTTTTATACTATTATCTAAATTGAGATAATGTGATTTAGAGAAAATTTATTAGATAATTTAGGATTTGCATAAATTTATACATGATTTTTTGGGTGTTTGAATATTTATAGAGAAGTTAAAAATAATAATGGTTATATTATTATTTATGTTGAAAAAATGGAAATAGAAACACATGGTTACTATTGTGGTCATTATTTTTTGAATTTAATAAAATTGGTTGTTTTATTTTTTTGGGATAATATTTTTATTATAAAATATATTCAAACATTGAATGAAAAATAAAAATAATAAAAATTGATTTATTTTTGTGTATAAATATTAAAACAATGTGGTTGGAGGTGTGAGATTAATGAAGGAAATATTTTTAAAAAATAATGGAACTAGGGGGTGTTATAGGTGTTTTTCAATAAGAAAAAAAGATGAAAGTATATAAAAGAAGATATAAAATAGTTTAAAAATAATGAAATTTAAAAAAATGGGGAGGAGAGGAGGTAGTGCAGTGTGGAAGAAACAATGTATCCCTCTCACATCTCTCTAATTCTATCCTCCCCGTCACATTAAATTTTCAATATTTTTTCTTTAACATATTATTTGATATTTATTGGAATGATGTTCCTTTGCTGGAGCTGAATTTATCTTGATGAGAATAAGGAAAACCCTCAATTTTTTTCATAACCATTAAAGTATTTTTTTTAGATTTTATTAAATATGATTTCCCATTTTAATTGATAAAGATAGAGATTCTTATGATTTAAGAATAAATTTTCATTTTCTCTTTATGTTAGAATAACAATCGAATTTTTATTTCAATTAATTTATCGTAGGTGTATCTACATAACATATTTTTCCTTTTTCATACCTATAGTTATTGGTTTTCATCATGTTTTTCTTGAAAAAAATTGGCCAGAAAATGATTTGTTGGGGATCGTTTTATGTTTATTATTTATATTTATTATATTGGATAAATTGATGGTTTCACATTGGTTTTTTTTAAAATATTTATCCCTATGAGGTGTTTGAGAAAATGTTTTAAAGAGGATCTTTGTTTCCAAATGAATTTTTAAGGATGTTTTAAAAAGGGAATGGTGTTGTAAACTATGTTTCCATAATTTTGGGCTTTGGATTGATTTAAAGGAATTATTGATTGTTTGAATTGATTGTGGGTTCCATATGGGAGTACTTAGGTGTGTGCTACCCTAGTATATATTTTGTATTGGCTAGGGGTTCTATCCACTTTGGACCATGGGAGCAAACATGATGGAATATTTGACCCAGTTAGACTATGAGAGATCAAAAAATTTTCATATTCACATAAGTTAATTAAGTAACCAGAGAGAGAGTCTTAGTTACCTTTATCCCTATATGTTAAATCCCCCGTGTTTCAAATGTTGTACTATGTTAAGATATGTTTTTACTTTATTCCTAATTCTTTATTTGGAAATTTATATTTATTATGCCATGTTTCCCTCAGTTATGTTGTGTATTTATCTTTTTCATGTAATTATGGAACTCAACTTATTTTTATAAAGATAAAGGATTTATGAAATGTTGTCTAACTTATTATTTTTTATAACAATATAGATATTTCAAAAATTAATGTTTTTAAAATAGAATTATAGATTACATTATGAAAGGTATTATATAGATTCATGGTGGTATCCTACTGGGCTTTGCCTCATGGATTGCATAATACTTTGGATGTATGATGACTTGATTATAAATGATATATTTAAATGGAAAAAAGTCACATTATATAAAGGAACTTATTTATTCCTTTTTAATCCTCTTTTTTTGGTAATTGTGTTGATAGTTGGTCACACAGAGATGGATTAGTAAGAGAATTTTATGGGATACTCCATTGTTAGCTTTGGATCATGGTATTGTATCTGCCATGCTATCCTTGGCTATATTTTCTTAAAATTAAGAGATACTATGGATTTTTTACTTTATTTTTTGTTATAATGTTATTTTGGATAATTGGTTATTTTTTACTATTTAGTTTATCTTATTTGGAAATTTCTTATTTTTTTGCATGGATATCCAATGTTTAGATAGGTCATGCCAGATTTATGAGAAAAATATGATTCATGGTTACTTGGATTTCAAGGGTGAAATCATTACCATTGATTTTATTTTGATTCCATGGTGATTTTATCTTATCTGTGGATATTGGGAATGAACTTATATCCTTATTCCAAGTTGGATTGGGTGATGGGTGAGGATGACTGGGGAAAGTTATTTAAACATGGGTTCTGAGAAACCCTTGATGGTTTGAAGAACATAAAGTGCATATTTACAAGACTAACAACTTTGTTTAATCTAAAGGTATTTTTTATTGAGGATAAATATCTGAATGATATATACCTGGACATTATTCACAATACTCTTATCACATATGAGATGATAAATGATTATAACGAGTCTATGAAAAATGGAAAATTATTCAGAAGATGTACAATTCAAATGACTAGAATTCAACAAGTGTTATTGAATTATTACATGTTGATATGTGTCAAATGATATCACCAAGAGTAATTAATAAGAAGAGATATTATATACCTTTTATTGATTATTATAACATGATGACATTGTTTATTTTCATAACCCACAAGTACATGGTGGTTAGTTTTATTTATCAGTATCAGAGAATGGTTGAAATGATGTTTGGATAGAAAATTATAAAATTGTGGAAATAAAATGGCATATAGTTTAGAAAAAACTTGGTGTAAAATTATCTTGATAATCATGGGATAAGGCATAAATTTTGAGAATTTGGAACTTTAAAAAAATTATATTTTTGAGAGCATAAATTGGATTATAAAAAATATATACAGAATGATACTTATTGAGAAATACCTACCAGATATGTTTTGGAAGGAGATATACATGACATAAGCCTTTATTTCCAATGGAGATTTATTGTTTCCAAGGAAAGAAAATTATCTATATGAGATGTGGTATGAGAATAATCCAATACTGATGTGCTTTAAAATATTCAGAAGTATATGTTTTATTATTAATAAGAAGAGACACAAAAAATTTGAGTCTTATGTATTGAATTGTTTTTTAATGGATACTAATCTAAAATAAATTCATGAAAATTTTTTAAGAGGCACTTTATAAAGATAATTTAAAGTCAAGATGTCACTATAGAAGTGAATTAATATAATATTCCATAAGACAACAAGAAGATTCAGAAAGAAGACGATGAGAGTTTGATTAGATAAAGGGGAGAACAAGAATATTGTACTAATTACGAAGAAGGTTTTTAATGAGAAGAATAAATTTAGATTAATTTATACATAGAATAAAAAAATTAGGGCTATAATTAATGATATGAATATCATCATTAACCAAAAAAACTAGTGAAAATGGGTAGAATGAAGTCTCTATAGACAACTTAACTCTTATCAAAAGTAGAGCTCAAGTGATTTGATGAAGCTTATAGAGATGAAAATTAGGTTTAGGGGATGAATGATTTTCTTGAGAAAATTGAAAATAATTATATATGGGAGATTTTTTTCAGGCCAGAAGATTATAATTTTATTAGGGAAAAATGGTTTTCTCTTAATAAACTAATTGAAAACGGTAAGGTAATTCAGAAAAATGTGTGACTTGTGTTTAATGGGTACTCCCAAATTAAAGATATAGATTTAGATGAGACATATATTCTTATTAATAGGTTGGAAACTATTAAATTATTCTTATACATTGTAGTGAAATGTGAATTCATGTTTTTCCAAATGGATGAAAAATCATTATTTCAAAATTAGTGACTTGAAGAAGAGGTGTAGATCGAACAACCAATTTTTTTTCTTATCCATAAACATGAGAAATTTATTTTCTAGACATAAAAATAACTTTATGGTCTATATTAAGCACTAATAATGTGGTATTAATGATTATATTAATACTTGAAGAATCTTAGTTTCTAACATGGTGGAGATGATCATAATATCTATATAAATTAGGAGAGTGATCAAAGGATGATGGTGCTAGTATATGTTGATGAAATAATCCTTGGTTTATTGAATGAATAATAGTGAAATCCATTTTTATAATTCATTTGATACAAATTCATAATAGAGATGATTGGAGAGTTGGCCTTTTTTCATGGCCTTCAACTAATATAATAAAGAAATAATAAATTCATATCTCAATATAAATTTTATAAGATGGTTTTAACAAGATTTATAATGGAGGATTCCAAGTAAATTCAATCACTTGTATCTATATAGATGAGTGTTTAAAGGGATGATGATGGTAAATGGTTCAATATCATAGAATACAAGCATATTATTAAGAGCCTATTGTACTTAACAATGGCATGACCCGATATTGTGTTTTCCACATTTAAAACTATTAGGATCCAATGTAAGTTGAGAGAAATATAATTTCTATAAGTGAAAAGAATACAATGGTATATCAAATACATAGTGGGTTTTTAATTTTCTATAAAGTAAAACATTTAAGGAGGATTTATTTGGTTTTACAGATTTAAATGGGGATAGTTTAGCATATGATAAAAATAAAACATCAAGCGGTGTATTTTATCTTGGAGGATTGTGTATTTTATATCTTATAAAGGAATAAGATTGTAATTAATTGAGCAATATGGATTTTTAATACATTTCATCCGCTCAATATTAACTGAAATCCATGTGCATAAAGAATATTCTTAAAGAAATGGGAGTCAAATTAGAATCTCTTATTGGAATCAAGTGAAAACGTTTTAGTGCTATCAATATTAGAAAAATATAATCCATCAATCAAGGATGAAGAACATTGAAATAAAGTGTTATATTATAATGGAGAAAGTGTAGAATAAGCCTATGAGATTAGATCATTTACCTACTAAACATCAAGTTGTAGACATCATGAAAAAGGCCTTTCCCAAAGAAGTGTTTATGAGGTATTGAATAGATCCCAAAGTTATGTTGACCCCCCATAGTTAGATAGTGTGGATGTGGAACTACCACTACCCTAGGCTGAAAATGACTTTTTATTGAGGATCCCACCAAGTCAAGGGGGTTTTAAGTGATGTAATCCTAATGAATAATTTCTTACAAGGATGTTACAGTCACTAGGAAGAGACCTGAGACAACTACCCTTGGAATGGTATAGAATTCACTATGTATTGATAACTGTTATTTTTCTTGTTAAAGAAAACAAAGAAGAGACCTTTGGGTTCATTGATAAAGGGGGAGAAATATTTTTCTTTAATGGGGGATAGATTTATGAAACGTGTTAAGGTTATTATTAGATATGTTAAAATGGGAGATATCTTCAATAATGCATCAAGCGGGGAACATATATAGTGGGAGAAAATTAAATTTTATGATGTTGAAGTTCTTATTTTATGGATTATATATCATGAAGAGAAATTGTGATAAAAGTTGTTTGAGAAATGAATATCAAGAGTTTAATAAAGCGATTAATTGATAATATTTTCATTTCACTCTTGTTTCTTATGCTGAGATTGACTCTGAAGGTTTCGGGGCATGGAAAGAATAGTTAGGATCACTACTAATAATGTTTTTTCATAAGTTTCCTTAAATAAAGCCTAAGAAATTTATGAATAGAAACCCCAAGAATCATCCAAGACAAAATATTACAAATATAATTTATAATTAATTTATATAGATAAGAGTTACATTACATTTAATTATTTTTTAATTGTTGATTCGTTTGACCACTGTAAGGACTTGTGTTTTCCTAGACAACAATTTTGAGCATAAATTTTAATTTTTTCTATTGGATGATTTTAAGGGGTAAAATAATATTTTTTTACCTACTTGTTGACCTCAGACAATTTTTTGGACCACTACGTTGGTCCCAGAATAGGTTGTCTACCCTAGGACGGGAGTTTGGTAGAAATATGTGCTCTTCGAATTTTACCGGAATAATTAATAATTAATATTAAAAATTAAATATTAATTTATTTGTGTAGGTTTGTTAAGTGATAAATTTTGAACAAAATGTTATATTGAAATTCCTACTATGTCGTTGAGTCTGGAATGGGTAGTTTAGCCTAGCCAAGACATGAACTTGAGTTGGGCGCTGAGGCCGGCCCGAACCCCGTTTTTTTTTCTTTCCTTTTCTTATTTTCTTTCTTTTACTTCTTCTTCTTTCCTCCTCCTCCTTGTGAAAACATCTTGTGTTCTCCTCCTTGGAATTTTCCTACAGGTGAAAATGGATATTGAGAAATAGAGAGAGATTGAAGGAAAGAGAGGTACCTTTTTGAAGCTCCTGACGTGCAGATTCAGCGTGCGACATCTGTGGATGGTGAAATCAACTGAAGCTTTGGCAGTTTCTGCTTGATGGTATGACCATTTAAATTTTCTCTATAGATTACCTTTAAAAGTTTTTTTTATGTTCTTAAATCCTTAAAATTCTTCCTTTTGGGCTCTTGATGCTCGATCTGTTGTTTAAGGGGTGAACATGGGGTTTCGGGTGATCTGAGGGATTTACTGTTAGGAAACCTAGGTTACATAGCGTGGATGATAGGTTGTGTGTTTGGAACAACTTAGTGGAGACCTTTTATCTGAGATTAGTTTTGAGATATCTCTCATGAAATATGCTTTTGGGGACATTCCCTTTGTGAGATGTTCCATTCTAGCCTACAAGGCCATGAGACCAGATGCCTCCATGGATCCCCTGATGGATTCCTTTGCTCATGTGATGACCTAGGGAGACCCTTGTAGGATACCTCTCCTATTTTAATTTGAGAGGATCCATGTTATATTATTTCTGTATTGTTCTTCATTCGAGGATCCTATGTAGGATTCCTCCCTTACTCTTCGCTAAGGATCTCTTGTAGGATGCCTTCGCTCATGTTTACCTGGAGGATCCTAAGTAGAATTCCTCTTTGTGTTTGACATAAGGGACCCAGTGGATTCCTGCGGTTGGAATGACCCAGAGTAGTACATCAAGTTTGGGTGGAGAGGGTGTTCGGGTGTCCCCTAGAACTCGTGCCAAACTTGCAAGCCGATGAGGCTGTGGATGTAGTGTTGGGTTGGGAATTCGGGCCAACATCACTCTTTTGTTTATATCTAACTTGGTTTTATTATTGTATTTATGTTTACTAGAGGAGCTTCCTGGTTGGTGTTTGTTGAGCCTGACGTGAGACATATTATTGTTTGTTGGGATACTCGGACATGCTCTCCTGGGATCCGGCTTCTGACCCATATTATTTCTGATATTTTACCGGTACCCAGAGGTATTACCTAGGACTTGGCTATTAAGCCTAAATGTATATATATATATATATATTGTGATATATATATATATATACTGTGATATATATATATATTTTGTGATATTCAGATGTGTTTCCTAGAATACAACTATTGATCCTTATGTGTTGACTTGTATGCCCTGAGTGATACATGGATTCCCGTTGTAGGAATGCCTTGGACAGACTCAGTGGGATGTTGAATGTAATTAAACCTTGAGTGATTCATAAATCCCGTTGAGGGATTCCATGGATGGGATCATTGGTTAGATATGTTTATACCCTGAGTGAACATGGATCTAGTTGAGGGATGCCTTGGACGGGCTTAATGGGTGATAGACTTATATACCTCGTGTAAAACTTGGATCCAGTTGAGGGATTCCGTGGACGAACTCAGTGGGTTGATGGCTCTTATGCCTTGAGTGATATTTGGATTTCCATGTAGGAATTCCTTATATGGGCTCTTAGGTTGGATGTTATATGATCAAAATGATTACACTCTTCCAGATCAGTTACGCGATAGGTTGGGATGGCCAGACATTGCATTTCGAGTCTCGTTTGGATTCATGGACTGTTGCTCCATGTCTAATGACTAGTGACCTTTTACAAGATTGACCATTGGTATAAGGTATCCTTATTTATAGTATTGACTATCAAAATATGGAAAACCTTGTTCAGTGATTGGAGTCAAGTACGAGTGAACCAAGGTGTAGGATGAGCATCCCCCCTATGGTGACATAGCTTTCTCAGAGATATAATTCCGGCATTTGACGAAGTAGGTACATGTCTATGGGATTATGGACCCAGAAATCGACTTAATGATACGCGACTTGAGTGGAATGACTTCCAGATCAATTCCATTGCACAGGATGTCCATGAAATAGGGCTCGACTGCTGATGTGTTATCTTGTTATTTGATTCACATACTAATGAATATTCATATTTATGTATATGTGTATAGGTATGAGACTATACATGTATATGTATATAGATATGGAAATACATGGTGGAACTTTCCCAGTTGATAGGGATTACAGACCTTGAGTTTGACTGTGGTTTCATGTTTTATTTTTACTCTCTTTTTGTTGTGTTCTAGCTAGGATGAGCACATTGCTGTTGCATACACTTTAGCAGCATAGTTATAGGTTACTTGTCAGGGTGGCTTACTAAGATTATTTCTCACCCCTTCACATGCACCTTAGTGTACATGTACACCTTATGTCTGCTTTTCAGGTTGAGCACGAGTTGCATGGTGGATAGGGCTGAAAACCAGTGTTTCATGATTGAGTGGAGCTGCACGAGTGATTCTACTGATTTGGTTGCTGAAGTTCGATTGTGTCTAGAGATTGGGTATGTGGGTTGGATTAGAGTTAGTAGTTGAACCCTATACTTTTAATTTGAGTTTCTTTTTTACTTATATCTGTATGGTCGGCTCAGTGGGTGACTAATGCTGTATTGTATTGCATAGCTGTTCAAGATTTTTCAGCATTTTACTATTACAACTTGTTCTATTTCAATTGTTTATTACTTCTGCACTCTGTTTACTTTCCTTTGTGTATGATACTTAGTTATTTCCACTATTTTCTTACTATGGTATGAGGTTATAGTCTCCCCACTATCACACCCTAGTACCTCATTGCTATTCGGAAGCCACTAGCATATAGGGAGGCGCGCTTGAGGCCTTGTGGGAAACTGGCTCAGAGAACCTATTTAGTGGCTTCCGGGTAGAGGCGTTACAATGTGGAATCAAAGGAGTTTTCTTTTCCTGGTATTTACTATTTGGGATATGGTAGACAAGAGTATTAGTAATTTTACAGAACTTGTGATAGATATTGGACTAGTGTGTTGAGAATACTAGGTCCAGTAAGAAGTTCTGGTTTCCAGGGTTTGGGATTATTGATATGATTTGTGATGTTACAGTTGTATATTATTTTTTCCTTGAGAGACACACATGTTGTGCGAGTGTTTTAATTTAATATGGATCTTTGGCTCTTGTCCATTGGTAAGATGCTAGAGACAGATTTTGACTCTTTTTCGAAAAAGGCATTAGGCGTCTCATGCATCATACAAGGCACGCAGGATTCACAACATATAGGACTGCTAGTGTGTGGTTTTACTGACAATTGAGACATTTGGGTCTACATACACATGCTTTTTAATTTGATGGTAGGTTATGTGGATATACGTTAAGGAGTTTTTTTGTTGAGAGGCTAAAGGCTCAGTCCTCATGAACCTCCTATGTGGTGACCCTAGTAGGTCAATATGGCACGAGATTCCTTTCTATTTAACCCCATTTTGGGTGTTTTTTCTTAGGTATGGGGTTATCTAGTCAGATCACTGAGTACGATGTCGATAGATACCAAGGATTTTATTGTCAAATTGACCTCCTTAGGGTATTTCCATATATAGTTACCTGATGAGTGTCATTTCAGTTTCTCTTCTGCGTTGGTTGTGACCTCTAGGAAGCAGTTCCTTCTAAGGATGCTCAGAGAGGATCAGGGCCCTCATAGGACGTGTTTTTTAACTTTGACCCCATTGGTCGTTGTGATCTTTACCTTATTCTGAGAGTTTTTGGATCTTTTGGGCTAGGTGGTTGGGCCTTGTGACCCAGTTGTGAGGATTATTCTATAGGGCTAGGTGGGAGACCTAGATACCCTTGATTTGGACTTGAAACCTTGTAGTTCGATGTCAATTATATTCTAGGGAAACCTATTAGAGAGAGGTTGAAAAGTTTTTTCCAATGCATTTTTGGTGGGGAGCCGTGTTTTACACTCGTTTTTTGATCAAGGCATGGTAGGTGATCATGTTATCATTATAGGCATATTGATGTCTTCATATTTTGATCGAGGAACATTAGGTGCTTGCTTTATGAGACTGGCTTTGACGGGCAGGACTATTTGGGTTCCTGGCTTGGTCGACCTATGTTTCCACTTTTTCTAATGTAGTCAGATCATGGATAGATGCTCTCTACTAAAACGATGTCGTGTGTATGTGTAGGGTGGTAAAGATACATGTTGTTTGCACATGGTATTGTTTGAATCTAAATTGGTGAGTGGACGGGTGTGATCAGAGGACTGATGTTTTAAGACTTTTCATGGGTTTGAATGCCATAAGTTATGCGGGGATGTCCCTCCATAGTAGAGGTGACCTCATGGAATGAATCAGTTTCTATGAGATGGTTGATACACACTTGAATCCTGGTTAGGTTTTGAAAGGATGTGAGCATGGCTCAGAGGGAGTTTTATATGACTTTTTGTATAATCTCAATGTACTCCTGTTAGAGATGATCGTGAGCTATCTTGATCCGTCTTGAGTATGGTGAGCGAGCTTCGGCCCTACGCCGAGCTCCATTTTATTTCTTTAATGTTCACCATAGTGAGGAGGGAACCTACTGTGGTTGCACTAAAGGAGCGGTGTAAGGAAATCCATATGATGGGGATTGCACCATTGGCCGTTTGAAGGTGATTTTCCTTGTTTCGGTTAAACTTTGGTGGTTGTCATGAGCTTTTGAGCTCGTAGTTTTCTTTTAAGATGACGATAAGGGTATTCCTATGGTGGGGGGTACCAGATCGGTCACAGTTAAATGTATTTTGAGTAGAAGGATATTGTTAATACCATATGATTGGTCGTTGGATAGTTTGGAATGCGGAGTTTGTCCTAAGAAAGGCATAAACTCGAGTCGGGCACTGGGGCCAGCCCAGACCCCCTTTTTTTCTTTCCTTTTTTTTATTTAATTTCTTTTACTTCTTCTTATTTCCTCCTCCTCCTTGAAAACACCTCCTGTGTGCTCCTCCTTGTCCATGTCCTATGGGGGAAAATGGATATTTAGAAAGAGAGAGATATGGAAGGCAAGAAAGGTACCGTTTCGAAGCTCTCGACGCGCTGAGTCGGCGTGAAGAATCTGTGGATGATGAAATCAACCGATGCTTCGGTGATTTCTACCATAAGGTAGGACCATTTACGTTTTCTCTATATATCCCCTTTAAACGTGTTGTTTTAAGTTATTAAATCCTTATATTTATTTATTGTGACCTCTTAAGGCTCGATTTGTTGTTTCGGGGGTGAAAACATGGGTTTTGGGTGATCCGAGGGATTTCTCATCAGAAAACCTAGGTTACATGGCGTGTGTTCTAGGGGAAAACGTAGTGTGTTCTTCCCATTTAAGGAAGAATAATTTTTACTAAGGACACACTGTGTACTCTGAGTACACGTTGTGTGGTGGCATGGCTATGTGTCAAACGTGTGAGAAAGAATACAAGTTTTTGGTTTTTAAACAGCACACACCATGTACTTTAAAGTACACACCGTGTACTTTTACACAGGGAGACCCCATTTGTCCTGGCCATGTATATGTACACAGCCACGGGGATGGATAAGAGGTCACACCGTGTGCTCTTAAGTACATGCCATGTACTTTTTCCAGCTTAGTAGTTTGGGCAATTTTGTGCCCTGGAAGACAGAATTGGGCGTGTGAGTAGTCAATTCTGTGTATTTTTTTGTGTAGATCACAACAGTGGAATCTTTTTGACATTTAGAGGCCATATAAATGGTGTTTTGTGGGATTATATCTAAATGGAGAGGTTCTCCCTTTGGTTATCGAGTTCATTTGTCACCTAAGAGTGAGACTTGGTGTGGATGATAAGTTGGGAGTTTGGACCAACTTAGTTGAGACCTTTGATCGGAGATGAGCTTTGATCTATCTCCCATGACATATGCTTTTGAGGACGTTCCCTTTGTGAGACGTGCCATTCTGGCCAACGAGGCCGTGAGACTGGATGCTTCCAAGGATCCCCTAATGGATGCTTTTGCTTATGTGATGACCTAGGGAGACCCTTATAGGATCCCTCTCCTGTTTTCCCTTGAGAGGATCCCTATTATAGGATGCCTCTATTATTCTTCGTTTGAGGATCCCATGTCGGATTCCTCCATTACTCTTCACCAAGGATCTCATGTAGGATGTCTTCGCTCATGTTTACATCGAGGATCTTGAGTTGGATTCCTTTTTGTGTTTGACTCAAGGGACCCAACAATTAGTAATAAATTGTAACAATTAGTAATAATTGATAACAATTAGTAATAATTTGTATTAAATTAAAATAATTAGTAATAAATTATAATAATCAGTAATAATCAGTAATAAATTGTAATAATTAGTGATAAATTGTAATAATTAGTAATAAATTGAAATAATTAGTAATAAATTGTAATAATTACTAATAAATTCAAATAATTAGTAATAATTAGTAATAAATTCTAATAATTAGTAATAAATTTTAATAATTAGTAATAATTATAATAGTTATTAATAAATTCTAATAATTAGTAATAAATTGTAATATTTTATAAGAAATTGTAATAAATTGTAATAATTTGTAATAAATTCTAATAATTTGTAATAAATTCTAATAATTATTAATAAATTGTAACAATTAGTAATAAATTGTAACAATTATTAATAAATTGCAAGAATTAGTAATAAATTTCAAAAATTAGTAATAAATTTCAACAATTTGTAATAAATTGAAACAATTAGTAATAATTAGCAACAAATTGTAATATTTAGTAATAAATTGTAATAATTAGTAATAAATTATATTAATTAGTAGTAATTTGTAATAATTAGTAATAATTAGTGATAATTAGAAATAAATTCTAATAATTAGTAATAATTTGAAATAATTAGTAATAAGTTGTAATAAATTGTAATAAGTTTTAATAATTAATAATAAATTGTAATAATTAATAATAAATTGCAATACATAGTAATAAATTCTAATAATTAGTAATAATTAGTAATAAATTGTAATAAATAGTAATAAATTGTAATAATTAGTAATAAATTGCAACAATTAGTAATAAATTGCAACAATTAGTAATAAATCACAATAATTAGTAATAAATTGCAACAATTAGTAATAAATTTCAATAATTAGTAATAATCAGTAATAAATTGTAATAATTAGTAATAAATTCTAATAATTAGTAATAATTATTAGTAAATTCTAATAATTAGTAACAAATTCTAATAATTAATAATAAATTCTAATAATTATTAATAAATTATAATAATTAGTAATAATAAGTAATAAATTATAAGAATTAGTAATAAATTCTAATAGTTAGTAATAATTAGAAATAATTAGCAATAATTAGTAATAAATTTTAATAAATTGTAACAAATTATAATAAATTTTCCAAATTTCCAGTGGATTGGTGGCTCCCTTTTACCCGATGCCTTATCTCATTGAAATTTTCTCCGACTGAAATTACTATGAAAATTATGTCCTCACATACTAATATCCATTTTTATATGCACAATAATTGAGAACTTCGTGGCGTGACCTTCCTTCTCTCTATTCTCATGCATAAAAAAATGGATATGCATACGTTAGAGCATATTTTTTATACTGATTTCAATCAGAGAAAATTGTAAGGAGATGATTCGTTGGATAGCAGGGAGGCCTCTCCACGCTACTCTCCTTCTACATGCATACAGAAATGGACATGTGTATGTTTCAGCAGATTTTTCATAGTGATTTCAGTCAGAGATAGTGGAGATGAGTTGTCAGGAAAAAGAGGCGTCGCCAATCCGTTGGAAATTATGTCCCCATTAATTAACAATTATTGGTACAAATTAGCTGTAATTAATATTAATTATTTTAAAAAAAATACTTTAAATAAGTATAAAATGATAGAAATTATTATAATTTTATATAAAAGGGAATTTAATTGTGTTCTATTTTTAGATAGTGTTTTTCTAATATCAAATTATAGAAAAAACTAATTATTTTATATTTTTTAGAGAAATATTAAACAAGGAAGTCAAAAATAATCATTTTTAGATGATCTCACTTGGATAAATCAGTTCAAGAATCCAAATAGCTTTGGTTTAAATCCCATATATATTGAGGGTGTTGAAGTTTTCTTAACATTTAAATCATCAAAACCATAATTTTTTTAGAAGGCATAATTAAGTGTCCTCATAAAAAATGTTCTTTGAGGACGTTTGACACATTTGACAATGTTGGGGGTCATTTTTCATATTTTGGTTTTCAACCAGATTATGTTTTTTGGTATCAACATGGTGAAAATAGTTCCAGAGAAGATACTAATAATTTGGTTCCAGATCCATCAAGGTTTCAAAATTTAGTACATGATATGGTAGATCCACCTTTTAAATAAGATAAAACTCATGATGATATTAATTTATCTCTTGATTTGGAACCATATAATTTTTATGAGTTGTTGAGGTCCACTGAGGATGCCTTATATTCTGGTTGTAAGAAAAGAAAATTTGAAGAAGTTGATAAATTTTTGGCTATTAAATCAGTTAATGGAATGTCAAATAGTTGTTTTGATAAGATATTATCTTTGTTAAAAACACTGATACATGAAATAAATGTGTTGCCAACAAATTTCTATGAGCGAAAGAGGCTGGTTCATAATCTGGGTCTTGGTTTTCAAAAGATTCATGCATGTTCAAATTATTTCATCTTATATTATGGTGAAATTGAGTCGTTACATAGTTGTCCCACATGTGGAAAATCAATGTATAAAGAGGCTTAACAAGGGAAGTTTGAATTGATTCCTGTAAAACAATTGAGATATTTCCCACTTACACCCATATTGATGCGTTGATTTATGTCTCAGAACACAAGAGCATTGATGTAATGACACAAAACCCATATTCCAATTGGTAAAACATTAAATCATCCATATGATGGAGATTCATGGAAAATTTTTGACCAAGTGCATAAGTCTTTTTCTTTAGAAGCCTGAAACATGCGATTAGATTTTTCTACTAACGGTTTCTATCCATTTGGTTCTTATGGTAGTCAGTATTCATGTTGGCCTATCTTTAACACTTCATACAATTTACCTCCTTGGATGTTGATGAAGGAACCATATATATTTTTGACCTTATTAATTCCAGGACATCTAAAAAAGAATATTGATGTTTATTTGAAACCATTTCTTGATGAGTTAACTCATTATAGAGTAATGGTGTTAGTACATTTGATGTTGCTACGAAACAAAATTTCTTGCTGAAAGCTACATTAATGTGGAAAATTAGCGACTTCCCAGTATATGACATGTTATCTGGATAGAATACACATGGTCCAAAATCATTTACGTACTGTATGAGAGACAATAAAGCATTTATGATCTTCAATGAAAAAAACCTTGTTTTTTTCGACTGTCATCGCATATTCCTTCCAATTGATCATCCTTTTTGAAAGAAAAAATATCATTTTAGAAAAGATAAAATTGAACGAAATAGAACTCTAAAAATAATCTCAGGTACAGAGTTAAAATAAATCGCCTCTTCATTACCTCCCATATCATTTGGACCAACAATAAACCAACAAAAAATTGAGGGTTTAGGGAAAGAATACAATTGGATAAAGGAGATAATTTTTTGGGATCATACATATTTTTTGATTTTTTGGTCCATCACATGTTTTAAGTCATGCATTTTGAGAAGAACTATTTTGATAATTTATTTCATACAGTTTTGGATACACTATAAAAGACCAAAGATTATGTAAAGGCACGATTAGATCTTACCCAAATTTACAGGCAACCATAACTTCAACTATTTGAAAATGTCAGATCATAGAAGTTAGTGAAGCCAAAAGAAGCTTATACACTATATAAAGAGAATCAATTATTATTTTGTTAGTGTATTGAATATTTGAGACTTCCAGATGGTTATGCTTCCAATTTGGGAAGATATGTCTGAAATAGTCATATTACTAGATAAAAAAGTCATGACTATAATGTTTTAATGGAAAGACTTATGCCGATTGGATTAATAGTTTTGTTTAATTCTATGATTTGGGATTCTCTAACCTACATATAATATTTTTCTGAGATATTTGTGTGACAAAAAGTGACTACGATGCATTAAACAGACTACAAGAAGATGTTGTTTTAATTTTATGTAAAATTGAAAAAATATTCTTGACGCCTTTGTTTGACTCAATGGAACATTTGATATTACATTTGTTGCATGAAGAAAAATGTGGAGGTCTGGTACAGTTTCTAGGGAAGTACCCATTCGAGGGATTCATGAAAAAATTGAAGAAAAAAGTCAGTAACAAAGCATTGGTTGAAGGTTCAATTGAAAAAGATTAATTACAAGAGGAAATTTATTTTTTATACTCTCATTATTTTCAATCTAAATATCCCTCAAAACAAAAACATATAGGCCATTATAACAAAAAAATTTATGATGAGATGAGAAATAAATTATCATTTTTCAATCAACCCAAACCTGGCTTCGATGGAGTTTATGAATGATGACTTTGAGATGATGAACATCATAGAGCTCATACATATATTCTACTCAACTGTGATGAAATGAAACCATTTGTACATTGAGTGCTCTTATCACTTATTCTATAATTTTAGTTACAGAAAATTAATCTTATTTTATTTTTAGGTTATATGATAATCATGTCAAGAAAAAACTTCCACAAATTACAGCAGCTACTCTTGCAGAACATCTGAATTTTTTTTCCTACTGGTTTTAAAAACTGGTAACATAAATTATTGTTTGTTTAACATATGAAATCGATTTTTTATTTTTTATATCGATAAATATTTTAAAATTTTTTAGGTATCTCAACCTGATGATGAAATTGATAATTGATTGCATGTATTGAGTAACCCACCATAAAAAATGGTTAAATATTATAATGCATATGTGGTGAATGGTTTTTGATTTTATACCTGTGCATATGAGAAATAAAAAAACAATGAATAGTGTTGTTTTCTTGAGAGGATCTCATCATAGAGAAATTAAAGTTGACTTTTACGACATGCTGGAAGAAATTATTGAACTGTGTTATCTCTGTGTTATCTGGGACAACATTACATAAGGATGTTTAAATGTTAGTGGTAAGATACTAAGAGAGGATTACATGTTAATCCGACCTATGGAATCATTGATATTAAATATAAAATCAATCTTTCAGTAAATTAACCATGATTATTGGCTCATTGGGAACCTCAAATTTATTATTCAAAAAATTGTGCTACTTTATGAGAGTTAAGTGATTGGTGGAGCATAATAAAAATTAAATCTCGGGAAAATAAGTTAACTCAAAGTGAATGTGGTTCCATTGAAGTATAAGGAATTGAAATTTTTCCAGAGACTGCTCCAAATCCATCTTTTTCACAAAGAGAGATGAATATAGATGATGATAACCCAAAATTAAGGGTAGATGGTGATGATGATGTTAATGATTTTACAAATGAATTTGAAATGATAAGAGATGATGAAACTAAAATTTATATGGAAATTGATGATGCTGAGGAGGAATAGGAAGACATTGACATCATCATATATGAATATGAGGATAAATATGGAAATTAACATAGTTAAATGCTGGTTATAACCATATATAATATATTTCTATGTATAATAGTTGATTTTAACAATTTTCTAACAATAGTCATTTCATGTTTCAGATGGACAAGGATTTGTATTGTCTATTGCAGGAAGCTAATCTACCTTTGGACGAGCAGGATGTTGGGTCATCTGACCCTCAAACTACTGGTGGTTCAGGGGGGAATCAGAGGGGGTGTGGTCTTGTGTGGTCGGTGATTCCTGACCCTATCCTCGTGCGATGACCAAATATTGGCTTCAATCCATGTGTGCAGAGGTTTGTTTACCAGTGTATTTTAGTTAGTTTTCAATAACTTATTTATATACTAATATTTTTATTATTTATTTGTTTTTTTTACAGCTTTACCCATATAGCTACTCGATAAGGGAGCGCTATATTGTGCATTTTTTTTCTAAAACATGGTTCTAATGGGATCAGATTCATGTTGATGTGCAACATCTCATGTTCGATCATTGGCTAGTATGTAAATAAATAATATTTACTTTTTAAATTAATTTAATTAATTACATGATATTATAAATAATTTTTGAGGTTTATGGTATCCTATCGATGAGAGAATGCATGAATATATATTATAAATTATTTGTTGGGTTTATGTTCACACTGGTTGGGTGGTCATTTTAAGGGGAGATCATCAGTAGATCAAAAAAACCTAGGGAGATAGGAGCTGACACATCGATCCAGTAGTCATACATTCAGTATGCATAGGGAGCATATGGTAAGTACTTTTTTAAATATTTTATGTAACTTTAGATGTAAACAGTTTATTTTATATTCATATAGGCAGTTTAACAACCTGATATTATAGAGTTTGACATTTATAGAAGGATGAATAGTGATCTGACCACTGGAGAGATTAGTGGTGCATGCCAGCGTCAGATGTTAGTCAATATATTTTCTTTTTTACTTTAAAATTTAACTACAAATAAATTTTCAACTATTTTAATTTTTAATTACAATTGAAGGAGTCATATGAGGACATGACGTCTCAGACACAGACTAAGCATTAGGCAGAGACTGATGCTCAGACCAGTGCCCACCAATTTGATGAGACAACATAGATGCAGGAGAACTAGTATGCCTTTGAGAAAGGCCAAGTTGTTGGTATCAGCTCTCTATTAATGCCTGTGAATTATTATGGAACTATTACAATGTCGACATCTAGCTTTAGAAGAGCTCGTGGAGAGTCATCATCATCTGCTGCATAGTATTAGGAGCAGTTGTGAGCTCAGAGTGAACTTATAGAGAGTATGCATAGGGAGCAGGAGTATATACGTCAATGGCTACATTAGAAATAGGAAGAGCTCCTATGACAACAGTAGCAGTAGCAGGATGTGAAGGAGGAGATGCGTCAATGTCAATAAGAGTAAGAGTAGGAGCAGTTGGAGTATATGCGACATTTGACTCGTGGTTTAGGGATAAAGTTCCCTCCACCATCTCTTTGAGACGACCCCCCTCAGTGATCTATTTATTTTTTATGATCAAACATTTGAATGTAAATTTTATTTGTAATATGGACTATCTACATTTCTATATAGTGCATTTTTTATTTTTTTGAAAATATCACATTTTTTATTATTTATTTATTTATTTATATATTTATTACTTTATTTATTTTTTTTATTAATTATTATTTTTAATTATTTTACTATATACTTTTTTAGAATATTGAGGTTTTCATTATTTTATAATTTTTTATTATATTAGTAATATTAATATTAGCATTTCCTTAATATTAATAATAATAATATTATTATATTATCAATATTATTATTTTTATATGAATATTATTTCATTATTTCATTTTACTAATATTAATACTAATATTTCATTAATATTAATACTATTGTATTATTATTATTTATTTTTTTACACTTTTTGTGATGGGACCCATCGCAAATAGTATTGGAGAATTTTTGTGATGGGTCATCATGATAAGGTATTTAAAAACTACAAGGAAGCTATTTGTGATAGACCATCACAAAAAACTCTATTTGCGAGAGACCATCGCAAAAAACTCTATTTGCGACAGACCATCGCAAAAAACTCTATTTGCGATGCCCTTTTCTACAATGGGGTATTTACGACGGGATCCCGTCGCAAATGCCCCACCACAAATGCCCCAATTTCTAGTAGTGTAATAACTTATAATGGACTATGACTAATCAATCCACTAACATCCTAAGAATAAAAAATAAATTGATAGATGCTCTATATAGAAAATATTATGCAACCTTATCAATGAATAGAATTGAGAAAGATTAAATATAATTATACATTAAAAGGATGGACATGGGAGTCATAAAGTAAGAAAAATCCTCATTCCTTTATAAAATTATTTATCAACCATAAATTTTGAAGAAGATAAAGGATGATCAAATTTATGATGTGGAAATTTAGAAGAAGGTAGAATCTTTAATAAATGGGAAATCCTAGAATTTCAAAATTCATGAAGAAGGGGTGGAAATATTTGGGTCATGACTTTGTGTACTATCAAATTCCGAGATAAGGAAGGAGTTATTGAATGATGCACATAGCTCGACCATATCCATCAACTCTAAGAGCATGGAGATTTATCAAAATCTTTGAGAGAGCTATTGGTTGGACAATATAATGAAGTTGATCACATAATATATGTAAAATTGTATAGCATGTTATTAATTAAAGGTTGAAAAGTAAAATTATTGGGGGATGACGAAACCATTACCCATACCTATATGGAAATGGGAAAACATCACCATGGACTTTGTCACTTGTCTTCCTATGATGTACATAAAAAATAATTATATATGGGTTGTGTTATATTATCTTATAAAGTCTTTGGGATTCATTGAAATTCGAGAGGACTTCTCACTCGATCGGCATGCAACGATATACATCTGAGAGGTGGTGAGGTTGTATAGAACATCATTATTGATTATATTTGATTGATATACAATGATTAACTCCATGTTCTATAAAAGTACCCAATACTATATAAACTCTTATTTAAACTTCAGTATGGATTATCACCCCAAAACTAATGGTGAATCTGGATAAACTATCTAGACACTTGATGACATGATGAGAGAATGCTCGATGCACTTCCAAGGATGTTGGGATCAACATCATCCACTAGTAATATTCTTCTATAGTAATAGTTTCCAATCAAGCATCAAAATGGATCCATATGAGTCCCTTTGTGTGAATAAAGGTAAGACATCTCCAAAATGAGATGAAGATGGTGAATGAAAGCTGATGGGTCCAAAAATAGTCAAGGAAACAGTGGAAAATGTGAAGTCCATTCAACAAAACATCATGTCTATTCAAATTCAACAGAAGTGATATGATGACAATTATTATTTAATCCTATAGTTTTTAGCCATAGATAAAGTATTGCTTTATGTATATCCATATAAGATAGTCTTGATATTTGGGGAAAAGGGAAAGCTAATCCCCAGGTACATCAGACCCTTTGAGATTATCGATCACATCAGAGTTGTGTCTTATCAACTAGCACTCCCACCAACCTTTTCTAAAGTACATGAAATATTCCACATATTTCTATTGATTAAGTACATACTAGATTCCTCACATGTATATAATTTAATGGTGTTATATTTGGAAAATGATCTCTCTTATGAGGAGTAGTCAGTGAATATATTCAACCATAGAGACAATATTCTACACAACAAGAAAACTCACATCTTTAAATTACTATGGTGAAACCATAAGTATGAGGAGGAGACATGGGAAATAGAGGAATACATGAAGTAGAATAACCCTCACATGTTTTCTACTATGTTTGTAAAAATAAATTTCATTGGAAAAAATTTATTAAGGGGGGAAGAATTCAACGGACCAAAATTTTATCAATGACATTTCCCCACCGAATATTTTTTTTATATAATATTTTATAATTCACACACACTAGATGATATAATTGAAAAAAATTATTTAACTTCCTTGAAAATTACATTTAGAGAATACAAATTTCCAAAATAATTATAATTTTTACAATTTGAAAAAAATATAAAATAAGATAACAATAATATAAACATTTTAATCTTTTAAATCCCCTATAATTTTCAAACTCATGCGCCTGTAAGGGGAACCACGAGCTAGGTTTTCCCTCGTCACCACCTATTTCCTCGTCTGGATCGGTGCGACCCTCCTTTACTCTTGTAAAGTTTGTGGTGGTCGACTTCTGTTGCAGCGGTGTCGGCGAATTTGTGGACTTGGTTTCCCAGGGGATCTGCACCGTGGCTGACCAGTCCTCCCAATTCCTCCTAAGCTAGATAGGGTTTCTCATGGAAGCGTGGTGTCGACCCGTGGCCGAGATCTAGCTCATGCAGCTTTAGATTTTCTGTCTCATCCTTGGTGTGTGCGGTGGGAGGTTGAAATGTTCTTAGTGAGTGAATCTAATGGTGGCAATAGAATCTGGTTTGCAGTGGCTTTCCTCCTGGTGGAATGGTGATGTCTCTCTGAATTTTGGTTTTTTTGCAATAATTTTTTATTTTTTAGGCGTTTCGGTTCATGGTGCTTCATTTGTACATCGGTTATTAGGCTTCGATTTGGTCTTCTTTTGGATTTCTAGTTATTTGAGATCTTGCTAGTGGATGGGTGACCAGTTCTTCGGTGTTGCGATGGGAATTTGGTTCTGTTGCATGTGCCAGTAGTGGCTGGTTTAAAGGATAGGTTATGCAATTCTGGATGTATGGTTTATTAATTTTGAGTCTCCTGCCTTTTGTGTTGTCTACGGGTTAATTATCGAGAAGCAGTGGAAAGGGTGGTAGTGCTGGTTAAAGTTGAATTGGTGATATTTTCTGATTGTGATGAATTCTGATATTTTGGATGTGAGTCTGTTGTAGTCCTAGTGTGAGTTTGAAATTTTTTTAGGTCACTTGTGGCTTGTGGTCTTGATCCATGAGACAGTTCTTTCTGTTTACTTGCTAGGGACTGGCCCAGATGAGGTTTAGAGCTGGGAGAATTCTCCTTCTCATCGCTATTTGGATTTGGAAGTTTGAGAGGGTATGGGGTTTGACTTCGGTACCGGGCCCGTGTATTCTTGCACGGGACAACTAGCCAAGCAGTGACGAGAAGGTGGACGCTGATCGTATTACTTCTCTACTAGGGTGGGGCTTTTACTTTCTCTTGAATTAGAGTGTACTTGATCTTGATGATCCTGGCCCATGGAGGCATGGTTGTTCTTTATGTGTTTGATGTCGTTATGGTTTCTCACTTTTCCTCAAAAGTGCTTTTGAAAAAAAATATAATTTTCAGTCATGAACAACAAAATAGAAATGAAAAAGAATATTAGTATCAAAATATTAATATTTAAAATGAAAATATATTACCTTTAGAAGAAATAAAATTTAATTAATAATGAATTTAATTACGAGTTATATAGAGTAATTCAAGATCACATATGACCATTACAAATATGATCATTGGAATAGTAATCTGACTGATGGAATAGTAACATGACCATTAGGGTTCTAGTTTGATCGCTAGGAATATTAACTTGACCATTATAATTGTATCATCACAAATGGAAGTGTAAAATAATATCTATATATCTGATAAAATTAAAATATGGAATATTTATATCATGATACATGTAAATAAATGTTTTAAAAATGATAAATTAAGTTTTCATATTTTTTTGAAACCAAAATGTTTAATTTTAATTTTTATAAAAAATATAAAGAAATAAAAGAAATTTTATTTTTATAAAATAATTTTAGAAGTTAATATCATGTTTTATTATAGTTATAAAATATTTTTTTTCAAACCATAAGTAATCTTTCAAAGGGCCATAAAATTGTTCATAATAATAAAATTCATATCTTTAAAATAAATGAGGATTTTATTTAAAAATTTAATATATCATATATAGAAAATTGTTTTATTAATATTGATTTCATTTTTTTTAATCTACATGTTGAGAAATGGTTAGGGTTAGTTTTTTTTTAAAATAACTGATTTTTTGGTGAATAGTGAATAAAGATAAAATAAGATATTTAAAAAGACAAGATAAATACATGATATTTTGATTTATGGATGATGTAATAACCCATTAGTTAAAAATAACATGTACTAGTTACTATATATAGTCACAGGAAGTAATACTATAGGTATTGTTGAGCTAAATTAAAAAACTAAATGACATAATATTCAAAACACCTTTATCCTCTTATAAACACTAACACTCACAACCCACTATCCTCACAAATTATAAATATTTTATCTTGAAAATTACCTTACCCAATCCTCTTCCATACATACTTGTTCGATTTCTCTCCCCAAAAGACCATTCCAATGTTCCTTATGTGGAATCCCAAGAGGAGACATCCAATAGAAAAGGTAATCTACAAAATTGATTGTTTAATTTTTTCTTCCTCCTCATCCACTAAAAAATGTTCATCCAATACATAATAATAAATATATAATATTATATATACCATAATTTTAATTAGTTAATTTAATATCTACCATCTATCCCATTCTCTTTCCCTCATTTGATTCCAAAATGAAATCATTGTTTACAATATGGTCGGTCCACTGCATCCATAAACAACATAATTAATTTTTCTCTACCACCTTAAAGGATGGTTAAAAAGATTATTTTATAATAAAATTTTATTATAATAAGTATTTCATAACTAATATCATATTATTTAATGTTTTAATAATCATTTAATTAAGTAAAACGAATATAGTTCATTATGGTTGGTGAAACGACCTAAATGAACTACCCACATGACGCTAATGTTTTCTCTATGATAATTGTCTGTTTTTCAGAACTCATATGGGTATTTGGAAGATTTAAATTTTTTGAAACACATTAATAAAATTTACTTTTACTTAAGGATTATTATTCTTATTTTATAAGAAAACTAACAATTTTTCACCAATGATCTGACCTTGTAACCATAAAATAAATTCTCTCAGTACAATGAAATTAAAATTTATATATCATAGATTTAGTCTTAAATGACCCTAATAAAATTATATTTAATAAATTATAGATATAAAACCGTCTTAATAAAATAGTTAATGAATCTAATTTAACTATATTTTATTTTAAATGTAAGTGTAGAATGATTTTGTAACCTAAGGTAAAGGGATCTTTGCAAACCACCCTTTTGGGGTTATGAAATTTCCCTATATAAGTCAACTTATATCTCCCTTTTATGGTATTAAATTAATCTAAATAATATATATAATTATATTACTTATAGAACTACCTTATTCTACCTTCCTTTTATGGGTTAATAAATTCATTAAGTTCATTTCTCAAATGAATTATTCAAAATCAAACCCGATTAAGGGTAAATTTTCTATACCTTTATACTTTTATGTAAAAATAATTTAAATTCAATATTTCCAAATGAAAAATATTTTTTTAGAACCCTTAGTATGTAATAATATTTGTAAATAGAAAATATTTAAGTCCTTCTTCTATTTGGAACTTTTCTGAAATATCCTTTGATTATGATATGAGGCATGATTCTGTAACCCATTTCTTTCCATGGGTAAATCGTAGGTTTATAACGTATGATTGATTTACTTTTTTGGAACACATAATCATGTACATGTTATGAAGGGTTCATCTAGATAAAACTCCAATTCATGGGGTAATGTTTTTGTATCATGAGATATTATGTATGTGATTAGGGAGTGAACCTAATTGATGAATGTACTCTATCCATGATGTGATATTGCCTTAGTGGTTACCCTAGACATATTTTTTTTCTTGTTTTATGATAATACCAATTTCCTATGTTCAGATTATATTATGGTACTATATTGTTTATGTTATGATTCCATGTGATTATTCATGAGACTTCTCTTTTATAATATCATTTCATGTCATTTGAATCACATGTTGTGCTTCATTATAATGTTTATTACCCTTCCAGGATTTATAACACACCCCTTTCTTTTATGTATTCCCCAGGTTATCATATATAGTTTTAAGAGATCATTATGTAGATTAAAATATTTTTTTCTTTAGATTATTTTGATGTATTATGAACCCTATCTTCTAAATACACTAGGCCTCACGGTCTTTGGGTTGTGTTTATTGGACATTCATATTAAAAATCATGTAGCAATATGTATAAAAGGAATTGATCTCTATATTCACCATATGTTGAAAATGTAATTATTAGGTATTTTAATTTATCAAGGATGAAATTTTGGATATCAAATACATATAATTAAGAGTTTTTTGGATTTTTTCGAGACAATATTTTAAAATATTTATCTCCATATCCAAGTTCAAATTTTAAACGACTTTGATGGTTATCGAGAGGACCATGCATAAATATATTATCTAATAATGGTTATGTAATTAAAATTTTTATATTATATAAAAAGAAATATTTTGAACACAATATGATACAGAATAGTTTCATTACTCTTATGGAGAAAGTGATGCATGTATTTTATATTGTTGAAAAAATCTAATTTATGTGAACATGGCATACTTTGGCATAATCAAATATATATGAGAGTTATATTATATAATATTCCATGTGATATTTTTTTTATTCATATTTGTTGATGAAATTGATTAATTGTGATTCATTAAAGTTAATTTATATAAGGAAGGGTATAAGGATAAACCATTCAAAATGTAATCAAATCCTATATAATTATTTTCTGCCACAGATACTGCACACCAAAATTCCCAATTTTTCGTATTGACTAAAAAAATATAGAGAAAAATGGTTATTCCATTGAGGATAAATATTTCATTGGGATTATAATAGTCAAATATTTTCAAGATTTTAAAATTCATTCATTAATGATAATAGATTTCAGAATTGTCAAGATTTCAAATCTTATAAAGGCTTTCCTAACTATAAAATTTTATTTTTTCCAATGGCTTTCACAATTTTCAAAGGTTTTCTAAACTGGAAAAATCATCCATTACTATTAGACATTATCAATTGCAAAATTATTTTCTGAATGTCTATATATTGTGGTTATGAAAGGCTTGTGTGACTAAAAAAGACTTTCATGACTACCAATGACTTCCATTGATGCCAAAGGCTTTTAGGACTACTAGAATTTCATGACTTCTCATATTTCAGGATTATCACATTTTCACGTGGTTGAGATTTATTTTTGAGAAAAAAACTATTGTTCATTGCAATATGTATTATTTGAAACAGGTTTACCAATTTTCCATTATTACTTGTTGAATTATAGTTTTTCACACATTTAGTTCCACATTAAATAATTTTCAATGAAAAAATAGTGTAAAATAATAACTAAAAATATATTAAAAAAATTAATTTTTTCTTGTAGTGAAAATTAATTACATAATAGTTATTTAACATTTTTATAATAAAATAATTATTTTTATTATTTTAGAAAACTATGGACCTAGAAAAAATACTAGTTTTTACAAGATCACGATTGGGTAAATCACTATATAAATACACACAATTCTATTATAAATCATATACACATTGAGCATGTTAGAAAATTTATATCATTTTCATCGTAAAATTTAAAATTTGTGTTAGAATGGAAAATTATGTATCCTTATAATAAATTTGATCTCATGAGATTTGATACATTTGGTATTTTTTCAGTTCATCTATTATGTTTTTGTTTTCAGAAATATTATATTTTTTTGTATCGATATGGTTATCACAATTTAGTATAAGGTAGAAAAATTTTGGTTCCAGATCCATCATTTCTAAAGCTTGTATGTGAGGGTTTTATACCATCAACCTAGGAAACAAAAATCAGAATGATAATTAGAATCTTGAATTGGTATCATCAAAATTTTCTTATTTCTTGAAATTTTATAAGGAATCCATATATCCTAGAATCTTGAAAAACAAATTAATAGCTGTTATGAAATTTATGTCTATTAAATCATATATCTTAACTTCAAATAGTCGTTTTAATCAAATATTTTATGTGGTTAAATTGATGTTTCTTGAGGGAAATACACAACCTATAAATTTATATGAAAGCAAGAAGTTTGTCTATAATTTTGGTCATGGTTTTCAGAAGAACCATTAATGTTATAATGATTTCGTCTTTTATTATAGAAAATTTGAAATGTTAGTTAATTATCTATAATGTTTACAATTAAGGTATAACAAGATATGTTAATATTTGTTCTTGTAAAATAGTTATACTATGTATTGATTACACTTAAATTGAAACATATGTTTATGTCTTGAAACATTGATGTGTTGATGAAATTACATAATTACAATATTTCTATAAGTTGAATATTGAAATATCCATATGATAGAGGTTCATGGAAACCCTTTGATCAGAAGAATTCATAGTTTTCTTTAAAACCTCATAATATATGGGTACATATTTTTAATGATGATTTATATTCATTTAGTTCTTATGACAATAAATATTCATGTGGGAATATTTTTGCAACACCATATAACTTACCTCCTTGGATGATGTAGAAGATACTATGTATCAATTTTTCATTATTAATTCTAGGATATCTAAATAAGAATACTAATGTTTATTTGAATCCATTGATTGATGAGTTAATTTTATTATGGAGTGATGGTGTAACTATAAATGATATAGTTAAAGAATAGAATTTTAAACTAAAAGGTCAATTAATGTGGAACATTAATGAATTTATATTATATGGTAGGTTATATTGATAGAGTAAAAATGGTTCAAAATCCACTCCTTATTTCATGGGTGATAACAAGGATTTTTTTGAATTTCAATTAAATAAATACTTATTTCTTTAATCATTATCTCATATTTATTCATCTAGATTATCCTTTTTTAAGGAATATAAATAATTTTACAAATGGTATAATTGAAAAATATAGAATCCAATATTTCTTTCAGGTATTCAAATAAATCCAACCATCTTTTCATTACATCATATTAAATTTGTAAAAACTATAAGCTAATAAAAAATAAGTGTCTTTGGGAGAGATCAAAATTGAAAAAATAAACTATTTTTTGGATAAACCATATTGGTATGATTTTTTGGTTCACTAAATGTTAGATGTAATATATTTGTTTGTAAAAATTTGTTTATAAAATATTATCTACCATTTTGGACTCACCTAGTAAGACTAAAGATACTCTAATGGAATATTTAGTTCATACCTAAATTAAACCATGTCCCAAAATTGAGTAATTTGAAAATATCAAATCACAAAATTTAATAAATTCTTATGAAGCTTATACACTTGGGAAAGAAAATTGTTTATTGTTATGATCGTGGATTAGTGATTTTATTTTCTCAAAAGAGAATGACTATAATTTGTATCACCGTGTCATAATGAATATATTACTAGGTTAAAATCCATGACTGTCTTATCATAATGGGAATATGACTTCCTATGTGTCTTATAGGGTTGTTGAATTATTTGGAATGATATGTGTTGACTAAAATATCATATTTTTAAGACACATTTTTGTCAAAACAAAAAACTATTTTCCATTAAGTATGCTATAAAAAAATATTGTTCTAATTTTATGTAAATTGGATAAAAAAATATATTTTTGGATATTATTGATTTAGTAGAGCATTTAATATTACCTTCTCTATATGAAGAAGAATATATTTTGTCTATATTGTTCGGATGTTTTTCCCCATAGGAGTGATGTGTCAAAAATAAAGGAAAGTGGAATATAAAAAAGCATCAATTGAAGGGTTAATTACATAAGCATACTTACAGGAGTACATTTCAAATCTCTACCCTTATTATTTTCAATCTGAATATAATTGCTAAAATAATTAATTTGGTCATAATGAGGGATATTTTTATGATTTTGTATGACATCGATTATCAATATTTACTCATCCTTTTATTAGTTTTGTTAGTGATCATGTATTATGGATTTAGTTTTTAAATAACCTTTAGAATAGAGCTATAGAGAGATAATCTAAGGCTATCATTGACGAGACTTGTGTATCACATGAGCATGATTACATCCTCACCCAACCTTGGGAAGTATTATTCACTTTCAAGAGATTAGATAATTTCAAGAGGACATAGTACTCTATTTAACATAATCAGAGGAGATATGATGTCACATATAGAGCTGGGATTTTTACATTTACTATACGTCATTGATAGTTGGTAAGTAATATTATTTAATATTATATATACATATATCTACTTTTAATATTAAATTTATATGATAAATTTATAATGTTTGTGGTTGAAATAGTTGTTATAGAGTTTGATGTGTACATGAAGACACACACTAATAAAAGTACTTAGTAGATTACTGGTTATATACATTGAAATATTGTTATTAGTATTTTATTTTATTTTATTAAAATAAAATAAAATAAATGTTTTATGTTTTAAATTTATATTTATACAGTTGCAGGGGGCATATGAAACACAAATTTATCATATGCGGGAGAGTCCAACCAAGGTAGATAGTGGGGATGAGGCCTCATGTGATTCATATTTTAATGAGGTGGATTCCCTATTGGGAACAATGATTGGTATTCATAATGGTTGACTGATCAGTATTAATTCATGATTTGATCTGGATAGTTATTATGATATTGATGTAATGTTATCATTTAGCTAATATGGAACTCATGTGGGATCATTGTCTTTCATTTATATAGAGTATGATATGAGTATGTGATCATAAAATGATAATATATATAGACTGATCAAATATCTAAAAGAATAGTAATATCATCAGAAGTTTCAATTTCAGCACAAGGAGAAACATCGATAGTAGTAGGAGTAGTATAATGATCCAACGATGGAGTATATATGACAAATTACATGCAATTTAAGGATGAAGTTCCCTATACCTGATGTATTTTATCACCCTCCAACCTCAAGTATATTCTTATTATGTTATATGTTACGAACATTTTTTATATTATATGTGTTTTAGTTTTTTAATAAATCTTATCTTGCAAAATGTTTCCAGTAAATTTTAAATTTTTCACTTATTTACATATATTTTTGGAGGACTCATAATTTAGTTGAAAATAATCATTTTAAACAAATATTTGAATCCATATCAAATGATTTTTACAAATATAAATATTAATTTATATTTGGGAAATAATTATGAATCAATCGCAAATAAGTTGGGAGGAAATTACTTGTGACAAGCTAAATGATTTTTTATTAATATTATTTGTTGTGCCTAAATTATTCTATCACAAATAAAATCACCTTTCAAATAATTATGAGGTACTAACAAATATAATTATAATTATGATTTAATTTTCCATGAAATGATATTTTAAATAGATTCCCATCACAAATTACTCTTTGTGAAGATAATCCTTCACAAATAACCCATTTTAAAAATGGAATTATTTTCATTGTTTTGTGATTTACTCAATATAAACATCATTATTATTAGATGAAGATTAATATTTTTAAAATGTTTCCAAATACTATGATTAACTCAGTATAAACATAACAGAAGTCATATATTTAAACTCATTAACACAAGTAATAAATTACATTTTTTGATTTCTTTATAATAAGACCATGTAGAACATAATGTTTTGATCTACACATTCTCATATCTTTGATTCACAATATTCCATTTATTATATTTTATAGATTTTCCCATTTAGATATATTTCACATTTCCACATTTATAACATGTATTCTCATATTTTGTGGAACCAAAGTGATTTTTCTTTTGATTCCATAAAACATTTTACTTTTTCATGTGAAATAAGATAGAATTATGATAATCCTTTATTCAAAATGTGTAACAATTTTTACATATCCCTCCCATAAATACAATTCAATCTTTCAATATTTTAAATAAATCTCATTTTTTATTAATGTGGATTCATTACCATTATTATATATTTTAGAGATTCTTTAAAAATTATGTCTCAAACCATTAATAAAAATAAATTCTTTTCAAATGAAATTTTCTTTAAGAAAAATTCTTTTGATGTTTAATGGCACATTATTTTTATATTGTTTGTCCCAACCATAAATATTCTAACATACATTCTACAAGTTCCTATTAAATTATCATAAACTCTAAATAATTTTAAATGTATTATGAACTATCAGTTTATATCTATTATTTTATATAATTTATATTTTTTTGTGTTATAATTTATAATTATATTTTTAAATATTATACATATATAATTCCCACATGTAAAAAGTGATAAATTATATGAATACCATTCATGTATTTAGTTATTTAATTTTTTGTATGAATACTTTTAAACCAAATAGAATGAATATGAATAAATAAAGGTGGATGGAAGTTATATGAAAAATGAGTTGGGGGATGGGGTAAAATAGTTCTTTAAGTTTTCAATGGAGTATATAAATGGCCCTTCGCACATAACTTCTCCATGCTTACATTGTTTTTTAATTAGGAATAATTTATCCAAATGAGTTGTAAAAAAAATTGGATTTTCATAGAATAGATTGAACTTATAAATATTGGACTATACATGGGGAAGAATTTAATATATCTAGGGACTTGGATAAACCTATGCTCTACTGATCATCATATATGTGTAAAATGGTAAATAATGATGAATATCTTATTTATAAAATGAAAAGGGTACATAAATATGTCCTTTACGATTATGAAATGTTCATAGAGAAGTTAATGTGTTTTTTAAATATCTCATTATATGTTGGTGCTAATAAATATACAACATTTATAAATGTACTGAAGCTATAAAATTTTAATGGTTGAAAAAATGTAGAAACAATAGATTTATAGAATTACTTGATCTATTGAAAGATTTGTTATCGTAAGATAAAAAGAATCATTTTAAAATGTATAATGCTAATCCAATATTATTTTTGATAGGTATGATATATGAAAGAATACATTCCTCTAGAATTGACCATATATTGTTACACCAAAACCACGAATCACTTAAAAATTCCCTAAGTCCGTTATGGATCGATACAAGAATTATGAATCAAGTATTTTATAATGTGAATTGTAATTTCAAATAATTTAAAGGTTTAGAAGACTATATGGGATTGGGGATACCGTATGGTAATTATCATGGAACATGGATAAAATAATTCATGATGGGAAACTTCATCACCCAACACTCTCCTTGATTAAAGAAAATTGATTATGGGTATCCCAAATTTGGAAACAAGTAGGTAAAATTTGATATTTTTCTATTAATATATGGATATAATTATTTTGGTGTAGATGTAATCACTCATAGTGTATGTCCAGTTATGACGGTAAATTATAACTTCCCACTATGATTATGCATAAATCATGATTATATTATTTTTTCTTTATGTATATCAGGACAAAAAACTCATGGTATTGGTATTTATATTTATTTTAATACATTAATTGGAGATCTAAAATTGACGTGAGATACAGTTATTACATTGTAAAATGGTCATATAAGTGAACATTTTACATTGAGAGCCATGCTTTTTGGTAAGATAAATGTATTTATTGATAATGGTATTTTTACAGGATATATCATTAAATTAATTTTAGTGTGTTCCATTTTTGAATAAGGTATACACTCAGTTAGGTTAAAATATTCATTAAAGATACTATTCTTGGGAAACCATAAAATTTTACCCTGATGAAATAAATACCGATATTTGGGCACATTATTTTATGGAATTAACTAGAGGTAATAATAACTTCTCCATTAACAGGTGAATAAAATTTTTAATAAGTAAATGTTTTTTTCACCTTTTTGCAAAAATAGGTTAGTTTTTTTGAGTTATATTACGATATGTTTTTTTGTTTTTCATACATTTTATTGATGTCATGTATATAGAAAAAAATGTATATGACATTTTTATTGGTACGTTACTAAATCCACCCAAAAAATAGAATTAAAGCTAAGTTGTACACAATTATTATGGGGATAAGGGAATATTTTTTAAAAATTAATTGGGAAAGGTAGTGTTTTCCTCTTTAGATGACTTACACAACTTCCCAGAAAGAGAGATTTTAGGTTTTAAAATTTATTTATGATGTAATGGTTCTAGAGGTGTATCAATAAAATATAAAAAATATAATTTGTATGAACAATTTGATGTTATAGGGATTAAAATTACTTCACTATAATTTTTTAAAGAAATATTTAACGCATTCAGCTTTATATTTTGTTCTACATAAAATTATATGACACACATTAACTAGACTTATCTTATTTTTAAATACACACACACACATATATATATAGTAAATTTATAAACCTTGTTATTTTTATAAATAAATTTCTATTATATTATGGTAATTGGATATTTTCTTCCAAATATCATTCTATGTTATAATGGTTTAATTAATGGTTCACATAGTTTGAGATATCTGACTATGTGTTCATGTATGTTAACAATTGTTGTACAAAATTGAATGTTATATGATGATTTTGGAAAGTTATTTCAAAAATTGAAACTAGAAGTAATGTTGTATTATAGAATAACATATTTTTAAATAAGTCATTGAATTCTGTATCAACTAACTATATGATATGGATTGCATTGGTCTCCTATACGTTAATAACAACAGGTTCCTTATGGGTAAGGGAATTTATGGAGGATATGTTATCACAATTACCATTATAAATATGGAGACATATTACCATTATGTTTTACATATTAGTGTTGAGGTTTCACTCTAATTACCAATAATTTTATTGATGAAATTTCCCCTCTAAATATATAATTTTTCATGAAATACTATATAATTCACACACACTAAATAATAACATGAACACCATTTTATTATAACAATTTTAACATTATATTTAGGGAATAAAAAATTCCTATATGAATTGAAAGTGTTAAAATGGTATAAAAATAAAATACTAATATAATAATAGAAAGAAAATTTAGATATACTTGAGCACTCATAACAATCGCACTCATGAATAACACCATAGAAATTAACCAGAATATTAATAATGAAATTTTCATCTTGAAAATTAATATATATATATATATATCCATAAAAATAAATATAATTAAATGAATAATGAATGAAATTTTAGGTACTTATATGAATGAGATATCCTATACTACCATTAAAAGTCTAAATATTAGAATAGTAATTTGACCGTTGGAGTAGTAACCCGATTATTAGAATAGTAATATGACTATTAAGAATTGTAACCTAACCATTATAATAGTATCATAACCTATTAAAATATAAAATATTATTTAATAATCTTATAAAATTAAAATATTTTATATTTATATCATGAAACATGTGAATAATTATTTTAAAAATGGTAAAATAAGTATTCATATTTTTAAAACATATATATATTATTTTCATTTTTATAACAAATATAAATTGTTAAAATAAAATTTAATTTTCATAAAATGTTTTTGATAAACTAATATTATGTTTTATTATAATTTTAATATAAATTTATGATACAATTAATAATTTTTATAAGAGTTTGAAAATTGATCATAATAAAGAAAATGTTTTTTTTTCAAATAATTGAGGATTATTTTTAAAAATTAAATTTATAAAAATATAGAAAAATATTTTCAATAAATGGATTTATTTTTTGGAATATACATGCCAATAAATAGTTAGGGTGAATTTTTTGTATTTTTCTAAAGCAGTTCAATTTTTGGTGAATAGTCAAATACAGTAAAATATGATAATTAACATCATAAGATCGATATAATATTTTTTGAGTCATGTAAGATGTAATAACCCATTATTTAGAACTAAAATGAAATATTTAATTTATATAGTCAAAATAATTAATACTACTGGTTTTCTAGATCCAAAATTAAAAACTAAATAATAAAATCTTAAAAAACACCCCTCTCATCCACTTATAAATACTACCCCTCAAAACTCCCTATCCTCACTACTTATAATCATTATTTATTGTAAATTTATACCAAATACTATCCCCAATGTTCTATTTATTATGTTATAAACACAATACTATTCCAAGATTTCTTAAGTTGAATCCTAATAGGAGTCATCCAAAGGAGAATATAATTCCCTCAATCGATTCACTTAATTTTCCTCCTCCCCATCCTATGAACAAATTACATCCAAAATAGAATAATAACTCTGACATATTATATAAAAATTAATTTTATTTTCTTAATTCAATATCTTCCATGTACCTTCTTCTCGTTTCTTCAATTGATTGAAAAATGAAAATACTGTTTATAATATGGTTGGTTCACCATCGCCATAATCAACATATATCATTTTTTATATAGCCTTCAAGGATGGATATAAAGATATTATTATGGTCAAATGTTATTATAATAAGTATTCAATAGCTTATTTAATGTTCATTAATTTTTTAATAATAAGTGAATTAAATAAGACGAATCTCATTCGCGATGATCGGTAAAACTGCATGAATGAACTGACTACATAATGTTATCATTTTTACTAAGTTAATCATCCATATGATAGAACACATATGGGTTTTTAGGACGATTTAAATTTATATAATTATATAAATACTACTTCATTTAACTTTTATAGTTGTATTCACATTTGGAAAGAACATCAATAATTAACCTGTTGTGATCCAAGCTTGGAACCATGAAATTAACACTCTTGAAACAACAAAATTACACATTATATCTCATCTAAATGGTTATAAATGAATAAAATAAAATTATATTGAATAAAAAATAGATTTATAATTTTATAAATTAAATAATTAATTAATGTAATTTTATTATATAGGATGTTAAGTGCATGTGAGGACTGGTTCTGGAACCTAAGGTAAGGGATCTCTCTAGACCACCCTTTTTTGGGTTATAACCTTTCTCTATATAAATTACCTTATATTTATATTTTATGTTAGATAATGATTCTAAATTATGTATATATTTATCTTTCATATATAAATATCTTATTATCTCTTCATTTTATTTGGCAATACATGCCTTATGTTCATTTCTTAAATGCCCTTTTCAAAATCAAACCCGATTCAGGGGAACTTTTCTATCATTTAATTATTTTATGAAAGAATCATTTAAAGAATTTATTCAAAAAATAAACATCATATTTTGAGACCAATTAATATATAATCTAATATTTATGAACAAAATATTTAATTCTTTCTCCTCTTTGGGACCTATATGAAATCTCCTTTGAATATGATATGAGTTAAGATTACGCAATCCATTTCTTTCCATGGGTAAATCTTAAAATTATTCCTTATGATTGATTTTAATTTTTTTGGAACACAGAATATTGTAAATATTTTGACGGGTGTTCTTTGTTAGATCTCCAATTCATCATGTAATGTTTTTTTCTCATGACATGTTATGTATGGGATGAGGGAGTGAACCTAATCCATGAAGGGACTCTATCCACCATGTGATGTTGTCTTGGTGGTTAGCATTAACATATGTCAATGTTGTGTTATATGTTTTTTTCTATTTTACTATGTTTCCAAGATCTTATGATACTATGATATTTATGTTGTTCTACCATGTAATTATTATTTAACCTTCCCTTTTATGATATCATGTTGTTCTATTTGGCTCACATGTTATGCTTCATTACCTTGTTTATTCACATACTAGGATTTATAACTCACCCCATACTTTTATATATTATGTAGGCTATCCTATGGAGTTTTAATAGACTAAAGGGATTTAGGATGTCGTTAATAATAACCAAATAATGATGTTGTGATTTTTTTCTTCTAATGAATTATGATGTTATTCTTCCAAATACACTAGGCCTTACGGTCTTTGGGTTGTGCTTATTGGATGTTTATGTTAAAAATAAATTAAAAATATGTGTAAAATTATAGGATTTCAATATTTGGTATCAGAGAAAGGATTAGTTATTTTTGGGGATTAAGATTACAATAATTTTATAAGAATCTTGGGGATAAGTTCAAGTATAGGAGAATATATTAAAATCTTGGTGAATTATATAGAGAGTGGTTTCCAAGAAATTATATCCATGTCTTGATGATGTGGCACTAGAAAAGATGTACTAAGGAGTAATAACCCTAAAAAGGGTTCATTGGGTATTAACTTTGTCTTCACCTTGTGTATGAAAAAGAGGCATTGTTCCACACCTACTTTGATATTCCAAGTAGATATTATTTAAAAAATTAAAAAACCCTTTATGAATAATTATGAAGGACTTGAATAGATTGTTAGGTTAGAAAAACTAATTTGAAAAATTACCATGTATAACCTAGATTTAAACATACTGGAACATAAGTTAGGATATACTTTTTGTTTTTTTCTATGTTCATAGTATCCCTTTTACAATAATTTTTAGTTTGGGTATTTTCAACGGTTTTTTATTTTAGTTAATGATGGAAAATATGAGGAACCATGAAAACAAACTATGTGATAGACAATTTTATGATTTCTATAAATATATGCCTAAATTTATAAGAGTAGTATATGGTAACTTCAAGGAAGTAGTCTCTCAACTGACTCTTGATTTTGAATAATAACTCAAATTTTGTAGAACACATACCATCTCCTAAGAAAGATAATGTTGTGGATGAGTCCTTTGTGTGATAAAAGCCTCCTTCCATTAGTATTTTTTCTAATCCCCTCATCATAGAATAATGTATTAAATCCCTTGGGAAGAAATTCTTCATCCTCTAATTATCATAACAATAGAAATCCATGGTAGGTTTCTATCATATTTAAGGGGAAAACGATTAGTGTTGAGAATAGATCAAGATCATGAAGTCTAAATAGGTAATTGATTCTATGGAATGGGGAGTATTAAAGAAAATATTTTTTCAATAAATGTTTTTCCTAAACTCTCGGTCATAAAATAGAGAGGGAGTTTCATGGATTGAAGTAGAAGGAAGATGAGTCTATAAGGGCGTATGAGGAAACATCACATGGTTTTCATGGTACGCCTCTGGCTTTGTCATCAACATTAAAAGTATTATATACCACATATCTAGTGTATTAAATACAATTATATGAAAATATTTATAAATAAGATACTTTTATAAATATGATGATATTTTATGGTCTTCTATTAATGTTTAGATATTGATCGATGAATCTCATTTGTATCATGGGGATAGAGATAAAAAGTGTAAAATAGAGTTTTCTTGAGGATGATCATAAGATAAATCTCATGGAGGTAAGAATACCCAACTACCCACATGTCAAAAATTCGAAAAGAAGAATCCTAAAAACAATCTCAATGGAACCTGTAGATGCTTCAAATATGAGAAAGATGGGCATCAAGATAATCATTACCAATGGAATATAATGAATCCCACTAATGAAATAGAGGAACATAAGTTAAATATAAATACTCAGCCAATGGTACAATGTTTCAACTATAAGGAACACAAGAATTATATAGACCAATTCCCTAATCCAAGGGTTATTGGAAACAATAAAAGTTAATAACTTCCAATGCCTAGAGAGAAAGGAAGGTCATATGTTAGAACTAATGATGTGGTGGACCCCAATAATGATGTGGTGATAGGTACACTAGTTATTAATTAAAGAATATACAATGTAATTTCGATTTTGGTTCTAAAAAATTATTCATATCTTTGAAATTTATTAAAACTATTCAAATACCATCTCAAGAAATGTGGGTTTAGTTGTAAATGAGAATATAAAATAGGGAAATTTTTTTATCCGAAATAGATAACTCCTCCTTTGTCAATATTTATTGACCAAACCTTCCAAAAAAACTTTTCTTACATCCTTTAGTGTATTTTGATACTCTATTGGGCTTGGATTAGGTTTCCTTACATAAATACAACATCAACTATTAGGAGAGAGAGATCACTCTTTACACCCTAAGATATCCTCCGTTTTTGTACAAGTGTATAGATGATGATGAATGTCATATGGAATATTCATCCCATGTTTGTATAATATTTACATGATAGAAAGTATATTTAGCTCAAAGGATTGAGACCAAGGATAGACTCATGAATGAAGAAATGAACATTGTGAGGGAATATATTGATGTATTCCCTAAAGAATTGTTTGGTCTTTTGTATAAATATGATCGAGGATGAGTTCTCAATCGAACATATACCTGTATCTATAATGATATCTTAAACTCCCAATATAATGGACACCATTGAGTTATAATAACTAGAGAATAATATCCAATAGAATCAAGATAAGGGTTTTTTATACATGAGTGCTTCATCATGGGGTGTGTCAGCCCAATTTGATAAGAAGAATTGTGGATCAATGAACCTTTTCATTGAATATCATGATCTAAAAAAATCAATAACGTATAAGTATCCCCATCTATAGATAACTGAATTGTTTGATAAACTCAATGGGGCCCAATATTTATCTAAGGAAGTCCTTTCGTCAGGATATCACCAAATAAAGGTGAAGAAGGAATATATTCCCATGGCTACCTTTTGAGTGAGGTATGGACAATATGAGTACATGATGATATCCTTAAGAGTCACTAATTCCCAATAAATATTTATAGACATAATGAATAGTTTATTTTGAGATTACATATAAAAATTTATGGTAGTATCTTTCAATGATATTTTGATATACTACAAGTGCAAGGAAGAGCACAAGAGGCATTTAAATATTGTGCTAAAGACATTGTAAGATGATAAGTTATATGAAAAGTATATTAAATGTGAGTTCTGGATGGAGGACTATAATTATATGGAAGTTTTATTACTAGGAAAGAGATATTTGTGGGCCATTCTAAGATTAATTTAATTGAGGAGTGGCTCATACCAACATCTATCATGTAGATCCATAGTTTACTTGCACTAACATGGTGTTACTGATGATTTTTGAGAAACTTATCACGATTTTCAAACCTGCTATCCAACATTACTCAAAAGGGATAATTTTTTTATAACCTGATGAATGTAAAGAGAGATTTATGGAATTGAAAACGTGGCTTATCACTTCACTAATCTTCATACAACTCCCGAGTGATGAACTTTTTAATGGTATATAATGATGCTTTAAAGAATTTATTGGGTTGTGAATTGATGTATTATGATAAAGTGATAGCCTATTCCATAAGGATTTTGAACATTCATGAGAATAGCAATCCAATAAACAATCTGGAGTTGGCTATCATAATCATAAAATTTAAAATTTGGATTTATTAGGTCTATGGGGGAGAAGTGTGAGATATATAAGGATTATAAGATCCTAAAATATATATTCACATAGAAGTGGCATAATATGTACTAGAGAATATGTTAAAACTATGGGAAAAGTGGGCATTTGCGACAAGTCAGTGTCCCGTTGCAAATAATCCATCAGGAAGGTTTTTTGCGATGGGTTGATGGTTCTCATCATAAAAGATTTGGTATGAAATGCACACCAAAACGTGGAAAATTGTATTTTCGATGGGCAATAGTAGCCCGTCGCAAATACCCGACGGTGTTTTTATTATTTGTGATGAGATTTATATCCCGTCACAAATAATATGTCATCATGTGGTCTTTTGCGATGAGCTCCATCGCAAAAGTCTTTTTTAACCAGTGGGTATTTGCAACGAGATTTATATCCCGTTGCAAATAATATGTCAGCAGGTGGTCTTTTGCGACGGGCTCCGTCGGAAAAGACTTTTCAACTAGTGGGTATTTGCGACAGGTCCCGTCGCAACTAGTACTATTTGCGACGGGACAACGGTTGGAAATAATCCCATCACAAATAATCTCGTTGCGGCTAATCTAACCTATATATACTCCACCTGTTTTTCCTCATTCCACTAAATTCTCTACTCTCTCTCTCTAGTGGAAAATTTTCTCTCAAATTTTTTCATAGTTTATAATTTTAATTCCGGGAATTATTCACAGCTTATATCTTTCAAAAGCTTCAGTTTTATGGTATTTATCTACTTCTTTGATTTTTTACTTAATTCATTTTATTTTATTTTAGTTATAATTATTGTTAATTAGCTGTAATTAAATTAAACTAGAATTAGATAGTTTTATTTATCATTTTGTATGTCAATTTTTACCAATAATTATGTGTGATTAATAAGAATTAATAGTTATTATATTAATTTGTAATAATTAGTATTAAATTTCCATAATTAGTACTAAATTGAAATAATTAGAATTAAATTATAATAATTAGTATTAAAATGTAATAAATTGTAATAAATTGCAATAATTAGAAATGAATTGCAATACTTAGTAAAAATTACAATAATTACTAATAAACTGCAATAATTAGTAATAAATTGCAATAATTAATAAAAAATTGCAATAATTCATAATAAATTGCAATAGTTATTAATAATTATTAATAAATTGTAATAATTAGTAATAAATTGTGATAATTAGTAGTAAATTGAATAATTAGTAAAAAATTGCAATAATTAGTAATAAATGGAAATAATTTGAAATAACTTACAATAATTAGTAATAAATTGTAAAAACTAGTAAAAAATTGCAAAAAATAGTAATAAATATGAATGATTAGTAATAAATTCGAATAATTTGTAATAAATTCGAATAATTAGTAACAAATTCGAATAATTTGTAATAAATACGAACAATTAGTAATAAATTACAACAATTAATAATAATTATTAATAAATTATAATAACTAGTAAGAAATTATATTAATTACTAAAAATTATAATAATTAGTAATAAAACAAAATACTTAGTAATAAATTTTAATAATTAGTAATAAATTGTTATAAATTCTAATAATTAGTAATAAATTCTAATAATATTTAATAAACTCTAATAATTTATAATAAATTCTTATAATTTGTAAAAATTTGTAATAATTAGTAATAAATTACAACAATTAGTAATAAATTGCAACAATTAGTAATAATTTGCAACAATTAGTAATAATTTGCAACAATTAGTAATAATTTGCAACAATTAGTAATAATCTGCAACAGTTAGTAATAATTAGAAATAAATTCTAATAATTAGTAATAAATTGTAATAATAAGTAATAAATTGTAATAAATAATAATAAATTTTAATAATTAGTAATAAATTATAATAATTAGTAACAAATTATAATAGTTAGTAATAAATTATAATAATTAGTAATAATTAGTAATAAATTGTAATAATTAGTAATAAATTGTAACAATTAGTAATAAATTGAAAAAATTAGTAATAAATTGTAAGAATTAGTAATAAATTGCAATAATTAGTAATAAATTATAATAGTTAATACTAAATTTCAATAATTGGTAATAAATTGTAATAGTTAATAATAAATTGTAACAATTAGAAATAATTAGTAACAATTGTTAATAATTAGAAATAAATTGTAAAAAATAGTAATAAATTATAACAAATTCTAATAAATTCTAATAATTAGTAACAAATTGTAATAATTAGTAATAAATTGTAATAATTAGTAATAAATTGTAATAATTTGTAATAAATTGAAATATTTAGTAATAAATTGAAATAATTAGTAATAAATTGTAATAATTAGTAATAAATTCTAATAATTAGTAAAAATTAGTAATAAATTCTAATAACTAGTAATAAAATCTAATAACTAGTAATAATTTCTAATAATTAGTAATAAATTGTAATTATTTTTAATAAATTGTAATAATTTATAATAAATTGAAATAATTTTTAATAAATTCTAATAATTAATAATAAATTGTAAATATTAGTAATAAATTGCAATAATTAGTAATAAATTGCAAAAATTAATAACAAATTGTAATAATTAGTAATAAATTGAAACAATTAGTAATAAATTGCAACAATTACAAATAATTAGCAACAAATTGTAATAATTAGTAATAAATTTTAATAATTGGTAATAAATTGTAATAATTAGTAATAAATTATAATAATTAGTAATAATTAGTAATAATTAGTAATAAATTGTAACAATTAGTAATAAATTGTAATAATTAGTAATAAATTGTAATAATTAGTAATAAATTGTAATAATTAGTAATAAATTGAAATAATTAGTAATAAATTGTAATAATTAGGAATTAAATCTAATAATTAATAATAATTAGTAATAAATTACAATAATTAGTAATAAATTATCATTATTAGTAATAAATTGCAAACATTAGTAATAAATTACATCAATTAGCAATAAATTTCCAAAAATAATAACAAATTTCAATGATTAGTAATAATTACTTATAAATTGTAATAATTAGTAATATATCTTAATAATTAGCAATAAATTGGGATAATTAGTAATAAATTCTAACAATTAGCATTAATTACTAATAAATTCTAATAATTACTAGTAAATTTTATTAATTAGAAATAAATTCTAATAATTAGTAATAAATTCCTATAATTAGTAGTAAATTCTAAAAAGTAGTAATAATTAGTAAAAATTCATAATAATTAGTAATAAATTCTAATTATTAGTAATAACTTCTAATAATTAACATTAATTTGAAATAATTAGTAATAACTAGAATAATTAGCAAGAAATTTTAATAAATTTTAACAAATTGTAATAAATTGGCACGATTTTTAGTGAATTGGCGAATCCCTTTTTCCTAATCCCTTATCTCCTTGAAATTTATCCCACTGAAATCACTATAAAAAATCTATCCTCACGTACGGATATCCATTTTTGTATGCACTATAATGGAGAGCAGCATGGTTAGGCCTTCCTTCTCTCTATATTCATGCATACGAAAATGGATATGCATACATCGGAGTAGATGTTTCATATTGATTTCATCTAGAGAAAGTTGTAAGGAGATGTTCCATTAGGAAAAAGAGGATCTTTTTCCCGAGGACTCATCTCTATTGTGTCCAATTGAAATCACTATAAAAAATCTGCACATAAGTATAGATATCCATTTCTATATGCATGAAGTTGGATTGAAGGGAGGCCTTGTCGCACTTCTCTCCATCTTCGTGCATACAGAAATGGATATCTGTATGTCTGAGAAGATTTTTCATAGTGATTTTATTCAGAGACAGTGGGGTTGAGTCTTCAAGAAAAAGAGATGCCGCCAATCTGTTGGAAATTGTGCCACCGATAATTAATAATTATTAGTAAAAATTAGCTATAATTTATAATAATTAGTGGTAATTAGTATAGATTATTATAAGTTAGTGTATATTAGTAAAGAAGTTTAAAAAATACTATAAATACGTAGGAAATAATATAAATTATTATAATTTGATAGAAAAGAGAATTTAATTGTCTTCTCTTTTTTGGATAGTATTTTTCTTAAATAAAATTATACAAAAAGAACTAATTATTTTATATTTTTAGATAAATATAGAACAAGGAAGTTAACAAAAATCATGATTAGATGACCGTGCTTGGATAAATCAGCACAAGAATCCAAATAGTTCTGGTTTAAATCCTATATATATTAAGGGTATTGAATCTTTCTTATCATTTTCATCATCAAAACCAGAATTTGTTTCAAAATGGATAGTTAAGTGTCCTTGTAAAAAATGTGCTCGGAATATGTTTTGACACATTTGACAACATTGAGGGTCATTTATTGCATTTTTCTTTTCAACCAGATTATGTTTTTTAGTATTAATTTAAAGACATGGAAATTCCATGTAATTTTTTTAATTATATGGAAATTTTACGAATCTGCGAAAATTGATGGTGCATGATAATGTGGCCTGATGTTCCCAGAATGAATTTATGAATTTTTTTTTGGGTAAGTTCAGTAAACATGTGAGCGGGTTTTTGTAACTTTTAAACCGGTGCTCAGAATTGAAATTCGAGGGCACTGTTGAACTCGCAACGCCAGTATTCACTTAAGAAGACCATCACCTCAACTGTAGTCGGTCGAGAGTGAAAGATAAAATTTTGTGTTTTTCGTGAAAGTGTTAAATAAAAAAAATCCTAACATTTTTATTTTAGAAACCCCCTCAACATGGGTTATGGTGGTGGGGACTACCCAAGCCTAAAACCCCTCAATTTTGAATTCCTAATAGTGGGGCCACCTGAACCCTTATATTGGGGGAGGCTCTTAAACTCCCTATTTAATGTGGAGAAGTCTCTTGAAATTCCACCACATTAATTATACTAACACCTATTGATTAATGGTTCCAATTCAAATTATATTAATAAAACCTAATTTAATTTATATTGTCTATTATTTTGTTGGGAGAAGTGTTGGAAAATCACTTGGAGAAACTTTTACCCTCTCCAACGAAGAACACCTCCCAATGAAGAACAACCACTAGAGATCAAATAACAAGTAAACCGACCCCGGGCCGAATCAGAAGAACCTTGCAGAGGCAACCAACATAGGACATCTTCGAAGAAAACGAACCGATGATCAGGGATGCGCCGACATCACCGACTTGACCCCTTCCAACGTCAATGAGCAATCAAGGTATGGGTGTGTGTAAAATTGATCAATGTTAATTTTTCCCCTCAAATTGAATCATCTCCCTTGAGATGCTTGCTACCACTCTAATGTGGAGGGTACAGGCCAAATAAACATGAACTGACCCCTCCGTCGTTCTTCATGAATGGTGTGTTCTTCGTGATGGAAGAAGGCGGCTTTGTGCCACAACGACGAATGAAGAGCGGCCGGTCGAACCTGCCGCCGGACAAGGTGAGGTGAGTGACCGCGCCACGCAGAGAAGACGACTGGCCTTCCGGCCAGATGAGGCAAGTAGTCGCACCATGGCCGCCCCGCCGCACCATGGCTGCCCAGCCAGACTGCGGACTCCACGTCGCTTCCACCGCCCCGTGGCCTCCGCCGCCCTGCGGCCTCCACAGCTTTTGCGGCCCTTGCGGCCTCTACGGCCTCCGCTGCTCCACAGCCTCCACGGCCTCCGCCGCCCCATGGCCTTCACGGCCCCCACGATCTCCATGGAATCCGTGGCCCCCGCGGCCTCCGGAGCCTCCACGGCCCCTGCGGCCTCCACCGCTCTACAGCCCCTGAGGCCTCTACAGCCTCCGCTGCTCCGCGGCCCCTGCGTCCTCCGCGGCCTCCACGGCCCCCACGACCTCTGTTGTTCTATGGCCTCCGCAGTCCTGCATCACCTGCGGCCTCCACGGTCACCCCACCGCCCCACAGGCTGAGTGGGACCCTGCGGTTCGGATCAGGTCAACCTCGTTCGGGTCAGTCCGACCAGGTCGGACCAGACCCGTACCAGTTTAGACCCTTAACTCTCTTTTGGCCATAACGTTGGCACCGATAATCCGTTTGATGAACCATCTACGTCACCATAATCCTTGAGAGAGCATGTCCTTTTGGTATACCTCACTTGATATTTGTATTAAGTTGGGGGTACGGTCGGGTTGGATCAAACACGAATCCAACTGGTCCCTCGGAACTAAAAGGCTAATAACTTACAGACCGGGCATCCGATTGACACACCGTCTATTGCGTTGAGACCCCTATTATGTGGAAGACCTTTGGGATAATTTTTTGTGGGACTTCATGGTAGTTGGAGTATCAACCAATGGAATGAGGAGAATACCCTCCTGGAGATGAGAAATCTTAGTGTAGGAACCCAGTAGCAGGCTGTGTCACGAATAATGAATAGCGATCTTGTGTGGGTCAGCACCGAGCGATCCTATGTGGGTCAGCACTGAGCGATCCTGTGTGGTTCATCACTGATCGATCCTGTGTGGGTTAGCACCGAGAAATCCTGTGTGGGTCAGTACCTAGAGATCCTATATGGGTTAGCATCTAGAGATCCTATGTGGGTCAGCACCGAGCGATCCTATGTGGGTCAGCAAAAAAACCTCTTAATAGAGTAATATGATTGAGTAGTTACATCTAATAATTTTTACTTCTGTACCTAATTTATACCTGGTGTGAGCTGCATCAGCACCTCTGTGGTATTCTTCTGTGTGGTGTACCTATGTGGTACTTACCTTCATGGTGTTCCTTCCTTTATGGAACAGTTGAGCTTTGGTCTGTTTGGTTGGACCCTTTGTTTCCTCATGATTGAGATGGGTATTCTTGGTAAATTAGGTATATGTATGGGAATATACTTAAGTAGGGTTGTTAGTTGACTTCATACTTTGTGGTTTATCCTTTGTGGATTTTGTGAGAACTTGAGGGTCTCGAGCTCCCTTCTGAGTATCGTTATACTCAACCCTACACAGGTTATGCCTGAACCTTGTTGTGTTTGGTGAAGATGATGAACAACGCTGATCAAGGATGAGGGTACTAGGGCTAGACAGGGTCCGGAGATGGATCATATGGCGTGACAGTACACAGAGAAGACGAGAAGACATGGATTGCTGAGGAGGAAATCTGTACCTACCCTTCTATTAGGAACCTCGGAGGACAAACCAGTAGCTTCCTTTCTTTTTCTTCTATTGTATTGTATTTCAGTTGTACTTGTACTATTACTGTTGGGATTGTATTTCATCCCCTTTTTACTTTCACTGCCCTTTTTTCTATATAGTTGACTTGTGTTCATATCTTTTTGTGTGCTTGGTTGTAGGTGTTTACAGGTTATAAAGGCAATTCCTTCCCTGTTATAAGGAATATGCCTTTCGATGCAAGTCTCCAGCCCCTTTCCTATGGAAGGCGGGCTTGGGGTAGTCACAACACGGGCCCCGGGGGACGGGTCGTGACAAATTGGTATTAGAGGAGTCGGTTCTACCGTAGAACATAAGACTCTGATCATTTTTTAACGGCAATAGTGTTAAGTGTATTTAGTGTGCTTATCAGTTTAGGGAATCTAGTGTTGGTGAGGTGACCGACATATCCATACACCAGGACCCTGACTTATGATTTCCGACTCAGTGCAAGAAAACACTGATTACGTGTGTGTTTTCAAAAGTTTTCTTTGTGATCTTCTGAGTCAGCTCACCAGGTATAACTTATTCATTTTTTTTCACCTGTTTCTTTTCAGAATGCCTCCACTCAGACATCTAGCTAGGGTTCCATATATAATACGCACGGACAGCCCACTGAGTGACAAGGCCTCGGTGCAAGGCCTTTTTCCAGTAGAGGCACAAGAGGTACCATTACTCATTGGGCCACCGATGCCACCAGCCCCAATAGCAGAGGGTGCACGCCATTTGAGCATGTTGCACGAGTTCCAGTGCCAGAGGCCACCCAGGTTCAGGGGGGAGACAGACCCACATGCAGATAAGGATTGACTGGAGGACATGGTGAGAGTCTTCCGACTATTAGAAACACTAGGAGATCTTATGGTGATCCTTGCTGCTGGTATTCTATAGGAAGTGGTAGGAAGATGGTGGATCTTGATGCTCCAATCACATGATGAGGTGATGCTTCTCTAGGCAGACTTTGAGAGCCTGTTTCGGACAGAGTTTATTCCAGTGACTCTTTGCGCTGTGTGCAGACAGGAGGTTCTACATCTGCAGCAGGGCAGCATGGCTGTGACTCAGTACTCAGAGAGGTTCACTGACCTCTCATGCTACTCCACTGAGATGGTGTGAGACCCATTCTTCAGGTCTCGGACCTTTGAGCAGTGACTCAGCATAGAGATCCAGGCTATGATGATTTCTCTTATCATCCCGACGCAGGCGGTGGTGTTAGAGCGAGCCCTCTTAGTGGAGGGTTTCCTTGCTGAGCAGTAACCAATAGGGAAACCCACCACCGGACGTCACTTAGCGGTGTCTTCTGCAGTTGGTAGCAGATAGATGTCAAAGAGGTCCAAAAGGACCAGACCTACAGGTGGATAACCGCAGGATTCAGGGTCAGTTGTGCAGGGCACCTGAGGTAGAGCAAATCATACCCGAAGCGGGCAGTGTTATGAATGTGGAGGGTAGGGTCACATGGCTCGTGACTATTTGACCTGCTGTACGGATGATTAGAATATGGTTGAAGGACCACCCAGGTAGAGATAGAGGTTTGACGGAGGAGGTCCGTAGGGAGTAGGCGGACGTGGAAAAGGAGATAGCCTTGAAACTGGCGGTGGGCGGCAATTCAAGATGTTACTACCACCACCACCAGGAGGTCCAACCTGACCGAAGGAAGCAAGAGGACAGGGGTGAGCTCAGATCCAGGCAGCTGAGGCCTATGATCATGGAACTCCATAGATGATATGAGGTACGATCTATGTCTACTCCACCTTAGCTGCAGTACTTATAGACACAAGTTCCAGTCACTCTTTTATTGCAAGTGCCCTCGTTCGGAGCTCATAGATTCAGATGGAGCTGTTGGCTCAATACTTATGGATAGAGACTCCTACGGGAGAAGATTGGATGATTACGCACTAGTGTCAGCAGTGCGAGTTTACTCTAGTAGGAGAGAGCTTCGACTGGGATCTCCTAGTTGTGGCGTCAAGGCCCTACGACATAATATTGGGTATGGGTTGGTTATCTACAGTCCATTCTTATATTTACTATGTTAGGCGCAAAGTGCGATATGTCCGCACAGATGAGACCAGGTTTACCTTCATTGGCGAGAAGGGAGACTTTGCAGCACCAGATGGACTTACTCGGAGGAAAGTGCAGCTGATCACTCATCAGTTGGCTAGCCTTACCCTTGGACCAGTTGATGTAGAGAGTCTGAGTTATCTTGTAGTGGTGGACCAATATACGGATTTCTTCCTTGATGATGTTCTCGGTCTACCTACATGTAGATAGGTGGAATTTTACATTGACTTTTATCCCGGGATGACACTAATATCTACACCAGCATATCAGATGGCTCCCACTGAGCTTCATGAGCTGCGAGTACAGCTGAAGGACCTACAGGGGAAGAGATTCATTTGACCCAGTGTTTCTCCTTGGGCTGCCCCAATTGTTTTCGCCAATAAGGTGGATGGGAGCTTGTGACTTTGTGTTGAATATCGGCGCCTGCACCAGGTGACAGTGAAGAACAGGTACCCACTTCCGAGGATTGACGACCTCTTTGATCAGCTGAAGGGAGCATGATGGTTCTCGAAGATAGACCTCAGATCAGGCTTTCACCAGCTTAGAGTACGTGACAGGGATCTAAAGAAGATAGATTTTGGAAGTCGGTACGGGCATCATGAGTTCTTGGTTATTCCATTCAGTGTAACCAACGCTCCAGCAGTATTTATGGGACTCATGAATAGGATCATTCAACCATACCTTGATTGCTTTGTAGTAGTATTCATCGACGATATTCTGATCTACACGGCTACTGAGGAGGAGCATGCCTATCATTTGCAGGTAGTACTAGACACACTCCGAGAGAACCAACTTTATGGTAAGCTCTTGAAGTGATAGTTTTGTATCTGAGAGGTTTAATTCCTAGGACATGTCATCTTAGAGGCTGGATTTGCAGTGGATACAGCGAAGATTTAGGTGGTACTTTCTTGGGAGCCACCCAGGAGTGTGAGAGAGATACAAAGTTTCTTGGGTTTGGCTGGATACTACCGTAGATTTTTACCATATTTCTCTATAGTTGCAGCACCTTTATCATCATTAACGAAGAAGGGGAAACCCTTAGTGCGGTCAGAGAGATGCCAGTAGAGTTTTTAGGGGCTGAGGTAGAGGATGACTAGTGCCCCCATCTTGAGGCATCTAGAGGATGGTGTAGGGTACGTAGTCTACTGTGACACATCAGGGTTGGGAATCAGATGTGTCCTGATACATGAGCGATCAGTGATCAGATACGGTTCTCGACAGCTGAGACAACACGATCAGAACTACGCTACCCCTGACCTGGAGTTTGCAGTAGTAGTCTTTTCCTTGAAGATGTGGCGACATTACTTGATGGGCGAGCATTTTATAGTGTACTCTGATCACAAGAGTGTTAGGTATATCTTCCCTAAGAAGGACCAGAACCTGAAACAACGACGTTGGCTTGAGTTCCTCCAGGACTATGATTTCGAGATAGTCTATACTCCTATGAAGGGGAACGTTGTATCAGATGAAATCATCCATAGATCTGGTATACAACTGTTAGGTGAGGTGATGAAGTAGTTGACCACTTTGCAGATATCCTTCATGTAACGTGATGGAGCATATTTACTTCAGTCTCTTATAGTAACTCCCCCACTTCTTCAGCGAGTCAGGGAGGTGCAGTGCGGGGACACTGACAGCGAGACTCGACGTGCTCAGATATCCATAGGACAGGCACTTGATGGATTTTCTAAAGGTGGGGAGAATGTCATCCTCTTCAGAGGACATACCATGGTACCAGTGTCACTTCAGGAGTAAGTGTTGAGGGAGTTCCACACATCCCCACTAGCGGTACATCCAGGAGTGGTAAAGATGTACCAGGATCTCCGAAGATAGCACTGGTGGCTGGGAATGAAGAAAGCAGTAGCAGAGTTTGTCTCTCAGTGCCTCACTTTTCAGCAAGTGAAGGCGGAGCATCATGTACCAGTAGGCTTAGTTCAGCCTTTATAAGTCCCAAAGTTGAAGTGGGATGGGATATCCTTGGACTTCGTGACAAGACTTCCACATACATCCAGAGGCCATGACTCGATTTGGGTGATTGTCGACCAAATCACCAAGTCGGCCCACTTCCTACCGATCAGAGAGCAGGGTTCAATAGAGATCTTTGGACACCTCTATGTGTAGGAGATTGTGCGTCACCATGGATTACCCTCGACGATTGTATCCGATCGTGATACACGTTTCACTTCCCGACTATGGAAGGGATTGAAGAAGGCTTTCAGGACGTAGCTTCGTTTGAGCACCGTCTTCCATCCTCAGATGGATGTCTAGACTGAGTGGACCATTCAGAATATTAAAGACATGTTGCGTGCTTGTGTCCTCGACTTTGGTCACAGTTGGGAGAATCACTTTCCTTTGGTGTAGTTTTCATACAACAACAGCTATCACTCCAACATTGGGATGGAACATTTTGAGGCATTGTATGGACGACCTTGAAGATCACCTTTGTGCTGGACTGACCCCGAGGAGTCAACACTAGTGGGACCAGAGATGGTACAGGATACCACAAAGAAATTACAGATCATCCAGGAGCGGATGAAAACTACACAGAGAAGTCATAATTCTTTTGCCGACATGAGATGAAGACCTCTAGAATTCAAGGATGGTGACCACGTCTTTCTACGGGTCTCACCCCGATGAGGTTTGCAAAGATTTGGACAAGGTGGAAAGTTATCTCTGAGGTTCATCGGACCCTTCCAGGTCCTTAGCAGAGTTTACAAGGTGACTTACCACTTAGCTCTTCCACCTCAGTTGCACTGGGTGCATGACGTCTTCCACGTATCCCAGCTAAGGAGATACGTGCACGACCCTTCTCACATCATTGACTGCGGTGAGTTGGACGTCGATAATGGGGATACTTTTACAGAAGTTCTAGTAGAGATTGAGGATCCATAGGACCAGGTCCTTTGTGGGCAGTCGATACCTCTAGCATGCGTTTGCTGGCAGCATGGGAACCTCCAGGAGAGCACATGGGAGTGGGAGGCTTAGATTTATACTCAGTACCCCCACTTGTTTCCTTAGTTTGTGTTGTGGATTATGGGGATGAAAATCCCTGAGGTGGGGAGAATGTAAAGACCTAGAAATTCCATGTAATTTTTTTAATTATATGGGAATTTTACGAGTCCACGAAAATTGACGGCGTGGGATTCTGAGGTCTGGTGTGCCCGAAATAAATTTCTGAACTTTTTTTCAGGTACGTTCCGTAAACGTGCGACTGAGTTTTCGTAACTTTTAAACCAGTGCTCAGAATTAAAATCCAAGGTCACCATTGAACTCGCAACACCGATATTCACTTAATAAGACCATCACTTCAACCGCTCCACCGTTCTTCATGAATGGTGTGGTTTCGCGATGGAAGATGGAGACTTTGTGCCATGGCGTCGAAAGAAGAGCAGCCAATAGAAACGGCCACCAGTGCCGGAGTGACACGAGACCACGCAACATGGAGAGAATGTTTTTCCTTCTGGCCAGCCACGGTGGACCGCTGCACCGCGGCCACCCCGCCACACCATGGCCGCCCTGCCGGGCCGCGACCTCTGTGCTGCCTCTGCCGCCACGCGGCCACTGCGGCCTCTGCCACCCAGTAGCCTCTGCGGCCTCTGCCTCTCCGAGGCCCCTGTATCCCCCACAACCTCCGCAGCCTCCTCTACGTCGTGGCCTCCGTCTCCCCTTCAGGCCCCGCCGCTCCACGACCTCGATGGTCCCTGCGGCCTCTACGGTCCCCGCGGCCCCTGCGACCTCTTATGCTCTGCAGCCTCCACGGCCCCACGCCCCCCGTGGCCTCCACGGCTGCCTCGCTACCCCGTGGGACACTACCCAGGCCAGGATTCCCAGCACTGTCCAGGACGGACCCAGCGGGACGGGCCGAGTAGAACCGAACCCAGGTCAGGCTGGGTCAGTTGGACCGGGTCGGACTAGACCCGGACTAGTTTCGACCTTATTCTCTCTTTTGACCATTATTTTGGCACCGAGTGTCTGTTTGATGAACCGTCTATGGAACCAGAAACCTTAGAGCGAGACCATCCTTTTGGTATACCTCACTTTAGATTTGAATAATGTTGGGGTACGGTCGGGTTGGATCGAACACAAATCCAACTGGGCCCTCAGAACTAAAAGGATAATAACTTATAGACCAGACGTCCGATTGAGGCACCGTCTATTGTGTTGAGACCCCTATTACGCGGTGGACCGTTGGGATAATTTTTCATGGGACTTCATGGAAGTTTCAGTATTGACCAATGGTATGAGTAGAAGACCCTCCCAGAGATGAGAAATCTTAGTGTGGGAACCCAGTAGTTGGGTGTGACATGAAGAATGAATAGCGATCCTGTGTGGGTCAGCACCGAGCGATCCTGTGTGGGTCAGCACCGAGTGATCCTTTGTGGGTCAGCACCGAGCGATCCTGTGTGGGTTAGCACCTATAGATCCTATATTGGTCAGAATCTAGAGATCTTATGCGGGTTAGCACCGAGTGATCCTATGTGGGTCAGCAGTAGAGCCTCTTAACAAAGTAATATGATTCATTAGTTACATATTATCATTTTTAATTTTGTACCTAAGTTATACCTGGTGTGAGCTAAGTCAGTACCTTTGTGGTATTTTTCTTCATGGCGTACCTGTGTGGTATTTACCTTCATGGTGTTCCATGCTTTGTGGAACAGTTGAGCTTTGGACTTTTGGGTTGGACCCTATGCTTCCTCATGATTGAGATGGGTATACATGGTAACTTAGGTATATTTATGGGCATATACATAAGTAGGGTTATCAATTAACTTCATACTTTTTGGTTTATCCTTTGTGTATTTGGTGAGACCTTGAGGGTCTCGGGGTCCCTACTGAGTATCGTTATACTCACCCCTGCATGGGCCAGGCCTGCACCTTGCTGTGTTTGGTGCAGACGACGAACAACGCTGATCAAGGCTAAGGGTACCAGGGCTAGACGGGGCCTGGAGGTGGACCATATGGCGTGACAGTACACAAAGAAGATGGGCGGATGTGGAGTGCTGAGGAGGCGATCTGTACCTACCCTTCATGTAGGAACCTCGGAGGACGACCCTGTAGCTGCCTTTATTTTTCTTTAGTTGTGTTATATTTCAGTTGCACTTGTACTATTACTATTGGGCATGTATTCCAGCCCCTTGTTACTTTCATCACTCTTTTTTCAATATAGTTGACTTGTGTTCATATCTTGTTGTGTGCTTGGTTGCTGGTGTTTACAGGTTATAAAGGCAATGCCTTCTCAATTATAAGGAATACGCCTTTTGGTGCTAGTTGCTAGCCCCTGGCCTATGGAAGGCAGGCTTGGGGTAGTCACGACATGGGCCCTGAGGGACGAATCGTGACAATCAACATGGTGAAAATAGTTCCAGAGAAGATACTAATAATTTGGTTATAAATCTAGCACAATTTCAAAATTTAGTACATGATGTGGAAGGTCCATCTTTTCAATAAGATGAAACTCCATATGATATTAATTTAACTCCTAAGTTGGAACCATCTCATTTTTATGATTTGTTGAGGTCCGCTGATGATGCCTTATATCCTGGTTGCAGGATAAGAAAATTTGAAGCAATTTCTAAATTTATGGATATTAAACCAGATAATGGAATGTCAAATAACTTTTTTGGTTAGATATTATCTTTAGTAAATCAATGTTACCGAAAGGAAATGTGATGTCTACAAATTTATATGAGATCAAGAGGCTGGCTCGTAATCTGGGTCTTGTTTATCAGAAGATTCAGGCATGTTCAAATGATTTCATCTTATATTATGGTTAAAATGAGTCTCTTCATAATTATCCCACATGTGGAAAATTGATGTATAAAGAGGCTCAAAAAGGGAATTCTGGATTGATGCCTATAAAACAATTGAGATATTTCCCACTTACACCCAGATTATAGTGCTTATTTATGTTTCAGAACACAACAACATTGATGTCATGGCAAAAAACCAATATTCTAACCAGTAAAATATTAAATCAACCCAATGATGATGATTAGTGGAAATTTTTTGACCAATTGCATCCGTATTTTTCTTTATAAACCCAAAACATATTATTGGGTCTTTCTACTAACGGTTTTTGTCCATTGGATCCTTATGACATTCGGTATTCATGTTATCCTATCTTTGTAACTCCATAAAATTTACCTCCTTGTATGTTGATGAAGGAACCACATATGTTTTTGACAAAGGATGATGAAAAATTAATCATGATGATCAGCAGTTACAAAGTCATGAAACCATGAAGGAAAATGATCAAGATAGAGGTGATTCATGCTAGAAAGGCCATGAGAAGCCAGATGATGGGATGCTATATTTCTGTCCATTTTTATGAAAGGGAAGGAGTAGGTTGTGAATCTTTGTTAGAGAGACTATATTTTCCTGATGAGGAAGCCAAAAGATTGGATGCCACCATTATGAAGCCTGCTAGAATTGATGATGGTGATACAATCTGATTCAATGTGGATATATTCCCATCCGAAATTATTTTCAAAGGAAAGTCTGGTAAGGATAACGTAGGCTTCAAAAACAATTCTCTTCCAGAGGGTGTGGTTTGATTCATTTTTGGCATCAATTATTTGCCCATGATGGTCCCAGGCCAAAAATCCAATTCCCAAAACTCCATCCGTGGAGAGAGAGACAAATCATCATTAATCTTTAGGATCCCTTCAGGGGAGGGCACCGTCGTGAAATAGCTGTATGGGTGCCAAAGATCCCATGCTGATCTGAGTCCCTTTTCCACCCCTCAATCTTGGAAGAAGCTCTTTCAATCCAGAACCCAGAAGGTTTTTCTATGTGATTAAAGATAAAGTCATTTTGTCGAACCCAGATGGTCCAATCCACAATTCCCCATGATGCAACTTTATCAGTAGAGAATAAAGAAGAACACAACATCAGTATTCCAAGAAGGTCCTTCATTGTGTCCAGCTTGAACTCCCTAATAGAGCCCCAAGGAATCTAGATCTCCTCCACTCCCAGGCACTGGATGATCACATGCAAGGGAGATTCTAGTACACTCAAGAAAAGGGGACATTTCCTATTGTTCATAACATGGAAAAAAGAGAGGAAGTCCATGGTGGGAAGAATACCAGTACAAACCTGCCACCAGAAATAGTGGATTTTCGGGGGGATATTAAGATTACAAAGGGTTTTCCAAAGCCCCTTTCTTCGAACCGAGCATCAAGAGAAAGCCTATATCTTGACTTCACCGTATAGTATCTATAAATGTCGTTGCTCTAAAATAAATAGTCTTTCCCCACATCCGTCACACATAAGATGCTAAGAATAATCCTTTTGTCCCTTTTTTTAAACCACGAATTGGGTTTTTTCATACACCACCCAATCCCATGATCGTCAAACAAGCAATGAACAATGACATACTCATAGTTAAGAAAGGCTGGGGATGTAGCCTGCATACCATATTTTTTAATCAACCAGGGATCAGTCCAAATGTTAACTTTCATACCATCCCCAATACTCCAACCAAACCCTTTATTAAGTAAATTTTGTGATCTCGAAAGGCTTCTCCATAGAAAGATGGGGCGAGGGCCAAGAGAGGAGTTCCAGAAATCCGAGTGGGGGAAATATTTTTCATGAAGGATCCTCACACATAGAGATAATTGGTGAGTCTGGAGGTGCCAACCCTATTTGGCCCAAAGGGCATCATTGAAGAGATGAAGTTCTCAAAATCCCATGATGCCACCTATTTTAGGGGTGTAGAGAAACTTCCAAGTAGTCCAGTGTTTTTTGTTTCTTCCATTATTTTGAACCCACTAGAAGTTAGAAATGTAGGAGTGAATTTGGTCAGCAATCTCAATAGGAAGCTTAAATTGGGACAAGATATAGCTGGGGATGGACTGAAGAGCAGTCTTGATGAGAGTTTCCTAATCCTCTTTAGAAGTTATTTTTGGATTCCAAATTTTGATCTATTATTTTTCAATTTTATCCATCGTAGATGAGAAGATTTATTTTTTTGATCAGACCACTAACTTTGGAAGACCAAGGTATTTGTTGTGCTTATCAACCATTTGAATACCTACAGTGAGATAAAGCTCTGATCTATTAGTCTATGGGACACAAGAACTGAAAGAGATTTCCGACTTTCCTTGATTGATCGCTTGTCTAGAGGCCGTCTTGTAAAGGTATATCACATGGAAAATAGTGATTCATTAATTATGAGTAGCACTGAAGAATAACATGCAGTCTTCTGCAAATAAAAGATGCGAAACAGGTGGGGTGGCCTAACAAACCATTTCCCCACGAATCAAATTTGAGGAAGCTTCCAAGGATATGAGGTTAGAAAAAGCATCAACCACCAAGATGAAGAGAAAGGGGGAGAGGGGATCTCCCTGGAGAAGCCTAAGGCGGGAAAGAATCCTTGGGTTAGTCCACCATTGATGTTAATCCAAAAAGAGATAGAAGAAACACATTGAATAATAATATCTATCCATTTTGAGAAGAAACCTTTTTTCATAATGAACAGAAGAAAGTGTCATTCCACCCTTTCATAGGCCTTGGTCATATCCAGTTTATAGGACATAGTACCTATTTTCACAATATATTGCATTTTCATAGAATGTAACACTTCATGGGCCACAATGGAATTATCTGTGATAAACCTCTTTTCTACAAAGACAGTTTGGTTTTTAGAGATAATAGCAGGTAACCACGTGCACAAATGATTGGCCAAAACCTTTGAGAAGATCTTATAACATACATTTTAGATATTGATTGTCCTAATTTTTGAATCCAAGATGGGTTTCTTAATCTTTGGGATGGGGGTAATAATTGACTCATTAATATAAGAGAGATTGATTTCACCAGCCCAAATACTTTTCATAAGAGTGCACATGTCAGGGCCAAGAATGTGCCAGTATTACTTAAAGAAAAGAGAATGAAATCCATCAGGACCTGTGGATTTTGTTGAATGGATATGTTTAAGAGCCTGGAGAATCTCATCATCTGAGAAATATTTTTTGAGATGACGGTTCATCTCATTTGTGATCAGATGTTTGATGAAATACTAAATCTTAGAATAAATGATGGAATCTCTTGTAGTATAGAGTTCTTGAAAATAACATGAATTGATATCATGGATAACTTCAGTATTAGATATAGTTCCTCCATCATGGAGAGAGAGACATGAAATATTATTTTCGTGATGCTTAGTAGAAGCCTTCTGATGAAAGTATCAGGTGTTTGTGTCCCCTTCTTTAATGTGGGTTTCACACGCATGCATTGCCCAGAAGATTTCATTAATGCGAAGAGTTGCATCCAATTTGATTTGGATAACACCAATTCTAGAGAGAATACCATCAGTTGGAGACCAGACAAGAATGGAGGTAAACTATCTCTCTAAAGATTCACAGTGCCAATCGGGTTGATGGAAATTTTTATTTCTCCATGACTTAAGATTAGTAGCAACTTGCTAGAGGGTAAGACCAATGTACGTTTTTCCACTCTTCCAACATGATCGGATAACTTATTCACACCCATGGTATTTTACCAGGAAGCTTTCAAACCAGAAAGGTTTCCCATATCTTGGGTTTTGGCCACTATGAGAGAAGTCGATAACAATAGGGTAGTGGTCCGAACAATTCGGTGCCAGGTGGGTGATATAAAACATCATTAAAATGTTGGTCCACTCCATGAATCCCAAAAATCTGTCCAGATGCTCTGCAATGCGCGTGCATTCTGTGTTCCCCTGAATCCAGGTGAAGGGGCTGCCTTCATGTCCCATATCATCTAAATCCACCCTAGAAACGCATCCCTAAAGCCTAACATTGAGAAAAAGGACCGACATGCTCCTATGTGTTTTTAATTTTAGAATAGTATCTCATTGAAGTCACTGCCAATGAGGATATGTCCATGTATTCCTTATCATAGTGAATAGAGAAGGTCCCAGGATTTACATTTATCATTTTGTGTGGGCCATCTGCAGAAACCCACAAAGGTCCATTTCAGGGAGAGGTCATCATGGATAGATGCGACCACATGATTCTGTGAGTACGAGGAGATTATGATGCCAACATTATCCTTCCAAAAAAGGTACTATACCCCTGAGTGGCCTTGGCAGGGGACCGGTAAGTATCCTAGAAAGCCACATTTGAACGTGATACTAGTGTTGTTCTTGTTTTCTAATATGGTTTCGGACAGAAAAACTATATTAGGGAGACTTTGTGTGCGATGGAATTGGAAAATTCGAACTGTTCTTGGGTTTTCAAGCCCCCAAAATATCCAACATAGGATTTTAATTTCTCTAAGGGAGGCTAGGACATACTCACCTCTGCCTCTAAAACTACAAAGAATTGTCTGTCACTCTCCGCTTTCCACCTTTTGGGAGTATTTTAGTAGAATTGAAATCCTACAATTGTCGTTTAGGCCCCTTCAAATTAGCATTAAAAGGAACACCACCCCTATCTCCACGAGTCATTATTTTACGCATCCAATGGTTCAAAGGACATGATGATGTTATCCCTATAATATTAGTTGTGTACAAGGAAATGATACCTGGATCATTAGAATCAGGCCCAGTATAGGGCTCCATCGGTTTGATGCAAAGTTGCTTCAGCTCAGAAACTGGGTCTGGTGGTTCTTTACATTTTTTGCATCTTTCCAAATAGTGGTGAGAGACTATGTTTCATAGAAGTAGGAACCCGAATTGAAGTGACAGCTGGGTCCATACTCTAACTTACATGATTTTCCTTAGTTCTGACCATGACTGCTGCGCTACAAAAAATCCCTCCATTCACCTTCTGAGCCACATTATTACTATTATAAAAATATAATGTTCCAAGAATGATGACATTATTATGGTTCGGTTCAACCTACTTAGAGAAGGCCTTCACAAGGTGGTCATGATCCTTTTGTTTTTCTATCTCAAATATGGTTGCAGATCCTACAGTTTTTGCATGAATCCAAGGGTCATATTGCAGAATGATGTTGCCTTGTTTAGTCTCCTTCGTTGAGTCACAAGCTTTCTCAAGGTGTCCAATAAACCCACAAAAAAACATAGAATTGTGTGATTTTCAAACTCAAAATAAAAACAGGTGTTATAACCTTTAATTTCTAGGGAAATACCCCTCATTAGTGGCTGTGTCACATCGGCCAAGGATCCAATCCACACCACGGGTCCCCATTGAATGGGGTCAGAATGATCCATGTCTATAAATTTTCTATTGAATTCTCCAATTTTCCTCATAACATGTTCCGTTTGACCGTGAAATAAGATTCATTTGATTCTTATCCAAAAAGGTAATTTGGTTAGTATAATTTTTGTTATATCATCCCAACCTTGAAAGTCATCTATGAGAATGAGCTGGTTATCAAAAGACCATGTCCTACCTTTTAGAACCCTGTCTTTATCTCTATTATTAAAAAATTCAAAGACAATAAATCCCTCTCCCACTTCCCATATGGAAACGCCATCCTCCAATCTCCATAAATTTTACTGAGTATTTTTAAGGTCCCCCATATTGAATGATAGTTTTTCTAAAAAAATTCCCAACCACCAAAAGAGACATGAGATGTGACAAGAATGCGTCTTCATATTTTCATGTAGTGATCAATGATTTCTCTTTTTTAGTCAGTGGAAGTTTCTTCCACCGATTCACTAGGTCTGATTCCGTGTAAAAAAACTTGGTGGTGGTGGGGGGGAGGTGTCAGATCTCAAGGACAACCCTTAATGAGCCCTCCCCTTTTGTTTACAAAACTCCTCAATACGACCAACACTTCCCTACTTAAAGTTTAGTAAACTCCATTGCACGAACTGAGACCCCATCGCCTGCAAAACTCCCCGCTCACAAACAGGCTCCACTGTGTGAACTAAAACCCAGCGTGAACCATCCCCAATGCGAAGAAGCAGCATTGCACGAACCAAAAACCCCGCGCAAACCAAAACCTAGTGCGAACCATCCCCTAGGTGAATAAGTTCCACTGCACGAACCAAAACCCAATGTGAACCATCCCTTACACGATCACTTCCATCGCATAACAATCCTTTGCAATCTGATGAAAACCACACCCTTTCAATCTCACCCTTCGAAGACAATCCCCTGTGTATTTACAACCACCACGAGGAATCTCCATCATGAGCCTCTTCCTTCACGAACCAACACCTTTGCACCCCTGTAATCTCGCGAACCAAAAGCATCGCAGATAAAACTCTCACAATTTCCACCATTCTCGATCAGAACTTCACACTCCCCAAAAAAAACCTAAAAAGCTAAATTGGATCACAAAGTCTTTGTAAAACATGATTTTCATGAAGAAAAACCTTTGAGGGTCTCAACCCAACGTGTTCAATATCTCTACACTCCCAGTCCTTAGCGAACCAAGTTGCATCAGAAATAGACTCCCCAAAAACTCCTCACGAGCTGTATACATCATAAGAACTCCCTGAAGAAGACCAAAGTGAAAGATAAAGTGGGAAAAATAAAACTACAGTTTCACAACCATGAGACGACACCTAGATCAGCCTTTGGTGCCATGAAATCTAAGGAAAACCCTATAGATGATGGAGACACCACAGATACAAAACTCCAAATGTTGAACTAGAAGAGGAAACATTAAAAACACTAAAGATTCTACAAATGTTGAACCATAAGTGGAAAAAATTGACTATGATGCATTAAATAGACTGTAAGACGATTTTTTAATTTTATGTAAACTGGGAAAAATCTTCCTGTTGGATTTTTTTGACACAATGGAACATTTGATTTTACATTTTCCACATGAATAAAAATGTGGAGGTCTAGTATAGTTCCAATGGATTTTCCCATTTAAGAGATGCATGCAGAAATTGAAAAAAAAGTACATAACAAAGAATCAATTGAAGGTTCAATAGTAGAAGCTTAATTATAAGAGGAAATTTCTTTTTTCTGCCCTCATTACTTTCAATCTAAATATCCCTCAAAATGAAACTATATGGGTCGTAATGAGGGAAATGTTGATGATGAAATGTGAAATCAATTATAAATTTTCAATCTGCTCGAACATGGCTTTAGTAGAGTTCATGAATGATGATTTTCAGATGATGAACACCACATAGCTCATACATATATTCTGCTCAACTGTGAAGAATTGACACCATTTATATAGTGAGTATTCCTATCACTTATTCTATAATTTTTTCATAGTAAATTAATCTTTTTTTATTTTTAGGTTATATGATAATCATATCAAGAAACAGCTTTTACAAATTACAGCAGTTTCTTTTGAAGAATGTCGGCAAAAAAAATATTATTGGTTTCAAAAATTGGTAAAAAAAATTATTATTGGTTTAACATATAAAATAAATTTATTATCTATTATATTGATAATTGTTTTAAAATTTTTTAAGTATCTCAAAGTACTGATAAAATTGATGATCGATTGCGTGTATTGAGTAACCCACCATAAAAAATAGTTAAATCTTATAATGTATATGTGGTAAATGGTTTTCGATTTCATATGTGTGCATATGGGGAATGAAATAAAATAATAGTGGTGTTTTGTTAAGAGGATACCATCATAGAGAAACTAAAGTTAACTTTTACGACACGCTAGAAGAAATTATTGAACTGTGTTATCTGGGACAACAATATAAAATGATGTTTAAATGTCAGTGGTTGGATACTGAGAGAGGCTTGTGTATTCATCCAACCCATGGAATTGTTGATATTAAATATAAAAGTCTTATTCTTGTAAATGAAACATTTTTATTGGCTCATAAGGGACATCAAATTTATTATTCAAAATATTGTTCAACTTTAAGAGAGTTGAGTGATTGGTGGAGCATAATAAAAATTAAATATTGGGAAAATTAGTTTACTCAATGTGAATGTGGTTCCGCTGAAGTGGAAGGAATTGAAATTTTTCATGAGATTTATCCAAATCCATATTTTTCATGAAGATACATGAATTTAAATGATGACGAACCACAGTTAAGGGTTGATGGTAATGATGATGATAATTATGTTACAAATAAATTTTAAATGACCGGAGATGATGAAACTAAAAGTCATATGGAAATTGATGATGTTGTGGGGGAATATGAACAAATTGACATCGTAGGATATGAATATTAGAATGAAGATGAACATTGAAATAGGTAATTGTTAGTTATAATCATTTATAATATATATCTATATATAATAGTTATTTTAAACTATTTACTAACAACAATAATTTTGTGTATCAGATGGATGAGGATATGTATTATCTGTTGTAGGAAGCTGATCTACCTTTGGATGACCAGGATGTTGGGTCATCTGACCCTCAGACTACTAGAGGTTTAGGGGGGACTCAAAGGCGGTGTGGTCGTGTATGGTTGATGATTCCTGACCCTATCTCCGAGCGATGTCCATGTCTAGGCTTTCATCCATTCTTGCATAGGTATGTTTACCTATGTATTTTATTTAGTTTTCAATAATTTATTTATATACTAATTGTTTAATTATTTTTTCTTTTTTTTTCACAGATTTACGCATATAGCTACTTGACAGAGGAGCACTATATTGCATAATTATTTTTATAAAGCATGGGTCTAATGGGATCAGATTCCAATTGATGTGAAACACTACATGTTCGATCATTGGATGGTACGTAAATAAATAATATTTATTTTTAAATTAATTTAATTAATAACATGATACTATAAATTATTAATAGTTCTTTATGGTATCCTATCGATGAGAGCATGCATGATGCTATCTGGAAGGTATGGCAGGGGATTATGTGTTAGTGTTTCATTCAGTTTTTCCCAATTTGAGAAGGAAAGCATGAGTGATGTAGTTTGATGAGTCTTGTCACACCCACTAACATGGATACATTTCATCTTAGGTTTGGGATGGTTTCTGTTCACACTTTTTTTGTGGTAGTTTTCAGAGGATATAATCATTAGTTTGACAAAACCATGGGAGATAGGGGGTGACACATCGAGCTGGTAGTCATACATTCAGTACACATTGGGAGAATATGGTAAATAATTTTTTTAAATATTTTATATAACCTTAAATGTAAACAGATTATTTTATATTCATACAGGTAGTCAAACAGACTGATATTATAATGTCCAACATTTATAGGAGGATGTACAGTGATATGAACACTAGGGAGATTAGAGGTGCTCACTAGTGTCAGATTGTGGTCAGTATATTTTCTTTTTGAGTTTAAAATTTAATGAAAAATAATATTTTAACTATTTTAAATTGAAATTGAAATTGAATGTGTTATATGAGGTCATGACATATCAAACATATAATGAGAGTTAGGAAGATACTGATACTCAGACTAGTGCCCACTGATTTGACAAGACAACATGGATGCAGGTGATCTAGTATGACTTTGAGAAAAGTCGAGTTGTTGGTATCATCTCTCAATTGACGCCTATGGATTATAATGACACCAATACAATGTCAAAATATAGCTCTAGATGAGATCATGGAGATTCATCATCATCTAATGAAAAATATCAGGAGAAACTGTGATCTCAGAGTGAGTTTATAGAGAGCATGTGTAGGGTGTAGGAGCATATGCATTAATGGTAGCAACAACATCAGAAAGAACTCCTATGACAACAACATCAATAACAACAGGAGATACAAGAAGAGATGTGTCAATGGGGGCAACAACCTAAGCAGGAGTAGTTGGAGTATATACGATGTCAGACTCATGGTTTAGGGATGGATTTCCCTCCACCATCTCCTCCAGATGACCCTCCCCCACGGTGATCTATTTATTTTTTTATGATAAAAAATTTGAATGTAAATTTTGTTTGTAATATGAACTATCTACATTTATATATAGTTCATTTTTTATATTGTTGAGAATATTACATTTTTTATTATTTTATTACTTTATTTATTTTTTATTTTTTTATTATTTTATTAATTATTATTTTTGATTATTTTATTATTTTTTTACGAATAGTGAGGTTTTCATTATTTTATAATTTTTTATTATATTAGTAATATTAATATTATTATTTCATTAATAATAATAATATTATTATATGAGTATTATTTTATAATTTTATAATTTATTTTATTTTACTAATATTAATATTATTATTTAATTTATATTATTATTATTATTATTTATTTTTTTACACTTTTTGGGATGGGGCTCGTTGTAAAAAAGTATTTATGACAGGCCATTGCAATAAGGTATTTAAAAACCATGAGGAAACTATTTGTGACAAATCCTCATCCCATTGAAAATAGTTTCTTTTTGTGATGGACCATTGCAAAAAACTTTATTTGCGACACCCTTTTTTGTAATGGCACATTTGGGATGGGATCCCGTCACAAATGCCCCAATTTCCAGTAGTGGTCTCTTTTTACTAACCATAAAAATGATATTTCTGAGTTTATAGAGCGATTCTTGAGAATAAATAATTTCATAAAGTCCATTTATCCTTATGTTAATCCTTATAAAATTCCATGTTAGATAATAATAATAGTAATAATATTTCTTCATTAGTACACATAAAACTCACAATAATTTTATCATCATTTATTAAATAAATAAATCAAAATTTATTTAAATGATATTATATATATCATTCCCACTGGACCCTTAACTTGATTCATCATTCCTCCTAAGAATTTATTAAACCCTAATTAATTACTATTTATTTAAATAGATAAATATAACTGCATTATTAATTCAATAAATAAATAAATATTATATTGATAAAACTCATGAATAAATATTTATTAAATATGAAATTCAAAAATATTATTTGGAATAACTAGTGACTGAATATTTTTGATCAACTAGACCTCAATAATTATTATTCTTTGAAACATGAGATTTATATTTATTCTATCATTAAATACATATATAATTTAATTTAAATTCTAGATTCACTTAGTGTGCGACCTGCTAGTCCACATTCTCAGTGGCACTAGGCTAAGTTGCCAAAAGACCTAGATTAGTATCTAGAAACACATCTTGGAACCCATAGAGAAAGAAGGTAAATGTTATAATGACAATAACCTCTTATGAATTATCACTATGTAATATAATCTCATTATATTGATATATCATTTAGTAGGTTTGATCACACATGTCATCAATATATATTCTTCATATATATTTCTCCAGCTTTTTGAAAAAGAACTCGTTGATTAAAATACCATGGTCATGGACTTAATCAAATAGTTACACCTCTATCAAAGGGTATGATATATCTTCTTCCATTAACTTGGAAGGGAAAAAATCCTTTCATGACTTATTAAATAATTATAGATCACTCGGGATGCACCCAACATATCTACCACACCAGAAGAATATATTTTCATATTTTTTCAATATATAAAATTAAACAAAACATCATATATATTAATAATAATATCAAGTTGTTCGACTAATACACACATATGTGGAATGTAATATCCAATGAATCACAAAACATGTAGAATTCCTATAGCTAGGTCTATTCTCGTAATGGAATGACTCTAGTTTTATTAGATTTGTCCTTTTAATATTTATATGTATATATCTAAATTATCCTCAGAGTCAGCATGGTGATTGAGTGTCTTGTTACCCCAAAAATAATATATCAAATATATTAATATATTTTAATGCATGAATTCACATCATTTCATTGTTTTTTTTTTGATTTTTTGGGACCTTGTATGGAAAATCTGAGACCCCAGTTAATTACAGAACATGAGTTTTACCATAGGTGTTACCTAAGGTTGGTCAGTGTCAGATGTCAAGTTGAGATAGCCGTTAGAGGTATGTTTAATTAAAATAAATAAATATTTTTTTAAATTACCTAATTTGAGACCTCTATAAGTATGTCACAATGAAATTTCTCCAGGTTCACCCACATAACCCTGGGAGATTTTAAGAGGAGGTCAGGTTGTTCTTTATTGGAAGATCAAGATCTGACAATGAATGGTGATTGAATCGATGTGGATCAAGAGGCAGAAAATTAAGTAGGCCTTTTACATATCTAGTGAATGCATTATTTACAAATGATCAATCCAAATTGATGTAGGGATCATCATTTTTGGTTTCATTAGTTTTTATTAAAAGAGTGGGCAAGGATTCTTATTTTATATTATTAATATCTGATTTATCTATTCTTCACATGGGCCTATTAAGATAGATTAAATTGTTAAATAAAGTTGATAATTGTTATTCCATGATATAACCATGTATATCCCATTTGTGTGATCGTTGTACAAGATAGATCAATGAACAATGATTTCACCTTTGTTCTTGTTCTTTTTCCCTACCCGTTCTCTGTGTTCATCATTTTTGGACCATAGGGTCATGATTCAGCATTTCTTGGGAGGGTTTGAGTGTGATAGAAACCTTATATTCGTGGCAGTTTAGTATATAATGAATACATTGGTGATTCAAAAATGAATTGTATGGATTATAAGTGATTCTTCATGGATTCGAGATCTGAAGTGACAACTACGATAGAAGACGCTACGAGACATGTGGAAGATCATTGGTGGATGAATGAAATCCAATTTATAGCCACTGAAGGCTGAGAATTGATGATTGAAGCTGACCCATTTTGAATTTAGGTTGTCAAATAATGGGATTAATGAGAATGTTCATGGATCTAGAAACCACATGAAGGAACTGGTCTACCGATGAAAAAAATACTCTGCACACTCTGTAATTCGAAAGAACACATGCCATGTACTTCCCTTTTCCATGGAATCTAGGGTTTTGACATGAGTTTAGGATCAAAAAATATCTAGATGAGACCACATGTAATGTAAACCCACCTAAAAAATACTATCTACGTACCAGCTACACACTTCCAGTACCCCATGTGGGAACAAATATTGTGTATTTTTGGAGTACATAGGCATGGTTCAATACTTGGGTATGACTAGGTACACAACCATATACATGAAAAATCCCTAAGTAGATGAGAATTTTTGTGTACCACTTTTACATGTTATGTAGTATGACATGGATTCAAAATGCATGTCCATTGGAGAATGTGACTAGGTGAAGAGGCAGAGTCACAAGCCATGTAAACCTAGATACACACCATATATTCCCTCAAGAGCTTTTTCCACTCATATATATTTATTTAGAACTCATATTTTCACCCATGAGTAACCTATATTGAGTGGTTTTATAAATTAAATGTGATGGTATACTTATTTTTATAACAAAAGATATGATTTAAGGGGTTCCAATTGTGCCACTTCTTTAGGTGACACTTGATAATGACAATGATCAGGGTAGGATAATCAAATGGATTCTGAGGTTGGAACTACACTATCACACTAGATAAAAGATCCCCCATACTATTTATGTAGGTGGAGATGGTACTCCCATACATTTGGTACATACCCTTTATTTACATAGTGTCACTCCCCCATATTTGAGCTCCAAAGGCATATGAGTCCTCCACGAGAGTTATAGATCCCTTGACCATGGAGCACATCAGTGAGGAGAAGACCCCTCTATACTTATTTTGGTGAGGTTGTTTTGGATTCTAGGCAATAGAGATGGATTTTGGATCTATAGTATTAATCCTAAAATTTGGATAAGTTGTGAGATGGAGATATCCATTCTCTCTCTATTGGGGTTCTTCTTGAGCATATATGTATATTGGGGTTTGATTCCCACTTTCTTTGGGTTGAGATCACTATTATTTTATTTCTCTATTGTCCCATTGTGGGTTTTGGGAATCCTATTTGGTATGTATATATTCATCCCTTCATGGTATTTTCACATATGTGTCATTTCCTATGTAGATGATGGATAGTTTAGTGGTAATATTAGTGAAGCATAGTGATAATGTGGTGGAATGACCATGTATAGTGGTCAAACTTGGCGATTAGGTGTTATAATCCCTTAGTTTTCTTTTATTATAGTTTTTTTTCAATTTGGGACTTCTTTTTTGGTTGGTTTGGTATTTTTCCTCTATTTTTTTGGTTCAGTTTACCGTACTCTATTGTATTTTCCTAGAGGTTATTGCATGAATATTTACACTCTATATGATACTGTATTTTATATTCCTCTACTATATTGAATATAGATGGTTGGGTTTGTGCCTATAGGTACATTAGGATAAGTACTCCCATTTTATATTATGTCTTTTCAGCACTTATCTCTAGCCCCTAGCCTATTAGAGGTGGGCTTGGTGTTGTAGAGGATCGAGATTTCATTGTCCAAGAGGACCCTGGTGGGTTGAATTATTATAGAGTGATATCAGAGAAGTTCTTTCTTTTATATGGTGTTTATAGTTGTCCCCTTATAAGGAGTTGGTTGGGACTTATAGAAAAAGTATTGAAGTGTATCGAGTACATATTTCAGTCTAGGTAACCTAGTGTTGGTGTAGAAGATGATGTAACCATATACCCAGACTCTAAATACATTCTTGTCAACTTGGAATACTGAGACATTGGTTGCAGGGATCAATGGTAAATGAATAATTAATGATTGAGTATTTCACTATCCTTCTTGAGTCAACTAATCGTATATATCTGATGATCTAACTGTGGTACATCTTGATCACTTTCAAGATGCCTCCATGAATACAACCAGCCATGTTACTGATTTAGGATCATGAATATGATATGATGAGTGATGATGGATTAGTTAAGGGCCCCTATAGTGAGGTGTTTCTGTTAGGTCTAAAAGTGTCCTAGATACCTTGAGGGGGGGGGGGTGAATCATGGTATGGATATTCTTTTTAAACTTTTTCCTTCCCCACTGGATCTTAACCTCTTTTTTACAAGGGTCAATTATTATGATCTTTAATGTTAATGTTTATCACACCCTTTCCAATTTTATTTGATGATAATGCACTGAAAGTAAAGGAATAAATAAAGAACAAGGGTATAGTGATTTTTATTTGGTTCACTCTCACTTGGCTACATCCAAGGGACATACAACGAAAATGTGCCGATTGTACCAAATTCACTAAGGCTAACTACCAATAATGAAGTTTGGTCTATATTACTTCTATGCCCAAGATCATTGCCTTTACAAGATTTAGGGTCTACTGACTACATTTCCTTGGGTCACTCCCTATGTCTGTTTATCTGGCTCACTACCAGTGGAAAGGATAATCATCTTCCTCTTCCTTTGCTCACTAATCTTAGAAGGGATCCACTCATAGTTTATATACCTCTAGTTCCCTTCATCTGCATGAATTCAACATCCTCAACTATATATATATATATATATATGCTCTATTGAAGTTCCAATTTCATCCACTAATTAATACCACTTTACCATAGATATATTGGGAAACTTTTAACATTTGTGCATCCTCAGTGTGACTTGCACACAACTTTATGCTTGGTGCACAAGTGTCACCATTGTCACAAAAAACCAACTTGAATGATAATAAATACTTGTGTTCAACTCAATAATTGATCTTTAATACCTTCTATCTGCGTAATTCCCTTATACTGTGCAACTTTCGCGCAACTCTCTTCTTGCTGCGCAACTTCCAACATCACTCCCTACTTGCGCGACCCTCTCTACTTGCACAGTCAGAGCTCCAATTTTCTCTAAGTGTTGAGATTATATAGAATGAAGGGGGTATCCACCTATTTTTAGGTATTTTGGCAACCCTTCACACATGTCATGCAACTTCTCCCTGAACACGCAAGTCTCATGTTCGTAAAACATCACCTTGAATGGAACATCCACAACTTGCACACCCTTGTTTTATTTACCATATTTTGATGTACTGGTATTGAAAAATTGATGGTGCACAACTTTCAAAACCTCCTTAACACTTTCTTGCCACTTCCTTTCCCAAAAACACTTTTCTCCATTCTCTAATTTTTAGGCCCAAAAATTTGGCAAAAACTGGGAAACAATGCCACCTTGAATAAAATCGTTTTGTACCACCTCCATATCATCCATTCCTTTTCCATGAATCCTTGTCAACATAGTTTTTAAAAAATATCTCTAGAACTTCACAACTGACCATGAAAACCCACTTTGTCAAGAAACACCATGAACCCATAAATTCATCAATGTTACCTTGAGGGATTTTTTCCCAATAGTTTCCTCCAGGTGGGAAGGAGACATCACCCCCTCCTATTGAGAAACAAATAGTTATAGAATTTCAAACTGATGATGCATATAAGAATAACACACTTCTCAAATTATAGCATTAGATACCACTGAAGTTTCATGGAGATCGGGATCCCTAGACAATAGATGAATGGATTGAGTCAGTGGTCTGAGTATTTAGGCTAGTTCAGACCCCAACTGATTAGATGGTTGTGATGGAATCCAGTCTTTACCATGGAGTAGTAGGGTGTTGGTGGAGCCTATTCATGTAGACTCATGATTAAACAATTCTCTCATGACCCAACTTCCATCAGATATTTCCTTAGGCGTATTACCCATCATTATTGTATTCAGTTTGGATCTAGGATATTTTTGAGCTATAGTAGTGTGGTATGATAGTTTTTTAGTATGTAATGTGGTTAAATAACATCATGAAATACTCCCTTAATATGGTGAAAGGTGTACTTTTATAGGATAGTAAGTTCGAACAAGGTCTCCATAGATAAATTCATGCCAAATTCGTCTCCTTATTCTTATCTACATATGATGGAGTGATGGAGTGGCCTCTAGTTAATGAGGGATTTCAAGAAGACGGATGATGGGATGTTGTACACTCTAGTGGGAATCATGTGTTTGAGTCATCTGAAACATCTAATAGGAATCAAACATAAATGTCACATCACATGAGGCTTAATAATTCCTAGAATCATATTTCCTTGTTTATATATCATGGATCATATAGAGGATCCAACTAGATAGGAGAGGGTCAGTGCTATGCTTGTGATTGGAGGGGTCACATGGAATGATATTTCCTGAACTATCGTGCTAACTCAGATATCCAGATGGTCGATGGAAAATCAAAAAAAAGATAGTTCCATGATTAGGGATCTCCCAATCTTGTCCAGGGAAACCCTTATAAAGGTAGTACTAATAGAGGAGTAGGATAAGATCTGGGAGGAGGAGCTACTGCGGAGGGTTATGCTATGAGATACTTCCACTACCACCACCAGGAGGCCCACGATAGGCTTATGAAGATGGCAGTTGGGGGTGTGATCATCCATAGGCTTTGGAGGGATATGATTAGGCTACGAGTGAGATGATTTGAGGTATTATTTGTGTCTTTTATACTATTTACATAGTACTATAATACATAGGAATGACTAATTCCTCTGTCACCTTATCTCTTGAATGAGAGATGGAGCTTCCAATTGAAACTTTAACCCAACATCTTGGCTGACGGTTGTTACCAAGAGTGATTCTTCAATATAACATATCTGATGATAGTGTGAGTTAGCATTTAGTGGAGGGAGTTTCTTGTGGGACCTCTTGTTAATCATGATGAAACATTATGAAAACATCTTGGGTATAGATTGGTTGTCCATGTTTTGAGTCTATATTTACTTTCATCATAAGAAAGTTAGATTACTTTGGATGTATGGAACACAATTATACTTTTTGGGAAAGAGAGATCTTATGGAGGAGTCAGTGGGTCTTGTGGGTAGGAATATGAGACCCATCAACCATCAGTTGGAATGTTTAACAGTTGGTGAAAATAACTCCCTAAGGATCTGAATTCATTTTACAGTGGAGGAATTTAATGAAATATTCCCCTATGAAATCTCAGCGCTACCTCCATGGTAGGAGATAGAGTTATGCATTGACATTCTCCCCAATACCACACCAATATCTTCTACATCATATCATATGACCCTACAAAGTTCTAGGAGTTGAGGGTGTTTGAAGGACCTTTAAGAGAATGGATTTATCTAACCCATTGTATCCCCCTAGACAGATCTAGTGTTTTCTATGAAATAGGAGGATGTGAGTTTTAGGATTTGTGTTAATTATCATTTCCTGAACCAAGTAACGATAATGAACAAGTACCCCTTACCAAGGATTAATAACCTCTTTAACCTGCTATGAGGACTAAGGTGGTTCTTGAAGATCAATCTCAGGCCTGACTACAACCAGTTGGGGGTTCTCAAGGATGGTATTCCAAAGATGATATTGAGATGTCACTATAGACACTACGAGATCCTGATGATTCATCTCAGTGTGAAAAATTCCCCCACTATGTTTATGAATTTTATTAACTGAATATTCCAACCATAATTGGACTAATTTTTTGTTGTCTTTATGGATTACATGATCATTTAGTCTATGTTAATGGAGGAGCATGCATAGCATTTCAGGATGGACCTAAACTTACTTAGGGAGTAAAATATTTATGGAAAGATCACAAAGATGAAGTTTTGGATATAAAAATTTTACTTTCTAGGGAATTTCATTTAGAAACATGGTTTAACTGTGGACCTAGTGAAGATTGATGAAGTTATTTATTATGATACACCCAAGGCAATGTGATAGGTGTAGAGTTTTCATATATTGGAAGGGTACTATAGGAGGTTTGTGGTAGAATTATTCAGGATTTATGCCACTTTGACCACCCTGACATGGAAAGGGTAGTTGTTTATCTAGACTGTGCAGTGTTCGAGAGAAAATTGGGGAGTTGAGGCTGAGGCTGACCAATGCTCCTATACTGAGACTACCAGAGAATGGGATGGATTATGTAGTGTTTTTTCAATTCCTTTGGATCCAGGCATGGTTTCATGTTGATTCATAGGTATGTGGTGATCACACATGGGTTGTGAAAATTGAGACTCCATGAGTAGAGCTCTATGAATCATGACCTAGAGTTTACAACCACAGTCTTCACTATGAAGACATGGTGGCTCTATATTCTAGGAGAGTGTTTTGTTTTATACTCATACCAATAGAATCTTTATTATATCTTCACTTAGATAGATAGGAACCCAAAATAGAGGTTTTAGTTATAATTCCTATAAGACTATGAATTCGAGATTGTCTACACACTTAGAAAGGGAAATATGGTGGCAGATACCCATAATAGGAAGTCCCATTCCTTTTTGGTAGAGGATGAATATGAGAAGTTGGATTATTTGTAGTTTAATTAGGAGCAGGAGGGGGGTTTAGTTTTTATTTAGTTGTTGGTGGTAACTCCTAGGATTATTCTACATGTGAGAAATAATTAGTTTGGAGACATATATTGTGAGGTTCTACATGACCAAATATCCTAAGTAGATGTCCTAGTTGTATTTTTTTGAAGGAGAGGAGAATTTTATCCTTTTCTAAGGATGGATGATGGTTCCATTCATGTTATGTGTGGAGGTGATAATGGATATTCACACTTTCCATTTTGTTTTACATCATGGTGTGTAAAATATTCACATGGAATTTCAGTAGTAGTTTTGGTGGGCTAGATGAGGTGGAGCATAGCAAAGCTCATATCTTGGTGTCTCAAATGTTAGTAGGTGAAGGCTGAGAAATAGGTTCTAATAGAATTGACACAAAATCTTGATATCAAAGAGTGGAAATAATATGACATATCTATGAACTTTATTATAGGGGTTCCACAGAAAGTGAGAGGCCCCAACATAATCTAGGTGATAGTTAAATTAGTTACCAATCTAGAGTAATTAGTTTCCATCAGGGAGTAGAGTTTAGTGGATAGTTTGGGGAAGCTATACAAATGAGATATCATCAGACTTCATGGGTACCCTCAATGACTGTCTTCATCCATGATGCACAATTTACATCACAGTTGTGAAGGGGATTTAAAAAGGTCTTTAGGACCTAGTTGAGGATGATTGTAATGTTTCACACCTAGATGAATGGGAATACCAAGAAGACTATAAATGTGTTAGAGGATATGCTGATAGCTTACATGTTAGATATTAGATGGAGTTGGGAGGATCACGTTAAATTGGTAGATCTATCACTCTACTATCAACATGGATCCTTTTTAGGCCTTGTACGGGAGACCCTGTAGGTCACCCCTATGCTAGAATGAGATTGGTGAGGCATCTCTAGTTGGGCCAGAGATAATGTAGGAGATGATGGGGAAGGTTCAGGTGATCCATGAGCGTATGTGGAAAACCTAGAGAAAATTGAAATCTTATGATGACTGGCATCATAGGCCCTTGAAGTTTGAGAAGGGAAACTATGTTTTCATGATATTATCCCTACTATGATGGTTATAGTGGTTTGAACAGGGAGGAATGTTATCCTTGAGGTTCATCATTACAATCAAGATCCTACTGAGGGTTGGAAAGGTTGCTTACCACTTAACCCTTCCCTTTTATTTGGACCACATGCATGATGACTTTAATGCATTTTAGCTGAGATTATACGTGCATGACCCTACACATGTTATTGACTGGGGAGAGCTAGACATCTAGTATATAGATAACTTCATGAAAAACCTAATGGATATTTAGGATTTCTTGGAGAAGATCCTATAAGGAATGAACATTACTTTGGGTTGTTTTCTATTGTATTATGAGATAATTCAAGAGAGATCCTTGGAGAAATAGAGTTATATGCAGAATTAGTAACCTCAAATTTTTTTGTAGCTTGTGATTTATGGGGTGAATGTTCTTGAAGGATGGGTGAATGTAATAACTATGGTTTTATAGGATTTTTCATTGGAATGTTTATATGTATATATCCAAATTTATCCTCGATGTCGGCATTGTTTTTTGGGTGTATTAGGGAACCATAATTAATATATTAAAAATATTAATATATTTTAATGCATGTTTACACATCGTTCTAGTGTTTATGGTTTTCCCAAATTTAAGGACCTCAAATGGAAAATTATAGAGAATGATTGATTCCAAAATTCAGGGTTTAGATTAGGCACAACCTATGGCTGGTTGGCATTGGATGTATGATTGAGGAAGCCGTTGGTGGTGCATTTAATTAAAAAATAATTAAATTTATTTATTTTGTTTTAAATGAACTAAATTGAAACCTCTATAAGTATGTCATTATTACATTTCTCTATGGTTAGACACATAACCCTAGGAGATTTTGAGATGATTTCTAGATGTTATTCATTAGTGGATCAATATGAGATGATGAATGGTGATCATATTGAGGTGGATCAAGAGGCAGTGAGTGTAAAAGTTCTTCTACATTGATGATTTTTTTATTCACTAATAATCAATACAAATAAAGGTAGGGATTCTCAACTGTTGTTTTTTCCTTTTTATTAAAATATTTAGAATGATTTTTTTGGTATTCTTGTTATGCAATTTATCTGTTCTTCACATGATCCCGTCTATATTGATTAGATTGTTAAATAAATTTTATAATTATTATTCCATGATATCACCCTAGATATCCCATTTTTAGAATCATTGGTTGATACTGCTTTCCCAAAGATGGTTTTACCTTTTTTATTTTTCTTTTCCCCCACCCGTTCTTCGTGTTCTTCATCATTAGACCATGAGATCATGATTCGACATTGACAGGGTGGGTTCAAGCATGATAGAACCCCCATAATTAAAGTGGTTGAGAGCACAATGAATGGATCAGTGATTCAAAGATATATTAGATGGATTTTGGGTGATTCTTTGTGGATCTTGGTTCGGGAACAACAACGATGATGGGAGGTTCTATAAGACATGCATAGGATGAAAAAAAATTCAATTTTCATCTAGTGGATTTTGGGAATTGATGGTTAGATCGGAACCTCTTTAATTTCATGTGTTCAAATGGTGGGATTAGTGATGGAGAGTGAAGATCTGGAAACTATGTGATGTAATTGGTCTTCCTATTCAAAACAACACTGCACACTGTGTAGTTCAGAAGAACACACACTGCGTACTTCCTTTTTCCACAAAAACTAGGATTTTTATCTGATTTAAGGATAAACCATAATGTTTCTAGGCCCACACAACTTATGATCCCACCCATGAAGATGGGATGTGTGCCATCTGAATAGGCCCTTGACCCCATTAAGGAAGACATGTCGTGTACTCAAGGAGTACACAGGCATGTCCCGGGGTACATGGGTATGACCCAATACCCAGGCATGACCAAGTACATGAATTTGTACATGGGAAGGCCCCAAGTGGCTGAGACATTCCATGTACCACCTATAAATTCCATATAGTATGAAATGTTTCCCAAATCCATGTTTGGAGGAGAACATGACCATTAGACGATGTGGGGTCACCCACCATTTGGACCCCAATACACACTGTGTATTCCATCCATAATTTCTAACTCTAATATATCCTTTTTTGGAACTCATATTTTTTCCAATGAGTAGCCTAACCTGATTTTTTTACATAGAACATCATAGTGACCTTTTTGTGGTATAAGGGATATAATGTGTGATTTCCAAGAATAAATTTCTTTAGGTGATGCTTGATGATGGTAATGATCATAGAAGGATCATCAGATTGATTTCAGGGTTGGAACACCCTTTCAAAATAGGGTATGGGTCCTTGTACTCTTTATAAAGGTATAGATGGTACTCCCGTACAATGGGTGTGGGTCCTCTATCGACAGAGTAGACCTCCCCCATCTTTTATCTCCAGCGGTGTGTGAGTCCTCCACAGTAGTTGTGGCTCCCTCAGTTATGAAGCACAATAGTGATTGGGCTCTTAAATACAAATTTTTGTGAGGCTGCATTGGATGTTGGGAATTAGAGATATATTTTTTAGTTTTAGGTAGGCTCATCAACTTTGGAAGGGTTGTGAGATCAAGATACCCTTTCACTATCTACCAGGTTACTTTTTAAGAATATATGTATATTGGGTTTTTTCTTTCTTGATTTGGGAGAATCTATCTATTATAGTATTTCTCTATCACTCCCATGTGGGTTTTGGGGAATCCTACTTGGTTTATATATACTCACACCTGCATAGGATTTACCCTCACATTTCATGTCTTATTCAGATTATAGATAGTTCATTGGTAATATCAGTGGATCATAGTGATACTTGGGTGAATTTACCATGTATGATTGTAAGAATTGAAGATAATGAATTGAGATCTATCAGTTTTCCTTTATTCCAATTTTTTTCTGGTTGGGACTTCATTTCTAGTAGGTCATGTATTTTCCCCTTTTATTCTGGTTTATATTTTTTTTCTCTATTTTAATTTCTTATAGGTTGTTGCATGCAAGTTTACAATCTAGATGTTACTATATTTTATATTCCTCTACACTATTACATGAAGGTTGTTTGGTTCATGTGTATAAGTACATTAGGATAAGGCCTCCCATTTTATATTATTCCTTCTTGGTGCTTGTCACCAACCCCTAGCCTATTGGAGGTAGGCTTTGGGTTATGCTCGCTCAGACTTCCGCCAGCAAGGTGGGTTTCAGTGGGTCTATTAATTACACATCACCTCCTTTATTAGATATTACCAAGGGTGAACTTCATGAGAACATGTAACAATGTCTTATGATCCTCCTAGAATTGACATAATGTATCATATATGTTTAATTAGATAATTTCATCCAGCCATAGAACATGTATTTAAGAATATTGTCATAGAACCTCAAGGTTCTCATCACAGTAGGGAACACCTATAAAATTTCAATGTGGAAAATACACTAAATAAATTATCACATTAAAGGTTATATAAAATAGAAATTATCATGTGATAATATATTTAATAGTATTCAAGACCATGAATACACAAGTAATAAAAAATTATAAAGCCTTTGGTTTTAGGGAAACAACTCCAATAAACTCCCAGTTTCACTAGATACAACTGATAACAACATTAAATATTCTAGCTCTCACATGATTTTTATAGTTAGAATGAGATAATTCTTTAGTCAAGGGGTTCTACATGTTATCCTCCATGGGAACTCTACTAATTTTTAACTCAACCTTTTGACAAAAATCTCTCAGGAGGTGATACTTCTGAAGTATGTGCTTCATCAATGGATGTGATCATGGATCTTGGGAGAGATCCAACGCTATAGTAATATTAAAATAAAATGTGATAGGATCTTTACATAGGAACCATGTTAAGCTAATGGATGAAGTTTCTTATCCAAAATACTTCTGTAGTTTCATTAGAAGCTGCAATATACTCACACACTGTTGTATAATCGAACTAACTTCTTTGAGCTCTTATAGCTCACAGATCCTCTATTTAGATAGAATACATATCCCGACTATGATTTAATATCGTTTTAGTCTATCTAGAACTTAAATTTTTATTTCCCTTGATGAGTAGATACTCATCTTCTCTATAAACTAGGGATATATCCTTAGAACACTTTATATATTTATAGATTTCCTTTACCTTATTCCAATAATGTTCTCTGGGGTTTTTTACTGTATTCTTACCATGACTAAGGAAAAGGATACATCAGTCCTGGTTCATAATATGACATATATAAAAGATCATATCATAGAAGTCTATGGGGTCTTACTTATCCTCTCTCTCTCTCATATATTGTTTTGGGAGACAAATTCTAGGAGATATTTGTACCATGTGATAGTGGAATCAATCCACTTTTTGACTATTCTATAGTGAAGAAATTCAATATCTATTAAATGCATGTAATCAGACTTTTACCAACTAGACTCTTAGATCTATCATTAATGATCTTGATCCCTAGAATTTAGGCCACTTCACCTAATTCTTTCATAGGTAAAATCATTTTCAACCATTCCATACCTAAATATAAGACTCAAATTTCTTTTCTAATAAGTAATATATAATAAACATATAATACTAGGAAAATATTTGTACTCACACTAAACTACTTGTAAAAATGGGGCTCACATATGTTCTTTAGGAGAACAAATTCACATATGGATTCATCCAAGAATATTTTCAATGATCTAGATGCTTTATTCAATCCATAAATGGATCTATGCAAATTAAATATCATATTATAATCTTTTGGAGTCATAAATCCTTCAATTTGTGTAATATAGACAATTCTATATGGTTCTTGTTAAAGAAAACTACCTGGACATCCATCCTTCATATCACATAATCATGGTAATATGGTATGGAAATCAAAATTCTGAAGAATTTTAGCATGGAAATTGGTAAAAATATTTCATTATAGCTGATTACTTAACATTTCATGAACCTTTTAGACACTATCCATTACTTATAGGTACTAAAATTAACTTCCTTGTCCAATTTCCTCTTGAATACCTATTTGAACCCAACAAGTTTCACATATACTAGAATATCGACTAGAACCTAGACTCGATTTTGATAAAAGGAATCCATCTTAGAATTTATTTCTTCTTTCCATATTTCATTTTTTTAGATTTTTAAATCCTTATTTTTTGGATATAGGTTCAATATTGTGAATTAATAGTGTGTCACCATCATTGGTGACTATAAAACCATATATCTCTGGATCTCTAACATCTTTGGTGCTTTTATATGGTACTTGAGTATCTCGAATAACATTTTTCATGGGGTCTTATTGAATTTTTTCATGTTACAATTCCTATGTATCTTGATCTTTGAATTACACGAATTCAAACCTCTCCCCACTATCTATTTTGGATATGTGCTCCCTCTAAAGTAATAAGTCCTGTCTTGTCACTATTACTTTCTTATCTAAGGGTTTGTATACACAATATCCCATTATTTTCTCAGGATATCTTATAAATATACAATTCGTGCCTTGGATTGGTAGTTCGTTTCCAAAAATGTCCTTAAAAAATTCCTTAAATCCCCATACATGAGTAAATAGAAAACATATTTCTTTCCTCTACTGAACACAAATATAATCCCAGTTTCAAGTTTGTTGGCACATGGTTTAGTATTTAAATCATAGTCTATGATTCATATCCCCAAATTAATAGTGAAATATCTGTATGAATCATCATCAACCTCACCATTCCCAAAAAGGTATGGTTCCACCTTTCACTAACACCATTCCACTACGACGTATAAAGAGGAGTGAGTTGAGATAGAATCGTAAAGTTCCATAGATAGTCAATGAACCCTTGGTTAAGATATTTTACACCTTTATATTCTTGAAGATTATTTATCTTCTTACTAATTTGATTCTCTAATTCATTATTAAAATCCTTTAATTTATAAATGGATTTTAACTTATACCTCATTAAGTGAACACATCCATGTCTACTCAATTCATCGATAAAAGTGATGTAGTTTGGATATCCATCTCTAGATTCAACTAGATAGGTAAACCCTTATATGTGTGTACCAATTAAAGAATATCTATGTCGATTTCACCCATTCCACCAAAGGATGGATTAGTCATTTTACCTTGTAAATAAGTGTGACATATGTCAAATGGTTATAGTTTGAAAGAATCTAAATATCCATATTTATAGAAATTTGTCAAGAGATTCTCTTTTATATGAAAAATTTCGTGATTTCATAACTTATTGTGATATGATCTTTGTGAACTTGATTCGTTATTGATTCCAACACTTAAGTATCATATTATAGTATATAAAGGTTTATATTAAGGTGTTTAATACCATAAATAATGCTATCTTTATAAAATTAGTATCTTGTATTCCCAAACATGAATTCAAATCCATTTATTTCAAAACTCAACATTAATATAATTTTTTTTGTAACACTAGGCATGTAGTAACAATAATTTAAGACTAGAATCATTTTGGTTGAAATATAAGGCTATAGTATTCTATATTTAAGGAAAATAGTTATATACCTTTGAAAAAATTAAGATCCATTACACATCTGGAAACCTTCATAATTCTACTTGGTTCATGTATTTGGATATAAATTTGGGCACCACAAGATTTATATATTACCCAAATGGCATATATTGAAGGAGTACACTCGATAATGAATACACAATATACCTCATATTTATTCCTCCCAATAGTGAATTTATTCTTCTAATATACCTTATTTGAACATATAAAACATTTTATGTCTTATTACCTTGCCTTCCTATGGATATTTCTCTTCTTGGAAGGATGGTGCTCAGAAGCCTTAAAATTTGAGTGATTCTTGGGGACATTTTCCTTATTCTTCCTCTTATTAACCATAAGGTCTCTAGATTTTTCATGCATAATGTCCATATTTTCTTATATAATCACAGTTATAATTTCTATAAGTGAATTTTAAATATTGTTCATATTAAAATTCACAGTAAATCTAAAGAATCATTGAGGTAGTGATGAAATTATGATGTTGATTCACAACTCACATGGAACCATAAATCCTAGGATATTCAAATGAGAAATATAGAAAACTATATTGACTATAAGTGGCCTATATGTAGATCCTTATCCTATATTTCATGTGTAAAGTGACTTGGAGATCTTAGGACACTATTTTTTGGCCTTCTCCTAATAAAGATCATGGATATGAGACAACATGATATACACATGAATATCCTCATGAAACATTTGGAGATCACTGGATATGGATGATAACACAAAACACAAAACATCTATCAAATCATCCAAATGTTTTAGGTTAATAGAGAGATCTTCATCACTAGTCTCTTTATAAGGAGCATCGTGAATATGGGACTCCAATATGTAAGACTTCTACTCTTTGTATAATATGATTTAAAAGTGCTTATACCACTACCAACAATTGGCAAGGAGACTATCTTTCTCTATTGTGGATTAAAGATAAAATTTCAAGGCCATATTACTTTCCATTTCCAATAATAAAAATAGAAACATGTTTTATTAATTTCTCTTGATTACCAAAATACTGTGTAATAAATTTTTGTTATCAGCCTCCCACTATTTTATCAAATACCAATATCTCTCACCACTAAATTCAAAATATCCAATTATATGTATATTCAAGTAGAAAAGATCCATAATTACCTTATCATAACCTAGATGTTGTCCTTAAAAGTTATTTGATGGTATTTAGGTAGGCATGTCTTAATAACTGCATTAACTCACAACTCATTGATTTATTGAGTGGACTCCCAAATCTAGAAATCCAGGACTCTAATTTACTCAGCATTTTCATACTAGTTACACCAAGTCTCACAGATGTGTTAAAACCTCAATGAAAATTAGTTTTAGTCAACCCAAAACTTTTTTAAAACTCATAGATAATTGAAAGAACATTGATAGAGTCCATAAAATCACTATGAATTATGGTTACATCCTCAAAAAAGTAAAGGAAGGCTATACCGAATTAATATTTTCATTAAGTTATATTTATATTTATGTGTAAATATTATTTATTTTATAATTTTATATAATTATTAATATTATAATTATTTTATATATGTTATTAAAAATGTATTGATAAAATAATTTAGGCATAATCCAATTATTTTAATTCCATATCACATTCTTATTAATTAATTTATTTCATGCAATCATGATAAAGTGTCCAATTGATATAAATAATTAATCATGAACTTGAAATAAAAAAAATAGATAAAGGTATCATGATAATGGGTTTTTCTAATGGTTATTTTAATTAGAATATGTTAAACTGACCCTTGACCCCATGGGAATAACTCTATGAACCATGACTTAGTTTAAGTTTCAATATTTCCTCAGTCCTCTTATGTATCTCCTTGGTTGGTTTCCCCTCAGCTGAAACATTTAATTTCCTCTAGTTTCCTAAGAGCTACATCCTTTATATATTATTTACTCACACATAGGTTAGTGGAAGTAGGGGTATGCGATTACATAAAATAAACAATGGAAAAGTAATTTTTACATAATAGAGTGGGGAGGGAGACACAAAATCCACCATTTTAATTTAATAATAATTAACGGAAAACCCATGAAATAATAATTTAATTTAACAAAATTCAACACATACATAAGTTATCCAAGATCATGATCATACTCACATGAAATGAGTATACCTTTGGAAAGCTAGATATTATTGATTTCAATTCATTCTTTATAAAGATAAAACCACCAAATTAATAAATTAATTATCTTATTAATTTTTAAATTTATTTATCTAAATTTTCCATTCAAACAATCATGAATATTCCTATGATCTATAATTTTAAATAAATTATATTAAATAATTTAATTTAATATTAAATAATAACACAACATGTATTTTGTGGAAACATGGCGTGCACCCACCTAAACAATCCAAACTATAGTATGGATTTTATTGTGTATTGTGTACTCAAATGGAATATAGTGCGCACAACCATTCACAATATTATAAGGTATGTATTTTTTTTTATCAAGTTACATAGTAATATTTACATGTATGACACACAACACACATTAATATACACAGTGTGTACCACTTTTTGTGATCCTGTGATGTGCACGGTGTGTACAATAGCACAACACATCGTGTAGTTCTAAAATTATCCTGGAAATTTATTAAACATTTAATATTTTGTAAACTCTATTACATAGCTTGTACACTGATACATGCTGTGTAGTTTGGTTTAATGAAAAAATTAAATTTTCATTCCATGTAATTAATTCACATAGTTACATCTTGTCCCATCATGTAATATTCTTGAATGGTTATGAACTACATGACATGTATACCACACCACATGTCATGTATTCCACTATATAGTCATCAACGATACATTCTTAAGGACTCTATGTGTATAACTTGTGAAAATTTATTCCATACATGATGTGTAATGAAGTTACATGCCTTGTAGTCCCAAATATCTCATGTTTCACAACATTAAGTTTTTTTTGGATTTCAATAAATACATATCATGTACTTTGACCACACGTATTCCGCATTTTCCAAGGGGATAAACTCTGTGCATTTACATAACATGTATTCTATCTACATGTCATGTAACCCCTATAACCACATGCTTTTTGGTTGGACAAAATGTGACCTGAAATGAAAATGTATATTCTTCCACATGATGTGTTTTTATTTGCATGGGTCATCATTATCTATAAAATCCGGGTATATGACATATACTTTTTCTGTTACATGTCATGTATTTCTATTTTATCCATCTAGAATCTTTGATAGCTTTGAATGTGATATTATATGTTCTTTATCTATTCCTCTAATTTTCTTGGTCATATAAAGGTGAAAATACTTAATATCAAAAATTTTGGATTAAAGAATGAATAAAATGGAAATTAATAACTAATTTTTTTTATAAGTTTATCAATGATTAATAAATAATTATATATTAATATGTGACCACCGTAATACAACTTGAAGGTTCTGGAGCATAGTGTAAGTGGACGGGCTAATGATGACAATGGTTTTTTATCGGTTTATATAGATAAATCCTAAAAACACGATTAATAGAAACCCTTGAATCATCAAATATACGATCTTTCACATATAATGTATTATTAATTTATATAGATAAGAATAAACTATATTGAAATTCTTTCTTTGTTGTCAAGTCAACTGACCTTGTTTTGTTTCACCTTCATTGCATCAATGGATTCATGTGTAGAATCCCTCAATTAGTATATACATGTTCATCACAAACCTCAAAACGTCACTGTATAATTAATGGATTCTAGAACAAATTATTCTCAAATTTTTCATCATTAATTGTTGATCACAACTAGAATATAAATTGAGTATCAATAATAATTCTTGTTATCTCATAGAATTGAGTGGGAGGAGGAGGATCAATGATCTCCATTCTTGAAAGCATTCTAGAGAAATTTCTCTCAACCATTGATATAATTCTATTGAGAGTATTTGTTGTGACCATTTATGTCTCTTATAACTAACCCTAAAAATTATATAATCGAGGTTATATAGATAATTTAGAGAATACATAATTTCATAAATTCCCTTTATCATTCTCTTAATCCATATTGAAACCCATATTAAATAAAAAAAATAATATTATTTTTTCCTTGATTCATGAAAAACTCAAAGATAACTTTAATATCATTTAATTAATAAATAAATATTTATTTAAATGATATTAAATATATCATTCCCACCAGACTATTAACTCAGTTCGCCATTCCCTCTACATTAATTTAACTTGAATAATTACTATTTATTTCAATAAATAAATATCACTATATTATTCATTCAACAAATAAATAACTATTTTATTCAATAAACTCATGAATAAATATTTATTAAATATTAAATTCACATATTTTCTTTTGAATGACTAGTGACTGAATATTTTTGATAATCTAAACTCAAATAATTATTATATCTCAAAACATGATAATAATATTTATACTAATAATAATTTCATATTTAACTTTACTGAGGTTTTGGTACACTTAATGTATGTCCATTTAGGTCAGTTTCTTATTGGAATTAGGCGTACACACCTTAAGTCATAGATCAGCATTTATCAACATGTTTAGGAATCCATATAGAGAGATGTTAATTGTTGCAATGATAATAACCTCCTATAAAATCTCACTATGTAATATTATCCCCTTTTCTTGATATCTCATTAACCCGGTTGCATGGTATATGTCATTAACCTATATTTCTGATACATCTGTCTTTAAATTTGTAGAAATAAACTCTTTAATAAAACCACTATTTCCATTATAACAACTCGAACTGTTATTAATGAAGTTTTCCTTTTTAATTTAATTAAATTTATTATTATGTAATATGGTTATAGAACACTCATGAACTTCCTTGGTTATATATTTGTATTTAAAAGACTATTAATAATATTTCCATTATTAATATAACCTTAAAAAAATTATCACCTGATTAATATAAATATAGGGATTTAACAAATCCAATTAACAAAAATAAACAAGTGATGGCCTCATCCAGTAGGATTATACTCTATGAAGCCCATTTATCATAGATTACAAGGGATATAACATTACTAGTATTTTACCTTGACTAAGCCCAAGCTGAGATCCAACATCTTAAGCATGAGATAATCTTTTTTTTGGGAGAAGTTCAATCTCATTGAGATCATGGCCCAAACCATGTTCGCTGAACAACCCCATGAAAGTCTCACCATCACACACCATACTCATAGGGAGTACATTGGTTTAATAAGGAGATATGTATCAAGACCATAATAATATGAATATATATATTTTATAGAATAATGAATTTATTTTCATTTTTATTGTTACTTTATAAATGATCTTGATTTTGATTCAATTAAACCGAAATTTCATTTGCGTGTAATATTCAAATTAAATTATGGGATTTAATTTTTTTAATTAAGGGATTTTTATTATTTTAATAAAATAATATTATTAAATATTTTTTTAAATTATAAATGGTCATATAATTTTTACGAAGTGAAATGTACTTTTTATAAGGGTTCAAAAAATTTTATTGTAAAAAACCCAATATTTTTTAATAAATGTAAAATATTATTCTAAAATTGAAAATGCAGATATTTATAAATTTATTTAGATAAAATAAATATTAATTTTTGAATAATAACTTCAAAATTATCAAATCATGAATTTTTCTTAATTTTCTGAGACAATTGAAATTTCAGGTAAAATTAAATACCATATAAATATACAGTGTGTTTTAAGACATCATAATGACCCAAAAATCATATAATAAATACTATAATAGATATAATCTTCCAAATATTTGTTTCCCCTAAAAATAATGTGATTTTATGTTTAATTTATTATTTTTATAAATCATTTATGAATCATCCAAAACATTTAATATATATTCATTTATTTAAAAGTTTGATTCACCTCCACATAAGAAAATGAATTATTTTAATATGTTTGGACCATTTCCTAATAAAATAATAAAAATATCCCCAATTTGAAAAAAAACCATGGTAAAGTTTGTGTTTTTGAATATTTTATTATATAGAGTCCAAAACCAAAGTTTTTGAAATATTAAACAATTCCCATACCATTTCCTATATAAACCCACCAAAGATCCCACTTAACTTCACTCAAAATCCTTGGATAATGTCTTTAATATACCTTCCCCTATCTAGAATCCTTCTACGGGGCCCTAAGCTCTCAAGAATCCCCTTTCCATGCTTTTGGAGTCACACACTCAAGTAAGGGTTCTTTCCTTTTCCATCTTTATCCAACTTTCTTTATCTTTTTATGCCCTTTTATTTTCAATTAATAATAATGGGGTATGTTTTATCACCTCCACCATAATGATATTATTATGTATAAATTATTAGATACCCTTTTATCTCTCATTAATCCTTCCCATGTACACCCATTACAGTGCCAAAATTTCATAAGCATATTTTCCTTCCTCTTTTTTATTCAATGTTATTTATTATTGTATTCCTTATTTTTATAATTAAAAATTAGTGGATATTTCCTCACATGTTAATATTACTATTAAATTTATTTACAAATGATTATAGACCCATTTTTTTCTCATTAAACCATTTTATGAATTTTTAAGTGATGTCGTCATGCTGTCGAATTTTCACCACAATTTTCTAGGCCAAACCAATTGTGTAGTGAACACCGTACCCTTTTCCTATCAAGAGTGTTCACCTTTATGCACATACACAATTTGATTTAGGATATAAATTTATGTATTCCATTTCCATTTATCTTAAAATAAATTTTTATGATGAATGAATCCATGTTTTATGATCTATGTGACACACTTAAACATGAGTATGAAATGAAAGTAACGGGTGCGCCCTAAATTATATAGCACTCCAACAAATTGGGTAATGTTTAGTATCATGATACGTCATGTTGGGACTGGGGTATAGTTGATTCCATTATGGTAATTTTTCTACCATGAATCCTTGGTGGTTCATCGTTGACCTATGTTTATGATGCATCATTTTAAGTTGTTTCTACATTTCCCATGTTATGATTATCATGATATATCACGCCTTATTATTCATGTTTCTTTTGTTATCCATTGATATGCCTATTGTATAACATGTATTTTATTCCTCATGATATTACTTGTTTATTCCCTTACGGGGATTTATGGATCACCCCTTTCTTATGTATTTACCTAGGTTATCCAATGTAGTTTTAAGCTCAAGAATGTTAAATAAGTTTTCAATAAAATGTTGAAATTCATGTTTGAAGTTGTAATGAAATGTACCTAATTCCAAAATACGCTAGAATTATTAATATTTAGGGTTTTATTAAGTTTAATTTCATGTAATTAAATCATGTGTTAATGTGTAATAATGATAAGGGTTTTTATAGTTGGTATCATATGAAAATTTTAGTTATTGTTGGGAATAGAATTATAAAAATCTAGAAAAATATTCAGGGATAACTCTAATTATAAGAAAAAATACATAAATTTTGTTTAGTACAAAGTAATAGTTTTATCATGAAAATAAATCCCTATATAGATACTATAAGTGGATGTGGTTCTGTCACAGATGTAGGTAGGTGTATCAACTCTGACAAGGTGTTCCGAGCCTGACTTAAGGTAACCTGGTACACAAAAACAAGCCTTAATACACCCTTTGTTTGAAAATACCAGGGCATATGCTTTGGTATTTTATAAGTTAATTACAAAACATTATTAAGGGAGTAAGAAAAATTCCCATAAGAATATATTTTTGTAAATAGATCATGGATAACAAAGACTGAATCCTAGAAATCTAGAAGTTATAGAAATACATGTAAGTTATAAGTTATACAATTAATGTCATAAAATTCCCATTTATATGTTTATAAATTTAATATACTCATATATAATTTTTCTTTTATTAAATACAAAGATAGTAAATAGGAGGAATCTGGTAAACAATCAATGTGAAGAGCAATGTGATGACAACCCCAACGAGATGCCCAACCCGATGGGAGCAGGAATCACACACTTCATGATGATAATATCTTAGTTGAATTAAGTTATAAATAGAAACATGTATCATGAGAAGTGTAAAAACAACCATAATATAGAACTAGTTACAATCAAGAGCTCCATGGATCAAAGGCCTCCTACATTCAATGGGTCATATGATCCCTTAATCTCATAACAGTGGATCAACTCCATTGAAAAGATCTTCACAATCTGTTGGGAAAAATTCCTTCAAGGTTTTATCTTGGTATGTTATAGGTGTAATATTTTTTTTTGAAAAGGCCAGATGACCACAAATGAGTATGAATGGTGTTTTCTAAAGAAGGTGTTTAAGGTGGTGTAATTTCCCACTTTTTTCCAAATTCTTGGGCCTCTAAATCAGAAATCTGATTTTGGAAAAGGAATAATTTTGGTAAAGGAGAGAACTTTTCATCGACCATGATCGATGGTACATGGACCACAGAAAATATTACGCGAACCACATATGAGAAATGCTTCAAGGGGATGAAATTTTTCGCAAAAGGCGAACCGTTCACGAGAATGGTTCGTGTGGTGAAAATGGTTCGCAGTGAAGGCATGTGATACATGGAAGGATTTTGGAATGTGGGATGGATTATTTTTTAATGAAATGAGGTGGTGATTAGAGAAGTAGAAAATGGAATCATTGGAAAAAATGTGATGATGATTTGGGTCACCACCAAGGAAGAGAGGCAGTATGCGAACTGCGTAGGGAAAAACGTTCATGGGACGATTACAGTTCACAGAAGATGCATGGTACATAGTGAAGGTGGTACTACATTAAATATTTGGGAAATATAGAATATGAGTACTTTTCAGATCTATTTTACTATATAATTACCTTTAATCCCATCATTAAGGAGAGAGCGATTTTCATAAGAAAACATCTTTTCTTCAAGAATTCGGTGAAATATATGAGTGGTTTGCATGGGTGAATTTCGTAAAGGGTGAAGCGATTCACGGAAACAATTCCATGAAAGGATTTTGTAGGGCAATAAATACCACAAAGGAAGAATTTGTTCACGGAATAAGGAAATCCATAGGTGGTTTTCATAATCAAAGATAGTACACGGAAGTGGGGACAATATGAAAATGCGGTACGTGGAAGTAGAGGAGAAGTGGTCCGTAAAGGAATATAGTTTGTGAAGAGGTGATCCATGAAGCATAATAGATACATAGTACACAAAAGAAGTAAGGTGGTTCATGGAGGACTCAAGGAAGCTTTCAAATGCAATAAATAGTTTTTGAAAGTAATTCCCTCTAACTAACAGTACACATAAAACTAGATTTCATCTATTGGTGAAAAAGAGACTTCAACAGAGCATATATATATAGTTTAGGATTCACAATTTCATGAAAATTAAGGTACCTACAAGTCCATAAATTGTGAGTGGATACCTTCCATATGACAAACCTGCTTTTATTACAAACTTAAACATGATTTATTACATAAAACATCACTTGATAAGACAAAGAAGATCGAGAGGATTAGTGTCTTTGGGTCTTAGGATCATTACCTGAAAACTTAAAACATGAAATAAAACATCTTTATTTAAAACTTACTTTACATGACCACTACATTCCCTCGTACTTAGCATTGCATGGGATAACCTGAGGACATGCATAAGAAAAGGGTGAGCTATAAAGCCCAGTAAGGGAGTACACATGGAATAACATGATGAGTACAATACATGTTAGACAATAGGAATATCAATAGAGTATAAGAGAAACATGAACATAAAGTCATGATAAAGCATGATAATCATAACATAGAAATGTTGCAACAACACTTAACATGGAATTAGCATGAGACAAGGCTCATTAAACATAGAGCATGAGTAAATCCTCATTGCACATAAAGCACGAGTAAACCCTCGTTTCACTTGAATTAGCATGAGTCAACACTCATTTCACATGACGTATCATGATACTATATTTTACCCAATGCATTGGTGGGCTATAAGGGCGCACCCTTCTTAAACATTTCATTTCATGCATATGTGTGACACATGGATCATAAAGCATGGATTCATAAAACATAATCATTTAATCCATGATAAAGGAATGTGGAATTAATACATGAAACCTTATAATCAATAAGTAAATGTTCATAAAGGTGAATACCCTTGATGGAGAAATGGGCATGATATTCACTACACAATGACATTGGCTTAGAAAATCGGTGCAATTTCGGCAGCGTAATAGCATGACATAAGAATTCATAAAAATGGTTGATGAGAGAGAAAGGGGTTCCTCATCATATTTACATGTAATGGACAGTAATTAGTTCATATAGACACATGTCCCAACAATTTTAAGGGAATTTAGATTCATGATACAAAAGTATTTCTTGAATGTAAGTGAGGAGAGAGAAGTTCCTTTCGGAATTTCAGCATAGTAACGTGTGTATATGGGAGGCATTTAATGAGAGATAAAGGGGTATCCCATCATTCAAACATAAAGATGGTAGTATGAGAGAGGTGCGAAAACATACCTCAACATTCATAATTGAAATTAAAAGGGAAAAAAACTTAAAGAAAATTGGACAAAAATGAGAAAGGAAGAAAAAACCCTTACTTGGAAGTGTGCTTCCAAAGGCTTGAGAGAGGCTTTAGAGAGGCTTCTTGGGAGCTTGGGTCACCTTGGGAGGATTCTAGAGAGAGCAGGGCAGAGGTTGGATGAACTCCAAAGGCTTGGAGTGAGGAGGAAGTGAGATTTTGGGTGGGTTTATATAGGAAAGGTGAGGGAATTCTTTATTATTTAGGTTTGGGTCCTCTTACATTAAATTAATCCAAACCACAAACCAGACCATGGTTTTTGCCCATGGTTTTTGGCAAAGGGAATAGGAAAAAAATATTTTATAAGGACAAATTACGAAATTCTTAAAATAATAGGGTTGCTTATGTGGAGGTGAGTCACACTCCCATGGAAATTAATTTAAAAAGGCAAGGTGTTTAATAAGTATTGAGGGGTCCATTAATGCTATGAAAAGTAAGTCAAACAAACCCAAAATCACATTATTTTAATGGTAAAACATATATTGGCCTAAAATAAAGCTTATAGTATTTTATTACATCACTATTGGGTCATTATGATGTCATAAACACATTATATATTTCAACGGTATTTAATTTTTTCCCAAAAATTTGACTGTCTCAGAAAATTATGAAAAATTCTCCGTTGGATAATTTCAACATCCTGATTCCAAAAATAACATTTATTTTATCTAAATAATTTTCTAAATATGTTAATTTTCACTTTTAAAATAAAAACCGATATTTATCGAAAATTCCCGGGTTTTGACAAAAATGGCTTTCAAACCTTAATAAAAATTATAATTGCGTTCATACAATTATATGATCATTTATATATAATAAAATTAATTTAATAATAATAATAATAATATTTTAATAAAATATTAATTAAATAAAAAATTCCTTAATTTAATAAAATAGATTTCTTAATTAAATAATAATTAAAAACACCATTTGTTCTTTAAAAACTATTTACAATGTATCAATAATGACCCGAAATTATATTAATTATTATATTCAAAAATAATGTACATGAACATAGTACTATAGATTTGTTATATAACCCCTTAAAACAGCCGTATAAGACCTAAGGGTAAGGTGTGCGATGGTGACAGACTCTTGGGGTGGCTCGGATAACATCGCTCGAGTGGTAATTTCTATCAACTTCCACTTCTCTCATAGACGGTCTCATTCGAGCTAGATATGATGAAGATCAGCTTGGGATTGTTCAAGAGCGAAGCCCAAGGATTCCAACACTTTTCTGTGCTCCGCCAGATGGGCTTCATATGTGGCAATTCTACTGGATAAGGCCATCACTTCCTTTGTATGAGTAAATTTGGATTTGTTAAATCCCTATATTTATACTAATCACGTGATCACTGTTCAACGACTATATTAGCAATGGTCAAAATTCTTAACATAAAACCAATGAATTTGAAATTTTATATAAACATAAAGAGAAATTTAATTAGATTAATAGAGATTTTCATTAATGAAACTTTGGTTCGTTAAAATATTTCCCCCTTAAGAAATTTCACCTTAGAAATTTTCCTTTTCCCATACTAAAACAGATGTGGGTAACTCAGATTCATCATTTCCTCTGATTCCCAAGTAACTTCTTCAAACTTGTGGTTTATCCACAACACCTTGACGAGGGGCATTGTCTTATTTTGTAGAACTTTTTCTCTACGATCTAAGATCTTCACTGGTTTCTCCTCATAAGAAAGATCATCTTCCAATTGTACCACCTCATAAGAGAGTACATGTGAAGGGTCAGGTATGTGATTTCTTAAGAGGGATACATGAAAGAAATCATATACTTTGGCCATAGTATGTGGAAGTGATAGTTGATAGGCCACATCCCCAACACGATCAAGAATCTCTAAGGGGCCGATGTACCTTGGAATTAACTTCCCTTTCTTTCCAAACCTCATGACCTTCTTCCACGAAGATATGCGTAGAAAAACCATGTCTCCAGCTTTAAACTCAAGGTCTCGTCAACAATTATCTACATAACTCTTATGTCGACTCTTGGATGCCTTGATATGCTCTTGAATGGTTTTCACCTTCTCCACCATTTCCTCGACCATTTCCAGTCCAAGCAACTTACGTTCACCGAACTCAACCCAGCACACCGGTGTTCTGCACCTTTTCCCATAAAGGGATTCATATGGTGCCATTTGGATGCTCGAGTGGAAACTGTTATTATAAGAGAACTCAACCAGAGGAAGATTTTGATCCCATCCTCCTTTAAAGTCCATTGAGAATGCTGTCAACATATCCTCAAGTGTTTGGATAGTCTGCTTGGATTGGCCATCAGTTTGAGGATGATAGGCCGTACTGAAGTTTAGTTCAGTATTCAAAGCATATTGAAGACTCTTCCAAAACATAGAGGTGAATCTTGGATCTCGGTCAGACACAATAGATAGTGGTACACCATGCAACCTTACCACTTCCCTGATATATATCCGTGCCAGTTTATCCAATGAGAAATCCTCCCGAATAGAAATGAAGTGTGAAATCTTTATAAGACGATCCACAACTACCCAGATTGCATTGTTGCCTTTGGATTTCCTTGGAAGTCCGGTGACAATGTCGGTGGTGATGTTATCCCATTTCCATTCTCGTATGGGCAATGGTTGCATCATCCCCTTAGACTTCTGCCTATCTGCCTTCACTTGCTAACACAACAGGCAATTTGATGTATATTCAGCGATCTCCTTATTCATATTATCCCACCAAAAGTTTTCTCGGAGATCTCGATACATCTTTGTGCTCTCTGGGTGAATAGAGAAATTTGAACTACGTGCATCATCCAAAACTTCCTTCTTCAGCTCTGGACTTGATGGAACACATAGTGTTTTCCCAAACCGCACAATTCCTTCTTCATTAACATTAAACACTGAGGATTTCCTTTTTTTGATAGCTTCCAATTTTTCCTGAATTCCCACATCATCCTTTTGAGCATCCTTTAACCTTTCCAAAAGAGATGGTTGATCAATCATTTATGAAAGGATTTATGATGTTCCCTTATTTATGATTACCATGTACATCTTCATCATGTCTAAGAAGATTGGATCCTTTTCAATTCTCATCATTGATAGAATCGCTGGGTCCTTTTTACTTAGGGAATCTGCCACCTTGTTTTCTTTCCCAGGGTGGTAATGGATTGAACAGTCATAATCCATGATGAGCTCTATCCATCTTCTATGGCGCATATTAATCTCTTTCTGTGTGAATATATATTTAATACTCTTGTGGTCAGTATAAATCTCACATTTATCTCCATAAAGATAATGCCGCCAGATTTTCAAGACAAAGATCACCACCGCCAACTCCAGATCATGCGTTGGATAGTTTCACTCATGGATTTTCAACTACCTTGAGGAATAGGATATCACTTTATCATTCTGCATCAACACATAGCCTAAGCCCTTATTTTAAGCATCACTGAAAACCACAAAATGTTCCCCACTTGTGGGTAAATTGAGCACGGGCGCAGTGATAAGCCTCTTTTTCAACTCCTTGAAGCTTTATTCGCATTCATCACTCCAAGAAAAATTTACTCCCTTTCGAGTTATCTTGGTAAGAGGGTTGGACAATTCTGAGAAATTTCTCAAAAATCATCGATAATATCCAGCTAACCCCAAGAACCTACGGATATCCGTTACTGACATTGGGCTCGACCATCCCTCAATTGCATCTGTTTTGGAGGGGTCCACAGATATCCCATTTCTTGTGATGATATGGCCCAAGAATGAGACCTCCTTCAACAAGAACTCACACTTTTTGTACTTTTCATAGAGATTATCCTTTCAAAAAGTCTATAGTACAGTTCTTAAATGCTTCTTATGATCCTCCTTGGTTTTAGAGTATATTAGAATGTCATCTATAAATACTACCAAAAATTTGTTGAGGTAATCTCTAAAGACTCTATTCATCAAGTCCATGAAGATTTCTAGAGAATTAGTGAGTCCCAAAGGCATTACTATGAATTCATAGTGCCCATATCTTGTGCGAAAATCAGTCTTGGGGTTATCTTCCTTCTTCACCCTTACTTGATAATATCCCTACCACAAGTCCACATTGGAGAAGTATTGTGCTCCACATAGCTGATCAAACAATTCCTTGATCTGTGGTAGAGGATACTTGTTCTTTATCATGATTTTTTTAAGTTCACGATAATCGATGCAAATCCGCATTGACCCATCCTTCTTCTTGACAAAGAGGACTGGTTCACCCCATGGTGAAGCACTTGGGCGTATAAACCCTTTATCCAGATTCTCCTGTAGTTGTTTCTTCATCTCTTCAAGCTTAACAAAAAACATTCTATATGGAGTCTCGGATATTGGTAGCGCCCCTGGTATAAGTTCAATTGATAATTCAACATCTCTTATAAGAGGAAGGCCAGTAAGTTCCTCAGGAAACACTTCTGTGAATTCCCTCACAATAGGCATTTCTTCAAGGATGGTTTCTTTCATAGACTCAATCATCTGAGCTAGATACACATGCTCATAGGGTAGTAATATCTATGCTTGAGATGATGTAGCTAAAGGAGATTCATCTTCCTCCTTACACTTGTAAAGAATCGGGGGACAATTCTCCATATGGAGTGTGATTTCCATTTCCTGACAATTTATGTTGGCTCTATATAAGGAAATCCAATACATGCCAAGAATTGCATCAAATTCCACCAGAGGGAGTATGACGAAGTTCACCGGGAAATTAAATCCACATATTATAACAGGGGAGGACTTATACTCATGGGATGCAATGATTTCCCCATTTGTCGTACTCACCGATATCTTCACTTCCATGATTTGTGGTGGTGCTGGGATTGTTCTACTAAACTTTCGAGATATAAAAGAATGCATAGAACCTGAATAAAAAAGTACGTTCACTATTCTTGGATGAATAAATAGCGTACCTGTCACCACTTCGTTGTCGGGGTTCACTTTAGCAGAAGTTATGGAAAAATCTCTTCCTTGCTGCCTTGGAGGTTGTTGGTTGCCTCCGAAAACCCTTGGATTAGGGCACTGATTTTCAAAATACCCCGATTCTTTGCATTTGTAGCAGTGAACAACGCGTTGAGTTTTAAATGGAGCATTCCTCTCCTCTGTCGCAGTCGTGGGTCTTTCTTTCCGAATGTTAATAGCTAGGTTCCCTTATCTTCCACACCTAAAGCATTTCCTCGTCCCCTTGAGGCAATTTCTAGGGTTCTTCTTTCCGTATTTTTGGCAAGTGGGGTGATGGATCTTCTTAGCACCGTTGGATTTATACATCGGACCACCAGCATTGAAGTCCACCATACGCTTCTTGTCCCCATGATACCCCTGTGATTCCTCGATCTCCATTTCGACCTTGAGGGAACATTAGACAATTTCCTCATAGCTGTCAAAGTCACGGATTGCTAATGCTTTCCGCAGGCTAGGCTTCAGCCCACCAAAGAAGCGGTCAACCTTACATTCAGGGGTAACGACAAAGCCGGAAGTTTATCGTGCAAGCCTTGTGAATTTTTCCTCGCACACTCCAATAGATTCATCGTCTTTTTTCTAGAGAGAAAGTAAGTCCCTTTCCATTTTAAGACGGAGGGTGCGCAGAAAATATTTATTGAAAAACATCTTCCAGAAATCCTTCCGTTCCAACACCTCGATCTCCTCCTCAGACTTCGTATTTTTTATCAACGTCGACCATTGATCAGCTTCACCCTCCATATGATAAGCAGCCAGGAGAACCTTGTCTTATTGAGAACATTGATGTATGGAGAAGATCTTTTCAATGGAGTTGATCCATTGTTCAGCGATTGTGGGATCAGATGATCCACTAAAAGTAGGAGGCCTTTGTCTCATGAAGCTCTCGATAGCGACTTGTTCATTCCTAGGGGGGTTGAACGTTCCTCTTGAACCGTGTTTCTATTCAAAACATGAGTTAGTTGAGAGATAAGCATGACAAAGTTTGTGATTCCCACTGCCATTGGATTGGGCATCTCATTAGTACAATCATCACACTGATCTTCACATCGGTTGTTAGCCCGAGTCCTCCAATTACCAGACATTGGATGGAATAAAAAGAAATTTAGGGGTAACACATAAAGGGCAATCCGAAGACAAAAGTTGATGACTTATAAATAAAATTTTATTTCCTTAACTCATGAGTCTATAGGCTTCAATCTAGGCTTTTCATGATCTACTTTCTAACATATATTCTTAGGGTCATTTTTTCTAATTCCCTAAATAAGGGTTCATACTAAGCTTGTGAATTTATCAAAACATATCCCCTGAGAGTGTCGTAACCAAGAGTGCAGCAAGGCCCGTTTTCGTGCACCAGTTCCCATTCGAGTCTAGCTCAAAGCGGTGTTTTCGGGTTTTACCCCTAGGATATATCTGTGCCAGAGCCGCCTCTACCTCCTCGTATCCAAACAGGGATGTATTTGCTTGATAACCCACTTACGCAATAATCACCAAATCTTAGAGACGATTTTATTGTACTTAGTTTTGTATCAAAGGCTTTACTAGGGTTTTCTAATCCTAATCCCAAAAATAACTAAACCTATCCTCTGATACCAACTATGACAACCCTGCTTTTATTAAAAACTTAAACATGCTTTATTACATAAAACTTTACTTGATACAACAAAGAAGATCGAGAGGTTCAGTGTCTTTGGGGATTATGATCATTACATAAAAACTTAAAACATGAAATACAACATCTTTATTTAAAACTTCCTTTACATGACCACTACATTCCCTCATACTTAGCATTGCATGGGATAACCTGAGGACACGCATAAGAAAATGGTGAACTGTAAAGCCCAGTAAGGGAGTACACATGGAATAACATGAGGAGTACAATACATGTTATAAAATAGGCATATCAATAGAGCATAAGAGAAACATGAACATAAAGGAATGATAAAGAATGATAATCATAACATGGAAATGTGGCAACAACACTTTACATGGAATTAGCATGAGCCAAGGCTCATTGCACATAGAGCATGAGTAAATCCTCATTGCACATAAAGCATGAGTAAACCCTTGTTGCACTTGAATTAGCATGAGTCAACACTCATTTCCCGTTATGTATCATGATACTATACTTTACCCAATGCATTAGAGCGCTGTAAGGGCGCACCCTTCTTAAACATTTCATTTCATGCATAAGTGTGCCACATGGATCATAAAACATGGATTCATAAAACGTAATAATTTATTCCACGATAAAATAATGTGGAATTTATACATGAAACTTTATAATAAATAAGTAAATGTTCATAAAGGTGAATACCCTTGATGGAGAAATGGGCATGGTATTCACTACACAATGGAATTGGCATAGAAAATCGGTGCGATTTCGGCAACATAACAGCGTGACATAAGAATTAATAAAAATGGTTGTTGAGAGAGAAAGGGGTTCCTCATCATATTTACATGTAATGGAAAGTAAGGAGGTCATATATATAAATGTCCCAACAATTTTAATTGAATTTAGATTCATGATACAAAATAATTTCTTGAATGTAAATGAGGAGGGAGAAGTTCCTTTCGGAATTTCGGCATAGTAACAGGTGTATATGGGAGGCATTTAATGAGAGAGGAAGGGGTATCCAATCATTCAAAAATAAATAGGGCATTATGAGGGAGGTGATAAACCATACCCCAACATTTATAATTGAAATTAAAAGGGAAAAATAACTTAAAGAAAATTGGAAAAAAATTTAAAGGAAGAAAAAACCTTTACTTGGAAGTGTGCTTCTAAAGGCTTGAGAGAGGATTGAGAGAGGATGCTTAAGAGATTGGGGCACCTTGGGAGGATTCTAGAGAGATTAGGTCAGAGGTTGGACGAACTACAAAGGCTTTGAGTGAGGAGGAAGTGGGAGCTTTGGTGAGTTTATATAGGAAAGGTGAGTGAATTCTTTATTATTTAGGTTTCGGTCCCCTTACATTAAATTAATCCAAACCACAAACCATCCCATGGTTTTTGCCAATGGTTTTTGGAAAAGGTAAGAGGAAAAAAATATTTTATAAATCCAAAGTCCGAACATCTTAAAATAATAGGGTTGATTATGTGGAGGTGAGTCACACTCCCATGGAAATTAATTTAATAGACAAGGTGTTTAATAAGTCTTGAGGGGTCCATTAATGCTTTGAAAAGTAAGTAAAAAAAACCCAAAATTACATTATCATAATGTTAAAACATATATTGGCCGAACATAAAGCTTATAGTATTTTATTACATCACAATTGGGTCATTATGATGTCATAAAACACATTATACATTTAAACGAGATTTAATTTTTACCCAAAAATTTTATTGTCTCAGAAAATTATGAAAAATTCACCATTGGATAATTTTGACATCCTGATTCCAAAAATAACATTTATTTTATATAAATAATTTTTTAAATATGTTAATTTTTACTTTTAAAATAAAAACCGACATTTATCGAAAATTCACGGGTTTTGACAAAAAGGGCTTTCAAACCTTAATAAAAATTATAATTGAATTCATACAATTATATGATCATTTATATGTAATAAAATTAATATAATAATAATAATATTATTATTTTATTAAAATATTATTTAATTAAAAATTTACTTAATTTAATAAAATATATTTCTTAATTAAATAATAACTAGAAACACAATTTGTACTTTAAAAACTATTTACAATGTATCAATAATGACCTGAAATTATATTCATTATTATATAAAAAAATAATGTATGTGAACATAGTACTATCGATTTGTTACATAACCCGTTAAAACAACTGCATAAGAGCTAAGGGTTTGGTGTGCGATGGTGATAGACTCTTGGGGTGGCTCGGATAACATCGCTCGAGTGGTAATTTCTATCAACTTCCACTTCTCCCTTAGACAGTCCCGTTCGAGGTTGACATGAAGAAGCTCAGCTTGGGCTTGGTCAAGAGCGAAGCCCAAGGATTCCACCACTTTTCTGAGCTCCGACAAATGGGCTTCGTATGAGGCAATTCTACTGGATGAGGCCATCACTTCCTTTGTCTTAGTAAATTTGGATTTGTTAAAGCCCTATATTTATTCTAATCACGTGATCACTGTTCAACGACTATATTAGAAATGGTCAAAATTCTTAACATAAAACTAATGAAGTTGAAATTTTATGTAAACATAAAAAGACATTTAATTAGATCAAGAGTGATTTCCATTAATGAAAATTGGGGTCGTTACATTCCAAGAGCAGTGAGAGAAGGAAGATGAATATAGTGATCCTTTCCACTAACGGTGAGCCAGATAAGGAGACATAGAGAGTGACCCTTGGGAATACAGTGAGTAGATCCTAAATTCTACAAAGGATGTGATCCTAGGCATGGAAGTGATCTAGCCTGAATCTTGTAATTGGTAGTGGGCTTTAGTGGATTTGGTACTTTCATGACCTTTCCTCGGGGCCCGTGCCGTGACTACCCCAAGCTCGCCTTCCATAGGCCAGGGGCTGGCGACTAGCACCAAGGCGTGATTCCCGATAAAAGGGAAGGCATTTCTTTTGTAAAGTGAACAAACACACAGAGTAAGCAAGCATATGTAAACACTAAGTAAAACTGTATACAATAGTAAGTGCGGAAAAGTAAGTGGGCCAGAATACAAACCCAAACTGAAAGTAAAGTACAACTGAAAAAGGGAGTACAACAACTGAAAAGTAAAGCCGCAACCTCGAGTCGTCAACTGGAAGTACCACCTGAATGGTGGTTACAGATAGTCTCCATAACCCCTCGAGTCCAGTCAACCGCTCCGATTACATCCCGCCCAGTGGTCCACCTCCAGGTACCGACCTGCTCCGCCAGCCTCAACCACGATCAGTGTTGTCCGTCGTCTGCAACCAATACAACGTAGTGCGGGCATAGCCCATGCAAGGGTGAGTATAACCTACTCAGTAGGGACCCCGAGACCCCCAGAGGTCTCCCAGAATCCACAAAGTATAATCCACAAAGGAAAGATACAATCACGAAGTAACATCCGTCACTACTTAGGTATATGCCCATACATATACCTAAGTCATCAATTCTTGTTCGGCTCTAGCTTCCGAGCTCAAGTACAACTCAGTCCACACAGGAAATCACAACCCAATCCACAAAATAAATCATAACGTAATCCACACAGGATATCAAGTCAAACTTATCGAAGATAAGGATTGAAAGTCAAGATTCAGCTCACACTGGTATACTTCTTCGTAAGACGATAGAGATGATCAAATGTAGCCACTGATTCATCTAAGACATCAGACCCACACAAGATCGTTAGGTACTAACCCCCGCAATGACCCACAAAGGATCGATAGGTAACTAACCCCTGCAATGACCCACACAGGATCGGGCCCACACAGGATCTATAGGCGCTGGCCCACACAGGACCGCTGAGTGCTGACCCACACAGGATCTGACCCACACAGGATCGGTAGCACTGATCCACGTAGGATTGCTGAGTGCTGTAGTCGTCACCGTCGAATCCACGGAGGATTTCTGTATAGTTGTCATCATCGTCGCAGTCGTAGCCAGCTCTAGGGTTCCCGAACATAGCAAGCTCGTTCAGGAAGGTCCGCTCCATGAGCCGAGGGGATGATACATCAACTAAAAAATAGTCCAGATTTTATGTATCCAAAAGTTCCGTATCATCAATAGGAACTCAACGACACAGACGGCGCATCAATCGGACGCCCGGTCTGAGAGTTATTGGCTTTTTCGTCCCAGGGCCCGGTTGGTTTTTAAGTCAAAACCAACCGGAACATACTCCAACTACATAAAAACCTTGAGAGAAGTAATCCAAAAGGTCCTTCTCACTAAGAGGAATCCATAAAATTCGACGGCACGTCAATCAGACGTCCGGAGCTCAAGTTATAAGTGTTTCCGCTCCGAGGGCCCAGTTGGTTTCGTGCTCGAATCAACCAGGCCGAACCCAAAGTACTCCGAAACCTTGAGTGTAATATATCAAAATGACCGCCTCGATCCAAGGATCGCATCACAGCTAACAGTGCGTCGTTCGGAGGTCCATAGACCTTGTTATGGGCAAAAGACTGAAAGAGATCCGGAAGTGGGGGTTTCGGGCCCGGACCGACCCGGCCCGAGACCCCCTGGGTCGGCCCGAACCAGGTCGACCCGACCGGGTTCCGGGTCCAGCCCGCTTGGGCGCGGCCCGGCCCGGCTGGCGCGGCCCAACCTAGCTGGCGTGGTCCGGCCCGGCCCGGCCCGGCCTAGGTAGCCGGCCCGGCGCACTGGCCCGGTGGCTCGGCCGTTTCGGCCGAGCGAATGGGGGGGGGGGGGCTGCCCCCCTGTTTCGTAACCGCGACCCCCATTTTGGGGGCCGCTGCTTGTCTAGCCAGCCGGGGGTCATAACCCCCGGCTCCTCCCCTGTCTGGCTGGCCCGCTCCGGCCGGCCGGCTGCTGCCGCCACAGGACCGGCATGGGCTGGTCCCCCCTACTCCGATGCAGGCGGCCCGGAACCGGCCATCGGTCCCTGCTCCACCGCGGCATGAGCCGCGGCCTTGGTTTTTTCGGCGTGGCGCGACGGCACCATGCCCCTCCGTCGCGGCCCCTCTCCGGCCGCAGTGTCTTCGGGTTTTTCCGGCGCGACGCGACGACACCACGGCTTCGTTTGATTTCAATTGCGCAGCGCGACGGCGCCGCACATCCTTCCCGCACGTTCCCGCATGGTGCGATGACACCGCGCCACTTTCCTTCGAACCGTAACAGCAAAAAAAAATAAGGGAGGAGGGTCGGCCGTGTTTGTGCGGTCTGGCCCCCTCCTGTTAATAGATAGCTAGCGGTCCAATTGAACGAGTAACGTCGCTGGAAGAAATCACGAATATCAACATCAATAAAATCCACTACCTCGAGCGTAGTTTGAACAGAGGTTCATCGTGGAAGGAGAGGGTCGTTGGCATTTGTTGATCTTCGAGGAAGGCGTCTCTCGCCGTCATCCGCCGTCGGAGGTCGGCGTTCTTTGTCGGCGGCGATGCGTTCTTCGCGTTCTTCGATGAAGAACGAAGAACCTCAAGACTTCTCTTTTTCTCCCAAAGTCTCAATACAAGAAAACCCCAACAATAATAAAATAAGTTTGTAGTCTTATTTTATTACTCAAGTCTTAAGAATTTTGAATTTCAAACATTGAATTATATCACTTAATTTAATTCATGTCATTTAAAAGGAGAGTTATAGGAATTTAGGGAATATGAAGGGGTGGGGTTCGTGTGGGCCCCAACACCCTCATAACCTCCCATGGGAAGTTGGGTGGTTACCCCAACTTCCACTCAAAGGTTTTAACCACTTAGAAAGAAAAAATTAAAATTGTAGCTAAATTTTTATTTTTAACTTTCACAATTTTTATCAACTTCTCTCATGTAAACGCAACTCCAGAAAAGGTGTTCCTAAGCAATTAATGGTGCTGCGAATCCATCGGTGCCCTCGGAATTCGATTCCGAACACCAGTTCAAAAGTTAGAAAATCCCATTCGTTCGTTCACTGAATTTACTCGAGATAAACTTTGGATAGAAATTCCGGGCACACCGGGCCTCAGAATCAAGTGCCGTCAGAAACCACGTTCTTGTAAAATCCCAAAAAAAATTAAGAAACAATTTCCCTTGAATTTTACGGGTCTTTACAGGTACATCTGCACATCACTATTGTATGCTCATTTGATGTAGTCCAGTGAGGTTGAACCAAGTAAAATCGCTGTGTCCTATGCATGATTTAATTTTGTTCATATATTGCTACAGGAGAAAGAGATAACTGTGTTTTCTTCAATGACGAAACAAGATCTGAAGGGGTGGTAGTTTTAATCTACCCTACCCTGATTCACCCCCACTTAGGGTATTAGACATAATGGACCTAACAATTGGTATCATAGAGAAATGTTAAATGTCAGTGGTTCTCTCTCAGTATAATAAATGGTGGTGGTCAATAAAAAAAGTAATTTCGATCTTCGACGGTAACAATTTCCATCTATGGAAGAATTAGACGTAGCACTACTTCTGATCATTAGGAATGGATGTATTCACAATAATTATGCATTGAATATCAGCTGATATAAATAGTGGTTCTTTATTAGAAGCCGAAATAAGAGAATTGGATGCAGATTATAAAGGGATCAAGGATTTATGAGGATCCCTATCAAATTCAATTTATATGAAGGTGATCTCATGTAAAACGTCACATGCTATGTGAGAAAATCTACTGAATATATATGAAGGAGATTCAATGGTTAGAGAGGCATGAATGCAATATTTTTGGAACAAGTATGAAGATATGAGAATGAAACCAAATGAATTTTTTAATGAATTCATTGAGAGGGTGAATTTTGTAATGGAAGACATGCATGGCATTTAAGAATTCATTGAAGATATAAATATTGTGAAGCATATATTGGATAAACTTCCTCCTCAATTTAATCCGAAAGTTTTAGTATTATAAAATAAATATCCAAATGAGATGACATTGGATAACTTGTATAGTACCCTTATAACATATGATATGAGAAATGATGATAAAGATGCTGTGGAAAATGGGATTTCCAAAGAAGTGGAATTCAAGACCATGAAGAAACTCTCTGGTGAATATGGTTAGGAGGAAGATAATTTGGATGATTTCATGTCATTTTTACCTTCAAATCTATAAAGATGAAGAGGAATGTTCAAATGTAAACTTCCACTTGCATGCTTTCGATGTGGAAATATTGGACATTTTGTAGTACAATTTCTAAAGAAGTTTGAATATAACGATGAATAAAATTATGGAATTCCCCAAAATAAGTATTAATTCAATGAGAAAGGTATGAAAAGTGCTAAGATAAAGTATTTAGAAAAGAAGAATATGCTTTCAAAAGAAGATGTAAGTTCATAAGAATCTTAGGCAGAAGAGTTAGAGGACTACCAGGATCATGAGGTAGATTCTTTGGTGGCGGTTGTCAGGAATTCCATAACAAAAGAAGAAAGTGAAAATAATGAATGAGAATTTGAAGGAAGAGTGGACCTTCAAGACGAATTAGAAGATGCTTTTGAAGAGATATATGTTTGGAGATCCAAAATAATGAAAGATAACAAAGTGGTTCATGATTCCCAACTCTATATGTAGCAGTAGGAAGTAGGGAAGTCTAATCTGAATGAAGAAATTGAAAAACTGAAGTCTTAAGTGCCAAAAATCGCAGAAAAGGTTGTTGAGTACAAAATAAAAATTGAAGAATAGAAAAGTGAGATAGATATTTTAACCAAAACTAGAAAATAAAAAATCAAATGTATCAAATAAATTGAAGAAGAATTTGTTGGTCTATGAAGAAATGTTAAAGATTAAGAAAAACTAATGACTCTAGGTACGACATTAGGAAATAAGATCATATAAAGAAAAAGATATGATAAAATTTGACCATAGTGGTTCAACAGAATAGAATAAATAGTCAAATCAAAATGAAAAAGCTTTCATGGGGCTTGATTGAAAATAGAAAATAGTAACGGTTGAAGTCAGACCATGAGCACCTAGTCTAAGATTAAAAATTGATTTAGATAAAAAGAATAATCATAAGATTTAGCGAACCCAAGGGACAACCAGAAATTTAGTATTTCCACAAATTAATGTACCCCTTATAATATGATATTGTTGTGGAAAGATGAGACCCCAAAAAAATGTGTGTCCCATAACAAAGAGGTACTGAAGGGAACATGACCAATAAAGGCAATCATATAGAGCTCAATTATCAAGGTCATAATTTGATGGTCACTGTTTCAGGTGTAGAGGATTTAGACACATGGAAAGATATTTATCATCCACAATATAGAGGAATGTGTTGAAGAAGACTGAGGTTGGTTATAAGAAGCAGACAAATGTATCATCAAATGAGGTGAAAATGAAAAATCAATTTGCATCTATACAAGATAAATTTGGTCTGTCATATTCTAAGGAATGTCAAGAGTATCAATCCATACGAGGTATGAAGTCATAAAAATTGATCAAAAATAAAATATCTGAGAAGGAAGAGGTTGCGGAAATTTCATCCAAGGAATCAGATCACACTGGGATACAGATCAATGATAATGGATGCACCTCCCATATGACAGGAAACAAGGATATGGTGCCAAGAATTAGGTACAACAAAGAAGTTATCATAAGATTTGGTAATGATTAGGGGTAAAAAATCATTGGATCTAGGAAATAATGTTTTGGGGAGAAGACATGATTTGTGCATATGTCTTTGTTATTGATGGTCTTAGTCACAAATTATTAAGTGTATGTCAATTGTGTGACTCGGGATGTGACATAATATTTTTAAATAAATTATGTGTCATGAAGGAAAAAGATGTTGTTATTGTATTTCAGGGAAAGAATAAAAAAGGGATTCTATACCTCATGAGTGGAGAAGGAAATATGTGCTTTCTGTCCAAGGAAGAAGAAAATAAGTTGTAGAAAAAACATCTTGGCCATGTGATCCAAACTTTCTTATAATATTTGGTGAAATATAATGATACTCTTGATCTTTCTATATTATCACGTTATCGTACACATACATTCTATGCCTTCCAACAAGGGAAGATCATTCTAAAGACATATAAAGAAAAAGAGATAAGTTCAATAAGATTGCTTGATTTGGTTCATATTTATGTGTGTGGACCAATTTCACCAAGATATATTTATGGAAGGAGATATTATGTTCTATACATTGATGATTATAGCATAATGGCATGGGTTTCAATCATCACCCACAAATTGAATAGATATATATTTAGAAAAACTATTTTCCTAAAAGAAATAATTTTTATGTCCTTTTGTGAACAATAATAAAATTAATTTTAGACAGTCATAAAAATTGAATTTGGTAAAATATTATTAATTTATGAATTATAAATATCAAAATTAGATTAGGGTGAATTTTTGGTATTTTTTCAAAAACATTCAATTTTTGATGAATAGTGAAAAATACTACATAGTACATAAAAACAGAATTTTTCATTTAAATAATTATTTTTAATTAAATCGTATATTAATGTAAAAATAGATACATAATACCTATATTAGTTTAATTTATTCATTGGAGTCATTTTATAATAATATTAGATATATAAATTTTTATTGAAGTTTTTAACGTGTTTTACCCACCTTCTAAGCACATTTGCAAATTTGCATAAAACTTAATTTTACCATTTCTGTGAATTGAATTTAAAAAATCCAAGAGACATGGTTTTCATTAGTAGTTAAAATGTTGTTCAATAGGATGAAAATAATTTTTGGTGAATTGTATGTTTTGAATTTTATTTACCATGGTTAAAAGTAAATAGGGTAATTAAAGGTAAAAATAATACTATAATAATATCAAATAACCCAAAAAATGTCTTAATTATATTTGATAAGTTTATTTCAACCAAAATCAACCTTAGGGAAAAATATGATCCTTTTTGATCCCCTTGGATTGGATTAGGACATTTATTATATTTTATTTAAAGAAGTGTTAAAAGTGTTAAATTCAAACATAATTAACTAAACCATTCTAATATAGAGTTATACATAAGATAAATTTGACTTTACATATTAATTATAAATATAAAAATATTTCCTACATCATAGTATTTTATTTATAATTTTTAGATTTTAAATAATTAAATTTATTTATGACACAATGATGATGAAAGAATTACCTTATTAATGAATGATTAGAATAATTGATGTTATAAATACTAAAATAAATGAAAATTTAAACTTTTCATGCCATAAAAAAATTTTATATGGGAATATGAAATGTTAGTATTGATTAATGTTATTTTTTTCTAAGTAATAATGTTTTTATGAATTTTACGAAAACTAAATACTAAATAGTGTCAAAATAGACATAAATGAGTTTTTAAAACAAATATTATATTATTAAATGATATAATATTCCTAAAAATCAAGGATTATTCAAAAGGACTTAGATAATATTATATATTTCATTAATTAGCAAATTTAGTTTCTCTTGGAATTTTATAGTAACTATATTAACCATGTAGTATAAAAATAAAAGAAGACATTGTAAAAGTTAAACTATTTAACTAAGAGTTAAATATAAAAGATAAGGTTAATATGGTTACCTAAACATGTATAAGACCTATTGGTTCCGAGTATTTCGAACCATACCCTCCTTATCCTCGAAATAAATTAATTGGATCTATTAGAAACAGAAAATTATTTCATAATAAATTAACATTTCAAGCTTTTCTTAAAGTGCCCCTCACCTCTCTTATAAAAGGGCACTTCCCCTTCGTTTAAATTCGCACCTCCAAATCCATTTGGATCAGAAAAAACCAAATAAAATATCATCAAAAATACCCTCACTTAATCACAGATTCCTTATTTTTATCATTAAGCCATCCTAAGGATCCCTTTTGTTCAAATCAAAAGGAAGCACCCGAAGAGGAGGTAATTATTTCATCACCTCTTTCAAAGTTATTTTCTTCTTATAATTACTCTTTCTTTGTTGTTTCCATAATAAAACAATAACTCTAGTACCTTATATATTCTGAGATGTTATTATAAATATGTCACAGCCATATTCCCTATTCTAACCATCCTATAAATGACAATGTCACCATGCATGCGTACGTATGACTTACCGTCTCCACACCATGGTGTAATTTTTTAATCAACACTATGTTATTTTTATGGATATAATGATGAGTATTATGTATATAAATAATGAAAATAACATGATAATGTTTCTGTATAATTAACATACCATCCAATTCCACACCTTTTTATCATTAATAAAATGATATCATCACTTGTGCATACGTATGACATACCGTCTGCACGACACGATGAGATTCATTTCCACTTTTACTATTCAAGGATGAATATAAAAATATATATGATTAATAAGTTTGTAATATATGACATAATAATTATACTAGAATATATAGATATATATATATATATATATGTATTTACATATTTTTCATTCACTTACCTCTGTTCAATACGATATGAAAACGGAAATAACGTTCATGCATACGTACGACCTACCGTCTTCATGAACGATGTATTCCAGTATATATATATATTATATATATTTATATTATGAATATATATGATATATAAATCATATTATACATTCTGGAAGTAAGTAAATCCTAATCTATCTAATATGATCAAGAATAACAAGTCAAAAGACGTACGATAAACAAAGCTATATTACCCGAAATGTTACATTAACTTGGAATTGTTAATAAATGGGTAATATAGAGTCATAAAATAATCATATATGATATAATAAATATTATTATGATTATGATATAAGTTAATAATATGTTAAAAAAAATTATACAGGATTTTCAGACACGTATGAAGATTATTGGACCTAAGGTAAGGGTTAATTCATCAATCTCATTATTATCTGAGATTATTTATGTGTAAGTATTTATTGGAAGATGTTTATCATATATATCCACGTTTCATAAAAATGTGTTCAAAATAAATATTTTAAGGTTTTATGGAAGGGTATGTGTAACAAGATCATAATTTAATTTTTTGTAAAGATTTATTTTTTTAAATCAATTTAATTAATGTCCATGTTTCCAAAATGATTTTCATGATTTATTTATATGGATATGATTGTTTTAAAATTTTAATTCCTTTCCAAAGTATCAATGTATTATGGGACACTTTGATTCAAAAATCTCTTGTAAATGAATTTATAAATTGTGTGACGTTTAAATGATTTCATAAAAAAGGGATATTACTCTCAAAGAGTTAGACTAATCATTTTCAACTATGTAATCATCCTATAATGGACCTAAGTCCTTAGATTTTTATTATTTTGTGAAAATCCCTTTTAAGGGAAGAAGGGGAACCCAACATACTTCATGGACATAGAACATTACATGACCCAATGATCAAGAAAATAAAACCCAGACTGGCAACTTGGAGCTGCCTCTCCCCAGCATTTAAAACAAGAAAAATCACTCCACCGATGCAAGACTGGATGACTAGAAAGTTTCTTATGAAAATCATAGGCCTGATCTGATGGCTGACACCATACCCACTCAAACATCCAATTCTGTGAAGCCTGCAAAGGTGAACCGCCCGCTCTGAAGCCTCATTTGAGGCATGTTCCTTGAGGTCGAGTCTGGCTGAATCTTCATATCCTAAGTCTCGAATACCAAATACAACATTCATAAAAAAATCTCCAAACATGCGAATGACCAAGAAACACCATCAAATGCCATCTCGGACAAACCCCACCACACTCCATGAGATGCCCCACCAGTATAGCCGGAGAAGCCCGAAAGATAATCCAAGTGAAGAGAGTCCAAGCCACTATCACCTAGGACTGAATGGACCAAACCCACACTAAGGGAACACCACCAATGAGGGGATCCTAGTCATCCTGCAATAGAAATTCCACTCTGGGCATGGATCCATTCCAATCAGAACCATCGATGCTCCCTCACCAGGTTCTGAAGCAAGCTGGTCACGGTGGTGAGAAAACAACAGGAAGGGGTATAGGTGAACCCACGTTGAAAAAACAGAACAACCAACGAGCCACGAAAACCAATCCAGATGAAAGAAATCCATAGGAACCAAACCAAAAAATCTGAAAAAACTCACAACCGTGCCCAAATCTGGATCCTCCCCCCTCTAAGCCACTGCGATCGGAAGCAGATCCACACCTAAAACTCAACGGAGTCCTTACCTGGCCATAAATGACAAATAGGGGATCTTGAACCGAATCAACACCACCAAACAAACCAAGACACACCAAAACGCACCAAGTTTGGTACTGATCCAAGCCAGGTAATCAATGAGATGAACTAAAACACCGCCCGGAGGCCCGGCCATGCGAAGCCGAGCGTCGAACCGCTACCAAGAAGAACCACAACTAGGTCGTCGAAATGAGACCTGGGCATTGTCGTGAAGAAATGCGTCTTGGACCGAAGGCCTAGCTGCGCCAAGCCGAACGCCAACCGCCGAGCTACGTTTCTACCTAAGACGTGGTGGCCCCAACTCCCTGTCGCACCACACTAGAACCAGACACGCCCCACCAAGACGACACCGTTGATTTATTATAATATAATCTTTTATACTGTATTGAATGAGTTATGATATGTTTGACTGTGGATGTGCTATTTTTATACCATTCATGGGTTATGGTTAAAGTATTGACATTTCATATTCTATCTTTAATACAAATGATTATGTAATTTTCCACCCTTTAATATGAGGAATGAATTGGACTTAGTAAGTGACGGGTGAGGCACACTATAGCCCCTTGATACATCGGTGGGTATCATGAGAAAAACTAGTGTCATGGTTCAAGGCCTTGAAAAAATATTTGTGAATGGTCTTGGAATAAGGCCTTGACGTAGTAGTTCTTATGTCCATCATTATGCATTCACTCATTATGAAATTAGTTCTTACATTTGATTATTTGACAAGTAGAATATCCATGTGCATGTTTATATGGTAATGTTTGATTGATTTTTGACATATTATGTTCAATTTTATGTTTCAAAGGCTAATATTCTTTTAAAAATCTTTCCTTAAAAGTTTATATCTTCTGCTAAATTATTTAGCCTTACTGAGTAATTGAGCTCACCTCTTCTTATGTCTTATTTTCCCAGGATGCCAAGAAGATTATTATGATTGACATATAGGGTTATTCTAGGGGAATAATGGTGTTGTAAAAGGATTTATTATGTTGTGTTTTATGTTAGAAATTTCAATATGAAGTTTATGCATGTAATATATTTTCCAAGACTGCTAAACTGATATGTCCTTCAGGATTTGATTCCTTGTAATGATGCTAATGTATTAAAATAATGCACCATCTCTAGGCTTCTGGGGTCAGGGTGTTACATTATTTATTATCATATTCCTTTCTTTTCTAATTATAAATGTGTGGAAATGTCCTTACATGTCCCTATTACTGCCCAATTCATGTCCAAATTATGAGAGACCAATCTTTATCACATCAACCCATTTTATGAATTTTTAAGTGACATCGTTATGCTGCCAAATTTTCATCATGATTTTCCATGCGAAACTAATTTTTTAGTGAATAATGTACCATTTTCCTATCAAGGGTGTTCACATTTATGAACATATACCTTTTGATTTTGGAATAACATGTATTTATTCCACACTCCTTGATCATGGAATAAATTATGATGATGAATGAATCCATGTTTTATGATCAATGTGGAACACTTAAGCCTAATAATGAAATGAAAGTGATGGGTGTTACCGGAATTATATAATGTTCTAATGCATTTGGTAATGTTTAGTATCATGATACATGATGTTGGGACATGGGTATACCTGATTCCTTTATGGGAATATTTACAACATGAAGCCTTAGTGGGTTTTCCTTGACCTATGCTTATAATGAAATGTTTTAAGTTGTTTCCACATTTCCCATGTTATGATTATCATGAAATATCATGAAATATTATTAATTTTCATTTTATGATCCATTGATATGCCTATTATCTAGCATATATTATATTCCTCATGTTATAACTTCTTCATTACCATACTGGGATATATGGCTCACCCATTTCTTATGTATTTACTCAATTTATCCAATGTAGTTTTAAGCTCAATCTCGTTGAATAAGTTTTCAATAAAGATGTTGAAATTCATGTTTGATGTTTTAATGCAGTGTACCTAATTACAAAATACACTTGACTTATCAATCTTTAAATTTTTATTAAGTGTAATTTTATGTAATTAAATCATGTATTAATGTGTAATAAATAGAAGGATTGTTATATCGATGGACTTAATCAGACAATTTCATCCCCATAAAAGGGCCAGAGATATCTACTTCCATGAACCTAGAAGGGATAAATCCTTTTTCAACTTATTCATTTATGCCATATCAATCATGATAAACCCATAGTATCCTACCTCATAATGAGAATATGTCATCATAGTTTTCATAAATACATCAAATTATGTGACTCATGATATGAATTAATAATAATATCAAGTCACAGTACTAACACACACATCTGCAGATAAGAATATCCAATGACACATGAAACATGTGGAATTATTATGGGCAGTTATATTCTCATAACCTCATATTTAGGAGAATACTAAGGGAAAAATTCATGAGAAGAAGTATCACTATCTTATGTATAACGACCCATACTTTACATACATTGTTAATACTTCAAAATTGAAGCATACTTATTACAACATATAACAAAACCACGAAAGGACCGTATAGGTATAGTGGCTTTAGAAACTGGGAAACATAAACAACTGGTTCATAAAGCGTCTACACTGTCTCCCATTTATTTCATCATATATATAGTCCCTTTTGGAATATCTTACTTAATAACCTTCTTCCTGACCTGGGGAAAGAAAACATACAAAAGGGTGAGCTCAAATGCTCAGTAAGGGTAAACAAAAGAAATATCAATCACATCGTATACATAAGCACATAACTTTTGGAAATCTTAACCTGCAAAAGAGATCATAATTTCATAACATGGGATAAATCATGGCAGTGAAATGTAATCACAATAATCATAACTTAAAACATGAAACTTTGTGGAATACACACATAATCATAGAGAATCATTTCTTGTTAGTCAAGACTCATTTCCAAGACTATCATAGTGGACAAAGTCCCTTTCTGAACCGAGTCACCCTCGTTTCAGTCTTGTTTCACTGAACCGGTATAACCTACCGTTCCATCCATGTCTATCTCATGAGATATAAAATATTTACCCAATGCATTGGAGGGAGATATAGGTCCCACCCATCTCATAATGATACCATTCTTATGTATGCCACAAAATCATAAATCATACATCATTGCATAACCCATGTAATACAAATGGGAATCTTAAACATCACGACATCATGAAACCATTAATATAAGATAAAATAATTCATAAAAATAATTCCATCACAACATAATCAAATCAATCTAATAATATGGATGATAACAGAACCCTTTATTGTCTTAGATGGAAAATAATTTTGATAAAACACTTGAACTCCATTCTTGATGAAAATATCCTTTCTTCTTCAAAAAAACATTTTTCCTTTATTAACATGTCATTAAATTTTAAACTAAAAGAAGTTGATTAAAAATAAAATTTAAAACTTTTAAAGGAGGATTATTGCAAATAATGTTTTAAAAATCCATTCATGCCGTATAAGTTAAAAAAACATTCTTCTCGTACTTTTGTCGGAAAAGTCAAAAAGTACCTCGTACGAAAAACGACAAAAGATTCCTTTCATATCTTTTACTAAAAACTCACCGAAGGGTAAAATTGGATATAAACTATTGTAGAAGGATATAAATATTAAATATTGAGGAAACATGGATGTGGATGATAAAATACACCCGAGTAAATACCAAAGTATAAACAATCTCGGATAAAATTGAGATTGTGATATTTTACCTTACCTTAGGTTTGTTTTTCTTTGTAAGTGTCCAAAACTCTTGTATAATGATTTAAATAATGTTATTGACTTATTCCATAATCATACTTATTTTTATGATATCATATATGGTCATATTCTAAGCTTCTTAGTAGTAATATTTCATTGCTACTTGTTATTCGGGTGTTTATAACTTTTTGTTCTTATGCGTGTCTTGTCGAATAAATTCTTATTTTTCTCTTTAGGTTATAGATACCTTATTTACAGAATGGTATTAGTGTAATATATATCATATTAATTCATTAAATTCATTTATATAATCATTATGAAATGAAGATCATGTAGAACAAGTCGCATCACATCGTGGAGACGGTATTCCGTATGTACGCACGAGTGATGATATCATTCCTATGATCGTGGAATTGTATTTGACTGTATGTATACTATTACAGAATCAGTATTACATTATAATAGTCATATATAGTCATTATTTACACCATTATACCCATTCAAGTAAGGTGGTGGTGGAAAATAGATTACACCACGGCGTAGAGACGGTATTCCGTACGTACGCACGCGCGGTGATTTCTTTTTCCGTAGGATGGATAGATGGTGAAATAGGGTTGTTTCATACTTATAATAACATATAAGTATATGAGTGATACTGATGTTATTACTTCATAATGAAAAAACTAAAGAAGAAGAAGTGGAAGAAGAAATAAAGATGAAATAATCGGTAACGGACATTACCTCTTCTTTGAAGTGCTTCTTTGAGACCTTATTTTAGGGCACTAAAAACGGTCTTTGAAGAAGAACAGGACCTCTAGGATGTCTCTAGGGAAGTGGAGAGGAGTAATTGGCAGGGGTTGGACGAGCTTGAAGGCTCAATGTGGTGTGAGGAAGAGGGGGAAGAGGTGCCCTTTTATAAGGGAGGAGAGGGGCACCTTTGGGAAAACTAAAAATATTATTTTATTATAAAGTCAAGTTCAATTTTAAATAGCTCCAAATTGATATATTTCGAAGCTAAGGTGGGGATGGTTCGAAATAATCTCATAAAATAGAATTTAGACAATTTTAGGTTCCTATTTTAACCTTATCATTTAGATTTAACATTAAGTTAAATAATTTTACTTTTACCGTGTCTTCTTATGTTCTTATACTATAAGGTTAATAAACATACTATAAGCAGCCAAAATAACCCCAAGTTGTTTATTATTAATATATATAACCTTATCTAAGTCATTTGGCCGAACCTTAGATTTTTAGGAATAAAATATCAATTACTAATATAATATTTGTTTTAAAAACTATTTTATGTCAATTTCGACACTATTTAGTAATTGATTTTTGTGAAAATCATAACAGAATTATTAGTTAGAAAAAATTTAATTAAATCAATACTAACATGTCATATTAACCTAGAAAATTAGTGTAATTCATAAAAAGTCTCAAATTACATTTATTTTGGTGTTTATAAAATTAATTATGTCAATATTTCATTAATAAGATAATTACTGCATCATCTTTGTGTCATAAATAAATTAAATTATTTAATGTCTAAAAATTACAAATAAAATAAAATTATTTAGGAAATATTTTTATATTTCTAATGAATATTTATAGTCGAATTTATCTTATGTATATCCCCATATTAAAAATTATTTAGTTATTAAACTTTGATTTTAACTATTTTAACCCTTCTTTAAATAAATTAATAATAAATGTCCTAATCTAATCCAAGTGGGCCTAAATGGTCATATTTTATTCCTAAGTTTGTTTTTGGTAGAATTACACTTGTCAAATAGAATTAGGACATGTGTTAGGGTAATAATAATATCATCTTTACCCTTAATTACCCTATTTACTTTTAACCGTGGTAAAAAAAGTAAAAAGTTACTATTCACCAAAAAATTATTTTCATCTCATTGAACCACATTTTACTTATTAACATCAACCATGTGTCTCGGATTTTTGAAATTCCACTAACAGAAGCAGTAAAATTATGTTTTATGAAAAATTTAGTTTTTTAACTACCACTTAGTGGTTTCACTATTCATCAAAAATAGAAAGTTTTCAGAAAAATACGAAAATTTCACCCTAGGCTAATTTCAATATTCCGAATCCAAAAATGAAGTCCATTTTGAAAAATAAAATTTATAAAATTTCAAAAAGTTGTTATTACTATTCATAACGGCAAGTTTTAATAATATTTTAATAGCATATCATTGTTTAGTGAAACTTAGTATTGCGTACGACGCAAGCTATCAAGGAAGGTTGCAATTTCGTGTAAAGAAAGCCAAGAAAGTGTTGTGTAGAAAAAGATTCCTTTGATGATTTATATAACATAAAAGTCTCGGGTGTTACATTCTACCCCCCTTAAAATGATTTTCGCCCTCAAAATTCGTCACTTTGTAACAAACAGATGAGGATACCTCTCCCTCATCATATCCTCAAGCTCCCATGTAGCTTCTTCTAATTGGTGGTTCCTCCATAAAACTTTCACCAATCGAGTGGTCTTGTTTCGTAGGACTTTTTCGCTACGATCCAAAATATCTAATGGTTGTTCTTCATAAGAAAGATCTTGCTCCAGCGGTACAACTTCTGAGCTGAGTACATGTGAAGGATCAGGTATGTACTTTCACAGGAGAGATACATGGAACACATCGTGAACTTGAGAGAGATTCGGTGGAAGCGCCAATCGGTAATCTACCTTCCCAACACGATCCAGTATTTCTAAAGGACCGATATATCTAGGGATCAACTTCCCCTTCTTTCCAAATCTCATAACCCTCTTCCAGGGAGATATTCGTAAGAACAATTTATCACCCACTTCAAACTCTAGGTCTTTTCTTCGGTTGTCAGCATAACTTTTCTGTCGACTCTGAGCTGCTCTTATGTGTTGTTGAATAGATCTGACCTTTTCTTCCATTTCATCAACGAGATCAGGTCCTAATATCTTTCTTTCCCCAACTTCATCCCAGCAAGTGGGAGTCCTGCATTTCTTTCCATAGAGAGCTTGATAAGGAGCCATCTGAATACTGAAGTGAAATCAATTATTATAAGAAACTTCCACCAAAGGTAGATGTTTATCCCAACCACCTTTGAAATCTATAGAGAAAGATCTCAACATATCTTCTAGGGTTTGAATTGTTCTCTTTGACTGACCGTCTGTCTAAGGATGATAAGCAGTGCTGAAACTCAACTCTGTATCTAGAGTATGCTGAAGACTTCGCAAGAACTTCGAGGTAAATCTCGGATCCCGATCAGATATAATAGAAAGTGGTACTCCATGCAATCTTACCACTTCCTTTACATATATCCTGGCAAGCTGATCCAGAGAGAAATCCTCTCTAATAGCAATGAAGTGTGCAGACTGTGTAAGATGATCAACTATGACCCAGATAGCATTATTGCCTTTGGATGTTTTAGGAAGTCCTGTGACAAAGTCCATAGTGATGTTTTCCCATTTCCATTCGGGTATGGGTAATGGTTGTAACATACCCTTAGACTTCTGTCTCTCAGCTTTAACTTGTTGACAAACCAAGCATCGAGAGACATATTCAGCAACATCTCTTTTCATGCCATCCCACCAGAAGTACTCTTTCAGGTCCCTACACATCTTCGTGATTCCATGATGAATAGAGAATGAAGAACTATGAGACTCATCCAGCAGATCCATCTTTAATTCTGGGATGGGAGGAACACAAACCCGATTCCTGAACTTTATTATCCCATCACAATCAAGGTTGAATTCAGGAACATTTCTCACCTTCTTTTGTAACTCGACATCTTCTTTCTGTGCCTCTTTAATCTTCACATGTATATATGGTTGAACATTAATTTGATAAAGATAAGATTTTCCCCTTCCATTATAATTCCAAGATCCATCCTTTGTAAATCCATAAATATTGGATCTTTTGTGATCCTCATCATGGATAAACTGGCATGGTCTTGTCGACTTAATGCATCTGCCACCTTATTTGCTTTCCCAGGGTGGTAATGGATTGAGCAGTCATAATCCTTAATCAGCTCCAACCATCTTCTTTGGCGCATATTCATCTCCTTTTGTGTGAAAATATACTTTAAACTTTTATGATCAGTATAAATATCACACCTTTCACCATAAAGATAATGCCTCCAAATCTTTAATGCAAAGATTACCGCAGCTAACTCCAAATCATGTGTTGGGTAATTTTTCTCATGGATTTTCAACTGTCGTGAGGCATAAGCTATCACCATATCATTTTTCATAAGAACACACCCCAATCCCATCTTGGATGCATCACTATAGATCACAAACCTTTCTCCACTACAAGGCAGTGTGAGCACAGGTGCACTGGATAACCTTCTTTTCAACTCCTTGAAATTCTCTTCACATTCATCCGTCCAGACAAACTTAACTCTTTTCCGAGTCAACTTGGTGAGTGGATTAGATAATTGTGAAAAATATTTCACAAAACGTCGATAATATCCAACCAAACCAAGAAAACTTCAGATTTCAGTTACTGTTTTTGGTCTCGACCATCTTTCGATAACCTCTTTTTTTATGGATCCACAGATATCCCCTCTTTTGAGATTATGTGACCCAAAAATGCATCTTTTTGAAGCCAAAATTCACACTTGGTAAATTTGGCATAAATATTCTCCTTTCTCTGGGTCTTCAATATAATTCTCAAGTGATCTTCATGTTCTTCCTTGCTCTTTGAATAGACAATAATATCATCTATAAATACTACCACAAATTGATCAATATAGTCTCTAAAGACTCTATTCATCAGATCCATGAAGATAGCAGGGGAATTAGTAAGACCAAATGGCATCACTATAAATTCATAGTGTCCATACCTTGTACAGAAAGACGTCTTTGGTATATCCTCCCTTTTAACCCTTAATTGATGATACCCTGAACGAAGATCAATCTTGGAAAAGTATTGAGATCCGCGTAGTTGGTCAAATAGGTCATCAATGCGCGGGAGAGGATATTTATTCTTGATAGTGATCTTGTTAAGTTATCGATAATCAATGCAGAGTCTCATTGATCCATATTTCTTGTTAACAAATAGAACAGGTGATCCCCAAGGTGACACACTAGGGCATATGAATCCCTTATCAGGATTCTCTTGGAGTTGCTTCTTCAATTCCTGTAACTCAATTGGGGCCATTCTATAAGGTGTCTTTGAAATAGGCAAAGCACCCGGTACGAGTTCTATTGAAAACTCAACTTCACAATTCGGTGGAAGACCTGATAATTCTTCCGGAAAGACATCATCAAACTCCCGTAAAATGGGCATATTCTTAATCGTGAGTTTCTCACCAACCATTTGAGATAAATAACCTTAATTTAGTGGAATCAATAGCCATAAAATGGAAGAAATTTCCACTCGAAGGTTATGTTCATCCTTGCATTGATAGACGATAATATATTGATATGGAATATGAAATGTGACTTCCCTTCTTTTGAAATTGATATGAGCTCCATACAAAGAAAGCCAATCCATGCCACGAATCACATCAAATTCCACTATAGGAAGGATCACAAGATTTTCAGGAAGCACTTTCCCACAAACTTTGATCGGAGAATAATTATAAACTTTTGATGCGACTGTTGTGCCATTAGGTGTTGTCACAGCTAACTCAACATCTAATTGTCGAGGTAATACAATGATACCCTTAGAAAATTCATAAGAAATAAAAGAGTGGGTGGATCCAGAATCAAATAAAACATTTTCTACTTTAGAGTGGATGATAAGTGTACCTTTCACCACATCGTTATCATACTCGACATTGCTGATAGAAATTGCATGTGACATTCCTTTGTCTTTAGCCTTAAGATTTTGTTGACGTCGACCATCATCATCAACCCTTGGATTAGGGAATTTATTTGCATAATGACCCATCTCCTTGCACTAGAAACATTGAAGTGTAGTAGGTTCATTTTGTGTATCCCTTCCTTTTTTTGCATTATTAGACATCTTCTTCCCATCATCGCGGCATTCAAATGCTTGATGAACTTCTTTTCCACATTTGAAACATTTACTTGTCCCTTTAAGAAAACTCCCTCCATGTTTCTTTCCACACTTTGAGCATAAGGGAAAGATCATCTTCTTTTCAGTGTTCTCTTTAGATTTTCCTTTGAATTCCATTTTCCTCTTCTTATCAAACCCATATGACTGATGGGTTACTCCAATCTCCATCTCGACTTTGAGAGCAAATCGAACGATTTCATCGTAGCTATTGAAGTCCCTTATGGCTAATGCCCTTCGAAGACTTGGTTTTAAGCCACTAAAGAATCTATCGATCTTACTCTCGGGTTGGATAATAATACCAGAAGCGTACCTTGCAAGTCTTGTAAAGTTTGCTTCATAGGTACCAACAGATTCATCATCCTTTTACTTCAGTTCAAGAAACTCTTTCTCCATCTTTATTCGGAGAATACGAGGGAAGTACTTATTGAAAAATAAGTTCTTGAACTCGTCCCATTCCATGGACTCAATATCATCCCTTTGCCTCATATTCTTAATAAGATTCCACCATTGATCAGAATCTCCTTCCAAACGATACACTGCTAGGATGACTTTATCATGTTCAGAACATTGAAGAACTGAAAATATCTTTTCAGTAGTACTGATCCATTGTTCAGCAACTAATGGATCAGTAGACCCGCTGAAAGAAGGTGGACGCTGCCTCATGAAGGATTCAACAGAATGTTGCTCCTTCCTTTGCTCGTTTGGAAGTCCTGCATGATTCATAGCTTGAGAAAGTTGTGTGAGCATGGCTACAAGATTTTTCATTCCAGCTCCCATAATGTTTGGTTGCTCAGGGGGACAATCATTTCACTTCCCGTCACATTCCGTATTAACACGGTTCCTTCGAGTTCCAGCCATTGACTAAAACCAAGAAGAATAGTGTGAGAAACACTAATTATAATAGGAAAACCATATAATCAAGAATAAAATTTCACACTTAAGGTCTTATCCTAGGTTATTCATGGCCATTTCTAAAACACTAATATTTTTTTCTATGCTTATACTTATCCTTAGGGTTCTTACTAAGGCCTTCACATCCTAGTTTCCAAAGGTTGACTATAACCTCCCTCTGATATCAACTATAATGACCCATACTTTACATACATTGTTAATACTTCAAAATTGAAGCATAATTATTACAACATATAAAAAAACCACGAAAGGACTGTATAGGTATAATGTCTTTAGAAACTGGGAAACATAAACAAATGGTTCATAAAGCGTCTACACTGTCTCCCATTTATTTCATCATATCTATAGTCCCTTTTGGCATATATTACATAATAACCTTCTTCCTGACCTGGGGAAAGAAAACATACAAAAGGGTGAGCTCAAATGATCAGTAAGGGTAAACAAAAGAAATATCAATCACATCGTATACATAAGCACATAACTTTTGGAAATCTTAACCTACAAAAGAGATCATAATTTCAAAACATGGGATAAATCATGGCAGTGAAATGTAATCACAATAATCATAACTTAAAATATAAAACTTTTTGGCATACACACATAATCATAGAGAATCGTTTCTTGTTAGTCAAGACTCATTGCCAAGACTATCTTAGTGGACAAAGTCCCTTTCTGAACCGATTCACCCTCGTTTCAGTCTTGTTTCACTGAACCGGTATAACCTACCGTTCCAGCCATGTGTATCTCATGAGATATAAAATCTTTACCCAATGCATTGGAGGGAGATATAGGTCCCACCCATCTCATAATGATACCATTCTTATGTGTGCCACAAAATCATAAATCTTACATCATTGCATAACCTATGTAATACAAATGGGAATCTTAAACATCATGACATCATGAAACCATTCATATAAGATAAAAGAATTCATAAAAATAATTTCATCACAACATAATCAAATCAATGTAATAATAGGGATAAAAACAGAACCCTTTATTGTCTTAGATGGAAAATAATTTTGTTAAAACACTGGAACTCCATTCTTGAGGAAAATATCCTTTCTTGTTCAAAAAAACATTTTTACTTTCTAAAAATGTCATAAAATTTTAAACTAAAAGAAGTTGATTAAAAATAAAATTTAAAACTTGTAAAGGAGGCTTCTTGGAAATAATGTTTCAAAAATCCATTCATGCCGTATAAGTTAAAAATAACATTCTTCTCGTACTTTTGTTGGAAAAGTGAAAAAGTACCTCGTACGAAAAACGACAAAAGATTCCTTTCATATCTTTTACTAAAAACTCACCGAAGGGTAAAATTTGATATAAACTATTGTAGAAGGATATAAATATTACATATTTAGGAAACATGGATGTGTATGATAAAATACACCCCAGTAAATACCAAAGTATAAACAATCTTGGATAAAAATGAGATTGTGATATTTTCCCTTACCTTAGGTCCGTTTTGCTTCGTAAGTGTCCGAAACTACTGTATAATGATTTAAATAATGTTATTGACTTATTCCATAATCATACTTATTTTTATGATATCATATATGGTCATATTCTTAGCTTCTTAGTAGTAATATTTCATTGCTACTTGTTATTCAGGTGTTTATAACTTTTTGTTCTTATGCGTGTCTTGTCGAATAAATTCTTATTTTTCTGATTAGGTTATAGATACCTTATTTACAAAATGGTATTAGTATAATATATATCATATTAATTCATTCAATTCATTTATATAATCATTATGAAATGAAGATCATGTAGAACAAGTCGCATCACATCGTGGAGACGGTATTCCGTACGTACGCACGAGTGATGATATCGTTCCTATGATCGTGGAATTGTATTGGAGTGTGTGTATACTATTTAAGAATCATTATTACTTTATAATAGTCATATATAGTCATTATTTACACCATTATACCCATCCAAGTAAGGTGGTGGTGGAAAATAGATTACACCACGGCGTGGAGACGGTATTCCGTACGTACGCACGCGCGGTGATTTCTTTTTCCGTAGGATGGATAGATGGTGAAATAGGGTTGTTTCATACTTATAATAAGATATAATTATATGAGTGATACTAATTTTATTACTTCATAATGAAACAACTAAATAAGAATAAGTGGAAGAAGAAATAAAAATGAAAGAATCGGTAACAGACATTACCTCTTCTTTGAAGTGCTTCTTTGAGACCTTCTTTTAGGGCACTAAAATTGGTCTTTGAAGAATACCAGGACCTCTAGGATGTCTCTAGGGAAGTTCAGAGGAGTAATTGTCAGGGGTTGGCAGAGCTTGAAGGCTCAAAGTGGTTTGAGGAAGAGGGGGAGGAGGTGCCCTTTTATAAGGGAGGAGAGGGGCACCTTTGGGAAAACTAAAAATATTATTTTATTATAAAGTCAAGTTCTATTTTAAATAGCTCCAAATTGATATATTTCTATGATAAGGTGGGGATGGGTCGAAATCCTCTCATCCAATATAATTTAGACAAGTTTAGGTTCCTATTTTAACCCTATCATTTAGATTTAACATTAAGTAAAATAATTTTACTTTTACCGTGTCTTCTTGTGTTCTTATAATATAAGGTTAATAAACTTACTATAAGCAGCCAAACTAACCCCAAGTTGTTTATTAATAATATATATAACCTTATCTAAGTCATTTGAAATAACCTTAGATTTTTAGGAATAAAATAACAATTACTAATATAATATTTGTTTTAAAAACTATTTTATGTCAATTTTGACACTATTTAGTAATTGATTTTTGTGAAAATCATAACAGAATGATTAGTTCGAAAACATTTAATTAAATCAATACTAACATGTCATATTAACCTAGAAAATTAGTGTAATTCATAAAAAGTCTCAAATTACATTTATTTTGGTGTTTATAACATTAATTATGTCAATATTTCATTAATAATATAATTACTGCATCGTCTTTGTGTCATAAATAAATTAAATTATTTAATGTCTAAAAATTACAAATAAAATACCATTATGTAGGAAATCGTTTTATCTTTCTAATGAATATTTATAGTAGAATTTATCTTATGTATAACCCCATATTAAAAATTATTTACTTATTACACTTTGATTTTGACTATTTTAACCCTTCTTTTAATAAATTAATAATAAATGTCGTAATCTAATCCAAGTGGGCCTAAATGGTCATATTTTATTCCTAAGTTTTGTTTGGTCTAATTACACTTGTCCAATAGAATTAGGACATGTGTTAGGGTAATAATAATATCATCTTTACCCTTAATTACCCTATTTACTTTTAACCGTGGTAAAAAAATAAAAAGTTACTATTCACCAAAAAAATTATTTTCATCTCATTGAACCACATTTTACTTATTGACATCAACCGTGTCTCTAGGATTTTTGAAATTCCACTCACAGAAGCGGTAAAATTATGTTTTTGAAAAATTCAGTTTTTTAACTACCACTTAGTGGTTTCACTATTCATCAAAAATTGAAAGTTTTCAGAAAAATACCAAAACTTCACCCTAGGCTAATTTCGATATTCCGAATCCAAAAATGAAGTCCATTTTGAAAAATAAAATTTATAAAATTTCAAAAAGTTGTTATTACTATTCATAACGGCTAGTTTTAATAATATTTTAATAGCATATCGTTGTTTAGTGAAACTCGGTATTGCGTACGACGCAAGCTACCGAGGAAGGTCGCGATTTCGTGTAAAGCAAGCCAAGAAATTATTGTGTAGAAAAAGATTCCTTTGATGATTTATATAACATAAAAGTCTCGGGTGTTACATTATGAGCCTCTTTACCCTATTTTTCTATTTCATCTATATTAATTTATACTATATCATTCGACCATAGAAAATGTTTTTAGAATAAAATCAAACCACCACAAAGTTTTCATCATAGTGAAAAAATTCAACAATATTTAGATAAAAAAATACCATAATGAAACTATGACATTAAATTTTACATGGAATATCAATCATAATGTGATAAGATATTTATTAATATCAAAATTCTGAATATACCACTAATTGAAAGTATAAAGTAGTTAGTTTTTTGGCACCAACACCAACAAACTCATGTATTCTTAGATTATGTGTTGAGTATGTATTTATCACTATCTATATTTTCAACTTAAAAATAATGGTTTTGGTAAAAGTTGTGCATGATTTTTTAAAATGTTGTTTTATAAGATTTGATGTGTTTTAAACAAACCAAAATGGTAATATCATTGGAAAAAATATCTCAAGATGATGTTTTAGAGTTTTCATGTTGCATGTTTGACAAATCATGTTTATAATATTCTTGTGTGTTTTTTGAGAAATTTGGTTTATATTTTTTGTTGATATAGAATTTTTCAAATGTTTGTAGAAAAAAGTTGATTGAATAACATTTAGGACTATAAATAGCTTATAAGATTTATGAAGGAGTGGTTCTAAATGATCTTGAAGGTGTTTAGGAATATGTTTTGAAAAAAAATAATTCATTGTGATAATTTTCATATAGTGATTATATGACTACATATTAATTACATGAAAACATATTAATGAAATAATTACAATACCAATAACTAAGAATATAGATTAGGTCATTTACGAAGATATTGGAGAAGTGATTTTTGAACCATGAAGGTGTTGCAATTGGTGACCTAACACCAAATTTTATGCACATTATGATTACTTGTACTAATGGTTTTGAATATTAATATATTTCTTATCACTTTATGTTTTTTATTCTTCATGAAATTGAATGTGATGATGTTATATGGGTAACTATCATGCTGTAAAGAAATAGAAGTTCCTCACTACGATGATAAACTAGAAGCTATATTAAATTATTCTTAAATATTAATTCTATGGATGCGTGATAACATCTATGGGACACATATGATATGGTATATTCGAGGTATTAGGATCAAAATACATTGATAATTATCATAAAATTGACCCTTGGGAATCTTCTAGAGAGAAGGTTTTGAGAAATTAACATGGCAATAGGAATTCTATAAATAAATGTTTCATTAGATGCTCCTATCTACTGGCACAGTTTTAGAACCTAAAAATGAATTGATTGTATTAAATTTTTTCTACGAGTATGGGTTTTGAATAATCTATGCATGAAAGTCCATGTAATTTTCATATTTAGGTTTTCTGGAATAATGGTACATTAATGGATCTTATTGATGTATCTGCTCAACATATTACCACCAAAATATATAAGGGGGTAACAAGTTATTATTTTTCTCCCTTTTCAATGAAAATTGTGATGTTTTTGATAGAATGGAATTATGGAAGAAAATTTCAATGTTCCATCCAAGATGAGTACCATGGTTTATTGGGGGTGGATTTAATACTATTATGGAGGATTCAGAGAAATGAATAGGAACAACCTTCTCTAGAAAATCAATATAGCATTTCATCAATTTCATGGCACCTAAGGGCATCATGAATTTGTGATTCTCTAATAGTAAATATATTTGGTGTAATAATAAAAAAGGGAGAAAGATAATTTGGAGAGGACTTGATCAGTGTCTCACTAATATTCAAGGGATATATTCATTTTTGTTGACCATAGTAACTCACCTCACAAAATATCTATATGATCGCTCTCTACTTTTGTTGATTTTTGTATCACCCCAAGCTTCTATGGTACACTTCCGTTTTAAATAATTCAATAGAGTGTGATATACGCAACATCAAGATGAAGCATACCATGACCAATCAAACTTTCCATTTAAAAAATGATTATGAATATTTTTAACTAAAATTTTAATTTTATATATACCATATAATTTTATCATTCATTTTATGTTTTTCTTAGACCTAATATAATGACAAATTCAATTTTTCAGATAAACGAATATTTTTTTAAAAATGAAGTTTTTTCTCCTTTTAATGGAGAATCCATTTTAAATACAATATTTGAAACTTTTATATATTATATTTGATGAAATGAAATTATTATTTTTAATAGGGACATAAAAATTTAGTTTGGATGGATTTTTGGTAGTTTTCTGATAACTTTAATATTTTGATGAACAATGAAAAATACAAAAATAGCTTTTTAAATTGAAATAATTTATAGTGTTAAATTATATATTTGTGTGGTTTTAAAGTATAATTACATTTTATTTTTATCATTCAATATAATTTAATTAATTTGAAGTAATTTAACATTTCAATTGGACATAAACACATGTCAATCTTTTGATACTTTTTACTTCTAAAAATCTCACTTTCTTGTTTTGAAAAAGGCAATTAATTTTTAATTAATCTATACCAATTCTATGTTTTTAATTTGGAAAAATGGATTCAATATTTGTAATTATAAGGTCCTAATTCTGTAAATAGTCACCTTTTATTTTTTGACATTTTGAATAGTAATTTCAGTAATAATTTTTATTTACCGTGGTTAAAGGGTAAATCATGTAAATAATGGGAAAACATTATATTATTATTTTATAAAACGACACTAAAACGAGTTATAATCCTATTTTATGATATATTTCTGACCTTGGGAATCCTTGGGTCAAATTGGGGACCCCATGGAGCCACTTAGGTGTGATAATGGCTTGTTATAAGAATTAATTTAGAGTAAAGAGAAATATATCATAAACATGTATCTTTTACTAAAACAATTTTAATTAGAGTAATATAAGTGATATTATAAACTATTAATATTAATTAAAAATATAAAAATATTTCCTAAATCATGGTATTATATTTTTAATTTTTAGACATTGAATAATTAAATTTATCTATGACATAATAATGATGGAGTATTTTCATTATTAATGAAAGAATCAAATAAATGATATTATAAATATTAAAATAAATATAATTTTAAAGTTTTTATGACATCCTATAATGTTTTGGATTATTATTACATGTTATCTTTGAGTTAATGCATTTTTTATAAGGAATCACGTTTTTATTATTTTATCAAAAATCAATTACTAAATAGTGTCAAAATTGACATAAATGAGTTTTTAAAACAAATACTATTTTATTAAATGATATAAAAATAAAAAAAACTAATATTAATCCAAATTACTTATATAATGTTACAAATGTCATTAATTATCCACTTTAGGTTATATTTTAATTTTATAGTAACTAAATTAACCCAATAGTATAAAAATTCAAGAAGCCACGGTAAGAGTTAAGCTGTTTAACTAAGGGATAATCCCAAAATATATGGTTATTTTATGAACTAAAATTATGTGTAAAAATAATTTTATGAGAGTATTTATATCCATAATCATATTATGAACGAAAAAATTACTTTAGATATATTACAAACCGAAAATAAACCGAAAATAAATTAATATTTCGAGATTTTCCAAAAGTGCCACTCACCTCTCTTATAAAAGAGAATTTATACTTCTCTTTTATTAACACCTCAAAAGTTCTTTTGGATCATGTGAAAACTACCAAAATCCCCTACAAAATTCCCTCAATTTATCCTATAGATCACCCTCTGGGAAGAAAACCATCTTAATGAGTCCTTTTGTGCAAATCAAAAGGATACACCTGAAGAAGAGGTAATCGTTTTATCCCTTCATTCAAAGTTGTTTTCTTCTTATACATTATATTTCTATGTTGTTTCAATACCAAAGTAATAAATATTGTATAATACATATACTTAGATGTTATTATAATAATGGGACAACTATATTCATCATTTTATCTATCCTATGAATAATAATATCACGATTCATGCGTACATACGACTTACCGTCTCCACGTAGTGGTGTAATCTGTTATTTCACATTACTTTATTTGGATGAGTAAAATAATGAGTATAATAGACATAAATAATTAATATTACCTGATTAATATTATGTATAATTAATAAACCATCCAGTTCCATATCATTTAACCACTAAAGGATTGATATCATCGTTAATGCATACGTACGACCTACCGTCTCCATGACATGATGGGATTCATTATCCTCATTACCCATTCAAGAATGATTATAAATATATATATATTATGGATAATTATGAAATATATTACATAATAAGGATACTATAATATATATATATATATATCATTCATTTACTTCCACACGGTAAGAAAACAGAAACATCATTCATGCATACGTACGGCCTACCATCTCCCTAAACGGTGTATTCCATTTCATATATTTATCTGTCATATATATTTATTATATATATATATATCATATTATAAATTCTAGAAGTATTTAAATCATGATATAAGTAATATGATCAAAAATAAAAAGTCAAAACATGTATGATAAACAAAGCGAGTATTACCCGAAATGTTGCATTAACTTGGAATTATTAATAAATAGGTAATATAAAGACATAAAATTATCATATATGATATCATAAATATTATAATGATTTTGAAATATGTTAATGATATTTTTAAAAACATTATACCAGAGTTTCAGACATGTATGAAGAGTATCAAACCTTAGGTAAGGGTTAATTCCTCAATCTCATTATTATCTGAGATTGTTTATGTGTATGTATTTATTAGGACATATTTATCATCAATGTCCATGTTTCATAAAAATGTTTTCAAAATAAATATTTTTAAGATTGTATATAAGGTTATCTTTAACTAGATCATCATTTTAAATGTTTTAAAGGATTATTTTTCTAAATCTATTTAATTAATGTCCATGTTTTTCAAATTGGTTTTAAGGATTTATTTATATAGACATGATTGTTTTAAAATATTAATTCATTTAAAAATTTTCAAAGTGGTATGAGAAACTTTGATTAAAAAATATCCTTTAAATTACTTTATAAAGTGCGTGACTTTGAAATTATTTCATGAAAAAGGAATATTCTCTCAAATTGTTTTAATGAATTTATTAAATTATTTTAATCTATGTCAACATAATTTTTTGGATATTATGCTTGTTTGAATTTGATTGATTATAATACAATATTTCATATTTTATTGAAGGTTTTGGGATATATTTGACTATGGATGTGTTATTTTTATACCATTCATGGTTTACAGTTAAAGTATTAAAATTTCTTATGCTAGTTTTAATAAGAATGTTTATTTTATGTTTCAACCTTTTCATATGAGGAATGAATTGGACTTAGTAAGTGATTGGAAAGGCCCTCTTTAGCCTCCAGATGAATCAGTAGGTCTCATGAGACAAACTAGTGTCTTGAAATAAGGCCTTGAAAAAATATTTTTTGTATAGTATTGGCCCAAGGCCTTGACATAGTGATGTACGACATTATGAATTCCCTCATTATGAGATTAGTTATTTATTTTACATGTGATTATTTGACTAGTAGAATGTCCATGTGCATGTTTATAGGTAATGTTTTATTTATTCTTTCAATATTATGATGAAGATAATATTTTAAAAGGGTTGTGTTTCAATTTTGTACCTTGCCTTAAAAGTTTGTTCTTATTTATTATAGCTTCCACTATATTTTTTATCCTTACTGAGCATCTGATATCACCCCGTTCTTATGTTTTATTTTCCAAGGATTCCAAGAAGTGTTTTATGATTGATATGAAGGGTTAATATAGGGTAATAATGGCGTTCTTGAATGATTATCTATGCTGTGATTTATGTTATAAATATTATTGTAAAGCTCATGTATGTAATCTATTTTCCAAGGATGCTAAACTGATCGGTCCTTTGGGGTACGATTCCTTGTATCATGATAATGTATTAAAATAATACACCACCTTCAGGCTTCTAGGGTCGGGGCATCACAATTTTAAAGAAGGATAATATGTGGTTAAATAGTTTCCATTATTCTACTAACTAGAATAGAATATGTGGATTTATATAGATGTTTAAGTGGTAATTGGAGAATCTTGAGAGGGGTACTACATAGGTTGGACAGGGAAACAAATACATCATTTTAAAAAAGATGCACAAGCTTGGTTTAACAAAATCAATGACAAGGAAACCATCTTAGAGGGTATTAGAGAGGAAATTTAAATAGTTGAGGAGAGTCTCTAGGATATGTGGAATGATGAATTGTTTGTTTCTATGATTTAGAAAAAAAAATGGTAATATTTTGAAGATCGATTGGGTGTATAGAAAAAAACAAGCTCTTTATAGATTAAAGAGGGAGATAAAAACACCACTTATTTTCAGACTTGTCAGAAAAAGAGAAAAGTGACCAAAAGAATAAATATATATCTTTAGGAATGTTCCTTCACATAAAATTTTTAGATGTTATGGAAGAGGTGTTTAGATAAATTTGATAGTATTCTAGATAGAAGAAACATTGGTTAGGGAGAGAGACACATCATGGATGATGAATAAGATAGTTTCATGAGTTTCATTCTGAGGCTGATGCAGGATTAAGATAAGGGGATGTTAGAATCTATTATAAAGAAAGAATAAATCAAAGATATAGTTTTCAAGATAAAACAGGAATTTTATAATACGTATGATGGATTCATAGGTTCATTTTATATTAAAACATGGTATTTTGTTAAGGTCCTAGTGGGGGAGGTGGTGTAGTACTTCTTTAGAGGTGGAGCATTGATTAGAGATTTTTGTACCACAAGGGTAGTTCTTATTCCAAAATTTAAAGGCCCCACTTCCATTAATCAATATAGACTTGTCTATTTGTGTAAATTTTCTTACAAAAAACTTTTTATACTTATCAATAGGTTACTCAGTGGTTTTATTCCAAGCTTAATATCGGATGAGAAGTATGGTTTTGTGCAAGGGAGAAGAATTCAAGGGTCCATTGGAATTGCAAAAGAAACATTTGAGGATTTTAATAAAAGGAAACTTGTATCCAATTTCATGATCAAGGTGGATATGGAAAATGATTATGAAAGGTTATAATAACATTTCATTATAAGGTTCATGAAAAAAATTTGGCTTCCAAGAATGGTTTTGTGATTTATTCTTCATATATTATGATTCCCCGTGGCTTACTATCTCATTGTTGGGAAGGGGATTTGGATTCTTTAAATTTTTACATGGCATAAGGAAAGGAGATCCTTTATACCATAACATTTTATCTTGGACTAGGGAGTGCTGACAAGGAACATAAAATGAGGATTAGAGGATGAGAGGATTATTATTTTTAGAAATAGGTTTGGGTGTGTAATTATATCACATATTATGTTTTATAATGATGTGTTATTTTTTATTAATGGAAGGAAAAAACCAGTTAACATATTCACTAAAAGAATGAAAAATTGTGAAAATTTGAGCAACCAACGTGTCAGCCAATTTAAAATTAGAGTATTCATGACCAATAAATTTTCAAGAAAGAGAAATAGTATAATTCATGACAATCTCAACATATAGAGGAAGACATTTCCAACAGAGTATCTCAGAGCCCCAATATCAAATGGAATAATTAAAAATTAATTATTTTATGGTATCATCAATTGGATAACGTGAAGGATTTTTAATTGGAATAATATATTCCTCTCATTTATAGGAAAGATTACTCTAATTAACAATTTACTCACTTCTGTTCCAATGCATATACTTTCTAAATCCACCGTAGCGGACAATATCCAATATGGAAATGATCATGAATGAATTTTTATGGGATTAAAACTAGTCTAGGATATGAAATTGGGATTCATAAAATAATATGAAAATATCTATTGATGAAGGTGGTATCAATGTATGGAGTGTTTCAGAAACCATTATTGCTATGGAAGCAAAAGTGGCATGCGAATTCATTGATCCTAATTATTTATGGGTGCTATTTATGAGAGAGTGGTATGGGAAAAAATGGGAGGAATGGTTAGAATTATCTAGGAGACTTTACATTCTTTCATAATGCACGTTAGATTATTTGGAGGAACAATAATACATGGTTCAGTGGGTTATTGGATGAGGAGACATTAAATTTTGGAAGGAAAATTGGGTTGGAGAAGCATTGTTTTTTCCTGAGTGTCTTATTCAAAATATATATTTAAAAGAGGCCAATAGGTTCCATACATTATCAAATTCATTCTTAATCAGGATCATAAGAATCTATATTGGAATTTTGTTTTTTTGATAAACTAAACATGCTCATTTTTTCAAGTTTGACTTCAAGAAAATTCAATCGTAGGAATTATAAAAACATAGTGCATGTAAAAAGAGGGATGGATTATAGGGCACAATATTTATAGTGAAAGGTGATACGGAGTAAGATGAAATTTCTCATATAGAGAATGAGGAATGAGGCACTTCTTATAGATTATAATGTGAATAAAAAGGGAGTGAACAAGGATTCAATATGCCAATGCTGTGTAATTCCACAGAATCATCATGACACTTATTTGTTAAGGGTGAATTAGAGATGGGAATATATAGCTATATGGGGAATTAGGTAAATATCAATGGGTATGAGGACTAAATGTATGAGGATATCTATGCATGGTTCTAATGTACTGGTCTACAAGGAACAAAGGTGAATGTTTAAGAAATGACTTTTTTAGCTATGTGTTGGATCCATTGGGAGGCTAGGAACAAGTAAAGAGAAGGCAAAATATTTTCTCATATTTTCTTTTAGGTATGGGTAAGGGCACTTGTGGTGGATCTAGGTTCTCTAATTCATGGTGGGTTATCATAATCTTCTTTAATAAGGTTTCTTCCATTAATTTTATCAAATTTTGAAGTAGAAAAGGTAACAAGGGTAGATGGATCAAATGAAAAGAACCCCACATAGTGATGAAAAGAAATGTGGATGGATAATGTATTTCAAGGGAGATGAGAAGAGGAATAATGCTGTGAGAAAACATGGGATCAGTGATTTTGGGGTTCAATTCGTTTTATGGGGCTAGTAATTCCACTATAAGGGAGAAATGATATTTGGTAACTGGTATAATTCTGTATAGGATGTATAATTTTGAGATTAAATAAGTTGAATCTAATTCTTCAATGCTGGTTGGGTTCATTTAATGGAAGGAAAAATATCCTTTGGAGATATCTTACATTGTGAGGAAATGTAAATTTCTAGTGAATCAGGTCATTTATGTCAATCACACTTGAAGAGAATGGATTTTTGAGGTGGGAATGATTTCCATCAAGGGGAGTCCAGTTGTGAATTTCATTTTATACACGTGGTCAGGGTTCTTACCTAAAGATAGTAAGATCATTTTATAGGGTGATTCCCTTGGAATTCACCATTTTTTCCTCTAAGAGTGGAATGCGGTTTTGATTGTATATTTTAAAATAATAAAAATATAGTTTTTATCATTAATGTATATCATGAGGAATGTATTTTATTTATTTTGGAAAACTATGATGATATATGCATACTGTGATTTAGGATAATTTGGGTGTATCACGACTGATATTTTTTTAATGTATAAGTTGGTGAAGGATTTTTTCCTTATATTATTTAATAGAAGTTGATATTACAATCCCTTTGATGAGAATAGAAGTAAATGATTATGTCCATGGACATGGTGTTCTTTTGGAATATCCATTTCTGGAATTTCAAGGAAAGGTACATCAAGCACCTAGTTTGATAACAGTGGTAAGAAACCTTCTTGATTAGAGATATCAATACAAAGGGACTATATTACACAATATATGCTTTTATGAGGTTGTATTTTACAGTTGAAATAATGCCTTTCTCGATGGAGTCCTTAGAGTGTTTCTAGATGATAACCTTATACTTTAGGTGGTTCGACCTATTTCCATTGAGACAAGGACCTATAGGGTCACACACTTCGTGCATCCACAAGATTAGCTAAATTCTATTTAAAATTTACATGTCAGATAAATATTATTCTCATATGTGGTTAAATAATTATTAATGTTTGGTTGATCATAAATATTTTTTCTCCATTTATTTGAGATAATATATTTGATTTTAATATTTAATAAATTTTTTTTTCTCTATTTTAGTGAATATTAAATTTATTTATATATCCTCAAATAAATGAGTGATATTTATTTTATTTAAATAAAATTTCATTATGAAAATTTTGGTAAACACCGAGGAGGAAAGATGGGATGAGTTAAAAGTTTGGGGAAAATGATATATTAAATTTTATTTAAATACATATTAATTTATTTATTTAAAAATAATATTTATTTATCCATGAGTTTAAAACATTTAAAGTAAATAATAATAATATTATAATTATTTAGGCATGGGGTTTGTTGGGGATTAAGATAATAATAAGGTCCCATGTGAAATTATTTGTTTTCTAACCCTATGTCTATTTAAACTTGTGAATTTTTAAAGGATCGAATAATAACTGAAATGGGGGGGGGGTTGAATTAGTGGTTCACTTTTATAAGTTTCCATTATTTTAAAAAACATAACCCATAAAACCTGTTAAGTTTTATATACTTATAAACTTTTAGTAAATACTTATGCATGCAATAGTAGGAAAGAAAGTAAATCGCAAAATATTTACATGGATTGGCCCAAGTATAAGAACCTACATCCTTACCATATCTACTCTCGTGGGTCTATAGAAATCCACTATTAAGAAGAAGTGAATACAACTTATACCAACTCACATTTTTTTGAGGCGCTGGCCTCTTTATTGAAAAGAAAAAAGAACAGTCAAATGTTGGGGCTACAAAACAGAACAGTAAAGGAACATCAGAAAAAAGAAAAGGAGTTCACCCGGGTCTCGAGAAGGTACTCATGCTGTGATAAGGTAACTTCCCACCCTTGACACGAGGATGCCCACCTCTCTTCCTAGTCCTTTCTTGTGTCCATGCACCACCCTCATCACCCTCCGCAGTAATGGGAGTAGACACAGAGGGATCATCAGTCCTTGATCCAACTTTTTCACAATTTGTAGTGAGCACATAAAAAGTGTTAGAAATGTTAACATTACAAAGTACCTTATCACATGGGGATGCAATGTTATGCATTTCCATTAGTCCTTTTTCATCGGGCTTATCCAGCTTCAACATGGCAGGGGACTAAGCCACCTTTTCCTTGCTGATGGAGTCATTCACAGTTTCCGCGTCATGGATGGTGGCCTTATCAGGCTGCATAACATCACTATCCTGTATCCCCGCAAGGGGGTGGGAAGTATGGTATCAATCGGAATGGGAGAAGATATTTCATAACAGTGCAAGGTTTCAGGTGAAAAATCAGTGTGTACAACCGAAGCCTGCGGTAATGAAGTATCTCCAGTAATATTTGTCAGATCAAAACAAACTGAGGCTTGTCCATGTGCTGGACAAACATAGTCTTTAGCTGGTATTTGAGAATTGGAATGGCAATATGGCATACCAACTTCAATATTAGTAGTGGTCCTTATTTTTACCCTTTGCTGATTGAGCTTAACCTTCTCTGAGGTTGCAGCATCTAGAACAATCTTACCCTTTCTCTATTTTTGAGCATGCATCTCTTGACGTACTCTGTCATCATCCATTGCATGAGCCAAGAGTTCCTTCTCTATTTGACTGTCTTCCGATTCCGAATTATGTTCTTCTTCTTCCATACCTTTGACCAAAGTATCTTTAAATGAGAGTCCTCCTTCAAATTTTCTAGTTCCTTCTACTATATCAGCCCAACTGGATTTCTTCGCTCCATCCAGACAAGGGGCAACAGGCTGCCCAGTCTGGACATTCTCAGAGGTAGAGATTTGACCAGCAGGAATTGGAGGTTCACCTGAGTGTTGATTCGGAAGAGAAGAACTCTCTTGGGAGGTCTTGAGATCCTCCTTACCTTTTCATTGAGAGTCATCATGTCCTCTCTGCATTCATTTGGTACATTTAGTACCCGATCAACAGTTGGATTTGGAGTGTCCTATCATGCAACAGATTTCACAGAACATAGGTAGTTTTTCATACTCAATTCTTAGACTGATTTCATCCTTAGGGGTGGAGAGAAAAACTTTTTCAATCAAGGTAGATCTTAAAACAAACTCAACTAAAATTCTGGAAAAATGGAAAACAGAAGCTTTCTCAGTGGCATGATCCATACGGATCAGGATGCCTATTGCAGAGGCAATGTCAAATAGAATTTCAGAATGCCATAAAACCCAATTTAAACCATATATCTTGATCCAGAATTGTGCAAAAGTGTCCTTAAATTCATAAAGACTAAATTTCGGTTTCCATTCGTAGATCCTAAGTGTTTCTGGTTTGAGGTTTACCGACCCAAATCCCCAAGCACGACCCTTCAATTCAAGGAAAGGAAACAATACATGGAAGAAACCCTTACCCATCGAGATACATTTAAAGTCACTAAAGCCCAAAATCTTAGAAAGACAGACCACAAGGTCATAAATTTTCGAGGGGGTCATCCCCTTGGTAAGGGAAATGTGAGAGATGAAGGAATTCTTGGAGAGTTCTAACCATTTGGTGATTGCACCATCCAAAGCAGAGATATGCGCTATAGAGCCCTTTCGAATAATACATTTCGGGATGCGATTTTCCAAAAATAAAAAATAACCAGTAGGAATAACAGAAGAGGAGAAGAGACTAAGATGTTATTCAAGAGCCCGAACCTTATTCGTGTCCTTTAGAATCCAGGGAGAGAAGCTATGTCGAGCGTCATACGAGAAGAGATTCAATCCTCTTGATAATAATGATGATACTAACCTCCACCAATTTATAATGTTTACATATAAAACAATTTATCCAAACCAAATAATAAAGACTTAGTTGAATCTGCTTCACAATTACTCTGTTTGAATCCTTAGTTTGATTTGGATGGATCCGATTTTCTCAATCCAATGATGCTGGATTCTGGATCCGATTTTTAGCAATAAAATGATACTAGATTATGGAGAAGATTTTATCAATACAATGATACTGGATTATGGATTTTATTTTCTCAATACAGTGATGGTGGATTTTGGATCCGATTTTCTTAATACAATGATGCTGCATTCTGGATCCGATTTTCTAAGTATGATGATTTTTGATCTAATTCTATGAATATGATAATACTAGACCCTGGATCTAATTTTTTGAGTATAATGATTCTAGATCCAAATCTATGAATATGATGATTCAATATAATTAATTCATTCCCAATATTCAAAACTAAAATTTTTATCAAATGCTAAATACAATTCTTCTTAAATTATACGTGAAATTTCACTTTGAATTATCTAGAACTCCACCTTTTGTGTATGTGTGAATGTTGTTTTTTTTTGAAAAAATGACATGAAGAGGTATTTATAGGTGACTAAAGAAGAAAAATAAGAACCATTCCCTGCATCCTCTAATATCAAAATCTTTAAAAATAACTCATATTTAAAAATTCAACTTTTAATTCCTAAAACCTCTTTATATCTCTTTGAGACTTAAAAAAATTGAAATTAAAGTTTGAGCACATAAATTATTCATAAAACATGTGGAGTTTCCTATTTGATCATTCTTCATAATAAAATTATTACAATTTATTTTTCTTTACCACCTTCATTATGATCTATTTCTTTCACAGGTCATTACGATCTTTTTCTTTCTCAGGTCATTATGCTCTTTTTCTTTCTCAGCTCATTACGATATTTTTCTTTCTCATCTCATTAAGATATTTTTCTTTATTATCTCATTATGATATATTTCTTTCTTAGATAATTACAATATTTTTCATTCTCAGTATGATTTTCCCAGTATGAAAATATAAGTATGAAAATACCAGTATGAAAATCTGAGTTCAAAAATATCTGTACTTTTTTCTCAGTACAAAAATTGTATTGTAAAAATATCAGTATAAAAATACGAGTACGAAAATCTCAGTATGATTTTCCCAGTATGAAAATCCTAGTATGAAAATCCTTGTGTGATTCTCCCAGTATGATTTTATCTTTCTTCAGGGTCAAAAACATCCTTTTCTTTCCCATCTCATTAATATGTAATTCCCATTATGATGGAAATCCCATTACAATGGAAATATCATTTTGTAGCTCTAAAATTATTCAAACCTCTCCACCATTTCTTCAAAATCTTTTATAATGATAGTTTTCATGATCTATGAGAAATTCTTGATAAAAAATTCATCATATGATTTTGTTTATAAATTTTTGAAAACATTCGTACTCTTAACTTCTTCTTTGTCCGATAAAGCTCAATACGAAAAGGTTCTTTAATATCCCCCTTTGGATTTGTTGAAAAACCTTATTAAAAACCTTTCCAACTCTCATATTTTTTCATAACTGAAGTTTATTTTTGAATATTATAGAAACATATCATTTCTAAAAAGAGAGTGTTTTGACACCAAACTATCAGACAAATTAATCTTTAAGGAATTACATACCTCACTGGAAAGAAAATTTTGTGGCCATGTAATGATAAACTCTCCTCACTTTTATTTTCACACTTTCTTTATCACCACCATTAATTATTTTCCCACTTTAATTTTATCTCCCCTATTATTTCTTTTCTCAATTTCTTTATCTCCCCTATTTTATGAAAATCACAACATCAGATTCATAAAATAATGATATGTAAAACTTCTTACTAAGTAAAAAGTTATTAATTTCTCTCTCCCTTTATCAACATAATCCAAATCATTGTGGGGGATCTTCCTTATGAGATTTAGTAAGACATAGGAGAATGTTGAACATTAATTTTCAGGATCAATTCCACAAACATTGATTTCAGCATTGATTTTATAAATATATAATCAATTTGATACTTTGTTGAAATGTATTGCAGAAAAACATCTCTCACAACAAATTTATTTTTTATAAAGTGAAACTTTATTTCAATGTGTTTTGATCTTGAATATTGGACATTATTATTAAAAATATCAATTACAATGTGACTATAACAATGTTTATTCAACGGTTTAGAAACTTTTACTTTCAAATCATCCAGCCAAACTTTTATCCACAACATTTTAGTAAAAGATTGAGTAGCTATAACATATTCAAATTCAACTTTTCTAGATGTTACTAAACTTTTTTTCTTACTATGCCAACTCACACAACATTCACCCAGGAAAAATGTTCCTCCTAAGGTTGATTTTTTATCATTAAAATATCCACCACAATTAGTATTAGTATAACCATGAAACATAATATAACTGTTTCTTTTTGTATAACAACACATGTGAAGTTTTTACATTAATATATCTCAGAATCCTCTTTACTTTAAACATATGCGATTCTTTTGGATTACTTTGATAACTCGAACACAAATTCACAACATAAACAATATCAGTCTTTGAGGATATAAGGTATATAAGACATCCTATTAGCTTTTGAAAATTATTTCTGATTCACACTTATTCCAGATTCATCTTTACTCAACTTTGGGCTCACTGATATAGGAGTAGATTTTTTTTGGATTCTTCCATCACAAAATTCTCTGTTAATTATTTGGAATACTTTTCTTGAGATAATAAAATGTATTTTTTTTGAAATTTTATTCCATTAATGAAATTTAATTCTCCCAACATAGAAATTTAAAAATTATTATTCATTTCCTGAGAAAATGTTTTAAAAAATTTTTCTCTATCCCCAAAAAATTATATTATCCATATAAATAATTAAAATTATTGATCTGGAGTCAACATATTCCACATATAAGTTTGTATGAAAATTTCCTTTAAAAAAGCTCAACATTGTAAAAAAAAATTCATGTTTTTAACACCAAGCACATGGAACTTGTTTTATCCCATACAAAGGTTTCATCTATTTACACACTTTGTTTTCATCCTCATCAGGTAGAAACCCACAAGTTTGTTCAATGTAAACTTCTTCCTAAATATCACCATTTAAGAAAGATGAAATTACATCCATTTGATAGAATTTTTAATTCTTATGAATGGCCACTGAAAGAAAAATACTGATAGTTTCTACTCTCACAACTGGGGAAAATATTTCTTCAAAATACACACCTTCCACCTATGCATAGCCTTTACAAACAAGATTGGCTTTTTTTCTTGAATCTTATTCATGTTCATTTAACTTGTTTCTATAAAACCACTTGGTTTAGATAAAATTTTTATTTTCTATCCATGAAACAAGTTACTATACTTCATTCTTCTCAATATAATCTAACTCTCCATTTATATCATCCTACCATTCTTTTTGTTGAATGACTTCTGAAACTGATTCTGATTCAACTTTTGAGATAAGTAAAGTTTGATTATCTAATATCAATTTTTTTTCTTTTTTGAACTAGAACCTTTTAATTCACAATAATGTTTTCTATTGAACTTATTTTTTAAGGTAAGAAATTTAAATGTTTCTTTACCAGATGGAATTTCATCACCACACAATTCTTCTGAGTCTTGATAAGGATGTTTTGAATTACATTCTCCATTGTATGAATTCTCCAGTTTATCCTCTTCATCATTCTTAACAACTTTTTTTAAAGGAAATTTTATTTTCAATTTACATCACATCACATGAGTCCACTAATTTTTGTAAATGTTTGTTCCAATATTTGTAACTTCTTACATTTTCTGAATAACACATAAAGTTCCTTCCTCAGATTTCTCATAAAACATTCCCAAATTCGGATTTTTGATTTTGAGAAAACATATACCTCAAAAAATTTTAAAGTATTTTAATTAATGTTTTTTGTTACACCACATTTAATAAAGAGTCATGTTAGTTTCTAGTGTTAACAAGCATCTATTTTGAACACGTACAATAGTACCAATAGCTTATCTCTAGTAAAATTTTGAAAGTTTATATTCAGCTAACATACTTCTTTTCATTTTCACCAGGATTTTATTATTTCTTTCTGCTACTCTATTTTATTGTGGAGTATAGGGAGAACTATACTGATGTTTGATAACGTACTTTTTAAGATATTCTTCAAAAGTATTTATTGTGAATTTGGTACCATTATCTGTTTTCAACTTCTTTATGGAAACCCACATTTCTTTCTCAACATCCTTTATAAAGAATTTGAACATTTCAATAGTCTCTAACTTATGCTTCATAAACATGATGTTTGTCATACGAGTGAAATCATCAATAAAAGTGATAAATTATAAATCTATTTTTGTTGATTTATGTCTCATCAACCCAAATAAATTGGAATGAATAAGCTCAAGTGGTCTGGTATCAACTCGCAACAGAACTTATTGCATGTCCTAAGAAAAAAAAACTCTCAAGAAAAAAATTAGAGTAATGGAGAAAGATTGTGAAGAAGTTTCTGATCGACGAAAAGATGTCATCAAGGAGGAGGATGAATACATTCAGGAGATTTTAATTTACAAACTTAGAGTCGTTGAACAAGGAAAGAAGATTTATGATTTTAGTAAGAAATTAGAAGCTAAGGAAGAATAGTTTAACAAGTTTCAATCAAAACTTCATGAGTCAAAAAATACATTGAAGAAGATGAATGAAAACTACAAAAAATCTTTAAATGTAAAATATGAGACTTCTAACGTTACCGAGAAAGCTCAATATGAGAATCAAGTGAAATATTATCTTACCAACAATAATGTTTCATCTGATTCTTTTAACCTTTTAGGTTTCATAAAAATTATTACGAAAGATTTGGTGGAAAAATGATGTAATAAACCTATCAAATCTACAAAATTAGATAACTCACTCAAAATAAAATATTGTCCACATCCTGAGTATATTAGAACTGAAAGAAGTTACTAAAGTCTACAATGTTTCAATAGAGAAAGATCTTATTTCAAAATAAAATCAATAATTGATGGTTATTGTTAGTGATATGTAATATATGGGAATAGGTCTTAAAATTTTTGGTAAAAAATATTCTTACTCGGTAGAAAGTTTGATAAAAGTGGAAGAAATAGTGAAATAAGAATTAGAAACTTTCCTAACTTAAAGAAATTTGAAAAATTGAATTATCAAGATATTATAAACTTTCCAATAAGAAATAAATTTGAATATCTTGAATAATTTTGTGGAATATGTTATCAATCTGGTCATCATGATGAATAATATATGATACTCCTTCTAGAACAAATTTTTTATGATATAAACATCTATTTTCATTCTCATCTCATTATGATGTAATTCCCATTACAATGGAAATCCCATTATGATGGAAATATCATTTTTAATCTCTGAAATTCTTCAAACATCTCCACCATTTCATTAAAAGCTTTTATCATGAGAGTATTCATTACTTATGATAACTTATTAATCAGAAAATAATTGTCTAATTTTTTTATAATGTTATAAAAAAAATTTAACTCCTAACTTCTTTTGTGTTTAGTGAAACTCAATACAGAAAACCTAGGTACAAAAACTTGAGTCTCAAAAATAACATGATAATGAGGGACTCGGTCCAATTCCTGGAAAACAAAATAATTATTTTATTAAAAGAGTTCATTGTCAACAAATCCAAAAATTTGTAAAAACAAAACACCACAAAGGATCTTCAAATTGATTATACCATTTTCAACCCTAATCATGGTTTTTCACAACAATGTTTTGAGATAATACCCCGAATCCCTATATATACTCTTAAAAATAGAGAGAGATATCCTCTTACACACTCTCAACTATTTAGAGATTAAGAAGAATCATTTTTCCTCAAATTGATTCTTGTGGTGATCAAAGATGGCTGAAACACGAGTTAGAATCTTATATGCTAGCACTCAAATATTTATATGGAAATGTTTGATGGTTTGTGGTACATGTGTGGAACACTATTAGAGGAATTATTACCATGAATCCCATGAAGTAATAATGGCATGACCTACACCTATCATATGATTCATCAATAAAAAAATTATTTCAACATAATTTAATTCTTCATTTCCCTAAATTAATTACAAATTGTATTTGAGGATTATTTCTCATGGATTATGGGGTTTCTATTCATCTAGTTTTGAGGGGAAATTCTAATATTTTATGAATTTTCATTTTTGATCAGGAGATTGACCATTTCTATTGTGTCCTAATACCTTCAGGTGGTATTAAAGAAGTCACATAATAAATTATATTTTTTATTATTCATTGATCGATTATATGAATTTTTTGTTATTTTATCATTTTTATTTTTTTAAATGAAATTCAATTAAATTGTTTTGATAATTAAACAATATTTTTTAATGTTTCATATGAACTTAAATTAGTTAAGAATAGGTGAATAATGATCATAGATTCCATAATGAGGTGTTAGAGATTCTATCCAGTTAACACTCTAAAACAATGTGTAACTAAAAAATAAACGCCATGTACCAATGTTCACTATATTAGAACATGTCATGGGATACATAGATCTCCTAATAGAAATAAGCACATGATGTATAATTACAATATTTTTGTTGACTAACCAGACTAGAACATGATTCATCAGACTACATGGTGCATTGTAAGCATACATGTTGTGTAGTCTACTTGTTTTGATTGTGAATTTCATGGAATCCACATGCTCAAATGCATGCCATCTATTAAATACATGATGCATGGGATTAACATCAAGTAAATGTGGAGGTTAAATATAAGTTAGATAGTGTACATGGTTTGTACCTTATAAGTTTATATGGTTGAGATACATTTTGAGTACTTAGGTATATATCACAAACTCATAGAAAGTGACATACACAAAATTTAGCTTGTCAGTACATGTCGTGTATCCTGATCGATATACACACCAAGTCCCTAATAATATATTTAAGAAACATAATATGTGATATACACAACATGTATCTCATTAGTACATATTATGTAGTCACCCATCAATCAATAGAACTAAATTAGAAAATAAATAATTGAATCCTTAAAACTAAATTATATGGATAGAAGCTGGTGTGCTTACTATGTATTAAGTTTTTTTTAAAGTCAATAAATTATTAATTAATTTCATGTAATTATATGAAAATGTTGGTGAATATGGTTACATTTCTTATTTCCAATGATGATGGAAATTTACAAAAATATTCATATGGAAATTAATATTAATTAATTCAAGTGGGATTATCATAATAAAATTAATGAATTAAAATGAATGATAAGAAGTTTAAATATTCATATTCATTGTATGTTATTGGTTTATTTTAATATTTTAATTAAATTAAAATGTTGACACGTGCGTCATCCCCTCCTCTATACTATGTAGGACCTGCATTCCCTTCATTTTCTTTATTTAAAGCCCTCAACCATTCCATTAGTTACCATCAACTACAAGTGAATAAAAGAATATATAAAGGATATATCTTCCAAGTGAGTAGATTTGGTCCGTATTTGAAGTCAATGTGAAACCAACCTAGGAGGTATATAATAGAATAGGTCTATTATTGAAACCCAAACAAGGTGTGGTTCCAAGAGTTATTTCCCTTTGTTAAAGGGTTGTTTTATTATCCGAAAAATAAAAAAATTATTAGAAAAACTCATGATCATACAACTTTATTTATTCTATTTCTATTAGATTCATGTTTATTTATTTATATATTATTTTTCATTCAATAAATGAATTAAAAATACTATAATTTGAAATCAATATAAAATTGGATTGTGCATAAATTTTTTGTAGACATCCCTAATCACTTAAGTAAAATCCACTTAATATTAACAAGCATGTAATAAGATAAAATGTTAAATTTACACATAAATATAAAAATACCTCAAATAAAATATTAATTAAAAAAATATTCCACTAATTGGGTTGATATTGAAATATAGTTCATAGTTATTGACCAACCACTACTATGATGATTTCAATTATTATGGGATTTATAACTTTATTTTTGGATAGAAATTACTAAGTTCGCATTAAGGGTTGATTTCCTTTGATAGACTTAGTGAAACTAGTAGGAAAGTGTTGAGGAAATAATAAACTAGGATTTTAGAATTGAGGATTCCACCCAGAAGTCGTGAGTTAATTTAGTTAGAAAGACCCACCTACATAAATACCATAAAATATCTTGTGAGGCTGTTTTTGATTTATTAGAAGAGGAATATGGATCCTTTCCACTATAATTTGTATGCAATAAGATATTTTGAGACCAATGTTAAGGGAATTTGGGTTTCAATAAAATAGTGGGATATTAATAAATTAAAATTTATTATGTATTTTGTAATCTAGATAAAGAATATTTTTTTCTTTACATAATGTAGAAATTGAAATCCATTTGACTTTGACTTCATAACTATGATCTATATTAGTGAAGGATAACATTCTCACCCGATCAAATTTCCATTAATGGTAAAAAATCTTGTGCATTATATTACACCATGAGTATAAATTCTATGTGCTAGAATCCCCTATACCTAAAGCACATGGTGAAGAGGCATGTAATGAGGAACTACCTTCCTCTACATAAAAAATATGGATGATGTGATAAATGTAAAATATTTCATGGTATCATCCATTTTTGGTGAGCTCCGGAAGCAATACAAGTTAATAGATACATATAAAATGTTGTATAACCTTCATCATAATAATAAAGAGACGGTTAGAAGACATGAGATCCCCAAAGAACCATCCACATTCACTCTTAGAGAGTCAACGCTAGTTGGGGTACATGTAGTCAAGATGATCGACTACATGGAGTACTTAGATATATTTGGATTTAATCTACCAAATGAGTTCATAAAGATCTCATATTATCCTCACTAGCAAATATCTTATCCAATTTCATTGTGAATGATAATATGATAAATAGCGATAATTATCACTCAGAACTCCTTACCTAAATTATCTAAGTTGATAAGGACACGAGGCATTAAAAATCCATGAACCTTATGGGGGAAAAAAGGAACAAAAAGGTAAAGGGAACCAAGACTCACTCTATGTCTAAGGATATTGAGAACCCTCCTTCCAATAAGAGAATGATAAAAAGGTAGGTGAATGAATTTTATGTTGTATGTTTTGAATATAGCAAGCTGGGCCATTAGAATAAGAAATACATCCAACTGAAGACGTTTTGAGAAGCTTCATGTGAATTCATTATTGAGTGTAATATTTCCATATCTACTAACTGGGTATTAGATAAAACTTGGGACACTCACACAATCACACACACACACACACAGATATATATATATATATATATATATATATATATCCAAATGATGGAACCAAATATATTTTAGAATATTTACAGAGGAGAGGTGGATCTTTGAGCTTCCAATGGTGCATGAATAGATACCTTGGCTATAGAAGACTACCACCTTCTATTTACAATATTGATGATATTAGTTTTAAAGAACTGTTATTATATACCAAGTGTTACCAAAAACATAATTATGGTATCCTTCTTTGATATAGATTTATTTATATTCAATTTTGGAAGTAAATGTCATTTATTTTACAAAGATATTATATATATGGAATGTTGAATTTAAATAATGGTTTCTATATATTAGATTACAAATACCAGGTTTTTACAATAGAGAATGAATCATATTCATATGGATCATATCACACTCAGTTTTGGTATCACCAACTTCATCTTGTAGATGAAAAGTCATTAACAAGCCTCTATCAAGATGGCTATTTAGATTCTTTTTAACTATAACCAATTTATATATGTATCACATGATTACAAGGAAAGATGATCAAAATACCTTTTTGTGGTAAGAGTGAAAGAACCACTAATCTTCTATAATCGGTACACACTAACATGTGAATACAACTTCTAATAGAATCTAGTGGTAGGTATTATTACTTCAATAATTTTACAGATTCATTGAGTGGACACATAAGTGTTTACTTGATGAGATATAAATTTGATTTCTTTTTGAAATTCATAGAGTCCAAGAATAAATTATAGAGTCAACTTGGTATAAGGATATATAAGCTTCGATTTAATAGATGTGATGAGTATCTTAACCAGGAGTTCATAAAATATTTATAGTATTTTGTTATTATGTATCTAATAAATCCTCGTTTTAAACCAAATTGGAATGGTGTTAGTGAAACCATGAATCATACACTACTTAACATAGTAAGTTTAATGATGAGTCATACTAATCATCCATTAAACTTTTGGGTATATGGATTATAAGATATTCCACACACACTAAACTGAGTTCTATCCAATGTGAAAAATATAATACCTTACAAATTAAAGAATGGAAATAAATTCATGTTTTCATATAATCATGTTTAGGGTTTAAATGTGTTTTTAAGGCTAGATTTAGAAATAATGTATTACTAAAGTTCACAAATTTTATCTTTATTGGATACCCCAATGAAATTAGTGAATATTATCCCTATGAACATCTAGAAAAGAAAGTTATTGTTGGAATATAATCCATATTTATTTATTTGGGGAAATCTTTAAATGATATAGTGGGAGAATGATTGAATTTAGTGAAGTTGTTGCTCAAGATAAACAAGAGTTGGTGCAAGAACACATTCTATAGGTCCCCATGGAAGATGTTATTCCAAAAACACGTGTACCGTATAAAATCACTAGAGAGGTTATATATCCAAATAAATATTGTTTTTTAGTCAATGAAGATAGTGAATCATTATTAGTTGACAATAATGAAACTATTTCTTATATAGAGGTAGTGGAGAGATACAAATATGTAAGATGGAAATAAGCTATGAATTATGAGATGGATTACTTATATAAGAACCATGTATGGGTTTTTTTCAATTCAACAGTTCATGTAAATATCCTTGGGTTCAAATGAGTATTCAATAGAAAGATGGACATGGAAGATAAAATGAGTACTTATAAAGCATGACTAGTGTCTAAAGGGTTTAAAAAAAATCAAGGAACATTCTATGATAAGTCCTTTTATCTAGTTTTTATACCTAAATCAATCATGATTCTTCTTTACATATATTATTTATACAGAAATTATATTTGAAAGATTGATTCCAATAAAACTTTCTATAGTGAGAAACATTACGAATATTTCAATATGACCCAACCAAAAGGGTTTTTGACTCCAAGTGATTATAATTATGTATATAAATTTAATATATATATTTATGGATTGATGTAAGCATCCAATTAATTAGATATTAAGTTTGATGAAACCATAATAGAATTTTCTTTCATATAGAATGAATGTGAACTATGTATTTACAAGAGGTTTAGTGTGAGAGTAGTCATTTTTATATTAGTATATATCGATGAAATATTACTTATTGGAAACAATATAAATTCCATACATTTGGTTAAGGACTAGTTGAATAAGTTAATATCAATAAAGGTCTTAGGTGAATCAGTTTACATTCATGGGACCAAGATCATTCATGATAGTTATTATAGGCTACTTGAGTTTGGTTAGGGAAAATATATTGACTAGATGCTTAGTGATTTAGTAAGGAACAATCAAAGAGGGTATTATTTACCATCTCATATGGTATACATATTTTAAAAAAGTGTCCTTATAAATAATAAGAGAGATAGAGGATGAGTATAATTTCATACACTTCTACAACAGGATCGATCATGTATGCCATGTTATGTACCAAGTTTGATGTTTCCCATGAATTGATCATGTTAAGAAGATATCAAGAAAATCCAAGTGACAAAGATTGAACTATTTTTAAAGTTATCAATATTTATTTGAGGTATAATAAGGACATGTTCCTAGTGTTTGGGGTAGATAAGGAGCTAGCAATCAGAAGATACAAAGATGAAAACTTCCATTCAGATCAAAATGATCTAAAATCATAGTTAAGATATGTATTTTGTCACAATGGAGGATTTGTGAGATAGAAGAGTTAAAAGATTCAAATTTTCACAGATTATATAATAGAATCCAATATTATTTTGTCTTATGCTGAAGATATGAATTAATATAGATAAAAAACATCATCTACAATATTATTTTTGTTTCTAGAAGTAAACACCCTATCAAATTATATTATGATCATACTGTAGTGATGGATCTCACAAAGGATCTAAGATCACATCCAAGGATAAAGAAAACACATTTGAAGTATCACATCTTTGGGGATTTTTCTAAAATGGGTGATATTGTGGTGAGAAGAGCCTTCATGGAGGAGAATGATCTAGACACATTGAATAAATCCTTATCTCATAAGTGGTATAAAAATAATGTAAGAGTTAGCTTATTAAAGATTTTAGTAGTTGGCTCTAGAGAAAGTGGGAGTCTTTTGGATCTGGTTCCCAAGAAAAAACTTATATTTACTTTACGATTTTCGATATTCATAGTTTTTAATATTAATAATTTTATTATATTATCTTATTATTATCCTATGTGATATTTCATGTGATAATTCTTAAGGGTACCTTCCACACTAAAAGGTTATAAAAGTTCCCTATAATGATAAGAACCTTGAAGTTCCATGACTATATTCTTAAATATATGATATATAGCAAGATGATATCATCTAATAGTACATATATGACATAGGATATTAGAGGTTGGAAACTAATAAGACACTGAGACATCTTCTAATGATGTTCTTCCTTGGTAATATCCCAAGGATGAGGTTATGAGAACTTAAGAGCCTGTAGGAAATCCATATTTATATTTTCCATTGGATGTTCATATCTACAAACATATGTAACGGTACATAGACATTAGTATTATTAAAAATGCATATAATGGGTCATGCACTATTATATATTGATAAAAATCATGATGATAAATGATCATGGTGATGTAGGATATGTTGGGTGCATCACAACTGATATTACTTTAATGAATTATTCAAAGAACTCTTTGTTCCTTATACTATTTAATTAAATTTAATATCCCATTCCCTTTGATAGAAATTAAACTTCCGGATTAATCCCATATTTATGGAGTTCTTTAAGAAAGTTCATTTTTGGAAAGTAAAAGATAGAGGCATCAAACATATTGGTTGATGACACCAAAATGTTACCTACTTGATTCGAGAAATCAAGAAAAATGGATAATATTAAATAGTGTACATTTGTATGAGGGTGTATATAATTATAGAATTAACATATTTCTTCATGGGTTCCTTGGTGTGCTACTAAACTCTAACATTATACTTTCGGAAATTTTTCCTAGTGTTACTATAAAAGTGTCCTAGAGGGTAACATAATAAGTGTATCCATAACGTCAGTTAAATTCTATATAAATTTAAAATGATGAATAAATAATACCCCCATATATATATATTAATAATTATTCATGTTTGGTTGATTATAAATATTTACTCACATGTTATTCGATAGAATATATTTGAGGTTAATATTCAATAAATATTTATTCTTTATTTTAGTGAATATAATATTTATTTATTTATCAGGGAGTAATAAATTGTTATTAATTGTTATTTAAATAAATTTTCATGATTGAAATATTTATAAACAACAAGAAGGAAATATGGATTGAGTTAACAGTAAATTAAAATGGATATATTAAATAACATTTAAATAAATATTTAATATTTATTCAAGAAATGATCTTTATTTAACATTGAGTTTAACGTATGAAAAGTAAATATTAATATTATTATTATTATTTAGACATGGGGTTTTATAGGGATTTAGAGAATAATAGGGTTCCATGTGATATTATTTATTCCCTAACCCTATCTTAATATAAATTTGATTATATCACTCTCAAACCTAATCGGGGTTGTGCATAATGAATTCTAGAGATAATCCCATCAAGACTTATAGAGATCTTTCTCTAGAATACTCTGAAGTATAAAGAGTGATTCCACTCATCCATTATCTCTAATCTAGATAAAAAATACGAACCCTTCCACCTCAAAGTTATTATTGTGTCAATTAATAACAAATGGAACAAGTGTTAGAATCTTCCACACTATCACTCATGGTTTTCTACGGTAATTTTTTAAGGCTTGTAGTGCATGTGTGGGTCACCACTAATGGGATTATACCTTTGAATCCTTTGATTAAATGACATTAAAAATTTAATATATCATATAATTCATCAATTAATAAATAATTTCAATGCAATATAATTATTAATTTAGATAAATTTATTATAAATTTTATGTGGTGATCCTATCTCTTGGAATTTGGGGATTATATTTGTTTAGTTCTGGGGATAAATCTGAAGAAGTTGAAAAAATTCTATTATTGGGAACGATATGACCTATTTTTCCAATACATGAAACCTTTTGAAGGAGGGTATTATGTGGGTCATTAAAATATTTTAATGAATGATATTTTTTAAAGGTGAAAAGTTTGTGTAGGATTTTTATGAATTTTTAATTGAGTTGTGTGAAGGAGTTTTCAAGACACCCACAATGGAATCATACCATGTATCTGGTGTTATTTATGTTTGTTTTATGGTATTTTCATATATTTTTTGAAGGGAATATTATAGTAAATGGGTTATGAAAAGGGAGGAATAATAATTTTGTGATTAGAATATTTTTTGAGACCTTTTCTTATATAAAGTCTTATAAGAATTTAATTAATTAGAGAGAAAAAAGATTAAAATAAATATCAATTCACTCTAAGAATTATGCAAATAATTAATGAAAAATGTAGTTTACATCAAAGGATTTATTTGATGCACATGATTTCAAAAAGTACTTATACAATGAATATCAGTTTGAAAGTATTGTTGAACATGGATCCCTGAAGAGTTTTTTCATGGAAGTAGTCCATGAAGGTGTTGCCTCATAATGAACTCAAATAGCTATAATTCAAAAATAATTTACTTGGAGGTTGTTTTCAAAGTAATTAAACACAGAGAAAATTTCAAAGGATTCAATTCGAGAAGTAAGGTAATTTATATAGGAATAAATTCATGAAAATATTATAATTGGGTTAGGTTTTATGTGGTAATGTGGATTTAATTTCAATTTTGAAATAGGATGTTCATGTTACACTAAAATCCGTATAAACCAATTTATAGGTAATATAGATAATCAAAATATTTCTATAAAGGAGTAGTGAGTTTCTAAAAGTGTGAAATCTTGTCAAACCATGGGGGATAGTGAACCTACTATGAAAATTATAACAATAATGAAAATTTGTGATTCTAGTACTTTAACACATTTTCATTACATACTCCTTGGATTAGCTCAGTTTGGGAGAACCATATAAATTTTTTTTGCCACTCGAATTCTTTTTATTTCATAAAATTTTAGTGTGAGATAAATAAAGGTTTTTTAATGTGAAAAATGAAACAAGATAAAAAATAGGATTATTTTAATCTTTCATACCGTCATTCACCCCTCTTTAGGGTATTTAACCTAGTGGGACAAACAATATTCATTGAATATATTTGTTCCCTCTTTGTCACTAAGAAAAAAATGAAAAATAAATTTAAATAAAAATATTTAACTTGAAATAGGATTGGATTATTCATTTTTCATTTTCAATGATTCATGACCATGAACAAAAACAATTGTAGGAATTTTTATTCATCATTTATTACATTCATTTTCTGTACCATTAACCTTGAAAAAGAAGAAAAAAAGAAAAATGAAACAAGGCTAGTGGATGAATCAATAACTGGGTTTATTTTTGATATGTGACTTACTATTTAAGGGTATGAAGATATGTGTTTGGTGAAGTGTTTAGTGGAGGAAGATTATGATTATATCATTATAGTTCTTTATTGTAATTTATGTATTCATCTTTATGGAGTAAAACTCATAAATATCAAACCAGAAACCTTAAGCCCCAACAAAACCCATGAAAAATAATTTTTTTAAACAAATACTTTCTATTTTAGTGAATATTTAGTCACATTGAAAGAAAATGAATAGTTTTCATGAATTAAAGAGTGTAAAACCTTAAAAAAATAAAATTTATTTCTTGAGAGGGAGATATGAATTTATTTTTGGGATATTTATACAAGTGTATGGATGGATTAATGTGATTAAATGAATTTTCTTAAGCATAATGAACAATGGAATTGAACTCATATAGGAAAACATGATAATAAGATAGAGGAGAGGTAAAATCCACCTTTTCATTTAATAAGTATGATATTGGATTAAGTTTATATTATTGTCAAAGAATGAAATATTTATGTGTATAGGTGTGATGAAAGTTAAATTATTCAAACATTTGTTTATATTTTATTGATTAATACCTCGATTATTTTGTTTATAAGGGAAACATTATCACATATTAGGTATTTTAGAATAAATATGGAGATAAATTAATAATGCCTAAAATTGTTCTCTTCCACCAATGTGTGAGGCTAGGGAATTAAGTAGCGGGTGGGTGCACAACCTAGGTAGAGGAAAGAGGATTTAGAAAACTACACTATGGCTTATTAAAAAGACCCTATCACTACTTTAGTAACTCTTATCCAGTACCTCTATGATAACTTCCACATGCACCACCTATATAGCCATCCAACCACAATTTGTGCCACATCTACAACCCGCAAACAACATCGTTATACTCGCATGTCCACTATCAAAGCTCTAGCATCGTCACTCATGAATGGAAATGGTCAAAATTTAAAATCAGTCACCATACCCGTGTTTCTAAAGACCTCTCCCATGCCACATTTTCCACTTTATCACCTATAATGTTTTTATACCACTAAAAACATGATATATTAAGCATTTTTATCAGTGCTAAAAACCCACTGATAAATGGGGTACTTTTTTCTGAGCTTAATAAAATCACTAATAGAGGTCACATTTATCATCTCTAAAAAATATATAAAAATGGGTACCCTTTCATTAGTGTTTATTTAGTGTCAATTTTATTATCAATTATAAAGGTATGTGATTTATCAGTATGAAAATGCTTTTTTTTAATGTTGATAAAAACACACTTTATAAAAAACCCTAATATACTACTAAATGTCATTTTGTAGTATATAAATATATTTATTTTGATATAGATATAATATATTTTCATAAATATTATTTATATAATACTAAATATGTATTTTCACATAATATGTAATAGATTTAGTGAAAAATGTTTTTTAGAATAATTAAAATTTAATGCTAAATAAAAATATAATAATTTGTATTGATTAAAAGACACTTGATAAAATTTTCGTGATATAAAAAATTAATAAATTAACGAATATCTTAATATAAGTTTAAAATAGTACTTAAACTTCAAACAACTAAACGAAGCCAGTAATGACTGAGAAACAATTTACAAAGCTATTATGTATTAACTTTCAAGGATCTAAACTAAGCATGAATTTTACTCCCACTTCATGTATCTATACTAGAACCATTGGATACCACCAGTTACTTGATATTTTAAGGAATAGGACAGTCATTTGAAGGAGATTACCCAAATTCTTTATTTATTTTTAAAGGATAAGAAATAACTCTTTATTGTCATAGAGGATAAATGAAATGTCATTATGGACTACATCAATCATATTAATCCCTTATTTTATGTGTCTGAAACTGGGTTTTTATCTCATGAGGAGATTCTAGTTACTTCTCATCTAACCACACCATCCACTTCCCTAGAGTTTTTTAGACCTACTATTGTCAGGAATCTGAATGCTCCTTTACTTACATAGTTTCATCCTCTTTGTTTTTCTACAGTGGAAGTTTTACAATATCTTTGGCTTGTGATTATCTAGGAGATATTATACCTCCATCCCTAAAACTACTACCTACATTCCCTCAGCCTCTGCCTCTGTGTCCTCTACTTATGACAAGGGAAAATCACCTACTCTTCCTAGTACACAGGATGAGAAGTAGTTGATATTAGACTTTGCCTTTTGATAGAGATCTCATCATATTTTTCATTATGGATGCAATAAAATCACTTTTTTATGATGGAATAAATCTTATTGTGATTCATAATTTTCTTCCATGATTTTATTTTCTCTTATTATCAATTTTTTATAATCCCAAAAGGGGGAAAATCCATATGGAATTTATTTAAGAAGACTAATTACGAGCCTCCTCTTTTGTGTTATTCTTTTGTACCATATCTATAATACCTTATTTGTTTATTCATTTATATATTATTTTAACGTTATAAAATTTATTTTCAATACCTTACATTTTGTTTTTAATGTGTTAAGAAAATCTATTTTATTCATAATTTCATTCTATTCATTATTTCTAAAATTCCATGATTTGTGATCATCAAAAGGTGGATATTACAGGAACATCATTGTTTTAATGATCAAAAATCAGATAAATTATGTTTTAATAGTTTTACTATTTTATGATAGAATTTTATAATATAATGTAGTTTGAAAAAATATTGGCTAAGTGTTTAAAAGACTTAACATTAGAATTTACTCACTGCTAGAAAAGAGTCACTGCCAGGAATGAGTCACCACCATAAAAGAGTCACCACGAGGCCATACCTACCACCAAAAAAGAATCACCACTAGGAATGATCTACCATAAGATATGAGTCACCATTGAGACTAAGAATGACTCAAAAATAAGAATGACTCATCATTGAGATTGAGTCACTGTTGAAAATAATCCATCACCAGAGTTGATCCACTTCCAGGGATGACCTACCATCAGATGACCTACCGCTGTACAACCTACCATTATATTGACTCACCATTGTCTTGACTCACCACTAGCCAGACTCACCATTGTCTTAACACACCACCAGCTTGACTCACTATTAGCTTGACCCATAATTGCTATTCTAAGAAATTTTAATTAAATTCTTCCAACATCTATATTAATGACATTAATGTAAATATTTATTTTTTGTTATATTATTAACTAATATAGGGAAACATTAAATTATATATCATATATCAGTATGAGGATTCAGAAGATCATGATTACTGTTTTTCAAATAGACTATCCATCATACAGTACTTTATATTCAAATAAGTCTCCCTTGTGCATAAGAGATAATTGTGAGAAAACATATGATCAAGAGCGTTTCCTGCTGAATTTACCCATGGGAGATTACACACTGTATTCTTACATAAATTTATATTTTTGAAGATAGGAGTACATTAAACATCTATATCCATTCCGGATTTCAGAAAAATAGATATATTTGTGACGATATTTTTTTTATACTTTCAAAGAAATGTCTCAAGTTCCTCTCCAAGCCACATCCAAGAATATTAAAACATCTGGAGAACATAAGACTAAAAAACACTATATTTTATCTATCTTATAGATTTCACATTCTATTTTATATATTTAATTTTGGTCAGTGTATTGTTTTTTACTTTTTATCAACACAAACTGTCTACTATTCTAGAATTTAGAGAATACAAGATATTATCTTCGAATTATTTTTACATACCTACCAACATTGTGTTTGGAAGAGATATTTGTGTGGCATAAGTTATTTTCTACCAATGGTTTTTGTGGAATAGGTCCCTACATGGCCATTAAATCTTGTATTCTTTTTTCTGTATACCTGATCTAAGTTTTGGATAAAATTATATTTATATAATCTATTTGACAGCAAGTGATTTCCATGTGGTGGGGGTTAGGTCTCATCTTGAGACTAAACCTATTGTTTTTATCCCATTATGTGTTTTTTTATTCATTATTTAGAAATCTTGAAATTTTATTTTTTATAATTGTAAATAAAACCTACTTTCATAATTAATCTTAACCAGTGTTTATATAAGTATTTTATTGATTATTGATTTCAAATGTTATATAAATTTTAATATTTTTTTAACAGATCAGTAATAAAGGTTTTATGAATCTTTTAAAAGATAAATTTTTTAATAAACTAATCATTTGATTGACTGGGTGATTTTATTTTAATTTTGGTATTTTAATTGAACTTGTTTTATTAAAAATATTATTGGGAACTAAATTTACCCCATCTTGAGTTACTCACTCTGACAACAATATAAATATATATATATATATATATGAACACACACAATATAAATGAATTTATAATAAATATTCATTTTATAAATACATTATAAAAAATTTATATGTAAATATAAATTTATATGTAAATATATAAATATATATGTATATTTATAAATATATATGTATATTTATAAATATATATGTAAATATTTTAATATATATGAAAATATATAAATAAATATTATAAAAGTATTTAAAACTAATTATATAAGTATATATAATTTTATGAATAAATATATAAATAAAAAATGTGTAATCATATATAAATAAATATATATATTAGAAAATATAAAATAAAACAATATAGAGTAGTGGTAAGGGTGTTCACCATGTACAATGAGGACTTGGGTTTGAATCTTAATAGAATCATGTATGGGAAAGTATCTGGGTAACTTAATTATGGAATATTTACTGCTAATGCCTTCAAATATCACTGATAATGGGGGAGGTGTTTTTTGGTGGCCCATATGTGTTTTCTAGAAATAAAATAGATTTTTTACTTTAATCTACAATAAAATTAGAATTCATAAAATTTTCCTTGATCAATGTTAAAAATGAACTGATAGTAACCCCATTTATCAACTCATTTTTAACACTAATAAAGAGTGATCTATTGTCATTTTTTAGATGTTATAAAAGAAACTGACATTTAATGGTCTTTGGAACATCAACACTCTTTTAGAATTGATAAATAAAATTTATAGTGGTGATTACCATGAGACTCATGCACCATTTTCAAACCCCAAAACTACATGTACCTTACTCAAAATCTAGTAAAAGGCTTCAGATGACTAGGAAACATTAATTAAAACTCATCAAAAATGGTTAGTAATCCACTAGTCCAATGAGCAGTTTTAGTGCTCCATTTTTCTCTGTATGCACTCTGAGTTTAAAGAATCCATGAATGGAGTCTCCAAGACCATCTCACTATTTTTAAGAATAAAGGAAGAGTCTAGAAACTCATCCTCATCTATGAGATAAATGATTCACTATGTGGAGTACACACACAAAAATAGAATTGGTTGTGAAATAGAATGAGAATGTAATATAGTCAGTTTTTCTATGTATATTCACTGTCCACTAGATGTCTAGATCAAAGAGTTTCCAAATGAGTTATTACTTTTAAAATTATTTTTTCTTTTTATATTTTATGTATTTTTAGTTGGACTTTATGATTATTAATTAGGTTTAATGTCACTTTTTTCATGTATTTACATGATAGTGGATTGTGTTAGCTAAGAAGAGGCATAATATCCCTCTTAGTTGGCATGATTCACCTCCTAGGTTCCTCTTTTATTTTTAAATATTTAATCTCCCTATTTTTTTATACTTTTCATTTGGGTGAAATTGAGTCTACTAAATGAGATTATTACATGTTGGTTAAACATAAAAGAATTATTTGTGTGTGTGGATTTTATATAAAGTTCATGTATCAAAATCAATTGAATAGAGAGAGATAACCAAATGAATGGAATAAAATATATTTAATAAAGGAGCTTTGAGTGGGTTTAATTTTTATGAAAAATGATTGAATTAAAGAGTAATTTATGAGGTTATAACTATTATTTTTTATTTCAGTTATAGAAAATTCATTTCTCATCTCTTAATTTTATTCACAAATAAATATTTATTTTACTTTTAATTGTTTTTAAAATTATTTTCTAAAATGTAAAATTTATTTTTTACAAAAATGTGACATGGGATGGAAAATTAATTTAAGTCACTAATTTTTGGGAGATGAACCATGAACTTGTACTATTATACATTTCCACGTGTTCCAAAAAATATTAAATTGATGAGCTTGTGACAACTTGTATCAATTTTAAAGAATCACCATTTTATAAGATTTGAAATTAAGAGGGAATTGTAATGTTTGTTTTAAAAATTATTATGGGGGATAAAATAATAATTTCTCCTAATAGAAGATCTCAAAAATATTTTTTTACTCTTCCATTGATCTCTAAATGGGGTGTTTACCCTTGGTCTAAAATGTGTTAAAATTCCATGATGGGTATATTTTTCAGAATGTAATAATATTTATTAAAGAAATATTAGTTATTATGGCTATTTAAAAATTTTTATCTCTTAAACGAAGCTATATATTGAAATTATGACTTTATGATTGAGTCCTAAATTGGAATTTTTACCTAGTTTATGTAAAAACTATGTTTGGATTTTTGGACTGAGGTTGGGAATTTAAATAGGGTTTTATTTTGTTCTATTTTTGGTTTTTATTTTCTCCACCCTCATTTCTCTCTATAATTTTCATGAGAGGGATGGTTCCCTAAGATGTGACAACTGATGGAGAGGAAGGAGAATGAGGATAGAGAGGCACACTAAGGTTTGACTAATTAGACGTGGATTAGGGTGAAATGGCTACATGGTGTAGAAACATGCTCAAGATTTAGATATTTCACTAAAAGGCAAGATGAATATTTTAATATTACTTTGTTTTACCATATATTGATAATTTTTAAATTTTATATTGATTATTGGATTTATGGTAAGTCCATGATTTTTGGTGGGGGGGGGGGGGTTCGAGCGATTTTTAAGGGGTTTTTATTGGGAAACCCAATCACAAAATGTATGGTTCTAGAATACACATAATTTGTTTTTTAGAAATAATGTGAAATATGGGATTAAAAAATATAGTTTTTGTGGAGAAATAGTGTATAATGACATGAGGTTTGTATATGTACTTAGAGAGACATCCTATTTGGGGGAACATAATCATGTATGGTACATGGTTAGACTTAATGTGAGGTACACATCTAGAGGTTATGTGGGGTATTTAGCTAGATTACATGTAAATAACATTACCATGAACCATACATGGGCTATACCGTATGTAGAGTTATCACACACCATGTAGTTTAGATATATACTATAGTATGGGATGAGGTACATGCCCAAGTGATGTATTTGATAGTACATACCATTTACTTAGAGTTACATGCCATGTACTATTCCCTTAGTTGTATTTTCCAAATTTTTATGACTTGGAATTGGAATTAGACCAATTATGATTCCATTATAAGTTTTTTTCTACATATAATTTGATTATGAGGACCACATTGATATTTTAGGACATCTAAGATTTTATTTAGTGAAGTTGAGATATGATGAAGATCATTTCACTATTGATAATAGATTAAGAGTACTCTTATAAGAGACATGATTTGAGACCCATGTGATGGTTATGAGAATGTATACAGTACTTTTTAATATCACCATGGTTTTTCATTTGAGATTGCATCGAAAAATCATTGGTTAGTGGGAATGGGTTATGAATTGAGGAAATTGATCAGCTGGGTTTCTACGGATTGATGTAGTTTGACTGAAAAATTGAGATGAGTGTTATCCCCTCTCCCTAATTCCCTACCTATCTAGAATATCTTCTAAGGATAGTGATCCAATAAAATTATTCTAATGATGTCTATGGATGTTACACCTTCTTATTATTGGGCTTAGACTTGAAATTTGGAAATGAGATATTGGTTCTCATGTTGTGTGCTTAGACTGTGGAGTTTCCTAGGGGACCTTGGGGGTTACCCGTTATTATTTTTCTCCAAGAGAAGGTTAGTATGAAATATGGGTATTAATTAGTACAAGTGTTACCTTATAATGATAATCATTAATGTGATTCTGATATGGTATTAGTGGAAATGAAATGTTTTTTTATTGAGAGGTCAAACCTTATTATGTGTGACATGTTTTACAAGATGGAAAAACCACATCTTGATTTTGATATTTTTTAGGTGGAATGCACTTCCCACAAAGTTTTATTAATGAGATATTGTGGGATGGTAGAAACAAACTTGAGAAATATGGAATGATTCATTCCTTAAATGGGGTTTGGATGTTGTTTCTAATATTATGGAATACCTAAGAGACGTATTGGGATTTAGTGGTTGCATGCATGGAATTACTATCATTTCTTTTAGGGATTCGACTGTGATCCCTATTTGCAAAGCCTAGTATATTACTTGTGATTCAAATTTATACCTATTTTTTGTGGCGAGATTCCCTCGATGATATTACCACAAAGGGCATTATTCCCCCTGTAAAAATTATATAAAACTACCAGGTGGGGTGGTATTTACCCTATAAAGACAATATGAAACTAATAGTTGGGGTGTTATTCCCCATGAAAAATTATATGAGATTACCAGGTGGTATATTACCCCCTAAGTAAAGATAATGGAATTCCTAGGTAATTTCCCATTTTTATTTTAATAATCCTAATACTATGGAATGAATAGGATACCTGATGGGATTCTATCATGGAGTTTGATACTATGGAATGCATAGGATACTTTCGGGTATTTATTGATTAAACCTATTACTATATGGACATTGAGAATAGTACTTCTTGGCATGATTATACAATGTGTTCAAAGATATTCAGCCTTATATGAATCAAGTTAAGTTGATTTAGGGTTGCACTATAGAACAAAAGGATCAATTATATTTATTTATTATTTTATTCTAGTTATTACTCTTCTTGGATGATAATATAACATATTCATGAAATTTTATATAACATTAGATTATAGGTACATCATTGGGGGTTCCCTACAGAGAATTTATTTCTCACCCCCTATTTGGAATCTTTGGTGTTTTTGTAGATACTATGACTACTTTCAGATGGAGAACAAGTTGTATAGTGTTTTGAGTTAAGGCCCGTTACTACATGATCGAGTTGGAACTGCATAGTGTGGATTCCGAGTTTAGGGTTGAGGTATGGACTGGGGATGGAAATTGGGAATTTTTCTACATTTTTTTTATTTTATTAATATTTATTTGTGATGAGACTAGTGGGTGATCATTTGATGTATGCTTGTATAACCATGGGTCTATATGCTACTTTATATTTTTTTATCAGGGTTGTGTTCTTTTTATTCTCTATAATCATATTGTTTTTATATATGATTCTTGGTTATTTATATTGTTATTTATCACTATGATATAACAATATAGACACCCTTAAATATCACATTAGAATCTATCTACTAATCAAAAGCCTCTCGATTATGAGATGGTATGCCGAAGTCAGGATAAGAATTCGGATACAGAAAAAAATTGAGTGGTTTGGGGTGGAGGGATGTTACAAAGTGGTATCATAAATTCTTTTTATTTTGTCTTACTATTTTGTGGATATGGTAGATACATGATATAGTAATGTGTTATAGATTATGATTAACCTTGGTCTAGTGTTTCATGAACACCTTTCACAAGGATAAGTCAAGGTTAATAGGTCTTGGGATTGTTGTTCTTGGTTTTCCCTATTGCAGTTTAGATATTTATCCAGAATGACATTTGTAGTTAAGATTATTATATATGGTTTTTGGCATTTCCATATTGAAATGATGAATTTTAGAATTTAGTAAATTTTTTTAAATAGTATTAATATTAAATTCATATGATTGTGTGTGATTAATATCAATTATGATTGGTTTTAGTTGTTTAATGTGTCTACAAAAATTAATTTGGTGTTTTACAAACTTATTTGTATCATTATATTAATCTGGACCACAATGTATATTATTTTGATGATAGGTCATGTAGATATTGTGTTGTGATGATCTATGATGGTGACTATATGGTACCTCTCATAATTGAAGTATAATGATACTAGTTTAAAAAATTTAAGAGGGTATGATTATTTAAAGATTCAACAACAATCTATATAGTGTTTTGTATATATCTTTTTGGGGGTATTCTACTTCATTGATCCATGTGACCATGGTATACTCGACATTGATATCTATAGATTTTTTTGATATATATATCTGTGTGTGTGTACCTCGATGAGATCGTGTTCCTTTATAGGGTAGTCTCATATATAGAGGCATGGGGAGGATTTGTTCCTTTATAGACTAATGACATGGAATGTCATTCCAGATTTGTATTTGTGTATGAGAGCCCTATAGTGGGTGTTTTTTCCTATGATTTTACTTGAGATAATTTATATAGGAGTGGATAAATTTCTGTAATAGTTATTCCCTTTTTAAGATAGGGTTTATGGTCTCGTTGGGAGAGACTTTTGCCTTTGTGGAATGTGAGGGTAACTTGAGAGAGGGGTTATCTCAGGATTATTAGTTACTTTATGGATGTGAATCATGGGGGGATTATTTTCACTATTATATTAGTGAATTAGAGGTTTTACCAGGTATATGGTATGGGAATATAGATGGCTTGGGTTTTCACAATGATAAACACTATGAGGAGTAGTGCTTTTAGTATCAGGGTTCGGTTTTAAATATAGGATCAGTAAGATGCCATGCCTATTTAGTTCTATAATGGTTATGATGAGTTTTTAGATCATGATCCTAGGTGATCAGATCTAGGATAGATAAAATAAGTGTATATGATTTTGTTTTTGGAATGACACCTGGGTTGGAGAGCGATTGTGTGATAGACCTTTTCATGGGTGAATGCCTTGATTTTTAAGAGGATAACCACGAGTACTTTTTATTAAATGAGACTGACATTCATGAGGGGAATGTTTGGTAGTTTATGTTCATAAAGAAAGGTTTTCTAATGTGTGACTCATGGGATAATGAGTTGAGATGTGTGAATGGGTGGCACAAGGGCGTACACCCATTGGATATAATTGAGGTAGATTTGGCACACGCTAGTTTCGTGTGGTGCCTAATGAGTTCTGGATCAGTGAGTGGCCCTATTTGGCCCGTGGAACGATGGTTATGATGAAATTATTGAGGTATTGGTTTCCAAGGGTTGTTTATACCTTGGATGTTGTTCCTAGTGATACAGGAGAAAGTAGCATTTGATATTTTATATTGGCACTCAGGTATGACCAGGATGGACATGTCTATTAATTATGCAAGATATTGGGAGGATTGTAGGCTATGGAGGAATGAACCTAATAATGGTAGGTATGTGGGTGTGGTGATATCAATCATTAGATGGTCTTTGTTACATTATGATGTCAATGAGATTGGGTATCTAATTTGACCTAGTTACTTGGAGAAAACTAGATTTGAGATTCATACAAGATGTTTTATAGAGTCTGAACATTGACCCCAGGATCTATATAATTGGGGAATGATGAAAGAATGAGATTTATCAAAGATTCACCGATGTTCGTAGTGATATTATGATGGCTTCTTTGATTGGTTGAGGATCCAATTGGGGAATTACACAGAGAGTCATGTTTGATCTTTGGTGTGGGTGTTTGAATGATCTGATAATGACTCCAGGGATTTTTTTATTTTGATTGGGAAATAAAACAACATGTTGATATATGAGGTTGAGTGTTTTAAGGAGAGGTCAGTAGTGAAGAACTAACCATTATGTTTAATTGAAATTTGGTATAGTGAAATGGAATTCAAAACAAGCGTGTCATTGGGCTGCTGAAAAAAAGGCATTTTTAATAGGCGAATCTAATGGTTAGGAGAACCAAGGATCAAAATAGTCCATTATCATATTATTAACATGGATAGAAGTAATATAATACTAGAAAATAATCAATTTCTGACACTATGGTTTATCAGGATAGATGGGTATAGTTGAGCGTTGTCTCAATGATTCAGAGATGGTGATAGGTGGTATCTCAACTTTTAATAAATAGTGAACCTAATGTTTAGATTTTTGTAGTGGAAGATAAATTGAAATTTCAGCGAACAATAGTATGATATTATTATAAATTTATGATAGTGGTTGGTCAAAATTCATGCATGGGTTATCAGGGATGAGAGGTGCTATGGTGGGGAGGTTGTAAAGACCCATGTTTTTATAGGTAGTGAAATTCATAAGGAATTTTAATTATTGTTTTATAAAATATTATGAGTTGGATAATGATAATTTTTAATATAATATGACCTAAAAATTATTTTATATTCATTTCATTAATCTCAGAATGGGATGTTTACCATTGGGGTATTATTTGTTGAAATTTGGAGTTGAGCATTTGTTTTGAAATATATTAATATTTATTAAATTAATACTAATTATTATAAGTTTTTAAATGTTTATATATGTGATATAGAGTTTTTTAGTGAATTTTTACATTGAGTTTGAGTTGGGAATGGGTGGTTTTACCTAGGAATGGTATAAACATTGTTCATGTTCAGGGATCAGGGTCAGTCTTTTAAACCAGGTTTTGTTTTTTATAGTTTTTTATTTTTTATTCCCCACTTTTATATACCTTATTTTTATGATAGGTATGGGATTATTACACATTATATGAATAATATATATAGTGAGGAAGGGGGTATGGAGGAGCGATGAGCTTTGTCTGATCTGATCTGGATCAAGGTGCAACGACTACAGAGTACATATACAAGCTCAAGCTTCAACGCTTTCACTAAGAGGTAGAATGAATATTTTTATTTTACCACATTTACATATATATTAAATTTTTTAAATTATTATAATGATCATTTGAAAAATTTTATAGTCTCAATAGTCAACATGTGGTGATTTGGGGTCAAATATTGGTTTTGGGAGATTCACAAGGGTTTTTTTTGGGAAACCTGATCACATGGTGTGTAGTTTAATAACACACATATTGTGTTTTTAATTTATAAAAATTGTGGAATATGCGAATAAATGTCATTTATTCCATGATTAAACTTCATGTTGGAAAAAAATATGTATGGATGAGAACTCGGCCCCACACCCTGTTGGGTGGGGGGCACATAGTCATGTATGATACATGGATAAACTCTGTGTGAGGTACATGACCATATTTTGTGTTCAGTATTTGAAAATATTTCATTTCAAGAATATTATTGAGAAAAATATGTGATTTGAATGCCATGTAATGATGAAAAATGCTATATATTTGAGAGATACACGCTAGGATGGGATCCGATACATGACTAGAGGATGTATTTGGGGGAACACATCATGCACTCATAGGAAAAAAAATCATATAATATACCCTTAGATGGGGTTTTCCTATTTTAATTCTCTATAAATTAAATTAGATAAGTAAAGATTCCATTTTGGTTATTTTTTCATAGAAAACAATGATGAGGATGTCATTCCTTTTTTAGGACATCTTGGAGTTGATTCTTGGAAATTGAGTTATGGAAGAGAGGATTTTCGCCATGATGATAGATTAAGAGTTATCCCATGGGAGGCATGATATGAGGCCCATGTGAGGATGACTGGAAGAATTAGAATGGGATATATAAGTTACTTGTTTTTAGATAGTGTGGTTTGGTCCCTTGTTAGTGGGACCAGGTTTTGACATAAAGAAATGGAACAATTAGGTGGAAGAGGACAAACCCAATTTAACTAGAAAAGTGAGATGGGAATTTTCCCCTATCCATAATTTTCTTCATGTATTGATTATCCTTTGAGGATAGTAAGGATATAACATGATAATGATGACATTGAGGGATGATATACCCTTTTATTTTCAAGCTTGGTACCAAGAGTTGGAATTGAGATAAAGGTGACCATCTAGGGTGTTCAGACCATGACTTGTCCTAAGGCACCTCGAAGGTTCCCCAATATTATATAAAACCTAGAGAGGGTTAGTGTTAAATATAGAGATTTATGATTTTGGCTTTTAATTTATAACCAAATTGTTATTGTGATCTTAATATGGAAATAGTGGTGATGATAAGACTTGTGTTTGATAGGTCGGCCCATGTTATGTGTGGTAGTATTAGGAGGATGGCCAACCCAACGTTGGATTATGAGATGTTTTTTGGGTGGGAAACATTGGCCACCGATCATTGATGATGTGATATTATGGTATTGGAATTATTACCTTAAGTTAAATGTAATTACTAGGTCCTAACATGGGATTCAACCATTGTTCCTGATACTATATAGTTCCTAAGAGATTTCGTAGGAGTCAACGTTTTCCTATATGGAATTCCTAGGATTTCCTCATAGGATTAAATTGTGGTGACTATTTGTAATTCTTAAGAGATTACTTGGGATTTCGATTTACTTGAATTTGGGAGGTGGATGTTGTCACCATCTATGAGAATACTAGGAGGGGTGCTATTACACCTAGAAATATGATGTGAGACTACCAAGTTGGGAACTATTACACTTATACATATGATATGAGACAACCAGTGGGGTGTTATTACCCTAGATAGATTATATGAGATTACTAGGTGTGGAATTGTTCCCCCTAGATGGAGTATGGAATACATAAGATACTCTCTTGGATTTTTCCATTTATCTCGATATTATATAATTTATAGGATATTTCCTCAGATTCAGCCATATAGCCTAATACTGCGGAATGCCTAAGATACTTCATGGGACTCAGTTATTCTACACACTACTATATGTCTATTATGCTTGGGATTACTTTTCATTAGTATATCATGTGTTTAGAGACGTCTGACACTATCCAAATCAGGTTTTTTCTATCCGAGATGGCACTTTAAAACCCGATGATCGATAATGTTTTATTTAATATTTTATTCCAATTATTACTTATCTAGGATAATCATATAATGTGTGCATGCAATTTAATATGAAAATATATTATAGGTACATCATTGGGGGTGGACTATTGATTGTTTATGTCTGACCCTGACATGGGAAATTTGGGGCTCATGTAGTCCTTATGTATACTTTAAGGTAGAGCAGAGTTGTATAGTGGATTGGGTAGAGGCCTTGTGTTGCATGATTAGCCTGGAGAATCTTGATGTGGATTCAATGTTCTGGGTTGAGGTATGGCTCAAGGATAAGAATATATATTTTTTCAACAATTTTCTTCAGTTATTCATTTATATATGTGATTTTCCTAGTGGGAGATCAGTTTTTGTTCACTTATATGACCATGTGTCTTTATGTTGCTTTCTATTTTATATAGCATGGTTATGTTCTACATATTATGCATACTCTAATTATTATTAGTTCATATTCTTAGTTATTTTACCTAATGTATTTCACTCTAATATGAGGATATATTCTCCACATGGTAATACAATATACCATCGCTTCTAGCCGGAAGCCTCTTGCATACTGGAGGGTGTACCTGAGGTCAAGTATCTACCACTAATTTGAATACTAGTTAGGTGGTCTAGGGAGATGATACATTAAAACATTGACCTTTTTTATATTCACTTTAACTTATTAAATTTCTTTATTCTCAAAAATGAGTTTTCTTTTATGAATTTGTTTGATGTATGTGTAATTTTATTCATTTTATGTTTTTGAAATTACACTTTATTAATAGAAATAAAGTTATTAATTTTAAAATTTATGTTTTGAATGATGATTTTATACCAATGTTTATGCATATTGAATTCATGTTTTTTGAATTCATTTTATCTTCATGAGTAAGAAAATCATGTAACATATATATTTTTAAGATCTCTTTTTGAAATTCATGATGTTAATTTTTGTAATTATAATCAAAATTTATTAAAATTTATTATTTTAATTAAAATTAAATCTTATTATTGGTGTTATCCAATTTTTATGTTATTTTTAATAAAAAATATTAAGAATGAAAAAATTTAAAAATAAATAAATAGGTAATGATTAGTATAAATATTAATACATTACATGATCATAAATATGATTCTATCACAAATCATACCCAATTTTACAATAATTTCAATTATTTATATCATGAAATTTCTTTATATATCAGTGAAGGCATTGGAATACTGCAATAATACTAAGTAAATAATAGAAACATTGAAGTATTTTTTTTTTGTAGTTTAGTATTGTATGCTTTTAGATTTATTAATTTTATTTATTAATTTCCATTCTATTTTCATTCCACTTTTCTATTTTTTGGTTAATATTTCAATTTATGTTGTTACAATTATTTCTGTATTTGGGGACTTACCCGAGTGGTAAAGACTCCCCATAATCCTACATCAGACTTGAGTTAAAAAATGAGTGGTAGTGAATTTCCACATGTACTATAGTATCACTTTAGCACTATAGCATTGTAGGTAGTATAGTTGGAACTATATTACGGTACTATAGTAGTAGTAATATAGGTCCACAAAAAATGGGCTTACAAGACAGAGGGCCTACATTCCATCCAAGAACATCATGCTATAGGGCCTTCAGGCTATGAGAGTGGGCTTTCAGGCCAAAGGGCCTTTAGGCCATAAATAATCAAGGTCAGGCTACATGGGAGCAGGATCCAAAAGAGAAATTAGTGCAAGTAGTAGACACTAGCATAGTTAACTATAATGGAAGAATGAGAGGGTATGGAAACCTCCATCAGTAATAGGCACACTTCAACCTTTCATGGAAAAATTATAGCCGATCAGCCATGTGAGGTGGGGAGCTAGGCACCATCAATGAAGCAGATGTTGGGGAGGGGTAGTTGAAGTGTAGTTGGGTCTTTGGGCCTTCAGTTCATGTATTGGTCCTTGTTCCTCTAGGCCTATGAGTTATGTAAGAGTTCCCTCTCAACCCTTAAAAGGTTTATTATCCAAAAAAATCAATAAAAATTTATGTCCTTTCAGATTTTGTAGTTGTTACAATGATATAAGGAAAATGAATTAATATTATAATTCTAATGGATGTATTTATCCAAATAAAGTATTATATAATAATAGTGATCTTGGAATGATGATATATGTTGATATACCAATTGTTTAGGCTATCTTAAAAGGTTCAGATTATCATATATCATGGAAGATAAGTGTAGTCCTTCCAATTAAGGACTGGTGTTGGTGATGGATTTGTTTTCAACACATGATGACTATTGGTGAAGTATTTTTTTTAAAAAAATATGTTGATTAATTGATTATGTATTTTTTGATAAAAAATGTTTCTTTATAGTGTTAGAATAAAAAATAATAATCTATTTTTCTAAAATAAGAGTTTAATAATTAAAAAAAATATGGTGGTGTTTAGATTTATCATTCTATAAGATGGTATGATGGTAGAGAAGTTTAAAATCATCATTCCCAATGATCATACAAGAGTGGATATGTTCGGTAGTAACATTATAGAAGGACTATAATTCAATTGATTTGTTATAAGAAACCATGGCATGATCACATGCATCATGCTATGGGCTGAGTTCTTTTAGCAAAAGATCTTTGTATTTTTTTGGGTTATGTTAATTGGAAATCATATGGGAAGGATGTTGAGAAGTCTCCCAATGGAAATTCAAAATTAATTGAGAAGGATAAAGAATTTTTGGAAGGATCTAGAAAGTTATGTTTATAGGATAGAGACCAGGCTACAAAATTCTTTGTTACACTATGACCTAGATATGATTAGTAGAAGTTAGATTTTGGTTTAGCATTTTGTGCCATAGAGTTTTTAATTGTGACATGGAAGGAGTTTCCATTGAAAAATGAAAAAGTACCACTTTTTAAGGTCTCTCAATGGATCATAAGGTTTTCAAAATTTACCATTTTAGGAGAGTATAGTTTATTTCATGGAGGAAAAGGTGATGTTTATTCCATGTCACAAAGGAAGTTTGGATGAATTTATATGGATATACCATTTTGGAGAGGTTTATGCCATTGGGGAAATCTACATTATATTAAAGGATCATGTGAAATTTATTGTCTCTAGTGATTTAAATGTATTCTTTATGTGGAGGAAGGGTTACACCACAACCATATTAGATATCAAGAGAAATTGAGAAAATTATGTCGATATCATGGGGGAATTAAATAGGTGACTATTAGTGGGTTTTTTTGATATAGTGTTTGATCAATAACCATGTTTCATAAATATAGCCCATAATATAAAATTATATAAGTTGATACATTCGATGCTATGGTGAAGGTTGTCATGTTATGGTTGAGGTTTTTTATAGATATATTATAGAATTTGAAAATTATTAGATGAAACCGAGTACTAGGTGTTGACTCAACTTAATTGATATATTATACCCACATTGAGATGTGGGGAATACTTAGAATGATATCAATATACTCTTGAAAGGAAAATTAATCCTAAATATCAAATTTAGTGTTGGATTATAAGGATATTATAAAAACATCTTATAGTTGTTATAAAAAAAGAGGTAATAGAAGAAGAAAAATCAGAGAGATAAGGATGGTTTTTTAGATTTAAAGCTGTAAGGTTAGATAATAAGGAAGGATACCACTACCACTTATAGTGATTTTAAAAGCACTAGAAACCACATTTAACAGAACTAGAAAAACATTGTTATTCTTAGAAAATATGGGGGGGGGGTCCCTTTTATCAGTTCTAAAAAAAGCGGTGATAAAATGCTCATTTATCAGCACTTTTATTTTATGCTGATAAAAGTCAATGAAAAGAAATTAAAAAACCTTTCAATTGGAGCCCCCTAATAACATTGCTTGACCCCATTTAATAGTGCTATCCCCCCCACTTGCACCTTCTTGTGCCCCCGCCACCCCCTTTAATTGTGCTATCCTCCACCCAACACCCACCCGTGTTCGTCTACCTCCCTCACGATTCGAACTTGAGACCTCTCCCCTGTGCACCTGGACCCATTACCAATCCCCCTTGTTTCTTTGTTAGCTATTTAATGATATATCTATTTATATATATATATATAGTTATATTTATTTATATATTAATACAGATTTATATTAATATATATATATATATATTAATATTTTAATATATATAGATTTATTCATATATTAATATATATTAATATATATTTATTTATATATATTGTTAATTTTTTTAATATGTATATTTATTCAAATATTCATATATATTTATAAGATTAGTTAAATATATTTAAAAAATATATTTTTTTGTGTGTGTTTATAAATAAATAAATACATACATATATACAACATACATACAACATACATACACTTGTATATATTATATATCTGTGTGAATCTATAAGTATAATTATACATATTTATATATATATTTACATATATTATATATTTATATGTATGTTCATATGTATATTCATATGTTAATATATAGATAATATATATCAGTTTGTTATTATAGACACATAGACACACAATATATAGGTATATAAATATACATATATATGTATATGAAATAAAATGGGTATTAAAGGGCTTATATATTAAGAAATATACATTATTTGTAAATATCTTTAATTATTTATTTATAAAATTAAATTTTTTTGTGTTAATATATAAAAAGATGTATATATTTTTATATATATGATTATAAATAACATTACATTGTAAAAAAAATAAAATTTCAAAGCTATAATATCAATATGAATGTAATCCCTCAGAATAATTTCAGTCCCTACTATGGAAGTGCAAAAAGACCACCTAAAACAAGGCTGAAATTCTACCGAATGTTAAAAAATTTGGGTATCCCAACTAAAAACTCAGTTTTAGAACACTTTTGTGCCTTTTTAGCCTCGAAAAATGTGAAAAAAGTTTCCTTTCTGTCGCCAGCGTGTAGAACTCACCACATACTTTGATTTGATATATGTTAAAGCTCAAACGGACACCCGAATAAAAAGTTATGGCCATTTGAAGTTTGAGTTATGTTCTCAAATTATTTTAAATATTTTGTTAATCTTTTGATTTTCGTGTCTTCATATTGTTTTTAAATTATTATTAGTCAATGATAGTTAGAAAATTATTAATTAATAATATTTTTAAAAATATTTTTTAGTCTTTTTTACTAAATTCCTTATATATTAAATGTAAATGTATATTTAAAATTATCTAAAACATATTTAAAAACTTTATATAATTTTTATATGAATATAAATATATAAATATATTTATATTTTAATATATTATTTTTAATGTTTTTTTTGAAATATTCCCTTTAATAGAACTAGTAAAAAAATCACTCTTAAAGAACTCCCATTACCAATTCTAATAAAATTGGCATTGATAAAGGGATCCCCTTTAACAATGCTAAAAAAAGAACGGATAAAGGGGAACCTTTATCAGGGATAAAAGAAAGTGCTGATAAAGCTGTACTTTTAATAGCTCTTTTTTAGCACTGTTAAAAGTACCCCTTATCATCACTTTATTTTAGCACTAATAAAGGTGGCCCCTTTTTCAGCACTTTTTTAGCACAGTTAAAGGGTGGCACTGAGAAAACCCGCTTTTGTGGTAGTGTATATCTAGGAGAACCTCTTTTGTAAGATTTATGGATTTATTCAAGTGGTTGAAAGAGGAGATGACTGAAAAATCATTATTGGTGTGTTCTTATTTATGTTTTAAAAGATTAAAACATCAACATTTTTAGAAATAATGAATTCCATGAATGTTTGAGAGTAGTGAACTTAATTTATTATGATGGTTTTAAAATATAATGGTCTATGTGGCCACTCCAAACATGTAATAAAAAGTAGTGAGTTTAGTGGTTTTGGTGAATTGGTACATTTCCTTTATGTGATCCTTGGATTATCCTAGTTAAGGTGAACTGTGTAAAATTTTTTATTCTCCTATTTTATAGCTTTATTTCTTTATACCGTCCATGAAAAAAAGATATAGTTATAGAGAGATGTTTTCTTAAAAATTACAGAATAAGATATTTGGAAGGGACTATTTAAGAAAACTCACACCCTGATTCACCACCATCTTTGGGTATTATCCTTTTTTGGGACTAAAAAGTGGTATAATTTCTAAACATAATGTGTGAGGTTTTAAAATCTTAGGAGTTATGGAACTAGTTGTAAACCGTAATAGAATTTCTATTTTAAAGACAACAATTTTTAGCTATAGAAAAACCAGATGCATCAATACTTGTGATCATTTGGGATGGATTTGTACATGAATATTATTCACACTATCTTAACCAGCATGGATAGTGGAGTCCTATTATATAGGGATCACAAAGTGTTATATTCTAACTAGAAGAAAATTAATCTATTAGGGAGAACTTTGGCCAATACTATTTATATAAATTTATGGTTTTGTAAAACATTTCATTCTATGTGGGAAAAGATTCTTAATATTTATGAAGGTGATTTCAAATTTTATGAATCTAAGTTGTAGATATAATAGAATAAGTATGGGGATTTAATAATGAGCTTGAATTAGATATTTTATGAGTTATTTGATAAAGTTAAAATTGTTATGGATGATATGCATGGACTTGCAGTGGTCCTCGATGATGTAATTTTTTTAAATAATATTTAGATGGTTATATCCATGTTTCTATGTGAAAATATCAATTCTTTAAGATAAATATTCAAAGGAGGTTACATTGGGTAGCCTCCATAACACTCTCATTTCTTATGAGTTGATGAATAATGACAATGATACTATTTCAAAATAGAATTATTAAGAGGTTTCCTTTAAGGGAATGAAGAAAATATCATTATGGGTTGATCTTTATAAAGAAGTTGATGAAGAAATATCTTTCCTTTCCTCTAACATTAAAATAGGAAAATTAAAATTAAATGAAAAGTTTCTGTCTTTTTCTTTTAGAGTGAAAACATGGGTAGTTTACTACTAGTATTCCCCAGAGATTTGGAGGTGAGGAGGAAGAATAAGAACCCATGATGAAATAATTCAAACTCCTCAATAAGAAAAGTAAACCATTTTATAAATTCTTCAAGATGATGAAATTATTGTCTTAATGAGATGATAGTTGGAATGAGATAAAAATTGAAGCATTCAAGGACTATAAAGACCTCAACAAATAAGTACTTATGGATGTTGTAAAAAAGATACATGTGAAGGATAATGAGGATAAAGATGTTATAATCAAGGGAATAACAAACCTCTTAAGATGAATATGAGGTTTATATAGAAGAATTTGAAAATTTTGGAGTTCCAAAATTGTCACGACCCGACCCTACCCGGGCTCGAGCTGCAACTACCCCAGGCCCGCCTCCATTGGCCAGGGGTTTGCGAAAAGCACCGAAGGATAAACAACTTAGGGAGGCATTTTCCTGAGTACCTGTACACACACACGCAACACACCCAATGCGAAAGTGCAGAGTAAAAAAGAAAAACAAAGGGAAACTGCTATAAATAAACCACAATGTGAATTGACCTCTAAAAGTACAAAGAAAGTGCTGAAGGTAAACTGAAAAGAAAAGGGGAAAAACATGAACCCAACCAGAAAGGTTCCAAAACCCGACAACATGTAAAAGACAAACAGTTGGAAGGGTCCCCCACCTGGGACCTGACCACGACCACCGCACGCGGTTCAAGCTCCTGAACTCCTAAGCTCCACTGAAGTCACGACCGACCTGTCCGTCATCTGCAAGGGCACACCAAGTGCGGGAAAATCCCAAGCAGGGGTGAGTATTAAAATACTTAGTAGGATACCCTGAAGGCTCAAGGTAGCAACAAAGGAGGTACTGAAGGGTGAGCAGTAGATCGAAAAGGGAGTAGAACAGAAGTACAACAGAGAGTGTAGTAAAGAGTACAATAAAGAGTCCAGCTCAACCCAACAAGAAAAAAGGAGGTAGACTTGTCCAGACACAAGGATCTGGAAATTGTGAGAAGATGAACTTCCTGTCGAGTCTCCTCTACCTATAGAAAGAGATTAGACTCATCCAACCACAAGAAGCTAGACATGAAAATCACATGGCATACCCCGCACGTCTTCACCTCTCCTGGAAGGAGAGTAACCAAACACAAGAAGTGGGTACTAGCACAAGGTATATAAAAGTCCATATGCTCAATCAAGAAGACCAAACAAGATCATAATGGGATATCCATCCCATACCTCAGCCCAAGAAAAGTGAGTCGCCAACAGTCCCAGAAGGTAACACCATCGATGCCTAGCATCCCGTACGTCTGCCCCGAACTCCAAGTCAAGGGGGTCAAATCAATGCACCTCGAAACTATCCTCTTTGGGCGGCACTGACTCACCCACACGGTTTTAGGTCGCATTGAAAGGACACGTCTCGGTGGGGAAATCTACCCTCGTACTTGAGAGTTCTGGGGGAATGTCAAACCACACCATGTCACTGCCCCGCAGTCGAGAGGTCTGCTCAAAGTCGATAGGCGACCCCCTGCCCAGCCCCGCTGGAGGGTCCTTGGAAGTCGACGGGTTCCCACTACAGGGAGACCCGACAAGAGTTGAAGGGTACCACAATTCCCAGTCCCTTAATAGGGTAATCCACTAGAGGGCGACTCAGGTAATGTCTGTGACGAGACCACTTCCCAACCCAGCTAGTGGTAACCCGGCATCGGGGACCACTACCCAGCCCAATTGAAGGTAAGCCCGGCATCGGGGACCACTTTCCAGCCCCGCTGGAGGTAAGCCCGACATCGGGGACCACTGCCCAGCCCCGCTGAAGGTAAGCCCGACATCGGGGTACACTGGCCAGCCCCACTAGAGCTAAACCTGGAACTGCTCGGGCCATCCCTGCTGGATGGTACTGCTCGGCGAACACCGCTGTAATGGCCATCCCCGCTGGATGGAACAATTGGCGAGCCCTGCTCGAAACAACCTCAGCCATGCTAGAAACAACCTCATCCCTGCTGGAATCAACCTCAGCCCTGCTGGAAACAACCTCAACCCTTCTAGAAACAACCTCAGCCCTGCTGGAACCAATATTTTGGGTAGAGGATCGGTGCCCGCATAAAGTGTTGGTCACACCGAATCCAAAAGTACTCTACGAGGGAACACGGAGTGACGGGAGAATCTCCCCAGGCCTCACAAGGAAATACTACTCCAATCCGATGAGTCACTGTCGAAGCGGACTGAGACAACTCATCCCTAAAAGTGGGGAAAACACAAACACTATACGAACACCCGTAGTCGTAAACGGTGCTACAGTCCGGTGAAAGGGCATGGTACTGAAATCCCTCACAACAGATGAAACAGAGGAAAAAAACCATCTCTTCCGGCCAAACAAGAACAAACCCTGGGGAAAACTCAAACCTACTGGTCAAAAAAAAGAGCACAGAGCCAGGGGAAGACTCAACCCTGCTGGTCAACAAACAAGAACAGAGGAACCCACTACGTCGCGAGAGGTCAAAAGTACGTAAAAAAGAACACGACACACACATGGGTCCCATACGACGTGTGGACCCAAGTCAATCCCAACCGAACGCACAAACGTTCTCAGGTACAAACAACCACATGTACCTCCAAGCGTTCCCGTCTACTCCCAGAGTATACCACGTTCCAGCCCAAAGGCTATCGTGCACACGACACCAAACGTCAATGCGAAGGCGTGAACGTAACAAATCCACCTCAAAGGTCCCGAAATGACCAACCACATCTCTTTAAGAATTACTTCACTCACACGAGAGTGCATGCGATCACACGCCAAGGGTCCGTTACAAACACCGCAGGAAGAACCACCACCGGAGCACCTTACTTGCTTCCACATTTAAATGAGATCTCGAAGGAGTCTCTGTACATCCAAACGGATCATACCGTTGTAATCCTCGTGGAAAAACATCCGAGATCGACTACTTACTTGCCTCCAAAGGATATCCGACGTAAAAGTCGCCAACACCACTTTATGCCCGAACAACGTCCCGTTACCCCGAGTCTCAACCCCGAAAATATTTTGGCGCATCGCACCATTGTGATCCCCTCGGGAAAACCCGTCAAAAGGACTACTTACTTGAGTGGAGCGTATATCCAGAGAAAAAGATGCATTTCATCGAACCGCGCACAAGCGGTACTACGCGGGACCCGCACCATGGTCCAGATGCGCTGCCAACGGATCGCACCGTTGCGATCCTCTTGAAAAAGTACATAAGATTCACTATTCATTCACCCGCAATAGACACCCGGTGATACAGATGGAAATCACCGTCAACTCCCAAAACGACCCTCGTGGGGCCCGCACCAGCGTGCTGAATCATAACAGGTGGATTGCGTAATTTCAATTCCCTCGGAAAACACCCAAAAACGACTACTCGCACACCCCAAATGGACATCAGATGAATAAGTTGTAAAAAGCTGTGTATAGCTCGAACGGTGGCCCGTGCGGGCCACGCCTCAACTCCGAATTAAATATCCAATATTGGACACAAAAAGACCGTCTCTTTGTCGGGACTACGCATCCGTAGATGACGTGTCTAACGGACACTGTATGGGGGTTGTATCTCAGAAAAACCAATTATTAACAATAATAATAATAATATTTCTTGGGTGTTTTATTGACCCGCTCCACGATACACTGAAAGATAGCCAAAGTTGGTCTTAAAAAGACCATATTGAAAACAAAGGCACACTACCACTGATGACACATGATTTGGATGACACACGGGGATGTTACGCCCGATTCATCATTTTAATAATTATAACATTAATATAATTATTAAAATCAAATTTTTTTATTTATATTTTTTTTCCTAAGGTTGTTTCTCTCTCCAATTAATGTAGATTTTCCCATGCGTTTCTTTTCTCAGTTTTTTTGTTAACCTACTTTTGCAGGTCAGTTCCAGCAGAGACCCGCAACAGCGGGTCTCCTCTTCCACCAAGGTCGCGCGACCTTGGTGGTCCGACGACTCCAGCACCGGCTGGACACCCGGCCAGCCGCTCCTCTGCAACACGCCCCCCAGACCGCCTCGCTCACCCACACACGCTGACGCCCTCAGCAGCCCCCCAGACCGCGAGCCACCGTCGCCCCCAGGTCTCCTGCGCTCCCGCAGCCCGCTCGCCGTCTCCTACCGGCGATCCTGCTCGCCGAGCCTCTGAAGCCCGCGCCTGCCTCCGCTGAAGGGATCCCACTCTACCGCGCTCGGCCTCACCACCTAGAGCCGACGCCCCACGCTGCCGCCAAACCGCCAGAACCCTCAAAACCGGCCAGAAAACTCCAAACCACTGGAAAACCCGCAAACTTCACCGGACCGTTGCGGGCAGCTCGTGACTCGGAAATTCAACCCGAAACAAGCATCGGAAAGATCATAAAAAGTAATACGCAACCATGGGATTTTCTTGCAAATTAAACAGAAATTAGACACATATAAATGGGTTCAAATATGGTGCGGGAGTTTAAAATAATAAACGCACGATTCTACCTGCAGGGGCGTAGCCCGACGCTTCGCGATGATCCGTCGGAGCTGTCGCGCCTCACCGAAGCTGTATCGCCTCGCTGGAGAGGTGGAGGAGAGGAGGATTTCCTCCTTGAGAGATCCTGCCAGGGAAGTGGAGAGGGGAGGAAGAAGGGGGGGGGGGGATGGGTTAAATAAGGTAAATTAATTAATCCCTTAATTAAAAACTCATCCCAAATTAAATCCTCATTTGAAACCCCAAACGCAGTGAAAATTAGGTCATACATAGGGTAAACACCACCTCCCGAGCACAACGGTGATCTCGAAATTTTAATCCGATGTTTGATTCAGAAGTTATTAAAATCAACGCCTGAGGCCGCCAAATTACAAAAACGCCTTTGGGGACATTTTTCACAAAAGACCCACGCCCGCGAATGTTACACCCCTCCTAGTGTAAACGGAATGATCCAGACTCAATGATGCCCTCTGTTTTCCAATCTGAGCTACCATTTAGGAGATACTTGAGTTTAACTATTAAACGAATAAATTAATTATTTTAATTATTCGTTTAACGTTCCAGAAGCGAGCGAGGGGTCCAAAGGTCCCGCGCCGACATGTTTTATGTCGTTATCTGGGTAACCACCCTATTCCAGACCCATAATTACACTCAGGTTTAGGATCTAAAACACCGTTTAGGAATTATCCCTTTTATTTGTCGTGTCTAGTGTGAACGCACTGAAAATTTAATTTCGGACACTCCGGGGCTCGAAATCGCACGCCGTCTAAGGTCGCTGCTCTGGAATAATATCAAGAATATTCCAAAGTCCTTTGTAGCCAAAAAAGGGTTCTTAAATCATTCCCTGCTTCAATATTTTCGTCCCCGAAAAGCACAACCAGGGAACAACTTAGGGTACTAAGCCCACACCTGGCTCTCCCGTACCCAGAAGAACTCTCGCACAGATCTAAAACACCGCACACAGCCCAAAGGATTTGATCTGTTCACGCGAGGTCTGCCCTCACCGATGTCGTGCATAGGAGAACACACACTTCTCTTCAGATAAACCACGTGAGAGATATCGTGCACCCACTCTAGACTTTGGGGTTAGGTCAAGGCGGTAGGGAACCCCACCATCCCTCTACACGGTCTCAAATGGTCCGAAGGACCTCAGGGGTAGCTCACATCCCCGAATAAACCTCTACGTCGCATACCACAACTGAAATCACCGCCTGCACCTGGAACAAGGCCTGGTGATTCACTCTTTCAGAATATCCATATGGTGAAACACCCCAGGATATCTGGTCACGCAAGGTTCCACAGTCGATGTCCTACATCCAAGGCTCTATTATACGCTCGAAAGGCGAAGGAGTCGACACCATCAAATAGAGAAAAAGGTCATATGCCTTTTACCTTACCAACACAGGGTTACACCCGATGCCCCGCGCTACCCTGGTAACAACTCAAACAAGGAGCAGGGAGAAAAGGAATTCCACAAACAGAGTCTAAAAATTCTACTGCAAAAAAGTAAAGAGTTGTAGATCATACCTCTTACCACCTCATGCTCCGCAGGATCGTAGACATCCAAAGCTCAAGACTGTCCGTGGTCCCAACTGTCAGCTCCTGAAGCCTGACGTGGACCACCTAGTGGTGATGGGAAGACCTCGTAAGGTCATCCTCCACTTCCAGCTCCTCCCGTTCCCCTGATAGCACCACATATCTGGGCAGTAATCTGATCATGGAGCTGCCTCCATCGTGGTGGTTCACCTGCTGCCTCCATCGTGGTGGTGCACCTGCTGCCTGCCCAAAGCTCTCTGCATGCCTGGTCGGGCATCCCCGTGCCAGGTGACCTCGCCCGTCACATGCATAGCACCGACTATCTCTGGGCTGCACCGGTGCCCTCTGGTGCCACTGTGGTGTACGACCATGCCCCTGAGTCCGGTTTTTAGAAAACCACCTGCGTCGAGGTTCTGTTTGCCGACGCCCGCAAGCTGTGGCAGACGTCTCGGCTCCGACGTGTCTGCTGCCACCACTAACTCTCGAACATGACAGGAAGCTCTCTGTCACCAGTGACAGATCTAGCACCCTAGCATATGTGGAAATTCACAAGGGTACTATGACATCACGAATCTCCCGGCAGAGACCCTGCTCAAACTTCCGCGGTCGGAAGTTTCCATCGTGGACCAAGTCCGGGTAAAAGCATGCACGGTCTGCAAAACTAGCCGTGTACTCGGCCATTGTCATCCCTCCCTGCTGAAACCGAAGGAGCTCTTGAATCCGAACGGAGTGTAAGAAGGAGGGGAAAAACTCCTCACAAAACAACAACTGAAAGCCATCCCACGAAAGCTACAACTCGTTAAGAAACTGAGTCACCGGGCTCCACCAACGCCAAGATGCTCCACAAAAAAGGGCAGGTGCCAAAGCCACTCTCTGATCTGTTGGCGTCTGCACAAGCCTGAAAAGGGAAACCACTATCTCTAACCAAACCTCTGATGCCTAAGGGTCTGGATCACCACTGAACCTTAGTGGTCTCTGCTGCTGGAACTCACGGAGTGCGCTCAACCTACACTCAAGCCCCGTCTGCTCTGCTGGAGCTGTCTGCTGCTCAAAAAGTGGGGGTGCTGCTACCAGCCCACCCAGAGAAAGGGGCTCACATGATGGGTCCTGGAATGTGGCCTCGTAGCCCACAGGGTCATCGTCACGAACCAAAGTTGGTTTCCTGGCTGGATGTCTTCACAGAGACAACCTGAATATTATCAAGAAGTGTCGCAGTCAGATGAGCATATATGCATATACTAATAACAACAACAATGTGAAGTTGGCTCAAGAAGGACAGTCAATGACACAATCCTATGTGATGCACAAATTTTTTTTTCCTGCAACACGTGTCTCAGCATGCCGAGTCGACAAGCGGGTTATCAAGGTCCTGGTGAATGGATACGTCGGTCGCCACACCATCACTAGCCTCCCTGGCCTGAGAGCCGCTCTCGAGACATGTTAACATTGTTGCCCTAAATCTCAACCAATTCCTCTTTAGGGACATCCGAACAACATCCCAAGGAATGAACCACCTCTGACACCACATTGTCACGACCCGACCCAACCCAGGCTTGAGATGCAACTACCCCAATCCCGCCTCCATTGGCCAGGGTTTGGTGACAAGCACTGAAGGCTAAACAACTCAGGGAGGCCTTTGCCTGAGTACCTGTACACACACACACGCAACACACTCAATGCGAAAGTGAAAAGTAAAAAGAGAAATAGGGAAACTGATATAAATAAACCATATTGTGCATCGACCTCTAAAATTACAAAGAAAGTGCTGAAGGTAAACTGAAAAGAAAAGGGGAAAAACACGCGCCCAACCAGAAAGGTGACACAACCCGGTAACAGGTAAACAAAAACAAACAGCTAGAAGGGTCCCCCACCTGGGACCTGACCATGACCACCACATGCGGTCCAAGCTCATGATCTCCTAAGCTCCACTGAAGTCTTGACCAACCTGTCCATTGTCTTCAAGGGAACACCAAGTGCGGGCAAAGCCCAAGCAGGGGTGAGTATAAAAATACTCAGTAGGATACCTCGAAGGCTCGAGGGAGCAAAAAAGAAGGCACCGAAGGGTGAGAAGTAGATTGAACAGGGAGTAGAATAGATGTACAATAGAGAGTGAATTAAAGAGTACAGTAAATAGTCCAGCTCAACCCAATAAGAAGAAAAGAGGTAGACTCATCCTAACACAAAGAGATGGAAATGGTGAAAATGTGAACTTCCCGTCGAGTCTTCACTACCTATAGTAGGAGAGTATACTCGTCCAACCACAAGAAGATAGACATGGAAAGCACGTGGAATACCCCGCACATCTTCGCCTCTCCTGGAAGGAGAGTAACCAAACCCAAGAAGTGGGTACTAGAACAAGGTATATACAAGTCCATATGCCCAATAAAGAAGCCCAAACCAGATCGTAAGGGGATCTCCATCCCACAGCTCATCCCAAGAAAAGTGAGCCACCAACAGTCCCAGAAGGTAACACCATCGATGCACAACATCCTATACGTCTTCCTCAAACTGCAAGTCAAGGGGGATCAAATCACCGCACCTCGAAACTATCCGCTTTGGGCGGCAACGACTCGCCTGCACGGTTTTAGGTCGCATCACAAGGATGCGTCTCGGTGGGGAAAGTGGCCCTCATACTTGAGAGTTCTGGGGGAATGTCAAACCACACCATGTCACTACACCGTAGTCGAGAGGTCTGCTCAAAGTCGACAGACGACCCCCTGCCCAGCCCCGCTAGAGGGTCCCTGGAAGTCGATGGGTTCCCACTATAGGGAGACCCAGCAAGAGTCGACAGGTGCCACACTGCCCAGTCCCGTAATAGGGTAATCCACTAGAGGGAGACCTGGCTAAAGTCGAGGATGGGACCACTGCCCTTCCCAGCTGGAGGTAACCCATCATCAGGGACCACTGCCCAGCCCAGCTGGAGGTAAGCCCAACATCAAGGACCACTTCCCAGTCCCACTGGAGTTAAGCCCAGCATTAGGGACCACTTCCCAGCCCCGATGGAGGTAAGCCCGACATCGGGGACCACTACCCAGCCCCGCTGGAGGTAAACCCGGAACTTATCTGGCCATCCCTGTTGGATGGTACTACTTGGTGAACACCGCTGTACTGGCCATCCCCGCTGGATGGTACAATTAGCGATCCCTGCTCGAAACAACCTCAACCCTACTGGAAACAACCTCAGCCCTACTGGAAACAACCTCAGCCCTGCTGGAAACAACCTCAACCCTACTAGAAACAACCTCAGCCCTGCTGGAAACAACCTCCTGGGTAGAGGATCGGTGCCCGCGTAAAGTGTTGGTCACACCGAATCCACAAGAACTCTACCAGGGAACACAGAGTGAAGGGAGAATCTCCCCAGGCCTCACAAGGTGATCCCGCTCCAATCCACCGAGTCAATGTCGAAGAGGACCGAGACAACTCATCCTGGAAAGTGGGGAAAACACCCACACTGTACGAACAACCATAGTCGTAAACGGTGTTGTAGTCCGGTGAAAGGGCACGGTAGTGAAACCCCTCACAATTGATGAAACAGAGGAAATGAACCATCTCTACCGGCCAAATGAAAACAAAACCAGGGGAAAACACAACCCTGCTGGTCAAACAAACGAGCACAGAGCCATGGGAAGACTCAAACCTGCTGGTCAACAAACAAGAATAGAGGAACCCTCTACGTCCCGAGAGGTCAAAAGTACGTAAAGCAGAACACGACACGCACATGGGTCCCACATGACGTGTGGCCCCAAGTCAACCCCAACTGAATTCACTAACGTTCTCAGGTACAAACAACCACATGTTACTCTAAGCATTCTCGTATAGTCCCAGAGTATACCACGTTCCAGCCCAAAGGCTACCGTGCACACGACACCCAATGTCAACGTGAAGGCGTGAACGTAACAACTCCACCCCAAAGGCCCAGTCACGACCAACCACATCTCTTTAAGCATTACTTCACTCACACGAGAGTGCATGCGATCACACGCCAAGGGTCCGCTACAAACACTGCAGGAAAAACCACCACCGGAGAACGTTACTTTCTTCCACATTTCAATGAGATCTTGAAGGAGTCTTCGTACATCCAAACGGTTCATACCGTTGTAATCCTCATGGAAAAACATGTGAGATCGACTACTTACTTGCCTCCAATGGATATCCGACATAAAAGTCACCAACACCGCTTTACACCAGAACAACATCCCGTGACCCCAAGTCTCGGCCCCGAAAACAGTTGGGCGCATCGCACCATTGCGATCCCCTCGGGAAAACACGTCAAAATGACAAATTACTTGAGTGGAACGAATATCCGGAGAAAAAGATGCATTTCGTCGAACTGTGCACGAGCGGTACTACGCGGGACCCACACACTGGTCCAGATGCGCTGCCAACAGATCACACCGTTGCGATCCTTTCGAAAAAGTACACAAGATTCACTATTCATTCGCCCACAACGGACACCCAGTGATAAAGATGGAAATCACCGCCAACTCCCAAAATGGCCCTCGTGGGGCCCACACCAGCGTGCTGAATCAAAGTGGGCAGATTGCGTCATTGCAATGCCCTTAGAAAAACACCCAAAAACGACTACTCGCACGCCCCGAATGGACTTACGATGAAAAGGTTGTAAAAAGCTGCGTACAGCCCGAACGGAGGCCCGTGCGGGCCACGCCTCAACTCCGAATTAAATATCCAATATTGGACTCAAAAAGACCGTCTCATTGTCGGGACTACGCAGCCGTAGATGACGTGTCAAACGAACACTGTATGGGGGTTTTATCTCAGAAAAACCAATTATTAACAATAATAATAATATTATTTCTTGGGTGTTTTATTGACCCACTCCACGATACACCGAAAGATACACAAAGTTGGTCTTAAAAATACCGTATTGAAAACAGAGGAACACTACCACGGACGACGCATGATTTGGACGACGCATGGGGAAGTTACGCCCGATTCAGCGTTTTAATAATTATAACATTATTATAATTATTAAAATAAATTTCTTTCTCTAAGGTCATATCTCTCTCCAATTAAGGGAGATTTCCCCACATGTTTCTTTTCTCTATTTGTTTTGTTAACCTGATTTGGCAGGTCAGCTCCAGCAAAGACCCGCAACAGCAGGTATCCTCTTCCACCACGGTTACACGACCCTGGTGGTCCGGCGATTCCAGAACCGGTCGGCCACCTAACCAGCCGCTCCTCCGCAACACGCCCCCCAGACCACCTCGCTCACCCGCACGTTCTGACGCCTTCAGCAGCCCCCCAGACCGCGATCCACTGTTTCCCCCATCTTTCCCGCGCTCCCGCAGCCCGCACGCCGTCTCCTACCAGTGACCCTGCTCGCCGAGCCTCCGAAGCCCGCGGCTGCCTCCACTGAAGGGAGCCCACTCCGCCGCGCTCGGCCTCACTGTCTGGAGACGACACCTCACGCTGCCGCCAAACCGCCGGAACCCTCAAAACCGGCCGGAAAACACCAAACCACCGGAAAACCCGCAAACTTCACCGGACCGTTGCGGGCAGCTTGGGACTCAGAAATTCAACCTGAAACAAGCATAAGAAAGATCATAAAAAGTAATACGCAACCATGGGCTTTTCTCGGAAATTAAATAGAAATTTGACACATATAAATGGGTTCAAAGAAGGTGCAGATGTTTAAAATAATAAACGCATGATCCTACCTATAGGGGCGTAGCCCGACGCTTCGTGACAATCCACCGGAGCTACGGTGCCTCACCGAAGCTGTCGCGCCTCGCCGGAGAGGTGGAGGAGACAAGGAGTTACTCCTTGAGATCTCATACTAGGGATGTGGATAGGGGAGGAAGAAGGGGGGAGAGATGGGTTAAATAAGGGAAATTAATTAATCCCTTAATTAAAAACTCATCCCAAATTAAATCCGTGTTTGAAACCCCAAACACAGTGAAAATTAGGTCACGCCTAGGGTAAACATCACCTCCTGAGCACAAAAGCGATCTCGAAATTCTAATCTGAGGTATCGTTCAGAACTTATTAAACTCAATGCTCGAGGCCTCCAAATTATGAAAATTCCCTTGGGGCCATTTTTCACAAAAGACCCGCGCCCATGAAAGTTACACCCCTCCTAGGGTAAACAGCACGCTCCGGACTCAACATTGTCCTCAGTTTTCCAATCCGAGCTACTGTTTAAGAGATACTTGAGTTTAACTATTAAACGAATAAATTAATTATTTTAATTATTCGTTTAACCTTTTAGAAGCGAGCGAGGGGTCCAAACGTCCCGCACCGACATGTTTTATATCGTTCTCAGGGTAAACACCCCATTCCGGACCCATACATACTCTCAGATTTATGATCTGAAGCACTTTTTAGGAATTATCCCTTTTATTTGGCATGTCCAGTGTGAACGCACTGAAAATTTAATTCTGGCCACTCCGGGGCTCCGAATCGCACGCCGTCTGAGGTTGCTGCTCTCGAATAATATCAAGAATATTTCAAAGTCCTTTGTAACCAAAAACAGGGTTCATACAAAAATGAATAAATATTTATGAGTGAACAATGACTCAAAACACTATATAAATTAACTTGAAGATGATATGTCAAAATTGAAAGAAGAGAATAAACATCTCTAATTTGGGAATTACGGAAACTCAATGAAGGAAATTGAGATCTTGATCAATTTTGAATAATATTCCATGATTATTGATGTCCTTATTGACTCCATGAAATATAGGGTAAAGGGAATTAAATAACTCCAAGTTCAAGTCCTGATTTTATGCCCATTGTGATGATAAAGAAATAATCCTTACTCCTTGTATGTAATTCAGAAGTTTGAGTGCATCGTTCACTAAAGAATCTAAGTATGTTTTTGAGGAATCTAATGAAAAGAATGTGTCTTACTCATAATTTCTATATTTTAATGTTAAAGGGAAATATATTGTGCATCTTGATCATAAGAATAAATTAGTTATAGTTTTTTAAAAAACCCATGTATCTACACCCTAAAGAAGGTTTACATTTTAAAAAATACAATAAGAAGGAAAAACTTGGGTGTTATTACTATGGAAATATGGACCATACCTAATGTGTGTTCTATATATAAAAAAGATATTTCATGGAGTAAGAGAAACAAAAATATGTGAGAAAAAATTCATAAACTTTATATGATTTTAATAATTATTTCTTTTGGTGGTATAATTTTTGGAACAATAAAATTAATTATGGTTTAAGGCATTAAAGAATGGTGATAACGGAAACTTGAAGAAGGGGTGAATAGTATCTGGAGATGCTATCAATAATGATGAAAAGAATAGTATATACATAACCTTGAAAGATAAAGAAGAATCTATGAAGTCAGATGTTAAAAATTTTGATTTAAAACCAAAGTAAATGATGTAGTGGACATGGATGATGAAATAAAAAGTTGATAAGGCTAACACCATAAAATGTTTTTTGATATCAATTTTTAAATAAGGTATATGGATCATGGACAACATTTTATTAAATCATATCTGTTAATAAATAAATATCTTGTTACAAGCATAAAATATGATAAATATGGTGTTGTTCAGTTTGGAACAATGAAGGGTTAAATTTCATTTTTTTTCCAAGACATCCAAGATAATAATAAAACACTTTATGTGCTTTGAATTTTTTTTGTTGAAGGGATTCGGCCCAAATTACTAAATTTAATTCAATTTTGTGTCATGGGGAATGTAGTGAATTTCAAAAAGAAAACTTTCATCATTAAAGGAAAATATGTCACTATAATTTTGAAAGGTTGGTAAAAAAAAGAAAATATATATCTCAATAATGGAAAAGAGGATAAATGTTTATTATCCAAGGAGTAGGAAAATAAATGGTTTCAAAAACAACATAAAAATTTGATCTAAAAATCCTTGGATGTTTGGTGAAAAGTTACTGAGATTGAGAAATCCCTAAACTCTCATGTGATCTCACTCATACATGTGATACTTTTAAAAAGAGAAAAACTATTAGAAATGTATATAACCTATAGGAGAATAATTAAACAAAATTAGTTGAGTTGGTGCATATTTACATGTGCAGGCCTAGGAAAACTAAATCCATGTATTGAATGAGGTATTATGTTTTGTGTTTGGATTATTTTAGTAGTATGGAATGGTTTATAGTCATTAAAAGAAAATATAAAGTGTTAAAATACATTACCCATTATCTGAGGATATAGAATATATTCTTGGATTGAAAATATAGAAGTTATATAACAATAATGATATGAAATTTACTATTAAAAACATTAAAGAGTATCTCGAAAACTTTGTAATGACATAACATTTCAGAAGTAAGTACTCCTCAAAAAATAAGGCCATTTAGAGGAGGAATTGAGAAATCAAAAATATGGCTCATATGATTCTCATATATATATATAAATTAAAATTAAATATATAGCTATTGTATAAAATGATAATATTTTTCAAACTGATGAGAAGATATCATAGGAAAACAATGTAAATTTTGATTAATAATGTGATGCTGAGGTAGGTAGCTCTGGGGGAGAACTTGGGGATATGGAATACTTAGAGGAATATATCAATGATATTGAAAATATAGTCAACACTATAGGGATGAAATTTTTTATGGGAATAATTTGGTGACTAGATAACATCAGTTCAAATAGTATAGATAAAGTCCCATTGGAAAACCTCACTCTTATACCATGTAGAGCCTAATTTGTTTTAAAAGGCTCATAAATATACGAATTGGTTCAAGTATATTCATGAAGATCATGGTAAATTTGAAATGAATAAAATGTGGGAGGTTATTACAAAGCTTAAAGACAAGAATTTCATCACAACCATGTGGGTGTAATATAATAAACTCTATGAAGGTAGAAAAATGACACAAAATACGACCTATATGAAAGGGTACTACTAAATTAAAGGAATATATATTGATGATACATTTTAAACCATAGATTGGTTAGAGATTATATAGTTGTTTTATTCTATGTCAGTGCAATGAAGCTTCATAGTGTATCAAAAGGTTGTTTATTAACCATTATTGAAAAGAGTCCTTAAATAGGAATTATAAACAGAGAAAATAGACATATCTATTAATTATGAACATGAAAAAAGGTATGATAGTTGAAAAAGTAAGTTTATGGCCTAAAGAAATAACCAAGGATATAAAATAATCATCTTAAAAAATATTTGAAAAATATTAAGTTTCAAATAGGTAGAGTTAATCATAACTTATTCATCAAGAAGGAAAAGGTTCATAGGCTGTTGGTGCTCATCTACGGGGATTCCATAATTTTTAGAGGCTTATACAATACACAATGAAAATTATTTTCAAAATACATGAGGAGAGAGTTTGAGATGTCTATGATTAATGAGTGAACCTTTTTCCCCAACTCATAGGTTATTCAAGGATTTAATGACACATTTATTTTACAACAAAAATGCCATCAAGGTGCTCAAGAGGTTTGGAATGGAATATTCCTAGAAAATTAAAACATTTTCCATTTCCCAGATGAGGGTTGTGAAAAGATGATGGTAGCAATGAGGTGAATATTATAGAGTATAGTAAAATAGTTGGAATTATTTTATACTTGACTATAATAACACTTGAAATTGTTTTTTCCATAATCCACGATTTAAGGGTATAATTCCGTTCCAAATAAAGTCATATTCTCGTAGTGAAAGTAATATATTTTATGTAAATATCATGGTGAACATTGGGTCATTTTGTCACAGAACATCATGATTAGATTTTTTGGGATACATTGATTAAAATTGGAAATGTTCAATAGATGACATGAATTCATCTTCAGATAGTTCTTTCTATCTCTGAAGTTACTACAATTTTTGGTTGACTAATAAGCAAGAATAATTTTCTTTAATGACCATATTGTGTTAATACATACATGCCACTAAATAATGTAACAAATTACTCTAGATGAAATAACATCTTAAGAATGTTGGAGTTGAGGTGAAATATCCATTTGGTATCACATTTGATTACTCAAGTTATATTAATCATAGAAAAAATATCATCCATTATTCGAGGAAAAATTTAATCAATAAAATGTGTAAATTTTTTAAGGAGGATGTTGACTAAGGGTTATTGAGATTGGAGTATGTGTCTAATCAAGATCATGTTATTAATATTATGGCCAAGGAACTCTTGGAGTTGGTTCCCTATAACTAGAAAACTTATACTTTTTTTACATTCATATCAACTGTTTTTAATATTAATAAAGTTTTGATCATATACATACTGTTATTATACATGAAATTGAATGTTATAAATAAATATCATTTCCGTAATAAATAAAATAATATCAATTTAAATGATATTTAATATATCATTTCCACCAGACCATTAACTATTTTTGTATTTCATCCTTATTATTTATACGACCTAGAATGATAAATATTTATTTAAATAAATAAATATCACTAATTTATTTATTCATTAATTCAATAAAATAATATTTTATTCACTAAAAATGAAAATAAATATTTATAAAATATTCAAATCACATATATATTCACTCGAATAACTGGTGATTGAATATATGTGATTTTCTAAACTAGAATAATTATTATCATTTGGAACAAGAGAATAACATTTAATCTAATGTTAAATCCATACATAATTTAATTAAGGTTCTAGATACACTTAATGTTTGACCCTCTTGGTGCCTTTCTCAGAGGAATTAGTATGAACATTCCTAATGAACTATATTAGTGTCCAAAAAATACATTAACACACCCATAGAGAAAAGGGTTAATGAAACAATAATAATAACCTCATAGGAACTCACAATATTTAATATATTTGTTTGTCCTAATATCTCATTAAGTAGGTTTCATCACATGTGTAATCAAACTATATACTTGAATATCTTTCTTTGAATTTCTGGAAACGAACTTTCTGATAAAACCATTATGGTCGTAGACTTAATCTAGATGTTCCATTCCCATCAAAGCACCTAATATATCTATTTATTTTAACTCAGAAGGGAAAAATCCTTTATTTAATTATACATTAATGTTATACCATTCATGATAAGACCAATATATATTACTTCATCGTGAGAATATATTTCCATGGTTTTTATTGATACATCAAATTATGTGACTCATGATATACATTAATAATAATATCAAGTCTAAGGGAAAATAAACACATTCTCAGTTAGGAATATAAAATGATACATTGTCTCATGGATTTACTACTAGAAGGGATATTCTCTTAACCTCCTCCCTTCTAGATTACTAAGGGTGATATTTATGAGAAGAAACCTCAATGTATTATGAGTCCCCTACCCTTGATAACCTATATCATCTATGTATTTTCAGATAATGTCATCCAAACATAAAACAAGTATTTAATTAAACTGTCATATAACTTCATGATTATAATAAATGTGGGTAAATGATATAGACATTCAGTGTGAAAAGTAATCTTAGGTTATTATCAAATTCAATGTCATAATGAAGAATAATCATGATGTGATAAAACATTATTAATATTATAAATCTTAAATATACAGGTAATAAAAAGTAAAAAGTAGTTTTCTCTAGGGAACAAACTACAATAGAATCCCACTTTCAAAAGAGACAACTACTAAATCTTTAGCTAGTTATCCTCACGTGATAAACATACTTATACTAATTATTGATACAACTGCTAGGCATCCCTTGTTTCATTGGATATTATACTTACTATAATATCATGATATTGGGAATATCCATCAATAGCTAAAATCAATGAGTATATAATTTTTTTTTCAGTTTCATCGCTAAAAAATTTTATAATACCATAATTAATTTTCATCATAATATGATTGAACTTTAAAATCTAAATAAAACTCCAAAAATCATGAACAAATCATTTATAAACTCACTTATAAAGATGAATCAGAAGCCAAAATAAACCTCATCTATAAAAATAGGTCAACCATTTTATGTAATAACATTATCCTTCTTATTACATTATCCCTTCCATGATTTTAGATCAAACTGATTTAATATAAGGCTAGTTTTTGTATTCCATTGATAACTAATGTTCTATTTCCCTAATTTCAAGGAACATGTCAAATTTTACATTCCCAAATACTTTTAGATTGTTTTGATTCTAGCCTCTATAGTTTTATTGGATTGGTTTTATAATCATGTTTTATTATTTATGAATAAGAAATATAAAAAATTAGTATATTTTATAGAATTTAATATTTATTTACAAATTACTATTCGGAATATCTAGTCTATTCATCACAAAGATCTACTCTTGTTCTTTCACACACTAACTTGGAGAGATATGATGCCACGTGACACTATAAAAAAATATTCTGATTGTATGAAATTATATTTTTAATAATTTTTCAATATATGTTCTATTAATGGATCTAGAAAACCCCATAAATCAACTTATATATATTTTGTTCCCCTAGAATTGGGTTTCCAAATTTATTCATTCTTGGAGAAAATTTCCTTAGTCTTAATTCAATGTAATAATAATCATCTTTTTTATATATGTTTATTAACATATCATACTTTTAAACCTATAGTTCTCCCACTAACCATTTATAGACACCTAGGCATATATTCATTTTTAAAAAATATACTATGATCATAGATCTTATTTCAATCAATAAAAGTATCCTTGAAACTTTCATACCTAATTAGATTTTTTTGGTATCACCAACCCTTCTGATAACATTATATAATTGTTTTTCCAAAAGGCTTCCTTGAAAGAATGTTTACTTGAAATCTAATACCTAATAAAATGGTCATTGAAAATTACTATGACAAATAGAATTTTAATTGATTTTAGCATGATGAACGGTATGATTTTATGTCATAGAGTATATATAGACATATTTTAATCCTTTTTTAATCTGTTAATCATTATTGGTTCTAACTATAACCACCCGTGTTTGGTTTCTATTGAATATCCACCAATAGATTTATATAAAATGAAGAATCTACCAAATGAATAATTGGATTTTGGTACTTGGAATGCATTATTGAATTCATATAGACTTTCCAATCATATCATATTTCCTCTTACAAATCCCTATAGTATTATTTATTCATACTATATTTTATATCCCCTGAATTGGATAATATAAAACCATCCCTTTGGTTTTACCTTTGTTACATAGTATGTGTCTCTCGAAAAATTCCTCCCACTGATACTTGTGAAGTTTACTGTTCATATGATAACTTGTGAATTCAAATCCCAGATTCCACCAAATTCCTTATTTATACCACTATATATAAAGATATGTGATTCCTCCATATAAATATAGTCATTTTTTATTGATGTTCTTTTGTCTTGGGGACATCAATATTAAGAGTTTCTATTGGATAATTAACTAAGATTCACCTTTTGTTACCTTGATGTAAATTTTTAGCTTAAAATAGATTTAAGAAAATGGACCACATCAAACACCTCATGCTATGAAATAATGGAATCCCATTATATCATTACTTATTAATATATATTAGTCAATTTAAGTGTCATAAGGTTAGTTATTACACTTTTATTTTTAAAACTTTTCTAGAAAGTAATCATGGAATACATGCAATATAGAATACCCCTCATCGATCAACCTTATACAATAATTATCTCTATGATTTGAATAAGGTAATATGAGTTTAGGAAAACTATAATATTATATTTAAATGATCTATTAATACTTGGTTAAGTTGTACTCTAACAAACCCATTGAGATGATAATTTATCCTTTACCAAGTGAATTCATTGCTTCCATTTTACATTTATAAAATATCTTAAAGGAATACTATGAAGTATATGAAATTACAAATAACTTTTCCTAAGAATCGTAAACACTATCAAGATGAACTAACTATAGAATATTTTTGGTTGAACATTATTAACTTTGTCTAAAAATAAATAAGTAATTATGTTTAATAATACCTTTTGGTTTTTTAGATATAAGGAGAATAAATATTCATTTGGGTGTATTCTTGAAAACAACCTCTGGTTTTACTTGAAAAATAATTATCTTAACAGAAATGGTTTTAAGTCCTATATTTTATATTCATCGTTTATCACCATTATTTTATATCTGTGATTCAATTATAACAGGACAATTAGTTTATTATGAAATTCTAAAAACAAAATCTACTCTAAATATGAAATATTATCTCATTGTCTCTAACAAGACATTGAGATGAATTTTTTGGTAATAAAAATTAATATTCTAACTAGAATCAATCATGTGAATAATATAAAGTCATATGATTATCATTTCTAACATAAGAATAACTCTTCCAGAAAAACATGGAGAATTCACCTTAGTTATTTCAATACTCTTTGTCATCAATTTTCCATATATTTTAATAAAAATGTATAAATAAAATTTTGAATTAAGTACCTAAGATGTGAAGCACATGAAATGATGAATATAAATGAAGTAGATGAAACTATTTACTTCTTCTTGAATTCAATGAATTTCCTCTAACAATGAAATTTATAGCCACATGAAAATAGAATATCATTATTCATGACTCTAACTCTGAATATTCTTTCTATTTGAAGAATTTTGTAAAGGAACCATCAACTTTGAGCTGGTAATGGACATTTAAACCATGTATTTTATTTTTTTTCACCATAAGAGGTGGAGAATAATGTTTCCCTGAGTCCTTATATGCTTGGTGAAGTAAATTCAAAATATACTTGAGTGGTTAATCTATATAATTCATCGTATTATTCTTGATGAATTTTTGGATCCTGAGAGGTAAGGAAAATAATATGATGTGAATAGATAATTTATTATCCACATCGAAGCCAAAATTTTCTAGTTGTTTAACATATTCCAACATTTAGAAGGCAAGATATTTTTATAGGATACTGTATTCTAGTTTTCACTAGTTTTTCATAGTGATAATATCTATTATCTTAAGACTACTTTTCTTTTACAAGTTCACATAAGAAATTTTTCATAGCGTAAGCAACTACATCCTTATGTTGAATCATCATCTCTCTAAACATAACTAATATATTTACACTATAGATAAAATAACCACCCCTATAAATCTCTGACAGGATTTATTTTAACCTTATACCGATTGATGAGGTGGATGAATAGGTACATTGGACTTTGACACATAGTATAAAATTTACTGTAGTGGAGCAATGTATAAATAACTATACCACCCTTATAAATTTGTGATGGTGAGGACATGGTCATCATCTTGAAATTATTGTAGTGATTCTGCGATTTTGCTTACCATTTTCTACAACATATTACAATAGTATTTATTACTTTAATTGGATTATTAAAATATGTGAATGAATGAATTTAATTTTTTATCTTCCAATTACTATATGTGATATCAATATCCCACACCATTGGATTCATATTATCTTATCTTGTAGATATTCTAGTGATAAGGATCTATATATCCCTTATCATAACCCAGAATTTATCCATTAAAATTACTCAAAGAGATATAGGTAGGCTTATTTTTTCATATTAATTAACTCGCATCTTATGGATCTTTTGATTGGACTCCCTAATCTTGAAATCAAGGGTTCGAATTTACTCAACACATGACTCCAAAAAAGAAATTGAATAGAATTTAGTAATAACACCCAAAACTAATTTGGTTAATTCAACACGTTATATTTGTTAATACTCCCTAATATTTGAATGTTCCCCAAACTTTGGCCTGGATAAAACTTTAAATATAATTTTATCTTAATTTGGGATATGAATGGTTATTCCAAAATAATACTTTGTTTGAGGGATTTTATATTTATGAATAAATATTTCATTTATTACCCTTTTAAATTACTGTTAATATTTTGTGGATATTATATATGTGATTTAACATGTCTTGATAAAATAATATACTCATAAAGAAATGTATTTTAATTCCATCTTTCATGATTGTTAATTAATTTATTTTATGTTATCATGATGAAACAGCTATAAATAATTAACCATGCACTTAATAAATATAATTAATAAATGTGGCATGAACATGAGATTTCTAAAGGTAAATTTATTGAGTTTATAATATACAAACCCTTTACCCTAATTTAATAACTTTTATAACCTTATCTTGGTTTTAGTTGTATCATTACACCTATACTCCTATGTATTTTTAGGGTGGTTTCACCTCAGCTTTGAATGTGATCTACCTCCACTCATATGGGAAATATATCATTTATATATGCTTTAATAACATATTGGTAATGGGAAACATGGGTAGGGATTATATAAATGAAATAAAAAACACATAGATCCTTTCATAATTAGAGGCAGGGATGACACATATGGAATTATTTTAATTTAAAAATAATTGTTACAAAAACCCTTATAATAAAAATTTAATTAAAAGAAATCCAACACATACATCGGTCAATAAATCTCATGATAATCCATTCATGAAAAAATAAAAATTTAATAAACTAACTATAATTCATTTCAAATAAACTGTAAATAAGATAAATTACCCATATTAATAAATTAGTTATCATATTAATTAATGCACTCATTTTTTTGATGTCTATCCAAATGGTCCTAGAGATCCCCATACTCTATAATTTGAAGCTATTTATATAAATTAATTTTATTTAAATATAATTAAGTACATGACATGTACTTGTAGGATGCACAATGTGTACCTTTCTAACCTACCATGCTTCTGGTATTATCCATGTCATGTACTATTCAGTCACTTGGAATGCAGGCTTACAAAACATGCCATGTAATTACACAACATGTATTTATGTGTTTTAAGATAAGTATACAACTCGATATTAATGAAAAAGGGACACACTTTAATATTTGTGGCATGTATCATATTTAACGCTTGTGGAATACACATTTTTTTCGATGACCATACATGGTATATAGATTCGAAATTAACCTGGAAATTAATTAGGAATTAATATTCTTTAAACATTTTGATATGGAGTGCACTCTAGAGACATGCCATGTATCTTTGATTGATGGAATAATTAATTTTCTTTTCTACTTAATTAAATTACATGGTGTATAGCCTAGAACATCCAATACTTCGTGTAAATGGGTATGTGATACATGATGTGTAAAACCTTATAAACATAACTTATCACTTTCTATTGATATCTGCAATACACACCCAATGAAATAGTGTATAATCCATGTGAATTTTATGGGCTGCATGAATTGTATGTTGAGTACACAACACATGAATCCATATGGTCTATATTCCTTGAATTTATGTTATTACAAGGTGGGTAAAAAATATATATCAGATACTCTAACCATAAAATTTCAAAAAAAAAATTCTAGGATAACTATGCAGGAATACATGGTGTGTACGTCGACTACATATCATGCAATCCCTAAAACCATGTTCTAACTAGTCCCAATAAACACATGGAACATAATGAAATCATGTATTCCTCCCCACTATATATTTCTTGTACCACTTATTTCTCTTGGTGTGGAAAATATGGGTACATGATGTGTACATTTGGTTTGCATGTCATGTAATCCCATTTTATCCAACTAGAGTCCTCAGTAATTTTGGATGGGATTTTAGATGCTATTAATCTTTTCTTAACCTGATCATAGTTATATAAAGTTGAATAATGAAAATATTTCAACCTTTGGATTAAAAAAAATGGCTTAAATCAATGAATAATTAATAAATAATTCTAAATTAATATATGACCACTATAATGACACTTGAAGGTTCTAGGTCACAAAAAATATATCAACCCCATGATCAATAATGGGATTTTTAAAAACTTTTTTAGATAAATCCTCAAAACTAGATGAAAGTGTCTCCAAAACAATAAAAAATAATACAATTCATATATATTTTATAATTAATTTATATTGATTAAGAATTACCTCACTCATAATATTTTCTTTCTTGTCAAATTGGTTGAACTCTTTTTGTTGCACAATCATTATAATGAAGGATTCAAGGGTAAAATCCATCTATCTATGATTCACATGTTCTCTGTGAACCTCAGAATGTCACCATAGAGATATTAGGGTTCTAGTGCGGATGATTCTAACACTTATATCATTTGTTGTTAATTACAACATGAATTCCTTTGAGGCATAAAAAACTATTCTGGTTCTCTCGAGGACTTGAGAGGGAGGAGTAGGATTTCAGCTCTTCATTCTTGAGATAATTCTATAAGAATTTATTTCTAGTGTTGGGATAATTCTCTTGAGAGGATTTATTGTGAACTACAATGTCTCTTGTGACTAACCATATAGAATGATATAATCTGGTATTTATATATCTTAGTTAAGAATTGGTGATTACACAAAGACCCTTAACCATTAAATCAATTCTTAGTAAAGACCATATCAAATAATAAGAACAACAACAACAACAATAATAATAATATTTTCTTAACATCTGATACACCAAGTGATAATATAAATATCATTTCATAAAATAAACAATTAATATTTATTTAAATTTTATTTAATATATCATTTCCACTAGACTATTAACTATGTCCATATTTCTTGCTCAGTATTTATCAAACCTATAATAATGAATGTTTATTTAAATAAATAATAATAATGTATGATTAATTCAAGGAATAAATAAATATTATATTTACTAAACTGGAGAATAAGTATTCTTTAAATATTCAACTCATGTATTTTTTCTCTTGAATAGCCAGTGGATGAAAATATATGATCAAACAACCCCCAATAATAATTATTTCTAAGATCTTGGTAATAATATTTATTCTAGTATTGAATTCATAAAGAATTTAACTGAGGTTCTGGGAACACTTAGTATGTGACCCTCTAGGCCCCTTTCTCAGTGGCATCAAGACAAAATTTCCTAAAGCACAATATTATCATATATCAATATGTTAGTAAACCTATAGATTAACACATTAATGATGCAATTTTATTAACCTCATATGAAAACTCAGTATATAATACAATCTATTTTTTAATATATCTCATTAATTAGGTTGTATTAAATGTGTTATTAACCTACATTCTTGAATATCTATCTTTAACTTTAAAGGAACGAACTTTCCTATAAAAATTCAATGGCCACAGAATCAATTAGGTTGTTTCATTCCCCTAAAAAGACCTAATATATCTATTTACATTAACCTAGAATGGATAAATCCTTTATTTACTTATTCAATGATGTGATACCATTCTTCATGCTCCCAACATATGATAATTCATTATTAGAATATGTTTTCATGGTTTTCACTAATACACAAAATTACACATATCATAATATAGATTAATAATAATATCAAGTCTATGAATCAATACACATGTTATTAGATAGTAATATCCAATGATACATATAACAAATTGTTTTACAATTGGTGGGTATAGTCCCATAACATCCTATCGTAGATTTTATGAAGGATGAACTTCACGAGAAGAAGTGAAAATTTCTTTTTATCCCCTAACCCCTGGTATTTTGTATCATATGGTTCCCATCAGATAATGTCATCTGGGTATTAAAATATGTATTTAATAATAATATCATAACATTTTTATGTTTTCATAATTTAAAATTAATACTATGACCTTTATGTGTGATAAGTAACCTTAGGAGAAATTCACATATAATGTCACCCAGATGTACAATCTTGATATGTTACGAAATGTATTAATATTAAAATCTTTGAATATATTAGTAATCAAAAGAAAAAATTAGTTTTCTCTAGTGACCCAAATCTAATAGAATCCCAATTTCACTAGAGATAACTACTAACTGTATTACTGGTTAGCCTCACATGATAAACATAATTCTAAAGAGTATATATAAAATAGTTGGAACTAAATTATTTCGGTGACTATTCCACTTATTGTAATATCTTCCCATTGAGAAAATCCTCAAGAGGTGTTATCATTGAATATATATTTTTTCCTCAAGATTCCCAAACTATCAAAGGAAGATATTCAAAGGAATCATTTGGATCTTGGAAACTAACTCCCTACAACTAAATGAGATGGACAAGGGTCCCCACTCATCTATGGAAATTTCCATCTATAGAAAGGTATGATTTTTCCTATGATTCCCAAAAGGACTTGTGAAGACACCTAAGAGGGGAGGGTGAGTTACATGTTTCCTATTTTTAATAAATTTTAAATTATCCAGAAATACCATTAAAATTTAACCCCAATTTTTGGTTAGTATATATGTATCTATATTTAGTTTTACCTAAAAATCATCAACTATACACAATGAAACTAAATAAATAATGAGGCACACAATATTTTTACATGGTTAATTATATAGACATGTTCATTTCCTTGATTTTTTTAAGTCAATAAATAATTTTACATTATAATATGATATTGATTACAAGGATGGTATTTACCAAAACAACACTACCATAGTCTCACTAGACTTACAAATTAATATCTCACACAAAAATACCTAATACAACTTAACACTATGTTCAGAGAGTCTTACTATGATCTATATGTATATTATGAGTCACATAGGTTATATGTTGTCCCACCATATATATGAAAGTGTTGCTTTTAATTTATTTTTATAAGTATAAAAAAAATCTACACATGATGCTTAAACATCAACGTAATAGATATTCTTCAACTGAATAATAACTTCCTGAAATTATAGAATATCATCAAGAGTACTCTACAACTAGACCACTACTTGAAACATAGCTTCACCAGTTTGTTCAGTCACTAAGATTCAATGATAAAAATTTAAAAAAACTCTATATTTACTGAAATATTAACATTAATTAATGAAACAATACATAGTTTGTCATCCATGATATATAGTTTTTCCATTCAAGCTTTTGCAACAGTGATTATCATATGAATTTATTCTTCGAACGTTACCTTTGATACCTAGAAAATTATTAGCTTCATCACAAACATAGATCCTCTTCTCTTTTATTCTTAAATAGTGAATTATTTTAAAACTTCACACAAAATGAATCTTAGGTATTCCATTCTTAGCCTGATCATATCTCTCCAGAATATTATTTTTATATATAGATTGATAGTAATTCTATCATAAAATTTTAGAATAAAAAATATTACCAATTAATTCTATGCCCATGACCCCAATAAATTTATCACCTTTTTAATATGAGGGATTACCCCATCATCCTCATATTCATTTTCTATAAAATAGTTGTCTTATAAGAATTATAGGAGTACCCCCACTTATTTGATTTTCCTTATTTTATTCTTAACTTTATCTCATCCAAAAGAAGTATTCTAGAGTCTTCTAGTAGCCTATATATCACCTCACCTTCTCTTTTGAAACTCTCAAATAAAAAAAACCATATATAGAATCATTTTTCTCAATAGTAGATAAATCATGAAACATGTAGATCTATTGGATAACCTTTTTTTCAATGTTAGTAACACATATAAGTTATTCTTAGTAATTCATTCTCAATAAAACAATATCAAGAAGTTATTTAACCTTTATAACCACATAATATTTTACATGTACATTTATATTTAGGATTCTTCTATATAAGGCTCAATTCACTCATTTTTATTCAATAAGAGGTCCACACTAGATGCACTTCAGTAATTACTTACATATAATGATTATATAAAATTACATATACATCTTAGATCATATTTCTATATCCCATGAATTAATCCCAACTCTTTTTTTTATACTAAGATCATTACAGATCAGAGTAAGTATTTTATATGTTTCTCCATTTCCAGTTTTGATAAACTTGGAAGAACAACTTCAGGATTGATTTCTTTACTATAAATTTATCATACTCTTTGACTTTTTTGGGATCATTTTGGATTAGGGATCTTAATATCACCATGATTTTTAGATCGATTAAGAAGAACTATATCATAAAAAAATATGATTTCTATTTTATTATAGAATTTATTTTTTAAATGATCCATGACTCCATTTTATTTTATTCTCTTTGAATCACCTTGAAGATTTGTACTCATAATTTTTGAATATGTATCATAGTTTATTTGTGATGTTTCGGTAATTGAAAAATTGTTCAGGAATCATCCCATTCAAATTTCTCTTCAAATGTAGCATTTGTAAATATAAATATTCTTTGGTCTTCAATAATTCTATTTTTCACTATGTGTTAGATCTACTACACGTTGAGGAATAAAAATGACTGCGAGTGAACTAACTGTGTGAGTCTATACATAGCCAAATTTGACACATTATAGTATATGTATGTAACTTATTTAATTTATCTTAGTTCTTCTTCAATGAGAATCCAAAATTTATAAAGATATCACCCATGTTTCATAAACATTTATTTCATCTATTATATGTTCTATCACACAAGGATGGATTTATACCATCTCAAGGATCTTTATACCCACAAATGAGGTAAACTTGTAACTTTATTTGAAACCATTTATTGACACTCATTATATCCAACATTTCCTCTATTCCAAACTATTATAGATATTACTGGAACTCTTTATTTATAAATTGTTATGTTTATCCATAACGTCTATTACATCCAATCATTTTGTTCATAGGATGATACTTAAAGAATTATAACTATATATTTAAGAAGTGATGGATATTTCATTATACAATTCTCAGCATATGAGACATATTTTATATTTCCACTAAGAGAATCATAATTCTTATTTTCCTATAATTCACGGGGATAACCTTCACTCTCCATGTAATGGGTGGATACACCAATCGATCAATCAAGACACCTTAATAACTATTTATATGCACATTGAAATAAAAAACAAAATACAATTCATATTTCATTCCCAAATTTGGATTATTTTTCAATACTTTGTACTTCCTAACACTTTAAATTCATGTCAATATTCATCACATGTTCAATTTTCCTCTCCCTCATAATGAAAATAAATAATATGGAGGAAAATGTTTTTCTCTCACTTGATGATATAATTAAAATACTATAAGTTAATGTGGAGGAATTCGAAGGGATAATTATTCTCCCCCTCACTCATCTCATTGCGTGAACTATGTTCTACTCATTTATCTTATAATCACTTTATAGAAGGCAGAAACTACATATTCCATAGCAAAGAGCCATTAATTAATCACTCAAAGACTATTTGGGTGAACAAGGTGTAGAATACAAGAGTAAATAACGCAGAAGAAAAACATATACATTTCATTTCTCAATGTTTTTACAATTCTAATTTTCATTCTTGGGGTTTGTATAAATCATATTTTAAAAAATTGTAAACCTGCACTAATATTCAAAAAACTCAATAGAAATTTCAAGTATAAGTAAATTTATTCCTTATTTTTTTAGGAAAAAAACCTCCCTTGATAAAAAAATATACACCATAACCATTATAAGAGAGTGCATATCATACCTGAAACTTCAAAAATTTTGGGGTTTTTCATATTTCTAGTTTTTAATAATATAATAAATTTCTTGCAGCCTTTACTTCTTCAGTATATCCACCTCTAGGTATGATTCAAATGATTCATCACCATGGTAGTTTTTTTTGATGATATAAAATACATGAAATAATGAGACTAGTTTAAACTTATAACAATAGAAATTTCACTCCATAGTGGTTTGAATTTTATGATTATTCACCATCAATTCCCTCTTTAAAGAGAAATCATCAGAATGTGGGAATGAGGTGAACTTCATTGCCTCTTTAATTGTAGAACTAGGGTTGATAATTATTTCACAACCTAGTTTCATTGTTCTTTTATACTATAAAGTGTCTCATATTCTTCATACTTCCATCCACTTTAGGTTTCTAGGTTTATTTTCTTTTGGGAAGCAGAGTTTTCTTGTTGTTGTTATGTTTGATCTTAGCTGTAGTGGTATTATTTACTTGAGTTAGCTCATTATTTTCTAACTACTAAAAAATCCTTTATTATTCTATAAATTCATTACATATGATCTATATATCATTAGGGACCAATACTTCATTCATCATAGGTGTGTACTTATTCATTACATCAATTTAACATTATGTAGTAATGACACTTTCACCTTTTTCTTTAACAACTCAATCTATTCTAGTAGGGCAGTTATACAATTATTTGGAGTGAGCCCATTCATATTTCACCTACCATACACAATTCATTTCATATTTTATTCTCTATCCTTGGGAATATTCTGATCTATATTTTATTACTTCTTGGTAGTTTCATTATAAACCTCTTTCTCTATAAGATTCTTTCCAAAGGTGGACTTTTGTACCGAATCCTTAATATGTAGTGATAATTTATTTTATTAATCTCGTGAGTAATACCTAGAAGTGTTTTAAAAACATTTATTATAGTAATTACCACAAAAATTTCAAATCTCACATAAATTTTCATGATACATTAATATGTTCTTTGGAGATATATTATCCCTTTTCCACGAATTTATATTTTTACCTATCAGTTTTCCAATTAGTTCATCATTTCACCCCCTTTAATCTAAGACTAAATCATTATAATATGATGAAATGTTATAATATCATTCCATATATTTGTGCCCAACATTCTTATAGAACCCATATTATCTTACAAACCACTTTCTTTTATCTTTTTTAGCAGGCTGTACAAATTTTCTAGATTTACATACATGGTGATTTTCTATAAATTTACTATTTTTGTAGTAACCTTTTATAGGGATTCTTCTTACACATATTCTCAATTACACCCTTGAGGTTGTGAGGGGAGGGGGTTTCGTTCCACATTTTTATATATATTTTTGGTAGAGATCCGAATCTTAACGTACAAGGACATTACATTACTTTTGCGGAATACTTAGTAGATAACAAAAAACACACACATAAGGACCATAATAGTTTAGTGTCTTTGGAAACTCGGAATATAATCTTCTAATCGTGGTGAAAGATCTTCAACATCTCCCATAAAGATCTTCCTTTTTTTACCTATAACCTTTCTTTATATCCCGGGGAAAAGAAAACATAAAAGGGTGAGCTCAAATGCTCAGTAAGGGTAAAAAAAAGAAATATCAATCACATTATATTCATAAGAACATAACATTTTGGAAATCTTAACCTGCAAAAGAGATCATAATATCAAAACATGGGACAAATCATACTAGTGAAATGTAATCCCAAAAATAATAACTTAATACATGAAACTTTGTGGCATACACACATAATCATAGATAATCATTTCTTATTAGTCAAGACTCATTTCCAAGATTATCTTAGTGGACAAAGTCAATTTTTGAACCGAGTTCATTCCTCGTTTCATTCCAGTTTCACTGAACCGGTTTAAACAGCCATTCCAGCCATGTCTATCTCATGAGATATAAAATCTTTACCCAAAGCATTGGAGGGAGATATAGGTCCCACCCATCTCATAATGATACCATTAATATGTGTTCCACAAAATCATAAATCATTGCATAACCCATGTAATAAAAATGGGATTCTTAAACAACATGACATTATAAAAATATTCATATAAGATAAAGGAATTCTTAAAAATAATTCCATCACAACATAATCAAATCAATGTAATAATAGGGATAGAAACAGAACCCTATATTATCTTAGATGGAAAATAATTTTGATAAAACACTTGAACTCCATTCTTGAGGAAAATATCCTTTCTACTTCAAAAACATTTTCATTTCTTAATATGTCATACAATTTTAAAATAAAAGAAGTTAATTAAAAATAAAATTTAAAACTTGTAAAGGAAGCTTCTTGGAAATAATGTTATAAAAATCCATTCATGCCGTATAAGTTAAAAAAACATTCTTCTCGTACTTTTTTCGGAAAAGTCAAAAAGTACCTCGTATGAAAAACGACAAAATATTCCTTTCATATCTTTTACTATAAACTCAAAAAAGGGTAAAAATGGATTTAAAAAATTGTAGGTGGATGTCAATAATATTAAATATTGAGGAAACATGGATGTGGATGATAAAATACACCCCAGTAAATAACAAAGTATAAACAATCTCGGAAAAAAATGAGATTGTGATATTTCCCTTACCTTAGGTCCGATTTGGTTCGTAAGTGTCCGAACCTCCTGTATAATTATTTAAATAATGTAATTGACTTATTACATAATCATAATCATTGTTATGATATCATATATGGTTCACTTATGACTTTATATTACTCGTTCTTTTGTAAATTCAATGTTAAAGAGCGTTTTGGATAAAATCGTTTCATTTGTCATCCGTGTTTTGACTTGTAATTATTTATATGATTACTTAGATCATGATTACCTAATTCAATAATATAAAAGTTGATTTATATATAATATATATTCAGAATATACATATATATAATAGATCAGTAAATGGAAAGAAATACACCGTTCATGGAGACGGTAGGCCGTACGTACTCATGAATGCTGTTTTCGTTTCCTTATTGAGTTGAAAGGAATTAAGTAGATGACATAAATATATATACACATAAATCCAGTATCATTATTATGTCATATATTTCATGATTACTTATTATATATACTTTAAAATCATTCATGATTGGTTAACGTGGAGAATGAATCTCATCGCGTCGTGGAGACGGTAGTCCATACGTACACACGAGCGATGATATCGTTCTCATGATCGTGGAATTATATTGGAGTGTATGTATACTATTTCAGAATCAATATCACTTTACAATAATCATATATAGTTATTATGTACACCATTATACCCATCCAAGTAAGGTGGTGGTGGAAAATAGATTACACCATGGCGTGGAGACGGTACTCCGTACGTACGCACTCGTGGTGATTTCGTTTTCCGTAGGATGGATAGATGGTGAAATAGTGTTGTTTAATACTTATAATAACATATCAGTATATGAGTGATACTGATGTTATTACATCATAATGAATCAACCTAAGAAGAAGAAGTGGAAGAAGAAATAAATTTGAAAGAATCGGTAATGGACATTACCTATTCTTTGAAGCGCCTCTTTGAGTCCTCCTCTTAGGGAACTAAAATTGGTCTTTGAAGAAGACCAGGACCTCTAGGATGTTTCTAGGGAAGCGGAGAAGAGAATTTGTCAGGGTTTGGCCGAGCGTGAAGGCTCAAAATGGTGTTAGGAAGAGAGGGAGGAGGTTCCCTTTTATAAGGGAGGAGAGGGGCACCTTTGGAATAACTAAAAATATTATTTTATTATAAATCCAAATTCGGTTTTAAATAGCTCCAAATTGATTTATTTAGAATCTAAGGTGGGGATGGGTCGCAATACTCTCATACAATAGAATTTAGAAAAGTTTAGGTTTTTATTTTAACCTTATCATTTATATTTAACCTTAAGTTAAATAATTTTACTTTTACTGTGTCTTCTTGTTTCCTTACATTATAGGGTTAATAATCTTACTATAACAAGAAAAACGAACCCCAACATGTTTATTATTAATATATATAACCTTATATAAGTCATTTTACCAAAACATAGATTTTTAGGAATAAAATAACAATTAATAATATAATATTTTTTTTAAAACTATTTTATGTCAATTTTGACACTATTTGGTAATTGATTTTTGTGAAAATCATAACAGAGTGATTAGTTAGAAAAACGTTAACTAAATCAATAATAACATGTCATATTAACCTAGAAAGTTAGTTTAATTCATAAAAAGTCTCAAATTACATTTATTTGGGTATTTATAGCATCAATTATATCAATATTTCATTAATAAGATAATTACTGTATCATCTTTGTGTCATAAATAAATTAAATTATTTAATGTCTAAAAATTATAAATAAAATACAATTATTTATGAAATCGTTTTATCTTTCTAATTAATATTTATAGTCAAATTTATCTTATGTATAACCCTATATTAAAAATGATTTACTTATTAAACTGTGATTTTAACTATTTTAACCCTTCTTTAAATAAATTAATATTACATGTTCTAATCTAATCGTAGTGGGCCTAAATGGTCATATATTATTCCTAAGGTTATTTTTGGTCGAATTACACTTATCTAATAGAGTTAGGAAATGTGTTAGGGTAATAATAATATCATTTTTAACCTTAATTATCCTATTTACTTTAACCGTGGTAAATAAAAGTAAAAAGTTACTATTCATCAAAAAATATTTTCATCAAATTGAACCACATTTTAGTCCTTGATATTAACCTTGTCTCTTGGATTTTCAAAATTCCACTCACAAAAGCGGTAAAATTATGTTTTATGAAAAATTCAGTTTTTTAACTACCACTTAGTGGTTTCACTATTTATCAAAAAATGAAAGTTTCCATAAAAATACCAAAAATTAGGCCTAAGCTATATTTGATATTTTGAACTCAAAAATGATGTCTATTTTACCAAATTCAAAACATATCCGTTGCATTTATTATTTTAAAAATTAATTCCCATCGTCAAAACAAATATCGTGTTTTTAAAAGATAATAACTATCAAAAGATTGACACTTGTTTATGTCTGGTTTAAATGTGAAATTGCATCCATTGAACAACATTGTATTAAATTGTAAAAATATATTCTAAATATACTTTAAAACCACTCAAATTAATAATTTATCACTATTAATTATTTCGATTAAAATGTTGTTTTTAATTAAAATTTAGTAATTTTCACTATTCATCAGAATATGAAAGTTATCCGAAAAGTACCAAAACTTCACCCTAATCTAATTTCGATATTCCGAATCAAAAAATGAATCAATTTTGAAAAATAAAATTTAAAAAATTTCAAAAAGTGGTTATTACTATTCATAACAGCTAGTTTTAATAATATAACATATCATTGTTTAGTGAAACTCGGTATTGCGTACTACACACGCTGTAACGACCAATTTTTTTGAATAAATCTTGTTTCCTAATTTTGTGTGTTATTTTATTTTTCATACTCAACAAAACTGTTTCATTTGATAACATGATTATAATTAAAATGAGACCGTTGGGTTTTGACTGTTATATGACCATTGGTCAATATGACCGCTGGAAGCTAAAAGTTTTGATTATTTGTCTCTAAATACAAGTAATCTTGGTTAATTAATATTGAAAGAAGATTCGATGGCCTCACCTAGTAGTCTTGGACCGATCGAAGCCCATCTAACAGAACTTGGGAAGGAGGTAGCACCACTGAGCTTTGCTCTGGACCAAACCCAAGCCGAACTTCATCGTGTGAAGCTAGAACGGAATCGCCTTCGCGAGAAGTTCAAACTGATAGAAATTACTACTCGTGCGATGTTGGCCGAGCCTCCCTCGGATTATATCACCTTAGCACACCTTACACTTAGGTCCTATGCTGGTGTGATAAGGGGCTATGTAAGGAGACCGTAACTGCCTTGTGTAATCCTTTGTTTTAAATAAAAATTGTGATTTCTTCTTATGATGAAGTTTATGAATTTTCAAATGACCGCATAAATATAGTATGCATATTTTTTATGAATTTTAGAAAAAGGATATTTTAAAAAAGTTTATGTAAACCTTAAATAATTAAAAATGTGTAATGATATTCAATAAATGGTCTTCTATAATTATGTCCATTACGAAATTTAGAGTCTAATAAGATCAACTAGATTTTTGATGAATAGTAAATTATGAATAGTGCTTTTATTCTTAGGATTAGTAATGTGACCAAATGGATTAGTAATCTCACTTAAATAAAGCATTAATATAATATAGGCACCTTGATTAAGTAATGTGATTCAATAAAATGGTTAAATAACGGTTTCATAAATTATTAGTCAAGTATTAGTTTTTTCAGGTGAATAGTGTTTTTAATTAAAAATTAATTAAAAATATTTTGAAAAATATTTTTATAAAAATGATTTCATTTTTGAAATCAGGGAATCAATATTATGTTAAGATAATTTTTGGGTATTTTTCTGAAAAAAATGAATTTTCGGTGAATAGTGTATTTATTTAAAAATTAAATTAAAAATATTTAGAAAATTATTTTTATAAAATGGAGTTCATTTTTTAAATCAGAGTATTGATATTTGGTTAAGGTGAAATTTTGGGATTTTTCTGAGAAAGTTGAATTTTCGATGAATAGTGAAAATACAGTTTTTAAGTTACGGGTGTTTAATGACATCATTAAATGATGTATTAAGTATGTAATCAATATGGTCGACTTATGAATAGTAAGATAATATATGAGGTGTCCCATGTGGCCAATACCATGGGCAAATACCATGGGCAAGCCCATGGTTTTGCCAAAACCACTAATGAGGTGTCCCTTGGCCATTAATGCCTTGTCCCCTCACTTTCCCTATAAATACCAAGACATCCTCTCATCCATTAGACTCCCCACTCTCCCCCAATGAAGTTCTGGACTCATTACCTCCCAAGGAGTCCTTCCAAGTTTCCCCCAATCCTCTCAAGGTCGAAACCTTTGAGTTTTAAGAGTTACGTTTTAAGGTAAGGGATCTGACCTCTCTCTTTCTTTTCATGTAATCTCTTTTATGTCATTCCTTTTATGCTCCATGTTCTTATGTGAGAGGATGTTATTTTATATTCCTCTTACTTCCCTTTTCATGTTTATATTATGAGAGATCCCCTCTTACTCTCATCATTTAGTTTTATGAATGTTTAAGTGACGCTGTTAGGCTGCCGAATTTTTAAGGGATTCTTTCACCCTTCTCATTTTCAAGTTCTATTTTCATGTCAAGTATTTCAAGTTCCTTTTTATTATGTTGGGGTATGATCTCTATATCTATCATACTGATCTTTTATGATCATATGATGAGAGACCCTATTTGGTCTTGTCAATTCATTTTTATTGAAGTTTAAGTGACGTTGTTAGGCTGCCGAATTTTCATAAGAGAAATCTAATTTTTGTCATCCTTCCATGTTTTTCATTTCAAATGGTATGTCCTTCAAATTTCATTTTGATGTTCATATATCCTTCTTATTCTGTCCCTATACTGTTTGATGGGTCATTTATGAATGTTTGACCCATTCCCCCTCTCCTTTCAATGTTTTCTAAAACCCGGAAACATAGCCGTTATGCTGCAGAATTTTCGTCTCAAAATGCCTCTCTCTTTTCTCAAAATTATTTTATGTTATAAAGTGAATACTCAAAGATCTTATTTCTAAAAGGGTATTCACATATATATCAAAATTTTCTATTTTAAATTCTGGGATTTACATACATGAGACCCACTTTCCCTTTCTGTGGGTTTAAAGTGCCATTAAGATCATGTCTTTAAGCAGTTTTTAAAACATTATGATTATGAAATGAAACCCATTTATTTTATGTTATATGGGTTATTTATGAAATGTTTGATGGTGATATATGTGTCTCACATGATAATAAATGAAAATTTAAGGGTGCTCCCTAATAGCGCTCCAATGCATTGGGTAATGATTTAACCACTAAAGATTACAATTTTCACGATATCTTGGTGAATAACCTTGGTAATTTTCAAATGACACCTTGGGGATGGACCTTGGTGATATGTTCATGATTTTATATGTTAAATTATGTTGCCACATCTTCATGTTATGAAAAATTTTATTTTTATTATGATATATCTAATGATTTATTTCTCATGCCTTAAAGTTATTTTCATGACCTTATTGAAGTATCTCAAGCTCACATGTAAAATGTTTCTCTTGTTTCCCTTACTGGGCCTTCTACTCACCCTTTCTTTTGATGTATCTCCCCAGGTTATGAGATGCATTAATGAACCTAGGATGAACATGAGGAGAAGCCTATCAAGTGTTTAAGAAGAATGTTTCATGTTTTCATGTTTTAAGTTCCTGTTTTCCAAGACACTAAACCTTAAAGATCATCGGTTTTGTAAAAGGTAATGAAAGTTTATGTGATAAAAAGGAAGTATGATATAGTTGGTATCAAAGGATGGTTTAGTTATTTGTGGAAATTAGGATATGAAAACTTTAGGAAGAACCCTATAGAAAAGTTTAAATATAGGAAATCTTTCTGGTATTTTGGTGAGTATTGAGTAAAGGGTTGCCAAGAAAATACATCCCTGTCTGGATACGAGCAGGTAGAGGTGGCTCTGTAACAGATGTATATAGGGGTAAAACCCGAAAACACCTCTTTGAGCTAGACTCGAACGAGAACTGGTACACGACAACGGGCCTTGCTGCACTCTTGGTTATGACACTCCCGGGGGATATACTTTGGTAAATTCATAAGCTTAGTATGAACCATTATTAAAGGAACAAAGATAAAATAAAATAAAGATTCACAGAAGAATATATGATCATGGATAACCTAGTTTGAAACCTAGGGTATCACAAGTTAGGGTATACTTTTCTTCTATAAGTTATCCTTATATGCTTTAAGTTCCTTTTCATGATTATTGGCTAAGTATTTAAGCCCCTAATTATACTTTATCTTCTTAGTTAATGGTGGGAAATGGGAGAACATGTCCCAAAAACCAATGTGATAGGAAATGTGACGATTGTCTTATTAATATGACAGAGATGATTAGTGGATTAAAAGATGATTATTATTTTGGAAGACGTTCACTATTTTGGGAACCCTATTTGATCGAGGTAAATAGATTACTATGGTATTTTCTTTGAGAAGTAAAGGTTGACTTATATTTTGAAGAATTAATGAATTTAAGGCGGACTTATAGTAATTTAGGTTACTTATGGAAATGATTAAACTATCTTGTGGTAAATATGTTTAGGTTAGTTATTTTTGTTATAAGATTTTAGGGGTGTTTGATGTTGTTTGGAGATTAATGATAAAGTTTACCTTGGAAGACTATGTTATCAAATCCTTCCTGTATTTGGGTATCAATATTAGTTTGGTTTATTTTGAGGAATTTTAAGGACCGTTATTTATGGAATGGTCTATGATGAACTTTGGGTAGTACCATAGAACTTTGAAGATTTAAAAGTAGTTTCCATTCCTATGGGATTATTTCTTTTTGAAGAGTTGTTTTACCTTACCCTTTCTGTTTTGGGGATAATGTTTAAAGATAGAAGAAATAGATAGTTAATATTTTTTGGATTATGTGATTCTCTAGAAGATGATTCTTGTGTTTTGATGAGACCAAGTAGTTTTGAATGCTCATCGTTTGGAGAAAAGATTAGTTTTGGTAGAAACTTATCAAAGGATGAAACTCTACTTGAAGGTTGGTATATTTCCTTATGTTTTTGTTCTATGTAGTAAATGAATTCCTGAAAATTATGAAAAGAAACGTAAACAAAAATTTTGTTGGTTTACGTTTCCTACTAGGTAATCAAAGACCATTTACACACATCATAAGTTTGGGATTTTCTTGTGGGGTAATTTTCTCCTAATCATGTTTTCTATCACTCTCCCCCAGAACTTGACCCTTTGTTTTTTCTTCCATATCCATGTTTTCCTCTATGGAATCCTAGTATGGGTTGACTCGAATGACCTTTGTACTTACCTTTATTTATTTTAAAGCTATAGTGTTACTGACTCTTTTCGGATGTGGGACATTCAATGAAATTTCAAATCCCAATTTAAAAATTGCGAGGACTCAATTTATTAAGGGGGGAAGATTGTAACAACCCAAAATTTTGAATAAATATTGTTTCCTAATTTTGTGTGTTATTTTATTTTTCATACTCAACAAAACTGTTTCATTTGATATCATGAGTATAATTAAAATGAGACCATTGGGTTTTGACTGTTATATGACCATTGGTCAATATGACCACTGGAAACTAAAAGTTTTGATTATTTGCCTCTAAATAAAAGTAATCTTGGTTAATTAATATAGAAAGAAGATTTGATGGCCTCATCCAGTAGTCTTGGACCGATCGAAACCCATCTAACAGAACTTGGGAAGGAGGTAGCACCACTGGGCTTTACTCTGGACCAAACCCAAGCCGAACTTCATCATGTGAAGCTAGAACATAATCGCCTTCGCGAGAAGTTCAAACTGATAGAAATTACTACTCGTGCGATGTTGGCCGAGCCTCCCTCGAATTCTCTCACCTTAGAACACCTTACACTTAGGTCATATGCTGGTGTGATAAGGGGCTATGTAAGGAGATCGTAACTGCCTTGTGTAATCCTTTGTTTTAAATAAAAATTGGGATTTCTTCTTATGATGAAGATTATGAATTTTCAAATGACAACATAAATATAGTATGCATATTTTTTTTTGAATTTTAGAAAAAGGATATTTTAAAAAAGTTTATGTAAACCTTAAATAATTAAAAATGTGTAATGATATTCCAAAAAATGGTCTTCTACAATTATGTCCATTACGAAATTTAGAGTCTAATAAGATCAACTTGATTTTTATGAATAGTAAATTATGAATAGTGATTTTATGCTTAGGATTAGTAATGTGACCAAATGGATTAGTAATCTTACTTAAATAAAGCATTAATATAATCTAGGCACCTTGATTAAGTAATGTGATTCAATAAAATGGTTAAATAACGGTTTCATAAATTTTTAGTCAAGTATTAGTTTTTTCAGGTGAATAGTGTTTTTTAATTAAAAATTTAATTAAAAATATTTAGAAAATTATTTTTGTAAAAAGGATTTCATCTTTGAACTCAGCGCATCGATATTATGTTAAGATAATTTTTGGGGATTTTTCTGAAAAAAATGAATTTTCAGTGAATAGTGTATTTATTTAAAAATTAAATTAAAAATATTTAAAAAAATATTTTTATAAAATTGAGTTCATTTTTGAAATCAGAGCATTGATATTTGGTTAAGGTGAAATTTTAGGATTTTTCTGAGAAAGTTGAATTTTCGATGAATAGTGAAAATACAGTTTTTAAGTTACGGGTATGTAATGACATCCTTAAATGATGTATTAAGTATGTAATCAATATGGTCGACTTATGAATAGTAATATAAGATATGAGGTGTTCCAAGTGGCCAATACCATGGGCAAATATCATGGGAAAGCCCATGGTTTGGCCAAAACCACTAATGAGGTGTCCCTTGGCCATTAATGCCTTGTCCCCTCACTTTCCCTATAAATACCAAGCCATCCTCTCATCCATTCGACTCCACACTCTCCTCCAACGAAGTTCTGGTCTCATTACCTCCCAAGGAGTCCTCCCAAGGTGCCTCCAAGCCTCTCAAGGTCCAAACCTTTAATTTTAAGAGTTACGTTTTAAGGTAAGGGATCCGACCTCTCTCTTTCTTTTCATGTAATCTCTTCTATGTCATTACTTTTATGCTCCATGTTCTTATGTGAGAGGATGTTCATTTATATTACTCTTACTTCCCTTTTCATGTTTATATGATGATAGATCCTCTATTACTCTCAACATTTCGTTTTATGAATGTTTAAGTGACGTCGTTAGGCTGCTGAATTTTTAAGGGATTCTTTCACCCTTCTCATTTTTCAAGTTCTATTTTCATGTCAAGTATTTCAAGTTCCTTTTTATTATTTTGGGGTATGATCTCTATATCTATCATACTGATATTTTATGATCATATGACGAGAGACCCTATTTGATCTTTTCAATTCATTTTTATTGAAGTGTAAGTGACGTCGTTAGGCTGCTGAATTTTCATAAGAGAAATCTAATTTTTGTCTTCCTTCCATGTTTTTCATTTCAAATGGTATGTCATTCAAATTTCATTACCATGTTCATATATCCTTATTATTATGTCCCTATACTGTTTTATGGGTCATTTATGAATTTTTGACCCATGTCCCCTCTCCTTTCAATGTTTTCTAAAACCCCGAAACATAGCCGTTATGCTGCAGAATTTTCGTCTCAAAATGCCTCTCTCTTTTCTCAAAATTATTTTTATGTTATAAAGTGAATACTCAAAGATCTTATTTCTAAAAGGTTATTCACATATATATATATATCAAAATTTTCTATTTTAAATTCTGGGATTTACATACATGAGACCCGCTTTCCCTTTATGTGGGTTTAAAGTGACATTAAGATCATGTCTTTAAAGCAGTTTTTAAAACATTATGATTATGAAATGAAACCCATTTATTTTATGCTATATGGGTTATTTATGAAATGTTTGATGGTGATATATGTGGCTCACATGATAATAAAGTAAAATTTAAGGGTGTGCCCTGATAGCGCTCCAATGCATTGGGTAATGATGTAACCACTAGAGATTACAATTTTCACGATATCTTAGTGAATAACCTTGGTAATTTTCAAATGACACCTTGGGGATGGACCTTGGTGATATGTTCATGATTTTATATGTTAAATGATGTAGCCACATATTCAAGTTATGAAAAATGTTATTTTTATTATGATATATCTCATGATTTCTTTCTCATGACTTAAAGTTATTTTCATGACCTTATTGAAGTATCTCAAGCTCACATGTAAACTGTTTCTCTTTTTTCCCTTACTGGGCCTTCTGCTCACCCTTTCTTTTGATGTATGTCCCCAAGTTATGAGATGTATTAATGAACCTAGTATGAACATGAGGATAAGTCATTCAAGTGTTTAAGAAGAATGTTTCATGTTTTCATGTTTTAAGTTCCTGGTTTTCAAGACACTAATCCTTAAAGATCCTCAGTTTTGTAAAAGGTAATGAAAGTTTATGTGATAAAAAGGTGGGATGCTATATAAGCTATCGAGGAAGGTCGCGATTGCGTGTAATGCAAGGCAATTCAAGGATGCGTGTTGTGAAATCTCCTTTTGGTGTAGCGTACAACATAAGACATTAATGAAATTAAGAATATTTTTCATAAAATCGTGGGGTGTTACATTCTACCCCCCTTAAAATGAATTTCACCCTCAAAATTAGTCGGGGTTATAAATGGTTTACTACTTGAATGTTTCTTTAATAGAAACCCAAATCGTAAAAAGGAATACCACAACATGGCTATAAAAACTAAAATATGAAACGTAACGGTTACCCAAGTTAACTCATCAATGGGTTTTCATATAGGAGAACATAGGTGAAAATATGGATATGGAAGAAAAATCTAACCATCAAGTTCTGATGGAGAGTGGTAGAGAACATGGCAATGAAAAATACAACAGTTACAAATCCATATATTTGTGATGATCTAAGGTACCATTTGATTCATCGGATATAAGGGCACTAGGACAATATTTTTGGTTATCAATATCATTTCCCTAAAGTTGAAAAATTTGAATTAGAAGAAATACTTGCTTGATTTTGGTACAATCTCACTGTTGTTGGTGCTTTGAACAATTTCCACTTCATCTCTTAAATAAATGAAGTTTAATTTTTCATTTATGAAGTGTTAGAAGATCATGTGATAGAATTATGAGTCATTCCATCTATTTCAAACAAAAGGTTAGAAAAAGTTATCAAATATACATAAGTCCATCTCTGGTGAGGTTAATTGTATACGATTCCAAAAATGAACTTATACTTCACATATCATACCGCGTAATAAAATAAAACTAGTTTCTACTAACCAGGGACTTCCTGTAGGCCAGTGGTAGGAGATAAAGGCCATTCGCACTTCGGTTGTGGGTTCGATTCCCATAGCCTTGTCCGACGTGACGGGCTGTCGCTCGTCCTGCAGGTTGTCCTTTTTCTAAAACTACATTACTATAAAATCCCATCAATAATATCAAAAAAAATGTTCTATCCTTAATCAATACTAACTTATTTCCAACGTAATCCATTCCAATCTTTAGGCTTATCTAAGATACTTCAGTCCAAGCTCATAGTATAAGGAAAACGATTACTTGAAATGTCATCAACCAAGCATGTGAATACCATCATTTATCCCCCATATATCTTGTTGGTCACATTCCAATCATGTGAATACCTTAATCATGTATTCTCTTGAAAAATGAATACCCATTAACCCTTAGTGAAAACATGAATGCTGTCAAAAGTTAACTCCTTCCACATACCAAAATCCAAAAATTCTATATACTCAAACCATGATATAACCTTCTCCTTATATCAGTCATGAGCTCATGAATACTACCAAATATTTAATTTTCTTCTTATCCCTTCATTATGTGCATATCATCTACATTCCAAAAATATCTGAATAACCTTTCATGGATAATGGTACCATTAATCATACACTTTCAAAACTCAAGGAAAGACAATAGTGTAACAATACTTAGATGTATCTTTATTCCATAGTACCATGATATAACTTTTACAACATTACACTTGATAAACATGTAATCATTCTAATACCTTCTTAAACCATTGACCGAGCATCAACAATTATTTCATCTCACATATCATTTGTAGTCTCTTCATCATCATCAACATAAATACTACCCATACGACCGTACTGATTCTCTTCATGAGACTTTCCCTTAGGGAATTGGTTTGCATAATGTCCGTACATTCCACATTTAAAACATTTAACCATTTTTGATGTCATAGCAATACCATTATCCTCATCCATGGTGTTAACTGAACCTTTTCCGTTGCACTTACTGGATTTGTATCCTTTTCCACAGCCAAAGCATCTTCAAGTTCCCTTGAAACAATCTCCCTGATTCCTCTTCCCACATGATTTACATGAGGGAAATTGAACTTTCTTTCCTCTATGATCATCATGAAACTCTATATTTCTCTTATTATCTGAGTCGGGAAACTTACCAAAGTTGAGATTATTGATCATATTATGAGATTGATGATTATGCATAATAACGATGTTTGGACTTCCAAATCCTGTTTCGTTTGGTTTCTCATGAAGAATATCATTCCATTGTCTGTCATATCCTCCATTATAATGAATCTTCCTGTTTCCAGCCATTTTCTAAAACCCAAAAAGAATAGTGTGAGAGGAAAAAATAATGCTAGTGAAAAAAACGTAGTAAAGAGGGAACACCCTCAATATCTAACATCTTAGGTTAAATTCTAAGATCGTTACCGTAGTTCTAGGACTATATCCTATACGTATACTTAACTTTAGGTACATCCCTAGACATACCTTAGAAATATCTCTAGGGATCTCACTAAAGTTCTTGAATCCTAGTTTCCAAAGGTTGACTAAACCTTTCCTCTCATACCAAATATAGAGTCCCAAAGCTTAACGTACATGGACATTACATTGCTTTTGCGGAATACTTAGTACATAACAAAAAACACACACACAAGGACCGTAATAGTTTAGTGTCTTTGGAAACTCAGAATATAATCTTCTAATCATGGTGAAAGATCTTCAACATCTCCTATAAAGATCTTACTTTTTTTTACCTAAAACCTTTCTTTATATCCTGGGGAAAAGAAAACATAAAAGGGTGAGCTCAAATGCTCAGTAAGGGTAAACAAAAGAAATATCAATAACATCATATTCATAAGAACATAACATTTTGGATATCTTAACCTGCGAAAGAGATCATAATATCATAACATGGGATAAATCATAGTAGTGAAATGTAATCCCAATAATAATAACTTAAAACATTAAACTTTGTGTCATACACACATAATCATAGATAATCATTTCTTATTAGTCAAGACTCATTTCCAAGACTATCTTAGTGGAAAAAGTCCATTTCAGAACCGAGTTAATTCCTCGTTTCAGTTCTGTTTCACTGAACCGGTTTAACCAGTCATTCCAGCCATGTCTATCTCATGAGATATAAAATCTTTACCCAATGCATTGGAGGGAGATATAGTTCCCACCCATCTCATAATGATACCATTCATATGTGTACCACAAAATCATAAATCATTGCATAACCCATGTAATAAAAATGGGATTCTTAAACAACATGACATCATAAAAATATTCATATAAGATAAAGGAATTAATAAAAATAATTCCATCACAACATAATCAAATCAATGTAATAATAGGGATAGAAACAGAACCCTATATTATCTTATATGGAAAATAATTTTGATAAAACACTTGAACTACATTCTTGAGGAAAATATCCTTTCCACTTCAAAAACATTTTCCTTTCTTAACATTTCATACAATTTTAAACTAAAAGAAGTTGATTAAAAATAAAATTGAAAAATTTTAAAGGAAGCTTCTTGGAAATAATGTTTTAAAAATCCATTCATGCCGTATAAGTTGAAAAAACATTCTTCTCATACTTTTTCAGAAAAGTCAAAAAGCACCTCGTACGAAAAACGACAAAAGATTCCTTTCATATCTTTTACTATAAACTCACCAAAGGGTAAAAATGGATTTAAAAAATTGTAGGTGGATGGAAATAATATTACATATTGAGGAAACATGGATGTGGATGATAAAATACACCCTAGTAAATACCAAAGTATAAACAATCTTGGATAAAAATGAGATTGTGATATTTCACTTACCTTAAGTCTGATTTGCTTCGTAAGTGTCCAAAACTCCTGTATAATGATTTAAATATGCCATTTACTTATTCCAGAATCATACTCATTGTTATGATATCATATATGGTTCACTTATGACTTTATATTACCCGTTCTTTTGTAAATTCCATGTTAAAGAGCGTTTTGGGTAAAATCGTTTCATTTGTTGTCCGTGTTTTGACTTGTAATTATTCATATGATTACTTAGATCAGGATTACTTAATTCCAGAATATAAAAAATGATTTATATATAATATATATTCAGAATATACATATATATAATATATCAGTAAATGGAAATAAATACACCGTTCATGGAGACGGTAGGCCGTACGTACGCATGAACGCTATTTTCGTTTCCTTATTGAGTTGAAAGAAATAAAGTAGATGACATACATATATATACACATAAATACAGTATCATTATTATGTCATATATTTCATGATTACTTATTATATATACTTTATAATCATTCATGAATGGTTAACGTGGAGAATGAATCTCATCGCGTCGTGGAGACGGTAGTCCGTACGTACGCACGAGTGATGATATCATTCTCATGATCATGGAATTGTATTGGAGTGTATGTATACAATTTCAGAATCAATATCACTATAATATAATCATATATAGTTATTATGTACATCATTATACCCATCCAAGTAAGGTGGTGGTGGAAAATAGATTACACCACGGCGTGGAGACGGTATTCCGTACGTACGCACGCGCAGTGATTTCGTTTTTCGTAGGATGGATAGATGGTGAAATAGGGTTGTTTCATAATTATAATAACATACCAGTATATGAGTGATACTGATGTTATTACTTCATAATGAAACAACCTAAGAAGAAGAAGTGGAAGAAGAAATAAAGTTGAAAGAATCGGTAACGGACATTACCTCTTCTTTGAAGCGCCTCTTTGAGTCCTCCTCTTAGGGAACTAAAATTGGTATTTGAAGAAGACCAGGACCTCTAGGATATTTCTATGGAAGATTAGAAGATAATTTGGCAGGGTTTGTCCGTGCTTGAAGGCTCAAAATGGTGTGAGTAAGAGAGGGAGGAGGTGCCTTTTTATAAGGGAGGAGAGGAGCACCTTTGGAATAACTAAAAATATTATTTTGTTATAAAGCCAAATTCGTTTTTAAATAGATCCAAATTGATTTATTTATAAGATAAGGTGGGGATGGTTGAAATCCCCTCATCCAATAGAATTTATACAAGTTTAGGTTTCTATTTTAACCTTATCATTTAGATTTAACCTCAAGTTAAATAATTTTACTTTTACCGTGTCTTCTTGTTTCCTTACATTATAAGGTTAATAAACTTACTATAACAAGCCAAAAGAACTCCAACTTGTTTATTATTAATATATATAACCGTATCTAAGTCATTTGTACGAACCTTAGATTTTTAGGAATAAAATAGCAATTAATAATATAATATTTGTTTTAAAAACTATTTTATGTCAATTTTGACACGATTTGGTAATTGATTTTTTTGAAAATCATAACAGAATGATTAGTTAGAAAAAAGTTAACTAAATCAATAATAAAATGTCATATTAACCTAGAAAATTAGTTTAATTCATAAAGAGTCTCAAATTACATTTATTTGGGTATTTATATCATCAATTATATCAATATTTCATTAATAAGATAATTACTGCATCATCTTTGTGTCATAAATAAATTAAAATATTTAATTTATAAAAATTATAAATAAAATACGATTATGTAGGAAATATTTTTAGATTTCTAATTAATATTTATAGACAAATTTATCTTATGTATAACCATATATTAAAAATGATTTACTTATTAAACTTTGATTTTAACTATTTTTACCCTTCTTTAAATAAATTAATATTACATGTCCTAATCTAATCCATGTGGGCCTAAATGGTCATATTTTATTCCTAAGGTTGTTTTTGGTCGAATTACACTTATCCAATAGAATTAGGTCATGTGTTAGGGTAATAATAATATAATTTTTACCCTTAATTATTCTATTTACTTTTAACCGTGGTAAATAAAAGTAAAAAGTTACTATTCACCAAAAAATGTTTTCATCTAATTGAACCACATTTTAGTCCTTGATATTAACTGTGTCTCTAGGATTTTCGAAATTCCACTCATAGAAGCGGTAAAATTATGATTTTTGAAAAATTCAGTTTTTTAACTACCACTTAGTGGTTTCACTATTCATCAAAAAATGAAAGTTTCTAGAAAAATACCAAAAATTAGGCCTAAGCTATATTTGATATTTTGAACTCAAAAATGATGTATATTTTACCAAATTCAAAACATATCAGTTGCATTAATTATTTTAAAAATTAATTCCCGTCGTCAAAATAAATAGCGTGTTTTTAAGAGATAATAACTATCAAAAGATTGACACTTGTTTATGTCTGGTTTAAATGTGAAATTACATCCAATGAACAAAATTGTATTAAATTGTAAAAATATATTCTAAATATACTTTAAAACCACTCAAATTAATAATTTATCACTATTAATTATTTCGATTAAAAAAGTTTTTTTTTTAATTAAAATTTAGTAATTTTCACTATTCATCAGAATATGAAAGTTATCCGAAAAGTACCAAAATTTCAGTCTAAGCTAATTTCGATATTTCGAATCCAAAAATGAAGTCCATTTTGAAAAATAAAATTTACAAAATTTCAAAAAGTGGTTATTACTATTCATAACAGCTAGTTTTAATAATATAGCTTATCGTTGTTTAGTGAAACTCGGTATTGCATACTACACACACTATAGAGGAAGGTCGCGATTGCGTGTAATGAAAGGAAATTGAAGGATGCGTGTTGTGCAATATCCTTTTAGTGTAGCATACAACACAAGACATTAATGAAATTAAGAATATTTTTTATAAAATCTTGGGGTGTTACATTTTCTTTTATTCTACACATTCAGAGAATCCAAATTTAATACAAACTAAATGAATTGGGTTATGGGATATATTTTTTAATGTGAATAAGGTTGAAGCTTATACAGTTTAAATCAAACACTAATTGAAACCATTTAGAGTCTTTCTTGAATGTAAAGAATAAGATGAAGTTTCTATGGCAATATACATTTTCACAAACTGTTGGGATTTTCTGAATTTTTATTATTCTATAATATTTTGTTATATTTCTAGATCTAGTAACTTTAGGTTGAGTGAGTTACATTCATCCAAAATAGATCTCAAAAAAACATACAATTATATCTTCTCTAAATGAATATTATGCTCATGAAAATTCTTTGTTTCACCTATTAACATTACATTTCTTTCACTCTCTTTGATTTCATATATAGCTAAGAATTTTTAATATTCATAGAAATTATATATAGTCTCTCAAGTTCATGGAATACCTTTAAAAAAATACACAATAATATCATTGAAATTATTAATCTATAAAATAATTTATTTCATTAAAAATTATAACAAAATCATTATTTTATTTAACCAATATTGAGAGATAATTGGTTATTACGACCTTTTTATCTAATGAATATTCTATTATATCAACCTATTGGTCCAACTTTGAGTTCTCATTACAAAGTCTTATATGCATCATTATTTTTACAACAACATTAATAAGTACTATTTCATGCTACTCGTTAATTTAAACATAAAAATAACTGAGTTATTTATCATTTGTAAGCCCCCTATATCCAGTAAAGATTGATGTAATGGTATCTAATGAATCTCTTTTACCAGGTTTGATGGAATAAAAACCACTCTGATTTGTTTCAAATATTGGGTAACCATCTATATATTTTTAGTTCATTCTCAATTTTATATTTCTTCTTCTTGATTATTTTTTTAAATTACTGTAATAAACATTAGTATGAAAAACAATTATAATAGAATTTTTATTTTCTAGGTGAGATTGTTCTTCAATCATATCAAAATTTTAATTCATTAATAAAAATAAAATTCAATGGGTCTTGAAAGTAGTTCTAATTAAAGGTAACCTTGGCTTTGATACTAATTTATATTTCCAACAGGACTAGTTTTGACACCTGATTGGGGGGGGGGTGAATAGGGAGTTTCATCTTTTGACCAAAACCCTAACTATCTTGAAAAAACATTAGAATTTAACCCCTATTTTCATTTAGATCACATAGATATATTTTTTTGTTTAACATAGAAATCATTAACTCTATGCAATGAAATAAAGTAATAAAGATGTGCCTAATATTTTTAGAAGGTTTGGTAGAAAGGATTACTCCTTACCTTTACCTCAATAAAATATTATTCATTATACTCTTATGTTGATTACAATGGGTGGTGTTTCCCACAACTATGTTGCAAGAGTATCACTAGACATATAATTTCCTATCTCACACAAGAATTCCTTCTATAGATTCAAACTATGTTCACAGAGTTAGACTATGATATCCTTACATAACCTAAGTCACATTGGATATATGAAGGCCCACTATATATATGTAAGAGTTTCTTTTAAGTTCTAATTTTAAGTAAGTCAATAGATCTTCAAAATATGCTTCAACATCAATGTATTATATTTTCATTAACACTAGAATAGATTATTCAAATTCTAGATGATCATTAAGGGTACTATGTAACTTTTCCACTACTTGAAACTCAACCTTACCAACTTCCTCACTCACTGATCTTCTATGATCTATAAATCAAATAGCTCCTCATTTACTGAATGATCGACATCAATAAATAAAAAAATACATAGAAGTTTGGACTTGTGCTAATTTTATTATACCCAAATTGTACTACAATTTATATCATATAAATATATTCTTCTTACTTTAGCTTTAATACCCATAAGATAACCGGCTTTAACACAGCCTCAAATCCCTCTTCTTCTTCTTCTTCGAGGGTGTTTTTATAATAAATCACACATCAAAACACTTGGATATTACATTCTCAACCTGGTCCTCTATATCCATCATATTATTTATATATGTTGGTGACCAAAAATTAGATCAAACCAGTTTGGAATATAAAATATTCCCACCTAATTTTATTCCCACAATCCTTAATTAATTTCTCACATTTTTCATAAGAGTGATTCTGTCATGATGATCATATTTATTTTATATCAAATAACCATCCCCTATGAATTTAGAGGATTTCAATCTTCCTTTTAATTTTAATTTGTTATTTCTAAATAATCTCTCAACCAAAATCCACATTCTAGAGTCTTCAAGTATCCTTGATATCTCCTTGTATTCTCTTCTCAAACTCTAAAATACTTAGATGAAATCCATAACTAGAATCATTTTTCTTAGTATAGATAAATTATAAAAAAAACATTTATGAGATAGTATTTTATTTTATACCTTTATAAAAAATTAGTTATTCTAAACATATTATTATTACTGAAATAATCGTAAGATCTTATTAAACCAATAGAATCACATAATGTTTTACAGCTCCACTGGTATTTTGGAATTTTCTATAGAAGGCTCGACTCACTCAGTTTTCCTCAATTAGATGTCTATCCTAAATATAATTCAATATAACCACCCATAGAATGATTATACAACATTACATGTGTATCATGTTTTATAATTCCATATATCATTCATTAATGACAAATCTTTATACTATTAAGATCATTATAACCCAGTACACGAATCTTAATATGTTTCTCTATTTCCAGGTTTGAGAAACCTTAAAGAATATATTTAGTCTTAATTTAATTCACATAAATTAATCTAAATGTTTTATTTTCATTATAATATCTTGGTTCTTGGCTCTTCATAGAATCATGATGTTCAAATTTATTAGGAACAACATCATCATCAATAAATATTATTTCAACTTAATTCTAGAATTTATTTTTTAAATATGTATTTAAATGATACATAACTCAATTTTTATTGATTTTCCTTAAGTCAACTTTAATATTAGTACTTTTAATTCCTAAGCCTATATCACACATTATTTTTCATTTTTGGATCATTCAAAAATATATCAAGTGTCATCCCATTCAATTTATTTTTTAGATGTAGTATTTGGAAATATCATCATTTTTTATAAATAAATCTCCATTTTTCACGAATTATTGGATAAAATTAATGTTAATGAAGATAAAAAAAATTATTGAAGAGAAAAAATGACCAACCTATCGAACACTTTTATCACTCAGATCAACCACATGACTTAATTATTAACTACATGACCAACTAATCAACTGTAATAATAAACTCAAATGATACCATAAAGCATTCTCAAATTTCTTCAATGTGTAATATTGACAGTAAGAGTAACTAATAAACAAAAACACCTTTATCGACCACATTAATTTATGATCAACTACATGTTCAAATAAATTTCCATGGAAAATAATCTCGGGGCACTGTATTGACCACATCACATAGCGGGGGCACCTCAAGAGTGCAATGGGTTCGATGGAAGATGCCACCTATAGGTTTGAAACTCAATACTAATGGGTCCTGTATCTCAGGAATCATGTAAATTGGAGGGGATGTCTTTAATTCTAAGGGCTTGGTCATCTTGTCATACACTTCTCACTTTGGGGAAAACTCTTCCCTTCAGGCAGAGGATGTGGATTTACTCTCTGGTCTCTCACTTTGCTGATGGGGGACCATTGTTATTTTGGAAGCTTAAAATGATTCTTTGATACTTATAAAATTAATGAATGAAACTAATTCTATAACATGGTCGATCAACCACACCATCATAAAATTTTGAGGTCATCCCTCTAACAACATTCCTTTGAGGCACACTAGGTGTGAGGGTAACATTGTTACTGATCATCTGGCATCCTTAGCAGTCCAAGATGCTGGTGTCTCTTGCTTTTATAACATTATGTGTTTTGAAACTGAGGGTGTTAATATTATTATAGTGTATTCCCATAGTTCACACTACATTATTCCCCTTAGGTCCCTTCTCTCCTTGTTTTTCACTTATTCGTTTCATTCATATTTTCAATAAAAATATGATAATGATGATGACATAGAGAACTGACCGTATGGGAAAACCTCAATTGATCACGATTTAGTGGATCAGCCATAAGACTTGATATATCAACCACATGAATTATCTGATTGAACTCATGGAAAACTAATTAAGTTTTAACTTTATTTACCTCATGAATTAAGACATAGCCTAATTTTTCACTTTTTTGTCTAAGTCTATAACAACTTCAATAAATATTAGGTCTTATCCAAACAAAATACAACATATATAAACATTCCCAAAAAATTTATACACAATGATTTCATTAGTATCTCAATAGGATGACCTTCTCCCATATCAAAGGTCTTCATAATCACCAATGATCTAGACTTATAAATCTATTTGAAACCTCTTATTGAAATTGTTTAATGAAGCCCACATTTCCTCTATTCCAAAATATTCTAGACAATAATTAAACTATTTATTCAACACTTTGATGTTTTCCCCAAAAATCTAATATTATCAAATAATATAATTCATAAGATACTACTTGAAGCTATATAACAATATTTTTAAGAAGTAGAAGCTAATTCTTTATACCATTATTAGCATATGAAACTGAATTTTTATTTCTACTAGAAACATTTTAATTCTCATTTTCTCATTATTCATGGGAAGAACCTTAAATATCCTTGTAATTGGTGGATGCACCAATACATCCCCAAAGTATCCTAATTTTTTTTACATAAACATTAATAATAAACCCCAGAACACTTCATATGGAACTTTATCTCTCATGAATTAAATACTTTAATTTATAACCCTTTTTGCGAACTTTTAGTGAAATACTCTTTGGGTTCATTAAAAAAGGGGAGAATAGTTCATAATATATTTCTTGGGATAATTTACATGTATTGAGACATAACTAAGGGAGGGGGAACTCTTTCTAATTGACAAGAAGGGAACAATATTATGCTAGTGTTTTAAATTGGGGGATATTATTTAACTATTTAATCTGGTGGATTGGTTTTTAGGATTTTTTTTAGGTGATATTTAAAATCACGAGAATCACTTATGTGTTTTCATGAGCTTCATTTCATTTAACTCTATCTTCTTATAGTGATCTTTACTAAAGTTGGACCAGAGATGATGATTAGAGAATAAATAATGAACCCCTAAAGGAAAGAGATTCCAAAAGTGGTACATGTCATATTTTATCTATTCTAAATTTTTACAATAAAATAATTTTTGAATCTATTTTTTAATTTTCAACAAACCCAAAAGGGGATTTTGTTACCAAAAACCCCTTTTGAGATTTTTTGTGTCTTTATTTTTTGAAAATTGTATGCCAAAGATGTTTTCATGTTTCCCAAAAGAGCTTCAAAATTCTTGCAGAAGGATATATAATATTTTGAAGAAAATGGAAAATTTTTATATCCAAGACAAAGGCCATTCCACAATATTCTTTATTTCATAGTGATCTATATGATATGGGAAAAATTTAGTTTCTGATTTGGATAATTGCACCATTGAAGTTTCTTTTTTATTGTGGAAGGTTTTTTATTGAAAACTGTTAAAGGACCAATATATAAGGTATCAAAAGGGAACTTCATAAGGTTTCTATACTTTAATATTTTGAATAAAATAATCCTTTTCACAATATAGGAACTATTAAAATTGAAAAGGGTCTAAGGTGATATCTCGTGACTCTGCCAAACTTTTTACCTCTACTCTATCATAAAGGCACTATACCATAAATTATTATATGAAGATCTTAGGTTTTTTATTCAAAGTGTTGTAACATAATAATTATTTCCATGTCACAAAGGGATTTTGGATGAATTTATATGGACCATACATTTTAGAGAGGTCCACTAGATAGTGGTTATCCATGTCATAATGGATGAATAAGAAGAATTTAATTGCTCGGGTGATTTTAAGAACATTACACTATATAGAAAGTGAGGCCCCACAATTATATTAGATATTAAGAAATATTTAAAAAATAATATTGAAATCGTGTGGGAATTAAATATAATATTTTATACTTGATTTCATTGATCTATTTTTTTATTGATTGCTACACTATAGAAAATGTGTCCACACTATATAAGTTTTAAATTCAAGACATTCAACATTATGGTAAAGGGTGGAACACTACGGTTGAGGTGTCTTCAAATGAAGTTCCATTTGGCATGTGATTTTGTTTATTATTAAAAGATAATTTCAATATATTTTTTGTTAGTGGACATATAGGAATGGGTGAGGATTAGAGAATCCACCCAATAAAGTTATTAAGAATCTTCCAATGTCTGCAGGTAAAGATAATGAAGTTTAATACCACTAAAATTTCCAAGAAAGTTTCTTATGTTGTTTATTATGGTTGGAAATGAAATTATCAGAGCGAGAAACACAAAATATCAGGTAATTTAAGGATATTATATTCATGAGAAATAATTTCTAATGTTTATAGAAGTGTTAAAGTTAATCCTACAACACGTTAGAGAAATTATACTGAAGTCGGTGATTTTGAGAGCTTGATGATCTTTTTTTAAGGAAAGAATGGTTGGATGAGAAGACCAAGAAAACATCATAGCTAAATAAAATTATCGAGTACTCAAATTAATGTTAACCAACACTTGGATGAAGGTTTGAATATTTTGAGTGAAGGATAATAGTATTAAATTAGTGAGATATATGAAAATACTCTATCTTTTTTATCTTATATAATACAAAGTTTTAGAACATGATAAAAAGACTATGTATTTATTATAATAATTTTATAATAATTTGGAGATATTTTTAAGTGATTTGAGATGTTTAATTAGGAATATAGATGATTTAAATATGAGCAATGTTGATGTTAAGGAATCTACAATTATTGTTCTTGAGATGTAGTTTGAAAAATTTGAAAATACATTTTTCATACGTGTTTGTAATTAATTTTATCTATTTGAGTCTCCATAATATATTTTAGATACACATAAGATGTTTGAACCATGTGTATGTAATTTCATCTATGTATAGGATAATGTGCATTCTTTAAGTTATATAATCTGTGCATAAGTGAATTATTCCATGTGTGTGAAGTTTTTATCATATGATATTTTGGAGCCCCATGTATGAATATTAATATTTTAATAATAAATTTGTTCCTCATATTAATATATATATATATATATGCATTTGATATTTCAATTTTCAATTTTTTTTGAAAAAGTAGGTCTCGTAATATATTTAAAATAAATATGATATTTGTTCCTTATATGATGATTTACTTAGAAGATTTTTTTAAAAAATTTATATTATATGATTTTATTCTTCGAGATTTAATATCTGTAGAACAAAATTTATCAAGATGTTTCTTATGAAAATTTTCATTGTTCAAAACATCAAAAAATTAATATTATACATGAAATAGATTTTTAAGTACCTTATCTTAAATTTATGGAAAGAGAATAATAAATAAAGATGTATTTTGAGAGAATTTTAATTTTTATAAATATGAGTTTCTATAATTTTTTAATTCTGATAAAAATAAATTATAATTATTCTGGTGAAAATAAGAAATTTTTATGATATAAAAAATTAAATGTGATAATGTTGGGTAGGAGTGAGATGATATCGGGATGATTTTTTCAAGGGACTAAAGTTCACACTAATGAGTTTTTGTGTCTCCAAAATATTGATGAAAATGAGTCAAGCTATAGAATATATTATATTATAAGTTTTAAATTTCCATGTTGCTTGTTATTTGAAAATTTTAGTTGAGGTTTTTTGCAAGAGAATTGAGACTGTAGAATAATCTATATGATCTACTTGGCCAAGAAATATATAATGAAGAAGTGAAGGTTACTTCTAAAAATTACATGGAGACAATGGTTGTGGATACAAAAAGTTTGTTGGGATCATGGAGCACTTCCACATACAAACAAATGTTAATGATCATGGAAACTGATTTTAATGGGATATTTTTGATGTTTTAAATATTTGAAAATAAAATATTAGTGACCTATGTATATATAAAAATGAATTATAGAGAAGATATTTTCATTCATGTATCAAGATTTGAGTTGAGTTTGAAGAACGATTGAACTCGAGATGAAGAAGATAATGTCAAACCTATACTAAATTAAAGATCTACTGAGTATCAAAGATAAAGGAGTAATTAGTATTTGATAATAATTATATGATATAATTAGTTTTACAATACAATTAGAATAATAAGAATAATAATAATAGAGGAAAGACTAACCGATTGCGCATGAGTTTATTCTTGGGGTCGATCCTTTCAGAGTTTAGGAGATATTTGATTTCAGAAAATTAAAGGAGATCTAATAAGTGAGAAATCTATGTGGACAGTTCCAATGATTATTTATGATGTTTATATTTTAAATGGACTTAGTTGTATACACTTTTGTTGAAGTATTTATAGAATTAAAAGAACTTATGTTGAGAAGAAATAGATTAGTCTTGTTGATGTAGAAGAATCCTATGGTAAACATGATCAAATTATAGGAGTGTAAAATAAATAAATTCATATATATTATGAAAGTCCATAAAATCTATGGGAATCATACTATGAAAGTATATCAAAATGTGAATAAATGAATACTATCATAAGATGTTGAAGGAGGTCTAGTGAGAAGCTGCCAAGATAAGTCATGGGATAAACATGAAATTGTATACATAGTGGGACTCTATGTAGGTATGATAATCACCAAACCATTATATTAAAAATTTTATTATAGTGGAGAAATAATTATTCGGTAAAATAACTAATCATGTAAAGTATTTTAACTTTTATTCAAAACTTGTAAAAAACCACATGCTCATTTTTTTTCATTATTTGAATTGCATGTGGTATGATCACTTAGTTAAAGAAAAATTGAACCAACTATTGTAATTGGTAAAAACTGTTCATAATAAAAGGGGATTAAATATTTAAATAATTTTTAGTAATTGGAAAAATTATTCCCCTCAAAATTAACCCCCTCTTAGGTGTCTGCACTAATACTAATGGAATTTCAACTGGTATCAGATCAAAAGTTCCAATTTGGTTGGATATAAATTTATTTTCATGGGTATTTTTTTCTGAGTTGATTATGTATATATTTTAATAGTTTGAAAAAGAGAATCTAAAAGATTAAATATATTTTATTCCTTTTACTAAAAATTTTAATGTCTCTCTAAATACAATAGAAAATAGGTAAAATAAAGATGTTAAAAACTGATAAAAATATCAAGAGGGAAAGAAGAAACTCCACTAGATAAAGTTGGTCAAAGTGGATATAATATTTCAATATGTGACAATAGTGATGGGATTAATTTCATTGATAACCAGTACTGTGAGGTTCAAATTTATTTAAAAAAGTTCATCTGTAAAAATTTCATCATATATTTCAGTTTATTAAAGATATAGAAGGCGAAAAATCTTAATTGATAGATGATGTAAATTTTACACAAATATCATTGAAAGGATAATTATATAAATGTAATTACCATATCAATGTATTGAAGGAAAATGATACATATTTATTTTTTTAAAATGGATAAATTATCAATGGAAGAAGAGAACTTTAAATATTTTATTCATGAGAAAGATTTTGTTCTCAAGTTCTGTGAAGATTGGTTCCATGCTTTGGAATAATCTCACAAGGTTACACATGAGGTCATGAAAGATCCATTGGAATTAAAAATTTTGAAGAATCAATGACATTAAAAAATATCTAAGGTATAGTGTAAATTTATGTGAGGATTGTATTTATAATTTTAATAAGGATTGTGAATATGGATTCAAATAATTTTGGTTGAAAAATATTCCCTCAACATGAAATTATTAGAGTTTTATAGATAATTGAAAAATATAGAATCAATATCAGATTGAACTTCCCAAATATTTGACAAGATATTTGCTTCTAAATTGGTATTAGAGGTATTTTCCCCTCAAAATAGATTTATACTAGGGGTAAATGTATTGTGATAACATGGGGAAACCACCCACCTTATGCTCATTGATTATGGTATCAAACTCCCTTGATAAATCTGGAGTGTTAACTCTATTTTTTCTATAATTATTGGATAAATTCAAATTCTATTCAAATGTGGTGAACCAAAAATTCTACAAAACCCACTGAAAAATTTGGGGTGGGTGTAAGAATGTATATGAATAGAATACAACAAAATAAATCAAAAATTATTGGTGAGACAACATCAAATTTTCAAGGTAATCAAGTATAAAAATATACACAGTCCACACCTAAATTGAAGAGAATATGATTTCTAGGATTCTATTTGTATTTCTAGAGGTTTGGACATATAACCATTGAATTTAGGAATAATTTTTCAACAATATGATGTTTATAAGGACTTTAGTGAGAGTGAGTGATTCTGAAACAAAGAATAAACCTTCTAGAAAAAAAACATAGAATATAAATAATCTATCCATGAGAAAAAATTTGAAATCCTAGAAATATTTCATAAATATTTTAATATTTATGGTCACTCATATGATGAATTCTACTAATATCATCCTAGATTAATTCTTATTCTCATGAAAAGATAGGACCAAATTAGAAAGGAAATCATGTGAAAAAAGGAAGTCTTCCTTGGCATATAATTTGAAAATGAATATTGGAAAGGAGGATTTTACTATAGAAAGAGAGGAAACCATGGATCTGTGTAAATAAGCTATTAAAATGAAAGTTATAAGGATAAATATAGAAAAAAGGATTCAATTCATAAACTGGATAAAAGAATTGGAATGGTTTTTAACACTCCTTGTGAAAAGTTATATAGGATTCCTAATATGGGAAACTCAAAGATAAGTGAAATAGTGAAAGAAAGGTGAAATCTATCTAGGAACAATCCAATAAAGTGTATGATAGTACTAACAGATCAAAAAGATTTAGTAAAGAACAAAGAGAATACATTAGTGGTTTTAAGTTCCACATCTACTGAAACAAAGAATAATTACACACCTATGGAGAAAGATGAGAATATAGCTAACGAGTGTTTGATTATATGAAATGATCTGTTAGAGAAGGATAAAAATAAAGAGTAAGATAAAAATAATAAGAGTGCTCTATTTTTCCATGTGAATAATCGATATCCAACTAAGAATAAACATGAAATAGAAAAGAAGACCTTTATGGTTAAGGGAGAAAGTATCAAGAAATTTAAAGAGAAAGGACTATTAAAATAGTATTAAAATTTTCAACCCTAAAAGAATAGAGTATTGGGGTTGAGATAGATGTATCAATCCCAGTGATACAATTAGGGAGCAGTGGAATAACCACCTTATTCACAAATTACATTAGTTGTAAATTCTTGTAAAGTGAATAGAAGTTGATGAATGAAATTAAATGAAGTATGTTATGATTTTAGTACAACATTGAAGGATAATACATCATGGTGAACTAAATATTCAACAATTATCATTAATCAGCTACTAGAAAATTCTTAAGTAATATATTTATAATAAATCTAAAATAGTGAATGATTATAGAGAGAAACTATAAGGGGGGATACCAAGGAGAAGTATGTTGCCAGAAAATTAAATTTTCTTTAAAAACCTAGAAATCTAGATAATCCTAGTAAAATATTATGTTTGAGGTATATTGATCACTATCCAATCTCTATTATGTTTTATGATTTTTTGTAATCATTAAGGAGGAGTGATTTTCTAAAAAAATGAGGAAGTGAAATAAAATTCAATTAGATATTCTGATGGGTTTGTTAAGATTAATGTGGGTATATATTCAATCTTGATTTTTTGGTAAATACCTAAAAAAGTTGAATTCTTATTTGATACTAGAATAAGAAATGTGAATGGGAAACTTTTTTGCTTTGGTAAACTCCCTAAGGATTTTTCATTAAGCTAGCCCAATTATACATAGAGTTGATTTAGTTTGGTCTTATTGCAAATAAACATGTCCACCCATACTTATTTCAAAAGTTATGGAAAAAATATATCAAGTAAGAGATATGAAATGAAAATAGAAAAACCAATTAAATACGATGTTTTTTAATTTCAAAAGACTATGATGGGAAACATTCCCTCGGAAGTCCTCCCCTTGGATCTAATGGAAGGATGGACATTTAATGGTAGTGAAAAACCTTTTCCTATTATTTATATATTTTCATTAAGGTGGAGAGGAAATTGGGACTTATATTTGAATATATTCATTCATCTAATGCATATGGAAGTTCAAAGTATTGAAAACAAATCTAAAGGGGGAGATTAAAGTTCCCTTTCATATGTGATTGTGTTTGTTTTCAATAAAGTATCTCAACATATATAGGATTAATGTGCATGGAGGAATTATTGAAGATTATAGTATCTTACCACTGAATAACTTAATAATTTTCCCTTGTATATGGTTAAAGGAAAATGGAATTGAATTCCCTTAGATGTTTAATGTGAGTATCTTATATTGGAAATGGTGTTTTTAAAATTAGGTTGCTTGTTGAATATACCCAGATATCTGATGACTAAATGTGATGTTCTTCATGTGAAATAATGGATGGTAATGATTGAAGTGTTTCATTATTTTCTAAATTCAATTAGAGAAATTAGTGTCAATATGTCTACATTGAGATCTTTAAGATCTATGTTTATTGAAAGAAAATAAGGATTATAATTCCAAGAATCCATCCTTGGTTACTGTTGTGATTAACTTCTCAAATCATTTCTAAACAACAAATGGATGGAATTTTGAAGAGATGGGAAAATATATAGAAGTATAACGGTAGTGATCTATGTGAAATTACTCTATTATGAGTATCATATATTCTGAAAGGATTTGAAACTATCTAATAATAATTTGGAATTAATCTAACATATTTTAGAATCATTTTGAACTATTCTGATGTGATTTGAGTAACTTGATAAGGGACTTAATATATTTTGAATATTCTCAAAGTTGATTTAAATAAATTTTGTATTAATATCCTAGAGCTTCAATTTTTAAAAATAGAAAGGTCACTTCTCATACATATACATATCTTAACATGTTCGTAACTAATTGAATATATGCGAGTAACTTTTGAGATATCTAAGATATGGATAAGAAGTTTGATCCACATATATATAATTAGATCTATGCATAATAGAAAATGTAATGTGTATGTAATTTCATCTATTTATAAGTGAATTATGATGTGAATATGATGTTTTCCTTGTATGATATTTTTCATCTTAACATAAGAACATTTATCTAAATGTAAGATATTTGTGTCTCATAAAATGATTCAGATATTTGTATGAAATTTAAGTTTGTCTCATTTTAGAAAATGATGATCTCATAATAAATTTAAATTTAATATGATATTTTTCCCTTATAATATGTTTTATTGAACCATTTTTGAAATTGTATTTTATGATAAATGAGTTTTCAAATATTTAATATCTGAAGAATGAAATCAATTAGGATAATGCTTAGCTATTTTCCATGGATCCAAACATCAAAAAATTAATGTTATATTAGAATTAAATTTTTATGGAGTTTATCTTCAATGTAATAAAATAGAATATCATAGAAAGAATGATTTTTAGAGACTTTTGAAGTTTTAAATGTTGAGTATTCAAAAATTAATTATTTCTAATGAAACTCAATTAGGAAGATATTGATGCTGATCTCAATTGTTTTAGATATCTCAAAGAAATCATGATTCATTATGGGACTAATTGAGATTAAATAGTGTAGAGTTTTTTGAGGGTTTCAAATTGAAGGTGATTAATTTTTGGGTATCTAGAATATTGATTAAAATGAGTCTAATCGAAAGATAGTTTGGTATATATATTGTTACAAACATGTTGATTATTTTTTGCAGACTTTAGTTGAGATTCCTATGAGAAGTTAACTAAGTCTATATAATAATATAGAATATATTATAAACTAATACAAAGATAATTAGGTAGAGAAAATGTTAAGGGTACTCTAGGAAATTCTCATGATACAATGAATGTCGGTACAAAAGTCACAATGGGATCATGCAGTACTCCCTTGTATAGTAAATTTAGTTAGGATCATGGGAATCTTTTTTGATTGAATATTTTCTATGTTTTAAATTTTGGAATATAAAATTTCGGAAACATAAGTATAAAAAAAATTGTAGAGAGATAAGAGTTATTCATTCATGTATAGAGTCCTACATTGTGATTGAAGAACCATATAACACTTTTGGAAAAAATAATGTTGATCATGTATTGAATTAAATATTTGATGGGTATTGAAGTTGATAAAAGATATAGGAGAAGACCATTATTCTTAGATTTGATCAGTGTGTTGATACAATGAGGATAAGAATAAGATGAAGCACAAAGGAAAGACTGACCATATATGCATGAGTTTATTCGTGGTGTTAATCCTTTTAGAGTTGAGAAGGTTCTGGATTCAATAGAATCCCAAGAGATCAACTGAGTGAGAAATTTAGGTGAGAAATTTCTTCGAAGATCTATGAAGTTTATCTATAATAGAGACCCATTTTTATACACTTTTCTTGAAAACTTTATGGCATTTGAAAACCTTGTATTAAGAAGAATAAGGCCAGTATTATTGATGAAGAAACATTCTAGGTTGAACTGTTATCAACCTCAAGAAGGATCATGAAATAAAAAACTTAATATACATGGTGTGATGCTATAGAACCTATGGGAATCATGGTATATAGGGAAATAAAAATGAAACATTTTGAATATAGTGAGAAGCTATTGAAGTAAGTCTTTTGAAAACATGGCAAGATAAGTCCTATGAGAATTAGATAAGTGTATATATAATAGGGATATGTGAATGTTTTGTAAACAATAAACCATTATATTCATCCTTTAATTATATTGTATAAACCATGACTGAGAAAAACACACACTTATGGAAAGGAGTAGGGATTTAATATAAACCATGTAAAATTAATGTGTGCTTTATTTATTTTCATTACCTTTATTACATGTGTTATGATTTATTTTTGAAACATTAATTCATAAAACTATTCTAATTGGAAACAGAGGTTCATAACCAAATGGGGTTAATGATTTAATGAATATTTGGTAATTGGTAAAAATTATTCAATACCTGATTCACCCCCTCTTAGGTGTCTATAATGATACTAAGAGAACTTTAATCCAATTACAGCTGGAATTGAAAAACTATTAGATGGAATATAATCCTAGGGTTTTACTTGTTATAAATTTCATATTAAGACCAAATTAAGATATTCACACGTGGCATTATCTCAGTGGATTTGGGTAAGGATAATTAATCCTAACAATTGGATTTTGGGTTGGATTCTATGTAAATTATAAAAACAATTTATACGAGTTCTATAAAAAATACAAAAATAGTGGAATAAAAATCAAAGAGATGAGGAGGAGTTCTAGACATGGGGATGGAAGGTTTGAAAATAATTAACAGTACTGGAATTTTATCCTTTACCAACTATTCAAAACCATTGGTAAAGGCTGGGAAACTGTTGGTATATTATATACCAGTGGTTTCCCAAACTGTGGCGAAGTAAGCCGTTGATGTAGGCTTATACTAATGGTTCTTTGTAAACCATTGGTATATGTGTTAAAGTAAGAGATATACGAACAGTTTCACAAACCATTGGTATATGTTACCCATATACCAATGGTTTAGAACCATTGGTATATAGTGTACAATATATATCCAAAGGATATACCAATGGTTTTCAAAAATGTTGGTAGAAGTTTATACCAATGGTTATAATAAAACTGTTGGTATAATATAAATCAAAAGGCTATAACAACAGTTTTGAAAAATGTCAGTATAAGTCTATACAAATGGTTTAGAAAACCATTGGTATACAAATGCTACAGCTTCACATCAGCCAGCAGCCTCCTCGAACCTACAACTCCCCATGACCTGTAAAAACACATACAGCCAGAATCCAAAAGCCTACATGGGATGTTTAAAATTCATCAAGAATTCAGAAATTTTTAAATTTAAAATTCATTCCTCACTCAAACAACAACACTAGAGAAAAATCAATAATCCAGTACATCCAAAATCCAACACATCCCTAATTGAAATGTAATAACACCCATAACACCAACAAAAAATTAAAATCCAATACATCTCGAATCCAATACACATAACATTATTCAAAATTTAGAATTCATTACCAATATAGCCAGAATCCAATATATCCAGAATTCAGAAATTTATAATTGAAAAGCAATAACACCCATAACAGTATTCAAAATTTAGAATCCACTCCTCACTCAAACCACAACACCAATACACACTAGAGAAAAAGACTACATGTTATAGGAAGCACATGGTATGTTTAATCATGGTCTTGGGTTGACTATCTTAAAACCAACAGAAAAACTTAGGTAGAGTAGACAAGGATCATGATACCCATAAGATAAAAAATGATAGTGGGCTTGTTATTAGACCGAGGATGAGTTATAATAAGGACAAGGGATGTTTATATTCCTCTAATGACTATGTATCCATGTATAAATGGTTCCTGATGTGTTAGTGGGAAACATTATCTAATCTTGACATATGATATGGGTTACAAGAATATCCTCCATGTTTTTCATAGACTTTTCAATTGGAATAAGGGGGTATGTGGCCAATTGTAATTTGGTCTCCTAGGTGTGATGTGAGATGAATCCCCATTTTGGGTAGTTGGTATGAATATTCCATTGTGTATTTGGTATTGGGTTCCCAAAGGGACTTTGGTTTGGTCATAGAACCCACTGTTTGAGGATGAGATTAGTGTATTAAATGTCATGTGTTTTAGAATAGGGGTAGGAGTTCCTCACATGAGAAGTGGATTGTTTAAGGCTAAACCATAGATCCTTGTGCTAAAGTATCAACAGAATCTGAAAACGTTTGGTCGGTTTTCTGTATGCAAGTTGTTGTTTTCACTTAAAATCCTATCCATTTAAAATAAAAGTGAGAAATTTTGAGTGGTGCTGGCCACACCATGCCTTAGATTGACGTGAGGTTTACTCGTACATGTCACAAATGACCCGTGGATCTTTTTCCTAAAGTATCAACAAAATCCAAATGCGTTGGGTTGGTTTTCCATATGGTAGTTGTTGTTTTCACATAAAATCTTGTCCATTTCAAATAAAAGTGAGAAACTTTAAGTGGTAACGGCCACACTATGACTCAGATTGAGGTAGGGTTGACTCATACACGTCAGAAATGACCCATGGATCATTTTCCTAAAGTATCAATAGAATCCGAATCCGTTTGGTTGGTTTTTTGTATGCCAGTTGTTGTTTTAATTTGAAATGTTATCCAATTCAAATAAAAGTGAGACACTCTGAGTTGTACTAGCCACACCATTCCTCGGATTGAGGTGGGGTTGACTCGTAAATGTCAAAACTGAACCATGGATCCTTGTGATAAAGTATCAACACAATCCAAATACGATTGTTTAGTTTTCCATATGCCAGTTGTTTTTACATAAAAGGTTGACCATTTTAAACAAATGAAAGACACATCGAGTGATACCGGCCACACCGTTCCTCTGATTGAGGCAAGGTTGACTCGTATATGTCACATATGACCCATAGATCATTTTTCTAAAGTATCAGTATAATCCGAATGTGTTTGGTTAGTTTTTCGTATTCCAGTTGTTTTCACATAAAATGTTGTCCATTTAAAATAAAGGTGAGACACTTTGAGTGGTACCAGCCACACCATGACTTGGATTGAGGTGGAGTTGACTCGTACATGTCACAAATGACCCATGGATCCTTGTGAAAAAGTATTAACACAATCATAATATATTTGGTTGGTTTTTTGAATGTTTGTTGTTTTTACTTGAAACAGTGTCCATTTTAAAAAAAATAGAGACACTTTGAGTGATATCGGACACACCGTGCCTCAGATTGAGGCGGGGTTGGTTTTTACTCGTAAAAAATGACCCATGGATTGTTTTCATGATGTATAATTACAATCAGAAAACGTTTTTCGGTTTTCCATATGCAAGTTGTTCTATTTACTTAAAATCTTGTCCATTTCCAATAAAAGTGAGATAGTTTTAGTGGTACCATCCACACCGTGCATCAGATTGAGGTGGATTTCACTTTTACACGTGACAATTGACCCATGGATCATTTTCTAAAGTATCAACAGAATCCGAATGTGTTTGGCCATTTTTCTGTATGCAAGTTGTTGTTTTCACTTAAAATCTTGTCTATTTCAAATAAAAGTGAGATAGTTTGAGTGGTACCGGCCTCACCATGCCTCGGATTGAGGTGGGGTTGACTTTTACATGTCACAAATGACCAATGGATCGTGTTCCTAAAGTATCAATAGAATCCAAATGCATTTGGTCAGTTTTTCGTATGCTAGTTGTTGTTATCACTTAAAATGTTGTCCAATTCAAATAAAAGCGAGACACTTTGAGTGGCATCGGCCACACCATGCCTCTGATTGAGGCGGGTTGACTCATACATGTCAAAAATGAACCATGGATCATTTTTCTAAAGTATCAACACAATCCGAATATGATTGTTCGGGTTTCTATATTCCAATTGTTTTTACTTAAAAGGGTGTCCATTTTAAACAAAAGAAAGACAGTTCGAGTGATACCAGCCACACTGTGGCTCAGATTGAGGTGGGGTTGACTCTTACACATCACATATGACCCATGGATCGTTTTCCTAAGGTATCAATGCAATTAGAATGCATTTGGTCAGTTTTTCATATTCTAGTTGTTGTTTTCACTTAAAATGTTGTCCATTTCAAATAAAGGTGAGACACTTTGAGTGGTACCGCCCAAAAAGTGCCTCGTATTGAGGTGAGGTTGACTCATACACATCAAAAATGACCCATGGATCCTTGTGCTAAAGTATCAACACAATTAGAATCTGTTTGGTTGGTTTTCCAAATGTCTGTTGTTTTTACTTAAAATAGTGTCCATTTTAAACAAAAGAGAGACACTTTGAGTGATACCGGCCGCACCGTACCTCATATTGAGGCGAGGTTGACTCATACACATCAAAAATTACCCATTGATCGTTTTCATGAAGTATCAATAAAATCATAAAGAGTTTGGTCAGTTTTACATTTGCAAGTTATTGTTTTCACTTAAAATCTTGTCTATTTAAAATAAAAGTGAGACAATTTTAGTGGTACTAGCCACATCATTCCTCGGATTGAGGCAAGGTTGACTCGTACACGTCACAAATGACCCATGGATCTCTTTCCTAAAGTATCAGAAGAATATGAATGTGTTTGGTCGGTTTTCCATATGCAAGTTGTTGTTTTCACTTAAAATCCTGTCCATTTCAAATAAAAGTGAGACAATTTGAGTGGTAGCAAACACACCGTGCCTCAGATTGAGGCGGGGTTGACTTGTACATGTCAAAAATGACACATGGATCGTTTTTCGAAAGTATCAATAGAATCCGAATGCATTTGGTTGGCTTTTCGTATTCCATTTGTCGTTTTCACTTAAAATGTTGTCCAATTCAAATAAAAGCGACACACTTTGAGTGGTACCAGCCACACTGTTTATCAGATTGAGGCGAGGTTGACCCCTACACGTCAAAAATGAACCTTGGATTCTTGTGCTAAATTATCTACACAATCTGAATACGATTGGTCAGTTTTCCTTATGCCAGTTGTTTTTACTTAAAAGGGTGTCCATTTTAAACAAAAGAAAGACACTTCGAGTGATACCGGCCACACTATGCCTCAAATTGTGGTGGGGTTAACTCATACATGTCACATATGACTCATGCATCATTTTTTCTAAAGTATCAACACAATCTGAATGTGTTTGGTTGGTTTTCCGTATGTTAGTTTTAGTTTTCACTTAAAATGTTGTCTATTTCAAATAAAGGTGAGACACTTTGAGTGGTACCGGCCACACCATTCCTCTTATTGAGCCGGGGTTGACTCGTAATGTCACAAATTACCCATAGATCCTTGTGCTAAAGTATCAACACAATCAGAATATGTTTGGTTGGTTTTTCGTATGTCTTTTGTTTTTACTTAAAACAGTGTCCCTTTTAAACAAAATAGAGACACTTTGAGTGATACTGGCCACACCGTGCCCTATATTGAGGCTGGGTTGACTCATAGACATCAAAAATGACCCATGGATCGTTGTCCGGAATTATAATAAAAAAGGGGTGTCTAGGGGAGTACGAGTTGTCCAGGTGGGTGAGGGGTGTCCAGGGGGTGGGGGCTGTCTAGGGGAGGGGTGAATCAGTAACAACAAATTATCAAGTAAACTTTTTATAATTTATAGATAAAAAAATGAAGATAATGTGACCTACCTAAACACACATATATTTAGGAACAACAAATGAATAAACATTAAAGGTCAGTAATATCAGTCAAAAATGTAACGGATCAATCTGTCCCTCATCACCATCACTATCATGACCATCATCATCACCCTCACCCTTTTCCTCATCGTCATCCCTATCATCGTACCTTCCTTCCTCCTCGCCCTCTTACCCAGTCTTGGCCTCCTCATCACCCTCCTCTTCCGCCTCAGCCTTCTCCTCGCCCTCCTCCTCCACCTCAGCCTCTTCCTCGGCCTCCTCCTCCTCCGGCTCGATCTCCTCCTCGCCATCCTCTCGACCACCACTATAACTACCACCTAGTGCTCCATATATAGAACGCATCGATGACATATATTCATCACAAGCAGTGCTGGCCTCTGGTGGAAGTGTTGGACATAAAACTTCCACCAGTTTCATAAATGCAGTGTTTTACAAAGAAGACTGTTCTTCTGTCTCTGTGGCCCTTTTTACAGCCTGTTCTTCTTGTTCCTTAACATTCTGCAACTCGGTGGAACTAAAAATCTTACTTGAAGAGGGCCAATACCTCATCGGAACTATTATCTTCCCAGGACGGAAGGGTACTCTTCTAAGGTGCTTATCTCCCAACACCTGATGTAAGTGATCGTTTGGCCCAAAATTTTCAGGTTCTTGGCATCAAGGGCCTCTAAAGAAACCTGTCACAAATATAAATAATTTACCAAGTTTCAAAATAGAGATTAAAATTTTAAATCTATATTGTAAAACTTACAATCTGTTGCTAAGTCGGTTCATTAACTGTACTTCCATCTTTCTTCCTTCTACTCGAGCAAAACAATTTTTCTTGCGGCACACGTCCTTCTATATTCAATTTATGCCTCTACAATGAAATTCAATGTAGGAAACCATAATTAAAAATAGTATACAAAAAAAAGTAATTGAATAACTAAAATTATATAACAACTTTAGTAATCGAAAAAATTATGGAGGAAGCAATAGAAAGTGCAATTTGTAAAGAATGATTATAAGCTGCCATACCTTCTGTCTCTCACGATCTGGAATCATTTTAGTCCCAATGTGTGGACGTATTTCTTATAATAAATGTTTTTTATTTATTCATGATTCATCCTAAATAAAATTCAATAACTAATATTAATGAAAAACAGGAAAATTTTCATTTATATACCTCTAATTTGATTAATACCGTAAATTGGATAGTCATCCAATGAGTAATCATCTCTCAATACTGTTCTAATGGACAATCATCCATGATAGAGACTGCCTCTAACTCTGTTCCCACTCTAGCATGCCAGCCAATGTACAACTCATGCTTATAAGATCTCCAAAGCTCGCCTAAATATTTTAGATATGCTGCTCATACATACTCACCATCAGGGAAATTAAACCACAGCTGAAACCAAAATATTAATTCATATAAATTTTAAAATTAATATATTGCATTAAATAAAAAATATTTTTTACCCATATCTATGACCAAGCTTTATCCTTGAATTCATTTGGCAGTTTTCTCCATGAGAGCAGGCTGACAGGAATGATGTCGGAGTATTTGGCGAGTGTCACCAAAAAACTTTGACATTGTTGCCCTGATTTTTTAATCATCTGAATATCTTCATTATAGTCCACCATCAACTACGTGCGGCGGTTCCAAAATGCAAGCATGCATGTTCGCCCCCTCCTCTTATCAATATATGTATCTGTTATGAAAGACAAACAAATATTTTATCAATACATGTTATAATGAAAATAAATACTGGTGTAACAATTTGTTAGGGCTGTATAAGTATACCTATGGTAGTCTGATCAATGGGTGTCACTAGATCCGCAGAAACTGAAGGAACACCCTTTACAGATGGAGTGGGTCCCAATGAATGCTCTGGAAGGACAGACTCTGGCAGAGCAGGAGTTGAAGAAGAAGGAATATAAAATCCCGGAGAGAAGGAAGAGGAAGTAAAAGAAGATTACAGGGATAGCTGACCAAATGCTCGATGGGGAGTGGGAATCATCATCGGATATGGTACAGATGGGTGAGGAGGCTCAGATGTATAGTGTGATGAAAACATGGGAGGCCTAAATATCCCATGTGTCCCTAACAGCACGCCGGGATCAGAATGTGGGATGGATGATATGTCAGTGGGAGGGGTAGGTTCTAATCCGGTATGCCGACCAGATCATCTAGCTTCTGTACCCCCCTCATACGAACACCCCGAGTACTGGGACCACTACTAGGTTTCTCATTGAATAACTATCGCCTAATAGATGGATCTTGAAAAAATGTTTAAAAAAAATTAATCACATGACATTATATATTATTGAAATAAATATATTTGAAATAAAATAATCACTGCAGGCACTAGTGGTGGAATTCCCAGCTCAGTCATGCGACGATGGTTGTCCATAATCTATTTTTGTCGCCTCTCTTCAATTAGTTTCATTTTATTCATTTGAAAAAAAATATGTAAGTAAATAGAAAAGGATAACTAATGTGTAACCCAAAAAACAAAATAAATTAGAGGGAATAAGGGGATTCATGGATAATTTAACTGACCATTGTTTTAGGTGAGATTGAACAAATATATAATGAAGTCAATAAATCGTACAAGATGAAATAATGAAATTAAATTTTTAGTAGGATGATTATTTACTAAGTGTCATCAGACTATTAAAATCAGGGAACATTGATTCTACCATATTCTTAAGTGGAAAAGAAGTTTTCAAAATTAAAGAAAAATTTTATTTTCTTTAGATTAGTTAGATGATGCAGGTTTCAATATACGTTTTTAGAAGAAAACAAACCATCATGTTCATTACCGGGTAAAATGTTAAAGACTTGTCTTAGAGTAATACAAAATTTATACAAATCATAGTTGAAGCATTGAAAAGTTCACCGAGTTAGAAATGTTGGATTCATAGGTTTAAAAACAATTCAATTCGAAATTAGAAAATGAAATTCAAATAAAAATTCCAACCAATAAACATTGAAAATTCACATAACGGTCAAGTCGAATACAACAAATTTGTAATCAATATTAAATCAATTTGAATAGTACCAACCTTAATAACCCAACTCAAGGTAAACCCAAGGAATTGCGAACATGGATAGATGATTCTATATATTTTCCACCACAACTTCAGGTTCATAATCAACTCTGACAATTGAGCTATTAGAGTCATCAAAAGAAATAAATGGATTGGTTCCAATGGAAGTAGGGAAAGTATCAATTCCATCATCACCATCATAAAAAATATGTCTTGGAATTACTTCAACAATGACACCAAATTTAGGTCAAAGTTGGTCTTGGACATAAATAACATGTTTATCCATTGATGCCAATATATATGGTTCTTCGGTAGTAAGAGTGAAAGTCATATTAATTACTCGAAATCCACAATCATCAACAAATGCCCCATGTCTCATCATCGAATCAAACCAATGACATTTCATCATCATGACTCATCCAGGAGAGTAATAATCTAATATTATTATTTTTTCAATGACTCCATATTAAACCACATTTTTAAATCTATGTCTACTATCTGATTCCCTAGAATATCAATTTGTTGTGGTAGTAACCATAACACCATCATGTTTTTTTCTCATGTTATTTACTCATTCAGTGACAATAAATTTGTACCCATTGATAACAATTGATTTACAGTCACGCACCATCGTATTAGGACCAAAAGCCAAAGATCTTATTTCCTCAGAGACAAAGTCAACAGGAAAACTCAATACCTACAATATAAATAATTATTAAGCTTAATTAAATATTGATTTAATTATTTTAAACAGTAATATATTTACCTTCAATTTTAACCAAGCAGAAAAATCGTTGCTATGAAAAGTATCCCTCCTTCTCAAAGATAACGAATGATGCTTTCTATTTATCAGTGTTTTATGTTCCCTATAGATTAAAAATATGAATAGATTAAACTATATATATGTAAGATATATATATTCAATTTAGTTACCTGATGGAGTCATCGAACAAATCAAAGTTGAACAAAACTGTGCGATGTGCCATCTCCCGCTCTTCAAGGTTTAATGTCTTCAATGTATATGATCATTGAATTCCACCTATTTGAGGAAGTTATGGGAAACTAGGTTCAATTTTCTCATTCTATTCTTCTTCATTTCTCATTGGTCTGTTCATTCTTGTAGTAAGATCAAACAAATACATTGAGTAGAAATCCATACATTCCTCAGCCAAGTAACCGTTCACAATAGAACCTTCGTGGTGATTCATATTTCGGACATAAGACTTTAATGTGTAAATATTTATTTCATTTGGATACATCCAACAAAACGAAACAAGTCCTCCGAGAAGTATTTCAGCTGGAATATGGACAGTCAGATGCAGCATGCATGTTAAAAATGATGGAGGAAATATGTTCTCCAACTCACACAAAATTAATTGGGCATCTATCAACATTTTGTTCAAGAAAGACTTGGAAAACATATTAGAAAAAATATCTCTAAACAAATGTGAAAAATGAATAAAATTCAAACTTACATTATTGGAAAAAATATGATAGATTTATATTGGATTCATCTCATGCAGAAGAACGTGGTAATCATGAGTCCTCAAATATTTTAACATCAAATCTCTTCTGTTGACCCATTTAGATATGTTGGTTGAATAAAAATTAGGAACTCCAATAGTATCTAATACTTCAAGAAATTGTTTTTTTCCGTATGTGTCATCATATAAGAAGCACATGGAACATGCCATTTATTTTCGTTGATATGCACATGATGCAATTCTGCTCTGATGCCCCAATCCACCAAGTCACGTCGAGACCGTAAATCATATTTTGTCATTCCCTATACATTTATAAGTATCGAAAGAAAAATTTCACATATATTATTTTCAATGTTAATTACGTCTAAGAAATGATGTAACAAATTGGTTGAACAATTAGGCAAATCAAAAAAGATACTCCTCTTCCTAAAATTGTAACAGGTTTCAGTGGAAACATTCTTTCTCTTTCCAGATTTCATTTGACTCTTCCCAAATAAAAAACTGAAATCTTTCAATTCATTAAGCACATTAGTTATAGACAAACGTTGAGGTGGATCATCAGTCTCTATGGTATTATCAAATCTTCGATGATTATTTCTATATGGATGCTTTATTCGAAAGAATTGTTGATGTCCCATAAAACTGAAACTAAAATGATGTTTCCGTCATCTGGATCTTGTATTCTTCATAAAAAGAGGACATGATAGTTTTACCTTCATGCTCCATTCATACGGCATTGCATAAGATTAAAAATAATTGATCATCCACATAAGCGTAACACGCCTCTGAAATATGTCTTTCGAATATTCATTTTATGTGCAGACACCCACATCCCAAAGAAGTTTCAACTCTTTTATTAAAGGTTGCAAGTATACGTCAATATCAATGTCGAGATAAAAAGGGCCAGATATGAGTATACTCATGAAAGTGAAAGGTTTTTTCATACACAACAATGGGGGAAGATTATAAATGTGTATAAAAACTTTAACCCAGAAAGCGCACCTGGCCCGGACGGCATACCTGGTTCTTTTTACATGGTTGCATGGGATACCGTCAAAGGTGATTTAATTAAATAAGTTAAGGATTTCTTCTAGGGGGCACCTGTCATCCATTTCCAGTGCTACAAAGATGGTTTTGATTCGAAAAGTGAACAACCCATGATCTGTAGAGTAGTATTGGCCAATCCGTATGTGTAACATGCCTTATAAGGATCTTTCTAGCATTCTCAACAAAAGGCTGGTTCCTGACATGAACACATGGATGGAAGCAGAGCAGCAAGGCTTCATTCAAGGCCGATCAATCCGGGGTGCGATTGGGGTGCTAAAAGAAATGATCAGTGGGATTAACAAAAAGGTCTTCAGGAGTAATCTGGTTATCAAAATTGACATGAGAAAGGCCTATTATAGGATGGAATGAGGTTGTATCTTGAATGTGTTGGGTTTCAATAGAATCTCTAACTAGACACGTGACCTGTTGTTTCGTTGTTTTAGCTCAACTTGGATCTCCAATTCCTTTTTGGGTAAGCAGTTTGGCTTCGTTAAAGCTTGATGCGGTTTACATCAAGGGGATACCTTTCCCCCACATTATTTATTCTTTCTCAAAATGTGCTCATCCATTATATTAAAAGGGGTATCCGCATGGTTAAAATTCTGCCTTATCGGGATAGAAATGTTTCGGAAGGCATCTCTCATTTGATGTTCACGGATGATCTAATCTTGTTCATTAATGGCAGTAGGAGATCATTGATTGGCATGAATGGGTTGCTGGAGGAATATTGTAAATGGAGTGGGTAGGAGGTGCATAGGAAGAAAAGACTATATTTTTCTTCTAAGTCAATATCAGTCAGGAGGGCTAGGATTTGGGAAGAAACCATGAATATGAGGAGAGGCTACATTCCCATGGAGTACCTTGGAGCACCTATTAGTCCTAATTCTCTTCACGTTATTCATTTTGAAAAGATTTTGGGCAAGATCACGGGGCACATCTTTAAGTGGAAGAATAGGTTCCTCTCATTTGGAGGATGCATTACCTTGGTCAATAGAGTTCGTGTATCTATCTCCATGCATCTCCTTTACACCTTGAAGACTCCCAAAAGTGTGGTTGTTAACATGGATAAGATCATGGTGTCCTTTGTATGGAATGGCCGTTGGAAAGTCGTCACCACTGGGCATCGGGGAAGCATCTCGCAAAACTTCTTGCTGAAGGTGGAATCAAATTATGGAGTGTGAGCTCGACCATGCAAGGGATGCCTGAAAAACATTCATGGGAGGCAATGGCAGGCCGAACTCTTTGGGGAATGCTAATGCATGAGAAATATGACCTGGATGGTGTGGTTCAACGGTCTCAGTCGTCAAGGATTTGGAAGCTTATTCAGCTGTTTATAGAGGTATTGCATCCTTACGCAAGGTGGATTGTGGGTAGAGGAGAGGTGAACTTATGGATTCAGGATTGGGGAGCAGGAATTCTTTGATTTCCTGGTTTCCCCACACCAGATATCTCATTCAGAGAAGAATGTGGCCGCCCTTCCTTTCTGCAGGACATTATCAATGATACTCAACATGATGTTTTTAACGAAATTTTCCTCAGTGAGGATCCTGATAGGATAATCTTCACAGGCTCCTCTATAGGAGAGTTTTCAATGAAGGATTATGGTAGTGTTAGAAGTGATCCTAATGCAGGTGATCGGTGGGGCGAAAGGCTGTGGTGTAGGGGGATCTCTCCAAAATTAAATTTCCTTATGTGGAGATTGAGGAATAATTCTTTTCCCACAGATGACAACATCCAACATATGGGGGTTTCTTTGGTATCCAAATGTTGGTGTTGCAAAAACCCCAAGAAAGAATTGGCGATGAATCTGTTTTTTCACAGCGATTGGGCTTGCTGGTCATGGAATTTGTATGGTGCTTTCTCGGGCTGGCGTGATGTCGGAGGGTTGCAGGAGGATGTTCTCAGCCCGTGGTTTGATGGTGCATGCGAAAATGGTTCTGAGTGAACAGGAAAGGCGATCATCCTTGTGGCGGGCTGTTGGGTCATTTGGAAAGCCATGAATGAAGAGCGTCACAAGAACTCTTTGGCTACTAGCACTAGTATCGGCTTCAAGATGAAGAACGCTTTGCTGGAAATAACAAGGATTTGTTCTGATTACCAGGGAGCCCCATCCGTGAGGCCGTTCTACACAGGGGGTCCAACTAGACTGAGAGGAGGGGCTAGGGGAATTGGGTTCGCTGGTACCCCCATAGATATGGGCTAAAACTCCACATAGATGGGTCCTTCCTGAGGGGATATATTAGGGGGGGAGGCATGATTAGGGACCAAAGGGGGTTTGTTGTTGCTGTTTTATCAGCCTTTTATTGAAGTGGTGATGCTGTTTAGGCCAAGGCAAAGGCTTTGGTTACGGGGTTGGAATTAAGTGATCAAAGACATCTTTCTTTGAAGGATATGGAAACAGATTATTTGATTCTGTACAAAGAACTCCTGGAAATATGAAGTTTCCCATGATGTATTGAATATAATTTCCGCAAGTGAAAAATAATGATGCGAGTTCGTACAATGATTACTCATACTTGGCGAGAGGGGATTAAGGTTACGAATATCTTGGCATCTCAGGCTTCCCCAAATCATAATGTTTCTCTTTTCCTTAACCTTGGTTCCTTTCCATCCGGTGGTAGTATCATTGTCATCAATGATGCTTTGGGACTGTACTACTTTAGACCTCCGTGATGTGTTTCTTGTATGTTATTTTCAGTGTGTTTCAAAAATCAATAAAAATTTTAGTGTTCAGTCAGTCATTACACATGATAGCTGCAAAATCAGGATATCAAGCATCAAATCTCTGCCATGCAAATCCATCTGCAGGGTGAACCAACTCATCATTAGTCTTCTTTCTCTCAGTATCATGCCATCTCATTTTTATTGATATTTCATCATAAATAAAAATATTTTGGAGTTTGGGGATCAATGGAAAGTGCCACATTACTTTCTATGGAATGAGGGATGGTGTTCCATCAGATTTTGACTTCCATAGGGATGTGCCACATTTTATACAGTCATTTCATTCAGTGGTTTCCTCCCAAAATAAACAGCAATATTTCAGGAAATAATGAAATTTGTTTCTTGAAAATCCAAGTTCCTCAACTAACTTCCATTCCATATAGTGGTTTGAGGGAATATCTATATCATCTAGATGTAAATCCTTCTCGAAGGTAAGAATGTAATATATTGCTATATTAGAAATCACATACATAGCTTTCCCATGAACCAATCAGATTAAAAATTCAAGCTTTCTCATTTTATCGCATTATCGATATACTGGAGTCATGACAACATCATTCAATTTTTTCACCCTGAAAATATCATAATTTTCATTAGATGCATCATCTATCACCACATCAAAGTCTTCTTGAGTGAAAATACTCTATTTGTCATGATGAAAATAAATGGAAACCGGTCATCTAAAAAATTCTCTAGTCGAGTCCTTTCTTTTCGATCATCATCAATTTGAGATTTCATTTTCTCCCCATTGTGATAACACACTTAGTAGTTTTCTTGAAAACCATATTTGGTTATGTGGTATCTGACCTCTTCACAACTGAACCAAGGTCTACCAACACAATTGGAACGTGGGCAATGTATGCGACCGATATCTGAAGCATTGTGAAATGAAAAATCTAAAAAGCTCTCCAATTTTTTTTGAAAATCACTTGAGATCCGATCAGTTTCATACATCCAACTTCTATCCCTTCTGTAAAAAGAATTGTTATAAATAATTTCATTATAATAAATTCAATTATATTGAAGTTCAATAGTGACATCAAGATAAATAATACAAATCAACGAAACAGGTTATCACATTATACATGAAATCGATGAATCATATTTCTACGACATTATACATGAAATCTCCCATTAAACTAGATTCATTATACAACCAATTCCTCTCATATTTGATATAACATAACCCCAAAGAAATAGAGCCACGATAATTCAACACCTCAAATTGGGTTTCACTATCCACATGACACACCAGAATGACTTAGTATACAAATGTAAAGGATTGCCACTAGAAGGAACTTATACCCAAGGCCCCCACCACATTAAATAATATAAAACCTCACTCTCATGATCAACTATTATAAAAGGGTCTTATGGTAAGGGAACCTGATAGGAGAAATAGAAATACAGGAAGAAGCAGACCACACAAATCTCGTTTAGGAGAAATCAAAAAAGATAACAAACAAAAATAGATGCATGACATTCCAGTTATAGACTATAAGTTTAGAAGTAATGAATTACCAGATTTATTTCAGATAGATATTCTAATGATGCCTTGGGGTGAAGAGAGAGAATCAGGAGAGCGTCGGGAGCGATTATGTTTATGGATGCAATCGCGTGGATGGATATTGGATGTGCTTCCATTTGGGGGAAACTTTCCCAATGGTTTGTTAAAACCACTGGGAAAGAGTGTATTTACCAACAGTTTTTAAAAACCATTGATATATATATATATATAGCTTTTCCCAATGGTTTGAGTAAACCATTGGGAAATTCTTATCCTCATCCCATTATCCCAACTTTTTGAAGAAACCGTTGGAAAAAACTAAGTATACCAACGATTTATTCAAACTGCTGGTATACAAGTGTTGGGAAAACACAATTTTATATTAGTGTAAGGTGATATTTAGTTTAACATATCATGAAAAGATTTTTGGAGTTCTTCAACTGAAATAAATAGGAGATGATTTACACACTATTATTGGTTTCATATTATTATCTATTCATGAAGTTTATTGAAACATCATTTAGAGTAACAATGAATTTTCTAGCTATTTTTGGTAAGTGATATTTCTTCATTGTGAAGGTTATAAATAAGGAGTGTTATAGTAGCAACACCAAGCATTTAATAAAAAACCATGATCTTAGTGGTTCAGGTGCATCAACACATTTCCTTTATATGCTCCTTAGATTAGTCTGATTTGGGTAAACCAAGTAAAATCTTATATGTCCCCCTTTTGCTGTTGTTTATTAATATCATCTTTTGGGGAGATATATAGAGGGGTGTTACCAAAAATTAAGAAACAATATAATTGGAACGGTATTGTTTAAGATTTTTTTCCCATGAGTCACCCCTCCCATATAGGATATTGACCTTTTTGTGACTAATATGTTCTCAAAAAAATAAAAATGTCTCAGAGAAGATATATGTATAAATAATATCTTCCAGGTCGATATATAATATAATTTGGGAAGATTTATAATTAGAAAATCATTAAAAAATAATTGTAATATGTAATTGTAGTTTTAGAAGAAGTGAAAAAACTAGAAAATGGAAAAACCTCACATACAAGAAAATCCATATATATGGTTCATGCATCATAAGTAAGATTTATTTTATCCTAATTAAACAATGTAAAATTACACACAGGGGAACATATATAAGAGTAACAAGGTGGATGAAATAATATGTAAAGGTCACTCAATCTTCCATTATCTATTTTGAAATATCATTGATAATGTAACCATTGAAAATTTATGACATACAACATATCATAGGATATAATTAATAGTTTTTCTAGTCATGAATATTGTCACACGACAAGGAATATGATAATATCATGAAGAGAATATATAAAGGTTATCGAAATTGGTTATGTACTGGTTTTCATGGATGAACCAATGATACATAAAACAATTTCCTTTATATTTTTATCACTATATAGTGATGTTAGTGTGGAAGAAATGTCCTTGAAATAAAGAGGTTTAGGAATATTTTAGTGGTTTCACCTATTTATATGGGTCTGCATCATATAATAAGGTAATGCCACAATAATATTGAAAATCATGAAGAGTTAGATAATAAAACCATGATATTCAATGAAGTTTAATATAATATTTTTCTGTGGATTTCATGGATCTAGTTGTTGAATGAGAATCAAACTACAGTACATGGAATCACACTATGGTCTAGTTGGGGAAATAAAAGTAAATTTCATAAAAATAAAATTTCATGCGTTTTAGGTTCTCATGGAGGTATAATATTGGGTTTATGATGTCAAGAGTATCTAATCATAATTAAATGATGACAGTAATCAAGTCATGAAATGAATGTGTTTGTTAGTTTCCATATTTTGAATATCAAATAATTTAAGAGGAAAATATGCGAATTAATTCGATGGATTTGACTCATATTTCAAGGAGGGTGTTAAAAAATTTTCCCATTCAAACATATAGGGAATTTTATATCATTAATGATGGAAATATTAAGATTTTATTTTAGTAATGGAGAAAAAAAATTATAAATTAAAATTATTGAGATATCACTCTTCATAAATAAAGTATCATACTTCTATAAAAAAGAGAAAATTATTGATATATCTAATATTTTGGAATAGGTAATACAAAAATAAAATAAGAGGATAATATTTAATAAATCCTTATCACACCCTAATGATCTATCTAAATATGGAAGGTATAGTTTCCATGGTGCCTCATAGAAGGTGATGCAACTATTATGGTAATGTTAAATAACTGTATATAAAATTTTAAGAATTCATGTATCAAGTATAACTGATCTATACATAACGTGTTAACAATAATAGTGATATTTTCATATATTAGATTTTATAGAAAATGGGTGTTCCTTTCTTAAAGCAATGAGAAAAAGATAGGAATAAGGGAGTAACCCTTGGTATGTTGTAAAATATCCCTAAACCTTATAAAGGAGAGTGGATTTGGGAAAAAATTAACATAGAATAATCCCACAAAAAAGAGTCTATTTAGTGTATTATGGTATATTAGTACATTTTGATTATATCTCTATTGGATTAACCTAGTTTGGGTGAACAAAGTAAAATTATTATATATTAAGTGTATGATTTATTTATATTTTGAAAGACATAAATTAGTGAATGAGTGTTAGGAAATAATTACCTAAACCTAGGAAATGAATGGATAAGAGAAATAATAGTTGGATCATTATTTAAATAAAAAAATAAGTGTGACCCTATTAAATATGAGGTCAAGACCAGTTAGGGTGGTAAGAGTTTTAGGAATAAGTGATTATGATAGAATTATTTTTATACCCAGAATCACCCCCTCTTATTCTATCTATCAATGAAGTCCTTTTTGTTCCTAACAAGTGGTATTAAAGCATTTTTTCATTTTATAATATATATTTTTTGATATTATTTGATTTTTTCTTGTATTAAGGTTTTATATTAATCTTAAACTCTTTTGGTGACATGGAAAAGAGAAGTAATTTGAATAAGAATTATAACTTCAAGGGAATTCTATATTATGGACCAGTGCTTATAAAAATTATGATTCAAATAAAATATTCTTGAAACTTTATAATTAAAGGTTTGCATGATTCTTATTTTGATTATATTAATTCATTTAATGATATTTTAGGATTATCTGGGGTGCTTTATATCCTAAGTGATATTCGATCTACTGATGATGATGAGATATATATACACAAAGGAATACGATATGAAATTATAGTGGGATATATGTTAGTGGTTATAAGAAGAAAGTTTGGAATTTAGAGGATTGATCAAGCCTCAAGAGATCAATGATAGAGTATTAAAATGGTGGTTAGAAAATATTAAAGATTGAATAAGAGGCTGGTTAAAGTGGATACTAGTCTAAGGGAAAATAATTTCATCCAATATGAGGAACTGAAGAATATTTATTTTAGAATATATCAGTTTAAAGATATTTCCAAGGATGAGAGACTTATCTCAAATGTAGTTCAAAATTAAAATTCCAAGATATATGAATTTTGTACACACCTTTTAGAATCTGTCATAGAGTCGCAAAGGATAAAACAATACAAGTTACCTATTAATGATTCCATTTATAAGATAATATCCAAGAAAAATATTATAGTGAAAATTTTTATAATCATTCATAAGAATTATAAGATGAAATTTTTTAAGTAAATTCCCTCAAGTAGACATTAATTACTAACTTAATGTGATAAAAATGATATAGTAACTCAAATAAGAGTTAATATTTGTTACGAAATAAGTATAATAACCAAATTCTATAGTTAATACAATTATAAAAGATTCATTATATTAGTTATTTGAATATTTTTGGTAGGAGATAATGAGATACATATATAGTACGACATATCAATGGAGAATCATGAATAAATAATTATTTCAAAGCGACCAGGTTTCATATGAAAACCTTAACTATGATATTATGATACCCCTATAAAAAATTTGATAAAGATGAATATATTATGTCATAATAAAAGAGAAAATATTGGAGGTAATTGGAACAAATTCAAGAAGGTCCCTACAAGAAATAAAATAAAATAGATAAGTTGCATAAGAAGGTATGGATACATGTCCTTTTATTATATAATTCATGGACATATTATTACCATTTTCTATAAATCGTTGGAATGTATTTATTACTCTGAATTTGATGTAAAATTTTAAAATTAAAGTTACCATCAAGATAAATTTTTCTGTAATGAATTATAGTTACCAATATTAATCCAATGCAAAATATATTTTTTTGAGTAAAATATTTCATGGGATGGTTAAATAAAATCCACGTGTTGAATGTTGGTTAAAAAGGATTTCAAAATATATTTTTTTAATAAAAAGGTTATTTAAAATACATATAGAAGGTTTGAAAAATGGAATGAAGTTATCATGATATAAATAAATATAATGTTAAAGTAGTATCCTAAGGAATTGTATGTGTCAATAAATCTAATAAATTTTTAATGGATTAATAGGGGAGAAAGAAGGTTTGGAAAATAAATTTCTAATCAGTGAAATGTCAAGAGATACTTATTATTAAGAACACCCAATTAAGAAGTGATTTTATTTTGGTAAACAAGGATAATAAAAAGTCAATTGAAAATGAATAGAATTTGTATTATGTCAAAATCATTTATGATCTCAAGTTATATTAAAAATTTAAGGATTAATGAAATTTTTTTGTCTATTTTGACTCACCGTCTTACCAAAATTTAGGAAATTGAAAGATCCCTATCCCCATGTATTTAAAAGTTATATATATTATTGAATTGTTTTAGGTTTTGGTGGATATAAATTCATGGAGATATTTCATTGAAAATTTTATTTTTTACTATTACATGTTCTAAAGTTCCAAGTGATGTTGGAGTGAAGAAAGTGGAATCTTGTTGAATATAGAATTTAAAGTACATGAGTGCAACATGCGGCATCATAGTAATCAAAAATAGGTATCAAGCCCCACTTGAGGTATTAGTGTCAATAGAATATATTATCCATTATAATCAAACATTGATGATATAATAAGACACTTTTATGGATAATAATCAAAAAATAATAATTTTAGGATTTATTTACTGTGATCTAACAAATGATATCATATGATAGTTTTTTGGATTTCAAAAATCATCTAAATATGGATTATTTTCATGATTAATATCAACAATATACTTGATAATTAATTTTAAAAGTTCATTGGATTTTTGATATATATATATAAGAGGTGGTATCCCTACCAACCAAGGAAATACATTTAGTAGAGAAATGAAGAAATATACTTTTAAAAATTGTATTAGATTAGTGTCTATATATGATCATTAAATAGGAAGTCCTATATGAATCCTATAATTTATTATTCATTATTTATTCAATAATTAATTTATGAAAGTTTGATTGAGATCACTGGAATAATTCCTTTGTGGACGCTTAATTTTGTGAGTACATGAGACTTATAGAAGTCTGAGATTTAAATATACAGTAGTTATGTAATTAAATTAATATCTTGTTTCATACACTGATTTTTTAATTAGTATTATTAGAGGTTTTTTTATTGGATCAAAACTATGTGATAATATCACTCACTAAAAATCATTAAGAATAAATAAATAGTTAATAGAGTTTCTTGAGATTTAAAGTCAAATATGGATTCATGGTTAACAAGTGGTTAATAAGTAAATATTTATCTAAAGATTGTTGGATTATTAATGTGTATTTTCAATGGTAGATTATAATATATCTTAATTTAACAGAAGGAAAATATTTATAAATTGGAGAGAATAAATATTTAGAATATATCCATTTATAAATAAATGATAATACATCCACGCAAGCATTGGTATTACTGGTTTCTTTTAGAATATTAACAAGTGGTATTAATTGGTGCCTCTAAGAATGTGGTAATTGGTATAAAATATATTGAAATTTTGTTATTTGATATCATGAATAGAATGGAAGATTGATATTTATTGTTAATGGTAAGGCCCTTAACACTCAATGTAATGGTTTTCAATAATTCTATATTTATTATTTTTTATGGATATTTTCTTAATGTTCGACGTTAAATGGGGATAAGTGAACATCATGAATCTATATATCAATAGTTTATTTGATAATATAACATCATAAATATAAGTATTTGACACTATGGGAGATATTATAGCATCCTAGATCTTATAAGGAACCCAACTGGTGTCATGATGTTTGATCAATATTGTATTCTTGATAGTGTTTCCAACAAATCCAAAGTGGAATATTGTTAACATACAATTGAATGTTGGTGTTAGTGTTGTATTTATTTAAAATTAATAATGATTATTCTGGTTGAATTTTAGTTAACAAATATTAATTGATTTATGATGGATCTTTCAAGAAAACATGTTGGTAGATATTGATTTAATTAAAGAATAATTTGGTGTTTCACAAGAAGAGACAAAGAAATACAAGAAGAAGAGTTAGAGGTTCCAGAAATAAATATCCTAAAAGATGGTTTAAAAGTATAGAGGTTCAGAAAAATAATTCTATAAGGTAGTTTGAAAGGTTAAATATTGAAAAGAAATATTATATAAGTGAAATAAATTAATTTAGTTAAAGGAATAAACCAAGGAATGAGTAGAAGAATCACACCATTAATATATTTCATAGAAATATAAAAAAATCCTACAGAATAATTTGGGATACTTAATATCTCCCATCATTATACATAATATATTATAGGAAGATCCAAAATTGGAAAAAGTTTTCAAAAGGAATTGGAATATGTACGAGTATCATAAAATGAATTGTTGAAATATAGAAAAAGGAAAAATCTCACATATAGGATATCCAATACATAAGGGTCCCTAAATTTTATATAAGTGTTCTTTTTTATATATGGAATAATGTAATCTTCCTTAGTGGGGAGAATACATAAGGACAAATTAATGGATAATCTAATACATAAAGTCCCAAGAACTGTCATTATCAATCATAAAATATTATTGATAATGCGATAGGTGGTATTTTATACTACATATTATATCATGGTATATGATTGATAGTTTGGGGTTAGTCATTAATATTTTCATGACACAAAGAAAATGACCACATCATAGAGAGAAAATTTAAAGGTTTTCATTAGAGGATATGTGAAGGTCTCATTAGATGAACCCCTATATATAAAGGTTATTCCTTTACTTCTATGTTTCACTATAGTAATCATTCCATGGAAGCGATGGTCATTCAACAAATAATTTTGGAAAACATTTAGTTGTTTTTATTATTTGGTAGTTCTAATGTTGTGGAAGAATATTATATTATATTAATATTGAGAATCAAGAAGATTCATTGAATCACAACCCTATATTTGAAGGAGTTCGATATAATATATAGTGCATATTTTTTGTATTTTGTTGTTGATTGAGAATCATATCACAATTTAAGGAATCACATCATGATCAAGATAAAAAAAGACAATGACACGTCTCTTTATATAGGTTCATGTGGAGTCATAAGATTCAGTTTTTATTTTTATGAGTATTTGAGCATCACACTATGAGGATAGTAATCCTACCAGGAAGAAGATGTGTAATAAATTTTCTATATTTAAAACATCCTACAATTAATGAGGGAAATATGAAAATTAAATATATGTATTTAATTGTATTTAAAGAAGATTATTGGATATATTTTACTATCATAAACAGGGATAATTTTAGATCATTGATAATGGAAACATGGAGAATTTATCTAGGAATAGAAAAAAAGATATTTTGGAATAGATAGTTAAAGAAATATTTTCTTCATAAATAAAAGTGATTTATCTTCCTAAATGGTATAATATTATTGATACATTTGATATTTTGAGAGAGGAATTATAGAAATTAAAATAAAAACATAATATCGAAGAAGTCGTTGGCACTCATTGAATAAATTTCAAAAGAAAGAGGGTGGAGTTTCCATGACAACTCAAGGAAGGTGGTGTTACCATTATAGTGATGTTCACAGTCATTCTATGAAGGTGGAACATGTGTAGTATAAGAGTAACCAACATATCCTCAGTGAATCAACAACAATAGTGATATTTTTTCGTATTTTCTTTCATTCCAATGACGTGTTCCTTTATTAAAGTAGTTGTTAAGATAGAGGAGTAAGGGAGTGAAACTTGGGAGGTAGTGTAATGTTCCTAAACCTTGTAAAAGTGTGTGGCCCTATAATTAGAGTGACTTAGACTAATAACCCCACCAATAATGCATTTAATGGATTATGGAACCTGAATATATTTCCATTATATGCTCCTTGGATTATCCCTATATGGGTGAACCAAGTAAAAATAATATGTCTTGTGTACATTCTTTATTTATGTAAGACATAAATCGATAAATGTGGGTTAAAAAATCATTTATAAAACCATATAAATATAAGGATAAATGAGATAATAATTATATCATCATTAAAATAAGAACACAAGTGTATCCCTAGAAAGTATGAGGTCAATATCAATTAGGGTGTTGAATGTTTGGGGAATAAGAGACTAAGTTAGAAAGGGGTTTATTCACTAAATTACCCATTTTAAGAAATAATCCACCGATAACCCTTGGGGTCCTAACACTTTTATTTGTTCTCTAAGTGGAAAGAATAATTACAAGTTTTCTATTTACACCACTTAGTGTGGGAAAGAAATTTAATACTAATAGTTCATGAATCAATTTCTAGATATAAAAAATTTCACATGATTCAGAGAAAACATGGAAAAGATATTCTACACTACTATTTATCTCATATTTTTTACCAATTATTCTTTCAAAACTATCTAAAAATTTTATATCTAGAATATTTCAAAACATCCAGTATCAAATTAGAAGGCATAAATCTTGGCCTATACAAAATAAATGATTTTTACAAATTCAACCTCAATTTCATATCCATGTAAGGCTAGTGAATCTTATCCTTAAAATAAGTGAATTTATAATCTAATTTCCACATAGTACGAGATTATACAACCATATGTTAAAAAATCTTACAATTCAACTTAAGAAGTTTGTTTCAATATTTCACATTATCCTAAAGTATGAATGAATTTATTCTCAAATTTAGGTGTAGTATGAGTAAAATTTTTATATACATATTCCAAATAAAAAATAGATGTTCAACGATGTAAAGAGTCTCTTATATATAAGTATTTAGAAGTAGTGGTAAGTTATTCTTTAGATTACAAGTATGTTATTTACATATTCATATTCAAGAATGATGTATGAAGTAAACTATTTTAATAATTCTAGTAAATTCTAGAAATATTTTCTTCAACCATCATATGCTCAACCCTAGTTAGATACAAGACCTTTAGTTTTTTTAAGTTTCTATAACAAAATTTGAGCAAAGGGAATTTCTCTGTCATTATTTTAATTTTTAATTACTATTAAATTATTTATATGTTGAATAAATTTTATAAAATAAATTATATATGAAATTTTTTCTATTTATTTATATTTTTAAATATAATAATTTTAGAGAAAATTGAAATTATGTATAATCTTTAATTATGTATGTTTTTTTGAAAATATACTCATGGAGGTTTGTATTTGTTTTAGTTTTCTTGAATAGATTTAGGTCTATTATTATTTATCATTGAATTAGTTTCAAGCACTTTAAAAATTATTATTTTTTATATGGATATATTTATTGAGTTGGTTATATGGTGATTTTATTTTTTGATTTTTGTTTGTGTGTTTTGATGATTTATTTTTTATTTACATGATTATAATTATTAATATTATTTAAAGATTGTTTTGTTTCTTTATAGTGTAATCCTATTTGTTTAAAATTACAATTCATATTATTGATTCAATAATGTTTAAGAAATATTTGATTTTAGTTTATAGTACAATAGAGTAAAAAAAGCTTTAAAATATTACTTTGAGAGAAAAAGTGTATGTATCACTATATTTTAAAATTAATTTTTTTCTAGAAAATGAATCTAATTGATTTCATAATACCAATAATGATTCAATTTATAATTTAAATTAACATAGAAAAGTTTTATGTAAAATTTAAATTTTGGTATTAGGAATTATACATGGATTATAACTTTATATGATAGAATCAATTTATCTTTTAAATATGATAAATTCATAATTCATAATTGATCTGAATAATTGGGTATTTTGGTACATAGATGATTTTGAATTTTTGGGTGTAGATTTATCATTTTTTAAACATATTTTTCTTAAATGCTGATATACTATATGGTTAGAATGTTTTTTACAAATTATTAATTATTATGAAAATGAAGTAACAATATGATGTTCTAAAAATTGAAGTTAGTATAAGGATGATTTAGGTGAGGCTATCTGAGATTTATATATTTTAAAATGATCTATAGTAATTTAGATAACCTCTATTTGGTAGATTATAACACAGTTTATAGAGAAAGGTTTAAATAATAATTTTTTTTGGAAAACAGAGAAATGGGTAATAATTTTAGTATTTTTCCCACCAATTTTATTCAATGTATCTAATGGTTATTTCACCTATCCTTATTATATTCTTATCAATGTTTGATGTATTTTTATTTGAAAAACATAATATTTGAAAAAAATATGAAAAATAATAACCTATTATATTATTTTGTTGATTCTATAACATTGAATTAATTCGAAACCTGTTTTTTTGGTTAATAGAGTCAAAAAAATGGGTGAAAATATTTCTTCAAGTAACGATGTTAAAGTATGAGTATATTTATAATTTTCTTCTTGGTTAGATGATGAATATTATTGAATTCATATACATGGACATGATTCATTTACTAATTTATGTTCATGTGGCTTAGTTTTATGTGACATATAATTTTTTTAGCTGACATTATGGATGGATTTGAACGTTAAACATTAAAATCAAATAGTATTTTAATGATGAGAAATAAAAATGGCATCATTAATTTGAATAAGGTTGGTATTTTGGTTAATAAATCTTTTTTAATTCTGTCATGTATTCCATCATCATTTTGTTAAATAAATTATTTGTTTAAAGATTGAAATATTGCACAGTAAAAATTTTCTTTAATAATCCAATTTTAAAGGCAATGAATTAATAATAAAAAGTTATATAAAAATGTTTTTAAGAAGAGGATATATTAGGTGAGGAAATATTTGTTTTATATCCTTTGAATTATCTTCATTTATTTAGATAACATCATTTTTTAACTCCGTGATAAATAGTTACAAAATTTGTGGAGAAAGGTATAAATATTATATTATACTCTAAAAAAATATAAATAGGTATTAATATTAGTATTATTCTCACCTATATTAACATGTGAATATCATGGAATCTTCATCTAATATTTTAAAAAAATTCAATTTTTTTATTATGATTGTTAACCCTCAACATTTCAAACATTTCAAATAAATCCAACAATATTGTATGATTTTTTAAATGATATGTTGGAAAAGGAATACGAAACCTGTTTTTTAGATTAATGGGATAAAAAAATGGTTGAAAAGTTTACTTTAGTGAAGAAGTGTAGGAATCACAATATTTATAAATTAGAATTTGTTTAGAAAATATATTTGATTTCAAAGATCTAATATTTGAGTTAAATATGTTTTTTGTTTATGGTGTTTGAGGTTAATGTGATTTAGAGTCATATAACAACATTGATGTTTTATTAGTTAATGTATTCCTTAATGAATGTATTTAGATGGTTGTTTGTGGCATGCATGTGAGCATCAAAATTTCGTTACTTTTGATATTTTATAAATATTTTAGAGTTATTAATACTCTCCGTAGATTGATAATATTTTAATTTAATATTTTTTTCTTGTTTTTTCATTATTTTTAGTCTCATTATAGTATCATCATGTTTGAATGTTCATTTTTATGTAAATAATTTCATTTTTTTCAACAATATAACATAGTTTTGAATGAAATTAAGGTGACTTATTGTTATAATGGTGGTAATTATAGGATTTATAACATATGAAAATAGTCATTAATTTTTAATCATATTATATTTTATTATAAATACTACTCAATTGAAATTTTATTTTCTCCCTATTCTCTTTCCTTATCACTACCTATTATTGCTAAAACTCATTTTTGGTTAGGATTTCCCATCTTCTCCAAATATCCAATCCTTTCAAATGTCCTTAGTGGTATCAATCAACATTGGAGGATGTAGTCTACATCCACATATTTTTAATTAAATCTGTATTTTGGTCATGAAAGACCAGCGAATGGTCCTAGAGATCTTGTGTTTGGGGTTGTTTTTTGTAATGGAACCTCAAAATCAATGGCAATAACTATGGGTGAATCAATTATTACAATTAGTTTTATGTTTGTTTAGAAACAAATCTACTAAATATTAGAGTGATTATTTAATATCACATCCCAATGCACTGAATAACACACACAGGTCATAACCAAAATTTTACAAGGTTCACCACTCAAAATGAAAAGGATAATCCATGGCATGATTCAAATTCACCTGATATCAAACTATCCACTAGTATCAACATGTGGATTAAAATGAGTAAGACTTATCTCAGAAATCATTGTTCAAAATCATCCCAATGGTGTAAAATGTGCTTCCCACGTAGGTATAATGGTTGAAATCATTTTTACAATAAAATAATCATTAACCAGATGATACTTCCTTCAAGTTTTGATTGTATTGTATCTGATTATTCATCATATTATTCTTCCTTTTCTTCTTATTATTTTTCTTCTACTTCTATTTTCATAAAAACAAGTATATTATTCTCTTTATTTACACTATTTATATATTATAATCTTGTTATATATATATTTTTATTTTATGTCGATATCACATAAAAATAATGTTTTAATTGATCTTCAAATAATATATCTTCCAGAAGAAATGATTTCCCACTTAATGTATGAATTTTAAATTCATTATACAGTAAAATAACTATATTTCAATTGTTTCTTAAACATATATTATTTTTCCCAGTGAAACTAACTTCTTCACAATGATAATTAACTTCCATTTATAGCTTGAATCACAAAATTATTTTGTGATATTTAAAATAATTAAGATTAGTACTTGAATCATCAAATTTAATCATTTTAAATCACCATAGATTAATTTATATGACTCCTTGAACAATTATTTTTTTTATCACATAGTATGAGTTCCTTGTAATAATTTATAAACTACTTTAATTCACATATAATTCCAAAATTTTATTAGGATTAGAACCTTATAAATACTGTTTCAACCTTATGATGTCTAAGATAAACTTTAAATTCTTAGAAATCAATAATTTTATATGTTTAAATGAAAATTATAATGTTTTACTAACCTTATGAAGTGTAATCAACCATACAAAGCTTAGAAGCTAATATAATGAAGTGTATTAACCATAAAAAATATTGAGATAACCATATAAAGTCTTGATTGTGAACATTACAAATTCTATGAAGACCCTACAAAATTATATTTATTTCTGAATTGAACCAAATGAAGTGGGGTTAAATCATAGGAGCTCATGATTTTTTAATTTTTATCATAAATATGCCTAAGTTCAGACTTAATAAATTTTTCATGAAAATTATGAAGTTAACTTAGGCATTTTTCATGTACAAATATATTCCAATCTAAAGGCTTCCATATTAATCCAAAAAAAAACTCCAACCCTATTCCATGATTCTCTTAAATTTCAAAAATACTTCAAATCACATAATAAACATTATATCATTTTAGTTTTAATATTGTCTATGAATTAAAAATAAAATCCAACATAATAAACATATCCTATTTTACATATTGAATTCCAATTTACTAAAAAAAATAACATAAGATAGAGAAAACATATTCAATTTCATATTACAACAAACTCACAATGAGATCACAATAATATCTGAAAAGTCTCAAAACCATCCAAAATAAATCTTTGGATAAAAAATCTCCCTATATGGATATTTTTAGAAACCATTGAACATATATCAATTTCAAACTCAATAAACTAATCAATAAACAATAATTCAATAATTGAATGCCTTATTTATTGAACTTAGTGTAGTAAATCAGAAAATTCAATAATATAATCTTATTTTCCAGAAAAACATAATGTTTTCTAAAAAAGAGACTAATAACAATTTCATTAGTTAATTTATCCTCTTAATAATAATTTAAAAATTAAAATTTCTTATCCTTTGATTCCACTTGAGATACCATTTGAGAATAAAACCTATTCCATATCTCAAAAATTATTAATAGAACCTATAAATAACATTTTCTTGCATTCATACTCAGACAAATGGGTAGAAAAGTTCAAAAATAAAAAAACCCATGCACCCACAAGCTAACATTACAACTTTTCCCTTTTATTAAATATCTCTACAAACAAGCTCCTCCTAAAAAATAGATCACTCCCATATCAAGTCAAACACATATATCTGGATTTAACACCCCCTATATATTTTTCTCCCACTTAATGATTATATAATGGAATAAAGGCACAAGTGATTAATGTTTTATTTCTACCTCATTGACAACAATAATACAAATAATTAGTGAGAGTGGGGTGGATTCACTATACCTTGTATTGAGATAAATGAGGTTTAACTCATATTAGTGATCTAAATTTCTGAAATGTATTCTTGAGATATTGATTACTGAAAAATCTATTATATCACTTAAAAAATTAAATTTTGTTGTTATTTGTGACTAATTCATATCAAAAATAGTTATTTATTATGAGTAACCATTACAAATAACCCTTCATATAAAATCACATCACGATTAATATTATTTCATAAAAATCATTGAAATTATGATTCGGGTAATACTATTTATGATTGAACTATTTAGTCATCAAAAATACTATTTGTGATGAAATAAAAACCCATCATGGATAATTTAATTTTATATTATTTGTGATAGAACTGAAAATCAATTTTAAATACTATTTTCAATTACTAAATAATTCCATCATGAATTATATTTGTGATAGATAAATAATTCTATCACAAATACTATTTTCGACTAAAAATAGTAGTTCCATCACAAATAATTATAAAATATAAAAATAAAATAAAATGCACTGAAATTTTACAATATGAAAAAAAATTATTATAATATTAAAAAAAATATGATATATAAAATTTTATAATATAGAAAGAAATAATAGTATAACTGAGGTTCAAGGGATTAAGACCATCACATGGAGGGAACTCAATCCTTAAACCTCATGCAAGTCACTTCATATACTCAAACATATATGCATGCCACTAATGTTGTTACTCTTTTCGTTGATGCTTCTGGTCATTATGATACGTCTTCTATTTCTGCGTTTCAATGAGTCTCTATATATTATTCTCCTCATCTCTATACCTTGACACATAATATAAAATAGAAAAATATAATGATCCCACATGAGCTCCATTTTGGATAAATGATTACTTCACCTCACCACCATAATAACTTGTTGGAGTCAACTGTGAACACATTCTGATCACCCAACCTTCCTGAATACCAATCGTCATTTCCCATAACCAAGAAACCTTTTCAAAACATGACCCATATCAAACCTAATCCCTACCATACATCTTAGCTTGACTGTACCTCATTTGAGAAATATCATCCTCATATGTATCCTACAAATCTATACATAGATATTAAAAATATAAAAAATTATTTATGTTAATTTTAAAAACTAAAAAACAATTACTAACTATAATCTATAATTATATCTCAACAACAATATACCCAATACTAATATCATTGTACAACCCTTTTTATGAATAAAAATATATCACCAATAAATCATTATAAACATCAAAACTTTATCATTTAAATTTAGTATAAAAAAATATATATAAAAATTATGAAATAAAACTTCTTACTAACCATCGAAGATGTATGCTGAATTTATGAATCCTAACTCTATATGTGAAATTCCTTCTCCCCCAAGTCTATTTACCATAATTTAATCTCTTTCTAAAATTATTCTCAATCTAATAAGTGCAAAATCCCTCCCAACCCTATACAAGGATATAATTAGGTTGATAAGTTTTATAAGACTAATCAAAGATAGTCACATATGATCTATACATATATCTCCTTTGAATTTTATATAAAAAATGATATAAATGATCAATCTTGGAAGTATCCGATAACTCTAAAATAGAGTTTCTCATGTTATCATCAATTTGATACCATAAACCTTATAAATTTTTAATAATATATTAAATAATAAATTATGTAAATATAAAATAAAATGAAATGTTTGTTTATAAATATTATCCATTTATCGAACCTATGATGACCTGAATTTATAGGAAAATAATCTCATGGATTGTATGGGGTATATAAATAGATTCTTTTAATAGAACTAGCATGATCAATGGATATATATGATTTTTTTGAAAATAAGATAAATTATGAATAAAATAATCAAAAAATTAAATGGAAACTAAATAAAACTCATATATAAACTTAATTACTCTGAAGATAATCTACATTCAGAGATATAATCTACTCAGGAAAAAGATTTGGAATCATTAATCATATTAGTCTGTGACCCTTCCTGATAGCTGATTCCATATCACCACCCTCAACTGATGGAACTTATGGCTCATCACTAGGTAGCTCATGCTATATTAATTTATGCACTATATCATCAAACGAATATTGATTAATTTGAAATATATAATTAGTTTTATAATAAACATTAAATTTTGTAGAAAAATATAAATAATTTAAAAATTAATGATCTAGTTTTTAAATAAAATGATAGAAAATGACATTACCTATAAATAATTTATACTATAGATACCAAATATAAAAATAAAATAACTATTTATTTAAAATAAATAATAATATTTTGATTATGATTATAATTATAAAGATTCATCTACATATTAATAAATTTCAAAGTCTTAATATTCCACCACAACATAATCAATTTCCAGATGAGCTTCAATTTTTTCATACCAAATTATATCAAATTCATTGGTTACATCATCAAAATTACCAACGCCGTTGAACCTTTACTATGGAGTCCCGTCCGGACTCTCTACATCTCATCGAGTAAGATATTTGTTCTGTGAAGTTTTTGAAAATTTTAATTATTTTCACTTATATAGAACTACTTTAATTTTTCAAAAATTTATTTTCATGAAATTTTATTTTTAGTACACTTCACTAGCAGTTTTAATCTCTGAATGTAGTATATTAATTTTTATAAAAAACGCAATGTGAAAACATTAATGTTTTATTTTTTCCAAGAATAATTTTATATTTAATTTCAATGAATTTATGTCATAGATGAATGTGAAACCATCAATCTATATTAAATCAATGAAATTTAAATATTATTACAGAATTTTATCCTATATATAATAAATCCATTATTTCATCCAGAATTCCATAAAAGTCAACTTTCCTTTCATTGCGATGGGATCCTTCTAAAAAATACCACTATTCAGGGATTTTTTGATTCTCCATATGTGCACATTTAAAAAAAATCCATTAAGAATATATGAATTATATGATTTTACTAATTTAGAAGATGGGTTACTTAGTTTACTTAATTAAATATAATTTTTTAAAGTTGTGATGATTTGAAAAACTAAAAATAATTAATAAGATATAAAATAACAAATTTTTTTTATATTTTTTATCATAAATATTTTTACTTTCTTCTCTTTTAAAGTATTAGTGAAATTTATGTTGTCGACATTCTATAATAGCTAAATGGTTGTTAGTTCCCCCTTTGAAAAAAGTAAGATAATCCACATTAGTTCAATAGAATTTATAAAATTTTAAGATAAAATGATGCTCAAGTGTGGCCTTCACCCAACCTAGTTCCATTTGTCCCCTCCAGCATCAGCACCTAGGTTATTCTATTGGTATAAAGTAACACAACGTACTATGCACTTAGGTTAACCTAAAATAGTCATACACACCCATAGTAGAGTATATGTATAGTTATGGTCACCCACACACACATTGTTCCTTAATGGTGAATAAATAGACCCCTTAGCCACACCCATTGGGACCTTTTAGAAGGTGAAGACAGACCCAAATCTCCATTTTCCAATGTTTATATTTTATTCTTTTGGTATCTTATGATGCTTAAAATATTTTAGAATTAATCAAAGAGAGGGTTTATTGAGTCATACTACGATAATAAATTAATGAAATTCCAATTTTCCTCTAATTTTCATACACTAAGGTGAATAACCCCTAGGGGAACTAATACTAGAGAACCAAACAGTCATGTCCTATGGGGAGAACCACACTAGGGAAAAACAAACCCAATTCTCTTATGGTAACATGATAATAGAGTGAAACCATTTTCCATACTCTTAAACTAGGTTTACGACTTTTCACTTAATACCCTAGGGTGAACCCTTTACCTTACCCCAACTTAGGTGAACCCTTCTCCCTACATGTCATCTAGGGATAAACATTCTCCCTACACCCAAACAAGGGTGAACACTTTTCCCTTCATCAAAACTAAGGATAATCTCCTCTACTAAGAACCATTTGGGTGAAACCCTTTCCCAACCCTGTACTTAGGAAAAATACCATATTGTTCCACACTAGGGTGTAAAACTTCCCCTTGTTACATGGTAAATACTATTATCACCTAGGTCTCTAACTTAGGAATCCATATTTACAAGCCTACTCCAAAACCACTAGATTCAAATAATCAAGGCATGCACATCAACATTCACCCCTTAAATCATATATTCCTTTAATTATTTTATATTCTTAGATTGTCCTCTTATATAGATATAACTCAGGTGGTGGTCACAATCATATAACCCCTTAATTTTGTGGATATTAATCATTAATATACTGGAGTGATTAGTCATAGTTCAAGATTCTAATTAGGACTATCAATGTATTGAGTTGGCTAACCTAGTCTACTCAATGAGCCCTGAATGTTCATGCCCCTATCAAGTGGTATGAACTAATAATATTCCAATCGATGATGTCATGACCATAATTTTTCATATGGGATTGGGAGAGATAAAGTTCCTTGAGAAGAATATGGGAAATCCCCACACATATGTGCATCCACTTTAGGTGAAAACCCCAAATCATTCCTCAATGATCCATATTCTATATTATAAACTCTTTCAAAGGGACATATTCCATATGAATGAAATATGAGATGCTTTTATGTGTAAGACCCAATAAATCCTATATTTCATCACATTTCATGACATATATATACATACATACGGTATGACATTAATCTACATTATAAGATTCAGTTACATGTCCCAAAATTGTGAAACTTGAAATATGTTTGGTTTGATCCCTATTAACAAGGATACATTGTATTCCTATTTGAAGTAAAAAACCCAACATTCAAAACTCATATACCATAATTAGGTTAATATTCTCTATAAACCCCCCAAGTTAGACTATATTACTGATGACATAATACCCAATGATGTCCAAAAATTCATTCCCACATGTCCTTATACTCTATTTGAATCCCTCACCATATCCTTAACTGGGATATACTCTCGGTAATTATTACCCCCTAATAAGGACATGTTACCTTTGAGTGATATAAACCTTTCATTGTGGGATGTATTACAAACTAGACCCCTTCACCTTACTAGGGAAATATTCCCTATATACCCTTCTCATATATCTATATTATCAGGGTTACCATACCCAAAAACCCCAAACAATATCCTACCTGCCATATTATTATAGATCCATCATTCCCCAAAGGGTCATATTACCTAAAAATTATATAGAGGGGCCTATCATGCATATTTCCCACACCATCCATCTCTTGGAACCTTCTTCCAAGTTGTCCATTTTATATGACTATAAATTGCATGGAATTGTTTATGGATTCATGACCATTAAATGCAACAAATATAGTTCATTTCACATGACTATAAAAGGTATGATGTTTTCCATTAAGTGGCATAAAACTATGTGAGAAGACTACTTGGTATATAATTAACATTTATGGGGGTATTTGAATTAGTGTTAAGATAATTTAATATTCTATAACTTTTTTATCCTTGTAACTCTTAGATATGTTAGAATATTGATTCTAATATTAAATTTTATTTATTATATGAAATCATATAAAGGAAAATAAATATAGAACATGATGTTTTTACAAGATTTACAAATCAATCTGAGTAGCTAATCCTTTATATATATGGTGGTGACCAGTTCAAGGATTCTATACTATGTTTGAGTCCCTACACTTTTGTAGGGTTTATATAAAAAATCTTGGATCCCAATACTAATGATTCCCTAATCCAACTTGTAGATCATTTCTGGTCCTTTATATTACCTTTGAAGATAGTCTTCACTTTCTTTTTTAGGGTACCTTATGACAACAATTAATGTATTCCACCAGATGTGACTTCTAGTGAATGGAATATTGTTTCTTTGTTCTCCCCTTCTTCTACTTTACATTTTACTTGCACAACAGCAGGAAAGAAACTTTCATATTCTCTTCCTCTACCTCTTCATACTCATACATAAACATTTTTTATGATCCTATATTTGATAAAATACATATGATTACTTCCATAAGATGGTGTTTGTATAATTATGTTTTTACTCATGGTAGTTCAACATGTTTCTCTTCGTTAGTCCATCCAACTATATCCTTCTGATTTTGATTAATCTAAAAATAGTTTATTCTTTCCTCAATTTCACCTGCCTATTTGATATTTCCACCTAATAATGTTTATTTTATTATAGTTCATTTGGTGAGAATTCACATGATATTTTTTTTTTTCATGATCACTAACAAATAAGGAATCTTAATTCATTGTCTTTATTAATTATTCTTCAACTTCATGATCATCTGAAATATGATCATCCAATGTTTTAATTCTTTTTCTGATTTTATATACTCAGTCTGATACATGGTATCCTGATCATAATTCTCATTTCTAAGGGGGCGGTGCATTGATTGGTCCATCGAATTCTTACACTTTGTTAGGTACCCCTGCTTTATTTATTACTTCTAATCTAAAAAATTGACCCAAATGAAAATGGAAATTGAGGCTTTTTGTCATCAATTTCTTATGTTACTCCAATTATTTAGAATAATGCACTTCCACAATAATTTATCAAACACTCTCTATATATCATCAACACTTTATATATGTTCCCTTCCATGGGTAATTACTAGAACACCAATATATTTTCTTACTCAGATTAAATTTGAATTTCAATCTACGCACTTATTTAAATTTCATTGGAACACTTTCCTTTTCTTCTAGAACATTTGAGATATTAAAAAACCACCTTAAACTTCTTTAGAATTATATAATCTGAAAATCCCTTAGTAACCATTGAAATCTTGAAAGTTTGTCTTAACATCGCCACAATTAATATCTTTACAAATACTTTTTAAAGACATTTTAACATTATGTATGGAAAAAATTTATAACATTTTTTTCATTTTTTGAAATTTGTCCAATATTCCTTTACAACTTTATAGGAACATATGTAAATCATTCACAAAACCCTTCATCTAACCATTAAAATGATTCATAAAATATTTTATATAAGAAAATACATATTCTAACAACTCCATATTATATTCCATTTGAATGCTTATTCAGAATACTTTCATGGTGCTCGTCCTCAATCCGTTGGGTTCCCAGATGAATGTTGGTTTTACTTTATCTATTGAACCCTAGAAGATATTATTTACTTCTTCAATCAGATAGCTTCATAAAAAATTATCTAACTATTTTCTAATACAAATAATGATTTATTTTTATCACTATATAATGACATAATTTCGAAACATATGTCTACTGAAACTGTTAGGAAGCCTCAAAATTTTTTATCCAATCAGCTTGCATGAAAAATTTTGTTTGGTGCAATATATTTGAATTGTTATTCTGATGACATCGTGATTTTGTTTTATTTCATATCCATCATATAGAGCCTTCTATATCCATCACACATCATTATATCTATTTCTATTTCTTGTGCCCCATATTTCTTCATCCAATGGACTTGAACTCATGCCGTCATATCCAAACATGTTTTTCAACTTCTAACTTCATAAATAAATTAACATAATTTTCTCATACAAGTTACCTATCCAGAAAATAAAATCATTCCACTGCAATCAATTCATCGATGCTCTATAACATTATTTTAATTTCTAAATTCTTCTATAATAGTGTAATTCTCCATATAGTTACAAATTATTCAAAAATATATTACAACTTCTTTATTTTTCTTCCTGATCTTTTTATGAGTCTATTTAATCGAATTTGTGTAAATATTATTCCAATATTCAATCAGTTCTTCACAATGTTGGGGAACTAGAGTTATTCTATAACTAGAAATATTCAGAATAAAAACATTGAAAAATCACTCATTCATCTCCCCATTAAACTTAATAGATTAAATTTTAGTTTAGAGACATTTTAAATTAAAAAACATTATTATCAAGAATAACAGCCTCATAGAATTGTGATATTTGATCGATAAGGACACCTCATATAGAAAAAAATGATATTTTTTCTTTAATCAATCTCCATATAATGTATTTTTTGAATATAATTAGTCATGAAAATATTTTCACTAATCATCCACAAAAATTCCTATATCTATTCAAAGTTTACTTCTTTGTTCATCCAAAGGAAACACCATATGATTGAATTATGTGGAAAACTTCATCCATTTTCCTCTATCCAATCATTTTTTATGATATCCTCTATCCACTAGAATCTATATGATCATCTTCGCTATCTCATTCTATTTAGATTCTTAAAATACTTTTGAAAACATCTTAAAGAAACTTTATAAACATTGCAATGTTGATAAAAACATGATTGGAGAAGAATGTTTGTAACCTTATGATCAGATTATAAAACATCAAGGATAAAACTCAATGTATTTAAAATAAATTCCTCAAGATAATTGGTATTTATTAATTTCCTTCCACTTAATCCATTTATCAATGAAAAATCAACTTTGTTAGTTATCTTGGATGCTTCAACATAACATTACAACAACTTCTTCTTTATAGATTCTTCAACATATTGACACCAAGTATATCTTTATATTTCATTAAAAACCATTGAAAACCTAAAAATTCCATTGAAAAAATACAACTCACACATAGAGTGGTATATTCAATATTCCCATTTGTATTTTTTTGCAATAACTTCAAAGTTACTTCCAAATGAATATGTCATTATGAGAATCTTTTATCTTCTTTTCTTTTCAAACTTTCTCTGCCCCATTATTGTTCCATACCATCATTACGATTTCTCTCCCCCCAACTTATAAGAAATAAAAATTTCATGGGAAAAGGTTATCAATTCTTAATTAATAAATTTTACATCCATTATTCCACTCAAATTTAATGCAATCCGTGATCAGTATAGAAATAAAGAATATTTTATTTAGAAACAAAAATTCCCTTATCAACTGATCTTGATACCTCATGTAATGATAACTCAAAAACATTTCCTTCAAGGTTTGTCCACGTTTATTTTATAATGGTGATACTTATATTATATATGAACCTTTTATAAGAAAGATCAACCTAGGACTCTTACTATAAGGCCCCAGCCTTAAACCTTACTTAAACTTGAGTTATTACAAGATTACACATTGAGGATCTTTTCAGGTTTAGAGTTTTAGAGGATTAGATCATGAAACTTGCATTACATTCCACATTTAAACAAGGTGGTTACATAAAAGACAATATTCATTCTTCCCATCAATGGAAACCTATTTAAAATAAAACACGGATTCTTTCTTGACACATCCTTGACACTATCGTCACATCATGCACCTTTCCCTTGACCTGTGAAAAGCATTTCAAAAACTTGGGATGAGCATAAAAAGTTCAGTAAGGGTTATAAAAATATGGAAAGGAAACATGAGTTCATATATACATAAGAATGAAATCATACTTTACCCATAAAACATAGGCATATCAAATCATGAATAAATCATAGAAAACATAAGACATAAAGGTAACTTGAGGCATTCATAACATTATTACGTAGGGAGTATCCCTCTTGGTTACGTTTAGAATACCCATCATAGTATATTCCCTAAATCTCTTCGGAGAAACCTTAACGTTTCACTCCTTCGCGTTACCCAATGCATTGGAGAGCTATATCGGGCTCACCCGCCCTTAGTTTATCACGAAACCACCCGTTCATCATAACAATGCCCAAGAACCATAACATAATCGTATCACATAAACATGAATAAAGGAAACATAACATTTCCACATTTCAATCACAATATAACATTTTAGGATATTGAAATAATGAATCCATTCAAAAAGAAACCATTTCCAAAACCATTTAAAACATTTAATAAAGAGATTTTTGAATCAAAGTGTCCCATACCACCTTGAAGTTTTTAACATTTTAAACCATTAATATCCATATAAATAAATCCTTAAAACCATTTTGAAAACATGTATATTAATAAGAACAAATAATTAAAACATTTAAAACGATATTTTGGTTAAAGGGGTTTTACCAAAATTAGAGACACTTGAATACAATAATCGAGGAATAACATTTAGTCAGAACTTTATAATATCATGAGAATAAAAGGATTCATGATATAATACTCCAAAGGACAGTATATACACCATATAAGAGTGAATTGGTGCATAACAACAATGAACCTTCAATAGAAATGTCATATGTGATGAAATCCCTTATAAAGAAGGTATCCTTAAATTAAGGACAAATAAATCCCAAAAATATGTGTGACAAATATATATACACCCAATATAAGTGGATATTAAGTGTAAAACAATAAAAGGTCATTCACACATATTCAATGGATGACATATTCAATGACTACAAGTTGAACCCAAAGAAATCGAAATTGGGTTAAAAAGTTCCCTTGACAGCCTAACGGCATCACATCAAAATGAGTTGATGAGAGATAAAAAGTGTATCTCATCACTTGGACATAAAATTTACATCAATAAGGATGTATGAGAACATATCCCAACATAAAAATATGTAAATTAAAAGACCCAATAAAAGAAGTCTTTTAAAAAAGAGGAGGGTGAAAGGTTCCCTTACCAACTTGGGTATCTTTCAAAACATACACCCCATGAAAGAAAGACAATAGGTCATTGATGTAAATACTCATAAACGAAATTATATTACACAAAGAGTAGAATAATGGGCAGTACATACACCACTCAATGGAATTTGTGGCGAATGTAGCATAAATCTCACGGGAATAAAAATGAGATGAAAAATCCCTTACGAAAACTCGGCAGCCTAACAGCGCCACATAAAACATCCGAATATGGATTGATGAGATCAAATAGAGTATCACATCATATTACAATAGAATTTAGAGCAAGTGGAATATAAAATAAAATCCCCCAACATTGCAATGAGGAGTTTAAAAGAAGTGACATAAAGGAGAGTACTTAAAAAGAAAGAGAGAGGTTAGATCTCTTACGAAAGTTCGGCAGCCTAACGACGCCACTCAAAACTTACAAAATGAATTGATAAGAGAGAATAGGGTCTATCATCTCATGAAAATAAAAATTACAGTAAATGTAATATAAAAGAACATCCCAATCATAAGAAAGATGAGCTTAAAATAAATGACATAAAAGAGTGTACTTAAAAAGAAATAGAGTTGTAGGATCCCTTACCTCGGGTCCGACTTGACTCGATCGTTCTTTAATCTCCTGAATAATAAACTTGAGTTAATTTCTAATTCCTTAAGAACATTTTTCAAGTTCATTATTACTTTTATACCACTTATTACCTTGTCATAAACATTATGTAATCATTTAAGTTAATAATATTTGTTTTGCCGATATTTGGTTCTTAAGTCGAAAGTGGACTTCTTACAATTACATGTTGTTCATGTGGCCAAATGTTTATTATATCCAGAATTGTATTCACTATTTAGATATCATATATTTCATATATATCCAGTACATGCATGCATTTATAACATTACATAATCATTTAGAGGTAAGAAATGAAATGCACCGTTCATGGAGACGGTAAGCCTTACGTACGCATGAACGCTACTTTCATTTCTATTTCGTATTTTATAGAATGGAATAATAATGATATAAAGGTATATTATAATTCCAGTATAATATCATATATAATATCATATTTCCATCCTTTATACATCCCACATATGGTATTTAACGAATCAAATCACTTTGAGGGGGCGGTAGTCCGCACTTCCTTAAATGAAGATATCGCGTATACCCATAATGGAAGCCATAAAGGTAAGAAAAAAATGAAAAATACAGAAGCATAAATAAAACATAAACATATTATATATCATATATAAAAATAGTGACATCATAATGGCCACCTTTGAAGGTGTTAAATGAGTATTGAACAATCATCGTTTCGGGAGGCAGAATTTCACCATCCACGGAAACCGTATGTTCTTTAACCATTTGATGTAGTTGTGTGAGAGTTTAGCTCGAATAAATCTTATAAAAACATCCTAGTATATTGAATATACTGGTGTTGTTACAAAAGAAGTAAATAAAAAGAGTTTAGGGGGTTGGAGAAGCAAAATAAAACAAATGAACATGAGAGAATGAATTACCTTTAAAAGTGTAACTCCTTTTGATTTGAGCCTAAAGGCTTCCTTTGAAAGGATTCTGCCCAAAGGGAATACTCTAGGATGAGGATAGGGATGTGGAGAGAGTAAATGGGCAGGGTTTGGCCGAGCCAAAGGCTTGAGGAGTGTGTTAAATGAGGTAGAGGTGGTGGCCTTTTATAAGAGGAGAGGAGGGGCACTTTTGGAAAGTAAAGAAATATTATTTATTTGAAAATGTGTTTCGGTTTCAAAAGGTCCCAAATTGATATAATTCGTGGATAAGGTGATAAGTCTTCTAAATCCACTCATCCAATAAGTTTTGGACATGTGTAGTTCATAGATTTTACATTATCTTTCCATTTTATTTAAATCGTCAAATAATGATGTCATCGCTGCATCATTATTATGTCATAAATAATTTAATTTATTTAATGTCTAAAAATTATACAAAAACTACTATGATGTAGTAAATCTGTTTATCTTTCCCATGAATATTTATAATCAAAAATATGACTTGTATAACCCCACTTAAAAATTGTTTTAGTAAAACATATCATGTTTGTGTCAATTTTACTTTTACATTAAATAAAATGTTATTTATGTCATTTCCCAACCAAAGTGGATCCATGGGGTCCCCAAGTTGACCCATGGCTTGTCTTGGTCTGCCATGATACAACCAATGAGGGTAAGACATGTTTCAAGCACATCTCATTTTATTAAAGCATTATTTTTACCTTAAACTACACTAATTACCACTAATCGCGGTTAAAAACTTAATAAGTTACTATTCACCAAAAAATTATTTTAATCTCATTGAACCACATTTTACTTCTTAATGACAAACATGTATGTTGGATTTTTGAAAATCAAAACACAATGATGGAAAAATTTCATTTAAACGGAAAATCAGTTTTTATAAGTACCACATAGTGGTTTCACTATTCATCAAAAATTGAAGTTTTTCAGAAAAATACCAAAAATTCACCCTAAGCTATATTTGATTTTCTGAATTCAAAAATGAAGTCCGTTTTAAAAAATTCAAAACATATAAGTCAAATTAATTAATTTAATAATTAATTCCCTCTGTCATGACAAATAGCGTGTTTTATAAAACAATAAGTATTAAAAGATTGACACTAGTTTAAGTCTGATTTCAAAGTGAAATTGATTCCAACGACCACTATTGGATTTAATGGTAAAAATATTTTCTAATTTCACTTTAAAACCAATTAAAAATATAATCTAATCATATAAATAAATTATATTAAAAATTGGTTTTGAATTAAAATACAACATTTTACACTATTCATTAAAAAAATGAACTTTATCGGAAAGATACCAAAAATTTACACAAAGTAAATTTTGATGTCCCAATTCTTAATAAGAGTTTTATTTTGTCCAAAAGAATGTTTAAGAGTGAACAAAACTATATTTAATGACGGTTCTCCATAAAAAGGTGATAAGTGAACCTTTAGTGAAAACCAGGGCATAAACGCCTAAAATTGAATTCTTTCCGTATTTTAAGCCTTTATCTTTTATTGTATAAATGTAAAAATATTTAATAACATATATAATCATATTTTAGTTATTTCTATCCATTCCCGCCATTACAACGGCTACATGTTAACTACCATTTAAAATAATATTATTTTATTATTAGAGTGCAACGTAAGATTCCTAAGAAAACCGTTGTTGTGTGTTGTGTACGCCATCGAGCATAGCGTCCCCTATAAAGTCATATTAATATTTTATTCACAAATATGGATAAATATGAAAATTTCATATTCCTTATTTACCTGGGGTGTTACACTTACACTCACTTTGACAAATAGATAAAAAAATCCAAGCAAAATAAGAAGGATAAGTGGCCATGAAGCACCTTCATACTTTTAATTTTCTTATGTAATTTATGAATTCAATTTATCCCTTTTAATGTTAGGTTTTTTATTTTTTGTAACCAAGGATGAGCGCTTAAGAAAAATGAAACTTTCCAATGAAATAATATTTAAGCACATTCCAAAATAATCATATATCTATGATATAATAATTATAGTAGTGATTTTAACATTCTCCACATGTATCCTCCTCAAGGTGACTTTCCTTATGATCTGTATATGATGAATCTATTTAATAGACGAGCTTATGAAACTTCATATTGAGAAATCACCAAAATGGTTCTATTCTTATATAGATTTTTAGACATAAAAAATTCAATATCTTCACTTAGGATGATCTATTTTATAAAATCTTTATTGAACTATAATAGGAAACAATCTCATATAGAAACATTTTTAGCTTGGTTGACCAAATTTTGACAGTTGTTCCTCCTACTCATGTTATACCCTTGAGTGTGTACCTCACAATTGATTCCCTATTTGTAAATAATAACCAAATAACACAAATATTATCATAATAAGGTGGTTCTTCATTGATTCTAAATCAGAATAGAAATGTTGATATGATTTTATCAACCATGTTAGTCTATTATTCACACCTGTATATATAAAATGTAATTTATATTGTAGCTATACAAACCTTATCACTTCTTAAACGTCCTTATGTTTGAACTTTATTTATTTAAGGGATATAAAATCACTTCCATCACCTAGAGAAACTATAATATTCTTCAAGAACACTTCTTGTTCAAGAAGTATTGTAGAACAATATATTAGATTATGTCCATCCATGTTACACCTCATACATTTAACTTCTTTACCTTCATGTGGAATATTTTCTTATTATTTTTCACTAGAATTTTATCATGCTTCTCCCAATTTTCTCATCTTCAATAAATATAATGGAAAATTTACTGACAAATCATGAGAAAAATTTTTAGTGAGTTTGGATTTTCCACATTGCTTCTTATGAGTTTCCACCCTTTTATTACTATTATTGGATGGTGCATTTTTCTTCAACTTATTGTATTTAGAATCTATATTTCTACACTTTTCATATCGGGAAAACCATTTTTATAAAATTATTCCACTCAATTCCCAAGGATATTTTTTCTTTATTCATGAAATTCTATAGTATTATTTAATTAAAATCTTTAGATATATGTTGAGATGATCATGTACTAACTTTGGGAGCACCACCTTATATAAAATTATAATTTTTTCCAATATTTTTAAAACCATTGAATATTTTTAGATTCTTCTTACATTATGGTGGTCTCTAATTCATCTCTATCTTAACCCCCTTGGAATATGCTTCCTTTGTGATTTATCTTATAGAGGATTGTACCAAAAATACAATGCACCATTCTCGAATCTGCTATAGCACTAAAATCGACCCAAATATCTTGTTTCTTGAAACCGCCACTATATATACTAAAGCTGGGTATCTCTCGCCTTACGTGTCACCTCCACAAGCTTCCATGTCACAAAAAAATTTCCCCCTCCCACAAATACCCCCAGCCTCTCAGGCTAATCTTTAGAGACAAATTATCAGAGCTCATGGATGAACTAACACATCGCTCTGTTTACCTCCTCCTCCGCCGGACTTAGGGTTTTGACTATACTGCGTCCATTCGCGGACTTCCCCCTAAATCATCTCTATGAGCTCGACGCCTTCCATTACAATCGCTTAGTAGACCTGGTTTTCCAGTGGCGATTATGGTTTCACGGAAGTGCAGTTCAATACACAGCTGCTCGATTAGATCCCTCTAGCTTAGGGTTTCCTCCGTTCTTCACTGATCTTCAACGCCGAACCAAAATTCATCCACAGTCGGGCTTCCATCGACAAGCTTCCATATGGTTTCTGCTCCCCTCCCTGATTCCCCTCTCATGACCCCTTCCTGATTATCCTCTCCAGCCTACACCGCTCCTACTGATGATTGTTTTCTCCTACTACACTACCATGTCGATTTCATCTCCTCAAAGATCTCCAATGTGAAACACCTCTGATTCGGTCTACATCATCGACTATTCACAACTTCGGTTTTTGAAGCCCAGTTCAAATCCTCCTTTAGCTTCATACATTTTTCATTATTCGGAACCCTTTCCCATACCATGGCGTCTGATGCGACAACCTACTACCCGCTCTATTTCCGGCTGTTACTCATCTGGATCTAAATTTTCAAGCTCCTTTGCCTCAAGGTCCTCCACATCCGAATCCTACACCTCAGGAACCTCCACCCGGGGATCCTTCTCATCATGTGGAATTCACATTTAAAGGCCGATGTCAAGCTCCAACGGTCTACTCCTAATGATTACCTTCAGCTTCCATCCATTTCAAATGATTTCAAGCCATTCCTTCGACACAACTTCAGCTCATGATTTGTGTCACCTGTGTCTAAGTTAATTGTGGTTTTACACTTTCATAACCTTCATATGTAGTTTTTAAACATCATTTTCCCCATATTATTATTTATTGACACATGAAATGGTTTAGTTTTCTTGTCCTATATTTCCTAAATGGATTATTCCTAGATGCAGTGGGGTATGAATTTGAAAACGCTTGCTCGAAAATGGGACAGATAAGTGAATTGATGTACACTATATTTTAGCCTAGTGATTTCTCTATTACAATGCTGAAAACAAGTTCAGGTGTTGGGTTATGAAGATTTCAAAAAGAATAATATCAATATGAACACTATATCTACAACTTTTCTATTTTTAGACATTGGATTACTACGAAAATGATCCTTTTACATCTCTTTTTTACAAGTATTCAACATATTAATTTATACTATAAATGCATGTATTTTCGTTGGAACATAAAGTTTTATAAATGATTTTAAATTCATGGAAACATTGATTTTATTTATATCCTATGTTATATTTATATTCCTATCTATATTGTTTTTTCAAAATAATTAAAGTATTTCTAACCATGATTTTGTTCTCTATAGGCTTCAAAACACTTGTGGAATATACTATGGTGGACGTGTTTATGTTCTGATGGAATGGTGAGTTTGGTGTTTATATAGATTCAAATTTTTTAATAGGTTTATATTTTTTTCAAAATTGTTCATATTTTTCAATACGGTCTCTTTTTCCATATAGAATCATATTTTTTTGTTCTTAGAGTATACTATTTTTTAAAATTTTCAGAGTACATTAATTATAATTGAGACCAATTTAATATACAGGTTCATATTTTTTTTGTTCTTGCAGTGATTTTGATTAAGTGGTTCTAGATACATGCCTGTATTTAATTTTTTGGAGAATTTTTAGGATCTTAATCGGTTCTTTATTATGCTTTTCTTGCACTGTAAAGGATTTATATGATTTCCATAAGTTATTTCATGTTTAAATTTTTAGAGCTATGAGTATAATGAAAATTGTTAATGATATGCAAAGATCAATTCCAGACGAGGAAGCTGCATTGAACTAGAAAAATCTTTGAAACTTAAAATCAGTGTAGGTGCGCCAATTGCATGGACTAGAAAAATATATTCAATTTTTAATTGGAATAGTTTCTCAATGCAGGATCACTAATAGAAAAGTAATGGTATTGTTTTCTTTTTACAGATTCTGATGTGTGGATTCTTTTGATTTCATGAGTTCAGTTCGCATAAGAAAACATGTTTTTTATAAGAAGGTATCGTTTCAATAATCATGTTCTTATTGAATTTTACTTGACAATACTTGAATTTGGCTACAATGGGTAGGTTGGGTTGTTTTGGTTGTTTTTTTTTCTATGCACTAATGTTCAATTTCTATTGTTTTTTTCAGCAAGCAAGGTTTTGATTTTTCATCTTCAATGTCAATGCCTTAGTTTCAACCTATATAAATAAAGATCTATGAAGAAGGTGTTATATCATCATTTAATGAATTTTTTTCTTTATATACATGATAAAATATGTACAGTTATTTTATTTTTTTCTAATTGTTTTCTCAATACATGTGAATACAGATACATGAATTGGAAATGAAGGCATGTAATTTGTCCTAAATTCGTGAATTTATCCTCCATTCCATACAACATATGAATTGATGTGATTTTTTTCACTATTTAATCCACTATATATTGTTTTCTATGCACTAAATATATTGGTTGGGGAATTTTTTTTTGGGAACCATTTTTCTTCGATATGTATTCGGCCCCACTAACATTTCTAGATGGTTCTACATACTATGTCTATGAATTTATTTGAGATGTCAGTTCAGTGAACCTGCATTTAGATAACACTAAAACTAATATAATTGATTACAAGTTATATTAATGAATATATTGAAACAATGGAAACCATTGATATATTAATGAATATATTGAAACAATGAAATGTCATTCACCTATATCTGCAGCCAATTATATATGTATTTTCTTTTGTTTAGCAGCTACATATATCTGAGCATCAAAAAATATCCGAGATGGGAGTAATGAATATGTTGGTGATGGTGCTACAGATATATTTATATTGGTTATTTGAGAAACAACTTATATATTCATTTTCTTTATTGGTATATTAATGAATATATTACTTCTTTTTATCAGGGAAACTGCTGATTCTACTATTTTGAACATAGGAAATTCCAATAACCTATATTGAAATATGGAATTTATGTGGGAAACTACTGCTTCCAGGTGATGAAATTCGTCATATCCTTAAAGCAAAGGAATTTATCAACACAGTAGATTCCATAGTTTCTATCATGAACTGTACATAATAAATAATATATGTTCCATAAGAAAATATGTATTTCACTTATGGTAGCTCTAACGACCCAGTACTATGGGGCCTACAAAAGGAGAAGCTAATATTTTGATGTTACTATTCTTACATGTGATATCTGGAAATCTGGTCTGAGAATTGTTTTTTCTGGTATGAAGATTTCTGGTTAAAATGATGTTTGGTTGAATGAAAACATCCCAATCCTGATTTTCCTATGTTTTTTAGTCCATTTCTATATGCATTTGATAGTTGTTCAAAGCATAAATGATTTTTCATTTCTAGGTACCAGTTGGCCAGCAATTAGTCAGGATTTCTCTAGACCATCCTGTTTGCATCATGACAAGAAATGAATCCATCTTCTCCCTTAATGGTAAAGACTAATATTCTGACATGCTTGTAATGTTGACAAATATGATTCTTTTCTATCCAGATTGAGAATGAGTATGGGAATCTTGAGCAAATATACAAAACAGTTGGTCCTGATTACATGATATGGGCTGCCAGCATGGCTGTTCAACAAGGAATTGGGGTTCCTTGGGTGATGTGCAAGCAAAAAGATGCCCTAGATCCTATTTTAAGTGAATTTATACCATGACTTAGAATCCCTTGTGGTTCTATTATATATCGTTTTGTGTCATGGAATAATTGTAATTCACTGGATCCTTCTTAGCATTATGGGGTTGATGGAAGGGTATATTTATCATTGTTTGTTATGACCTTATGTTAATCCCTCCTAAACTGCCATTTAAGAATGGACTGTAAACAGAATATTTTAAGGAATATCTAATTTTTGTATAAAGTCTGCTTCAAAGAAAAATATACCTTTCACAAAGATCATTCTAAATTTCCTGGACTACTACTTGATGATGCTGACTGATAAACACGTGAAATGGTTTTTATTGTGACACATTCTCTCCAAACAAGCCTTACAATCCAACAGTTTGGACTGAGGCATGGACTGGATGGTATGTTTAGGGTTTCCTTCCTTGAGAACTTTATTTGAATTCATATCTTTAGAGAATGGAATTCTGTTTATAAATATAAATTCTCTATTTTTAAATATAAGCATCATGGATTTTTAATTCTATTTTAAAATATATGTTTCAGGTCTCTACATATATGCCATATGCATTGCATTTGAATTCATGAAAAATATAATTTCTTATTTACTCATCGAGTCTGACCAAAAATGATAATTCCATCTATTACACATATATTTATTTCTCACTACTTCTTTCTATAATATGCACTTTATAACTTTTCAAAATAATAATCATTCATAAACTATGCATTACATGTAAAAATTTTATGAATAAATATGGGATTTTTCTATATGATCTATACACACACACTTTTCCATAAACATTTTTCAACTGAGTCATTATAACATGTATCCCATATGACCTTCTATACCCCATAACATGCATTTCTACTACAGCTTTTGAAGCATAATGTGGGTCTGTTAGTAGTAATTTTTAACTGAATTATTACGTCAATGGACTCATCAATGAGTAGTGATTAGAAAATTAACCCGGTCATCACTTCAAATGCCCCCTTCAACCTGAAATAGTGAAGGATCATATCTAGAACAACAATTAGTCAGGATTTCTCTGGACCATCCTGTTTGCATCATGACAAGAAATGAATCCATATTCTCTCTTAATGGTCGAGACTAATATTCTGACATGCTTGTAATGTTGATAAATATTATTATTTTCTATCCAGATTGAGAACGAGTATGGGCATCTTGAGCAAATATCCGGAACAGTTGGTCATGATTACATGACATGGGCTGCCAGCATGGCTGTTCAACAAGGAACTGGGGTTCCTTGGGTGATGTGCAAGCAAGAAGATGCCCCAGATCCTGTTTTAAGTGAATTTATACCCTGACATAGAATCCCGTGTGGTTCGATTATATATCATTTTGTGTCATGGAACAATTGGAATGCAATTTATCCTTCTAATCATTATGGGGTTGAGGGAAGGGTATATTTATCATTGTTGGTTATGACCTTATGTTAATACCTCCTAAACTTCCATTTAAGAATGGAGTGTAAACATAATTTTTTAAGGCTTAAATATCTAATTTTTGTACAAAGTATGCTTCAAAGATAAATATACCTTTCACAAAGATCATTCTAAATGTCATGGGCTACTACTTGATGATGGTGACAAATAAACACGTGCAGTGGTTTTTATTGTGACACATTATCTCTAAACAGGCCTTAAAAGCCAACAGTTTGGACTGAGGCATAGACTAGATGGTATGTTTAGGGTTTCCTTCCTTGAGACCTTTATTTGAATTCATATTTTTAGAGAATGAAATTCTGTTTATAAATATAAATGCTCTGTTTTTAAATATAAGCATCATGGATTTTTATTTTGTTTCAAAATATATGTTTCATGTCTCTACATATATTCCATATGCATTGAATTTGAATTCATGCAAAATATAATTTATTATATACTCATTGAGCCTACCGAAAATGATAATTCCAGCTATTACACCTATAATTATTTCTCACTACTGCTTTTTATAGTATGCACTCTATAACTTTTCAAAATAATCATCATTCATAAACTATGAATTGCATGCAAAACTTTTATGAATCAATATGAAATTGTTCTATATGATCTGTACACACACACTTCTCCATAAACATTTTTCCACTGAGTCATTATTACAGGTATCCCATATGACCTTCCATAAGCCATAACATGCATTTTTACTCCAGCTTTTGAGGCATAATGTGGGTCTGTCAGTGAGAATTTTTAAGTTCATTCTCATGTCAATAGACCCATCAATGAGTAGTGAGTAGAAAATTAACAGGGTCATCACTTCAAATGCCCCCTTCAACTTGAAATAGTAAAGGAGCATATCTAGCACAACAATTAGTCAAGATTTCTCCAGACTATCCCGTTTGCATCATGACAAGCAATAAATCCATCTTCTCTAGATATGATGAGGTTTTTGGGTGAGTAAGTATCCATTTCATAAAATTCCTAGTTAAATTGATTCCATCTTATCTTCTTCTCACCATCATTGCATGTATTTCATTCAAAGTCTGTTCTTATTCCTAATTTTGGAATTAATTTTAAACATAGTATAGATTTGGACATGCATGTTTGTTTGATTTGTATAAAATCAAGTTATTTTGATCGTTATTTGATATCATGAGCAGATGTTTTTTGTTCATTGTTCTTAATTATTTTAAATTTCTTAGCTTTTTTTTGAAATTAGATAAAAAATTCGTTTGTATTAGTAAAAATTGATTTAAATCTCTAAATAATCATTTTTAATGTGTTTCTACTGTGAAATGGATTTTTTTGAGTTAAATTGATCAGATTAGATTTTTTTGTTGACTGTTGTTATTTATTAAATGGTATGTTTAGTGTTTATATGAATATTTTATTCTTAAACTGAGTGAATGTATTGATTTATAAAATCAATGGAAGACAATTAACATTTTCTACTATAGGTCGGCACGGCTTATGATTGGTTCATATGTGGGCACAATGGTGCACAACCCATCAGAAAGGGGAAACATCCATTTTTTGTAATGGAGAAGATGTATATGCCGGAGGACATCCATTTTTATGTGTTGTTTCTAATGTGATATGGATTATTTTTATTGAGTTATACTAATAGTTAGTTTTTGTATACGCCCAATATTTGTGTTCATTGTCAGCATGTTTTATGTGTTGGTCCATTTTTATGTTAAACTGTTAAAATGTAGGAAATGTTGGTATTAACTATTCCAAAATTCTGTTTTTTTAATAGAAAACATAAAATAGATTATTGTTTTTTCTTTTATGCTATCTAACTGTACTTTTTTACAGTCTTTATATTTGAGGTACTATAAAAACCTTCATGTTAGAAACTAATTTTCATTTATGTTTCCTGTAACTTTACTTCCAAAAAATATCCTCTTTGTTAAACTGTAAGAATTTGATAGAATAGTCAGTATAATTACATCCAAATGTATGATTTATTTATATTTATTTTGTAATTTCCAGTCACAAAAAATATCTCCACATATGAATTAGGTCACAATTTTTTTATATCCTATGATCACTATACTGTGTATTTCTAGAACATTCATTCATATTACTGCAACCATATTCTATTTACCTGTTACATTGGATTTTCATATTTAAATATTCATTACTATTTATTAATGTATATAATTGGATTTTCGTCAGTAGGATGCACTTCAGGGAAAATAAAGAAGATGAAGATATATTGCAACCTCAATATGTTGTTGCATACTTTGTTACTTCAGTTAGCTTCAACAATTCTTTAAACATTAACTTCATAAAATATTGTGCTATTAGAATATTGGATTTTATCATTATATATTCAAATGAATCCTCTGTGTTCACATTTTTTATTGTTGTAATCACTTGATCTTTGGGATTCACCAACAAAGACTAGAGGTTCAAGTTAAAGAGTAATGACAGGCTGTTGATCATGTACAGATCTGTTGTAGATGGTCATGTGCAGTTCCCGGTATCTTGATCTGGTGAGTTCTATTGATCTTGTGAAACTCTGTTGTAGATCATTTGATCATGTGCAATTCTGGTGTAGATCATGGTAGATCATTTTATTTATATGTTGACACAATGGTGAAGATGGAGGAGTTTCTTGGAACACTGTAAATGGGTATTTTACACTAACTACAAATATTTCTTCTACTCAGGTATGTGTTTTCTATTTTCATTTACCACAATTTATATAAAATCATCGGAACCAGAAATAACGAATTCATTAATGTCATATGCATTTCCTCTAATTATCATATATATTTCATTTCTTCTTCTCTATTGGAAATTGTTAGAATTCTGCTTCAATAAATTCATTTGTCAATATTATCTACTACTTATTTTTTAAATTAATTTTTTCATGTAGGAATTTTTTTTACTATGTATGATGCTGATGATGCAGTCCGAAGATATGAAATAATGTTTCTAGACTCCCCTTCTACAACAATCTATGCCATTGAACTGAAAATCAGAATGGAGGAAGGCATAAACTAAAAGACTGATCAAATAGACGGATATTTCATGATGTAATCTCATGGAAATTGAAAATCAAGAATTATTCAGTTACTTTCAACATTGTTTTTAAATTTTCATTTTAGATAATAATCTATACTGTTAATATATTATTTAGATATTCTTAACATGTTTTTTCACATTTTTTATGAAACTTTTGTTCCTCTCAACAAATTATTTCCACTTAATTTAGGTTTCTATTTACTAGCCATTGAACAGTTAACAACTTTCCCACTTTCTTTTTTTCCAAAATATTGTATTGCCTCTATAAAAGCAGTAAACCATATCATCATGAGAACACATGAACTAAAAATTTTGTTTTATCATCGTGCAAATTCACGAGCGAGTACTAGTTCTATATAATGTTCGTATGTTTACTTGAAAACTTGTTTGGATCTTTTTAGGGGAACACTCTTTCACACACTTTTTCTTATCCACCATAGTCATGGAAGTGGGCTTATTTTCTTTTTTATTCACCCATACTTATTCAAATTCTATTTTATAACTTGTAAATTTCATGACAATATATTTAGAAACATTATTACAAGATGGTGTGTATGGTACCTTTTTCTTCACAAGCACTTAAGATAGATCATTAAAAAAATTCATTTTTTCTTATCACATGTGGGGGGTCTTATAACCTGAGACTACTCCAATGAGAATTGAGTAACAAAAATAACATTCTCTTTATTTTTTTATGTCTCAACATGTGTCTTATCATTATTTTCCAACCGAACATCCAATTTTAGACATCTCATATTAAGGGAGTTTTTCTGATCTTCAATTATAATCACCTTCTATTTATAAAACTTCTTCACATTTTCAACTTATACTTTATGTAGATTGACTTTTTTTATAACATTGATTTATATTCCTTGATTTTCCTGGATTTAAATTTCAAAATAAAATCCTTGACATCAATGCAATTATTTAGCTTTTATTCAAGATCATGGAACTTTTCGTCCAAAGTTTTATTGACTTAATATTTATATTTAACTTCATTGACCCATTTGTATTCAAACATAGAGAAACTTATTTCAAGATCCACATGATCAGGATTATTTATAAAATAAGTTTCACATACCTCATGATCAGTAAAAATACACGAGTTAGGAATATTTTACTTTTCTTTGGTGGAAACTTGATCCACTTGATGCTCGCTTTACAATCATGATATATCTTTTTTGTTTTCATTCCATGGATAAACTAATAATTATTATATTTTAGTAAGGAAGGACAACTTCTTCTTATTTATTCTCTCTTGATTTATTTATCTCATCATGGTTGTTGTATATATATAATTCTACGTAGAGATAACTAAATATCCACCAAATTTCACTTAATTATAACTCCGAAAAAAACACAAATATTTAGAAGAGAATAACTATAATTTAAATATTTCAATATAGGTGAACATTGGCTCGAAAATCATTAAATATGTCCACTTGTTATATAATTTACATCGAGGGGGGGGGGTGGTGAATCAGTGTTATGAAATTTTTAAATTTTTTTAACTCTTTATCACTTTATCTCTTAGATCCAATAGAATCATTATTCTCCCATTCACTTTACTTTAACATATGATATAATATGAAATAAATTAATGATGACACATGATATTTTTACATGGTTCATTTTTCAATAATATTTTTTATTCCTTACCACATAGGGTGATGACAAGTACACATATTCTATACCATAATTATTTACCAAGTTACAGTTGTTTGTCTATAAAAATATCCCTAGCCTAAGTGTGAGTCCGTAAACTTTTGGAGAGGTTATAAAATCAATATTGGATCCCGAGATAGGTGGGGAATTTTCCTAACTTAAAACTCCTTGTTAGTTCTTTATATTTCATCTGAATACAATCTTCACTTTCATATTTTTGGTACTTTTTACCACATAAGAAATTATTTCACCATATGAGATTTCTTTTAGAGGTCCCAAGGCTGATTTGTTCTCTAGTATTTCTCTTTCACCTATTACATTTACAATACTAGGAAATAAACTTTCATCTTCCTCTTACTATTCCTATTTATAAAAAATCTATCTGTATGATGCTCTGGATGATCTTGTTTATATGATTTATTTGATTTGATGGTGTTAATCTATTGATGTTTTACTTCAAGATAGAATGAAAATGTTCTATTCTTTCCTTCCTGAAAAATTTTCTGTTTGATTCTAATTTTTCTAGAAATTTTTAATCCTTCACTCCTTCTATAAAATGATAGATTTTACGATGACAGTTTCTCTATTTTTTCTTCATTGATTTCACCCAATCACTAGAGATAAAGAAACTTCATCCAGTCTCTGGCAGACTGATATTGTTTCTTCTTTATCATATGGTATATAATAATCTAGTGTTTTATTTATGTAGGATTCTATTTACTCATTCTGATACTTATTCATCTAATCTTCTATATTATTTCCTTTGGGTGATTCACTGATTCCCCCATCTTATGCTCAGTCTAGTACCCCTTCTTTATCTGGTACTTCTTCTTTGAAAATATAGAACCAAATTAGAATGTATTTTGAGAAGTGTGGTCAAAAAATTCATATAGTACTTAAATTAATAAAAATAACACACGACTATGATACTTCATCACACACTCGCCATACATTTTCAACCCTTTATGTCGGTGCACATACTTGGGTAAACATGATAACTAAAATATTGTTTTTCCTTATCAACTCAAATTTGAATTACTAACTTTCCATGAATTTTGATTTCGCTAGAACACTTCCCTATTCTTTTATATAATTTTATATATTATCAAGATTCCTCAAACTTCCTTAAATTTAAAGAGTCATAAAATTGCTTTTTGAGTATTGAAATGTTGAGAGTTTATCTAAAAATCATTATAATTAATATCATTACAAAGGATTCCGAAAGAACTTTGAGGATTTAGTCTAAGACAAAATTATAAAATGTCTTCTATATAGTGAATCATTTTCCAATTTTGCTTTACATCATTCTTGAAATATATCAAAATATTTTACAAGACAATTCCTATGACAATTGACGTGCTTTATAAAATATATTTTTGATACCTTATTGTTGGTCAAAGTGTGTATCTCTAGAGGGGGGTGAATTGAGTACCCAATAAAAATTTATGATTAAAATCGATTATTTTTAAATCCCCCATAGGTTTAAATATAGACTAGTTTATCAAAATATGTTTTATGATATTGATCTTAGTCTTTATAAAGATTTATCTAAAGATTTATTTGGTCTTAGATGAATAGTATATAATAATATTAGATCCTTTGAAATAAATTTACTTGATAAAAATACTATATGAACACAAAATGAGATAAACTATCAAAGTATATATATTTTTTTACAATATTTTTTTTACTTTTAAAGAGGAAATAAAGTAGAAGAAAATTAAAGTACACAAAGAAATGTTTTTATAAAATAGGTTCGGTCTCAAGTTGAGACTTAGTCCTCTCCACTTGGTGACCACTTACCACTAAGAAGTTTATATAAAATAAACAAGATGATCCACAACCGAGATCATGTTTTACAATTGTTTATAAACTGTCTTGGTCACACACAACCTCTTCCATAGTTATACGTGGGACTAAAAATAAACAGGCCACACAAGGACCTATACTGTTGTTATTATTGGTAGTACCGATGTAAGAGAAGATGAGAAGATATCTAGGTATCTTCCATTTTAGTACAGGAGACAATGGGTGTATATAAAACATATTATAACACACACTACTCAAAATTTTATAAAGATAATTAGAATAGATCAATCTAAATGTGCAATGTTTAGAAATTATTGATCTTTTTCAATGTAACTTGTGACCCTTGATTTGATATGTAGGGAATCATGAGTTAGGTTCTCTTGAAAACTTTAGAAGAATAGAGTGTTGCAGACTCTTGTTCTTGATTTGAGCAATGAAGTGGATGTGATGATGTAGTTAGACATCCCAATCGAGTGTTTGTATCATCTGAGATATTCTTGACTGAAATTAGGTTCATCTATATGTTTTAAGTAAGTTTGAGCTCCCAGATTTCCATCAGTTGACTTCATCCACTATTACATCCTTCTCACACTCTACATGAGTGAGTCTAATTTTATTTTTATCTACAACTATTGGATTATCCCTATGATATCTTCTTCCTCATACTGCATATCTAAAATTTACATAAATGGAATATATATAACATTTGATGCACAATCATTAAAATAAAAAATGGAATTAAATTTGATAATGTAGCAATTATAATAATTTTATTCAAAAATAGTAGAAGGAAATAGTGGTGGTGGCTTAGTTTGGAGGTGTCTCAAATTATGGTGTTATGTTGTTTTGGTAGCATGACACTGGTGGTGTCTAAAACATAGCCAAAATATATCTTCACTAGCGGTATCTCAACCAGAAGTGTTCAGTATGACTGTGTCTCATACTTATTCAAAATTACGTGTTGGCGGTAAGGAACTAGTGGTATTTCATACTTATCCAAATTTATGTTTTGGTGGGGTATGGATGACAGTGTATACATTGGAAGTATATCATCTTATGATGTCTCAAACTTAGTGAGATTTTCATACTGGTAGTGAGTCAAGGAAAATGGTGTCATTCTTAGTAGTGTCTTGTCCTTAGTCAGTTTCATCACCTATTTCAGAATATGATATTCTTACAGAAAACATGAAATTCATTAAGATCATTATATTCATGATTTATTTAGAAATTGAACAAGGAGTTGAACAATCTATCCATTTTTTGATGATCCCAAATCATGGAATCAAGGAATATTATAAATGTAAGAGTACAGAATCAAAGGTAGAATAAATTAGGGCATAACAATCACAATATGAGCAAATAATATCAAAGAAAGAAAAAAAACGAAAATATTAAATATGAAAGGTAAGTATCATGTATCAATGATAGAAATATTAAAAATAGATAATATTAAATATATCAAAGAAACATTACTATAATAAATCAGAAATTCCATAAACCATAAGTTCTAAAAAAACTAAAACAAATATGCCATAAAAATTCTCCCCCTTTTAGGATTATCAAAAAGAGAAATTTAAGTAGAGTGAATATAGTAAATGTAGTAAGAATAAATGGAATAATAGATAAGAAATATAGTCAAAATGATCATAAAAGATATATTACAAACTATGTCCCATCAAATACATATAGACTAAGACAAAAACAACAGAGGTTCAAGATTTGGAATAAGGGTTCATTGGTTATTTTTCTTTTCTCTTATCCCATGATTTCTCCTTATCCAAGAAAATAGGATCATGTTGATCCAAAGTAGAAGGAACACCAGTTATTAATCAAACTATAACTATTGGATGACCTTTAAAAAAAAAACTAGTTTGACCTATCACAAATCCAAATCATGAGACATAGGATAAGGATGGAAGAGAGTGGTTAGAGGAGCCATTGGATCTAGATAAACACCTAGTAAAAAGGATTTTTTAAGGGTAATTGGAATTCCTTCTTGAGACACTACATCTTGACCATGAACATGAAGAAAAAAATTCATTATATTGATAAAATAATGATCTGGACACCTTATTCCATGTTACTAAAGAAATCACTCTCCTCCCCCATTAACTGACTCAACATAGGAGTCATATCCTTCAATTTTATCCCTTGTTCCCTGAAGGCATGAGAAACAAGAGACATCTGACGATTCTCAGCCAAAAACATGAATTTTTCTTCCATAACATGCTTTTTGTTGATCATTGAGAGATAATATTTAAGGGATTTTGTGATAGTCTCTCTATATGAGATCATTTACTTGTAATGACTCATTATTATCATGTGATAATGTTATGTATGGTGCTTAAAATTCCTCAAAATCTCCAAAGGTATCAGAGGGGAAATACTAGAAGGACTATTAGACAAAGCTGCAACTTTCTCTAAGACAAAAATTATTAACTGATCAACATCCAATGCTAGAGTAGAAAGAGTATAAGTTTCTAAATATGTATCCACAAAACATTTTTGGATTCCATAAATGGAGGAAGAAAAGTTTGACTCTAGATATTCATTCATATCTTTGATAGATCCAAAGTTACTTCTAACCTTCGTATTCTCAATATCAACTTCCTGTATGCGATGCATCATTTTTGGTTGGATATGTTGGATGAAAAACTAAAAAGGATATCTCAAATACTTTCCACTATGTTTGGTCAGAAGAGGAGGATAACTTCTAAATACCTCATTTTTGTCTGAAATTAACTTCTCACCAACGGAATGCAAGTATCTCTTTGAGAATAAGTCAACTGGTAAGGTAAGAAGAGTTGTAATAGTAGGTGCAGGTTTAGGGGCTTGAGTTCTAATAGAAGAAAATTTTTCCAATAAGCCTTCAATGTCTACTTGAGCTATCATATGTCCCTTAGTATCTTCCTCATTTTGAGCCATAGTTACACAATTATTTGGTGAACTCCTTATAACAATATAGAACTTTCCCATTATTCTTCCACAATATCAATCCATAGACATAGAAAAACAACCCAGATAGATTCATTGGAAGGAGGTGCCATGCTAGAAAGTAAAAAATGAAACTTCAAGACTTCCCTATCCATATGAACCCTAAGTAGATGAAGTGTTTTCAACACTTTCAGGTTTATATTTGAATTTTTTATCAACCGGAAGAACCATTATCATCTGATAATCATCCTTTTGTACAACAAAAATAGATTCTACTTCCACACGTATGTCAATGGGAGGCTCATAAGTATCCAAAAAAATCAACTGAATATCACTACCTTGCATAGAATAAGGCATCTCCTTTTTCTCTTGCTCATCCATATGCTTCTTAACAACAACTATAACACATATCTGCTCAACCATAGCAGAGTCAGATATTGTCTAACCAGTGGCAACATAGCATCCCTCCGCTCTATCATCTTATAGAACGTCGTGAAGGATATCTACAGATAGGTATTTATCCCCCTCAACAAAACAATCTTTGTATTTAAGAATTGGGACCTCTTCTTTAGAAAGATTTGGTTTCTCATCAGATTTACTAGGTGAAGGAAGAACATTTTTATGAATCTCTACATATTTCCTCCTAATTATATCACTTTCACTATTAGTGACAGATTCATCATCATCATCACTTCTAGCATCTGAAACCCTTTCATTATCATTATCATTTTCATTGTTTTCTTCTTTCTCTTACTCATCACCATTCTCACCTTCAACATTAGTTTTTGAACTTCTTTTAAACTTATCTTCTCATGAAACCTATGTTTCCAATTCATCAATTTTATAAATATTTTCACTTTTTGGAATTATCTTTGGTAGTTAAAAGCTCCATATGTAATGGGAGAATAATTAGGAGAAATATATTGATCACTTCTCTCATCAACAGATGGTACTTTTTTTGATTTTTCAATAACATCATCTTCTTAATCATCATCAAAGTATTCAACTATTTTATCAGGATCAAGACGTTGATAAAAAATATCTTTCGGCCTGGTAGGATGATCAATTGGGTTAAACTAAGAATATATATTATCACTATCTCCAACCCACTATCTATTCTAGGGATTCTAATTAATATTTAACCTTGAAAAGTATCTCTTGAAAGATAGAAACATCCACAATCTGTAATATACTCTTTATCTTCATATACTAGGCCCTTGGATTTTGACATGAAAGAAATGAACTTGGGATAAATCATGGAATTGGATATGGAGGATGGAATGATCATCTCAAACATATGAACCAAGAGATAACTACAAATATTTATCATATGACCCTTTGTATAAGATATAAAAGGTAACTATATCGGTACCTTAGAGTGGCAAAATCACCATTTCATAAACAGATCATGTGCTACAAAAACATAAATAGAATCCTACATTCCCCATCACGATTTGAGGTAATAATTCTTATTGTTATGCCATCTCATATTAGATATGAAAAGGCCTCTTCAGACATAAAAAGATCATTTTCTTTAGGAATATTTCCTTGTTAATCCTCATATATTCCCTCACGTGGTACATTCAAATATTTAGAAATTTTTTTCGATGAAAAACCAACTATGTTTCCTTTGACTTGATTTATAATCCAATCAAAACCATATTGATCAAAGGAAAACACTACATTCTAATAGAATTCATAAATCATATTAGGGTAGAAGGGTATTTTTTTGACAAAAACCACTCTAACCATACTTGATTTTGGAGTAATTTGATTACTAGATAATTTATAAACAATAGACACATCAATTTAACTACCCTTTCATCTAAAAAAACTCTACTATTAATATTAGGATTAACTGGTGAAACTAGAGAAGGTTTACTCGGTTCATTCTTCTGTTTCTTAAAAGATCTCTATTTAGTAGGTGAATAATTAGATGGTCGCTTCATTCTAAGCATGCATGCTAGTTTAGCAAGCTCGATCTAGGATAATGAAAAGGTTTTAAAATAAAGAGGTGAAGGGTTTCACTAATCTCAAGATAGAAAGATATGGGATTATCATGATGGGATCAAGGTGTGCTGATAATTGATATAAATATGGTTTCATATTATTTTGGACTTTAGGAATTCTAAAATTAAAATCGAAATAATATCAAAGAATAAAAATTTAAAACATGAGAGAAAAAACATGTATCAATTTTTGAAAAATACATAAACCAAAATAAAAATAAACTGTGTGGTTCAACTTGAGAAATAGAAAAAATAAATCACAAAGGAAAAAAGAGTAACGACATGAAAATACAATGGTCTAATAACCCAAGGGAGTGTCACCGCAATGTTGTGACAACAACATTGGTATGCCAACTCAACGATGTTTCAACCACAACCATATGTCAACTCAAAGGTTTGTCAACAATAATGGTATGTTAACTCAATAGTGTGTCAACCACAATGGTTTGTTATACCCAAAAATTAAACTTAGCAAAAATTTATCATTCATATATCTTGTTTGATATATTTCATACTCTCATAATTCAAAGTCTTAGTAATTATATCAACTAACCGAAGTATATTGCCAATATATTCAACATTGATATCTTCTTTTTTGAAAATGATCACTTGAAATGTGATGTTTTATATCAGTATGTTTTATCCAAGAATGTGAAACTAGATTCACAGGTATATTATTGAACTTTTGTTGTTAAATTTTGTGGGAACATGTAGGAATTGATATTCATAGTCTAGTAAGGTGTGTTTCATCCACAAAATTTGTTCACAAAAACTACATGTATCTATGTATTTAGCTTCAATGTTTAACAAAGAAAAAGAACTTTGTTTCTTACTACACCATGAAGTTAGATACTTTCCCAAAAATTACCATGTTCTAGAGGTGATTTTTTGTATCTATCTAAAATCCACAAAAATCAACACCAGAATAACTTACTATATAAAATGCTTATCCTATAGGTTAAAACAATCTTAAATTATTTGAATACCTGAGTTATTTGAAAATTATTTTAAAAGTATTTAAATGTAACTCTTCAGGGTTTGCTTTAAAATGAGAACACATACACACACTATACACAATATATGGTCAGCTAGTAGTCAATTATATTAAACTACCAATACTACCTCTATAATTGTTTTGATCAAATGATTTCCTAGCATCATCAAGATCAAATTTACAGGCGGTACTCATAGGAGCATCACTACTTTTAGTGTTATCCAAGTTAAAGTGTTTTAACAGATCTTTACTATACTTACATTTATTTAAAATCATTCCTTATTTGTTTTGAATAATTTGTCATCCATGGAAGATTTTGAGTTCACCCATTAAACTCATTTCAAATTCGTTTTTCAACATTTTAGAAAAATAAATACATAAATAATTTCTTGCTGATACAAAAATAATATCATCAACATATATTTGTACTACTAAAAAATCTTTTGAAATTATTTTTATTAAAATAGTAGGGTCAAATATTCCTTTAGAAAATAATTTTGAAATAATAATATTGATGAGCCTATCATACCATGCTCTAGGAGATTTTTTTAAACTATATAAGTCTTTTTTTAATTTAAAAACATGATTTGAAAAACAAGGATTTTGAAAACCTGGGGGTTTTTCAACAAAAACAGCCTCAATTATAAAACCATTCAAGAATTAACAATTGAAATCCATTTGATAAATCATGAAATATAGATGACCAGCATAAGAAAGTTGAATTATTATGGAAACATGTCTAGCTATATGTGAAATTATTTCTTCATAGTCTATTCCATCTTCTTGACTATAACCTTGTACGACAAGTCTATCCTTGTTTCTAACTATAGTGTCTGACTCACCAAATTTGTTTCTAAACACCCATTTAGTACTAATAGTTAATTTTTTCTTGGGTCTATCTACATGTTCCCAAACTGTATTTATTTCAAACTAATTTAACTATTATTTCATGTCTATTACCCATAATTCCTCGTTAACAGCTTCATTGATGATCTTAGGTTTATACTAAAACAAGGGAGCTTGATGTTAAACCTATTTTCTTAGTGACTCTATATTTTGTTTTCCCCTACATAGGTCTCCCACAATAACATCTAATGGATGGTACTTAATGGTTCTAACATCTCTAGAAAAATAATGATTGGTCACTTATGGATTTTCAGGTTCTGGTTCTGGAAGTTTTGGAAATTCTTTAGAACTAGATTACTTTTATGCTTGTTTTACCAGAGAGTATAAATGTTTTGAATTTAAGTTTACAAAAGGAAAATCATACACAAGGTTTTCTAGGGACGTATTAGGATCATGTGGATCAGTTTCATCAAACATAACATGAACTTATTCTTCCATAGTTTTAGTATTCTTATTGAAAACTCTATAGGCTCTACTAGATATTGATTAACCAAGGAAAATTCCTTCACCACTTTTGGAGGAAAATTTCTCCAAATCATCCTTAGGGTTAAGAATAAATATTTTCAACTAAAAAAAATATAAATTTATTTACCTTAGGTTTACTATTGTTTGAAAAATAATATGGATTATTCTTAAGGATTTGTCTAATAAAGAATTTGTTGATAATGTAGAAGGATGTATTGACAGCTTCTGCTAAAAAATATATATGTAGTTCATACTCATTCAATATGGTCTGTGATATCTCTTGTAAATTTCAATTTCACCCTTCTAAAACTCCATTCTACTGAGGGGTCATAGGAGAATAAATGTTGTGTAATTATTTTGTGAAAAAATATTCTAAATCATTATTTTCAAACTCATGGTCATGGTCACTTTTTAAAGTATTAATCCTAAGGCCACTAATTTTTTCTATAGACTAAGCATACCTGGTAAAGTATGAGAAATATTCAATTTTGTGAGATATAATGTACACAAAAGTATACCTAGAATAGTTATCAACTAGAACATATACTTAGTTCTTCCCATTAAGACTTGGAACTCTAGATGGTCCAAATAAATCCATGTTAACCAAATCGAGAGGTTGAGAAGTTGACACTTCTTTTTTTAATTTAAAAGAAACATTGTGTTATTTACCTTTTTGATAGGGGTAATAGAATTTATCAGTTGGGAACTCAATCTTAGGTATATCCATAACTAACCCTTTCTAGTTAGCTTCCTAATAGAGTGAATTTTGCAATGGACAAGTCTCATATTCCAAATCCATGACTCTTTGTGAGGGGACTTAAGCATGAAAATTTTTGAGAAACTAAAGAATTCAAATCAACAACATAAAAATTTTCATTTCTCAAGGTAGTAAAAATTAAAGAATTTATAGAATAAAAAATATTGTAAGAATTATTTTCAAATTTAACATGAAAATCAACATCACATAACAAATAAATACCATGAAAATTATATTTTAATCCATCAATATATAATAATTTATAAATTTAAACTAAATTCTTATTACAAATATAGACTAGGCTGATGATCTTCCCCTTTTCATTATTAGAAAAGGTTACATGACCACTATCAACCTTGATAAGGCTCTTCAATCATGAATACTATCCTATCATATGCATTGAACAGCCACTTTCAAAGTACCATAGACTTCTACTAGAGGTCTTCAAGAATTTTTCCTATAAAAAATATTTTATGCTTGGAATTATTTTGGTAGCAAGATCTGTTTGGGTCTAGAAATTTTTGAAATTAGAGCTTTGGGAATGGAAAATTTCTTGATGGGTTTCATATACTCAGATTTTAAACTATTATACTTAAAATGTTTATTTGTCCATTTAGAAAAATTATTTATAGAAGAACTTTTAGGTATGGATTTAAGAACAAATTTACTTTTTACAATTCTTCTCTATCATGGATTATATCATATTCCAATAACAAATTTAGGTGAAATTTTATTACCTAAAATCTATGAAATATTTTCTATATCATTTTTAAATATTTATAGGACTTTATTTAATTTATCATTATAAAGTTAAAGTTTCGTATTTTTATTGAGAAATGGAGCAGTTTTCTCTATTTCTATAGATAGTTCAAGTTTTATATTTGTAGTTAGACCATGCTATCTTTTTAAAACATTGTATTTATCCTTTAGATCAATAAATTTATATTTTAACAGGTTTAAATTGTAAAATAATTATTCATTTTACATATTATCACCATCATGTTCATTGACCAAAATGTCATAATTATGCACAAGAAAAAAATATTAGAAATAGTAAGTAAAAAAAATACCCAACTGAATTTAGTCAGGAAACACATATTTTATCTGTTAGGTTTCTCTTCATGTGATTAATTAGTCACTGTATCTATCCTTTGAAAACTCTATATGTATTTCATAACCTTTTTGTATCTTGTGTTATTATCCTCATATTTATTTTTGTACTTATTCATTGGATATTAATATTTTATATGTCCTTTCCTTTTACATTCATAGCACACAAATAAATTTGAATCATAATCCTTCTTCCAATATTTCTACCATGTTACCTTGGAGTCATATTTCCCTTTTTAAATTAGTTTTATGAATAAATTATCCTTCCTATAAAACTTATCAAATCTTCTATCTAGGTGATCCATCTCCTCATTACTTTCAGAAGGAGATTCATTATCACTAGAACAAGAAGATTTTTCTTTCTATTTCTATTTCTATTTTAATTATCTTGATACAATATTCATGAAAGCTATTGAATTTCTCTTATGATTTTAATATTATCCATGGTTTACCTTTAATTATTCTACATACATCATATGCTTTCTAATCAACTCATTTTCTATAATCATTCTAATATCACATGATTATCTAATGGAGATAGATGTACCTCTCCATCATTCAGGTAAGCATCTCAATAATCTCGTAATCTAGTCCTTCTTAGATACTAGTTTTCCAAGAGAGCTCATTGTATTTACAATTTCATTAAACTTGAGGTACATGTGAGAATTAGATTTATCATGCTTCATTTTAAAGTAATCATATTTAATAGTATAATTGTTAATCCTTATCCATATAACATTAGTTATTATCTCATTAGAAATAGATAAGGTATCCCATATTTAATAGGAAGTTTTATATGAAGATATTCAATTAAACTCTTCATCTCAAGATGAAAAATAAATGGAATTCAGGGATTTACAGTTATTATTAAAAGATAAATTTTTTGCATCATCCCTTGTGGTTATACCGGTATTAGGTATAATATCTTCATCTTATATTATAGAAAAAATATGAAAACCCATGCATTCTATATGTATTCCCATTTTAATTTTCCAATGATCATAGTTTTTACCATTAAATAAAGGGGGTCTGTTGGTAGCAGAACCTTCTAGATGATTATCCATTTACAGAACTAAATTTAGAAATAAAAAAATTAATATCTTTAAATTAAAACTAAAATCACAGTTACTTTTTCTTTGAAAACATTAATTCAAAAGAAATAAAGTCCCCTAATACCAAATGATAGTTGGAGTGGGTATCTATATAGGGGTGTGAATTGAGTTCCCATTCAAAATTTCTATTTAAAATGGATTATTTTGAAACTCCCACATGTTTACATACAACCAAGTTTATCAAAATATGTAGTATGATATAGATATTAGTCTTTCTAAAAATTTATATAAAGATTGATTAAGTATCTAATGAATATTACATAATATTATTATATCCTTTGAAATCAATTTAATTGATCAAAATACTAAGAAAAAATAATTGAGATAAACTATCAAAGTAGATGTTTTTTTAATAGTAAAAACAATTTTTAGTTTTAAAGTAGAAATAAAGTAAAACAAAATTAAAACACACAATAGAATTTTTGAATACAAGAGGTTTAGTTTAATGTCGAGACTTATTCCTATCTACTTGGTGATCACCTATAACTAAATAGTTTATATAAAACAAACAAGATGATCCACAACCTAGATCAGGTTTTACAATAGTTTAAAAATGATCTAGGTCACACATGCCTCTTCCATATTTATACATGGGAGTAAAAATAAACTGGCTATAAATTCCATCTTCCACAATTATCCATGGGAGTACAAGTGTATGAAAATATGATAATATATCTAGGTATCTTCCAGTTCAATACATGAGACACTGTGCATATATAACACAAAGTATAGAACACACTTCTCAATATATAATAAAGATAAGTAGAGATAAATTTAAAAGTGTAGAGTTTAAAAATTCTTAGTATTTTTCATTTAAACTTACGACTCTTTATTTTATTTTTAGTGAAGCTTGAGTCAGGTTCTATTCAAAACCTCATAAGAATAGAGTGTCATAGACTCTTGATTTTGACGGGAGAAAATCAATGGATGTGATGATGTAGTTAGGATTCCCAATTGATTTTCTGTAAAAAGTGATTTACTTTTTTGCGATTAGGTTCATACATATGTTTTTTAGGGATTTTGAGATCTCAGATTGATTTCAGTTAGCTTCATCCACTATTGTGTCTTGCTCACACTCTACACGAGTGTGTTTTCTTCTCTTTTTATCAGAAGCAACAGGAATATCCCTATGGTCTCTACTTCCTCATACAACACATTTTAAACTCACATCAATGAAATCTCTATAAAATTTAAGATACAATCATTAAAATAATTAATGGAATTAAATTTTCTAATGTTTCCATTAGAATAGATTTATTCAAATATAAGTATAAGGACATAGTGGAAGTGGCTTAGTATGGAGGTTTATTGAAGTCTGGAAGTAAGTTTTTCTAGATGAATGACACTGGTGATGTGACATTGACAGTGTCTTAGATTGATCCAAAATATATCTTCACTAGCAGTGTCTCAACTGGAAATGTATGTTCTATAGGTTTATCATACTTAGCCAAAATTCCATTTTGGTTGTATGACACTGGCGATATCTTATAATTATCCAAATTTATGTTTTGGTGGTGTAAGGATGATGGTGTTTCCTCTAGAAGTATCCCATCTAATTGTGTCTCAGAATGAGTGAGATTTTCATACTGGCGGTGAGTCAAGTCAAATGATGTCAGTCTCAGTTGTGTATCATCCTTAGTAAATTTCATCATGTGTCTCTGAATATGACATTCTTATAGAAAATATGAAATTCATTAAGATCATTATAATCCTGATTTTTATGATCATTAAAATAATTATTTCAACACTTATTCTCTCTGAAAACTCCATAGTATCTTACCTATGAATGTTTATTCAACATAGTTTCTTGTGAATCCTATTCCATCCATTGGGTTCACAAATGTTTATTGGATTTACTTCATATGTTGAACCATTATAGACATGATTTATTACTTATATCTGATATATTCAAAGAAATATATAAAATAAATTTGTAATACTTAGTTTGTGTATTTGTATTTGTAATGTCCTGACTTGGGTGCCCAAAAACAGTGCCCCAGGCCGGTCAGTCACATGAACTCAGACACACCACATTGTACACTTGAGGCTCCTCACCAGTAGAGAGGGGCTGGTAATTCAATAATGGGTATACTATAACCTCTTTTATCAGAGTAAACACTTGTGTAAATAGATAAATAAAATAGAAAAATCAAATGTAAATCATAAACAAGACCAATGTCATAAGTTATCTAAAACCAAAAGTAAAATATTCAACTGAAAGGGAAAACATGCAATGCCGAAACAAGTGTCAAGGTTCTTAAAAGGACAACTAAAAAAATAAATACACTAAAAACTCCCAAGAGGGTCCCGAACCATGTCCAATTCACTTTTACAAGATCTAATCCTAATCTGTAGTCTAATCCAAGTCCCTTACCCTTAACATGTCCTGCAATAGTAATGTTTATTCGGGCTCTGATGATGTAGCTTGAGTAGGGTGTGAGTAAACCTAAGTTGGCCACCACCAATGAATTCTAAAAAAATCGAGTCAAAAGGTAGTGTATACCATTCTCTAATGAAAAGAATATAGTGAATGAAAAAAAAATTATCACATTATAATTTATTTATATTTAGTCATATCAACTCCAGGGTTCACAGGGAAACCCATACCTCAATACTAACTTTGTGTCATGCTGGAGATTAATGCATTCCATAGGTAATATCATATCATAATAACTGTTTCAACTCATGTTTGAGCTCTAAGTATTCAAAGGTGATATGACATTTCAGCACCTGATTCAAATCGTGCTAGAGTTCGAAGTATTGTCATGCAAGGCCATATCTCAGAGTGTCTTTATTATTATTCTTAAAATTCACACAAAAATGAAAAATATACCAATCAAAAATTCATAAGTGATATGAATATGTTTCCATTCTTACATCTCAATAGAATGACCATGTTCCCATTCTTTTAGTCATAAGTACAAATTACCATGTTAGCATTTATACTTCTCATTTTAATGACAATGTTCCCATTCATTTACTCATAAGTAAAATGACCATGTTACCATTAATACTTCTCAATTTAATTTCCATGTTCCCATTACTTAAATCACATAATTAATTATCCACATTAATCCAATTACTAATTAAAAAAGTATCTAAATACATCAATATCATTAATTAAATGAACAATGAATTAAGTATGCCAATACCATTAATTAATTCATCAATTAATTAATTAATATCACAATTCAAATGTCATAACTAATTGTCCAAAATTAATTATCTTAGTCTAAATATCTATTATTCATAATTAATCCCACAATTGATTATCAATATCATAGTATCAAGGTACATAATCAATTTACAACTAATTATCTTAATATAGCCAATTTGATATCTCATAACCAATCCCCTGATTAATTATCTAGATCACACCCCCAACTCCAATAATTAAATTCCACAAAATTTATTATCTAATAGGATACCCGCTTAGTCTCTTGATTAATTCATCAATCAATCATTTAATTTAACAATGCTTCAATAGATCCATTGTTCAACCTAACTAACCCAATTTAGGAATTTAATTTTCAATGAATTCTAGAAATTCTATAATCATTCATACACACATCAAATCCACAACTTCGTGAATTAGGTCTTAGAACACCAACCTAAATTCCTTGATAGGTGTTAATTCAATGGACATCCCCAAAATCTAGGCAACACAACGACATATATCTAAGTTCCAAATATAAATCCCTAAATTAAAATCAAGGATATCAAGATATAATCAATATAGATCTATATCTACAATAATAGTTTTAGATATAACTAATTAGGTTTAGATCTAAAGAAAGAGAGGATAAATTTTACCAAAAGATCATGTAAAGAGAGAATAATGAACATGATAGGAATTAGAAAAGATCCAATTAACAAAGGGAAGAGAGGATCTTTAATTTAGGCCTTGAATCATGAATCTCAGAGGTCAAAAAATTTTGTAACCCCTTTAGAAAGACTAGAAATTTCACAATAATATTTAGTCTCTATCCAAGGTTAAAACAGAGGTGTTTCGGGGGGGGGGGGTCAGGGAATTTTAAATTTATTTTTTATGGTAATGAAAAATCATGAACATGGTTTCTTTAGAAGGGGAACATGATTAGGCAAACCATGTTCCAATACTACAAACCTCACTATCTAGGGTCACACGGTTACCTTGGTTTGGGTGTATGGTTTTTCAAATCATGCACCGACTGTGTAGATCCCTTTTGCCTTGGTTTGCACGGTTAGTTGGGTTGGGAACCCAATTTACTCTTACCATTCACCAACTTTGTACAATAATATTTTTAACAAAACATCCATAAAAATACACCCAAAAGTACCCCAAGTCACATATCCAATCAAAGGTACTGAAAAACAAAAAAACTTACCTAAAATCGTGACGGAGATAACTCTAGAAAAGGCCAGGATCCAACAATCTCCCCACATTACAATATCTCATCCATGAGAGACACTTCTAGGTTATTCTATGACTCTAAGCCAAAATATCTTGCCATTGATCCCCTAGACTACTTCCCTTCCCCATGTTTCCTATTTCACATGTCCATGCTTATATAACATATGAACTATTGGCATGATCTTTCCTTGTAACAATTTCTCACTATGATCCATCACATGTATCGAATGCTCCTCTAAGGATGTTTTTATATCAAGGTCAACCTCATCCACATCAATCACATGATAAGGTTAGGGTTGATTCTAGCATTTTTGTGACACATGGAATACATCATGCTTGACAATGTATTTTTTTGGAAGAGACAATCAGTATGCCACCAGCCCGATTCCATACACTACCTATAACAGTCCAACAAACCTTGGTGCCAACCTTCCCTGCCTCCATATCCTATGGTGAACCAACATTGATGACACCCAAAGGAATAAATGATCACTACATGTAAACTCTAGGGGTATTCTTCACTTATTAGCATATAACTTCTACCTACTCTGAGCCATAGCCTTATGTTTTCAAATAAAATTTACCTGCTCCAATATCACATGCACGAGACTCAATCCTAATAAATCTGACTCAACTACTTCTATCTAGCATATCAGTGATCTATATGGACTACCATAAAGAGACTCATATGGTTTCCTCTATATATTTAATTGATAACTATTATTATAGGCATACTCCACTAAACTGTGGTGACTCTTTCAATATCCACTAATGTGAAGAACACATGCAGACAACATATTCTCATGCACTCATATAATATGTTCTGACTGCCCATATGTCTATGGGTGGAAAGTCGTACTCAATTAGTCCTATGTACCAAGCACTTTCTATAAGCCCTGTCAGAAGTGTGAAGTAATGGTGAGTCACGATATAAAACTATAGTCAATGGCAGCCGATGCAGAAAGACTATCTATCTAACATATAGTTCTCCCAAATTTTCTAAAATAAAGGTTTCCCTTATAGGTAATACATGCACTACCATTGTTAGTAAATCCACAATAACCTAAATAGTTTAATTCTTCCTAAGCATATTTATAATAACTACCACAAAGTACATTTTTACATCATCCCACTTCTATTCCAGAATAGGAAATGGTTGTAGTAAACCTGCAGGTCATTGATACTTTTCCTTTACCTGTTGGAAGGCAAAGAATCTTGTCAAAAACCTGACTATCTATATTTTCTTGCCCGGCCACCAAAACTTTCATCATAGGTCATGGTATATTTTTGTCCCCCTGAGATTCACCACCCACTTTGTGGTATGAAATTCTCACATGAGATCCTCTCATATACTCATAGGTAAAACATATTGATTCTTCACATTGATAATCTATTCCTCATCTGAAAACCAGTCTGAAGGTGTCTCCCCACTGTCTATGCTTTCCCTCAAGGCTAAGGACTTTGGATCCTTTTTCTCTCTATCCCTTATCCGTCTCAAAAGCATAGACTCCACTACAACTGAAACAAAAGTCATCTTCTCCTGACTCTCCTGAACCACCACATTGATTTCAACTAGAATAATCATCATCTTCCACTCTGCACTTGACTCATGAACCATCTGAGTTTGAGTTTTCCTACTCATGGAATCAACCACATTATTTCCTTTCCAGGGTGTATATTCCAGTTCAAAAACAAATTACTACATGTACTCTACCTATATCTATTGTCGAAGATTCAAATCATGTTGTGAAAAGATATACTTCAAGCTCTTGTGATATGTATAAACTATAAAATTTTCTCCCAAAAGGTAATGCTGCCAACACTTTAGAGCATAAAACACTACTTGTAACTTGAGTTCATGCATAGGGTAGTTTCATTTATGAGGAATCAAATTCCAAGACCCATATTCAATAACTCGATCTCCTCGCATCCTCACAGCTTCGAGTCAGATCCCAAAAGCATCACAATAAACCACGTACTCCTCACCTGACTCTGGTAGGATCAAGATTATTGTTTTTGTCAAACGCTTCTTTAACTTCTAAAAATAATTCTCACATGATTTTGTCCACTCAATCTTTATCCACTTATTGGTGAAGCCTGAAATTAGTGCTTCCGAATAGAAAAATTCTCAGATGAATCTCTTTTAATATCCAACTAATCCCAAAAATCATGATATATAAAGAGTATTCTTGGGATTCCCCCAAGAAACCACTTCTGGAACCTTCTTCTGGTTCACTGTCACACCTTCCCCCAAGATGATGTTCCCCAAGAAGTTCACGGGATCAATCCAAAATTGACACATAGACTGCTTAGCATATAGATGATGCTCTCTCAGTGTACTCAAGATTATGTCAAGATGTTGGGGATGATAATCATGTTTCTTATAGTACACCAAGATATCATCATTGAATACTTCAATAAATAGATCTAGGTATGGGTGAAAGGTCCTATTCATCAAATCCATAAACATTACAAGAGTATTTGTCAACCCAAAAGTCCTTAAGACAAATTCATAAAGTCCATACCTACTTTTAAATGAATTCCATGATATATTAGAAGTCATTACTCACAACTGATGATACCCTGATCTCAAATCAATCTTTGATAAAACACAAGCCCCTTTAACTGTTCAAATTGGTTGTAGATATGGAGAAGAAGATATCAGTTCTTGAAATTCATCTTATTCAACTTCCGATAATCGACACACAAATATAAACTCCTTTCAACCTTTTTTGTGAACAAAAATAGGTGATCCCCAAGTTGGTGTACTTGGATGGATAAATCCTTTATCCTTAAACTCCTCCAAATGAGTCTTGAGCTCTTGAAGATTAGTCAGTTCCATTCTATATAGTGGAATAAATATTGGATCATCCCCATACATGATCCCAAAAGTTAATTACACTTCTCTCTCAAGTGGTATACCTGGGATGTATTTAGGAAAGTCCTCCTAAAATGGTTCTAATACTGGCAGAAGGAAATATTTCCTATCACCCACATCATCCAGAAATAGACATGTGACTTGGGTTGTGAGATCTCCTAGTTTCTGAGTAATTGGCCCTTCTTGGCTCACCTAGATATCCCACTCTCCACAGTTAATGTACGGGTCACCCTTAGGAGATCTAAATGTAACTCTCATATGGTAATAGTCTATGTGGTATCGGTATGAAACTAGCCAGTCCATATCCATAATTAGGGTGAATTTTGTCATATCAAGAATATAGATATCCCATAGAAAATGATACTCCTCGATCTTGAGAGAACATCCTCTACACAAAGAGATGTCTCTAGACTTTACTCCCAATGTTGTATCTATTGTCATTGTCCCACTTTCAAACTCCACCTTCAGTCTCATACTGTTAACAAGTTTCAAATATATGAATGAATGAGAGGCACAATTTTAAAATAAGGCACTAGCTAAAGTAGAAGCTACTAGAATAGTACCTCTTACTATCGATGGCCCATCCTTGCTCTCCCCAAGTTTAGGATGCACTACATGTAACTGTCCGACCCTAATTCCCTATGATGTTGTCTGAATCCCCTGAGTATCACCACTCTACTAATAAGGGAAATTTATACCTATAGAACCACATCCACTACCTATTTTTATAAGACCAGTAGAACTCTAGATGCTAGACTGATATGGTGTAGAATACCCCCTTCCCACACTCCGAGTCTACCAAGATACTCCCTCCGCACTAGTCTGTCGATGTGACCTACATAACTTCTATAGGTGTACCATATTTCCACAATACCAAAAATCTATTGGCGTTTGGGGATAGTGTCAAAAATATTCTTGTCATAGTAAAATAATGACAGATCACCCTAGTATGGTCCGGTCCAACTGACCCTCCTGTCTGAGTACTCTATGTCTAACAACCCTGGATAAAACTGTCAAAATGGTGCTTACTCATATCAAAAGTCATACCTCTAGATCATCTAGTAATAATTAGCTATAGATTACTAGAACCCTCCATTAGGTTCCCTTCATCCATGAGTGCCAGATCCACAATTTCAGTAAACTTCTTTAATCATAAAATATTTACTTGGGACCAAATCTCGCACTTAAGTTCATCCTAAAAGAGTTTCACCATAGCTGCCTCATCTCCTGCAAACGCTGAAGAAAATTATTGAATATATATGAAGAATCCAACATAATCCATCGAGGACATGATCCCCTGGATCATATTCATAAATTATGTGGGTTTCTCTTATCTAAACTTCTCTGGATAGATTTTCTCTAAGAACCTCTCCAAGAAGTCATTCTATAACATACCATTAGTTTCCCCAATTGTCATCTAAATTTACCACCAACACTTCACTAATCCTTGTAGAATATAAGTAACCATATTCCCCATCATTTTAGTTGGAGTCTCCAAAATTTCAAGTATTATCTCAATGGACATAACCCATAATTCCACTCCCTCAGGCCCACCCTCTCTAGTAAAAGTCAAAGGCTGCTACAACTGAAACTCCCCTGTCAACTCAGACATGCTTTTCACAACCCACCTTGGGTCTATTTACATGAATTTATTGAAATGATCAAAGTTCCCCCATAAATTCTCCCCTTCATCTTCAGCTATCACCATCGGTGCCTCATGCTCCCTGACTGGAAGACCATTCCCATCAATGCCCCTCGTTCATCCCCTCAAAAGCCATCATGGAGGCATACTTTCTATAATTCAAAACACACATCTTAGATCTCATAACACAACCTTATAACATTTAATTAAGTGGAATAATCACAATAGTTTACAACATTCCTTTCCCCCAACTCTAACTACACTGTCAAACTGAGGTGCTATCACTACCCTTAACCATCATACTTTTAGGTTTTGGCTAATAAGGGTATAAGAACTATAATAATAAAGAATCTCATTTAGACACCCAATTATTCTAATTTTTCATCATTTAAAAATCTTTATCAATTCATGTTAGGAACCTTTTTCCATTTCAATCACACTAACACGGAAAAAAGTTCAAGTTCACAATATACCCATAACCCGTTTTCTTGTACGTGCCTAAAATGATACATGTCACAATAATCCCGAGTGACTAGAATAATTCATTCAGACTCAATAATCATGCAATTCTAGAACACAAATCAATCATCAAGAAGTTCGAGAAATAATAATCACATCACACAACAAGTGTTTCACCCAAGGCGAAATAATACTCATCTGTTACAACAAACAACAATAACAACTATCCCACCCTGAGTACAAGGGTTTCCCCTCATACATGGGTTTGAAACTCCCATGAATGATCCCATTACCAAGAAAAAAATATTCATAGTATACTATCTACCTTTAAAAAAATAGTAATACAAAAGATGAAGAATGAAAATTCATTTGATACCACCTTGTAACATCCTGACCTGGGTTCCACACAACAATGACCTCATCCGGTCAGTCACATGACCTCACGAGCACCTCCTCATATGCCCGAGGCTACCGAATAGTAAGGAGGTTCTCATAAGTAAATCATGGGGAGAATATAACCATTTTTATTAGAGTAAATCACCAGTGGAAATAGATAAAAAATATCAGAATCATTTATAAATAATAAATGGTACCAATGTCATAATATAACCAAAACAGCAAGTATAATATTCAGATGAAAGGAAAAAACATGCTATGCCAATACAAGTGTCAGGGTTCCTAAAAACACAACTGAAAAATAAAGACACTAACAACTCCTAAGCAGGCCTCAAAGCACGTCTGGTTCCCTCATCCAAGATACAACACAAATCAGCAATGTAATCCAGGGCCCTTTCCCTTAACATGTATTAGAATTGTAAAGTCTATTAAGGTACTGATCAGGAAGCCCGAGAAGCGAGTGAGTACAACTTAGTAGGCCACAAACAATGATGGATAAAAAAATCCATTCAAAATGTAGTGTATGTTGTTATATAAGGAAAAGAATAAAATTCATAAAAAAATAGTTGTCACATTATCATTTATTATTTATTAATCCATATCAACTCCAGGGTTCCCAGGGATTCCCATACCTCAATACTAACATCATCTCATACCAGAGTCTGAATCATTCTATAAGTAATATCAAATCTTAACACATTATTCGACTTGGTCTAGAGCTCCAAGTATTCAATGGTGATATGATATCTTAGTACCTGATTTGACTCGTGCTGGAGTTTGAATTATTATCATGTGAGGCCATATCTTCGAGTTCCTTTATTACCGTTCTTTATATTCCAACATAAATTCAAAAGTTACGAATAAAAAATTCATAAGTAATATGATAATGTTACCATTATTACTTCTTAACAGAATTACCATGTTCCCATTATTTTACACATAAGTACAATTGACCATGTTACAATTTATAATTATCATTTTAATGACCGTGGTCACATTCATTTACTCCTAAGTACATTGACCATGTTACCATTAATAATTCTCAATTTAATGTTCATGTTCCCATTCCATAACTCACACAATTAATTCATAATTAATTATTCACATCAATCCCATTACTAATTAAAAAATTAACTAAATATATCAACATCTTTAATTAACTCCCCCAATGAATTAAGTATTCTAACCCCATTAATTAATTCATCAATTAATTAATTAATATCATAATTCATATATCATAATTAATTTTCCAAAATTAATTATCTCATTATAAATCTCAACTCTTCATAGTTAATCCCACAATTAATTATCAAGATCATAGTATCTAGGCACCGAATTAATTTTCCCCTTAGTCTCATGAATAATTCTTCAATCAATCATTTAATTAAACAAATCTTCAAAAGATCAATTGGTCAAACTTATTAACCCAATTGATTAATTTAGGGAATAAATTTCCAAAGAATGCTAGAAATTTTATAATCATCCATAAACACATCAAATCCATTACTATAGGAGTTAGGTTTTAGACCACCTACCTCAACTTGTTGTTGGAAATTTATTCAATGAAAATACAAAAAATTTGATCAGCACAATGATGTAGATATGAGTTCTGGATCTAAATCCCTAAATCATGATCTAATAAATCTAGATCTAGATATATATTACCAGATATAGATCTCACCAATTAGGTTAAAATATAAATAAATAAGGGATAAATTCCACCAAAATCACATGAAAATAGAGGAGAATGATCGGGATAGGCATCAGGAGAGTTCAACATTTCGGGAGAAGAGCAGATATTTGATTCGGGCCTTGAATCTTGAAGAATATAGGTTAGAAAGCCTTGTAACCCCTCTTAAAAGCTATGAAATTTCCCAAAAACATTTAGTCTCGAGAAAAGTTCTAAATGGAGGTGTTTCGTCTGTTTGAGGGATTTTAAAATAATTTTTTGGTTAATTAAAAACTATGTGCACTGTTCCCAGGGAAGGGGTGCATGATTAGGAAAACTTTGCACCACTCATACAGACCTTGCTGTCCAGGGTCACACAGTTACCTGAATTTTGGAACATGGTTTTTCAATCTGTGCACTATCCATGTGGATCCCATCTACCTGGGTCCACATGGTTAGCTGGGATGGGCGCATGGTTTACTTGAACCATGCACTAACTATGAAAACTCCACTTTTTCTCAAAATTTTATTACAAATATTTCGAAACACATCCCATGTCAAAACTCCAATCAAATGTAATTAAAAATAATAAAAACATTACCTTGAATTGTTCCTGAGATAACTCTAGAAAAGGTGGGATCGTACAATATCACTCATTAATGACATCATCCAGAAACATCTATCTAATCAAATTTCTGGGAAACCTTAGCAACTTCTATCTAATCATATTTCTTGGAAAAATTAGTTTGGTGAAATATATTTGAATCTTACATATGATAAAATCATGATTATTTATTCAATACTTGTCCAACTAATGGACCCTACTCAATATATTACACTATTAAATCTGTTCAGATTTCATCCATCCGTTAGTTCTCGGTTCGATAGAATTAAACTACTGACTTCATACCCCAACACACTGTACCACATTGAAATTTATAATAAAAAGTAACATAATATTTCCATAAAATCTATTTATATGAAAATATAACTCCCTCCATTTCACTCATTCTATTGATGGGAAATAAAATTATTGAAACTTCTAAATAGTTATGTCATAGGGGACTTCTCCTTCTGGTTAAAACTTCTTCAACAACTCATTGAAACATCATTATTGTACTTCTTGATCTTGCACAATCCCATTCTATGGAATTAGAATAGATATTCTTACAAAATTCAATTGTTACTTCACAATGTTTAGGAACATGAGTTCTTATGTAACTAAAAATATTAATAATTAAAACATTACACAATCACTCCTAAATCGCCTCCTTAAACTTTGCCAAATAAATTAAATTTTAGAGTCTTTTTTACATTGACTATTTATTAGAAAGAATCATAACCACTTGGAATTGTGATATTTCATAAAAATATAATACCTAACCTAACATCAACTAATATTTTTTGTATGATCATTATCTATCCAATGTAATTTGTGAACATAAATAGTCAAATATTAATTTTCACTTCTCATCACCAAATATTATTCTATCAGTTTAGACATTACTTCTTTTTCCATCTGATGGATAATTCAATAGATTCCTACCTCTATAAAAAAGTTCTACATCGACTCATAAAATATTGGGCCTAGTCGCGCATCCAGAATTTTTTTTTGAGAAATTGATGTAAATATTTTAACAATGAAAGTGAATGAAAAAAAATCCACTTACTTATGATATTTCACTAATGAGATTTCTTATTAATGTTTTTTATCATTCCAAGATTTTCTATGAAATAGATCCCTTAAATAAAAAAAATTACATCATACAAGAATAAAACATACTCCTCTACTACTGTAATGTATAAGGCCACATCAGTCTAGCAAGGATTTTAAATAATCCACTCTCTCTAATAATAGGTCATAACAATGTTTGTGAGAGAGTACCACCTCAACAGTACTATACCCATCCTAAAGGTGTTGCAAGGGAGCCTCTAGACTTCCAAGAGAATTGTATTGAATCAATAGAAGAGGTATACCATGAAGAATGTTTTGGTACTCATTTCCTCCTTGAACAACTTAGGGATAATCTCATTGGAGCATGAAAAAAAGTACCTCCCTTACCATAGAGAGATAAAAGATAAGGTCAAACATGACCTCACTACTTTCCAAGAGCAACATAATATAGATATTATAAACTATTGCCACCATAGGTAGTACACAAATTCAATTCCTCAATAACGTACAAAGAATCCCAACCATGAATTTTTATCCCCTTCCCCTAGAACTTGGTACCATGGATATATTTTTAGTGGTAGAAAACCACAAAAGTATGGAAAAGGCTAATATCCTTATGCATAAAGAAGAATTCCTCTAACACATCTCAACAGAAAATAATTACAAGTCATGTATTCTTGGTCACACTCATCTAGTATTCTATAATTCCTTGACAACCCTAAATGAACCATGATAGTATATTATAACATCCAATAGGGTGTAGGCCCATATTCCTACCCACACACATTAATCCATTTGATATATCTCGATGTAAAATAAAAGATTAGATCACTCTCATATCCCAATTACCACTCAGGAATGAAATTATATTCTCATTCTTGATGTATAATCCCATCAACACATTCTAGATACAATAGAAGTTCATTATTATATCCCCGCCCAAGTCTTATAGAGCTACCCCCATATTCTAGTAGCAATAGAAGAAAACGATAAACATATCATGTTGGACAACAAGGGTAGAACCATAACACTACTCATTCCATTAGAGTGTATAATCATTTTATTATAGGATATAATCATGAGAGGGACCATATAACCGCTCCAATTTAGAATGAATTTTGGACTATCTTGGAAAGGAATTAAGAACACAATCATGTTCATATTCTCATTACAATTGAGATTCACTGGAATATCTCAATAACTACTCTAGGGTAGGCGAATATCCATGAAAACATTATAGATACTTACTAACATATTCCAAAAACAACTTAGGAGTAGGCTCATATTCATACTTCCCCTCAAACTTTGGAAGGTCTTCAATATATATAGATAGTAATCAAGTTGTGGGATAATGATATTACCAGCTATGAGGAAACTAGTTGGAATCTTTCTATGGCCAACAAATTAAAGGATCATATTACAACCAAAAGTCAATAATATATTGAAATATTCAGACATAAACATGGGATTGACCTCAAAGTAACCCGAATTATATATTTCATTGTGCATTGTTCATGATCCCAACCGCTAAATAGAGACATACAAGAGGATGACTCACTAAGGGACACACACAACCTATGAGATGGATCATATCCCTAAATTAATCATTAATGATGTTATTGAGGATGTTCTACGTATTTAAATAGTAGACCATGAATTTTATAGATCATAAATAGAAATAGAAAGGATTCATTTTTTATGGTCCTCCCAATGGTATAGTAATCAACATCTATGGTGCCTTTCTCTAGAGTGTTTTCCATGAATTTCCTCACTGAGAAAATGCAAAAATCAATCATGGAAAATCCTATCATTCTATGAGCTTCAAAAAAACTCATCTTTGTTGGAAAATGAATATATAATAATATCTTTATCCTATCAATTAATCAAGTATTGATTAGCTTAAAGGACCTCAAAATGGAAACTAGATCATCCACCATGGAGGTCCTCTATAATGAATAAAATACAGAGACCCCGACTACCACTAGACATCCAAAATTTAATTCTCTTATATAGAAAGAATATAAATATGAAAAAATATTCTCTCCCTATGGTGTTCACTATGAATTCCCTCCCCAAAATGACATCTCATTTCAATAATAATTACCTCCCTTCATCAAATCCACTTTGAGAACACCCTCATAATGAGAGGCACTCAAGAGGATGAGGTCAACTACACCAAGTGATACATCCTTGAGTGGAGAAATTTTATAATTTTCCAAAGGATAGTATTAGGTAATAGTTATTTAATGTGAAAAATTCAAATCTATCACACTTCAAAAAAAATACGAGATTACTTAAAATCCTCCTCCCATTGATAAGGCAACCGGGAAATAACTTTTCTCGTCTGCTCAAGTAGAGGACTCAGTCTCAGAAGATGAAGAGAATTTATTTATTATTAGGATTGAACCAGTTGAAGGAAATATACCAATTATTTTTTTCCCATATCCACCTCCTAGAATGGAATTATAAATATTTTAAAATTGGTTTTTATACTTTACTTATTCCTCAATATGTGGAAAAATTTCCATAATATTGAAATAAAATACTAGAATTATGGGGATCTTATACACCATGTCAAATAAATAAGTGACCTATGTCATCAAATAAACTTGGATTCCATATTATCTAAATAGAACCCAAAACTGGGAAGGCATCAAATCTATAGTAGGTATGTGTTATTAGTTTAGATACTCTACACTATATAGTCATAGATTCCCCAACTAATGTACACATAATAGGACGAGGTCATATTTTTGAATTTCATTGTACTCCACTACAAAACACAAAAATTCCTCTAAGGGAGGTATCATGTAATATCATATCCTAGGTCAAATATCAGGACTATGATCCATATATGTAGAATATTCATTATAGAAAAATCCACGTGTATCTAAAACTCAGAAAATGAGTACTTGGAAAGAGTTATCCATTGAAATTCTCCCACATCAAGCCTCTAAAAATTTTAAGAATGACTAACTAATGAGAAAATAATAACCCTTGGACACAACAACACCCTTGGAATCTTGAAACCCAGACTCTATAAATACATTATATCTGTATCATGCATATACTAAGGCCCAAAAAATCAAAATGGTTGTGGTGATATCTTCCATAAATATGATACATGAACACCCAACCCATCTGGATAGGGCCATTTTTACCACCAACACCACTCCTATGATCATCATACTCCTAATGGGTCAATGATCTGGTGGTATTAGGGTTGTTCCATTCCAAACCCATAGGGAATGGTATATTATTACCGTTTACATCTCTATGAAAATCAATACTATCTAGGTTATAAGAGTCATGATAGGAAACCCCCTTTCCATTCCTCCCTCTATGTGATCTATCCATATCATTGGGGACATGTTTAGTCACATCTTTTGGGTGAACCCTTTCAATTACCCTTAAATTTTTTGAGAGGGAATCAAGTAGAAATAGTGAAGCCTCGGAGTGGTTGAAATATAAAGAGATATGTCAAGGAGGAAAAAAAGAAATAGAGATAACACTTCATCCCTTAAGAGGTAATAATTTGTTTTCAAAACCTCTTAGTTTTCAATTATATATGAAGAAATGATTCCTTTTTCACAATATGCATTAGTGAACATCTTCTATATTAGCAAAAAATATGATCTAAAACATGAAACCAAAATTGAAAAATGTGATGAGTAAATATCTATTCAAAATTTTGTGTGAAATAAAAAATTTGATGAAGGTTTTCATACCTAACAGTAGAGGTAGACCCATAATCAAGAAGATCCTTAGAACAATCAACTACTACCTACTCATCGGGCTTCATATAAGGAAAAAAGGAAAGGTATGGTTGTATATTATTCTCACCCATAACTCGAGGGAACTGAAACCCTCAATATTAAAGAAAATTTCACTTAGTATGAAACATAACATGATAGAGAATGGAATTATAATACTAAGTTTCTTAGAGGAAATATTCTTGCTGAGTACCATATCTTGATAGAGGCTTATATACCTCCTCTATGAGACTTCCTTCAAGAAGAAGGAGCTCCTCACCTCATGACAATAAAACCTACTGAATTATATGGTTTTTAGTCTAGAATTATTATTTATTTAAACCTAATAGTTGAATGTTATCATGAATTTACCCAATTAGGGAAACAAACATAGTTTTGTCAGGAAAGATTTACTAAGGAAGCTCAGACTTGTTATCAATATAATTTTTGTATTAGCTGATCATATCAAGTTATCCCTGCTACCTATACTATAGTATTATCCCTACAATAGATTACTCTAAAAATCCTCACCTCTAAAAAATCCTTGGAGACTGAAATTTAGATAATAGAAGGACGATACAAACTAGGGAAACCAAAAATAAAACTATATTTCAAATGGGTGGGTGTGACTCCTCATTCACTCAAATTTTTAAATAAAACCTTAATAATATTCAATAACAATAGGTTCTAAAGAATCATTTGCCTCACTTTGTGTCTCAGTGTTTTCCCATGATCGGAACACTTTCAAAGAAAGTGGTGATGAAGATCAATTATTTCATACAAACCTTAGAAAGAACATCATTCATGTAGGAATAATAATCTACAAGTTAGGCTTTTCATAGGACTGTAAGACCTTAATTAGAAATTACTTTAATAATTTAGATATATATTGAGAAATATTATGATCCTTGATTTATTAAATTTTATGTATCATGGTAATGAGAAGGTATCAAACTTCATTTATAGATAGAAGGGTCTAACCAATAACCTGAACATGCATCTTCCCTAATAATAGTTCTAAGATATACACATAGAGAATATATTGGATGAGTTGCAGACACCGTTGATTAAAAAAAATGTACAGTTGGGTTCTGGGAGTCCATGGGAATTTCAAAAATATATACAATTCAATACGACGGGGATAGAAAAAATCGCAGTCAACACCATCATCCTAATGGAAGATACCATGATTAGTAGTGGTACAAAATATTACACTTGAAATAACATACGTGCCCACTTCAGTCCCTAGACCAAACAAATAAAATTGTGTGCCTCACACTGAATAAAAGTATCACAAAAAACACCTCTATAAAAAGGTAAATAGGTGATACAAGAATATTTAACTAAAATATAGAATGAATAATATATATTATTTCTGAAAATAGAAAGTATAAGGGTATTTCCTTGTTGATATAGAGAATAACTACTTCAAATTTCTATAACTCAAGAAACCTAATAAAATACATATGGATGAACACCCTAAACGATGCCCCTACTACTGGATCATAGGAAAAAGTATCCAATGATACTTTATATTCATGAATATCATCTATAATATAGTGAACTATGGGATGTTCAAACTGGGAAAACCCCCAACACATGTGACTTGTGCCCTCATCATACCACCAGAGGAAGAAGGAGAATTAAATAAATTCCCAATAAGAGGTGTGAAAATTTATATTGACTGGAAAACTATAAATTGTAATACTAGGATCATTATACTATTTTGGATAAATTAAATTAACTAGTTATGATCCAAAATCCCTCTATAATAGAAGAAACACTATATTAAAATTATGGTTTTACAAAAGAAAATAAAATCATCATCAAAAGAGTAATGTTTAAGGAAGTGGAATTTTTACTAATTTCCAAACTGGTCTAGATATTTAAAAAAATCCCTCTTTCACAAGGAGTGTAGGAACTTCCCCACCAAAAAGAGACCACATCATATGGGGAGTCACAGTATGGTTTCATCAACATGATCAATTTTAAAAACCCTTTTATGATAAGGAAGATATATATGAGCCTCAATACCCTACTCATAATTTGGAGAGAGGCTACAATGGCCATTAAATTTTATGGAGAAAATTTCAGATTAGATATTGAAACTCAGAAAATTCCCCTACCGAATCTATATATATTGTAGATACATAGAGGGAAACACATCAGTGAGCTCAATAAGGGCACCACTCTACTCCTGAATCCTCTCGAGAATTATTTGATCCGACAATATTTTTTGTCCAACTAGAATCTGCATTTGTTTTTTGTCCACATCAATATTTTGGAGGGTTAATTCAACCTAAACCATATAAATAAAAAATTCCCCAAATTCTTGTTATGGAAAGAAACTATTAGCACAATTATCCTCAACTTCCAATCCCCAAACCAAATAATAGTCTTGATTTAAGAAACACATTCCCCTAAGATATATGTATGACATTTGGATGTATATTTCAATCATCTCAATCATGATTTCAATCTTAGATACACTTCACCATTCAAAGGATCCCCACGGTGAAATCATTTATATACTTTTAATTCCTCAAGATTTTGAGGCTAATTTCATTATAACCGTAGAGACCCGAAGCTTGACGTACATGGACATTACATTACTTTTGCGGAATACTTAGTACATTACAAAAACACACACACAAGGACCGTTATAGTTTAGTGTCTTTGGAAACTCAGAATGTAATCATCTAATCATGGTGAAAGATCTTCAACATCTCCCATAAAGATCTTCCTTTTTTCATACCTAAAACCTTTCTTTATATCCTGGGGAAAAGAAAACATAAAAGGGTGAGGTCAAATTCTCAGTAAGGGTAAACAAAAGAAATATCAATCACATCATATTCATAAGAACATATCTTTTGGAAATCTTAACCTGCAAAAGAGATCATAATTTCATAACATGGGATAAATAATAGTAGTGAAATGTAATCCCAATAGTCATAACGTAAAACATGAAACTTTGTGGAATACACACATAATCATAGAGAATCATTTCTTATTAGTCAAGACTCATTTCCAAGACTATCTTAGTGGACAAAGTCCATTTCTGAACCGAGTCACCCTCGTTTCAGTCCTGTTTCACTGAACCGGTATAACCTACCGTTCCGGCCATGTCTATCTCATGAGATATAAAATCTTTACCCAATGCATTGGAGGGAGATATAAGTCCCACCCATCTCATAATGATACCATTCTTATGTGTTCAACAAAATCATAAATCATACATCATTTCATAATCCATGTAATAAAAATGGGAATATTAAACATCGTGACATCAAAAAACAATTCATATAAGATAAAGGAATTCATAAAAATATTTCCATCACAAAAAAATCAAATCAATGTAATAATAGGGATAAAAACAGAACCCTTTATTATCTTAGATGGAAAATAATTTTGATAAAACACTTGAACTCATTCTTGAGGAAAATATCCTTTCTTCTTCAAAAACATTTTTCCTTTCTTAACATGTCATAAAACTTTAAACTAAAAGAATTTGATTAAAAATAAACCTGAAAACTTGTAAAGGATGCTTCTTGGAAATAATGTTTTAAAAATCCATTCCTGTCGTATAAGTTAAAAAAAATATTCTTCTCGTACTTTTGTCGGAAAGTCAAAAAGTACCTCGTACAAAAAACGAAACAAGATTCTTTTCATATCTTTTACTAAAATATAACCGAAGGGTAAAATTGGATTTAAACAATTGTAGGTGGATGTGAATAATATTACATATTGAAGAAACATGGATGTGGATGATAAAATACATCCCAGTAAATACCAAAGTATAAACAATCTCAGATAAAAATGAGATTGTGATATTTCCATTACCTTATGTCTGATATGCTTTGTACGTATCCAAACCTCCTGTATAATTATTTAAATAATGTCATTAACTTATTACAGAATCATATTCATTGTTATGATATCATATATGGTTCACTTATGACTTTATATTACCCGTTCTTTTGTAAATTCCATGTTAAAGAAGCGTTTTGGGTAAAATCGTTTCATTTATCGTAGGTGTTTGGAATTGTTGTTCTTGACATTATTAGTACTTATATCATGATTTACTTACTTCCAGAATATAAAACATGATTTATATATCATATATATTCAGTATATATATATATAATAGATAGGTAAATGAAATGAAACCCACCGTTCATGGAGATGGTAGTCTGTACGTACGCATGAACGCTGTTTTCCATTCCTTATTGTCTTGAATGGAAGTAAGTAGATGACATACATATATACATATATCCAGTAGCATTATAATGTCATATATTTCATTATTATTGCCTATATATACTTTATAATCATTCTTAAATGGTTAACATGGAAAATGAATCTCATCACGTCATGGAGACGGTAGTCCGTACGTACACACGAGCGATGATATCATTCTCATGATCGTGAAATTGTGTTGAAGTGTATGTATACTATTTCAGTATCAATATCACTTTATTAGAATCATATATAGTTACTCATTACACCATTATACCCATCCAATTAAGGTGGTGGTAGAAAATAGATTACACCACAGCGTGGAGACGGTATTCCATACGTACGCACACGCGGTGATTTCCATTTTTCATAGGATGGATAGAAGGTTAATTAGAGTTGTTTCATATTTATAATAACATATCAGTATATAAGAAATACTTATGTTATTACTTTATCATGAAACAACTAAAGAAGAAGAAGTTGAAGAAGAAAGAAATTGAAAAAGATCGGTAATGGATATTACCTCTTTTTGACGCGCCTTTTCTTAACCTCCATTTAAAGAACTAAGGATGGTCTTTGAAGAAGACCAGGACCTCTATGATGATACTAGGGATGTGGAGAAGATATTTTGGCAGGGTTTGGCTGAGCTTGAAAGCTCAAATTTGTGTGAGGAGGAGAGGGAGGTGGTGCCCTTTTATAAGGGAGGAGAGGGGCACCTTTGGGAAAACTAATATTATTTTATTATAAAGTCATGTTCAGTTTTAAATAGCTCCAAATTGATTTATTTTGAAGCTAAGGTGTGGATGGGTCGAAATACGTTCATCCAATAGGATTTAGACAAGTTTAGGTTATTATATTAACCTTATCAATTAGATTTAACTCTAAGTTAAATAATTTAACTTTTACTGTGTCTTTTTGTTTTCTTACCCTATATGGTTAATAAACAAACTATATCAAGCCAAACGAACCCCAAGTTGTTTATTATTAATATATATAACCTTATCTAAGTCATTTGGCCCAACCATAGATTTTTAGGAATAAAATAACAATTAATAATATAATATTGTTTTTAAAAAATAATTTATGTCAATTTTGAAACTATTTGGTTCATGATTTATATGAAATTCATAAAAGAATGATAAGTTCGAAACAAGTTACTTAAATCAACAATAACATGTCATATTAACCTATAAAATTATTGTAAGTCATAAAAAGTCCTCAATTACATTTATTTGGGCATTTATAACATCAATTATGTTAATATTTTCTTAAAAAGGTAATTACTGCATCATCGTTGTGTCATAAATAAATTAAATTATTTAATGTCTAAAAATTAAAAATAAAATATAATTATGTAGGAAATCATTTTATCTTTCTAATTAATATTTATAGTCGAATTTATATTATGTATAACCCTATATTAAAAATGATTTACTTATTAAACATTGATTTTAACTATTTTAACCCTTATTTAAATAAATTAATAATAAATGTCCTAATCTAATCCAAGTGGGCTTAAATGGTCATATTTTATTCATAAGGTTGTTTTTGGTCTAATTACACTTATTCAATAGAATTAGGACATGTTTTAGGGTAATAATAATATCATTTTTACCCTTAATTACCCTATTTACTTTTAACCGTGGTAAAAAAAAATCAAAAGTTATTATTCACCAAAAATTATTTTCATCTCATTGAACCACATTTTAGTCCTTGATATTAACCGTGTATCTCGGATTTTCGAAATTACACTCACAGAAGCGGTAAAATTAAGTTTTATGAAAAATTCAGTTTTTTTAACTACCACTTTGTGGTTTCACTATTCATCAAACAATGAACGTTTCCAGAAAAATACAAAAAAATTAGGCCTAAGCTATATTTGATATTATGAATTCAAAAATGACGTCTATTTTACCAAATTCAAAACATATCATTTACATTAATTAATTTAAAAATTAATTCTCGTCGTCAAAACAAATATCGTGTTTTTGAGAGATAATAACTATCAAAAGATTGACACTTGTTTATGTCTGGTTTAAATGTGAAATTACATCCAATGACCAAAATTGTATTAAATTGTAAAAATATATTCTAAATATACTTTAAAACCACTCAAATTAATAATTTATCACTATTAATTATTTCTATTAAAGAAGTTGTTTTTAATTAAAATTTAGTAATTTTCACTATTCATCAGAATATGAAAGTTATTCGAAAACTACCAAAATTTCACCCTAAGCTAATTTTAATATTCCGAATCCAAAAATGAAGTCCATTTTGAAAGATAAAATTTACAAAATTTCAAAAAGTGTTTATTACTATTTATAACTGCTAGTTTTAATAATATTTTAATAGCATATCATTGTTTAGTGAAACTTGGTATTGCGTACTACACACGCTATCGAGGAAGGTCGCGATTGCGTGTAATGCAAGGCAAGTCAAGGATGCGTGTTGTGCAAGATCCTTTTGGTGTAGCGTACAACACAAGACATGAAATTAAAAAGAATATTTTTCATAAAATCTTGGGGTGTTACATTCTACCCCCCTTAAAAATGAATTTCACCCTCGAAATTCATCGGGGTTATAAATAGTTTACTATTAGAAAGTTTCTTTAATAGAAACCCACATCATAAAAAGGAATACCAAAACCAATCTTTAAGAACAAAAGTATGAAACATAACGGTTACCCAAATAAACTAATCATTGGGTTTCCACATAGGTGAAAATATGGATATGGAAGAGAAATCTAACCATCATGTTCTGATGGAGAGTGGTAGAGAACATGGCTATAGAAAAGCCAGAAATCACAAAGCCATAAATTTGTGACGATCTAAGGTACCATCTGATTCATCAGATATAAGAGCACTAGGACAACATTTTTGGTTTTCAAGATCATTTCCCTAAAGTTGATGAAATTGGAATTAGAAGAAATTCTTTCATGATTTTGGTATAGTCTCACCGTTTTTCGTTCTTTGGACAATTTCCACTTCATCTCTTAAAGAAATGAAGTTGAATTTGTCATTCGTGATTTGTTAGCATATCATGTGATATCATGATGGGTCATTCCATCTGTCTCAAACAAAAGGTTAGAAAAGTTATCAAAAAATACATAAGTCCATCTATAGTGAGATTAATCATATATGGTTCCTAAAATGGACTTATAATTCATATATCATACTGCTTAATATAATAAAACTAGTTTCTACTAAACAGGTACTTCCTGTAGGCCAGTGGTAGGAGATAAAGGCCAGTCGCACTTCCGTTGTGGGTTCGATTCTCACAGCCTTGTCCGACGCGATGGGCTGTCGCCCGTCCTGCAGGTTGTCCTTTTTATATTACTATAACATCACATCAACAATTTCAAAAAAGTTTTATCCTTAATCAATACTAACTTATGTCCAACATAATCCATTCCAATCTTTAGGCTTATCTAAAATACTTCGGTCCAATCTCATAGTATAGAGAAAATGATCACGTGAATGCCATCATTTATCCCTCATATATCTTGTTCATCACATTCCAGTCATGTGAATACCATAATCATGTAATCTCTTGAAAAATGAATACCCATTGAATCTTACTGAAAACATGAGTGCTGTCAAAAGATAACTCTTTCCACATACCAAAATCCTCAAAATTCTATATACTCAAACCATGATATAATTATTTCCTTATATCAGTCATGGGCTCATGAATACTATCAAACATTTAATTTTCTCCTTATCCCTTCATTATGCGCATATCATATACTTTCCAAAAATATCTGAATAACCTTTCATGGATACCAGTACCATTAATCATACAATTTCAAAACTCAAGGAAAGACAACAGTGTAACAATCCTTAGATGTCTCTTTATTCCATAGTACCATGAGATTACTTATACAACATTACACTTGATAAACATGTAATCATTCCACTACCTTCTTAAACCATTGACCGAGCTTCAACAATTCTTTCATCTCACATATCATTTGTAGTCTCTTCATCATCATCAACATAAATACTACCCATACGACCATACTGATTCTCTTCGTGAGACTTTCCCTTAGGGCATTGGTTTGCATAATGCCCGTACATTCCACATTTAAAACATTTAACCATTTTTTATGTTGTAGCAAGACCATTATCCTCATCCATGGTGTTAACTGAACCTTATCCTTTGCACTTACTGGCTTTGTTTCCTTCTTTTCCACACCTAAATCATCTTCCAGTTCCTTTGAAACATTCTCCTTGATGCCTCTTTCCACATGATTTACATAGGGGAAATTGAACTTTCTTTCCTCTATGATCATCATGAAACTCCATCTTTCTCTTATTAGACGAGTTAGGAAACCTACCAAATTTTACTTTATTGATCATATTATGAGATTGCTGATTCGGAATAATAATGATGTTTGGACCTCCAAATCCCATTTCATTTGGTTTCTCATGAAGAATATCATTCCATTGTCCATCATATCCTCCATTATCGTGAATCATCTTGTTTCCATCCATTTTCTAAAACCCAAAAATAATAGTGTGAGAGGAAAAAATCATAATAAAGGAGGAGTAACTTCAATATCTAACATCTTTGGTTTAATCTAATATCGTTACCATAGTTCTAGGACTATATACTATACGTATAATTATCCTTAGGGATATCCCTAGACATACCATAGAAATATCTCTAGGGATATCACTAATGTTTTCGCATCCAAGTTTCCAAAGGTTGACTAAACCTTTCCTCTGATACCAACTGTAGAGACCCGAAGCTTGACGTACATGGACATTACATTACTTTTGCGGAATACTTATTACATTACAAAAACACACACACAAGGACCGTAATTGTTTAGTGCCTTTGGAAACTCGGAATGTAATCATCTAATCATGGTGAAAGATCATCAACATCTCCCATAAAGATCTTCCTTTTTTTTCTTACTTAAAACCTTTCTTTATATCCTGGGGAAAAGAAAACATAAAACAGTGATCTCAAATTCTCAGTAAGGGTAAACAAAAGAAATATCAATCACATCATATTCATAAGAACATATGTTTTGGAAATCTTAACCTGCAAAAGAGATCATAATTTCATAACATGGGATAAATCATAGTAGTGAAATGTAATCCCAATAGTCATAACTTAAAACATGAAACTTTGTGGCATACACACATAATCATAGATAATCATTTTTTATTAGTCAAGACTCATTGCCAAGACTATATTAGTGGACAAAGTCCATTTCTGAACCGAGTCACCCTCGTTTCAGTCCTGTTTCACTGAACCGGTATTACCTACCGTTCCAGCCAAGTCTATCTCATGAGATATAAAATCTTTACACAATGCATTGGAGAGAGATATAGGTCCCACCTGTCTCATAAAAATATCATTCTTATGTGTGCCACAAAATCATAAATCATACATAATTTCATAACCCATGTAATAAAAATTGGAATCTTAAACATCGTGACATCATAAAACAATTCATATAAGATAAAGGAATTCATAAAAATATTTCCATCACAACATAATCAAGTCAATGTAATAATAGGGATAAAAATATAACCCTTTATTATCTTAGATGGAAAATAATTTTGATAAAACACTTGAACTCCATTCTTGAGGAAAATATCCTTTCTTCTTCAAAAACATTTTTCCTTTATTAACATGTCATAAAAATTTAAACTAAAAGAAGTTGATTAAAAATAAACTTGAAAACTTGTAAAGGATGCTTCTTGGAAATAATGTTTTAAAAATCCATTCATGTCGTATAAGTTAAAAAAAACATTCTTCTCGTACTTTTGTCAGAAAGTCAAAAAGTACCTCGTACGAAAAACGACAAAATATTCTTTTCGTATCTTTTACTAAAATCTCACCGAAGGGTAAAATTGGATTTAACAAATTGTAGGTGGATGGAAATAATATTAAATATTTACGAAACATGGATGTGGATGATGAAATACACCCCATTAAATACCAAAGTATAAACAATCTCAGATAAAAATGAGATTGTGATATTTCCCTTACCTTATGTCCGATATGCTTTGTACGTATCCGAACCTCCTGTATAATGATTTAAATAATGTCATTAACTTATTACAGAATAATATTCATTGTTATGATATCATATATGGTTCACTTATGACTTTATATTACTCATTCTTTTGTAAATTCCATGTTAAAGAAGCGTTTTGGGTTAAATCGTTTCATTTATCGTAGGTGTTTTGACTTGTTGTTCTTGACATTATTATTACTTATATCATGATTTAATTACTTCCAGAATATAAAACATGATTTATATATCATATATATTCAGTATATATATATATATATAATAGATAGATAAATGAAATGAAACACACCGTTCATGGAGACGGTAGTTCGTACGTACGCATGAACGCTGTTTTCCTTTCCTTATTGTCTTGAATGGAAGTAAGAATATGAAATACATATATACATATATCCATCATCTTTGTAATGTCATATATTTCATTATTATTTCCTATATATACTTTATAATAATTCTTAAATGGTTAACATGGAGAATGAATCTCATCGCGTCGTTGAGACGGTAGTCCGTACGTACGCACGAGCGATGATATCGTTCTCATGATCGTGAACTTGTGTTGAAGTGTATGTATACTATTTCAGTATAAATATCACTTTATAATAATAATATATAGTTACTAATTACACCATTATACCCATCCAATTAAGGTGGTGGAGGAAAATAGATTACACCACGGCGTGGAGACGGTATTCCGTACGTACGCACGCGCGGTGATTTCCTTTTTCCGTAGAATGGATAGAAGGTTAATTAGAGTTGTTTCATATTTATAATAACATATAAGTATATAAGAAATACTGATTTTATTACTTTATCATGAAACAACTAAATAAGAAGAAGTTGAAGAAGAAAGAAATTGAAAAAGATCGGTAATGGATATTACCTCTTTTGATGCGCCTTTTCTTAACCTCCACTTAATGAAATAAGGATGGTCTTTGAAGAATAACATGACCTCTAGGATGATACTAGGGAAGTGGTGAAGAGATTTTGTCAGGGGTTGGACGAGATTGAATGCTCAAATTGGTGTGAGGAGGAGAGGGAGGAGGTGCCCTTTTATAAGGGAGGAGAGGGGCACCTTTGGGAAAACTAATATTATTTTATTATAAAGACATGTTCGGATTTAAATAGCTCCAAATTGATATATTTCTAAGCTAAGGTGGGGATGGGTAGAAATCCTCTCATCCAATAGGATTTAGACAAGTTTAGGTTATTATTTTAACCTTATCAATTAGATTTAACTCTAAGTTAAATAATTTAACTTTTACCGTGTCTTTTTGTTTTCTTACACTATATGGTTAATAAACTTACTATATCAAGCCAAAATAACCCCAAGTTATTTATTATTAATATATATAACCATATCTAAGTCATTTGGCCGAACCTTAGATTTTTAGGAATAAAATAACAATTAATAATATAATATTTGTTTTAAAAACTAATTTATGTCAATTTTGACACTATTTGGTACATGATTTTTATGAAATTAATAAAAGAATGATAAGTTCGAAACAAGTTACTTAAATCCACAATAACATGTCATATTAACCTAGAAAATTAGTTTAAGTCATAAAAAGACTCAAATTACATTTATTTGGGCATTTATAACATCAATTATGTTAATATTTTCTTAAAAAGGTAATTACTGCATCATCGTTGTGTCATAAATAAATTAAATTATTTAATGTCTAAAAATTACAAATAAAATATAATTATGTAGGAAATATTTTTATATTTATAATTAATATTTATAGTCGAATTTATTTTATGTATTACCCTATATTAAAAATGATTTACTTATTAAACATTGATTTTAACTATTTTAACCCTTCTTTAAATAAATTAATAATAAATGTCCTAATCTAATCCAAGTGGGCTTAAATGGTCATATTTTATTCCTAAGGTTGTTTTTGGTCGAATTACACTTATCCAATAGAATTAGGACATGTGTTAGGGTAATAATAATTTCATTTTTACCCTTAATTACCCTATTTACTTTTAACCGTGGTTAAAAAAATCATAAGTTACTATTCACCAAAAATTACTTTCATCTTATTAAACCACATTTTAGTCCTTGATATTAACCGTGTCTCTCGGATTTTCGAAATTCCACTCACAGAAGCGGTAAAATTATGTTTTATGAAAAATTCAGTTTTTTTAACTACCACTTAGTGGTTTCACTATTCATAAAAAAAATGAACATTTCCAGAAAAATACAAAAAAATTATGCCTAAGCTATATTTGATATTATGAATTCAAAAATGACTTCTATTTTACCAAATTAAAAACATATCAGTTGCATTAAATTATTTAAAAATTAATTCCCGTCGTCAAAACAAATAGCATGTTTTTGAGAGATAATAACTATCAAAAGATTGACACTTGTTTATGTCTGGTTTAAATGTGAAATTAAATCCAATGACCAACATTTTATTAAATTGTAAAAATATATTCTAAATATACTTTAAAACCACTCAAATTAATAATTTATCACTATTAAATATTTCTATTAAAAAATTTGTTTTTAATTAAAATTTTGTAATTTTCAGTATTCATCAGAATATGAAAGTTATCCGAAAAGTACCAAAATTTCACCCTAAGCTAATTTTAATATTCCGAATCCAAAAATGAAGTCCATTTTGAAAAATAAAATTTACAAAATTTCAATAAGTGTTTATTACTATTCATAACGGCTAGTTTTAATAATATTTTAATAGCATATCGTTGTTTAGTGAAACTCGGTATTGCGTACTAGAAACGCTATCGTGGAAGGTCGCGATTGCGTGTAACGCAAGACAAATCAAGGATGCGTGTTGTGCAATCTCCTTTTGGTGTAGCGTACAACAGAAGACATGAAATTAAAAAGAATATTTTTCATAAAATCTTGGGGTGTTACAATAACTGTGTTATATCATATAAAACCAGACCCCATTGAATGCTATAAAATCACCTTATTCATGAAAAAATACTAGGAGGATACCACATAGGGGAATATTATACCCTTGTATGTCTCTATAAAATTGAATGACATTGAAATCCGTCGATATTTTACTGATAATGGTTTTAGAATCACCCACATACCAGTACGTACCCTTAAATCATTTGGCTACAGTGAGGTTGAGTTATCACTTTCCAACATAACTATTAAATGGTATGAAAAAATGAGTGAAAAACACTTAGTAGGTTGATGATATCTGAATCCAAATTTATTATTGTCCTCCATGATATAGCCTACAATGCTCAGCTAAGAAGGTTGTGGATTTATATAGATGTGGTAGTTCTCTTTTCATACAACTAATGCCTCAATTACTTCCCCAATGGCTATGTTGGAGTACTATAAAGAGATAATGATCCATTTGATCACTATGAGTCTTTCTATATTAACGTCGGATGTTATAAGAGATATTGGATAAAGCTGGTGATAGATAATTCCACTAGGTTTAGTTCACCCAACTGTCTATAAATGTCCCCTCACATGAGGAAACCAAAATATTTCATACATAAATATTACATCTTATTAGGTTAATATTCATTACATATCATTATGATCCATTCCAGAAATGTAAAGGTTTACTATCTTTGAAAACATAGATACATAAAAAATAGGTACAAAAAATATCTACTCTATCTCCCAAAAATATCTTTTTGACCATCACCTTTCTTAGACATATCATACTTAAAACCATTCTTAATATCCTCAGGAAAAGAAAACATAATAAAGGGTGGTATCTGATTCACAGTAAGGATAAACAAGGTAGATATCCATCAATGATCATTTTGATGTATAAAATTAGTATAAAGACATGAGAACATGGGATTTAAATTTTAAAACCATACCCCAAAATTTAAAGACCATAATCATGATTTATTCCATTAAGATTATCTGTTTATAAGACATGATAATAAAGGAATCAAAGAATATGGTCCCTGAGAGTATAAATTGGAAAAAGATCATGTCATAAAAGAGTGTCACAAACTGTTGAATAATCATAATATAAGAATTATTATATCAAATATACCCACCAAAACATTCATCATAGGTTAGGGTTGGGATAACCACCCAAGTACTAGTTTTTGGATGGGGATCATCTCATGTCTACCCTTGTTCGGCTTGGGATAACCACCTTCATACCCTATTTTGGGATTGGGATAACCTATCTTGTATACTTCGAGCTCATAAAACTTTAATGTTTACCCAATTATTTATAGGACTACAATGAACCCACTCATTTAAAAATTATTATTTATTTATTTATATTCCATAAGATCATTGAATCATTTATCATTTCATCATAGATTTCCTAAGGGAAAAGAAAATTGGTTTCATCAATATTTTATCATAATAATAATAAACCATTCATAGAAATAATAATGATTGTATCATAAGATCATATCATCTATGAAGAATCAATAAAATCAATAAATGTAATCCTAGATGAAAAATGCATTTAAAATAATACTAATATATTTCTTGAGTAAAATGGCCGATTAATTTTGAAATCATTTATTTAAAATATAAAAATTTCTAAAATATAATGGAAATTTTTTTATTTTAAAATAACCATGGAAAATTTTTAGGTCTGTATCAAATAAAATTTTATTCAATATGTTGATAAAATTCGTTCATATGGTATATGTTAAAACAAATATTATGTTCACACCATTCCTAAGAAGTACCTCATTTGGAAAATGAAAAGAATATTAAATTTTATTTTGTAAAAGAAATTAAATAATGGGTAAAATAACTTTATAAAATTATTGAAGAATATTTAAAACATCATTTAAAACATTTTTAATAAAAAATGAATATAGAAGAAAAATATTCCTCATCAAAGAGGGAAATAAATTCATTTTTCCTAAAAAAATACTTTTGGTATCATGAGTACTTGAAAATAGGAAAATAAGATGAAAAAAATAAAATATCCATAAATAAACAGTGGTGAGGAAAATACATAATATTTTGGAAACATATATTATATAATTTTATAATTAGATATTTTAGTATAAACAATCCTAGTAAAAAAGTGAGATTGTAACTTAAAACCATTACCTGAAGTTTGAATTGCTTCATAATCACTATAAAGCATACATAATACATTTTAATTTATTATTATTATATGCCAGAATTATATTTATACTTATAACCCCATAAATGGGTTACTTATAACATCTTATCACCCATTTGTTAACAATTATTTATTAAAAATCAGTATTCTAGGCGATAACTTCTTTATTTTTACATGTTTATTTTGATTCATATATTACAGTTTTTGAAAGATTACCATGGTTATATAATCTTCATAATTTTAATAATGATATAAATATAATATATATTAATTATACATATATTTCTAATAATCCATAAAAGGTACAAATAAAAAATAGAATTACACTGTTGTGGAGATGGTAGTCTGTAAGTACACATGAACCCTATTTTTATTTTATAATGAAAAAAATTAAAAAAGATAATAAAATTTTTCATTATAGAATTATGTCACTAGGTTGAGGTGGTATTCAACACAGATGCACAAGATATACTTTCATTTCCCATTTTATGGAGAAGAGGTGGAAAATGGTTGTGAAAAAATCATAATAATATCGTAATATATTTATAATACTAGAATAATTATGTTTTTATGGATACAATTGGATTAAAAAAAGTTGAATAAGTAATTAAATTGAATGATTTTGGTAAAGATTTATACATATCCTTCGAGAGACCTCATTTAGCTTACATCTTAAGCCTTGAAACGTTGGTCTTAGGAGATGATCAGGGGAACTAGGAAATATACAAGTAAGATAGGAATGTTTTTGGGTAGCTATTGTATGAGATATAATTCTAAACATTTGTGAATAATAGTGGAAAATAGGTGAAATTCTATAAGTGAGGGAATTGAAACACAAGGAAATACTTAAACAATTTAAATAATATAAAGTCACTTACTTGTGAAAGTGGCTCCAAATGGAAAATTATTCAATATTAAGATAACATTGAATCAAGATAATATCAAATAATACTAATTATAGATGTTTGTGTGACATTTTTAGCCTTATATACTAGTTTAACCCCACACCTATAGACCTATTTTAACCCTAACTGTGGAAACAAATTTTTATTATTTTTTACTATTCATTATAGAAAAAATTTATAATGGAATCATTAAAAAATTTAAAATTGATGATTAAAAATATGAAAAACATTTATAAAATTTATTTTATATAATTGGTAGAAATTTATTTTAATATAAACGTTAAAATCTCAATGAAAATCGTTTTTATAAAAACACATTCTTAAGCATAAAACTAACTTTACATTCATTCCACACCTAGTAAAACTGGTAAAATTAATGTTATATTATTTTATGGAATACATAATCTATAAATTTTATAAAAACCAGTAATAAATAAAAATTTATTTAATTTATTATGATAAAACACATTGTGCCCATAAAAAAGGTTTTATGAAAAATAAATATTTTTATCATCAAATAAATTTATATCCATTCCTAAAGCTTTGATAACTAATGTGTCAATGATTATTTATCTATTAATACATATTATAAATATACAATGAAATAATTTTAAAATAGTGATCCATTTATTCTTTAATATAAAAAATTCTAAATTCCTATAAAAATACATTTCTTAAAAATTAATCATGAAGTGATTTTATTAAAAATTTAATGTTTTTTTGTTAATAATTAATTACTATATTTTTATTAAGGAATAAATTTCAATATAAATTTTTAATGTTTTTAATCCTATTCTTACCCACCAATCCAATGAAAAGATTCAAAATGATATACTATATAATGGTTCATTTAAACTCAGTGTTGAATGTAATGAAAGCTATTGAGTACCTAAAGTTTATTTCAAAGGAAATACATATAAAATATTGGTATATTATTTTTTACTCCCATTAAAATGAAAAATATACCTGGAAATTACAAAACCCCTAATAAAACAAATTATGATACTTTTACATCATCACATCCTTGAGTTTTCATATAGCTTCCTCAAATTTTTAATTCCTCCAAATAAATTTAATTAAGTGAGAATTCTTGTTCAGTGGAACTTTATCTCTATGATATTATATTTCTATTGGCTATTACTCATAAAAATGATCATGGTCCAATGGTACATTATCTATGTTTAGTACATGTGAATGACCTGGTTTTTAATTTCTTAGGGGAGATACATGGAGCACATCATGAACTTGGGAGAGGATTGGTTGAATCACCAAGTGATAGGCTATTATACCTACTTGATCAAGAATATAGATAAAAAAATATACCTAGGGCTCATATTTGCTTTATTTTTAATATCATAACAATATTAAAAATATAAATTCATTGGAATGACTTATATAAAACATTGGATTATAGATCTCAACAATAATTTTCAGCATATCTCTTTCATCAACTCTAAGTTGCCTTGATGTATTGCAGAATGGCTCTAACCATCTCAACCATTTCCTTAGCTATCACAGGTCCTAATATCTTTATTTCTATAAATAAATCCCATCAAAATATATTTATCACTTTATTTTATTTAGGGATTAAAAAGGATCTATTTGAATACTCAAGTGAAAGATTTTTTTATAAGATAATTCAACAAGAGGTAGGTGTTGATCCCAACCACCATTGAATATAGAGAGCATGATCATAGAATATATTCTAGGATATGAATGATTATATAATATTTACCATCATTCTGAGGATGATAGGTTTTATTAAAACACAACATTTTATCTATATCTTTTTAAATAATCCTCCATAACATTGAGGTAAATATAAAATTTCTATCAAACATAATATAATGCTATACTCATTGAAATATTACCATTTCCTTAATATATATCTAATAAAACCAATAAAGGGACAAATATTTTATGTTAGAAATGAAATGTTCTAAATTTAATAGGTGATCTACTATAACCCAAAAAATAATTATAGCCTTAATATTTTTTTAGGGAGTCCGATAATGAAATTCATAGAAATGTTTTTCGATTTCCATTCTGGAATAGGCAATGGTTGTAATGTACCTTTAGACTTTTGTCTCAAATCCTTAAATTTAATTATGGCATACCAACAACTAATATATACACTCTACAATATATGTCTTCATGTTTTACTACTAAAAATACTTCTTTTGATCTCTATACATATTCATACTTCCTGAATGAAAGGAAAATGGTGAGATATTATCTCCTTCCAATAAATCCTCAATCAAGTTTGTATTTGACGAGATACATACTCGAATTATGAACCTTATTATTTTATCATAATTAAAGTTTAACTCAAGAAGTTTTTTGACCTTATTTAGTAGCACTATATCTTTCTTTTATGCCTCTTAATCTTCACATGGATAGATGGTTGAGTACCCCATTTGTTAAGATAATATTTCTCCGATTACTTTATGATTTTTGGTTATATTCTTTGTAAATCCATAAATATTAGATATTTTTTTATCCTTGTCATATAAAATCAAGAATTATCCTTTCGACTCAAAACATCAACTACCTTGTTCACTTTCCCATGGTAGAAACGTATCGAGCTGTTATAATCTTTAAAATAATCCAATCATATTCTCTGACACAAATTAAAGTATTTTTGGGTGAATATATAATTTAAAAAAATATGATCATTATATTTTTCACACCATTATATGTATATATAATGCCTTTATATAATTAATTGAAAAATTTTTTCTGCTAACTCCAAGTCACAGGTCACGTAATTCTTCTCATGAACCTTTAATTGGTGAGATATATAAGATATCACAATATTATTATGTATAAGAATAGAACACATTCCCTTATTCAAGGAATAATTATAGATCACAAACGCTTATCCACTATAGGGTAGTGTGAGAACAAGTAAATTGACAATCCTTATTTTCCCCTACCTGAAATTTTCATCACATTAAAATGTCTAAAGGAACTTGAATCCATTCAGAGTTAACTTGGTAAGTGGATTAGATATCCATGAGAAATTATTCAAAAATAATCAATAATATTCATCCGATCCAATAAAACTATGGATCTCAATAATAGTGGCAGGTATATTCCAACTTTTAATAACTTTTTTTATTTGATGGATCCACCGATATACCCTCAAATGAGATTATATGACCCAAAATGAAACTTTATATAGCCAAAATTCATACCTTGTAAATTTTTAATATATATTATCCTTATTTTATTTAATACAATAATCAATTGATATTCATTGTCTCCATTTATCTTGGAATATATAATAATATCATCTATAAAGACTTCCACAAAATGATCAAGATAATCTCTGAAGACTCTATTCATTAAATCTAAGAAGATGCTGAGGGAATTAGTAAGGACATATTTTTCACTATAAATTCATAATTTCTATAATTTTTTATTGAGGGATATCATTGTAATGTATTCACTATTTATACAAAATTGATAGTATATATAAGAGACTTAATTCCTGGAAAAATATTGAAATCTTCATAATTTATCAAAAAAATCATCAATACAGGGTGGACAATACTCATTATTGATCATGATTTTGTTAAGTTATTGACAATTAATTCATAGTCATAATGATCCATATTTCTTCTTTTAAAAAAGAAAAAGAGAACCGCATGGTTACATACATGGCCGAATGAATCCCTTATCAATATTATCCTATAGTTTTTTCTTGAAATCATGTAAATCAATTGGTTTTATTCTATATGGAATCATTGATATAGGTGTATTTCGAGGTATGACTTTTACTGAAATTGTAACTTCACAATTCTAAGTAAGATTATCTAAATTTTATTAAAAGGAATAAAAAATATTATACAATAGGTATATCATTTATATTGATTTTATCCCCAAAAAATTAGAGATAAATACTTCCATTTAATAGAAATCAAGACTCATACAATGGATGTAATTTCGTTTGGAAGTACATATTTATCATCACACAAATAGGTGATCATATGTTAGTTTGGAATATCAAAAGTTACTTCACTTCCTCATAAATTATCATGTTATATATATATATAAATCCAATCCACTCCAAAAATAACATAAAATTCCACTAGTGGGAGAATAATGAGATTTTCAGGAAGCACCTTCCCATAAACTTCAATTGGAGAAAATCATAGAATTGAGATGTGATCATTGTAACATTACAAGTTTTTACAACTAATTAAACATATAATTATTGAGGTGGTAATGTGATACCCTTAGAAAATTATTCTAATATAACAGAGTGGTTATAATTAGAATGAAATAATAAATTACTAATCATATAGTGTTTGGTATGTGTACCTTTCACCACATGGTTATTGTAACCCACATTATAAATAGTGATCATAAGATACTTCCATTTACCTTAGGTATTAATAAGTATATTATATCAATCATCATCATTAACCCTTGTATTTGATCACGATTTAGCATAATATTCATATTTCTTACATTTGAAACATTAGAGAGCGGGGGTGTAATATATGGAGATTTCTCTCTATTAGAAAATTTTTACAAACACTTCAGCACTCGATTTACTAATGAAATTCATTTTCACACTTAAATAATTTAATAGTACCATTAATATAATTTTCTCCATGTTGATTTCAACACTCCTGGAATAAAGTAATACTCATATTCTTACCTCCATATTTGTATAAAGAATATAGGGAAATTACTTATTAAGAATTAACCCTCTAAACACATCTCACACAATATAGTCAATTTATCCCTATTTCATAATCATCTTGATAAATGTCCACCATTTATATTATTTTCCTTTTAAATGATAAACAACCAAAATAAAAGTTTCACACTCTTAGCAATGGATATCAAAAAATATAATTTCAATGGAACTGATCCATTTCTTAGAAATTAATAGATTAGTAGGCCCACTCTAAGAAGGAGGATGTTTCTTCATGAAGGAATAAAAAGAACATTTTTACCTATTTGGATCATTTATAATATTAGTATGATGCATGGATTGAGAAATTTGTGAAATAATAACAATAGGATTTTTCATTCTAGATCACTTAACATTTGGTTTCTTAGGAGGAAAATCATTGCATTATTTCGCATTAACATGGTTCCTTCATTTTCCATACATTGGATAAAACAAAAATTAATATTTTGAGCATCAGTAATCATAGTGAGAAACCAAATAATCCTGAAAAATATTTTATATGTTATCTAAATCATGACTCTATATTTTCAATCTATGAAATCTTATGTTTAAAATTGGTCATCCTTGATCACCATCTGTTGAAATACATAACAATGGTTTATAAAGAAAATGTGAATTAACCCAAACATACTCCATAAGAGTGTCTATCTAGGTGTTTAGTCTTAGGCCCACATATCAATCACCATTTATGATCATGATAATTCCCAACTCATCCCTTTAAGAGTTGTTACCCTTAGGTGAATCTATCCCATATCTTAATCTACATGACATTATCTAGACGTGGATATATTTTCTATAAAAACCACACTCCATTATTTAAAATAAAATATGATCTTCTCATATACTAAGGATTATCCTATGGGTTCTCAATAAAGTTTTATGATCATAGATTCTAAAAATAACTAAAATTTTATATGACAATAACTGGAGTAACCCAATAATTTCATACATCAATATTACATCATATTAAATGAATACTAATTATATATCATGGTTATACCTAGATAGACCACAAAGTTTTACTGTATTTGTAATAAAATACAAATGAAAAACTAGTACATAATATATCTACATCATCTTCCACTAATCTCTTCATAACTATTGAAATTTTTAGACAAATCATTCTTAAAACATTATTCATATCCTTGGGAAAAGTAAACATAATAAAGGGTAAGATCAGATGCCCAGTGAGAGTAAAAAATGTAGATATCAATAAATGATCTTTTTGATGTGCTACATGAGCATAAGGGTATGATAATATGAAATTAACATTTGAAAATTATACCCTATAATTCATATATCATATTCATTATTCATGACATTATATTTCTAGTTTGCAATAAAAGAATCATAATGGAATGAAAAGAACATGAGCCCTGAGAGTATAACATTGGATTAAGATCATTTCATAAACTTGTGTCATAATCATAATCATTGAAATATTATGTGATATCTACCCACCATGATATTCATCACATGTTTGGCTTGGGAAAACCACTTGTGTACTTTATTTGATCTTGGGATAATCTCATTTTTAGCCATGTTTGTCTTGGGATAACCACAAATTTACCCTCTTTTGGGATTCAGATTATATGAAACATACCATTTGAGCGCATAAAATATTAATATTTACCCAATGTATTGGAGGTATATAATGGACTCACCCATCACATAATCATAAACTGTTCATATATATATATATATATGTCATACGATCATGGAAACATCTATCATTTCATCATAGCATAACCCATGGAAATGGAAATGAGTTTCATCAATATTTCATATTCATAATCATAAATCATGCATGTAATGAATAAGTATAGAACCATAAGATCACATCCATAGTGAATCATAATAACATAAAAATTGTTATGATATATGAAAAATCCAATTAAAATATGGCTTGAAAATTTCATGAGGAAAATACACTAGTCCCATTCAAATCACTAATTTTAAATCTAAAAAATACCAAAATTTAAAGGGAAAATTTTTATTTCAAAATAAAAAGGGAAAATTTAAGGTAGGGTTCCATTAAAATTTTATTAATGACATAAGTAAAATTATTTCAAACAGTATAAATTAAAATAATTTTTTAACACATTTGGTAAAAAGTACCATGTTCAGAAAATGATAAGAAAATTTATTTTAAAAATTGATAACTTTTAATAAGTCAATAAAAAGTATTTATACAATCATTTTTGAATGTTAAAACAATTATTTAATACACTTTAAATAAAATATATATATGGAATAAAAATATTCTTGATTGAAGAGATAAATAAAGTCGCTTTCCATTAAAAACATAATTTCAATTTCTTGAGTACTCAAGGAGATAAATATGAATGGAAAACATATAATCTATAGAAAACCATAGAATAATAAAATACATAAAATTTCAAAGATATAGAACATATAATTTCATCATTTTAAATTTAAGCATAAACAATATTAGTTAAAATTGAGATTATAACATTAGCACTTACCTAAATCAATCTGGAATAAAAGTGAGACAGTAATGCAAAACTCTTACATAAAATTAAACTTTATCTATAAGAACTATGACCTATTTAATAATGGATTAAAATTTATTATAATTCTATAAAATAATCCTATTAATACTTATAATACTATACAAGGTTTATGATTAACATTTTATCACTAATTCATTAAAAAATCATTATTAAAAATCATTATTATGGGTGATAAATGTTTTTTCCCATTTATTTTTTGAAAATGTTGTTATGGTCCTTGAAACTTGATCATGGTTACGTCATATCTATACTGTTAATAATTATATAAATATCATATATATTAATTATATTCATATTTATAATTATCCATAAAATTTATAGATAGAAAAAGGAATTACACCATTCATAGAGATTGTAGTCTGTACGTATAAATGAACATTGTTTTTATTTTATTAGAAAAATTAAGAAATAAAAATAAATTAAATTTTAAAATTATATTATCATAAATATATTATAAATATCATATATATTGATTAAATCAACCATTATATCCATCAATATGAGGTAGTGATTGAAAATGAATTATATCTCTATGTGGAAGCAGTAGACCACACATACACAGAAGCCATACTTTTATTTTTCATTTGATGTATAGGAGGTGTTAAATGATTCTTAAATCATCATGTTTATATCCTAACCTAGTTCCCTCTTTGAATAGTTACTAGACCAGTTGGCGACAAGGCCTTAAGCCTACCTCCTTAAATGCTAGAGGCCACTAACAGATAGTGAGGGACTAGGGTGTGTCCATGAGCATACTACACCCTCATATTAGAGTAAGAAACCATAGGGAACAACCAAACAGTATTTAATATAGTAAATACATAGATTGAGGATGTAATAAATATAATAGGTCTAAAATAGTAATGAAATGAATTAAAGGAATGCATAACCTTTCATACATACAACATTGATCACCCACTAAGACGATCAGATATACAAGAGTATATAAATGAAACTAAAATAAATGTACATGGATATACTAAACACACTGATTTGAACCACATAACCATTCTCCATGAAAATTTTGAGGTTCTCTATCCAAATCCTAAGACTCCACATGAGTATATCCACTCAATCATGCATCCCTAGGCCTCAGTCCTATCTATCTCTCATGGATTTCAAGTGATTTGTGGCCTCTTGGGGTTTTCCAGCTCCTGCATGCATCTCTTTTTTTCATCGTAACTCTTTTTTTCTAGGTCCTGGAGTTAGAATCATATTTATTTAAGGAATGGTGACTAGCCCCTCGATCATGGGGTCTGAAGTGCTTCGACCTGGTTTGGTGGACCATGGAAGTTCATAAGGGGAAGAAGAGTCTTCCTGCGACAGTTTGGATATGTTTGACCAGTCTTCCCTTGACTTTCTAAAACCTAGCTATCCTCCAGGACATTAGAGATTTTCTTATAGGTTTAATCTACATGGAAGACCACACTCATAGGGGAGAAGAGACATTTTTTTCCTGAATTTGTGTTGAACTGGATCTATATCGAACTATACCAGAGAAGCTTTTGTTGAAAGTTAAGGATTCGTTTTAGTGGAATCAAGATGTTGTTTTCCCATATTTTCCTATCTATTGATCAGACTTCTTGCTATAAAGTTATTCCATGAAAAAATGAAGAAAAAAGCATTAGGATTCTAAGTTTCAGGAAACATGAACCGTTCCTGTGAGAGCCCATCCTCATCCTTTAGTGGCAGAGCCATGCTTTGCTCCCGGCCAAGAGGAGCATCTGGACACTCCCAGTGCTGGTGACAGTATAGCTTCATCTCCTTCAGTCCCAGAGGTTTCCCATCCTTTTCTTAAAGCGAGGGAGGTTCTTTCAATCAAAGGAATAGTCCCATATAGTATGCAAGTTTCTTATCCAATGTTTCATGCAGGTTTGGGGTGTATATGAGTTCCCTCCTAGTGGATTTCAGAGGGGGCTCTTTTAGAATGGTTCTTAAGGTTCTCATCATCTCTTCTAGGCCTTCCTCCTCTATCCATCGAAGCTTCTAGGAAAAATTTTGGTTCACATGATGGGTAGCTATCCTAGGTGAGTAGAGTCTTGGAGGCTCTATATTCCCAAAGTTGATCAAAGCTCAATCCAAGGATGATAATAGAAGTCCTCAGCCCATCTCTTTGGAATCTTTTGTCGATGGAGATGTTGGGGTGCTCTATTTTTTGTATAAGAAATCATTGAGAGTAGGGAACGATAATTCCTCCAAGTTCCTATCAGAACCCATTCTTCCATCACCAAGACCTATAGAATACAACTCGGGTAGGTGAACTAGATCACTATCAAAGATAAATAAATCACAGGAGTGTATCCCTTTTCCTTTTCTCAATGTGAAAGTTGCCTGGGGCCAAAGATATACCATGTCTTTCCCAACGATACCCATCCTCATATGGAATTCTTAAGTCTTGGAAGCATGGGTTAAAATAGACTACGTAGTATTGGTATCCAAGAAGAACAAGGTATTGTTGGATTCCATTCTCGAACAAAAACAACAACCAGAAAAGATAGCCGAGTTCTATTATAGGATCAAAAAGATTAACTTCATGCATGATTCCACTAATAATAAACACATTTGGTTATTCTAGAATAATGACATATTAGTAGAGTTGGTTCTGACTATGGATAAATATATCACCATTAAGACCTCTAGTGTCAAAAATGTTCTCCTCATGTCATTCATCTATACCAGATGCGATACTCAAAGGAGGGAGGTATTGTGGAAATATCGTTTTGTTTTCGACCTAAGGGGCCTTCCTTGGATAATAATGGGTGAATTAAATGTAGTTATGGATTCATAGGAGAAGAAATTGTGGGGATCATTTCCCATGAAGGCTAGTATGGACTTCTCTCGGTTCATGGTGGGAAAAGGATTAATGAATATGGGATACTCGAGTGATAGATTTACCTGGTGCAATAATCAACAGGGGAACAACAGATGATGGAGTAGTCTAGACCGCTGTCTCACCAACAACCACATCCTCTCCATGTTTCTCAATGTGAAGGTTGATCACCAGGTTCGTGGTGTCTCTAATCCCTCAATGTTGCTTCTTTCTCTGTCCCCAATTTAGTTCAAACATGATGGGTTCATGTGTTTTAGTTAGTGTCAAGAGAACATGGGATATAAGGAGTTGGTTAGGGAGTCCTGAGAGGAAATAGTACGGGGTCATACTTGGGTGGCCATTCATAACAAGTTGAGGTGGCTTAAACAAAGGCTCCTCTAGTGGTCTAGGAATCTTACTCCAATAGGTCAGCTCTTGGAGGACATGAAGCGGGTAGTGGATCGGCTGTAAATAATTTTAGAGGAGACATTGGATGAGACTGTTTTTGATGAAATACTAGATAAGATGAATGATTTGTCTAATTTGTTCCTTTATCGGGAGAGAAAGGCTTGGGAGAGCTTAAAGATGAAGTGGATAAGAGAGGGTGAGAAAAACATCGCCTATTTCATGCATGAATAAGAGAGAAGCAGTGACCCATTAAACCAAATATCAAATTAGAGGATGGATCCTATTTAGGGTAAAAAGATGTCATAGGAGGGATGGAACAAACCCCTTTCAAAGACCTATTGTCTGGTCCTAACACTTCAATGCATGAAGGCTACCTGGTAGGGGGTGCATATTTTTTGGTGGAGCCATTGAATATTGTAACTTATCAGATCATTGAATCTGTGGAATGTATGTAAGAAGAGGAAGAAATTAATGAAACCATGATGAAGCTCAATCCCGAGAGTGCTCTGGGTCTAGAGAAATTCCTAGTATATTTCTACAGGGGATCATGGGAAACTATAAAATGTGATATCATAGGTGTGATTAAAGACTAATTTCATGGAGGAGGCCTCCCTCAGGTGGCATGTGTTGCATCCATGGTACTCTTTCCAAAGCTAAAATATCCCTTCTCCAAATCTCATTACATACCCATAAGCCTATGTAAATTTCCTTATAAGATCTTTGATAGTATCATCAACCGAAGGTTGTCTGATTTTCGCCCTCATTGCATCTCCCTCAAGAAACACAGTTTCATGGAAGTCTAATCAACTAAAGGCCTGATGGCTCTAACTCATGAGATGATCAAGGATATATCCACCAGGTCTCATGGGTCAAATATTATCATCAATATGGACATGAGAAAGGAGTTTGACAGAATGGAAGGGGGTTTCATAAATAGAGTGCTGATTCACATGGAGTTCTCTTCTTGGAAATGTTATATTCTCTAAGTCGAATGATTAATAAAGAAATACTAAACGGAGACATCCTCCCTTATTGAAGGAAACCGAACCTCCCACCAATTTAACATCTAATGATTGCTGAAGATTCCATCATATTCATGAATGAAGGTAGGAGACCGGCCCAGGGAATCATCAGAATTTTCAATGATTACTGCTACTATAGTGGCCATGCCATTAATAAGGACAAAATAATGTTTTACATCTCAAAACAATGTGTGGCCAAGAGATCCATGTATCTAAGTAGCGGGTTGGGCATTCAACAAGGAAATATCCCTCTAGAATACCTAGGTTCTCCTATATCACCAGGCAGAATGCGCATCCTGGACATTGATCATGTGGTGAAAAAAGATCCTAAGTTGTGTCCTCAACTGGAAGAATTACATTATTTCTTTTGGAGGCTGCATCGCTCTTTTCAATAGCATACTCTATTCAATTCTATTTCATGCAACAGATTCCATCAATGTTCCCACAGGGCTTATCAAAACTATTGATAGAATAAGGGATGGTTTCATATGGGATGTAGCTTCAGAGGGGAAAGGACACTAGGTCTTTTGGGGAAGAATGGAAAAGCACATCCACGAGGTAAGTATCAACATGAAGATCTTAGCTTCTACTATACAATGAATGCATGAAAAGTTAGTGTGGGAGGTGATTGATGGACAAAACTTGTGGGGTAAGACCATGTCATGTAAACTAAGAGGTATTGTGGGCAACCAAACTGTGAATGGATCTCCTCTCTAGTCATCGATCATCTCCATCATCCCGACCCTTCAATAGAATTAGTAATGGATAGTAGGTGAGGGTAACATCCAGTTTTGGTTCCATAACTGGGTTGGTGAAGTGACAGGGTATTCGGGTTTCCCTTACCCTATCATATCCTTCAAGGAAGTGATATTTTACCCTAAATTAATATTGATGGCATTGGATGAGAAGAAGAAAGAGGATTTTAATATTATTTTCACCAAATCAGGGCCTGATAGATGCATATTTTCTCCTTACTCAAGGGGGAATTTAAAATCTATGGACTATCTAAGTGACTCTACTCCTCATACTCAAAGATATAGATGGAGAAAAGGGGTGTGGTGAAACATGATCCCTTCCAAATACTACATTCTTATCTGGAGGATCAGAAACCACTCCATTCCCTCCGATGATATTATTTGAAAGCTAGGTATCAACATCGCATCCTATTGAAACTATTTTAGAAATAAAAGTGCGGATGTGAATCACATATTCTTTGTGTGGGAATGGGACCAAGCAGTATGGGGTTTTTTTCGGAGAGTTTACAATGTACTCTCCACATGATCTTCAAGATGAACCATTCTAGGAAATATGGTTTCAGGGGATGGACAACGTGGGCAAAAAAGAATGGCTTGCTCCATTATTTTCAATGCAGGGTGCTGGTGCTTATGGAAATCTAGGAACCGGGAGAGATATGATGGGATTCCATCGTCATTTCATTCCATCATCAAAATTAATCATATATTACTGGACTATCTGATTCCCTTCTTCAAAAACTGGAAAGAATCAACCTCACTAAGGTTACTCTGTGTTTCATCCATAGTGTCCCATTCCCCTTACACTAGGTTACAGGGCTATTGGGTGTGGTGGAACCCCAAAAAGAATGGATTCATGCTAAATACGGATGGTTCATGTAAATCAGGCATTGCTCGTACATCAGGTTTCATTTAAGATTAGATGGGTAGTATTATTATGGACTTTAAGCCCCACTATGGCAATGGAACTAGCATCTAGGTAGAGGCCAATGCATTGTTGTTTGGGATCAACTTGATCATTTAGAAGAATATTCCATTATCCCAAGTAGAGATAGACTCAATGATCATCCAATACTCTTTACAAGGTAACAGCCATACCCTATGGTTGATCTATTATTTTATCAAGAAAAGCAGAGCTCTCCTCAATAATGACATTAAGGCCACTCACACCTGGAAAGAAGGAAATAAATTAACAGATCATCTCGCCACCCAAGGTGAACAAGTCCTTGAAGTCATATGTTCTCCTAACATTTCTTTATTTAAACTCGAGGGTGTGTCTTTAATCCAAGGGTATTCCCTCAGCCTGCACTACTTCTGGCCTCCTTAGGCCCTGGTTTTCATTCTTATTTGTTCCTTTCATCCCTCAATAAAAATCGATTCGATGATGATGATATTTGATATTAGGGTCCATGATCCCAATCAATAAGGCATCATATGAAATAGGCATTATGCTAGATATCATACCACTCAAGACATGTATAATTAACTCAATTCTTGGGCATGTATTTCTGATAAAAAAATACTTTCTTTTTCCAATGCAAGAAATGTCTCTAAGAAAGATGAATCACTACATGGGGATGCATATCCTATCATTGGGTTCACCTGTACTCACCTCCCATCTCTATAATGATTAATTCTTGGTAATAATTGATAATATTTTAAATATGGAACTATAATGGATGTCATACCACTCATTCCATGTAAATATAGTCTGATGTATAAGCCCTAGGCCCCAGTCCATAGTAGGTCATGACATTGCGACTCAGATAATCCTTAAGGGTGATAACCCTTATGATATATATATGGAATAATATCTGGATTTATACATAAGCTTGAAATCAATTCAATAAAATGGATCAACAGCTCACTACAAGTCATGTCCAGTATATAGTAATTGTGCATCCACCTGATCCTTGGGAGCATCCTAGGTGTTGCTCAAAGAGAGCAGATGCATCCTTGAGTATGTGAAAGTGGAGTCTGATACATACACATTAACCTACCTCTATAACTCTCAATACGGTAGGAATCCTATTGAAAAATGGTACATCCAAAAATGGTATCCTCTAATCATGTAAGTCTCATAATACATATCCTAGGAAGTATATTTGGGAATCCCAATAGACAAGTAGGCTCAACAGTCAAATCCCATGAAGTATGTACGAGAATCCCATTAAATGAGTGGGTTCAATAGTAGGATCTTAGGAATTACATCGTAGAATCCTAAAAAAAATTTAGTCTCAACCACCAAATTTTAGGAAGTACCTCTAATCATCCCAATAATATTAAAATAAATAAGAAAGGATTCTAAGACAAATCCCAACAAGTACCTCTAGGCATCCCCATCAAATACCACATCACATATGGATCATTAGAAAAATACTAGGAATTACCTTTGGAAATCATATTTCTACAAATAATGACCATATGAATGTATAAATTAAGATTGAGGGTGGCCAACTACCTAAACACCCAACCACATCCCTATGCTCTCAAGCTCATCAGTTTGTTAAATGTTTTTAGGTGACATATGCTACCATCTCTACCCAAAACCAACATACTAGATCAAGTTCATTAAAAAATGGGGAATCCAATGGTTCCCTCATGTAAAAACACTAGAGAGTAATCCTACATGGGATCCTGGATCCCACACACAAGTGTAGGAATCCCTGTTATGATATTCTTAGTTAACATACAGGAAAAGGAATCTCTCATAGGATTCCTAGAAAGTTCATGTGCAGACAGCCTACATGGGTTCCTTAGAAAGAGTAAGTGGAGGAATCCATCATGTGATCCTAAGAAAGTTTAAGAGGAGGCATACTACCTGGGATCCTCTAGGTCAAATCATAAGTACAAGAATCCTAAATGGGATCCTAAAAAAGAAATAAGAGGAGGCATCCTACATCAGATCCTCTAGGTCGAGACATAAACAGAGGCATCCTATAAGGGATCCTTGAAAAGAAATAATATCTTTGGTAACACATCCCATAACCCCATTAATAACATCTCAGGGACCCTTAGGAACAAATGGAAAATCTCAAAATGGATACATCCTCATGGTAAAATCTATTTAAGCATCATTCAATGGAGATATATCATCACCCATCTCAGATCATGGTCTCACTCAAAAGAGATAATTGAAACTATTTATTGGAGTAATCTTCTATCCATTAGCATTATCAATGTAGAAAAATAATTAAGAGTCCTTAAATAACCCAAATGGTTCCATCATCATTATCTATATGGAAAAACTCTTAAAATGTACTAATGATTCTTCTAATTTTGATTATTTGACATAAAAATAATTAAAACACTTAAAATGGTAAGGAAGGAGAAGCAAACAGTGTGTATACCCAAATTCACAATGTGTTCTCACAAATCCCCAACTTGGGTGTTTACTCAAGCTGAACATGTCGTGTAAGGCCCATGCACATGAAATGTATAATGTGTAAACAACATTTACCCTACATGGGGTACCTTTTTGTGTACCTCAAATAGCCTAGGCCTGAGTTCCCGCCTTTCCATGTACTCCTACATGATGTGTAACCCACACGGGGTTTGTCCATATACCCTACATGGACGAGTTGCCCTACATGGGTAGTCTAGACTGATACGCGAATGAAAGTACAAGCACTAGTAAAAAACATGTACTCCCAGTATGTGGTGTGTAATTCTAAAAAAATCATCTTCCATGAATAGGAAGAACACGTGATGTGTTATCCTAGACTACATGTCATGTGATCATGGTTCCCTAAATGGGAACCCCTGAAATCGGCATGGAACCCCATTTTCTATAAAAAATAATGTTCAATCCTCAAGGGGTTCTAAGTAGTAAAAAAAGGATTTAAATCTAGTGTGTGGTAAATATATGGAGATTTTCAGTATAGACTTAAAAATATCATTCCTTTGGGAGGAATCCATTAAAGCTTCACCTGTATTCCCATTCCACCGCTACCTTACGATGATCCAACTCATACCAAGCTCCATTGAGGTACCTCTGTTATTACATCTCTCTTTACCCTCTCCCTTATTTCTCTTGGTCATGAAAATGGGAATCCCACATGGGGTGTACATAAGATTCTAGGGGAGGAGAATAATGAAAAGAAGAAAAAGAAGAGGAAGAAAAAGGAGCTCGGGCCTGACCCCCATGCTCAACTTGAGTTTGTGCCTCACCTATGAAAACCCCCCATTATAGACTCAAATTCGAGATAGATTCTCTATATGACACACTATTAAAAATATATATTCAAACTAACATGTTGGAATAAATTAATATTTATTTAATCAACTATTTAATATTAATTATTCCACCAAAATTCAAATGGATCAGAATTCTATCAAACTCATTTCCTAGGGTGAAAACCCTATTTTAGGACCAACAGAGAGGTCAAATTTTTTTCAAGGAAATATAATAGGTATAAATGACCATTTTACCCCTTGTAAGAATATAAGATAAATTTTTTAAATTTTTGTTTAATTTCAAAGTCTCAAAAAATGCATGGCTTTACAACCTCCCCTCTATAAACCCTATCACCTCTAAGAATCCTTAGTGGTAAAAATAAAATCCATTCTTCAATCCCAAGCATCTAAAAACTATTCTATCTTAGCCATCTAATGATTGGTCCCACAATTTCGAAAGCTCTTTCATTCAGGAAGATGTTGAACTGAAATTGATCTATTATTTCCCTCCATAGGAACATAGTTATCATCGCCTCATGACTAGGAACAAGCTCAATGTACCACACACTATCCATCACCAAAATTATGATTTTAATGACCAAAATTGATCATACAACATCGCTAATGTGGAGGCATCAGAAGATAAAATATTACTACTTCTTGAGAATGGTTTCCATGGAAAATGCTTAATTTCAACTCATAATGAGATTCATTACCCACAAATGACCAATGGGTCACTCCCCATGATATGGATTACTTTATTACTCTCCCCAATGACAACCTCAATAGGTTTCTCCATCAAAACTGAAAATATATGTAAAAACAGTGCTATTGAGTTAATGCTCTCTTATTGTACTGGATATGGTATAAATATATTGGGAATGATCATCTCTGAACTTGGAGTACACAAAGATTCCATAAATAAGTGTGTATATCTCTCAGTGAGACAGACTCACCATCGTATTAGTATCTGACCAGGATTAAACTACTTTTATCATGACACAACCACAAACCCTTTATTGAGGTATCATATACCGTAGAGGGATATTTTGAATTTTAACATAACTCTCTGGAATCCATGAGAAAATAACGTTTTTAAAAAAATCAGTCCCCTATTTGGACATTTACACTCATCAATTTAACGATTTAAAAAGTACCATGCACAACCATTGTGTACCATTATCACTTGACTCATGCTCCATTGAGTTTTCTATTACAATGTAATATTACCATGGTAGATGCTACATCCGTCTAAAAAATAAATAATATCCCTTGGAAATACCCTTTAATATTTAAAACCTCCCATGTTCCATGATTTATTCCATGAAATCCCTCTATATGGAATCATTACAAAAATTAAAGAATCAATTCCACAACTACTGATCAACATGGCTAGGCACCCGAACAATCCTTCCCAAAAAATCCACTTTTAATAACCAATAATCTTACATTATTTACCATAAAACTAATGAGTCATCATGCCTATATATTAAAACCTATGTACCACCCATGAATCAGTTTAAAAATGAGTGTATAACCATGGTCAATGCCTCTGAAGGCATCGAAAAACTCAGGTCAACCCCTCTTGCAGGTTTCCCTCAACCAAACGAAACATCAAATTATATGGGTATATGTCAAAAAAGGGACTATAGTTACCCTAAAGTTTCCTAAAAATCCAGTTTCATGATGGGTTATTAGGACCTACCATATATCCCATAAGTCAGAACTCTCACCAAGGTCACATATCAAGGGGAATTTTCCACAAAACTATCTCATCATAAGGAATCTAACACACCTTTAAACCCTATATAATGGAGTTAAGGATAACACTAACTTATCAGAGTTAGATCCATTAGTAAGGTTTCAACTATATAGGTTTTCAATTCCATGTTATAGAGGAAAACACCCTTTATGGTATAATTGGATACCCATTTAACTAAAACCAACTTTTAACTACTATCTTTAAGAAGAACTATAACAACATCACCTACCAAGAATCAGCCTCATAGGGCCCTAATCCTGACCGATAAACCTCATAAAGGACTACTAACTTTGAGTATCGTGATATGAATATAGAAAAGATAATGATTTGACACTCACCAAATATCCACATATGGTTATACCCCCTCAAGGTACTATTCACTATAAATGTTTTGGCATCTGTAAGAATCATACAAAACAACCTGAATAGATCACCACAAATGAAGGTATAAATTTCCAACAATGACCTATGAGGGTAAACAGTACTTTAATAACATTGACTCAATGATTTGTGTCACATCATAAGCATGTGGTTCAGTTAAGTAGAATTCCATTCCATGTTATGCAGGAAAACGCTGTATAGGTTGTTACTGACACTTTAAATAACCAAAAAAATTAAAAACACCCTATCAGGAGTCCAACACTGAGCACCATGTGATTTATTGACCTAATAGGGTTGATAAACCTCCTATTCATGGGAAATGATTCATCTACCTCACCATAAAAAGCCTCAGCATAGATCCACATAACCTGCCATCAGAATAAATTTTATATAAAAGTCATCATAATTGAGTATAATTCCACCAAGAACCTATATGAAAAAACACCATTTAGGTTTTTTTAATATTTAAACAATTTTATTCTATATTAAGTAATAATAAAAAACTAGAAGCCCTATAAAAGGTAGACCATATGTTCCAAATATGATGCATGAGATGCCTCTTTAATTTACTAGCGAAGAGTAAATGTCAATTGTTGGCCTCTGACCAAAGGGTTGAGATCCGAAAATTCATAATAAATCATAACTCCACACAAGATATGTATCATTAAAAGAGAATATTATATGAAACTATAATATCATAGATCAAGAATAGAAATCCCATAACCCTGAAAACTATGAATTATTATTAGAATAAGGTTCTGAATGCAGTAGTCTGGAATCCATCACAGGTTATAAAAAATTCTTAATACTTCTATCTACCATATCCCAAAAAATAATTCAAAAAGAAAAGAAAATCCAATGTTGGAACTTATTCATGTCCTATCTTGGTTCCCTATATGAATAAAAATTTCACTAGTTAGAAACAAGGCCTCATGTGTGGTTCCTCATACGCCAGAGGCCGCTATTGAGCAGTGAGTGCCTTTGGTGTTTTTGTGAGGAGACTATTTCCTATTATTAGTGTAATAAACAATAAAATATGACCAAACATAATCTTAAATAGTAAATAAATAAAGTTTAGATGTAATAATATAACAAGAAAATAATAGTGAAATGAAATTCAGTAAAGAACCGAATGGCCATGTCATACATACAACACTGATCACCCACTAGGTAGATCAAACATACAGGATTACCTAAAAGAAATAGAAATAAAAGTGAATGGATCTACTAATAACTCCAAGAAAAACAAGATACACAGTCTCTATGAAACTATTGAGATTCATTAGCCTGATCATAATAATCCACCCAAGTATCTATACTTGATCCTTCTACCCTGATCTTGAGCACTATCCATCATGTACTCACGATCAACCTAAAACTATAAACAATGTCAACATGTACACTGAGGTGCACATACAGGGGTTGAGAAATAAATATTAGTAGGCCACCCACAATTTTGAACCTATAATCTGATTTCATAAGTGGATGCTCATGAAAATGCTCAGCCTATCCGAGACACAATTAAAATAAATATATTAATGTAAACCCATAATCAATACTAGGGTCTATGATATTGATAGAGTGGAAATATTATCAAAGATTCATTGAGTTGGATTTCATACCAATAAAGATGTGTGTAATTAATTCAATATTTGGTTTTTTTAATCCTAATCTATTATACCTACTTCATTCAATGTCCAAAATGTTTTTGAGAAAGCCACACCATCATAGGGGGACACATGGACTAGAAATAATTTCCCCAATACTCACCTCCAATCACTATATTGATGGAATCAAGGTAATAACCAGGAATCCTACACATATTTCATTGAGTTTTATATCATACCACTAAATCCATGAAAATCTAGTTTTATGTTTCAGACATAGGTACTGGACTATAGGAATTCATGATATTATGACTCAGATAATCTTTATGCGGGATGAACATTTAGTGAAATATAAGGAATTATCTCCAGATGCTAGTTCATGATTGACATGCATTCAATAAAATAGTACAACCTACCACTCCTAGAAAAGTATGAAGAGTATAATAATGGCGCCTCATCCTAACTATAGGGAGAATATTAGGAATCCCTCAAAGTGATTAGAATCATCTTTGAGTATCATAAATAGGGGTCTAATACACCCTAATAAACCAACCTCAATAACCCTAAATGGGGGTGGAAATCTAGTGATAAATGGGAGTTTATGAAACAGTAACATCTGACAATGTAGGTCTCATAAACTATATACCCGGAAGTAAGTCTAGGAATCCCAATAGATATGTAGGCTCAATAACTAGAAGCTTGGATGTACGTCTTAGAACACCAATAAAAAAGTAGGCTCAACAACCAGATCTATGTAAGCACATATGATCATCCCAACAAAAAATTAGGCTTAATATCTAGATCTTAGTGAGTACATATGAGAATCCTAGTAATATAAAAATTAATAAAAGGATCAAAATATAGATCCTTGGAAATTCCTCTTGGCATCCCCATCATATATCACTTCACATCTGGCTCATTTACAAAAAATAGGAAGTTACTCTGGAAATCATAGCTACACCAAGAGTAACCATGTAAATGTATAAATAAAAAGTGAGGGTGGGAAAATGCCTAAACCCACCACTAATTCCATATCCTCTCAAGCTCATAAGAGCAGGGTGGGTTCTAAGGTGATACAATCTACCATACCTACCCACACTCAATGTACTATCTTGGGGTTGGTCAAATAATAGGTCACCCACTAGGTCCCCCACGTCAAAACAATGAGGTGGAATCATACTTGGGTTCCTTGATTCCACACACAAGTATAGGCATTCTTCTAGGTATACTCTCTGTTAACACAAAAGATAATGAATCCCTTATGGTGTAACACCCCAACGTTTTTATAAAAAAAATAAATGGAAATGCATGAGACTTCTTAGATATTTATAACTAGCCCTTAAAAATAATTTTTCCACTTTTATGTTTTGAATTTCGAAAAACGGTTATCTACAATTGTGATCAATAAGTTATTTGAAGCCTAATGGAACCAACTTGTTTTTTGGTGAATAGTAACATACCATTATGAATAGTAATATGAATAGAAATATGACCCTAATGAATAGTAAATTGTGTTATTATTTTATTTTCTAAAGGCTTTAAGATAATGACATCCTGGTTAATTTTTCAATGTGATATAAAAGTAGTTATAGATTTTAAATTATTAATTCTTGAATGAAGTATTATTTTTTAAAAAAATTGAATTAATAACATTTAGAAACTTATTTTCAAAAAATGGAGTTCATTTTTGAATTCTAGATATCTAGAAATGGTTAGGGTGAATTTTTGGGATTTCTCTGAAATTCTTGAAATTTTTATGAATTGTGAAATACAGTAAAATAACATATATTAAAATTATCGGTAAAATACAATATTTGTGAAATCATAAGTGATTTAATTCCATTTTTTTCGAACTCACGTGCCATTATTAAAATTTCTGTCACATGAATGAAGACTATTCACAGTCTTGAGCAAAAATATTATAATAACGATTAAAATAATGTTAAATAACTCCTCTCCTCCACTATAAATACCACCCTCATTTACCTCTTCCTCCCACACCACTAATGATTTTAGATTTATCTAATTTCTGCCCAATACGCCTCCCAAGGATCTTTTCCATGTACTAGAGCTTCTGGTTTCACCAAAAGGCCAAAACCAAAGGCCTTAAAAAGGATCTCTAGAAGAATAGATCAAGAGTTACACATCCTCTTTTATTTTCTCTCTTTTCTTTCATTATATGTTATTCTTTTTCATTACCTTTATCTTATGTTGGAATATTTCATTCCATATCCCCCTTAAATTACATATTATTTAATAATTATGGGATACCCCTTTTCTCTAATCAAAATATTTAATGAAATTTTAAGTGATGTTGTTAGGTTGTCGAATTTTCTTGAGAGATTTCTCAATTTTTCTTTTATTTTGAGTTCCTTAATTTTTTTTCGTCACCTACTCTTATCAAGGAGTCCTGAATGGTCCAAAATCTTGTATATTTTTTATATTCTCATGTTCATTTAAAATTCCAAATCAATCTTCTTTTTCTCCCCCACTTATTCAAAGAATTAAAAACATTGTCCTGGATGTGTCGAATTACCGACATCATGGATAATGTGATTTCAATATGATTTAATTCCTTGGAAGATGGTCATGTAACCAGTTTTATGGTAAAAAAAGTTATAATATATGTATTATGTCACATTCATGGTTCTATAATTCTTTTATACACATGTTTTTAATTTATAAAACAAAATGAGGTCATTATTATCAAAGAACCACTAAAATGATCTAAACAAATATCATTAATGTTTTAACGTATGAATCATCCTCATGTAAGAATTTAAAATGATAAATTTTATAGTTTATGTTTCTATAAATATGTAAATGCTACTCCATTCCAATTATGTATTTTCACTTTCAATCGAAAAGAACAACCATCATGAACCAATCAAGGAAATCATGTAAAGAACTTTCCCAAAAATAGCACAAGGAACAAAATACTAACAATTAAAGGGTGAAATGATGTAATTAAATGATCATATAAAGTATTATAAAGATGTAAATGTTAATTTAAGATATTAATAACACTATTCTAACCATTATACATGAGGTTAAAACATGTTGTAATTAAGACACGCCCGAGGTAAGGGAATTCATAACCAGATTTCCATTTTTTGGGTCAACCTTATAACTCGTTATTTATGTGGTATGAGAATTTTTGTGTGTGATGGGTTCTGTTTATATTATGTTTTATTATGTTTATTTATAGTGTATATACATATTCCATACACTCTAATAAGTATCGCTTCAATTATATGATTTATGTAAGGGGTTTTTCCTTTAAAATCATCTTTTAAAATTCTGTTTTAAAACATTAAAAATAAATGTTTTTAAGAAATTATTCATGTTGTATGATTGTGTTATGGTTCCTGGGAATTAATTATGATGAATTTTGGGACCCATATTTTCCTCAAATTCATTAGGTATTTGTAATTTGGAGGTCGTCTGTATGGTTACTCCAAGTGTAACTGCGATGGTTACACAAATTGAAATGTAGCTGTGAGGGTTAAAAATTATAAGGTAGATGAGAGGGTTACAAGATTATGTAAGTAATTCCCCAAGATAACATTATTTTTATATTTATGTTCTTATGTATTGTATAAATAAGGTGTAAATCTCATTTTTTACAAATTATGTACATATGAGTGACGAGTATGTGTTTTGAAAATTTTTTCATACGTTATAGGTATTCATGGAATAATGTACTCTTTCAATCTTTTATATCCATTACTTTTATTTTTTTGCTCATCCCAAGTTTTTAAATTATTTTCACAGGTTATATGGATGTGTAATACAAATAAGGAAACAAATTTAAATGTTTTAAGAGTTTTCAAATAAATAATGTTTTATTTGAAAAGATTTATATTTTGAAAGAAATGAATACTAGTTGTATGGTATCCACTCTTTAATAATGTGTACATTTATGAATGTATTATGTCCCAATTCTCTAAATCTCAAATCTTGAAAAGATACTCAATGTAAAATGAAGTTATTTCTTGACTAAAATCAAGATTATGTAATGTAGTAAGGTTGAGTCCTTATAGTTGGTATAAGAGGATGGTTTGGATAACTTTAGGGGTTAGGATGATGCTAAAAGAATACCATAAATGATTTATAATCTGTGATTAATTTTAAATTTTATGGAATTAAAATATTACCATGTTTCTTCTTCTATGATATGTTTCTTCATAATGTTTTTCCATAGACTAAATAGGTAAGCTGAAGAGGATAGGCATCGACATAATGGCATCCTTCTGAATCTGCAGCCTGGAATGGTAGGGATTAGAAATGAGTAGTTTGTGAAAGTAATGGCTCAGCTAATGAAAGAAAAAAAATGCTGGTGGCATCAATGCAAGAGAACAACCAGAGGTACCACAACAAAACATTACAATAGTGGAACATTTTATGAGACAACACTCTCCTTCTTTCAATGGATCTTTTGACCCATTAGCGGATACAGGAAGGATTAAAGACCTTGAAAAGATATTCAATGTTATGGTATGCTCAGACAATCAAAAAGTTAGACTTTCCATTTATCATTTTGAAGGTGAAGTTGGTCAATGGTGGTCAATGGTAAATAATACCAGGGATAGAGAGGATATTGATGCTTTAGAGTGGGATGAATTTAAAGATACTTTTCGTTAAAAAATATTTTCCTAAGTTGGTGCCACTTAGGATGGAGAAGCAATTACTTGAATTGAAGAAAAAGGAGCAAGATTCAGTGGCTGTGTATGAAGAATACTTCACCTGACTGGTGAGGTATGCTACAAATCTTATTCTAGATCTTGATTGAAAAATCAACTACTTTTACTCTGGACTGAATCCAAGGTATCAAGGGGCATTGACCTCCTATGAATTCAAAAGTTATGAGAAACTTGTCTGATATGATGAGAGTGTAAAGATGGAGTTTTTAGTTGATCACGTGCATTTTAGAAACAAGGAGAAGAAGAGGTCCAGATGGAAAGCGATGGGTAAGAATCAACAAAATAAATCTAATAGAAAGAAAATATAGTTTCTAGTTTTTGAAAAGTGTGGTAATAAGCACCCTAGGGAATGTCTTAACAAAATTGGGAAGTGTTTTAAATGTGGAAAGTTTGGTCATATATCCCGATATTGAAATGAAAATGATCTTAATAGTAATCCTGATAAACAAACTATTAAGTGTTTTAAATGTGGTGAGATGGGTCACTATGAAAATTCTTTCCAAAAGAGAGATCCAAATGATGAAAAGAATCTAGACTATAAGCACAAAGGTGTTGTGAGATCTTTTGCGACTACGTCAGCAGATGTCGAGCCATCCAATGAATTTGTATCATGTACTTTTTTTTGTTTACTCATATTTTTCTAATGTTTTGTTTGATACGTGGTCTACACATTCCTTCAACTCTGAGAGAATTTTTGTTAAATTGAAAATATCACCTCAACAAATGAGACCAGAACTTTTTGTTAAAACGCTAGGGGAAATATTATAGAAAATAATTATTATTATTAGAATCTTTCTATTATGGTCTATAGAAAGGCTTTACCTGAAAATCTTGTTGTTTTACCCTTAGTCGAGTTTGATGTGATTCTCGGAATAAATTGGCTTTCTATTTGTCATGACAATATTGTCTTTAGAGATAAAGAAGATGTTTTTTAGAAAGAGTTTCATTTTTTATACAAGAATGAACCCCTAAAATTGATAACATATCAGGAAGCTAAAAACTGTTGAATGATGGAAATGAAAGTTATCTTTCTCATATTGTTGAAAAAATGGAACTGTTTAGATTGATGATGTGCCAGTGGTAAATGAATACATTACTGTTTTTTCTGATGAGTTACCCTATGTCATACATGATCGAGAAGTTACATTCACAATTGACTTTGTTCCTAAGGCTTATCAAATTTCAAAACCCCCATATCGTATGTCTCAAATAGAACTTATTCAATTGAAAAATCTGTTGCATGATTTTCTAGATAAAGGCTTCATCTATCCTAGAACTTCACAATGGGGAGATCCTACTTTGTTCGTTAAAAATAAAGATGGTTCCATGAGACTTTTCATTGATTATAGAGCTTTGAATAACATCACTATTAAAAACAAGTATCATTTTAATCGCATCGAGGACATGTTTGATCAGCTCATGAGAGCTCAGTACTTTTCCAAGATTGGCTTGAGATCCAGATATGATCAGGTGAAGGAGAAGGAATATGACATCCCAAAAATAGAATTTCGTACTAGACATGGGCATTATGAATTTGTTGTTATGCCGTTTGGGTTAACTAATGAAACTATTGTATTCATGAATCTTATGTATAGAATATTTCATGAGTTCTTGGATAGGTTTGTTTTTGGGTTTATTGATGACATTCTAGTATTTTCTAAAAATAAAGAGGAGCATGAAAAACATCTAAGGGTTCTTTTACAAACCTTATATTAAAAGAAACTGTATGGAAAATTCAGAAAGTGTGATTTTTGGTTGTAGCGGATTTTTTTCTTGGGAGCATTTTAAATAAGGATAGAATAACAGTTGATCCTATAAATACAAAGGTTGTTGATGAATGGCCAAGACCTAAAAATGATACATATATTCGTAGTTTTCTTGGATTATCAGGTTATTACTGACGTTTTGTTAAGAACTTTGCATGGTTATCTAGCCCGATAAATAAGTTAACACGAAAAGCGTTTAAATTTATTTGGACAGAAGAATGTGATGTTTGTTTTTAGGAACTAAAGAAGAGATTTGTGAATGCTCCAGTTTTGGTCTTGCCTTCCCCAAATGGTGAGGTTTTCATCTATAGTGATTCTTCCTTGAAAGGACATGGTTTTTTTGATGTATAATGATCAGGTAATTTCTTATGCTTGAAGACAACTTAAACCTCATGAGTTAAATTATTCCACACATGATTTGGAATTTTGAATTGTGATTTTTTCTTTGAAAATTTGGATGCATCATTTATATGGAGCCAAATTTCAAATATATACTGACCATAAATGTATGATGTATATATTCACTTAGAAGGAATTAAACATGTGGCAAAGAAGATGGCTTGAACTGATAAAGAATTATAATTTCATGATCAATTACCATCCCAGAAAACCAAAAAAGTAGAAAATACATTGAGTTGAAAACAACATGCATCATTAACAATGTTATGTTCATAAAATGATACCTTGAATAATGATTTGATGAATTTTGTCCTAGAAGTTGTTGGTGTAGGAAATAACTCTATTTTTTCTCAAGTTTCAGTGTAGTCAACGTTATCAGACAGAATTAAGAAAGCACATAAGGAAGACCATGAGCTATAGAAAAAGGTAGAATTGGTTAAAATGGGTATGTTTCTAGAATTTAACCTTGATAAAGATTGTGTTTTAAGATTTGGAAAAAGGTTGTCTGTGACTTGTGATTCTTAGTTGAAGAAAGTTTTTTTGTGTGAAGCACATAGTTCTCCATTTTCGGTTCATCCTGGTAGTACTAAGATGTACAGAGACCTTGAGGGGTATTATTGGTGTGATGGAATAAAAAAAGATATTGCTGATTATACTATGAAATGATTGATAGGTCGACAGGTTAAAGTAGAGTGGTAGTTACCAAAGAGGATGCTTCATCCTTTTCCAGTGAAAGAGTGGAAATGGGAGAATGTATTCATGGACGTTGTGTTAGTAATACCAAATAATTCTCGAGGTAAAAAATACGATTTGGGTTATTGTTGATCGGCTAACAAAATATACACATTTTTTCTGTTTGAGATATAATGTCTTTGGATCAGCTTTCCCGACTGTACCTCAAGGAGATTGTCAGGTTACATAGATTTCCTCTTTCCATTGTATTTGATTGGGATCTCAGGTTCACTTCTATCATTTGGAAGGGACTTCAAAAGTCGTTGGGAATGAAATTAAATTTCGGTACAGATTTTCATCCTCAATCAGATGTGCAATCAGAATGAATGATTCAGACATTGGAGGATATGATTAAAGCATGTTTAATGGACTACAAGTGATGTTGGGATAAAAATATTTCTTTAATTGAGTTTTCTTATAATAACATTTTCATTCTAGTATACAGACGACACGTTTATAGTATTTTTATGGGAAGTGGTATTAGACTCTAGCGTTTTGGGATTAATTTGGTGAAATAAAGTTGATGGGACATGAATTTGTAGAATAAGTGGCTGAGAAAGTGAAGATGATCCAACATCACATGATGACATCTCAGAGCATGTAGAAAAGTTATGCAGATAATAGAAGTAATGATGTATCTTTCGAGGTAGGTGACTATGTTGTTATTAATATCTCTCCTCGGAGAAGTGTGATTCATTTTGGTAAGAAAGGGAAGTTAAGTATGTGGTTCATTTGTCCTTTTGAAATCATGGATAATGTTGGAATGGTTGCATACCGAGTAGCTTTCCCTCCGATTTTGTCTCAAGCACACAATGTTTTCCATGTATCGATGTTGAGGAAGTATGTGCCAGATTCATCACATGTCTTGAGCCCAGAAGTAGTTCAGCTAGAATAGAACCATTCTTATGAAGAGGAACCTTTTCGGATCCTTGATCGAAGGGAACAGGTATTTTGGAATAAGGTAATCTATTAGGTAAAGGTTTATGGAGAAACCACATGGTAGAAGAAGAAACATGGGAGTCTGAAAATTATATGATAGAAAGTTACCCTCCCTTGGTTAATAAGTAAATAAAATTGCGAGGACAAAATTTTCAGAAGGTTGGGATAATGTAACACCACAAGTTTTTTTTAAAAATATAAATGGAAATGCATGTATCTTTGTAAACGTTTATAACTAGCCTTTAAAAATAAATTTCCACCTTTTATGGATTGAATTTTGAAAAACGGTCTTCTACAATTGTGTTCAGTGTGTTTTTTAGATCCTAATGGAACCAACTTGTTTTTTTGTGAATAGTAACATACCATTATGAATATTAATATGAAAATAAATATTTCTCTAATGAATAGAAAATTTTGTTATTATTTTATTTTCTTAAGACATTAAGATAATGACATCTTGGGTAATTTTTCAATGTGATATAAATGTAGTTATAGTTTTTAAATTATTAAATTTTTTATTAAGTATGATTTTATTTAAAAATTAAATTATTAATATTTAAAAATTATTTTCAAAAAATAGAGTTCATTTTTGAGTATTACATGTTGAGAAACTATAAGGGTGAATTTTTGGTATTTTTTTGAAATTCATGAATTTTTTATGAATAGTGAAATACGGTAAAATACCTTATTTTCAAATTATCAGTAAAATACACTATTTATGACATCATAAGTGATGTAAGGCCACTTTTTTCGAACTCACATTGAATTATTACTATTTGGGGTCACATGAATTTATACTATTCATAGTCTTGAGAAAAAATATTATTATAATGATTAAAATAATGTTAAAAACCCCATCTCCTCCACTATAAATACCACCCACATTTCCCTCTTCCTCCCACACCTCTCAAGCCTTTAGAATTACCTATGTTCTACCCAATAATCCTCCAAAGGATCTTCCCCACGTCCTAGAGCTTTTGATCTTACCAGAAGGACAAAACTAAAGGCATAAAGAAGGATCTCAAGGAGAAGAGATCAAGAGGTAAACATCCTCTTTTATTTTCTTTCTTTTAATTCATTTTATGTTATTATTTTTCATTCCCTTTGAATTATGTTGGTATATTTCATTATATATCCCCCTTACTACCCATATTATGTAATAATGTTGAGAGGACCATTTTCCCTTATCAAAATATTTTATGAAATTTTATGTGACGCCGTTAGGCTGCCAAATTTTCGTGAGAGATTTCTCAATTTTCATTTTTTTGAGTTTGTTTATTCTTTTTCCTCACCTCATCTTATCAAAGAGGCATGAAATCTATAGATTCAGGTATATTATGAATTTTCTCATGTTCATTGAAAATTCCTCATCAATTTTCTTTTCCTACCCAACTTATTCGAGGAATTAAATACATTGCTTGCGATGTGTCGAATTATCAACATCATGGATGATATGATTTCAATATACGTTAATTCTTTCAAGGATGGTCATGCCACAATTTTTTTTGTTGAAAAAGGTTATAATATATGTATTGTGTCTCATTCATGGTTTTGGAATTATTTTGTACACATGGTTTTAATTTATAAAACAAAATGAGGTAATCATTATCAAAGAACCACTAAAATGATCTAAAAAACATCATTAATGTTTTAACATATGAATCATCATCATGTAAGAATTAAAAATGATAAATGGTATAATTTATGGTTCTTGAAATATCTAAATACTACACCATTCCAATTCTGGAGTTTCACTTCCAATCGACAAGAACAACCATCATGAACCAATCATGGAAATCATCTAAAGAACTCACCCAAAAACAACGCAAGGATCAAAATACTAACTAATAAATGGTGAAATGATGTAATGGAATGATCATATAGGGTATTATAATGATGTATATATTTATTTATGATATTAATAAAACTTTTTTAACCATTATACAGTAGTTTTATACATGTTTGGTGTAATACAAGCCAAAGGTAAGGGAATACTTAAACTGATTTCCATTCTTTGGGTTAACCTTCTACTTCGTTATTTATGTGGTATTAGAATTTTTGTGTGTGATGGGTTCTATTTATATTATGTTTTATTATGTTTATTTACAGTATATATACATATTCCATACACTCTAATAAGTCTCTCTTCAATTATATGATTTATGTAATGGGATTTTCTTTTAAAATCCTTTTTTAAAATTATGTTTTAAAAAATTCAAAAGAAATGTTTTTATACAATTATTCATGTAGTATTATTGTGTTATGGTTCTTGTGAATTGTTTATAATTAAGGGTGGGACCTATATTTTCCTCTAATTCATTGGGTATGTGTATGTTGGAGGTCATCCGTATGGTTACTCTATGTGTAACTATGATGGTTACACAAATTGTAAGGTAGTTGTGAGGGTTACAAATTATAAGGTAGACGAGAGGGTTACAAGATTATGTAAGTAATTCCCCAAGATATATTTATTGTTATATTTATGTTCTTAAGTATTGTTTAAATCTTTTGTAAACCTAATGTTTCACAAATTAAGTATATATGAGTAATGAGTATGTCTTTTGAAAATGTTTTCATACGTTGCAGGATTCATGGACTAATGTGCTCTTTCCTTCTTTTATATCCCTTAATGATCTTTTTGTGCTCATCCCAAGTTTTTAAATTATTTTCACAGGTAATAAGTATGCGTAAGAAAAATAATGAATCCAAGTTAATTGTTTGAAGATTTTTGAAAGAAATCATGTTATATTTGGAAAGATTTATATTTTTCAAGAAATGAATACTACTTGTATGGTATCCACTTTGTAATAATGTGTAATATTATGAATGTATTATGTCCCAATTATCTAAATATCTAAAAATGAAAATATATTCAATGTAAATGGATGTTATTTCTTGATTAAAATAAAGATTATGTAATGTAATATGGTTGGGTCCTTATAAACAGGATCCTTGGAAAACGAATGTAGAGAAATCCTTCATGGGATCCTCAAAAAGAGTAAGCGTAGGAATCCTACATAGGATCCTTGGAAAAAGTTAGTAGAGGAATCCAATATAATATAATCTATTTCATATAATAAAAAATCTAATCCTGTATGGTATCATTTAAAATAAATAAGTAGATGCATCCTACATGGGATCTTCTAGGTCGATACATAAGTGGAGGCATCATGCACGTGGTCCTAAAAATGGAATAAGTTATCGAGTAACACATACCACATCCTTATTCCTGAAATCTCATGAACCCTTGGGTATAATGGGAACATCTATCAATTTATAATTAATCTAAATAAAATTCTTGTAAGTATTAGTCAAGGGATATAACTCATAGCCCATCTCAGATCAATGTATCACTATCAGAAGAAAACTAAAACTATTTACTAGAGGAAACACCTCTCTATTATTTCACTCCCCCCAAAACATTAATTTAGAGTCCTTAAATAACCCAAAGGGTTTCAATATGATGATATAATTGAAAAAATGATCAATATGGACTAATCTTGTGTCCAATTATGACTATAGGGCTTCAAAACACAAAAATAATCCTTAAAAGGGTAAGGTTGGAGAAGTACACAGAGTGTGTACACAAGTATACAATGTGTACACCCAAAACCCCCACATGGTCATGTATTAACATTTAACACATCATGTAAGGACCATGTACATGGAATGTATAACATTTAAACGGTGTGTACCAAACATGGGTAACCTTCTTGTGTACCTCACATGTTTTGGCCATGTGTTCACACTTATCTGGGTACTCCTACATGGCGTGTAACTTACAAAGTGTATGGATATGTACAATACATGGCCAAGTTCCCCCACACGGGATTTATGTCTAGGTCATCAATTTCATGGCCAAGAAACAATAAATGGAGTGTTCTCCCAGTACACAAAATTTACTTCTAAATAATGAAATCTTCGCTAAACGAGATGAAAAATGGTGTGTGTTCCTGAACTACAGGTCGTTTGATCAGGTTTTCATGAATGGGAACCCATTAAATTATCCCAAAATCTCATTTTCTCCAAAAAAATTGAATATCAACCCTAATGGGGTCTTAATAAGTAAAATGGTTTAGAAACTAGAAAGTAGTAAATATATGGGGGTTTATGTCATAAACATAAAAATGGCCTACCTTTGGGCAGAATCTGATAAAGCATCACCCATATTTGGGTTCCATTACTACTACACAATGATCAAACTCCTCCCAAGATCTGTGGTGACATTTCTCTTCTTCACACCCCCATATTTCTCATTCTACATCTCCATTTTCTCTCTCAGTAATATGAAAAGGAATCACACATGGGGAATACATGATAAGCCCGGGAGATGAAGAAATAAAAGAGGAAAAGGAAAAGGAAGAAAAGGAAAAGGAAAAGAAAAGGGGATTGGGCCCAACCGTAGTGCATGAAAAGAGTATATGAATATACTAGAAAAACACCTCCATTATGAACTCAAAATAAGTAACATAATTTCAATATGATGCTTCATTCAAAATATATAGTCAAATGAACTTGTGTGAATAAATTAAAATTTAAATAATTAAATATTAAATATGAATTATTCCAGGAAAATTCGAATGGATTAGAGTTTTACTAAACTTATGAACTAGGGTAAAAACCTTATTCTAGGAATTATGATTTAGTTACAACAATTATCCTAGATCATATGGTTGGAGGAAATAACCACATTACCCCTAACATTCATTTGAAATTAACAAATTTGAATTTCTTCTAAATTTCACTATATGGAAAAAAAGATTCTTTACAACCATAAAAATATATTAGTATTTTTATTATATTGGGTTCATAATTTAATTATGTGTAAAATAGGTTTATATAAGTTGGAAGAAGAAATAGAATTGAAAGAGATATGTAAATATTTATACCTCTCTTTTGAGAGACCTCCTTTGGGTTACAACTTAAGCATCAAAAGTTTGGTATTAAGAGAAATCTGGGGGGGTATATGATGGAGGGATAGAATCTAATAAGGTTTTAGGTTTGAATTTGGATAAGTTATAAATCTCAAAAATAAAAAATAAGGTAGGAGAAGATTTTCCCTTTTATAAGTGAGGGTATGGACACATATGGATTTGCTTAAAATATTTGAATAATATAAAGCCTATTTCATATGAAAGTGGATAAAAATTAACAATTATTAAAGGGTAAGATAATATAGGATAAAAATGTCATAAAACAATAATAATTAAATACATCTATGTGGGATTGTTACCCTTATATCTTATTTTAACCCTTGATAAACATGTTTTAACCAAAACTGTGCTAACAAAGTTTTACTATTTTTAATAATCATTATGATAAAAAAATGAGTTTTATAGAAACCTAAATTTCAATAAAATTACTATTTCATAATTTTTATGATTAAAACCATAATTTTAAAACATTCGAGGATAAAAATGATTTGTATATTAGAAATTTTTTCTCATAAATACTTATAAATAGTAAAACATAAACATTTTTTAAATCGTTATTCTTTATCCTCATAAAATCTCTCACATTCCTCTCAGTATATGTGTCAACCTGAGGATATACATAAAAAAAGTGGCGATCTAAAATCATAGTAAGGGGGAATATCATGGGAGGAAAAAGGGTCATGAATTGATAATACAGGGGTGAACATAACCAACATCATCGTATCAGAAGTATTGGATCATAAACACCATAATCATGAGGGAAAAATTTGATAAATGAATGTAATGTAGAATATGAATAATAATGAAACATAATAAAATAGTTGTCAAATATTGTACATAGTTGTGATCAATGATAATATCATTTTCATTCATTAAAAATGTGCATAAATCATTAAATCATAATTGTGAAAAAATATAGCATTGTGTTCACACATAATAAACATAATATCATGAGATATATCACATTACCCAATTCATTTTAGGCCTATATAATTCTAGACCCACCAATCACATTATAAATTCATTATAATCATGCATACCACATGTAAAGTGAACATATAACAATCATAGTCATGAAATAAACCCATGGAATGGAATATATTTCTTAAGGGTGTAATAAATTATACTTAAATGAATAAACTTTTGGGTTTCAAAATTAATAAGGGAGATAATTTTTGGCATTAAATATTTTTTTATTTGAATAATAAATAATTCGATAGGAGTCAAAGTTATGTTTTTAGAAACAAATATATTTTTCGAAAAATCTTTACAATTGTCTTATAAGTTTATTAAATAGAGAAAAAAATTGTATATCACTAAAAAAGGTCATTAATTGTGGAAGAAAACTTTAATTACCATATTGGAACATCCATATTGAGAATAATTTCAAGGAGAATATCACCCAAAAAATAGGAATTTGGTTCAAGAATCCCCTTACCTTAAACCCCAATTCTTCCATTGCTTTTCTTACACCTTAATAAAAAAAATATATTTATTAAAACATGCAATTATAGGTGAATTATGTTAATTTTTTTTAACTATTTATCAGTTATTATAGTTTTATTTAATTTATTGATTCCCATTTTTAAAGGTGAAATGTTTTGATATCATATTTTTCATAAAATATTCTATCTTACATTGATTTAATGATCATTTCTTATTTATATTTAAAAATTGTTAATATTAACTAAAAATAATTGAAATACTTATATTAATAAATATATATATTATAAATAATTTATTATAACTATCCATAATGGTGGTTGATAAGAAAATGGTTTTTAATGTATTTTTAGAGGATAATTGACCGTTAACGAGACATTTTCAAAATAAGAAGATGAAGAAGTATGAAATATAAATACATCATAAATATAATCATTAAAATAAGTTAAAATCATTAATATAATGTAAAAATACTAATCAATTAATAATATATGATTTAGGTTTGAAAGTAATAGATAAAAAGAGTAAGAGAATATGAAAATGGGAAGAGAAGTAGGTGAAAATATACCCTCTTCTTAGTGATGTTTCTTTTATACGACAAAAAAATATTTTAATGATCAAAGTTGAGTGGCTATAGAATTCACCTAAGGATTATAAGGGACTAAAGAGATGGTATATGGTAATATTTGTGGCTTTGGTAAGTGTAAGTTAAGTGGGTTTTCAAGGGAGGAGTGAGGGGTTACTTATTCTTGAGTAGAGGGCCATTTTAAGGATAAAATATATAATAAATTACTATATCTAAAGTAATCCTTTAAATAATAATATTTTTTTACAATATAAAATATATGTGAAATAAATTTAATGATTTGAAGGCTTTTGATCGATTTATAATTAAAATATATTATTTTAATCAAAAGGAAGGGAGAAAAATGAAAAAAACATTTTTAAAAGGTACACATTAGAATTTTAGGATTTGGAAAATATATTTTTCGGTTTCTAAATGTAGTTTTTTATTTTTCAATCAACCATTTATCTTATTAAATTTATTTTGGGCATAATTAAAAAATTTAAATTTTTTAAGTCATTATTACATCAACATTATATCATAAAACATGGAGTATTTGAAAAATAGAATTTTTACTATTTTGTTAAAAATGGATTTGTCTCAGAAAGTTTTCAAAAATTCACCATTGGGAAATTTTGAATTTTTATTATAAAAATTAAATTAATTTTATAAAACTAATTTAATATCATATTTAATTATAATTATTAACATAATAATTACAATCTTTATGAAATAAATTAAAATTCAATTTATTAAGGCATGTATATTTTCCTTGAGTTTCTTAACCTTATTATTCATTTTATGGTATTTTAATATTTTTATGTTCCTAATTGCTAATTATAAATATTATTTATGTTAAATTTTGTTATTTGGAGCCAAAATTACTTTTCTGATGACTATGAAACTCTTCCCAATTGTATGGTTACTATTCCCAATGGTCAGGTTATTATTCTTAATGGTCAGGTTACTATTCTAATAGTTAGGTTACTATTCCTAATAGTCGTGTTACTATTCTAATGGTCACATTACGTTTCCAACAGTAACATTACAATATATAAATACTGTAACATCCCAAGGTTTTCTAAAAATAAATTGAAAATTATTGAAATTTTGTTAAGTTATATATTTATAAGTATCTTTTAAACATAATTTTATTTCTTCTATGTTTTGAATTTCAAGAAACTGTCATCTACAATTGTGTTCAGTATGTTATTTAGAGTCTGATGAAACAAACTTGTTTTTTTGGTGAATAGTAACATGCCCTTATGAATAGTAATATGAATAGTAATATGACCTCATGAATAGTAAATAATAATATTATTTTATTTTCCCATGGAAATAGGATAATGGGATCTTAATTAATTTTCCAATGTCACATAAAACTAATTGCACTTCAATATTGTTATTTTTCGAATTAACTGTGACCTTATTTAAAAATTAAATTAATAATATTTAGAAAATTATTTTTGAAAAATGGAGTTCATTCTTCAATTCTACACATCGAAAAATGGTTGGGGTAAATTTTTGGTATTTTTCTGAAACTCTTGAATTTTCGGTGAATAGTGAAATACGATAAAATACCGTATAAATCAATTTATCAGTAAAAATGCACTATTTATGACATCATAAGTGATGCAAGGCCACTTTCTTCGAACTCACTTGATATTTTCACTAATTAAGGCCACTTGATTTGAGATTATTCATAGTCTTGATAAAATTATAATAATAATAATTAAAATAATCTAAAATACCTCCCCTCCCCCACTATAAATATCACCCTCACTCCCCTCTTCCTCCCACACCTCTCAAGCCTTGAGCATTGTCTAATTTCTGCCAAATTCCCTCCCAAATCTTCTTCCCCACGTCCTAGTGCTGGTGGTCTCACCAAAAGACCAAAATCAAAGCCCTAAAGAAGGATCTCAAGGAGAAGAGATCAAGAGGAGGTTTAAACAATTTTGAAGTAAGACAAGCCCAAGGTAAGGGAATTCTTAACCCGATTTCCATTCTTTGGGATAAACTTCTACTTTATTATTTATGTGATATTTAAATTTTTTGTGTGATGGGTTATTTTTATATTATGTTTCATTATGTGTATTTATAGAGTATATACATATTCCATCCACTCTATTAAGTCTCATTTCAAGTATATGATGTTTATAAGGGACTTTTTTTTCTAAAATCCCCTTTTTAAAATTTTGTTTTACAATATTCAAAATAAATTTTTTCATGCTATTATTTATGATGTATGATTATGTTTTGGTTATTGGTCATTGTTTATGATAAAGGGTGGGACCTATATTTCCCTCTAATGCATTGGGTATGAGTAAGTTGGAGGTCGGCCATATGGTTACTCCAAGTGTAACTGTGATGGTTACACAAAGTAAGGTAGCCGTGAGGGTTACAAATTTTAAGGTAGCCAAGACGGTTACAAGATTATGTAAGTAATGCCCCATGATTCCTCTATGATTATATTTATGTTTGTGTTGATCTTGTGTACATCTCATGTTACACAAAGTAAGAATTTATGGGTGGAAAGCATGTCTTTTGAAAATGTTTTCATACGTCATGAGTATTCATAAACTAATGTGATTTTACCTTATTTTTCATACCTTACTGAGATTTTGTGCTCATCCCAAGTTTAGAAAATGATTTTTCACAGGTTAATGGATGAGTAATACAAGGAAAGAATACATGTTAAATGTTGAAGAATTTCCATGGAGTCTTGTTTTATGTTTTAATGTTTTATATTCTGAGGAAAATGGAAACTGATTTTATGGTATCCACTATGTAACAATGTGTAATGTTATGAATGTTTTGTCTTAATTCTCTAAAACTCTAAACTTGAAAAGTTCCTCAATGTAAAAGGTAGTGTTTACTTGAATAAATTTAGGATTATGTATGAAATAAGTCCGGGTATTTATAGTTGGTATCAGAGGATGGTTTAGATAACTTTAGGGGTTAAGGTGTCGCTAATAGAATACCATAAATAATTTTCACTCTATGTTTAATTTGTTATAGCATTTAAATATTACCATATTGCTTCATCTAAGAAATGTTTTTTCAGAATGGTTGTCCGTAGAAGGAACATGGATGCTGAAGAGGAGAGGCACCGACAAAATGACATCCTTCCTGATCTACAGCCCGGAATGGTAGGAATTGGAACCAAGCAGTTTGTGACAGTAATGGCTCAGCTAAAACAGGCTATAAATGGTGGTGGAATCCATGCAAGAGAACCAATAGAGGTACCCCAATGGAACATGACAGTGGTGGAACATTTTATGAGACAACATCCTCCTACATTCAATGGATCTTCTGACCCAGTGGCAGCAGAAGGATGGATTAAAGCCCTTGAAAAGATATTTGATGTTATGGGATGTTCGGACAATCAAAAGGTAAGTCTTTACATTTATTGTTTTGAAGGGGAAGCTAATCAGTGTTGGTCAGTGGTGAGGAATATCAGGGGTAGAGAGGATTTTGATGCCTTAGTGTGGGATGAATTTAAAAGTCTTTTTATTGAAAAATATTTTCCTAAGGTGGTGCGACTTAGAATGGAGAAACAATTCCTTGAATTGAAACAAAAGGAGGAAGATTCAGTGTCTATGTATGAGGCTAACTTCACCCGACTAGCGAGGTATGCTCCAAATCTTATTCTGGATCTTGATAGAAAAATCAACCGCTTTTACTCAGGATTGAAGCCAAGGTATCAAAGGGCATTGGCCTCCCGTGAATTCAAAAGTTATGAGAAAATTTTCCTATGTGCTGAGAGGGTAGAGATGGAATTTGCTGACGATCACATGCATTTTGGAAACAAATAGAAGAAGAGGTCTCGTTGGCAAGCAATGGGTAAGAATCAACCAAAGAAATCTGATGGTAAGGAAATCCAGTTTCCAGTTTGTGAAAAGCGTGGCAAGAAGCACCCTGGGGAATGTCTTATCAAAACTGGGAAGTCTTTTAAATGTTGTAAGTTTGGACATATGGCCCGAGATTGAAATGAAAATGATCCAAAGACTAATCCTGCTAAGCAAACTGTAAAGTGTTTTAAATGTGGTGAGATGGGTCACTATGAAAATGCCTGTCCAAAGAGGGATCCAAATGATGCAAAGAAGCCAGACTACAAGCAGAAAGGTGTAGTGAGATCCTTTGCGACTACGTCAGTAGGTGTTGGGCCATCCAATGAAGTTGTATCAGGTACTTTGTTTGTTCACTCAGATTTTTCTAATGTTTTGTTTGATACGGGTTCTACACATTCCTTCATCTCTGAGAAATTTTCTAGTAAATTGGAAATATCACCTCAACAAATGAGACCCGAACTTGTTGTTAAAACACCAGGGGGGAAATGTTATAGCAAAGAAGAATTATAAGAATATTTCTATTTTGGTATGTGGAAAGACTTTACCTGCAAACCTTGTTGTTTTACCCTTAGTCGAGTGTGATGTTATTCTGGGGATGGACTGGCTTTCTGACTATCATGCTAAGATTGACTGTAGAGCTAAAAAAGTTGTTTTTTAGAAAGAGTTTCAGTTTGTATACAAGAATGAACCCATACAATTGATAACATATCAAGAAGCTGAGAAACTACTGAAAGATGGAAATGAAAGTCATCTGGCTCATATTGTTGAAAACAAGGGAACTATTCAAATTAATGTTGTGCCAGTGGTAAATGAATACCTTGATGTTTTTCCTGAGGAGTTACCCAGTGTCATACCTGAACGAGAAGTCGAATTCACAATTGACTTAGTTCCTGATGCTAAAAAAATTTCAAAACCCCCATATCATATGGCTCCAATATAACTTCTTGAATTGAAAAATCAGTTTTGGGATTTGCTTGTCAAAGGCTTCATTCGTCCCAGTACTTCACCATGGGGAGCCCCTGTTTTGTTTGTTAAAAAGAAAGATGGTTCCATGAGACTTTTCATTGATTATAGAGCTTTGAATAACATCACTGTTAAAAACAAGTATCCTTTACCTCATATTGATGACTTGTTTGATCAGCTCCAGGGAGCTCAGTACTTTTCCAAGATTGACTTGAGATCTGGATACCATCAGCTGAAGGTGAATGAGGATGACATCCCGAAAACAGTCTTTCGTACTAGATATGGGCATTATGAATTTGTTGTTATTCCATTTGGGTTAACTAATGCACCTTCTGTATTCATGAATCTTATGAATAGAGTATTTTATGAGTTCTTGGATAAGTTTGTGGTTGTATTTATTGATGAAATTATGATTTTTTATAAAGATAAAGAGGAGCATGAAAAACATCTAAGGGTTGTTTTTCAAACATTAAAAGAAAAGAAACTATATGGAAACTTTAGCAAGTGTGATTTTTGGTTGCAAGAGATTTATTTTCTTGGGCACATTGTAAATAAGGATGGAATCACAGTTGATCCTATCAAATGAAAGTAGTTGATGAATGGCCAAGACCCACAAATGTTACAGAGATTCGCAGTTTTTTGGGCTTAGCAAGTTATTACTGATGGTTTGTTAAGAACTTTGCATGGTTATCTAGCCCAATAACTAAGTTAACACGGAAAGGGGTTAAATTTTTTTGGACAGAGGAATGTGATGTTTGTTTTCAGGAACTAAAGAAGAGGTTGGTGAATGCTCCAGTTTTGGCCTTACCTTCCCGGAATGGTGAGTTTGTCATCTATAGTGATGCTTCTTTGAAGGGACTTGGTTGTGTTTTGATGCAGAATGATCAGGTAATTGCCTATGATTCGAGACAACTTAAACCTCATGAGATAAATTATCCCACACATGATTTGGAATTGGCAGCTGTGGTTTTTGCTTTGAAAATATGGAGGCATCATCTATACGGAACCAAATGCCAAATATATATTGACCATAAAAGTATTAAGTATGTATTCACTCAGAAGGAATTAAACATGAGGTAGTGAAGATGGCTAGAACTGATAAAGGATTATGACTGCACGATTAATTACCATCTTGGAAAAGAAAACAAAGTATCGGATTCCATAAGTCGGAAAAATCATGCATCATTAATAATGATACGTTTGGAACATGATCCCTTGATTAATGATTTGATGAATTTTGGCTTAGAAGTTGTTGGTGCAGGGAATATATCTGTCTTGTTTTAGGTTTCAGTGTAGTCTTCATTGTCTGACAGAATTATGAAAGCGCAAAGGGAAGACCGTTAGCTATAGAAAAAGGTAGAATTGGTTAAAATGGGTAAGTTTTCAGAATTTAATCTTGATAATGATTGTGTTTTAAGATTTGAAAAAAGGTTGTGTGTGCCTTGTGATTCCCAACTGAAGAAACAATTGTTGTGTGAAGCTCATAGTTCTCCATTTTCTGTTCATCCTGGAAGTACTAAGATGTACAGAGACCTTCGAGACTATTACTGGTGGAATGGGATGAAAAGAGATATTGGTGATTTTACAATGAAATGTTTGACATGTCAGCAGGTTAAAGCAGAGCGGCAGTTACCTAAGGGGATGCTTCAGCCTTTTCCAGTGCCAGAATGGAAATGGGAGAATATATCCATGGATTTTGTGGTGGGACTACCAAAGACTTCTCGAGGTAACAATGCGATATGGGTTATTGTTGATCGGCTAACAAAGTCTGCTCATTTTCTTTCTATTCGAGATACAATGACATTAGTTCAGCTTTCTCGATTTTACCTCAAAGAGATTGTCAGGTTACATGGAGTTCCTCTTTCCATTGTGTCTGACCGAGATCCCAGGTTCACTTCTAAATTTTGGAGGGGACTTCAGAAGTCTTTGGGTACAGAGTTGAATTTCAGAACAGATTTTCATCCTCAATCAGATGGGCAGTCAGAACGAACAATTCAAACTTTGGAGGATATGCTTAGAGCTTGTTCAATGGACTATCAGGGAAGTTGGGATCAACATCTTTCATTAGTTGAGTTTTCTTATAATAACAGTTTCCATTCCAGTATTCATATGGAACCTTTTTAGGCCTTTTATGGAAAGCGGTGTCGGACTCCTGCGTTTTGGGATGAAGTCGGTGAAAGAAAGTTGATGGGGCCAGAATTAGTAGAAGAAGTGGCTGAGAAAGTGAGGATGATCCAGCAACACATGAGGACAGCTCAGAGCAGGTAGAAAAGTTATGCAGATAACAGAAGGAAAGACTTATCTTTCGAGGTAGGTGACCATGTTTTCCTTAAAATCTCTCCTTGGAAAAGTGTGATGTGTTTCGGTAAGAAAGGGAAACTAATTCCACAGTTCATCGGTCATTTTGAAATCTTGGATAAAGTTGGAACAGTTGCATACTGCGTAGCTTTGCCTCCGAGTTTATTTCAGGTACACAATGTTTTTCATGTTTCGATGTTGAGAAAGTATGTTCCAGATTCATGACATGTCTTGAGGTCGGAAGCAGTTCAGCTGGCAGAGAACCTTTATTATGAAGAAAAACCGGTTCAGATTCTTGATCGAAGAGAACAGGTATTGAGGAATAAGGTAATCCACCAGGTAAAGGTTTTGTGCAGAAACCACATGGTTGAAGAAGCAACATGGGAGTTTGAAAATTCTATGAGGGAAAAATACCCTCAGTTGTTTAATAAGTAAATAAAAATTGCGAGGACGCAATTTCAAGAAGGTGGGGATAATGTAACATCTCAAGGTTTTCTAAAAATAAATTGAAAATGATTGAAATTTTGTTAAGTTATATATTTATAAGTATCCTTTAAACATAATTTTATTTCTTCTATGTTTTGAATTTCAAGAAACTGTCATCTACAATTGTGTTCAGTATGTTATTTAGAGTCTGATGAAACAAACTTGTTTTTTTGGTGAATAGTAACATGCCCTTATGAATAGTAATATGACCTCATGAATAGTAAATAATATTTTTATTTTATTTTCCCATGGCAATAGGATAATGGGATCTTAATTAATTTTCCAATGTCACATAAAACTAATTGCACTTCAATATTGTTATTTTTCAAATTAACTGGGACCTTATTTAAAAATTAAATTAATAATATTTAGAAAATTATTTTTGAAAAATGGAGTTCATTTTTGAATTCTAAACATCGAAAAATGGTTGGGGTAAATTTTTGGTATTTTTCTGAAACTCGTGAATTTTCGGTGAATAGTGAAATACGATAAAATACCGTATAAATCAATTTATCAGTAAAAACGCACTATTTATGACATCATAAGTGATGCAAGGCCACTTTCATCGAACTCACTTGATATTTTCACTAATTAAGGCCACTTTATTTGAGATTATTCATAGTCTTGATAAAATTATTATAATAATAATTAAAATAATCTAAAATACCTCCCCTCCTCCACTATAAATATCACCCTCACTCCCCTCTTCCTCCCACACCTCTCAAGCCTTGAGCATTGTCTGATTTCTTCCAAATTCCCTCCCCAATCTTCTTCCCCACGTCCTAGAGCTGCTGGTCTCACCAAAAGACCAAAATCAAATCCCTTAAGAAGGATCTCAAGGAGAAGAGATCAAGAGGAGGTGTAAACAATTTTGAAGTAAGACAAGCCCAAGGTAAGGGAATTCTTAACCCGATTTCCATTCTTTGGGTTAACCTTATACTTTATTATTTACGTGTTATTTAAATTGTTTGTGTGATGGGTTATGTTTATATTATGTTTAATTATGTGTATTTATAGAGTATATACATATTCCATCCACTCTATTAAGTCTTATTTCATGTATATGATGTTTATAAGGGACTTTTCTTCTAAAATCCCCTTTTTAAAATTCTGTTTTACAATATTCAAAAGCAATGTTTTTATGCTATTATTTATGATGTATGATTATGTTTTGGTTATTGGGAATTGTTTATGATGAAGGGTGGGGCCTATATTTCCCTCCAATGCATTGGGTATGAGTAAGTTGTAGGTCGGCCGTATGGTTACTCCAAGTGTAACTGTGATGGTTACACAAAGTAAGGTAGCCGTGAGGGTTACAAATTTTAAGGTAGCCAAGATGGTTACAAGATTATGTAAGTAATTCCCCATGATGCCTCTATGATTATATTTATGTTTGTGTGGATCTTGTGTAAATATCATGTTACACAAAGTAAGAATTTATGGGTGGAAAGCATGTCTTTTGAAAATGTTTTCATACGTCATGCGTATTCATGGACTAATGTGATTTTTCCTTCTTTTTCATACCTTACTGAGCTTTTGTGCTCATCCCAAGTTTTTAAATGATTTTTCACAGGTTAATGGATGAGTAATACAAGGAAGGAATACATGTTAAATGTTGAAGAATTTCCAAGGAGTCCTGTTTTATGTTTTAATGTTTTATATTCTGAGGAAAATGGAAACTGATTTTATGGTATCCACTATGTAACAATGTGTAATGTTATGAATGTTTTGTCTTAATTCTCTAAAGATCTAAACTTGAAAATATCCTCAATGTAAAAGGAAGTGTTTTCTTGAATAAATTCAAGATTATGTATGAAATAAGTCCGGGTCTTTATAAATACATCTTCATTCATTTATAAATTATTCGCTACAATTTCCCCAAGGTTTTACATTTTCTCTTTCTAAGATGTCAATTAGTTTACTGATATTTTGTTTCATTTCTATTGGTTTGTTGATTAGTGTGATAATTATATAAAACTGTAATGATCCATTTTTTCCTATTCTAATTTTTCTATTTTATATTTTTTCCATTATAATATTTTAAATTTTTAGTGGTTTAAATGCTAACTAATGTAACGATTGCCATTAATGAATTTTTGTTCCTTGTTTCTATATGTTTTGTATGTGTATAATGATTAATCATATAACACACATTTATTTCAGAAAAATATAATGTATAATTTCTAGGTTTTTACATGTGTAACCTCATTATCAAATTTAGAAATTATGATTCCAAATATAGAAACCATTTTATAGAATTAATTTTTTTATAAGTGGTAGAAATTTATTCTAAAATAAGTGTGCAAAATGAAATGAGAATCACTTTTAGAAAATACATATTTAAGAATAAAACTAAATTTAGTTTCCTTTATTTTCTTTTAAATACAATCAAATGAATGTAAAAATGTTTTATTGAATATATAATATATAAATTTCATTTAAACCACTAATAAATTATGATTTATTTAATTTATTAAGATAAAATTACATTTCAATTTTATAAAAACTAACTCATTTTTATCATTAAATAATTTTATCTTCATTCATAACCTTTAGATAACTAGTTTAGGAATAATTATTTATTATTTCATATATATTATCAATATGTTTCATTGAAATAATTTTTTAACATATATATATATATATATATGTATTTGTTTATATAAAAAATTCATAACACCTAGAAAAATAAATTTCTTAATAAAAATAGATATTTTATTCATGAAATGATTTTATTAAAAATTTAATGATTATTTATTAGGAAATAAAAAATGCATTTTAATTGAGGGAAAAAATTTTGAATAAATTTTATAATTTTGTTAATCCAATTCGTACCCGTAAATATAATGGAAAGATTATAAATTTTATAATATACCATGACTCATTTAGACTCATCATTTTATTTAAATAAAGTTATTTAATACCTCATGTTTAATTAAAATAAAATACTTATAAAATATTTTGGTGTTACATAACAAACCACTAAATAAACTTAGGGAAGATTATATATTTCCCATAAATTGAATTTAGGACACCACTCCTGACCTGAGTGGACATCAATCCCTTTCTCAAAAAACATCTAATTTTGGATTTGTTAAATGAAATTACTACTACATAACCAAGATTCTTATATTATATAGACCTAAACATTTATAGGAGGATAAAAATGTTAGGGATGGGTATATTTTCCCATGTCTCCATGATATGGGTTTCAGCAAATAAATCAAAAATCATATAAGTAGAGGGTGATATTGTAAAAGAAAATCATACCCTTGATAGAAATGACACTTTTCCACAGTTAGGATACAATTATACCTTCCCATCATCATTGTAAATAACTAAAGATTCTTCCACATCACCAAAAAAATAATATGTTCTTATGTAATCCATTAAATCTAAAGATTATGGAATATCTTCTTCCCTTGATAATAGTGGGAAATAAGGGGAAAATGTATAGTATGTTATTAAAAATGAAGACCCCAAATCAACATCTATGGATTCATCCTCTCTAGAAATATAATCTAAAAAACCCCTTATACTAGATTATTGGCCTTAGGATGTTGATCCACTCTCTTCCCCTGATTGTGTAGAAAGTGAATAAGTAGAAGAAGAAGATCTTAAAGATGCCCCTATTTTATTTTTGAAATGTTTCTTGACCACTATTTATGTGCTTAAGAAATTTAATTTTGTAATATAGTATGATCTATATCCTATATTAATCAAAATTTCTATAAATCTCTAGGAATATGGAAAACATGACTCTATAAAAAACATTACAATGTCATCACATGGAACTACAACGAGATGTATAGATTAGATTAAAAAATGGTCACCCATAATTGGAATCCACATGATGATCATCATGGCTATAATAATACATTTTTGGAATGCATTCTGACCATGCTACCATGGCAGTGGAAGAAGTTGATAAGCTCATTAAACCCACCTTTATTCAGAAATTTCACTACATGAAGTGGGTTGCTGATATATTCCACATCAAGAAGATGAGTGGGAATATAAAGGTATGTAATTTTCCACTAAAACTTCTTAACTTTCATTACATTTTTATGGATTTTTATGTTTTTCATTAGTAATTAAATCCCAAGTAAATGCATTTTACAATTTAAATGTTATTTCTCATCAGACATGCAATTCATTTTTTGAATTTATTAATCCTGACACATTTTAACATAAACTTTTAGAATACTCTCTATTTTTTATATGAATTTTAAATTTTAATATCATTTCAAACAATTTTTTTGGAATATGTTTTTCTTCTTGAGGAGAGGTATATTAAAAAATGATGCACATCATTTTTTGACAATGATTGCAGAAATTAATTATTAAATGAAATTGAGAACCTAAGAAATAAAATTGATTTGGGAACTAAAATTTGTATAAAATGAAGATGTAATTTTAAAGAATTATATATAAATTCATGAGTATCATTTCATAAACTATGATTGAGTATAAGTCTATTTTTGGAAGGTGATCCTTGAAACCCAATTTAAATTATAAATTTTTGGCCAATTTTAAAGTCCAAAAATTTCATCCCACTATTTTAGGAATGAAATCCAAATGAACAATAAAATTAGGCTTATGATTTACCATATAGTCTAGGAAATATATGGATTAATTATTTGTTATGTTCTATGAATTCCAATCCTATTACCTTTCCATATTTGGTATAGGAGGTGTTATAAAGGAGGATCAAGGAGAGTTATTTAGAGTTGGATTTGAATTTATGAAGAAATGAAGAATTCACAACATAAACGTATGATTCATATCGTGGATATATGTTTTAAATTTTTTTTATCTGTATAGTTCCTGGATTGTATATGGGTAGTGGAGGAGTTCATGAAATCATTTCACATTGTGAGAGGGTAATTCATTACGCAATATTAATTAATTCTGAGGTGCCATGAATTTATTCAAAAGTGTGGGATATGTGGAATTAATTAATTTAAAAATTTTAAGGATTTTAATCCATTTAACTCATTGAATTCATGATGTGAGTGTGGAATTCATTCAGATAATATGACAACTTATGACCTGCATATAGGGTTGGAATTCTTATGAACCCTCTTATTATTCACTCATTCTCTCTTGTTTGTTGGGTGAACCCGAGTAAGTTTTGTGGATCTTCAAACCCCTGTAATTCATCATTCATTCCTGGGTTCTGGTGGTTGATATCTAGCGATTGGTTGTGAGTTCTTCATCCTTCCCAGTTGTTTTCCTTGTGTTATTTTTCCAAGATCTTCTATGGTGTTGTGGTTTTGATTCAAGGTCATGTTGGGTAGTATTTTTAGGAAAATTTGATTTGGTATAGGTTTACCCATTTTTATGTTCATGTTTTTGGGTTATAGGTTGTTTCTTATTCTCTCTATGGTGTGTAATGAGATAAAAAATCTCTTTTGAGGTAGGGTATCCTCAGTCCCTCTTTATTTTACATTCTATGTGTAATATATGTATGGGCGTTTTCATCATTATGTGGATAGTGGGGGTTAAAATAATAGAGATAATGAATTGGGTTAATTTAAACTGATGCGTATGGGGATATATCCCATGTTTTGACTTCTTGGATATTGTTTCTGACGATATTATGATATGTTGACGCCTAGTTGAAAAAACATTTTTTAGAATCATTTTTTGTGTTGTAGATGATATTTCGTAGGACCCTTAATGCATTTTTGTTTGCTCAAAGATAAAATACAAGGTTAAATAGCATATATTTTTATAATAAAATGATTTCCCGTGAAATATGGATTTTATGATATTACTCATTGTAAATAAATTAGTAATGAAATGAAATACCTTGAATAAATATGGAATCCCAAAGGTGTTTGTATTGTTTCCAGTTTCTTTTTTGTGTTTCCTTGTGAATTGTTGGATTTTGTATGGTAGTAGAGGTGACTCGATAGGCTATGGGATGTATAGGGATGTGATGTGGTGGTTGGTTGGCATGGATGAGATTTGGATAGATCTATGGTTGGGGTATGTTATGTGGTATGTAGTGGTAGTGTTGCATAGTGTTTTTGGTTGTATGGTAGTTGTGATATATGATTATTTTGGTGAGATGGATTGGATGATGAGGCATGGTGTCAATGGATGTTAATGTTTTAGAGTGGGTTATGTAGGATGGGTGTGTTTTGTGGTGGTTTTTTTGTTTCATTATTATCTATGGAATAAATCGAGATAATAAAAAAATAGAATAGGTAGGTAAATAAACCAGAAGGTATGGAAATGGATTTTTGGTAAATGGATTAAATTAATTTAATGTTCAATTAATTTGATATATAAATAAGAATGAATTGGATTAGTAATTAAGGTTAGTTGATCGTTTTATATCTATAAAGTGGTGAATAATGTTATTGAAAGTGGAAAATATTACATGTCTTGTATGGGGGTGATGTGGTGTGCTACATATAGAGGTGGTATCAATTGTGAATGTTGATGTGTGGTACAATTTTGGTGATGTGGTGTGTGCTATTGAAGTTTATGTAAACCCATAGGTTGGGTATTTTGTGTTATATGTATACCATGTATCATATTTTACTTATAAACCCACCCCACTCAAGTTGGATAGCCTTACCAACACTTAGAGGTTATGGGTTTCAGGTGTTTTATCCAATATATGGGATGGTGGTGATATATATTGATGGATACCCCATCATCCCCACTCATTCTTTAGGAGTGACGGACTAGGTGTATTCAAGAGATATGTGGTGTGTTGGTACAAGTGTTTTCAGGTGGGATGAGATGTGATGAGGCGGTGATGTGATGTGATATATGGTGGGGTTCATGTGTGGTGCATAAGTTGAATGGGTTTGATTTCATTTACGTTCATGATACCCTACTTCCAAAGTTATGTGATGAGATGAGGTTTTATGGATCAGGCTACTTCGAGTGAGACGTAGTGTGGTGATGTGTAATACTAGAACATGATACTAGACCTTGAAAGGGTGGTCTTGGTTGTAAAGACCCATAAAGTTCAAGGAATTGTTTTTCTTAATTTTCTTTGGAATTTTACAAGAGCACAGTTTCTGACGGCACCTGATTCCGAGGCCCGGTGTGCCCGGAATCATGTTCCGAAGTTTGATTCGGGTACGTTCAGTGAACGAATGATCGGGTTTTTTCTAACTTTTGAACCGGTGCTCGGAATCAAATTCTGAGGGCACCGATGGAATCGCAGCGCCGGTATTTGCTTAGAAACACCTGTTCTGGAGATACGTTTTCTCGGGTGTGGTTTTTAATTTTTGGAATTTAAGTTAAGAAATAAAATAATGTGTTTCGACAAACATTATTTTATTTAACTAAAGCCGCTTAAAGACACTTAATGATACTTAAGATTAGTTGAAGCGGATAGTGTGGAACCCAAAATATCCTACCCTCTTGGTAGGATATTTGTGAGTGGGGACCGCACGAGCCCCACCGTTTCTTTTCCGCTAAGTAACGCACCCGCGAAAACCCTTTTTAATGGAAGTCAACTGATGCGTTTTCTAACCTCTTAAACGCTCCTATTAATTGGGTGGTTTATTCGTTGAAATTAATTATATGAATTAATGGGTCGTTTCTTAGTTTGTTTTACAATTTTTTGGCATGTTAATAAAATAATACCAACACACCTTTCTTCTGGGGTGCGTTTTGTTGAGATGATTTGGAGAATTTGTACCTTCATCCTCCTTCGCGAAGAACGCGAAGAACGCGAAGAACGCGAAGAACACGAAGAACGTAAAGAACACGAAGAACGACGTCACCCTTGGAGAGCGACGACGCGACGCCGTGTTCCGCGACACCGACGATTCTCCTTCCGCGACGCTTCTTCCGCGACGTTCTTCCCCGCAACAACCTCCGATCAAAAATTGCTTGACGTATGAGATTTCAAATCTTTTAATTATTTGTGGATTATAACATCAACATGGATTTAATTGTTATAATTAAATCTGTGTGTTCTTGATCCTCGGAGTTTGTCTATGCGACACCGAGTACCGCGCGATAGCGACGCCCTTCCGCGACGCGACGATCCTTTTCTTCCGTGACGGTCAATTCCGTGACGAACTCACGTCCGACGACGACGTTGAGGTAGGGGTCATTTTGAAAATGATTATACCCATGTTTGTTTTCCTCCAAGGCAAGAATGAGGACCAACCAATTAACAATTTGGTTCGCGGATTATTCTTTCGGGTCGAGGTTTATCAATTGCTAGGAATTATGGTGTTGTTTCAAACCGCTAACGCGGTGGGTGAGGACCAACAAACAAGTCTGAACCCACCACCATGTTGTTCTTGGTGTGTGGAACGGAGGATGACGACAAAACGGTCCGCATAGACGATTTTTTGATTCCGCAGTGAGGAATGGGACCCGTGATGAGCTACGACGCAGATGAAAATGAAATCAGACCACAAGAACAACTCCGGTGGCCCGCGGATTCCACCGGCGGCGCGCCGTCGGACAAACCTGCCGCGGCTGAAGCTGCGGCAGCAGCAGCATGGTCCCGCGACTGTGCGGGACCGGAGTAGCGGGACGTGGCGGCCCGACCACATCTGCTGGCAAGGGCGGCCCCACGCGGGGTCGCAGCTTCTCTTCACGCGGGGGCAGCACGCCCCCCGCGGTTTCCCTTGCTCGGCTGCTCGGCCGAGCTGAGCCAAGCCGACCCGCCGGCCGGGTCACGCCCTGGCCGGGCCGGGTCGCGCCCAACCGGGTCAGACCTGGACCTGGGTTGGGTGGACCCGGTTCAGGCTGACCCAGGGGGGTTGGGTCGGGTCGATCCGGGCCCAGACCCCCCGTTTCCGGACCTTTTTGGTCTTTTGCTCATAACATGAGATACGGTTCTCCAAACGACGCGCCGTCAACGGCGATGCGATCATTGGATCGAGTCGGTTGTTTCGGTATATCACACTCAAGGTTTCGGAATACTTTGGGTTCGGCCGGGTTGGTTCGTACACAAAACCAACCGGGCCCTCAGAGTGAAAACGCTCATATCTTGAGCTTCAGATGTCCGATTGACGTGATGTCGACTTTGCTAAATTTCTCTAAGTGAGACAGATCTTTTGGCATACTCCGCACGAGGTTTGTACACAAGTGGGGTATGGTCAGGTTGGTTATGCCTTAAAAACCAACCTGGCCCTTGGGACGAAATAGCCTATAACTCTTAGACCGGGCGTCCGATTGACGCGCCGTCTACGACGTTGAGTTCCTGTTGGCGATACGGAACTTTTGGATACATCAACTCTAGACTATGTGTCAGTTGATGTATCAGCCTCTCAGCTGGTGGAGCGGACCCTCCGAAACGAGCTTTCTATGTGCGGGAACCCTAGAGATGGCTGCGACTACTACTGTGACGGCGACGAATGTGCAGAGGTCCTCAGTTGATTCGATGGCGACGACTACAGAACTCAGCGATCCTTTGTGGGTCAGTGATACAGATCCTGTGTGGATCCGATCCTGTGTGGGTCAGCGCTCAGTGGTCCTGTGTGGGCCAACGCCTACAGATCCTGTGTGGGTCCGATCCTGTGTGGGTATTTACGGGGGTTAGTTACCTATCGATACTTTGTGGGTCAGATCCCTTGTGGGTCATTGTGGGGGTTAGTTATCTATCGATCCTTTGTGGGTCAGATCCTCTGTGGGTCATTGTGGGGGTTATTACCTATCGATCCTCTGTGGGTCCGACGACTTAGATGGATCAGTGATCATCTCTATTGTAATTCGAAGAAGTATACCACAGAGCAAGCATGTAGGAGAAGTAAATACTAAGTAAAATCTGGTACAACAGTAAGTGCGGAATGTAAGTGGGCCAGAATACAAAGCCAAACTGAAAGTAAAGTACAAATCGAAAGGGAAAACAAAAACTGAAATGTAAAGCCGCAACGTCGAGCCGTCCACTGGAATTACCACCTGAAGGGTGGGTACATAAAGCCTCCACTGCTCCTCGGGTCCAGCCGACCGCTCCGAGTACGTCCCGCCCAGTGGTCCACCTCCAGGTACCGTCCTGTTCCACATGCCTCCACCACGATCAGCGTTGTCCATCGTCTGCAACCAACACAACGTAGTGCGGGCATAACCCTTGAAGGGGTGAGTATAAGCTACTCATTAGGGACCCCGAGACCCTCGAAGGTCTCCTAGAATCCACAAAGGATAATCCACAAAGGAAAGATACAATCACGAAGTAACATCCGACACTACTTAGGTATATGCCCATACATATACCTAAGTCATCAATTCTCGTTCGGCTCCAACATCTGAGCCCAAGTACAACCCAGTCCACTCAAGAAATAAAACGTAAATCCACACAGGATAGCACAACACAGTGCACAATAGAAAGAAAAACAGGATTCAGCTCACACTGGTATACTTCTTCGAATGACGAAAGAGATGATCACTGATCTATCTAAGTCGTCGGACCCACAAAGGATCGATAGGTACTAACCCCCGTAATGACCCACAAAGGATCTGACCCAAAAAGGATCGATAGGTAACTAACCCCCGCAATGACCCACAAAGGATCTGACCAACAAAGGATCGATAGGTAACTAACCCCCGTAATGACCCACAAAGGATCTGACCCACAAAGGATCGATAGGTAACTAACCCCCACAAAGACCCACACAGGATCGGACCCACAGAGGATCTGTAGGCGCTGGCCCACACAGGACTGTTGAGCGCTGACCCACACAGGATTGGTCCCACACAGGATCTGTAGCACTGACCCACAAAGGATCTCTGAGTGTTGTAGTCGTCACCGTCGAATCCCCTGAGGATCTCTGCACAGCCATCACCGTCAAAGTAGCAGTCGCAGCCAGCTCTAGGGTTCCCGCACACAGCAAGCTCATTTTGGAGGGTCCCCTCCACGAGCTGAGAGGCTGATACATCAACTAACACATAGTATAGAGTTGATGTATCTAAAAGTTCCGTATCGCCAACAGGAACTCAACGTCGCAGACGACGCGTCAATCGGACGCCCGGTCTGAGAGTTATTGGCTTTTTCGTCCCAGGGGCCCAGTTGGTTTTTAAGGAAAAACCATCCCGACCATACTCCACCTACATCCAAATCTCGGGCAGAGTATTCCAAAATATCCGTCTCACTTAGAGTAATTCAACAAAGTCGACAGCACGTCAATCAGACGTCCGAAGATCAAGAAATGAGTGTTTCCGCTCCGGGGGCCCGGTTGGTTTCGTGTATGAACCAACCTGGTCGAACCCAAAGTATTCCAAAACCTTGAGTGTGATATACCGAAATTACCATCTCGATCCAAGGATTGCATCACCGCTGACAGCGCGTCGTTCGGAGGCACGTAGCTCAAGTTATGAGCAAAAGACCAAAAAGGTCAGGAAATGGGGGGTCTGGGCCCGGACCGACCCGGCCCGACCCCCCTTGGGTCGGCCCAAACCGGGTCGACCCGACCCGGTTCCGGGTCCGACCCGGTTGGGCGCGACTTGGCCCAGCCCGGCCTAGGCATGACCCGGCCGGAGGGTCGGCTTGGCTCAGCTCGGCCGAGCGGCCGAGCAAGGGACACCGCGAGGGGCGGGATACCCCCGCGTGAAGAGAAGCCGCGACCCCGCATGGGGCCGCCCTAGCCAGCGGACGTGGCCGGGCCGCCGCGTCCTGCTCCTCCAGTCCCGTGCGGTCACGGGACCACGCTTCTGCCGCCGCAGCTTCAGCCGGGGCGGGTCCGTCCGGCGGCGCGTCGGGGCGCCGCCGCCTCCACGCCACCGGTGGAGTCCACGGGCCACCGGAGTTGCTCCGGTGGTCTGATTTCATTTCCGTCTGCGCCGTAGCTCATCCCGGGTCCCGTTCTTTACTACGGAATCATAAAATCGTCTCTTCAGTCCGTTTTGTCGTCGTCTGCCATTCCGCACACCAAGAACAAAAGGGCGGTGGGTTTGGAATTGTTCGTTGGTCCGTACCCACCGCGTTAGTGGTTTGAAACAACACCATAATTCCCAGCAATTGATAAACCTCGACCCGAAAGAATAATCCGCGAACCAACTTGTTAATTGGTTAGTCCGCATTCTTTCCTTGTAGTAAAACAAACATAGGTATAATCTTTTTCAAAATGACCCCTACCTCAACGTCGTCGTCGGACGCGAGTTCATCACAGAATTGACCATCGCAGAAGAAAAGGATCGTCGCGTTGCGGAAGGGAATCGTTGTCGCGCGGTACTCGGCGTCGTGTAGACAAACTCCGAGGATCAAGAACACACAGATTTAATTATAACAATTAAATCTATGTTGATGTTATAATCCAAAAAGAATTAAAATATTTGAAATCTCCTACCTCAAGCAGTTGGTGATCGGAGATTGTTGCGGGGAAGAACGTCGCAGAAGAAGCGTCGCGGAAGGAGAATCGTCGGTGTCGCGGAACACGGCGTCGCGTCGTCGATCTTCGAGGGTGACAGCGTTCTTCGCGTTATTTGCATTCTTCACGTTCTTTGTGTTCTTCGCGTTCTTTGCATTCTTTGCGTTTTTCGCGTTCTTCGCGAAGGAGGATGAAGGTACAAAATCTCCAAATCCCCTCCACAAAACGCACCCCAGAAGAAAGGTGTGTTGGTATTATTTTATTAACATGCCAAAAAATTGTAAAACAAACTACGAAATGACCCATTAATTCATAGAATTAATTTCAATGAATAAACCGCCCAATTAATAGGAGCGTTTAAGAGGTTAGAAAACGTGTCAGTTGAGTTTCATTAAAAAGGGTTTTTGCGGGTGCATTACTTAGCGGAAAAAAAATGGTGGGGCTCGTGCGGGCCCCACCTCACAAATATCCTACCAAGAGGGTAGGATATTTTGGATTCCACCCTATCCGCTTCAACTCAGCTTAAGCAGCTTTAAGTGTCTTTAAGCAACTTAAGTGAAATAAAATAATGTTTTTCGAACCACATTATTTTATTTCATAACTTAAAGTCCAAAAATTAAAAACCACACCCGAGCAAATGAAACTCCAGAAGAGGCGTTTTTAAGAAAATATCGGCACTACGATTCCATCGGTGACCTCGGAATTTGATTCCGAGCACCGTTTCAAAAGTTAGAAAAACCCGCTCATTCTTTCACTGAACGTACCCGAGCCAAACTTCGGAACATGATTCCGGGCACACCGGGCCTCAGAATCAGGTGCCGTCAGAAACTGCGCTTTTGTAAAATTCCAGTGAAAATTAACAAAAAAATTACTTGTAATTTATGGGTCTTTACATCACTCCCACCTCAGGGATTTACGTCCCTATAATGATACATCATAAGCTAGGGAGACAAATGTGGGTACTGAGCACGCATCTGAGCCTCCCGCTCCCAAGTGCTCTCCTGGAGGTTCCCGTGCTACCATCTGATGCGCACTAGAGGAATCGACCATCCACGTAGGACCCGCTCCTGTCGATCCTCGATCTCCACTGGGAACTCCACAAAAGTCACCCCATCATCAACATCTAGAACCCAATGGTAAATGATGTGCATCGGGTCATGCACGTATCTCCTCAGCTGGGATACGTGGAAGACTTCGTGCACCCGATGCAACGGAGGTGGTAGAGCTAGGCGATAAGCCACCTCGCCAATCCTGCTGAGGACCTGGAATGGTCCGATGAAGCGTGGAGACAACTTGCCGCCTCGGCCAAATCTCCGTAATCCACATCGAGGTGAGACATGCAAGAAGACATGGTCGCCATCCTCGAACTCTAGTAGCCTCCGCCTCCTGTCAGCATAAGACTTCTCCCAGCTCTGAGCTGTCCTCATCCGCTCCTGGATGACCTGGACCTTCTCTGTCATGGCCTGGACCATCTCTGGTCCCACAAGTGCTGACTCCCTTGGGTCTGTCCAGCACAAAGGAGATATGCAAGGTCTTCCGTGCAATGCCTCGTATGGTGCCATCCCGATGGTGGAGTGGTAGCTGTTGTTGTACATGAACTCCACCAAGTGTAGGTGGTCCTCACACCTATGATCAATGTCGAGGACACATGTGTGGAGAATTTCCTCGAGAGTCTGAATGGTCCTCTCCGTCTGACCATCCGTCAGAGGGTGAAAGGCGGTGATCAGACGTAGCCTTCGTCCCAAACGCCTCCTGCAGCCCCTTCCAAAGCCGGGAAGTAAAGTGAGCATCTCGATCGGAGAGGATAGATGATGGAACACCGTTAAGTCATACAATCTCCTGAACGTAGAGACGTCCCAAGCTCTCCACTGGGCCCTGCTCTCTGATGGGTAAGAAGTGATCCAACTTGGTGAGTCGGTCGACAATCACCCAAATGGAGTCGTGACCTCTGGAAGTGCGTGGAAGTCCAGTGAAGAAGTCCATAGATATACCGTCCCACTTACACTCCGGGACCTCCAAGGGTTGTACCAAGCCTGTGGGTACCTGATGCTCTGCCTTCACCTGCTAGCAGGTGAGGCATCGTGAAACGAACTCTACCACAACCTTCTTCATTCCTGGCCACCAGTGCTGTCGTCTGAGATCCTGGTACATCTTCGCCACTCCAGGATGTACCGCCAAAGGAGAAGTGTGAAACTCTCTCATCACCTCCTCTCGTAAAGACACTGGTACCAAGGTAAGTCCTCTGAAAAGGATGTCGTGATCTGCTCCAATGGAGAATCCATTAGGTGCCCGTCCTGAGGATATCTGTGCATGTCGTGTCTCACAGTCAGCGTCCCCATGCTGTGCCTCTCTGACCCGCTGCATTAGTGGAGGGGTGATTGTGAGAGACTGAAGGAAGGTTTCTCCATCCCTATCCACAAAGGATATCCGCAAAGCGGCTAGCTTCTTTTTCACCTCCTCGAGTAGCTGAATGCCCGTCCTCCTGCTGAGAGCATCAGTTACCACGTTCCCCTTCCCAGGAGTATAGACTATCTCAAAGTCATAGACCTGGAGGAACTCAAGCCATCGCCTCTGTCTTAGGTTCAGGTCCTTCTGAGAGAAGATTTACCTGAGACTCTTATGGTCAGAAAATACTGTAAAGCACTTGCCCATCAGATAGTGTCGCCATGTCTTCAGAGCGAAGACCACTGCCGCTAACTCCAGGTCATGGGTAGCATAGTTTTTCTCATGCGGCCTCAACTGACGTGATCCATAGGCGATCACTGCCTTCTCCTGCATTAGGACACATCCGAGTCCGGTCCCTAATGCATCGCAGTAGACTACGTACCCTACTCCCTCCTCAGGCAACCTCAAGATAGGTGCGGTGGTCAATCTCTGTCTCAGCTCCTGGAAGCTCTGCTGACATCTGTCTGACCACACAAAGGGTTTCCCTTTCTTCTTCAAATCTAAGAGTGGTTCCTCAACTCTGAAGAAGTCTGGCACAAATCTCCGATAGTATCAAGCTAGTTCCAAGAAACTCCGCACCTCCGTCACGCTCTTGGGTGGCTCCCAAACTAGCACTGCCTCGATCTTTGCAGGATCCACTGAAACTCCCGCCTCAGAGATGACGTGTCCCAAGAAGTGGATCTCGCGTATCCAGAACTGACATTTCGAGAGCTTTCCATAAATATGGTGCTCTCTGAGTGTGTCTAGTACAACCCGTAAGTGGTATGAGTGCTCCTCCTCAGTCGTCGAGTATATCAAAATGTTGTTGATGAAGACCACGACAAATCGATCGAGGTACGGATGAAAGATCCTATTCAGGAGGCCCATGAACACTGCGGGATCATTGGTTACGCTGAATGGAATAACCAAGAACTCATAGTGGCCATACCGACATCTGAAGGCCATCTTCTTCATGTCCTCATCCTGAACTCTGAGGTGATGATAGCCTGAACTGAGGTCTATCTTCGAGAACCACCATGCTCCCTTGAGCTGATCGAAGAGGTCATCAATCCTCGGTAGCGGATACTTGTTCCTCACTGTCACCTGGTTCAGGCGACGATAGTCGACACAATGTCACAAGCTCCCGTCCACCTTCTTGGCGAACAATATCGGGGAAGCCTAGGGTGAAACACTGGGTCGGATGAATCCTTTTCCCAGCAAGTCCTCCAACTATACCCGTAGCCCTCGAAGCTCAGCGGGGGCCATCCGATATGCTGGAGTCGATATAGGGGTTGTCCCAGGGTACATGTCAATATAAAAGTCTACCTCTCTGCGAGGAGGTATCCCTGGAACGTCGTCGGGAAAGACGTCCACATACTGATCCACCACCGCAGGAAAACTAGGACTCTGCACGTCAACTTCTCCTAGGATGAGGCTAGCCAACTGATGAGTGATGGGATGTCCTCTCCTCTACGGAAGTACATCCTGTGCTGCGAAGGCTCCCTTCTCACCGGTGAAGGTGAACCTGCTCCCGTCGGTGTGTGCACATCGCACCTTGCGCCTAAAACAGTCAATCTGAGCATGGGCTGTAGATAACCAATCCATGCCCAAGATGACGTCGTAAGGCCTCGACGCCACTACAAGAAGATCCCAGCCGAAGATCTCGCCTCCTAGAGTAAGCTCACACTGCCGACACCAGTGCGTAATCATCGAGTCTTCTCACGTAGGAGTCTCTATCCATAAGGATCGAGCCAACGACTCTGTCGTAATCTCCGAGCTCCGAACAAGGGAAGCGGCTATGAAAGAGTGACTTTCTCCTGTGTCTATAAGAACTGCAGAAAGGGTGGAATTTACACAGATCGTACCTCGAATCATCTCGGGCACGCCGTGGTCATAGGCCTCCACTTCCTGGAGTTGTTCCTGTCTCTGACCGCCAGCTCCCTGTGGCCGAGGTGGACCTCCTGGTGGTGGTGGTAGAGCCTCAAAGCGTCACCCACCACCTGCTGCTCGGCCAGCTCCTCTGCCTATTCCACCTCCTCCCTATGGACCGCCACGGTCGACCCTCTGCCTCTTCTTGGGTGGCCCCTCAACCGTCTGCTGCTCCTCGGCATGGTGGGTCGGGCAGTCACGAGCCATGTGACCCTGCCCGCCGCATGTGTAGCACTGCCTGCTCTCGAAAGACTGGCTCCACGCTGTGTGCCATGCACTGCTGAGCCAGATTCCTGAGGTCGTCTGTGTGAGGGTCTGGTCTTCCTAGACCCCTGAGTCATCCATCGATTTCCTGTCGCAGAAGACTCTTCTACATGCCGCCCCGCGGTATGTCTCGGCGCTGAAGTAGACTCAGCAAGAAAGCTCTCGATTAGAAGGGCTCGCTCCAGTACTCCTGCCTGAGTCGGAATGCTGAGGGAGATCAGCAATGCCCTGATCTCGTGTCTCAAACCCTACTCAGAGGTCCGGGCCCGGATGAATGGGTCCCATACCATGTCGGTCGAGTAGCGAGAGAGATCGGTAAATCTCGCCGATTACTGGGCAACCATCAAGATGCCCTACCGCAGCTGAAGAAGCTCCTGGATGCGCACCACACGGAGGGTGACTGGGACTAACTCTAAGAGGAAAAGGCCCTCAAAGTCTGTACAGAGAAGAGATGCCTCATCGTGCACCTGGAGCATCAAGCTCCACCATCGGCCCGCTACTGCGTGCAGTAGGCTCGCTGCGAGGATCACCATGAGTTCTGCTGGTGTCCTCACTAACCGGAAAAATCACACCACTGCCTCCAGCCAGTCCTTGGCTGCCTGGGGGTCCGTCTCCCCACGGAACCTAGGTGATCTCTTGCGCTGGAACTCATGCAGTGCACTAAGGCGACGTGCATCGTCAGCGGCTGGTGCTAGAAGCATCGGTGGCTCGGCGGGTAAAGGTACCGCTAGTGCCTCAGCTGTCAAAGGGCCCTGCACCGAGGCCACGTCGCTCGGTGGGCTGTCATCACGTACAACTCTTGGAACCCTAGCTGGCTGCTGTCGTGGGGCCATACTGAAAAGAAACAGGTGCGCCACAGTCAGAACAGTATACCTGGTGAGCTGACATAAAGTAATCACAAAGAAAACTTGAAACACACATGCAATCAATGTTTTCGTGTATTAAGTCGGAAATCAGAAGTCAGGGTCCGGGTGTATGGATACGTCGGCCACCACACCAACACTGGACTCCCTGGACTGATAACCACACCCAATACACATAACACTATTTCTTCACATAGAAAATATCAGAGTCTTCAGTAGGACTGAACTCCTCTGATATCAATTTGTCACGACCCGTCCTCGGGGCCCGTGCCGTGACTACCCCATGCCCGCCTTCCACAGGCCAGGGGCTGGAAACTTGCACCAAGGCGTAAAACCCAAAAAGGGAAGGAATTACCTTTGTAAAGTAAACCAAAAACACCACAGAGAAAGCACGCAGGAGAAGTAAATACTAAGTAAAATCTCGTACAACAGTAAGTGCGGAAAGTAAGTGGGCCAGAATACAAACCCAAACTGAAAGTAAAGTACAACTCGAAAGGGAAAACAACAACTGTAAAGTAAATCCGCAACGTCGAGTCATCCACTGGAATTCCCACCTGAAGGGTGGGTACAAAAAGCCTCCACTGCTCCTCGGGTCCAGCCGACCGCTCCGAGTACGTCCCACCCAGTGGTCCACCTCCAGGTACCGTCCTGCTCCACAAGCCTCCACCACGATCAGCGTTGTCCGTCGTCTCCAACCAACACAACATAGTGCGGGCATAGCCCGTGCATGGGTGAGTATAAGCTACTCAGTAGGGACCCTGAGACCCCCGATGGTCTCCTAGAATCCACAATGGATATTCCACAAAGGAAAGATACAATCACGAAGTAACATCCGACACTACTTAGGTATATGCCCATACATATACCTAAGTCATCAATTCTCGTTCGGATCCAACATCCGAGCCCAAGTACAACCCAGTCCACTCAGGAAACAAAACGTAAATCCACACAGGATAGCACAACACAATCCACAAAGGAAAGAAAAATAGGATTCATCTCACACTGGTATTTACTTCTCCTGCGTGCTTGCTATGTGGTGTTTTCTGTTTAATTTACAAAGGCCATGCCTTCACTTTTTCGGGTTTTACACCTTGGTTCTAGTCACCAGCCCCTGGCCTATGGAAGGCGGGCTTGGGGTAGTCACGACACGGGCCCCGAGGATGGGTCGTGACATTGGTAGGGATGCTTCCCAACCCACATCATAGATGAACCAAGTGTCTTCAGGTGATATTTAATATGATGTGAAATGTATGGAAGGGATGAGAGCACAAAACATTCGACATTGGGGAGTGATATTGGAAAACCAGTGGGGAAGCTGTAGTGAGGTTCCTGTATTTGTTATTATCTCAATGATATATTAAAATATTGGATGTGTGATTTAGTGAAATATCCATAGTGATGTCAGGATTGGTTTTTTGATATATTTATGTTCTTTTTGTTTCTACTGTTTGTCTACTGGCACATCTTCATGCTGTTTTAACATGTTCACTTGGGACCTTGGTCATGTACCTACTCAGAATACATGTATGCTCACCCAATGTATATAAACTATTTTTTTAGGTTTCTAGGAGGAATTTATAGATCGATCTTGAATTTTTTATCTTGTTTTAGGAGTTACTACTTATTCATTTCCATATACTTTTATTTTTGTATATTTGGATACTTTTTTATGTATCCATTTAGTTTATTCATGCATTATGTAACACCCCAAGGTTATGAAAATAAATATAGAATACAATTTTATAATCTAACCATTAAACACAACGTTTTCTCTTCTATGTTTTGAATTTCAAGAAATGGCCATCTAGAGTTGTGTTCAGTAAGTCATTTGGAAACTGATAGACCAAACTTGATTTTTGGTTAATAGTAACATACCCTTATGATAGTAAAATTAATAGTAATATGAATAGTAATATGACCCTTATGAATAGTAAATAATAATATTATTTTATTTTCTTAAGGACATAAGATAATGAGATCTTAATTAGTTTTTCAAGGAGAAATAAAAGTAATTGCACATTAAGATTGTTATTTTTCAAATTAACTATGAACTTATTTAAAAATTAAATTAATAATATTTAGAAAATTATTTTTGAAAAATGGATTTCACTTTTGAATTATACACATCGAAAAATGGTAGGGGTGAATTTTTTGGGAATTTTCTAAAATACATGAATTTTTCATTAATAGTAAAAATACAGTTTTGAGTTTTCGGTATTTTAATGACATCATAATAATGTAATAAATAAATATAAAAGTATGGGTGACATGGGTATAGTAACTTATGCATGACGTGTCCCAAGTGGCTTAAACCATTGGAAAATACCATGGGCAAGCCCACGGTTTGGCAAAAACCACTAATGATGTGTCCCTTTGAAATTATTAAAACATTACCTATCTTTTTCTATAAATACCCACTCATCCATTCGTTTTCTATCATTCCAAATCCCTCTTCCTATAATATATGGTGGTTTTACCTCTCTAGGAGTCCTCCCAAGGTGTCCATAATCCCCAATGGTCCCATCCTTCAAGATCTAGGAGTTATTCTACATGGTAAGGAAATCCTTCATTTTCTTCATTAAGTCGACACTTCTTTTATGTTAGCTATTTGAAATTCCATTATCATATGTTGGGGTTTGATTTTATTTATACTTCTTACTGTCCTTTTGATTTAAATATTATGAGATACCATTTTTGTTCTCATAATTTGATTTTATGAAATTCTAAGTGACTTCGTTACGCTGCCGAATTCTCATAAGGGATCTCTTAACTTTTCTTTATTTTCAAGTTCATCTATTTTATTTTTATATCTGAATCTCCACTGTCCAAATGATCATGATAACAACATTAAAATATTTATACTATATTTATATCATGTTAATGGAAGAACGATCATAAATATTCTTATTCCCTCCCTTTTATTTTTATAAACAAAATCAGCATCCATAAGGTTCTGATTTATAACCTTCGTGGACGACGAAGTTTCATTCATCAATTTATTCTTAATTACTGGTCCTGAAACCATATTCATGGTTGACCTACACTGTAATATATGTGTTATAACTTAATTAATATTCAGGAACCATAATATGCACATATAATTAAGTTATATGACCAAATTAGTTCATAATATTCCTAGTACTGCCGAATAATTAAAGTGGTTGTCATATAATGATTCATCCTCATTCCATGATACCAAATGATAGAAATGACCATTACCAATTATTTATGTTTATAAATAATATATAATTCCAATCCTGGAGACTTATAACCTTTTTACATGAACTCCACTACTTAAAAACAAGTGAAATGATTATAAAAATAATGAAAACAAACACCCCGGAACAATGAAATTCAATATAATAACTTGTCAATAAAGATTTAAATGAACTAACCAGAATTATGGTAAACTAAGTACATGTATAATATGTTCTTAAATAAGTAATTAACAAGTATAATTTCATATCACAGGAGCTTAAGTATGATAGTAGAACACGTTTGGAGTTAAGGTAAGGCTTTTTCCACCAGAACTTACATTTTTCATTCGGGATACATTCATTGTATAATTACCTCAATGAAATTCTAATGTATTGGAATTTACTCCTCATATATTCTGTTTGAGTATCATATATATGTTTATAAACCAGATACCTTCCTTATTTTATGGATAGTTACACGTTTTAAAAGGAACATTCAAAATTGTTTCCAAAATACAAGCCCGGTTCAAGGGAATTTCTCAAATTCTTACCTATTTTCAAGGGCACTCTATAATATGTTTTTGAAAACCATTATATTTATAAAATAACTCATTTTATTATGAAAATACTATCTTACTTAAATTCTAGTTTTATACAATTATTTTTCCAAAAGAACTCTTCTTTTCAAAATAAAGGAGTATTTATCTCCAGAATTGCTTAATGATTTTATAAGAGTGTTTTCATCTAATTAGACATTGTTATTGATTCCATGGTATTATTGGGTTTAATCATTTATGGATTAATCTTCCATATTTTATTTAATGGTTTATTACTAACTCTATTGTGGATGATCTATCATAAAACCATTCACCATATTACTCGGAATTGTTAGTGATTTATGTTTAATGATTGGGTAGAGATAGTTACATTTCATATGATAGTTTCAATATGAATGTATTTGTTGTTTATGTTTCTCCATTCTCATATGAGGAAGTAATTGGACTTATTATGTGATGGTTGGGTCCCGCTATAGCCCCTAGATGCATCGTTAGGTCTCATGAGACAAACAGACGTGGAAATGGCCGAGGCATTTCCCAATGTGATATGGATTTTGGACGAGGCCTTAATCACTAGATGTCTTGGCCGAGGCCATGAAAAATTGATCCAAAATGACTGGAATATGCACTTCTCTCATTATGATGATAGTATTTGAAGTTCATGTGGTTATTCTACTAGTATAATACCCATGATTATGTTTAATTATGGCATTATTTATTCAGCTCATATTTCTACCATAATGTGTTCAAGTTTATTATTAGAGGCATGTGTTTCCAATTATTCACCATGTCTAATGTTTATATTATCTTCCGTTGTATTTCTTAATCTTACTGAGCGTTTGAGCTCACCCATTTTTTATCTTTTATTTTCTCAAGACATGAAGAAGTAATTTATGAATGACTTGCAAGCATAATCTAGGAGACGTGATGTTTATTGTGGAATAAAATAGTGTTTTGTTTCCCTTCATGTTGTAATGATAAAATTATGTATGTAATTTGTTTCCAATAATACTAAACTACTCAGTCTTTTGGGATTCATATTCCTTGTATGTATTCCAACGTAATCAAATAAAGAACCATCTCTAGGAAACTGGGGTCGGGTCCTTACAGTTGGTATCAGAGGATATTTAGTAGAAAAATTGGAAACTAGATTTAGAAAGCATAGAATTTGGTAAGAGTCCCTAAGTTAGTCTTTTAGGATATATATACAATATTTTCCTGGTATTTTTTTAAGGAATATATTATGTGGATATTTAAAACAATACATCCTTGTCTGGATACGATCAGGTAGAGGCGGCTCTGACACAAATGTATCTAGGGGTAAAATCTGAAAACACCGCTTTGAGCTAGACTCGAACGGGAAATGATGCACGACAACAGGCCTTGATTCACTCTTGGTTATGAAACTCCCAGGGGATATGCTTAGGATAATTCACATTTTCTTTACAATCCATTATGAATGAGTTTAATGTAAATATTTCTCAAAGAAACCATATTTGTGAATATTGGATTAGCCATGCATAGGATCTCAATTTTTTTTTCTGAGTATTTTTAAGTTAATATTATACATTATGACTCATAACCTAATATAGTGTATTCCATTATCTAGATATGGAACCTAGTGGAAATAATGGATACCAAACGAATTCATGTGTTCCCTATAGGGATTTTCTTCCGACGCAAGATAATGATGTTAGCTCTGATGTTGTGACTGGTGCTGAGCAACTTATAACTATACTAGGACAACTTACTCAAGTTATGAGTAATAACCTTACCCGTATGGAGCATCCAGATCCACCTCGTGGAGGAGCCATGATAGATCACTTTATGCGACAACATCCTCCATCATTCAACGGGACTACAAACCCATTTGTAGCAGAGCATTGGATATGTTCCCTTGAGAAGATATTTCTCACTTTGGGATGTAATGAAAGAGAGAAGGTTGTCATGGCAGTATATCATCTATCATGAGATGAAGATCAGTGGTGGTCATTATTTCAAAACACAATGGAGAAGGAAGAGAATGAAATAACTGTGGGTGAGGAATGGAATGTTCAAATAGTGGACGTACCGATTTTGAGAGAATATGTTGATGTGTTTCCCAAAAATTTACCCAGACATCCTCCAGAACAAGAAATTGAGTTTTCCATTGATTTAATTCCTAGTTCAAAGCCCATATCGTTGACCCCTTGTAGAATGGCCACTGTGGAATTAGTGTAACTAAAGAAACAACTAGGAGAATTGGGTAATAATGGATTTATTCACTCTAGTGTTTCACCATGGGGATCCCCTGTCCTTTTTGTTAAGAAGAAAGATGGATCTATGAGGTTATGTATTGACTACAGGGAGATCAATGTTATAACAATAAAGAAAAAGTAACCTCTACCTCGCATTGATGATTTATTTGACCAACTGCATGGAGCTCAATACTTTTCGACGATTGATCATTGATCTGGATATCATCAGTTGCGTGTGATGAAGGAAGATATTCCAATGAAAGCATTTCAAACAAGGTATGGGCATTACGAGTTTACAGTAATGCCTTTTGGATTGACTAATTCACCCTATGTCTTCAAGGATCTAATAAACATAGTTTTCAAGGAATATATCGATGATTTTGTTGTGTTATTTATTAATGATATCTTGGTATACTCCAAAAGCTACGAAGATCATTAAAATCACTTGCGCATTATCCTGAAGACTCTTAGAAGACATGAATTATATGAGAAGTTTAGCAAGTGTGAATTATGGATTTAGGATATTTCTTTTCATGGACATATTGTTTATAATAATGGAATCCTAGTTGATCCTACAAAGACATAGACAAGCCAAGATTGGCCCACGCCAACAAACATAACCGAGTACACAGTTTTATTGGCTTAGCAGGTTATTATTGGTGTTTTGTAGAGAATTTTTCCCAACAGGATAACCCAGTAACGAAGCTCACACGTAAAGGGGTTAAATTTGATTGGACAAAAGATTGTGAATAATGTTTCGAGGAACTGAAGAGATGATTAGTCAATGCTCCTATATTGACTATACCATAGGGGAATTAAGGGTTTGTTATTTATAGTGATGATTCAATGAAAGGACTTGGTTGTGTCCTTATGCAAGATGATAGGGTTATTGCTTATGCATCATGACAACTAAAAATTCATGAGAAAAATTATCCTACTCCTGATCTTGAGTTAGCTGCTGTAATATTTACTTTGAAGATATGGAGCCATTATCTCTATGGTATAAAATGTGAGATTTATACTAATCACAAGATTTTGAAGTATATTTTCTCACTGAAAGAACTCAACATGAGGAAAATTAGATGGCTTGAACTACTCAAGGATTATGATTGCATGATACACTACATCCTAGGGAAGGAAAATAAGGTGGAAGATGTTTTGAGTAGAAATGATCAGGGAGTTTTAAACAAGATGAGAGTTGAAAGGGATCCTATTTTCTTGGATCTAGTAAAGATGGACATGGGAATAACCATGGAAGGTGAAACATCAATGCTTTTTCAAATGGTTTCCAAACCATATTTACTAAAAAGGATAAAATGTTCTCAGGATAATGATGAGGATTTTCAAAAGAAGATTACAGCAGTGAATGGTGGGAGATTGAGTGACTTCGTATATGAAGATGGAATTTTGAAATTTGGGAAGATACATTGTGTTCCAGATACACCTGATCTAAAAATGGAATTGTTAGATGATGCTCATAGTTCCAATTTCTCTATACACCCTGGTAGCACTAAGATGTATAGATATTTGAAGGAACGTTTTTGGTGGGATAACATGAAGAGGGAGATTTAAGATTTTGTGTCAAGATGTATGGTTTGTGAACAAGTGAAACCTGGAAGGCAACAACCTGGAGGAGTATTTCAACCTCTTCCCATACCTGAGTGGAAATGGGATAATATCATCATGGAATTTGTCATGGGACTACCAAAGACTCCTAAAAGGAACAATGCAATATGGGTCATTTTTCATCGTCTTACCAAATCAGCACATTTTCTTGCTATATGAGAAGATCTACCACTTGAACGCCGAGCAAGAATATATATTAATGAAGTTTTGAGACTTAATGGAGTAACCATATCGATTGTTTCTGATCATGATCCATGTTTTACATCAAGATTCTGGAAAATTCTTCAGAAGGCCCTAGATACTGATCTTCGTTTGACCACTTCCTACCACCCACAAACTGTTGGACAATCAGAACAGACTATTCAAACATTGGAAGACAAGGTGAGGTCTTTTTCACTTGATTTTCAAAGAACTTGGGGTCAGTATTGACCTCTCGTATAATTTTCCTACAACAATAGTTTCCATTCAAGTATACAAATGGCACCCTATGAAACATTATATGAGATACGATGTCATACACCAACTTGTTGGGATAATGTTGGTGAAAGAAAGCTCGTGGGCCCAGAACTTGTTGAAGAAACAATGGAAAAGGTGAAGATTATCCAGAACCATATAAAAATAGCTCAAAGTAGGCAAAAGAGATATACAGATAACTGAAGGAAGGATTTGGAGTTTCAAGAAGGTGATCATGTCTTCTTAAAGGTATCTCCATGGAAGGGTATTATATGATTCAGTAAGAAGGGGATGTTAAGTCCCAGGTACATCGGACCTTCTGAAATTCTGGACCGAAATGGATCCATAGCTTACCGTTTGGCAATGCTGCCAAGTCTCTTCAGGGTTCACAATGTGTTCGACGTGTCAATGTTAAGAAAGTACAAGCGAGACCCAACACATGTACTCACTTATGGAGAAGTGGAACTTGAGCCTGATCTATCTTACTATGAAGATCCTATCAAGATTCTTGATACTAGAGAACAAGTATTGAGAAATCAGATGACTCGTCTAGTGAAGGTTCTATGGAGGAATCATAAGATGGAGGAAGCAACATGGGAGCCCGAGGAGCTTATGCTAAAGACATACCCGAATATTTTTAGGTAATATTCTGTGAATTTCGAGGATGAAATTTTTGTACGGAGGGGAGAATGTAAGACCCCAAGGTTTGGAAAATAAATATAGAATGCAATTTTATAATCTAATTATTAAACACAACTTTGTCTCTTCTATGTTTTGAATTTTAAGAAATGGTCATCTAGAGTTGTGCTCAGTAAGTCATTTGGAATCTGATAGAACAAACTTGATTTTTGGTGAATAGTAACATACACTTATGAATAGTAATATGAATAGTAATATGAGCCTTATGAATAGTAAATAATAATACTATTTTATTTTCTTAAGCCAATAAGGTAATATGATCTTAATTAGTTTTTCAAAGAGAAATAAGACTAATTTAACTTTAAGATTGTTATTTTTTGAATTAACTATGACCATATTTAAAAATTAAATGTATAATATTTATAAAATTATTTTTGAAAAACGGATATCACTTATGAATTCTACACGTCAAAAAATAGTAGGGGTGAATTTTTTTGGATTTTTCTAAAATACATGAATTGTGTATGAATAGTAAAAATATAGTATTGAGTTTTCGGTAGTTTAATGACATCATAATAATGTAATAAATAAATATAAAAGTATGGTCGACTTAGGTATAGTATCATATGACATGAGGTGTCCCAAGTGGCTTAAATCATGGGAAAATACCATGGGAAAGCCCATGGTTTGGAAAAAAACCACTAATGAGGTGTCCCTTTGAAATTATTAAAAAATTACCTCTTTTTTTCTATAAATACCTACTCATCCGTTCATTTTCTTTCATTAAAAATCCCTCATCCTCGATGATCTGACGGTTTTACCTCTCTATGAGTCCTCCCAAGGTGTCCCTATGCCCCCAAGGTCTCATCCATAAAGATCTAGGATTTATTTTACAAGGTAAGGGAATCCTTCATTCTCTTCTTTAAGTCGACACTTCTTTTATGTTAACAATTTGACATTCATTTTTCATATGTTAGGGTTACATTTTATTTATTATTCTTACTATCCGTTTGATTTCAATATGATGAGATACCATTTTTGTTCTCATCTTTTGATTTTATGAAATTCTAAGTGACACCGTTAGGTTGCCGAATTTTCATAAGGGATCTCTTAACTTTTATTTATTTTTAAGTTCATCTCTTTTATTTTTATCTCCTCACCTCCTCTGTCCAAATGATCATGATAACCCTAGTAACATCTTTATACTGGATTTATATAATGGAAATGGAATAACTATCATAAATATTCATATTCTCTCCCTTTTATTTTTATAAACTAAATCGACGTCCATAAGGTTCTGATTTATAACCTTCGTGGATGACGAAGTTTCGTTCCCCAATTTCTTCTTCATTACTAGTCATGAAACCTTATTCATGGTTTAAATAGACTATAATATATGTTTTATAACCTAATTAACATTCAGTGACCATAATATGTACATATAATTAAGTTATATGACCAAAGTAGTTCATAATATTCCAAATACCGCCGAATAATCAAAGTGGTTGTCATCTAATGATTCATCCTCATTCCATGTAACCAAAAGATATATATTACCATTAACAATTATTTATGTTCATAAATAATATATAATCCCAATCCTAGAGATTTATAACCTCTTTACATCAACTCCACTACTTAAAAACAAGTGAACCGATAATAAAAATAATGAAAACGAACACCCGAGAACAATGAAATTAAATATAATAACTTGTCAATAAAGACATAAATGAACTGACCAGAATTATGGTAAACTAAATACATGTGTAATCGGTTTTGAAATAATTTATTAAAAAGTATAATTTCATATCCATGGAGCTTAAGTATGAGAGAGGAACACGTTTGGAGTTAAGGTAAGGGTTTTTCCACCCGAACTTCCATTTTCATTCGGGATACTTTCATTGTCTAATTACCTCAATGAAGTTCTTATGTATTGGTATGTACTCCTCATATATTCTATTTTAGTATCATATATATGTTTACAAACCAGAATCCTTCCTTATTTTATGGATAGTTACACATTTTAAAAGGAACTTTCAAAATTGTTTCCGAAATACAAGCCCGGTTCAAGGGAATTTCTCAAATTCATACCTATTTTAAAGGGAACTCTATAATATATTTTTGGAACCATTATCTTTATAAAATCACTCATTTTATTATTAAAATAATATCTTCCTTCACTTCTGGTTTTATACAAATATTTTTCCAAAAGAACTATTCTTTTCAAAATAAAGAAGTATTTATCTCGAGAATTGCTTAATGATTTTATAGAAGCGTTTTCAAATAATTTGACACTCTTGTTGATTCCATCGTATTATTGGGTTTAATCATTTATGAATTCAACTACAATATTTGATTTAGTGGTTTATTATTAACTCTATTGTTGATGATCTATCATAAAACCATTCACCATATTACTCAGAATGGTTAGTGTTTTATGTTTAATGATTGGGGAGAAATAGTTACATTTCATATGATAGTTTCAATATGAATGTATTTGTTGTTTATGTTTATACTTGCTCATAGGAAGAATTAATTTGACTTAATTATGTGATTGTTGGGGTCTGCTATATCCCCTTGATGCATCGGTAGGTCTAATGAGACAAATAGACGTGGAATTAGCCGAGGCCTTTCCCAATGTGATATGGATTTTGGACGAGGCCTTAATCACTAGATGTCTTGGCCGAGGCCATCAAAAAATGATTCAGAATGTCAGAATATTCACTTCCCTCATCATGATTCTAGTATTTTAAGTTCATTTGGTTATTCGACTAGTAGAATACCCATGATTATGTTTTATTATGGAATTATTTTTTCAGCTCATATTTCAGCCATAACCTGTTCAAGTTCAATATTAGAGGCATGTGTTTTCAATTATTCACCATGTCTAATGTTTATATTGTCTTCCGCTATATTTCTTAATCTTACTGATCATTTGAGCTCACCCATTTCTTATGTTTCATTTTCTCAAGACATGAAGAAGTAATTTATGAATGACTTGCAAGCATAATCAAGGAGACATGATGTTTCTAGTGGAATAAAATAGTGTTTTGTTTCCCTTCATGTTGTAATGATAAAATTATGTAGGTAATTTTTTTTCCAATAATACTAAACAACTTGGTCTTTCGGGATTTTTATTCCTTGTATGTATTCCAACGTAATCAAATAAGGCACCGACTCTGGGCAACTGGGGTCAGGTCCTTACACACTATGAGATGTTTTTTGGTTTACATTTGTTTTATCTACAAGAGTTTCTTGGTAGTGATTTATCCTATCTCCAGATCTTGTTTTATATTAGAGGGTAATTACTGATATTTATAATATTTTTATACCATAAGTTCTAGTTTCCAACATGGGGCCTACTGGAGATGAGACTCGGTGGTCATTATATCTCTTCCTTCATTTAAACATATTTGGAGGGATGCGTCCTGACAGATATGTATGAATGGTTTGGTTGAAATATAGGATAGATTTTGGATTTAGACACTATGATGTTTTCGTGGGTTTGTAGGTAAAAAATGCTATTTGATATTGGTTTGTGATGTAGGTCTTGGAGACTGGCCTAGGAATGGGATATTAGGCCCTTCATGATCCAGTGTACGGACTCTAAGATAATTGAATGACTAGTTTAGGTAGACCTATTTGTATGTTAGATAACTAGGATATGTACACCCATCATGATTTATTTTTTTAATTTTTAATTTGTGTATTTTTCAAAAAAAAAATAATTAAATAAATAATATTTGAAAAATTCTTTGCAATAGAGATTTGGTTGTTCTCTTTACTTTTCAGGAATGGATTGCAGTCTTCTTCTATGAGAGGATTTGGATATTTATGTTCATAAAGCTTATTTGGTTGATCATTTTCAAATTTAACTATAGTAGGCAGATGAGGATTGGGAGAGAGCCTTGGATGCCTTTTATTGTTAGAGTTTGGGTAAGTATGAGGGGAGCATCTCAATTCTTGAAATAGAGCACTGATTAGAGGATCTAAAGATCACTTTTACTCTGATCTGAGTACAAGATGAGTTCTTGGTTCCCTTTTATATAATTTAGATGTGGGGAGCTACACATTTGTGGTGGAAACTGTTTCTTAGTGACCAAAAAACGGTAAATGTGTTATAAACATAATTTTAGAGGGAGTTCCAATCATATTTCCTATCATCAATGGAAAAGGAAACAAACAGATAAAAGACTATCTCTCTTCATTATGGGAGCTTAGGTATCAATAAGATTTTTATTAGATTCTAGACCTCCTAAAATTTTATCTAGATGATTTTCTTCATGTGGATTTTGAATGGAAATGTACATGGGAGGCTTTACACACAATGATCTTGTATGGATTCACTCTATTTATGGTACCTTTGTATTTATAGGTAAAGAAGAAAGTAGTGGTTATCGTGTATATTATTTACTTGTGATTTGATCCTTGATTGAGTGTCCATCAGTGAATCTCAAAGATAGGTATTTAGGAAGTGGTTCACTGGTGTTTAGATAGTTAGGGTTCTGACCAATGGTGAATCGACTGTGATAGAGTTGTTCTCATCCTTCTAGGATAAGTGGATTCTGAGAACATGTTGGGAGGTTTTCCATTTTCTTACTATTAATACAAGGTAAATTGGAACCATCGTTCTTATTTTCAAACTACTTAGGTAGTTTAGTATTGGTTGGGTATTTATGCCCCTTTTTAGAAGCAACAAAATTTTCCTCTAAGGCCGTTTTAGTAGTAGGGACCACCATCATTTTTCCAGAAGCTGAGAGTAGGTGGAGATAGAATAATAAATACCTGTGGGGGTCCCCATCTATATTTTCCTAGGGTAAACCATGGTCTTGGATGCCAGTATTAGAAATTTAGAGGATCTGGGCATGGTCTTATGCACGTGTTATAGGTGAAAAAGCGAGTAGAGTCATGAGTTTTTCTAGGAACGATCATTTTATCATCTACCCTAATTTATTATTTGTTTGATTAAAGAGCCTCATACTTATTCTTTTCTCATGATTTGGTCTAGGATTTGGTAATATATTTATAGAGGCTGATAGTTCCCCTATTGTTATCTACGCCAGTTAAAGGTCACGATTCTTTGTTTGATGTGTGCCAGGGATGTAGACTGGTGATGGGATAATAACAATGCATTATAGATTTATTATTATAATAGATACAACCACATGATATTATCCATATCATGTATTTTTTGTATTTCATATTTGGAATCATCTGGTACTTCGAGTGGAATGTTTTGTTTTCCTATGTGGAAGGCTAGTGAGTGGAATTCTTTGGTGAGTGGGGTTGTTAGTTGGGTGGAAGGAAAGTGGATACTGTGTTTAATAGTTGGTAGTGATATTGGTGGAATATCATGTTGAGGGTGTTCCTAAGGATGCATAGGAGTTCCTTGACATTTTCCTAGAGAAGTTTATAACACGTACCCCAGATACAATGTTGATGTTGGGATATAATTGAAGTTAGGTATGTCTCAGATTTAAGTGGATCCCTATCAGATGACACCTATGGAGTTGCATGAGTTGAGGTTGTTGGTGGATAATTTTATGTATAGGGGATTTATTTAACCCATTGTGTCTCCTTGGGGTGCTCTAGTGTTTTTACCCATAATATGGATGGTGTATTGAAGTTGTGTTTAGACTATTAAATGTTGAATAAGGTAACAATAAAGGACTACTATACTCTTACATGGATACATGATCTTTACGAATAGTTTATAAGTTCTAATTAGTTTTATAAGGTTGATCTATGGTCTAGATATTACCAGTTGTGGGTGAAGGATGACGAAATACAGAATACTACCTTCAGGTGCAGATATGGATAGTTTGAGTATGTGGTTATGTCAATCAATGTTATGAATTCACTAACCATGTTTATGGGGATCATTAACACTATGTTGTATTAATTACTATATTATTTCATCATCATATTCATCGATGATATCTTGATTTAATTGAAGTTATAGGAGGAGAATTAAAACTATCTCAGAGTTAATTTTCATGTTCTTCGACACCACCATCTATATGGAAAATTATCCAAGGGTATTTTTTTGATGTGTGAGGTGTGTTTCCCTATTCCTGTGGTGTCACAGTAGGGTGTGATAGTGAACCCATCAAAGATCGAGGTAGATTTTTCATAGGAAGAACCCACGAACAAGGAATAGGTTCATGGTTTTCTTGGTCTCACAAGATATTATTAGTAGTTTGTGTTCAATTTTTCTAATGATGTAGATCTACTTAAAGGTTTTACCCAGAAGGTTTAAGGTTTTGTGTAGACCAATCAATGTTAGTCTATGTTAAATTATCCAAAATGGAATTTGATTAGTGCCCCAGTTCCTCAACTTCTAGAGGAGGACGTGTTGTTTGAGGTTTTTTGTAACACGTCTTATCTAGTATTGGGATGTATGTTGATTCAGTAGGGAGAAATGATATCTTATGGGTCTAGGTAGTTATATCAACATGAGTGTAACTATTCCACCAATTATATGAAGTTAGTGAAATATGTGTTTGTTCTAATGTTTTCATTAAATTACCTCATTGACGAGCACTTTGTGATTTTCAAAGACCATAAGATCCTGAAATATGTTTTATCTTATTAGGATATAAATATACTCTAGAGTAAGTGGATGGAGTTTCTTCAAGATTATTATTTTGATATCTCTTTCACCCCATGAATGTGGAATGTTATTGATGATGTTTTGTATCATATGTACTAAGGGGAGGTGTTTTAATAGTCTGTAAATGTTTGAGAAAGGATGGAGGATCTTGCAATGATGTTTATTGCCCTCAGAGAGAGTATTTATCATGGTATTCTTTATTATATTATTTTTGAGTCATATTTGATACATAAGGTTTAGGATTACAAGTGGAGATACAGAAGGGGAGAGGTGATGTGTCACTGTGTTGGCCATGGTGATTCTATTGAGGGATGGTTGGAGGATGGTGAAAATTGAATATTGTTTTAAGAGAGGTTTTTCATTCTATAGGTGATGCACAATGGTGTTTTCTATGAATTTCATAGATGAGTATTAGTGGGAAATTCTGGTGAGAAAAAGATGTATTAATATTTTTGGAGAAAACATTGGAGAGCTAGGATGAAAAGCTAAGTGGCAGAGTTTGTGGTGAGGTGTCTAGTTTGTTGGCAGTTGAAATCATAGAACCATGTTTCATGAGGTTTTTTTCGGTCCTTGAATGATCATAACCAGAAATGGGAATAATTATTTATAGATTTGTGAGGATGTGAAACAGTTTTGGTGATAGTGGACCTATTGATGACGTCGGCCCATTATTTGGCGATCTGTGAGTCAAGTGTTGTGGATCTTTTAACAGGGTGGTATGTGAAGGATGTGGTTCGGCTCCATAGGATACCAAAGACCATTATCTTTGATTAGGATCCTTATTTTACATCACAATCATGGATATGATTGAACATTTTTTTGGCTCTCAGTTTCTCATTACCATTTCCGTCCATCCTTAGACAGATTGGAAGATGGAGAAGACCGTCTAGAAGATGGAGAGTTTTCTACAAGCCTTCATCCTAGACATGGAAGATCATTTGTAAGGAATTCTCCTTTAGTCAAGTTTTTAAGAAACAACAACTGCCACTCATTCTTTTTCATGGATCCATTTTGGGGGTTGTACGGGTGACCTTTCAATTCTCCATTTTTCTGGATAGAGGTTAGAGAGTCAGTAGGTCATGGTATTGATGTGTTGCAGAGCATGAGTGAAAATATGTAGTTGGTCATAGAGTGTATGATGGTAGTTTAGGACTGTCAAAAGCCAAATACTATTCATTTTTATAGGTCCTTCAAGTTATAGGATGGAGACAATGTGTTATTGAGAGTCTCTCCTCAACGTGGGAAGAAGAGATTTGGTAGTGGGAGTAAGATTTACTCCTACTTTATTGGGATCTTCGTGGTATTGGGGTTAGTTGGTGAGGTGTTTTATCAGTATTAATTTTCACCTTGGTTAGGGAGGATACAGGAAATATTCCATGCGTCTCAACTTTTTTAAAATATTCATGATGACTCCCAGATCATAGAATAGGGAGAGCTGGATATCGAGGATAATGCAACATTCATGAAGCAACTAGCACAGATCCATGATAATCGAGATAGGGTGTTACATGGATGCACCATTCCCTTGGTCTGAGTGTTTTGGTGCCATGGTTGGATAGAAGATAGTAATTAGGAGTGATTTATGTAGAATCATGGCCAGTACCTAGAGTTGTTTTTGAGTTTTTCGTTTCTATATTCTATTTTTCTTATGATATGTTGTTGAATATTGATATTTTAGGATTTTTGTTGTTTTTATTATTGTTTAATGTGTGATATGTGATAATTAATCCATCATATGTAAAAGAGAAGATGTAGTTATTAATAAAATCATGTTATAAATTTACATGATTAACACAATACGAGAAAGTTAGTGCTTCCTAAAGGTGATAATATATTGACATGGAAGATGGAATTCCCTAATTTGTATAACCAGGGCAGTGCTATGTATTGGTTGTGGTGGTGGTTGGTTTGGTCTCTGTGGAGGTTTATGTGGTTGTCTGAAAATTTGGAGCCTTGTGGAAGGTACCAGATAATGTAGTGTCATTCCTGCTAAGAGTTGGTGATGTGGTTATATAGAGATTCAGTTTTGTTGTATTTCCAATAGGAATCTTGGTTGGGTGTGTTTGTATAGTGGTAGAATTGGACTTATGGTAAGGTCCTTGATAGGTATATCATGGGGTTGTTGTTTGGATCTTTTTGTTTATGTTATTTTTGATTCTCATGGATGGAAACCATTTGAAAAGAATCTAATGTAATTGTCCGTGCCATCCAAAACCATTACTTTTCCTTTTTTTTGTGATAGGGGTGTTCTAAACGAGGTTTAGGGGGAGTTATTTGCAGTAATAGATGAACCTATATAGTGAAGGGGAATTCAAAATATTAAAGTGTGATTCACATCATTAATATGTGATTTATGACTTGTGTAGTTGGTGAGTTCATGACTTCTATACAATGGTGGAGGAGTCTGTGAAACAAATTCACATCACAAGAGGAAAATTTATGATGTTATATTAATTCAGGTTGAGGAAACATGAATTTTAGTGAAATTATAATATACATAGAATTCATGCATTTTAATGGTTTCACAGCTTTTAATAAACAAACACAATGGAATTTATTAAATGGTTATTTAATTCACACAATTAATTAGGAGACTTATAGTCTATTTACAGGCTCTGAATTCAGCCAGATACTCTTATTATGCACTCATTTTCCCTCAGAATTTAGGAAAAACCTCAGTGTTTTGTAGGATCTTCCAGCCCCTCTCCTCCAGCATTGATCCTCGGGTATTAATGGTTTATCTCTAGAGATTGGTGCTGAGTTCTTCCTCCTTCCCCATTACTTTCCTTGCATTCTTCATATGGGATCTGCTACAGTGTTGTGGTTTCAGTTCGGGGGGTGAGTTAGTCTTTGTTTTTACGATCCTTTGATGAGGTATAGGTCAATCCACCATTTCCTTGTATAGTTGTGGGATTAGGCTATTTCTTCTTAACCCAATGGTATGAAGTGCGATCAGGAGACATATTTAAGGTGGGTATCCCTATTCTCTCCATTTTTACATGATATTTGTGAGATATGTATGGTTTTACTTTCCTTTGGGTAAATAGTAAGGTTTTCATAATAGAGATAATGAATTGGATTAATTTCAATTTATGGGTATGAAGAGATATCACATGTATTTACTACATTTATATTTTTTTGGATAATATTATCCCATGTTAATGCCTTTTCGAAAATAACATTTTTTGGAATCCTTATTCTTCATGTAGATTAAATTCCTTGGGACCCTTTCTATGTTTTTGTGTGTTCACACCCAAAATAAAAGTATAATGAATATATATTTTTCTAATAATTTTTTTCCCATCTAATCTAGTGTTTTTATAATACCCATGCTAAATAAAGAAGTTATGATAAGAAATCCCTTGAATAAATGTGGAATCTAGAAGGTGTTTCTGTTGTGTGATGTTTCTTTGTTGTGTTTCCTTGTGTTGTGTGAGATGTTGTACATTAATAGAGGTGACATTATGGGATTTGGGATGCGTGAGGATACAATACAATGGTGGCATGGCATGGATGAGATGTTGTAGATGTGTTGTTACGATATGCAATGTGGTGCGTAGTTGTAGTGGTGCATGGTGGTTGTGGTTGTGTAGTGGTTGTGATGTAAGGTTGTTTTGGAGAGATATATTTGTATATGTTCAACTAAAATTATAGAGGATATGGTGTTGTGGCAATGGAAGATGTGATATGGGTGAGTTGTTGTGTATTGGTTGTGTTAGTTTCCCGATTATCCATGGAATAAATTTACATGATAAAATGTAACAAAATAGGATATTAAATGGAAAATATGGGATGGAAATATATATGCGGTAAATGGCTTAAATTAATTGAAAATTAAATAAATAGGGTTTTCAAATGTGAATGAAGATTCATGGTAATTAAAGTTAGTGTAACTTGTTATATTAGGAATGTGATTAACTTGTAAATGAAAGTGGAAAATAATGTTTGACTTGTGTAGTGGTGGTATGGTGTGTCTCATATAGTGGTGGAAGATAATGTGATGGTTGAAGTGTGGTATGGTGGAAGTGATGTGGTTTTATCAAGTGAAGTTGGAGTGAACCAATAGGTTGGGTATTGTGTGGTATCTATATATCATATATTGGATGTTATTTCTATACATTCCCCACCTATGTTGGATAACCATATAATTTATTAGTGGTTATGGGTTCTGGGTGTTTTCCCCAATATCTAGGATAGTGGTGATGCATATGGATGGCTACCCCTCTTTCCCACTTTTCCTTTAGCAGTGATGGCCTAGGTGTATTCAGGTGAGATGTGGTGTGATATTCTAAGTGTTTTAAGGAGGGTTGAGATGTGTTTAAGTAGTAATGTGTTTTGATATATGGTGGGGGTCATTCCTGATGGGAGGAGGGAAGAGGGTTGATTTCCTTCCCATTCATGATACCCTACTACCCTAATTACATGATGATATTATTTCTAATGGACCAGTTGTCTTCGGGCGAGACATGGTATGGTGATGACTAATTATAGAAATTGGTGTTATACCTTTCATGGGTAGGGGAGGTGTTGATGCATCCCATCCCACATCAGAGATGGACTCGGTGGCTTTAGGCAAGATGTGATGTGATGTGGTTGGGATGTGATGTTTACGAAAGGGATGAGAGAATAAGAAGTTTGAGGTTGAGGTGTGAGAGTGGAAAACAATGGGTAAGGGGTATTATGGGACCTTTATTTGTTATAATATTTATTCAATATTACTATATTGGATTCATGATTTTGTGAGAGAGAAATACTAAAGCTGGTATTTGTTAGTTGATCTATTTTGGTGGATTTATGTTTCTGTTTCTTATTCACTGGATCATTAGCATGTTGTTTTCACATGTTCACTTGAGACCTTGGTTATCTCCTTTAATTGTATACATGTGTGATCACCCTATGTATATAAAATATTTTTTAGGTTTCTAGAAGGAATTTGGGGACAGTTCTATAAGTTACTATCTTGGGTTAGAAGGAAATATTGTGTCTATGTCATAGACTTATCTTTTCGTATATTTGGAAACTTATGCATCAATTTACATTATTCAAGTATTGAGGGATGCTTTTTTGTTAACCTTTATTTTATTTACTGGATTTTCATTTTTTATCCTATCTCATGATCAGGTTTTCTAATTGTGGGTAATGCCTCCCACTTATGTGACATTTATACCCTCAGTTCTAGTTGCCAACCTGGTTCCTACCGGTGGCAGGACTCGGGGGTTCATTATCTAACTTCTTTAATTGTGGTATATTTGGATGGAGGGTGTCATGAAATTTTTTCCTTATATAAAACCTCTTAAATCACCCAAAATCTAGGTATTAATATAACTTAATTGAGGAGACGGAAAATATAGTCACAAAACCTTATGAATGATGGAAACTTATTTTTCTACGCACATTTAATCACCCTTTGTTCTACCTTATCATGTTGGATGAGTTTTAAATAATGGTTCTGGACCCAAGCCTATATAATTTCTATATAAGGTAGATTTTCAGTAGGATGTGGGATCTTTTGTGTACTTATATTTCATTTTATTATTATGCTGTGATTTTCGTTGTCTTAAGTTTGTTCTTTATTTATAAATTGTATAAAATCACTTTGGTTTTCCAATTTATGTTATTATTTCTTATATGATTCTTCTCCATCCCATATTTATAATTCAATACATTATTTCAATGGTGTGATTCCATTCAAATAACAATGTAGAAGATAGTTTTTTTATCTCTACAATATTGATTCAATTAGTGAAATCATGTCTTAAATTGAGAAATTTGCATGAATGGAAGGATAAAACTATCATGGGTTGATTTTATGGAGTTGAATGAGGCTATATTGGATGTTTTGTCATTAATTTTGAACCTCCAATTATTTAATTAATTTAATAGTTCCATTCAATGATTTATTTTCATATTTTCCCCCACTAATTTTAACAATTACATATTTTTGAGTGCAAATGTGATCCCTTACTATAGAGTGATCATGAAGTAATACTATAAGTAATTAGATGATTATACTTAGAATTTTATAGGGTTTAAATTGGAAAACTCTATTGGGGGGACTATCTCATTTATTTGATACTTTTTGAATTCATGATTTTAAATTTTCTCCAGAAAAAAATAAATCTAATCTATCCTTAGGAATAGCTAAACATCAATAAATATTTATTAATTGAATTAATTCAAATATTAGATTGTTTTTTCATCAAATAAATTCAATCCGAATATTTTTCCACTTCATATATAAATACCTCAATAAATATATGCACTTAGATTCAAGTTTTTGGTCTTCCTGGATTCAAAACACTAACTATGGTGCAAGAGACCGCTTCTACCTATAGGGTAAAATTGGGAGAACAAAATTTTGTTATTGTTTTTTGGGACCTAATTAATTGACTTAGAAACTCATTACATTCTCACTAAAATTTCTATATTATCACCCTTATTTCTATTATATTTTCCTCTTTCTATCAGTGCCTATAATTTTACAACAAGGATCATTAAAACTTTTTGTTAGGATTGACTATCATATGGAAGGGGAATCATGTAAACAAAGGGGACATCGACCTTTATATCATAATATTCCGGATAATATTGATCTTAAATATTATTCAAATCTAAATATGGGTTATAAAAATAACCCCATCTTAATCCTAAGTGGGAATAAAATAGGAAATCCAAATCAAGAAGCCCCTAACTTGGGGAATTCCATCAATCGAAACATGAATGAATACCTCATATCTTCCGAGACCAATGCCCCATCATGGATCAAACAAAGTACCCAATGAGAAGAAAACTATATCCTCAAACCCCATGTCTTAAACAACCTTCCCAACTTTCTTGGGATGGAGTCCAAGATTCCATACCTTCATGTCGAATAGTTTAATGAAATCATTGAGACCATGATCCAACCTCATTAAATTGCCTCTTCCAAGATAAAACTTTTCCATTATTCTGATATATATTCATCTATTAATTTTTTAAATAACATCATACTAGGATCCATATATTCCCAAGATAACTTACAAAATAATTTTTACAAAAAATAATAATACATCCCCCACCATAATATAATTACACTTAAAAATATTATTTAAAACGTTTTTGAAAAATAAGAAGATTATTTTTAAGAAACTAGGGAAAGGTTTAAATTTTCCATTAATATGGTACCTTGCCATAGGTTTTCAATCCAAAATAAGTGAGAAAATTTAATGAAGGATTAAAACTATAGAATAATCAATTCATTGACATTATGTGTAATGGGGCCTTCAAAAATAATACCACCAATGATGCTTATGAGTATCTAGAAGGTCTTGGTGACCAAAACAAAAAATGGGGACCCTCTATCTATTATGAGAAAGCTCCACAATCTTGTGTTATTAAAACAATTAGGGAGTATTAAAGCCCCAAGGATAAAATTATTTCTATATATAGGAATGGTGATGATATGGACCATATAAATGTCGATTTTGTTCAAATTAAAAACCTTTTTTACTCAATTTGTTAAAAATATGACCATATGACTGATAATTGTCCAACCATTCCTTCAATCAAGAAGGTGAATCTAGGAGGAACATCAATGAAGGTCAATACACTATGATTGAAAAATATATAGAACCCAAAAAATTTCTATCTTAGGGATAATGACTATCCTATCTTTCATTGGATGGATAATCAATAAACATATAAACCAGAAATTCCAAATCTATACCCTTAAAGTTTTTTCCAAACCATAACCAGTCTCAACTACATCCAACCCAATTCCAATAATCCTCCAATTAATTTTTATAAACCCAAGCAACAACCCACCCAAAAATATAAATATTCTCCTAGGATAAATCAACCATATCAACCTCCTATTAAATCCAATCCAAGAACATTTCATGAAAAATTGTTTTAAGTAAATGGTGAAAATGATTCTTAAGGTTTCATCATTAAAATTTGAATGGTAAATAATTAAAATTCGAAATGAATACATACCCACATAGAATTTTAATTCCTCAAATATAAAGGAAGAATGTAGTTACATGAAAACCACTCATGAAAAAAAAATCATTGACTATTTTAAGGAGTGATAAAGCCATAGAAAACCTAAAATAACTATTCCAAAATAATTCATGGATTCTAAATATCATGATAATGTTTAATAAATTCCATTATACTCTGATAAATGTATGGAGAACATAGAGGAAATAGTACCTCCCAAAACAATCCAATAATGTGTTCCATTCTATTAGTAAATGAGGTGAAAATATGAACATGAGTTGGGTGAAACTTTATGTGAGATATTATTTCATTTTAAACCCTATATTCCTCTTCTTGGTGAAATCCAAACAATGAAAGCCTGTTAAAAGTACCTTAAGTACTTGTGTATTTTAAAAAGTAAATTCTATCACAAGAAACAAAGGATCTGATTTGTGATTAATCCAATGATAAACTTAGAGATAATTTTTTTTCAAATACCATTATGATCTATAAGCCAATGATAACATTATTTAGTATGACAAGTATTGTCAGTTATGGATTGATGATCTCAAACCCACTGTGTTACTCTATAACTTGTTGATCATGGTGTTAGAGTACCCAAGTGTGTCATAAAGTATGTTTTTTCCTAAAAGATGAAAATTTTAATTTACCCTAATAAACTCATTTTTATTTACAGTTATATATGACTAGATAATAGATAAAACACCCATCATTCTTAGTCTTACCTTTATAGAAACAATCAAATTAGTCATCTGATTTAGGAATGGGAACATGAAACTAACCTTCACAAGCACAATCCTTGATATCAATATATATAATATATGTAAAAAAATTGGGGATTATGGGGAGATTAATGAGAAGAATTGGATATGTAGTGTTTAAATTAGACGTGAGGAACACATAAGATTTGTTAAAGGAATTTTAATTTAATATGTGGTTAATTTTCTTTATTCCAATGAGGGAAATTTTTCTTATTAGCTTGATGTTATTAAATATAGTTCCATTTCTTATTTTTAGGACCCCCAATCATTGAACCCCTATGATAAATCCTGATTTTTGAGTTTTTATCCATTTTATAAACTTTATTAGAAATTTTAGAGGTTAAATAATGTGATCTAAAAGACTCAATTCTTCCTAGAATTATAGAAGATACAATTGTATCTGATTCCAATTACAAATATTACACATGTGATTTTATACTCCAAACATATATTAAATTTCTCACCTTCCTTGATCAAGTATGAATCTATACGTTATAACCAAAACCTTTATTTTTTCAATTCTTCTTCTCAAAAATATAACAAAGATAAAATGATTTGTGATGTTTTAAACATGAATAAGAAATAAATTTGATCAACCCTTTCCTTTATTCTTAAGATTATCCCACTCACTAAGATGCATAGAATTGTTCTTGAATCATATTATAAACCTTCCTTATAACCTCAAAGGATAATCAATCCCAATATAAAATAATTCATTCAAAAGGAAATCATTAAGAAGCTGAATGTGTAGTTGGGGTATGGCTTAGTTGTATGAACCATGTAATATTACATGAAAAATGGGGGTTTAATCCCCATTAGGTGCATGTACTATACCATTACTATAGAGACTGTAGCAGTGAGGACTGTAGCAGCGATGGGTACTGTAGTAGTGGTATGACACTGTAGCGGTGGCAGAACACTGTAGTAGTGGTGGGTACTGTGCAAGAACTATAGTAGGTGGGTATTGTAGTAGTACTATTCATAGAATGGGCATTGGGCCTACATGCCATGTAATTGGATATATGCCCACGAGGCCATTGAGATATTTAATTGGTCTCCCTCTACCTAGTTAAAAAAGGTCTTTTATTTGATTTAATATTAAATGATGCTTTGGCCCCAACCTTAAAAATTAAGATGTTAAATGATGTAATTAGGTAAGTTGGGGGTCTATGTAGAATTAATGACATTAAACTGTGGAATTTATAGGACGAAACTAAAAATATATATATCATGTTTTCAATCCATTTAATTAACATATTACTTTTTTCTTTAATTACTAATTTTTTTATTGTTTTTTGTTAAGGAAATCACTTAGGGTTTCCATGGGGCTCTAATATTTTGTGTGTGTGATATTTAGTATCTAAATAATTTTAATAATTTTAATTCAACCACACTACTTATAGAGTTAAAAACCAATCCCCAACTATCCATGGGGTCTCTATATGTGACATAGATTTGTAATGATGAATTTATTAAATTTGTGTCATATTCTTCAAATGAGTAGATTTTTATGAATGATTTTATTCTAAATTTCATTTTTAAACTTCTATCTTAAAAATTATTTAAATTATAAACATTCTATTCCCTTATCTTTTAACACCACTAGTTGTGAAATTCTATGTTTGGGGAGTGAAAATTTGAGATTTTGTGATTTTTTTAAAAAAAAATCCTGTTTTATAGAAAATTTAATTTTTTTATCTTGTAATTTGTAATGTACATTTTAAAACATTAAAAATTAATTTAAAATTACTTTTCATGATTTTTTTTATCTTTATCAAATTTTAATTTCATAACAGTAGTTTTGGTAAGCATGGTTGTCCAAAATTATTTTCACCTTTTACATTATTATAAATTTATTCAAAATTTTATAATGCACATACTTTGGATTTTGGGGTGTGGTTATGTATTCTTAGGATCCATTATTTATAGAATAGAATTTGGCATCAGCTTAAATTTAATTTCAGTATCCAAAATAATAGTAAAAAAAATAAAAAAATATTATAATGAACATATTGGGATTTTTTTTGAATATATTACATGTCATTCAACAGTTGGGAATAATGACCTAATTGTTTCTTTACCAAGAGTTTTACATTATATATAACAACCCTACTATTTATTTCACATTAATACTTGATTTATTATGTAAGACTACACTTAATAATACCTATATGATCGATAAATCTAGTGTCTTTGAGAATTATGTACATAACATAACATCTTGAACATGGGATAAAACAATATTATTAAAAATATCCTTAACATGCTTTATTTAAAACTTCATTAACATGCTCAAAATAATCATTTGAACTTAAAATTGTATGGGATAAACTCCGGAAATACATTAGAAAAGTGTGAGCAATAAATTATAGTAATTGAATAAAGATGGAATAACTAAAACATGTTAGACAATAGGCATATCAATGATAAAAAAAGGAACATGAATAACAAGGCATGATATAGGATGCAAATCATAATATGGGAAATGTGGAAGCAACTTAAAAACTGAATCATAAACATAGGTCAAGGATAAAAAATCAAGACATCATGGTGGAAAAAGTACCATAAAGGAATCATGTACACCCATGTCCCAACAGGACGTATCATGATACTAAACATTACCCAGTTCATTGGAGTGATATCTGGGTGCACCAATCATAATTGTCACATCCTCATGCTTAAGTGTGCCTCACACATCATACAACATGGATCCATTCATCAAAGAAATTTATTCCATGATCAAAGAGTGTTGAATACACATATTTACGTCCCTAATAAAAAAGTATATGTGCAATATTTTGAATACCCTTTATAGGAAATTGGTATGGTATTCATTACACAATTGTTTTGGCATGGAAAATTGGAGTGAAATTTAAGCTATATAAAGGCGTTACTCAAAAACACATAATTTATAAGATAAAAGTGGGTATATAATTATTTTTATATAAAATTATAAGTAATAGGGACATGTAAAAGCATATACAATCATTATAAATTTTCAAATAGAAGGCATAAGGTAAGGTAGAAACATGAATAGAGAAAAGAACCCTTATGAAATTTCAGCATAATAACGGATTAGGTAACGGTCTAAATGTGAGAGGATAAATTATCCCTCCTTAAAATAAAATAAAATAAAATAAACATTAATGTAATTATTTTAAATTAATGAAAATATACCCATTTTAAATTACAAGAACTAATTTCAAAGAAATATTTTGAATTTGAAAGGACGAATGAAAGGTGAAGATCCCTTACTTTAGTGTGTGACTTAAAAATCTTGGGAGGGAATTATTAAGAGAATACGGAACCTTGGGAGGACTCTAGAGAGTGGAGGTAATAATATGGATGTGCTCTAATGAGTTTAATGAAGATAAATAGGAGCATGGGTGGGTTTATATATGAAAATAGGTGGATTTTGTTTTATTATTTTGGTTTTGGAAACTACCTGATAAAATATCCAAAACCACAAACCATAAAATGGGTTATTATAAAGGGGATTGGTTTTTATTATTTTATAAGTCAAAGGGCTGAAAATATTAAAATATTATTCTTGGGGATGGGGATGTGAGTCACACTCTAAAAGGAATGATTTTTAAACCTTCACAAATATTATAAATCTTGGTGGATTCATAATTGATTTAGAAAATAAATAAAATAAAATTAAGATCATATTATTTTAAAGGGAAAACATATATTTGTTCATGTATCCCATTTATAGTAATTATTACATCACTTTTGGGTCATTATGATGCAATAACACACATAGTATATTTATACTATATTTAATTTTTACCGGAAATTTTGACATGCAATAAATTATGAAAAATTAACCATTGTATAATTTAGACATTATGATTCAAAAAATAATATTTATTTTATCTAGGTAGTTTTATGAATATTTGAGTTTTCACTTTTATAATAATAAACAAAATTTATTGAAAATGAAGGGTTTTTAAAAATAACAGTTTTCAATCCCTTATAAAAAGTACATTTGAATTCATAAAAATTATATGAACATTTATATTTATTAAATATTAAATTATAATGATATTTTCTTAAAATATTATTTAATTTAATAAATCCATTAATTTATCAAAATAAATTCTTTAATTTAATTTGAATATAACCCAAGAATATTATTTGTGCTTTATTATATCAAAATAAAAATCATTTATAATGTACTGATAATATGATTAAAATGTAATCATTATCTTGTAAAAAATAATTCACATACTCATAATTCTAGGTTCTTGATACATATCTATTTAGTACACTAGAAAAGGCCCTATGAGTAAGGTTTGTGATGGTTGGACTTTCATGGGGTGGTTCAACGAACGTAGTTTGGCTCGCGATCTTGATGATTTTGAACTTACCCTATAAATGGTTTCGATTATGAATAAGTTGTTGGATCTAACATTATTCTTGGTCAAGGGAAAATCCTAGAGACACTATCACCCTTGGATGCTCTGAGAAATGGGATTTATAGTGTATGATCCTTCTGGCTGAAGCCACCAATTCTTTCTTCTAAGTCGGTTGGATTGTTAAAAACCTATATTTATACTAATCATGTGATCACTGTGAAGGTTTCAGGTGTAACAGAAGCTCATGGGTGGATGTTCCCACTTGGATTTTTTGTCATTATCAATGATCAATCTGGGATCAACACGATGATAAATTTTAGACTCCATAGATCCAATCACAGAAATTTACAAAGACGAAGAATAGTCCTAGAACCGCAAAGGGGGATCATCACATGTTTATTATAATTAGTTTAATTAATTTATAAGAAATAACTTTTTTGGAATTCTTTCTTCGTTGATATTTATGATCACGCTCCGATTCGATTCATCATTACATCGTAGAAGCCAAGTGTAGACTTCCTTTAGCAGTTATCCACACGTGCACCACATATATCTGAACATCGTCAAAGGAGTCTCCGGGTGCTAGCATGGAGAAACCTTTGCTTGCATTGTCTGCCTTAGACCACGTTGATCTGATGGGGGAGGATCTCTCTCTTGGTCTTGAGAGCGTTCTTGGAGGAAGGAGTTCTTTCGGCCTTGAGAGAACTCTCCAAAATTGTTGTGCACAATGATTGGGGAAAAGTGTTGGGGTTGTGAGGATAATTATTATCGGGTTTGAGGTTATAGAGTTATGACAATAAATAAACGCGTTACACATTTTATTTATTTCATTAACTATTATTGAAAACCCCCATGTCGGATCATTAATTCCTTGACATGCTCCCACATAGATTATAATAAATATCATTTAATAAAACAATATTATTTCCTCAAAATCCTGATTGGAAAAACTACACAGCGTGTAATCATAAATACACGACATGTACTTATTTTCCAAAAATAAAACTACACAGCGTGTAATCATTAATACAAGGTGTGTAATTGTTTTAAATTCCATTTCAAAATTGAAAACTACATGGCATGTAATCATTTATACACGATGTGTACTTGTTTTCATTTAATTCATCCTCCATCATTAAAATGATTTAGGATTCCTTGAATAATTATTAAACCATTTATGTGAATAATCTTTATTATACTTGAGATACTTGGATACACTTAGTGTGTGACCCTCTGGGCCTCTTTCTCGTTGGAATTAGGCTGGCTTGCCTGAAGTCCAAGATTAATCTCTAGAAACGGGTCAAGGAACCCAAGAGAAAGAAGTTGACACCACATTGATGTGTCAACTCATACTAATGCTTACTATGTAATTTAATCCCTTTGTCTCAATATCTCATCAAGCAGGTTTAATGGTAGTGTCATAAACCTATATGCTTGATCTGTCTTTCTTTCACTTCCAGAAATAAACTCGTCGTGATAGCATGGCCATGGAATTTGTGTGACAGTTCTATTTCAATCAAAGGGCCCGAGATATCAACTTCTATAAATTTGGAATTATCAATTCCTTCCTCGACCAATCCATTAAAAACATGTCATTCGTGATGAACCCAATGTACCATACTTCCTTCCAACTGTCTTTATAACGGTTTTTGTCAGAAAATCTAAGTGTGCGAGTCATGACATGATTTAATGACAATCTTCTAGTCTAAGGACCATTAAAAATGATCGTAGATAGAAATTTCCGATTACACCAATACATGCAGAATTACTACTGGAGGGTCTATTCTAATAATCTCCCATATTGGAGATTACCAAGTGAGAATTCCATGAGAGATAGTCACGTCTTCTTACGAGTACTTGCACATGAAAACCTCTATACTGCGTGCCCTATCATAGTATGTCATCCAACCATAGATCTTTATTTAAAAATATTGTTATAGAATTTCAAGTTTCTTATCATAACAAGGATCTTACATGACCTTATTAATGCCACAAATATTCTAGGACATTATTATATTATTGTAATGTAGAACAATGAACAAAATATAATAAGTGTACATTCACGTAATCAAAGTACTAACAGTTGGTTCTCAGGACACCAACTCTAAAAAACTCCCACTTGGACTAGATCCAACAGCCTATGACTTTTAGTCTGCTAGACATCACATGATGTTCATGTTTCTGCTGAGTCAAGGCTTTAGTCAAGGGGTCTGCCACATTGTATTTTGTGGAAATACTGCTCACTGCAACTTCACCTCTCTGATAAAAATCCCTCAAGAGATGATACTTTCGAAGTATGTGCTTTGTCTTCTGATGTGACCTTGGATCTTTTTCAAGTGCCACTACTACAGTATTATCACAATTGAGTGTGATAGGATCTTTACTACTAGGTACTACATCCCGCTCTTTGACAAAGCTTCGTATCTATACTACTTCGTTAAATTCCTTTGAAGTTTTGATATACTCAGACTCTACTGTAGAATATGCGACCACAATTTGTTTTGAGCTCTTCGACCTCACTACAACTCCATTAAATGTGACGATGTATCCAGTATGGTACTTCATGTCATCTTGATCAGTTTGGAAACTAGCATTTACATGTCCTCTAATGACTTGTTCCTCATTGCATCCATAAAACTGGAATATATCCCTAGTACACCTTAGATAATTAATGATAGTCTTGACTGCCATCCAATTCATGTCTCCTGGATCATCTTGATATCTTCCTACCACACTTAAATGCATAAGCAACATCTATCCTTGTACATAGAAGAGCATACATGACTGAACCAATCGTGGATGCATAAGGGATCCTTTCTATTTTATTTCCTTCCTCATGTGTCTGAGGACACATCTTCTTGGATAGATGAATGCTATGTGACACTAGAACAATCCCCTATTGGGATGTTCCATACTGAATATCTTCAGTATCTTTTCAATGTATGTACTTTGACTTAGGCCCAACATTCTCTTGGGTATTTCACGATAGATCTTGATCACAAGAATATATGCTGCCTCACCCAAGTCTTTCATAGAGAAGCATTTATCCAACCGTGCCTTAACTGACTGTAAGACAGGTACTTAGTTTCTAATTAGTAATATGTCATCAACATATACTATTTGGAAAACGACTGTACTTCCACTAAACCTTTTGTAGAAACATGTCTCACATTCATTCTTAACAAATCCAAATTCCATTATGACATCATAAAAATGAATGTTCCATAATCTTGATGCTTTCTTTAATCCATAAATGGATTTATGCAACTTGCATACCTTGTTGGAATTTTTTGGAGTCACAAACCCTTCAGGCTATGTCATGTAGACATGTTCCTAAAGGTTCCCGTTAAGGAATGCTGTTTTGAAATCCATTTTTCAAATTTCATAGTAATGGTAAGAGGCAATGGCCAATAGGATTCTGATGGATTTCAGCATCGTAACCGGTCAAAAGGTTTCTTCATAGTCAATTCCTTGACACTATCTAAAACCTTTTGCAACCATTCATGCCTTATAGGTGCTGACTTGTCCCTCTATGTCCATTTTCTTCTTGAATACCCATTTATTACCAATAGTCTTTCCATTAACTGGAGGATCTACCAAAATCCATACCTGGTTTTGGTACATGGAATCTATTTTAAAATCCATGGCTTCTTTCCACATAGAAACATCTGTGGCTTCAACTACATCCTTGTAGGTAAGAGGATCATCATTGTCAACCAATAACGATTCGCCATCCTCAGTGACAAAAAAACCATATTTTTTTGGTTCTCTCACCTCTCTCATTATCCTATGCAGTTCTTCTGTCTCTGGAACATATTGTTCTTTCAAGAGTCTTTTTGGGATTTTTTTGTACCAACTCTTGTATATCTTGATCCTTGACTTCATCGAAGTCTATCTCGCTCCCACTATCTCTTTTAGAGATGTGATCCCTCTCAAGTAATATGTCGTGTCTTTCCACTGTAACCTTTTTATCTGAGGGGTTGTATAGGTAATATCCCCTGGTTTCCTTGGGATATCCTATAAAGATACACTTTGTGTGTCAGGGTGCAATTTTGTTACCTGAAGAGGCCTTAACAAATGCTTCAGTACCACACACATGTAAATTTGATAACATGGCTTTTCATCCACTCCATAACTCGTATGGAATACCATTTTTCAATTTAGTTGGTACTTCGTTTAGTATGTGTGATGTAGTTTGTAATGAAAATCCCCAAAAGGATAATGGAAGACTCGCATGACTCATCATTGATCTCACCATGTGCAACAAGGAGCGGTTCCTCCTTTCACTTACACCATTCCACTGAGGCGTGTAAGGGGGAGTGAGTTGAGATAGAATCCCAAACTCCCATAAGAAATAAATGATGTCCTAATTATGATATTATCCTCCTCTATCTGAGCGAAGTTTCTTAATCTTCTTACCAAGATGCTTCTCAACTTCATTCTTATATTCTTTGAACCGATCAAAAGAACATGACTTATACCTCATTAAATAAATATATTCATATCTACTAAAATCATCAGTTAAAGTTATGAAGAACAAGAACCCACCCCTTTCTTCAACTAGAAATGGTCCACACACATCTGTGTGAACTAATTATAGATGATCTTTATCCCTTTCACCTTTCCCACTAAATGGGGCTTTTGTTATTTTTCCTTATAGACACGCATGACATACACCAAGTGGTTTTAGTTCCAATGAATCTAAATACCCATCTTGATGTAATTTTGTCAACCGTTTCTCATTGACATGACCTAGCCGGTGATGCCAAAGTTGGGTGTGGTATGAGTCAAGTGAATTAACTTTGTCATCGATTACCATTACTTGGTTTGTGTAGTCTAACACATAAAGGCCGTTATATAAATGTTCCCTACCAAAACAAATGCTATCTTTATAAAAGTAGAAACATTCATTTCCAAACATGAAGATGAATCCATCAGTATCTAATCTGGATACTGAAATAATGTTTTTAGTACCAGAAGGCACATAATAATAACCCATTTAACACCGAGATCATACCAGTTGGAAATGTGAGGTGGTAGTCCCTGACAGCTACAACAACAAGTCTGGCTCCGTTGGATGCTCATAGATCCACCTCCCCTCAATAAATCATCTTGAATCTACTTGTTTCATGTATTTGGATACATATGTGAGCACCACAAGCTGTATCTAACAACCAATTTGTAGAAACAGATAGATTTCATTTCATAACAAACACACCTAAAGCTTCCCCTTGCTTCCTAGGCTGGGTGTAGTTTTTCTTCTAGTGTCCCTTCTTTCCTTATGTGAAACAAACAACCTCATGTTCTCTTACCTCCCCTTTGATCATCCTTTTCTTGGAAGGCCTTGAAGAAGATTTGGGCTTAAATATCTTAGCCTTACCTTTCCCATTATTCGACATAAGGATAGAAGGCTTTTCATGCTTCATATCATTGTCCACTTGGCGAATGAGGATAAGAAGATCAGAGAGAGACTTCTCAATGTTGTTCATGTTGAAATTTACAACAAAGTTAGAGAAGCTCTGGGGGAGTAGTGAAAGAATGATATCGGTACCTAGTTCTCTGGGGAATTTAAACCATAAAACCTCCAAGAGCTCAATGTATCCAACGATCTTGGCTACATGAGGCCCAGGGAACCCTCTCCAAGATTTCTCGAAATAGAGCCTTGGAGATCTCAAACCCTTACTGTCATTATCTTTCCTGATATAGACCACAGAGGTGCTCGAGCATGATGTAGGAATCCATGTATTCATAATACTTCATGAGATCACCTGACATTGATTATAGCATGAAACATTGAATGTCGAGTTCATCGCTCAAATGTTGATCCAAAACCAGGAAATCTTCATCACTCGCCCCTTGGGCAGGAGAATCAGGACGTGAGGAATCCATCACGTAAAACTTTTGTTAATGGAGTAGGATAACCCGAAGGCGCCTAAACCATTCCTGAACGTTTCTGCTGGTGAGGATATTGTCTTAATCCAGAATTGAACTTAGAGAAAATGTGGTTGATGAGTTTTTCATACTGATTCTACAAATTAAAAGAGCAAATTTTTTAGTGTGTTCTTAATTACATTTTATGAGAAATAATAAATTTTATTAAGTCTCCCACTATTTTATCAAGTCCCAATTGCCCTCACCATTGAACTCAAAATATCCAGTTACTTTGAAATTCTAGTGGCAAGGATCCATATTCCCCTTCACATAACCCCAAAAGGGTTGGTCAAGCTATTAGAAGGTATTTAGGTAGGTATGTCTTTTCCATTTGTGAGCTTATAGATCCTTGATCTGTTGAGTGGACTCCCCAATCATGAAATCCTGACATGGATTTACTTAACCCATGCCTCCATTTTACAACAAGTCTAGTAAGGGATGCTCCTATTGATGTAAAATATTCATGTAAACCCTAAACTTTCATAAGAGCATCCTTTATAAAAGTATGTGTCCCAACAAGGGTTGGTCAAAAACATAGTTTTATTGAGTCGTTCCATTAATAAAGTAATGGAAGGCTTGGTATGACTTAATATTATATTTGAGGGATTTTATTCTTTATGTGTTGTTTTTAATTATCACATGCTTGTTAATGTTAAGTCATGACTTCTTAAGTGATTAACCATGTTCTGATAATGTTTATAAATAGTCCAGTTTTTATTTTATTCCATCATTTCATGCCTGTTTATTTCATTACCTATGTGATTGCGACAACACATACATAATAAATAAACCACGCTATCAGATAGAAATAAAATAAGATGGCATGATCATGATCTTCTATTGGTTATATTATCTAGCGGTTTTGATAATCTAACCCTGACCTAGGGAAAAACACCTTGAAACCGATGGTTCATGTTTTACAACTCCCACCTGTCCACCTTTGTATCTTCTTGTGCTGGTTTTCACCTCAGCTTCAGGTTTTGAACAGTCTCCTCTGGCTTGGGAGATGCTCCATTACATGGGGTTTACATTAAATAAACCATGGGCATGCAGGCCCTACATTTTATTGGAAGATGGCTTGTAGTCCAAAAAATTTAAATTAAATAAATTTAAATGAAACCATAATCACAAAGGGTCTTCAGTCTAGATCATGATCATCCATAGCATGCAACAACATTTATTCATATTTAGTATTCAAATTATTTTAATTTTTCTTTCATTCAAGATATTTCGCGCTTCAATTCAATTAATTACGATCTTATAATTAATCAATTATTTATTGTATATTCCTTTATTAATTTCCTTGAGATTCTAGTCATCCATATTCCTTGTACGGGTCTTTTTACTTTGGAGGAAATCTGGTGAAATTTCATTTATGGAATGTACATGGTGTGTAGGCTATATTACACGGTGTATATTTGTTTTTACCCTTTATCCAAAGTACATGCCATGGTCTTTGGTGTGTTTTATATACTTTGGAAATTTTGGTGTACACGGCGTGTAGATTAATCTAACATGGCGTGTACTTCCTTGTTACATAGTTACCGGCCTAGAAATCTTATGTACATGGTACGTGGCTTCTTCTGGTACACAGTTTCACCTGGGCTGAATACGACTACATGAAGTTTTGATTCAACATACACATTTTGTATTCTAGTTTCCACGCACCGTTCTGTTCTAGTCAACACAGTGTAATAAATACTTAGGTATACTCAATTCACAAAGCTTGGTTTGGCAGACTAGTACCGGTTCATTGAACCTAAGTACATGGTGTGTAGTTTTCCCTACATGTAGTGTATTCTTGTGTTGTACAGACAGAAAGAGCGGCTCCTCCGAATGAGTTCCCCATTTTTATTTTAATTATAAATAAAATTAATTGTTCGTTTCTAGGATGTGAATCGAAAACAAATGAGGAAGAATATATCTCATTCATTAATTTTTATAGAATGATTTATCTTGAATTGAATCCAATATAAATGCTTAAATTATCAAACAAAACTAAATATATATAATCAATGTTGTATCCTCTAAAACGAATTGAAGGTTCTGGGTGCAGTGGAATCTCGTGGGTGGATGTTCCCACTTGGCCTTTTTTCACTAGCAATGATCAATCCGGGATCAATATGAAGATAACTTCCAGACTCCATAGATCAAATCACAGAAATAGACAAAGAATAATAATAGTCCCGGAACCACAAAGTAGGATCGTCATAGGTTGATTATAATTAATTTAATTAATTGACAAGAAATACCTTTTGTGGCGTTATTTCTTCATTGATATTTCCTATCACACTCCGATGTGATTCATCATTGCGTCGCAGAATCCATGTGTAGACTTTCTCTAGAGGTGATCCACACGTGCACCACATATCTCAGAATGTTGCCAAAGGAGTCTCTGGGTGCTAGCGTGGTGAAACCTTTGCTTTCGTTTTCCGCCTTAGATCACGTTGACCTAATGGAGGAGGATCTCTCTCTTGGTCTTGAGAGCATTCTTGGAGGAATGAGTTCTTTCGGCCTTGAGAGAATTCTCCAAAATTGTTGTGCACAATGATTGGGGAAAAATGTTGGGGTTGTGAAGATATTTATAATCGAGTTTGAGGTTATAGAGTTATCATAATAAATAAATGCGTTATGCATTTTATTTATTTCATTAACTCTTATTGAAAACCCCCATGTAGAATCATTAATTCTTTGACATGCACCCACGCAAATTATAATAAATATCATTGAATAAAAATATATTATTTCCTCAAAATCCCGACTGGAAAAACTACACGGCATGTAATCAATAATACATGGTGTGTAATTATTTTTCATTCCCTTTCAAAATTGAAAACTACACGGTGTGTAATCATTTATACACGGCATGTACATGTTTTCATTTTATTCATCCTCCATTATTAAAACGATTTAGGATTATTTGAATAATTATTAAACCACGTACGGGAATAATCTTTATTCTACTTGAGATACTTGAATACACTTAGTGTGTGACCCTCTAGGCCTCCTTCTTGTTGCCATTAGGAGGGATTTATTAAAGTCCAAGATTACTGTCTAGCAGCGGGTCAGGGCACCCAAGAGAAATAATTTGACACCACATTGATTTTTCACCTCATACAAACTATTACTGTGTAATTTAATCCCTTTGTTTCAATATCTCATCAAGTAGGTTTCATGGAAGTGTCATAAACCTATATGCTTGATCTTTAATTCTTTGACTTCCAGAAATAAACTCATCGTGACACCATGGCCATGGAATTTGTGTTATAGTTCTATTTCAATCAAAGGGCCCGATATATCAACTTCCATAAATATGGAAGGTACGAATCCTTCCTCGACTTATCCATTAACAACATGTCATTCATGATGCACCCAACGCACCCTACTTCCCACCAACTGCCTTCGTGATGGGTTTCGTTAGAAAATCTAAGTGTGAGAGTCATGACATGAGTTAATGATATTTTTTTAGTCTAAGGGCCATTACACACGCTCGAAGATAGAAATGTATGAGGACACCAAGACATTCTGAATTACTATTTGTGGGTCTGTTCTCATAATCTCCCATCTTGGATATTACCAAGTGCGAACTCCATGAGAGAGAGTCTCCTCTTCTTAAGAGTACTTGTGCATGAAGGTCTGTATACTATGTGTCCTATCATAGTATGTCATCCAACCATGGAACTTTATTTAAGAATATTTTTATAGCATTTCAAGTTTCTCATCATAGGGGAGATCTGTGATAACCTTATTAATGCAACAAATATTCAAGGACATTATTATATTATAATCATGCAGAACAATGACCAATATATAATAAGTGTACATTCACATAATCAAAGTACAAACAGTTGGTTCTCAGGACACCAACTCAAACACACTGTTCAATAGTTATAATATCAATGGAAATGATTCATAATAGTTAATTAAATCCAATATAATATAATTATACCAAATTATTTCATGTGTTTTCTAAAACTATATCACTTAATATGATTTTTAATAAAATTAGACAAGAAATTTTATTTATAACAGTTCAGGTCATTAAAATCTTTCCCCATTAAAAAATTTCACAACCAAAATTTTCATTTCCCAGACTAAAATAGATGAGGGTTACTATACAACATTACTTCCTCTAGATTTCAGGTTTCATCTTCAAACATTTGGTTTCTCCACAAAAATATGACTAGGGTTATTATCTTATTTCATAGAACTCTTTCTCTATGAACTAAGATATTCACTGGATAATCCTCATATGAAAGTTCATTCTCCAAAGGTACCACCTCTAGATTGAGTTCATGTGAGGGGTCTAGTATATACTTCCTCAAGAGGGATATGTGGAAAACCCATGTACTTGAGATCAGTTTGTTGGAATTTTTAGTTGATAGGACATCGTTTTGATACGATCATGGATCTCAAAAGGTCTTATGTACCTTGGAACAAGGTTTTACTTCTTCTAAAATCTCATCAATTTCTTCCATAGAGATATACGTAGGAATTCCAAGTCTCCAATATCAAACTCTAAGTCTCATCGATGATTGTTATAATAGATTTTTTTTAGACTCTGAGTAGTCTTTATGTGATACTGAATAGCCTTAAAATTTTCCACCATTTCATTAACTATTTCAGGACCTAAAATTTTGCATTCCACAACATCATCCTGTCATGTAGGCGTTCTTCCCCTCCTCCCATAAAGAGATTCATAGGGATCCATTTTGATGATCAAGTGGAAACTATTATTATAAGATAATTAAACCATTAGAATATTTTGGTCTCATCTTCATTTGAAGTCAATTGAAAATACTCTAAACTTGTCCTCAAGTGTTTGGATTGTCCGCTCAGATTCACCATTATTTTGACAGTGATAATCTGCACTAAAGTGCATCTCAAGGTTTAGATCATACTGGATACTTCTCCAAAAATTATATGTGAATCTTGGATCATGATCAGACACAATCTATAGTGGTACTCCATGTAGTCTCACTATTTCTATGATGTATATCCATACAATTTGATCCAGTAATAAATCCTATCAAACCACAATGAAGTGTGTAGTATTGGTAATATTATCCACACTAATCCAAACTTTTGTTTTCTTTGGATGTCATCATAATTCTAGTGAAAAACTCCATGGTGATGTTTTCCCATGTCCATTTGGGCATAAGTAACAGTTGTATCATCCCCTTATACTTATTCCTTTCAGGCTTCACTTGATGATATACTAATAACTTTTATGTATATTCAGAAATCTCATTATTTTTGGTGTTACAAAAATAGTACTCTCAGATATCTCAATACATCTTTGTGTTTCTTGGGTGAATAGAGAATGTTGAACTACGTGAATCATCCAATTGTTCCTTCTTTAACTCAGTATTTGATGGAACAGATAGTCTTGACCCAAATCACTCAATTCCTTCCTCATTGACATTGAACCCCCAGGATTTCCATTTTCTTATAGTTTCTGATTTCTTCTGAGCTCCCACATTATCTTTTTTTATGTCCTTCGACATTTAAAGAAGAGGTAGTTGATATAACATTTTCAAAAGGAATGATGATGTTCCTTATTTTCTGATTCCTATGTCCATCCTCTTCAATTATAAGAATATTGGATCCTTCTGAGTTCTCATCCATGATAAAATTTATATACCCTTTCTAATTAGAGAATCTACCACTTAATTTTAAATTCTATAATGGTAGTTAATTGATCATTCATTGTAATTTTTCAGATCTAACCATATTCGTTGGAACATATTCCTGTCTTTCTATTTGAATATATATTTGAGACTTTTGTGGTCCATTTATATTTCAAAATTCTCACCAAAGAGATAATTCCTCTATATTTTCTAGGTGAATATTTCTATAACCAACTCTATATCATGTGTTGTATAGTGTTTTTCATGAACTTTCAACTACCTTTATGCATAATCATGACATCATCACTTTTCATCAACAAATTTACCAATACCTTCTTCTAAGTATCACTAAATATTATGTAATGTAATCCACTTCTAGGTAGTGTGAGAATAGGGGAAGTGATAATCCTACTTTTTAACTCATTGAATATTTCTTCACAATCATAATTATAAGAAAATTTTACTACCTACCAAGTTATTTTCGTAAGAGGGAATGAAAATCGTGAAATATTTCTCACAAATTAATGATAATATATAGCTAACCTAAGGAAAATAAAAACATCTATTATGAATGTTGGACTCAACCATCCTTCAATTTCTTTTTTCTTTAAAGGATCAAAATATATCCCTTTTATTATGATGATATTACCCAGGAATGATACTTCCTTTAACCTTAAATCACAATTTTTGTACTTTTAATTAATATTCCCCTTTCTCGAGCTCTTTATCACAATTCTCAGATTCAAATCATCCTCCTTCATGGTTTTGGAGTATATTATAATATCATCTATAAAGAATACCAAAAATATTTCAAAGAAATATCTAAATACTGTACTCATCATTTTCATAATGATTTATGGAGAATTAGTGAGTTTGAATGGAATCAATATGAGCTCATTGTGCTCGCCCCTTGAATGAAAAGAGATCTTGGAGATATATTTCTTCTTCACTATTACTTAATAATATCATCACCGAAGATCCACCTTAGAGAAGTATTGTTATCCGCGTAGATGATCAAATAATTCACCAATCTGTGGTAGAGGACACTTATTCTTTATCGTGATCTTGTTGACCTCACGATAATCAATGGAAAGGTTCATTAACACATCCTTCTTCGTGACGAAGAGGACCAGTGGAACCCATGGTGAAGAACGTGGGAATATAAACCCTTTACCCAAATTCTCCTATATTTTTTTCTTTAGGTATTCAATTTACAAAATATCCATCCTATATGGAGTCTTGGATAATGTAAATTCTCCAGGTATAATCTCGATTGAAAATTCAACACCCCTATTAGGAGGAAGACCATGAAATTCATTGAGAAACACATCAATGTATTCCCTCACAATAGGAATGAATTTAAGGATGATCCTTTCCTTATAATCAATCATTTGATCTAGATATGCTTTCTTATAGGACAATAATATCCATTCTTAAGATGATGGTCCTAGAGAAGATTTATCCTCCTCCATGAACTTGTACTGAATCGGGGGTTAATTAGAAATATGGAGACTGATTTCATCCTCATGGAAATTTATGTTTTCCCTATATAGGGAAAGCCAATCCATGCCCAGAATTACATAAAATTCCACAAAAGGTTGTATAACAAGGTTTTTTGGGAATTCCATCCCACAAGAATTGATAAGGGAGGCGTTATATACATGGGATGAAATAAATGCCGGATTTTACATTTTCACCAAAATCTTTACTTCCATGCTTTGTGACAGTGGTTAAATAGTTATAATAATCATTCGTGATATGAAAGAATACATAGAAATATGGGAGATAACCCTACCATTCAATTTTTTCTTATGGTTATAACCATTTACATTTTCCAAAAATATACTTAGGGATGGTTATTTTTAATCTATTTAAATTATTAGAAGGGAATCCGGTGACATTAAATAGATAACAAATAAATTATATTTATCTCCTTAACTTATGAGTTCCTAGGATTTAATCTCTGTTATCCATGATATATTTCCTAAAATATATTCTTTTGGGAATATTTTTTGTTCCCCTAATAATTTTTTCTAATGAGCTCATAATTTACCAAAGCATATCTCCCAGGAGTGTCGAACTAGGTGCATAGTAAGGCCTGTAGTTATGTACCAGGTTACCCCAAGTAAGGCCCAGAACACATTGCTAGAGTTGTTAATCTAAGATAAATATATTCCATAACAACATCCACTTATATTATCTAGATAGGGATGAATTTTATTGATAAAAACATTACTATACACTTACTAAAATTTAGTGTCACACCCAGTTTTTTATTTTATCTCTTAGACCGGGTTCATTTTTTGGTATCGATCTTTCTATCCGGAACTCAGTGTGACGAGTTTGAATTTTTTAGATAATAATCTATTTATTTTTGGTTTAATTTTACCATTTTTTTTAGAAAAATGGATGATTTGATCCATACAACATGTGGTTCATGGTTGACACAAGTTTAGGGGAAACCGTGAACCCATGCCCAGGTAACCATGCAACATGTGGTGGTTTTTGATAGAAGATACAACATAGCTTCCACATGTTAAGTCAGGACATGTGGAATAACCATCCAGCAGGTTCCTCTTAGATAGAGAGGGTTTCATAGTCACTACATGATTTTTCAAATCATGTGGGAAAGTAGCGTACTTGTCTAGGTCATCCGAAAGTAGGAATTTCTTTGACTACCCTTCTTTGAATTTAACCATAATTCCACCCCAATTGAGATTTTATGCCATGGGAGAATCCTAAAAGCTCTCATAAGATCATTGGGAACATATTTTTAGGTGGATTTGGCAAGGAAACTTCAATTAATCAACAAGTAAGTCCCTCCACCATGGATTTCTTTCATCATTCAAGGGTTTTTTCCTCTTTCATGAGTTCTCAAATTCCATAGGGGTGTTCTAACTATTAAGGGTTTGATATTGTGTCTATGAGTGAGATATTGAAGTTTTTGTTAAATATTTATTTTTTAGGGTCTTGTGGTGGTGATATTTGAGTTTCACTTGGTTTTCCAGAAGCTTGTACACATGAGGTAAGTGTTTCGATGATTTAGATTTTTAGATGTTTTTAGCTTACCTGCTTGTGATTATAAATATGTTCTATTATTGATTTTCTAGTGGGAAACGTGTTATATAAATTTTTTGACATGATTATATGATAAAAATTTATTTTTGTGGGAAATGTTCAAGTTTTCATGTGTCCCTTTTTGTGATATTTTTTTGGAATGTTTTATGAATTGTATAGGGTTGAAAAATGGGTTCTCAAAGGCACATGAGGTGCAAATGTATTTGAAAGTTATTTTTTCGAAGTAAATGGTTTTTTATTGGAAGATTTATTCTTTTTTGTGAACTTTTAATTTGTATTATGAATCGTTGAGATGTTGGGAAGCATGTTTAAAGTGGAATTATTTTATGTGTAAATTTGAAAGCGGGTTAGCTCATGAAAATTGTTATGTTTTTTTGGAATTTTACCAAATGGGTTTCATAGATTATGTATGTTTTGTGAAAAGTGTTTTTAAATAGTTTTGGTTTGTGTAAAATGGAAAGTGTTTTTCCTGTATAAAATGGGGATTTTCTAGTGTATTTATAATTCTTGGAATGTGAACGTAAAAAGTTTGTTTTGTGTGATATGTGAAATGGGATTGAGAATAAGGAAATATATGGTATATAGGTGGGATGACTAGTTCTATTACACTAGTGATTTGGGTGTGGCATGTCTTGGTTTCACTTTGATAGATTGAATGTTACAACACTAACAAAACTATGATGATGATTGGAGACCACTAGCTCATTGGGGTGTCCCCTCGTAGTTGCTCATGCATGAGAAACCTATTATTCATGGTAAATATACCATCATTCAATGAGGTAAGAGGTTATAGTATCTCACTTGATCTAGACTACCACTAGAGATTTACACATGGTGATCTAATTTGATGTGAGACTTATGTGATGTGGTTCTATCTATTGGTATATGGTGCACTCTGAGTGTATCGTATTTTTAAGAAAGGTTTCTTTTCAGAAATGGTTTTCCTTGAATTTTTTACACTAAAAATTTATTTCTAAAACTACTTCATTGAAAATGGTTTTTCATAAAATGATTTCTAAAAAATGTATCAAATTCATGGTATGAAAGTTCATGTTACTTTATCTTTTATTGTTATGACATGGAATCATTTTTTTCAGTGGAATCCTACTAGGTTTTAGATCAAAGCCTATAGACACCTTTTTGTTAATGTAGACATTATCATGAATGAGCAAGGTAAATTCAAGGAGTGTCGTGCCAATTTTGGTGGATCTGGGTTGGTAGAGTTCCTCTCGTACATTTTTTAGTGGTGGTGGCTTGAGGGTTACATCCCTCTTAATGCGCGGAGGTTCTTGGTTTATTTTTTAGGTTTACTTTTTGTTGTTTTAAATTTGAGTTTGGTTAAGTTTTTAAATATTTGAATCTAAAAATTGGAAAGGCTTGTTTAGATTTGATCTTTTAGTATTGTGGTGTTCGCTCCCTCGGTTTTTTTTATGTTTCTACTAATGGGTGGAATTATTCCCAAAGTAAAATATCGATTCCCAAGCACTAGTTTCGAGCCTGTGAGGATTAGGAATGCCCTTCGATCCATGACATGGATTGGGTTGGGTATTGGGTTGAATGGGTCTATGTCATGGTTCATGAAAAAATGGCACCAGAGTAGGTCACTCTCTTTTTGGGTCTTGTTATTTGGGAAAGAGTTTGTGTAGACCAGAGCTAGGATTGACAGGGCTTGATGTTCTGGTTTTGAGGAAGGTTCCTTTCTAGAAAACCTCATGATAGGACTCGATTATCCATGGGATGTCTGGTTTTATTCAGTTATTGGGGTTTTTTGTTTATACTTTTGTGTTTGAGAAATAAAAAATAGAGTGGGTTTAATAGTCTAAGGGAGTTTTAGGGCGTATAAATCCATGTGGAGCTAGGAAAATGGTCCAAGAAGACTATTCGTGTTGGTCGTACAATTGGCGTATGGACAAAAACCATATAGTCAAGTCACCCATCAACACTAGTTACCCCTTATGAATTGTTTGGGTCTTCCATAATTCTGAAATTTATTTTAAAAACCTTGGTTTTGTAAAGCTAGAATATAGGTTTTCAAAATCATTTTGAAGAGATATTTAGAAAATTAAATTTTTATAAAATGTGTTTATTTGAATGAGGATGATTTTAATGAGTGTGGGTCTATATGATAGAAATTTCATGGTTATTGAAATGTTTTGTTTGATAAAAAATAATTATTTTGAAAACATTTTGTCCAATTATTTTAAGTAAGGAGGAATTATTTTTTAATTAAATGGGATTCTGTGAAATTATTTTTTTGTGTCACTGAAAATATTTGAAAATTGGATTTGTTGGATTTTTTTATGGAATATATTGAATTGGTTTTGATGAAGAATGAATTGGTTTGATGTGTAAAGTTTGAAAATTATTTTTGACTCTTTGGTTAGTCAGATTTTGAAATTGTTTAATGAATTTTGAAACGGGAAATGAATTGAGAATTTTAAAACATGGGTTGAATGTATTTTATTGAAAAGTGGAAAAGTTTTGTTGTGAACTTTGGTGTTTCCATTAGTGACCACATTCATAGATATGTGGGGGAATGTGTATTTTTTAATGGAATGAGTGGATGAGTTCCAACATTTACACGAAGTGAGGGGTACTTAGTTTGGAACAAGAATATGCCAGTGTGAGTCTCTATGGAAGACCATCAGTGAGTGTGAAACCCACTAGACTATTTTATTATTAAAGTGATTTTAAGAAAAGATGTGATATTTTGATAAACTGTGGTTGTGTGATGTATGTCTCCTTGTGATATGAGAATGTTGCTTGAATGATTTTTTGAGTTTGAGAGATCTTCATGTCAATTTTTTTCATGTTTTATTCCTTGTCCATAAGTTGGTTTTGAAATAATGGTTTGTGGGTTCTTTTAAAAAATGTTTTGGGAAGACTTTGAGTAGGATCCATTTGTGTGATTGGTTCTAGTTTTTGATGAGTTTTGGTTGATGGATTAGTTTTATTGGGTTATAAATTTCCATATTTTCTAGTGTATTCCCCCACAAGATTAAATGGATATTTGAAATGCAGCCACGGGTGGTTCACCTTTGACAGACCTTCAAGTTGATCAAACCATATACTTTATTCTTGTGTTTTAAGAGTTGAATCCTCCTTTTTTTATAATTGCGTGGATCCTCTCAAAGTGGAAGAGTGTATTTGTAAAGTTGAAAAAAAACTTTCATTTCCATGAGTTGTGTGAGTCGTTAATGAGGAATTGTATCACCTCAATGTTCGAAACTCTTATCTAGAAGCGGTGAAGGGAATTTTAGCAAGGAGAGTAGAAGGTGTCCTAAGATAGTTGGTGCAACTCATGGTATTAGAAGTCCCTTATATATTTTTTCATCCTCTTCTAAGAAATGGATTATGTTGTGTCATTAGTGTAGTAATTATGGTCATAAGAATATGTCATGTCCTTTTGCATAAGTGGTGTGATGTTTGGGGAATAGTTTAAATTCCCTTTCTTTATAAAGCTTCTTTGTTGGTAATTACCATATCCGAAAGAATTTTGTAGTGTCATATTTTATTTCAAATAAAAAAGTGGATGTTATGGAATCATTTTCAAATTTATGTTTTAACATAAGTGTGTTTTTATTTAGAGAACTCCAAATTACTCTGTTTTAAATTGAAGTGTCTTCCGTGTGTCCTTTGTTTCAATTGTTCCTCACTTGAGGTGAAAGGGGATGGTGTGTGTGAATTTTTAAGTCTCTTTCTTTGTGAAAGTTCCATGTTAGAAAAAAGTAGGTATTGTGGTGTATTATTTTCTGTCGGTTTTTCCTGGAATGTTGTGTGGTTGTCATGTATCCATAGAAAGTGTTCGGACCTGGGATTTTTAGATTCTGGTTGCAAGGCAGAAGATGCTCCAAACATTAGGGCTCCAACCATAGTCCCCGGACTAAATCTTATATGTATTCAGGAACCACAGTGGTGTGAAGAACCTAGGTCTAATTTTTTTCTCCACTCTTATAATGGGGACAATTTATATCCTATGTGGTAGTTACATCATTGTGGAAAGTTTATGTTTTTGGAAATGGAATTTTGGTGTCGTTTATTTATTGCGCCCCTATGGTTTGAGAATTACTCATCCACCATAAGGGAGAATGGTATTCTCATTTTATTGAGATTCAAGTGGTTATGATTTCTTGATGTGAATCCTTATTTGTTTACCCATCTTAGTTTTCCTTTTTATATCAGTTTTGGTTTTGTTATGTCTCATGGGTGGGTGACCCCCCTCATCAATTTTTCTTCCCCCGGTGGAGGATTTTGTTGGGTCATGTTTGGTAGTTTGTTCTAGTTGGTTAATAGGATTAGTTATTATGGTGGGGTGATAGTAACGACCCATTGTTTTTTAGTGGAAATTCCCTTCTTATAAATATGTCATAAAATCACATGAAAAAACAACATAATGAACTAATAGGTGCAAAGTGACCTTTAAACAGATGTTTGTCACTTCTGTGTTATGAATTTAGAAAATCTAACATACATGGTTTCAATTAGTAAGCCATTTGGAGTCCAATAAGAGAAACTTATTTTTTGGTGAATAGTAACATACCCTTATTAATTGTAACATACCCTTATGAATAGTGATATACCCTAATGAATTGTAACCTTACCTATGATAATATATAAATAATATTCATGTTGAAAGTACGATATACAAATATTTTAGAATAAGAATATGAATGTTTTAAAATTGGGTTTTTAAAATGAATTATGATTTTAATTAAATATTAAAATAATCATATTTAGAAAATTATTTTTAAAAAATAGATTTCATTTTTTGATTCTATATGTTGAAAAATGGTTAGGGTGAATTTTTGATATTTTTCTGAAATACTTGAATTTTTTATGAACAGTAAAATATGATAATTTGTGATAAATGCTAAATAATGGATTTATTGAGTCATTGATGATGATTTCCTGATGTAATCCCAATTGATTTGAAGTCGTGTTCTATTATTACTATTTTTGGTCATGGAATCATCACTATTTTTTGTCTTGAGAGAAAATAATAAAGTAATGATTATATTATTATGAAAACTCTCCTCTCCTCCACTATAAAACCACCCTCACTCCCTCTTCTCTTCACTACTCTCAAGCCTTTTTCCTTGCCAATAATCTACCCAAATCTCTCCCCAAGAACCTCATTCACTTCGAAAATCCCCTAGCCTCTTAAAAATACCGAAACCTCTCCCCTTAAGAGGTTCTCAAAGGAGGAAATCTCAATAGGTAAATTCCTCTTTCCAATTCCTTCATTTCTTTTAAGTTCTTTTCTTTTTATTTATTTCCTCACCTACCTTCACCAAAATAGTATGTTAACTCCAGTAACATACATGTACTAGAATTTTTTTTATGCTAATGAGATATTTCATTATCTTTTCTCCTTTCTCCACCTTTTATTTGAAGGAAATGAAAGCACTGTTTGAGATGTGCTAATTTAGCACATTTAAGGACAACGATTTATCAATTTCTATTATCATCAGTAATTATGGTATGAAACAATTTGTGTTATAGTTGAGCCATATTATTATATATTTAATATATCCTATTTTTGGTTCTGTAATCATTTTGTACAAATGGTATTATGTTATAAATAAAAACATGTTCTTTGTAATCAAACCCACTGATTAACAAAAACGGTTGTCACTATGGTTTTATATAATAATTCAACCTCACTATAAGTAAATAAATTAAATTTAAAACCATGTAATATCCTATATGATCACTAATATTCAATAACTTCAATTCTGGACCATGACTTTCATCTTACATGTCTATCCAAACATGAATATAAGAGAACTAGTCATTAAAACCAAGTAAACAAACGAGCCCAAACAATGAAATCGAACCTCATAACCAATCAAAATGGCTATAAATGAAAATAAAATGATTAAACTAAAAAATTTAAATATATAATAGATTCTATAATTATCAATCAATAAACCTAATTATTTTATTCAGATCTTTAATAACAAGTACAGAACACCAATGAATATAAGGTAAGGTATCCTCTCTATTTCTTTCTTAATCAATATTTTCCTATACGCTATGCCTTTTTATATGTAAACCCAAATGATTGGGTACATTTTCATACCTCACCCATACGTCCATCATGATGTATAAGTGATGAGAAACCCCTTTTCTCTCTCATCATGCCCTCTTAGGTACACCCGACACCATGCCGATAAACCGTAAAGAATTCAACCCAAACCTTCTTTGTTCTTTCAAGTAGCGTTATCTTTAATTATATCAAGTAGGAGTTAAATTATTATTTTTAAATCATATAAATGTTTTTAGTTGTATGAAAATTCATTTATGAAGACCCTTTCATCACTCTCTTTTGGGGATATGCATGATTTCTAAAAGATTCCCTCCCTAGAACATTCTGATAATAAAACCACTTTTAAGGGAACTTCGTGAATTTTGACCCAATTTCAAGTGCACTCTATCCTCTGTTTTAATCCACCATTTTCCTTATAAAATATGTATTTTTATTATGAAAACCTTTTTTGGTTCAATTCTAGTTTTATATAAAATATTGTCGTCTTTTCTATTTTAAAAGCTGTAGTATTTTCCATAAAACCGAACAAAAATGATTCAATGCTAATGATTATCAGATACATTTCTTATATGTTGTCACTTCTATTTTACATAACTTATCATGCTATATTCCGATTTTACCCTATGAATGTCCATGTATGTTCTGATCCTTTTCTTTCATAGACACTTTCATGACACACCCATTGGTTATGCCTTATGTCATGATTGTGGTACCCAATTCTTTCCATGGGTACCCTTATGTTTATGTATGGTTGATTATGTATGATAACTTATGTGGAAAGAATATTCATGAAATTTTTGAGATGGGTACACCCATATAGTTTCCCAATGCATTGGGTAATGTTAAGTCTCCTGAGATGTGATGTGAAACTGGATTGGCGGTTAGCCTTGACCCGTACTAAAGACATGTTTTATGATTATTACACATTTATATGATTCCATGTTTATATGATTCCATGTTTATATGATTCCATGTTATTATGATTATATGCTTATATGATAATATTTTATATGTTCCATGCATTGGACACCATTATGCCATGCCTCCTAAATCATGTGATTAAGACGTATCCTTATGTTCATTCCCCTACTGGGATTTTTAGCTCATCCCTTTGTTCATGTGTTCCACAGGGTACCCTATGAAGATGTAAGGTCTAAAAGGATGTTAGGATCTCTTTATGAAGATTGAATAAATAATTATTTTTTTAGCCCCATGTTTTATGTTTTATGTACCTAGTCTTCCAAGATACTATACTTAATGATCCTTGGCTAGAACTATGATGCATAATTATGCGTAAAATCATCTAATGTTATAAGATAGGGCATGGGTAGATATAGTTGGTATCATAGGATGGTCTAGTTATTTTTGGGGATTAGGAATAGAGAACCTTAGTGAGAACCTTAAGGATGATACTATGTATAAGAAAATATCCCTAAATTTTGGTGAGTATTGAGTAAGTGGTTTATCAGAAAAATACATCCTTCTCTGGATACGAGAAGGTAGAGGCAGCTCTGGAATAGATGTATCTTAGGGTAAAACCTGAAAACCCTGCTTTGAGTTAGACTTGAACGGGAACTAGTGGATGACAATGGGCCTTACTTTACTCTTGGTTACGACACTCATAGGGGATATACTTTGGTAGATTTGTGAACTTAGTACATAGAATTATTAAGAGACAAAAAACCCCATAACAATATAAGTTATGAAATAGATCGAGAACAACCTAGATATAAACCTAAGGAATCACAATTTAGGATATACTTCTTCTTTATAAGTTTCCATTTTATGTTCAATGTTTCGTTTTTATGTTCAATAGCTAAGTATTCAAGACCACTAATTATATGTTCTTTATCTTAGTTAATGGTGGGAAATAGAAAAACACATTCCAACAACCAATGGGATAGGCAATGTGATGATTTCCCTAATGATATGCCTAATATGAATAGAGAGGGTCTAAAAACATAAAGACAGTACTTGCTCAGCTAGCTCGGGTTATGAATAATAACTTGAATCAAGCCGAACACCCTCATCCTCCAAGGAAAGTGAAATTTTCCATAGAATACTTAATGCAGAAAAGGCCTCCCATGTTTATTGGATCTTCTAATCCCCTCCTTACAGAATAGTGGATTAACTCCATTGAAAAGATATTCTCTTTCCTCCAGTGCTCAGAATAAGAGAAATTTGTACTGGTGGTCAATAATTTTGAAGGGGAAACTAATCAGTGGTGGACACTGATCATGAATACAAATTACCAAGAGGAAATAGATTCTTTGGATTGGGAGGAATTCATGAGGATGTTTTTCAATTAATATTTTTCAAAAACCCTCCATCTCAAGATGGAAAGAGAGTTCCTCATACTCAAGCAGAAGGAAGATGAGTCCATCTGGGTGTATGAAGAAAACTTTACAAGGATTTCATGGTACGCCTCTGGGTTTTTCATGAACACCGAAAGAAAGGTGGATCACTTCTTTAGTGAACTAAATCTGATTCTACAAAAAGAGTGGGAAATTTGAGACTTAAAAAATTATTAGGATATTGTATGTTGTGCCCTCAAGGTTGAAATATAGATTGGAGACTCTCAGTGGTCTTGTGGTCCAAGTTACAAGAATCAAAAAATGGATAACAACGTGGGTGGTTCATCCAAAAAATCCCCTGATGGAAAGAAGCCTGACTTTTCCCCTTGTAATAGTTGTGGGAAAAAGCATCCTGGTAAATGTCTAATGGGAACCACGAATTGATTCAAAGGTTGAAATTTTTGTCATTTGGCCAAGAACTGCCGAAGGGATATGAAAAATCATGCTAATGTTGAAGAAGAAAGGATGTTTCAGATCAACACTCAACCTACAGTGCAATTTTACAACTCTATGGAGCATGAGAATTGTGCAAGAAATGTCCCCAAGACAAGGGTTGGCAGACGCAATCAATAAAAACCTCCAATGAAACATGGAAGGTCTTATGCTATCACTACTGCTAAGGTCAATCTAGAAAATGATGTGGTGACAGGAGTGCCAGTTATTCATTCAAGAATAGAAGATTTACTATTTGATTCTGGTTCTATTCATTCTTTCATATCTTAGAAGTTTAGTTGAACTATTAAAACACCACCTAAAAATTTGGAGGAAAAGTTATCTATGAGAACAGTGAATGAGTCCAGTATTGTGTCCATGGTTTAAAACTCATCCCTGGTTAAATTTTTTGGACTCAACCTCCCAGCAAATCTCATCATAATTCCATTAGTGGAGTTTGATTCTATCTTGGGCATGGATTGGATATCTTTATAAAAATCCAACATCAACTATCGGGAAAGCGAGATCAATCTTCACATCCTAATGCATCCTCTGATTATTTACAAGTGTAAGGAGGAATAATAATCTCCTTTAGAATCGTCATCTCATGTGTGGATATTTCTACCATGTGTGAATGCATATGTAGCTCAAATGATTGAGACAAAGGAGAGAATCTTGCTTGAAGACATGCCCATCATAAGGAATTACACTGATGTATTCCCTGAAGAGTTTCATGGCCTTCCTCCTGACCAAGAGGTTGAGTTCTCAATTGAAATTATCCTTGGATCTCTACTTATCTCAAAGTCACCTTACAAAATGGACACCGTAGATCTGGAAGAGTTGAAGAAGCAGTTATAGGAGAATATGGATAAGGGTTTTATACACCTGAGTGGTTCCCCATGTGGTGCACCAGTCCTCTTCATCAAGAAGAAGGACTGATCAATGCACCACTTCATTTATTATCATGAGCTCAATAAAATCATGATAATGAAAAAGTATCCCCTACCATGGATAGATGACTTGTTCAATCAGCTTTATGGGACTAGTTATTTCTCCAAGGTGGACCATCAGTTGGAATATCACCAACTAAATGTGAGGAAGGAAGATATTCCCAAGACTGCGTTTAGAACTTGGTATGAACACTATGAGTTCATAGTGATTCCCTTAGGAATCACTAATTCTTCAACAATTTTGATGGATTTAATGAATAGAGTCTTTATATATTACCTCAACAAATTTTTGGTAGTCTTTATTGATGATATTCTGATGTACTCTATGAGCAAGGAGGAACATGACAAGCATTTGAATACTATGCTAATGGCTTTGTGAAGGGAGAAGTTTTTGAAAATTACAGTAAATGTGAATTCTATATGGAGGATGTATCATTCTTGGGGAAAGTTATCACCAACAAATGGATATATGTAGACCCTTCTAAGACAAAGGCAATTAGGAGTGGCCCATGCCAATTTCTATAATGGAGAACCATAATTTTTTTGGTATATCTATGTATTATAGACAATTTGTGAAGAACTTTTCATGATTTTCAAACGCAATGAACAAGCTCACATGGAAGGGAGTAATGTTTTTATGGGCATAGGAATGTGAAGATTGTTTCAAGGAGTTGAAAAAGAGGCTTATCACTATGCCACCACTCACACTCCCTACAAGTGGAGAACTCTTTCTGGTGTATAGTGATGATTATAATAAGGGATTTGACTGTGTGCTAATGAAAAATGATAAAGATATATCCTATTCCTCAAGGTATCTGAAAATCCATAAGAAAAACTATCCTACGAATGATCTGGAGTTGGCGGTGGTGATCTTTGTGTTTAAAATCTGGCTGCATTATCTCTATGGGGAGAAGTGTGAGATATATATTGGGCACAAGAGTCTTAAATATATATTCACACAAAAAGAGCTTATGGTGTGCTAGTGAAGATGGATAGATCTCATTAAGGATTATGACTGCTCAATACAGTACCATCTCAGTAATGCAAATAAGGTGGCAAATGCTCTATGTAGAAATGATCCTACATCTTTATCAATGATGAGAATTGAAAAGTATTTGATCTTATTAAATTTTAAAAGGGTGGAAATTGGAATCATTAAGGGAGGAACATCATCAATCCTTTATCAAATTATTTCTCAAACATCCATTTTGGAGAAAATAAAGGATGCTAAAAAAAAGATGTGAAAATTCAGAAAATAGTGGAATCTATCAGAAATGGGAAATCCTCAAATTTCCAAATGGTTGAAGGAGTTGTAAGATTTGGGATATGATTATGTATACCATCCTATTTAGAGATAAAGAAGGAGATATTGAATTATTCAGATAGTTTTAACTCTTCTATCTATATAGGGAGCACAAAGATGTATCGAGATCTCTGAGAAATATTTTGGTGGGACAATATGAAAATGGAGATTGCTGAATATAAATAAAAGTGCCTGGTATGTCAGCAAGTGAAGGATGAGATGAAAAATTATAATGGGATGATGGAAACACTACCCATACCAGCATGGAAGTGGGAGAACATTACCATGTACATTGTCACCGGACATCCAAGGACATCCAGAGGAAACAATGCTATATGGGTTGTTGTGGATTTTCTTACAAAGACAACTCAATTTATCACGATTCAAGAGGACTTCCCATTGGATCAAAATTCAAAGATTTACATCAAAGAACAGGTAAGGATGCATGGAGTACCAATATCTGTTGTATCTGATTGTGATATGAGATTCACCTCGTTGTTCTGGAAAAGTCTCCAAGATGCTCTAAGCACTGAACTGAACTTCAGTATGGCCTATCATCCTCAAACTGATGTCCAATCTGAGAAAAATAATCAAACACTAGAAGACATGTTGATAGAATGTTCTATGTAATTCAAATGAGGATGGGAAAAAAATCTTCCACTAGTTAAATTCTCAAACATCAACAGTTTCCACTCGAGCATCCGAATGGAACCATATGAAGCCCTTTATGGGAAATGGTGAAAAGAACCAATGTGTTGGGATAAAGTTGGTGAGCCTAATATACTAGGACCTTAAATGGTCAAAGAAATGGTGGAAAATGTGAAAACCAATCAGCAGCACATCAAGTCAGCCCATAGTCGACAGAAAAGTTATGCTGACAATCGTCGATGAGACCTTGAGTTTAATGTTGGAGATATGGTATTTCTACGCATATCTCCATGGAAGAAGGTCATGAGGTTTGGAAAGAAAGGGAAGTTAAGTCCCAGGTATATTGGCCCCTTCTAGATCCTTGATCGAGTCAAAGATATGGCCTATCGTCTGGCACTTCCACCTACAATGTCAAAAGTACATGATGTATTTCATGTATCCCTCTTAAAGAAGTACCTACTAGACCCTTCGCATGTACTCCCTTAAAAGGTGGTATAGTTGTAGGATGATATTTTCTATGAGGAGCAGACTGTTAAGATCTTGGATCATAGAGACAGAGTTCTACACAACAAGACTACTCATCTCGAAAAGGTACTATGACGAAATCATAAGTATAGAGAGGCAACATGAGAACTGGAGGAAGTAATGAAAGAAGATTACCTCCACCAATTTTTGTCTTAGAATGTAAAATGAAATTTCGATGGAAAAATTTCTTAAGGTGGGAAGAATGTAACGACCTAATGTTTTTCATTAGAAATTCCCTTCTTATAAATATGTCATAAAATCACATGGAAACACAAAATAATGAACTACTAAGTTCTAAGTGACTTTAAAACATATGTTTGTCACTTATGTGTTTGTAATTTTGAAAATCTAGCATACATGGTTCCAATCAGTATGATATTTGGAGTCTAATAAGGGAAATTGATTTTTTGGTGAATAGTAACCTACCCTTACGAATAGTAACATACCCTTATGAATAGTGATATACCCTAATGAATAGTAACCTTATCTATGATAATATATAAATAGTATTCAAGTTGAAATTATGATATACCTATATTTTAGAACAAGTAAATGAATGTTTTAAAATTGGTTTTTGATAATGAATTATAATTTTAATTAAATATTAAAATAATCATATTTAAAAAATTATTTTTGAAAAATGGGTTTCTTTTTTCGATTCCGCACATCGAAAAATTGTTAGGGTGAATTTTTGATATTTTTATGAACTACTTGACTTTTTTATGAATTGAAAAATTCGATAATTTACGATAAATGCTAAATAATGGATTTATTGAGTCATTGATGATGATCTATTGATGTAAGCCCAATTGGTTCGAAGTCACATGAATTGATTACTGTTTTTTGTCATGTAATTATCACAATTTCTTTTATTGAGGTAAAACAATAAACTAATAATTGTAATATTATGAAAAACTACCACTTCACCCTTATAATAAGCCTCCTCACTCCCTCTTCTCTTCACTACTCTCATGCCTTGTGGCTTGCCAATATTCTACCCAAATATCTTTCCAAAATTTTCCACCACTTCCAAAATCCCTTATCCCCTTCAAAATACAAAAACGTCACCCTTTAAGAGGTTCTCAAAGGATGGAGTCTCACGAGGTAAATTCTTCTTTCCAATTCCTTCATTTCTTTTAAGTTCTTTAATTTTTATTTCTTTCCTCACCTCCCATCACCCAAATAGTATGATAACTCCAGTAACATACATGTACTATAATGTTTTTATTCTAATGGGATATTTCAATATCTTCTCTCATTTTCCCACCTTTTATATGAAATAAATGAAAGCACCATTTGAGATGTGCTAATTTTCACATTCAAGGACAGTGGTTTATAAATTTCTACTATCATCATCAATTCTAGTCATGAATCCATTTGTGTTATGGTCGACCTAGATTATTATATATGAAATATATCATATTTTTGGTTCTATAATCCTTTTGTACAAATGGTATTATGTTATAAAGAAAAACATGTTCTTTATAATCAAACCCACCAATTAACAAAAACAGTTATCATTATGGTTTCATATAATAATTCGACTTCACTCTAAGTAATGAAACTAAATTTAAAACCATGTAATATCCTTTATTTTCACTAATATAATTTAAATTCAATTCTAGACAACCACATTTATCTTACATGTCTATCCAAACATGAATATAAGCAAACCAGTCATTAAAACCATGTAAACAAATGAGCCCAAACAATGAAATTGAACCTCGTAACCAATAAAAATGGTTATAAATGAACTTAAAAAGATTGTAATAAAACAATTACACATAGAAGAGGTTATGTAACTATTTATTAATAAACCTAATTTTTTCATTCAGGTTTTTAATAACAAGTGGAAAACACCAACAGATTTAAGGTAATGGATCCTCTCCATTTCTCTCTTAATCATGAGTATCCAATATGCTATGCCTTTTTATGTGTAAACCCAAATGATGGGGTATGTTTTCTCAGATCCCCCATACTTCCATCATTATTTTTTAGTGATGATAAACCCCTTTTATCTCACATCAAGCCCTCTTAGGTATAGCCGACACCATGCCAATAAACCGTAACGAATTCTACCCGAACCTTATTTGTTTTTTCCGGTAGTGTTATCTTTCTTTATATCAAAAAGGAGTTATCTTATATGTTTATGTACATATAATAAATTTTGTTTAGTTGTAAAAAAATAATTTATGAATACTCTTTTATCACTCTCTTTTGGGTATATGCACGTTTTTTAAAATAGTCCCTCCATAGAACTTTCTGATAAGAAAACAGTTTTTAAGGGAACTTCCAGAATTTTTACACAATTTAAAGTATACTCTATCCTCTATTTAAGACACCATTGTCCATATGAAATATTTCTTATTATTATGAAAACCGTCTTGGTTCAATTAAAGTTTTATATAAAATATTTTCCTCTTTTCTATTTTAAAAGCTCTATAGTATTTTCCTTAAAACAACACAATTTTTTTAATGCTAATGTTTCTCAAATACATTTCTTATGCTTTTTCACTTCTGTTTGACATTAAATACCATGTTATATTCCAATATTTCCCTATGAATGTCCAATTTGTTATAATCCTTTTATTTCATTGACACTTTCATGATACACCCATTGGTTATGCTTTATGTCATGATTGTGTTACCCAATTCATTCCATGGGTACCCTTATATTTATGTTCGGTTGATTATGTATAATTATTTATGTGGAAAGAATATTAATGAAAATTTTGAGATGGGTGTGCCCATATATCACCCCAATGCATTGGGTAATGTTAGTTCTCCTGAGATGTAATGTGAAATAGGATTGGCGGTTAGCCTTGACCTATACTAAAATGGGAAACAGGATTGGTGGTTAGTCTTGACCCGTACTAAAATGGGAAACGGGATTAGAGATCAGCCTCGAACTATACTAAAGACATGTTTTATTATTCTGCTACATTTATATGATTCCATGTTTATATGATTCCATGTCTAAATGATTCCATGCTTATATGATACTATTTTTATATATTCCATTCTTTGGATACCATTATGTCATGCCTCCTAACTAATGTGCTTAAGACGCAGCCTAATGTTCATTCCATTACTGGGCTTTTCATCTCATCCCTTTGTTCTTGGGTTTTCCAGGGTACCCTATGCAGATGTAAGGGCTCAAAAGAAGTTATGATCTCTTTATGTATATTAAATAAAGAAATTTTTTTAGTCCCATGATTTATGTTTTCTGTTTTTTGTACCTAGTCATCCAAGACACTAGACTTAATGATCCTTGGATTGTACTCTGAAGTATAATTATGATTAAAATCATGTAATGTTCTATGAAAAAGTCTTGGGTCTCTATAGTGAACCACCAAGGGTCTCATTGACATTTGTACCTGAGTAAATCTGTTCTAGCTCGTTTTAGATAGTGGGGAGTCTATTCGAGTCCCCCTATGTAGATAATTAGGTTTGGTTTCTAGTGTTATCTTGGCAGAGGGTAATCTTGTTAGAGATATCTAATTATTAGTTCCTCTATTGATTAAATATTGTGTTTTGAGGGTACTCAGTGGTTTGAAAAAGTAAGGTCGGGCAAGTATTCATTGAGATGTGGTTTGAGTTCATTTTATGTTTTTAGGTAAGTAGTGTGAGTTTTGTTTGGTAATGTCTAACATAATTTTGGATTAAGATATTGGATTGTGCTTTGTGAGGGTCTATTTTTCCTCTTATCGATCTAATGGAGATGTTGTAGCTTTCTGGTGGTTAAAGGAGTATGGTAGGGAGACCATTTTGGCATACCAAGTTCAAACTTGGGAGCCTATTTTTCTATTTGTGATGTTCTTCCTTACTTATCATTTTAGGTTGTTGGAAATATCATTGAGAAGTGGAGGAGTATAAGTTTTTTTCAAGACTTTTTGTGGCTTTTAAATGGTGGAAAACATTTTTCTAGAGAGAGTTTCCACATCTAGGTTTGTATTTTCACTCTTGAATCCAGTTTATTTTTGGATCTCAACCTTTCTCTCAAGAATTGGGGGTGATGGGTTTGAATTATCAAGGTAATCTTCTATTTATTTTTAGTCTAGTTTTTTCCCCATAGTTTTTTTGGACAAAAATTGAAGATTTGGTCCATATAGAATGTGTCAAATAGTTGGGACATGGCTATGGGAATCCATGCTCTCTGGCCTAGGTAGTCGTGCAATAGGTGGTGGTTTTGGACAGAGGTTACCACATGGATTCTACATAGTAAGTTAGGCCATGCGTGAAGTAGGTGCCTCTTAGATAGAGAGGGGCGCCGAATCATTGCACGGTTTCTCAAACCATGTGGCAAAACCATGCACCTCTCTAGGTCATTAAAAGTGATAATTTCCTAAACTACCCTCATTCTAATTTTACCCTAATTCAACCCCCATTCACCCACTTGGTATTTTATGCCATGGGATCCTTCTATAATCTCTCTTAGGCTCCTTCTAAACCATTTATTGTGTGGATTTGGCAAGAAAACTCCAAGTAATCATCATGTAAGTCCATCATCCTTTTACTTATTTTATATTTATTGGGTTTCCTTCCCTCTTTCTTGGGTTCTCAAATTCCAGCGTGGCGTTTGACCTAGGAAGGGTTTGATACTGTGTCTTTAAGTGAAATTTTGATGTTTGTTTTTAAATATTTCTTGATTAGGGTCTTGTGGTGGTGCTATTGGAGTTTCACATGCTTTTCCAGAAGTTTCTACACATGAGGTCAGTGGTTCCATGCTTTAGTATTTTTAGATGATTTTATATTTCATTATTGAGTGGATAAATACGTTCTATGATTGATTTGTGTGGTGAAAAACATGTTTTGGATTTTTCTTGAAAATCATATATGATGAAATTAGATTTTATAAGGGAAATGGTCATGTATTAAGGTGTTCCTTATTGTGAAATTTTTGGGAATGTTTTATGAATTTATAAGGGATGGAAAATGCGTTCTCAAAGGCACTTGAGGTGCGACTGTATTTAAAGGTAGGTTTTTCAAATGAAATGGATTTTTATGTAAATATGGATTCATTGTTGTGTGATTTTAATTTGAATTGTGAATATTTTAGATGTTATATAGAATGTTTAAAGAGGAATTACATTATTATTGGATTTTAAAGTGGCTTAGCCCATGCATATGGTTAAGTTAATTTGCTGTTTTTCTTGGAATGCTACCAAATGGGTTTCATAGATAGTGAAAGTAGTGTGAAATATTTTTTTTCAATAGTTTTGGTGTGTGTAAAATGGAAAGTGGTTTATTTGTGGAAAATATTGATTTCCTGGTGAATTTATAATTCTTGTCATGTGTATGTAAAAAGGGTGTTTTGTGTGATATGTAAAATGGGATTGAACACATGGAAATCTCTGGTATCAAGGTGGGTGACAAGTTCTAGTATGCTAGGGATTATGAAGTGGTATGTCCTAGTTTCACATAGCTGGATTTGTTATTACAACACTAACTAAACTGTGATGATGATTGGAGACCACTAGGCTATTGGGGGTGTCCCCTCCTAGGGGCTCGTGCGTGAGAAAGTTGTTAGTCATGGTTACTATACCACCTTTCACTGAGGTATGAGGTTTTAATGTCTTACTCGAGCAAGATTACCCCTTGGGATTTACCTGTGGTTCTATATTGTGACATTATACTTATTTTATGTGGTTCCATCCATCGATATATGGTGGACCATGAGTGACTTTTATTTTTAAACAATTTTTCTGTAATAAATGTTTTCCATTTAACTGTTTCCTCTCAAATTTTATTTCCGAAATTATTTCCTTGATAATGGTTTTCCTTAATTTTATTTCTCAAGAAAATTCAAAATATTGGTATGTAATTACATTTTAATTTATATTTTAATGTTATCGAATGTAATCCTTCATTTTGGGTGGAATCCTACTGGGATTTGGATCACACTCTACATACACCTTTAGGTGTATGTAGACTTTGTTATGTATGAACCATGTAAAGGAAAGGTGTGTCTTGCCGATGTTGTTCGATCCATGTCTCTAGTGTTCCTTTCATGTAGGTTTTGGTGACAGTGTCTTGTGGGTTACATCCTTATTATTGCATGGAGGTTCTTAGGTAACTTTTTAGGTTTCCTTTCCATTGTTGTACTTTTGGGTTTGGTTAAATTTATAATGTGTTGAATCTGAAAATTGGTAAACCTTGTCTGGATTTAGTCTTTTAGTATTTTGGTGTTCATTTCCTTTGGTTTTTTATGTTTATATTAATGGGTGAAATCATTACAAAGGTAAAATATCGATACCTCGCCACTAGTTTCTAGACTGTGGGGATCGGGAAAGACCTTAGGGCCAAGCCATGGACCAAGTCAGGTGTTAGGTTAGATGGATCTATGACATAGTTCATGACATTTAGGAATGTTTTATTACACTTAGTCTTATCCCTAAGGCATTATATAGAGTATTCAAATCACAATACCAAAAATAGCTGACCTTTCCCTCTGATACCAACTGTGACAACCCATCTCTTTATTTCGCATTAATACTTAATTTATTATATATGACTATACTTAATACAACTCAGATGATTGAGAAGTATAGTGTATATGGGAATTAGGTATATAACATAACATCTTGAACATGGGATACAACAATATTATTAAAAACTTACTTAACATGTTTTATTGAAAACTTATTTAATATGCTCAAAATACACATTCGAACTAAAAACTGAATGGGATAACCTAGGGACATATATTAGAAATGGGTGATCTATAAATCCAAATAAGTAAATAAAAATGGCATAAGTGATACTTTTTATAAAATAAGCATATTAACAATGGTCAAAAGATACATGAATTATAAGGCCTGATATAGAATTACAATAATAGCATTGAAAATGTGGAAACAACTTAAAAAAATGAATCATGAATATATGTCTAGGATAAAATACCAGGACTTCATTATAGATAAACTCCAATAAAGGAATCAGTTATAGCCCTATCCCAACATAAAATATCATGATACTAAATATTACTCAATTCATTTTAATTCTATATGGGAGAACCCATCATTATAATTTCATTATCACACTTATGTGTTTCACATAGATCATACAACATGGATTCATTCATCAACTTAATTTATTACATGATCAAAGGGAATGTAATACTCATTTTTAAGAACCCACTAAAAAATAATATGTTCGTAAATTTGAATACCCTTGATATGAAATGGGTATGGTATTCACTACACAGTTGTTTTGGCATGGATAATTTCGGTGAAATTTCTGTAGAATAACAACATTACTTAAAAATAAATAAAATTGGTTGATTATAGAAAAAGTGATGTAAAATTATTTTTACATAAAATGAATATTAATAGGTACATTTAAAATAATATACCATCTTTATAAATCTGGAAATAGAAGGCATAAGGCAATGAAGAAACCTAAGTAGAGAAAAGAACCTTTATGAAATCTCAGTTTGATAACAGGTGTACATAAAGGATCATGGGAGGATTAATGAGTGTGAATTAAAGATCCCTTAATTTATAAATAAAATTTTTAGTAATTTTAATATGAAATATCATATCCCATCATATGAAAATAAAAATTAAAATACATAACATAAAAGGAGTTCATGATAAAATAGGAGAGTCGAATATCCCGTACAAAATTTTGGCATAGTAACGACTTAGGTAAGGGTCCAAATGGGGGACTATAAATGATAAATCATTAAAATAACATAAAATAGACATTAAGGTAATGATTATAAATTAATTAAAATATAAACATTTTAAATTACAATAATTAATTTCAAAGAAGTTTTTAAATTTGAAAGGAGGAAAAGAAGGTGAGGACCCCTTACTTGAGTTTATGATTTAAAAAGATTGGGAGTAGCTTCTTGAGAGTATGGGGATGCATTGGGAGGACTATATAGAGTGAATGGAAGAGTTTTCTCATGATAAAATGAGTTTTTCTGATGATAAACTGTAGATTGTGTGGGTTTATATATGAAAAGAGGACGATTTCTTTATTATTTTTGTTTTTGTCTCTACAAGATAAAATATCCAAAACCACAAACCATACCAAGGTTCTTGCCCATGTTTTCTTCTAAATGGGAGTGATTTTATGTTATTTTATAATTAAGATTGATTAAATTACTAAAATAATACCCCTGGTAATGGGGATGAGAGTCACACTCTTAAAGAAATGATTTTAAAATCTTAAAATATATTATAAGTCTCAGAGGATTCAGAATGGCTTTACAAAATAAAACATATAAACTTAAAATAAAATAATTTTAATGGTAAAACATATAATTGATTTTTTCCCATTTATATTATTTATTAGATCACTTTTGTGTTATTATGATGTCATAACACAAAAAGTATATTTATACGGTATTTAAGTTTTACCTGAACATTTTATTATCTCAGAAAATTATAAAAAATTCACCATTCGATAATTTTGATTTTATGATTCCAGTAATAATAATAATTTTATATAAATAATTTTTTAAATATGTGAATTTTTACTTTTAAAATATTAACTGACATTTATTGAAAATTTTGGGTTTTTGAAAATAACAGTTTTCGATCCTTTATAAAAATTAAATTTTAACTCATCTAAATTATATGATAATTCGTATTTATTAAAAATTAATTAATAATAATATTATGTAAAAAAATAATTAAATTAAAAAAATAATTATTTAATAAATATGAATTCCTTAATTAAATATGAATATAACCCAAAAATACAATTTGTGCTTTATTGTATCAAAATAAAAAATCATTTATAATGTAACAATAATAGGATGAAAATATATTCATTATCCTATAAAGAATAATGTAAATAATAATAATGACAGGGTCTTGATAAATATCCCTTTAATACATAAGAAGACTTCCCAAGATTAAGGTGGGCGATGGTTAGACTTTCAATAGGCGGTTCGATAAAAATTATTTGAGCTGTGATCTTGATGAGTTTGAACATCTCCCGTAAATGGGTTTGATCATGCATAAGTTGTTGGATCTCATATTGGGACTGTTCAAGGGAAAATCCTAGAGATGATATATCCCCTGGGAGCTCTGATAAATGTAATTTATAGGTTATGATATGACTGGTTGAGGTCGTCACTGCTTTTTTATATGTCAATTAGATTGTTAAAACCATATATTTTTACTAACCATGTGATAATTGTTCAATTACTATAATATAAAAAAATGGATTCATAATGGTCAATTAAATACCATAGTATATAACTAAACAAAATAAGTGAATGTTTTTTCTATAACTATATTTACTCAATAAGATGTTTAAATAAATCAAATGGGGAATTTTATTTATAACTGCTCAGTTTGTTACATTATTCATTTATTATAGATAATTAAGTTGATATAATGTGTGGAGTCCACTACAAGGGGATTGTGATTCCATTATTATTGTTCCTAAAGATGATATTTTTTATCATTATTTTTTTTAAAATAAAATATTGTCATCTTAAGGATGAATTGTGATTTACACCTAGTGCTTCTATTTTTCCTCTTGAACAAAAATGATTCCCAAGACTTTTTTAATGTAGGAAAAATATTCATTCTTAATTGGCGTTTGAATAAGAGTAACGGTGAACTTGAGTAAATGTATGGGTTTGGTATTAATATATATATATATATATATATATATATATATCATGTTAAATTATTTTTGTGAGATTCATGATTTTTTATTTTAGGTGAATGTGTCAAACAATTTATGTTATAATGTGTTTAGAGTGGGGACTTTAATTTTCATATTTATGTTTAAGTAATTTTATAGGGACTAGGGTGTTATTACCCACTAAAAATTTATAATGTTCATTACATATTGATTATTTTTCATTTTATTCATAGTTTATATAATTTTATGTCAATTTATTATAAAATTTAAACTTCACTTCTAATTATATGTGAACTTTGTGCTTAAAATATATTAATATCGACCCATTGTAACATAACCTTTGTTATTGGAATTTGAAATTTTAGAAAAACTTTAATTATTTTTATGGTAATATTTATTCATTCTTGATAAAAGTGATATTCAAAAAGTAATATCATCATTTTTAACCCCGAATACAAAAATTTATGGGAAAAATTGAAAATTTATGAAATAAAATGGATATAGGGTCCTCGATTCATTCCCAATAAAGTGTAAATTTTTACTAAGGATAGATATATTCATGAGGAACATTTATCTAAATTATTTAAAACAATAATTTTGGATATTGGATGGTGATATTGGTATATAAGTTTTAGGTATAAATTTGAGGCCAAATTTTAATGTCCAAAATTCATCGCAATATTTTGGTTATAACTGCAAAATTTCTAATCCAATTGGTATAAATTGCTTCTCTATGTTAAAGGGAATATTGGGATAAATTTTTTTCTTCTATGATAACTAAAAAATATCTCAAATTTGATGTCTTTCTATCATGCCAATGATTATTTAGAAAATTAAGGAACTAAACCTTGTGAATGATGGAAAATTAATCCTCTTCCCACTTTTCATAACACTTGGGCCTAATTTATCATGATGTATGAGTTTAAAAATATAATGGTCAAACTAAACCACAAAATTTTCTATATAAGGTAAATTTGGGGGAGAAATTTGGAGCTTTTGGTTTAATTAATTACATTGTAATTTTATGTTTTGATTTTGTTGTCTTAAGTGACTTCTTTATTTGTATGTTATCTAAACTCATTCTAGTTTACTATATAATGTTACTCCTTGTTATTTTGTTCTTATTATTTTAATTTTCATTACTACAAAAGATTTTTAAAATGTGAATCTATTCAAACAACAATATAAGTGACTTTTAATCGATTTTTTTCTTTTCTTAAATATTTCTTGAACGATTAAACTTCTATATTATAATGATATATTTGTATAAATAGATGGATAAACCTTTTATTAGTTGATTTTAGGAATTTTATTGGGTGATATTTTATTTTATTTCGTGTGATTTAATTCTCCAAATAGTTTTTTATTTTATACTTCAATTTGAGTATTTTTGTTTTTCTTCTGCTTCATTGATTTTAATGAGTACATATACTGAGTACTGGTAAGGTCATTTATCTTGGACTGATCATGAAGTGATTTTCCAAGTGATTATGTGATTATCCAATAACTATTGTATGGATTAAATTAGTGAATAATTAGGGGGGGTATTATCTCATCTATTGGATAATTATTCAAATGTTGTGATTAAATTTTATAAAATAATTTACATCCAATCTATCCCTATAAACAATATAGGACTATAAAATCATTATATATTATTTTAATTCAAGTATTATTGTTTTTGTTATTAAAATAAAGTCACTCCAATTATTTTGTTAATTAATATCAAAAATACTAAAAATATCTATTTTCTTAGGTTCACTTCGTTAGTATCTATTTATTTGACTCTCTACCTATGCTATAAGCAACCAATTCTACTCGTATGGTAAATTTGGTTGAATTAATTTAGATCGACTTTAAGTATCTCAACTATAATTTCTCAAAGGATCATATCTAATTCATAATTATAGAATTAATAATTTATTTGACAAATGAATTCTAAAAACTCACCTTCATGGACGATTTTTAGTGTGTAACCAAATTCGAATGGCTCTTAAAGACAAGAAATACTCCGCTTTTAGGGATCCTCAAGGGGTATATTGTTATCAAGTACTTCCCTTTTTCTAAAAGAATTTCATTTCGAAATACCAACACACCATGAATAATATCTCCAAGACCCTTACAGGGGTGATCATATAGTACATTGTTTATGATTTTATTAGTCATGTCTTAACATCCTTGTAATAATTTTTCTAAACATGAGATAGTTTTCCAAAAACAATGGAAATAATTTTTGAAGATAAATCCAATAAAATATGGTTTTGGGAGACGTTATGAAAATTTATCATCTTTATATTATTCCATCATGACAGTGAAGTAAACCCCGATATGACTAAGGAAATCCTTAACATGCCACCTCCTTGAAACCTTAAAGAATTAATAGGTCTTTAGAGATGTGTTTTTTACATTATGTATTTTATAGAAATACATTTCAGCAAGTTCCTTACCTATGAAAAACTAATAAAAAAGGTTGTCACATATAAATGAGATGAAGTTTATAAGGAATTTTTCAATGATATCAATTAGTATATCCCCAACCCACTAGTGTTTATGTCATCGGTTAAAGGGAATCCATTAAAAATGTTTGTGTAAACATGATAGAAATTGATTCATGATCTAATTTCTAAAAATAATGACATAGGTAATAAAAATAGTATTTAATATCTTAGTAGAACAATTCTGTACACTGACAGTTGATAAAATAATATTATGAAATTCTATCTTACTTTGGTATTAACAATTCAATATTCGAGACATTTCCTATAGTATAATGAGGTTAACATGGTCTCTAATGTTTATCCTATCAAGTATATCATTAGTCATTTAATGTTAAATGGGTTTATGGCATGGTGGGTGGTCATCATGTAGAAATTTAAAATTCATTTTTTTAGAAAAAGGCAGTAGAAGTTATGGAATTGATAGATTTACTTGAAGCACACCCTTACCTATAAAGTGAATTGATAGATAAAAATCTCACTGAAATTTTTTTATCCATACCACAAACTCCTCATATATGGGATATGTACTTAAATAGTGATTACAACAACTCAATAGGAAGAAGGGTTGTCAATCTAAAACTCAAAGGATTCGTATTATGAATTCTTATCATTTCCCCAATGGAAGAAGTTCTTCCATATTACTTAGTTATTTAAAGGGTTTTACTAATAATGATTTATAATATTAAGTTCTCATTATAGTATTATATATAGCTCAACAAATACCGACAATCCATTTGAACATCAAATGTTGTTTGGAGTCTCCAATTTTGTAGATTAATGGAAAATATTTTTTAAAGAATAATTAATTGATCCCATTTCTTGATTTTGAATGAGTGGTGATGTCATAATTACTCTTAGAGAAAAATCCATAACACATTCTACATTCATATAATGATCATGATGGTTTCTTGGACAATATACCTATATCATTGAAAAATCCATTCTAGTATGAGACATAAATCCACATCATTAAATGTTGGGTTGTCTCCCCATTTTTTCAATGAAATGAAGAAATAAATGATATCAATATGACCCTTGATCAAGGAGATCCCATATCTACACCAAAAGATACCATAATTTTATGGATGTATACTATTATAGACTATATCAAAAAATGTAATCATTCTACAATATTGAGCTAATAAGGGACATATTTTTTGGTGGGTAGTGAATTTCATCCTCTATGATAAACTGAATACATAAAAAGTTCTATAAAAATTATTATTTAATTGTATTATCCATAAATGAATTTAAGTAAGAGACACCCCCAACATAATACCAAAAGACCATTCTAGTTCATGTGGTTACCCTTTGTTAGGAGCCAAAACTCCCTTTTTAGATAAAGAGGCTTGGATACTTCTAGCTATCAATGAAACTAGACTATATAGAGTTCAATAGAAAGTTACATACTTTCTAGACACATTCCAATTTCTTACATCAACCTCTAGATATTTTCTATATTTCCAAGTTATCTTGGTGCTTTTATGTTTTGGGTATAGATGTTATCAACCCATATCACCCAGTTAGTAATAATTTATACTACAGAGTGGGATGTCCATTCTTCATATCATTAAACAAATTGTAGTGGGTATTTATCGAAATAATTTAAAATGTAAGATATTTCCTCATGGTATTACACTAAAACCACAAGGTAAATATCAACCAATGTCATGTTATTTTCTATTCTTTCGGAAATCTACATGTTACCTATTATATCTCACACAGACCATAACTCAATTGAGCTTAGTGTCAAAGGTTTTTTTCTCTATTTAGAATGAGTGAGATGTGTCATCATATAAAAGTATGAATTCCATTCCTTTTCACACAACATTAAATTTTGTGACATTTATTCCAATAAACATTTCCTTAAAGAACTCAAAATTGTCATCTTTTTTAACATTATATAACCATATAAAAGATTGATCCATATTGGAATTTGAAATGTTTGGTTTTCTCACTTAATTAACCTATAACAATTAAATATTACCAACTTTGGTAAGATCTTCATCTATATAAGGATCATATCATAATAACTATGTGTGGACTGATTATTTACATTTAGAGTAACATAGTGATACCAACAACTTATATACAAGGGCCGGATTTAAATTCCCCAATATTTAATTGCCTCTAGTGTACAGTCTCCTCATCCATCTCGGGTCTTGTTTTACTAGGATCCATACTCATATGGAATATCCTATGTGCATCAAAATTATGTCTGCTTTTATTCATCTTACCACATGATACATAGTGATGCTAGAATCACTTAGACTGGGCCAAACATTAATCATTTTCCAAATTCCCACTCTATAATGATGTTTTTACCCCTCTATTCATGTTAGTATCCCCTTAATGGGATCATCAATAAGAGGCATGAATCTTATTCTGTGAATTATTTGGACTAGTATAGGTCCATAACATGTGGTTGCACATCTATAAACCTATTCATGAGATTTAATTTCACTAATAAAATCATTATCATACAATGTAAAACTACACAACATTATCCTAATGGAATAATGTTAAAATATATATATAAAAGTAATATTATTAAAATAATATAAATTTTATAGAACTATGTTCTTCGTATTATAACTCGAGAATGCTTGTAACACCCTAGAGTAAATTATAGTAAGTTCTTATATCTAATGAAATTATGTAATAATGCACAAAAAATATATTTAACAATGTGATTAAAACATAAATTATAAACTTTTATAAATTTAATTTTAATAAATTAATTACATTTTTTTATTCACCATATGAAAATTAACTTAGGATGAATTTCATATATTTTTTCAGAAATAGTTGATTTTTGTGTGAATAGGGGAAAATAAAGATTTGTCAAAACTATCACTTTTATAAAATTATAATTATATAATAATAAGTTAAAATTTTATTTAACCATTTTTATATACCAAATATATATTAAATTAATAATATAATGAAAATAAAAAAATATAATTTTTAAGTTAAAAATATATTCATAACATTTTGGAAATCTAAATTACTTTGTTATTCAAATAAAAATTATTTTTAGTTATTTTACCTTAATAAATTATTTGTAAAGTTACTTTAAATTTTCTTTTTTTAAATACTATAATTTTATTTAATATAATCCAAATAATTCAATTGTATCAACATTTTTATTTTTTTCTACTATAAGATTATTTTTATGCATAAAACAAACATTATTATAAAAATGGTTTTCATTGAATTTTGAAAAAATATATTAAAATAAATTTAATCCACTTATAGGAATTGAACAATTTAAAATGGGTTATATATTTTTAATAATTATATTTAATATTATTCTATAAGATCAAATTAATTTTTGTTGATAATGAATGATAACCATGGTAAATATTTATCCCCTCGGTTAAGGGTGAAATGTGTTAAGAGGTTTAAAAATAATGGTATAAGGATTTAATATGACACAAAACACTTTCTTAAACCACATTAGTTTTATTTATTTCGACCTTAACCTTATCATATTCAAATATGTGACAATTTGGATTCAATTTCACAAGAAAATTACTTTATATTTTTAAAATATTTTAAGTAATTCTATATGGGTCCCTCTCCTCACTTATAAAATGGAAGTCTTCTCCACCTTCTTCACAACCATTTGTCCCTATAGCTTTAAAAATAAAAACCTAAAATTCTTTCTAGATTACTCTTGTTTTTTCTTGATATTATGTTCTTATCCTAAGTCTATCCTACGAATTCATAAGATGTATTCCAAAGGAGGTCCCTCAAGGAAGAGAAAATCATCTTACCCTACAATTTCAAAGTTGAAATATTCTTATTTTTATTATAAATCTGTTTTCTCCATTCTAACATAATTACTAAAGTATAAAAAATATACTAAAATATTATTATTATTTTGGAAAAACCATTTTCCTCCTTTCTATCCGATGTAAAATGAAAACATTGCTCATGCGTAAGTACGTCCTACCATCATCACATAGTGGTACAATTTATTTCTCATAACTATTTTACATGGATGGTAATAGATATGGTATTAATGAAATATATATGATATTTATGACATAATTAATAATATGGAAGTACAATTTATTATCTACCTTATTACCGTTAAATACAATGGAAAACGATAACGTCGCTCATTTGTGTGTGTGGACTAACACCTCCACAATGTAATGTGACTTGTTCATATATTACCACTATGAATGGATTTTTATAAAATTATATATCAGGAATAAAAGATATATTCCTGGAATTATTAAAAATTTTGAGACGATGGAACCGTTTCATAACTTATTTAATTATTGAAATTATTTTAAAGTAATTTTGGAGAAACTGACTAAACAACCTTAATATGGTTGATGTAAGCTTGAAATATTAAATGAATAGATATAAAATTATTATAAAATAAATTATCAAATGGAATATAGATGAATTTTTTTATAAAAGTATTTAATAAATTTAAAATCATTATACAAGAGGATCAAACATGTATAACTAAGAGGATACCTAAGGTAAGGGATTTCTATTTCAATATCATTTTATTTGAAGATTAATTATGTTCATATTTATTTTGGGAAAATTATACGATCCAAAGCTCCATTTATTTTTTATATACTTGTTATGTGTGGGTTTAACATGATAATTTTCCATTTCTTATCTTGATGGATAAATAATAAATAATTACGTAACAGGTAAGGGATTTTATTTTAAAATCATGTTTTGAAGGTTTCTATACAAATTTTTTTCTTCCATGTCAATATTTTCATTAAAATATTTTTAGGAGTGTTTTTAATAATATTCAATGTTTTATTAAAGTCATTTTTACCTGTGATTTAATTTTTAGAAAAAGTTTAAAAATGAATCTTCTATTCATTTTCTGTATAAGGTATGTTTCACCGAATGTGTGAAAAAATATTTCTTTTAATGAAAGCCACATGAATGGATTTTCCTAACATCCTAGAAACTCTTTTATTTGAAGATTACATTAAAATATTATATGGTTATTTTAGAATCGAATTTTTTTCACAAAATATTCAGTTTTTTATTTAAAATGATAAAAAAAGGTTTTGTTTTCTTAAATGAATGAAATAATATTGAAAAGTGATTTATAACTTTGTTCTTACACAATGTTACAGGGAAGTATTTTTTAATGTATTGATTATTTTTTATTTTCATAAGTACTGGTTTTAATTAAAAACATTATTTTTGATAAATGAACATTATTTTTTCAATATTTTCTAATTTTGTATTATACCTTATTTTGAGATCATTCACTTTCTATGACAATATTCTCTATCACTCCCCATTATTTACTGGATATTATTTTTCTCCTTCATGTACATATTTTGAATATCATGGATGAATACAGTATCATTTATATTACACTGATGAAGACTAAACCATATTCAATTTATATATATAGTATTAGTTGAATAATTATTCTTAAGTAATTTATTTCATTTGCTCTGGAAATATTGGTGTTCTGTATTATTGATTCAATACAGATTATTGTTGATTTATAAGGAATTTTGAGACTGAATTTATCATTCCAAATTTGTGGAATACATATGATTTGAAATGGTATGTGGAGACTAGTTATAGATAGCCCCTTGATATATTGAGATGTATCATAAAAGAAAATAAATTTCATTCAATGTTATATGGTTATATAGTTTACCCCTACCCATTTATTATGAATTATGTATTAGCTAAGAGGACATGATGGAAAGATTCATGATATATTGGTTGAGATACCTTGATCATGAAAGTCCAAAATTATAAATTTCATTTATTAAGAATATATTTTCGATTATCGAAGTGATTGATATGTTTATATTATCCATGGATGTTCATTGATCTAATTTTTTTTATTGAATTTCATGTGTTTTTATTATCCACTCTTCCATATTGATTATTTTTTATTTAATAATGATAGATTCTATTATAAATAAAATTTATTGAGTATCTGAGCTCATCCTTTGTTTTTTATTTCCCAAGTTATGAAGAAGGATGTTAGGAATGATTTCAAGGATTCAAGAATGTTTTGTATACAATATTTTTATATTTACAATTTCATATAAGAATAATTTTTGTATATTGTTTTCCAAGACTTATAAACTGATTGATATCATGTGATGATATCCCCTTTAGAATGTGAAATTTTATTAAAGTAAATACAAGATATATTTTTCTTGATTTGAGTTGTTAAATTTAATGAAATTAATAAAATCTATATATGTAGTTCAACTACTTGGTTATTATTTTCCCTAAAATTTAATCTTCTAATACATGGGTAATTTCTTAATTTCCTCTTGTTTCTCACACTGGGTAGGACTCATATGGGCTTATGGGTTTTGGTTGATTTACCATATTAGTTTATTTGAGATGAATCATGTTTAAAATTAGAGGGATAATTCATCCTTATCACATGGAATAAAAATAAAAATTATTTAGTCCATCCTTTAAGACCTTAAAATTCATAGAGTGGCCTACTCTCTATGTGCTGGTCTCCTTACATAAGATCCTAATCCATGTAAGGGATTATTGGAAGACTGACCCCTATTAATTCCTATTGCTCCTATATTCCATGAATTACATGTGTTTTGATTCCAATATTATGAGATACATATTTATTCATGGATCTATTATTTTAGGCCCATGAAAATCTTCCATAAAAAATGGTCCTTTTTATCTTATTATTTAGGTTTCTTTATCTATGTAAGGTTTTCTCAATGTCCCTATATCCGGATAAAACCCATTTTCCTTCCCCTACACATGAGTATGATCAATGAAAAGTCTTCCATGAATGAAATATATGTGGCATTTCCCCAATGATTCAAGATATGTAGTGATGCATTGATATCTCATTGTAGGCATAGCCTCCGATTTCCTTATAATCATCCATTATTCAAAATATAGTCCCTTTATTTACATCAAGTATTTTTTACATCCGATTATACACTAAGATGGAATATATTCTTTATAGAAATTATTCACATCTTGATTCCTATCATATTAGGATACGTACTTATTCCTAGATCACATGGCCTAGCCCTAAACATAAATATTTCTTCCATCCTACAAGACATTAAATGGCATAGAATGACTCACCTTGTGTGGTCTATTTCACTTATATGAGAGAAAGATACTTGTAAGAGACTCATCAATACATGGAAACTTTTTAATAATTTTATATATAAGTGAAAATTCCCCTTATTTTATCTATGATCTTGATCTACGTAAGAGTCTTCAACATAGATTTATTTTCCAATGAATTTATGCAGAAATTTCATCATATACAAGAGCATTCTTTATTAGGTATTTTCTAGTTATAGTTGCATTAAACCATCCTAATGTCAAGTTGTACTTATAATTTCACCTAACCCCCCACCATTATAATAACTACATGTTGAATTATACCTATTAACAAAATATATATATTGATTCCTATATTTATTATCTTAGGCCCAACCAAAAAATAACCATCAACTTTAACCCCTTTCTCATCTTAGTGTTTGAGGTATTCTCAATTAATTTTTTGTATTTCCCATGGTCTCTAAACTAGTACCTTGTAAGAACTATGTATATATTGATTGTAATATTAATAGATATATAGTATTGCATAATATCTATATTCTGAGGCTAATTTCAAACCACATAGGTCTTTCTCCTAGGCATCACATCCCTTCTCATTCACACTGGGTTTCTCACAATCACTTAACATATATATGAGACTGCCTAAACTTTCCATTATATATAATCCATATCTATTAAAAACTCTATGTATTTGGTTGTTAAACTAGAATACTTGGGAAGAAAAAATGTTCCCACTTTTAAATAAGGCAGTCTTTGATTAACCTTAAACTGAAAAAAAGTTAATATTTTTTATATGACATTAAGCTGCATGAAATTTTTTCCAACAAAAATAGGTATATAATGACTATATAGAAGAATAAAACTACCCTATTTTCTCAAAAATATAAGTGGTTGGGGCCTTCGTGTTCTTGTTCATGGAATTTAATAAAGCATTATCTTAGGAATAACCACGGAGGTCCTTGTGGTTCCAATCCTTATTCTAAGATACATAGATAATATATGTCTCTCTTGAACATGAGTCAGGTCTATATAGAATATTTATAAGAACATTTTAGGCTTGATTCCTATATTACTAGAAACATAGTGATATATGGGGCATATATTTTTGGACTCAAACACAAGAAAAAACCCATATCCACTCATTTACAAAGGATCATTATAGCCCAACCATGGTTAAAACAGGTCTAAAATGTTCCTACCACTATTTTGAAGATCCTTTTCAATAATTCACAATTCTTACCTCAAGTACATCAAATAAACATAAATAATTCATGACTATTTGTAATGAGTGCATCCAAATCCAAATGAAACTTCTGTTTGGATAAGCTTACATACCCCCAATATTGATTTTCATACACACCCGCATTATGGATTTACACCCAAAAAGGTTTTTATCCTAAGGATATGATCCTATAATATTCATACATCCTGAAAATTTCATATTGAAACATATTATTTAAATGTGGTAGTAGTCATTCATGACATAATTTTCCCATTTCATAATTCATGATTCAAAAACCATGAGTCGTGATTTACAAAGTCATATATACTTATTCATAAGGAGTTGAATGATATTATCCATCAAGACCCATTTGGGTTCTAATTTTTCACCAATTCATATATTGGTCAAATTAATAAGACATTAAACTATTTTAACTCTCCCATGAGGCTCTCTAAATTAGTGGTGTTGGTACATCATTCATGTCAAGCACAAATCACCCTCATTGGTATCCGGACTTCCATTATGGTCAGATATGTACATCATTAATCTTTTTTTATGGTTAGTCAATGTTTTTCCCTTAAATTGTATCCATCAATGGTCTTAATCTCCAAACCATAAACTTCAAATAAAAGAGACAAAAAAATTAGGTTAAAACCCTTAAATTATGGTTTTAAAAAAAGATAAATATTTACTCACTATGTCTCCCAATTTCAAGGATTAGGGAAAAAATTAGAGTAAAAATAGAAAAATAACAAATCTTTTGGATCCAACCATATGGCCCTAAAAAGGTATATTTTTTCTCAATAGACCTACATATCCTGGAAAAATTTAAAGCAATTTAATTTCATATCTCTTCACCCAAAACATGTGTTCCATACATGGTGGAATAACCTCTAGGGTTCCTAAGCTATCCATTAATACCATTATGCTCATAATCCAACTTAATTTCATAAATTTTTTAATGCTCATAAATCTTTGATGTCATAGATTAATGAATGTATCTATCCCCAAGGGGTACCTAGGTTTTTCTATTCATACATTCCCCTAAAATGGATCAGTATCCCCCCCCAAATATGGTATTCCATCTAGAGGTATGTATTAATTTTGAGGATATGGTCCATTAATTTCCATATTCCATGATAAAATCATAATGGAACTTACCATTAAAATTTTGTTAGGGTTCATCCCTTGTATACCTATTCTATATCATCTCCACAGATTCAAATGTCTTGAGTTAGGATTTAAAAAACTCATAATACAACTATTCTAATGGATTTTAAACCCTATATGTTACACATGCATAAACCCTACTCATTTTCAAAGAAATGTATGAAATTTTATTCTTGAAATTTTTTCATTCATTATTACATGAACCTAAAATACATGATGTGATGGTCTGAGCTTCATGGACATAAACCAAATGCACCTTCTTGATATAGAATGTAATATAAATGTTCCTTTTATTTATATTGGGTTTAACTTTACCTTTGTATGTATACTATCATGACCTATAGTCGAATCTATATGAAATAAAATTTAAACATAATTTTGTTAAATACTTATGATGTTAAATATTTTATTTGTTTTCTAATAACTAATGCCTTAATTAGAGTATGCATACCCTATAGATGATCTGTGATGGAACCCGACTCTCATTTACATCAATTTTGGCTCACCCATGTTTCTACATATGCCACCTCAACTTTCTTTCAATGATTCACAATGTTAAAAAATAATCACAATCTTCCAGATTGGAAGAGATAAAATTGTATTTGGAAGGAGATATAGATACCTCTAGGTTGAAAACCCATAAATAGAACCCTTGGAAAAATATATTCATTTCTTACATGGAATTCATCTTTCATGAATTAGGCCAAAAAATTGAGCACTTAAAATAAGAATTTATAAAAGTTAATAGATCCAAACCCACAAAGGGTTGTTAGAGAAATATTTGAGTTCCTTCCAACTAATATTCACCTATCAATGAATTTGTAAAACGTTAGGGCTATAAAGTAAAAAAAAGATTAAAATAATGTGGGTACCCTCATATGGATGATGAAAAATTCAGGCTATTCTCACCACATCCCTTGACCTAGGAAAAAATTAGATCATTTCATTTTCTCTCTTAGGAAAATGTGGGATTCTTGGTTACTAGAAACATGTAGCATTTTGGAACCCTCATTACAAAATCCTTCTTATTGACTTCCATTATAATAGGCCACCAATATAATTGGATAAATCTAGTGTACATTGATGGTATGAGTTCCTATATTGGTGATTGAGTCCACTCCTAAAAGGATACAGTCTCAGGGGACAACAACAATGTACATTAATGGTATGAGTGTATATATCCACCCATGATCATAAGGGTAGAAAGAAACCATCTCATTTCTAAATTTAGAATTCGATGATGTTACATGTTTCTATAACCTTCCATGAGCACATGAACATAATGAAACCAACTTTCATGTTTGAATGAGACAAACCTGGAGAATGGTGCTGGTATAAATTACTATACATCTTCAATTGATTATTTTTTGGAGGAATAATGTACTTAATCTTTTATTCCTCTTATACTCAATCTCATGATTTTTTATGGTTAATGTGCCACTATCTCTATTCAAACAATACCCATTCGAAGGTAAATGACTAATAGATAATGTAATAGATCATATTTCACCAACTAACTCAAGATGATTTAATTTTCATTAAACAATCAAATGGATTCATTTATCAGGGAATTATTCTTTTTTAGTTACACATATTGTCACAAATTAATAATCATGACAACATATAAGTGAGGGAGTTAATAATAATTCAAACTAATTTTTTTTATTCTTTGATCAAATAGAGGAGGAATATCCACAAGTTATATAATTTATAAATAATTGAATATTAAAAAATGAAATCCACATGGTGTTGATGTTAATCTATGGATTTTTTGGGATTTATCTACATCTCATTAATATTTGAGAGTCTCTACAGCCTTAGCTTCTTTATTATATTTTATTTTCTCTAACTCTATATATGTGGGATTCTCCCTAGTTTTGGATTACTCAAGAAACCTATGGTGATATTCTAGACACTCCTTAGTTGTTTCTAGATCTCATTATAGGTGAATCACCTAAATTTATTCTTCATTTGCAAGATATTTTTTCTCTACTACCCCCTTCAAAATGGGACTCTTTATGAACTCTTCCATCTCAAAAGTTATTGAATTGTGTTTTAAATATTTTATGGGATATGGGTTTCTTTGTTGTTTTATCCTAATATTGAATTCGATGGATCTCATTTATGACATAAAGAATCATACTATACTCAAATATACTACATCCCAGCACTAAAAAAATGCATTGATATTTGTAAATCTTCATGGGAAGATCCTATAAGGGGGTTCATATGGAAAATCATGAAAACTTACCTCCAAACCTATCACTAGGAGGAACTCTAGGTATTGAGGCCCTCAAGGTCAGATTTGGAATCACTCTCTAAAATATGATACATTTTCAAGGACAGTATTAGATAGATAGGCTATCTGTGAATCACCGTATAAGCTTGTGGTACTGAAAAAACACCAACCCACACATCCTACGACAATAAAGGTGTTGTAATATATGATTTTAGATAATCTTAGTCACCTAGGATATTTCTACTACAAGTGGTAGGGAAATGAACACACATAAAAAAATATAGGTTAAACATATGTCTAGAAGTGATAATGGTACTCACTTACTCTTAGGTCTTGTACCATCATAGTTTTTGGTTCTTATGGAGGTGGAAACCATGGAATTATCCTTTAGTTGATGCCCTATTTTTTTATAGAATTCACCTTATCCATCGAAACTTATTTTTCACAAATCATGATGTAACAATCAATACTTGTCACCCTGTTTATATTATTAGGTTGATCCATACATTCTCTTGAAATTTCAAATTTTCCAATATGATAGGGAGATGAATAATGACATATGAAAGAATTTGGAGTTTCTTAAGGGTATGTATTCCCTAGTTTCCTAGAAGGAAACAACTCTTCTTGAATAATGATGACACCCCTAGTCTCACATAGATGGAGTGGCTCAGGAGTGTTCTATATGGAAAAAAATTTATTGAGTTTAAAATTCATATAATCACACCATGTGAGGGTGAGGATAAAATAATGGAATAGTGAAAATGAATTTCATCCTTCCAATTATTTCTGATTTTTACGGAGTTATTCAAGGTAATTAAGTACATATATTCCTCAAAATAGATCTTCCACTTTGTCATTCACTTCAATGAACATGAATAAACCTGTTATTAGAGATGTGGTTTGTGGGGATACTGAATAACCCCTGATTACATTCAGTTGTCATACATATATCATCTACTCCTTTACCACTAGAGATAGTTAGGTAAACCATAATTTATTCTACATCCACAATAGTTACATTATTATAGTGGGAAGTAACCTTGATTTTTCATTTTGATGTCTCTAGAACCTTCCTTAGTAGAATAAATTTTGGGACTAAGTTTATATAATAAAAGGGGTATAGAATCAATATTATAGTTTATATTCGTACAAAAAAGAAATCAAAAATGGATTTAGAATCCAATTTCTCCTATTAGTAAAAAGCACCTGAATAATGTTATCTCCTTTAACCAATTATTCGTTTTGAATTGGAAAAGGGTAGGTTATGCAATTAAATTGGATTTAATTTGGGGATGGAATATAGAGATATACTCTCTTGTTTCTTCTTCTTGCATAATATAATACTCATGGGATGCCTCTTTCTCCTCCAAGGGAGTGGATCATCCTAAAGTGTTTCGCTGGAGAGTGATCACCATATATACTTTAGAGACATAATTAGAATTTCCACTATCTATAAAATATGATAAAGTATATATTTTAATAATAAATTATTTGAGATTAAAAAAATTATTCTTGATGAAATATTTTACCTATACCTTTGGGATCATTGATTTCATCCCACTCATCATCCATGAATACTCAATCACCCCTTTAAGAGTTTCATGATATGCTTGGTCTTTCACTCACTTGTTGATTGGTAATATCTCATCAGTGGACATGAAAAATATTTTTAGCTCATAGAAAAACATTCTGACCACTATAATATTATTATATAAATCAAAATTAGGATTCTCTTTTATGATGTTGAGTTGAGTAATGTGGACACTGCTTTGGAGGATTTAACATAAGTACCAAAAATTACTAATTATGTTATATATTTTCTTAAATTGGATGTTATTGGGACTTAAATAGTCTAATAAATAAATGTTTAGCTCCCCTATAGGTCCATATGAATACTTGGGATCCATTAAATTGAACTAATTCCAAAGCCTCTCATGTTTAGTTGGGGCCTCATCTAGTCATTTTCATCTCAACCATCTCAAAACTACTTTGGGTCACAGCAATTTCACAACTCCGGGTTGTTATGTGGCCTCAAATCCAGGGAGACCCAAAGATTCTGGCACATATTCTATTAAATTAAATCAATTTGGATTCCTAGTTTCCTATCACTCTCTATCTGGAGAAAACTTGATAGAAATATTGGTGACTCTATTGGATAGCACCCCGTAAGGGTGTGATGATATCCCAGGGGGGAATAATTTATTAATAGCCTAAATAATTTATTTTATGGATGAATAATTAGTAAATATTTTTTAGTTTCTTAAGACATCATCACCCATATTTTTCATGCTACCATATAATACTTTTTTTCTCACATCTGTGATAGGAATTACTATTTGACACTAAAGGAAGTAAAATTAACATGTGAATTTTTATTGTGAAATACTCAAAGATAATTTCTTATTTAAGTTAATCTTCTGACACACTATCACTTTTAACAATCATATACAACCATATCTCATGTTTTAAAATACTATAATGAGTGATTGTTCTAGTTTGTGGTGGATCATATGGGATGAAGTTGAATTCTAAATGTATATTTAGAATGATTAATATGGAATAATACTTAAATTATAATAGATTGATACTTAATAAGACATTAATGAAGGGAAAAAATTTACATCACATGATATGGACTTCAGATAGACGTTCATAGGTGTTAAGTTAAGCCTTCATATAGCTCCATAATAAATGGAATGGTCTTAAAATATGAAACATGGATTTATATTTGTATATGTGTAGTAAGAACAAGGGGATATTCTCCAAAAAAATGTAACAAGGCTCACATGTTTGGATTTGGAAATCATAGAATACATTATAAAATTACTTGGTTGGATTCCATTATTAAATCCATGGACAAGAATTAAGTTTCATCTTAACCTCATGGAGATAACCCAACAAAGAAGATCCAGGGAGGAATCAAAGGATTTATCTCATATACCTATTCTATATAGTGACCTCAATCCAACTATACCAAATATTTTCCTAGGAGACCTCTCTTATTAAAATTGATCCACCATATGTATATATGTTGTTTAAAGCTTCCCCATAAAAAATAAAGAATATGACCATCAATTCATCGAAATTTATGTTAGTTCATGGATATTTCCCAATAATATTTTTATCAACTAGTATTAATTTTTTTCTAGGTATGGAATCCTCATAAGGTCACCCCAGGAAACCTTTGGATAGAGAAAATTAATTTACATAGTCTTAAATAATGGTTCCCCAGATACTTTGTAGTAATCTTATTGATCTATTCCAACTCCACGATATGTTATATAAAAAGTGTTATTATGAATGCTCCAATATCTTAACATATCTGAGATAAGGTCAAATCTCTTATAGACATATTTTTATTAAATCAATATAGACTTCTAAATAGCTACAACCTTTAATTGATTATCAAATTATGTTCACACATTTCAAACTCAGTAAGCCCATATCCACTCAAGTTTAACACCTCATGTTGGGTATAGATCTTATTACTTGATCAGGACTTGTGAACGCTCAATTATAGAGTAATGGAAAATAGAGTAGAAACAGTGAATCTTAGGTTATTATACTTGTTTACGATTGTTTGAGTAATATTTTCAATGTTTTATCACATATTATAGACTATTTTCACCATCGAGAATATACACACCCTTTGAGGAGATGTTTGCGATGATCGGGATTTTACAATAAATTAACCATGAAATGGTGATATTCTCATATGATATGAGGATTTCAACATCATTAGGCAGTTCATATCCATATAGTAGAAGATAATATATAATCATCTACTCTTAGTAGTGATTATTTAAGACATTCACTAGAAATGATAGATGAGATAGACATTGGATTCTCCCTATTTTAAATAAATAGAATCATATACTTGATTATAGTAGAGGTATCAACATCTGAAACAACATTTGAAGGGATTTTCATTTTATTTCATTCTGGTAAGAAAGGGAAATTAATCTATTTCATTTGGATTTAAAAGGTGTTACAAAATGGGAATAAAAGATGAAGAGTAAAAGGAATCATGAACACAAATATAACAAATGAAAAAATTAATGAATTATGAGACATCACCTAGGTTTATTTTCCCAATTACCTTCATTCCACTTCCTTCACGCAGGTAATCTTGCATGGTTTCCATCACCTAGGATCCTTCACCCAAGTTCCCTTTATCAATTCTTGTCACTCAGGTCCTTCACTCTAGATCCTGGACAAGTAAGGGTTAATGTGATGTAGATTTGTGCTTACATTGAAGAAAGAAAATGACTAGGGTAAAAATAGAGTGCGAAATAATTTGATTTAACTTCATTCTAAATTGTGTGCACTATAGGGGGATTTCCCCCCACTATTTATAGAGTAATTCCCCCCCAATATGAACGGTGTGTATGTTTGGATAGGCTCATGTAAGTCCTGACTTAAGTGTGAAATGGTTGCAAATATCCCTTTTTAAAGTAATTTTCATGCTAGATTCATGTCTACACGAAAATTTGATCCTCAATTTTTCAATCATATAAAATTATAGGGGGGTATTGAAAATGAATTTTTGGAAATAATATACTCCTAATTAATTGATGAGAATATCTAAGATCTGAAGATAAAATGATTCTCTTGTTTGGCCTTTGGCCTTCCAATTTCTCAGTAGTCACTCCTACATCTGTTCCAAGGTCAAGATATGTGCATGAAGTTTCATATTAGGTCATGCAATCTGGTTTACCCAATTTATAAATCTACATTAATACTAGAGTGAATGGATGGTTACAACTACATGTGCATGACTTTGTCCTTTGTGGTCTATAAATAGAAACTTGGCCTCCTCTTTTTGGGGACATTCTGGAAAATGAATTGGCACCAAATGATCCTTTCATCCTGGTCTATCATTTTCTCTATGGGTATATTTAAAAGCTAAAAACCTTGTATAATTAACCAATGGTTTTGGTAATTGAGTTATCTAAAGATAAAAACTTCATAAAATACTACTTACATATAATTTTCATACATTAGGGAGAAGAATTCCAAAGGTTTCCAATACTAGATCGCTAGTCACCCAACCCTTTTGAGGAGCACTACATTAGGGTAAAATACACCCAAGTCTTTTAGGGTAACTTTATACCAGCGAAAGCCTCATTTCCATAATTATAAACATGGTTAACCAATTACCCCTACCTCCACTAGAAAAACACTTCATCCAAACTCCACTAGGTCAAAAGCTTCATCATACCTATCAACTATGATGAAACCTTCACCATACACGAAAAACATTGAGAACCCTTTTCTATACATCCAAACTAGGTTGACCCTCCTAACCCATCCCCCACTAAGAGGAAACCCCCACCTAACCCTATACATCTATGAAATACTATTTGGATTTAAACTAGGGAATATCACTTCCCTTGGTTCCATGGTGAAGCATATTTTCAACCACGACCCTTAACTAGGTATCCATATTTTTCAACCACCACTAAAAGCACAAGAATCGCATGATCAGAGTCTGAACATTAGTGTGAAACCAATTGACCATGTATTCAATTTTGAAAATAAATTCAAAGATTATCCTCCTAGATAAAAAGAACCATCAAGTTGATCACAATAATATATCCCCTTGATAGTGGGGGTATTTATCATGGGAGAGTTGGAGTGGTCTCTCCTAGATCAGGATTCTCATGTTGTTTGAAAAAGTGTTGAATTTTCCAACGTGGTCCACATAATGATCTATGTTTGAATGGGACTCCTTTCGAGGAGTAATCCTTAATCATGTTACCATTTATGATTTAATGACCTTAATTCATCAAATATTCCAAATAGAGATAATAGTCCTCGGAAAACATAAGACTAAGCCCCACAAATATGGGCCTCCTCCTTAGGTGTAACCCACAAATCACTACCCAGAGGGTCATATTCCTTATGAGTCACTCTTTCAAAGGTATATATTCCATACGAACTAAATATGGGTATCCCAAATGCATAATCCCCAATAAATCCTCAATTTTATCCCATTTTATGAAATCGAAGTCCTTAACACACAACATTAAACATTATGGTATGATTCTATCACATAACCCTAAAATGTAAAAATAAAACTATGTGGGTTTTGATTCCTATTAACTAGTATATGTAGGAGACCTACTTGAGGTTCAAACCCCAAATACAAAATTCTTATCCCTTCATCGGGGATATATTCCTTTTGAACACTACCCATTAGACAATATTCTTGGTGAGACCATACCCAATGACATCCAAAACAACATTCCATTGGTGGAATATTCCTTGTGATAATCCCACACATTTTCCTTCATTATGTCATACTACTTATGAGGATCCACCCCCTCATTGGGTAATATTCCCTTCAGAGGCTACAATTAATTCTGAGAATGTCATATTCCTAATTGAAACCATTCACCTTCACTTGATCAGTATTCCATATAGGACCTTATTACTAGTCTATATTACCAGTAATACCATATACAACAACCCCATACCTTATCATACCATGTAAAATTCTTATTAATCTAACTTTATTTTAATTCTCATATTCCGAGTGAGATAAACCATTGAGGGATTCTCATGTGTATGTACCTCACCAATCATTGCAAGGAACATTATACCAAGTAGTCCATTCTATATAACTCTAAACTTTTAGGAATTGGTAATGTATACATGACCTTCTAAAGGCACCACATTGGTATTTATCACCTGACCTTAAAAGGTGAAATGTCTCATTAAGTGGAAATAAAATACATGGGTTATAATTCACTCCACCGACATTGATTTCAATCCCATATCTTGGGCCCAATCCTAATACCATAACACCTATCACCACCCTCGATGGAGATAAATTACCATGCAATAAGTTGTGAATCTATATAATTTAGCCTAATAAACATATTAGTGAGACAAATATAGTGAAACTATAAAATGCATAAAATGGAACCGTCGATAGAGAACCACTAATACACATACAAATAATCCCATTGATAGAGATCCTTTAATACATATAGATATTCAAATTTTCATATGGTTTTAGTAAGATAATTAGCACAACAATAACGAGTAACACATTAGGATTTGGGAATGTAACAACTACGTCCTGGTGACAGCATAGACACCCTGCCTTAACATTGTCGTCGGGTCCCAACCTGCTAGGTACCACCAGTTGACCCGCAGACACGTGGTCCCCTCACTGGGGCCCACCAACATGCTTGAACAGGTTATTTGACTAATGATAGTCCTCATAGGCCAACACAAGTCCTTTCCAGTGTGCATTGTACTCACACACACACACCCAGGGAAACTTCCTAGAAGGTCACCCATCCTGATCACTACTCCAGGCCAAGAAAGCTTAACTCTGGAGTTATAATAAGGTAGGCTCACAAAAAAAAGGTGCACCTTGTTGACATGAGTCATATAATTTAGTCATTTATCCCTTTATCATTTTTCGAGTGTAAAAATCACCCCATTTAGAGCACAACGTCCTCGTTGTGGGCCCTACATTTCAACCCTGGCAGTACGCTGCACTTAAGGCTGGTTACCACCTTTGATTCCAAATGTGACAACTGGGTCTCGGTGATAGCACATACACCCCTCCTTAACATGGTCATCGGGTCCCGACCCTCTAGGTACCATAAGTTTCCCCACAGACACGTGGTCCCCACCCTTGGGCCCACCCACGTGACCGAACATGTTATCTGACTAATGAAAGTCCTCACAGGCCAACACATGTCATTTACAGTGTGCTTCTTCCTCACTCACAAACACCTAGGGAAACATTCCAAAAGGTCACCCATCCTTATCACTACTCCAGGCCAAACATGCTTAACTGTGGAGTTTTAATTAGGAAGGCTCCCAAAAAGAAAGGTGCACCTTGTTGACATGAGTCATATCATTTAGTCATTTAACCCTTTATCCTTTTTGGAGTATAACAATCACCCCCCATTTATAGCACAATGTCCTCATTGTGGTCCCTACATATCAACCTAGGAAGATGCCCTGCAGACATGTGGTCCCCACCCTAGGGCCCACCCATGTGCCAGAACAGGTTATCTGACTAATGATAGTCCCCATAGGCCTGATCACTACTCCAGGCCAATCACACTTAACTGTGGAGTTCTAATCAAGAAATCTCCCAAAACAAAAGGTGCACCTTGTTGACATGAGTCATATCATTTAGTCATTTAACCCTTTTTCCTTTTTGGGGTTTAATAATCACCCCCTTTAGAGCACAATTTACTTATTGTGGGCCCTACATATCAACCCAGGCAGTGCGCTGCACTTAAGGCTGGTTACCACCTCTGATACCTAATATAACAACTATGTCTTGGTGACAGCACATATACCCTTCCTTAACATGGTCATCGGGTCCCAGTGACTACACAGACACCCCGCCTTAACATGGTCATCGCGTCCCGACCCACCAGGTACCACCAATTTCCCCACAGACATGTGGTCCCTACCATGGGGCCCACCCACATGCACAAAAAGGTTATCTGACTAATGACAGTCTCCATAGGCCCACACATGTCCTTTCTGGTGTGTTTTTTCCTCACTCACACACACCTTGTAGAGCTTCCCAGAAGGTCACTCATCCTGATCACTACTCCAAGCCAATCACAATTAACTGGGGAGTTCTAATCAGTTAGGCTCCCGATAATGAAGGTGCACCATGTTGACATGCATCATATCATTTAGTAATTTAACCCTTTATCCTTTTGGGGTGTTATAGGGAAGGATCCATGAAAATTACGTAAATAAATAAGATATTCCCAAATTTTTAAATAACCCCACTCTAAAGGGTTTGGTGATCCCAACATCCCATACACCAAACAAACATGAAATCCATGTGTGATTGGAAAAGTATTAATTACTACCTGCCTTTGGAAAGATGGTATTTGTCAACTCAAAAAATCGTAGACATGATAACATGTCAAGAAAATGAGGTGTAATTTGTGTGAATTTTTTATATGATCATCATGTAATCTATAAAAAAATTAATATAAATTTACTTTTAGAAAATATTAAAAATATATAAGTAAAATTATAACTTCACAAATAATTCCATTTCTTTACAAATGAGAAGAACATATATATGAGATCTATGTTTTTCATTATCTGAAATCCATCATTCATGATCAGCACCACACCCTAGTTTAGGTTGATTAAATATAGATAATCAATGGTCTATGACATAATTAAAATTTCCCTAATTATAACCCAATCTATTATGTTTTAGAGTATATTCAGATTGAAACTAATAAGAGCATAAATTTTATATTTCTTCCTGCAAGTAGGATTTTAAAATTGACACTCCAACTAATTCTTTGTCACATACCATTTTCATTAATTTTTCAAACATATATCATATGGGTAAATCTATCAGAACTTTACCATACCTCTATATTTAGTTTTATACTGAAAATGAAATGTCAAATGATACCCTGAATTAAAGAAGGATATAATATATATTTATTCCAATTTACATAAAATTAAAACTATATATTTTTACATCATACATTGTGCATAATAGTATGTTATTTTTAGAAAAATATCTTAGACTAAATATGTTATTTCTTTCAGAACACCCAAGATTAATGTAATCAATAGACCTATATGACCAATATGTAGTAGTCTTTCCATTATGACATAAAATTCATGAGTTTCTATCCTAATAATATGTCAATTTTTTTACATAGTTTAAAAAATTATAAGTATATTCATATTGATACCTAAAATCCTTAATCTACTAACATAAAAATAAATGAATTTCATTTGAATGTTTATAAGTTACTTTTAGTTTCATTAGATTTTTTGATCTATCGATTTAAAATAACTCATGTTCCAAATACCTAATTTTTTTGGCATGATCTAACCATGACTCTAGAGTATCTTTATTATTGAAATGTGTGTCCAACAAGGTATAAAATATATTATCAAAATAGTTGTTCTCAATATTCATTACATCTAACATGTGAAAAACCAAAAAAAATAGACTAATATGGTAGATCTTAAAAAACATTTCTTTATTTGATTATAATATCTAACAAATACACATATTTATTATTGGTTTATAGTTATTCTAAAATTTATAAGAGGTAAGGAAGATATGATAAAATTTACTTGAATAATTTAGATCATAATTGGAGGTTCATCTATTTAAATTATATCTATTGTTAAATTATTTGTATTCCTTTGTAAAGGATGATCCCAACATGTAATATCTAATGATAGTTAAAAAATCTGTATTTTCTTTCATTAATAAGAGTAAATTATTTATTCCCTCCCATTCAGTACAAATAATATTTTAGACCATATGTAATGCATCCAAATTATATTTTATATACTGGAAGTCACTAATTATTCACATTAATTCATATATCAATGTAAATTACTTATTAAAAACAAAATCCAATGTAGTAACACCATCACGACACACTAAAACTTACTCATTAACTAGTGTATTTATATTACCATCAATATTAATCTTTGGAATTCCTAAAATTAGTAACATAAAATAAATATATAGTTCATTCATCAATCCATGGAGGTATGTGGTATGTTGTTATTAACCAATTAGAATATTATTGATTATAAGAACTAAATGGAAAGAAAACAATGGTATGAAGATATAACCATGCATTATATGTTTTAATAAAATAAAAATCGAGCTAATAAAATTTTTTCCATGAATAATCCTCAAAAGTGTGATTTTAGCATTTACTAACAAAAATATTGGCTCTATTTCAGGCCCACAATGTAGCTATGATTCTATGCCATCATCTTTTTTAACAGGATAAAATTTATACTTTCTTTATTTTACTTCTTTGTACCTTTAATGTAAAAATGTTGTAAAATTAACTAATGAACAATATTCACTCTAACGGTGATGGCCACGGCTCCGGCCCCCTCCTCCCCGACAGGGGGAGGGGGAACGTCCTCCTCTCCTCTGTGAGGGTTCAGACGTTCACCCCATTCATGGAACCTTCTCTTCGTCCCCCTTTCCCGTCGATCCCTCTTTTCCCTAAGGTTCCTATCCTTCAGGAGGGCTCTCCATGGCTAGGACATTCTTCAAAGGAGTTCAATGCAGTGGTAGATCTTCATAGTTTGACTCTCGTGGATCGGTTTCGGGGTTGCCGTCCTTCGGTGGATGCATTTGACAAATGGGTCTTCAATTCTTGGGGTCTTCAAAATCATGCAGTGGAGGGTCTTTTAGATCGATGCCAATTGGTGATCTCCTTCTCCTCATAGGATGATCTAGTCTCTGCATAGTCTGGTGCTCCTCGTGTCTTCAATGGTTACAGATTTCATCTCTTGCGATGGTCTACTGAGTTCATCATGAACTGAGATTCGCCTTCATCTGTAGTGTGGGTAAACATTCCTAATCTACCAATACCTTTTCAGAACCCCTATATTATCTGTATTCTAGGGAATATGGTTGGTAGATTTCTTTGTTTGGATGATCGCACGTCTGTAGTTTTCCATCCGATCATACCCCACGTATGTGTTGAGGTTGATGTCTCAGTTCCGCCAATGGAGTGGCTATGTATTTCCGTCGGAGAAGAGTTCATATGGAAGTAGAGAGTGGTGTTTTAATCATGGACAACATTCTTTATGGGATGTGGTAGGCTTGGACATCTGGTTTCTGGATTTCATCACGGGACTTGAGGACAAGTTTGTAATGGTATGCATGGGACTGTTCCTACAGTGATGGAGAAAGAGGAACTTGTAGTGGAGTCTAAGGAGACTCAACTTCATCAATGGGTTCCTGCGGATTCTATAGTGGCTGTCAAGCAGTGGATGAACCAGGAGGCAGAGCCATGGGTTGCTGATGTTTTTTCTAATTAATTTCATGATTTGGGTCTGAATAGAGAAGAGGAGGGTCCTTTAGCGATGGTCAGGGTGGATCTCACTGCTACACCCATCTCAACCGAGGGAGGGGGGGGGGTGATCTTAACATGGAGTAGATTTCATGACCCTGATAACTCTCATGTTCGAGGATGGGAGGATTCTAACGAGAATTTACAGTTCATGGGTCATGGGTATGAGCAAATTGGTGGATCATACTTGGTACAAGGAAAGCCATTGGGGGGATATAGAAGAACCTTTGGGGAGGCAAGAAGGTGTGTCTCTCCAGGGGCCTTTAGACCCAAACAACCCTGCCGTCAAGGCTGGGCATGTTGGGAAGGGAATCGGCCCAGAGAAGAAGGAAGGTAAGGGGGTAACATAGAGGCCCCCATAAAAGGCCAGGGGTGGAAATGAAAAACCATTTTGAAGGCTTGGAACTACATGAAGAGAAACATGTGGAAGAAAACTCAGGATATGACGTTCTTATCCTTCTCTGAATGGATAGTTTGGACCGTGTCCACGGGAAAGGTCCCCACAACCCAAGAAGGAATAAAGGGGATAAAGGAAAGCGTGATTCCTGAAAATGCATTGTGGACTAGGGAAAAATCCCACGGGACACAAAGACTATTCTCACTTACCAAAACAGATGGAAACCAGATTGGACAAGAAAGGTGGAAGTAAGGGAAACAAAGTCCAACAAGATGGGGAAAGTGGTGATCCAATCAGAGAACAAGGAGTTATGTAAGAAGAGGTAGGGGAGTGGTTGAAGCTCATTATCCACTCCATGGAAGAAATGATTGAAAAATTCCTTAGACCCATTGCCTCAGAGGAGGATATTTCAAGAATTTATAATAGGAGGCTATAGGTTGTGGAAAATGAGGAACAAGAAGTGTGGATTGACAAGTAGGACCGAATCATTTCCTAGGGTTTCAACCAAGGCATAATCACCATGGAAGAATTCATCTAGACAATGGAAAAAATGGTTTCTCACTTTGAAATCCTTATCAGGGAGGATCCAGACACTCAGGTTAGTATTATGCACTGTGATTTATATAGAGTGTCTGATTCAAATCATCTTAGTCTTGTGTTTAATAATTTTGTGAGCTCCTTATGCACTAAGTGATCTATTGTTTGTGAACAATGGTTTCTCACTTTTTCTTAAAGATAATTTTTAATAAAAATTCATTTTTTGAGTGTATTTTGGATTGATCTTCTACTAATAAAGCCCAAATTTATTGAGTATCCCAATTCATTGATATAAATTCAACATTTGTGTATTTACATCAGGAAAAAACAATTTACCCAAAGAATGTATTTGATAAAAATAATTATTTTACATTGAAAAATCTAAATTAATGGCCTCAAATTTTGTAAAAACTTAAAATTAATAATATTGGATAATAGGCCTCCTATGTTGGATTTATTAAATCTTAAAATTAAGATTATTTAGATTTTGGATTCAAATTAATATTATATGTTTTTGTTTCTTAAAAATTAAGCTATCAACCTCATGTGATAAATTTTTAAATGATGATGGATCTGAAACCAGTTATTTGTAATTTCATTCAATACGTTGATAGGAAAAACCTAATATTTTTTAATACCAACTCCAACAATATCAAAGGATTAAAATATTAAATCACATTTATTATATGGAAACATAGTAATCCCTTTATAAAGAATTTGGAATTTAATGATGAAAATGATTTAAGCCTTTTAAAACCCTTTATAAAGATACGATTAATACCAATAACTTTTGGATTTCTATAATGATTTATCCAATTACTATCTCATCATAAAAATTATGGTTTATTTACATGAACCATAATTTTCTAAATAAAGAGTGACTAGTTTATTATATTAAATTCTATAAAATTATTATATAATTTAGTTCTACTAATTTTTTCTTTGGAAATGATTTTGTATCTGAATATATTTTTGGAAAACTATATCATAATAGTAATTTGTGATTAATTCATAAATCATTCAAAAATAATATATATTGGAATGGATATTAATTTTTAAATTATAAATATGGATTTATCATGTGAAATCATACCAGTCATGTTACAATGGAAATCAGAAAATGATTTGGTAGACATGAAATCCTTTAACATTTGAGAAATCCTTTGGTAGGCATTAAATCATTTATAAGTTAAGAAATCCTATAGTAGATATGAAATCCTTTATTAGAAGTAATTACCTTTGGATGTTGTGAAAGCCTTTGATAGATGCAAAATCCTTTAGTATTCATGAAATCCTTTGGAAATTGAGAAAGCCGTTGTTGAGGGTTTGAAGCATTGTGGAAGTTCCATTAAGGCCAATTCCCAATATGTTTTTTTCACATATTTTATAGATAATATGAAATGACATGATAAATAATAAACATGAATAATGAATATAACCCATTACATTGAGTAATAATACTAGAACCAAGAGAGGGTATCTTTTACATTAAATTAATAATTAATTTAATAATAAGAGAAATACCTCAATTATGAGTTCTTACATTTATGAAGATATTGATCGATCATACCACATCCAGGACATACTATCATTTCACTAAGGGGATCCAAAATAGAATAACTCTTGTGGCGATCAACATGTGTTCCTCGACCTATGAACAGTGCTGATAAAACATCATGTGGTAGCATGGATGATTAATTTTTATTTCATTGTTTACCTTGATGATTACATAATGCTTCTATCTTGAAGGATTTTTTTCTTATTCTCTTGTTCTTAAATGGTAGGAAATAGGTGGATTAATTCTCTTGGTCTTGAGAGAAAACCCCATATATATTCTTTCTTTAGAGATAAAGTTTAATAATGGATTTGTTGTACACAATTATGTACCTTTCCAAATAACCCCAGGAAATTTTATAACTATTTATTTATAGATCACAATTAGAAAAACAACTATACATATTCCCTTTATTATTATTTTTACACTCAGTGAACCAAATGACTAATAATAATAATAATAATAATACTTCCTTGACATGTACATCTCTCACAGATAAAATAAATACAATTTCTTAAATAATTAAACAAATATTTATTTAAATAATATTTAATATATAATTCTCACTTGAACCTTCATATAGGGTTTTTTTCGTCTTTTTCATTTATTGAACCATGAAAAATAAATAAATAAATATTTACTCAATAAATAAATAAATATTCATTCATTCAATAAATAAATATTAGATTTACAATCTTATAAATAAATAAATGTTTTCATATTCACATATCTAAATAAATATTTTTTAATAATAATAATTATTTATTACCATGTATACAATACAACAGATAAATAAATATTCGATTTTAATATATTGTAAACAATTATTTATTTAAATATTTACCTCATATTAGTGACTGAAAAACTGTCATCAATAAATCTAAAATTAAAATTATTTCTCAGTCTTATGAATAATATTTATTCCAACAATTAAATACATATAGTATTTAATTGATATCGATGAAAAAAATATGTGTGTAAACTTCTAGGCCCCTTACTTAGTGACATCATGAGGTCTTTCCTAAATTTATTTTACAATTTCTAATATGTAAAGGCACTCATAGAGGAAAACGTTAATGTTGTAATGAAAACAACCATATTTGAATGATCAATGCATAATATAATATCTTTTATCCTGATCTTTCATCAAGTAAGTGGAACACTATTTTCATCAAACCATAATCTTTATATGTCTTTCTTTGACTTCCTAAAATGAACTTTTCAATCACCATGACCATGGAATTTTAGTTTGAAAATTTTAGTCCAATCAATGGGAGGAGATATCTTGTTCTATAAAGATAGAATGGAAAAATAATTTTTTAACTTAAACATTAATAGAATATCACTCATGAAACTCCCAACACTTCCAATTTCTTGGAAAAAAGTTGTCATCATATATTATAAAATACATAAAAATATATGTCTTATGATATGTAGGTTTCAGGTGTAGAGGAATCATGCGATGCGTCATGCCCAAATTTTCATTTTATCATGATCTATGGTTAATATAAGATTTACATGATGATGAATATTGTAATAATTATAATTTAATCAAACAAAATATACAAGGGATATAATGCTGGAACCAATCCCATGATCATCACATATTATTTACAATTAATTTAATCAATTAAAAGAATTACATTGGGATAATTATTTTTTAATTGGCGGATCTGACACAAAATTTTTATTATTCCATTGTTTCATTTTATTAATCAAGAGTATATTCCCTCTAGCATAAATCCACACATGCTTTACCAATATATGAAATTTTTTGTTAGAATCTCTTAGTGATAGCGTGGATGATCTTATTGTTTGCGTCTGTCACCTTTGTTCTCCATGAGAATCACTTCTAAATCATTCTACTTGATCTCTCTAGACTCAATAGTGGAAAGTAGAAGAAGATATCTCTCCATTATTTGGAGAATTCTGGGAGAGGTAGCACACTAGAGATTGAGAGGGTTCTCTCCAGCTATCATTATACACAACACAAAATGAATTGTCTCTCTTGGAAAAATAATATAATTCGGTTTAAATAACACTAGGGTTTAGAAATAAATATTTTTAAAAGTTCACTTTAATATTTATTTAATCCCTTGTGGAAACCGATGCTTAAAATATTTATATTAATAAATTTTCCTCAATTTTCTCTTAAAAAGCAAATTATGTTAAATATTATTTAATAAAATAATATTCAATATATATAATTTCTCATCTGACCTAAAAAATCGGTCCACCATTCCATAATATTTATCTTTCCTTGAATAATGAAGATTTATTTAATAAATAAATATCACTACATTATTTGATAATAAATAAATAAATATTATATTCACTAAATATAAAATAAATATTTATTAAATATTATGCTGACATTATATTATCTCAAATAAATGGTGATGAAATATATGAGATCAAGAAAACATGAATAATTATTAAACCATGTGCGAGAATAATATTTACTCAACTTGTTAAATTATAAATAATAATATATTATTTAAATGATATTATGGATACACATAGCGTGTGACCCTCTAGGAAACTGTCTTTGTGGAATTAGGCGTAGCTGCCAAAAGTACAGGGTTAGTGTCTAACAAGACACCAAGGAACCCATAAAGAAAGAAGTTAATTCCATAATGAAATAATACCTCATATGGATGCATAGCGTGTAATATAATCCCTATGTCATGATATATCTACTAAAAAAGGTTGCATGTTAGTGCCATCAACATATGTCCTCGATGGCTCTTTATTTGAATTTATAGAAATTGATCTTGCCTATTGAAAACCATGGTCATGGATTTATTTCGGCTATATTATTTCTATCAAAGGTCCTGAGATATCAACATCCATTAAAGAACAAAAGGGATAAATCCTTTCTCACATTATTCCCTAATGCAATATTACTGATGGCGCACCAAATGTATCCTTCCTCACCGTGAACACATGTCATCATAGTTTTCATCAATACATCAAATTACGTGACTAATAACACTCATTAATAATAATATTAATGTCTAAGGATAAATATACATTTCCACAGATAGGAATATCAAATGACACATATAAATGTGAATTTACTACTAGCGGGTCTTATTCTCATAATATTCATCACTGGATATTACCAAGGGCGTACACCATTATAGTATGCCTCAAAGTATTATGAATCTCTACCCATGATAACCTATATCATTTGTGTCACTAAAATGAAATCATCCAGTGATATAAAATATATTTAATAATAGTTTCATATCACTTTTGGGTTCTCATTATGGTGGGGAACTGTAATGAAATTTTAGTGCACCAACTACTCATAGGAAATTATCACATACTATGTTATTCATAAGATCAAAAATGATATGATAATAGTTCATCAATATTCAAAACTATGAATACAGGTTATCATAAAGTATGTGGATGTTGTTTCTAGGAAAAAAACATTCATATAATCCCAATTTCACTAGAGCCAACTACTTAAAAACGTCAGCCTAATAGATATCACATGATACTCTTGCTTCTATTGATATATTTCTCTATTTAAGTGGTCCACCATGTTATCTTCCATGGGTACTCTTCTTACTAAAAATTCACCCTTTTGATAAAAATACCTCAAGATTAGATACTTCCAGAGTATATGATTTTTCTGTTGCTGTGACCTTAGCTCTTTTTCTTGATCCAACACTTTAGTATTATCACAAAACAATGTGATATGGTATTTATTTCTAGGTACCACATCATGATCCTAGAAAAAGTTTCGAATCCAAACAGATTACATGGCAGCATCAGAAGCTGCTCTATACTCAGACTCCAATCTACAATCCTTGATAACTAGATGCACTGGACTCTTCCAACTAACATCTTATCTGTTGAGACAGAAAACATATCCATATTATGACATCATATCATTGTGATCTATTTGAAAACTAGCATTAGTATAACAGCTAATTACAATCTTTTCATCCCCTCCATACACCAAGAACATATCCTAAGTTCTTCTCAAATACTCGAGGATAGTCTCAATAGAAGACCAATGTTGTTCTGCTAGATCTTCTTCATATATTCCCACCATTCTTAATTCATAGGAAATATAAAATCTAGTACATAACGTGGAATACATGATTGATAATATCACTGAAGAATATGGGATCCTACTAATTCTCCCTTTCTCTTGTTGTGTTTGGGGAAACATTTTTTTAGAATGATGTAAACCAGGTGGCAATAGAATTAATCCCCTCCTATATTTTTACAAATTAAATCTCTTTAGAATCTATCCAATTTATATACTTTGAATTTTTCCAAGATTACTCTTGGATCTATCATGAATGATCTTGATTCCTAGAATATAGGATACTTCACCTAAGTCATTCATGGAGAAACACTTGTTTAACCCATCCTTAACAAACTGCAATACTGTTATATCATTTCCAATAAGTAATATTTCATCGAAATATACTATTAGGATAATTAATTCATCCCCATTAAACATCTTGTAAATGCACAGATCAAATTCGTTCTTAATGAACCTAGAGTTTTTTATAGCTTCATCGAATCGAATGTTCCCTGACATAGATGCTTGATTCACTCCATAAATGGATATTTGTAACTTTAGAATCCTTTTGGAATCACCTAGATTCATAAAAACTTATTTTTGTGTTATATATAAATATTCTTGAGGGTTATCATTAATGAAAACAGTTTTTACATTGATCTTCCAAATCTCATATTCATGGTAATCTACTATAGAAATTAGAATTCTGATGGATTCAAACATGGAGACCAGTGAAAATGTTTCAAAACAATCTATTCCTTAATATTTTTTGAACCCTTTATCCACTTCCTTTCTATATAGGTATTTAATTTACCTTTTACCTCTAGTTTTCTCTTGAATACCCATTTTCACCATATGGGCTTTACATGAACTGGAACATCAACCAAAACCCAAACTTGGTTCTCATATATCAAATCCATTTAAGAATTTATGGATTCTTCTCATCTTGAAGAATCTGATCTCTCCACTTCCTCTTTTTTTGGATAGGGGTTGATCATTGTTAACTAATAATTAGTACCCGTCTTCAGTGACTATAAAACCATATCTCCCTAGTTATGTTACCACTCTTATGCTATAATGCAGTACTTGTCTTTCTAGAACTACATCTAACATGAGGAACTATTCAATCTATTATTGTACCAACTCTTGTTTATCTTGAGCATTAAATTCATCAAATTCAATCTTTCTCCCCCTATCCTTTTTGAGGATGTGATCCCTATCAATAAAGATAGATTGTTTAGAGACAATAAATTTTTTATGAGGGTTTTTATAGGTTTTATCACTTTTTTCCCTTGGTATACCCTATAAATATATACTTTGTGTCCTAGGTGGGTAGTTTGTTTTCATAAGAGGCCTTAAAAAATTCTTTAAAACCCCACAAAAATGTTTGTGTCAATACATGTTTCATTCCACTCCATAACTAAAGGGAATCCTGTTTACAACATTAGTTGTTACTCAATTTTGTGTGTATACAACATTTTGTAATGCATATCCCAAAAAAGATAATAGAAGATTTGCAAGACTCATCATTAACCATGCCATCTCTAAGAAGGTAGAGATCCTCTTTTCACTAACATCATTCCACTACGGAGTATAAGGTAGATTGGACTGAGATAGAATCCCAAATTTATATAAAAATTTGATAAACTCATGGATAAAATATTTACCTACTCAGTCCAATATAATATTCTTTATCTATTATTCCATGTTGATTATCTACTTCATTCTTGAATTCCAAGAATTTCTCGAAGAACCTGAACTTATACATCATCATTTAAAAATAAACATATCTACTCAAGTTGTCAGTAAAAGTTATGATGTAATTATCCCCACCTCTAGATTATTCTATAAATGTTCAACACACATTAGTGTGTACCATTCCTAGAAGATCTTTGGCCCTTTACCATATCCACCTAATGGTGGATTGGTCATTTTTACTTGTAAATGAGTATGAAACCATTCAAGTAGTTTTACCTCAAAAAATTTTAAATAACCACCTTGATATTGATTTATCAAACAATTCTCATTTTCGTGATCAAAATAGTGATGCCATAGTTGCGTTTTATATGACTCATGCGAACATGATTCATTATTAATTTACAATACTTGGATTTCATAATTTAATACCTAAATATGTATATTTAAATATATCATAGAATGACATATATTGTATTTATAAAAGAAACAACTTTTATTTCCAAACATGAAAATAAGCCCATATTTATCCAGGAATGATAAAAAAATATGTTCTTGGTTATTGTGGGTACAAAATAACAATCTTTTAAAACCAAAATCATTCTTATTGGAAATGAAAGGTGGTAGTAACTAATGGATAGAGTATCCAACTTTGCACCATTAGTAGCTCTCAAATCCACCTTTCCTCTAGAAATATTTCAGAATATATTTAGTTCCTATATTTTAATATATAAGTGATCACCACAAGACGTATCTAATACCCGGTGTGTAGATATTGAAATATTACACTTGATAACGAACACACCTTTAGATTCCATTTTCTTTTGGGAATAATTATTCTTCTATCAGCCTTGTTTTCCCAATGAAAAACATACTACCTCCATTTCCTTGCCCTACCTATGGGTCTTCCTCTTCTTTATAGGATGGTGCTCAATATATTTAGACTATTTTTGATTCTTAGTCCCCTTTTCAATGTTCATCAATTTTTTGTTCAATATAAGGACCGTGGTTTTGTCACACCAATGGCCTTATCCACTTGTAGAATCATGGTAATAAGTACCAAAATCTTCTCTTTATTTCACATATTTTAATTAACAATAAAACTATGGAAGGGTTTCGTTAGTGATGAAGGTATGATATTTGTATTCAAATAATATATGAATTAAATCCGTAAGATGTATAAATGTTCAATTTAGGTAATAATATTGACTACATGAGGGCCAAAAGGAAAAAATTATCCAATATTAGTTGTAAACAAATAATTGGAGATTTTTATCTCTCTTGTCTCACCTTATCTTGATAGATATCCGGAAGTTGATATATCATTCTATATTCATCCATGTCTTCATGTTTTTTCTAAAGCACATTAGTCATGGATGATAACATTAAACATTGAACATATGTAGTATTGTAAAAATGTTTCTCATAGAGAGACAACTTTTCATCACTAGACACATTTCTGGACACATTAGAAATTAGTTCTTCCAACACATACAATTTCTTTTCCTGGAGTTGGATAACAAGTAATATCCATTTCCACTCTTTGAAATTTGTGATGGTGAGAAGTTTATCCTTCTCAAGAATAGATCAAAATGATATGTTTGAAGTCATTTTATTAGTGTTTATAAATATTTTATGAGAAGATTTTTTTTACTTTATCTAATAAAATTTTAGGCAAATATATAAATATTATATTTATTAATATTACACTATTTAATCCAAACCCAATATCCCTAACCATTGGATTCATAATATCCTATTTCTTGGTCAATATAGTGTTAATGATCCATTTTCACCTACTCATCACCCCAAAATTGGTTGGTCAAGTAACTTGAATAGTTTTATGCATGCATTAAAAATTCTAACTTCATTAACCAGTAGTTGCTTGATATGTTGTCTTGACTCTCCCATCATGAAATACATAAATTGGATTTCATCAACCATTTCCTATAAACTACATCATTTCCTACTTTGGAAATAAACCCTTGATGTGAACTTAGTTATGTCAACCCAAAACTTCATGTTGGAATTCCCCAATAATTGAATTCACCCCAAATTTGGCTGGTCAAGCACTTTAAACTATGGTTCAATTTTAACTAAAGTATTTGAAGTATATACCAACATAATATAAAATTGAGGGATTTTATCCTTTTTTAATATATAAGTATTAATTTTATAACTTGATTTTTAATACTAAGTTTATTTAATTAATTTATTAACTGTGTATTAGATAATATTTACGCAAAATAGAATTTATTTTAGTTATATATTTCATTTATGTTAACTCATAAATTCAGGTGATTGAAACTAAACATCTATAACAAAATAAACATGAAACATGATAGAAATGAAATAATAAAGAAGTATGATCCTGGTCTTTTACTATTGGTTATTTTATCTGGTGACTGATAAACTAACCGTTGACCTAGGGGGAAACCCCTTGAACCAATTTAGGATCATGTTACAAATTTACACCTACCCACCTATGTATCTCTCTTATATTAGTTTCTCCTTGGCTTCAAACATTACCCCCCTCCATAGACATGGGAGCTATATATATTACATATTCTTCTACTCATGCATGGGTAAGGATTAAGGGTTTATAAAAAAGAATCCATGGGCACATAGGCCTATATATAATGATATAAGAGATGACATGCAAGCCCCCAACATAATTTAAAAAAAATTTAAATGAAACCTATCACATGAAATGGTCTATTCTATGCTCATGATCATCCACATGCATGAAACAAATTATACATTTAATAAAACTAGCATTCAATTATAAATATTTCTTATTTAAGATAAATCATGGTTGAATCAATTAATTATCATATTTAATTAATCAATTATTTTATCTTAATTCTCATCCTAATTTTGTTGATATTATCATAAATCCTAATTTTCAAATAAATAAATAAATTTAATTAAAATTAACTTTGTACATAATTGAACTTTAGAGGAAACACGGTGAATAACCTTCTAAATGTACCCAACATGTATTATTCTCATATAAAATTTACTCTTTCATAAATGGACCAAAGGACTTCAATTTTTATTAATTTTTGATGATCCCCCTTTTAATGGTTGAAGGGGAACCCTACACAGCGTGTACGCCTCTCATGGTCTATCCAAGGAATATGCCTAGGGATTCCGTATGAAAACTATGCCTCAAGAATGTTTAATTACATGACATGTACAATGGGATACATGGAATGTGGTATATGGGTAACAAGGTCACTTGTCAGTTAGGTCATGTATGGAAATACACGGCCCATTTGCGACTTAAAGAACTATACACTGTGTATGTGGGATACACAAAATGTACTCCAACTGGCCATGCACCAGGTGGAACTGGTTAACATATGGTGTATGAAAATAAATGCACCATGTGTAATCAGTGCACATAGAGTGAATTAATTCCAAATTTATTCCTAGGGCATTGAAAACTAGTACACGATGTGCAACATTAGTTACACAACATGTACTCTTGTGTTATCTAGTCAGAATACTTAATACCTCCCGATGATATATTTTATTTTATTTTGTTCATAAAATTTATCAATTTGATTAGATCTATGATAAATGAAAGAGGAAGAATCATATCTCCCAATTCAGATTAAAATAATTATTAAACATGAATTGAAAACTAAATGAAAATTGCATAAATCAATCAATGATCCTTAAATAATTATAAAAAACTATGTGACCACTTTGAAACCACTTGTAGGTTATGGCCATTGTGGAATCTTGTGATAAGTCATGACCAACTTTTATTTTTTTCATGATCGATGATTAATACAATATTTACTAAAAGATGAAAACCGTAATTAATGGAATTTAATCATAGAAAATGGATACGGGGAATAATGCCTGAACCAAGCATAAAATCATCACATATTATTTATAATTAATATAAGAAATTAATTGAATTACCTAGTGAGAATTGTTTCTTCATTGATGAATCTAACAATAAATTTTAATTGTACCTTTGTTTATTTTTATGAATCAAGAATAGAATCCCTATGGAAGTGATCCACACATGTTCCACAAATCACTAAACATTGCTATATTAATTTCTAGGTGCTAGTGTGACATATCCTATCGCTTGGGTCATTCACCATTGATTTCCAAGATATGTCCAAATCATTTTCTTTGATCTCTCTAGAATGAAGAGTGGATGGAAGAGGAAAATCTCTCTCTCTCTCTCTCTCTCTCTCTATTCTTGGGGGAACTCTTAGATAGGAAGCTATCTAGGTCTTGGTAGGATTCTCTCTGGCTATCACTGTGCAACAAACAAAATGAATTATATCTCTGGTAAAAATTATATAATTATGTTTATATACCACTAGGGTTTAGAAATAAATATTCATACAAGTTCCATCTAATATTTATTTAATCACTCACAGAACCCCATGTATAAAATAATAATAATAATATTTCATCATCATGCACTTGAATTTAGAATTAAATTTAAAAATATTTAATCAAATAATATTCAATATATATCATTTATCATCAGACCTAAAAACATGAACTTCCATTCCTCCAAAATATTAATCGGTCGTTGAATAATGACTATTTATTTGATAAATAAATATCATTGTATTGTTATCAAATAATAAAATAAATCTTATATTTATTAAATAGAAAATAAATAATTATTAAATATTATTCTCACATTATATTCTCTCAAATAACTGAAAAAAATAAACGTGATCAAGAAAACATGAATAATTATTAAGCCAGATATGGGAATAATATTTATTAAACTTTTTAAATAATGAATAATAATATATTATTTAACTAAAAATCTGGATACCCTTAGTTTGTGACCCTCCCGACCTCTTTCCCAACACCATTAGGTGAAGAAGCCTAAAGTCCAAGGCCAGCCTCTAGAAACACTTAAAGGTACCCATAGAGAAATAATTTCCTGAGAAAATTACACAATACCTCATAAGGATGATTACTATGTAATATAATTCATTTATCATGATATCTCCAATCAAGCAGGTTGAATGCTGGTGCCATCAACCTATGTGCTTGTTGTTTTTTTCATTAAATTTCTACAAATATAACATTCCTATATAACACCATGGACATTGATTTATTTAGGAAATATAATTTCCATAAAAGGGACTTATATATGAAGTCCCTTAAAGAAAATAAGTTACAAAACCTTTCTTTTATTGTTAGATAATGAAATATTACTTGTGATCCACCCAACATATCATATCTCCCCGTGAACATATGCCATCCCATTTTTCATCAATACATCAAAGTATGTCACTCATAATACACAATAATAACAATATTAAAATATATGGATCAATACATACATCTTAATATAGGAACATCCAATGAAAAATATAAATGAGGATTTCTTAATAGAGGGTCTCATTCTCATAATATCTTACAATGGTAATTACCAAGGGAGTACACCTTGAGAAGGGGCCTAAAATTCTTATAATTATCCACCCAAGACAGATGATATCATTTGTTTCCCCCAAATGATATGAACTAGATATATAAAATATATTTAATAATATTTTCATAGCACTTCCCAGTTCTTATTATAGCAGGGAACTGATATGACCTTTTAGTGCGACAACTACTCTTAGTGATTTTTCAAATACTATGTTATGCATAAGAACAATCATGATGTAATAATATTTTTATCAATATTCAAAACTATTAAAATAGTTTATCATAAATTAAATAGAATTTTGTTCCAGAGCACCAAATCTAACATGATATCATTAATAATAATATCAAGTCGATGGATCCTTCACATGCCCACATTTATGAAAATCCAATGACACATAAACATACGGAGTTCCTGCTAGTGTGGTTGTTCTAATAACCTCTAGTCTTAGAGATTAACATGTGAATAATTTATTATATTAAGCCTCATAAACCTACAAATAAAACCTCTTAATAGTAAACATACTAGTTTTTCCTTTATAGAACCCTATCCAGGTCGTAATACATAATTTTAAGAATTTCAGCATAGTACATGAAGATTATAACAATTTTAGGTAATTGCTATAAAATTTCAATGTGATAGATACTATAGAACAATATCAAATTAATTATATAAATAAGAATAAAAAATATGTGACATGGCATTAATTAATATCATGTTCTATGAATATAATATTAATATAAAGTAAAATTTAGTTGGTTATAGGGAACTAAATCCAATAGACTCTAACTTACACTAGAGAAAAAGGATAATGAATTTATGTCTACTAGATATCACATGATATTTATAATTATACTATGGTAAAGCTTTACTGGATATTTCCTCCACGTTTTCCTCCATGGAAACTCTATTTTTCATAACCTCACTTATTTGTGAAAAGTATTTTGTGAGATGATACTTTCAATGTATGTTCTTCATCTATTGATGATACCTTGTCTTATTGGAAATAATCACCGAAATAATATTATTATAGTATAGTGTGATAAGATCCTCAATTATAGGAAACAAATCAATAACATGGATTAATTTTCATATCCAAACCATTTATGTAGTTGTATCTAAAGTTCAAATATTCTCAGACTCTACTGTAGAATCAATAACCACAACTTAGTTTGAGGTCTTCCAGATCACATTTCCTCTATTCTGGGTGAAGACACATCGTGATTGTGAATTTATATCATTATGATCTATTTAGAAATATAATCTATATATATCGCCTTATTATTAGATCCTCATCTCATCCATAGTCCAAAATCATATTCTTAGTACACCTCGGATACTTTAGTATAGTCTTGACTACCATCCAATGGTGGTATCCTGGGTCAACATGAAATGTCCCTACAATTCTCAAGCTGTGGGTGCCATTAATACTAGTATATATAATGACATTCATATCTCTAACACATATATGATCATTTTCATAATAAATTTCTCCTCATTTTTATGATGAAACATTTTATTAGAGAGATGTATGTTGTGAGACATTTGAAAAAAAATCCCTTCATGGATTGTTCCGTACTGAATATTTTAATATCTTGTAAATCAATATACCTTAACTTAGTTTAAGAATACTTATAGACTAAATGGAATATTAGACTAGTATCTCATTTAAAATTAGTAATATTTCATAAATATATACTAGATTGAAAAATTATTTCACTCTAACTAATCCTCTTATAGACATAATGATCACATTCATTATTTATGAAATGAAAGTCCCAATTGAATTCCTCAATGTGAATATTCCAAAATTTTGAATCTTTCTCCAACCCATAAATATATCTCTATAATTTTCATACATTATTGGTGTCACCTAGATTCACATTCACTTGTGGCTGAGTTATATAAATATCTTCCTGAAGGTTCCGATTAAGGATAGATGTTTTGATATTCGTATTTCAAAACTTATAATCACTATAAGACGTTATGGATATAATAATTTTATTGGATTTCAACATTGAAACTGGTGAAAAATTTTCATCATAGTTAACCCCTTGACATTGTTTAAACCCTTTTAAAACCATTACAGATTTATTGGTGTTGAATTATCTATCCATCTCTATTTTCTTATTTAATATCCATTTGAAACAAAACACCTTCACATCCACTAAATTATCTTCCAAAATCCTTATATGTTTTTAGTACAAGGAATTAATCTCAAAATTTATGGTTTCATTTCATTTGGAAGCTTCTGTGAAACTTATTTCTTCATTGTAGGACATGGATTCATTTTAATCAACTAGTAATGAGTCTCCATCCTTGATGACCAGAAAAATATATCAATGGTTATCAAACCTATCTAGTAATTTTTTATAATACTTGTGTATCTGGAATTCATTCTTCTATGGAGATTTATGGAATTTATCCTTATGCCAACTCATGTATGTCTTGACCATTGAATTCATCTATGTTTATCTTACCCCACAATATATTTTAGTGATGTGTACCTATCATGAAATATGGGAAGAATGTTAACCACGATATTCTTATCATAGGTTTTTAATAGTTAATATCCTTTAATTTCTTAAAAATATCTAATAAACAAACACTTATTGACTCAGGGAGAAATTTTATTAGTAGAGCTATCCATAAAAATTATTTGCATCCCCAAACTCATATATGTCACAAAATGAGTTTATTTATATACCAATGTTCATGTGGGATACAATTTTCCACTTGATTTATCATGTACTCGACTATTTATAATTTGTATCCCCAATAGGATAATAGATGACATGCTCGACTCAACATTGATCTGACTATATTCAATATGCTGTGGCTACACATTTTAGCCACACAATTATATTATATTTTATAAGGATGACTGAGTTAAGATAATATCCCCAACTCTTATAGATAATAAAGTAATTCTTGAGTATGTTATTTCCCCCCTGGTCTGAGTGATGTTTCTTTATCTTTGTACCCAACTGATTCTAAACCTCTTTCTTGTGTTCCTTGATTTTTTCAATGGAATATGACTTATACCTAATCAAGTAGATATATCCATATACACTAAATTCATCAGTAAAATTTATGAATTATGATAATCCACCCCGTTATTCAATAGAAAATAGTACACACACATATTTATGAACTAATTGAAAAATCTCTATGATCCATTCACCCATCCAAATAAATGGCTATTTGTTCCTTTTTCCATAAAAACAACTATGAAATATACCAAGTGGTTTCAGTTCAATATAATCCAAATTTCCATCTTGATATAGTTTTTTCAAGTACTTTTCATTTACATGACCTTACTAGTGATTTCAAGGTTAGGTGTGATATGAGTCGTGCAAACTAGATTATTTTACAATTTCCAACATATTGTCTCTATATTATAATGCATAAATACCATTATTTAATTGTTTCATAAAATAAGATATACTATATTTGTAAATGTAGCAGTTTTTATTTCCATATTTAAAAATAAAATCATCCATATCAGTACAATATACAAAAAATACTTGGTAATGTTTGGTACATAATAATATTTATTTAAAACCAAGTTATATCCTATTAGAAATTTTGGGTGGTATTCTCTAATACCAACTAAAATGCATCTATCTCTGTTAGCATCTCATAGTTACAATTAACCTCATGAAACTCTTTTGAATCAACTTGGTTCCTACAGTTGGATACAAATGTGATCAATACAAGATATAACTAATACCGAATTTGTTGAAACCAAAAGATTTCATTCAATAATGAATACACTATAACAAACCAATTTATTCACTTCCATGGTGTTTTTTTGTTTTATTGCACATTCTTTCCACATGTAAAAAATATGGAATCATACTCCATTGCATTGCCCTTGATCCTCCTCTTATAGGTCGAGAGTTTTGAATAATCCTTCGACGTAGTGTTGGTAATTCGATATTTCACCCTTCCCTTCCTTTTGTTCAATATAAGAAGAAATTGATTTCTATGTTTCATGTCCTTATCTACCCAGTCAAGAAGACTAAGGAGAAATTTGAGTGGCTTATCATTGTTATTAATATTAAAATTAAAAAATAGAGAAAATCCAAGTAAGTAGAGTAAATATGATATCAGTGTGCAATTCATCAGGTAGTTGAACCCTTAAATGTTTAAACACTCAATATATTTAATCATTTTGAAAATGTGATGTCTAAATGGTGATCCCTATCCAATATTTCACACAACATATTCCATGGATATCGTTAACTCCCCTGGAATAACTCTCTTTATATATAGATAACTCAGTTGTTTGGGCATGATATTTTCATCAATGTTTTTATGACACTTCTAAAGTTCATAAAACATAGATTATAAAATCAAAACCTAGAAATATAGTTCATCATATAACTATTTTATGTAGGTAGAAAGATCTTCCACACTCTCCTCCTCTGTAAGTAGATCCGAAATTGGGGATTCTAGAATGTAATTTTTTTTTCTTGTTGTAGTATAATGTACAAGTGACTTTACCTCTTTTGGAAGTTACTTCTAGTTATGAGGTTGTCTTCATCCTATATGGATTTTAGGGATATCAGGGTTTATAAACATTGAAATTTTATAAAATAAAATAAATAAAATTGAAATAATTATATATTAACTACCATAATATGTGATATGAAATAGTTTTTATTATATTATTAGTAGCCCATTATTTTATCAAGTCACAATATCCCTTCACTATTGAACTCAGAATGTACTTTCATGTTAAAGTCCTTTTGGAAAGGATCTAAATTTCCCTTCTCATAACCCATAACATGGACAATGTAAATCATAAGAATTTAATTAGCAGGGTGGTCATGAAAACAACAATCTTATAGATCCTCTATCTATTGATTGGACGCCCCAATCATGGAATCCTGACTTGGATTTTCTCAAAACATTCATATAATTTTTTATTGAATTTACTATGAACATTACACATTTTATAATTTTGATTAAGTTAAACCATCATCTATTTCTAGACTCAAAGATAATTTAAAGTTCTATGGTTTTGTTCTGACTGATACTTTAAATAGGGGTCCATATTAACAAAGAAAATGGAATTATTTTCATAATTAATATTTCTTTGAATAATTTTAATTATTATGATTAATTTTATTTATATTATATTATACATACCTTTTTAATATTATGTGGATTTTTAAATAATTTATGAACCTTTTATTGTTAAAATATTTACATATAAACCATTTATTTTATTTCATCATTCATTTATTGCTATCTTATTTAATTTATATAAAGTATTTTAATTATCCTATAAACATTCATCCACAAAAAAAACAATCATGCATCTAGAAAAATCAAATAAAAAAATTAACTTAATCATGCACTTTCAAGTGGTTGATTTATGTAATAAATGGTAAATCATTATTTGAACCCAAGGAAAGACTCCTTTAATCATTATTAGCCAATATTTTAGTATTCTATCATAAAACTTTGTATCTTATTTGTTTGTTTCACCTCATCATGGGTTTTGAACCTCCTTGTAATGTCCCACCCCTTTTTCATTGGCTTAAGAAGGTTTTGAGATGCTACTTGTTCTTAGGAAAAGTTCCCAAGGTGCCACAAGCTGGAAATAAATGTTGAGGGAATAAATAAACATTGGGAATGAATTTCAAATTTAATGAAAAAAACTTACCCAAAAAAATACGACCAACCACATCTAAATGATGCATGTAAACAATATAAACCAATGTAAAACAACACCAAGGAACAAACATGAAACCCAACCCGTTCCATAATAGTTCCCAGACCAATACAGCTCAACCACAATGTTCCATAATTATAGTACCAAACATAAGACTATAAGAAAAAACCCATGAATCTATGAAACAAATACACTTCTCCCAACCAAACTCTATGATCCAAGCACCACAAAACCATCCAAACATCATGATGAACCACTAGCGAAATGAGATGCTCTACCATTACCAGTGTCCTAGAAAACAACATCTGCAAAAGAACTAAAGTGACAGAGTAGGGGTGAGTTAAAATACTCAGTAGGTATTCCCCAAATTACTTCCCTAATCATTCCACTAGGATAAAACCATTATCACATATATACAAATTATTTAATATAAAACATCAAATAGTGTAACAATATATAGCAAGCCAAACACACCCTTACCAAACCATTTTTCACCCAAATCCAAATAATGCAATCGAAATCCAAATAATAAGACATAGTCCATTTTACCATCACATGATATCACAATTATTGCATCTTGCTTTTCCACATGAATAGTCAAACATAGCCATAAAGTTTCGCACACTCAAATAGTGTAACAATCAGGACATAACTTCCCATCCAAGCATGTTTACTTCTTTCCAAACATAGAAGTGTTTCATGCCCACTTAACTTTTATGGTGGACCTACTATCTTCTATCCAACCTTTTTAAAGTGGTATTACCAACCCACATCACACCATAATCAACACATCTATAAAATCCATCATCCAACAACTAGCATGGACACTCACTAAAGTCACAACAATATGAAAACAACTATTTCAAAACCAAAAAATCCCTTATGAATTATTCTATTCCATATCACATTCAATAAATACATTTTTTTATTGAAAACCATTTTCACAAACCATTTTCACAAATCAAACCAAGTTTCCAATTTTAATATCATCGTTTAAAAATCCAAAAAAATTAATATTTCACCGTAATGACCCATTTTTTCCAAAAGTCCACAAAACATCAAAAAGGTAATTTCAATAAATATTATCACTTCATAATCACAAAAAATTTTACAAAAAAAAATTAATTGAAAATTAGGATTCTATTTATTACAAAATGGAGTTGAGATAGAATCTGTTTGTTATACGGTTTCAGTGAAATCGACCAACTCCCAACCTCACAAAAAATCCATGTGAAAAATCCAGCAAAAACAACTTAGATCCCTTTTCATAACATCAACAAGACCCAATATCATCATTTTCGGAAACAGAAACCCTATATCTACATGAAACAGATGTATATCTAGAAAACTAAGAGATATGGTGAACTAGATCTAAGGAAAACCAAGAAGGATCCAACGGAGAAGGCTTACCAGAATAGATTTGACTTCAACAACCTTTAAACCCATTCTAATCGATTTCAAAAAGAGTGGGAGAGCCCCTCCAACCCTTGAGAACCAGAAATCTTAAGTACGGTTCATATGGTAAAAGAGAGGAGGGTTTGAGGTAAAATCTCGAGTGGTCCCATTTTTTTAAAATCACTTTTTAAGGTCGCACATGGTTAGCTTGCACATTTTGGATAACCATATGCTAATCGTTCACATGGTACTTGTAACACCCCATGCTTCCACGGTACGTTTCCCTTCGAATAATGCGATAGCGTGTGTTGTACGCAACCTCGAGTTCTAACACACACCACAACTAATTAAACTAGCCGTTGTGAATAGTAATACCTACTTTTTGAAATCATATATATTTTATATTTCAAAATGGAATTCATTTTTGGATTCGTAATATTGAAATTAGCCTAGGGTAAAATTTTGGTACCTTTCGGATAACTTTTATATTTTGATGAATAGTGAAAATTACTAAATTTTAATTAAAAACAACTTTTTTAATCAAAATAAATAATATTGATAAATTATGAATTTGAGTGGTTTTAAAGTATATTTAGAATATATTTTTACCATTTAATATAATTTTGGTCATTGTACATAATTTTACAATTAAACCGAACATAAACAAGTGTCAATCTTTTGATAGTTATTATCTCTTAAAAACACGCTTTTTGTTTTGACAGCGGGAATTAATTTTAAATTAATTTCTGCCACTTCTGTTTTTTGAATTTAGGAAAATGGATTACGTATTTGGAATCATGATATTCAAATTTTGTAAATAGGTAACTTTTATTTTTAGACATTTTGAATAATTACTGCGGTAAATATTTTATTTACCATGGTTACGGGTAAATCCTGTAAATAAGGGTTAAAAAATAATATTATAATAATACTAAATTACCCTAAAACGTGTCTTAACCCTATTGGTTGATACATGGTCGACCATGGTCATCTTTGGGTCTATTTTGGGACCCCATGGATCCACTTGTAAGTGATAATGACACTTTATTTTAATTAAGTTAAAATGAATACAAAAATGACACAAGCATATATCTTTTAGAAAAACAATTGTTACATAGGATTATATATGTTCGATTTTAGATTATAAATATTAATTAGAAAGATAAAAATATTTCCTACATAATGATATTTTATTTATAATTTTTAGACATTAAATAATTTATGTTATTTATGACACAATGATGATACAGTAATTACTATAATAGTGAAAAATTAAAATAATTGATATTATAAATACCCAAATAAATATAATATGATACTTTTAATGAATTAAAATAATTTAATAGGATAATATGATATATTAGGATTGATTTAATTGACTTTATTCGAAGTAATCAATCTGATATGAGTTTCACAAAAATCAACTATTGAATAGTGTCAAAATTGACATAAAAGAGTTCTTAAAACAAATATTATATTATTAATTGATATTAAATTCCTAAAAATCTAAGGTTCGGCCAAGAGACTTATATAATGATAGGTGCATCATTAATGGACCACTTGGGGGTCTCTTGGATGTATATAGTAAGTTTATTAACCATATTATATAAAAATACAAAGAGACATTGTAAAAGTGAAACTAATTAACTTAAAGTTAATACTTAAAGATAAGGTTAATATAAGTACCCAAACCTGTCTAAATTCTATTGGTTGAGTTGTTTTCGACCCATCCCCACCTTAACCTTTGAATAGTCAACTTTGGAGCCATTGGAAACCGATTATGAATTTATTATAAACTAATATCTCTAGCTTTTCCAAAGGTGCCCCTCACCCCTCTTATAAAAGGGCACTCCTCCTTCTCATTTCGTCAGACCTTCAAAGTCTTTTGGTTCGGCCAAAATCTGCCCAAATACTCTCCCAACATCCCTCACTACAACCTAGAGGCCATAGTTTGATCAGAAAGCCAACATAAGGAGCCCTTTTGATCAAATCAAAAGGAAGAACCCGAAGAAGAGGTAATGATTTCACCACCCTTTTCCAAGTTCATTTCTTCTTCCACTTCTTCTTCCATTGTTCTTACCATTCTAAAATAATAACTCCAGTATCTCACATATACTGTGATGTCATTATAAATATGGTACAACCATATTCAGTATTCTATCCACCCTTTGAATAACATGTCACCATACGTGCGTACGTACGGCTTACCGTCTCCACGTCGTGGTGTAATTGTTATTCAATATATTATTATTTGGATGGGTATAATAGTGATGTTTAACTCATGTAAATAATAAATATAACATGTTAATGATTCTTTATATATGATATACCATCCGTTTATATATTATTTTAATATCAAAAGAATGATATTGTAGCTCGTGCGTACGTACGGACTACCGTCTCCACGAACGCGATGAGATTCATTCTCCATCGTATCCATTCAAGTATAATTATCATTTGATGATTTAAAAATGATGTTTAAGGACTTTATATCATTCTGGATATGAATAAGATACAACAAACATGTCTTATGTAACAAAACATATAAAAGAAAATGAGTAAGTTAACACCCGGAACGACGATAATTCTAAGATATTATTAACAAATCAATGTTAAAAGATCATATATGATATCATATTAATATATATGATTCTTGTGCAATTTAATAACAATTATTTCACCATTATACAGGAGGTTAACCTACCCCAACCAAGGAAAAGTACAAGGTAAGGGTTATTTCACAATCTCTTCATTATCCGAGGTTGTTTATACGTAATAATCTACTGGGATCTCTTTATCATCCACATCCATGTTTCATAAAAATGTATTTCAAAACATTTTTACTATTTACTAGAATATGAGTTAAAGTCATTTATACCCTTTTTGACTTTTATAAGTGGTTTATAAAGGAATCTTTCGGTCATTTTCAAAACAAGGTCCTTTTTAACCTTTTCTACAGAATTAAGGTAAGAATGTTTTTTTAACTTATACGGCGGGTGCGGCTATTTTCCGCCGTTATAAAATCTTCAAAGCTTCCCTTACAAGCTTATAAGAATATTTTCAAAGAAAATGTTTTATTTTATATGGATCTTAAATGATTTCAAAATAAAAGGAGATATTTTTTTAAAAAGAATTTTGATTTCATCTATGTCAACATCCTTTGATGGATTTTAAGATTATTTGAAGTTGATTTATTATGATACAAAACTTCTATATTGTATTGAAGGTTTTTTGATATGTTTGACTATGGATGTGATATTTTTATACCATTCATAGTTTATGGTGAAAGTATTGACATTTCGTATGCTAGTTTTAATACAAATGTTTATGTTATGTTTAAACCTTTTCATATGGGAATGCATTGGACTTAATATGTGACGGGTGGAGCCCGCTATAGCTCCTCGATGCATCGGTAGGTCTAATGAGACAAACTAGTGTCTTGGCACAAGGCCTTGACAAAATCTTATTTGTAGTCTTTGCACGAGGCCTTGACTATGTGGTTATGATAGTCTGGCATTATGCATTCCAACATTATGAAAGTGGTTATTGATTTTTGCATGTGATTATTCGATTAGTAGAATATACATGTGAATAAGTAAATGGCATTATTTCATTTTATTTATTCCATACCATGTTGAATGTTCATGTTTGAAAGGCTTTTGTTTTAGTTATACATTGCCTTAAATGTTTATTCTTATTTATGAAAGTTTCCACTATATTGTTATCCTTACTGGGCATTTGAGCTCACTCCTTTTCCATGTTTTATTTTTCCCAGGATGTGTAGATGTAAGTTATGAATGACCTTCAGGGATATTATGAGGGGATTATAGTGTGGACTGTGGAAACATTATGTTGTTGTAGTAGTTCTTCATTTTATGATGTAATGTAAAACTTATGAATATATCTAGTGTTTCCAAGGCTACTAAACCAATCGGTCTTTCGAGATTTGATCATTCTTGTGATCATGCCAATGTTATGTAATAATGCACTGACTCTGGGTAACTGGGGTCGGGGCATTACAGTTGGTATCAAAGGAAGTTTAGTACAAACCTTGGAAGCTAGATTTAGATAAACTCTGATTAGAGCAAGTAGACCTAAGAAGAACTTTTAGGATTAGTATAGAAGAACTTCCTAGAATTTTGGTATTGTAGAGATTTTGTGAGTTTTCCGAGCAATACATCCCTGTTTGGATACGAGCAGGTAGAGGCGGCTCTGGCACAGATGTACCTAGGGGTAAAACCCGAAAACACCGCTTTGAGCTAGACTCGAACGGGAACTGGTGCACGACAACGGGCCTTGCTGCACTCTTGGTTACGACACTCCCGGGGGATATGCTTAGGATAACTCTCATTTTTCTTTACAAATAATTTTGAAGGGATTATGAGTATATACTTCCTCAAAGAAAACATTCTTATGATTATGGATTATATCCATAAATAGTTCAATTTATGTTAAGTGTTTTATAAGTATGGGATTATGTATTTTGATTCATAAACTGATCTAGTTTATGCCATTGTTTAGAAATGACGCCTAGTGGAAGAAATGGAAACCGTATAAATGCACGCACTCCATGTAGGGATTTCCCTCCTGCTCAAGATAATTATAGTGGGGTTGGTGATGCAACTGGTGCCGATCAGCTAATCACCATACTGGGACAACTTACTCAGGTTATGAATAATAACCTTACCCGTATGGAGCACCCTGATCCGCAGCGTGGAGGATCAATGTTAGATCGATTCATGAGGCAACAACCACCAATGTTCAATGGGAGTACAAATCCCTTAGTAGCCGAGCAGTGGATAAATTCCCTAGAGAAAATATTTCAGGCTTTGGGGAGCAGTGAAAGGGAAAAAGTTATCATGGAAGTTTACCGCCTCACTGGAGATACTGAACAATGGTGGTCATTGATTCAAAAAATGAAGGAAGATGATGAAGTATCAAATATGGAGTGGAGGGAGTTCAAAGATCTGTTTTTAGAAAAATACTTTCCTCGCGACCATCGAGAAGATATGGAAAGGCAATTTCTGAGTCTGAGACAAAAGGAGGATGAGAATGTCACAAAGTATGAGGCTAACTTTACAAGGTTAGCAAGGTACGCCGGTGATTATATACGTAACCAAAGAATTAAGATTGATCGTTTCTTTGATGGGTTAAAACCATTTCTTCGTCGAGCATTAGTCTCACAATCCTTTTCGTCATACGAAGACATTGTCTCATGTGCTATCAAGACCGAAAAGGAATTATCTATGTCTTATGACTTTAAAGCAAAGCAAGAGAAGAAGAGACCTGCTGATCAATCTGGGAATGGAAATAAGGGGAAGAAGGGAAAGGTTGAATATCCATGTTGTGGTAAATGCGGGAAGAAACATCCAGGTACTTTCTTGAAGGGAATAGGAGTCTGTTACAAGTGTGGTGAAAAAGGCCACCAAGCTCGTGATTGCAAGGGGAAGAAGGAAGCTAACAACGTTCAGTGCTACAATTGCAGGGAGATAGGGAATTATGAAAATGCATGTCCTAAGCGTCAGGAGAACTTACCTCAGAAAAGGCCAAGGGATCAAGGCCAGGCTTATGCTATCACTATTGCAGAGGTAGAAGCTCCGAAAGACGTGGTGGTAGGTAATTTAATGGTTTCCTCAAGTTTATCAAATGCATTATTTGATTCTGGATCATTGCATTGTTTCATATCTTCCCAGTTTGCTAAGAAAATTAGATATTTCCAATTTGATTTAATAAGGGAGTTGTCAGTTAAAACTCCTAAGGGAAGTATCATTGCAACAAAGTTTTGTGAATCAGTCCCCATTAGAACACATAAATTTTCTTTATCTGCTGATCTCATCGTCATACCTATGATTGAGTTTGATATAATCCTTGGCATGGACTGGCTTTCGGACTATGATGTGAAGATTTATTGTAAGAAGAAAGAGGTTACGATTCTTGATGATAATGATAAGGAACACCTTATCTTTAGAGCAGAATCGTCACCACCTAATTCTTATTTAGATCCACCCCCAGTAGCTCAACATAATTCAATTATTGGGGAGGAAGAGAATGAAATAACTGTCGGTGAGGAAAGGAATGTTCAAATAGAGTATGTACCTGTTGTGAAAGAATTTGTAGATGTATTTCCAGAAGATTTACCTGGACATCCTCCAGAACAAGAAGTTGAGTTTTCCATTGATTTGATTCCTGGATCAAGGCCTATATCGAAGACCCCTTACAGAATGGCTACTGTAGAGTTAGTCGAACTAAAGAAACAACTAGAGGAATTGAGTAATAAGGGATTTATTCTCCCTAGTGTTTCTCCATGGGGAGACCCTGTTATTTTTGTTAAAAAGAAAGATGGATCTATGAGGTTATGTATCGACTACAGGGAGATCAATGCTATAACGATAAAGAACATGTATCCCCTGCCTCATATTGATGATTTATTTGACCAACTGCATGGAGCCCAATACTTTTCAAAGATTGACCTTCGATCTGGATACCATCAGTTGTGTGTAAAGAAGGAAGACATTCCGAAGACAGCATTTCGAACCAGGTATGGGCATTACGAGTTTACTGTAATGCCTTTTGGATTGACTAATGCACCCTCGGTATTCATGGATCTGATGAATAGAGTTTTCAAGGAGTATCTCGATGAATTTGTGGTGGTATTTATTGATGATATCTTGGTATACTCCAAAACCTACGAAGATCATGAAAATCACTTGCGCATTATCTTGAAGACTCTGAGGAGGCATGAATTATATGGGAAGTTTAGAAAGTGTGAATTCTGGCTTCATGAGATTTCTTTTCTTGGCCATATTGTCTCTAAAGATGGAATCTCTGTTGATCCTTCTAAGACCAAGGCAATCCAAGAATGGCCAGCACCTATGAGTATAACTGAGGTACGCAGTTTCATTGGTTTGGCAGGTTATTATCGACGTTTCGTCCAGAATTTTTCCCGATTGGCTAACCCATTAATGAAGCTCACACGTAAAGGGGTTAAATTTGTTTGGACAAAAGAGTGTGAAGAATGTTTTGAAGAACTGAAGAAAAGATTAGTCAATGCTCCTATATTGACTCTACCATCGGGGAATGATGGGTTCATTATTTATAGTGATGCATTGAAGAAAGGACTTGGTTGTGTCCTTATGCAGAATGATAGAGTTATTGCCTATGCATCACGACAGTTGAAAATTCATGAACAAAACTATCCTACTCATGATCTCGAGTTAGCAGCTGTGATCTTTGCTTTGAAGATATGGAGGCACTACCTCTATGGTGAAAAATGTGAGATTTATATTGATCACAAGAGTTTGAAGTATATTTTCTCACAAAAAGAACTCAACATGAGGAAAAGGAGATGGATTTAATTACTCAAGGATTATGATTGTACGATACACTACCACTCGGGGAAGGCAAACAAGGTGGCAGATGCTTTGAGTAGAAAAGACCATGGAGTTTTGAACAATATGAGAATTAAAAGGGATCCAATTTTCATGGATCTAGTGAAGATGGGCATGGGAATAACCAGGGAAGGTGAAACATCAATGCTTTTTCAAATGGTTGCCAAACCATCTTTACTAGAAAGGATTAAGAGTTCTCAGACCGATGATGAAGAATTACAAAAGAAGATTAAAGCTGTGAATGATGGGAGATTGAGAGACTTTGTGTTCGAAGATGGAATTTTGAAATTTGGGAAGAGACTTTGTGTTCCCGATATACCTGATCTAAAAAGGGAATTCCTGGATGATGCTCATAGTTCCAATTTCTCTATACACCCTGGGAGCACAAAAATGTATAGAGATTTGAAGGAACATTTTTGGTGGGAAAACATGAAGAGGGAGATTGCTGATTTTGTGTCAAGATGTATGGTTTTTCAACAAGTGAAAGCTGGAAGGCAACAGCCTAGAGGAGTCATGCAACCTCTTCCCATACTGGAGTGGAAATGGGACAATATTACAATGGACTTTGTCATGGGGATACCAAAGACTCCTAGAAGGAATGATGCAATATGGGTTATTGTTGATCGTCTTACCAAGTCAGCACATTTTCTTGCTATAAGAGAAGATCTACCCCTGGAACGTCTAGCAAGACTATATATTAATGAAGTTGTGAGACATCATGGAGTACCCTTATCAATTGTTTCTGATCGTGATCCCCGTTTTACTTCAAGATTTTGGAAAAGTCTTCAGAAATCCCTGGATACTGAACTTCATTTGAGCACTGCTTACCACCCTCAGACAGATGGACAATCAGAACGGACTATTCAGACCTTAGAAGACATGTTGAGATCTTGCTCACTTGACTTTCAGGGTATGTGGGATCAATATTTACCTCAGGTAGAATTTTCCTATAACAATAGCTTCCATTCGAGTATTCAGATGGCACCATATGAAGCGTTATATGGAAAGAGATGTCGTACACCAACCTGTTGGGATGACGTTGGTGAAAGAAAACTTATAGGCCCAGAACTGGTGGAGGAAACGGTGGAAAAGGTGAATGTAATCCAAAATCACATCAAAGCAGCTCAAAGTAGGCAGAAGAGCTATGCCGATAATCGAAGGAAGGATTTGGAATTTCAAGTCGGTGATCATGTTTTTCTGAAGGTATCTCCGTGGTAGGGAGTCATATGTTTTGGTAAGAAAGGTAAATTGAGTCCCAGGTACATCGGACCTTTTGAAATTCTAGAACGAATTGGGGTTGTAGCTTACCGATTGGCAATGCCGCCAAGTCTCTCCAAAGTTCACGATGTGTTCCTCGTATCTCTGTTGAGGAAATATATGTCTGACCCAACGCATGTACTCACCTATGAGGAATTAGAACTGGAACCCGATCTGTCTTATTGTGAAGAGCCCGTCAGGATTCTTGATACGAGAGAACAAGTGCTGAGAAACCGGACGACGCGTCTGGTAAAAGTTCTGTGGAGAAACCATAAGATGGAAGAGGCAACGTGGGAACCCGAAGAACTTATGATAAAGAACCACACGAGTATTTTTATGTAGTAATATCCTAGAAATTGCGAGGATGCAATTATTTGAAGGAGGGGAGAATGTAACACCCCAAGCTTCTACGGTACGTTTCCCTTCGAATAATGCGATAGCGTGTGTTGTACGCAACCTCGAGTTCTAACACACACCACAACTAATTAAACTAGCCGTTGTGGATAGTAATACCTAATTTTTGAAATCATATATATTTTATATTTCAAAATGGACTTCATTTTTGGATTCTGAATATTGAAATTAGCCTAGGGTAAAATTTTGGTACCTTTCGAATAACTTTTATATTTTGATGAATAGTGAAAATTACTAAATTTTAATTTAAAAAAACTTTTTTAATCAAAATAATTAATATTGATAAATTATGAATTTGAGTGGTTTTAAAGTATATTTAGAATATATTTTTACCATTTAATATAATTTTGGTCATTGGACATAATTTTACAATTAAACCGAACATAAACAAGTGTCAATCTTTTGATAGTTATTATCTCTTAAAAACACGCTTTTTGTTTTGACAGCGGGAATTAATTTTAAATTAATTTCTGCCACTTATGTGTTTTGAATTTAGGAAAATGTATTCCATATTTGGAATCAGGATGTTCAAATTGTGTAAATAGGTAACTTTTATTTTTAGACATTTTGAATAATTACTGCGGTAAATATTTTATTTACCATGGTTAAGGGTAAATCCGGTAAATAAGGGTTAAAAAATAATATTATAATAATAATAAATTACCATAAAACGTGTCTTAACCCTATTGGTTGATAAATGGTCGACCATGGGCATCTTTGGGTCTATTTTGGGACCCCATGGATCCACTTGTAAGTGATAATGACACTTTATTTTAATTAAGTTAAAATGAATACAAAAATGACACAAGCATATATCTTTTAGAAAAACAATTGTTACATAGGGTTATATATGTTGTATTTTAGATTATAAATATTAATTAGAAAGGTAACAAGATTTCCTACATAATGATATTTTATTTATGATTTTTAGACATTAAATAAATTATTTTATTTATGACACAATGATGATACAGTAATTACTATAATAGTGAAAAATTAAAATAATTGATATTATAAATACACAAATAAATATAATATGAAACTTTTAATGAATTAAACTAATTTTCTAGGATAATATGATATATTATGATTGATTTAATATACTTTATTCTAAGTAATCAATCTGCTATGAGTTTCACAAAAATCAACTATTGAATAGTGTTAAAATTGACATAAAAGAGTTCTTAAAACAAATAATATATTATTAATTGATATTAAATTCCTAAAAATCTAAGGTTCGGCCAAGAGACTTATATCATGATAGGTTCATCATTAATGGACCACTTTGGGGTCTCTTGTATGTATATAGTATGTTTATTTACCATATTATATAAAAATACAAAGAGACATTGTAAAAGTGAAACTAATTAACTTAAAGTTAATACTTAAAGATAAGGTTAATATAAGTACCCAAACCTGTCTAAATTTTATTGGATGAGTTGTTTTCGACCCGTCCCCACCTTAACCTTTGAATAGTCAACTTTGGAGCCATTGGAAACCGATTATGAATTTATTATAAACTAATATCTCTAGCTTTTCCAAAGGTTCCCCTCACCCCTCTTATAAAAGGGCACTCCTCCTTCTCATTTCTTCACACCTTCAAAGCCTTTTGGTTCGGCCAAACTCTTCCCAAATACTCTCCCAACATCCCTCAATACAACCTAGAGGCCTTATTTTGATCAGAAAGCCAACCTAAGGAGCCCTTTTGATCAAATCAAAAGGAAGAACCCGAAGAAGAGGTAATGATTTCACCACCCTTTTCCAAGTTCATTTCTTCTTCCACTTCTTCCTCCTTTGTTCTTACCATTCTAAAATAATAACTCCAGTATCTCACATATACTGTGATGTTATTATAAATATTTTACAACCATATTCAGTATTCTATCCACCCTTTGAATAACATGTCACCATACGTGTGTACGTACGGCTTACCGTCTCCACGTCGTGGTGTAATTGTTATTCAATATATTATTATTTGGATGGGTATAATAATGATGTGTAACTCATGTAAATAATAAATATAACATGTTAATGATTCTTTATATATGATATACCATCCATTTATATATTATTTTAATATCAAAAGAATGATATTGTCGCTCGTGCGTACGTACGGACTACCGTCTCCACGAACGCGATGAGATTCATTCTCCATCGTATCCATTCAAGTATAATTATCATTTGATGATTTAAAAATGATGTTTAAGGACATTATATCAATCTGGATATGAATAAGATACAACAAAAATGGCTTATGTAACAAAACATATAAAAGAAAATGAGTAAGTTAACACCCAGAATGACGATAATTCTAAGATATTATTAACAAATCAATGTTAAAAGATCATATATGATATCATATTAATATATATGATTCTTGTGTAATTTAATAACTATTATTTAACCATTATACAGGAGGTTAACCTACCCCAACCAAGGAAAAGTACAACGTAAGGGTTATTTCACAATCTCTTCATTAACGAGGTTGTTTATACGTAATAATCTACTGGGATCTCTTTATCATCCACATCCATGTTTCTTAAAAATGTATTTCAAAACATTTTTACTATTTACTAGAATATGAGTTAAAGTCATTTATACCCGTTTTGACTTTTATAAGTGGTTTATAAAGGAATCTTTCGGTCGTTTTCAAAACAAGGTCCTTTTTAACCTTTTCGACAGAATTAAGGTAAGAATGTTTTTTTTAACTTATACGGCGGGTGCGGCTATTTTCCGCCATTATAAAATCTTCAAAGCTTCCCTTACAAGCTTATAAGAATATTTTCAAAGAAAATGTTTTATTTTATATGGATCTTAAATGATTTCAAAATAAAAGGAGATATTTTTTTAAAAAGAATTTTGATTTCATCTATGTCAACATCCTTTGATGGATTTTAAGATTATTTGAAGTTGATTTATTAAGATACAAAACTTCTATATTGTATTGAAGGTTTTGTGATATGTTTGACTATGGATGTGCTATTTTTATACCATTCATAGTTTATGGTGAAAGTATTGTCATTTCGTATGCTAGTTTTAATACGAATGTTTATGTTATGTTTAAACCTTTTCATATGGGAATGCATTGGACTAAATATGTGACGGGTGGAGCCCGCTATAGCTCCTCGATGCATCGGTAGGTCTCATGAGACAAACTAGTGTCTTGGCACAAGGCCTTGACAAAATCTTATTTGTAGTCTTGGCATGAGGCCTTGACTATATGGTTATGATAGTCTGGCATTATGCATTCCAACATTATGAAAGTGGTTATTGATTTTTGCATTTGATTATTCGATTAGTAGAATATCCATGTGAATAAGTAAATGGAATTATTTCATTTTATTTATGCCATACCATGTTGAAAGTTCATGTTTGAAAGGCTTTTGTTTTAGTTATACATTGCCTTAAATGTTTATTCTTATTTATGAAAGTTTCCGCTGTATTGTTATCCTTATTGGGCATTTGAGCTCACCCCTTTTCTATGTTTTATTTTTCCCATGATGTGTAGATGTAAGTTATGAATGACCTTCAGGGATATTATGAGGGGATTATAGTGTGGACTGTGGAAACATTATGTTGTTGTAGTAGTTCTTCATTTTATGATGTAATGTAAAACTTATGAATATATCTAGTGTTTCCAAGGCTACTAAACCAATCGGTCTTTCGAGATTTGATCTTTTTTGTGATCATGCCAATGTTATGTAATAATGCACCGACTCTGGGTAACTAGGGTCGGGGCGTTACAGTACTACCTCAACAGGGACCCCTCATAGTTTCCTCACATAGGTATACAAACCACGCACAAACCATGTGAATCCCACTACCTCCATTTGCACAGTTACCTGAAGATCCTACATGGTTTCCCCAAACCATGCTCTAACCGTGATCCCCTAGAAAAGCCTCCAAACAATTTTAAATCCCTTCAAAACTCCCCCAAAATTTCTCAAACTACTTTAACCACATAAAAAGGAATAAAAAAGTGTTACAAACCTCAAATCATGGGTGATGAATTTTCCCCAACATTAGAATTTCTGTCCCCAAAAAGTAGAGAACCATCGCTTTACTGAAAGATCTCTGGACATTGCTTGACCATCTATTTCTTCTGCTCCCAAGTCTCCTCATGATTCTAAAAATGCTGTCACAAAACCAAAACTAGACCAATTATTTTACCACAAAATACTTTCTCTTGCCTATCCATAATCCATAATGGCATATGCACTAAGGAAGCATCCGGATCTAGTTCAACATAACGCCATCAAATCACAAGGCCAGGATCCAGGTGGTACATTTTCAAATGAGAAACATGGAATACATTGTGTACCATACTGAACCATGGTGCAAAAAACTGATAATCCACCTCTCTAACCCTATAATGTAACTCAAAATTCCCAATATACTTTGTAGATATCATAACCTTCATCCCAAACTGATGATTTCCAATCCTAGGAGATATTCTCATGATCACATGATCACCCACCTCGAATGACAATGACTGTCGATGTTGGTCTGCATATGATGTATGATGAATCTGATCTGTCTACTTTATCTTCCTAGTCAAATTTATCTTCTATATAGTCTCTTGTAAAATTCTTGGTCCAACCATCAAGGTCTCACCCATGTCCACCCTACAATGTAGGGAACAACATAGACTCCCATACAATGCTTCAAACAGAGCCATATGTATCGAGGCCTGATAACTATTATTGTTGGAAAACTCCACTAATGAAAATTTCTCCTCCCATTAACCACCAAAATCCATCACACAAAATCGTAATATATCTTCCAAAGTTGGTATCATCCACTTAGACTACCCATTCATATGAGGATGATATGTCATGCTCATCATAAACTGAGTCCCAAGGGCTTGTTACAAGTATTTCAAGAAAGGAAATGTGAACCCCATATCTCAATATGATACAATTGAAATATGAAAACCATGAATCTTTACCACTTCAATAATATATATTTTGGATATATCCACTACTATATGGTATTTACAAATAGGGATGAAATGGGAAGACTTTGTGAGACGATCCAATTTCTCCCATATGGAATCATGATTTATGACCATTCATGGGAGACCTATAACAAAATACATCATTATCTATTCCCACTTCCATATAGGGATAAGTAATTATTGCAGCAAACATTCCATTTTTTGATACTCCACCTTGAATTGCTGATAAGTCAATCATCTTGAAACAAACTCAGCTACTCTCCTCTTTATAACGGCCCACCAAAAATGTGTTTTCAACACCTTATACACTTTTTGGATTCCAGGATGTACATCCCATCTAGAATGCTGAGAAGTCATGAGAATTTCCTCCTAGAAAGCCACCAGTACAACCATCTGATTCTGAAAACACAAAAGTAATTGCTCAATTAGTTCTTATCCGTTAATGGTGTCCCCACCATTGAGTTTCTTCATCATCTCTATACAATTGGAATTAGACATCTACACCTCATTAACATAGAAAACCCTATCAGGAATCAATGAAATCAGAAATAAAACTTCTCTATCACCCCGTTCCTCACATTCTAACTGCATTTCAACTATAACCAATATCAACTAACACTGATCTGATGCTTGTTTCACCACCTAAGAATACAAATTCCTAATTAATGCATCTACTACCAAATTTATCATTCCTATTGTGTACATCATGTCGATGTCAAACATCTTGACATACTACATCCATCTCCTTGTCCTCATGTTCAAATATATTTTTTTGAAAATAATCTTTAAACTCTTATGATCAGTAAAGTCCGTGAATTTATCCCTGAAGATATAATGATGTAGAATTTTCAAAGCATGAACCACAACTGCCAACTCCAAATCATATGTTGGGTAGTTCTTCTCTTCAAACCTCAGATGATGTGATCCATATGCAAACCACATGACCCCTTTTCATGAGAAAATATCCCAAACCTAATCCTAATGTGTCATTATACACCACATACCCTTTCCTTGGTTCTGGAAAATCCTAGATTGGTGTTGATGTAAGGAGACTCTTATGCTCTTAAAAATATTTCTTACACTACTCATTCCATTGAAATGGAACATTCTTCCTTATAAAATCTGTCATTGGTGAGACCAATAATGAGAACTCTTGAACAAAATTCCAATAGTTTCCAACTATAACAAGGAAGATCTGTATCTCAAAAAATTCTTTGGCAGTTTCTATGAGATAAAATCCTTTATCTTTTCTGGATCAACAAAAAAAACCCTTCTCGGATATCAAATAGATAAGAAAATGAACGTCATGTATCCAAAAATCACACTTTTATGATTTTTCATATAACTCTTGATCTCTCAAGATCTCAAAAAATATCTCTAAGTGTTTCTCATGCTCCACCCTTGTCCTGGAATACGCCAATATATCATCAAAAAATATCACTATAAAATAATTCATATATCTATGAAATATCCAATTCATCAATGCCATGAATATCTTTGCGGCATTTGTAATACCAAAGGGCATAACCACATACTCATAATTCCCATTACTACTTCTCAAGGATATTTTCAGAATATTATCCTTCTGCACTAACTACAGATGATATCCAGACCGTAAGTCAATTTTGGAGAACCATTGATCTCTCCTCAAATGATCGAACAAATAATTAATCCATGGAAGTGGATATCTGTTTTTTTTTTAAACTAGGTTAAGCTTGTGATAATAAACAAAAAACCAAAGAGTTACATAATCCTTTTAAAAAAAACATTTGGCACTTCCCACAATGATGTTCAAGGTTGGTTGAACCCTTTTTTTCTAACTCCTCAAATTTCACTTTCAATTCCCTCAATTTTATTAGTGCCATTTATTAGTATAGAAGTGAGATTGGACTAGTCCACATAAAAAGATAAGTCATAAAATCCACTTCTCTAATGGGTGGAAACCCTAATAATTATTTAGTAAATACATCCATAAACTGATCAACCACTACCGGAAAACTAATCAGACTAACTCCTTCCATTGATGACAACAACAACGTCGCTAACCAAGGTGATATTGTACCAAATGCTGGTGTTAACAAGCCTGTTTCATGAATGATTTCATTATTGTCTCCTATAAAGAGATGTTGGATTCCATCATTCATCATAAATCTTACTGTTCAGACATAATAGTCTATATGGTCCTTAAACATTGTTATCCAATCCGTTACAAGGATTATATCATAGGAATCCATCTCAAGCACTGAGAAATCCCACCTCAACTCAGCCCCATAAAAAACTATAAATCATGTTCTACACAAGGAGGCTCAATACTTACTTTTAACTAGAAGATTTTGATGTTTTTAAACCACATGCATCATTTCCACAGTTAAAAACAACAAACTAACAAAATGAGAAGTAATAAAATAACGAAAATCAACTATATAAAACAACTCATGCATCAAGGTAGAGTTTAAAATATTCATACCTCACACCATAGATGGTCCTAACTGATCATCCATCAGAACCTGCTCAGCCCCAAACAAATAATTTCTTTCCACACTCTACTCTTTATTGCACTTCTTAGTAGTCGTGGTGTTCCTGGAATCACTATGAATTAATTTGATCTGTTTACGAGGGGTATGTTGTTGCCCCCGTCATGTTGTGGAATAAGATTCTTGTGAACCCTTAAGAGTATCATAAACACCAAAACTCATAGGATTATGAAAATAACACTAATGATTCCCCATCTACTTATAGTTTTGACAGGATCGAGGTTTTATCGTACAATCCCTCTTGATGTGGCCCGTAGAGCCACACTAAAAACATTCCAGCTTACTCTGAGGCTTCTAAGGAAGATTCAGTGGTCCTTCCATTGGGTTATGATCTATACATCCACCTTGGAAATAATAATCCCTATTCCTCTTGATCCTAGCATTAGAGTTCCCACTATTCCACGGGGGTACCAATATAATTCCTCCACCAGTATCCCCGAATATATCCTTTTCAGCTACTATTTCTCTATTCACCAATTCTGTGTAATAACTTATACAAAACACCTCTATTTTAGAATGAATTTCCTACATAAACCCATATTTAAAAATATGTACCTTCAACGATGTACTACTGACCAAATTAGGTGAAAACCGTACTATGTTCATAAACATAGCTACATGTTCTGTTACCAAGAGGTTCTCTTACTTTAAATGAAATAAATTTGTTCTGCACTAAATTCTGAATGTATTAGGGTATAATTTTTATTAAAAAAAATCCTCAAAACCCTCTCATCTCATCCCTTGGTCCGTTCTATCTTAGACATCCAACTCTCACTACTGAAGGGAATGATCTTCAAATACGCAAGTTGATAGAATTACTTTTAACTCCACCAGTGTTCCAAAGAATTCAAATATCTTATTCATTATCTTCAACCATGCCTCCAAATTATATGGTTCCAAATTACCACTAAAAATGGGTGTATTCTTCTTTTGAAACTGAACCGCATGATCCACATGCTTTGGCTCATCTAGTTTATTTCCACATTCCATAACATGGAAAGCTTTCACTATACTATGTACTATATTCTGGTTCACTTGTGCCTTAGGTGAAACCAGATTTTCAACATCCTCCTCTGGTTGGTCTCTAAAACACCTACCTGGTGCGGTTTCTATCAACAGAAAAACAACCATAAGTCTCACTCCCTTAGAAAGAAAAGGATTAAGATTTTAAATTCAATTACATTGCAACTATCACAACCATGATTTACATAAGTACACATTTCCCATGTTTTAAAACTTTTGAAAAATCAACCATGTTTTGAAAAATGACCCATTTTAAAAATACCACAACTATCAGCATTTCAAAAACGCACATTTGAAAATATTTTCTAGATTTTTCACAAATACATATATCCATAGCACAACATAGATCATTATGCCAATGAAATATTAATCCTAGTGGGAAGTCATTTATAAGATGCAGGTCATGCTCATCTCATTGGGTATACCCACGACAATGAGATTCCTAATTCCTATAAGTTTCTCCAAAACACATATGTACCCAACTCCTTGGTAACATGAAATTCCACAAAAAATGGATAGGTATATCCTTTTATGCTATACATTTCATGTTCTGAAAATCCTATGCCTTACTACCATCCCAACTCAAGGAAAAGACCAAGAAAAAAAAGTGAAATCTATGAGTGAAAACCAACGCCAAGGAACCCAACATACATGGAAGTCAAGGTCCGAACAAAATAATATTACGTGTAATGTCCCACCCCATCATCATTGGATTGAAAATGAGGGGAGATGCTACTTGGACTTAGGAGATGTTCCCAAGGTTCTAATGGCTGGAAATTAATGAAGAGGGTTTCAAGAACCATTAGGGAACAATTTTCCCTATAATGAAAAACAACCCACCCAACATGGTATGAATAACCACATCTACATGATGTATGTCAACAGTGTAAACCAATGCAATACAATACCAGGGAACAACCATGAAACCCAACCAATTCCATAATAATTCCCATAGACCAATACAACTCAACCACAATGTTAGTTAATCCGAGTATGAAATAAAAGACAAAATAACAAAACACAAAAAGCTCTGACATAACTCCATAGATCGCAGCCAAACCCCATGCTCCAAACACCACAAAACCATCTAAGTATCATAGTGAACCACTATTGAAAGAAGATGCTTTACCCTTACCTCTGTCCCAAAAAATATATTTGCAAAAGTACCGTAGTGAAAAAGTAGGGGGTTAGTACAAATAATCAGTAGGTTTTACCAAAATTACATACCTAATCATGCCACTTGGATAGATTCATAATCACATTTATATAAATCATTTTATATAAAACATGAAATAGTGTAACAATTTCCAGCAATCTAAACACACCCTCACCAATCCTTTTTTAAACCAAATCTACATAATGAAAGGGGAATCCAACCAATAAGACATAATTCATTTTACCATCACATTTTATGACAACAATTTATTATTTATTAGCCACACACATAGTAAAACATATCTATAAAGATTCACACACTCAACTAGGTGTAACAATCATAGTGGAACTTCCTGTCCAAGCCTATTTACTCTTTTCAAACTTAGTGGTGATCCACACCCACTTATATTTGATTGTGGTCTTTACATACACTATCCACACCCTTTTTATAGTGGTAATCACCACCCACTTCACACCATAATCAAACCATTCATAAGATTTTTAGGCCAATAACAAGCTCATACACCCGTTAAATCCACACCAATATGAAAACAACTATTTCACAACCAAAAAATCCATTATGACTTCATCCATTCCATATCACATTCAATAAATAAACCCATTTTATTGATTTTTTTTCCAAAACCATTTTCACAAATCCACCAAAGTAACCAATTTTAAAATCAATATTTCAAAATTCGACAATAAGGAACATTTCACTGAAATAACCCATTTTCCCCCAAAAATCTACAAAATAGCCCAAAGGGAGTTTCCATCAAGCCTCATAACAACAATTATTTTAAAGAAAAATCAAATTAATTTAAAAGAAGGATTCTTGGTCAAACAAAATTGAGTCTAAATAGTATCAATCTACCTCAAGGGTTTAGTGAAATCGATCAACTCCAAACTGCCCCACAAATACGAGTGAAAACTCTAAGAAAGCCACCAAAGATCCCTTTGCCTAACAACAAAAATCCTCAATCAAATCATTTTAGGAAAAAAACCTAGATATACATTATATAGGTGTATATATATAAAACTGAGAGAGAGAGAGAACTAGATCTATGGAAAACCAAGATAAATCTAATAGAGAAGATTTACTGAAAGAGAATCGCCTTCACCGCACCTTAAAAACCATTCAAACAGCTTAAAAATTAGTGGGTGAGCCCCTCAAACCTTTGAGAATACGAAATCCTGAGTAGGGTACATATGGGATAATAGAGGAGGAGTTTAGGGAAAATTTTGAGTGGTCCCATTTTTTAAAAACCAATTTTTAATGTCGTGCATGGTTAGCTCAAATAGTTGGAAAAATGTGCGCTAACCATTCCCATGTTACTGTCTCAATAAGGACCCCACATAGTTTCCTCTCATAGTTAGATAAAACATATGAAAAATGTGTAAATCCCACTACCTCCACTTTCATAGTTACATGGATATCTAGCATGGTTTCTCAAACCGTGCCCTAATTGTGCTCCCTTAGAAAAGCATCCAAACCATTCCAAATCCCTATGATACTTTACCCAACTAAATTAACCACATAAAAGGAATAAAAAATGGTTACATACCCAAATCGGGGGGTACTACACAACACCTCTACTTTGAGCTTCATTCTTAACATATTTTATACTCGCATGCTGGTGAGGGGGCCCATAGGTATGGAATATATAATATAAACTTTGGAATCATATGTCCTATATAGTAAAGGTGGGAGGTATGAATCACATGTCATAATATTTAACATAATAAAACTTTATCACATGTAAAAACATATATAATTTTATTAAATTAAATATAAATCCTTTACGTACATTTATCGATCAACCTTATGATCAGCCACATACCTGAAGTAAATAATAATTTAAAACAACTGGACATAATTTATTTTAATCAATCCTTATTAAGATAAATTACTATAATTAATGGATTAATTATATTATTAATTTATTAATTTATTTGTCTTATTTCCATAAAAATAGTCCCATAAATTCTCATCTATTATAATGTTAATAAGATTAAATAAATTAAGTTTATGTAAAATATTTTTATTACAATATGTGTACTTAATGGTAACATGGTGTGTACCTGTCTGAATAACCTGGTGTCTAGTATACTCATTTTCAAATAATCTTCACTAATATGGATTTTATCAAACATATCATGTCACATAATTATAAAATTTGTACTACCAATTTTAGAAATATGGATATGTGTCAATTCAGGTGGTGTGTACCATTTTTAATGTGCATGGATTACATGACATGTAATGAACATAAAATAGGTTTAGTTATTAATTTAATATAGAAATTAATTGAGAATTTAATATTCTATAAACCTTATCTAATTTTTTCCCAAAACACATTGTGTAGTTTCATTTAATGTTGAAATTATTTTTACTTTTGTATAAATAAATTACATCCAGGCTCAGTGTGTGCTTCACATAAATAGATATGCATTACATGACATGTGAAATGAGATACATGAAATGTATCACTATTTTTGTTATTATACAATACAAATCTAGGGACTCTGAGTGTAATATATGTAGAAATTTATCAGATACACAATTGTGTGTCATCTATACATTGTGTAATTCAACTTAGATGTGTTTCTCAACATTATGTCTATACAAAGTGTATAATAAATACTTGATGCATATTTGACCACATTATTTCTATTAATTTAATAGTTATAACAATTTATGGATACATGATGTGTAAATTTATTACATAGTGTATAATACCTAAAACTTTGTTTTAGGTTGTCCTGGTCCATAAATTTTTTTGTAATGACATCATATAACCTCCACAAGACCATATGTGTTTACTGTTATTGTATTGTTTGTTAACATGGGCACACCATGTGCAATTCAGTTAAATTCTAGGTAGTACCATGTTTTCTAGACATAATATCCATGTAACAGTTGAGATTAAATTAAGGTAATTAATACTTTTATTCTAATGAAATAATATCATAATGCACATAACATTATTGAAGAATGTGATTAACACAAAAATACTAAAATTTGTAAATATAATTTGAATGAATTAAGTTATATTTTTAATTTATCACATCAAAATTATCTTGGGATGAATTTTTTATATTTTTTAGAAGTAGTTGATTTTCAGTTGAATAGTGAAAAATACATATTTTACAAAACTATCACTTTTATGACTTTATAATGATATCAGAATAACATGAAGGTTTTTGAAAAAAATTTATAGAATAAATATATTCTAAATAATTATTATAATTAATAAAAAAATATAACATTGAACATAGAAATATATGCTTAATTTGTTTTTTGAAATCTAGGTAAGGTTTTTGTTAAAAAAACATTTTTAGTAATTTTATTTTAATCATACATTTATAAGGTAACATTCAGTTTTGGTTTTTTTATAGAAAATAATTATTATTTTATTTAAATTAATCCATTTAATTACATTGTAATCAAAATTATATATTGTTTCTCTGCAAAATCATTTTTATTCATAAAATAAACATTTTTCTAAAAATAATATTTGTTGTGTTTTGCGAACTTATATTAAAAGTCATTTTTGAATTTTTTTGGATTTGAATCACGTAAATCAAATTACTTGTTTTTAATCATGTTAATTAATTTTAGTTATTAAGATAATTTATTTTATTCATAATTAATAGTAACCATGGTAAATATTTATCATCTTGGTTAAGGATAAAATGGGTTTAAAGGGTTAAAAATAATGGTATATGGCTACAAGTGATCATGAAAAACATGATTAAACCCCATTTCTGGTTTTAATTCTACCTTAAATTTAATAATTTCTACAATGAGTTATTTTGGATCCAAATGGTATGAGTAAGATATAAATATATTTTAGTCATTAGAAAAAGTTCTATTCTGTCCTCTCCCCTACTAATAAGAAGACACCACCTCTCACTTATTATTTATAATTAAATATCTCTTAGTTTATCCAACAACTACCCAAATAATTTCAAAAAATCCCTTACCAGATATTTGATTTCCCTTTTTTATCATAATACCATACTAATAAGGCTTCAGGTATTAGCCAAAGGAGGTTGTCCAAAGAATAGGTATAACTACTAACTGATTATTTTCATTTACTTATTCTTATACCTCAATAAATTATATGATAACCATGATGATATAAGAAAATTATTTACTACATTATATTGATATGTCATTAATTATATGTCACATTATTTATTCATCTTTTTCTATATCAAATGGGAAATGAATTTATTGTCTGTGCATATGTGCAGACTACCACCTCACGTAGGGATGTATTTTATTTTTCATCACCACCAATTGTCTATGTCTATTATGATGAATATAAATTTTATATATAATATTTATAAAATAATTATTATTCATCAAATATAATTTATCAATTATCTTCATACCCTTCCACCCATTAAAAATGATAACTCTGCTCGTTCATATATGGGGACTACCACCTCCATGATGTGATTTCACTTCTCATGTACACCTTTCATGGATTATTTAAAATATGTATATAATGACTTTATATGATATTTATGTCATTATTATCCTTATTTAGGTAACTAAACCATTATAAGGATGAAAGGACTGAAACTTACATGGAATATGATACAGTTAAGACTAAAAAACAACTATTCTTATATTGAAATGTTAATAAACATGAATTACTATTTCATAAATGGATCATATGTGAAAATTTAAGTTTGTATGTGGTGATTTTTTAATATTATAAAAAATTTAAATTTATAAATATGGGGTTTAATGAATTTACAAGGAAATTGGACCATGAGGTATTATATTTCTTTTACAATCTAAATTTATTTCGGGATTGTTTATGTTCAGATTTCCTTTGGAAAAATAATATGATCATAATATGTTAAAAGCCATAAATTTTCTTATAATATGGTTATTTTTGGGTTTTATATGTTCATTTTCATTTTCTTGTCTTTTTAGTTCAAAAATCAATGAGTTAGTTACAAGTAACGTACTTTATTTTAAAAATATTATTTTGAGGATTTTCTCCCAACTCTGTTTCATCCAATTCTGTATTTTCTTCAAAATATTTTCTAGAATGTTTCCACTATTATCCAAACATTAATTAATTTCATTTTTAACCATGTTTTACTTTATATTAAATGTTTTAAAAACTAATATTCTTGTTGTCTTTTTGAATGAGTTACTTTTTACCAAAGGTGTGAACTAAATAATTATTTTAATGAACATTATAAGAATAACTTTTCCTACCATCATGACTACTCATTGATTTTAATATTACATTATAAGTTTCCATGTTTATTTTCAAATATGTTTTTTCTTACAATTATAGAAATATTTAAACATTTAATAAGTGATTTCATAAATGAAATGTGAATTTTCCTCAATAAATATTCCAATGATCTTTTAAAGGTATTTTCATCTATGAAAAACCCCATTCATGTTACTGGGGATATAATCCAATGATACCATATATATTTTCAATTTATATATTTGATGATGATGTGATATGGATTTTATTTATTTATGATTCAATATGGATAATTATTAACTTACAAGGAATTTTGAGAATGAATTATATTGATCATTAAAATACATGGAATTGATTGGATGTGAAAGTGATGGGTGGGGCCTGGTTATTGATACCCCCTTGATGGATCAAAAGGTATCATGATAAAATAAAAGTTTTAATTCCATATTATATGGGTATTTAGTTTACACATACCCATTTATTAAGTGTTAATTATTGGTTGAGAGGACTTAATGGAATGATTCATGATATATTAGTTGAGAGACCTTGATCAAGAATGTCTATAATTATGTATTAAATTTCTTTATAAATCTATTTTCATTATCCTTGTGTTTTATATGTTGATTATGCCTTCTAGTCCTCTGATAACACCCTTTACTTTTTTTCTTTTCCACAGGATATAATGTGGGATATTATGAATGATATCAAGGATACAAGATTGTTTAATATTCTTTATATTTATATTTCCAATATAATATGGGTATCATATATGTATCTAGTTTTCCAATACTGCAAAATCGATTAATACTTCATGGTGAGATCTCTTATATCATATAAAAATGTAATAAACCAAACACCGGATCTGCGTTACTAGATTCAGGTTATTATAATACATCACCTTTATATGGGTTCTTCATATGTTCATAATATGTTATTAATATGTTCTTTGTCATATAATGGTGAATAAATAAGATAAAATGACTTTTATGTTTAATAAATACTAAACTAGAAATTAAAACTAAAAAATCATAAATTGAAAATTTATTAATAAATAATAATAAATTTGAATGTGATTTCCCAAATATAGCTTGAGGGTTCCAAGCATAGTGAATGTTCTAGTAAGGACTATTCTGAACATGGAATTTTTTTAAATTCCCTAAAAAATATATTAGAATATGAAAAATAATTAACATTTCTAATGAATATACTCAAAGAAGTTGAAAAAGAATAACAGAACAAAGATAGAGGATATTTTACATTATATTTTTAATTAATTTAATAAAGAAAATAACACAACATTGGGATTTTTCTTCAATGTAGATATTCATTGATCAAACCACATATAGAGAGTACTGTCACTATGCTATGAGTGTCTAAAATATAATCCCTTTAGTGGACATCCACCCACTCTCCTCAATCTCCAGATGATGCTGATAGGGTATCAGGTGCTAGCATATATGTTCTATTCATCTTGTGTTGTTAAGATTGATCATAATTTAATAAAACAAAACACGAAGGATTTCCTCTCTTGTTCTATCATTCATAGGAGGGAAGAATGTGGTGAAATAATTCTCTCAGTCTTGCGAGAAAACCCTAGTGGTTTTCTTAATTCATAGATAAATTTCTAAGAGGATTTGTTGTGGACAATGACTTCTCTTGCCTGATAACCTTATGAAATTATATAATTTGGTATTTGTGGAGCTAAGTTATAGAATGAATAATTATTTATAGTCCCCTTATTATTCTATTAATCCTTAGTGATCATAAAATCCAATATTAATAATATTAATATAATTTTATTAACACGCTCATGTCTCAAGGATAAAATAAATATTCTTTCTTAAATAAATAAATAAATAAATATATTTATTTATTTAAATTACATTTAATACATCATTCCCAAAAGACCCTTTAACTCAGTTCTCATTTCCTCCTCAGTATTTAATGAATCTTAAATATTAATAAAAATTTATTCATTTAATAAATAAATATATATAATGTTCATTTTATTTTGAATAAAATAGAGATTTTAATATACAAGTAACATAAAAAAATTATTTAATAAAAAATATTATATATTACCTTTTAAATAATATAAAATGTAAATAAATATTATATTTTATAGAATCATGAATAAATGTTTATTTTAATATTAAATTAACCTTATTGACTGAATAATAGTGATATATAAATCCAGAATAAATATTATTTCTTGGTCTTAAGAATAATATTTTTTATTATTGTTAAATAAAAAAAAATGTTTACCCTATTGGAGTTTGTTCTCTAGAATTGACATATATATACTTTAGGATTACTTGTATTCATGAATTTTGAATAATTAACAATTTTTTACCACATCATGACTGTTCGTCTGTGTGACATAGTAAGTGATAACGTCTTAATCATACACCTTGCACTGAAAGGTTATAGAAGTTACTTAATTTTATGTGAACCTAGAAGTTCAATAACAATATAATTAAAGATAATTTATATGGTTAGATGATATTTTTTGATAGGATGAAAATTATATTGATTATTAGGGGTAAGGGGCTCATAAGTCATTCACAATTCTTCTCATAAAGATCATCCTCAGAAATCTCCTAAAAGGAGATTTTAGGAACATGACCCACTAATAGGAAATAATCATTTATATATTTCATTGGATGTACCAATCTATTGATGTGGGTAATGGTACATTGAATTTTAAAATAATTCCTAATAAATATCATGAGTCACATACTTTGATTCATTTTTATAAACCATGATGACATATGTTCATGGTGAAGTTGGGTACAATGGGAATGCCCTGATTGATATATATTTAATTAATTATGGGAGAAAGGATTTAAAACTTCAATTCAAAATGGATGTTTGCATCTTAGGCCCTTTGATTAGAATATAATTTCCTGATTAATTCCATGGACATGCTGGTTTTATTATAAAATTCATTTATATAAATTCAAATAAAGATATATTTACTAACACAAGTTTATGGAAATATCATGCAACTTTATTGATTATAGATATAAATATAAAGGGATTATATTATATAGTTTACATTCATGGGAGGTTACATGTCATTACGAAATTAACTTATTTCTCTATGGGTTCCTTGTATTGTTCATAGATGCTAACCTTATACATGAGAATGTGTAGCCAAATACCAATGATAAAGAATCCTAGAGGGACACACACTATGTTTTTTCAGAATCTCAGTTAAATTCTACATGAATTTGACATGATGGATACAGAATATTATTATATGTGGTTTAATATTTTTTTTGTTATTTTTGGTAAGATTTTGTTCCCTAGAACAAAGTTCTATTTAAATTATAATTACATTTATTCATGTATTTGAATTTTAATAAAATTTATTATCACATCATGATTATTATTCTATGTGACAAAATATGTGATATTGTCATAAAAATATTTATCACATTGAAAGGTCATATTATTTACCTTCTATGATGAGAACCTATAATTGTCAAGAAATTTATACTAAATATAAGTTCTATACCCTAATGATATAATTTTATAGGACACAAATGATAAAAGCAATCAAGGTTGGAGACTAATTGGACTTTAAGACACTTTATCATGGAGTACACCCTTTGTAAACTTCAGATTAGTGACTCATGAAAAGGTTATCCACATTTATATATTTCATCAAATGTTCCTTTATGGGAACATGTGTAATGATCCATTGAATTTAAGATTACTATTAATTAAATTCATGATTCAGGTACTTTGATGTATTCATTAAAATCATGGAAACATATGCTCACGATGATGTAGGATACATTGAGTGCATCACGATTAACAATGTGTTAATTAATAATGTAAAAAGGGATTTATCACTTCTGTTCTTTAATAGATGTTGATATCTTAGGAACTTTGATAGGAATTGGATTTCCCAATTAAGTCTATGACCAAAAATGTATTTTAATCATGTTCATTTCAAAAAATTCAAAGAAATAAACATCGACCATATAGGTTGATGATGACAGTATGAATCCCATTTTATTAGAAAGATTGAGATAAAGGGATTTTATTAAATAGTGTACATTTGTAAGAGATTACATGTAATTGGTATATTAACTTCTTTCTATATGGGATCCTTATTGTTTCTCTAGATTCTAACATTGAACATTACTTAGTCTATCCAAATTTAACTACGAAAGGGGTCTAGTGGGTCAAAAATTAAGTGTATTTAGAACATGAGTTAAATTTCATATAAATTTAACTTGTTTGATAAAAATTATTCTTAATGTATTCAATCACCAGTTATTAAAGATAATATATATGTGATTTGAATATTTAATAAATATTTATTCACCATGTAATTAGTTATTTAATTACATGAATATAAAATATTTATTTATTACAGCTTATCCACAAGGTAAAAAATTACTTATTTATTTAGTTACATGAATATTTACTAAATATTTATCAAAACAAATTTTTGAATATAATATTTATATTTTTATTGGTGAATAAATCATAAGTATTTATTTAATTTAATAAATAGTCACTATTTAAGGACCAATTAATATTGAGAAGGACTAGTGAATCGAGTTTTAATGCCTGATGATAAATGTCATATTCAATATTATTCTTTTAAATATTAATATATTTAATCGTGAAAATAACATTTGTTTTTATCTTTGAGTTTAGAACAGTTCTGGTACATATTAATATTATTTTTATTATTTTGATTTGGGGTTAATTGGAAATTTAAAAAATAATGTCCCTTTCAAAATTATTTATTTCTAACCCTATCACTTTATAAACATTATTATAATGTTTTGTGAAATCCTTATCTTCATTCCTTAATTGTGCACAATGAAATATATAGATAATCCTCTCAAGAACTAGAGATCTCCCTCCAAATAATGTTTTGATGAATGTGAAATGATTCTCCTCCTCTTTCAGAAAAAATTCTTTTTCCCATGAAGGAAACAGTTTTGATCAATATGGATCATCAAAATTGTTAGATTCATATGTTCTTGCACCAAAAAATTATATAGCAATGACAAGTGGTTCAAAAAGCATGTTTGGATCACTGCTAGTTGGAATCCACCCTTTATTCCTATGACATAATGATGGTATGAAAATGGTGACCTAGTGATTCATCAATAATGATGAAATTAAAATATAATGATAATTATAAATATAACTATAAATTAATTATAAATTACTAGTGATGATCCTCCTATTTAGTTTATTGATTAATGAGTCAATTAATATTTGATTCAGTTTTTTTGGACATGAAATTATTCATCATGAACATCATGGATTAATCCTTGATTTTTTTTTCGATACCTCCATTGAAACTTCATCTACTCCCAAAATGATTATGTGGTATCAATGTGTCCAAATGATACTCTGTAATTATTTATAATTCATTTATTGATTATATGCAATTTTATAATTTTCTCTTAATGTTTTTTCATTATTTAAATAAAAATTTTAATTTACATGTTTTCAACATATTAATCCACTTGTTTAAAAATTTATATCATCTTAAATTTGTTAAGATCTAATGAATGATGATCTGAGATGCCATTGGGGGGTGCCATGGATCCTGGCCACTAGACACGGTGATATGGAATGTGACTAAACTACATGTCGTGTACCCAATTTCACTATGCACAAACATTTCATGGGATTCAATATGTGTCAATAAATAATAATATGATGTGAATTTCATGCACACTATTTTTTGACCAGGATAGCCTAGAATACAGTCCATCGGACTACACGGTGTGTAATTAGGGTACTTGACATTTTGTTTACATGATTTAGCAGAAAAATTCATTCAAAATCATGTGGTTAAATACAAATCATAAATCCATTTTTGGCGGATATCTTGTATCATTAATGATATATCTAATGTGTATCTATTGTATATATTGTGTGAATCATTATTTCCGATTCTTGAATAACACACTGAGTCCATGGGTGTGTTACATAGACACACGATAAGAGGAACAAAATGAGTTTAGCTCATTAGTACATGATGTGTAACTTGACTAAGATACATTCTGAGTCCATGCATTTATCCCTGATACCCAACAACGTGAGGAAAATTGCATATAGATCATTGGTATATGAAGTTTAGTGACCTAGTAATGAAAATAATTAAATTCAATAATGTTTAATTAATTAAAGAATTAAAAACCTAATTACATTGTCACCATTTGATGTGTTGATTATACAATAATATTTATAAAATTAATAAACAATTAATTAATTCAATTTAATTGTAAATAAATATTGGTTGAGTTGTTTATTTTTCTTATTTCATTTATGATGGGTATCACTAGGAGACACCAGATGGTCATTAAGATAAAGGGCATTAATTAAATAATTATTTGGATTCATTAATGCATGTTTATCTTAATAATATTGAATGAATTGAAGTGAATTCCATCTACGATACTTTTTTTTGTATTTATTGAATTCTTTGCAGATCAACATGATCTACGAACAACCTATTTTTGTTATTGGTGTATTTAATTTATTATAATATATTTTTTCTAATAATTTATGAAATTAAATAATTGAATGCAAGTCATCCCTATAATTTCATTATGCAAGTTTCTACATGCCCCTAGTTTCTTATATATAAACACCCCTAACCAATCATTTTGTTCCTCTCACTAGGATGTGAGTAAAATTATATAATGGATGGAGCTCCCATGTGATTGGAGGCTATTTTTGTCCAGATCCAAGGTAAAATAAATTCAGAATATACATAGGAGCACTGGTGGAATTCTACAAATCAACCAAGTCTTGGTTCCATGGGTTAAATTCCCACTAGCTAATAGTTACTTTATTATCCTCTATATAAACCAACAATTATTGATACATATTATCATGAGCATTTAAATATTTTTTTATATCATTTTCTTTTTCAATTAATTATTTTTGTTTAGATAATTAAATTAATTAATTAATAGGAATGAAATATATAAGTAAAATAAATATTATCATATGTGTAAACTTTTTCTACACATGGTAAATGAATTAAGTAAAATACAGTTAATATTAAAAATATTGTGAAAATATAAAATTGGATATTTAAAAATTAATATAAAGTCCCTAAAAACAAATATTATGTCAGTATATACATCAACTATTTGGTTAAAAATAAAACCATAGTTCACAATGCTTGACTATCATGAACCAGATTTAGATTCCATCCAACCTGACACCTGACCTGATAGAGGCATATCCCAAAGTCTTTTCCTGATCCCCCCAAGCTAAAAAATAGCATCGAGTATAAAAAAATCAATATTATAATGATTTTTCCCAGACAGACCAGGATGAAATAAATAAACTAAAACTTTTGGAAGAACCAACAATAACTTAATCTCAATAAAAATATAAATAGATCTAAATAAAACAACTACTGAATGAAAAAAATTTAAAATGAATAAAAAATAAAAACCAGACCAAGCTACATGATCTCCACATGACCTCCTGGTCACCACCAACCACAAAAATAACACGCTCTAAAGGAAAACACAGAAACTAAGAACCTAGGCCTGAAAAACAGTTTGGGTCTATCAACCCCAAGTGGAACCAGTAGGGTGTGAGCTTGAACAACTTAGTTGGTAATCACTATAGAGTCCATTCATTTCCTATTCTATGTTACTGGTTTAAAAATACATTTATAAAATATGATTTTAAATCATTTTCAGCAAGTAGACATATCATTCCATAAATTCATTTTTGTAAGACAATGCAAGCCACTTTCCTTTTCAAAAAAAGATTCAGTTTCCCCAACCCATTTCAAAGACAAACCCTAAATAAAAATATATGCAGAGTAATAAAAAAGGTATGTGAAGAAAGTAAAGGAAATCAAACAAATAGGAACAACAAGAATGGAAAATATCCAATGTGTTGTAGAAAAAGATTAAAAAAATAGAAGGAAACCCATGAGAATTTTCTAAACAACCCAAGAGTGATCCATGGAAACACTATGATCAGACACAACTACCTTCATACCGTGAAAGTATATATTCAATAACCAACTAACCACTGTAAGCTATCCAAACCAGTGGCATGTCCCACCTAACCCTACCATGTCACGGGGGGTACTAACACATCAAATCAGGGTCGATAAGCAAATGTCACTCAACCCACTAGATGATTCCTAGAAATCCCATGATAATAATAATAAATATACTTGGAAACACATTGTATAGAAACCACAAACAATATTGTTCTCTCACATGGGAAATTAGAGGTGATCTCATCCCATGGTCTAATGGACTCAATAAAACAATGTTACCATGCACAAGCCACTATAGAGGAGCATATCCCAAGATCTAGTGGTATAAAGATATAATCCAATCATTATAACTCACATGAAAATACATTTATTTCACATCCATCATTAAATACCAACCAGGCCTCAAACTAACCGTATTTTCAATCCCTTTTCCCAAAATATTCTAAAACTCCCACCAGGACCACACATCACATGAATTCCAAATCAACCTCAAAAAATATCAAAAGGTCCCAATTGAGTTGTTAACAATTCACATCCAAATATATTTACAAATACATTTTCCCAGTACATTTCCAAAACCAATATAAAACACTACTTTCACATGTATAATTCCAAACGAGCCATTTTATATCAAATCCTGCAATTCCCAATCCAAATGAAAACATGAAACAACACAGAAAGCACCAAATGATCCTTTTTTCCATACACCACACCATTTTCCATGTCATGTATCAAAATTAAAAATGGGACCAATTTTCAATGGAAAACATTTGAAGTCATATTTTTAAGTCGCTTGGAGAAAAATGTCATCCTTTAACAATCACGGAACCTTTTATAGAAAAATGGAAGAGGGAATAAAGGAGGAACCACTCTAAAACTGAGGATCGAGAAAAAATAATTTTTAAGTGACATATTCATTTGAATGACCATCCATGTGCACACCTCGTGCACTCTTGGATGTTGGATCATCCAATGAAACACTTTATGTTTCCATGGAATCATCCCACAAGCCATTTTCAAGAAAGAACACTTGATTTTCAAACAATACAACAAGTCACCCAATCAAAAAATAATCAATAAGCATTTAAAAACATGAAGAGACTTTCCAAAACGTTTTATTAAAAATTATCAACCCAAAAGGTGGAATCCAAACCACACTTCATGCCCAATTTACCCCGTCAAAAAAGCTACCGACACACAACCAAGGCCAAACAACATTAAAAGTTCTAAATTTCACCTTTAAAAAACAAATGAAAATTTATCATGCAACTTACATGTTTTTAAATATAATAATAATTAGTAAACCCTTTCAAAAAAAATTTCTCACCAAATTTCCATCATAAAAACACCAAAGAAATTTACACTAGCACACCAAAAGCATGAAAAACAAACAAATTAGGAAATCTCAAGCATCAAATGGAATGTGTCAGAAAGGAAATGGATGGAAACACCAACCACAATGACACCTCGATGCCAGAAACATTTTAGGAAGGAAGAATACACACAAAGAGACAATTCACACACCCTAGAACCAATTAAAATGAACTAGACATCAGCCCTTTCCTCAAGGGTTTGACCAAGAGAGAAACCCCACTAAGATCCACCAAGAACCAAGAGAGGAGGAAGGGAAGATAGGGAAATTGACCATGAATCTAAAGGAAACCCAACATAGAACATTAACGGGGATTAAAAAATGGTATGAGAATAAGGGAGGAGGTGCATGGATGACCCCTTGGCACGCCTTGGTTGAGAAATGGTGAATAATACTAAAATAGGGTTAAAAGATCATAGGGGAAATTTTGGAATTTCACATTTTTAAAGATATGGGAAAATATAATGGTTTGGCCACATTGTTAGACAAAATATGCACCAACCAATCACCATATACTAGAGAATATGGGAACCCCACACGGGATGGACACATGGTTTCCCACACTATAGAAAAAATGTTCTAAACACTACTGCCCGATTCCAGAACTAAACCACACACTTTCTGCACAGTTTCCATAACTGTGTGCATGCCATACACTAAGCCCAATCACAAACCACAAGAAAAATGGTTAGCTAGGAAAAGCCACATAGTTTCTCATAACCATACACTAACTGTGTGTTCTTTACTACAAAGCCCAAAAATTATAGTTTATAAAAAAATAAACTTGGGCTCAACCCAAACCTCCACCAAAATATAAAAAGACATGAAAAGAATAAAATAAAAAGATTCCAAAGTTCATGGTGTGAAATACCCCCCCCCCCCCCATAAACACATTTTTCCTCCATAATGTCACCGAGCTGATTGAAAAATAAAACTTGATTTCATGTCTGGTAAAAAATGAAGTAAACCACGAAGAATATGGTGAAATTTTATTCCTAAAGGCACAAATAAATATTTATAGAGGAAACCATGAGGCAAGGAATGATATGAGACCATGATAGGGTTATCCTCACCACAAGAATTCAAGTAACACTACCATCATTAAAACCTAAAAATTGAAGCACCAACATGGAAAACACGCCACATAAGAAATTAGGAACTCCCAACCAAATCCAAAAACTCCTCCAACACAAGGGGAACCCCATGGAAGATATCAAACCACAATTCAAAATCTTTGTGAACATAAACATATCAAAATGATCATAACTGAAACTAAAATGGACTTATGAATGGATAACTATTTAATGATCCTCAATCATGGAACAAATATGGGATTACAAGAAAATAGGATCACAAAGCCACTTATAAAGATAATAGAAACTCTCAAAATGAATGGAACCCCAAAAGGAATTTTTTTAACCATATCCAATACAAAATTAGAGAAACAAACTGGACCAAGCTTCCCCACACCCCTAGTAATTCCTGACTGTGTACAAGTTTCACCTTGAGGCCTATGGATAGAGTCCTTATGTCTGTAGCATCTCCTTCCTCGCAGATAGAAGTTGAAATCCCCTGATCAATTATTCCTCCTCAGAAAAAACTCCATACAAAACTTTTCTAGACAAACCAAATTGTGATAATGATGACATGTATTCAAAGTATTGTGAAAAGATAACTCTGAATGCCCAAATCGGCCACACAGGAAGCACCTAAGAGAATGGTCCGACAAGCGAGAAGCCAGGACCAATGAAGGATACTCCTCAAGAATAGGTTCTCTTAGTATATACCTCTCTCTAGATGGGGAACCTTCACAATTCCAAGAATAAAATTGTTCATCAACCGCCACTACATTCACCCGAGAACTAATTTAGCTAAAAACACTTCATACAACAACTTCTCGAACTGATCTTAACCAGATAAAAAGAACTTCCTCGTAATATATGGATGAAGACCCTAGAAGAAAGTAGGATCTTTCAATATATCCTATAACACTATCTTTGAAGATAATGAAACCATCTCCATGAAGTGATCGATGTATACCTTTATAGACTACTGGCATTGTCAAATATTCAAGATTTATCCCACCTTCTTCATCTTCAACTCATTAAGTATAAACCATCAGCAAAAAGTGGTCTTAAAAACATCCAATGTCATCCCAAATTTCATGTATTATAGAGTGATCACCTTCCACTAGTCAAAAGCTATTCCATAAAAAAACAAGAACAACACACACTATCATACAAATTTAGGAGTTCCCAATAATTTGGAGACACAATCAACTTCCTAAATCCATTCCACTACCTCTAAAATTCCACGATCACTATGAAAGATATGAAACAACTGAGAAGAACCAAAAACTAGGAAATACTCACTAGAAATTTCGGGGACCATTATGGGTGGAATATTCTAAACAACACAAAGATTACAAAATCAAGTTCAACATCATCCAAAAAAACAATCTAAAAAAATAATTTGAGCCAAAATAGGAGGCTCACATTCCAAGCACGTAAAAGTTCCACAAAAAATTCACTTTTCAAAAACAACAATTTTCATTTAAATTTAGAAAACATATTCTTCCCAAGACAAATTTCAATTCCAAAATCCACTTTTCACAAACAAAACCCAGCATTAAACGAAAAATCAATTTATAAAACCATTCCACCTTTCAAAAAACATTTTGAAAAAATAGATCAAAACTGTTGACTTCAAATACTCACCCATGAAATCTTGTGAACCATCACATATGTGTTCCTTCCACTTCCACTTACCTCATCCATCCGCACGTTCCAATATTCAATTTCAATTCACTTTTCCTCTACATTTTCCCGAAATTTTCAGAATTCCAAACCACATTATCTTTTATAAACATATTTTGAAAATATAAAACCATTTGAAAGAAATAATTTCCATTTAAAAATCCATTTTTATTTAAAAATATCACATACACCAACCAAAACTAAAACAAAACACAACTCTTTCCAAAACATCAGAATAAGGAACTAGTGGCTATGGCTATCCTGGTGAAATGGTTAATAGGACAAGTGCCAAGTAAGAATAAACAACTAAGAGGACAATAAAACATATACTCAAGTTCCACATAGTTCAATCCTCTATGTGAGACCCTGATATAACATCAGATCTCCTCCATTTTTATTTCTCATCCACTAAAGTCAAAAACCAAAATAAAACAATCAAAACTCAAACTACCCCTAGAAAATAAAGGATCAAAATTAGAAAGGGTTCATGATATCCTTCCCGTACCTACCTAATGAGTCCCGATAGTCCTAACCTCATATCTACCTGACATCTCAAATAACAAATGTTTCTCTAATACCATTTTTGTCACAAACCAGAACAAGATTCCATACAAACCGACACCCAACCCGATCTGAGACATTGTCCAAACTGCATTACTAATTCCCATGGGCTGGAAACTAGTGTCAATTATCAAAATAATCACAATGGGGATGATTTTTCCTAGAAAAACTAGGATCAAATAAATAAATTGAACATGGAGAGGAACAAATAATAACAGAATCTAAATAAATATATAAACTGGTCTAAATAAAAAAACTACTGAATGAAAAAAATTGAAACTAATATCAAAAATAAAAATGGACCACACTATATGATCTCCATGTTACTTATTGGTCACTAATGAACATAAAACCAACTTGATACAGTGGTGAGCACATGAACTAAAAACATGGACATACAAAATATCTCGGGTCTACCAATGCTGAGTGGTACAATGTGGTGTGATCTTAAAAAGATCAGTAGGTAATCACCATAGAGTTTATAAATTTCCATTCTTGGTTCAGAATAAAAACACTATTTTGAAAATTCATTTAGAAAATGTGATTTCAAATTATTTTACACAAGTAGACATAGGTTTCCATAAATTCCATTTTGTAAAACAACACACACAACTTTCCTTAGTTTTCACTACCCATTTCGAAACCAATCCCTAAATAAAAATCCATACCAAGTAGTCCAAAGGAGATGTGCAGAAAGTAATGGAAACCAAATAAACATGAACAACTAGGAAATCCAACATACAATGTCCATTAGAAAAAAAGAACAATTATATAGTAACTCACGAGCATTTCCTGAACATCCCAAGAGAGATCCCTTGGTGTACTCTGATTGAACTCACCTACCAGAATATGGTGAAGCTCCATAGTCAATAACTAAAAGACCACTCTAAACTAGACAAACCAGTGGAACATTCAACCAGGCCCTACCAAGTCATAAGGGTACCAACCTATCTAATCATGGCTGATAAGAAACCATCACCCAACCCTCTAGACGATGCCCAAGGATCCCGTGATAATAATATTAAAGATACTTGAAAACATGTCGTATAGAAACCAAAAAAATGACATTATCACACAAGGTCCATTAAAGGGGATACCATCCCAAGGTATAATGGAATCAATACAACAACATTCCTGTGAATGAGCCACTATAGGGGAGAGCATCCCATGTTCTAATGGTATCAAGATACAATCCATGCTTCAAAAATAAAATAAGAACACATTTCTTTCATAGTCATTATTAAATACCCACTCGGCCTCACACTAATTGGGTTTTCAATCCATTTTCCCAAAATATGACAACACGACCACCAAGGCCACACATTACATGAGTTTGAAATCATATTTATAGAACATTAGAAGGTTCCAGTCATGACTTTAACATTTCACATCCAAATACATTTACAGGGCCTTTTTTCCATAACATTTCCAAAACTAATATAAATCTTCTATTTCACATGTATAATTACAAATGGTTCTTTCATATAGAATCATTCTCTTCCCAAGCCAAATGAAAACATTCAAAAACATGAGAAGAGCCAAAAATTCCTTTGTTTCATACACAAAACAATTTTTTATACAGTGTCTCAAAATGCCAATTTAGACCTATTTTCGAGGAACACATTTGAATTCATAGTTTTAAGTTGCTTGAAAGAATAATTCATACTTTGAAAATCACGGAACTATTTTTATAAAAAGGAAATTGTGGGATAATGGAGGAACCTTTTTAAAACTACGGCTCAAGAAAACATCATTTTAAGTTCCATCTTCATTCGAATTCCCATTAATGTGAGCACCCCATGCACTCTTGGATGTTTCAACTTCAATGAAACCCTTCACATGTACCTAGAATCATCCCACAAGCCATTTTAAATAAACACCACTAAATTTTAAACCAACACAACAAGTCACTAAATCACAACCTAGCCAATAAGAATTTAAAAATTAGAAGAGCCTTTTCAAAAAAATATTAAAAATTATCCATATATGAAGAGGAATCCAAACCAAATTTCATGCCTAATTCATCATTTCATCCAAGATACCAAAAATACCAAGACCAAACCACATCACAAGAGCTTAATTTCATTTATATAAAACAAAGGGAATTTTATCAATCACCTTGCGTGAATTTAAATATAAGGATAACAAGGAAAACCTTTTAAAAATCATTTCATACAAAATTTACATTATAAAAACACCAAATAAGTTTATAATATATATCTATACGCATGAAAAACACATTTTTAAAATAATAAGGAAATATTGAGAATAAAATGGAATGTGTTAGAAAGGAAATGGACGAAAATACATACCTCAACAACATATGAATTCTATGAAAGTTTTGAGGATGTAATAATAAAAACCAAGAGACAATCTAAACATCATATAATGAAAGAAAACAAAGCACACATCAACCCTTACATATTGTTTTCATCCAAGAGAGAAACTCCACAATGAACAACCAACAACTAAGAGAGGAGGATGGGGATAGAGGAAAATAGACCAAGAATCTGAAGGAAACTCACATTATAACATTTTAAGGGGCTTCAAAAATGGAAGGATAGAAATGGTGGAGGTTCGTGGAATACACCCTTATGTTCATAAGTCGATAAAGTTATAAGAATATATAAATGGGGTCAAATTACTTGAGGGGAGAATTGGAATTTAACATTTTTGAAGATGCGGGAAACTTTTATGGTTTGGACGCACTGTTTGAAAAACCATGGGCCAACCATGAACTCTATAATAGGGAAGAGGGGAACCCTATATGGGATGGATGCATGGTTTCCCAAACTGTGTGCCAACCATGACAAACACCATTGCCCGATTCCATAAACAAATTGTACACTTTCCATTCAGTTTCCCTAACAGTTTGCATGTCATGTGCCAATCCCCAAGCACCAAACTCAAGCCACAATGTTATATGGGAGAATCCACATAGTTTACCCTAACCATGCACTAACCATGTGATCTACCCAAAACATCCATTTCCCAAAAAACCAAAAAAAAAATAAACAGGGGATCAACCTAAACCTCCACCAGAATAACTAAATCCATGAAATGAATAAAATAAAAATATTCCATAGGTTGGGGTGTGACTTCGAACAACATCTTTTTGGATGATTTAAATTATTAGGGAATATTTATATTGAGTTTTTGGTCAAATTAAACTATCCTGCATTAAGGGTTGATTGCCCCTTGAATACATAGTGCAACTAGTAGGAAAAGTGTTAGGGAAATCCTAAACTAAGATTTCAGGATTGGGGAGTCCACTTAATGGTTCAAGGTGATTTGAATTAATGTAGTTGGAAATTTATTCCTACCAAAATATATGTGAGTATCTTATTAGACCTCCATATAGGATATGAGAAGGGAAATATGAGTCCACTATAATAAGATACTATTATGAAAATATATCATGAAACCAATGAGAAGGGTTGTTGGGTTTCAATAAAATATTGGGTTATTAAAACATTAAATTAATTAATTATATAATATGTAATCCAAATAAAGTACTGAAATTATTATCTTATTTATTATAGAAATGGAAATGCACCTGACTTCTATTATATTATAGTGATCTATATTATATATGGAAAACTTTATCACTGGCTCAAATTTCCAAAAATAGTATATTCTCTTTCTTATTATACTACACCATAAATGAAAATTAAATGTGTCATAAAACACTCATCTATAAGAACTTGTAAAAAATGTAAATTGATCGCACCACAATTCACGTTTTCATTATCACCCTTACACCACTATGATAAACTAGTTCTGTATTAAAAGTTATAAAAATAATAACCAATTTCAATTTATGTTTGATTAATTTAATTTTTATTTATTATTGTTAAAAAGGGAAATTTTACTTTTTTTGATAATTACATTGTAGGTGGAGGTGATTTAGAGGGCCCATGTTGATGTCCATGAAAAATGGGCTAAACTGCGTAGGATCTATGCACACCAATAGACTCAACCGCCTAATGCTACTGAACTATGAATACAAACTGTCTGATATTTTGTAGTCAGGTCCTAAAATCAATGGGATACATTTCATATGGAACAAATAAAGACTAATTCGGCAATCTCTTGGCACATCCTTTCTGATCTGTCCAGCCCACCAAATCTGCATGAAGTCAATGGTGGTTTGTGGTGATCTATCCATATCTCAATGTTTAGGTGTCCAAGTGAATCAAAATGTTATGTGGAGATATTAAATATGTAGGAAAAAACATTTTAGTTTTCATCAAAGTGATATAATGTTGTCTATCCACTAAAAACAATGGGCCAAGTGGTTTTACACAGTCTGTGTTCTCAAAAACACCTTCCACTTTGCCTATAAAATGGAATCTTGGGATCCTCATTTTCAAGTTCCTCTAGGAGGAAAAACTTTGGTATTTCAGACCCCTAAAGGAGTCCTCTCCTCATACTTGAAGTTCTATAATACTCTATCCTCATGGGGGGAGGGGGGTCAAGGATGAAGGTGAAGTTCCACTAGAGACTTCTCCTCCTCTTGACAGTGAGCTAAATGGTGGAAAATAATTTCAACTGAGATACACATACATGGGAGGGAGTGATGAAACTGATTCATCTACTGGTTTTGTGTAATTTGTGTGTTATATAGTTAACTTATGATTAATCTTTTTTTTCTATTTCTATGAAATAATTTCTTTTGTTATAATTACATGAAACACTTTTTATCTAAACACCGATTGGGTTGAGATTTCAAGTGGGGATCTTGAGTTGTTCCGATTGGAAAACACAAGAATCATTTTTCTCACACAAAATCATGAGATTTCAGTTTTATTTGGTAGACATTGTTCTATTCTTAATGTCCAATCCTTGACAACATGATTTTTTTCTCAAGGGTTGTACTTTGTGAAATGATTTAAGAGTCAAAAATGGGAATAGAAATCTTGACAACCCTCAACCAAGGAATTAAAAAAACCATGTGTATTTTTTTCAGAACAATGAACTATAAAAGATGTGTAGTGAACATGAAATTATATACTTCTCTCATAATTTTTAAAACACAACCTTAAACTATCAACTATTAAACTCTCTAAATCAATTTATTTTCTTCAAACTGTTTTCTAAACCACCACCTTTTTAGTTCTTTTTAATAAAAACACATACTCTAAACCTATAAAAGCTCCTTGAGAGAAAACCTAGGGTTTTCCCTGCACTATAAATTAACCTAAAAATCAAAATCAATTTGATATTTCATGACAACATGGTAAAATTTTTTCACCATTTCCATCGAGCGATTTGGTTTTTAGTGCGTGTTTTTGATTTGTTTTTTTAAACTTTATGAATATTTATGTTTTCCCTTTTACATTTCCTTACATTTTTGTTTTCGGATTTATTTATCATGTCGTTTCTAAGCATGATTTGTTATACTAAAAGAGTTAAACGACCTATGTAGCTTGAACCAGAGATAATCCTTTGTCAATGACACCGAGACGCACTAGAAAACCCTTTGAAGGATGACACATCACAAATTGAGAGTTTTATAAACCCCTATTCTTATGAAAGCAAATTAGAACATAAAATTAATGAGTATAACATGGATTAAAACAATAAAACAATAAAATAACTAAGATCACTTGATGTTGATATCCGTCCCTCATATTTCCAAATATAAGGTGAGATGGCCACTTTTGAACTAAAATTTTGTCTAATTCACTTATTCCATGATTTCATGGACTTGCTCGAGAAGGTACACATAAACACTTAAAATAATTTCACATGGTGTGTTCAACATTAAAACCTAATAATGTGGATGAAAACAATTTAAGCTTAGGGAATTCCAATTTTCATTAAAAGGCAATGAAAAAGATTTTTTGTATCATGTTAATTCACTAATTATAAGTTGGGTAGACAAGAAACTCCTTTTTCTTGAAAAATAACTCCCAACTTCTAGAACAACAAAATTATGGAATGAAATGTGTGGGATAAGACAATCACAAGGGGAAACATTACATGAATATTGGGAATGATTTAAAAGGTTATGTTCAAGTTTTCCACACCACCAAATAAGTTATCAACTTTTAATTCGGTATTTTCATGAAGGTTTAATTCTTATTGATAGAAACATGATTGATACTGCTGAATTTGGAAATCTAGTTGATATGACCCCAATTACTAAATGAACCCTAATCGAAAACATGGAACAAAACACTCATCAATTCGGTTTAGGTTCTATTGTACCCATTCGAGGTGTCCATGAGGTGCAATCTATCGAATTTGAGAAGAAGGTGGACACAAATATTGAAGAGGTAAGTACCATTCTAAGATATCTTTCTCTTTCCCAAGGGAAATTCCAATCTCCTCCTCCCATCCATTGTGGTATATGTTCTACTAACACCCACTACTCTGACCAATGTCCTCAATTGAGAGAAACTTCTGAGAGTTGTGAGGAAATTTTTTCGAGTTTCCACTAGAACCAACCCTTTAGGAAAGAACCTAATTATCTATATAACCCTCGGTGGAACGAAAACCAAGCTTATAGACACGGGGGTATTCAAATCAACTTCAAAACCATGGAACTAACCGGGGAAAAGTAGTAATCCATGACCAACTATAAATCCTCAACCACAACAAAGGACTTTCCAATAACCCCCTGCAAAATAAAATACTAGCCTTGATGATATGATTAAAAAAATGGTTTCCAAAAATATCCAATTCCAACAAACCACCCAACTAGGCATACAAGACCTAAAAACCCAATTTGGAAAAATCACTAACTCTTTGGGGGAAATTCAAAGTCACGAGTTAGGTAAACTACCATCCCAACCAGTAGTCAACCTGAGGGATAAAAGAAATGTTAGTTTTATCACCCTTTAGAGTATAAAAAACAAAAAATACAAATTAACCATCCATTATATTCTTCCACTTCTAAGTAAAAAACCATCCAAACTATTGATATTAGTCCTAATGTTGAAAACCCATGTCATGAGAGAAGCCCTTAAAAAGGAAAGAGTGTGTTTTTTGACGAGTCACATAGCCCAACAATTCCTCTTCCATTTCCCCAAATTTTCACCCAAACTATGAAAGAAAAAGGAAACTGAGATTTATAAAGAAATATTAGAAAATTTCAAAAAAGATTAGGTTAACATTCCTCTGATTGATGTTGTGAAGAAAATTCCAATATATGCCAAGTTTTTGAAGGAGATGTGTACACACCGAAGGTGAACTCAAGGTGATGAGAAGGTAATATTGGGGGGGACCATCTCAGCATTGATATATAAATAACTTCCCACAAAATGCAATTATCCAGGAATATTCTCAATTCTGTGTGCCATTGGAGAGTATTCATTTTCCTATGCTATGATTGATTTGGGTGCCTTTATAAATGTTAGGTCTCACTCCATTTACTCTAAATTATAGTTCTTATAACTGAATACCACTATAATTATTGTCCAATTAGAAAATCATAGTACATCACACCATTCTGGTGTGTTATAGGATGTTCTTGTGAGGGTGAAAATTTTAATTTTTTTGCTAATTTTTATGTGCTAAAAATGGGTGATGATAGAATGAACGGAAATTCCCCAATTATATTAAGAAACCCATTCTTGGAAACTTCCAAAACCATAATTAACGTTTAAAATGATACATTATCTATGTAGTTCGGTGGTGACATAGTCAACTTTAATATCCTTGATTCCATGAAGCACCCCTCAGATGAACATTCCTCTCTCTGTCAACTCTATAGATGCACTTCCCCCAAAAGAACATATTTTAATTCCCCTGACCCCCTTGTTTTCATCATTGATTTAATTTTTAGGTAATGAATCATGTATTTAATGTTGTACTAGTTTAGAAAAATGTCATTCATGTTTATAAATTAATTATTTATTGAATACTGAGGATCACATGACCATCGATGATACTAATAATCTTGTAAAATCTCATTCCTCATCTAAGGATGATATTATTGAGTGGTTAGATGAGATTAGTGACCACTCACTTTTGTTGGGTCGGAGGTGATGGCAAGAGGGGGGTGAATTGCCTTTTAAAAATAATTAACAAATTAAAAGTCAAATATCAAAGTGCAGCGGAAAATAAAAGAGGCAATCACACAAGAACTTGATAACGGAGTTCGGCCAAAACCCGGCCTACGTCTCCGCTCCCAACTCAACCGTTGAGAGATTCCTACCGCTTGCTTTTCAATGGCTGTAGCAAGAAACCCACTAGGCTTTGAGGTAGCACTAGGACCTATTACAGCTTGCTTTTAGTGGTTAAGCAAGAACCCAATGCTTTTGATGGTTAAGCAATAACCCACTAGCCTTTTTACGGGTGAAGGCTAGCTCACCGATCTCAAGCCTTTTACAAGGTAAGGCTTGGAAACCTCTTCACACCTTAGTGGTGGTGTGAGAACCCAAAGAAAAGGGGGGATGAGAAAAGGTTGGGGTTTGTAGACACAAACCCAATTTTAAAGCTCAAAAATAAATGAAACAATAAAACCGTAATTGGGAAGACTTGGGCGCCAATGATTGATTGGAGGTGTTGAAGCGTGCTTTCCCAAGCTTCTTGAGTGGGCTCCTTGGATGTGGAAGTTGTTGGAGCTATTGGAGTTCCCTTGGAGGAAGTCGCCGGAGGTTGGCCAATTGATGCAAAATATGTCCGTGGGCTTCCGTATAGTTCCGGTTGGTGTCCGGGGCTTCCTTGGCCTTTATTTATAGGCATGGAACCCTTGGGGAGGCTTCGGAGCCGTTGGAGAGGCTTAGAGAGACGTTGGGAGCCAAGTGGACAGGCTGGTCAAAAGCCCAACGGCTAGTTTGACTGGATCCACCGGCTGGCCGGTACAGTCCCACCGGCTGGCCGGTGTGTGCAAAAAGGCATAGGATTCTTGTCCAGGGGCCACCGGCTGACCGGTACATCTCCACCGGCTGGCCGGTGCCTTGATAGAGAAGAAGAGTCTTGGTCCAGGCTCCACCGGTCGACCGGTGCAGAGCCACCGGTCGACCGGTGGAAAGACAGTAGGTCTCACTATTTGTGCTGGGTGCCACAGGTCGACCGGTGGCAGAGCCACCGGTCGACCGGTGGGGAGGCAGTAGCTACCCCTTGAGTCTGGGTGCCACCGGCTGGCCGGTGGTGAAGCCACCGGTCGGCCGGTGGACTGAATTTCAGTCCATTTCTGCCTCTTCCTTGGTCAACTTCTTAGCAATCAAATGCCTATCAACACAAACACTTAAAACACAATGTTAGATAAAAATGAAAGTGATTGTGATCATGAAAATCAAACAACGAGAGGTTCGAGATGTACAACAATCTCCCCCTATTTTGATGATCACAATCACTTAAACAATTAAAGTAAAAACATGAATTGAAAGGAATGCTTAAATAAAATGAAATGTAAAGCAAAGCATGATCAAAAAATTTTCTCCCCCAATCAATCAAGAAATTCTCCCCCTTTGTGATTATCAAAATAGAGTGGGGCATAAAACTTGATTGAGGGAAGTGAGAGATTTTAAACCAATTGAAATTTTTGAAAAATGAATTGAAAGTTTTGAATCAAAAATAAATACCAACTGTTGGAAATTTAGAAATGAAATTTTAATAGAAAATTTTGAATTGAAAGAATTGAAACCAAGAGTTGAAATTGAAAGGAAAAATTTTGAATACACAAAAAAGCTTAAAAGATCCTAACTCCCCCTAAATAAAAACAAAAAGTCACCGGGGAGAGGGGTTTTGAAAAGAGATGATTTTAGGCCCGGAGAGACTCGCTAGAAGGGATTTTTCAATCCAAACTTGTCTCATAGCGGGTCTTCTCCTATAAAATTCATCTGAATAAAAAATCGATTTGGGTTGGCCGTACCGGGCGTTTTTACAATTACACTCATAAATGAGATGCCCGGTTTTCTTGCAATAATTACAAAATTTATAATCGGAGCTCCCCCTTACAAAAACAGTTTGAGCATGGGAGGAGGAGGCTCGGTTGGTATAGCCAAGTCCATTGGTGGTTCTAGAAACCCTTTGGGAACCAAGTATATTGTTCAAATTTTGTTCCCCTTTGGTGAATTTAGCAAGAGATTCCCTAAGGTCTTTAATGGTTGATTCCAAGGAATCAACATCGGGGAGGTTTTGGATTTTTAGGGTCAACTCCTCCTTCTCTTTGAGAAGTTGTTCTTTTTCGGAGGAGAGTTTTTTGAAAGACTTTTTTAAAGCAACAAATTTTGAAGAGAGTTCGTGAAAACCATTCTCTAATTGGTCTCGCACATGTTGGAGTTCTTCATATGACAAATGATTGAAAGAATTTGAAGAACTAGAAGAGGAGGAGGAGGAAGAGGAGGAAGATACCTCATGTTTTGCCATTAGGCATTTTTTACCTTGGTCGCTCGAGGAGAAGGAGGAGAATGAAGAGGTGGAGCTATCACTCCATGTTGCCTTTGAAGCCTTCTTCTTCTCCTTTTTCTTGGCCCTTTTCTTGTGAAGTGGGCAAGCGGCAACGGTTGAGTTGGGAGCGGAGACGTAGGCCGGGTTTTGGCCGAACTCCGTTATCAAGTTCTTGTGTGATTGCCTCTTTTATTTTCCGCTGCACTTTGATATTTGACTTTTAATTTGTTAATTATTTTTAAAAGGCAATTCACCCCCCTCTTGCCATCACCTCCGACCCAACAATTGGTATCAAAGGGACCTTTGAGTAATTCCTTAACCCGGTTTCAAATTAAAGATCCTTTTTGATGGCTTCTACCGCTTTAACCTCTTACGCCCCCGAAGGCTTTTCTTTGGGTCGGGCTCCATTTTTTGATGGGACCGACTATAATTTTTGGAAAACCCGCATGTCAACTTTTCTTAAAAGCATTAGCTATCCAATTTATAGAATTGTTATGCATGGTTTTACGCTTTCTTCTCTAGATGAATCTCAATGGACCCCCGCTGACATTGCAAATTTTGAGCTTGATGGCAAAGCCATGAACGCTCTTCATTGTGGTCTTGACCGAAATGTTTTTGATTGTATTTCTTCTTGCACTACTTCTTACGATCTTTGGAAGTTTTTAGAACTTACCTATGAAGGTACTAGCGAGGCTCCAAAGCAAGAACCCGCTCAAAAGCTAGAACCCGACAACAAGCAAGAACCCAATGCTTTTGATGGTTAAGCAATAACCCACTAGCCTTTTTACGGGTGAAGGCTAGCTCACCGATCTCAAGCCTTTTACAAGGTAAGGCTTGGAAACCTCTTCACACCTTAGTGGTGGTGTGAGAACCCAAAGAAAAGGGGGGATGAGAAAAGGTTGGGGTTTGTAGACACAAACCCAATTTTAAAGCTCAAAAATAAATGAAACAATAAAACCGTAATTGGGAAGACTTGGGCGCCAATGATTGATTGGAGGTGTTGAAGCGTGCTTTCCCAAGCTTCTTGAGTGGGCTCCTTGGATGTGGAAGTTGTTGGAGCTATTGGAGTTCCCTTGGAGGAAGTCGCCGGAGGTTGGCCAATTGATGCAAAATATGTCCGTGGGCTTCCGTATAGTTCCGGTTGGTGTCCGGGGCTTCCTTGGCCTTTATTTATAGGCATGGAACCCTTGGGGAGGCTTCGGAGCCGTTGGAGAGGCTTAGAGAGACGTTGGGAGCCAAGTGGACAGGCTGGTCAAAAGCCCAACGGCTAGTTTGACTGGATCCACCGGCTGGCCGGTACAGTCCCACCGGCTGGCCGGTGTGTGCAAAAAGGCATAGGATTCTTGTCCAGGGGCCACCGGCTGACCGGTACATCTCCACCGGCTGGCCGGTGCCTTGATAGAGAAGAAGAGTCTTGGTCCAGGCTCCACCGGTCGACCGGTGCAGAGCCACCGGTCGACCGGTGGAAAGACAGTAGGTCTCACTATTTGTGCTGGGTGCCACAGGTCGACCGGTGGGGAGGCAGTAGCTACCCCTTGAGTCTGGGTGCCACCGGCTGGCCGGTGGTGAAGCCACCGGTCGGCCGGTGGACTGAATTTCAGTCCATTTCTGCCTCTTCCTTGGTCAACTTCTTAGCAATCAAATGCCTATCAACACAAACACTTAAAACACAATGTTAGATAAAAATGAAAGTGATTGTGATCATGAAAATCAAACAACGAGAGGTTCGAGATGTACAACAACTTTCACACACACTCCCATAAATCCAAAATCCCCCTGAACTATAACTAAAACAACTACCTCAAGATTTAAAATATTCATATCTTGAGAATAGAAAAAAAATTCATATCATCATTGCAATTTCACCACCTCTTGAGCATGAAATATGACTACTTGAACTTATGAGGGGGTATAAACAATCTTTGGGATGGACACTTGCCGACATTCCTAGTATTATCCCACCAATTTTCACACATCATATATTGTTAAATTATGAGGCTAAACAAGTGATCTAGTCAAAACATCGACTGAACCCAAACCTCCTAGATGTTGTTAAAAAGGAGGTAACAAGATTATTGGATACTGGAATAATTTACCCCATATCTTATAGCCAAAGGGTCAGTCCTATATAAGTGGTTCCTAAAAAAAGGTCTTACTATAATTAAAAAAGAAAACAGTGAATTGGTTCCAACTCAGTTGCAGAATAGTTGGCATGTCTTTATGGACATTCACCGATTAAACCAACACACTAGGAAGGACCATTTACCATTTCCATTCATTAACCAAATGCTATAGAGGCTAGAAAATAATTACCATTACTATTTCCTTGATGGGTATTTTGGATACTTTCATATCCATATTTACCCTGAGGATCAGGAAAAGAAAACCTTCAATGACCCTTTGATAAATTTTCATATAGATGGATTCTATTTGGTCTGTGTAATGCTCCAGGTACGTTCCAGTGTTTCAGGGTTAGTATTTTTTAGGATTACCTAGATAATTGTATGGAAGTATTCTTGGATAATTTAACCATTTATTGATCCTCTTTTTATGAATGTTTGAGTAGTCTTTCTTTAGTCAAATGTCATTGTATTGAAAATAATATAATATTATATTAATATAAATGTCATTTCATGGGGGGACAATGTATAATATTGAGACATGCCATTTCTGCGGATGGTATCCAAGTTGATAAATTAAAATTTGATGACATTTCTTCCTTAACATTCCCCAAGAATGTATGATATGTGTGGTATTTACTATGTAAAGTTGGAATTTACCGTCGTTTCATTCGTTAATTTATTAAAATTTCACTCCCCCTATACCAATTAATCCAAAAAGAAAAGGAACTTGTTTTTGATAAAGAATATGAGGAAGTTTTACATAAATTAAAAAGGAGTATCATGTCACCCCTGATAATCCATCCACCTATGTGGGATTTACCATTTGAGATCATGTGTGACACCGGTAACTATGTAGTTGGGGCAGTCTTGTCAAAAAGAATTGACTGGGATCCACATTTTATTACATATGCCTCACGTACTTTTGACCCTAACCATGAAAACTACACCACAACTGAAAATAAATTTCTTTCCATTGTGTTTTCCTTAGATAAATTTAGGTCAAAAATTTTAGGGACCAAATTCATTGTGTTCTCAGACCTTTCATCCCTTCAGTATCTCCTTATAAACCATAATACAAACCACACATCATTCACTGGATTCTCCTCATGTAGGAATTCAATTTATATATTAGAGATAAAAAAGGATAAGAGAATGTGGTGGTTGTTCATATCAGTGGGATCCACCCAGCCTCATACACTGACCCATCCCCCAATATTCCCATAAATGAAATGTTTCCAGATGATCAATTATTCCTAGTGAAAGATGATATTCTTTGGTATGCCAAAATTTTAAATTATTTGGTAGCATCTTTCATTCCTACTGATTTCAATAAAAACCAAACTGAATGTCTAAAACATGAGCCTCGTTGGTACATTTGGGATGACCCCTAACCTTGGTGTATATGTAGTGATCATGTTCCCAAGCTTTTTATTCCTAATAGTGAGTTTTGGTATTTCCTTAGGTTCTGTCGTAGCCTTTCTTGCGGGGGCCACTTTGGTTCCCAACAGACTTCTCACAAGGTCATTGATTCTGGTCTCTTTTGTCCAATATTATTTTGGGATTCCCATGATTTCTATAAATCTTTTCCTCGTTGTTCAACAAATGGGAATGTATCTAAAATAAATAAAATGAGAAAACAACCATGTATCTTACATGGAAATTTCTATGTTTGGGGAATTGACTTTATGGGACTATTACCCAATTCATTTGGGAAACTTTAAATTATTCTGGTAGTGGATTATTTTCCAAAATGGGTAGAGGCAAGAGTTACAAGGACTAATGATTCTATGGAAGTTGTAGAATGTTTGGGAACCCAAATATTCTATAGTTTTGGATTACCAAATATCATAATTAGTGACCAGGGTTCTTATTTCTACAATCAAACAATGAAATCTCTTTTGCATTGGTATGGGGTCAGGCATCGAGTGTATACTGCTTATCACCCACAATCCAATGGTAAAGATGAGGTGTAGAATAGGAAATTAAACATATTCTTGAAAAAATGGTTCATCCTAATAGAAAAGATTGGAGTCTTAGACACAATGATTCATTATGGTATTTCTTTACTTCCTTTAAAACTGCCATTGGAATCTCACCCTATCAGCTTCTGTCTAGAATGAGTTGTCACCTCCCTATTGAGATTGAGTACTGGGCCTACTGGGCCATAAAAAAACGAAATTATAATCTTTCAAGCATAGGTTCTAATAAAAATTTGTAGACATATGAGTTGAAGGAAATGAGAAGAGATTCATATGAGAACTCTAGGATTTATAAGGAGTGAACCAATACTTCGCATGACCATGTCATCCTTCATCGTTAATTCCATATTGGGAAGAATGTCCTCCTTTTCAATTCAAGGATAAAGATTCATTCAGTAATTATTTTTTCCCTCTGGTTTGTCCCATAAAATGTTACTAATTTTTATCCATATGGTGTTGTTTAGGATCAAAATGAAGAAACCATGAAAAACTTCACAGTCAATGGGCAGCGGCTAAAGAACTTCCATGAATCCATTCCCGAGTCCCTGATGGAGGAACTCCAAGTTCAAGAAGAAGCCTATGAATGACACCCACCATGTTTTATCCTTACTTACCACATTATATTTTTTTATAGTGATGAAATTTCATACATTAGGTATATCGGGATGGGTAAAGTCCTGAGTTAGTTAGGAATTTTCATCATATTTTTTTTTCTCTTTTTAGCTTTCTGAATTGTATTATTACATTTTCCCCTTTGCCCCTTAATTTTTTGCTGGAATGTTACTTTTTTATGCCCACTTAATCATGGAAAATTATTCCTTCTTAATCATGGAATTCCTTGAAAATTCATGAAGAATTTATATTTTTCATATTTTTTTGACATTCAAAATTTTTTGATGAAATGTGTATTTCAGTAATAATTCAATACTATAGTGTGACTTTATTTTGAAATTTTTTTCTTTTTAGATGATATAAATGGTTGTATCATTTTGAAATCTTTTAGAAGAGTGGTACCCTTTGTGTGAATATTTTAAGGGAAAATTTTTACACTTAATCCCTCCACACATATTTGCACCCAACCATGAAGTGTGAAAAAAAATTACTTAGTTTAAGGTAAATATAAGTTAGTTTTATTCTTATCTACTTTCCAAAATCATTTTCCATACATTATTTCCTTATCCGGTATATTTCATTATAGTACCAGATTGATATATGCATGTGTACCTATTATCTGACTTTTGTATGCCCAAAAAAAAAACAAAACAGAAAGGGTAGTATATTGGCGGGTCAAAAAACACCCTTCTTCAACATTTTATCTTGTTATAACTATCGAAATTAGTGTTGTGAAGAGATTAAACAGGCGTTGAGAGAAGAGTGTGAGAGTTTTTTCAACTGCAAATTTTGAAAAAAAATAATAAATTAGGGGAGTGATGAAATGTACAACATATGTGGATATCTAGGATGGGAGCTTACGGTCTGACATTTAGGAATTCTTAAGTTCATGGGTCTTGAAATTTGATTGCAAAGGATGTAGGGTATATTCGGTGGAAAGGATCATGTAAGTAGAAATTGTTTAAAATAAATTATAATTACTCAATATAATGTGGAAAGAATAACATGAAATGGGTTTCACACACACATGTGTGAAGAATTAGTTACATGATTAACGTTTGAATTATTTTCTTCGATTGGCATCTTACATCACATGGAATTTGGTTCTGATATAATTTTGGAGAATTCATTTTTCAAGATCACTAAGAATAACTCCTCAGTGTGATTTTTTATTTGTTCGCATTTCTATTAGGAATTAAATTTTCATTGAATGATAAATCTTCATTATGTTTGAAATATCTGTATGCATAATTTTTAGAAATATGACTTTTCACACGAGTGAAAATTTTTAGGTGTGGGGGTTTGATCGCACAACGATTCATTGTTTCATTTTCACCCTTACACCACTATGCTAAACTAGTTTTGTATTGAAAATTATAAAAATAAAAATAAATTGATCTTCATGTTTTATTAAATTATTTTTTTATTACTTTTTAAAAGGGAAATTTTAGTGTTTTTTTTATAATTACATTTTTGGTGGAGGTGATTTAGGGGGAACATGATGAAGTCCAAGAAAAATGGGCCAACCTACATGAGATCCATGAAAACCAGTGGGATCAACCACATTCTTATACTGAAATATGCAACCAAATTGGATGATATTCTTTGTGAGGGTCCAAAATTCAAGGGTATATATTTAACATGAATAAAACCAATCCTAATTCGGTAATCTGGTAGCTCTTATGGATTGATCTGTCCAGCATACCAAATCTGTATGAAGTCAAAAATGGTGTGTTGTGATCTGTCCACATATTGATCTTTAGGTGTCCAAATGAATCAAAACTTTTGGTGATGATATTCAAGAGGCGGGGAAACAAAATTTCAGTTTTTTTCTAAGTGAGATAATATTGTACAACCACCAAAAACAATGGGTTAAGTCATTTTACACAATCTGTGTTCCTAAAACTACCTTCCACTTTTCCTATAAAATGGATGCTTGGGAAACTCATTTTCTAGTTTGTCTAGGAGGAAAAGCTATGTTATTTTGGAGACCCAAAGGACTCCTCTCCTCATTCAAGAAGTTCCGGGGGCCTCTATCCTCATAGGGGGATCAAGGATGAAGGTGAAGTTCCACCCAACCCTTCTCCTCCTCTCGATGGCGAGATAAATGGTGGAAGATAATTTCGATGGAGCTACACATACTTGCGATGGAGTTTCATCACTTTTTCATCTACTAGTTATGTGTAATTTTTGTGTTAAAATTTTCACTTATGATTAATTTTTTTTTCTTCTCCTCTGAATTCATTTCTTTTGTAATAATTTATTTAAAAATGTTTTATCTTGACATTGATTGGGTTGAGATTTCAAGTGGGGATTTTGGGATGTTTCAATTGGACAACCCAAGAATCATTTTTCTCACAAAGAATCATGAAAATTTAGGATGATTTTGTAGACCTTGTTCTATAGTTGAGTTCCAATCCTTGACAACATGATTTTTGTGTCAAGGGTTGGTACATTGTGCAATGATTTAAGAGACAAGAGGGGAAGCAAGATATTGATAACCCTAATCCAAGGAATTAAACAAACCCATATGTATTTTTTAGAATAATTAACTATCCAAGATGTGTAGTTAACATGAAATGATCTTCTTCTCTCATAATTCCTAAAACACATCCTTAATCTATCATCTATTAAATTTTTTAAATTAAGTTATTTTATTTAAACTATTTTCTAAACCACCCCCTTTGTAGTAGTTTTTATCAAAAATACATACTCTAAACCTATCAATTATCCTTGAGATATGACCTAGGGTATTCCCTATACTATAAATCAACCTTAAAATAATAATAAATTTTAATTTTCATGAAGACATGGTCACTAATGAAGAATAATTGTCTCTCTATTTGAAATTTTTTATAATTCCAAAAAAAGTATATTGTTTCAAGCTATAATATATATACAGTGATATTTTAAAGAAACAAAATGATATATATGTGTATATAATCATGTCTTACATTGATGATCATTATCAAGATAAGGCCATACAAGATAGATATGAGAGATTTAATGAACTCGTCACATGCATGATTAGAGATTTGATGCTCCCTGGGCCTCATGTAATCATGATGATTGGGTATATTGAGAACTTACGCATCATGGAGTGTGCGATGCCTGATGAACTGTAGACATATCGCATTTTATCCCCACTATCTATGTGTTTCTCTAGTTATATTATTAATTATAATATAATAAATAGTGATAAGTCTCCTTCAAACTCCTTAAACTTATTTTATAAGTGGATAAAGAAATGGGGTGTAAAAATCAAGTGGTCCTTATGGTGAATATGAAAAGGAAGAACAAGGAAAATGGACCCAGGACTCATCCTTATTCTATGGATCCTGAGATATATCCTTCCATAAAAATGAAGACCCAAATACATGCAAATGAAAGGGGAGTTGTATATTTTTTCATATTGAATTATTGGACACTGGGAGAAGAATTGTAGCCTATTAAATAATAAAGGGGAAGCTTTTGGTACATTCATTATCAAGAAATTTTTTTCTATTTCTACACATTAGGTATTGGAAATAACTTATATTCTCAAATATGTATTTAAATACACAAACAAATTAGATTTTGAAATATTACCAATGGAGTGGTGGATTTACGAGCTTCCAATGGTGACATGCTAGCTTCTCCAACATTGGAGATCACCACCTCCCATTTCCAACTTGAATATTCTTCATTTTAGAAAATTATTTTTATGTTCCAACTATTACCAGGAACATATGTTTTTTAACCTTTCTGTATAAAGATGGTTTTATTTTCATGTTAAAAAATAATTATTGTCTCTTTTATAAATATATTTTTTTCTATGGTATAACACATTTAAATAATGGTCTTTATGTATTAAATTATGAAAATAATTTATTGCAAATTGAGAATGTATCAAGTTAAAATGGCTCATTTCATACCCAATTGTGGAATCACCATCTTGGTCATGTAAACGAGAAGCATTTTATAATGCTCTATTAAGATTGTTACTTAGAATCTTTTGATCTAAAACCAGTTGAAAAATTTCACACTTTTTTATAAGGAAGAATGATAAATCCACCTTTTGGTGGGAAGAATAAAAAATATCTAGAGTTTCTAGAATTAGTACACATGGATAAGTGTATAAATTTCATAGTATAAGGAATATATGTCTATTCTTAATTAAATACTTATTTTGATGACTTGTGTAGATATGGATATATCAACTTAATGAGGTATATTTCTAAATTTGTTTTGAAATTAAAATAGTTTAATAATACATTTGAGAATAAAATTTATAAGAAGATACATAAAGTATGATATGATCAAGGTGGTGAGTATCTTAACCATGAATTCATCAAATTTTATGGGAGTGTGAGATTTTATCCCAACTCACTCCTCCTTATACAACATATTGGAATGTTGTGATTGAAATAAGGAATCATATCTTTCTTAACATGGTAAGGCTAATGATGATCCATGAAAGTCTAGCATAATATTTTTGGAGGAGTTTGTTACACTATGTAGTACACATTCCAAATTGAGTCTCCACTATGTTGATAAATGGGATATCATATGAGTTAATCTATTAAAAGAAATATGTTTTGTCACATACTCATTCATATGGATTTGAGGCATTTGTTAAGGCCAAATATGGAAACATACTATCACCCCAAGGCGTGAATTATATATTTATAATGTATCCTTTTGAAAAAATAGATACTATATATATTATTCCTTGGAAAGGAAAGTGACCATTATAACATTTTTTTTCTTGAGCAGGAACACATCCTTGAGAAGGATAGTGGGGGCAAGATTGACATCAATGAAATTCCTCCTCAAGATACAATAGATCCGGTGTAAGAACATATTCCATAGGTACCCATGGAATATGTTTTTCATCAAAAAAAAGTACTATGTAGGATCACTAGAGAGGTTAACGAACAGTAAATATGTGGTTTTCGAGTCACTGAAAATGGTGACACATTATTGGATGAAAATAATGATCTTACATCCTAAAATGACAACATAGAGATATCTGAAGCTACAAGATTGAAAAAACACTTGAAATATAAGATGGTTTCAATATATCAAAACCATGTCTGGGTTCTAGTTGAACCACCAGCTGATGTATACCATGTCTGTTGAAAGTGGATATTCCTAAGAAAACATGACAAGGAAGGTAAAGTAAGTACCTATAAAGCATGTTTAGTATCTAAATTATTTAAACACCATCAAGTCATTGATTATGATGAAACCATTTTCTCTTGTTTTCATGTTTAAATCCATCAAAATTACACTTTCCACAACAACATTCCAGGACTATGAGATTTGGAAATGTAATGACCCCAACCCTAGTAGCCCAGAGCTAGTGCCTTACTTCATTATATTGTTGTTAGGAAAAACTGACCAGATCCCAAAGGACTAAATAATTTATTAGATTTGGAAAAACTAGATACCAACATGAGTATTACATTATAATTCAAAATGAAATAAAACATATTAAATCTATTGTAAATACTCATATTCTCTTAGATTATCCATGAATGTCAAACATAATATATATCTTGACATGCTGAAAAAAATGAAACATAAGAATGTGGTGAGCTCAGATGCTCAGTAAGGAAAAGAATAAAAAAATGATATTGTAAATAAAAATAATAATAAGGTAATGTAAATAACTAATAACACATGCTATTAAAACATAATCTATAGCATAATATGAAAGCAATAAAAATTGATCAAATAATTTCATTTATGTAAAAACATGAGAATGGAAATTAACAATGGATATTATGAATAATCAACAAAATTATCAATAAATAATCTCCTAATGGGAGAATTCATAATGAGGGACATCATAAACATACTATTAAAGGATTAATCCAAGACAACAAACATAATCAGTTAATTGATTCAAGGCTGGCTCTTGATTCTCCATCTCGTTGCTCCATCTCGAGGTGGCCCCTTTGAAGGTATACTCATAGAAGGTGTCTTTAGAGGTAAGCCCAATGGAAGTTTCTTCATTTAAAGACTAGTAGGATTTCAATTCTTGACTCTAGTAGCCGGTTTTGATGCTGGTGCAGTGGGTTCTATTGATCGTGCTCTCTTTCAAGGAGGCGCTAGCAGGGCAATTGAGTTCTTCCCCCAATACTTCTCCTAGAATCCCTCTTATTGATTTTGACCAAAGATGTATAGTTTATGTTTATGGGTACCTGGAGGTCTATTTTTCAAAATAGGAATTGGGGGAGGCTACTCAGTTTCCTCAGTGGACATTAGTGGCTTTGTTCGGGCACGAAAAACATCCACTGCTGTTTTTCAAGAAATTTTTTGGATCATGGGGCCTTTTGTATAGATCAGTGTACTTTAGTGCATTTTGTATCTATTTGTTTTCATGGGATGAATTTTTCAGTGATTGGATGAGGGAGGGAATACACTAAGTCTCCTATAGTTTATCATTATCCCGGTGGTCATGGGATACTCATAGGGGGAATGAGTCTAGTTTGGTGGTGGTTTGGCTCCAGCTCCCAGGAAATCTGCTTCCTCTTCAGAAACCGTCGATCCAGCAGTCAGCTAGTAATGATTTGGGGTGACTCATGTGCTTGGATCTGAACACCCGCTGTATTCAATCGACATATGGTCCCTAAATTTGTGTTGATATGGATATGTTTTTGTTGTTTTCTCCCCCAGTTCTAATCTGAGGCGGTGGTGGATCTTTTTAGTGGAAAAGTGAGCTTTACCAATAAAGTACTATGTTCTACTCTATTTGGTTCAGAATATATCATTCCTTGGATTTCAATAGGTGGTGGAATCGGCCTGGTTTGGGGGCATGGTTTCCCTCAGTCACACATTTGAGATTTCAGAAAGGAGATTCTGAAGTTCAGAGGTCATAGAACAAGTTTATCAGTGGCTTTCCAATATCTGATGTTCTTTTCTATACTCCAGTGTTAGGGGAAAGTGACATGATCAAAGCGGTTGGGATGGTTGATTGTATTGAAACTTGATCTTCTCTGACGAAGATTCCTTTTGAAGGCCAGTCTTTACCGGGGACCAATTTGGATTTGATGGTTGTTCTTCTTCACTCCCCTAACCAGTGACAGCCCGGAAAATTCTATTTCCCAAGACTGCATAAGAATTTTTTCCCTAAAATGCATTAAGAGCTACCATGAAATGGTAAAATTTTTCCCATTTCACTTGTTTTTGTTTCCATTGTTTGTCTATTTCCCTAGCCCGAGGGCTCATGGGGCTTGCCCTAGGGCCAACCCTACCCTAACTAGTTTGTGGTATTAGAGGAAGTCCTTTTCTGAGGACATGGTTTCTACATGGGGAAAGGAGACAGAGGTTAGAAAAGGGTGCTTTTCCCCGATGGAGTGCAAACCAGTTACCCGGTATCGAGTTGAACGAAACATATTGGTGAGTTTGGGAGTTAATTTGGGTTTTGTACCAGGCTATAAAGTGATCGGTTCCTCTCATCAATGACTTCTGTAATGACATTGAATGCAAGAGGTCTAGGTTCAAGAGAAAAAAAATTCTTACATCCGTAATGAAAAAAATCCTCTTTAGTTTTTTTTTCACTGATGTATTGGAGCCCAAACAATCTATTGATAGTATTCAACATATTGAACGGAATATAGTTTACCTAGAGTCCATGCATGCTAGATCATGCAATCGTTTTATTAGGATCTTCTGGAATTGCTGTCCTAGAGAGGAATTTATTGAGGTGTCGTGTCAACATGTTACAATAATAGTGTGTGTGGGAGGTTTGGAAATCATTTTCTCTTATGTTTATGAATGCTGCAACTCCAATAAGTGGAAGGAGATTTAGGGAAGGCTTGGAAACATTCATCGAGGGAACTTGGTCTTGTTTTCTTTACGGGGATTTCAACTCTATTGTGGATTCCAACGAACAAATGTGGTGGGATTAATTCAAAGTCAATTATGCTAGACTTTATAACCTTCATTGTTTCTAATGGGCTTAATGAAATTGGGTTTTATGGGAGTAGATTTAAATGGTGTAATAATAGGAACGGAATAAGGCATATCTTGAGCAGGTTAGATCGTTGTCTTGGAAATATTCAAAGTATAGATTCCTTCCCACAAACAATAGTGCGCTATCTACCAAGGATGTTGAATAATAATTCTCCAATGGTGGTGAGCATCAGGAGGGAGTCAAGAGACCTAAGCGTTTCATCTATTATAACGGCTAGGTGAAAATAGATAGTTTTAGACAAACTATTAGAGAACCGTGGTATCAACTAACCGAAGGGAGTCCTTGGGTAATCCTTGATTCACGACTGAGGAAACTGAGGAAAGACCTGCTGTTTTGAACTGGAGATAGTTTTATCTATGATTCTATCTTGGAGGGGATTCAAGGGGATATTAAAAGGCTTGAGTTGAGCCTTCAGAAGAATTGTTATAATGACATCTTTGTCGCCCCGAAGGAGAAGCAAATCCATTTTGTGGAGAGATTGGTAGAAGTTGAACTAGTATTTGTGGAGAAATCATGGAAAATTGGATCAAATAAGGTGATAGAAACACAACCTACTTTCAGTAGTGCATAAAGGAAATAAATGTGGAAAGAAGAGTTAATCTAAAGCTTCAAGATGAGAGCTATATGAATTATGATGAGGTGGCTGGAAATGTGTCTTTGGAACACTTGAAAAATTTTATAGCTGGCAGCAAGAGCCTTCTTGTTAGAGGTGTAGAGGCCACTGAAAGAGATTCCGTATTCTTGAATTGCTTTCCTAGATTGGTAGTTGAAAAAGATAATGATGAGATTGAATCACTATCCGAGGATAATAAAATTAATGAAGTAATAGATAGAATGAAGTTGGATAGTGGTCCAAGCCCAGATTATTTCCCATGATATTTTTATAAGGATGCTTGGTATATCATCGGTATTCAAGTTAGGGATCATATTTTAGACATTTTCAAAGGGGGGTTGCTCCAAAGAGCTATATGTGTAACCAGGGTGATCTTTATTACAAAATTGAACATGCCAGAATACATCAATAAATATCATCCAATTATCTTTTGTAATTCCATTTACAAAATTATCTCCAACCTTGTGAATAGGACACTCAAAGGTAGTGTGGCGAGAATTGTGTCAGAGGAGCAACACTGCTTTATCCCAAGGAGGTGTATTCATGGTGCAGTGGGGATTGCTGAAGTGATGGAGGATGAACATAATAGAAAGAATATGGGATCTAATATCATCCTCGAAGTGGACATGGACGAGGATTATGATAGTTTGGAGTGGTGTTATATCATAAAAGTTATGACGAAATTGGGATTCATAGACTGGGTTTGTGATTTGATCTTCATATTATATTCTTCTACATGGATATCCTTTTAATTCATGGGGGATATCTTTGGTTTTTTCAAGTCATTGCAGGGTTGAAGGCTAGGTGACCCTCTATCGCTTAACCATTTAATATTAATTTTCAGAGGAATCTATCACTTTGACCATGAAACACTACTCGGAGGAGGGGTCTATCATCCCAATTAAGAACTAGTCAGGTGACAAAATTATTTCCCATTTTTTATTTTTTATGAAATTATGTTATTTATAAATGGACGAAAAATATATATTAAAGGATGGAATAAAATGATGGAGGAGTATGGTAAGTAGAGTGGGAAGGGAATTAACTTAGCCAAGAGTTATGTTTATGTATCTAAGAAGTACTCAAACTGGCATACCAGGGACATTCAAAATATATTGGACACGCTATGATGAAACCTCCATTTGGTCTATCTAGTTGATCCAATTTCTATTGGGAGAATCAAAATGTGTTTGTTTGATGATATTCTAAACTACATCATGGGCCATATCTACAACTAGAAAAACAAAAAACTTTCATATCATGTTTTGCAACAACATGCTTTCCTCTCTGTCTATGCATGAAATATATATTATCAATGGTCTTAAAGGGGTCATATACCTTATGGAAAAACCATTTAAAATATTCATTTAACATGAAAAAGACACAAAGAAATACTATTGGGAATCATGGAAGTGGACGACTAGGCCGACTGATGAAGGAGGTATTAATCTTTGGGATATTTATAAATTCATGAGGGCCATTCAAGGAAAGTTGATGTGGGAAATTATTGATGGAAAATCACTCTGGGTGAAGTTCATGAGAAATAGGTATGGGGAAAGCCGGTGTGAGTGGAAATTTATCACACAGAGACCATCAGGACTATCTCAGAATACGATTGTGATCTTGGATATTCTTTTTGATATAGCCTGATGGGTGGTGGGCTATGGAGATATCAAATATTGGAAGGATAATTGGCCAGGTGATTCCCTATACTTTCCTGGTTTCCCATTCCCAGATATCTTCTTCCCAGAATCTTCTTCCCTTTTAGTATTTATTAATTCAACACTAAATTCCCATCAAAGGGGAATGTTTTATAGAATAATTATTAATAACGATCCCAAAATATGTGTATTTTCTACATTGACTTAGGGGAGTTTTAAGGTAAGGTATTATTAGGATTTTTTGCATAATAGGAGTGAGATTGACGATTTTCCGGTGAATCTATGGTGCAAATGGATCCTGGTGAAGATGAACATTCTGGTTTGGTAGTTGAGGAACTATGCATTATAAAAAAAATATAACATCCAAAAGAAGGATATTTTCCTTGCATCTCGCTGCTGGTGCTATACTTTTCTTTTCATAATTTATTGGGCTCTAAAAATTTGGAAGGTTATTGAAAGATGTTTGAGAGTTGCAGTTTGTAAGGAATCAATGGCGGATTTTCTAGTGTCATGGTTCCAGGGGGTGGCCGAGAACTGGGAGGAGGCCAATGCGAGGAGTATGGTGTTTTCTTCCACCTATTGTGTCCTTTAGGAGGCTATAAACAAATAGAGGGAGGTTAAATACCTATCTCCCTTATTGATATAGGTTCAGTTTAACGATTTTGTGGCGAAACTAGGTTCCCTCCAGCCATGTTCCTTAACCTCCACTTATCTCAGAAAATTTATTCCTAGATAGTTATCGAACACAAATATCGATGCAAGGAGAATGAAATGGATGTGGGTGTTATATAATCCTCCCACAATTAGGTTAAAATTAAATATCTGTAGTTCATGTGTGGAAGGGATAATGAATGTCGGAGGGTTATTGCGTAATCATAGAGGCACAGTTTTACAGGCTTTGAGCACCTTTTATAGTGCTGGTAACTCTACGAGAGTTCAGTTTAGGGTGATGATCACCAGGCATTCCATGTGCAGGTGATAAAGCTTTGTTTTCAAAGAGGTGGAAAGATATTCCAAGTGTCTCATAGGGTTTATGTGTTGAAATATGAAAATCCCTTAGGAATTAGTCTACCTCATCAGGAAGGGAATTTTGATAGTGAAGCAATACATGGAAATCTGACATACATGGAGAGAGGGAAATTTCACTACATATGGCTTACCCAATAAAGGAATCCCGAATGAGGATATATCTTTATACTTCATTACTAGCTTTCTCATGAATGATTGAAATCTTATTTTCAAGGGTGATTCCCTTGACCTTTAACATTTCTGTCTTGAATGAGTGTACTGTTTTCACCCCAAAACTAGTTTGTCTCATGAGACCTACTAATGCATCGAAGGGATATTGTCAGCCCTTAAATTTACATACTAAGACTAATTTATTCTTCATATGAATGCTGTTGAAACATAATAAACACTTACATTCATATTTAATATAGCATATGAAATGATAATAACATTCCCCAAACAATAAAGATAATCATAAACCATCCTGTGTAATATGATTAATGGTGTCAAAAAACACATCTAAAGTCCAAATGATCATAAAAAATTCACAAATATATGGTATAAGATATCATAAAATATCAAACTCAATTAAGCATAATATAAAAAAATGGTGTTTTCATAGATGAAAATATTCCTATAAAATCATTGAGAAATTCTTGAGAGAAATACTACTTTCTTTTGAAGTCATTTATTTAAAAATATTTTCAATTATAAAAGGAAAATATTTCATTGAAAATATACATCTAAACACTTAAATGAATTATCAATACATTAAGGTGTCATGAAATCATGAAAATCCTCTCATTCTGTATAATTTAAAAAACATTCCATTTAAATTTTGAAAAAGAATAATTTAAAAGTGTATTTTTTTAAGAATGTGTGGGAGTTAACCAAATGAATATATTATGTGTATATACTACGAATACACATAAAATAAGTGTAAATAAAACATAAGATAATAAAAAATCAATTTCACACATAATCTTATCATGACATAATCAATGGAGATTACGTTTAACACAAAGAATGGAAATTGGGTTAACAATCCACTAACAACTTTGTAATCGGTCGAACTGTATGTCCTAGAAGATTATTGACTATCCAATAAAACCTTTAATTCCATAAAGATTAATATATTCATGATATTATATTTAAAAGTGAAATATTTACACCCCATATATTAAATAAGGGTTTAATAAGGAATATATCACATAAAAGTAAAATTGAGACAAAAAAACATTACCTTATGTTTGAAAGTGTTCTGCACTTGTACTTAATGTTCTGTGTAGTCAAATTATATTATTTAATTACTTAATTAAGAACCTATTAAACAAAAATTTTATTTATTACAATTTTATTATGTTCATTTATGACCATTTGGACAAGTTATTATGTTTAATTTCACTATTCTATGAGCATTCATTTTTTAGTTTTATGGTCGGTTCCCTTAAAGGTTAATATGGGAGTTCCCTTCAAATGAGAATAACTTATCCAGAAGTGAAATTATTTAATATTAGTGAAATTACATAATTTTAAATTATCGTAGATACAAATTGGTTATATGTTATGAGGATGATTCATTAGATAAAATATTTATGATAATGTCTTAATTTATTTTGGCGTTTTTATGACCATCCCAAACTAGTGTCATTTTGTTTAATATTATATATATATTGGTTTTAGAACATTATATAACTTATAATTTTTATATTAAAATATAATTTAACCATAATAATGGTTTTATGACCATTATTTAAGTCATTAATGGAAAATGAAAACTCCTCATCCATGAAGATGGTGAATCGACACATCATGAATGATACTTTCATTTTTAATGAAAAGGAGAGAGGAAGAGATTTTATGATGGATAATACATTATAAAAATAAAATTCCAGTATATATATTATACTAGAGTCACCATACCACTTTATAATGGGAATTTATGAGAGGGTAAAAAAATAAATTAAATTTAAAGAGAGTGAAGGAGGATTTTACATCATGAATATCATCACCTTGGAAACCTGCTTAAGGCAAAATGATTTAATCTTCTAGTAAGAACAGTAAGTTTTGGACATGAGGAAGAGTCCTGGTATGTGGATTGGGTAGAATTTATAAAATATTCAAGGCTTACATGTTGTGAGGATAAGTGGTGGTGAGGGGTAGATTTTAGAGGGGATAAGAGGGATGTTTTTTGGTCTATTTTATTCATTTATTTATTATTTTGGTTCAGGACTATCAATTTTCATTTATTATTGTAACTATACATAGTAAATTGTGCATGTGAGTTCGAAATAATAGGTGATTATATTATAAATGACTCAAAAATTCATGTATCTAACATATAATGTTAAATACCGTAAATTTGTATATTTCATTATTCATAAAAAATTCAACTATTTTAGAAAAATCACAAAAATTCAACATAACCAAGTTTTTACATGTAGATTTATGAAATGGAAATCATTTTATGAAAATAAATTTATAAATATGATATATTTAACAAAATCATTATTTATTAAAAAAATATTGATTTTAATATTATAACTAATTTTACAACACTTTCAAAAATTAATTATGGTCTTAAAAAAACTATCTTATAATTGTAATGAAAAAAATATTAATTTATGTATCTATTTTACCAAAATATTTTTTTAAAATAATTATATTAATTATAAAAATTTATGTTTCACAAAAATACCAACACTTACTCTATCATTTTTAAAAATTTATTTACTTATTAAATGATATAAATATATCATATTTTCATTTATGAGATACCTATGTTTTTTTTTACTTTCATAGGTGATATTATTATTGTAATGAGAATATTAATATTACTAACAATCACATTACTAATCCATTGGTAATGTTAATATTTAATGGTATATCACAGTTTGTTTAAGCTCGGTGTTTCATACACCATAAGCTATCAAATAAATTGAATTTATTTAATAATATACATACCATAAAATATTGGGATGTCATATTCTTCCCTCCTTTGAAAAATTTCATCATCAAAATTTCTAGAATGTCATCTCATGAAAATATTTTGGTAGTTCTTCATCATAATTTCCTCAGGTTTCCCATATCACATTAGTAATTTTTTAGTTTCTCCAAAAAGATTTTACCAGTCCGGTGATATGATTTCTCAATACATACTCTCTTGTGTCAGTAATATTTAAAGTCTCATAACATTATGGAAAATATGGTTCTCGTTCTAGTTCTTCAGAAGTCCGAACATGCATTGGGCCTGACATGTACTTCCTTACCAAATAGATATGGAACACATCTTGTACATTATAGTGGTTATGTGGAATCCAAAAATGATAATCCATAGATCCAATTATTTCTAGAATGTCAATGTAATGATATACCAAGGGATTAGTTTTCCTTTCTTACCGAACCTTATGACACCCTTCTATAGAGACACGTTCATAAAGACATGATCTCTCACTTGAAGCTCCAAATCCTTTCTCTGGTTGTCAAAATAACTCTTTTTACTACTTTGAGTTTCTTTTATATGGATTTGAATAGTATTTACAATTGATGTTTTTTTATTCATAATTTCTAGGCCTACACGATTCATTTCACCAACTTCATCCAAATAAGTTTTTGTACGAAATATCTTTCAATATAATGCTTTATACGGTGCCATTTGAATACATGAATGAAAACTATTATTGTAGCAAAAGTATACCAAAGGTAAATACTAATCCCGCATACCTTGAATTTTATGTGAGAATCTCAACATGTATTATAATTTTTGAATATTCCTTTCAGATCGTTCATCAGTTTGAGGGTGATATGCAGTACTCAAATGAAGCTCAGTATCCAAATCTGTCTAAAGACTCATCCATAATTTTGATCTAAAATGGGGATCACAATTATACACAATTGATATAGATTCACCATGAAGTATTATAGGTTCATTAATATAGAGTCTTGTCAGGGGCTCCATTGGAAAATCCTTCCTCACAACATGGAAATGTGCATATTTGGTAAGTCGATCAACAATTACCTATATTATATCATTCTTTCTTGGAGTCTTTGGTAATCTATTGAAAAATTACATAGTAATGCAATCCCATTTACATATAGGAATTGGTATAGGTTGCATGACTCCTCTTGTATGTTATCATTCATCCTTCACCTATTGAAAAACTATACATTTTGATACATAATAAACAACTTCTCAGTTCATATTATCCCACCAAAAATGTTACTTCAAATATATATACATCTTAGTTCTAACAGGGTGTAAAGACAGATTCAAGGTATGAGTATTATCTAATAGTTCTCTTTTTAGACCCAGTATAGAGGGAACACAAATCCACTTCCCAAATTTCAAAATTCCATCTTTATATTTGAATCCTACGAATTCCCCATCAATCATAGATTTAATTTTATTTTGAAAATTATCAACTTCAGACTAAGAAATTTTTATCTTTTCATATAATGATGGTTTGGAAACCACTTTAAAAATTAGCGATGTTTCAATATCCCGGATAATTCCCATATCCATCTTTATAATATCCATGTACACAAGATCCCTATCAATCATCATTTTATTTAGAACTCCATGATCCTTCCTTCTCAATGCATCTGCAACCTTATTTTCCTCCCTAGGTGGTAGTGTGTTAAGAAATCATAATCCTTGAGTAGCTTGATCCATTGAATTTTCCTCATGTTGTATTCTTCCTATGAGAACATATATTTAAAACTGTTGTGATATGTATATATCTCACATATTTCACCACTGAGATAGTGTCTCTATATCTTCAGGAAAAATATTACAACTAGTAACTAAATATCATGAGTTGGATAGTTCTATTCATGAGTCTTTAATTTTCTTGATCCATAGGCAATAAATCTATCATTCAGGCTAAGGACACAACCAATTACATTCTTAAATGAGTCAGTATAAGTCACAAATACACCATTTCATGATGGTAGAGTCAAGATCATATAATTAACTAATCTCATATTCAATTCTTTAATGCATTATTCACATTCCTTTTTCCAAATAAACACAACCCCTTTATGAGTAATCTTGGTTAATAGGTTAGGTAATAGAGAAAATGTTTGAAAAAAACACTAATAGTAAGTTCCTAAACCAATGAAACTATGTACCTATATTATGTTCATTAATGTAGGAAATTACTATACTACCTTTACTTCAAAGGATCAACTGAGATTCCATCCTTAGAGACAATATGGATATGAAAATAAACTGTTTTAAGATAGAATTCACTCTTTCTAAACTTCTCATATAACAATTTTATTCTAAGAGTTTCTAAAATAATAAAAAAATGGTTCTCATGGTCCTTATATATATTTGGATTACACTAAGATATAATCAATAAATACCATAAAAAAATTTATCTTGATATTAATTCAATAGTCTATTCATTAGATCCATAAAAATAGAGGGTGCACTAGTAAGTCCAAACGGAATTACTATAAACTCATAATAGACATACCTTGTTCGAAACACTTTATTTAGAATATCTTCATTATTTAAATGCAATTTATGATATCCATAATCAAGATAAATATTTGAAAAATAATTATCCATAGGAAGTTGGTAAAATAATTCATTAATGATTTGAAAAGGATAGTTGTTCTTTATCGTAATAGCGTTAATCAACCTATAGTCAATGCACAACCTAATAGATCCACCTTTCTTCTTAAGAAAAAGAATATGAGCTCTCAAAGGTGATACACTAGGGAGTATAAATCACTTACGACTCAATTCATCTAGTTTTTTATTTGAAACAATTAACTCCACCATGGATTTTATATATGGAGTCTTTAATATTAGTTTTTCATTAAGTATTAAATCAATAGAAAACTCAACTTCTTACATTAGAGGATGTCCAGGTAATTCCTCTAGAAATACACCAATGTATTCATGTAAAATAAGTACATCCTCAATTTGAAGTCCAATTTTTTCATTAGTGGGTTTTATTTTATATTCTTCTTTAAGAATCTCATTTAGAATTGATACTATAGGTGGATCCAGATATGACTCATATGAAGAAGTCTCCGCTATAAATATGAGAAATTATATATCTTCATCATGAATCATAATTTCCTACTATTTGAAATAATTTTTTTTCATTATATTTTGAAATAAAAACCATGTATTATATCAAAATAAACCATATGTATGATAATAAAATCATAAAATAGATCATGATTATGTGTCATAATAGAAACTTATTGACACATTGTGGAAATATGGTTTCCACTAAGAGTTTATAATTAAAAATCCCTTATTAAGGTGAATTGTAAATATCTATTTTTTAAAGAAAACTGGGATGATATAGAAGAATGAAATTATTCATAATCAAATAAATCTTTACATAAATTTTAAGAGATGATTAAAGTACCTTCCATCACATCACTATGAACCTAAGTTTTTGTGACAACAAAAGCAGGGTTATGTCCCCTTGGAATTGTTTCAACAAGGTTTCCTTGATGTCTAGAATAGTCATGTGGATAATGTCCCCTCTCCATATAGCTAAAGTATTGCACATTTATAACTTCTTTCTTACCCTTACAAGCATAGGTTAGGTGGCCATTTTATTGACACTTGTAATAAAATTCCATTCCTAATAATCATGTTCCATGAAGTTTCTTTCCATATTTATTACAATTCTGAAATTATATTATTCCCTTATACCCTTTTTCGTCATTTTCATTTATAGAGTATTGAACATCCCTCTTCTTATCACGATTCCCTTCGAATCCATTTGGTTTGTAAAATCCTCTCTCTATATTTATGTCACATGATACTATATCCTCAGATGATGAGAATTTATGGGAGACTATTTCCCTTCTTAGAATTGTATTAATAACATGACATAAATGGCCAATATTTTTATTTGTATTACGTATGTAGTTTGTATCATGACATACTAACCTTAAAATGTTGTCCACATACATAACAATGATTTCATTCTATTTCTATCTTAGACTCCAGAATTTTCTCTGTATATCTTCTTGTTGTTCATGAGAGAAATATTTTTCTAAGAAAATTTACCTAAAATTCTCCCATTCCATATTTCAATTTTCTTCTTCTTCCTATTTATTTTTAATTAATGAACGCCATTGATCCCCATCTCCTAAGATATTATAAAAATCCATGATAACCTTATCTATTTCATTGCCTCCCAAATTGATGAATATCTTCTCTAAGGAACATATCCATTTCTCTGCTAAAAAGGGTTTTTAGTGCCATTTAATTCTAGAGGTTGTTTCTCTATGAAGTAGTCTCACATTGTTACAATGAATTATGGATCAGGATTCTCCATGTGAGTAAAGTCATTACTAATAACCAGAGTCATTTTTCCCAGTATAGTTATAGGTTGTTCAGCTCCAATTTCCTCCCCATCTTCAACATCATTATCTTTCATAGGATGGAAATCCATACATGTAATACATGTGTTGATATGGTTTCTATTCCTTCCACTATGCACCAATTATATAAAATTGAATACACTAGATTATATTATGAAATTTTAAAAATAGTTAAACATATAAATAATTTTTGTATAACTAATCTCAAAATTAAAAGCATGCTTTCCTTGGGAATATTTTGAATGTCAGTTATAGGTTTATATTTCCATAATCTATGTTTTCCTAAATATATTTAATAAAGTTTGAAATAAAATTTCTCTGATACCAACTATAAATACCCACACCACATTATCCCAAATTTGATGCCTTTATTACATTGACACTAGGTATAAGAGATAACATCCCAAAAAACCAAATAGTTTAGTAGATTTGGGAAACTAGATGCAAACATAAGTATTAAATTAAAACATGAAATTAAATGAAACATAGTAACTCCCTTGGGAACACCCTTAATCTTCTAGATTATCCATGAATGTCAAACAAAGTATATATCTTGTCATCCTAGGGAAAAATAAATCATAAGGGGTGAGATCAGATGCTTGGTAAGGGTAATAATACAAAGAAAGCTATCATAAATAAACATAAATAACAGGGAAAGGTAAATAACTAAAAGAATATCCCATTAAAATATAATATTGAGCATAAAATGGAAGGAATAAAAGATTATGATATAATTAAATATATATAACCACATGATAATGAAAATTAACCATTTATATTCTTCTAGTCGAATAATCATATGGATTATAAATAACAAATCTCATAATAAGGGATTCATAATATAGAAAATCATAAACATACCATCGAGGCTTCATCCAAGAGACTACACATAAACGATTAAGACATCAGTGAATACCCAAACTAGTTTGTCTCATGAGAGCTACACTATTGGAATTTCAGATATTTGCGATTGGCTATTTGCAATGGGATCCCATCAAAAAAACTCTTAAGATGAAGTCCCATCACAAAAAGCCCACTGTAAAAAATGGCATCACAAATATGTCTACGATTAAATAAATTATATATACAATAACCTGTTGCAACAAGCCCGTCACAAAAAGTATTTGTGATGGGCCTTCATCTCGTCACAAATACATTATGTTATAAACATGTTGCAATTGGTCCCGCTTCAAAGACTTAATAAAATAAAAAAATATTATAATTATGATTAATGTAAAGATAATAATAATATTATTAAAAAATGAGAAAAATTAAAAATATTAAAATTCTCAATATTTTCAAATAATTAATAAAATAAAATAATTATAAAATTATCATTGATGAAAAAAATAGTGATACTACTAAAAAAAGATAAAATATTAAAAAATATTGAAATTCATAATATTCACAAAAAAATATAAAAAACCATAAAATATAATAATAATTATTATTGTTAGTAAAATAAAAAAACATTAAAAATTTAAAAATAATAATAAATAAACAAATAAAAAATATTAAAAATAATAAAAAATAATAAAATTATGAAATATTAACCCCAAAATAAAATAAAAAAACTGTAAATAGTTCATATTTAAAAAAATGTTCAATTCAAATGTTTTTAACAGAACAAAAAAAACAATTGGGGGGATTGTTTTTTGGAGGATCGGGAGGAGCTGGTGGAGATGGTGGAGGAAACACCATCCATAAACTATGAGTCAGATGACACATGTAATCCATCTTCTCATGTTGTTGCTGCTGCCATCGATGCATGTCCTCCTCGCACTGCTAACGCATCTCTTCCTACATCTTCTATAAACTCTATATATGCTCAGTTTGATCTCAAAATGATCTTTATACTGTGAGACTGAAGATGATGCCTCTCTATGAGCTCCTCTCGAGTTGGACGCCAACATTTCAGTAGTACCATAGTAAGTATCAAGAGTCAAATGAGATCTGATACATACTACTCGACCTTCTCGAAGGCATACTGGGTCTCCTGCATCCATGCCGCCTCATCGAAATGGTGGGAACTAGTTTGATCAACTGTCTTGGCCTAACTCTCAGCCCGTGTTTGAGTGGTTGCGACTTCATATGACTTTATCAGTTTCAATTTTAAATTAAAATAGTGAAAATATTATATGCAGTTAATTTTCAAACTGAAAAAGAAATAATACCCACCACAATCTAACTTTGGCGGTCACCTCTAATCTCTCTCCAGTGGCTGGATGATTGTGCATCCTCGGATAAATGTCATACTCTATAATATCGGGATGCTTGACTGCCTATATGAATACAAAATAAACTGTTTATATTTAATGTTATATAAAATATTTAAAAAATATAATTACCTGATTCTCTCTATGCGTACTGAATGTATGACTACCAGCTCGATGTGTCACCTTCTGTCTCCCCCGGTTCTGCCAACCCAATGAAGATATCTTCTAAAATCCAGCACTCAACCACTGTAAACATAATCCATCCCAAATGTGAGATGAAATGTACTCTGGTTGGTGGGCTCTACAAGAATCATCAACTACTGACACTTATCCTTTCTTAATGGTTGTCCTTCTCAAATTTTGCAAAAACTGACAGAAATGCTCATGCCTAAACACCTACCACGCCTCGTCGATAGCGTCATGCATGCTATCATCGATGTGATACCATAAAATCTGAAAATAATTTATAATATCATGTTATTAGTAAAATAAATTTCTAAATAAATATTATTTATTTACGTACCAGCCAATGATTGAACATTTTATGCCACACATCAATAGGAATTTGTTCCCATGTGATCCATGGCTAAGAAAAATAGTTGTACAAGATAGCGCTCCCCTTTCCAACAACTACACAAGAAAAACTGTGAAAAAAGAACACATAATAAGACAATTAGTATATAAATAAATTAATGAAAGCAAACTAAAATACATAGGTTACCATACCTCTGCATGCATGGATCATAACCAGGACGTGGACGTCACTCGGGGATATGGTCAAGAATCATCAGTCGCACAAGACCACCCCTCTGCATACCCCCTGAACCACCAGTAGGTTGAGGGTCAGAAGATCCCAAATCATCCTCAACCAATGGTAGCCCAGCCTCCACCAACTCACAAAATAGATCAGGGTCCATCTAAAACAAAAAATGATTTTTATTAGTAGATAGTTGAAAATAACTATTACATATAGATATATATTATTTATGATTATAACCAACATTATTAGTTTCAATGTTCACCTTCTTCATCATCTTCATATATGATGACGTCAATGTCTTCATATTCATCATCAGCATCATCGATATCCATATGAATTTAAGTTTCATCGTATTTTCTTTTTCAAATTCATTTGTAACATCATTAACATCATTGTCACCATCAACCCTTAAGTTTGGGGTGTCATCATCGATATTCATGTCTCTTTATGAAAAATATGGTTTTTGAGTAGTCTCTTGAAAAAATTCAATTCCTTGTACTTCATCCAAACCACATTCAGTTTGAGTAAACATATTATCCAGAGATTTCATTTTTATTATTATCCACCAATCACTCAAGTCTCTTGAAGTAGCACAGTACTTTGCATAATATATTTTATGTGCTTGTTGGACCAGTAAAAATGATTCATTTACTGCAAGAAGACTTTTATATTTAATATCAATGATTTCATGAATCGGATGAACACGCAAGCCTATCTCAGTATCCAACCACTGATATTTAAACATTGTTATGTAATTTTTTCCTAGATAACATAGTTCAATGACTTCATCCTGCATGCCGTAAAAGTCAACATTAGATTCCCTATGATGTGATCCTCTCAAGAAAACTTCACTATTCATTGTTTTTTTGATTCCTCATATGAACGTGTATGAAATCGAAATCCATTCACCACATATGCATTATAAGATTTAACCATACTGGATGGTTGGTTTCTGAATATACAAAGTTGCTTATCAATTTTATCAGCATGTTGAGACACCTAAATTTTTTTAAAACAATTATCAATATAATAAATAATAAACTGAATAGATATATTAAACCATCATTAATTTATATTACCTGTTTTTGAAACCATTGTGAATTTTTTTTGTTGGTGTTCTTTAATAGCAGCTTTTGTAATTTGTGGAAGTTGTTTCATGATATGATTATCATATATCCTACATATAAAATAATCTTACTTACTGTAACATAAATTATAGAATAAGTGATAGAATCACTCATAGTACAAATGATGTCATTTTTTCACAGTTGAGGAGAACATTTGTATGAGCTATGTGATGTTCATCATCTGAAATCCATCGTTCATGACCTCCACCAAAGCCAAGATCTGGCTGATTAAAAATTTATAATTGATTTTCCATTTCATCATCAACATTCCCCTCATTCTGTCCCATTTAGTTTTTTTTAGGGATATTAAGATTCAAAATAATGAGAGTACAAAAAATAAATTTCCTATTGCAAATAAGCTTCAATAATAGATCCATAAATTGATGCTTTATTACATACTTTTTAATTCAATTTATTTATGAATCACTCAAATGGGTACATCCATTGAAACTATACCAGACCTCCATATTTAGATTCATGTGGAAAATGTAATATCAGACATTCCATTGAGTCAAAGAAATCCAGCGGGAAGATTTTTTGTAATTTACATATATTGACAACAACATCTTCTTCCAGTTTACTTATTGCATCATAGTATTTTTTCTCCACACAGATGTTTCGAAAAAAATATGATATGTTAGTTATCAAATCCTAAATCATAGAATTCAACAAACCTTTGAATTCAATTGGCACAAGTCTTTCCATTATAACATGACAATAATTACTTTTTTATCTGATAAAATGATAATTCATAACACACCTTCCCAAATTGGAATCATATCTATATGGAAGTCTCAAATCTGCAATCCACTAACAAAATAATATGTGACTATCTTTTGATAGTGTATAGTCATTTTTTGGCTTCATTAAACTCTATGATCTGACATTTTGAAACAGTACAAGTTCCGGTCATCTGCAAATTTGGGAATGATATAATCATGCCTTTACATTATATTTGGTCTTACCTAGTGTATCAAAAAATGTATACAATAAATTATCAAAATAGTTCTTCTCAATATGCATGACATCCAACATGTGGTGGACCAACAAATCAGACCAATATGGAAGATCCCAAAAAATGATCCATTTTACCAATTATTTTCTTTCTTAAAGCCATGAATTTTTTGTTGGTTTACTGTTGTCCCAAATGTGATGAAAGGTAATGAAAATACAACTGATTTTAACTATGTACCTGAGATCATTTTTGGAGGTTCACCCCTTTCAATTGTTCCTTTTTTGAAATTAGATTTGTTCATCCTAAAAGGATGATCGGTTGGAAGAAATCTATGATGACAATCAAAATAATAAGGTTTTTTTCATTGAATAGAATAAAGGCTTTGTTATCTTTCAGACAGTAAGGACATGATTTCAGACCATGTGTACTCCAGCCAAATAACATGCCATATGTCGGGAAGTCACTAATTGTCCACATCAATGTAGCTATTAATATGATATTTTGTTTTAGAGTGACATCATATGTACCCACACCATTACTCCATAATGAATTTAACTCATTGATCATTGGTTTCAATTAAAAATCCATATTTTTTTAGATGTCCTGTGATTAATAAGGTCAAAAAGATATAGGGATTCTTCATCAACATCCATGGTGGTAAATTTTATAGATTTATAAGGACATGACAACATTAATAATGACTACCATAAGAATCAAATGGATAGAAACCATCAGTAGAAGGACCCAATCACACGTTTCAAGCTTCTAAAGCGAAAGATGGATGCAGTCGGTCAAAATGTTTCGATGAATCACCATCCGATGGATGATTCAAGTTTTTATCAGTAGAAATCATGGTTTTGTGCCATGACATCATTGGAACTATGTTCTGAGATATAAATAAATTCCGCAACCTGGGTGCAAGGGTGAAATATCTCAACTGTTTTATAGGAATCGATCTAGATGTCCACAGTTGAGCTTCTTTATACGTCGATTGTCCACATGTGGGACAACTATCCAACGACTCATTTTCACCAGAATATAAGATGCAATCATTTTCACGCGCATGAATCTTCTGATAACTAAGGCCCTGATTACGAACCAACCTCTTGCTCTCATATTAATTTGTGGGCAACACATTTTCTTCAGGTTTCAGTGTTTTAACCACATGAAATATCTGATCAAAACAGTTATTTGACATTGCATTATCTGATTTAATAGCCATAAATTTTGCAACCGCATCTAATTTTCATATATTGCAACCAGGATATAATGCATCCTCAGCAGACCTTGACAACTCATAAAATTCAGATGGTTCCATCTTAAGAGTTAAATCAATATCATCCTAAGTTTCAGTTTGTTGAAAAGATGGACCTGCAACATCATGTAACAAATTTTGAAATCGTGATGGATCTGTATTGAAGTTATTAGTATCTTCTCTGGAACTGCATTCACTATGTTAATACCAAAAAAAATAATCTAGATGAAAACCAAACCGCAAGAGATGTCCTCCAACCCTGTCAAATGTGTCAAACGTTCCCAGAGCACATGTTTTACAAGGACCCATAATTATGCTTTCTGATTTTTTTTGGCTTTGATGATGCAAATGATAAGAAAGATTCAACACCCTCAATATATAAAGGATTTAAACAAGAACCGTTAGGATTTTTGTGATGATTTATCCAAGTTCGATCATCTAATAATGACTATTGTCAACTTCCTTGTTCCATATTTTTCTAAAAAATATAGAATCATTACTATTTTTGAATAATTTGAAATTAGAAAAACACTATTTAATACTATTTATGACTATTTATTAAAAATTATTACAATTTATTTCAAATTATTACTAATTATTACTAATTAGTACTAATGATTACTACTTATAACTATTTATTACTATTTATTACTAATTATTACTAATTACAACAAATTATTACTAATCATTACTAATTATTATAATGTATTACTAATTAAAACTAATTATTCCTAATTATTCATATTTTTTCCTATTCATTCCTAATTAGTACAAATTAGTACTAATTATTACTAATTATTAATATTAATTATTAATTATTACTATTTATTACTATTTATTTATATTTATTAATATTTATTACTATTGATTACTATTCATTATTTTTTATTACAAATTATTACTATCTATTACTATTTATTACTATTTATTACTGACTATTACTAATTATTACTAATTATTACTAATTATTACTAATTAATACTAATTAATACTATTTATTACTAATTGTTACTAATTATTCCTATTTATTACTATTTATTACTATTTAGTACTAATTATTAGTAATTATTAGTAATTATTACTATTTATCACTATTTATTTCTATTTATAACTATTTATTACTAATTATTACTAATTATTACTAATTATAACTAATTATTACTAATTATTACTTATTATTACTAATTATTACTAATTATTCCAAATTATTCTAAATTATTCCTAATTATTCGTAATTATTCTTATTTAATCGTATTTATTCTTATTTATTCCTATTTAGTACTAATTAGTACTAATTAGTACTAATTGTTACTATTTATTACTATTTATTAATAATTATTACTATTTATGACTATTTATTGTTATTTATTTCTATTTATTACTAATTATTACTAATTATTACTAATTATTAGTAATTATTACTAATTATTAGTAATTATTACTAATTATTATTAAATATTACTAGTTATTACTAATTTTTACTATTTGTTACTATTTGTTACTATTTGTTACTATTTCTTACTAATTATTACTAATTATTACTAATTATTAAAAATTATTATTATATATTACTATTTATAACTATTTTAACTATTTATTAATATTTATTAATATTTATTACTATTTATTACTAATTATTACTAATTATTACTATTTATTACTAATTATTACTAATTATTACTATTTATTACTATTTATTTCTATTTATTTCTATTTAATATTATTTATTACTATTTATTCGTATTTATTACTAATTATTACTAATTATTTCAATTTATTACAATTTATTACAATTTATTACTATTTATTACTATTTATTACTATTTATTACTAATTATTACTAATTATTACTAATTATTACTAATTATTACTAATTATTGCTATTTATTAGTATTTATTACTATTTTTTAGTATTTATTAATATTTATTAGTATTTATTAGTATTTATTAATATTTATTAATAATTATAACTAATTATAACTATTCATTGTTATTTCTTACTGTTTATTTCAATTTATTACTATTTATTACTAATTATTACTAATTATTTCTATTTATTAGTATTTATTACTATTTATTAGTATTTTTTAGTATTTAATATTATTTATTACTATTTATTAGTTTTTATTACTAATTATTAGTATTTATTACTAATTAATAGTATATTTTACTAATTATTAGTATTTGTTACTATTTATTCGTATTTATTTCTATTTATTAGTCTTTATTACAAATTATTAATATTTATTACTAATTTTTACTAATTAATATTATTTATTACTTATTGTAAATATTTATTACTATTTTTTTCTATTTTGTTCTAATTATTACAAGTTTGTGTTAATTAATATTAATTACTGCAAAATACAGCTACTAATTACTAATTACCGCTAATTATTTATATACATTACTAATTATCATTAATAATTATTAATTATTACTAATTACTAAGAATTAGTACTAATAATTTAATTTTATTATTATAAATAAATACAAATGACCAAACAATATAAATCTAACTTAATTACTACTAATCAACAATAATTAAAATTAATATAAAGAAATGAAATAAATACTAAATTAAGTGAAACTTAAATACCTTGAAACTTCATCTCTTATAATTGTAGGAGGCTTTAAAAATTCTTTGTAAAAAAAATTAACTCTAAAAAATTTTCATTCTAAAATGAGAGTTTAGAGAAGTAGATAAAGAAAGAATTCAGGAGAAGAGAAGAAAAAGCGGATGGCGGGTATATATAGGTTAGATTAGTTGCGACGAGACTATTTGGGATGGGAATCCCGTCGCAAATATCTTCGGCCGCATTAATTACGGTCGGCGGTTAAAAGGTTATTTGCGATGGGCCCTGTCGCATATAGTAACCCGCCGACACACTATTTTCGACGGGACAAAATCCCGTCAAAACTAGTTCTCACTGTCTCTCGGTATTTGCGATGGGCGGGGCCTACCCATCGCAAATACCCTTTCGCACGGTTTGGAGCGCAAACCGCGCCAATCCACACGTAAGTTTTTTGTGACGGAGTGCCTTTTCCCGTCACAAATAACCTCTTCGACAGACTATTTGTGACGAGATTTATTCCAGTCGCAAATAACCCGTCACAAAAAATGGTTTTTCCCGTAGTGCTATTGATGCATCAAGGGGCTATAATGGGCCCTTTCCATCACATACTAAGACCAATTCATTCTTTATATGAAAGGGGGTGAAACATAATCAACATATACATTCATATTGAAAATATTGTATTAAATTTTAGTAAGTTTCCACAACAATAAACATAATCACAAACCATCTAGTGTAATATGATGAATGATATCAAAATAGAACACCCACATTCAAACTGATCATAATAAATTCAATAAAAATTGGTAGATTGTATCATAATATATAAGCCTTAATTAATCATAAGATCCAGAAAAGGGTGTTGTCATAGATGAAAATACTCTAATAAAATCACTTTGAAATCCTTGAGAGATATACCACTTTACATTGAAATATTTTAGGCAAAAAACTACAATTTTTTTTTGAAACTAACCTTTTGAAATTTTAAATGATTTCTCAAGACAATAAGTCATCATGAATGTGGTGAAATCCGCTCATTCCATATATGATTTAAAAAACTCCATATAAATTTTGAAAAGAATAATTTAAAAGATTGTTTTTAAAAGAATGTGTGAGCGTTAAGAAAATGAATTTATTAAGTGTATTAGATGAAAATCCACATTAATGATATAGATATAAAAAATATGATAATTGAAATTTATTTCACACATAATCTTAGAATGACATAATCAATGGAGTAGAAGTTTAACCCATAGAATGAAAATTTGGTTATAAATTCCCTTACCACTTTGTAATCAGTCGAACCATGTGCCCCAGAAATTAATGATCATAAAATGAAACCTTGAATGACACAAATTTAAATATTTTAATGAAATTATATATAAGAGTTCATTATGTACACCACACAAATTAAATAAGTTAGAATAAGGAATACATCTTACAGAAGTAAAAGCGAGATAAGAAACTCTTACCTTATGTTCGAACACATTATGCACTGGTACTTAATGTCCTGTATAATCAAATTATGTTCATTAATTACTTAATTTAGAACCTATTAAACATATATTTGTTTTGTTATAATTTTATTTCATTCATTTATATCTATTTTTATGAGTTATAATGTCAAATTTCATTGTTCTGGGAGCGTTCATTTTATGGTTTTGTGGTCGGTTCACTTGAGTATAAATATGGGTGTTCTTTTTAAATAGGAATAACTTAAAAAAATGTGAAATTATTTAGTATTAATCAACTTTTAGAAATTAAAATTGTTTCATATATCATTTTGGTACATGTCATGAGGATTATTCATTAGATAAAACATTGATTAAAATTTCTTTATTTATTTTGGTGATTTTTACAACCATTATAACATGTGTAATTTAATTTAATATTATGTTTATATATTTGTTCTATAACATGATATAATTTATAATATGAATATTTAATAATTATTTAACCATAGTAATGGTTTTATGACCATCCTTTAAGGCCGTAAAGGTAAATGAAAACACATCGTCCATGATAGTGGTGAATCGACACATTAAAGTCGATGTTTTCATTTTTCAAATAAAAGGAGAGAAGAAGGGATTTGATGATGGATAATCCATTATCAAAAAAATTAATTATATTTATGATAATTTAATTACCATGTCACTTTTTATTGGGTAGATGAGGATAGGATAAGAAAATAAATCAAATTAAATGAGAATGAAAGAGGATTTTACCCCTTGAATATTGTCTCCTTGGGAACCTCCATAAGACACTTGGATTTGGTCTTTTGGTATGACCAGTAGGTCTTGGAAATGAGTAAGAGGATTGGGAAGTAAATTGGGTATAATATATACAATCTTCAAGGCATATATGGTGTGAGGACAAGAGTTGGCGAGGGTTGGTATTCATAGGGGAGGAGAGGGGATTTTTATTTTATTTTATTCATTTATTCATTATTTTTACTCAATACTATTAATAGGGTTAATTCATGTGACTAGGTATAGTAACTAGTGCATGTGAGTTTTAAATAATGGGTTCTTACACCACAAATGTCAAAAAAAAAATCATGTATTTAACTTATAATGTTAAATACTGTAAATTACTATATTTCACTATTCATAAAAATCAACTATTTTAGAAAAAATACCAAAAATTCACCTGAAAAATTTATCAATGTGTTTATTTCAAAAATATACTTGATTTTATGAAAATAATTTTTTAAACACAATAAATTTAATAAATTGATCATTTATTCGAAGAATACTAATTTTAATATTATAATTTATTTGACGAAACTTTGGAAAATTAATAATGCTTTCAAAAAATTATCTTATAATTATGATGAAAAATATATATTAATTTATGATTCTATTTTATGAAAATAAATATTATTTAAAATAATTATATTCATTATAAAATTGTAAATAAATATTTACTTTTCACAAAAATATCAACACATAATTTATCATTTTTAAAACATTTATTTACTTATTCCAAGATATAAATATATCGTATTTTCATTTATGAGACACATAAATTTTATTTATACATTTATATGTCAGGTTATTATTCTAATTTATAGAATAATATTCATAATGGTCACATTACTATTCCAATAGTCATCTTAATATTTAATAGTATATCACAATTTTTTTAATCTTCGTGTTGCATGAAATGTAATTGAATTTATTTAAAACGTACATACCGTAAAATATTTGGGTTCTATAGGAAAATAGTTATTAAAACAAATTTCACTAACTTAAACATTATATATTATGTATATATGACACAACCTGAGGGGTTTGTAGATCTAGGAAATGCCAATAATATATATAAATTATAGAAGTCCATTTATGGGATAAGGTAGACATCAAGGATGTGGAACATTTAATTCTAGGAAGTTTTAATGGATTTTTGTTTCACATAGAATGAATGTGAGACATGTGTTTAAAATAGGAATAGTGGGAATTTGATCATATTCCTTATAATATATGTTGATGATATATTACTTATTGTAAACAATATACCAGAATTATAATCGGTTAAGGATCGATTAAACAAGTGCTTCTCCATGAAAGACTTAGGTGAAGACATATATATCCTTAGAATCAACATCATTCTTGTTATCTCCAAAAGTATTCTTGGACTATGTTAAAGTGATTACATTTACCAGATACTAAATATATTTACTATAATACATCCCAATAGGGGATTGGATCCAATGTCACATGGTATGCATCTCTCTACGAAAATGTGCCATCGAACCTAAAAAGAGAGAGAGAGAATGAGTAAGAACCTATACACATTTATGATAGGATCTATCATGTATTCTAGGTTATGTACTCGGCTGGATGTTTCCTATTATTCAATAATGGTGGGTAAACATCTATATGATCGAGGAGAAAAACATTGGTATGTTATTAAGGATATCCTTATGTATCTAAATAATATTAAGGATATGTCACTTATATATATAAGAGATGAAAAACTAGTCATTAGAAGATAATACAATTTTACTTTCCAAATAGATCAGAATTATTTAAAGTCATAATTAGGATATTTATGTAGTCTCAATGGAGAAGTGGTGAGTTAGAAGAGTTCAAAGTTGCTTATTTTCATCGATTCTACAATAGAGCCCAAATATATAGTGGATTTTGATGCCGCCAAAGAATAGTTTGGATTCAAATATTTGTCTAAAAGGGTTAAATGGTACCTGACACTAAAGATATCAACACATTGTATTGTGATATTATTGCAGCGGTGGCTCTCATAATGGAGATAAGGTCAAATCAACTAATGACGAACATACAAAAAAAAATCACCTCTTGAGGGATTTCCCTCAAAAGGGTGATGTAAGTCTGAGTAGAGTTTCCATAGAATAAAATTTGATGCACTAGTGCATAAAATTTTTTTTACGGTGGTTATTTTTTATTTTTTACATTGGATTTTGGCCGACGTCATTACAGGAGACGTTATAGACAATGTTTTTTACGTCGGTTAGTTTACGACCGATGTAAAAAAACAAATCCGAAGCGTTTTTCACGCCGGTTGATAAAAACCCGATGTGGAAAATGCTTCAGAGTCATAGTTTATTACACCAATTATTTAATAACCTATGTGGTATATACTCTTTCATGTCGGTTATTATATAAATGACGCCATAAATCTATCCTATGAAGTGTTTATCACATCGATTAATTTCATGACCGACATAATAAACTAATCTGCCAAGCGGTTTCCAATTTCGGTTAAATAATAACCGACGTGAAAACATATCTACTACAACGGTTATAAAATAACCAACATCAAAAACTATTCATTTCCATTTATTACGTAAGATATGAAATAAACGATGTAAAAACCATTTCCCATGCATTTATTACGACAGTTTTCAAATAAACGATGTTAAAATTAATCCCAATTCATTCTTTTACATTAGTTATAAAATATCCTATGTAAAAAACATTTTTGTAAATAAAACCAATCAACCACTGCTATGCCCAGCCAAAAGACCTGAAATAGACCAAAAACATAACAAAAACATACCATAAACAGACCAAAATAGACCAGACCCCCCCACTGGACAACCCCCAACACCGATCAACCACTACTATTCCATGCCAAAAGATCTGAAACAGGCCGAAAAATACCAAAAACAGACCAAAACCCGTCCAAAAATAGATTAGAACCCCCCCTCCCCCCCAATGTATAACCCCCACCACATCCCTGTACACCCTCCACCAAATTGGACACCCCCAGACCAAAAACAGACCATAACCCGACCAGAACCCCGCACCCCACTGGACAACCTCCACCACACCCCTGGACACCCCCACACCCCTGGATTTCACCCACCCCCTGGATAGCCCCCCACACCCATGGACAACCCCCACCCTCCTGGACACGCCCACCCCCTGGACAACACTCCCACACCCCTGGACAGCCCTCCCACACCCCTAAAACCCTCACCCTCCTGGAAACCCCCACCCCACTAGACAACACTCCACTGGATAGCCCTCCCACACCCCTAGAAACCCCCACCCAAACTGAACTGCCCTGTACACCCCTGGACACCCCTGGACATCCCCCCGCTTGCCTAGACATCCCTCCCACCCTCCTGGACACCCTCCCCCCCTCCAACCCCATTGGACTACCCCCACAACACCCCCGAACACCCCCACCTCACTGGACAACCCCAGACCAAAAACTGACCAAAACCCGACCAAAACCAGACTAGAACCCCCCACCCCATTGGAAATCCCCCACCACACCCCTGGACACCCACACACCCCTAGACAACCCCCATCCCTAGATATCCCACCACACCACTAGACAAACCCCACCCTCCTGGACACCCCCACCCCTTGAACAACACTCCCACACCCCTGGACATCCCTCCCACACCCCTAGAAACCCACACCCTCCTAGCACCCACCCCACTAGACAACACCCCCCTGGACAACCCTCCAACTCCCCTAGAACCCTCCCACTGGACTGCCCCCCCCCACACCCCTGGACACCCCTGGATATCTCCCCACTCGCCTTGACGTCTCTCCAACCCTCCTGGACACCCTCCCACCCTCCCACCCCACTGGAAATCCCCCACCATACCCCTGGACACCCTAGACCAAAAAAAGACCAAAACCCAACCAAAACAAGACCATAACCCCCCACCCCAATGGACAGCCCCCCCACACCCATGGAAACCAGCACTCCCCTGGACTGCCCCACTCCCTGGATAGCCCCTGGATAGCTGGTGTTGGGAGAGGAGGCGCCACCAACCCTCAGGGGGGATGAACATCATTGGAAGGTACTCATCGCTCTCAAATGTGAAGCTTGAGCTCTCAAAATGTTTCACCAATGCTTTCTTACCCTGTAGACAACATTCATTCTATCACTTTGATGCCAGTAAAATTGGGGGGAAATGAAATCATGTGTGACTAAAATACCTGGATCATTGCAGTGGAAATCTCCTGAATCATGCGGGACTAGAAATGATGATCCCAATGCTACCCATGAGACACCTGAAATGACATTAACAAAAATCCCAGTGGTGGGAAGAGGGTGCCAGTTCCGTTGGTGGAGAGGGATACAGACAAGATGACTACGATGATCCGAAATATACCCAACAAGTACATGTATGTGACTATTTAGTTTCCCAAATTAGATGATTGAACAATTATAGGGCTATTTGTGTGTTTTTTGGAGATAGATGAGATATTATGGTAATGTTCCTGGACCAACATTGCATGGAGGAGACCAAAAAAACACACAAACAGTCCTATATTTGTTCAATCATCTAATTTGGGAAACTAAACAGTCACTTACGTGTACTTGTTGGGTATATTTTGTATCATCACAGTCATATTCTCTGCATCCCTCTCTACCAACAGGACTGAAGCCCTCTTCCCACCACCGGGCTTTTTGATAACCTCATTTCATGCATCTCATGGGCAACATTGGGAGCATCATTTCTAGTCCCACAAGAGCCTGGATATTTCCACTGCCAAGATCCAGGTAATTTAATCACACATGATGGAATTTCCCCTGGTTATACTAGCATCAAAGTGATAGAATTAATTATTTTTATAGGGGAAGAAATAATTTGTGAAACATTTTGAGAGCTCATGCTTTTCATGTGAGAGTGATGAGTACCTTCTAGCGGCGTTCAGCCCCCCGAGGGATGGGGGCACCTCCTCTCCCACCCCCTGGACTTCCCCCCCCCCATACCCATAGACACCCTGGACACCCCCACCCCACAGGATAGCCCACCCACACCCTTGGAAACCCCCTCACTACACATGATACCCCCACACCCCAGGACAACCCCAGGACAACCCCCACTCCCCTAGACAACCCTCCCACCCTCCTGTAAATGCTCCCACCCCCTGAACTGCCCCCTCCCCCACTTTCATGGACACCCAGGACACCCCCACCCCACCGGACATCCCTCCCACTCCCGTGGATACCCCCACCCCACTGGACACACCCCCAAACCTCTGGGCACCCCATGGATATCCCCCACTCCCTTGGACAGCCCTCCAACCCTCCTAGAAATCCTCCCTCCCCTAGACTTCCCCCCACTCTCATAGACACCTAGGACACCCCCACCCCACCAAACTGCCCTCCCAAACCCATGGATACCCCCACCCAACTAGACAACCCCCACCCCCTTGGAACCCCTCCCCCCAAACCAAAATCCATACCAGAAAAACCATCATAAGTAGACCAAAACAAAAAGTAGAGAAAAATTAAACATTCACATATATAGCATTCGAAACATATAATGTCAACTTAAAAAAACTAAATCCGACCTAAATGACTACCAAATACACAATTACAATGATGATATTCAAAATTAAATTTTACACTACAAACAAATAAAATTCAATCAAAACTATAAAATAGTTTGGCCATTCCACTTGTAAGTGTTTTACATCTTGAGCACTATAAGGTTGAGGGTCATAAAATAGCTATAAATTAAAAGGATAATAATTAATGTGTATAATGAATAAATAAAATAAAATATTATGAAAAAGTTTAAAAGGAAATCTTACTAGGTCAAAGTTCACAACTTTTCTAGTTGTTATTATTTCATACATATATCTTAACATATAATATCAGCATTCTATGATGCCTTATTGTTCAGGAAAATTCTGTTTCAATGAGTGTAAATTCAATATATTATTTTTATGTAATAAATAAAAAAGAACAAATTATAAATGGATATTTACCTTTATATTTACATATTTGATCTTCACACTCCTTTTCTTTGTGTTTTCTCGAAAGTAGACCCATCCCATATTAGAAAATAATACGAATGGGATAAATTTAAAATTCATTATAATATATAAAACTATTGAAAAATTGAAAATTACTTTTCCAACATTTTCTTAAAACTTTCCCGTACATCGCCATGGATAGTGAATATCCAATAAAGTGTTTTATCCCTTGGGGAAAACACCTAACATCCAAAGATCACTGATAAAAGAAAATTTAAGGTTAGTGGTTTTTTATGTTAAAAGATAATGAACTCTTTGAGAGAGATGTTTTTCATACCTCTCACAAAAATGCATCATCCAATATTGTGGGACTATATTCTGTTCAAATATTTCAGCAATATAAAGTATTCTTTGTTCCTCATCCAATGCATGTGCTTCATAGAAAATAAAATGTAGGTCCATGAATCCATATAAATATATCCTATCATTCTTATAAAAAATGTTATAAATATACCTACTACAAAACATAAATAAGTATACATTTTAAAAAAATATAATGCATAGAAAATGTGTTAAGACTTACATGGAAAAAATTTCCACCACATTGATACCAAACTTATCTCTAGTAACATGCTCCATGATATCAGTTTTCACAATCCCCATAGTTTTTGCACATCCAAAAACATGAGCTTCCATTGGAAACTCATAATGATCCACCAAAAAATTTGAATATCTTGACAATCTGTCAAGAGTACAAGAATTTGTATCTGATGTCATCGCCATTTGTCTTTGTTGTTGCCTATACAATATTTATTTACCATTGAAGTATTCCTGTAAAAAAATAGAAAAATATATCAGTTTTCAAATGATAAAACAAATTTAATAAAAAATATAAGATATAACATACATTCCTCTATGGTAATGAGTCATAGAAGACTAGATGGACAAATTAAAAAATGGTTGATACTTTGTCCAGCTATCGTCACCTCATCTGTAATTAATGGTAATCGAGCTGATCTATCTATAATATCCTGTATAGTGACCCTATGATTCTCTACCTCTAATTGTTGATGATGAACTATATCTCCTATACAATATACCATCCCATATGTAACTATATTATGTTTAGGATCATCAACATACAACTCGCAATATGTAGGAAGTTGCGGCAGAGAAGTAGGATAAAAAATGGGGTCTGTAGGCTGAGGTGGGGGAGTGAGAGCTATTGGTGGAGGTGGAGGATAAATAATGGGGTCTACAGGGGAAGGTGGAGAAGTGGGAGCTATAGTCTGAAATTTTCTTTGCATGTCTGTAAACATAGACTGTACCGACACTCTAATCTTTTCCTCCATCATCGCATTAATATTTTGAACTTCAGCCTCCAAGGATTTTATTTTTTTATAAACACCCTCAATGTAAAAAGTTGAAGAATGTGGCAACAATTTTCTTACCGATACACCTGTAATATATCCTCTTACACGACCAGGATGTTCGGGCTTTCCCAATGTTGCAGATAAAATATATTTCCTCCCAGTAGCTGTAAATACCCAATGTGAGCTCTCCTCCTCAAGAGAATCCTATTTTAATTAATTGAACATTTCTATAATGATTGAAATTATATGAAGAATATAGTTAACATAAATAATTAAAATAGATATCTTACAATCCTCTCAACTACGATTCTCGAATATTTCAAAAGATATTTCCCTTTTTCCCATATGAGCTCCCTTTCTTTTTTCATGTCTAGATAGAGGGGAGGAGGGGCCACCACTCTAGAGATTGAAGACTCAGTTCTTAGTTTTTTGTAAATTTTCAGCCATAATTTGTTCTTCCAATAATGTATACCCTCCCCGAGATAAACCATTAGGGTATACATTTTTAGATTGGATCTTTTGATGAGATTTCCTTGTTATCTGTAAATTAAGAATAAGAAATAATTAACAAAACATTAATAATATCAGTTATATAAAAAGCTTATAAAAGTTTACATTTCCCTTACCAAAAATGAATATTTTCTTATACTTTCAACAAACTGTCTGCATGTATCGTCATCTATGAAAGGATATATATGACATGAATTGTCATGACTCCTATGACCAAAAATGAAATCAGATGAGAAGGTTGATTTGAAATCCCTCCATCTCCTGGCAGCCATTTGATAATCATTTCTTCATAACTCCTCCAATTTCAGGAATATCAAATGTCATTTGATAAATAAGTGGTTAAACATATTATGTATACTATAAACATTTAATGAATATGCAAACAATAGAAAAATATTATACCAAAATCGTCTCCCACAACTGAGAGATTATTGCTTTGTCTACACTTCTCCAGTCATCATACAAAATGATTACTTTGCTCTTACCCTGAGTTGATACAAAACTCTTAAAATCTTTTGCATTTGGACCTCTAGGAATATCATCTTCATCAAACTCAACGACTATCCTCTGATCCTATGTATGGGAAAGTGATAATTTTGGTAAATGTGTGCACCCATGTTTACCAACTCTTTAACTCTTTGTCGTAATGGGAGCACATGAGGAAGATTGGGGAACATAAAGAGGAGCATGTGAATGTTCCTCCCAAGAGGTATGAACAATATGATCATCTCCAGAATCATGTGGTTGATCTACTTATTGATCTTTCACTATCCATCAAATCAAAAAAACATTATTTCACCAATATACAAATTCAAATATTAAAATACTAATGTAAACATAAAATAGAAAATTGTACTAAGTTACATAATAGTAAACAAGGTTAATATGGTAAGAATGTTAAACAATGGTAAATATGGTAAAGATGGAAAATGTAATAAACATGGTAAACCTGGTAAAAATGGTTAACATGATAAAGTAATTGTCATTGAACACAAATAATAGATATATAATTTATGTAATGGTAAACATGATTAAGTTAACTAAAAAAATTAAAACAAATGAAAACATATACTTATTTGTTTTAATACAAGTTTTAATAAAGAAAAAACAAACAATATATAACATTTTATGAAAATAATAAATGTAAACAAGAAATAAACAAATGTTACCTATAATTTTAGGAATGTACAAACAGATTGTTTTCCCAAATTCCTTAATTGTGATTGTTTCTTATGGCACAAACCATGTCTTCAACATGAACATCATTATGTTCTGTTAATCTTTCCATGGAAGTGGGGATCTCACATAAATCAACATCTTCATCAAGTTCATCCTCACCAACATATTATTTTTTCCCTTGTAAAACAATATCCCACTACATATTTGATTGATCTAATACATATAAAATTTGTTTTGCATGTGTTTCCATTATACAAGTAAGCTATGTCTTCGAGTCTATTAATATTAACAACTATCATTCCAAATTCATCATGTCTGACACTATTGTTACTGATAATCCATTTATAGTTAAAAATAGGAACATTAATTTTAATGTAATAAACCTCCCATATTTCTTCAATCACCCCATAATATACACTTGATGCAAAAATTGTGTTATTTTATTTAGCACTAAAAAAAATGCATTGCTTCTGCAAAATCCAATACACTACTATTCTGAACTAAACATCTGTTGTCCTGAGCTTTCGTATGAAATGTATAGCCATTAATGTCATAATCGGACCATGTTATCACACTTAAACATGGACCACCCACAACACATTTTAATGTATTTGATACATCTGATCTACCAAGCAAGGTCTTTTTAAACCATGAAAAAAATGTTTTTATGTGCTCATTAAAAATCCACATTTCTTTATCCTTTGGATTACAATGTTTCAAATCAGTAACATGAAATGTGATATATAGTTGAGCATCAGCTATGTTATTCAAGATTTATAATTCTAACTTCATTATCTATACATCTCACAATGATTTGAATTTTAAGACACGAATCCCCTTTCCCTCATTATTAACTCATTAATAGAGAGATGTAGGTGAACTTATGTGCTGCACCATAGCCAAGTAGCTCGTACAAAACTCTGCAACCTCCTTAGAAATATACTTTTCAATAATGGAGGATTTTGGTCAATATGGATTCTTAACATACCCCTTCGATATTTTCATATAACTTTTAAAAGGATACATCCAACAAAGATATGTAGGCCCATAGAGCATTATTTCTCGAACCAGATGAATCATTAAATGCACCATTATATCAAAAAAAAGATGGAGGAAAATACATTTCCAAGTGACAGAGTATACAAATTACATCCTTTTCCAAAATTTTCAAAGATTTCACCTCAATCACCGTATTACAAATTTAATAGAAAAAATAACACAACTTCATTATAGTATTTCTGACATGGATGGTAAATATTCCACGAAATACAACTGGTAGAAGTTGTTTCATCATGACGTGAAAATCATGAGATTTCATACCTATCATCTTCAAGTCCATCAATGAGGCAAAAATTTTTACATTTGAAGAATAACCTTGAGGCACTTTGATATAAGGAAGACACTGGAAAAAGATAATTTTCTCTCTCTTGGATAATTTATGACAAGCTAAGGGAATAAATTTTCATCTTTCAGTAGGAGTGGGAGATAACTCCAATTGTATTCACATTGATAGTAAATTTAATATGGCATTCAACCCATCCGTTTTCTTTCCTTTAATATCTAACAATGTTCCAATAAAACTATAACATATATTCTTCTCCAAGTACATGACATCAATATTATGTTTAACTTCATGATATCTCTAATATGGTAGCTCAAACAATATTGACCTTTTCTTCAAAATATGTCAATCATTACAAGATTTCTGTGTCTTTCCCAATGTCACATCAAGGTTTTCCACCATCTCAAAATATATATTAGGGGACAAAGGTTTTGGAGAAATATCAATTTCTTGTGAGTCATTGAATGCCTTTTTTAGTCTTCTATAAGATTGATCCATAGGAAAAATCTTTCGATGAACCATGTACACTATTTTCCTCCCATGATGAAATTTACAATAGGAAGTCTGTTGTTCGCAAATTGGACATGATTTATGCCCTTTACCACTATATTCCGACAAATTTCCATATGCTAGGAAGTCATTTATAGTGAACATAAGCACTGCATGCAGTTGAAAATATTCCATTTTATAATAATCATATACCCTAATACCATCCTCCCATAAAAGATTCAAATTATCAATCAATGGTGATTAGAAAACATCAATATCATTGGCGGGTTTCTTTGGACAAGAGATCATTATACTCAACATGAAATATTTGCGCTTCATACAAAATTTAGGAGAGATGTTGTAAATTACCAATAAGATAGGCCATGATCTATGTGTGCTACTGAGGGTTCGGTATGGATTCATTCCATCTATGCACAATCCTAGTCTAATATTTCTAATTTCATTTCCAAATGTAGGATATTGCTCAAAATGTTTCTTCCATTGTGGAGAATTAGCTGGATGTTGTATTTTTCCATCACATCTCTCCTCATTAGTATACTATCTTAAACTTTTTTCATTATGTGAATTAGAAAATAAACTTTTGAAAAGATGGATTATAGGAAGATACAAAAATACCTTGGAAGAGATCATTGTAATCTCTACATCAGCCTGTGATTTTTCATTCAACTTATACCATGATGTCCCAGATTTAGGACACTCTGATAGAAATTCATATTACTTCCTATATATCATACAGTCATTTGGACAGGCATGTATTTTCATGTATTCCAATCCCATCAGGCATAATATTTTCTTGTCCTTATAATATGAATATGGAAGATCATTATCTTTTGTAAGAATGAATTTCATCAATTGTAGAAGCTTTGTAAATCTTCTGTCAATCCATCAATGTTTTTCAATCAGGTTAATCCATATTAACACTTCCAACAAAACCATAAAATTTGTACAACCAGGATACAATAGTTTTTCAGCATCACCATATATATGTACAACTATTTAATCTATCTCAATTTGTTATGCTGCAAAATAGGGAATCATTTCTTCAATTCCTTCAGAGTTACCAACTTGCAAATCATTATCATCTGCTGATCTGACATTCTGTCCAGTTTCACCATGCCAAATCCATGGTCTGTAACATAGATTAAGGCCATGAAAAATCATATGATCTTTTATCTCTCCACTTTTCAAGTTATTCATATTAAAAAAATTTAGGCATGGACAAAAAAAATGTCACTACTGGGAATATTTCGGTTAGAAAATTCCAAAAAGGCATCAATACCTTCCACATATTCATTACTCATTCAATGTGCCGTAATCCAAATTTGAATCATTATAACCTATAAAAAAATCAAAATTATACATCTTTTTAAGATAAGACAAAAATATGTTTATATGAAAAATATCATAATTTGAATGTAAAAGAATTTTGAAATATAAAAAAAATCTATGTGTATTTAAAAAAATGCTTGAAAATGATTTTAAAAATAAAATATAGTTAGATATAACCATTTTAAATTCATCTTGGATCCTTTCTTATTAAGGTTCACAATGAGTACATCCTGGTGCTACTGGATACCAAATTCACCCTTCCGTAGAAAAGAAATATGAAGTATAAATATTAAAATATGTATATATTCACTACTGAAAATTACACAGATCCTAACGATTTGAAACCTCTTGACATCCCCCACCCCTCTGGACACCCCACCCCCTGGACTGTACCCCCACCCCATTGGACACCACCTCCTACCCCTAGACATCCAAACCCCCTTTGACAACACCCCACCCCCTTGGAAATCACCCCCACCCCCTTGGACACCACCCCCACCCCCTGGACACCACCCCTACCCCCTGGACAGTCCCCACCCTTCTAGACAGCCCCCATCCCCTTGACACCCCCTACCCCCTTGGACATCCCACTCACCTCCCTGGACATCACCACCACCCCCTAGACACCCCTATCCCCTTGGACAGCCCCTCACCCCGTGGACACCCCCACCCCCTTGGACACCCCAACCCCCTTGGACAGCCCCCAAACCCCACCAGACACCACCCCACCCCCTTTGGCATACCCCACACCCCCTTGGACACCCCCAACCCCCTTGGACTACCCCCACACCCCCTTGGACACCACCCCCACCCCCTTTGACACCCCTGGACACCCCCACCCCTTGGACACCACCCCCACCTCCTTGGACACCCCCCTGGACACCAACACCCCCTTGGATAGCCCCACACCCTAGACACCACCCCCACCCACATGCACACCCTTGGACACCACCACCCCCTTGGACAGCCCCCCACCCCTCTAGATATCCCCCACCCCTCTAGACAACCCCCACCCCCTTGGACACCCCCACCCCTCATGGACACTACCCCCACACCTCCTGGACACCACCCCTACCTCTTGCCTCCTTAGACACCCCTAGACCCCCCAACCCTCTAGAAAACCACCCCACCCAGACAGCCCCCAAACCATCTAGAGAGGCCCCCACCCCCTTGGACTGACCCGCCCCTAGGACAACCCCCACCCCCTTCGACACCCGCACCCACTTGGACCCCCACCTCCATGGACACCCTGGACACCACCCTAATCCTCTGGAAAGCCCCTGGAACCCTCTGGAAAACCCGCACCCCTCTGGATAGTCCCCACCCCACTGGACAGCCCCCACCCCTCTAGACAGCCCCACCCCCTTGGACATCCCACTCACCTCCCTGAACACCACCCCACCCCCTGGAAACCCCTATCCCCTTGGACAGCCCCCTCAGCCCATGGACACCCCCAACCCCCTTGGACACCCCAGCCCCCTTGGACAACCCCCCACACCCCGCTGGACCCCACTCCCAAACCCTTTGACATCCCCACACCCCATTGGACACCCCACCCCCCATTGGACAGCCCCCACCCCATTTTAAACCACTTATACGTGCAAAAACACATGATGGAACAAACTAAAACCATAAAATTTCATGATATCACTTCCATAGGTTTATTTTACCAGATTAAAATTTAGCATGGTATAAATGAACACTATGAAACATACCATGATAGAAAGAACAAAGAAAAATAACATCTCTAAAAATTAATTTAGGGCATCGTGGAAAATAAAAACTAAAAATGAGTCGTGTCAGGATTACTTGAGTGTTTCGAGTCGACCTGATAGATCTGAGGATAATAAATATGAAGAATAAAGTTGAAAAAACGAGGCTGGAGGGCACGAATTCAATGAATATTTTTTAGGTTTTTCTCGCGATACAGACGAGTCATAGGTCGCCCGATCGAAGAAAACAGAATGAATGAATACGAGTTGTGATAAATAATTTAAAAGATTTATCACATTGGTTATTTAATAACTGATGTGGTAAACTATTTTTCTAATGTTTATAATGTCAGTTATTTAATAACTGATGTAGAAAACAATTTATCACGTCGTTTATAAAATAACGGACATGAAAAAAATCACTTTATCACGTTGGTTATTTTGATAACCGATGTGATAAATTTATGAGCTTTCCTTTATCAAATAATTTATTTTATAACCAAAGTGATAAAGTGCGCCAAATTCAATTTTCACGTCGGTTATACAATAACCGACCTAAAAAAGCTAATCTCTGTATATTTTACGTCAGTTATAAAACAACCGATACAAAAAAAGGATCTTGATTGATATATCACGTCGGTTATAGAATAACCGACGTGATATAAAGATTATTAAAGCCTTGTACATCGGTTATATAGAACCGACGTGAAAAATGCCGACGTGTTAAACGTTTTTCCCACTAGTTTCAGATCCCATGAATAAATCCTTATCTTTTAATAAACATCAACATCATGTGAGATATATAAGAATAAAGGTTGTTATTAATTGGCTCTAGTGTAAGTGAGAGTCTATTAGAGTTGTCTCACTCGAACCGACTTCTATGTCAATTCAGATTACTTGTATTCAGTAATTTATAATATTAATAATATTTGAGATATATAAGAATAAAGGTTTTTAATGAACCTTAAACATTAATATTAATATTAATTCATATCATGAGACATGTACATTGATGTATTGATGAAAACCATGATGACATATTCTCATAATGAAGTAGCATACATTGGGTTCATCACAACAGACATTGTGTTCACGAATAAGGTGAGAAAGGATTTATCCCAACTATTATTCAATGAATGTTGATATTTCATATCCTTTGATGGGAATTGAATTGGATGATTAAATCTATAGTTGTGGAAGTGTTATCATCATGTTATTCATTGAATTTCAAAGAAGTATACGTCAAAAATATAGGTTGATAACACTAATATGCAACCATCATTATTAGATATACTAGGATAAATTAATTATATTACATACTGTACATTCATAAGAGGTTACATGTCATTGTGACATGAGCTTTTTTCTCATTCAGATCCTTGAAATATTGATAGATTTTGACCATGTACTTTAGGAAATGTAGTCTAATTCCACTGATAAGGGGGCCTAAAGGTTCACACACTAAGTGTATTCAAAACCTCAATTAATTTCCATATGAATTTAACATGTTGGCAAAATATTATTCCCATACATCAGTTTATAATTATTCATGTTTGTTGGATATAAAATTTCAATCTCTAATTATTTTAGAGAATATATATGTGATTTGAATATTTAAAAATTATTTATCCACCATGTAATTATTTATTTAATTACAAGAATATAAATTATGAATTTATTATATTTTATTTAAAAGGTAACAAAATATTTGATTATTTAGTTATGTGAATATCTGAAAAATAATTATTTACTAATTTAGTGAATATAATATTTATATATTTATTAGTGAATAATGTATAGATATTTATTTAATTGAATAAATAGTTTTTATTTTAGGATCGATAAATATTTAGGATAATTGGAGGATTGGGTTTTATGGGTTAGCGAGAAATGTTGTATTTAAATATCATTTGAATATATATTAATATATTTATTCAAGAAAATAATATTTATCTGTAACTATGAGTTAAGAACATGTCAAATAAATAATAATAATAATAATATTATTTAGACATGAGGTTTCCCAAGGATTAAGTAAATAATACGGGCCCTTGCACAATTAATTATTTTTTAACCATAGCACTATATATAACTAATTATGACATTTTGTGAAAGCCCTATCATCATTCCATAATTGTATAAAAAGAAAGATAGAGATAATCATCTCAATCACTAGACATATCTTTCCTTATAACACTCTAAATAATGTAGTGATATTATCTTCCTCCACTGGAATGAATTCTTCTTATCTTTAAGGATTTAGTTACACTCAACATAGATCATTGAATGTGTTATATTTTTCCGCACTCGCACCATGGTAATTCTTTGGAAGCGATTGGTGGTTCATAAAGCATGATTGGATCACTTCTAATGGGAATATATTATTTTCTCCTCTAATGAAATAATTGTATGACAAGAATGGTAATTCGATTCATTTATGAAGAAAGTTCTTGGATTAATATGTCAAAAAATTTTCCATTAAATTCTCTGGTACATGAAATTATTTATCATGTTCATCATGGATTAATCGTTCATTACAAAAAAATAGGTGTTCGTCAAACCATCATCATCACTTACAGTGTTCCTGACACATTAAGTTTGATAAAAAATATTCATTCAGTAGTTATTCAAATGAATATATATGTGTGATAAATATTTAATTAATATTTATCTATTAGGTAATTATTATTTTTATTTATTTGAATACATAATGTTTATTTATTCAAGTTTATTCATAAGGTACTGAAATATTTATTTCATAATTTGTGTGAATGTTTAATAAATAAGTATTCATTAATTCGATAGATATCATAATTATATATTTATTTTAAAATAATTCAATGATATTTATATATTGAAATAAATGTTCATTATTCAAGGCTTGGTAAATATTATAGATGATTTGTAGACTGGACTTGATGGTCTGATAATAATTTTCATATTAAATATTATTTGAATAAATAATAATTCTTTATGCATGAAGATAATATTTATTTTATCTGTGAGTTTAACAAATTACAAGTCTATAATAAAAATATATTCTTATTTATACTTGGGGTTCATTTGGTATTTGGAAATAATAAGATCCTTGCAAAATTATTATTTTCAAACACTAGAATTATTTAAACACAGTTATGAAATTATCAAAACCCCTAGTCACATTTTATCATTGGGCACAATGGGTTCTAGGGAGGATTCACTCAAGACCTAGAAATGTATTCCCTAAAATTCTCAAAATAAGGTAGATCTATTCTAATACTCCACTGAAGACTAGAGTGAATCCTTCTCCCCTTGAAGGATTAACTTGTGATAAACAACTATCATTTCAAGTGTTAGATTCATCTGTGCTAGAACTGATATGATTCTGCAAAAAATAGGATATTTTTGAAAAACATGTGTTGATCACCACAAGAGGAAATCTACCACTAATTACTCTAACACAAAGATGATAGGATAAGCGGTCTTCATAGTATCATAGAAAATGATGAAATAATTTAATAATAGGTTATTTTTTAATTATATAAATTAATTCTAAAATATTTTTTAATAGATACTCATTTTTTGGTTTCAGGTTCTTGTCAATTATTATATATATTAATTCTATTAGTCATGAATATTATTTATTATATACATCACAAATTATTCATCCATTACAACAATGTTATGTTTTTTCTATTCCCAATTGGTGCTTCTGCTATGCTTGGATCCTTCATAATTGAGATCGATAAAAATAATGAGCATATGGTCCTCTAGATATCATCCTTAGTGGAATTAAGTGGGATTTCATAGAGTCCAATATCAGTATCTAGATATACATAATGGGAGATATAGATGAATAAAATAATGTTGAAATGACAACAACCACATACGACCACTCACTATGTAATATAATCCCCTTTTCTTGATATCTCATCCAGATGGTTTGATACTCATGTCATCAACTACTATGCATGATATACCTTCCTTTGATTACCTGAAATAAACCCATAAAACACAATTACCATGGAATTTCCTTTTAACATTTTTATTGTAATCAATATTTCAAAATATCATCTTTTATAAATACAGAAGGTATAGATATTTTCTTGACAAATTCATTTCATACAAATCACTCATGGCTCACTCAACATATCATACGTTACCACAAACATTTATCATCATGGTTTTGAGTAATAAATCAAAGTAATTGAATCATGATATGCATTAATAATAATATAATATATAAGGAACATTACAAACATTTTATTATAGGAATATCCAATGACATATAGACCTCTGGAATCTATATATACTAGTATTTCCCTATAATGTCACATCTTAGAGATTACCAAGTGTGTACTTTATAAGATAAACTATCATCATTTATGAGTACCCGAACCTAACTATCAACATATTGTGTATCCCATAATATAATTTTTTACTGACAATAGGACATAAGTTCAAGATTATCTTTATAACACTTCATGGTTCTCATTATAGTGGGGAATACTATGACCTTTATTTTGAATACACATGTAATATAATGTATAATGAATTTTTTTTAGCGAGCCAACTCTAACATTTATAAGTCATGAATAAATTTGGGAATCATGAAATCCTTTTACAGTCAAAAAATATTTTTCCCTTCATGAATGAATTTGGACGTAACAAAACAATTCAAAAATCATGAAATCATTACAGTCATGAAATTTTTTCACTTGTAAAATAATTACAGTTGTAAAAGAGTTACATTTATGAAATATATGTTGTAGTCATCAAAGTGTTTTATTTATGAAAGAAACACAGTTGTGATAATTTTGTTTCCATGAATGCATTTCAGTTCTAAAACTGTCAATGTTTAGAATGTTTTTTAGTCGCAAAAGTAGTAGTGTAGTAATGAAAATGTTGTAGTCATGAAATTGGAAATGAATTCTAAAAAGTGTTGGAGTCACCAAATCCCTATAGCCCTAAAATAATATCACTCACGAATGAATTAAATTTGAGAAATAGTTTCACTCCCAAAATAATTTTAGTCCCAAAATCATTGTAATCCCTCAAGTGTTGAAGCCATTAAAGAGTTTTTGTCATAAAAGCATTATACGTTTGAATGTGTGGTAGTCATAAAATCATTGCAGTCATGAAAATCTTGCTGTCACAAAATAGTTGGAGTTCAGAAAGTGTTACAGTCCCATAAGCAATACAGTCTAAAATGCATTACATCCATGAATGCATTACAATCACAAAAGTATTATAGTCACAAAATCATTACAGTCATGAAAGACATTGATGATTACAATCTTATATTTTTTTAAAATTTTTCTTTGTTTATAATAATTAATTTACATTAAATTTTTATTTAATTTTACAAAAATTAAATTATTTATATTATTATAAGTTTTTCTAAAAAAATAAAAAATATTAAAAACTGTTGTAATGGTGAATGTGTGGCAGTCATGAAAGGCTTCAGTTGATGTAATTTTATGAATTCTTTCGTTATAATAATTTATAATAATTAATCACCTCAAATTTTTTGTTTATTATTATTTTTATATAATTTATATTTGTACTATTTTTTAAAATTCTAAATAACATTTATTATTTTTTATCAATTATAATAATTTAAAAAAATTATAACTATTAATAATTATTAATTTTTTTATTGATATTTATATTAAATTATTGATATTTATATTAATTTTATTAAATTTTAATTACTTTTTAATCACATGTAGCTTTTGTGATTAATTTTAATAATTTATACAAATTTATAATAATCAACAACTATTCAATTATTATTATTTTTACTTATATTAAATTATTTATATTTTTATTATAGTTTAATTTTTAATTATTATGCTTTAGTAGTGTTGTTTCCGAAGTGGTGAAATGTCAAACGCATTGTAATCATAAAAATCTTGTAGTCTGAAAAGGCTATGGCTATAACATCTTATAAATATTTTAATTTGAATAATTTAAACTAATTTATAAAAATTAATCACTATTAAATTTGTATTTATTAGGAATGTATATATAATTTTGATTTTCAATAAATTACACTAAAACTTATTATTTTATATTAATTATAATAAATTTAAACTACTTTGAAACAACTAATAATTTTTTTTTTTAATTTTTCATTACTTATATCATATGTTTTTGATTTTGGGGTGGTGCAGTAGTTATAAACACCCTATCATCTAGCACCAGAGACCCGAGTTCAAATCTGGATGTGGAATTATCTTCAAAGTTACTATTTTAGTATTATAACATGTACTATGTTGGTACTGTAGAAGTATGAATATTCACCCAGATTGAGCATTCAAGCCATAGAATTGTTCATATGAGACCTGGGGACTTTGAGCCATTAGTGTCCTTTAGGATATAAATCCTTCATGCCACCATTGGGATTTCAGGCCACAAGGTGTCAAGGCTATCAAGGGACTTTGGACCATAAGGCCACTAGGCCATGGAACAAATCAGGTTCACCATACTGGAGAAAACACAAACTAAGGAATAAATGTTGTGGAAGTCAGTAGGTGGAGAAAACTAGTTCCAATATTAAAGAAGATATATGGAGAACACATCATCGACCCATGTAGCAATATTCGGGGAACTACAATCCATTACCAATGTATGGTGGGGATCCTAGTTTAGACATGAAGAAGTGATGGGGTGGGGTTGTTCTAATATATCCAAGTCAAATAAAGATGTACAATATTTGTGAATCTAGATGTAATGACTGAGTTTTTTCCATGTAATGCTTCATAATATTTCATGGAAGTTTTTTGGAACCAGGCGCTAAAATGGTGCAAGATTCCAATGTATGGTAAGCTCGATATTTGTATTATAAAAATATTAAATGTATTAATGTCACACATGAGAATTGTTTTTTGAAATAATAAATTAAATCCCAACCAATTTCCTAGAATGGAAATTTTATAATTCCATTGTGTTTGAAACATGGATTTTACCCTAGGAGTGATATAAACTTGGTCGCTGTCGAGTGTTGGTCTTGGGAACCTTCATGGGTGAAATAATTAAATAAATTAAAATATATTTTAATTATTTTATTTAGAAAGACTAACCTTGGAATCAATATAAATACTTGATTATAACCAAAATTTAGGGTTATCCACATAACCTTAGATATTGAGGGAGTGACCGTGGATGAGTCTTCATGGATGATAATGTAAGATCTTTATTTATCGATTGATAAATTGATAGATTTTGTGGATCTCACCAATGATGAAAACATAGACCCGATATTCATTAATGAATAATCCAATATCAAGGAAGGACATTTGTTTTTGTGATTTTATCCCCATTTATGGATGGATACAAATGTGGATTCATCCTTTCGAAAAATAATTCACAGATCAATATTCGTTGGATGGTCCAAAGATTTGTTTATCTTCCTCTTTCTAGGAATTAAAGTTTATTAAATGTTGGATATATTTACATGACAACTCATCTAATTCTCAAATTCCATCAATGTTAGCCTAATGAACATGAACATCAATCGATAATTACTCTGTTTTTTTTTCCTTTCTCCCCAAATTTTCTATACATTCATCATCGCTGTCTCATATGACCAGTGGTTTGATAATTCCTAAAAAACAAACCATGCACAATCATTAACTAGAACAAAAGATCATATCAGTAGGATAAGGATGTATTTATAAAGAATGATCAAGGAATGGTGTTGTGATATAGGATTTTATAAGTGGATTGATGGTGGATCATGCTTCTTTATATGTGGGTTTCAGTAATTGGTGGAGTGTCGAAACATGATCATTTTGAAAGAAGATCTGTTGGTAGAATTCTGTCCACCAATAATAGATCAGGTGTGGTCCACCCTAGATTTGGCTTCCTCAGTGGAAGATGTGGCGGTGGTGATGATGACGAGTGATAGAGAATGTCTGGGATCGGTAGAAAAATTTATCCCTCAATGTAATGGTGGCTTCTGATGGAGGCTACTTAGAGCAATGGAAGGTCAGCCAACATCGACGGTGATGGTGCTCTTTGACAAAGAGCATTGAAGTGTAGCATGAACATGAAGGTGACATGCTCCCCCTCATGAGACAATGGTGTGAAGCCATCTGAAGCCCCCTTTACACAATTTGGCAGAATAAAGGGGGGGGGGATAATAATAATAATAATAATAATAATAATAATATTATTATTATTATTATTAATGTTATCCGGTATATCTCCTCCAAATGTAATTGGATTAAAATTATGTCTGTGGGCTTGAGAACATTATATTGTGTTAGACAATTTTAGAATCAAGGTGAGTATTTAATTCAGGCTCGTGCGTCAGAGCCATGAAGCATCCTTCATGCGTTATACGGTGGAATGCATTTTTTTCACTAGGTTCCTAACTTGGGAATGTGAATATCCTATTCTGAGTGTTTTTTCATGAGGATCACAATAATATTATCTTTTTGGATATTTAGGTCTATTTTTTATAATATATCAGTGGACTTATGTTTTTTCACATCTGACTAATGAAGAGCCTCATGAATTCATCAGAAATTTTTCCAGACATGTCATGTACTCTAGGAGTCTATGGAAATGCTAAGGGGTTCATGACGATAGTCATATACTTGGGTATGGCCATGTACATGGCTAGGTACACAGGAAAAAGCCAATGTAAATCAGAATTACCATATATTCATGGGTATTCCTCTAGTGGTTGAGACACACCACATATTTCTTGTAGACACCTTATAGCATGATATCACTTCCTAGAAGTTTCCACAGGAGAACATGGATAGGTGTTGAGGTGGGATCACCTGCCGTGTGGATCCCTATAGATGGCATGTATTCCCTTGAGTATTTAATCCAATTGTATCTTCTTCATCTCGACTCATATTTTTTCTTCTGTATAGCCTATCCCGAGTTGTTTTCTATGTAGAACATGATGGTATCCTTCATAGTGTATTTTGATATATTTTTTGAGGAGTTCCGATCATGAAGATATTTCAAGACATGCTTGAAGATACATGTTATTAGTCAGTATCGTCAAAGAGATGTCAAGTTTGGTACTCCCATATCACACTATGGTGCAGGTCCCCATACACTTTATATAGTTAGGGTCGGTACTCCCCTACACTAGGTGCGGGTCATCAATCTATGGAGTGGAACTCTCCTATCTTTGAGCTCTAACAGTTTTCAGTTCTTCCCTGAGAGTTGTGGATCTCTTAGTTGTGAAGTGTAGTGGCAAGGAGTAGGCCCCACCAGAAATATTTGTGAGAGGTTATGCGATATGTATGGTTTGAAGATAGTTCCTCCCTCAGTAGTGGAGTATATTTGAGATGTGTGAGGCCCTCAAAATGGATTATTGTATGATTTCACATGATGTAGGGAATTATAGATGGACCCTTTGAGATATAGGAAGAACTCATCATTCTTAGATGAAATGTGGGGGTGGATACCCCCATTCTCTCTTCATTTGGATTTCTTGTTGATCAAATGTGGGTTATGGATCATCTAGGTTATGGTTTTGTTTATTGTCTTATATTCTAATTAAAGATACGTTATTATGATACTTTTACAACTCTCTCTTGATGCTTCATGTTTGGTGATTTTAGTGCATCCTACTGGATTTTTTTATACTCACCCCTTCATGGGATTTGATCACATGTGTCTTGTCTTATGTAAATGATAGATAGTTATCAGTTACTACAGTGGACCTAGTAAGAAGTGGATCCTACCAGTACATGGTGGCATTAGTTGTGTTCAGTGGTAAGACTCTGGGATCTAAATATAAGATCTACCACGCTTAAATCTTTACAGTTGATGTCAGTTTGGTTTCATCCATATATTAATGGTTGGGTGTGTATTTTCCCATTTAATCATTTGTGTTATAGAACTGTACTCTGATTTATGAATTCCCTATAGATTATTTGATGCATGGATTAACTCTATATACTATAATATTTTTATTCTTTATCTAAAAATTGTTCAGTGATAGTTGGTGTGTGAGTACAAGTAATTAGGATACATTATCCAATTTCAAATTATGAATTCATGGTGCATGTTTCCATCCCCTATCATATTGGAGGTGGGCATGGGGTTGTGACTGCTCATATTGATGCTGGACAGTCGGGGCCTGATGGGTCAGGTTGTTACAAAGATGTATTAGATTAGTTCATTTTTTGGGTGGGTGTTTCGAATTTTCCTCTTATGAAGATTGGTTGGGACTTATAGAAATAGTTTCAAAGTGTTTTGAGTGCGGAATTCGAGCCAAAAAACATAGTTTTGATATGGCAGTTGACCTATCCATTCACTGGGAATTTGACAACATGATTTCCAACATGGCATACCAATACATCAACTTTAGGGAATCCAATTGTACATGCGTCATATAGGACTGATTCTCTTGACTTACACTCCCTTGTTTAGTTTTATCCCTATTTATTATTTCTAACCATGATATATCATAATGAAATTCAAGATGTCTCCACAATAACATCTAGAAAAGATTTCAAGATAGTTTCGTGATGACTAGTTGAGTGATGAGGACCCGGTTAAAGGACCCATACAAGAGGTGTTTCCTCTAGGCGAGCACTGAGGAATGCTACCAATTGTTGTTTAGTATATATACCCTCTTCTAGTGGTCCTGGAAGATAGTCATATTCATTTTGAATAGTGGATGACCCCAGAAAGATATGATAATGGTATGAACAATCTTATCACATTATGTATGTTCAATTGATAGAGACCACCCATGTTTCATGGTTACCTTGACCCTCAGTCAGTGTTGGATTTGATCGAGGTAGCAATTAGATTTTATTATCCTATGTGGACCTTGATCAATTTGATGTTTCCACTCACAAGTTATATTCTATATAGAGTAACAGTTTGTTCAAGTGATACCAGAAAATGATGCACCTATGTTTATTTTTCATCATCAGATCTAGAGTTAGAGATCCCCATGCTTTGTGGTGAGCCAGACCCCCTTCTTAGGTGGTGGTGGACTGGAATGAGTCTGTGGAGAGAATTTCCATTTGAGATATGACCCAGCTTAATGGTGGTAATAGTGGTGATACTTATCCAGGGTGATGCATGGAGTTGTTAAAGCCATATATTGGTGATGATAAATGTGTCTTTGGGTATAAAAGGAAGATGGGAACATCCTCTATCAAGATGCGTTCTTGTGATGCGATTTAAAACAATGTGGGTGAGTCAATGCTTACCAAAGAGGATAACATCATTGAGTAGTGGAAGAGTTCCTTTTAATTGTATGTTTGGGGTTGTTTCATTATGCATAGGGGTCAGAGAAGGACTCAATTAAGGAGTTATGGTGGGAAATATAAGAAGGGGATTCATGCAGATGATTCTTATGTCCCTGAAGTTCTTGGTGTGATTGAGGTATGAACTATGTATTCACTAGTCTAGTTTCAGTTTTGGTATGTGGTCACACGACACTTTCCCATGGATATGGAACATGTTTTTAGACCTATATATACCATTGGATCCTTTTTCTCAACCCTTGTGCTTGAAGGATCCTACCGGGAAGGATCGATGATCACACTTTTATAAACAATGTGACCTGAAACTTGGAGGAGAGTAAGACTCTCCTAGAATCCTTCTATAATGGTGGAGAGACCCTACGATGTTTTCTGCAACATATAATGGTTGTATTCCATCCATTATTTGTTAGTTTTTACTAATTACTGTGGATGTGTTTCCAACATGTGGGATAGAGTTTCCCTCCTTCAACATGGATTGAACACTAGTAGAGAAGTATGAGCACATTTTTAGGAGGTTACAACTGATTACCCATCAATTGGATATTATTACCCTTAGACCAATAAATTTTATGAGATATCAGCTTCTTATGTGATCAGTGGTGTGTGAGGATGTCTTTCCTAAGAATGGTTCATCACACCTATTGTTGATAGTTTTTATCCCTCCTCTTCTTCAATGATTTAGGGAGGAAAAAATTGGGGATATCAATTGGGAGATCTAATGTGACCAAATATCCAGTAGAAATATTCTTGATGTTTTTTTCTAAAGGAGGAGATCACATCGTCCTTTTGAGGTAGGATCATGACACTAGTCGCACTGTGAGAGGAGGAGCTGAGGAGGTTTATATCCCTTATCACTATATCTAAGTGTAGTGGGGATATAATATGGTAATTTAGAAATAGTTTGGTGTCCAAGTATGTTTTATAATTTTATTGGGTTTAACTAATGACATCCAACCTATCTATAGGTGGATATTGAGGTGCCTAGATGGAATTGGATATGGAATGATGTTTTTTTTCTTCTTGTGATGAGGATTCCATGGTCAGTGTGGGGATCACGATGCTATTTTAGTGATCGTATAATGACTCTCCATGTTGGTCAACTTCATAACCAATTAAGGGTAGATATTAGTGGAGTGTTTTGGGAAGCCTTTATGATGGAGGAAGTCCAGAATCATGAAATTACCTTGACGATCATTTTAGACCCTGATGCTCACTTCACATCAGAATTTGGGAGAGGATAAAGAGGCCTTTGTGACTCAATTTTGGTTGAGAATAGTGTTTATACCATTGATATATGGGAAAGTATAGAATACCTTTTTGGTTATAGAGAATAGGATTTGGGTTAGCATGTCCATTTTGGGTCATATCTGTAAGGATCATCACTATCAATGGATTTTGAGTATCATAATATTTACAACTCCACCATCGGTATATCACCGTTTTAGGTTATGTATAGGATAACTTGTGGGTCATCACCATACTTGTCATACCTAGTGAGAGACCACACAAGTGGCACTAGATTTTGGTTTAGAGATGGTTGTGAAAGGTTTCGTTCTTCTCGAGGATGATGAAGACTATCTAGAGTTGTTGGGAGTCATTTGAAGACCCATTAAAAAAGCCTTTTGAGTTCAATGAGGAGATCATATTTCCCAAGAGGTCTCACTTCAGAAATGATTGTGGATATTTGGATGAGTAATCATAATATATCTATGTTTATTAGTTCCATTTTTTTCAACTACGATAGGGTTGTGATATGGCATACTTCTTTTCCCTATAATTGTAGTTATTCTGGATACATGGTGTTTTCTCTATGTCATAATTGAGGAGATATTTTCACAACTCATTGAAATATTTAGAACCGGATGATCTGTACATAAAGGTTAGAGTTACCTATTTTATGTGCGTGATATCCTTGATAAGTAGTAGAGAATAATCTATATGGGAAAGTGTTTCCCTTGATTGCGTGTTTGATAATAACACATGAACCCTCTAGAGAGGTCATTGGACTGGGAGACCTAGTTGAGAGATGAGTTTTCCCCAAGTGAGTGGGATTTCTCCTTTCAAGATGAAAGACATTAAAGTCAGTGAGAGTGTAATGACTTAATTTTTACTATTTAATATTTTGAAATATTTCTAGGAATATTTTTTAGAGGTAGACACTGAGATGAAACAAGAGTCTAAGGCCCGATAATCCCAGTATTGATATTATAAAAGTATTAAATATATTAATATCACACAAAAGTACTTTTTATGAAATAACTCTCAAAAAAATCTTATAATAAAAATCTGACACTTCTGTTGAGTCAAAAACAAGGGTTTTACCATATAACCAGTATAAGCTTGGTTGGCATCGGGTGTTGGTTTAGGGCATCATCATGGAAAAAATAATTAAATAATTTCAAATATTTATTTAATTATTTTATTTAAAATGGATAATCTAGAAATCACAATAAATATATGGTTATAACTAAATTATATGGTTATCCTTATACCCATGGAGGTCGAGAGAGAGACTATGGTAAATTATTCTTAGACGATGATGTCTGATCCTTCATTTTCAATTGGTTCACCGATGGGGTTTGTGGATCTTGACAATAATAATGGAATGGAATTTATTTTCATTAATGAATGATCCCATCTCTAGGTAGGGTGTTTTTTTGGTGGTTTTATCTTCATTTTTGGATAGATACAAACACATATTAATCCTTTCCCAAATTAATTCATGGATCGATCTTCGTCTTCTATTCCAAAGTTTGTTTTCCCTTCTTTTTATAGGAATTGGATTTTATTCAATGTTGGATTTATTTATTGGAAAACTCATATCACTCTCTAATTCGGTCAAAAAAAAGGATAGACTAACATAACCATCGATTGATAAATACTGTTTGTTTTTTTACTTTTTCCCTAAATTCTTTGCGTGTTCATCATCGATGTCCCATAGGACCAGCGATTCGATGATATCTAGAAACCAATCAACACAAATTTTGTGTTTGGAGAAATAGATCGTATATACCTAATTTGTATAGAGATAAAGAGAATGACCAATGAATGGTGTTGTGTGATGGGAGTTTGGACATGCACTAAAGGTGAATAAAGTATTTTCATCCCTGGGAATCCATAATCGATGAATCTATGTGATAGGATCATTTCATGAGCGGATTGGGTGGCTAGAATCTGGCCAACAATGATAGATTGGGTATGGTAAATCTTAGATCTATGTTATATAGTTCTAGACATGGAAATGGAGGTAATGATGATTGATGGAGATAATATGGGTTTTGAGGAATGATATCTCCCCTGCCCAGTGATAGTGGCTTGTGGTAGCAGCTATCCAGGGCGATGGCGGGTTTGCAGATGATGGTGGTGGTGGTGTTTGGTGATTGAAAGAGGCTTGTACATAGCAGAGGCATGCTACCCATATTGAAATGTTGGTGTGAAGCCAAATGAATCCCCCCATAAAAACATTTTTAGAGAATAAAGGGGTGAGTATAATAAAATAATAATAATAATGATGCTGATAATGATGATGGTATTATTATTATTTTAATCAGATGTATCTCTTCCATATAGTGCCGAATTGGAATAATGTCCATCAAATTATGACCTTAATATTTAGGTATATATTTCTAGACAAATGTAATATATTTAATTCAGACTTGTGGGACATGACCAAAAAGTTCCCTTCATTCACTATATGGTGAACTTAATTTTTTTAAATGGGTGTTGGATTTGGGAAAATAAATTCCTTATCCCATGTTTTTTCCGTGAGGATAATAATGGCATGATCCATTTGGCTATTCAGGGACGTTTTTACTAATATATAAAAATAATTATGTTTTATACCATAATATTGATAATGTCCCTTTCTTGTTCTTCCATTTTTTGGCCAGACATTACGTGTACTCTAGGAGTATATAAGAATGACTAGATGTATACGGGCATGACACAAGTGGAAACAAATGGTGTGTACTACCTGTAAATGCCATGTAGTATGACATGGCTTCCAAGATGTGTCTAGAGGAGAACAAGGTATGGTGGTGAGGTGGGTTTACAAAAAATTTGGACCCCTATACACTCCATGTATTCCCCGTAGAACTTCTTCATCTCATATATCCTTTTTTAGAAATAAAATTTTTTCCTCCAAGTAGACTATCATGAGTTTTTTCCCACAAAGAACACAATGGATGACTTCATATTGGATTTTGTGATACAATTCGAAGTGTCTTTAACATGTTGATTTTTTAGTAGATTCTTGATGATTGTTGTGATCATCCAGGATCATCGGGTAGAATTCCAGGTTGGTACTCCCCTGTCACTTCCAAGAAGTGGCCCCCATACTCTTTATATAGGTAAATTTTATACTCACCTACACTAGGCACATTCCTCAATTTATGGAGTGGTACTACCATATATTTGGGATCTGGTGGTGTATGTGTCTGCCACGAGAGTTGGGGATCCATTTTTGTTGAGTGAAGTGGTGTGGAGCATGCCCCTCAACACGAAATCTTAAGATTTTATGTGAGATGAATGACTAGGAGATAGTGGATCCTTCAACTATGCAGCAGAGTGTTGTGTTGCAGACCCCTCCATATGAATTCTTAAATGATTGTACAAGTCCTTGGGAATAAGAGTGAACCTTTGGATCCATAGGTATAATCATTGTTCTTAGTTAGAATATGGAGATAGAGATCCCCATTCTCTCTTCATTTTGGAATCATGTTGAACATATTTGGGTTATGGATGTTTTGGGTTATTGTTGTGGTTTTTGTATCATATTATGATTGACATGTCATAATTGTGAAGATATGGATAATATATCTTTATTATTCATGTTTGGTGATTTTGGGGTGTCCTTCTAAGTATAAGGATTTATTTTTATTTTTATTTATAATTATATATATTAAATAATTTATATTTATATTTTTTATGATTTTTAATTATTATTCGAAATCGTTGTAGTCACGAAAGCATTGTAGCCATGAAAGGGTTGTAGACACGAAAGGTTTCAGTTATTATAATCATTTTTTTTTAATTTTAGTAATTTTAAATAATTAATTTGCATTCAATTTTTATTAATTATTAATTATTTTTATTTTTTACATTTTTCCTTAATTTTAACATAAATATATTATTTTATATTAAAATTAATATTTAATACTTATCTTTTATATTTAATCACTACTATATTATTTATTATTATTTATGTTGAAATATTTATATATTTTATTATTTTTCCAAAATTGTAACTAATTTTAATTGAAATTTAGTATTTTAGATTAATAATAACAATTTCTACTAATTTATAATAATTAATATGTATTTATTTTTATTTTCCATTTCTTATATTGATATATTTTTATTTAAATATTGTTAAATTTTAACAAAATATGTGAATGTTGTTCTACCATGAAAGTGTTGTAATCATGGAGGCATTATTGTTGTTGAAACATTTTCTTCATAAAAGCATTTTAGTCAAAAAGGAGTTGGCTATTATGATTTTTTAAAATTTTAGTAATGTATTCTAATTTATAATAGTTAATCACTATTCATTTTATATTTATTATTTTTATATATTATTTGAATTGTTATTTTTTTATTTTAACTAACATTTATTATTTTATATTAATTTTAGTTATTGATACTAATTTATATTAATTAATAACTATTAATTTCTAGTTTATTATTACTTATATTAAATAATTATTATTTTTATTAAATTTTAACTAATATTTTAAAGCCTTGATGTTGTAAAAGCATTATATTGATGAACTTGTTACAGTCATGAAGGTGTTGTAGTTGTGAAAGCGTTGCAGTCATGAAAGGCTTCGACGATTTAAATCTTATATACTTTCTTAATTTTAATAATTTAACCTAATTTATAATAATTAATATCCATTCAATTATCATTTATTATTTTTTACATATTACTTATATAATCATATTTTCTTAATTTTAACTAAAATTTATTATTTCATATTATTTTTAATAATTTATAACAATTTATAAAAAGTAATTTATTTATTATTTTATTATTATTATTATTATTAAATTAATTTTTTGTATTTGTTTTCTTAAATTTTAACTAATTATAACTGAAATTTACTATTTTAGATTAATATTTTTAATCTATAAAAAATATTTTATTTATTATTTATTATATTATATTATATGTATATATATATATATATCCAATTTTAAATAATATAATAAAGGGTTTTAGTCATGAAAGCATTACAACAATGAAAATTGTGCACTCGTAAAATTATTTTAGTTGCATAATGCTTCACCTACTATAGTTTTATAATGTTTTTAAATTTTAATGATTTATTCTTATTAATAGTAACTAATCACCATTCAATTTTTTATTAATATTATATATATATCTAAATATATATTTAATTTTAACTTACAATTATTATTTTATATTAATTTTAATAATTTATATTAATTTATAATAATTAATGACTATTTATTTACTACTTATGATTACATATATTAAATTATTTATATTATTAATATTTTTCCTAAATTGTAACTGAAATTTAGTATTTGAGAGTAATTTTAATAATTTATATTAATATATAATAATTATTGACTATTCATTTTGGTGACAGTACTGTAGCAGGCACTATAACAGCGCAAGAAGTGTAGGAGTATTGTTCATTGAGGGGTCCTTTGGCCCAAAATATGGGCTTTCAAGCCTTGTATTCAGGCCAATTGGCCTTGGGCCTTCGCGCTATGTAATGTGTCTTCCTCTACCCACACTAAAGAGGTCTTTTCTTTAAATAATAAATTGAGGCTTCAACCCCAACCTTTAAAAAAATTACTTATTATTACTTATACTAAATTATTTAGATTATACAAATTTTTTCTAGTATTTTTCCTTTTTTTCTATAATATGATAAATTTTTAAATTATAATATATATTTATAGTACTATTAATAAATAAATGAAAAATTAATTTAACATTTAATATTATGAATAATTTTCAAATATAATATATTTTTTTATAATAAAAATCCCATTAAATTAAATAACTAATAACATAAAAGTTTAAATTACAATTAATAATACGACAGAAAAATATAATTAAATAATTAAAATATAAATCAAAAAACAAATTATATAATAAAAAATATATTAATAAATAAAATATACAAGTATTCAAAAAATATGTTAAAATAATACCCTTGAACATGAGTTTGAATAAAAAAATTATATTTTCAACCCCAAAATATATAACTAAAAGAAACTAAATAATTTGAAAGAGAATGAAAGAGTTTCAGCATTTTTGAATAAGAAACAAGGAGACACTAATTTTTTATGGTTTGATTTTGATAGAGTATCCATTATAAATATTCCATCATTTGATTTATTTTTTATTGTTATTTACGATAGAGTCATTTACTGGTGACTTTTGATTGTGATAGACACGAAATCCTTCACAATAGGTACCCACCATAAATAATTCCCCCAATTATGTAGAAAATATTGGTGACGAAGACCCTCCACTTAAAATGAACCATCCAACAGACTATTTCTGATAGACTGCCCAATATGGCGAAAAATAAGACTTGCATGATGAAGTTATTTGGGACAAAAGTAATATTTTCATCACAAAAAACTATTTTCATCACACTATTTACAATGGAATGGTGAACCCCATCCCAAAAAACTCTTTCCCACCATTATGAATGTATGGACATCAATAGTATTCATGAAAATATGTTTCTCTATCACAAATATTCACTATATTTCCTTAGGTTACTAAAACCTTACTTTTCATTTTTGGATCCCTAGAGTTGTCGAGGGGGTGTCTGCGGTCTTCATTTCTATAAAATTTCAAAAACAATCTCATGGTCGAACTATTCCTTCATATAGTGGATCTGTTTGTTTTCATTGTCAATTATTTTTTGTAACATGGACAATCGATTCCTTCGTATGGTTTATTTGTTTGTTCTCATGTTCAATCATTTTTTTCTCACGGTCAATCATTTCCTTTATATGGTGGATCCGTTTTTTCTCATAGTCGATGTGTTTTTTTAATGGTCATTCATTTTTTTCTCATGGTCGATGGATTCCTTTGTAAGATCAATTTGTTTGTTCTCACAATTGATATTTTTTTTCTCATGTTCAATTAATTTCTTGGTACATTTGATCAATTTTTCATAATTTTGATCATTTTTTCTCACTCTTGATTAGTTTCATTATACGACTAATAAGTTTCTTATCATGGTTGATCAGTTTTTTCACATGGTAGATCAGTTTGTTCTCTCATTCGACCAGTTCCTTTATACAATCAGTCATTACTTTCCCATGATCGATCATTTTGTTCTCACAGTTGATCTTTTCTTTTCTCATAGTTTATTACTTCCTCTGTATGGTCTATTTTTTCTCACAGTTGGTCCAATAGTTTTAAAAATATAATGTTCTTCAGAATACCCTAATTTTTCCAAAATGATTTAAAAAATACTTTTAATGTGAAATGTGAGATTCAATGATTAAATATATTATTTAGAATTTGTTTTTTGGAAACTAGATAAAGTATTTTAATTCATAATAACTTTATTAGTATATTTATTGTTCCACATGTTCAAAATGAAATTGAATATATGCAAAAAAAAAAGAAAATTTGACTACCATAAATTCTCTAGGTTCTTTAGGAAACTGTATCTGACATCTTAAAAGTAAGGTATTTCCTCAATTTTGTTTTTTATTATTTCCTATGAGTCTTGAAAAATCATAATTTTTTTCATTAACCTTTATAGTCAATTACCATTATAGCGACCCATGCATTTTACAAATATGATTACATTATTCTTAAACATAAATATCCAATAATTAAAAGAAAAGGATCGTAAAGACATAATGTCTTTGGAAGACAAGTTTCATAATACATAAAAGGAAACTAATACATGTAATCCTTATTTTATTGTCCATTGTGATATCCAAAATATATTCTGGCTCCAAAAAATGCATGGGAAAAAATGGGGAATGCATGAAATAAATGGGTGATCTAAAATGCCCTTTATGGGAAAAATATCATAAGGAAGTATAACATGATAGTCAAATGTTTAACATGATATCATAAAAGAGACGATACCTAAGTAATAAATTAGAAGAATAAAATAAATAGAATGGTATCATAAGATCATGGAACCATGGGAAAGTGAAAATGTCATAAAACATGACATAAACATAAGTCAAGTCTAACTGCCAAGACAACATCACACGATGGACATAGTCCCATAGTAGATTAGGTTCACTCCCTAATCTCATACATGATGTATTGTGAGACTAAAACATTAACAAATGAATTGGAGGCCTATATAATTATGGTCCAACCTGTTACATTCATTTCATATACATGAATATTTGTACCACATATGGATATTAATCATATGTCATAAACACAAGAATTACCTGTAGAAAGAAATGGGTTGCATAATCAAGTCTCATAACAAAATAAAAAGATATTCTTTAAAGAAGGAATTTGTGAGATAATCATAAGGTGTGTATTATCCCATAAAATAAAGGTATAATAATCTATTTATACATGTGAGATACATATATAAATAATCCAGAATCATTCCATAACTTTAAGAAGAGAGATAGTGAGTTAGAGAGAGATTGGTCATAACAAGAAAAAAGGGTGGGTTAGAAAGATCCTTTACCTTGATCTTGATTCATAATGTGATTTATTTATATCATTAAATAATAAAATTAAGATAATTATTTAATTTCTTAAGATCCCTTTTAGAAATTATTATTCCATTTATTTTATTCATTACCATGTCATAATAAATTACTTAACTATTAGTTTTACTTCAAATGTTTTAATGATACATGGTTCATATTCCCAAAATTACCTTGGTAAGTTGAGTAATGTTAAATAGATTATTAATTTTTCATCTATATAGTGTTAAAAATTAAATAAATATCATTTCTATAAATAAAATATTCTTTTTAAACCATTCATTAGATAATTTTAGGAAAAAAGAACTGTGTTACAGTCAAGGAGATGGTAGGTCATACATACGCATGAGAACCATTTACATTTTTTGAATAATATGATGGAGATTATTTAGGTTTTTTTATAATTAATGTATGATAACTGTATCGTAAAAAACATATTATATCATTAAATAACCTCAAACATATAAAAACGAATCACATCACTTTGTGAGGCGGTAGTTCACCGATCACACGAATGAAATTATCATTTATTAAATGAATTAAAAGGTAATAAAGTATAAAGTATATTTATTTTCTGAAGTGGTTAATATTAAATTAATATAATATATTAAAATAAAATTTATAATTATTTCCTTCCATGTTAATAGAGAGTGGAAAACAAATCACTTCATTTCATGAGGCATGACTCCTTACATGTGAGAAATATTATTATATTTTCTATGCAATGGAATTTAAGAAAGTATATGTGATATTATAATTATAGAAGTATAATTATATCATAAAAATAATAAATAAATTTTATATACATCATTATATCCATTGGTTCAATGCGGTGATGGAAAACAAATTACGTTGGTTTATGTGGCCATAGTCTACCATACACTAGATCAACAGTTCTGTTTTCGATTTAAGGGTGGAGGAGTTGGTTGTAGTTTATTACCTTAGAAACTAATAATATAGTTATATGGAATATATTTAAGTTATTATATCATTATTTATAATAATATTTAAATTAGGTGGATGATGAAATACAATAAAACACTTGGTTAAGGATGTTACCACTTCTTCAGACAACTTTTTATAGTTTTCAGCAAACTCTTTCTTAGGATGGATTTTTGACTAAACAAAGGATTTTAGTTTGAGGTTAGGGTATCTATTAAGTTATTTGGATAGGTATTTTCTGATTTTTGTTGTTGTGTAAGTGTGTAAATTAGAGAATATGGGGTGGCCTTTTTTAAGTGGGGGAAATGACACACTTGGAATTTAAAAAAAAAAGAATTCACCCCACATTTTTCCCACTCCAAATGGCTCCAAAATGGAAACTTTTAGAAACATAGAATAGATAAGGTCCATATATGACAAAAAATTGTAATTATATTAGTTCTATGTCCTTTTTAACCCTTATATTTGTTTGTCCCTCAGTAAACCTTTTTTACCTTGATCTTGATAAACATTTTTTACTGTTTTCCATATTAATTATGGTAAAACATTATGTTGAAAATAATAAATAATATAAATTATTATGATTAAAAATATTTAATCCATTTTTAAAAATTCAACTCCCATATTTTCTAGAATTTAATTTAAAATTAGACACACATATGTGTTGAAAAAATGGTTTTCCAAAAGAAAACTTTCAAAAGTTAAAAATGATTTTATATAAAAATGTAATATTAAATTGATTCCAATAATGATTAATATATATTTGAAATAATTAAAAATTAAATTTATAATTAAATGGGGTATGTAAATTCTTTAAATGAAATGAATGCTTTTAATAAAAATTAATGTTTTTCACTATTCATTGATAAAAGAAAATTTTCAAAAAAAACCCCCTAAGATAATTTTTATAAGATTATTTATAAAATGGAGTTAATTTTATTAAATAAATTTTCTAAAAGTATTAAAAAATAATTATTAAATATGTGTTCAAAGTACGACTAAACTGCCTTTTAAAATCATACATTTTTTTAGAAAGTATTTCCATTTCTTTGAAATAGTGATTCTTTTATTTATAATATGTTGATAAATACTGAATTTATTTTATACATATGTAAAGAATATAATTTATCAAAATTTAGATATTATTATTCATACATGCAAACATAATGAATATGTTATAATGGCCATGTTTAAATAATAATATTTTTATAGTGTCATGTTTTTTTTAAACCCAGTGTTGCATACATCACAAGATATTAATGATATTGAATTTAATTAAAAATAAATGCATATTAAATCATTAGGGTGTTACAAACTTTGACCTAAAGACTTCCTATTTTTGATTCCAATAATATTCGACGTCTCGGTTCCCCCTATGTTTCTATAGCAGTGTATTGCATTGTAGGTAGGAGTTCATTTCTCAATTATATCCCGACCTTTTAAATTAGTGTTGTATGATTGATAAAGACCTTAAATTTTTTATATCTATGAATAAAATAATATTATTTTCCCCTATTTTTTGCAACATGTCTGTAACTTATATTTCTTTTTTGTGAACCTTAGTATTTTGTATTTCTGCATATCTGAAATTGGCATGAATTTGTTTTCCAGTTGGTCGGTAATATGGATTAAATAATTTAGAAAATGAACCAGATTAAATTAATTTACACATTAATGGGACCAATAACAATTTTTAATCTATTTCATTATTATTTGTGATTATTTACTCTTGAAGTATATAAAATATTTTGAAATTCATATTCATGGTACTATGAATTGTAAACCTTTTCTATGAACTGTATGCCATTTTTTGTGTATTGAGAAACATTTTTGTGTTAAACCCATCACTCATAAAATGTTAATAACTTATATGAATGTAATGAAATATTTGTATGAAAATAAATAAACCATGTGGAAATATCTATGTAGAAGATATTGAATTAATTAAGAACCCCTTAAATTGAATTATGGATTTATGTGTTTTGGAATTTTTTTTGAGTGATTTTAGAATGTTTATTATGGAATTTTATTTGTTTATAATTTTTGGGGTTGTATGATTATGGTGATAAATAAGATGGGTTATTGTGTGAGGCCTTGTTGTTGTTTCTTGGTGGTGATGAAATTTTAAATTGGTAACAATGAAAGGGTAAGGGTGTGGGATATAATTAACATACAGTAATTGAATCAATGAATTGAATTATAATAAAAGGGGGATAAAAATAACGGGAATTTAAATGTGGGTGTTGGATTTGGTGTCTATCTTCATGTATGTAATTAAATAGGTGTTCATGTAATAATATGTAAAGGTGAAAGAATTATTAATTTAAAGTAAATAAACTATGAGCTATTTGTGGTTGTTATGTTGGATGGGTTGCATCAAGTTGGTGGAAACATGTTTTGACATTAGTATGGTGTTGATGATAAGGTGAAGGTAATAAATTATTAATATGAAACCTTTAAGTAAGTATTTTGTGATGTCAATATATATTATATATATATATATATATATGTTCATGTATTTTATTTTTTACTTTTATATATACCCCACCCTTATTGAGTAACATGTACCAAAAACTAGATTTTTTTTGGGGTGTTTTCCCCAATATCCAAATAATAAGGAACAAATGAATCATTAACCTCTTTTCCAAACCCTTATATTTGAAATTATTTTAGGAAGTGGTATATAATGTGGAATATCCTAAAACATTATAATGACACAATTTGTGGTGATGTATCATAGTTAGAGGATTTAATATGTAGTGGGGTCATGTATGATAGGAGGAGGGAATAGAGTCGATTCCCTTCAAATCCAGGATATCCTACTTCGATTATGATATTATAGATGGATGTGTGATGATGTAGTGGTGGAAAAAAGATATTTTTAGGATGAAATTGATCCCAACACAAGATAATGGGCACAACATAAGGATGAGGTAGGTAGGGTTGTAACCTGACCCATATTAGAGATGGTCGGATATGTGGTTATAAGATTGCGTGAAAAGTATGGGATCATAAAACATTTGACATTGGGGAGTGAGAGTGGAAAATTAGTGGGGAATTGTATGTGGGGATCCTTTATCGATGTTTTTATTATTATTATCTTGTTACTTGCTTATTTTTTTTGTTAGTTACCCATGGTGAGGTTGGGATAGATAGATGACCTGTTTATGTACCTATTGGTTCTATTATTTGTTCACCAGTGTTTTAGTATGCTCTTTTCACATTTACATGGGATATATTAGGTATAATCCTTCAAAGTGTAAATGTTACGATCACCCTATGTATATTAACTATTTTTAATGTTTAATGGAGGGTTATATGTGTTGATCATGGAAAATCTAGATTGTTGTTTATAGCTTTTGTGGATTCTCTACTATTGTTTTGAAATTTACTTTAGAAAATTTGTTATGTACTTATTGACATAGACATGTTATATGGTTTGGTTTCTTTTATATTATTTTCTGACTTTTTTTGTGTTTATTTATCTTTACTCTTCAATCCTTTTCTTATAATGATAGAAATGCCACCCATTTAGTCTTTTACACCCTCAGGGAAATTCGCAATCCCGAGGCCTACTTGCGGTAGGACATGTGGGGGAAGCCCTTTATTCTTTACTATCCCAATAAGGGTAACAAGGGAGGGAGGGTCAATTTAGTGTTTTATTTAAGTCTTTTGGTTGAGATATAGGATGGATTTTAGAGTTATAGACTAGTGAGACATTCATTAGAGTGGAAGGGAAACAATAATAGTCCAACATAGTGTCTGATGTAAAAAAAGGAGATTAGTTAGGACATAATAATATATGGACCCCTATGATCTGACAGAGGGTCCTTAGGATAAAAAAACTACCTAGTTGAGATAACACATATTTAAGGCTAGATAAATAGCGAAGGTCAATACATTAGTTATTCTTGTGTGTATAATTGAGCAAGTTAATTTTCATAATTCAAAATAAATAAGTTAATTAATCTCAATAAATTTCGTGCTACCTAGATTAGGCTTCCTCACGATGTGATTTTTCAGATATGGCTTCAGGTCATCATTTTCATGTAGTTTATGATGTAAACGTTTAGTGGGATAATCTAGTTGACAATCATATGATTGAATCAATATATAATATTGAGACATATCATAGGGTGTTTCATGCCTTCTATTGCCAAGGTATATCACTGTATGTTGGAAACACACATAATCTAGAGATGATGTCTTGGATGGAGGAAATTGATATTAAACATAGTCTAATTAATGTCTAATATGAGTATTAGTTTCCATTTCCAATCAGTCAAATATTAGGAGAGGCATTCCATTGGTTGTTATTATACCTCATAGAGCAGAAGGAGGAGGATGTTTCTTAGGATAACTTTCGGAAAGAGTTCTATCTAGAGTTGTTATCAATGTTGATGAAGTAAATAGAGCAGAAGGAGATAATCACCCTTTAGTAGGGGTTCCTGAGCATGTGATAGCTCAGGATCATCTATATGCACCTTATCTGTTTCACTAACAATAACTTTCTAGATGATGAGTCTACCACACAACTTCTTAAAGAGGTATTAAATCCAATGATCATATACGCAGTCACCCCATTTATTATTATTATGTATCTAGTGGTGAATAATAATTAGAAACTAATCAAGAGGATTCATTTACAGGTAGGGGCCCCAAGTGGGAGGTTAGAAATGATTCTTTAGGAGAATAACTTCAGTAAAAGTATCAAAGATGTTACAGAAGTTGAGATTATGATCAACAAAGAGTCAATCAAAGAAATATAATTTACAACTTTCTATAGATGGTGGCTCTATAGAATCTACCATGGGATTTTTCTCATATTATTCCTATTGATTTTATGGTCATTTTCCAAATCAGTTTCTAAATTCTAAGGAAGGTCAATTTTGTTTGGGTGGTCAGGCCCCTCTCCATCTATAATAGCAGTAGAAGCTGTCTACACTTTTTATCCTCAGAGAATAAATGGACATGGGTTAGGTCATCAGCATTATGGTCCTATTTCCTAAATACCATGGATATATCATGTCCATGGAGTTCTCTAGTTGTGTGGTAGAGGATATGGGGATGGGAAGGTGAATTCTATGGATGTTCTAGAGTGTGAAGAATTATATTTTGTTCAAGGTATGATTAGTTTATTCTCTACCTTGGTTTCTACATTTTTAGATTGTAGATGTTTTCAATAATTTCATCCACCATCTTTTTGACATGTGTTAGGACTAGAGTTGCGGAGGAATCCATTTCCTATAGTGTTATTCACACTATTTGGAGGCTAGACTCTCTTTTTTAATGTGTGTCAAAGATGTCGATTGATTATGGGGAAGCATCAGTCGGTGGAGAGTTCTTTTTTGTTGATGAAAAAATACGATGTCATCCCTAGCATGTCTTGAAAATACTCTATGTATTTATTTTTTGAATATTTCCAAAGTAGATTCCAATTTTTTATGTGGAGGGATAGGGAGTGGTTCTCATTGGTGATTAGAGATATTAGGTAGAAACATCTTTTAAATCCTCTTCTATCATAGTTGGAAGAGTTTTCCATGGACACCTAGGTGGTGGGGATCCCTAGAGTTATTGATGAGTTTCTTTATGTCTTCATAGATGATGTTTTGACACTACCCCTTTGACGAGATGCTATGTTTTTTATAGAGTTACAACTGATTGGATCATGGATTTCAATGGATCCTTATAATATGGTATCGATGGGGCTACATTAGTTGAGCTTCCAGAATAATTATTTGTAGTAGAAGGGACTCATCACACCCAATGTGTCTCTTTTGGGGTTCTCTAATGTTTTTTTAATAAAGAGGATGTTAGTATGATGCTCTATATTGATTACTTGTAGTTGAATCAGGTGATGATTAAGAACCATTACCCTCTCCTAGGAGAGATGATACGTTCAAAAAAATAAATTGGTACCTCTACTTTTAAAATATTGATATGTGGTATGGGTATCCCCAAATGAGGTTGAATGAAGAAGATATCTTAAATACTATTTTATGGTGTAGATATGGTCATTAAGTTTTGTTTCATGTATTTCAGTGTCTCTAGCTCACCAGTTGTGTTCATGGGTCTCATAAAATATGTATTCTATAAGTTCCTAGTCCATTTCAATGTCTCGTTCATAAACAAACATCATTGTATACTCATGGTTATTAGTGGATAATGTAGAGAATCTCAGAGTTTTCATATAGGTTCTTCGACACTATTAACTATATGGATGGTTTTCCAAGAGCCTGTTTTTGGACACGAGAGGTTTAACTCCATAAAAATATGGTGTCTTAATAGGGTGTGGTTGTGGACTCATAAAATATTAAGGTTGTCATTTCATATGAATTACCCTAGTACATGGAGGAGGTTCACAACTTCCATGTTATTGTATGATATTACTAGATGTTTGTATTTTAATTCTCTTATATTGTAGCCTCATTGATAGAATGGATAAGGAAGGACATGGATTTCATATGAAACATTCTATATCAGGTAGCACTAATATACCTAAATGAAAGGTTAATATTTCCTTCTATGATTTTGTTTCTAGAGGAAGGGGTGATCTTTTAGGTATTTTGTGATGCTTCCCACCTAGTCTTGGGATGCATCTAAATGGAGAAAAGGGAAGAGACCTCTTATGGTTCTAGGAATGTTCATCTTCATCAGTATTTCTATGCCACTCATAACATATATTTGGTAGGAATAGTAATTTCCAAAAATATGTGGAGACATTCCCTCATTAGTGAGTGCTTTGTGGTCTTCACAATCAATAAGAGTTTATTGTATGTATTCTCATAGTAGTATTTTAACATATTTTAATGATGTTGGATGATGTTTCATATGGATTATATTTTTAAATCTATTACACCATAAGAAATGGGAATTTAGTTACTCACATTCTAAGACATAAGTTATGGGGATATATTGTTTGAGGGTCAAAGGATTCATAGAAAGGTATGAAAGTTATTGTAGTGATACCTCTCAATGTTGTGGAAGTCAGAGGTAGAAGTTTTATGTTTCAGATGAAAGTAGAATAATCTATTATGTAGAAGGTGGAGTAGTCTCAGTGAGGGTAAAGGTGGATGTGATGCAACACCATTTTAGACATAGTGATGCTCAATAGGGGTGGTCCAAGGATGGTGAGAATCATATTTTCCTTATGGGGAGGTTGTTTTTTGCATTGTACATATGTGAGGATGATCTCCATGAGTTTCAAATATCACCCTTAGTTGTGCGTCTAGGAGAATCGAAGTTGTATCTTGGTTTGACTAGGTTTCTTTAATAACATGAGATGAAGCATTCAATTCCCGAGTTCCTAGTATAGTGATGAGTTTTTCAATATGTTAAGGTAGAGAAGTATGATTATGGTGGTTTTTTCAATGCTCTTGGACATTCTCAAGTGGAAAGTGATAGGACATATCAGTGGATCTTTTCCCAATGATACCTAGGTCCTAGAGAGATTGTGATTCCATTTGGGTAATTAGTGACCTACTAATGATGCTGGACTACTTTCTTGAAATTAAAGAGTTGAGTGTTGTGGATGAATTGGAATGGCGGTACATGGATATGATTGTGAGACACCATAGGGTACTGAAGACCATTATAACCAACAAGGATTTTATTTTACCTTATTTGTCTAGAGAGGATTTTACCTTGCTTTTGGCTATCTGTTTTGCCTTAACACTACATTCAATTATTAAACATATGGGAAATAGAGAAGAAAATCCAAACATTGAAGATTATATTATAGGATTCTTTCATGGAATTTTGAGGATTATAGGTGACCCACCCACCATTGGTTTATTTTTTCATACAATAACAATTATCACTTATCCATCGATATGGATCCATTCAATGTGTTTTATGAGTGATTATTTCATTCTAAATTATTCTATAATGGGATATGGATTCAACAGTCCTTGGTACTACTGTGGTTTAGAGCACAAAAATAGATGAATCAAATGGTTTTAGAAGGGATAAACATAGAAAAATACCTCTAGAAGGCCTATAATGATCATTGGTAAAGGCCCAAACAGTATTATGTTACAAACCATGTGTTCTTGATGGTTTCCCATCATCGAGGTACATGGGGGTTTAAAAAAATTCCTCCCATGTTTTATGTGAATTTTAAGGAGTTAAAACAATTTCATGAGGTGGAATACTTGTTACCTCTCACTACATGGTTTTATAGAATTCATGAAATATTCTACATGTCTCGTTTGCATCATTATCTTCATGATATATTCCATTTTATTTATTAGTAAGAGTTAGACATTAAGGAAAATATGAAATTGGTATATTGTCCATTGATATCTTGAATTGTTAGGAGAAGGTACAATATGGGAAATTTATAACCTTTGTTTATGCATTGTGGAAGCATGGTGTCTTGGAAGAGAGCACTTGGGAGTTAGATTCATAGATAAATGCTCAATACCCTTAAGTTATTTTATGAATGTCATGTTTCCGTTTTATTTTATTGGATTTGTTTAACCATATTATTTATATGTGTCTAATTCTCTCTCTTGGTTAGTGATATCACATGGATAGGTGTCTTGTTCCTTTAATGTGTGGTTGTGTCCTTGATATAGTGAGATCGTTGAGAATATATTCTAGTTGATTGCTTGTACATCATTTCAATTTTATTTTGGGTGAAATTTTGATTCTCAAGTATGTGATTTTTTTGAGATGTACATAATGTAATTAATTATATTCCTAAAACATTTCCTTCATGTTTTTATATAGTATTAATGTTTCAATGGCATTTTTTGGGACTTCTTCCATTTGAAACTTCAATTTTTTCTCATGGTCAATCAATTACATTGTAAGGTCAATCAATTTATTCTCAAAGTTTATTTGTAACTTCATTTGTTCAATCATTTTATTATAAAAATCAACTAGTTTATTCTCATTTTTGATTAATTTTTTATCACGGTTGATTGGTTCCTTCCTTCAATCGATCAATTTGTTCTTACTGTTGATCTATTTGTTTTTACAGTTGATCATTTTTTTCTCCCAACTAGTCAGTTCCTACATATCTATAATTAGTTTATTTTCACAATTGATCATTTTGTTATCATGCATGATTATTTCTTTCTTATGGTTGATCATTTTGTTCTCATTGTCTATCAGTTTGTACTCGCGTACGATCAATTTTTTTTCATGGTTGAATAAAGTTTTCTCATGATCCATCAGTTTATTCTCAAGGTCCATCATTTTTTTCTCTTATAAATTATTTTATTCTCAGGGTAAATTAGTTACTCTTTATAGTTTTCTTTGTTATCATGGTTGGTCAAATAGTTTGAAAATTTTCATGTTTTTCAAATTACCCATATTTTTCTTAAAATACGTGAAAAATTATTTTAACATAACATGTGAGATTTATATATCAAATAGATGTTTTTAAAATCTATTTTATAGTGTTTATATATAGTATTTAAATTACATTAACCATAAGTTATTAGATGTTTCATGAATTTTAAATCAAACTAAATTTGTGATACAAAGAATGGAATAATTATATCCTAACTTCTCAATGATCCTCAAGAAACCATATATGGAATCTTAAAAGTATGGAATTTACTCAGTTTGATTTTTTAAGTATTTTCTTCATATATAGTTAAAATATAACCTTTTTTGAATTGTGGGAGTCTTCTACCTTGGACATGGATCCATCATGATCATGATTCTATGAATGTTCATCATATTGGTTCCGCCACTATTATATGTAGTAGTGTGTGACATTTCAAGATAGAATTAATTTTTATTTCATATTAATCACTTACCAACAAGTGTGTTATAGTTTATTAATCCCATATATTCCTGATATAAATGTGGTAACATTACCTAATTTTCCACCAGATTTAAATGCATAAAGTTTGGGAATTTTTTTTCCAGATATTGGATCCTTGTTCTCTATTTTTTTGCATCTATGAAACTATCTTAATTTTTTTCCCAGTGGGTGGGTAGTAATGATTATCAAATATTGATAATGAATGCATATAAGCCTCAGCCCAGTTGGTGAGGACTCCTTAAGTTCATCAAGGAGACCTGAGATCAAATGAAAGAGGAGGCTAATTTAAGGGTTACTATAGCAGTACTATCATAGGAACTGTGCGGTACTATAGAAGGCATGGTAGCAGTTGGGAATATTCCCCCATTTGGGCCTTTGGGCCACCGATTTGGTCCCTGAGTCCTTTAAGGCCTTCGGACCACCAAGCCCTTTAGGTAAGTAAGGCCTTCGGCCCACCTCAAGGCCTTCGGTCCACCTTAAGTGCAGATGAAAACCAGACAAACTACAAGGAACAAACATCAGTAGGAGGATGAAAAAAGAGATTTCACCATGGTAGAAGCTAAATGGATTGCTAGAGTGATAGGGTATGACACCTGACATCGGGACAAGCCTATTCATGTACGGGAAATCATAGCCGAATAGCCTTACGAAGGTTGGAAGTTTATTTCACAATGAAGATTCTGGGGAGGAGCAGTTCCAAGTAGTTATTCTGGGTTGTATGTAATGTTTGAAGTCTACGAGAAATGAATTCCTCTAAGGCCTATAGACCATGTAATACTAATGCGCACGGGCCTTGTAAGGGTACCACCTCACCCCTTGAAAGGGGGATTATAAAAATCAATAAAAAATGAAGGCCTTCGGTCCATAATAGGTAATATAGATAATGAACCACATTTAATTATATTAGAAGGGAAGAGGAGTAATCACATGTGTTATTCCATCTCATTTTTATTTCTAATTTTTTCTCTCTTAAAACATATATACAATTTTGAAATGAATAATGTGGCTATAATGAATTTTAATCCCTTATTATACATTTTAATCCTTTTTTGGATTGAGAACCATTGATGTAACGACCCAAGATTTTATCAATGGAATTTTTTTCCATTATTTTAATTAAGTCATATGTCATAAAACACATACATAGAATAGATTTTTCAATAAAAACTATATTTTCATTAATTATTAATTTAAGAAGAGATATTCATATAAATTAAATAATTTTTATTGATGGAATAATAACTTGACCCTTGGAATAGTAATATGACCATTAACAATAGGAATCTGACTAATATAATAGTAACCTCACCTATGAAAGTATGAATTTTTTTTCGGAATCTTATAAATGATAATGTGATATAATTATATCATATTATATGAAAATAAATGTTTCAAAAATAATAAATTATGTGTTGGTATTTTTATAAAAAACACATGTTGATTTACAATTTTATGATTAAAATAATGATTTAAAAGAAAATTCATTTTATTAAAATGTATTCATAAATTAATATTTTGTTGTCTTATAATTATAAGATACTTTTGTGATACCTTCATTAATTTTTCAAAGTGTCATAAAAACAATTATGACTTTAAAACTGATATTTTTCAAAGAAAGGATGGGTTTCATTAAAAATAAAATTTATCATATATATAAAATTATTTAAAAAATGACTTTAATTTTTAATTATACACATTAGAAATTGGTTAGGGTAAATTTTGGGTATTTTTATAAAATAGTTTAATATTTTGTGAATGGTGAAATATTACAGTTTACTGTATTTAATAAATTAATAAATTAATGAATTATTGAGTTATAGATTATTTTTGGATGATGTAAGTCCATAATATCTTACTATTCTTAATTATATACTATATTTATTAATAAAGGTCAAAATATTGATAGTATTGATCCAAAAGAATAAAATAATGGAAAACACCCTACTCCTCCCCTATAAATACCACCCCTCACCACCGCTTCTCCTCACACCTTCAAAGGCTTGAAACTTTTCCAAATTCTTCCCAATAATCTTCCCAAGAACCTCCCCTTAATCTAGGAGCCTTTGGTATTAATAAAATACCAAATCCAATTTCTCGATGGAGTTTCTCAAGGAGAAAAAGTACAAGAGGTAAAATCCTCTCCCATTTTCTTTTAATTTCTTTTCAATTACTTTTCTTTTGGTATTCTATCCCCACCCCCCCTTATCCAAGTGGAAAGATAACTCCAGTAATTTATATATACTATAATTTAATTATGTTAATGGAATAATCAATTATGAAACCTCTTCTACCTCCATTGAATTCTAAAAATGATTTTTTTCTAAGAGGTGATGATTTATCACCTTTGAGGATGACAAGTATTTATTTTACTTTATCGCCTTTAAGGCTGATCATAAACCATTATAATAGTTGGAAAATATTTTAAAATTTTTTTTATACTTTTTTTATATTGTAGAACTAAAATATATACATAATATCAAATAATAAATCAAGATGAGTTCATTGTTATTGAAAACCATCAAAATTAAACAAAACAATTGTTATTAACATTTTATCTAATTAATCATCCACATATATGGGAAAAAATAATTTATAAGACCAATTAGACTTCTATAAGTTCAGTAATAACATATAATCTCAACTATGGATAATTATTCTAATATTAAATAAACTTTTATACATGAATACAAGAAAACTGATCCTGGAAACCAAGAAAAGAACACTCTATGAACAATGGAATTGAACTCCATAACTCATCATAATGGTCATGAATAGATTTAATAAAATTATAATAAATAAAATACAAATATAATAGGTTATGAATTTATTAAAAAATTAATCTAATTTCTTTCTGGGATATCAATCTAAAGAAAACATTTGGACCTCAGTTAAGGGTGTAACGCCCTGAGATTTTGTGTAATATTTTTTTCAAGTTAATTTTACCTTTTTGATATTTTTTATTTGACAAAATACTGAATATAGCCTATTTATATATATAAGTACTAAGTGTTTATTTCATTATATGCAACTCTAAGTAAATCTTGCACCACACATAACACAAAGATTATCTTATGTTATACACAACAATATTTTTGGCTTATATCACACTCAATACCGAGTCCATTCGATATCTTTCATAACATGCAAAGCTGAATTTTAACGAACTACAATATACTAATAATAATATTATTAAAATATTATTATAGTTTCCACTAAGTAATTGGAATTTAAGTAACGAATAATTTTAAATAAATTTAAAGAATATGATTTATACATGTATATAAAATGAATTATTTGGTTAAAAATAGGTGTTAGTAAACGAAAAAAACTATTTGAAAATAAAGAAATTACATTTCTAAAAAATGATTTTTCTATGTACAAATACTGTTATATCTCTATAAATTAAAAAAAACCAATTTTGATTAATGTTTTCAATAAATTTTATATATTATATATTAAAAAAATATTTTTTATTCTCATCCAATAGGATTGATAGGTATAAGATAAGAATACAACCAATTTTATGAATAAAAAGATGTATTTTTCTAAAAGGTAATTGTATGACCTTTTAATGGTAAAACCATTTTAAATATTATTTCTGAAAATGTTATGATTTTAATTTTAAAACGAATATTCATTTTCTTAATCGAAATATCAAAATTTATTTTGGGTGAATTTTTTGTATTTTTATGAGAAGATTCATTTTTTGATAAATAGTGAAGACATTTATTTTTAATTTGAAACTAATTTTTTAACTAAATTATTTATATAGTTCAATTATGTTTTAATTTGGTTTTAAAGTTTAATTGATCAAATTTTTCATCAATTAATCTAATTAATATCATTTTAATAAATTTCATATTGAAATTGGATATAAAAACATTTCAATCTTTTGAATATTTTTACTTTTAAAACCCACGTTATCATCCCATATATGAGATTAAAATTAAATTAATTTCTACCACACCTGTGATTATAATTTTTAAAAATTGATTCTACAATTTAGATAATAATAATTTATAATTTATAATGAATTTAAACATAGTTTTTGACCAAGAATATTAGTGACTTTGATGAAAAATAATTACCACAATTAAGAGAAAAATTAGCTTTACAAAGAACTAAACCATAAAACGAAGGTCCAAAATGACACAGTAACCTGTAAAAATACATTTTATAGAAATATTTAGAATATAACCTTATATATATCTAATTTCTACAATTATTTGAGCCAATTTACAAGAAAAAACTTGGGTGGAGTTTCCTTTTAAACAATTTACAAGAATTCCACTACTCTGCTATAAAAAGGCACCCACCACTCCCAATTATTCATTCCTTTGAAGAACATTTTGTAACCCAAAATCTAATAAAATAATCCCCAAACATCTCTCAATTCATTATATAATACTATATTTTTGTAGAAATCCATCTAAGGAAGTGATTTGGTGAAAATGAAAAGGAATTACCCAAAGAAGAGGTAACATACTTCCCCAAGATCCTTTATTTTATTTTCATTCTCGACCCCTAAAATATTATTCGTCCATGATTATATAAAAATATAATTATCGAAAATATATTATTTTTATTCTAATTATTCAACATACACTTACACACACTTCTATCTAATGAGTAATGAACATACCGTTCTTGTGTACGGAAAACTACCGCAACACGAAACAATGTTGTTCATTTTTTCATTACGACCTCTCATGGTCAGGAATTATGATTGAAAATATATTTTTATATTATATATATATATATATATTATTTTTATGATTTATTTATTATTATGTAATTATTATAGAAAACATACCTTTATGATTTTTATTTTTTGTATATATGATAACTTCGTTCGTGGAAGTGTGGACTTGTGCCTCCTCAAAGTGATGTGATTCATTCACACTCTACATGGAGTGTATTAAGGATGGGTTTATTGAAATATTATGATATATATGACAAAATATATCTAATGTAATGATTATATATATATATATACATATATTTCATCTACGTACTTTCTTTCAATACGTCAATAAAATGGAAACAACATTCAGGCATACGTATGGCCTCCTGTCTCCATGAACAATGTATTTCATTTCATATTTATATATTTTATAGATTTTTATAAATACATATATACTAAATTTGTATGATATTTAAATAATTTTATACATTATGGAAATAATTAAATCATTATTTAAGTAGAGTATCAAGAATAAAAAGCCAAAACATATATGTAAAACAAAACAGATATTACCTGAAACATAACATTTTCATGGAGTTATTTATAAATGGGTAACTAGTTGTAAAAAATTCATATATGGTGTTAGATATAATAATAAGGTTCTATGAAAGATTTATAATAAACTTATGTTTACAATACATGATTTTTGAATATATATAAAGAAATTCAATACTTAATGTAAGGATTTCATCATCTCACTTTTATTTTCCATGATACAGAAGCCATGTCCACCTCCAATTTCTTATATTGGTGTGTATACTGCCCATGGATGTATTATATGATTATTATACTTTAATTTATTGGTATTTACTTTCCAATTTTTTGATCTCTCTTTCATGGGGTTTATGTTTAAGAGTTACCTAATTAGTAAAGTAATTTTTTTTCTCAATTTTCCTTTATTGAGACACATGCAATGTTATGCACCTTTATTTTTATATGAGGTGTGTATACTAATTTTGAAATATTATATCATGAATAAAATTATTTACATGATAATTTAAGCATCATGTAATGTTTTTATTTTTATTTTATTAGGATTCAAAGTTACCAATGTGGTAATGGTTTATTGCTACAATCTATCCATTTATCGAGGTTGTCTATGATTATGCTTCCTTTAATGAAGTTGTATGATACATATCTCAATAAATCTCATATATTTTATTAACAATCATAATTCATGTTATATCAAAGTAATTTTACCATGTTACCACTATTTGGAACTTAATATAACTATGAAAATGTTTTTAGAAAAATATGACTTTATTTCTCTTTTTGACTAGAAATATGTGTTCTTTCAAAACCATGTTTTTTGAAAATGTTTTCAATTTTTGTACTATTATACTACGATGTTTAATGGAAAATATTACCCATGTATTATTTACTACCCCATGTTTGATGTATATAACCCTTTTTATGTCTTTTTATTTATATAAAGTGGTTGGGTAATGTTTGGGAGAGTTTGGAAGTTTTTTGGAATGGATTGGAGGCTTTTCTAGTGGTGAAAAGTTTGATCACGATTAGTGGAAGTGTGCAAAAAACCAAGGAAATCATGCATAGTTAGGTAAATTCAAAGGGGTGGGTGCAAGGTTGAGGTGCACAGTTTACAAACCGTGTGGCCAGCCTAGGTAAACCGTGCTACTTGATGAAGTGGGATTCTACACGGTTGGGGCATAGTTTTTATAACCATAAAAGGAAACCATGTAGGGAACTCTTTGGGATAGTATCAGTTTCATGGTCAGTGCATATTTTGTCTAATCATGAGATCTAACCATTCATAGCTTTAAAAGGGGGTCTTAAAAAATTAAGGGGGCTCAAGATTAACCCGAAACACCCCATTTATCCTCCCATATGAACCCAACTCATTATTTATTCTTCTCAAAGGTTAGGGAGGATATACCACTAATTTTGGAAGTTAAATGTGGGATTTTACTTCTTTTTTGAAAGCTATTCTCCTCTAGTAAGTCTCCTCTCTTGGTTGTTTCCTGGTTTCCTTAGATCTAGTTCTACCTCTTAGTCCTCTAGATCTTCATCCGTCACATGTAGATATATGTTTTTTGTTTCCTAAAACGATGAGAGTTTGGATTTTTGATGTTAGGAAAATATATCTAAGTGGGTTTTATGAAAGTTACACTTGGATTTGGTGTGCGGTTGTGCAGTTAGTCACTTTCACCAAAACCCTAAGGTATGTGTCTTCCCTTTCTACTCTATTTGGATTGATCATGAAGGATTAATTTAAAATTAATATTTTTTCTTGAATTTAATGTTGTTTATGATGTGATAATATTTACTGAAGCCCATTTTGTGATGAATTTTGGATTTTATAGAAAATGATGTCTTGTTCTGAAATTTGGTTTAGGCTAGATTTCAAAATTATTCTTTTAAAATCAGTATGTTGGGATGTTTTATGGAGAATTGGTTGTGAAAACAGTGTCCAATAAAATATGGATTATATGGAATTGTTGTTGAGCATGGTTGGGATATAATTTTGTTTTCAATAAAATTTTATTCTTATTGAAATGGCGTTGGAATGTTGTTGAAAATGTGATTTTTCATAGAGGGTTGTTTCATTGGAAATTTATTCTGGGAATTTATTGATTGATTTTATTTTGATAAATTTGGTTTATTTTTTTGTCTAGAATGGTTAAGCTTGGTTTATATTGGTTGGATAGTTGGTGTGAAGGACCAAAATCAAAGGTAAGTGGGCCTAAAGTACCACTATAAAAAGGGTATGGGGTTGGAAGTGAAGTTCCACCATCAATGGTAACACCAAGCCTGTGTGAAAATTGTGTGGAAGGTTTTGGTAGGCATGTAGTCATGCATAATTGATTTAGTTATGATAATAAGAAATGGATAATTATATGTTTGTTTTCTTTCCTTTGGCATATATTTATTTGGGGTAAATTTCTTTGGAAAGGATGTGTTTGGAATTGAATAATTGTTTATATAAGCTATGCTAACTATTTTATCCTAGTGGCGTGTGTAGGGAATTCATTTGGGTAGAACCTACTGAGTATTTTTACTCACCCCCTACATTGTTACTTTGGTGATTTTGAAGATGTTTTATTTTGGGACTCCATGTAAAGTTAAATCATCTCCTTGATTTTTTGGCACTTTGTGATACTTTGGTGATCTTATGGTGCTTGGAGACTAGAGCTTGTTGCAGAGATATGGAGTTATGTCATAGAAAATTTGGGTTTTGTTGTTTAGATTTCCATCATGTATTATGATTATGAATTATTGTGGTTTGATTATATATTCCTTTTGATATTTTTAGTTGTGAAACATTGTTAACATGCATCATGTAGTAATTTTGGTATTGTTACATTTGGTTTGGTGTTTTCATAAAAAAAGAAAAATCATCCCTCATCAATCATGAAGTCGTCGACATTTATTTCCAGTCTTTGGTGCATTGGGGATGCCTTCTAAGGGAAAGTGGCGCATTTACCTAAACTCAATCCAATGAGGAGGGGTGGGATTTTACATGTGGCATCAGCTTGTTCGGTCAATGAAGTACAAGTAATGTTGGTCTTGTTCGGTCATGGCATTGGTTTCCATTCTTCGAGTTAATATTCGTTCTAGGTTTATTACTTGAGTTGGGATGGTTTCAACGAATAGGATTGAAATAAAATTAAATTTTAAGCATAAAATTATGTTTCTAAACCTTTTATGTTGAACTTCAAGTTACTAGGTATTTGGGTACATATGTGTTTCAGAGACACTTATAAAATCATGATCTCATTTTTGTGGGTGTAGTCAATGAGATAAGAATGAGATGCATGGTAGAAAGGAATTACAACTATGATTTCATGTTAAATTATGGATAATTATTTATTATGTCATATTAATGTGTTTATTTTTGAAGAAAAATATGGAATTTTTTTCAAAATGTGCAGTTTCGAAAAGAAAGTAGTTGTAATATTTTGAAAATGGGTAAATTATCAAACCATAATGGATTTTTTAAAACGGTTGAACATGGAAAAATGGAAATTTTGTAAATCATGGTTGTGATAGTTGTAATGTGGTATAATTTTAAATTGTAAGCCTTCAGTTTCTAGGAAGTGAGAATTATGGTTATTACTGTTTTGATAGTAATGGCACCTGGTAGATGTCGTAGAGACCAATCAGAGGATGCTGTGGAAAATGTGGTTGCACCTGAGCCCCAGGTGAACTGGAAACTAGTTTAAAGCATAGTTAAAACTTTCTAATCTATGGAATGTGAGAATATAAGTAACAATCCAACACATGTGGATCACTTAGTTCAGTTTCAAAAGAAGAATCCACCCATTTTTTTGGGATGATTTGAAGTTGGGAAGGGAAAAAGTGTTGTTGAATAGGATGAATCAAATATTTGATTTCCTAGGAATAATGGAGGAGTTAAAAGTGAATCTTGAGATTCTCATGTTGGAAAATCTTGCAAGTAAGTGGGGAAAGTTGGTAGTCTAGGCTGGAATGAACAATGGTATGTCATGGGTGGGTTTTGAGGAATTATTTAAAAAATAATTCTACCCTCATATGTTAAAAAATCAGTGGACAAAGAATTTATTCAGTTTGAATTTTGAGACAATTTTGGTGATGGAATATGTAGCTATGTTTATAAAATTAGTGTGGTTTTCCCTTGATGGGGTGGATAATGCATCCTTCAAGGTTTATATCTTTGAATTGGGTTTGAGGTAAAAAATAAATTCCAAAAAATTTCTGCTATGTATAAGTGATTATATGGAAATGGTGAATAGAGAATTAATGGATTAAAGGGATATATTGAGGGATTATAGGTGGGGGAAGCATGTTAGTACCTATGGGGAATAGTGGGAACTGTAACATTGGGATCAAGAAGAAGAGGGGCACTTATTTCTAAGGTGGGAGTATGGATTAGAATCTGATGACTTGAATGATGAATCTTCCTTTGAAGCCTCAGAGTAAGACAAGATGTTTTTTTGTGGTCATACAAGCCACATGAAGTGATATTTTAAGAAACAACCTTGATAATTTTGTAACTACAAGAAGATGGGCCATCTTCAGTGTTATTGTTCTTATGATCTATGGTCAGGTGTTCATGGAACTCCTTTAGGGTCACATGCATCCTATGCCTTGACAGGACGAGGGTAACAACATACTCCTCATTAAAATAGATTCATTCTTCATAGTGATTATTGGAATACCACAACTCTTTAGTAGGGGATATTTTAGTAGGTAAAAAAAGAGAAGAGTGTGGTCAGAAAGTAGCTATTTGGAGCCGATCAGGTTGTAGTGGATTATAAGTTGGGACTATCCACAATAAGAGGTATGATTCTTTTGAATTATACCTTTATGGTAGTTTTGTTTGATATGGGTACATGTTATTCTTTCATTTATTCTAATGAACTTTATTTTCTAGGTTAATTTTGGAAATTATGTATTCAGTTTTAAAAATTGAAACTCCACTGGGACAAAGAGAATGTCTAGCCTTCCTGTGTAGAACATGGTACACAGTTATGGATGAGGTTGAGTTGATGTGGGACTTCTCAGTTATTGATATGGATGTGTATGATATAGTCCTAGGTATGCATTGGTTGATGAATTTTAAGTCCCTAATCGAATTTTATTCACAAATGGTTGGTTTTATGATAGGTGATTGCATCGAGCATCTCTTTTAAGGAGATAAAAATTTGAAGGTGGGTGAACTTGTCTTGTTGGACATAGAATTTAGGAAAATATCATATCAATTAGAGACATTATCTTTGGAATAAATGGAAGACATTTGGAGAAGAATTTTTCTGGCAGTGGTTGATCAATTTATGGATGTATTTCTTAATGAATTCTCAAGGTTTCCACCCATGAGAGAAGTGGAGTTTACAATTGATCTCTTCTTGATGACCAGTCCTATCTCAAAAAAATATTACTAGATGTCACCAATAGAATTGAGGGAATTGAAAGTGTAGTTGGAGGAGAAATAAAACGAAGGGTTCATCTAGCCTAGCATGTTTCATGTGGGTAGCACCGATTTTTTTAAAAGGAAGATGGAACTCTTCATCTATGTGTTTATTATTATAATATTATCCAAGTTATGATAAAGAACCAATTTACACTCCCATGCATTTATAACCTATTTGATCACATTAGGGGATCTAATTGGTTCTCCATGATTGACTTTTGATCAGGATATCCTCATTTGTGGGTGTGGAAGGATGATATTTTCAAAACAACATTCATGATTAGATATACCCATTATGAGTTTGTGGTTATTCTCTTTGGTATTAAGAAGGAAAAATTAGTATTTATGGAAATTATGAATTTAATATTTCATAGATAAATGGATACTTTTGTGGTGGTATTTATGGATGATATACTAGTGTATTCAAGGAAAATGGATGATCATGAGAAACACTTGGTAGTAGTGCTGGGAATCTTGAGAGATCATCGGTTGTATAAAAGTTTTTCAAATTGCTATTTTTGGATAAAGAATTACAATTTATTTGCGATGTGATTTATCATAGATGTATTTTAGGGGATTTGGATAAGATAAAGGATGTTATCTCATGGAAACCGCAAAAGAATGTCTTTAAGATATGAATATACATTAGTCTAGCAGGGTATTATCTTTGATTTTTTATGAATTATTATGATTAACATCACCATTGAAAGATTTGAAAAATGTAATGTTCCATTTCAATAGAATTAGAAACACTTGAAAACTTTTTACGAGGCACTAGATCATCTTACATCAGTAGTAATCTTGGTTTTTCTAGAACCATGGAATGAGTACATGGTGTATTGTGATATATTGGGATAAGGTTTGGAGTGTGTTATCATGCAAGGGGATAATGTGGTTGTGTATGGGTTATATAAGTTGAGGTTTCATGAGAAGAACTACCCAAAACACGATTTAGAGTTGTTAATAGTGGTTCTTGCTTTGAAAATGAGGTATCACTATCTCTTCGGTGAGAAATTCATGGTGTATATTGATCGTAAGATCATGAAGCATATTTTATCATAGAGTTATTTGAATTTGAGGAAAATTAGATGGATGGAGTATCTCTAAATGTCTGAATTTGACTTTATGTACACATTAAGTAAGGGAAATTTAGTAACAGATGCATTAAGTTGAAAGTCATATGATCAAGCAGTGAAATAGGCATTAGATCAGTGGTAATTTTTTTCTGTTATTGTTGAAATTCAGTTGGAATGTGAAGATCATGGTCTTGTATCCATTTTCCTTCCAGAATCATTGGTTCTTGAATTTTTTAGATTGGTTATAGAGGCACAAATATACAATTTAGATTTTGTGGCCATGAGATCTAAACTCAATGGAAGGGAGACCATTGAGGGCTAGAAACTAGAATTGAATTTAGTGTTGTGATTTCAGAATAAGTTGGTTGTATCAGTGGATTTTTAGTATAAAATACTTATTTCTTATCAACATTACAGATGGGTTTTATGTCCTAGAATTTAAAAAATGTACAAATCCTAGAAAGCCCAGTTTTGGTGGGTGGGTATGAAAAGGAACATGGTCGAGTTTGTATCGATATACTTGAATTGTCTGTATGTCAAGGTAGAGCATCAGCAACAGAATGGTTTTTTGTATTGTTTACCTATCCCATTGTGGAATTCAAAGAATATAGTAATGTATTTTTTATAGGTATCCCAAGAATAGTTTGGAAGAATCATTCCATATGGGTGATTGTGGATTGACTCATAATGTTGGCCAATTTCATAGTTATACTTGAATATTATATGGTGAAAGATTTTTCCAAAATCTATATCAATGAGGTGGTAATGAAGAATGGTGTTGTAGTTTCAATTATATCAGATAGAGACCCAATGTTTAAATCTCATTTGTGTAAATCCTTATAGAAATCCCTAGGGGCTTTGCTGACAATGAGTATGGTGTATCATCCCCAGAATAATGGGAAATCATATAGGATGATACAAACATTAGAAGTCATGTTTTGGGATTTTGTGATGGATTTTAGAGGCACATGGGAGGATCACATTTGATTGGTGTAGTTATCCTATAATAATAGTTATATGGACTCCATAATTATGGATCCATTTGAAGCATTATATGAGCATCCATTTCATTCTCCACTATGTTGGGTAGAAATAGGAGAGACTTCTATGGTTGGGCCAAGCCAGGTCCAAGAGATGACAGAGAAGATTAAATTGAACAGGAAGAAACTAGTGATGACTAAGAGGCATCAGAAATAATATTCCATCCATCATCAATGACCATTGTCGTTCAAGGTGGGTAATCATGTGTTCTTTAGAATATCTCTGAGGTTGGGAAATCATGTGTTCATAAGTTGGAGAAAGTTATCTCTAAGGAATATTAGGCTTTTTAGATAATTTAGTGGGTTGGAGAGGTGTAATATCCATTGTATTTTCCACCCCATTTCAGTGTGGTCCACATTTTGTTTTATGTTTCACTACTAAAAAAGTATCAACCAAATCATGACCACGTGTTTGATTGGGATCATGTTGAGTAAGATCCAGATGGTTTCTTTGTGCACATGCCAGTGCATATTATGGATAGGCAAGATAATGTCTTGCATGTTAAAAGAAGTATTCTAGTTTAGGTTTTGTGGAAACATGGTAAGATTCAGGAAGATACTTGGGAGTAGGAGATAGAGATGGATGAAAAATGGCCTGATCACTTTTGGAAAAGTGATGGTTATCTAATTTTCGCGGATGAAAATTCCAATGGTGGGGAGAATGTAGTACCCCTATTTTTAAGTATGTAACCATTTTTTAAGACTTTTTATGTATATAAAGTGGTTATAAAAATTTTGGGTGAGTTTTCAAAGGTTTTGGAATAGTTTAGAGTCTCTTCTAATGGTGCACGGTTTGAGCATGGTTAGTGGAAACCATGCAAGAAATCTAGGTAATCATGCACAATGGGTTAGAGGCAAAGGAGGGGGTGCACGGTTAAGGTTCATAGTTTACAAACCATGAGGCCAGCCCAGGTAAACCATGCTACTTGAGGCAGTGAGCTTTTTCAGGGTTGGTTCATGGTTTTCCTAATTGTGTGAGACCACCATGCTGGGAAACCTCTGGGATAGTAGCAGTTGCATGATTAACACATGATTTGTCGAACCATGCAATCTAAACATGCACGGCTTTAAAAAGAGATTTTTTAAAATGAGGGGGGATTGGGATTATCCCTAAACGCCCCATTTCTCCTCCCAAAAAACGCAACTTGAAATTTCTCCTTCTCAGGGGTTGGGAAGTCTCTACCACTGATTTTGGATGTGAATTGATGGGTTTTCTTGGTGGTTTAAAGGCGATTCTTCTCTCATAAGTATTCTCTATTGGTTTTTTAATGGTTTTCTTAGAAATAGTTCTCCCTCTCTATCAATTTTTAAGATCTATATCCATCTCATGTAGATATAGGGTTTTTGTTTCCTAAAATAATGTGATTTGGGCTTGTTGATGTCCGAAAAAGAGATCAAAGGTTTTTTTGTGGATGTTTCACCCAGATTTGGTGTGTAGTTGTGATGTGGGTCATTTTCCCTGAAACCCAAAGGTATATGGATTCTCTCTCTACTCTATATTGATAGAACATCAAGGATTAATTTCAAATTGATATTCATTGCTTGAATTTTTGGGTGTTTTTGATGTGTGAAGTTTTAATGAAACCAATTTTTGGATTAATTGATGATTTAAAAGAGAATGGAGTTTTTTTGTGCAATGTGATTTTGGTTGGAATTTAAAAATATGACTTTAAAATAGGTATGTTGGAATGTTTTATGGAGAATTGGTTGTGAAAATAGTTTCCAATATAATTAGTATTTTATTGAATTGACATTTACCATGGATGGGGCATAATGATTATTTTAATAAAATTTGGTTCTTATTGAAATTGTGATGGCATGATGTTGAAATAGTGAATTGGATTAGAGGTTATTTTGGTTGGAAATTATATGTGGGAATGTATTGATTGATGTGTGTTTGATAAATGTTTTTTATGTAGTTTTTAGATTGTGTGGTTAAGAATTTTTGAGATTGGTTGGATAGTGGGTGTGAAGGACCGCCATTAAAGGGATGTGTGTGTGATGTACCACTATAAAAAGTGGTTGGGGTAAGATGTGAAGTTCCCCCGTCAATATTAACACTAAGCTCATGTGAAAATTGTGTGGAAGGTTATGGTTGGTGTGTAGACCCAAGTAATTTATTTGGTTATGCTAATAGGAAATGGGTAAAAGCATTTTTGTTTTCATTCCTTTTGAATACATTTATTTTGGGTAAAATATTTTGGAAATCATGTGTTTGGAATTGCATAACTTTTTATATAAACCGTGATAATTGTTTTATCCTAGTGGAATGTTTAGGGATGTCATTTGGGGAGAACCAACTGAGTATAATTACTCACTCCTTCTTGGGAACTTTGGTTCCATTACAGATGTTTAATTATATGTCATAGTTATAGGTAAATCATCCCCTTACTTTGGTGCAACATCATGATGCTTGGGTGACCTTACGGTGGTTGGATCTTCAATCTTGGTGTGGAGCTATGGAATTATGTCATAGCATCATTGGGTTTTGTTTCTTAGTAATTTTCTGGGTATTCTGATTATGGATTATTGTGGTTTTATTGTACTAGTCTTTTGTTCTTGATGAGTTATGAAACATTGTTGATATTCATCAAGTAGTTATTTTTGTATTTCCACATTTGGTTAGGTGTTTTCATTTAAAAGGGAAAATCATCCCCCACCGTTCATGAAGATGTCAACATTCATTGCCATCATTTAGTGCCTTGGGGTTGTCTCCCAAGGCAAAGTGGCACCTCCACCTCAACTCATGCCAATGAGGAGGGTAAGAATGTTTTATATTACATTTTAAAAAATAATTTTAAAAGGAATATTCTTGCATTTTTATGATCAAGGAACATTTATTAACTTTTAAAGTGAAAAAGGATTGTATGGCATGTATTGACTTACCCACCTTCATGAACATCATTTACTTAATCCTTCCTTTGTACGTTTATAAGGGTATTGTTTCGTAGAATTTTTTTACTAATATTTTGGAAATTTGTTGATTTTAAAATATTTTACAAAGAAAAATGGTGTTCAAAATTTTATTTTTTTTAAAGTTTTTAAAATTATTTTAAAGGATTCCTTAAATTTTAACACAGGGTTTTTTTCAAAGAATATGATTTCAATTATCTCAAATTTTCTTTCATATGATTAAAATTTATTTACAAAGAAAATGGTTTTCCAAATATTTTTCAAGAATATTTTATAAAATTTCAATTAAAAATATTTTGAAAACGTTTTCAAGATTATTTATAAATTTTCAATGTTATTTTCACAGAAAATTTTCTTTAAATTTTATTAATTTTTTTAAAAAAAAATTTAAAATATTATCTTATTTTTTCTCTAGAAATGTTTTTAAATGATATTTTAAATTTTTTCTATATATGATGACATCAGTTGATGTTACTCATGAATTTGTGGGAAATTAACCAAAGTTTCCATTTATATTCATTTTCTTAATTGTTTATGTTTTGATGACCTGAGGCTTATGAAACCATTTTCTCTTTCACATGTTATATGTTTATGAAACCCATTTCTCTTTCATGAGTTATATATTTATGAAACTTATTTATCTTTCACAGGTTATATGCTTATGAAAACCTTTTCCCTTTTCATGGGTTATATTATTTTTAAACCTACTTCTTTTCTTGGGTTATTATTTAATAAAATAATTATGAAACCTGTCTCTTTTTCCAAAGGTTATGATATGATTGCATGTTTATGATCCCAATTTCATTTCTAGTGTTATGATATTATTTTTTATGATCTTGTGGTAGATTTATGTATTATATCATTATGATATGGGTGGGAATTATATCTACCTCCAATTCATTGGGAAAATAGTTATATTTTAGGATATATACATGGATGGAATGAAGAGTAAAATCTATTCACTAAAGGAGTTTTTATGATAAGAAGGTATTGGGAGTGAATCTTGACTACTTAGATAGTTTTAGGAGTGAACTATTAGTACTTATATGGTCATGGGATTGAAACATTAATACTAAGATGGTATGGGGAGTGAACTCATAATTCTAATACAGATATGGCCATGGTGCCTTGACTACTATGGAAATAATTTATATATATATATATGAGTCTTTCAAAAGTTGTAGGACTTATACCTATGTTATAGTATCACAGATTATTATAATTATTTCCTTATGATTCATGTTCTATTAACTACAATTATTTATGACATGACTCATGTATATGACCTTTGATTTGTAGGGTATTCTCTTCCAATTTTATTCTCTTGTTCTCACACCATTATTCTAATGCTATGCTTAAATATCTTTTTTTTACCCGTTCTGAGCATCTGATCTCACCCATTTCTTAGGCTTCCTTTCCCCAGGTTGTGAATAAATTTTTTATGTATAATTACTAAAGAGGAATATCATTATGTGAAACATTTATGATCTTTCCCAAATTTATATGATATTTTTCAATGTTTCCAAAGACATTAAACAATTATGGTCTTCAAGAATTTATTTTTGTAACGTTATGAACATTCATATAAAATGATTTAATATACATTTATGTTAATGAGGATTGGAAAGTTTCATTAAAGGAATTTTTCAAGGTCATTAAATTAAAATATAAAGGAGTAAATAAGTGCATGAAAGATATGGATTTGCAAAAAAAGGTGAGTTTATGTGAAAGAGACTTGCACAAATTATATTTGTGCATTCATGGAAAATTTTTAGGAGTTGTGCGTAGGATCATAAGTTCCTATAAATAGGTGTCTACCGCACTCATATGGGAAAGATCAACTGTATGAGAAAATCTATGTTTTAAAGAACAGAAGTAGTGAGTTGCGGATAAGTAGTGAGTTGCACATAAGAGTTCCGCATTATAGGATAGTTTCACATAATAAGAGGGTAACACATCATATGGAAGTGGTTCTCAAGTGGGGAGTTGTTTGTAAGTAAAAAGATATATACAATTTGATTTTTCATGACAAAGTCTCATGTTGCACGCAAGACATTAATGTTGTGCACAATTCACCCATGAGTTGTGCATAAGTTTGAAGTTACCCAGTAGTTCTGTGGTAATGTGATACTCATAAATTGAATGAAAGTGAAACTTAAAAAGATCATATATGTATAGTTGATTATGAGTGAATTCATTCATATTAAAGGACTTATAATTCCATACATTGTTTGTGGATCCCTTCTAAGTGCAGGGAGAAAAGGAAGTGGAAGACGATGATCCTTTCCATTGATAGTGAGACAGAGAAAGAGACACAAGTAGTGAAAATTGGGAAAGTATTGAGATGACCCTAAAATTTTTAATGGCTGTGAGAGTGGGTATAGAAGTGATCTTTCCTGAACCTTTTAATTGACAGTGATCTTTAGTGTATTTGGTACATCAGAACATTATTGTTGTGTTCTCCTTAGATGTATCCTAGTGAGGGTGAACTGAGTAAAATATATATTTCCTTATGATTAATTGATTTTATTTCTTTTAGTGAATTATCATTAGATAAAATTGGAAAGGAAACGATCAATATAATCAATAAATAAAAAACAATGTGACCCTTATTATAAAGAGGTCAAGATCCAATGAGACATGAATAATTTCAAAAAGAATATTCATACCCTGATTCGTCCCCTATATCAGGGTATCTAGGACCCTTTTGGGACAAACAATAATAATTTATAATTTATAATAATTTCAAATTTGTTATTTTAACAATAATATTAGTGAAAGGAATAAAATTAATTTCAACAATTAGGAGAACAATTTTCTTAATGAAGGACTAAACCTAAAACTTAAGTGTAAAAATGAACTAAACACTTTCCCAAAATCCATTTTATTGACATATTTAGACCTTATCATACCTTGGATATAATTTATACCATTATTTTCAGCACCTTACATGGGAAAAATATGGGTGGAGTTCCCTTTTAAAAAATTTACAAGAATGCAACTCCTACACTATAAAAAGGAACTCAACCCTCCCACTAATTCACACATAAAAATAAATTTGGATCCCCAAAACTATAATCAAATAATCTACCAACATACCAAAATTCATCTTAGAATCATCACTTTTGGAATAAATCCAACCTAGGAATCTATCTGTTGCAATCCAAGAGGAATTACCCAAAGAAGAGGTAATATCCTTCCCTAAGATCCTTTGTTTTATTATAATTATAAATCACCTAAACTATTATTATTCCATGATTATATAATAAATTAATTATTTTAAATATAATAAAATGTTTTTATTATAGTTTTTAGACATACACCTACACACAATTCCATCTATTGGGTAAGGAACATACCGTTCTTATGCACGACGAACTACCGCCTCATGAAACGATGTTGTTCGTTTTTTCTTTTACCACCCTTAATGGTTAGTAAATATGTTGGAAATATATATTTATATGATATATATGATATTTATGATGTAAATGGTTAATGAATTATTTTATAAAAAATACTTTCACGATTTCCATTATGTGTAAATACGAAAACTTCTTCGTGGATGTGTGGATTGCCGCCTCCTTAATGTGATGTGATTCATTCACACACTACATTGAATGTATTAAGGATTGGTTTAGTGAAATTATATGATATATATGATATAATAATAATAATTTATTGATATTATATATAAAAACATATATTTCACTATCTTTCTTTCAATATGACAATAAAATGGAAACATTGTTCATGTGAACGTACGACCTTCCGTCTCTATGAACGATGTAATCCATTTCATATTTCTATATTTTATAGATTATTATAAATATATATGATTTATATATAATTTTTTATGATCTGTGAATGAGTAAATCAAGATCTATGTAAGATTATCAACAATAATAACCCAAAACATATACGTAAAACAAATCAGATATCATCCAAAACATAACATTAACATGGAGTTGTTAACAAATAAGTAATATAAATTCCTAAAAAAAATATATGGTATTATATATAATAAGATTGTTTTTTAGTAAATTTATATTAAACTTATATATATTATATAAGAGGTTTTAACATGTACAAATGAAGTAAAGAATTATAGTAAGGGTTTTCTCATCTCATTTTTATTTTTTGTGAGACACAAGCCCTGTCCAACTCATATTTCTTATATATAGTGTGTATACTAACCATGGATGTATTATATTACTCTTATAAATATATTTATGATTATTTACATATCTGTTTTATTATCTTTTATTCATGGGGCTCATGTTTCAAAATTTACCTAATTGGCGAAGTAATTTTGTCACAATTTTCCTTCCTTGAGACACATTACATGTTATGCATAAATATTTTTCTAAAAGGAGAATATAATAAATTAGGAAGGTTATATAATTAATATAATTATTATCATTATATTTTAAGCTTCATTTAAATTTATTCATTCCAATTTATTATTATCCAAATTTACCTCAGGGGTAACTATTTATTTCTACAGTATCATCATTTATCAAGATTGTATATGATTAGGCTTCAATTGATTAAATATTACGACCAATATATAAATAAATCACATGAGTTTTAGTTCCCACTGGTTATTAATGTTATAGACATGTAATTAAATTTTCCCACTCGTCGGTACTTAATATACTTTGGAAAATAGTTTTATGAAAATTTGAATTTATTTCTACTTTTAGTCGGAAATCATTGTTATATCAAAAACAAGTTTTATTAATATGTTTTCCAAAATTTTTTAATATTATTTTAGTATTTTTAAAGGAAATTTTTACCCATTTATGTAATTTAAAAAAATACATTAAAAAGAATATTCTTGTAATTTTTCGATCAAGTATATTTTATAAACATTTAAGTTGAATAAGGAATGTTTTTCCTGTATGGACATCGCCATTATCTTTACCATAATCTCCTTGATAGTTCCTTTGTATTTTTATAAGGTTATTTTTATTAAAGAAAACTTTATCCTAACATTATATAAATTTGTTTCTATTAAAATGGTTTATAATGAAGTACGGTTTTTAAAAAGAAATTATGATTCCAAATTGTTTTAAATAATTTTGAAAGATTCCTTTATATATTTTCAAATGGTTGTTTTCAAGGAAACGGATTTAAATAATCTCAAAGAATATTTTATAATATTTCAATGTATTTTTAAATAATTTTTTTTAATTGTTTTTAATATTATTTTATAAATATTCAAGGAAAACGGTTTCCAAAATGTTTCATGCTTTTTTATAAGGTTCATGTATATTTTCAAGGAAAATGGTCCTCAAATGTTTTTATGCTTTTTAAAAAAAACATTAAAGAGTAAAGGATATTTTCCGCCATAATTTTTTTAAAATATATTTCAAAATTATTTTACTTATAATATTAGATCAACTGATTTTTCTTATTCCTTTTATGGAAATGATTCAAAGGTTCCATTTATATTCTTTCTCTGGATGATATATGTATTGATCACTTGATGTTTATGAAACCCATTTATCTTTCACGACTTATATGTTTATGAGACCTGTTTTCTTTCAATAGTTATATATTTATGTAACTGATTTTTCTTTCATAGGTTATAAGATTATTAAAGCCATTTACCATTTCATGGGTTATATACTTATGAAAACCTTATATTTTTATGGGTTTTTCTTTGATAAAATGAGTGCGAAACTTGACTCGTTTTACACAGGTTATGATATGATTACATGTTTATGATATCCATTTCGTTTCATGGATTATTATATTATTTTATATGGTCTTATGGGACATGCATGAATGATTTCATTATGACATGGTTGGGACCTATATATCCTTCCAATGAATTGGGTAATGATTTATATATCATGAGATAAAAAAGAATGGAATGAGGGGTGAACTCGGCTCAATAAATATGTTTATCCACTAAGATAGTCTTAGGAGTTAACCAATACAACTAATATGGTCATGGTTGTGAACCTTTACTCCTAAGATGGTCATTGGAATAAAAAATGTCTACTAAATGGTATGGGGAGTGAACTCATATTACTAATATATCCTTGGAAATGATGTCTTGACTAATATGGAAATAATTTTTATATGATTACATGTCTTCCAAAAAATATTTTTCTTCTTCCTATGTTATAGTCTCATGGATTATTCTATTTATTACCTTATGATTCATGTGTTATTGACTTTCAAACCTTATTCTATGAGTCATGTATATGATCTTTGATATGAAAGGTATGATCTTCCAATGTTATTATCATGTTCTCCCACCCTTATGTTATATTATTCTTATGTAACTCTTTTTTCTATGATTACTGAGAATCAACGGTAAAACCATTATTATATTTACATTCACCAAGATGTGACGAATTTTTTTATTTAGAAGTACTAAAGGGGAATGTATTTATATGAAACATTGAAGATATTTTACCAAGTTATACGATTTTGTATCATGTTTCCCAACACATTAAAATATTATGTTCCTCAGACATGTATTTTTTTAATGGTATTAATATTCATCTAAAATGATGTAACATCGAGGTATGTTAATCTTGTATTACTGTAAAGGGAATTCATGAACCCTATTTCTGTTATTTGTGTTATTACTCTTAAATTCTAAATTTTAATGTGAATGTGTTTTGATATTCCTCATATATAATTTTTTATTATTAACTTGTACTTTCTATGATGTACATGTCCCTAATATGATTTTATTTAAAATTTAATGATTTTTCCAAAATAACTCTTCTTTCTAAAAAACACATCTTTTACTTCTCTTTAGAGTGTTTTTTCAAGATTGACGTTTCTTATACCAATTATGTTATTCACTTTTTATTTTGGGAACCTTAATGTTTATTCCATAAAGTATTCTTTATAAAATTATAATGAAACCCATTTCATTTCCATGGGGTATTTTATATAAAATATTGTTAATATTTCTATGTGTTAGGCATGATTTTGTAAATGTTGTGATGTGATGGGTGTGCCTGGAATTATATAGATATCTAAGGCATACATTAATGTGAAGTATCTCCTGAGATGACGTGAAATATTCATAGAAATTATGATATATTTGTTCACAATTATTATTTTTTGATTATGCACTCATGTTATGCGTGGACATGATGCAAGCTTTGTTCATAACTATGTGTGGTATTTGACCACTTTGATAAGATGTTCAATTTTTTTTGTATTTCCACATTCCATGTCAATATATAATTCTTCCTCTCATGATTATGATGATGATCCCATACCTATGTTATGATTATGATGATTATGCACACCCTTTTCATATTGATTTACGTTCTTATTTGTTTTCTTACTGGGATTTTAGCTCACACCTTTCATTGAGGTATATCCTCAGGTGAATTCTTATACTAAGGAGTGCATGAGGGACACTAATAAGTAATAGAATAAGTAATTAAATAATGTTAATGGTTTATTATGTAAATTTTATCTTAGGTCCTAATTTTACTAAGAAACTAAACATTTGGATCCTCATATTATAAAACTATTATATTATTTATCTTTAAAATGATGTAATAGTAATGTAAGAAAAATTATGGTCTCTACAGTTGGTATCAGATTATGGTTTAGTTAATTTGGGAATTATAATTATAGAATATTAGTGAAAAACCATAGTATGAGACAATGTATATGCAATAACAGCAAAATCATTATTTTTGAAAAATGGTAAATATAGGGATCCCATAATATATGCCTTTAGAACTGATTTCACAAAAAAATACATTATTTTTTAATGAATTGTGGAATTATGTTTTGTTAAATTTATTTCTGTTTTATAAAATGGTTGAAAACAAGGGAAACTGTGCCATGAATCTATGTGCGGGACAATGTAATGAATGCATGAACAAAATACTCATTGCCTTGGGAGGTGGAGTTCAAAATTTCATGGTGATACATACCCAACTATCTTAGTCTATGAACAATAACCTGAATAATATTTAATGTACTCCTTCACCTAATAGGTAGAAACTCTCTATTAAGTCTTTTATGGGGCAATGACCATTGAAATTTAGTGTATTTTATGATCGACTAGTTTCAGAACAATGGGTCAACACAACAAAGTAGATATTTTCCATGATTCATTATTTTGAGATGGAGAAGGTGAATTTGTCTATTTATCATTTAGATGGAGGGGATAATCAATGTTGGTAGTTGATTAAGAACACCTATATGAAGTATGAAATTGAATTTAGGGAGTGGGAAGACTTTAGAAAATATTTATTAACATGTAATTCACTCTTACTATTTTTGCAAAGACGAGAGATAGTTTATAGAAATGAAGAAAAATAAACGTGAATCTTTAATGGATTATGCTGAAAATTTCACAAGGATTTCAAGGTATTCATTGGATTTTTTATCAATTATGATATCAATATAGATAGAATATTTAGGGGTTTATAACCACATGTTTGAATGGATCTAGAAATCCGAGAGATTTGAAGTTATGAAGAAGTGGTTCAATGTTCTCTCAATGTAGAGATGTATTTTGGAGAATGGTCTCATGGATATGGGGACAAGAAATGAACGATATGGTTTCAAGCTATAGGATCTAATGAAAAAGGTGGAATGAATACTCAACCACTCACATGTCAAAAATGCAGAAAGAATCATCATGGGAATTGAATAAAATGGATAAGGAAATTCATTAAGTATGGGAAATAACTCCACCATACTCATGAATGTCTTATTGAAATAAAGAATCTTACCAGCATGATAGAGGAAAGGAGAGAACCACCCATGGTTCAACGCTTCAACTATAGGGAGAAATAAAACTATTAAAGCTAGAGAACTAAACTAAAAATCCTAGAGGGTAATAAGAATTAGTAGACAAAAAATCCAAAAGAGAACAGTAAAGCTTATGTCATCACTAATGATTGTGTGGATCTCAACAATGATGTGGTTAAAGGTATACTGGTTATTCATTCAAGAATAGTGAACATACTAGTTGATCTTGGTTCTACGCATTCTTTCAAATATTTAATGTTTTGAAGAACTATTCAAAAAACACCTAAAAATATGGAGGTTGAGGTATATGTGAGAATATATAAAATTTTCCAATTATTACATCTAATGTATATTACTCCTCTCAGATTAATGCTTTTGGAATGAACCTCCTAGAAAATCTGGTCTACTTCCCTTGGTGTATTTTGATGCTATATTGTACAAGGATTGGATATCCTTATACAAAGCCAACAAAAACTATTTTGAAAGGGAGATCACTCTTCACATCCCAAGGCATCCTACAAATCTATACTAGGGTATATATCTTGATGAATATCCTTCAGGATCACTATCTCAAGTGTGGATATTATTAACATATGAGAAATCATACCAAGATAAAATGATTGAGACAAAGGAGAGAATCATGTTTGAAGACATTCCCATTGTGAGGAACTACACTGATGTGTTCCCTGAAGAATTTCCTGGCCATCCACATGTTTGAGAGGTTGAGTAATCAATTGAAATTATTCCTGGATATTTTCCTATATTAAGGAATCCTTATAGAATAACCACCATTGAGTTGGAATAACTGAAGAAGCATTTACAAGAGAATTTGGGTAGGGGTATTATATTACAGTGTTCTTCACCATGGAGTGTGTTGATCCACTTTATCAAAAATAATTATGGATCAATGTGTCTCTATATTGATTATTGTGATCTCAACAAAACCATATTAAAGAACAAGTATCATATACCATGGATAGAATTCTTGTTTGATCAACTACATGATTCCAAGTATTTCTATAAGGTGGACCATTGGTAGAAATATCACCAATTAATGGTGAAGAAGGAAGATATCCCCAAGACAAGATTTTTAACAAGTTATGGACACTATGAATTCATTGGGATTCCCTTCATACTCACTAATCCTCCTACAATATCCATGGGATTAATGAATAGTGTATTTTGAGTTTACATCAATTTTTTTGTATTCTTTATTAATGATATTCTTATATACTCTAAGAGAAAGGAGGGAAATTATGAGTATTGGAATATTGTGCTAAAGACCTTGTGAATGGAGAATATATATTCAAATTATAATAACAGTGAGTTCTAGATTGAGGATTTATCATTATTGGGGAATTTTATCACTAGAATAGAAATATTTGTGGACCCCTCTAAGAAAAAACAATAAATGATTGGCCCAAGACAACATATGTCATGAAGAACCATAGTTTCCATGGTCTATATGGGCATTAATGGATATTTGTGAAGAACATATAATAACAATGAAATCCATGAACTAATCTGAATTTGAAGGGAGAAAAGGTTGTATGGACTAGTGAATGAGAATACTATTTCAAGGAGTTAAAAAAGAGGATCATCATTGCGCCAGTACACACACTTTCAAAAAGTTGGGATCTATTTGTGGTATAAATTGTTGCTTCAAATAAGGGATCAGTATGTATACTAATTAAAAATGATAATGTGATATCCTACACCTCAAGGTAGTTGAACATGCAGTAGAAAACCTAAACCACACACGATCTAGAGTTGAAAACAATGATCTTCCCATTAAAAATATAGAAACACTATCTATATTGGGAGAAGTGTGAAATATATGCTGATCATAAGAGCCTAAAATATATATTCAAAATGAATGATCTTAATATGCACCAATGAACATGGTTATACATCATTATGGATTATGATTTTTCAATCTAATACCATCATGGGAAAATAAATAAAGTGTATGATGATCTTAGTAGAAATGATCATGCAACATTATCACTTATGAGAATTGAAAAGGATTTAGTCTTCTAATTTTTGGAAATGATGGACATGAGAATCATTAAGTATATAACATCACCAGTCCTTTATCAAATTATTTCTTAACCATATATCATGGAGAAAATAATGGATTCTAAAAGAATTGATTTAGAAATTTAATACAAGGCATAAGCTATCAAAAAAGATAAATACTTAGTGTTCAAAATTGATGAGGAAGGAATTGTAAGATTTGGATCATGACTATGTGTATCATCCAATCCAGAGATAATGAAATATCTTTTTAATGACAGACATATCTTAAGCATCTCAATTCACCCATAGAGCACAAAGACACATTGAGATATCTGAGAGAACTATTTTTGGGCTAATATGAAAAAAGAGATCATTGAATATACATCAAAGTGACTAGTATGTTAGAAATTGAAGGTTGAAAGGAAACATTATAAGGGGATGATGCATCTAGTAACCATACCAACATGGGAATAGGTAAACATCACCATGGAATTTTACACAAGACTTATGAAGAAATATAGAGGCAAAAATGATATATGGGTTACTATGGATTATCTTAAAAATATATGTCACTTTATCAAAACTTTATAGGACATATCAATGTATCAAATTACATGGATATTCATTAATTAAGTGATAAGGATTCATAGATTACCACTATAGATTGTTTCCAATCGAGATTCGGGTTTTGCCTCCATGTTTTGGAAAATCACTAAAATGATCTAAACATTGATCTGAACTTCAGTATGACTTATCACCCTCAAACTAATGGACAATCAGAGAAGACTATAAACACTAGAAGACATGTTGATCAAATTTTATAGGGACACAAAAGGATTAAGGGACCAACATCTGACTCCATCTGAGTTCTCTCAATAAAATAGTTTCTACACAAGCATCCAAATGGATCCATATGAAGCCCATTATAGAGAAACTATTTATAAAACTATAATGATAGCATGAATTCCGTGAATATAATCAATTAGAACCTGAAATGGTCGAAGAAATGGTGGAAAAGAAGAAAACTAGTCAGCAACACATCAAGGAAGAACAAATTCGACATAGGTTTTACGTAGACTTTCATCAATAGGACCTAGAGTTTGAGGTTTGAGACATAGTACTCCTATGTATGTCTCCTTCTAAGAGAATCAATAGATTTGGTAAAAAATGATAGCTGAGTACCAGGAACATCAACCCCTTCAATATTCTTGATCATGTTAGAGATGTGAAATATCTACTAGCACTTACACCTAAAATGTCTCAAGTACAAGATCTATTTCATGTATCCCTTTTGAGGGAGTACATACCAGATCCCTCACATGAACTGAATCCAAATATGCTATAGTTGGAAAATGATATCCCTTACGAGGAGCAGTTAATGAAGATCTAGAACTTTTGAGATAATGTTATACACAAAATACCACTCACCTGGTCGAAGTACTATATAAGAACTGTAAGTAAAATGATGCAACATGGAAACTAGAGGAATTTATGAGGGATAAATTCACTCACCTGTTTATGTAATAAGAAATTTCAAGGGAAATATTTCAAAAGTGGGGAAGAATGCAACGACTCAAACTATTATCAAGGGAATTTTTTTCCATTATTAAAATTATGTAATATGGTATAAAACACCTATATCGTATATATATGCTAATAAAAACTTTATTTTAGGAATTTAAAATGAAATATGTGATATTCATCGAAATTAAAGAACATGTACCGATAGAATAGTGAATTGACCCTTATAATATTAACTTGACCATTATGGATTGTAACCTGACCAATATAACAGTAACCTAAATTATGAAAGTATAAATAAATTTTAGGCATCTTAGAAATTATAATATGATGTAATTATATCATAGTATAATTAAATAAATGTTTTAAAATTGGTAAATTAAGTGTTGGTATATTTATTAAACATAAATGTTTATTTACAATTTTATAAATAATTTAATGATTTTAAAGTAAATTAATTTTCATAAAATGTATTAATATTTGAATTTTTTTTGGTATTATGATTATATGATAATTTTATGAGACATAGAAAAATTTTTCAAAGTTTAATAAAATCATTTATAATTTTAAAATCCGTGTTTCTCAAATAAATGATGAATTTAATTAAAAATTAAATTTATAATATATATAAAATTATTTTTACAAAATTTATTTCATATTTTAGATCTACACATCAAAATATGGGTTGTTTAATTTTTTTGGGTTTTTTTAAAAATAGTTGATTTTTTTTAATAGTGAAATACAATATTTTATGATATTTAACAAATACATGAATTATCAAGTGATAGATGATGTATGGATTATTTGAGCCCATAATATAGAACTAGACTTAATTATTCAACATATTTAGTGATATTTTTCAAACTATTGATTATCATGAGCCAAAATAATAAAATAATGAATAAAATAATGAAAAAACACTCATATCCTACCTTATAAATACCACCCCTCATCACCTCTTATCCTCACACATTAAAAGCCTATAAGTTTTTACAAATTCTAATAAATCCTATTACCAAGATCCTCCCCCATTTATTGGATCCTTTTTTTAACAAAATTCCAAATCCAATTTCCCTAAGGAGGTTCTCAAGTAGAAGATGTTCAAGAGGTAAAATCCTCTTCTGTTTTCTTTTAATTTATTTTATTTTATTATTATCTCCTCACCTACCCCAATACATGTGTAATGATAACTAAATTATTTTATATATACTATAATATTGTTAGTTTAGTTAAATAATCCATCGTTAAACCTCTCTTCCACTCCCTTTTATTCTCAAAATGAAAAGTTCATCCATGAGGTGTTGATTTATCGCCTTCGAGGATGAAATGTTTCCATATACCTTTACTTCATTCAAGGCATGACATAAAACCATTATAATGGTAGAAAGAGATTTTAAAATAGATTTTATTATTTTATTTTATTTTCCATAACTAACTTATATAAATTATATTAAATATTAAAACAAAACGAATTCATTGTGATCAAAAACCAACAAAATTAATCTAAAAAATATTATTAAAAAAATTTCTAATGAATAATAATCATATATGGAAAAAAAATAATATATCGGACCAATTAAAATTTGTTAATTTCTCTATTAACATGTAATTTCAATTTTTTAGAATTATCTTCATCTTACCTAAACTTCAATACTTGAATACCAGTGAACAGATCTTGAAAACCAAGAAATAAACACTCTCAAAATGACGAAATTAAACTCTATAACTCATCACAATGGACTTAAATTAACTCAATAAAATAATATTAAATGAAATAAATGTATAATAGGTTCTATATTTATTAATTAATTAATCTAATTCTATTATCCAGGATATTAAAGTGAATAATTCAATCATATATATGGTAAAGGGATTCTCGAACCCAATTTCCTTTCTTGGTGTTATCCATCCTTCATGAAAAAGTCTAATACTGATGTTATTTAATATTCTAAAAATATAATTTCATTGTTCTTATATTTGATTCTCTTGTATATACATGTTTTTAATCCGATTTATTACAAATGGAATGATTTTATCAAAATAAATACACTTTTTAAAAAACACATCTTTTAGTAATCTTGAGATTATTTTCAAAAGATTAATGATTCTTATACAAAGTATGTTATTCCATTTTTATTTTGGATACCCCAATTTTTATTCATTAATGTATTATTTATGAAATTATCATCAAATCCATTTCGATTCCATGGGTTATTTTATAGTAAATTATTCTAAACATTCTATGCGGCATGCATTATTATATAAATTTTATGATGTGAGGGGTTTGATCGGAATTACATATCACACCAATGCATTGGATAATGTGATGTATCTTACGATATTATGTTAAATATCGATGAACATGATTCTATATTTTTTTCACAATGATGGTTTTTTTATTATGAACTTATGTAATGTGTGGACATGATGCATGATGTTTTCACATCTACATGTTTTATTAGACCACAAAGATAATCTGTGTCATTTTTATGAATTTAAACATTCCATTACTTTATATAATTATTCCTCTCATTGATGTGATGATTATACCATACTTATTTTATAATTATCATGATTATAATCACCCTTGTTATATTAATTCATGTTCTTATCTATCCTCTTACTAGGAATTAGCTCACCCCTTTCATTGATGTATATCCTTAGGTGAATTTTTATAATAAGGAGTGCATGAGGGACACTAATAATGTGGAGAAAATGGAATTAAATAATGTTTATATTTTTTTATGTAAATGTTATGTTTGGTACTAATTTTATCGAGACACTAAACTTTTGGATCCTAGTTTTGTAACACTATTATAAATTATATCTTAAAAATGATGTAATATTAATGAAAGAAAAAAAGGGTTGCTATATTTTTTTTAAACCCCCAATCAAGAATAAATAATAACTTATATACATCCAACAAACTATTTGAGTGTGAATATGAAAACTATATTGATATTACCTTGTGGAAGATAATGAATTAACATGTAAACCTAAATAAACTATGGATTTTTGTGGTTTGGAATCTACTATTTTGTAATTCTGGTAGGTTTTTAGTGTCCTTTATGGGGTTATATGATGATTTTGGAAACTTATTCAAATGTGTGATTTGTTGGGATAAATGTATGTGTGGGGATAGATATGTGGTTATTGTGGTAATATGATGAATTATTTTTGATGAATTATTGAATATACTTGGATGTGATGGAATATAAAATTGGTATTGATGAAAGGGTAATTGTGTGGGATGAAATTATCATTAAGTAATTTATTTAACTAATTAAATGTTAGAAAAGTCAATGAAGAAATATGGAAATGAAATATGGGTGTTGTGTTTAGTGGTTGTCTTCATGTATGGATTAAAATAGGTGTTAATTTCATTATGTGGAAAGGTAGATGAATCTATAATTGAATTAAATGAGATTGTGGGATTTTTGTGGTTATTTTAGGGGATGGGTTGCATCTAGTCTGTGGTATCACATGGTAACATTATTATATCATTGATGATAAGGTGAATGTGATGAATTTTTTACTCGAAACCATTAGGAAATGACTGTGTGATATATTTATACATATATATATATGCATATATATCTGTATTATTATTATATACCCCACAAAGATTCCTGGTACCATGTACCGAACCTCAGATGTTATGGGTGGAGTTTTCCCCAACATCCAGATAGCGTGGAATGGATGGATTGTTACCCCAACATCCATGTTCCTCCTAAATAAATAATATCATATAATGATGTAGTTATTATAGGATCCTAAACCTTTATAATGAAATAGTTGGAGGTGATGTTTGATAATGAGGGGATGTGATATGTAGTTGGGGTCCTGTGTGGTAGATAGAGGGCATGAGGTTGATTTCCTATACATTAACGATACCCTACTGCCCTGGTGATATTGCAGATGGATGTGTGATGATAAAATAGTGGAATGATAGATATGGATGATGACATTGATTCTAGTATAGTATGTTGGGACCTGCGAGATATTAGTTTATATAGGTTTATGACATATACCTCATCAAATAATGTTTGATATGTTGTGACAAGATTCCATGGAAGGAATGAGAGCACATGACATTTGATGTTGGGGAATGAGAGTAAAAAATCATTGAGAAGTGGTTGAGTGTAACATTCATAAATGTTTTAAGGATATTATCTTATTTCTTTCTTGCATTATTTGGTTAGTGGGCCATGTTGAGGTTGGGATGGATATAAGACCTATCAAGGTACTTTTTAGTTCTGTATTTTGTTCACTGGTTCATTTGTATTCTCTTTTCACATTTTAATTGGGGATTTTTGGGTATGATCTTACTAAATGTATATTTTATACCTAAACTACATATATGAAGTGTTTTTAAGTTTCAAGGAGGGTTATGATGATCAATATTATATTTACTAGGTTATCTATATGAGCTACTATGGATTCACTACCTTAGTTTTCTTTTTTGGTGTTTAAATATGATATATTTATATGTATTTCTTGAAATACACAGGTGATATGGTTTCAATTCTTTTATATTATGTTGAATTATTTGTTGGTTGTTTATCCTATTTATATATAATTTTTAAACATCTATGTTTGGCCTCCCATTTGGATATTTTATAACCTCGATGTTAGTCAGAAACTCAGGGCCTGCTAGAGGTGAGACTCATGGGTCACTCACTGTACTCACTACTGGTATATGAGGGGTATTAGTAGGGGTGATGTTTGTTCATGAAATTAAATAAGAAAAATTATATATATGATGAAAATTTTATTCTATTATAAAAAATAGGCTCATGGACACTATTTATAATGAATAATTTTACTCTTTTTTCACGTCAATAGAGACAAAAACAATAATTTGTGAAAATCTAAATATTACTGAAAATGTGTAGGTATCATTGTATTTGAAAATTAATATTTGGTTAGACAAAGAATATGATTGATTTAATACCCTAAAACATGATTAATTTACTAATTAATTTTCACATTGACATGGTTGATGTGATATTTATGTTTCTATGTCTGACATTATGCGTTGATTATAAACTTGGATAATAGAATCAATAAATATTTAAAATATTTTAATTATATAATTCATCATTTCTATAAATAATGTGAGTATTTGGGCACATATCTATTATTCCATATTCTATATAAATCATTCATTTTTTAGAACCTTTTTTTTATTTTAATGATGATAGATTATATGGTCAGAATGTTTTTTTATATTTTAATTTTTATTGAAATGAAGTGATGATGTGAAAATTTATAAAATCAGTTTAATATGAGGCTGAATAAAGTAAGGAAATTCTATTTTTATATCTTTTTAATGATATTTATTCATTTAGGTATCATCAATTTTTTCCCATAATATATAGTAACTTCTTTCAAGGAGAATGTTTATAATACTAAATTGTACTATAAAAATAGAGAAATGGGTCGGACTTTTAGTACTTTTCCCATTAGTGTTATCTAGTGAAACTCATGGTCCCCTCATCTAACCATACCATTTTCTTCTAATTTTATTATATCATGTGATTGGAAAACCTTTAAAAAAATTAGAAATACTAACATATTGTATATATTATTTATTCTATGGTATTTAAGGAATTGAAGAAATAATTTTATTGGTTAATGGATCCAAAAAGGGTAAAAATATAACTTTCAATAATGATGTGAAATTATCACTCTCATTGTAATTTACTAATTATACAAGATTAATTTACCAATTTTTATTCACTTAGACCATTTTATGTGAAATTTCAATTTTGGTGGTTGATATTGCACACTGATTTTAACCTTAGATGAAAATATCACTTACTATTTTAAATATAATAAATATAAAAGTCTTTATTACTTAGAATATTGAGGGTATTTTGGAAGATAACTTTTGAAAAATTCTTTCATATTGTTATTTATCATTTTTAAAAACAATTTCTTTGTTTAATGTTTAAAAGTCTATATGGTTGATTTCTTTCTCAATATTCCAATTTTTCAGTAAATGTATCAAAATTCTAAGATATGTGCAAGGAGATTAATAAAAAGTAGAATTAGGAGGGTCAATATATTTTTTATATCTTCAAAATTAACTTCATTTCATTAGATAAATACTATTTTTATTGTTTATGATAGATAATAACATAGTTCTAGGGGAAAGGTTTAAATATTTTATTATATTATAAAAACATAAAAGTTGATGAAGTTTTTAATATTATTATCAATAGTTATATTTAGTGCATCTTATGGAATCATCATATAGTATTCTTATAAAATTATCAATGTTTGGATGTATTTTGATCGATAAACCTTAATATTTCCCATTTTTTAGAAATCCTAAAATATAATTTTTTATTTTTTTACGACATAATGATAAAGGAACAACCACATGTTTTTTATGACAATAGGGTTAAAATAATGGTAGCAAACTTAATTTTAGTTATGAAATGAATGTACAGGACATGAATGAGAGTAGGTTATACTTACTAGAGAAACCCTTGGTTCATGGATTAGAGAAGAAGAAGTCACGAGGTCAACAAAATTAGACACAATATATAAGGGGGGATATGAACCAAACCATTCACTCATGTAGCTCTACAAAAGGGCATTGGAATCCTTTAGCAATTTTAGGTGGTGGGCTAGATTAAGACTTGATGACGTTATAGAGTGGTGTTGAACCTATTTATTTAGGTCATTATTAATATGTAAGGGCTTATTCCCATAGGTGTTTGAGCCATTTAATTTAGGATTTGTTCCTTAAGTATGTCCGGCCATGTAATGATTCCATCTCAACGTAGTTAAAAATAAAGATTATCATATAATGAAGATATTGTATTTGGTGTGAGGAAGTTCATGAATTAATATATTTATAAATTAATATTTTGTTATTCAATGAATTTTATTGGGGGTTTAGAGATCTAATATTTGAGTTAATAATTTTTGTAGTTTATTGTATTGGAGGTTAAGGTGACTGAGCGTCATTAAAAATCCATTAACATTATGTTTGTTAATGGAGTGCTCCTTCAATGTGATCAGATGGTTGTTTGTGGCATGTGGGCGAGAATTAATATTGTGATACCTGTAACGATAAAAACAATTTCTTTATTAATACCACAAAAAATTGATACTGTAGGAATTCAATAGTTTATTTGTCTTTTTTGTAACATTATAAATCTTAGTATAGTTATATCATTTGTAAAAGTTCATTTTTTGGTAAATAATTTCATTTTTTACATGATATAATGTTGAATGTAGTTAGGCAAACATCCTATTATAATTGTGTTTATAATAGGATTTATGAAATATCATAAAAAATAAAAAAATTATCATATTATGTCATATTGAAAATGGTACTTAATTCATTTATTACTACCTCCATATTCCGCCTCCTTTTCATCAACATCATTTCAGGTTTAGTTCTTATTATTAATTTCAATCCTTACTGGTAAAGTTTTTCATCATTTTTTATTATAAAATACTTTTAAACCACCTTGTTTGTAGACATTTATTATAGACGGTGTAGTCTAAATTAACCTCTTTTGTCTCACTTATCTGTTTTATTTGTAATATCAACAATTAGTCCATATTTTATTGTGTTTTAGGGTTGTTTATAAGAAAATCCTTTAAGATCAGTGGAAATTTTTGGGGTTGAATAAATTATTAAAATTAATTCGAAGTTTATTTTTAGAAATAATTTTCTACAATTATTAGAGTAATTATTAATGATCTATTCCCAACACACTCAATCACATAAAAAGGGGAAAAAAGAATTTTTACAAGGTTCACCTCTCAAAATGAGAAGGCTAGTCCTTGGAATAGTTCAGATTCAAATGAGATCATGTGGTACACTAGTATCAAAGTGAAACCCATATATTTTATGATATATTTTTATTTAAATAAATTATAAATGTCTAATATCATTCTTAACATGCAACATCATGCTATAAAAAAACTACGATATACTATAAAATTATTATTATTTAAATATGGGAGTTATAACCTAACAGTTAAAATTTTGGTTCTGAATCAGAATAAAAAAATTATAGAAATAATTTATATTATTTTTCTATAGTTCAAATTTATTAATTAATTGATAATAAATAAGTACTTAATTTCCAATAAATTCTTTTTATGCTTCAATAATACAATTTCTTCAAAATTGGTTTTATTGTATTTTGTGTGTGAATATTATAATTTATTTCTACCAGTTTTACAATTATAATTTTTTAAAAATAGATATCATTTTTTAATTCCTATTTTCAAATTTATCTTTGGATGATTTTATCATATTTTTCTAAAATAGTAGATATTTGGGTTAGTGGCCAAATGACTGATTTTTCAAATATTTTCAATTTTATGACATTATTATGATGTAAGAAATACATAATAAAATTTCAAACCTTATTTAGCACCAAATATATTTTAAGGGTGTTAAATGTTTTAATTCAATTAATTAATTTTTATTTGGGAACCCAAGCATGAATTTTTTGAAAATAAGTTAAATTTTGTTAACCTTAAAAAATATTTTTGGATCATTCCATTTAATGGTATGGTTGGATGGTTTCATTCAGTTTTGGATTGATAAAAAAGTATGAGAACATTTACTTTTTATTAAATAACCACATATTTTTTAAATAAACTTCTCTATATGATTTAAATGTAATTTTTTACTCTGAAAATAGGTATTTTCAAAAAAACTAATTTTTATGCATTTCATATTCTTATATTAAAATTAACTTTTCCTGATCTAGAAATTGTATTTGATAAAACGAATTTGAAAATTTTAATCATCATAACTATTTTTTTTGTAATTTTCAATTTATTTTTTGTCATATAATTATATTATCAAAGTAAAAAATTTATATTATCATTATTTAGGTTAAATTGGAGTTTAAGTGGGTTAACTCGAATATAAGGCTTAAATTATGTGAAACAATTGCCTAAATTTTATTTTTGAATTTATCAAAGACTAATAAAATATTATCTTTAGATTTGGGGTTCCTTTGTGCCACATTTCATGATTATGAAACATAAATTATTTAATATTTTAAGTAATTTCAAGTGTGTCCTTTCCCTCACTTATAAAAGAGAACCTCTTCTGCTACCTTATTCATGGCATTTTATCCTTCAATATCAGTCTATAAATATAATAATACCATCCTAGAAACCTTAAACACTTCCTATAATTTTTTTATATCAATAATACTATCCTTTCAAGGATTATGGTGTAATAAAAAGGATATTTCTCAATGAAGAGGTATAACTCTTAACCAAGTACTTTTAATTTTATTTCTTATTATACCTCCTCTAAATATATGGTATCCATTATAAAATAGTGAATGAATTAACTTAAAAATAATTAATCATTATTATTCTTTTAAAACCATTATACACCTCTTTTACAAAATATGGGAAAATAATACATTGCATGTGTGTGCGGGAATACCACCTCCTCCACAAAGTGATGTAATTGTTTTTTAATCAGTTATTCTTGTTGACAGTTATTAAGATAAATTTAGTAAATATATATTATATTTATGATATTATTGTAGTTTTTAATGGTTAATTTTTTTTATATTTCTTTCCTTCCATCCATCAAAAATTGGACGCATCACTTGTGCCTACGTATGGATTACCGTATCCATGAAGTAATGAAATTATTTTTTCTTCACTATTTAATATTAATAGTTGTAACATTGTATATAATGACATAATATGATATTTATGAAATGTTTATAATTTTTTAGTTGATGTAACCATGATCATATTACACAGAACAGAACTATTGATCTGAAACATGCATGGTAAATGGAGAAGTTATCACCGAGAACAAGGATTTTCATAACAAATTATTAATAAATGTTTGATATGTTATTATAATTATATAATATATGTTATGATATATATTAATTTGTTTCTATAATAGATTTAAAATAATATGTATTTATTATATATGAGTTTAAAGCACATATGAAGGAAGATAAAACTTCAGTTAAGAGTTTATGTTACTGTATCATTTCCTTTTCGGATTTCTTATGCTAAATTTCTATTGAGGAAAATAATAAGTATATTATCCTCTGAAACACATTTATAATCATTGTATCCTTTATTTATTTCCAATAATTTGTATTTATTAGTACAATTTTCCCCTCTTTTTTACTTAAAATTACCGATAAATTGTGTTTCAAGAAAATTAGACCTTATTGGACATCAAAATTAGTCTTCTATATCCATGATCTTAATTTTTTTATAAAAGTTATAATATATATGAGAATTGTTTTAAAAATATCATTTTTACTATATTTAAAATTATTTACAAAGGGTTAAAATGCAATTATTTTAAAGAAACATTTTTCCAAACAAGTCATTTTTGGATTTTTACAAATGTGTGAAAGAAATGATTTCTTTTAACATATATATTGTGAATGTATTTTCCTATTATGATAAAAATTATTTTATTTTAAAATTAATTTATAGGATTCCTTTTTTATCTTAAAAGAAAAGTATTTTCAATTTTCTATGGAAATGTTCTATTAAAAGTTTATCAAAAGAAAAGGACATTTTATAATATTTTAAAATAATGGTTTGAATAATATTTGAAAGGTATTTTTCATCTACACTAACCCCTTTTAAGGAATGTTATCCTTCACTAGGGATATGATCTTATCACACCATATACTTTATTTCTATGGATTTTTTTATATTGATTTAAAGATAATTTAATGAAACTCGTTTCTTTAGCATGGGGAAATTAAGTTAAGAGAAAACAAATATGAAACTCATTTATTTCCATGAGTTATTCAATTATGTAATGATATAATTCTTATGAAGAATTTTTCCTTTCCAAGGGTAATGATATAATGATATTATGAATTTTTTATAATATTTTTTAACATATATGTATGGTTTTAATTATGTGAAGGCTGGGTCTATAATTATAGAGCTCTCCAATGCATTGGGTAATGATAACAATGTTTAGAAACTGAAGGATTTAATAAAATTTTAAGAGATGACATAGTTAACTAGATGGAAGTAACTCCTAATAGAATATGTGTAAATGACCAATTAACAATTTCCATTATGAGAATATGTCGAAAAAATAGTCTTAGGAACGAACCTTGACTAAAGAAATGATTTTATATTATTATGTGTATGCCAAAAACATAGGTATTATTCTTATGATATGTTATGATAGATCATTATTGACTACTAATTATTCTGCACTCTAATATCCTATATATTTTGATTGAAAAAAAAAACATTCTTCTCGGATTCCAGAATAATTATTTTTGATTGATTAAGTGTGATTATATATATGTTATGATCATGTTCTCGTACAATTATTCTTTTCTTATTCTCACTTATTATCACTGATTGATATATCCTATGTTTACACTTTCCAAGCATCTGAGCTCAACCTTTTTTATATTTATTTTCCCCATGTTGTTTTGAAAGGTTTTAAGAAGGGATTTTCTAAGAAGAGTACTATGTTAGTTGATATTTGTGGAATATGTTGAATATGTTTCATGAAATAAGATGATCATATATATTGTCTCCAAATACACTAATCCTATAAAGTCCTCAGATGTGTATTATTATGAAATGTATTCTATATTAATATAAAATGATTCAATAATAATGTATGAAATTCTAGGGTCTCTATAATCAATATGTTTATTAAAACAAGTAGGGTACATGCAGTAACTCATGGAACAAAAAAAATCTTTTGATTGTGTAAATTTTATTTCCAAAACAATTATAATTCTATAAATTATTTAAAAAATATAAAAATATTTAATTGGATGGAAATTTCATGAATTTTTCACTGTATTATATCTTCTTCCCCCTTTTTATCTACTTGTTTAAAATCATGTCTACTTTTATTTTATTCATTATCTATCTTTGATAATATTTATTTATCTAGTTTTTAGCACATATCGATATCACTTCACATTAATACTTTCACACAATAATATATATTATATCTTCAAGAAGTTGTAATTTCCCTTTGTAAATTAAAATATTAAATTAAAAAATCAATAAAATAACATTATTTCAATTCATTATTTAACCTCTCCTCTTCTTTTCACTTATTCCATTACGACACAACTAACTTATTCACAGTGGTAACTATCTTCCTTCAATATATTGAATCATTAAATCCTATTTTGATATTTAAAATAATGAATATTATTTATGGAATCATATGATTCAAACCTTTAAAATAATTTTAATTTAATTTTGGTGATTATTTTAACAAATCTGTATCTATTTGGAGTCATCCATACCACACAGTAGTAGCTCCAAGGAGTAATGTATAAAATACATAAATTCCAATTGAATTCCAAAAATTTCTTAATTATAAACCCATAAAAACTCAGAATCAACATTATAAAGTTTCATATGAACCATACATTTATAGACATGTTGAATTTTGTACTATTAAATGAAAATTATAATGTTAGATCAACCTAATTATATTGAATCGACCATAGTAATGATGGGGATTAGCCTTATAAAGTCTATCAACCTTATTAAATCTTGATACAATCTTATGAAGTCCAATAATGAACCTTATGAATTCTATAAAAAAATTAAAAATTATATTTTTCTTTTAAATGAAATTTATAAAGGTATAATTTTTCTATTTTCTCATATATATACTCAGGGTTAACCTTAAAAAAGATTGCATGAACCTTATGAAGATCCCTTAGCTATTCTTCATGTCCAGATCTATTCAACCCCAATGTAATACTGACTACTTCAATAAAACACTAGACCTATTCCAAACTTCTTCAAATCCTTCTACTAAGAAAATAAAAATTATATCATGTGAATTTTAATATGATTTATTAAATGGAAAAAATATAACACATTAATCACATCCACCAGAACACCTCAAATTATTATTCCCATGGGAAATATAATAATATATAGATATGTACATTAATTTCTGATTAAAATAAATTATTTATTGGGATATCAATAATCTTGCTAAAGTCTTTTCATATTTTAAAAAATTAAAAGGATTAACAATCTCCCCCATTGGACTTTGTTAGAAACCATTGATCCAAAATCTAGTTCAAACTAAATAACTATAGTAGAGATTAATTATTTAATAATTGTATTAATACTATAGTGAACTCAATGTAAGAGAAATGAACATTGAATAATAAAAACATTGTTTTTCTAGAAAAACATAATGTTGTACATAAAAAATGACTTACAAAAATCTATTTAATGTTCTTGATCATATTGATAGTAATTAAAAATTAACTTTTCTCAGACTTTTATAACACTGGAGGTACCTCTTGAGAATAAAATATTCTTCCACTTCTCAAGAACTATTTATAGAACCTGTAAATAACAAGTTCCTTTATTCATACTCACAATAACTATTTGAATAGTTTATAATCCTGAAAATTTAGAGATGTACTGGTTGCCTTCATATCTTCATCCATTTAATAACTCTCTTTACATACATGCTATCACTAAATGATATATTTCTCCCATATCTTGTAAAAAAATATCTAACATTAACTTCTCCTATGTGGTTTTATCCATCTTTTTGAATACATAATGGTATAAACACATAATATGTTAATGTTAAATTTATCCCCTTTATTAATAATAATCCAATGAAGAAGTGAGAGAGGGAATGAATTCACTATAGCTTATCCTTGATATAAATGATCTTAAAATACCACCATCAATATCAATTTATGAAATATATCCTTTGATAGTGGTATAGTGAACACAACTTCTATCACCCTAATATAAATAAATTATAGATTTAATACATTCATCTCTCCTAGATCCTTGATGAAGTGATAAATTATATAAATGTTCTTTAATCTTGAATGATGACCATGATTTATTGATAAATTGATAATATTATTATTATAGGTCCCTCAGCCTAAGGCCTTTGAATTTTTATTTATTAAACAATCCCACTTTTTAACATGGTCAAAGGGGAACCCTTACATGGACAAGAGGCCCATTAGTATAACAAACTTTTCATATTATGGCATGAATACCCCAAGATACAAGCTCAAAGAACTATAGTATCCTAGACCTATTATAAGTTACCTTTTACATCTTCCTATCATCCTCTCTCTTGACTCCAAAATATTCCCCCCTTAGCCTATCATCACCTTTTTTGGGGCTCCAATGTGTTCCTTGATCCCATCATTATATGTTTCATATATGATCACCCTGAATGGATGTCCTGAAGGCCCGGTTTCCTATAATACCTTGCTAAAAAGAATATAATATAGCCTTGATGTCATTTCATAGTCTGAAATCCTATAATAGATGAATAATACTACTCTTCACTGCTACAATACCTTTGGAAATTACCTCTTACCTTGTTTTGAGCAGAGGTTTCATGTAAGAACACATGGAAATTTTACATCTCATGTAAGCCCCAAAATACATCAAACATTCAATATCACAACCTAGAATTATTAGAAGCTTAATGTACACTTTTTGATATTCCAACTGAGTTCTCATCTATATAAATTATATTGTGGTATGATTTTCATCCATATGTTCTACTTTAGTATAGATCAAGATCACCAAACATTGATTTCTATGTGTGAAAATATACAAACCTTTTACCTCAAAATAAAATTCTACTAGACATGGAATTTATATCTTCTATATTTATGTCCCAATATGCATTTTTATATACTAATATATTTTTATTTCCATTAATTTAATAAATTTTTACATAATATATTGTATCTCTAATATAACTAAGAATTATTTTTCTATCCATGAAATGATAATTTTTGTTCACTTTGATACATTGAACATAATGCAGTAGTATATACAATTTATAGAAATGAATTAATTAATAATAATAAAATTCAAATTATATTATAGAATTATGTCTAGTTAACTCATTTTCTTTCCCCACACTTTGACAGTTTGGTTCCCACTAAAATAGGTGAAGAATCCAGTTTTGAATCCTTTATTCCAAAACTTCCTTAAAAGTCACCAAGCATGATTCTCTTCAGAAAGAATTTTGTATTCTTCATCTTTAAAAATTTATAATCCCAAAAATTGTTTCTTTTCTCTAGTAATTGACATTTACAACAACGTTCTTTCCAAATAATAATATTCAAAAACCTTTTTTTTTCATTTCCAGTAATAATTATACCATCTATGTAAAAAATAATAACGAGGGATACCTTTTTGTTATCAATGCTTCAGATATTTTGATATGCTCTTCCTTTCATGAAATTAAACTATTTCAAACAAGCATGTAACTTGGAATACAAAGTTATTGTCTCTTTATTTAACCTATATAGATCCTTATTTAATGACAGTTCTTTTAATATTCATTATACATGAAACCACTGTGTTTCTCAATGCCTACCACCACTTCAAGATATTTATTTTTGAAGGAAGACTTAACGTCAAATAGGAAAATATTATATTTCCATTTTATTAAAATAACAAGCAATATATTAATGGTAAATATTCTATAAACCAATGTGATGGTCTCTTCAAAATAAACTCATTTTACTTGAGAACACCCTTTTTACAAAATATTTGACTTATTTCTAACAACTTCTCCTTTTTTTTATTCATATTGTTTAAAAAAATCCACTTTTTGGATAATATACTTATATTATAGATTAAGTATCGACTCCCAAGTTTCATTATTCTTTATCTGATCAAATTATTAATTCATAGTATCAAACCACTCTTGATTTCCTAAATCCTTATTCACATATCATGGTCCAACATATGAAAACAGTGAGTTATATATTTCTATCCTGAAATTTTACATATACCAAACTAATTTCACATATTCTCAAATGATAATTTGGTCCTCTAGTTACTTTATTAACCTTGGACAATTTTATAAAGGTTTCTATATACACTATAAAATGAATAATAATCTTTTTAGCCAATAAATCTTATGATTTTCATTATTTTCAGAAACTTCATCCCATTTTAATAAAAAAATATCTTTACCCTCACTTATTGAACGGTATTCATCATATACATTTTCTTTTCTTCAATTTTACAATAATTTAAAATTATTGGTATCAACAATATTCCCCATATCATTATTTTGAAAATGGTATCCAATTCTACTTATCAGATAATCATTGGGGATTCCAAATTTTATAAAATTTTACGTTTCCCTTTTATTACATAAGGGTTGAAAAATAGACTTCAATATTTAAAACATAAATATGCTGTATAATATATTTTTTATGTGTAAAAATCATAATTTTACCTATAAAAATAGAAGTTTTGAATATTAATTGATTCCCTAATACCTTATCTCTTGAAATAGTGAGAGTTATCACTATTTATCCCTATAGTTCAAGCTATATCTACCAAGATTATATAGTACAATTTGGTAGCATGATATTTTTGTGCATATGTTCCAATATATTCATTGTGAGTACCCTGATTCTCAAGATATTATTTAATTTATATTAGTAAATTCTACACCATTGTATTTTTAGATCATTTTCAAGAAAAACAACACACATTTTTAGCAATTCAACAAGAACTATTGAAGATTTTAAGATCCTTTTGATTTATTCTTTATATATTTAATAAAATTGATATGATTAAATTCATAAATAAAAAATATAAGAACTTATATTTACTTATTTATTATAATTCATTTTTTTAATTTATATGTTTTATTGGATGTGATGTTTTAATAACAACTTTATTAAATAGATAATTTATAATATTCCCCTTTAAATGTAGATAATATCAAGTTTAGATTTCCTTTCAGTATAAATGAATCATAAAAACTATATCCCCATGTAATCATACACATTTTCTTTTGGATAATATTACCATTCATTCACTATCGAAATTTACTTTATTATTTCAAGATTAAGTAACACAAATTTTCAACATCACCAACCTAAAACATGTTTCTGCTTTTCACTTTCCTATTTTCAATACACATCAATATTCTATCAACTTTTCATGGAATATAAAAATCTATAAATTAAAATCATTAACTCCATCACACAACTATGAAACACTTTATATATTATGTTTTATCTCATCTATATATAAGGTATTCTTGGATTTCAACTTACCTCTCCCAACAACTACCAAACAAAATACTTTGATTTTATGTGTTCATGATTTATAGAGGTTATAGTTCCTTCCTTTCACTTTTCCACATATTTAAAGGGATTTAATTATCTTATAATCTATAATTAATATACACTCTTAAGAATCCATGGACATTCCCTTTTAGATTCTTTAAGTAAATCTTCAGAAAAAACAGTTTTCCTTTACTTTTTTATTCATATTTTGAGATTTCATATAATTTTAATTTATACTAAATTATAATGGTAAAATGTTTGGAAAATATTTTGAAAGTTGAGCTAACTAGTCATATATTCTATAAAAAAAATCAAACTATTGAAATTTATTCTCAACATTTTGTCTAAATTTTATAGTTTTCTTTTAAAATTTTCTTCTTAGAGTAGACTTACTCCTTATGAAAATATGTCTAAAAAGTATCCAATAAATATATAAATATTGGTAGTTGAACCACTTATTTTCATTTGTTTCAAAAACCTCCACAATTCTAATAATATCCATAAAATAATATTTTCCTCTAAAAATAGATTGATTTCCATATGTTGAAAAAAATATTGTTTCTTATTTTGACCATTAATCTTGGACATTTTTTGTCAACCAAAATCTAAGTAGACTCAAAATATATTCTTTTTTTTCTCTATAATTATTTACATAATTTTAAATATATATTTTTTATTTTTTCCTTGAAATATTATATTTTGTGAAATTATATATTTCTAAGATTTACTTTGTATAGGCACAAACTCGGTCTTCTTCACCAATGTCTTCAATTTTGCCTTTCCATAAATATATACTGGGAATTAATCACACATTTGAGTATTATTTTTTCTGGTCAATTTATGTATCATAATGTTGTTAATTTTCAATAACTTTCTCATCTATATTCCAAGAACTTTTACCAACCACTTAAACATAATTATGAATGATGGATTTTTATTTACCCAATTCATTTTCAACATTGATCAACTAAATTTTGATATAGTTAATATCCATATCCATTATTTTAGCCTATTAATATATTATAAATTTTAAATTTTTAATAGAAAGAAACTTATTCAAATCGTTAATAAATTTTAGTTAAACTGATTTTTCTTCATTATGAATAAATTATTTTTAGCTTTTTTGATTGTTATTTTTTCTTAAAAATTACAATATCATTTAAAATGATTGAGATATTTGAAATAAAATATGTGAGTTCTCCATTAATCATGAAATCCATTTCAGTTTCTTTATCACTCCCGTCGTCTCTAATTTCATCACTAATGAATTCTTCTACATTCACTTTATAAATACATTTACTTTAAACAACATCATCACTAGAAGTCTCAACTTCCATATCTTATACATCAAAATTAATTTATTTCAATATTAATAAAAAGTTTCTATTTATATATTATGGGAAATGAATACCATTAAACTTTAAAGAAAACTTTATTTTATCAGATGTTGTAAATTTCATCTTAAATAATTTCCTTAGTCTCTCATCTTCAACATCCATGGATTCTTCTTCTTTTAAATTTAGAAAATTTGTTGAAATTTTTGAAATGGATTCTTACTTGAAATAATTTATTGGATTATTCCCATTAATCTTACCTTTTTATCTTCTTACACTTCTAGATATTTTTGAAAGAATTTTATAAAACATCACATCAGTGTCTTCTCTAAATCTAAACAACCATCCTTATATTTAAAAATTTCTTTCTTACATTTCTATTGTCGTGTGGCATTAAAATAAATTTACCTTTCAACTGTGAATTTATTCTTAAAAAATATCCCCTTAAAAATTTCATGTGTAATAATTATTCCATATAATTCATCCAAATTAAGTGTAATTTGATCAAGGTATTCAAGTACTGATATTGTTTAATCAAATATATTACGGGTAATTCCCAAAAAAACTGTACAAAAACTGTAGATTCATCTATAATTTCACTAAAATATATACAATTTATCATAATTTCATTTAACTGAGTGGATAATTCACCTATAGTTCCATCTTATAACATTTTGAGGTCATTATATTACAACCTATAAACCAATAGAGTATATTTATATACTTTTTTATTACATTCAATTATGTTTTATAGTTTTTTCAATATTACTTTTCCTTTATTAATTCCATTGATCTTCAGAATCTCCTTATAAAATAGATGTGGTAAAATGGAATACAATGAATGACCATTTTTCCAAATTCATTGTATTATTTTCTATCATAGTAATACATTTATGATAAAGGGAAAAATAAATTAGTTTGATCCTCTATCACACATAGAATGATTGATATAATATATGGAATCATATATTCTTTCCATATATATTAACTTATTTTATTAAAAGTGAAAACACAATTTTTATTCATAGAATTGAAATTGTCCCTCTTTATAATGGAAATTTAGTGTATGGATGTTTAAAAATGTAAGATCTCTTTCTTTCCAAATAACACATCTCTAATTAAGGGAATCAAGCTATGAAAACACTTTAAAAGGACAGTAATGATAAGTGGAAGTCACTAAAAGAGGTGGGGGTGAATTAGTGATTAAAATTTTATATGATTTTATTTAAAAAAAATCTTTGACACCTTTTATAGTAATGATATAAGATCATTTTCCAAAACACAAAAGAATACAAAGAGAGAGAAAATTAATTTTTATATGTTTCACCTTTAAAAATGAGAAGGCTAATACTTCTCATTATTTAGATTCACATTAAATCATACATTCCATTAGTATCAATATGTGGATTATAACAAAAATTCTTTATCCTAGATATTATGGTTCACAAAAGTCTCATAAATATAAAAAATTAGGTTTCTAGATAGGTAACATGATGTAAATTATTTTAAAAATAGAAGAGTCTAAAACCATATGCGACTTTCTTCAAATTATAACGATGTTAAATCCTCTTTTTCTGTTTCTTCTTCTACTAATACTACTTTCACAAAAACTAGTATATTCCTCTTCCTCTTATTTCTCTCCATTTTATAATATATGTTTATATCTTTTTTCTGCATATTTATAACACCTCAGAATAATATTTTCACAACACTGAAAATATTATATCCTTTAATTGCAGTGATTTCCCTCTTAAACATATAATTTCATATTCCAGATGAAGAAAAATAAATTACTTTCAAATATGTTTTAAAATTTCCTTATTCATCATAGTTTGATTCCTTTATAACCTAATTAGATTATTCATGGAATTTAAAAAATCCTATACCATCTTGAATAAAACATACTTTTTGATTTAAAAAAATAGAATATTAATATTGGAATCATATGACTTAATCATTTTAAATCTTATTTTATTAATTTATGTGACTCCTTGAACAAGTCTTAATCAATTCTGATTTATCTATATTGCAAAATATAAGTTCACAAAATTTATTTATAAAATAAATTAATTCCTATATAATTAAAAAATTATATTAATTTTTAAACCAAAATATATATATATATATCAATCATATACAGTCTTTTATGAACATTACATTGTTATATATCATGCATTTTATGGTCAAATTAGCGTTAGGAAGATGTATCAGCCTTAAGAAGATTAATCAACCTTATAAAGCCTAATAGATAACCTTATAAAGTCTTCATACCTTATAAAATCATAGGGGAGACATATAAATTTATAAGAGTGAACCTTATGAAGTCTATGAAAACCTCACAAAATTTACATTGACTCTGAAATAAACCTTATAAATGTGGTAATGAACCTTATAAACTCTTACCTTTAGAATTTTTCTTAAAATGTTATACTAAATGGTGGGTTTAAGAAATATAGTTTGAACATTATAGATTTCCCTTTGGAATATTTCATGTCTAAATGTTAAAATATTAAGAATTCTAGTTTAATTTATAAACACTTTAGTCTTATTCCAAACATCCACAAACATCCATAAATACTTCACTACACATAATAAAAATTATTTCAAGTGAGTTTAAATATGATTTATATATTGAAAAAAAATATAACATAATAAAAATATCCATGTTAACTCCTAAAATTATTCTCCCTTTTTCAAATACCATAATATATTGGTTCTTTATTCAATTTTATATTACCATAAACTCACCCAGGGACCTCAACAATCTACCTAAAGTCTCAAAAACTAAAAAAACCCTTATGATCAAAAGTTTTTGTTTTGTGTTTATTAGGATGGTTATTATTTGGGAATATTATTATTATAATACATTCTTCTAATATAAATAAATATGGATGAGATCAATAATTATCTTCCTAATAAATGTCATGACTTCTCTTAGCATTGAACGAGTTGAGGTGCATGATTTTTTTGGGTCTTCCTATATCGAAAACTAGATTCATTAATAAATTCTATTTTTAGAGTGATTTATTTAATTTTTCTAAGATAATTTTATATATATATCTTATTTAATATTTTTATGTGAATATTTTAGTATGTTTTACGGTTACTTTTACTGATTTTTCACATTGTAAGGTTTAGTTATTATTTTACTTGAGTGAAAATTTAAGTTTTTTTCCAATTGTAATGATCATTTTTTATTCATGTTTAATTAAATTTTATAATAGTTTTGAAGAAAAGGTAGGAAAATATTTTTTAGGTTTCCATTAATGTTTAAATGATTTCAGTTTTCCAAAAATTATGTGAAATTTAAACGAAACTAGTCTCAATTATATTAGGAATTCATTATTTTCAATGATTTGAATCATGAATTGAACTCAAAATTACATATAAAACATATCATTGAACCCAACACTATATATTCAAGATCTAAGGGAAAACTATGATTCTTTGAAAATACTTACCAATTTTTATATGTGTTTCTATAGAAGGTTTATTTTAAATAAAATTACTGAATACTAGTATCATATTCATTCATGAACATCATCACTTCACTAAGTACTAAAAAACAATTTTTTAATGAAAAACTAGAAACACATATGCACAAATAATTATAATAATCAATAAATTATATTATAAGTTTTCATTTAAAATTATTGTATTTTTTATTAAATTAGTATTTTTCTATAACATATGAAATTATTTTTCTACTCCAATTAATGTGATTTTTTACAAACCAAAGAAAAATTAATTTTTGAGCTGTTTATAAAAAGTGATAAGTGATGTAAGGTTTTGTTTAAATGTTATAAGTAATTTTAAATAAGTGTTTACTAATTAGGGATAAGAAATTTTATGTGAATATTTGATTTTGTTATGTGATTTCTTGGGTCCCAATACATTTAACAAAGAATGAAACATTAACTTTTATGGAATAAAGAACATTAAGAATTAGTGTGGTAATAGTGGATTTTATTTGATCTAAGATTATATTTAAAAATTTTCACCATTAATTGTAGAATAATTCATATATATATATATATACTTTTCTCATATAAAGATCCCCAATTTTAGAATGAAGGTTTAGTTTTTTAAGGTGAATGATAAAATGCATGGAATTATTGAAACAAACTAGTTTCGTTTGTAAATATGACTAATGGTGGAACTGAACCACCACTAGCTCAAATGTTTTTCCCATTCCTTATGTGGTATAAACTAGTTCTTGGGTGTCAAAAGAACAAACTTTTGATTTTTTTCCCAATAATAAGAGTTATTGAAACAATTGAAATATAATGAAAAACTTGCATGACCCATCCATATATTGAACATAAATTCCAAACCAGATATGAAAAATAACCCAATTAGTAATTAAAGAACTAATTTAAACTGAAAAAACAATCTATATGATCACCCCTAGTCTCCATATCTTACCATGCACAAACAAACAAAAATCAAACTCCGGATGACTTGGATTTGGCCACCAATAGATATTAATACCCTTCATCCCTACAAATTAGTATATGAATAAATGGAAATGTTAAATCATATAAATGGACAGACCCTTGATTTTATATAATTGTAAAATTAGGTCCTATAAAATATAGGTATTAGGAACCACGTGTAAGATCCCGACCATTAATGTATGTATTTCTTTATTTAGATTTTTATTAAACTTCCTTTTTTGGCTAATGAAGTGGTTAGTGGGTGTATGGTATGTTTTAGGTGAGGGGGGTTTATGGGGGGGTTCACGACATGAAATTAGAAGGATGGAGGTGAAACCATGCCTAACATATGGTTAGTTCTTATTTTTCACCTGGACATGGAAACCATGTTGCTAGATCTCCTATTGAATATAGGATAACACACAAGAAGCACACTATTTTAAAAAATGTGTGGCTTATCCTAAGTGACCTTGAAGATTTCCCCCACATAGATAGAGGGTTCCACAAGGATGGTGTATAGTTTTTACAACAATGAAGTGAAACCATGTGACCCTTAAAATTGTAACTTTTTGGGTTTTCCCTCTTGATCTTAAATTATTCAAACCATAATTTTTTCCCTATTCCTCATTTAGAAACATTGGTGATGAAACAAACCTTACTATAATTCCAAGAGAATATTATAAGTTGATTATTATGTGTTTGGGGTTCCATTGGGTGTGAATATAATCTCTTGGTAAGTCTTCAACTCCCTTTCTTCCCATTTTCTAAAAAAGGCTTGGTGTTTTTTCCTCTCCTTTTGAAGCTCTAAAGCCTTTTTGTCATGGCTTTCTTCATCTTATTGGTTAAGGAAGATTTACTATGAATCAAGGATTTATTTTGGATGAGAGGTTTTCTAAAAGTATGAGTTGTGTGGTCTTAATGCTTTTTCCATAGTCTCAATGTTTTATATGTGTATGTGGTTGTTCTATTGTACTTATTCACTAAATTTTAGTTTATATTTGGCTATGGAATATAATTAAGACCTTAATGTGAGGTGAAAACCTCTTTTTTAGTCTCCATTGGGTATATTTATAATTTTATATGGGACTTAGGGCTACCTCTAGGGTATGAAAAACACCTTGGAAATGGTGAGTTGAATCGGTAAACATTGAGACAGCATAGTTATGAAAATGAATAAGTTATGGCGGTTAAATTGGAATATGATAATGGTTAAAAAGTGGTAATTTAAATGATTGTATGATTTTTTCATGAAATGCCTATGGGAATTTTTAAATGGTTTAAATGATGTTATTTGGATATGATCTAGTTATGTATTTAAAATAATAATAAGATGTTTTGAAAATAGTAAATGTTTTAAAAGGATTTTTGGTTTTATAGGTGATTTAAAATATGGTTTTATTTACAGATCTCAAATTATTATTTGAAATGAGGATTTGGTTCCCCTTTTAGTAAAAATTCTATAATTATTATTTGAAATGGTTATAAATTTAAATGAAAGCCTTAGGTTATGGAATATTTTTTCAATGAGGAACACCTGTGTTTTAAAGTGGTGGATTAAATATGATTTCAATTAAGTATCATAATTTTTGTTTATCATGGATTGTGAATCCAAATTGATGTTAATCATTTTTTAGGTGTTAATATATAATAAGGTGGAGTTTTTATAATAGTATTTGAGTTTAATGAGTTATGGTTTGTAAATGGTAACTGTGTTGAATGGACAAAGAAGCACATGAACATGGATTAATGGTATGTTTTTTTGTTAGGATATCAGAATAAGGCTCTATGGTCCTAAATTATAGACTACAGATCCTTGTTTGGGATTTTACAGATAGATTCTCTAGGCCCCACTGATTAATTGTTGAGTTAGGATGACATAACAAGGATATATTCTCCTAACTTATAGACTGAGGCTCCTTTTTGAGTTGGTCTAGACCGACTGTCATGACCCCACTGATGAATTGTTGAGTTAGGATGTTGGAATAATGATATATGATCCAAACTTATGGACCAAGGTTACCTATTGGGCTAGAATAGATTGATACTCTAGGCCCACCAATGTATTTCCTAGTTTGGGATGTCAGAAAGAGGATATATGCTCCATGATATATAGTCCGGGGTCGATTATCAAACTAAGGATTCTTGCTATGTTGACTAATTGTTTTTAGTAAGTGAACCTTTATGATTAAAAGTGTGTAACCCCTTATCCTATGTATTAGGATCCTAGTGTGACCAAATATAGTTTAGTTCATTAGTTTACCCTATGGTTATTAAAGAATAAAATAGTGAATTAATAAATTGTTTAAATGTGAAAGATGTCTCCCTTGTTGTTTGTTTATTTATTGTACTTCGATTACCAACATACAGTATTGTACAATATGGTTATTGTATTAGACACTATTGGTTGTGTCCTATTGAGATATAATTAAATCCTACTCGGGTTATTGTGAAACTTGGTTACCCTAGTAAATAATACTTAATTTATTGTAGAGGTTCAGGATAACGACTTGGTGTTTGGTTTGTGCATGGGACGATGAGTTGGAGCATGGGAGACTATGACTAGGTTGGGGCTCGGGTCTATGTTTGGTATCCTTCGGGTAGTTTTGGTTTTGAAATTTATTTTTATGTATTGCTAAAATGTAGTGTATTCATTATAATATTTCAAGATGTGCTACTTGGTTACTTATTGGAATTTTCTATATGTTTTCCATTTATGGTTTAAATTCATTCTTTTACCTATTAATATTTTTTCTGTTGTGGTATCACTTTGACAAGAAGGTATTATCTCTAAAACATAGCGTTATAGTCCCATGATTCTTGTAGATATCATGAAGCAAAATGGGAGTCATGCCTGAGTTCATGTGACGACCCAACTCAGGGTTTTAGATATAGTGGTTACAAAGCCAGGGATGTTTCACTACATGTTTCAACTACATCTATATTGTAGCAAGTAAATAACATATCATGATCTATTTCACAAATGAACACATTAAAGATACATTATTCAAGGATTTATTTAAAATTTAAAATTTAAAATTTCATATTGAAAAAATTGGTTCGAATTTTTATTTTATCATATATAAATTATTTTAGTAATATTTTTTTACTTTTTAGGAAAATGACGGGTTTTAGTTGAAAATCATAGTTTCCATGAAACATATAATTTTTATATCTTTAATGTTATATAATAGTAAATAGGTAGTTATGAAACATTTTTTTGTAATATAATATGAATTTAAGGAATAAAATTATAAATTTTACAATATTTTTTGAACTTTGAAAACCTATGGAATATATTTTTTGATCTAATTAAAATATTATTTTAATATAATAACTGTTCATCAGTCTATTTGTAAAATAAAGTATTTTCTAGGGAGATTTGGTTTTAGAATGACTTGACATCCTCATAAAGTTTATTTTCTTTATAATAAATAAATTTATGTTATTTAAATTAGTAACCACAATTATTTTAACTTTTATAAAAATTAAAAGGTTAAAAAAGTTATTTCTCTAAAATTATTTTTATGCAATTAAGCATATTTATTTTAAAATTAACATCCCACACATTTTGAAATTTTATATAAAAAAATTATTTTAATATTTGAAATTAGATATATAAAATTTATTAAAATTTACAATATTAGTCTTTTTAATTAAAATTAATTATTAAGATTAGAAATTAATTACCAATGTTAAGAGGTAAATTGAATTTAACCTTGTCTAAAAGTCCTATTTTGTTAAAAAAAATCCCAAGAATTAAATGGTTTAGATTTTAACTAACCAATAGATTTTTGACCTATAATTTTTTCCATTTTAATTAAATTGACCCTTGAATAATGCCATGAAATTACTAAAAAATATAGTGCATTTCCAAAAACTAACATTCCATTCACTTATAAATAGAAAAAATCTTGACCACTTAAAGGAAGAAATTTCAATATAATTTATTCTTAAAACTATTCCATTTTTCACTCTCTAAAAATATCTCCCAATAAAATAATCCCCTGGCCAATTAGAGTTATCGCAAACTCTTCAATGTCACGATGTCTTCCAAAGAAAAATAAAGTCCATGATGTGAATATCAAAAACTAATTTGTTTTATTAATAATTATATACTATAAAATTTAATTTATCTACACTAGTATAATGATATTATTTTCATTTATAAACTTTAATATAACTATATTATGGTCATTGATGGTATTTATTCACATACCCCATTTATTAATAAAAATAAAACCTTGTATAGTGCATTGTTTGGACACGCGCCACCCAAACGTAACATGTTTCATTTTCCTTCACCAATTTATTAAGTTTGATTAAATTATGGTATTGGAGAGTAAATATAATATTAATGATATTATTAATGTTATTTTTAAAAACATTTATGAACCTACTAACGATATTACCAAAAACTAATCAACATTTTATTATTTGTTTAAAATAAGCATACTAAGAAGATAATCAATTATTCAAATTATGTAATATTTTTGTATAAATTAATTTCTCATTTAATTATATATAATTATGATTTATCAAACTAATAAAAACTAAATGTGATCATTATGCTCCTGGTATATTGATATTACAACAGAACCACCTCATAATCATTCATTAAAACAATGTATATTCATGCCACGATTGATTTAAATACCAACATGAATAATACATTGAATTTATATATTAACTTACTATAGGAACATAATTACTAGAATAATATGATATAAATGTATAATGTTTGTTTTTTTGGAAATATTATATTTATTTTTATTTTTTTAATTTACGAAACACTCTTCAGTTTCATGAAGAACCAAAACATTCTTATTGGCAACATAATCTTCAAGGAAAATGTCTAAAAACCCCATCAAAGGGATTTTAGTTATCAAAAATTATTATAAATAATCACTTATAGTAATTTTAATAAACTATTAATAAAAAAAATTATATTAATAAGGAATACAAATACAACTATTATGAAACTCTCACAAATGATCAAAACAATAAAAACATGTTGGGGGAAAATAAAGAGAATCCGTATAAAGAATGACAATATTTGAAGAGTATAGATGAAATTGGATATTATTATTTATCATGTTATTAAGATAACTATATTTTTTATAAAGGATGTTAAAAAACATTTATGGAATTCAGGATAAGTGGTAAGGGTTTTTCGTCCCAAATTCCTCTTGTTGTGCCATATGTTTTATTATAAACCTAATTTATTTCTGTAGTGTAACTTTTCCTATTTTATATGTTATATAATGGAATTAGTTTATTAATGGTATTTTAAGATTATTTTTAATCCCTATATTTGAAGTGGATATGACTTTATTTTTTTCCAATCCAAAAGTGGGGTTTTCTCCATCTCAATTTTTATTCATTGGTTCTTATATTGTAATCATGTCCTATTTTCTTTTGTGTGGTTCCTACATTGAAATGTAATTTTTTTAATATTAATTATATAATTTAATGGATTTGAAGTTATATATTTTTATCCCTATATCATAATATTTTGATTCAAGATTTACCTTCTCCATGGTGGAAAAATCATCATAGGTTTAGGTAAATTAATGGTGTGTGTAGTTCCCTAGAAAATAAATCTCCTTTTGGAGATTAGAATGTGGATGTAGAAATGGAATAGATGAACATAAGAAAAGATATTATAAAAAGTGCAGGTTGATAATTGAATCAACCATCAACCCAATGAATGATGAGTGGACTTATAGCTACAAACCTGGCAAGACACTCTAGACAGATATTCTTTGGAATATTCATATGCTCTAAATGAATCATGAGGAATTAATTTTTTTAACAGTTTATTGGACCCCTACCAAAAACATCTATTGAAAAAAATTACTCTCTGGCATGGATAACCTAGAAAAAGGTATGTATGATTGCCCTTATATTTCTTTAATGAGGTTACTTCATGTTACTTTTCTGATACCCCCAGCTTCTATGTTAATTAAGGGATGTTATCCAAGACATACACATTATTCTACTAATTGGGGAAGAATTTAATTTATATATTCCTTTATTATATGGATAATAATGTTTCACTCATTAATATATTACCCACGGAATTGTATGAACACTATTGAGGAATCTTACGTTAAATGTGTTGGACTTAATTAGGTGACAAGTGGGACTTGGAATTATATATCCTATAGTTGAATCAACAAGCCTCATGGGACAAAAATGGTTCGGTTTTAGTGTATTCCCCATACCTGGATAGGAATGTGGCTTTGAAAAGGTCCTTGATATCATTTTTTTATGTTCAATATATTTCATTTAATCATTATGAGATCAATTATTATTTTTATCATTGTTTTCATTTATTTTCATGGAAATATTAATCCCTCAGTGTTAGTTTATTATGGATTCATATTATTAATTTACACTCTCCATATCAATTATGCCAGGTTTATGTTTTGTAATATTCCATTATATGTTTCCCCTAACCGAGAATATGATGTCACCCTTATTTTTTTCCTTTATCTAGTAAAAATATCAGCGGAAAATGTTTATTTTTAAGGGTATGATGGATATTATAATCATGTTATTGCAATATATTCACATTTTATCTTATGTTTTGAAATATAATGTTTAAATATACTTGACCTAATAATACAACTAAACCATTTGATCCTTCAAAAACTATTTTACTTTTTACTAATTATTTAATATAAATTCCTAATCTAGGTTTTTTGGAATTTAAGATGTAACACCATAGGTTGAATGTGGTAAAATAAAAAAAATCACATAGAATCCTCAAATAAAATCAATGCTCAAAGAGTAGTCTAAAGGGGAACTAATAACCTATAACTGATATATAATTGGCATGAGAACAAAATCAATTATTGGGCCACCAAAACAAACTAAATCTATGGAAAATAATTAGTAAAGAAGTTTGTAAAATGATATAATGAAGATAAGGTATAAGGGAGATTTTTTTATATTTTTTATAAAATAGAGCTTAATAGAATGCCACATGCACATTTTCTAAGAACCATCATTTTTATAAAACAAAAACAAATATGAATAAAATTTTAAAACAAAATTTTAAAACATATATTTTTTAAATTATTATTTTTCAACTGATGAATGAAGGACTTGAAAATGATGAAAAAAAATCAAAACACCTTTTTTCCTCACAGAAAAATATCTCATGAAAATCCTATATCCATATAAAAATTTCAAGGAAAATCATTTTCTTTAATAATATTAAAGATATAATCAAACCATTTTCATTTTTTAGATCATACATTCCATAAAATCTAAATCAACCCATCTGAATGTAAACCAAATCACACACAAGGTGACTCATACTCCAAAAAGATGGATAATGGCATCAAGAAGATAAAACCAAATAGTGGGCCAATATAATCAATCATTTTATGTGGACACAATAAAAAAATATATAAAAAACCACTAATGTCAATAACCATAAATGAAATCAGACTTTTCATGGGCTAAAAAATGGAATCCCAAACATGTTATGTGCCTAACTTTATCACTTTCTCTCTTAAACCAACTACCAGCATATATTGAGACCAAACTGCAAGAAATTCAATTATCCCACATAATAATCATTATAATAGTACACCCCTCCAAGACCTAGTTCCTATCACAACTAGAGGTCCATCGTATGTGTGGGAGATAACTACTAAAACATATTCATAGACATCCCACATTGTACCTGGATACCCATAAGTAATAGAAATGTGAAGTCGGTGAATGTGAAATCTAAGATTAACACATAGGGTATAAGACCTTAATCACACCTCACCTCCAACACCCTCACATACATCAACCCCAAACATAATTCCATGCATGAGCATCCAAAAATTCATGTCAATATAAATAATCCCCGATCAATTCACAACCCATAACATGAAATCTAATCAAATGGTGATCTAAGAGGTATTCAAATTTTCATAAATCCATTTTAAAATGTTGAATGATCCATAAAAACACACCTCTTGGGATGATAATCCAAATACACAATTCTTAAAGTCATTTTAAATCTATTTTAAAATAACACTTTAAAAAAATTATTTATAAAATGGTTAATGTACACTTGAAATAATTTCCCCAAAATCACATTTGGATGACCATTTGTAAATCCACCCATTTCCAGAAAATTCACTTTTTGAAATAAATTTTCTTCTTTCAAAGGAACCAAATGATTCCATGAAAAATTTATAAAATAAATCATTCAAACTTTAAAGGATCTTTCAAAAAACCCTGAGTCCCACTGTATCAAAACCATTTCAATATAGGGTCAAATCTAATATTTTTATAAAATAAGCCTTTAAATTTTATCTAAATGTTTTTAAAAATAGAACCAAAGTCAAACATATTTTTTTAAAATAGTTAAATATTTTTAGAAAATTCTGATAGAAATTTAAAACAACACTTCTCCTGTGACTAATGTATATTATAAGTATTTAAACAATTTTTAAAACCAATTAAAACCAAAGTAGTCATTCCAAATACAAGTAATTCCGTAATAGAAATTTTGAAACACGAAATGGATTTTAAAATTTAAGCTTCAGTAATTTTACCTGCACATGGCATGTGACCTAATCCCATTCAAAGAAAAATTCCATTCAAATATTGAAATAGTCTTAATATAGACATCCATTATAATTTAAATTTCATAAAAATTAATTTAAACACAAAATTAATTTATAACATGAATTATAAGGTAGTTTTAGAGAAACACAAACCTAAAATTGATGTTAGGTGAGTTAAAATGTTCTGAAACTCATTACCTTCGGTGGCATATGTCTAAACATGCTAGAAAGAAACCTAAGATACCCATCGCACACCCTAACAAAATAAGGAATAAAAAATTATATCAAACCCCTTGAATTAGCGTTTTTATGAACCAAGATGGACAATAAATTGTGGGAAATCAAGGGAAAATAGGGGAATATAGGGAGAAAAAATATTGTCTTGAGAAATATCACACAATGTATAGAGAACTAGTTGTTGAATGAGAGGTGTGGAGTGGTTGCATAACGCAAAGGGATCTCTCCTAGGGAGATGCTAGTTTATCATGTGGATGAGGATAAGATGAGGTGAGAGTTTGTTTTAATTTTAATTCATTAATGTTAAGAGGGGGAAACATTCATAAAACACCAATGAGAATCTGGATCGGCTTACTTTCACATTATTCCAAACCATGCAGAAGAAATTATCCCAGTACTAGACCTATAAAAACATAGTGCACTGTTTCCATTAGGACCCTAAATGGTTTAGCTATCTTAGATATAACCACACCAAATAACATTTTCCCCTTAATAGGCCACATGCATAGTAGATGCATGATTAATCTTAACCATGTGAAATATGTGTCCAGTATAAGAACATCCATAAATTTAGAACTCAAGTTCATGGCTTCTTAAAAATTTAAATTAGCCCAAATTAAATTTAAATTATTTAAAACAAAAGAGTATAGTGATAATAGGGTGCAACAATTATCTACACCATGCCACTTTCTTCCCTGAAAAAGTCCCTATTCAAGGTAAATGTAATAGATATAGTGAAATAATCATTTATAATCCATAATAAATGTAAAGGTCTGAATTCAATTCTAGAGATACTAAGATAAAAACACCAAAAATGATTCTGTACTACAAGGAACCAATATGAAGTCTTCATATAGTGATAATAACTTTAAAAAGGATTCAATTATTAGTATTCAATAAGAAAATATAACAAAGGGAACCAAATGGAGGTCTCCCTACAATTTAGAATAGATTTAAATGGTGAAGCATTAAATGGACACTCCTAAACTAGGAGGATAACCAAGATAACCAAAATTATAAAAAACAAAAAAAGGAACTAAAGTATTAAACTAAAAATTGAAATACATAAAAATATCATCTTTAGAAAGGAAATAGTGTCCAAGAATCACCCAAATGACCCCAATGAAAATTAATATCCATGATCATAAAATCAAGTCTCCAAATGACCCACAACAAAAAATCTCAAAATGTCAAAAGAATGTGATGGTTGAATACATGCCTCAATCAAAGAAATGATATGAACTATAAAATTGGAAAAAAAATTGAAAAAAAACTAGGAAAAATAGAACCTCACACTTGATCTATCCTCTCATGGTGAACCTACCCAAAAACAATATTACATCAGTCAGTGCATAATATAATATATTTAAATATTGGTATAAGACAACAAAATAACTTAACCAAGGTTATCCTACTAGAAAATAATAATAAAAATTCATAAAATATCAACTCTATAATAATATAATCACCAAAATCTACCACACATAATCCAAAAATAAAAGAGGCATTGAAAAACCTATATAATCAAAAAAACCCATAGTAAAAAAACATTGATCCATGATTGAAGACCACTCAAAAAAAGAAAAATAAGGTAAAATACATATCAAGGCTATAAATCTATTAAATCATTCAATAAATATACTCAAGACAACCATAATCCAAATTGATCAAGTAGATGGATCCTCATCAATTCACCCAATTGACTAGCCATGGATCCCCTTACCTAGTTTCACTAGAACAATCAATTAGATAATTCTCACTAAAATGGAAAAAACAATTGTCACTGCACATGAATTTTAGGCAAGATCCAAAAGAATAAGGTAACCAAGAACTTTTCGGGATGTATACTTTATATGAAATGGATCACTAACTCAACGGGACAATTTCTCTTCAATCACGTCAATTGGTCCCAACTCAAGAGGGAAAAAATCCAATAGCACTATGAAAGCATAGTGAATCATATTCTAAAAATCATTTAAAAAAACAACTACATTCCCAAATGAATAAAAACTCATATTCCCTGAACACATCTGCTTTCAAAAGCACTAAATTTGCAATGGAAATTCAAAACACTTTTACCCTATTTTAAAAACTACCAATTTCATTGTAAATCTAGGAAACTATCTTATATTCTGAAATCCCGTTCTTTAAGAAATTTGAAAAATAGTTCTCTATTCATTTTCATATTTTTTTTTCAAAATCACACTGTGGGTTTCCAAATTAATTTACAATTAAACAAAGAATGGTTTTTAAGATAATGATGTATTTTTGGTAAAACCAATTCTATTTTCCAAACAAGACCTTTGGATTAATTTTAAAACCAAAATACTTTCCTAAAATTCAAAAATATTTTATAAAAAAAATTAATTAATACATTAAAATAAAAATAATTTTTCAAAAAATCATATTTTTTCATAAACACCCCATTTTACATAATAATCACTAAAAAATGAGGCACACCACAACTCATAAAAAATTAATCCACATCATCAACACATCCCAAGACCAAAATTGACTCATCCCTCACCATTAATGATCTCAGAAGAGTAGTCTAAATAAAAACTCAAATTGTATGTGAATCCATTAAAAAATTTAATATATAGTTTGATTTACCATGGGAAGTTATAAAAAAATACAAATAATGTTTACAAGATTGGGCATTTGTTGTTTCCCTCATTTATTAATCGATTCAATCCTACCTCACACCAAATATCCACTTTCACTCCATATCCCCATATCCAATCCTCCCTCTAAGGAAACTCAACTTATTATAATGAGTATCAACACATAATCAATAATAAATCCAACAAAATTTCAAATTTAAAATTCAAATTTAAATTCCCATTGGAACATGTTCATATTCTTGAATTGTGGTAATCATGAATTCAGTCATCAACCTCCACCTAATTCAAGAAAAAAATTTAACTCGTTCTTACAACCCCCTCAAAATAATAGAATGTATATCCATAAAATATCCTAGGTTATTACTGAATAGAGAACCCATTTAATACCATTTTTAAAGAACCATGTTAGGTCATCCATTTGACGAACTCCCAAATCAGACCACCACCCACCCAAAGAGTGTTCTCGAACCTGATGGAAAAGAAAATAGTTAATGGGAATCACATGAACAGACATGGTAATGGTTTATCATAATAATAAGAACATTGAGTGGGTTTGGGGTGAATTATTAAATGGATATATTTCATTATATTCTTATGCTTGTGTATTTTGACCTCTTAATTATACGATTCACCTTGATTTTCTCAAATTGATATGATTACCTTTTACAAAAACAACCATTATATATTAATTTTCATCTTTATTATCATTATAAATTTTATTTGATGATGATGTTTGGGATGTAAATTAAACAAAAATAGATACACATGGATTTTTTACATGGTTGACCAGAAAGGGTTAGTCCAACGAATATGCTACCAACATTGCATTGGTTCACCAAAATCACAGAGGTCACTACTTATTGCTTTTAGAAAAGTGACTCATTACATGTCTAACTGTATATTGGTTTAGGATAGGTCACTCCTAGCTAGGCTCACTAAATGTTGGTTTAGGCTAAGCTACTTATTCTATGTCTGACTACCTTACAATGGTTTGGGGTAGATACATTATCTCCTGATGAACAATTCCTTCATAGATTCCATTACCATTTACTTTGTATAGGGAAAAAAGATTTGATCATAGGTCAATAACAATATCACCTTGTTGATTTAGATGTTCCAGTCAGATGGGTGTCTTTGAATCACCAGTTTCACCTTCAAAAGTATGTTGTCGATATCACCTTAAGCATATATTCTCTATGAGAGGAGATGGAATCTCGTTTCTTTATTTTTGGAAGAAATATGGAATCCTATTCTTCACTGAACATCAGTGAACTACCCTTATTATTATTTGGAAAATCCTTTAATGGATTCCAAGGAATACAAATTATTTAATAAATCTTGAACTACCTTCAAAAATAATAATGGAATGGATTCACATTGCTGGATGTAGAAACACTTCCCTTGAACTCCACTTTGTTATAGTATAATAAATATTATTCTTCTATAATTTATATATTTTAGTGGAATAATATTTCTCAATAAGTTGCTAAAATATTTAAAATTGTTCAATAACACCATTATATTTTTTAGCTCACTAAAATAAATCCCCTCCTATATTTTTCTTCTACCAAGATATTCTTCGTATGATTCAGATCCCGTTCTTTTGTACAATCCTTATCACATGTGATATAACTTCCATTTTAAAAATCATAAGTAACTATTTAATTATACATGAGTCTCAGTCTATATTCCATTTTAACATCATTCATTTCTATATCTCTAAATCTGGAAATCCAAATATGCACAACCCCACAATTGTGGTCTTTCGGCTTTAATAATTTATGACCCATGATCATAAAAACCTCCACCTCATGTCGTTGACCCTGTGTTTATGAATAAATGCACACTATCAAGTATTTGTTGAATGTTAGGGATTCCCATGAAATCATCTCCTACATCTATGCATTATAATTATATTGTATCCTTTACCTCCATGGTGAAACCAACAAACCTTTGTGTGACAAACATCATCTCTATGGAGGAATTATCATTTCATTAGCAGCATGGATTATTCCTTTTGGAGTATGAAACACTATAATCTCATTTCAAAAATATTCTAAAGTTCAATCCTTGAATCTAATACATGTTAAAAATCTCAGGAACTCAACATAACATGGTCTTTAATGTGGAAAGTTCTACTATAACACAACGATCATGAAACAATTACCCTTACGAAGCCCATGGAAATCATATCTTAGCATTATGCTCATGTTACCTTTATTTATTATTATCATATTTCCCTTACACATCTTTTTGACCATATACAATCTAGCATTAACCATTACATGATAAGAGGAATATCATGGCTCCCCTTATGTGAGAAGCGGCTACCCGTACACAAGTATCTACCCTTACATAGGTCACTTGAATACCTTTACATGAGCATAGAAAGATCATAACAACTATTACATGAGTAGTTCCCACCTTTACACACATGGCTACCCATATAGCCTCATGAATACCTTTACCAAGGTCTCCTAGATATCTTTATTCAACCTTAATCTGAACCTATTTACATATAAACCATGCCATGTTACCCTTATGTAAAGACAACCCTTATTCAAATTTTCCTGGATACCCTTATCCATCCTTCCAGACTCTTCCTATACCTTTAAGAAGATGAAGAAATACCTTTATGCATTGGGCATATTAGACTTTTGTAAGAATGAATATTATTTTAGATTAAATCATTATAAACCTATAGAAATAATATTTTCACTAAATATACCCTAAACTCATAGGGGTTCAAGAATGTACCCCTAGGATTTAGTTGATAATATTTCCTTGAAACTTGGTGAACATATATCAATTTCACTTCTCATTATTATTTTCAATCAAATACAGGGGGTTATTCCACATGTTCCTACTTTTATTGGACTTTTGGATTATATAGGAAAATATCTATTTATTAAAGAAATTTAACCACCTATGTTAATAGATTACTTTCATTCATTTTGAGTACTAAAAATTTAAAACTTTCAAGTTGAATTTACAAATCAATAACCTTTAAATTAACATGATTTTTAAACTATTTTTTCAACATTATCTACATCTATTTCCCAAGAAAGATAGTCATAAAAATCACCACTTATCATATGAGATGTTAATAAATTATATAATCCTTTTGATCCTTTTCTCATCATAGGAAATAAGAGTCTTATATAATATCTACAAGGCTATATGAGTAACACACTAGACTTATACATTCATAACAACATTTTAATTACAATTTTTAAACACATCATATAATCCCTACTCATAAAAAACTACAATCACATTGAATTTAAAGAACAATGATTAAAAAAATACAATTTCCAACAGTATTTATGCCACATTAAAATACTAACATGATAATTCTATTAGTTTTCATAAAATACTGAATAAACCATTAATGTTTAATTTTTCCCATGCTGTATGTATGTGTTTTTAATGTCTGTTTAATTTTGAGAGTTCCTAAAACCACCAAGAGACTTACAAGAAATGATTTAGAGAATTAAGAAACACCATAAATTGGCTTTGAAAAAAAAACTATTTTGGATATTCAACTATAATTCTACAATTATTTCAACATTTTTGTATTTAAAATGATTCAAATTTATTGGGACATTAATTTTTCTGTGGCTAACCTATATAAATGAGACATATAATACAACATGTTTTAATATGAAGGATATACTCAAGATACCTTCTTATTGTGGCCACAATTAATTATTATTCTTTAGTGTATTGTTTCTACTAACTCTATGTAATGTAAATCCAATTTTTTGGATAAACGTTTCATGGTATATCATATTTCTTTAGATTTGAAATACTTTAATCACCACCTTCATCATATAATTTCTAGATAAATTTAAGATTTATTATCATCTTCACTACATGTAATTTTAATCACACTTATCTCATAGATTGTGTCCCCCCTTGAGTCATAAACCTCTTCAAAAAAGTTAAAACTTTTAGAACATATCGGTATAGGGTTACCTTGAACATTCTCAAGTTGAGGATGAAGGTGAGTCACTGTATACCACCATTTTTCCATTTTCATTCACATTAAAATCCATCAGCAGTGTGGAACTTTATTTTACAGAATCCAACCATCTTTCATAATATTTGGAATTTTTATATTCCAAAAATCAGTTTTTTCTTGGGAATCTTTACCACAAACAGATTATTTTCTGAAAATTTGTATATTTTTTATTTTATAAACATTCTAGTTTCCCTAACTATCCCTTAATTAATTATAATGTTTTCAATTCTTGCATTTCTTTAGGATGTACCATTCAAAAGAGACTTCTTGATTCCATTATTAAGTGATATCTTTTCTTGATTCCAAGAAAATTTATTATCTCTCCAAGATGTATGAGGTTAAACTATAGTTTTGGATCTTCTAAAAACATATATTTCATAAAATAATCCTTCTTTATATAATCAGATATATCTATTTCTCAAGGAAACATTTTTCCCTTGTATTCATCATAAAATATTCATCTCACCCCTTTTAAATATCCTCTGAAACCTACCTTTTTCCTTTTTAGAAAAATAATAATTATTGTGATAAGACCCATACATCATTTTATTTTCATAGGGACTCAGTATTTTCGGTTTTCCACTAGCATTACAGTATTTGAAATATATCTATGCCTCAACACAAAAAATTAAGGCAAGTCCATACAACCAACAAAAATAACACATGTTATAATGTATTCTGTGAGTACCAATCCAATAGTTTTAACCTCTTGTAGGGACCCTGTTAAAACAATTTTTTGAACCTTTATAACTATCCCTTTTCTTGGTAATATTCACAGACCTCTTCTTCTCATGACTCAAAGTTGTTTATTTATAGCCTAAAACAGCTTTAAAAATGAGGTATGATGTTTCTAACCTGATATTATTTTCATTCATCTTAGATGATATGGAATAATTATTTTTCTTTTCATAATCACCTACCGAAGGGTGATAAAAAAATATAAATCATTCTTGATATTAGTCTTTCCCAGGGAATCCAACTAGTTCTTGGCTGAAACTAATTCCTCTTCAATCTATTGGATCTTATTTCTAATTGATTCAAGTTGATCACAAAATTATACATTGAGAGTATTTCCACTAGACATCTCCTATTTCATGTCTTCGTTAAGATCATCCTATATGTTTTCCTACTCCATTTTATATTTCATTTGAGAAATAGAGACATTGAAAAATACAATTTCTTGTTGTAACATTATATTTTCACCAACCACATTAGCTATATAACCAAAAAGATCATGTTAATTTTCCTTCAAATTTTAAGAGTCTTTCATGTTGATACTCTTTTATTTTTAATCTCCTCTAAATTTTTCTAAATTTGTGGATATCACATTTAACTCTTCTTCTTCAGAATTATTATTTTTCAGGAGGTTAGTTTTAACCTCAACAAGACTATTCCTAGGTCTCTCATCTTTTGTAACTAATTTTACATAACATTAATCTAAATGAATTGTGTCTTATTTTCCACTTTAAGTATTAAAATTTATTCCTTTAGTTATTGGTCCACATGTTTTGATAAATATGAATTTTCAATTATATAATTCGTTGGGTTACCTTATAATAGGTTTTCCTAATATCACTTGGTCGATTAGGCTCCTTGTAAAAACCTGAAGTATTATTTAATGAGTAAAGTGATTAAAAATATAAAATTTTCATTCCTCTCGTTGCCAAATTTTTTGACTCAAAAAAATGAATATCAATATTCCCAAAAATAGTTCCAGATATATAAATTCCAATTGATTTTCCTTTATCCTATAAATATTTACATTTTTCCATGTGACATTACAATATAGGGTCAAACTAAAACATCCAATTACAAAAAACAGATGAAAAAATAAGATAATAAAATACAACAATGGAACCTACCCTCGAATACCAATTGATAGATCTGAGAGGGGTATCAGTACCCTAGGGGGTGAATAAGGGCATGAATACATTTTAATTTCTTCATGCCCCAGTGTATATTGAACTCTTAATAATAAGGGATATTTTATTTTCACTGGTTGATCAAATTAACTTTTAATTAACCCATCCTTGTATATAAATTTTCATCTTGATTATATTTATCAATTTTACCTAATGGCGATGCATGGGAATTAAAGAAAATATTTACAATGAAACATAGGGATTTACATGGTTAACTATAAAGGGATAGTTTGACGATCATGCTACCAATATTCTATTGATGCACCATAATCACTAATCTTCCTTTATATTGTTTTAGGCCCGATCACTCATTATAATGATGATTTCAAGTTGGTTTAGTTTATTTCAATATTTCAAAGCCTCACTTCATTTTAGTCTTCGCAAGGCCACTCCTACCTAGGCTCACTACTTTATAATGGTTTGGGGTTGATGCACTATTTCCACTGTATTAATTCTTTCATAACTCCCCTTCTAACTCACTACTATAATAGGAAATCAAGATTGGATCATGGTCAACGAACAATTTCATCTTGTTGAAAAAGATTCATTGGTTAGATGGGTACTTTTGAATATATTATTTCTCATTAACAATTTTATTTTAAATATAAGATCAAACATATTATATCCACAAGAGGTTTTGGAATTTCATTTCTTTATATCTAGTAGAATTATATAATCCCTTTATTCCCTAGATAACAGTGAACTCCTCCTCTTACTCTTTGGAAAATCTGTCACTCAATTCCATGGATTATTCTTTATTGAATAATTCTAGAATGACAATCCTAAATAATATTTGAATGAATTAAATTTGCAGAATAAAGTAACTCTAAACATACAATAGACTTTGTTATAGTGAAAAATATTATTCATTTATAATTTAGATATTAAAATAAAATACTATTTCTATCTCTTTTGTAGACATTTCATATGGGGTAGTGTCTCCTTTATATTTTTCAAGTCTATCAAAGAAAGATCTCCTATTTTTCTTCAACTGAAATATTCCTCATAAAATTTAGATCCTATGATGATATACAGTCATTATCACATGTGTTATAACTGAAATTTTAAATGTCCAAAATGAATCTTAAATTCTCTAAGAGTCTCAGGATATTTTCAATGAAAATACCTTCATGATATATTTTCATACTTTTTAAAAAATATAACTCCATGAGAATATCCATATCAAAAAAACAATTATTTCCATATCTATAAAAATATGGAAAAAAAAATTTTCACAACAACATGATCATGGTATTTAGAATTTTATCCTTTTTGACCCATGATCATAACAAAATCTACCTCATATGACCGTAAATTTATGAATAACATCACATTATGATGTATTTTCTCATAGTTATGGATTTCTATAAAATATGATCTTATATTCACACGTGAATACTATGGTGTAGCCTTTAGCTTTATGGTGAATCCCATAAACCCATACGATATATTCATTAGCTACATGTTGAAATGATCCTTTTTCCTGTGACATGGGCTTGGCCATATGGTGCATGAAACTCCATATGATTATTTCAAAAATATTCCACAGTGCAAGACTTGACTCTTTGGTTTGTTGAAAATCTCAAGAACAAAACTTATAAATGACTATAGCATGGTAAGTTCTACTATCAATTTACTCATAGGTAGCCTTATACCCTTACACAAGTTGGTATAAATCTTTATATGAGATGAAAAATATTGATGATACCCTTATGTGAGTGGTGGATACCCTTACATGAGAAGCTACAGTTGGACCGGTTTCCCAAAAACCATTATATGAGATAACGAATATCATATCTTCCCTTACATGAGTGGAAACATCTCTTTCATGAGAAAATAACCTTAAGAAACCTCATAATAACCTTTATGAAGATCTTCAAGACACCCTTAAATAGCCATTTTCTTGACCTATTTAAAATTTCACCAAGCGTAGTTACCCTTAAACAGATCATACCCTTACAAAATGTCACCTAGGTACCCTTAATCTGCCTTTGGGGAATTTCATGTACCCTTATTTGGATTAAGAAAGTCTTTTATGCATTCATAATTATACCCTTAAATAAGCTTCCATGGGACCATTATGCAAGATATGATACTCTTACAAAAGCTTCTATATGATTTTAATATAAATCCTTGTCAACAAATGAAAATAATATTTTTAGAAAAAACCACTCAAAAATCACAGGCGTTCAACAACAAGAGTTATATCAACAATATAAATCTAATGAAAAAATAGAATAAACTATTCATATATCGGATGCCAAGCCAAATAATATATGTTAAAATAAAAAACATAGTAAATAATGTTGTAAAGGAAATTAAACAAACAATACCTACTATACCCCTTAGTATCCCTCCACTAAAATGAACATATGTATTAAAATACACCTCCATATTCCATTTCTTTAACTTTGACCAGATATCACCACCCTCCATCCATATAAAGCAACAAAATTCAAATTGAAAAAGGAAAATTATATAAAGTTCCACACACCGATCATTCTATAAAAGTAAAAGTATGTCCTTATATAGTATTTAATAGGTACCACAATCCAAATGTTATTAAATAAACAACTCACCTCAAATATCTATATAATATAATTTCGTAAATAGAAGTACAAAAGAGAACCAATAACCTTATACTGGTAAAAAAATCGTGTGAGAAAAGAAGAACATATTTGGCCACCAAAACCCACAAAATCTATATAAAACCCTAGGAAATCATTTAATAAAATTTTATTTTGAATATAATTTATAAATTAGGGTTTTCCATGTTTTATAAAAAAAATATCAAAAATATGTCACATGAACATTGTGAAACAATCTCCCATTTTATAATAACAAAAACAAGTTTGATTAATATTTTTGAAAAAAATAAAAGAGGCTTGTTAAAATTAAATGTTTTTAAAAAAAGAAATATGGTCATTAAATTTTTGAAAAAAACATCATTTTCCACTCTTTCCAAAACAAATCATGAAAATCCCATTTTCATATCCATTTTCATGGAAAAATCATTTTTTTAAAATAAAATTAAAGAAATAACTAAATCATTTTACTTTTTAAAATCACACTTTCAAGATATTATATATAAACCTTTTCAAAGTAAATTACCTCACTCATAGGGCTATACATACACCACAAATAGGAACCAATTCATCAAGCATACACAACCAAGATGTTGTTCCAATATCCAAAATAAATCTAGGTGATAAAATAGAATAATAAATAAAAACCTCCAATGTTAAAAAAAAGAAGTAATTGATTGTTTAGTGGGATATACCCTAGGTTCCATAAAATGAGATGTTTCTAAATTTATCAAATTCTCTCACAAACCAACTATTGGCATATGTTGAGTCAAAAAAATATGCTATCCAACTATCCCACCCAATCCTCATTATAGTAGAACACCCATCCCATCCATAGTGTTTAACATGACTTGAGAGATACTAGCAGCATTTAAACTGGACAGTGTAACATAATCCTAGACCTCCCACATAGTACCCATTTTCCCATGAATAATAGACAAGTGATGGGAGTTAATACAGAAGAAAAGATCAATACACAAGGAATATGCAATAAATCAATCCACACCTCCCACACCCTCACATGTAGCATCCCCAAATATAAATCCTTATAGTAGAATTATAAAATTCCCTTAAATATATAGCACTCCCAATGAGATCACACTCTATAATATATAAAATAATCAAAAATAGAATAAAGAGGGATTCACACATTCCTAAACCATTTTGAAGTCCCGAACATGACTTTTAAAACACACCTATCAAGAATTATATCCACACACCATATTATAAAAGTAATTTGAAATCTCATTTAAAACACCACATTAAAATCAATCTTAAAACAAATTAAAGTCTACTTGAAATCATTTTTCAAAAAATCACATTAGGAAACCCATTTAGAAATCTACATATTTCCCCAAAATTCACTTTAAGAAATAAATCTATCACTTTACAAGAATCCTAATGGTTCCAATCACCATAAAAAAAACAATTTCTTATTTTAAAGGATATTACAAAACCTCCTCAAACTCATGGTCTCAAAATAATTTAAAAATATGGTCAATTCCCCCTTTTTTATAAAACACACAGTTAAAATAATTTATTCCCTTTCAAAAAATGGAACCAACATCAATCATATTTTAAAAAAAATATGAAAATATCTTTATAAAATATAAAAAAAATTAATCAAACACTTATCATGTTAACAAGTTTTTTTTCAATGCATTAAAACAAATTTACAACCAATTAAAATGAATGTAGTCATGATGGTTACATATAATTCCATAAGATAACTGTTAAATCACCCAAATCATTTTAAAAGTGTTTCTTGATAAATTTTACAAGAACTTGGCATACAGCCTAATTCAGTGCCAAGTGAAAAAACTATAATGTCCCAAACGAGATGCCACTAAACCAATTCTCTATGATGATTCAATATGAGGCCTCAAGAGTACCAATCCATACACTAGAAGTTTCTGACTAGCATGGAGAGCCTAAGGTGTGATCATGGGGAGACTATGACCTCATATCATAGTAATAAAACAATGAAAATAGAAAATTATAATCAAAATTAGAAAATAAAATATGTATGTAAGAAGTAAATAAACATAATAGAACATGCTATAATAATAAATTAAATTCAATAAAATCTCAAACAACCATGGCGTACATATAGCACTAGTCACACACTAGGCTGACCATACGTAGAAGAGTATATAAAAGAAACTAAAATAACATTACATGGATTAAAAAATAACTCTAAGCTAGAACACATACACTATATACATAAAATATTGAACTAAATCAACACAATCATAAGAATCCACAAGAGAAGCCCCTCTCTATTATCTAACCCTAGGACTTAACCATACCCATCATGCATTTTTTGTCAACCTGAGAAGTGGACATAAAGTTTTGATGAACACCGTGGTATGCGTAAATGGGTGAGAAATAATCTGAGTAGGACACCATAATGGTGAACCTATAATATACTTCTATAATTTCATTCTCATGAAATTTTCTCATCCTAGCCATGAAAAAACTAAAACTAAAAATAAATTAAAATATGAGAAACCAAAGTCAATACCCGACTATATAAGCCCATTAAACTGGGCAATATACAATAATGTATATTTATATTTATATGGATATATATATATATGTATATTACAATACAAATATGTATATAAATAAATATGAATATAAACGAGGAAGGTTCACGAAATAACATTAATCTATAGTAGTCAATCCTTGAGGCCATAATCCTGATCACCTAGATATGCTTTGAAAATACCTTTGATCTGAATGAAATACCACTCATGTCATGTATCATTAAGTTGATCTCTAGGTCCTTAATCCTAATCGATATTACCTTCTTTGGACAATGCTGTAAATTTCTCTGAGAAAGCTATGTCACCACATGGACATACTCATCCTAACTTTGGGTTCAACCATGATCACCTCTAATCATGGTAATGATGGAATCTAAGGAGTATATATGGAAATCCTATAAATATGGTAAAGCAAGGGAATCAATAACACACTCTCCGTGTAAATCAAGTCTAATGTTTCAGCCTTAGGTCTCGATCGATAGGCCTATAGAATGTTGTGACTTGGATAATCTATAATGGCCTGATCCATATGTGATCTTCAAAGAGGTTTCATATATGATAGGTCATACCCCACCCTCATGGTGCTTAATCAGGTAGGGAATAATCATCCCAATGATCTAAGAAATCATAATCATCTTTGGGTATCCATTGATGTGAAATTCCATGTCCAACAATGTGATGAAGTAATCAGTCAGGGAGAGCTTAACCATCTCTATGTATCAAGAGAGCGTAATAATCCATGAGTATAATAAGATTGAGGAGATTGTAATAATCCTTGTTTAATGTCAATCAGAGGAGAGTTGAATCATCCTCACCACTCAGGAGAGTGTAATCATCAAAAATTATCATTACTAGGGATTCCATGCACGTATATCATAATCATAGGTTCAAAATCTAGATCACAGGAATCACCTCTAGAGATCCTAATAATTGTAAGATATACGATATCAATATCCTGATACATGGTAGTACCTCTAGTTATGTTTGTAAATATAATAAATAAAATGTCAAGGAGTTGAATCCCAAGAAGTACATCTAGGAATCTCAAAGTGAAAGAATGACACATGACATAAGTTCATTATCCATGAACCAAGAAGCACCTTTGGTAACTATTGTTGCATCATCACTAAACATGTAGATTAATAAATATATGAGTGAGGGTGGTTGAAAACCCAAACCCACCACTACTATCACATCCTCACATGCTTATAAGATCAGTGTGGGTTATATGGTGACAACCACTACCATCTCTACCGAAACCTAACGTACCTGTTTAGGGGTTTTCAAACATCAGGGAACCCATTGGATCCCTCATGTCATTATTCAATAGAATAATCCTACCCAGGATACTTAGTTCTATAGATAAGTTAATTCATCCTACTATGGATCCTCCAATGAAAAGGTAAAAGGATTAGTTGTACATGGGATCCTGAATGGTATGTAAATAGAGTCATCCGACATGGGATCCTCAAAAAAGTATATAAGAAGGGAAATCCTATAGGGGACCCTCAATAGAATCATATAAAGCACAAGAATCCTACATGGGATCCTTGGAATGGTATACATGTTAAGGGATCATACAAGGGATTACCTAGGTCAACATATAAGAAATAAATACCATAGGGGACCCTTTGGAAAAAAAATCTGATAGAAACATCCTACATAGAATCCTCTAGGTCGAAACATAGGCATACAAATCCTTGAAAACAACTAATATCATGACCTATAGGTTTATAATGTCACATATTGCAAAGGATACATCTTCAAGGGGCCATTTACACAAGAATTGGTCATGGGAGATGGCTCATGGCATATCCCATATCAAGGACTCTCTCTTAGGATAAAACTAATCTAGATTACCAAAGGACGGACCTCCCCATTTAAGAAAATCCTGAAAACACCATAGGATTCCTCCAAACTTTTCAATGGTTTTACCATCATGAGCTATGCGAGAATATATTCATAAATGACTACTCATGGGTCCAATTATGGTTCATGGTCATGAAGATGTAAAAAGATGAAAATGGAAACAAATGGGTTGTACATGGCATGTATACTAAGTACACGATATGTTCTCCTACATCCGTACATGGGCACATACATCAGTCAGAGTTGATGTGTCAAATACCATGTACATGAAGTGTTTATCATGTAAAAGGCGTGTTCATCATGTACACACCAATTACCCAACACATGGTACCTTCTCGTGTACATCACATGGCTTGGATATTTATATATCCTGACTATGTACCTTTACATGACATGCCACCCATAAGAGGTCTGGCCATGTAATGTACACAACCATGTACCCCTAAATGGGCTATCTGGTCAGGTACTTAGCTACATGTCTAAGTCCCAGTAAATGATGTTTATACCTAATACATTGTGTGTAATTCCAAAATATCATATTCATTGAACAGTAAGAACACACAATGTGTGTTCCTAAACTATATTCCATGTGATCGGGATTTTTTAATGGGAATCCCCTTAAATGAACTGAAACCCCCATTCCCCCCCCCCAAACAATATATTTCCCCATAAAGGGTCCTAATATATAATTTTAGGGGATTGAAAATTGAAAAAGATAAATCTAAGTAGATTTATATGAAAACATAAAAATGGATTATCTTTGGGTGGAATCTACCGATGCTTCACCTATTTCCATAATCTATGACCACCACATGATGATCTAAAACATACCGAGATTCACAAGGATACCTCCCTTCCCCTATAACTCTTTCTCTAAATGCCTATCCCTTTTTATCTACCATTCAAACAATGAAGGAGGCATGCAACGAGGGTGTATGCAAGAATCCATGGAAGAATAGAGAAAAGGATAGAAGAAAGGGAAAGGAAGGAAAAAATGAAAATAAAAAGGGGTCCCTGACATGGCCTCAGTGTTTGACATGATATTATACCACACCAAGGGAAACATATCTATTTCAGACTCAAATATAGAGATAGAATCTAAATCTAACACTCCATTCCAAATATATAACCGAACAAACCTACATGAATTAATTAGTATTTAATTAATTAAATATTAAATGTTATCTATTCCAATAAAACATGAATAGATCGAAATTCCACTAAACTCTAGTCCTCGGTAAAAAAAAGTTTTTTGGACCAACGGAGTGTTCAAAAAAAATCTAAGATCATACGCTAGAGGAAAATTACAATTTTAACTCTTAATAACATCTTATAGAAAAAATTCAAATTCCGGCTCAAACTTTTTCTCTAGAGAAACTTGGGACCTTATAATATTCCCATGAAAAACCATATAATCTAATATAAATATTAGTGGTAAAACTAGAATCCATGATCTAAACTTGATCATCTTTATAAAAAAGTTATCTTGACTATCCAATTACCAGCCACATAGCATTAACAACGGCCTCCAACATGGGATACGCCTAACTATGATCGATCTTGTACTCCCCACTATAGGAATTCCCTTATCATGGTCTATAAAATAAACATAGAGCTCAATGGACCATGGAAAATTATGAATTTAAATTAAAAATGAGGGTCACTACCCCCAAACGGCCAATGGTGTACTCCCACCATATGGTTTACCTCATACCGCTCATCATGTGCGACCTAAACAAGTTCCCATCAACAAGGAAAGACATTCAAAATAAAAAAACATAGAATGGAGATGAATTTCTCTTAATTTACTAAGGATGATATCAAGATAGAGTCTGATTTTATCGAACTATATGTACACTAATATTTCCAATGAAATGTGTGTAGTGCTCTTTCTCCAAGCCACAATCACATCCAGTAATGTTACCCTTTCCTTTAACCAGCACATGAAACCATATCTCTCGACGATGCATGTTTAGTTACAAACATGGGTCAACCATATTGTGGGACCCCATATACATCCATTTTTGCCTCTACCATATAGGTACATTCATCGTTTAACAAAAACTCCCAGACCACCAATCCCATGACTTGTCTTGAAATCATTAGTCCTCAGCTTGCATCCAAACACTCACCAATTTATGATTTAAAATGGTACCACATGCATCCATTATATGAATTTATCACTAAATTCACACACACACAAGTCATCTATCATAATTACAATATACCATGATACACTGCACATCAATATCATTAAGTTATAAGTTCCCTCATAACTCATCTTCAAAATATGGCACCTCCCATGTCTCATAATTTATTCCATGACCGAATGTCAGTTAACATTTTCCCAATCACAAGAATATTCAAGAACTATGACTACCTCAGAAAAAATGAAAACACTAGTCAAATAATCGAGGTACTAAAGAAGTCTTTCCCATTGAAGCTAGTATTGATACTAAAGCACCACAGTTTCTTATCTAAATATAAAGGAATCAACATTACGGTATCAAAAAACCCGAGCACTACCTGCGCATCAGTCTCAAAGAGAATATAACATTATTCACTACCTAAAAAATAATTCATAAACCTAGGAAAAAATCTTATCTAAGTTTCCCTTGATCAAAATAAACATTGACCTATATGTGCATGCGTCAAAACAAAGGGCCTCTCGGTCTCTATTGCCGATGCTTTTTCCGGGGCACACGCCATCGCATGGCGAAACACAGGATATTTCCTCACATTCCAGCTTTCCAAAGCAAGGTAGCAGTTATATCTTATTTAGGTATGTCTACTCCTTGATTGAAATGATTTTATGGGATTTCAGTCTCTCCTTTTTTAGATTCCTCCTCAAAATTCGTTGCCTAGTTCATGTCTCCCTCATAGATTTAGATGTTTTTTTGCGAAACTCTTCCCTGGTGCCATATCTGCATGGATTCTAGATAATTCCACAGCTTATGTCAGTATATTCCAAGGGGTCTAGTCAGGGAAGCAGCCTTTGACCAGGTGAGTAGTCACGTTGGACATTTCTGGCGTGTCTGGACAATGAAACACTAATGTACCTAGATTTCTACCCCTTATGGTAGGGCTTCTCGAGGGTGCTGAAGCTCGAGGAATCCCATGTCGAGTGTAGGGAATAATACTCCATAGGCATGCCCCTGAGGTTTTTCTTAGCTTCCCATATTTAACACCGAGTATGCCATGAGTTTAACGTCTAGTGGAGATGGATCAGACTGATCATAACACTGAGAGGAGTGGATTAGTTGGGTACATACCAAAGTGGGAGAACCTAATGGGTTTACTGGATCAGTTGATCAAAACTTCCAATAAAGATAGATCCAAGGATTCTTGGGTCTCTATAAATGTATGCCAAGGAATAACATTGGATGGGATTGAAGATCAAGTAGGATTCCAACATACTCTGTGTAGAAAACATGGATCAAGACCCATACATTTCGAAGGATGAGACATGAAATTAGGGTGTACATGAAGGACAATGACCTAGACACATATGGGGGAATATGCATGGATAAAGGCCCATAAAAAGTGGGGAACTCTTGGTTTGATGGTTATGTATTGTGTATGGGGATTATGGTTGGTTAGATGTCCGAGGGAATGGTGTGATCTCATCCGGAAATGACGGCCTGGGTAAGAATCGGGATGGATGATGGATGGATGAATGAGTTGGATGATGAATGAGATGGAAACGACGTGAATATGTCAGTAGTGTTGGGTATAAATCTCTAAGGGGTATTCCTACATATTTCTATGGAAGATAATTAAAGTCCATGTAGTTCCGTGGGGTGATGGGACAGCTGAGGAGGCATCCTGTGATAATGGACTCATGGATGGGACCTGAAGGAAGTAGAACCTTTGGGTTGGATCGTGATATTCCTAGAACACAAAGGCTCAAGGGAGAGAATAGGATGGGATGTGAGTGATGGTATTCCACCTCATGGAGGATTCTTACATATTCTCGTGTTAGGGAATCAATGTACACATAGTTTTGAATGGGAAAAGAATCAGGGTGTGCACAAAGGATAGTGACCCGAATATATGATGGGGATTACGTGTGGTTATTGGCCCAATAGTTGGTCTAATGCCACGTAGGGACTGACCAAGGATTTGGGTCCGGACAAAGGGGATGAAAATTTTACTAGTGTTTGGGTTTGAATCCCATAGAGGCTTCCTACGCACCCTGTCTAGGAGACAGGGATCAAAACCCACATAGTTTGAATGGGTTTACCAGTGTTCGGGGATGAACCTAAAAGATGATTCCTACGTACCATATCTAGGAGATAGGGATCAAAACCCATGTAGTTCAAATGGGTTTACCAGTGTTTGGGGTTGAACCTCATGGAGGATTTCTATGTACCCTATCTAGGAGACACAGATATAAACCCACATTGTTTTAATAGGTTTACCAGTGTTCGTGGTTGAACCTCAAGGAGGGTTCCTACATACCCTATCTAGGAGACATGGATCAAAATCCATGTATATTTAATTGGTTTACCAATGTTTTGTGTTGAACCTTAGGGAGAATTCCTACTTACCCTGTCTAGGATACATGGATCAAAACCCATGTTTTTTGAATTCGTACAGTTTAACATCATTTCAGATGATAAGGGGGAACATAGTTTAACACCATGTAGGAAGAGGGTGAACTGATTTGAAGTGGTCGGGACCAATGCGTGATGGGATTGAACCTCAAAGAGGCTTCCTGCGTACCTTTCTTGGAAAGGGAAAAGATCAAAGTCCATGTAGTTCGGTAAGATGGGGAATGATGCTTATAAACCAAGGAGGCCCAAGGGGGATTCCATTGTCGGTGCCTAGTCTAAGACCAATGGAGTCATGCTCGGTGTGAGAAAGAAGAGGTAAAAAAGACATGACGATCCCATTATGAATGGTGAGTCCACGAGAAAGAGAGAAAGGATATTGTGTGGTTAGCACCCCAAAGAGGAAATAAGGGCTTATGCTTTTTTAGAAGCCTAGGGAGATGGATATTTGGACATACCCCAGGATAGAGGCCCAATGGTGATAAATCCCAAAGGGGGATGGAATGGGTATCGAGTCACATATGCCTATCTCTCCTATTGTCTTTATGCATGAAATAATAAAGGAGGAGAAAGGGTGGGTCTTACACCATGATGGTTTCCCTCCCCCACGATAGATGTTGTTCCCTAAAAGAAGGATCTCATTGCATGTGAGGAAGATCTCACTCTCGTGGAGATGAGTGGGCATAAAAAATGTCCAAGGTGGGGAACCCCATGCACATCACACAAGGTGATGCTACAGTTTAATGTCATGTGATGAGGATGATGATGTTTTTATGTTTAAATTCAAACAGATCATATGAAAAGGATTTTCTCCCCACCCTTAGGACTTACATAACCGGCATACTTTAAACCTTGGTGATGGGAATCCACAGGTAATGCTGTTGGAGATGGGGTTGTGGAGTGATCCATTGAGGGGATCACGTTAGTATAGGTATACAAAGAAGTAATAGTCATTAGAGTGCCTATGCGAAGAAGCACGAGGCTATGAAACACAATATGAATCACTACCTAAGGGACATTGAAATCACATTGTACAAATCTAGAGGGTCATACAGGATAAGAGTTTGTGAAGCAAAGGGGTTCGCATGAAGGGACCCTGTGAATCTCTGGAGCTCCACAAAGTGGAGAGACTCCACGAAGGGGTACTCTTCTCAAAGTGGAGTGGTCTATACTAGGAATGGAATATAAATGCATATAAATAGTGCATTACAAAGTTAAAGGGATTTATTAAAGAGGACTTCACGGATCATGAGTTCCTCGCAAAGTGAAACATTGCGAAGTGATGTACTTCTTGAAGCACAGTGATCCTAACGTAGATTTGGGTTCATATGTGCATGGAAGGTACTTCGCGAAGCATAACTACTTTGAGAATACAAAAGTTACCTTAGAGATATATCTTCTTTGTGAAGGATCATGGGCTTTACATAAGGCATCCCTGATTAAAGAGTGGTATCATATGAGCCATGGGATAGGTACTTCTCAATGGTCAAATACCTTGAAGAGATCATTTTTCTCAATTCCTCATAGAGCAAAGGGTTCTTCTCTATTTGAGAGATGAGAAGGCCAAAGGTCAAGGTATTCATCCTTTGGGCTTGGGGGAATCCTACAATATATAGCTGAGAGGTGGCAAAAAGCTATAACAATGCACTGGGAATCCACTTGTGCTTTTCCATCAGAGGTAGATTGAATCCAGTTATTCATAACTACGAAGTCAAAAATCATACCCTTCGTGTCCCAGAGTCTTCCTTCATCCCTATTCAGCACTCATAGAGGATTCCGTCAATTTCCACTGAATCGAAGAGGTGGTCATATTCTCTCTGCAATGTGATACCTTCCATCAATTTCATCGTAATCACATATCCTTCCATATTTTACCACTGTGGTGGTCAAAGAGGGTCCTCAACTTTGCACTGGCTATGGTGTTGAGGGGCTTCGTGAAGGTGATTTGTGAAGTAGAACCTTTTGTCATTGGTGAGTTCTTTGCATATTTTTCCCACACACACATATTTGCAAAAAAATCCCCCCCCCCTATGACAAGGAGCTGAGTAAAAAATGTGGGTAAAATTATGAGGGTAGATCCAAAATTTTAGGCAAATCAGAAATGAGATCGCGAAGCAGGGTTGCAATGGGTATAGGCAGTGTGAAGGTAGGGAATGCCTCAAATCTCGCCACAGCTAGACATGCCGTGAATCTCTGAGGTCATCTCCTATAAATAGGGGAGGATGACCCCTCTTTTATACTAACCTATATCAATATAATTTTACTTGAGATCTAGATTTGTGATTCTCCATGTGATCTACAACCGCTCTTTGCGAATCAAGCCCTCTTTTTCTCTATAGTGCACAACGAGACTTCAAGATCTATGATTGTGTCCTCCGTGTCTTGTGCCTTTGAGGTTTGTGGAAGAGCTCTGTAACCTTTATCACTGATCTAGCTCTATGATCAATCTCTTCGATCCAAGACATAAAAATTCTAATGTTTTGGGAGGAAATTTCTCACCAAGAATATTTCGGGGGGGGGGGGGGGTCCTTACAGATGATGCCTAGAGGAAAGTGATGGCAAATAACATAGGCATTGGTGAATGTGTGTGGATCCATTTAGACAAAGAATACCTAGTGTAGATGTTGTCAGAAATCTATAAGAACTAACATATATGAAAAAGACTACCTCTATATGGCTTTGTTATGAGGGATGATGTTTTTTTTCATGAATCATAGATGAGAAAACCTAATGGTTCAAGAGTACGTCATTCTAGAACCAGTGGTTCAGGGCTACCGACAGTCATACATGGGAGTGTCACACACCATTCAATGCTAACTTCTTATATAATCATGTTGACAATGTTGATGGGAAGGAGTTGAAGCCAGAGCTACCCCCTCCCCACAGTACCACACCATTCTCAAGGTGGCTTTGGGGAACCCGGAGAAGGGGTGGAATGATTATTGGGACATGCACTAGAGAGAAAATTTTATGGAAGATTATGAATGGTCTTATTGGGTGTTTTCATCCTGAGAGGATTTTGGGGTGGAGATGAGGTGAGTGGGTCTATATGAGGCTTCATGGGCCTCCCAATTCCATATTTACCACCCAAAGAACCTGATGCCGGAGTTTTTGGGCATGTGATCAACGAGGACCAACAATTTTCATCTTCAGTACAGGGAGGTCAGTATTATCCTCTGGGACCATCACAAGATCTCAAGGATTCTGATATTGGGGGCAATGTATGATGAGATCCTCCCCACATAGAATACATGGGAGGACCTAGTGAAGGTTCAACCATTGGTAAAGTCATTGATGGATCTTGTGCCAGGAGAGGACAAGCATTCGGTGAGGGACTTCCACTTTAAGTGGTGGTTCAGGAGGTTTCTGAATTTCCCCTTATATATGATGTTTCCTATGAGGCGCCCCACATTCCCAAAGGGGCACCAACACAACAAAAAGAAGTTATACTGGAAACTCTTGGAGGAAATCTAGTGGAAGATATGGGGGTTAGATGTCAGCACAGAGCATCTACCAGTGGTTAGGTTGGACGTGTTCATCTAGGTGCTTAGTTATGGATGGATGATGCTAGTGAGAGATACAAACATGGGTGTATAGCTGTGTACATTCCTCATGTAATCCTTGATGGTGATGGGGGAATAGATCAATCTAGGGATCCCAGTGTTGGATAATCTATACAATGTATTGTGGAATAACAGTGAGGGGAAGAACCCATATAGGGTGTGAAAAAACTCCATCTTCTGTATGAATGGATAGCGGTGCATATGGGCGATTATGAATACATGAACCCCATTTCCCCTATAGGGTCAGACTTCCAACCAGCTATTCCAATTGTGGTGGGGAGTTTCCTAGCCAAGCTGATCCCGTCGCTGTTGCTGAACCGAGTCTGGAGGGTAGAAGAATTGATCTTCCATCCATTCACATTTCCAACCAGTGTATTCACCAATGACTGTGAGGGAAATGAGGAGCATATGTATTATCTCATAGCCTTTCGAGATGGAGTTCTGGTGGTGTGGGTTGACAGTGAGCCTATCTGTGATCCGTAGACCCCACAATTCTTCGTGAAGTTGTTCCGGTGCAAGTAGATGTTGAACCCGCAGGTCTACTTGGGAGTATTCCATTAGGACCATCCATGTGTGATGAGGAAAAAATGACTCATGTTCACACAAGAGGATGGGATTATGCTGATCAAGCTGGAACTTCCCACACCTATCTATGGGAGAATGAAAGATTATTCCAAGAATTAGGAGGCAGCCTACCTAGGGGAGATATTGAAGCAGAAGACCATCCTTGCTAGTGATGAGGTGCCTCCTCAACCTTGAGGTCAGGGGCGAAAAGCGGTAAGAACATTCCGTGGTGGTGGGGCTGTAGTAGCAGTGAGACCTGCACAAATCAAGAAGAAGGTGGCAGCGGTGGACCTGGTTTTACCATAGGATCAAAGTCAGCAAGGAGGGAGGCCACTAAAGGGGTTATTTTGGATACCCAATCAGGCTCCAGGGAAGCAGATATGCCATATCGACATTCTTGAGGATACTATTTTTCTGAAGGCCTGGGACACCTGGGATGTTAACAGACATGTACTCAATCCCACCCAAATGTGGTAGCATCTGAACTATATCGAGAAGGATCTATCAATGATTGGAAATTCCATGGCCAGTTTTTCAGTATCTCAAGCAGAAGGAGAGCATTACATCACCGAGTTTTTGGTCTTCATGAACTCTCAGGGTACACTACGTTCAATGAAGAATACGTTGAAAGTTATTCTCAATAAAATAGTCCCTCCACAGTTTTCTTCCACTGAATTGAGGTAGTGCTTCCCCCTATCAGAAGAATCAGAAGAGTCCTCATGGGGGAAGAGGCTGGTAGAGGGAGCCCTTTGAAAGAAGGTGAGGTTGCGAACTCAGATCTAGAAGAGTTTTCAGAGGCTCTTGAGGTAAACCGTAAACCATTTTTCTTTGGTCCCCATTTAGGTCAATTATCCCTTATAAATAGAAATCTACCCTATATAAGAGAGCCTCATATGAAAAACATTCTCTCGCACAATAGTAGATGAATCTTTGGAGTTTTCACCCATGGAAATGGTGATTACCACATCTAGTAGGGTAGTGACACCCTGGGTGGTAATCCCAAAGTCATTAGATTTCACTACCATATATGGGGGGCCACACCTTGGGATTCTGGAAGCAAGAGCTCAAGGGAGAGACCAAATATTTGATATCTATAAGTCTTATTCTTAGGATTTGTAAATGTTATCCATTGAACGAGGCCATTTGACGTCTGCATATTTTTATATGCACAATTCTTAAAATGGTGTGGGCTACATAGGGGAGGGTGGCTGGGGCCCTTTGCGTTTCCTTTCTCAAGGGAATGCTGATAGTTGTGGAGGAGGATTCCCATACTAACCAAATCATAGTTCTCCTGATTACAGGTGGGACTATCAGTAAGAAAGAACCTGAAATCATTGAGGGGGAATCTGAAGACAGGGATCAATCAGATACCATGAGACATGTCCTACCCAACCAGACACCCGAGGAGGATCCTAATGATTAATTCCTAGAGGAATTCCCCACATATGAACCCACCAACCTTGAGGAAAGGTATGACATGACTTTTGATGAAGAGGATAACAAGGTTATCTGTCACCGGTCATGGAAGATGATTATGTGATTCTTTGGGGATACCCCACAAGCATAATGGATAAACCAGATGGGGAGGATTAATTCCCAGCTGTGTGAACTATGAACTGGAGGAGTGGATGCCCAATGTCCTCAAATGCTCATTCGAGACTATATGGAAGAGAAAATACAGGAACATGACAGCGACCTCAGTTTGGGCTGGCAAGGGAGGATGTACTTCAATAATAAGAGACTCAATGAGTCTAAACATGAGATATAACTGTTGAGGGAATGACCAAATGAGCATTTTTCTTTCCACGATGAAAAATCAAGACTCATATTGAAACGTAATTCCCATCAGGTAGAGGCTAAGGAACATATGAGGTGAGTTTTTCAAGAGATGGATATTATCCGACCCGAAGAGGATCGAGCTTGTATGGGGTCCGATTAACTATTCCCCATTGCCATCAAGGAATAGAGGGAGCATAATAGGAGATAGAAGGTCTGAGATGCTATAAGCTGGAGATTAGCAGAGCTGGGACGTTCCATTGAAGAGGTCAACCTATATGTGGGAGGGGCCAATCCCTGGGCATTTTAATCTGTGTGAACTCATAAATGTAATTTCATGCATTGCTTGTTAATTTGGGTTGAATTAATGAGTTCTGTTATCTGTTTTTGTTTTCTACATTTCCATCACATCTTTGAAATATCTAGTGATCCATACTTAAGCTCACGTGGGTCATGCCTGATGTGAGAAAATAGGGATGACCGCATCTTTATTATGATCAAATATTAGAGTGTCAACTCATGTCCATGCATTCAGGGTCTGAACGACCACGATGGGTTTCTAGGAAGAAATAGGGAGGCCCAAATGGATAATGAAGTTCTCAGGATAGTCGAATTGCCACTTTACCAATGTGCTCCAGTGCATGAATTGGATAATGCCTGGGATATTGGAAACAATTTGAACAGAGGGGAGTGGAAAGTCAGAATCATGAAACCTAAAATCTGGAACAATTTTGGTTTGGAATGAATATGAAGGATAACTATTGACTATGTTTAAAACATAGAATCCCTATTGTGTTAGACTAAAATGGGGACACCAAATGATTGGTGACTGTTGACCAGGTCCAAAACATAGGTCCTGACTAAAAATGTCTTCCATAGTATTTCAAAACATTATCCTAGGATAGTAGGCGATCCAATTTCTGAGAATCCGTACTGTTAGGGGGTTCCTTTAGGGGTGAAAGATGAAAAGGATCCGAATAAAGGTAATACAAAGCATGGAGGGTGGAGTGGTAGGTTGTTCGAATGGATTCCAACACTCCTGAAATTACACCACTATGATAAAAACTCATTAGGTGGGTGCATCATTCTGATTAGGGACTTTACACATTTCCTGAAAGGATATCTATAGTGATAACCTTGAGTGTATTTCATTTTTACGTCATGCTAAAGAGGATTATAGACACACAATTTAACATCATATAGTGATGAGGTGGTTACCCATAAATGAAATGTGTGGTGTGGTACATATCCTAATGTGAATGGTGACCATAAGAGCCCAAACCACACCACATGTTACTAGTGGGATTCATTAGACCATCTACTAGAGGTGGACTAATCTTGGTGTTGGACCCAAGGAAAAGTGCTCGGGCGTTCCTACGTATCCTATGAGGATGAGAATCATGCCATATGTGGTTTTAGATGACCCGTGTAGTTTATCATCATACGGTAGGACATAGAGTGAATTGGGGAGATCCCAAAAGTGGGGATTATACAGTGAGGTAATTATATACCCAATTTGAATGAGGACTAAAGCAGTCTATACCACACCATGAAATCCTCATGGAAATCATAGGTCGAGAAACCAAAGATGGAAAAAAATGGGTTGGGCCATAGACTAAGTGTTAGAGCATTCCTATGTATCCCATTAGGATATGAATCAAGATACACGTAGTTCTGAGAGTGTAGTTTAACATCATGTAGGACGAGGAGCATGTGCAGTCTGGCTGCACCATTACACATCTTACCAAAACCACTAAGCCCAAGTGAGTCACGATCGATGCGGGAAACACAGAGTATTGAAAATATTTTCCTAGTACAGTGAGGGAAACATTAGGGGAAATGGAATGATAGGTGAATGATGTCCCACTAATACTGATATTCCTACTTAACACACATAGATGTATAAAGGGGTAAAACCAAGTTTTTTGGAATTCCACTTAAGCACAAGGAAGTGGAAATATGTGAATCATGGAACCTAAGATATAGATCGCAATGACGGTGGCATGAAGATGGAGGATAACTGTTGAACTTATTCAAAACACGACATCTATTTCTTATTAGCCTTGTGTGGGAAAAAACAAATGAGGGTCGACCGCTCACCATGTTTGAAACATATGACCTATCGAAAAATGCCAGCTGAGGTCTTCTGGGGTGTTGTCCCAAGGTGATAGGTGAGCCAATGTGGCATACGACCGGGCCGTAAAGGGGTCCCTTTAGACACAGAATAGGATGGAGATCCAAATAAAGGGATGATGAAGCGTTGACATGAAACAAGGGAATGTCCATGTGGAATTCAACACATTGGGATCTACACCATGGAACATTTTTGTATGCCAATGAGATGGGTCAGATAGAGGGAGACACATGGTATGATTGTTGCAAAACCCGATTTGAATAAGGACATCAGAACTCAATACTATACCTTGTGCTCGTAGGGGAATCCCTAGGTTGGGGGACCAAAGGATGAATTTGGGTTGGGCCCGAGATGAATTTCCTTAGAATTCCTACGTATCTCATGAGGATGATAATCAAGCCATATGTAGTTCTAAAAAGATTCAGGCAGTTTATCGTCTTATAATAAGGACATAGTAGAATGGAAGTAAGATCACCATAGGGAAATACATGGCATGGATATCATAAACCTGATGTGAATGGGGACCCAAAAGGTCCTCAACAAACCATATTATTATGACAGAGTCTAGACCAAGGGGGTCAGAAATAGGGAAATATTTGAGATACCTTGGGCTAGAACCAACGACAAAATTTTTGGGCCTTCGAAAATATCTCATTAGGTTGGGAATCAAGACATACATAGTTCTGGAATATGGAAGGGTAGGGTACCAATGCCAAGGGAAATAATTTTGTGCAAGTTTTTCCCATGCACCAAAATAAGTATCATTTGATGGATCATATTTGTTCATTAGGGTGGATGTGTTTTTTTGTGAAGAAAAAAACCTAGGACAGAGAATCTGGGTGTTGCTGTAGGAATCAAGCCATATGTTGGCCTTGAAAAATGGAATAGTGGATGATTGATAACAAACATGTTTTCCCCTTGAGAAAGGACACCATAGGGTAGTTCTATTTTTCGTCGTGCGAGCAGCATGATTGTGTTATAGTTTAGGGTCATATGATAGGACCAACCCATGAATTTTAACATTGCACGGAAATAAAATATTAATTTAATGTGGGACTGGGAAGTATTGTTTAACATCCTATGTCTTGGACTCCCACAAAAGAACGTGCTTCTAAAGGGGATGTGCAAGGGGTGACAAATCATACCCAATGCGAATGAGGATATCATTTCACACCACATCGTGTACAACTCCAAAAGGTGGAATCCTATGGAAAAGAGCATAGAAATGACTATATGATATGGGGATGGACCCGAAGATAAAATGAAAAATTGTTCCTATGTATCCCAAAAGAATGGGAATCAATCCACACATAGTTCTGAAAGTGCTATATATTTTAACGTCGTGCGACAATGACGAATGGGGGGTCTTAGTTTATAGTCATAGAACTCGGACCGAAAGAAGTTAGATTATTTCAAGTGGGCATAAACCATGACCAGGTCCCTAATCCCACGTGGGCTATACTCAATTTTGGAAACAATTGAGCCGATGATCTTCGCAACATGTGGAATAAAGAGAAAAGGGGAATGGTGAAGATCCTCAAATGAGAGCCCCCTGTGAATTCATCCTCTTAACATGCAAACAAGAACTGAGGGATAACACCAAGAGTGTTTAAACTCCTCTTAGACATGATGGAGTGGAAGAGATGTGAATAAAACAACCAATATATAAGGCTCAATGGGGGTCGTGTAACGATTGAGGATAACTGTTGACCACGTTCGAAACAAAAAATCGGTATCATGTGGCCTGAAATAGGAACAAACAACCGAGCATCGACCGCTGAACATATTTGAAATTTTGTATTTTTATTAAATTGAAATTAGAGATCCTCCTAGATGTTTAACCAAAACTATAGGTGAGACAAGGTGGCGTGAAACCTAGCTACTAGGGGTTCCTTTTGGATTTGAAAGATGGAAACCCAAACGGAGGGATGCATGACTTGTGGTAGTACCCGAGCAGCCAAACGTCTTATGGTAAGGATGTTGGATGAAGGAGGTGTGTCTAATGGGGATGTGTGTGGTTTGAAAAAAATATCTCGATGTGAATGAGGACATATAGTGCATACCATACCACAAAATACTAAGTGTGAACTCAGTCTAGGAGGCCAGAAATGTCTAGGGACCTGAGGCTGGGACATGGATGATAAGTCCCATCCTTCCTACGTATTGTATAAGGATGGGAATCAAGCCAAACGTAGTCCTGAAAGTGCCATGTAGTTTCACGTCATGTGACAAGGATGAGGGGAGATATTAGTTTAAGTCTATAGAGCTCAGAACATTTTGCAGTTTATTTTCATGTGGGATGAGGGTGGTGGTTTAACGTCTTTCAAGATGGTAACACAATTTAATGTCATAAAATATGTGTGATGGGTAGTTTTACGTCCTTATGCTTGTACAGACCATATAGTTTGACATCATGGGGTATATATAGAACATTATAATGTCATGTGGGACTGTTTAAGAAGAATAAATCGTGAGGAATTTAGCATTCGTGGGAGGAGTAATGTACTTACTATCCATGGTGAGAATGGAGTATGAACTATTTGGGTAAACCTTGTGAATGATATAAGGTACCTCCCGTTAGGGCCCCAAAATCGGTGGATTCCTATAAGGTACCATTGGTATTCTTAGGGCCAACACTATGTCACCTTGTATGAAAGAGCAGAGTTGAAATTTTTTGTTGAAATCATTGGATATATTGTTTTGATTCCACTACAGATTGTGCTGGGCACAAAGCCTATTCTCTCCAAGATCTTGTAGTTCAGCCATAAAAATTTTTTCTACATTATCTTGTGTCTGCTGATCATAGACAACTGTGTGCAATAAAGGAAACTGAATCTCAATGGGCAGGACTGCCTAAATTCTATACAACAGGGAATATGAGGTCACCTGAGTGGAATTACAAGCCTTCTTCTGATAACCCAAGATAGAATTGGGGAGTTTTTCTAGCCAAATCTTTTGGTTTTGACCAGCCATCTTTTGGAATAAATATTCTTTAGTTTTGCTGCCTTGAATTTGGTGTCATTATCAGTGAGGACATCATAAGAGAATCTAAATTGGTAGATGATATTATATCTCACAAACTCAAAATTATAATGGGCCTTGACTTACTTCAGAGGAACTACCTTTTCCCACCATGAAAAGAAATATGTGGCAGTCAGCATGAACCTGCAATGGTGACTCATCACTGGTGGATAGGATCCCATGACATCAAGTCCCCAGACCACAATGGTTCAAGATTAATTGGTTTTGTGGAGAGTTTCTGGAGGCTAATGTAATTTTTTTTATGTATTTGGCATGCATAGAACCTCTTGGATAACTCGATACAATCAAAGATCATGGAAAGAAATAAATACCCCAATCTCTGAATCTGGTGAGAGAGTTTTGGCCCTATCTAATGAGCCCCACAAGAACTGCCATGAGCTTCCTACATCACCTGAAAAATATCACCTCCTTGAATGAAACAGAGGAGAATCCCATCAAGACCACATCTGTAGAGTATCCACTCAATAATAGGACCACTCTGGAGGGTGAACCCCAATGAGTGTCATCGGATTCACTCATGCTCAGCTCGATTTTCTAGGATATTACCACATTGTAGATACTCGATATAGGGGTTCCTACAGTTAAGATTCACTTCCACCAATGTGGAATGGGGACCCTGGGTTCCTGTCATGAAGGCACTAGTGGTAAGGTGGCTTACCTATAGGCTATCATAATCGTCCAGAGTAATGGGAATGATGAATCTCTAATGCTCCACATGGATAATAAAATCTTCTTGATCAAGCTCTAGAAGAGATGCGGATAGGATGAAAATGGTGTTAGATCAACTATTCTATGAACAAGGTACATGACTAACTTTTGGTTGAGAAGGGAATTGGGCCATCAGCTGGTGTGTACACTCTAACAGTGTTATGAGTTCTGGCTTCCTGATGATGTAGTCACCACTGATCTATGTATGAATAGTTTAGATTCCCCTTTCACATGAATGTGGGGAACATCAATCTCAAGGGTAAGATCAAGACAAGTAATGAAACCTTGGTACTCTACCTCGTTGTTGGTACAACCTTCTGACAATAGGAATGAATACAGTAGGACACCTTGTGAATGAATGATGAAGACGATACCCAGGCCCACTCTATTGAGTCTGGGATCATTAATATTTATTCTAGTAGGGCTTCGAGAAGTTCCATCAAAGTGTATTTTCCAACATGGAATGACATGATCTACCGAGAGGATTTACTCATCTTGAAAATAAATATCCAGAGATAGGTCCATATGAGCTAGATGTGCAGCATGGAAGTCGTCCAATTCATTTCCCTTGATGAACATTTGGGGAATAAAATTATGTATAACTGTTGGAGAATCACTGATCACCGAGCTAGACAACCTGTCAACATGGGGTAGTTCAGAGTGTACTTCTACAGATCGACTCCGGACACTTGCTATATCTCATGGTACATTAGGGAATGTCACAATTTGTAGACTGTAAATAGCAGTTCAAGGTATCTCTTCTCGATGTAGGAATATCTGGACTTCATATTGAGGAGAGTGCGGTTGAGATAGTATAAAATATTCATCATTGTATCATTGTTCTTATGGGAGAGAAGGGTGGTGAAAGATTGTTCCAGAGTGATCATATAAAGGACCAACATCTTTCTAGAAACAGGTGGCATAAAAAACAATGACAATATTTCCAAAAAAAATTGTCAAACACAACTCATCCCACTGATAATCAACACCTTTATTCATGAGATGGGAAAAGGTATTACACTTTCAAGCTAGATTTGCGATGATTTTACATATGTAGGATAAGTGGACGTGAGACCCTCTGTTCTCCATAATTTTTCATGGAGGAAATATCTGACTGATGAACTTGATATTCTCGAGATTGATCTTAATGCCTCTAATGAGACAAAGAAGCCAAAAAAAAATTTCTGATGTGACCCTGAAGGCACACCTCAAGGGGTTCTTCTTTATGTGGTGGGAACATAGGAAACCAAAATCTTTCTCAAGATCTTTGAGATGGTCATGGAACTGGTGATATTTAGCCACCAAATAATCCACAAAACATTCCAACAATGTCCCCAGGATCGACTTGAATATGAAATTAATGTCATGATGATAGATGGAACCTATATTATTTAGACCAAAAGGCATTACCTGATAGCCAAATGTACCTTGAAGTTCACTGAAGGTGGTAGAATCTTCATCCCTGAGGGCTATTTTGATCTGATTATATCTGGAATACCCATCTATGAAAGGGAGAACCTAGAACCTAGCTGAGTCATTAATCAATAGTTTCTCCATTGGAATGGGAAAGTCTTCCTTCGGGAAGTAACAGGTGAGATCCCTAAAGTCGATGCAAACTTTGATCTGTCCATTCTTCTTCTAGATGGGCACAATTTTATCTAAAAATCTAGTGTACTGAATGTCCTTGAAAAATTTGGGTAAGATGAGCTTATCAACCTCAGCCTTTATCATGGAACCATGAGAAAGGTGCATTTTTCTAAGAGGTTGTTTGAACCTATGAATATTTTCTGGATGACCGAGGTAGTGGATGGAGACATGAAAATACATCATAGAATCTCATCATAACTCCAAGTGAATACCTCATGATTTTACTTAATGAAATCCACATATCACTATATCTATTCGATAGGCATAACATCACTGATCAATATTGGTTTCAAACTCGTCTCATTACTGAGGATCACCTATACCAATTCATCCACCGTAGTGGAAACACCCTCTTCAAAATTGGGTGGAGAATTATCCAAATCCTCTTCTTTATACACGAAGGTGGGATCCTAAGTGGGAGGAAATTTTTCTTAGTCGACAGATCCTAAAGGGAAATTACCGCCAGCCCTGAGTGGTGGTGGACACCGCAACAGGGGACTCCTACTCTAGTGGAACCATAGTAATGAAATTTGATGACCCTATCCCATCTACCCTTTGACCCAAGGGGCCACGTTTGATGATATCAAAGCAAGAGTGGTGAATCGTCTTGAGCTATTTTATCCCATCCTAGTAAAACAAAAAAGTATGATCTATTATCATTTCAATGGGGTGTATATTTCGATACCTTACATGAGTAGGGGGCTCTGGGATCACCCAATCCTGATTTGTATAGGAATACAAGGTGATATTCTAGAATCCCTTAGACTTGGGATTGTGCTTCCCATGGTTCTAGAGACAAAAAAAGTATAGCCTCAAATTTGGGGTCATGGACTCTAATTTGTGGAGCAGGGAAATGTAGTCATCATCCAGGTCTGTCCATGGGTCGGTCGCAGCCACAGTGTGTTCAATGTCGTTAGCTTAAATATTCTTGTCCTTTCTCAAATAGTATTCGAGATACACTTAATGGGATTCACACGAGGAAAAGGGAGATGCATCACCTTGGAGTACACCGACTCAACCATTAAGGGAGTACATAAGGCATTGGTGATATGAAGAATGGACTTCAACATGCAGGTTGAGCTATGGCCTACCCAACAATGTGTTGTAAGTTATGTCTCGTGAGACAACCATGAACTCGGTGTTGCAAACTAGGCGACTAAACCAGGACTTCAGGAGGATCTTGGCCACTGGTGTCTTTTCCCTCCTGTTATAAGCTTGAATTTTTAGGTCAGAGGGACTCAGATCATCCTCAGACAACCCCATATTTTGGAGTGTCTGGGTGAGGATAAGGTTGATCCTAGAGCCTATATAGAGAAGTCGATGAAGAACCTTCACTCCGTTGAAATGGACAGTGATTTGCAGTGGGTGGATGTTCCCTTACATGGGATAACCATTATATTATCCATAGAAAGAGATAATGGTCTGAAATTCTTCATGCTCAACTACCTCATCATGGAAGGCTTATGTGGCTTCTACCTTTATCTAAAACTAGAGGGGAATACTTAAAGCCTAAGAAAGGGATTAACGCATATTTGATGACAGGTGAAGAGCCTTGAGGATAGATATATTCATAGGAATGCTAGGAATATGATTAAGAATATCATACTTCCATTAAAAGAGTGAACTTTTGCTAACATGAGCTCATTTTGTTAAAGGAGATAAGATGGGAAATTCTAGTTCTACCGGTGGATTCTAGCTAGTGTTGGGAAGGTCCTGCTGCATACTATTTAAACCATGTGGAGATAATACCAAATGAGGGATAGGTAACTAAGGTTGATCCATAATATAATTTGGATGATCATAGTATGATTGCAGTGGCTCCTCCTGATCGAGCAGTACAAAAAGTGGTGGAGGCTTATCTGATGTGATAAGATGAGAAGGCTGTGTATGCTGAGCTCTACGCTGGGCCAACTTCCTGGTCTCGGTAGCATGAACGGATTGGATGGAAGTGCCGCAAAATGAATTATAGAGACTCACATAACCATGACTCCATCGACGCTGGCGTCATCCAGGGACATTGGGAGGATCTGTCCAATGCTCTTCATCATCAGGAACCATGTAGGGGTTTACTAGCTCCACAATGTTAACTAAAGCATACCTTGGATTCTCACATGAATAATCCACCACCACTGGATGGATTCTGGGGGCATTCACCAACTATGGGAGAATGAAATATCTGAGATTATTGGTCAATGATGTCATCAGTGGGGGACTTTTCTTTCCCTTGTGTCGTTGATGCTTGCTATTTTGGGAAGAGGAAGACTAAGATATTGACTCAAAAGTATTTGATACAGGTAACATGGTGACTTTTGAAGGCCCGAGTTGGTTAAAACATGCATGGATAATACCATGGGCATGGGTGACTGCTTTAAGGGCCATCCGGTCGTAATATTTTGGAGACCCATGGTTAGAAACCTGCAGCCACCCACCTTCACTGTCACACTCACAGTTAGGATTTATGAATATGCATGCCACCAGTGTCAGGGATTTACCTAACCTAAATATGTTGTTATAAATATGGACTTGGATCCAATATTTAAACACATAACACTACTTGAGGGTGTGCCCAAGGATCTAGTGATAGGGGTAGTAATAGGGGTGATCATTGAGATCCGACTCTTTGGGCCTCCTGTATTCTGGAAACCATAGAATTCCCTAGTATAAGGAACTTGGGAAATAACTAGGGACCTGAGCCTCATTAAATGAATAGGTCTGAATCCTTCTGTTTGGGAATGGGAATATAGGAGACGAGCCCTGAAGAGGGGCGGGAGGATCCTATCAAAGAGGTACCACCTAATTATATTTCCTAGGTAGCAGTATTACATTACTCGAGGGTTCCTTCCGATTCTGAGGTGGGTTCTACTGGGCCGAAGGCTACGCCTGAGATGGTGGGCCATGGTGAAGCTGTGGAGGTGGCTCCACTAGAAATAACTCCAGCTACCTGGGGGCCTCTATTTGTTCTACTGTGGTGGGCTCAGCCTTAGCATCTCTTCTTGTAGGAACTACAGTAGGTAACGGACGCGCCTACTTGGATTACTGAAAAAATTCCTCTAGATGATGGCCTTTGTTAGAAAAATCCTGAAATCCCATTGGGTATTTCTGAGTGATGAGAGAGGGGACCTGTTTAGTTTAGACATTCCCCACCCACATTGTTAGTAGCTATTCTTGAGTTAGCAGCATATCACGAGAATTTGTGAGGACCTTCCACCTGGAGACAAAGACTGCAATGCACTCATTAGTCCTCTTCTGAAATTTGAAGAGGTCATCAATACTCATCTTCTGTGTGGTGGAATAGAAATGGTAAATAAACCAACTACAAAGATCCTCCCAACTGGTTACTGATCCAATGGGTAGCTGGCTATACCAGACAAACAGGGGACATTCCAATGTTTGTACAAAACACTGGAGCTTGGCATCCTCCTATTGTGCTGGAGTTCACAGCATGGTTCAACACCTTGAAATATTGTGGTCTAGATGCTACAGCAAGTCACTCATCCAATTAAAGGGAATGAAGGTAGGATTGCTAAAACCCGGGGGTGTTGTCATATTATCACCCATGCGGAATAAGTCTTTCCATCGAGTGAGATTTCCACCCATGGAGTTTATAGAGCCTCAAGGTGGGCGATGAGTGCTTCCATTATATCATATTGGTTGGTATCCCTGTCTAGATGAGGATCTCTGACCACCAGTACATTGGAAGGTTATTCAACAAGATAAGAAGACCCAATGGCTTGTGGAGTAGCTAGTGGGGTCACATATGGGATTGTCAGGGGAACTACCTATGGAGCGACTGGAGGAACATAGACTGGGTCCCGAGGAGGGTCATCACGCAACACAGGTGGATACGGTGATGTATATCATTCCATATTTCCATAAACTCCAACTTCTAACCTGTCTATATGGGTAGGATGGTCAAGGTCACCTGAAGGAAACTCACCGGGGGGAGGGTGTACCTGCCCCTATTACCCTAGTCGAGGATTACCATAGTCTGGTTGCTGTTCTTCAGAACATTCGGTGAGAAGTTAATTGACCATGTTTATATGTTCTGCGAGCTATTGAAGCAAATAAACTTTTCAGTGTTATCTTACATCTTATGTACTAATCCTGATAGATCATTGGGTTTTACAGTCCTGACATGATCTTTACCTTTATTGGGGTTCTGACTGAGGGATAATGACTCAGAAGGTGGAGAAAGGCCCAGTAAATTTCATTTCTGGTGAGTGATCCTACTCAAAGGATCCAACAGGTGCTACACCACCTTGGGGGGGGGGGGGGGGTAAATTCTCTTCATGGAGCTCTAGCTCGATCTCTACATCTGATATGTCATACATATTAAATGTGACTATACCTAATGGAATTTCATCAATATCACATGGTAAGTTGGGAAGATGCAAGATAGAAATGAAATTAAGGGAAGAATACTACCCCTAACCACCGATATGAACATTGGAGAAGCCTCCTTAATAATTCTATAGAACACAGTAAACCCTTGGATGCATTGTTTTTGGAGGGTCTAATGGTGATCAGGAGACTCAGGGTGCTGAGCCACGAGGATCACATAGATGTCAACCATGCATCATTGCTAACCAATATCTTCATAGTGTTCCTGACTCTTGGGGAATGACACACACCGATAACGGATATGGAAGTGTGTTTCCTAGAGAGTTTGGCGTAAGCACATGACCTCCTCCTTGGTAAGATATTCCAAGGTACTAATCTTCTTTGTCGTAACTTGCCAATAAATCTAAAGGAACTGGTCTACTATAAGGATTTCCCACAAACTCTTTGGCTTAGAATCAAGATCCATCCCTTGGTTTCCCCACTCATTGACTGGGGGTGGTTGAGTGATCGGAAAAAACACTAAAGAGGATTGTTAGGAAGGTGGTCTGGTCAGTGGAGATTACAATGTGAATGTTGAAAAGCCTACGCATCATGGGCTATCTTCCAAAGAATGCAATGATTGAGCCACCACATCCCAGTATGATCGCCTAGAGACCACATATTACTATGCAAGGGTTGTGGTTACGAACATTGGGTCAAGCTGTTTCTCCTCCTATATTGCTCCCAGTAAAAACTCTCTGGGATATCTGGATGAGGTAGAGAATAATCATGTCAAAGATTCAGAGGATTGCACGACCATTACCTAGAAAGGGGCCAAATAATCCTCCTCATATATGTATCTTTGTAGGGATTCTAGAATTCCTTGGACCTCAATTTTTGGGAGGATGATTCTATAAGCCTTTTTCCTTCCCCATCCCCTAACACAGAAGATCGTGGTGAGGGTTCCATTAATGAATCAGACTCCGCATCAGAATATGAGAAGCAGATATGTTAAATCACACTCTGAAACTTTCGATTTTCCTTTATTTGGCGGTGGAGACCTACCCTAGGATGGTTCTTCATGATAGGGTAGGTGTTTTACATGAGGAGGACCTTCAACCAAACTAGTACTATGGTGGAGATGACTTCTAATGGGGTGAGTCGGGCTGTGAGGAGCACCTGAAAAAATGTCAAATGCGATATGGGGAGGTCCTTTGTGGGAAGTGTTGGAGCAGTTAGGACCTCTGAAGGAGCTAGTGGGAGCATGGGAAACTCTTACATGTTTATTTCCATTAGCATTGATGATACGAGGGGGTATTTGTACAAGTCAAACTGGACATGGGGAAGACCTCCACATATGAGGATAATAAAGCGGGGCAGACCAATACTTCTCTGATTTTCTGGATCAGGAGGACCTTCATCGATTGTGGTCATAACATGGGGATGACCTCCATGTTGTATTCCAATAAAGAGGGGAAGATTTCTGCCTCTTTAATTTTCGGGACATGGAAGACATTTATTGGTTGTAGTCAGAACATGGGGAAGTCCTCAATACTGATAGTTGGCTGAGTGAGGATGATATTCACATCAACAAACTATGACAGGAGGAAAAACATCATACTTGGGATCACGGGTGAAAAAGAAACCTCTATATTAGATGTCAGTGCAGTGGGGAGGGCCTTCGGCCTAACTGATGGTGGCATGGGGAGGGACCCAATGTTGAGCATGGGAGCGGGGAGGAACTTCCCTTTCATTGATGGTGGCACGAGGAGGACCTCTGTGCTTGATGTCATCACCGCAAGATGGCCCGCGATGTGTATTACATGTGGCAGTGACCAAGAGAGTCGTCCCAACCTTCCTGTGGGGAGGTTGGGGCCTCGATCTAGTTCAGGCATATAAGTGCCCCTATTCAGCATAAATGTGGAATTTATAGAATGCATCAGTGGTGGAACGGGCCACTATATCCATTAATGATGGTGCTCCCTGGCACGAATCCTCATTTGATTGAACCAGATGTTGGTGTTGGGTTAACCGGACTAGGGTCGGTGGTGTAGGTGTGTAACTCAGCTTCTTCTTATCTTGAGGGTCCGAGTGGTGGCACTGATGCTTCTTGGTGGGATCCCTCCTTGGTGGCACCTGGAATGGGATCATAGCCAGGATGGACCACACATCCCTTACCTCATTGGCATAATGGAGCGAGTCATCATATCGTTATGGGGAGACACTCCTGAAATGGTTGTAGGTTGGAGTGGGGAGTAGTGGCTCCCTGTGCGGCCCTTGGGGGTGGAAGTGATAGTGATATGTAAAAGTCTCTAGGTCCTAATATGCCATATCCAGAGTTAGGATACTCCCTTCTTTTTCATACTCTAGGATGAGTTCATTGATCATCATCCTGTGAATTATTTCATATTGTGATATAGGGCATGGACGCCCAACAATCGTGGATGTGGAGTACATCACAAAAGAGATGGGGCTACATGGGGTTGCGGTGTTGGTGCTGCCTTAGCCCCAATGTCAGTGGGTGGTCGGTGATTGATTTCCTAACATAGATACATAGGGCCTAAAAAGAAAGTAGATTCATCCATTAACACTAAAATTAGGAAAGATACGTCCATTGCCCCAATGTCATTCTGCCTCCCATGATTGGTAAGAAGGATCCACACTAACAACGTAAAAAACTGGGATTCCCAACATTCAATTTCCCCATTATTTGGTGAGTTTCACCCGAGGTCTACTATTTGTGTGGTGGGACTTGGGACTGGATAGCTGGATCCAGTGAAATTCTTATCAACTAATGTCTCAAGCACTACTAATCTCCACATTAATGAGAGGGAATCAGGTCAGGTTCACCATTTTCTTTTCTGATACTTTCTTCAGGGTGCACGCCATCCCGCTGCGTTGCACTGGCCATTTTCCTGCATTTATGATTTTTATAGGTGCAAGACATTTGTCATTAATTCAGGGAAATTTTCTCCTAGATCAAAATGGGATGATGGGATTTTATTCCCTCCTTCCATGGATTCCTCCTTGAAATTAGTCTCCTAGTATGGGTCTCCTTCATAGATTTAGATGTTGTTCATGAAACTCTTCCCCGGTGCCATATCTTTATGGAATCCATTTAATTACACTGCTTCTATCAAGACATTCCAAGGGTTAAAGTCCAGGGTGAAATCTCAAATTAGGGGAGTAGTCATGTTGGACATTGCTAGCATGTCTAGATTATAAAAAACTGAGGCACCATGATCTCTTCCCCTTATGATAGGGCTTATCGAGGGCAGGGAAGACTGAGGTATCCCATATCGAGTGCAAAGAATAATATTCCATATTCATGTCCCTAAGGTTTTCCTCATCTTTCCTTGTTTAACACAAGGTATGTCGTAAGATTAACATCTCGAAGAGACCGATCAGACTGATCAAAACACTGAGAGGAGTGGATAAGTTTGGTACATCTCCAAGAGGGAGCACCTGAGGTGTTTAATGGATAGTGGATCAAAACTTCCAATGAAGATGGATCCTAGGATGGTTTGGTTGTGACATCCCGGACCCGGGTGCAATGCAACGGGTGCCCCGAACCAGGTTCACCACAAGACCTCAAGAGCATTTCCCCAAATGCCAGAGGCTGCCGTCTAGCAGAGAGGGCCCAAGTCTGATAGTGGGGAAACTATGCCCTCATTCTTCATAGTGTAGTGCAGCAGAATACAGAATTAACATACAATGACAGCGGAAGCAGTAAACATACACAACTAAAATGACTACATTAGTGGATATAACCAACAGTATATAATTTTTCTACATGTTTCAATTTCTAAGAAAATAGCCAGAACATGTTATACACCAATACAGTACAACAAAATATAGAGTACAGCAAAACAAGAAAAACAGCTGGCAGCAGCATCGCGACCCTAGGCTCAGTCTCGTGACCTCCTACTCCACAACAACAGTCAAGTACCTGTATAGGGACTCTTTCCCCTATATAAACCTGCAGCAACATAATATGTTTGTGCCAAAATGCGTGACCCAAACAGGGTGTGAGAAATATATCTCAGTAGGCACCCACCAAAGGCTCGTTCCCAACTACGTGTAAGCATGCAACAACAGTGTGAAATAGTAAAATGCAAGAAAGTAAGCAGTACTAAAAAGTAACTAACTTAACAATTAATTTTCCATTTTATTATTCATTTAATCCATTGAATATTGTATCGTTCTGTGCTCAATAGCACCACGCCCTCAGGCCAACCAGTATCTCTCCCTCCAGATAATATAGTGAACCACGCCGTCAGGCTATATAGAATCTCGCCCTCAGGCTATACAGAATCTCTCCCCCAGGAATTGTAACAGAATTCTCGCCATCAGGCATACGAAGTGTTGCCCACAGGCGGAATAATGACAGCCCTCGGGCTCAAACAGTAATTCCCTCAGGCTAATATAGTCACGCCCTCAGGCTAATATAGTCACGCCCTCAGGCTAATATAGTCACGCCCTCAGTCTAATATAGTCATGCCCTCATGATAATATAGGTAACCGGGCCGTGCCCAACAGTTAAACAAGCAGTAACAAGCAATTCCTCTCAAGTAAATTCTACAATTACTACTTTAAAGGCATACCCTCAGGTATCCTGGCCAAACGACTAAACAGTGAAACACACCCCGGGAGTGGTTCCAGATCCATGCAACGATCCCAACCAGCATTTTATTATCACAATTAAGTACCTAATCAATTCTATGTATTAATATAGAAACGGCATCAGCCACACGACACCCCCAACATGGGTTCGTGGTACAAAAACGCACAAAACACACAGAAGTTGGAAAACTAAACACTAAGCCACCTACCTTATACGTCAACGAGCATTATATCCGAACGCCGACTCCAGAAATTCCCAATAACTGCGTAGATCTGACAAAGAACAAAAACAAAAAAAACATAAATAACTAATGTTAGGAGAAGAATTGACAAGAACGTTACCAGGAGAGGAGAGGGCATCCCCGTGCGGTTCCAACGAAATCATCCGAAGCCGAAACGGATTGCAGACGAACGCCCGGTGGATCTTCAAAGATCTGGCCTCCTCCTTTGGCTCAAAAACGGTTCAAGAGTCTCCTCTGCCAAATGAGGAGGCTACTGACTATTTTATGCAGAAAAAACAAAGTACACGGCGTGTAATTCTGAGTACACGGTGTGTACATCTTTCATTTAACTATTCATTTGGTGGCACTAGCACACTGTTCATCCATCGACATGAGTACACGAAATGTACTCTCAAGTGCATGTTGTGTACTGTCGCTCAGCTGGTGGCGAGTCCACCGCCTTACTGTTTAATCCTTCCAACTGACTACACGGCATGTAAGGTACCACTGCGCGTCATGTAGTTGGTTCCTACACCCTTCATCGCCGAGATGGATACACTCCCCGTGTACTCATCCCAACACAGCCAAAAGTACACGGCGTGTGGATAAAGTACATGGCGTGTAGTTTAAAAATTTATCATTTTTCCCCATTTTCCATTTTTATTCAAAAACACTGAAGGAAATGGAAAAAAGAAGAAGCTCGTACCACAAAAATAAGAATAGGGTTCTTACAAAATTCCCCCCTTATAGCAATTCGTCCCCTAATTTCCCATCCAAGGGTGGCGAAGATAAAGCTCAGAACAGCTCTGGCCACTGAGCACATACATCGGCCTCCTGCTCCCAGGTCTTGTCCTGCACTCAGCCATGATGCCATAACACCCGTACGAGAAAAAATGATCGACCTCGGAGAACCTTCATGCTCCTATCAACGATACGGATCAGATGCTCCTCAAGGGACGCATCATGTTGAAGCTCAACCTCCTCTGGATGAAAGGTGTGAGATGGGTCTGAAAGGTAGCGACGCAACTGAGACACGTGGTAGATGTCGTGCATGGCTCGGTACCGCTGCGGAAACTGCAACCGATAGGCAACCAGCTCGACTCTCTCCAGAATCTCAAATGGACCCACATACCTTGGTGAAATCTTACCCTGTCTCTGGACCTGCTTGTGTCCCAGCCTCGGCGAAACATGTAAGAAAACCTGATCCCCGACCATGAACTCCAAAGGTCGTCTACGGCGATCAACATAAGACATCTGACGAGACTGCGTGGTATCCATATGCCTCTGAATCAACTGGACCTGCTCAGATGTCTCCGGCACGAGCTGTGGCCCCAGTAAAGCAGCCTCACCTGCCTCTAACCAGCACAAAGGTGATCGGCATGGACTACCATATAAACCCTCGTATGGTGCCATCTCAATAGAGGCCTAAAAAATATTGTTATAGACAAACTCGACTAAGGGTATATGCTTCTCCCAAGAGCCCCCAAATTCTAGGACGCATGCGCGCAACATGTCCTCTAGCACCTGTATCATCTGCTCTGACTGAGCATCTGTCTGAGGGTGGTATGCTATGCTCAGAAGCACCTGTGTACCCAGTGCCCTCTGAAAACTCTTCCAGAAACGAGACATAATGCGGGAGTCCCTATCTAAAATGATAGAATGAGGGACCCCATGAAGACGTACGATCTCTCGGATATACAGACTTCTGAGCTCGTCCACTCTGAAGTCTCCTTGATTGGCAAAAGTGAGCTACCTTCGTGAGTCTATCCACAACAACCCACACGACGTCATTGCCTCGAGGTGAATTCGGCAAGCCCATCACAAAATCCATCGTGACATCATCCCATTTCCACTCTGGAATGGGAAACTGCTTTAATAGCCCAGATAGCCTCTGGTGCTCTGCCTTCACCTGCTGACATGTGGAACACCTCGTAACAAAACCAGCTATCTCCCTCTTCATATCCGGCCACCAGTACTGACGTCTCATGTCTCGGTAAATCTTGGTAACCCCGGGATGAACTACCCAAGCCGAAGCATGAAACCCCCGCATCATCTCCACGCGTATATCCCCTGGAACCCATACTCGTCAATGGAAACACAAAACTTCACCATCGCATATTATCTAACTGGGAGGAGGGTCCTCACTTGCCACCAACTCCCGTAGAACTAGGCCTTCTGAATCCGATAGCTACCTCACCCTCACTCTGTCCAGGAGGGTAGAAGTCACCGCTAATGAGGAAAGATAGGTATGCCCCTTTCTGTCGTGCACCTCTAGATGCATCTTAGATAACAAGGCCATGATCATCCACTCACCACGGGCCTCCTACACTTCCTGTATCTGAGTCTTCCTGCTTAGTGCCTCAGCTACTGCATTACCTTTACCAGGCATATAGGCAAGCTCAAAATTGAAGGACTGTAGGTACTCAACCCTCCTTCTCTGCCTCAGATTCAGGTTACGCTGATCAAAGATATAATTGAGGCTTTTGTGGTCGGTGAAAACCACAAAATTCTCTCCCAACAGATAATGTCTCCAATAGCGCAACACATGCACAACTACAACCAACTCGAGATCATACATCGGGTAATTTCTCTCATGTAGCCTCAACTGCCGAGACCCGTAAGCAACAACTCAGTCGCCCTACATCAAAATGTCTCCCAGCCCAATCCCTGATGCATCATAGTAAACTGTATTGCCCTTCCCCTACTATGGGAGTATCGGGATCAGTGCTGATGTCAGCCTTCCCTTCAGGTCCTGAAAAGCTGTCTCATAAGATTCTGACCAAACGAACTTCACACCCTTCTTAGTCAGACCTTTCAACGCTGTTGCTAAGTGGGAGAAGTCCTGTATGAAGTTTCTGTAGTAACCAGCCAGCCCTATGAAACTCCATATCTCAAACACGTTCTTAGGCTGCTCCCAAGAAACTACTGCTCTCACCTTCTCTGGGTCTACTGAGACTCCTTCCACTGAGATAATATGACCTAGGATGTGAATTTGGTCCATCTAAAAGTGTCACTTTGAGAGCTTAGAATATAGCTGATGCTCTCTCAGTGTACTCAATACGATCTGAAGATGGGTGGCATGGTTGTGTCGAGTGTGAGAGTACACCAAGATGTCATCCATGAATACTACTACAAATGAATCAAGATACGGATGGAACACACGATTCATCAGAGCCATGAAAACTGCCGGCATGTTCTTCAGCCCGAAAGGCATAACGAAGTACTCATATAGACCATACCTACTCCTGAAAGTTGTGAGAGGTATATCAGATGGTCTAACGTGAAGCTGATGATATCTCGATCGCAAGTCAATCTTCGAGAACACTCGTGCACCATGATGCTAATCAAACATATCATATATCCTCGATAAGGGATATCGGTTCTTAACCATCAACTAGTTCATCTTCTGATAATCCACACAAAGTCTAAGGGTACCGTATGCCTTCTTCGCAAAAAGGATCAGAGAACCCCAAGGAGAAGTTCTAGGTCAGATAAATCCCTTTCCCTGCAACTCCTCTAACTACCTCTAGAGCTCCTGTATCTCAGGCATGGCCATCCTATAAGGAGGAATGGACACCGGTGCCACTCCTGGCACTAGCTCAATAGAGAAATCCACCTCACGCACCGGAGGTAGACCTAAAAAGTCGTCCAGGAAGACATCCTTGAAACGATCAACAACAGGAGGGAAATCCATCTGACAAGTCCCCTGGTAATCCAGATATAAACTCACAATCTGGGCTATGACTCCACCTCGCCCATGATGCTCTAGTCCAGCTTGACTCGCCTGAGCATCCCATTCGCCCATGTATAGAAACTCTCCTCCCTCTGGTGACGTGAAACACACCCTGTGACGATAGCAGTCTACAAAGGCTTGAAAGGGAACCAACCAGTCCATCCCGAGAATGACATCATATTTTTTCATCTCCAAGACATAGAGGTCCCAAAGGAAGTGACACCCACCAACCTCAAGGGGGAACTCCTTGCATTAACACACACCAACCGTCCTAGTCCCCAATGGAGTGTCTAGCATCAAGATATCCGAAGAAGTAGACACACCGAGCCCAAGGCTCTCCACAACGGGTACAGATATGAAACTATGTGTAGTACCCATATCAAAAAGCACTGAAGATAAAACAGAAGCTACTAGAATAGTACCTCTGACTGTAGAAGGTCCGGGATCCTGCTCCTGCTGGGTCTGTTGCACTGCATAAGCCTGCCCAGTGCCGCGGCCCTGCGACACTGCCTGGCTACCCTGAGATGTCCTGCCCTCCTGCCTCTTAGTACTGCTGTCTGGCTACCACAGCCACGATCACCATCTCTGCTTGCACGCCCTGATGTATTCCAGTTCCCAAACTGGTAAGAAGCCACTGGTCCTGCTCCTGCACACGGAGTCTGCACAGAACCCCTCTCACTAGCCACTGGTAGCACAACCCTGCAAAAGCGCTGTAGATGACCCATCTTGCCGCAAGCTCGGCACTCCACTAGGTCTCGTGGACACTGCGGTCTCTTGTACCCCTATCTGCCACACTAGTAGCACCTGATCGGGCCACCTGAAGAAGCTTCCTAGCTGGTACAGCCGCCCTGAGAGAAGTCCATCTGTCTCTTCCTCTTACCAGCATAAATAGTACCAGTAACTGGTGCTGAACCGCCCTGGCCCACACCACTAGCTTCCCGCAGGATCCTCTCAGAAATCAGCGCCTGGTTTTCAATAGCGTGTACAATAGGCAACCTGAAAACAATTACCAGTTCTCGGATGTCATACCAAAGACCATCCTCAAAATGTCTGTCTCTCAACATCTCATCACCCACCAGCACGGGTGAAAAACGCTGAAGCTCTGTAAAATGAGCAGAATAGTCCATCACTGACATAGCACCCTGCTGCAGATTCATGAACTCTCGAGCTCTATCTTCCCTCAGCATCTCAGGAAAGAAGAAGTCATAGAATACTACCTGAAATTATTCCCACGCCATGTCCCTGTGATGCTATGAATGGGTGGTAACATCCCACAACCTCTTGGCGGAATCACACAGCATGTAAGTCATGAGATTGACCCTCCGCCCTGGAGGCGTCTCAAGATTCTTGAAAATAGTCTGCATCGACCCCAACCATGACTCTGCAGCCTATGGTCCTCCATCCTCTGAAAATATAGGCGGATGCTGTTGCTGAATGATACTTGTCAGCTCGGCCATAGATGTGGTAGCCTGCGGTGCTCCCCGAAAGGTCTGCATGAACCACATAAAGCCTTCACAGAACTTCGCCTCCGCGCCTCTGTCTGGTATAACAGTTGGCACCACATCTGGCTCTGCTGTAGGATTAGTTGGTATCCCATGGACCACCATCTCCGGAGTATAATAGTCACCGCTCTCCTGGTGAACAACTTGCGGTCATTTAGGCGGCATGACACTACAAGGTCAAAAGCACGCCTCATATTCATGATTATTAAGACCGAAAGAGAAGGAACCACAAAGGAACAAGAGGAAGAAGGCATTTCAAAATTTTCATGACAAGACTACACGGCATGTGGTTGACTTCCCTTCCCCTGCCGGGGTCCTTCTATACGGCTATGCCACCCGGCTTCCATTCAACAAAACTACATGGCATGTATAATAACTACACGGCGTGTACAGTGTTATTTTCCAACTTCCCGTGTCGTCTGTGACATGACAGAATAGTTGGCTTTACTCCACACAGTGTGTTACACCTACACACGACATGTACACCAACCCGCTTCCCAGCCACACGGCTAACTCCACAGAGTCTGTCCTCAGAAAAGACTACACGGCGTGTCCCACAGGTACACGGTGTGTTCACGGAGAGGTGACACCGGCCCATGTTGTTAGTTACACGGCCGAGTCCCCAGGTCACACTACACAACATATTCAAAAACTACACGGTGTGTTTCACCCAATCCTTTCCTTAGCCCGTGTCGCCGCCCACACGGTTTGTGACACAGAGAGATACTACACAGTGTGTACTCAGGGTACACAGTGTGTACTCAGGGTACACAGTGTGTACTCAAAAGTTCATTTTTCTTCCCGAAGTGAAGAACACACACGGCATGTATGAGGTCCTACACGGTGTGTATTCTGTGTTTTCCGGATAGTATACCTCAGAAAATTCCCCGGAACCCAGAAAATACTAAAAAAGAACACCTAAGTGTCAAATTTCGATCCTTGAGGGCCCATTCTCACCATGAATCAATGTTTGATATCTTATCTGTGTTATAACCAAAAAACTGTCAATGATCCACCAAATTACGGTCAATGGGGTACCATACTCCCCAAAACCAAAGTTTGGTGTCCATTCTATAAACAAGATCAAACAAACATACCATATCACAAGGCAGGTATTTATCAAGCAGCTATCACAACAACATGCTTTATTAGCACATAAACTATCAAAACAACATGAAAATTCTAATGCACCTACATGGCATGGAAACTATGCATGGAATGTGATATCTATCATGTGACTATATGATGCATGAGACGAAATACCCTCATCTCATCGGGTTGCAAATAAATAGAACCTATAGATAAAATATAAATAGTACAATCCAAGTGCGTCACCCAACGGTGAAAACATATCAACCATAAAATTGCAAAATCAAAATAATTCAAAATACGTGGTAGACTGGCTTTTCGCTGTACATGGGTTAGCTATGCCCGGGCACATCTTATTACCAACTACCGTTCCATCCTATCCTGGACTATGGCTCCAAATAGTGAGTCAAAGAAAAGAAACCCCTCGGATACCACTTTGTAACATCCCAGACCCGGGTGCCACGCAACGGGTGCCCCGAGCCCAGTTCACCACATGACCTCAAGCGCATTTCCCCAAACGCCAGAGGCTACTGACTAGCAGCGAGGTTCCATGTATGATAGTGGGGAAACAATGCCCTCATTTGTCAAAGTGTAGCGCTGTGGAATACAGAATAAACATACAACGACAACAGAAGCAGTAAACATACACAACTGTAATGACTACAGTAGTGGATATAACCAACAGTATATAATGATGCTACATGTTTCAAGTTCTAAGAAAATAGTCAGAACATGTTATACATCAATACAGTACAACAAAATACAGAGTAAAACAAAACAAGAAAAACAGCTGGCAGTAGCATCGCGAGCCAAGGCTCGGTCCCATGCCCTCCTACTCCACAGCAACCGTCAAGTACCTTTATAGGGACTCTTTCCCCTATCTACACCTGCAGCAATGTAATCTTTTTGGGCCGAAAAGTGTGACCAAAACAGGGTGTGAGAAATATATCTCAGTAAGCACCCATCAAAGGCCCGTGCCGAACTGCGTGTAAGCATGCAACAACAGTGTGCAATATTAAAATGCAATAAAGTAAGCAGTACTAAAAAGTAACTAACTTAACAATTAATTTTCCATTTTATTACTCATTTAATCCATTGAATTTAGTATCATTCTGTGCTCAATAGCACCACGCCCTCAGGCCAACCGGTATCTCTCCCTCAGGCTAATATAGTGAACCACGACCTCAGGCTATACATAATCTTGCCCTCAGGCTATAAAGAATATTTCCCTCATGAATTGTAACAGAATTCTCACCCTCCGGAATACGAAGTGTTGCCCTCAGGAGGAATGATGACAGCCCTCGGGCTAAAACAGTCACGCCCTCGGGCTAATATAGTCACACCCTCAGGCTAATATAGTCACTCCCTCAGGATAATATAGTCACGCCCCCAGGATAATATAGGTAATCGGGCCATGCCCAACAGGTAAACAAGCAGTAACAAGCAATTACTCTCAAGGGAATTCTACAATTACTACTTTAAAGGCATACCCTCGGGTATCCTGGCCAAATGGCTAAACAGTGAAACACACCCCGGGGGTGGTTCCAGATCCAAGCAACAATCCCAACCAGAATATTATTATCACATCTAAATATCTAATCAATTCTAGGTATTAATATATAAACTACCTCTTCCACACGACACCCCCAACATGGGTTCGTGGTACAAAAATGCACAAAACACACAGCAGTTGGAAAACTAAACACCAAACCACCTACCTTATATGTAAACGAGCGTTATATCCGAACACCAACTCTATAAACGCAGAAGAACGACATAGATCTGAATATGAACAAAAACCAAACAAACGTAAATAACTTACGTTAGGAGACGAATTGGAAAGAATGGTACCAGGAGAGGAGATGGCTTACCTGTGCGGTTCCAACAAAATCGTCCGAAGCCGAAACGGATTGTAGACGAACGCCCGGTGGATCCTCAAAGATCCGGCCTCCTCCTTTGGCTCCAAAACGATTCAAGAGTCTACTCTACCAAATTAAGAGGCTACTGCCTATTTTAAGCCGAAAAAACAAAGTACACGGCAGTTACTTCTGCGTACACGGCGTGTACTTATTTCATTTAACTGTTCATTTGGCGGCACCGGCACACTGTTCATCCGTCAACATGAGTACACGGCATGTACTCTCAAGTACATGGTGTGTACTGTCGCCCAGCTGGTGGTGACTCCACTGCCTTACTGTTTAAGCCCTCCGACTGACTACACGGCGTGTAAGGTACCACTACACGGCGTGTAGTCGGTTCCTACACCCTTCGTCGCCGACATGGCTTCACGCCCCGTGTACTCATCCCAACACGGACAAATGTACATGGCGTGTGGATAAAATACACGGCTTGTAGTTTCGAAATTTACCATTTTCCCCATTTTCCATTTTTCTTCAAAAACACTTAAGGAAAAGGAAAAAGAAGATGCTCATACCTCAAAAATAAGAACCGGGTTCCTACATGGGTCCTTATAAAGGGGTACAAGGTTTTACCATTTGCTAGGATTGAACCTTAGGGAGGTTTCCTCTGTACCTTGTGTAGATGAAAGGGATAACAACCCATGTAGTTTGTATGGAAATACTTGAAAGAAAGATGTACATGAAGGAAAATGACCCAAATACATGATGGGTAATACACATAGATAGCATCCCATCGTAAGAGGGACACTCGTGGTTGGATGGTTATGGTTTTTTATGGGCCTTACGCATGGTTAGCAGCCCGAGGGAATGGTGTGATCTCACCGGGATGTGATAGCCTGGGTATGAATCTGGATGGATGTTGGATGGTTGAATGAAGTGGATGGTGAATGAGAAGGAACTGATGTGAATATGGCGGTAATGTTGTGCTTGAACCTCTAAGGGGCATCCTATGTTTCCCCATGGTTGGGAATCAAAGTCCATGTAGTTCGGTGGGGCGATGGGATACCTAAAGAAGTGGCCCATGAAAAATGGATGCATTGATGGGACCCAAAAGAAGTAGAACCTCTGGGATGAGGCATGATCTTCATGGAACACAAAGGCTCAAGGGAGAGACCAGGATAAAACATGAGTGATGGTCTCGTCCCTCATGGTGGAATCCTATATATCCTCATGTTAGGAATTCAAAGTACACATAGTTTAGAATGGGGAATAGAATTAGGGTGTGCACAAAGGACAATGACCTAACGACATGCTGGGGCTTACACGTGGTTAGCATCCCAAGAGCTAGTCTGACACCACTAAGGGACAGATCGAGGATGTGGGTCCCAGTAAAGGGGGAATTGAAGTTTACCAGTGTTTGGGATTATATATCTAGGAGGATTCCTATATACCATATCAAGGAGTTAGGGATCAAAACCCATGTATTTTGAATAGGTTTACTAGTGTTCAGGGTTGAACCTCATGGAGTCTTCCTACCTACCCTGTTAAGGAGACATGGATCAAAAACTAAATAGTTTGAATGGGTTTACCAGTGTTTGGGGTTGAAACTTAGGGAGACTTCTTACATACCCTGTATAAGAGATAGATAAAAATGTCGTAGTTAATATAGGTTTACCTATGTTTGGGGTTGAACCCCTGGGAGGATTCCTACATACCATATCTAGAAGATAGGGATCAAAACCCACATAGTTGGAATTGGTTTACCAGTGTTTGGGGTAGAACCTCATGGATGTTTCGTAAATAAATTTTCTAGGAGAGAGGGATGAAAAACCACATAGTTAAAATGCATATAGTTTAACATCATGCAGGAAGAAAATGGGGCATACAGTTTAACATCATGCGTGACAAGGGTGAACCGATGTGAAGTGGCTGGGACAGATGGGTGATGGTCTTGAACCTTAAGGAGTTTTCCTACTTACCTTGACAAAAAATGGAAATGATCAAAGTCCCCATAGTTCGGTAAATGGGGAATAAGGCTAACACACCAAGGAATCTAGAGGAGGATTCCATGGTTGGTGCTTACACTAATCCCACGTGAGTCATGGTTGTTGTGAGAAATAAGAGGCATCATAGACCACATGATCAAATCTTGAAAGGTGTGTCCATGAGGGATTGATCGGGGTTTATGCGTTGTTAGAATTACGAAGAGTAAATAGAGGAATACACTTGGTTAGTGGCCTAGGAAGATGGATAATGGGGCATACCCTAGGATGGATGCCTAATGGTGATAAATTCCAAAAGGATAGGGATGGGGTATCGAGTTTCCTATTCCCATCTCTCTCCTCTATTCTTTATGCATGGAAGAAGAGAGGTGGAGTAAGATAACTACCTCCTACAATAAAGGTTGAGGATTACAAAAGGTTTGTTTCCCTCCCCCGTGGATCGATGGTGTTCCCTTCAAAGAGAATCTCATCCCTTGTGAGGATGATCTCACTCCCATGGAGATGAGTGGGCATGTAAAATGTCCAAGGTGGGGCACCTCATGCACATTACACAGGGTGAGGCTTTAGTTTAACATCATGTGATGAGGATGATGATTCATGGAAGTTTGATGTCCTACAGTTCAAATGATGAGGATTTTCTCCCCAACCCTAGGACTTACATAACCATCACACATTAACCCTTAGTTAAGGGAAGACACCAACAATGTCATGTGAAAATGGGTTTGTGGAGTGATCCATTGAGGGGTTCATGTTAGCATGGCTATGAGAAGAAGCAATAGCCGTTAGCGTGTCTATGCAAAGAACCATGAAGGTAGGAAACACAATTTGAAGAACCTACCAAGGTACTTTGAAATCACTTTTTACAAACCTAGAGGGTCGTATGGGGGATGGGTGTGGGTAGAAAAGGGGTTCACAGGAAGGGACCTTGTGAAGATCTGTCTCTCCACAAAGTAGAGAGACACCGTGAAGGGGTATGCTTCCGAAGTGGAGTGGTATAGCCTAGGTATGGATTATACATGAATATAAGGAGTGATTCACGAAGTTCGAGGGATTTTATGAAATAGGACTTCACATAGCATGAGTTCAATGAAAAGTGTGGCATTGTGAAGTGATGTACTTGATTATGTACAATGATCCTTCCTTAGTATGGGTTTCAAACGAGCATGGAAGGTACATAAAAAATCATGAGTACTTTGCAAAGTCCCGAGTTCCCATAAGGATCTCCTTCCTTTGCGATGGCCCATGGGCTTTGCGAAGGGAATCCATGCTTGAAGAGGGGTTTCATATAAGCCAAGGGACTGGTACTTAGCAATGCTCAAATACCTTCAAAATTACATTTTTCTCAATGCATTGCATAGAAGAGGGTACTTCTATATTTGAGAGATGATAAGGGAAAAGGTTAATGTATCCTACCTTTGGGTTTGGGGAAATCCTGGTATTTATAGGCAAGAGGTGGCACAAAGCTCTTACAGTGCACTTAGAAGATGCTTGCATACCCCATTAGTGGAATATTCTGTCATGTTTTCCATAACTACGAATTATGCCATCATCACCTCTATGATTCATAGGATCATTTCATCCCTCTATGGTTCTTATAGAGGATTTCTTCAATTTACATGGAATCATTGAAGGCGGTCGTATTCTCTCCATGGAGTGAAACCTTTAATTAATTTTTTTGTAATCACTAATCCTTCCATATTTTTACGCTATAGTGATAACAGAGGGGGACTCAGCTTTTCACTGGCCCTAGTGTTGAGGGGATTCATGAAGGTGCTTCGCAAATCATCTCCTTTTTGCATTGGTGTGATCTTTGCATATTTTTCCCATGCACACATTTTAGTGCCCACAGTCTCCAGCCCAGACCAAATGATCGTGTCTCAGAACTGGATCACAAGGTCTAACCACCTATCTCAAAGATCAACCCTCTATAAGGAAGTTATGTGTCACAAAAACCTACATGGATAAAAAATATCAACATTTTCCTATAAGGGCCCGGATATTCATTCATCATCCCAATAAAGAACTATTGTTAGAGGTCATGATACAAATGAAAAAGTGATTCTAAACTGACACGCACTGGGTATCTGTATACGGTAATACCCACTACAGTTCATGTTCACAAGAAAAAACCTAGTACCTGTTGTCATCTTACTCAGCAATCTGACTAGATAACCACAAACAAGGATGGATAAGAAAATATAAATTCTAATATATGCTAGAAAAAACTATACATATTGTTACTAAAACATTAAATAACCATACCTGATAAATATCACCCTACGCGGTGTTCAAAAAATGGGTATTGTGTAACCTATCAACCTAGTAGGGTCATTGCACCTCTCAGGCATGATGACTGATTCATCAACCTCACCTCCATCATCTCAATGTAAATCCACATTACGTACCATAAAAATGAAATATATATGCAAGTCAGATCAATTGAGTATAATTCCACCAAAAACCTATACGAGAAAACACCATTTCATATTTCTTTGACACTTAAAAAAAATTTCGTATACTATTATTAAAATCACACACTATTGGTCCTATAATATGTGAATCCTTCTTGAAAAAATATGACGCATGAAATGCCTTTTTCTCATTTCATGATAAGATTAAAAATCAATCCTTGACCAATTTTCAATGGTCTAAGTGCCAAAAATAAAATATAAATCCTAAGATACAATCAAAATGTGATTCAAACAAAGTGAAAAACATATACAACTGTAATATCACATATCCGAACAACAATAACATATCCCTTGAAACTAGTACTTCTAACCAAAACAGGTGCTCTAGGCCCACCAATCTGATATCCATAACAAGTTCCAAAACATTACTAATACTCATGTATTACAGATACAAAATAGAAATATAATATGAAAAGAACAACTATGATACCACTTTGTAATGTACCGACCAAGATTCCACTAAAATGGTGCTATAATCCAGTTCATTAAAGGTCCTCAAGTGTACCTACCAATATACAAGAGACTACTAACTAGTGGTGAAGGCCTAGGGTGTGATAGTAGGGAGACTATGCCCTCAAATCAGAGTAAGAAAATTTTGGAATAACATATGTATCATAAACATAATTAAATAAACATTGGAGGAAGTAAAAATGATTTAATAATAAATGAAATATCAAAAAAGAAAAAACAACCATATTATACAAACAACATTGGTCTTTCACTAACCTGACCATATATATAGGAGTACATGACAAAAACTAAAATAAAAGTACATGGTTCCAAAACTAACTCTGAGCTAGACCACATGCCTAGTCTCCCAACACTATTAAGCTATATCAAATTGATTATAACAATCTACATGAGTGTCTCTACTTGATCAAATAACACTAGGCCTCAACTATATCCATCATGCATCTATTCTGAACCTAAAATGTAGGAATAAGGTTTTCACGCACACCATGGTTCTTGTAAAAGGGTGAAAAATAATCTCAGTAAGCCACCCAATGATGTTCTTATCATATAAATCCATAAGCATGTGCTCATACAATATATTAATCATATATGAGACACAAATAAATAGATAAATTAATCAAAAGATGTGAAACCATAGTTGATCTCTATGTCTGTAATCCCAGTCAAGTGGGAAATGTTCTTGTCATGTTTATTTATATTTATATGAATACATATATATAATCTTATTCATATACCTATATACATAAATATGAATATAAATGAGTAAGATGAAATAAATCACATAAATAAATAGTAGCTGGTCATTAGTGTCATAATGCCAATAACCTAGATATCCCATGCCAATGGCATTGGGATGGATGTCATACCAATCAATCCATGTTTCATTTAGTTTATCTCAGGGTCCAGAAGCCAAATTAACAATACCTTTTTCTTCCAGCACTAAAAATTCCTTTGAGAATGCTACGTCACCATAGGGGTATACTTATGCTAACTATGGGTTCACCGCACTCACCTCCAATCATGGTAATGAATTATTCTCGGGATTATATATTGACATATTATAAATATGGCATAAATTTAGTTTCCATACCATTCTCTCCAGGTAAATTAATTCCAATGTCTGATCCCTAGTTCCCATTACATAGTCATTTATGACATCGAGACTCTAATAATCCATAAGGGTCTGACCCTTAAGCGATATTCAATGAGATCTCACTAGTGGGACATCTTTCCCACCACTCAAGGTCTCTAATCAGAGAGACTGTAATCATACTTATCATCTAAGTGAGTTTTATTATCCATGGGTACCCAATGATGTGAAACACCATGTCCAAATCCGTTGTCAGGTAGTCGGTCAGGGAGAGCGTAATCATTCCTAGGACTCGAGGGAGCGTAATCATCTACAAGTATAATCAGGTCAAGGATAGAATAATCATTCTCATCACATGTAAATAAAAGGAGAGAGGAATCATCATGATCAATAGAGATATAATAATGATCCATGATTATCATTACTAGAGATGGAATACCCATATATCTTAACCGAAAGCTCAAAATTCAGATCATAGGAAGCACCTTTGGAGATCCGAAAAATACAATATTCAAATATACAAGCTCAATAGTTAGATCCCTGGTAGTACCTATGAGTATGTTAGTAAATATAATAAATAACATGGAATGAATCTAGATCCCAAAACATATGTCTGGGTATCCCAATGATAAAAAAGGCACATTGCATCAGGCTCATCAACCACTAACTAGGAAGCTCCTCTAGTATCCATCCCTGCATCAGTAGTAAACATGTGAATGTATTAATAATAGAGTGAGGGTGGAAAATGAAAAAAACCACCCCTACCTCCATAGCCTCACATGCTTACAAGTTTAGTGTGGGTTTTAATGGGTCACCCACAACCATATCTATTCAAAACCAATGTATTATCTTATCATTACTCAAATATTGGGGAACCAATTAGTTCCCTCAAGTCATAACACAAGAGAAGCATCCTACTCAGGATCCTTAGGTCAATGCATAAGAGAAATAATCCTACTCAGGAACCTCAAATAAAATCGTAAAAGGAAGATTCCTACCTGGGATCCTCAATGATATGTAAATAGATGCATCCTACATGGGATCCTTATAATGGTATATAAGAATGGGAATTATATAGGGGATCCAAAAAAGGAGTGTATGAATCAGAGGCATCTTAAATTCGATCCTCAGAATGGTATATAGGTGAAGGGATCCTAGGAGGGATCCCCTAGATCAGTATGTATGCAAGGAATCCAATATTTGACCCTTGGTAATAAAAATAAAATAGAGGCATCCTACATGGGAACCTCTAGTTCATAATTTAAGAAGGGGAATCCTATATAGGATCCTTGGAAACAACTAATCTCACGACCTCTTAGGCCCAAGGGGCACATCTTGTATGGGAGACATGCTAAAAGGAAAATATACACAAGCATTGGTCATGAGAGTTGGATCATGGACCATATCAAATCAAAGTCTCACTCTCAAGAGACAATTGAACTTGATTACTAGAGGTAAAACATCTCCATTTAATAATTTACTAAAACACCTCCTTGTAGTTCTCAAAACAACTCAAGGGTTTTACCATTGTGATCTATATGAAAGGATGCCCATAAAGAACTAATATTGTGTCTAATTATGAGTCTTGGGTGTGAAGATATGAAAAACCCAAAAAGATTATCAAAGGGGTAATACACAACATTTATACCAAGTACATAGTGTGTTCTCTAAAATTCCTACCTGGGCGTGTACCACAATTAGACTAGGCATGTAAAATCCCATGTACACGGTCTGTTCATCATGTATACAATTTGTTCATCTCTATTAATGGAATGTAACCTACATGGGGTACCTTCCAATGAACATCACAAGGCCTGGCCATGTATATATCTTGGATGGGTACCTTTACACAATGTTCCACCCACATAGGGTAGTACCATATAATCTACATGGCCTTGTGACACTACAAGTGATGTCTGGTCAGGTTTCCAACTACATGGATGAGTCCCAATACACATCACACATACCATATACATGACTTGTAATTATAAAATATCATCTTCCACAAACTGGAAGAACACATAGCATATGTTCTTGAACTATAAACCATGTGGTTGATAATTTCGAACGGGAAACTCCTCAAATCACCTGAAAACCTCATTTTCCAAAAAAAATTGATTGACCCACATACAGTCCTAACAAATAATGATATGGGATTAAAACATTACAAGTATAAATATATTCTGATTTATTTAAAAACATAAAAATCGAAAACCATAGGCATAATCTGCCGAAGCATCACACATTTCCACGTTCCACGACCACCACAAGATGATCCAATGCATTCCGAGCATTGTGATGGTACATTTATTCCCCTGTCACAATTTATTTATCTATCTATATCTCTCAACATTTCTCTCTCTCATTCATGTGATGATGGAGGCACAAAAGGGGCATACATTAGAATCTAGGGAAGAAGGAAGAAAAGAGAAGGAGAAAATAAAGGGATGACAAAGAAAAGGGGGGCCCGACCCTACCCCAATGCTCGACATGAGTTTATGCCCAACATAGTCAAAACAATTGATTTTGGACAGAGATACAATATAAATACAGAGATTGTTTCATAAGATATGTCCAAAATAACTTGGGTATGTAAATTAATATTTAACTAAATAAAAATTAAATATTAATTATTCTGCAAAAATTTGAACATATTAAAATTCCAAAAAACATTTATCCAATGGGGAAAACATATTTTTAGACCAAAAAAGTTGTCAAAAACTATATGAGATCAAAATATATAGTAAAATTACCATTTTACACCTTACCAGCATATGCTAACAAAAATTCAAACTTATTCTCAAAATCATATCCGAAAAAATATGAGACCTCACAAAATATATTAAAATTCCAAGAAAACCCTACTAGAAGAATAAAATGTAATTTAAAACTTATAAAAATAATATTAACCCAAAATAAATATATAACATGAATTATAATGGATTTTCAAAGAAACACCTACATTAAATTGACGACGAGTGAGATGAAATGGTCAGAAATGCATCATATTCATTGGAAGATTTCCACACATGATAGAAGGAGATCAAAGAGACCCATCACACAAAATAAAAAATAAATAATTGTAGAAATAATGTCAAAACCCTTGTCATAGAGAATGAATGAACAAATAGGGTGACATGGAGATAGAAATCCAGGGGAAAGAGGGTAACAAAGCTGGAGAAACTATTAGTTAGAGAGATTTCACAAAAAATAAATGTAAAGAAAGAAGAATGAAAGTAGGGGAGGGGTGAAGTATCATGAATGGACCTCAACTAGGGGTATTGGGGTGTGTCTTGTGGAAGAGGATATGGTGAGGTGAGTGTTTGTTTTACTTTTATTTCATTAAGGGTAAAATGAGAAAAAAAATTAAAAATACACTTTTTTGAATCCTGCATGCTTTCCCCACATAGTTTACCAAGCCATACAGAAGCCATGCTACCCACAATGGACCCAAAAAACCCATAGATCAATTTTTCCCCAAGGAACCCACATGGTTCAGCTAACCCTACACTAACCATATCCAATGACGTTGTCCCCCTAATAGGCCCCACACAAGGTTACCACACAATTACTCCTAACCAATAACAGTACAAGGATTTCCAAAAAATTCAAACCATAAGTCCTAGTAATTCAAAAGAATTATATTAAAAAATTTAAATTAAAATAATATCAAATAAAATATTACAATGATATTTGGGTGTCACAATTTTAGTGTCTGGAGACCTTTGTGAAGTTCACTAATCAAATAAAATTATTTTTCACACTATACTAATCAAAATGATGATGGGTGATTCTTCAAGAAGAAGTTGTTATTCCCCATACTAAACTGGTCCATACTATGTTGTGAACTTATAATGATAAAATCTATAGCTAGATGAGAAAACATTTTCTTGATGGTGAGTATGATTTGTTCTGATCTAGATTTTGTAATAAAAAATTCTTTTCTAATTTTTTAATATATATCTTTTAAAAAAATTGTATAACATATTTTCATAAATTTTTTTCTTAGTATTGATTTATTTAAAATTTTTATAAAGTTGATAGTTAGTTCTTATATTATAAAAATGTTATAAAACATTAATTTTAGTTGATAAATTTACTATGTGTTTTGAACAAAATGATAATTATATTTTAAGTCCATACATTTATTAATTATATTTAATAATATTACAATTAATAATAACAATTAGTTTCATATAATAAATATATTTTATTATAGATTTAAAAATACTATCTTTTCATACCTTACATTAGCTCTTTAAAAATATTCAACAACTTTTACTACAACCTTATTACTTTTTTCTATTAAAGTTCTAATAAAAGTAAATGTAAATAAAAATTAATTTCATTTTATAATAGTGAAAATAATATTGGCTATTTAATAATAGTAACCCATTTAGGGTACTACATACATATCAAATTATCTATAGTAGAATATTATCATAATAAAAATAGTTTTTGATGACATTTTAATATTAACATGAAAAATGTTTTTTTTGATATAAAATTCAAACATAAGATAAATTTTCAATATCTTGTTGGTGTGGCTATCGTATGAATGCATCTATGCTTAGAAATTTATAATCCTTTTCTATTTTAATACTTGGTTGTATAATGTTAGTTTGGTTTTGTCAACAAGGAATGTTTTTATAGAGTGAAAGTATGTGTGAAATTAACTATCAAATGATGATATTATGAATGTAATTTTATAAAGAATATGAGAATTGAAAATTTTGATAGCTTATAAATATGATGATATAAATAACTATAATGGATTTATATTTTAATCAATATTTTATTTCTCTAAGTATTATAACAATGTTTTTATTACCATAACATAATTACCATTTATATATTTTTAAAAGAGAAAAAAGGTGTTTATTCCCACTTTACTAAAGATTTACAACAACCTAAACATGGTTTATTAGTATTTCTTTGGACCTACTATTTTGAATTAATAAAACTTTTACTAATATAGAATGTATTTGAAACAAATTTCTATATGAAATTTGGACAACATATATCTTAAATACAATATTGTAAAAATCAATTAAATAATGAATATATATTATTCATCAACTATTTTATTATAAAATAATTCAGTTTCATCCTTATCTTCATATCAAATGGATTATTCATCCATTGATTAAACTATGCGGCATGAAATAAAAGAATAATTAGAAAAAATATCCTCAATATCCATGTATTGATTTTTTAATGATGAATCCTATATTCCTTGAAATTTTCTTACCCCATGGTTGAATATTTTTCTTAAATTTAATGGTTTTCAACATAATTTATAATTATCAACCTTATAATGATCAATTGAAGGTGTGTTAATTTTTTTTGTCATGATTGGATGCCAAAGAGGAATATCCCCATGTCAAGTTACATAACTCTAGTCAGAACACATCTACAAATTAAAACTAAACCATCTACTATGTGGTAAAAATAGAAAAGTAAGAGGCCAATTTGGAATAATAGAGTGTCATTTAGGAAAACCCATAACATGATTCCCATATAACAAATAATCACCAAATCTCTATTTTCAAAATTCAACTTTACCACATGCTATTTTGAGATAACCTCTATGACACTTTATACACTTATATTTTTTTTTCATGTATCAAAATGTAAAAAAATTTCTATAACATGTCGTATATAATTACATTTAACATTTTTATACATTAAATACTGCTAATAAAAAAATTAATCTAAAAACACACACATTAATTCCGAAAACAATTTAATTAGTACTAAATAATTAATAACCAATATATGTGTATCAAATATCATAAAACATAAATAGTTTCACTCTAAAAAAACATAAATAAATACAAAATAAAACCCTTGGTAAATTAATTAAAAAAACTACATGATGAATAATTATTGATCCCATCACAAATAAATATCCAACCAAATGTAAAATTAAATATTCAAAAACAATCATACAATTTTCTTCTTTGCAAAAATAAATACCTTTACTCATATATCATTACAAACCACCTTAACATTTTAGTCAGCACTCAATAGTGAACTTTTTTTTGATTTTATACTCAATTCATAAGAAAAAAATTCTAATAATTTGTTTAAAATTAATTTTATATCTCAATTATTTCATTTAAAATTATAAAAAAATTATTTTGAAGAGATATTTTGTGGGAAAATTTGTTTCCCTCCTAAAATTCAGAAAAAATAACATCAAACTATAAAAGAAATCACAATTACATTCTATAGATTTTTAATATTACTGGAATCATTCACCATATATAAAATCCATTGAATTAGGGTTACCTTTTTATCTAATTAATCCATGAAAATAACCTCAAATTTGTAGGAAATATTATCACATGTTTAAATATACTCATCCAAATTGATCTTCCATTCATTGGAGGATTATGTTAAAATATGGTCTTTTCTTTTATGAAAAAGTCTTATACATTATTGATAAAAAAAATACCTTGAAAAATCTATTAGAATACTCATACAAATCCTTGATATGGAGAACCTCCTACAACATCCCTTCAATATAGTAAAGAATGATCTCCAAGTACCTTTCTTTATCTACTTCATCCATGACTACCTCATTATTCATATCATCAGCAAGCTATGATTCCTAAGACACTAATGGATACTTCTGGTTAACCTTATGTTTTTATATTTTAAAATTGATATTAGTCTCCACCAAATCCAAGGATCCTTCTTGATCATGGTTTGGTATTTCATTATTTTCACCAAACTTCTATCGTTCTTTATAATCATTATATATTGACATTTGAGTTTTAATGTGATATGTAATTCTCTTCTTTTTATCTTCGAAATTCTCAATGATTTTTTAATCTGACAACTTTCTTGTCCTGGAATTCTTGGAAGAACTTATCATAATGGGTTTTAGTTGTTGAGAGTAGTCTTTATAGCCTTTAGATTTATTCCATTTATAAAAAAATTCATTTAACTAGGGTACTATAATCTCTTCTTCCCCTCCTTCCTCCACTGGATATGATATAGTCTAACTTGTATTCCATCTTCATTTTCCATTGAGGAATGACTGGAGATATGATCCCCAAAGATGGACTCAGTGGAGCCCTAAACAGTAAAATTTTTCTCCTCTTGTTGAAGGATTTTTCTATTTACCTCAGACCAAACCGTGTCTTTTAATTTCAATGTCACCACAATACATTCTCAGTTCTCATGATCTGATTAATTTTTTTCCATAAATTCAAAACAATTTCTAAAATTTAGAATCAGTGAAGTTTTCGTGGGACTCAAGATTGTTCCAAAAATTTACCGATACCTCCTTCCTTGAATTAGAGGTATTATTAATTGATGTATCAGGGAGAATATGATCCCTAAATAATTTTTTAAGAGAGACTATGAGAAAACCATGACAGTACCAAATGATAAACAATATCCTTTCACTAGAACTATTTGTATTTCCTACACCTCAACTATGGAACTGTGGGATGACAAAATTTCATTATAATATTGTTTTTAGGAGAGACTAGTTCCAATGTTCCAACAACCCTTGAATCACTTAGAGCTGGTTTCACTTTATTCTGTCAGAATTTGACCTTAGAAATTTAACTTCATTAACCACCAATGTTTTTGGGGGTGACTGCCCCATACTTATGCAACCTATTCCAAATTTTAGAGGAGTGGACCACATTGACAAATCATAGGATTGGGTATGTAAAATTATTCTATTAACAACATTTTATTTTGTTAATAGGGTGATTAAAAAACCATTTCCTTATCTGATTCCTCATAAGATTCTGAATCCTGTTTACTTAATTAATAATAATCCAAATAATCATTCAATTTCATAGTATGATGACATATATAAGAATCATGAACTATAAGAATACAAAATGAAAAAAATTCAACCTATGATTCAAATAAATATAATTTATTATGTCAGTACTCCCCTTCAATATAGTGAAAAATAAATCAGCTTGTTATTTAGAGGCATAAATTTTATAAAAAATATAGGGGGATATGGGATGAAAAAGTGTGTGAGACCGATTATCAATACATAGGAAGTGTCCTAATAAATTACCAATCATTGTTCTAAATTACAAATTTTTAAAAGTGGTAATTTTGGTAGGATGGTCATTATATCTATAGATGGGTGGCATCAATTCAGGTAGAAATTGATGGACCATCAAATTAGGGAGATGTGGAAATGATAAAGACTTATAGAGAATTATAATTGGCTACAACTAAAGAGACCCAGGTTTAACATACATGGATATTACATCATTTTATATAAATATTCAACACATTACAAAAGTACATCCCTAAGGACCATAATATTTAAGTATCTTTGGAATCTTGGATTAGATTCTACTAATTTAGTGAAGGATCTTAAACATCTATTGTAAAGATATTCCCCTATATTACGCTTACCTAAAAAACCTTCATTATAACCTAGGGAAAGGAAACATTAGAAATGGGTGAGCACAAATGATCATTAAAGGTAAACAAAGGATATATGTAAGAATAATCATGAACATAAGGGTATTAAAACATGAACATAGCATCAGAATATCACACCCAATATATAAAAGAACTTACACGTGATTCATAACATAAATTTTGGTAGTTCATAAGAAATGAATCATGAGAGAATCAATATAATAATCCATGAAATCATAACATAAGAATATGACATGGAATTGTGAAATACATATATAAAAATAATATTATTCCCTATAATTCAAGGAACTTTTCCCAAACTTATTAGGGGACTACACCTACTAGATGAGACAGACCACTATCCCAATCACAGTCCTTTCTTTATAAGGGATCGAGTTTTCCCATCTCCTCATAGCGGATCAGGTTTCCCCTTCTTCCCATAGTGGATTGGGGTTCCCTTTCTTCCCATAGTGGATAAGGTTTTCCATTATTCCCATAGTCGATCGTGTTTCCCCTTCCCACCACAGTTGATCAAGCCCATCAACTTGTTTCCCATTATTATCTGATAAGATATACATCTTTTCCAGATTCATTTTAGGGAGAAATTAGTCTCACCTATCACATAATAAATCATACATACGTGTTCCATATGATCATAAAACATTCATTATATCATTATAACGACCCATACTTTACATAAATTATTAATACTTCAAAATTGAAGCATACTTATTACAACATATAACAAAACCACGAAAGGACTGTATAGGTATAGTGTCTTTAGAAACTGGGAAACATAAACAACTGGTTCATAAAGCGTCTACACTGTCTCCCATTTATTTCATCATATCTATAGTCCCTTTTGGCATATATTACTTAATAACCTTCTTTCGGGCCTGGGGAAAGAAAACATACAAAAGGGTGATCTCAAATGCTCATTATGGGTAAACAAAAGAAATATCAATCACATCGTCTACATAAGCACATAACTTTTGGAAATCTTAACCTGCAAAAGAGATCATAATTTCATAACATGGGATAAATCAGGGCAGTGAAATGTAATCACAATAATCATAAATTTAAACATGAAACATTGTGGCATACACACATAATCATAGAGAATCATTTCTTGTTAGTCAAGACTCTTTGCCAAGACTATCTTAGTGGACAAAGTCCCTTTCTGAACCGAGTCACCCTCATTTCAGTCTTGTTTCACTGAACTGGTATAACCAACCGTTCCAGCCATGTCTATCTCATGAGATATAAAATATTTACCCAATGCACTGGAGGGAGATATAGGTCCCACCCATCTGATAATGATACCATTCTTATGTGTTCCACAAAATCATAAATCATAAATAATTGCATAACCCATGTAATACAAATGGGAATCTTAAACATTATGACATCATGAAACCATTCATATAAGATAAAAGAATTCATAAAAATAATTCCATCACAACAAAATCAAATAAATGTAATAATAGGGATAAAAACAGAACCCTTTATTGTTTTAGATGGAAAATAATTTTGATAAAACACTTGAACTCCATTCTTGAGGAAAATATCCTTTCTTCTTCAAAAAAACATTTTTCCTTTCTTAACATGTCATACAATTTTAAACTAAAATAAGTTGATTAGAAATAAAATTTAAAACTTGTAAATGAGGCTTCTTGAGAATAATGTTTTAAAAAGCCATTCATGCCATATATGTTAAAAAACATTCTTCTCGTACTTTTTTCGGAAAAGTCAAAAAGTACCTCGTACGAAAAACAACAAAAGATTCCTTTCATATCTTTTACTAAAAACTCACCGAAGTGTAAAATTGGATATAAAATATTGTAGAAGGATATAAACTATTGTATAAGGATATAAATATTACATATTGAGGATAAATGGATGTGGATGATAAAATACACCCCAGGAAATACCTAAGTATAAACAATCTCGGATAAAAATGAGATTGTGATATTTTCCCTTACCTTAGGTCCGTTTTGCTTCGTAAGTGTCCGAACCTCCAGTATAATGATTTAAATAATGTTATTGACTTATTAAAGAATCATAATTATTTTTATGATATCATATATGGTCATATTCTTAGCTTCTTAGTAGTAATATTTCATTGCTACTTGTTATTCGGGTGATTATAACTTTTTTTTCTTATGCGTGTCTTGTCGAATAAATTCTTATTTTTCTCTTTAGGTGAAAGATACCTTATTTACAGAATGGTATTAGTGTATTATATATCATATTATTTCATTCAATTCATATATATAATCATTATGAAATGAAGATCATGTAGAACGAGTCGCATCACATCGTGGAGACGGTATTCCGTACGTACGCACGAGTGATGATATCGTTCCTATGATCGTGGAATTGTATTGGAGTGTATGTATACTATTTCAGAATCATTATTACTTTATAATAGTCATATATAGTCATTATTTACACCATTATACCCATCCAAGTAAGGTGGTTGTGGAAAATAGATTACACCACGGCGTGGAGACGGCATTCCGTACGTATGCACGCGCGGTGATTTCTTTTTCCGTAGGATTGATAGATGGTGAAATAGGGTTGTTTCATACGTATAATAACATATCATTATATGAGTGATACTTATGTTATTACTTCATAGTGAAACAACTAATGAATAAGAAGTGGAAGAAGAAATAAAGATGAAAGAATCCGTAACAGACATTACCTCTTCTTTGAAGTGCTTCTTTGAGACCTTCTTTTAGGGCACTAAAATTGGTCTTTGAAGAAGACCAGGATCTCTAGGATGTCTCTAGGGAAGTGGAGAGGAGTAATTGGCAGGGGTTGTCCGAGCTTTAAGGCTCAAAGTGGTGTGAGGAAGAGGGGGAGGAGATGCCCTTTTATAAGGGAGGAGAGGGGCACCTTTGGGAAAACTAAACATATTACTTTATTATAAAGTCAAGTTCGGTTTTAAATAGATCCAAATTGATATATTAAGAATCTAAGGCAGGGATGGGTCGAAAGCTTCTCATCTAATAGAATTTAGACAAGTTTAGGTTCCTATTTTAACCTTATCATTTAGATTTAACATTAAGTTAAATAATTTTACTTTTACTGTGTGTTCTTGTGTTCTTATACTATAAGGTTAATAAACTTACTATAAGCAGCCAAACGAACCCCAAGTTGTTTATTATTAATATATATATCCTTATATAAGTAATTAGGCCGGACCTTAGTTTTTTAGGAATAAACTAACAATTACTAATATAATATTTGTTTTAAAAACTATTTTATGTCAATTTTGACACTATTTAGTAATTGATTTTTCTGAAAATCATAACAGAAAGATTAGTTAGAAAAAAGGTAATTAAATCAATACTAACATGTCATATTAACCTATAAAATTAGTTGAATTCATAAAAATTATCAAATTACATTTATTTTGGTGTTTATAACATTAATTATGTCAATATTTCATTAATAAGATAATTACTGCATCATCTTTGCGTCATAAACAAATGAAATTATTTAATGTCTAAAAATTACAAATAAAATACCATTATGTAGGAAATCGTTTTATCTTTCTAATGAATATTTATAGTCGAATTTATCTTGTGTATAACCCCATATTAAAAATTATTTACTTATTAAACATTGATTTTAACTATTTTAACCCATCTTTAAATAAATTAATAATAAATGTCCTAATCTAATCCAAGTGGGCCTAAATGGTCATATTTTATTCCTAAGTCTGTTTTTGGTCGAATTACACTTGTCCAATAGAATTAGGACATGTGTTAGGGTAATAATAATATCATCTTTACCCTTAATTACCCTATTTACTTTTAACCGTGGTAAAAAAAGTAAAAAGTTACTATTCACCAAAAAATTATTTTCATCTCATTGAACCACATTTTACTTATTGACATCAACCGTGTTTCTCGGATTTTTGAAATTCCACTCACAGAAGCGGTAAAATTAAGATTTATGAAAAATTCAGTTTTTTAACTACCACTTAGTGGTTTCACTATTCATCAAAAATTGAAAGTTTTCAGAAAAATACCAAAATTTCACCCTAGGCTGATTTCGATATTCCGAATCCAAAAATGAAGTCAATTTTGAAAAATAAAATTTATAAAATTTCAAAAAGTTGTTATTACTATTCATAACGGCTAGTTTTAATAATATTTTAATAGCATATCATTGTTTAGTGAAACTCGGTATTGCGTACGACGCAAGCTATCGAGGAAGGTCGTGATTTCGTGTAAAGAAAGCCAAGAAAGTGTTGTGTAGAAAAATATTCCTTTGATGATTTATATAACATAAAAGTCTCGGGTGTTACATTCTACCCCCCTTAAAATGAATTTCTCCCTCGAAATTCGTCACTTTGTAACAAACAGATGAGGATACCTCTCCCTCATCATATCCTCAAGCTCCCATGTAGCTTCTTATAATTGGTGGTTCCTCCATAAAACTTTCACCAATCGAGTTGTCTTGTTTCGTAGGACTTTTTCACTATGATCCAAAATCTCTATCGGTTGTTCTTCATAAGAAAGATCTTGCTCCAGCGGTACAACTTCTGAGCTAAGTACATGTGAAGGATCAGGTATGTACTTTCTCAGGAGAGATACATGGAACACATCGTGAACTTGAGAGAGATTCGGTGGAAGCGCCAATCGGTAAGCTACCTTCCCAACACGATCCAATATTTCGAAAAGACCGATATATCTAGGGCTCAACTTCCCCTTCTTTCCAAATCTCATAACCCTCTTCCAGGGAGATATTCGTAAGAACACTTTATCACCCACTTCAAACTCTAGGTCTTTTCTTCGGTTGTCGGCATAACTTTTTTGTCGACTCTGAGCTGCTCTTATGTGTTGTTGAATATATCTGACCTTTTCTGCCATTTCATCAACGAGATCAGGTCCTAATAGCTTTTTTCCCCAACTTCATCCCAGCAAGTTGGAGTCTTGCATTTCTTTCCATAGAGAGCTTCATAAAGAGCCATATGAATACTGGAGTGAAAGCTATTATTATAAGAAATTTCCACCAAAGGTAGGTGTTGATCCCAACCACCTTTGAAATCTATAGAGCAAGCTCTCAACATATCTTCTAGGGTTTGAATTGTTCTCTCAGACTGACCGTCTGTCTGAGGATGATAAGCAGTGCTTAAACTCAACTCTTTATCCAGAGTATGCTGAAGACTTTGCCAAAACTTCGAGGTAAATATCGGATCTCGATCAGATATAATAGAAAGTGGTACTCCATGGAATCTTACCACTTCTTTTACATATATCCTGGCAAGCTGATCCAGAGAGAAATCATCTCTAATAGCAATGAAGTGTGCAGACTTTGTAAGATCATCAACTATGAATCAGATAGCATTATTGCCTTTGGATGTTTTAGGAAGTCCTATGACAAAGTCCATAGTGATGTTTTCCCATTTCCATTCAGGTATGGGTAATGGTTGTAACATCCCCTTAGACTTCTGTCTCTCAGATTTAACTTGTTGACAAACCAAGCATCAAGAGACATATTCAACAACATCTCTTTTCATGCCATCCCACCAGAAGTACTCTTTCAGGTCCATATACATCTTCGTGCTTCTAGGATGAATAGAGAATGATGAACTATGAGCCTCATACAGCAACTCCTTCTTTAATTCCAGGATGGGAGGAACACAAACTCGATTCTGGAAATTTATTATCCCATCACAATCAAGGTTGAATTCATGAACATTTCTCACCTTCTTTTGTAACTCGACATCTTCTTTCTGTGCCTCTTTAATCTTCACATGTATAGATGGTTGAACATTAATTTGATAAAGATAAGATTTTTCCCCTTCCATTATAATTCCAAGATCCATCCTTTGTAAATCCATAAATATTGGATCTTTTGTGATCCTCATCATGGATAAACTGGCATGGTCTTGTCGACTTAATGCATCTGCCACCTTGTTTGATTTCCTAGGGTGGTAATGTATTGAGCAGTCATAATCCTTAATCAGCTCCAACCATCTTCTTTGGCGCATACTCAGCTCCTTTTGTGTGAAAATATACATTAAACTTTTATGATCAGTATAAATATCACACCTTTCACAATAAAGATAATGCCTCCAAATCTTTAATGCAAAGATTACCGCATCTAACTCCAAATCATGTGTTGGGTAATTTTGCTCATGGATTTTCAACTTTCGTGAGGCATAAGCTATCACCATATCATTTTTCATAAGAACACACCCCAATCCCTTCTTGGATGCATCAATATAGATCACAAACCTTTCTCCACTAAAAGGAAGTGTGAGCACATGTGCACTGGATATCCTTCTGTTCAACTCCTTGAAATTCTCTTCACATTCTTCCGTCCAGACAAACCTAACTCCTTTCCAAGTCAACTTGGTGAGTGGATTAAATAATCGTGAAAAATCATTCACAAAACGTCGATAATATCCAGCCAAACCAAGGAAACTTCGGATTTCAGTTACTGTTGTTGGTCTCGACCATCTTTCGATAACCTCTGTTTTTGCTGGATCCACAGATATCCCCTCTTTTGAGATTATGTGACCCAAAAATGCAACTTTTTGAAGCCAAAATTCACACTTGGTAAATTTGGCATAAAGATTCTCCTTTCTCAGGGTCTTCAATATAATTCTTAAGTGATCTTCATGTTCTTCCTTGCTCTTTGAATAGACAAGAATATCATCAATAAAGACTACCCCAAATTGATCGAGATGGTCTCTAAAGACTCTATTCATCAGATCCATGAAGATAGGAGGGGCATTAGTAAGACCAAATGGAATCACTATAAATTCATAGTGTCCATACCTTGTACAGAAAGCTGTCTTTGGTATATCCTCCCTTTTGACCCTTAATTGATGATACCCTGAACAAAGATCAATCTTGGAAAAGTATTGAGCTCTGCGTAGTTGGTCAAATAGGTCATCAATGCGCGGGAGAGGATATTTGTTCTTGATAGTGATCTTGTTAAGTTCTCGATAATCAATGCAGAGTCTCATTGATCCATCTTTCTTCTTAACAAATAGAACAGGTGCTCCCCAAGGTGACGCACTAGGGTGTATGAATCCCTTATCAAGATTCTCTTGGAGTTGCTTCTTCAATTCCTGCAACTCAATTGGGTCAATTCTATAAGGTGTCTTTGAAATAGGCAAAGCACCCGGTATGAGTTCTGTTGAAAACTCAACTTCACGATTCGGTGGAAGACCCGGTAATTCTTCCGGAAAGACATCATCAAACTCCCGTACAATGGGAATATTCTTAATCGTGAGTTTCTCACCAACCATTTGAGATAAATAACCTTCATTTAGTGGAATCAATACCCATAAAATGGAAGAAATTTCCACTGGAAGGTTATGTTCATCCTTGCATTGATAGACGATCATAGATTGATCTGGAATATGAAATGTGACTTCCCTTCTTTGGAAATTGATATGAGCTCCATATAAAGAAATCCAATCCATGCCAAGAATCACATCAAATTCCACTATAGGAAGGATTACAAGATTTTCAGGAAGAACTTTGCCACAAACTTCGATCGGAGAAGAATTATAAACTTTTGATGCGACTGTTGTGCCATTAGGTGTTGTCATAGCTAACTAAACATCTAATTGTTGAGGTAATAAAGTGATACCCTTAGAAAATTCATCAGAAATAAAAGAGTGGGTGGATCTAGAATCAAATAAAACATTTTATACTTTAGAGTGGATGGTAAGTGTACCTTTCACCACATCGTTATCGTACTCCACATCGCTGATAGAAATTGCATGTGACATTCCATTTTCATTAGCCATAAGATTTTGTTGACGTCGACCATCATCATCAACCCTTGGATTAGGTCATTTATTGGCATAATGACCCATCTCTTTGCACTTGAAGCATTGAAGTGTAGTAGGTTCATTCTGTGTATCCCTTCCGTTGTTTGCATCATTAGACATCTTCTTCCCATCATCGCGGCATTCAAATGCCCGATGACATTCCTTTCCATATTTGAAACATTTAATTGTCCCTTTAAGACAACTACCTCCATGTTTCTTTCCACACTTTGAGCATAAGGGAAAGCTCATCTTCTTTTCAGTGTGCTCTTTAGATTTTCCTTTGAATTCCATTTTCCTCTTCTTTTCAAACCCATATGACTGATGGGTTACTCCAATGTCCATATCAACTTTGAGAGCACATCGAACTATTTCCTCGTAGCTATTGAAGTCCCTTATGGCTAACGCCCTTCGACGATTTGGTCTAAGAAACTAAAGAATCGATCGATCTTACTCTCAGGTTGGATAATAATACCAGAAGCGTACCTTGCAAGTCTTGTAAAATTTGTTTCATAGGTACCAACAGATTCATCTTCCTTTTGCTTCAGTTCAAGAAACTCTTTCTCCATCTTTGTTCGGAGAATACGAGGGAAGTACTTATTGAAAAATAAGTTCTTGAACTCATCCCATTCCATGGACTCAATTTCATCCCTTTGCCTCGTATTATTAATAAGATTCCACCATTGATCAACATCTCCTTCCAAATGATACACTGCTAGGAGGACTTTATCATGTTCAGAACATTGAAGAACTGAAAATATCTTTTCAGTAGTACTAATCCATTGTTCAGCAACTAATGGGTCAGTAGACCCACTGAAAGAAGGTGGACGCTGCCTCATGTAGGATTCAACAGTATGTTGCTCCTTCCTTTGCTCATTTGGAAGTCCTACATGATTCATAGCTTGAGAAAGTTGTGTGAGCATGGCTACAAGATTTTGCATTCCAGCTCCCATAACGTTTGGTTGCTCAGGGGGACAATCATTGCACTGCCCGTCGCATTCCGTATTAACACGGTTCCTTCGGGTTCCATCCATTGACTAAAACCCAGAAGAATATTGTGAGAAACACTAATTATAATATGAAAAACACATAATCAAGAATAAAATTTCACACTTATGGTCTTATCCTAGGTTATTCATGGCCATTTCTAAAACACTAAGATTGTGTTCTATGGTTAGACTTATTCTTAGGGTTCTTACTAAGGCCTTCACATCCTAGTTTCCAAAGGTTGACTATACCTTTCCTCTGATACCAACTATAATGACCCATACATTACATACATTGTTAATACTTCAAAATTGAAGCATACTTATTACAAAATATAATAAAACCACAAAAGGACCGTATAAGTATAGTGTCTTTAGAAACTGGGAATCATAAACAACTGGTTCATAAAGCGTCTACACTGTCTCCCCTTTATTTCATCATATCTATAGTCCCTTTTGGCATATCTTACTTAATAACCTTCTTCCTGACCTAGGGAACGAAAACATACAAAAGGGTGAGCTCAAATGCTCAGTAAGGGTAAACAAAAGAAATATCAATCACATCGTATACATAATCACATATCTTTTTGAAATCTTAACCTGCAAAAGAGATCATAATTTCATAACATGGGATAAATCATGGCAGTGAAATGTAATCACAATAATCATAACATAAAACATGAAATGTTGTGGGATACACACATAATCATAGAGAATCATTTCTTGTTAGTCAAGACTCATTTCCAAGACTATCTTAGTGGAAAAAGTCCCTTTCTGAACCGAGTCACCCTCGTTTCAGTCTTGTTTCACTGAACCGGTATAACCTACCATTCCGGCCATGTCTATCTCATGAGATATAAAATCTTTACCCAATGCATTGGAGGGAGATATAGGTCCCACCCATATCATAATGATACCATTCTTATGTGTGCCATGAAATCATAAATCATACATCATTGCATAACCCATGTAATACAAATGGGAATCTTAAACATCATGACATCGTGAAACCATTCATATAAGATAAAAGAATTCATAAAAATAATTCCATCACAACATAATCAAATCAATGTAATAATAGGGATAAAAACAGAACCCTTTATTGTCTTAGATGGAAAATAATTTTGATAAAACACTTGAACTCCATTCTTGAGGAAAATATCCTTTTTTCTTCAAAAAAACATTTTTCCTTTCTTAACATGTCATAAAATTTTAAACTAAAAGAATTTGATTAAAAATAAAATATAAAACTTGTAAAGGAGGCTTCTTGGAAATAATGTTTTCAAAATCCATTCATGCCGTATAAGTTAAAAATAACATTCTTCTCGTACTTTTGTCGGAAAAGTCAAAAAGTACCTCGTACGGAAAACGACAAAAGATATCTTTCATATCTTTTACTAAAAACTCACCGAGGGTAAAATTGGATATAAACTATTGTAGAAGGATATAAATATTATATATTGAGGAAACATGGATGTGGATGATAAAACACACCCCAGTAAATACCAAAGTATAAACAATCTTGGATAAAAATGAGATTGTGATATTTTCCCTTACCTTAGGTCTGTTTTGCTTCGTAAGTGTCCAAACCTCCTGTATAATGATTTAAATAATGTTATTGACTTATTCCATAATCATACTTATTTTTATGATATCATATATGGTTATATTCTTAGCTTCTTAGTAGTAATATTTCATTGCTACTTGTTATTCGGGTGTTTATAACTTTTTGTTCTTATGCGTGTCTTGTCGAATAAATTCTTATTTTTCTCTTTAGGTTATAGATACCTTATTTACAGAATGGTATTAGTGTAATATATATCATATTAATTCATTCAATTCATTTATATAATCATAATGAAATGAAGATCATGTAGAACAAGTCACATCACATCGTGGAGACGGTATTCCGTACGTACGCACAAGTGATGATATCGTTCCTATGATCGTGGAATTGTATTGGAGTGTATGTATACTATTTCAGAATCAGTATTACTTTATAATAGTCATATATAGTCATTATTTACACCATTATACCCATCCAAGTATGGTGGTGGTGGAAAATAGATTACACCACGGCGTGGAGACGGTATTCCATACGTACGCACGCGCGGTGATTTCTTTTTCCGTTGGATGGATAGATGGTGAAATTGGGTTGTTTCAAACTTATAATAACATATCCGTATATGAGTGATACTTATGTTATTACTTCATAATGAAAAAACTAAAGAAGAAGAAGTGGAAGAAGAAATAAATATGGAAGAATCGGTAACAGACATCACCTCTTCTTTGAAGTGCTTCTTTGAAACCTTCTTTTAGGGCACTAAAATTGGTCTTTGAAGAAAACCAGGATCTCTAGGATGTCTCTAGGGAAGTGGAGAGGAGTAATTGGGAGGGGTTAGCCGAGCTTGAAGGCTCAAAGTGGTGTGAGGAAGAGGGGGAGGAGGATCCCTTTTATAAGGGAGGAGAGGGGCACCTTTGGGAAAACTAAAAATATTATTTTATTATAAAGTCAATTTCGGTTTTAAATAGCTCCAAATTGATATATTTCGAAGATAAGGTGGGGATGGGTCGAAATAATCTCATACAATAGAATTTATACAAGTTTAGGATCCTATTTTAACCTTATCATTTAGATTTAACATTAAGTTAAATAATTTTACTTTTACCATGTCTTCTTGTGTTCTTATACTATAAGGTTAATAAACTTACTATAAGCAGCCAAAAGAACCCCAAGTTGTTTATTATTAATATATATAACATTATCTAAGTCATTTGGCTGATCCTCAGATTTTTAGGAATAAAATAACAATTACTAATATAATATTTGTTTTAAACACTATTTTATGTCAATTTTGACACTATTTAGTAATTGATTTTTGTGAAAATCATAACAGAATGATTAGTTAGAAAACAGTTAATTAAATCAATACTAACATGTCATATTAACCTAGAAAATTAGTGGAATTCATAAAAAGTCTCAAATTACATTTATTTTTGTTTTTATAACATTAATTATGTCAATATTTCATTAATAAGATAATTACTGCATCATTTTAGTGTCATAAATAAATTAAATTATTTAATGTCTAAAAATTACAAATAAAATACCATTATGTAGGAAATCTTTTTATATTTCTAATTAATATTTATAGTCGAATTTATCTTCTGTATATCCCCGTATTAAAAATTATTTACTTATTAAACATTGATTTTAACTATTTTAACCCTTCTTTAAATAAATTAATAATAAATGTCCTAATCTAATCCAAGTGGTCCTAAATGGTCATATTTTATTCCTAAGTTTGTTTTTGGTCGCATAACACTTGTCCAATAGAATTAGGACATCTGTTAGGGTAATAATAATATCATATTTACCCTTAATTAACCTATTTACTTTTAACCGTGGTAAAAAAGTAAAAAGTTACTATTCACCAAAAAATTATTTTCATCTCATTGAACCACATTTTACTTATTGACATCAACCGTATCTCTCGGATTTTTGAAATTCCACTTATAGAAGCGGTAAAATTATGTTTTATGAAAAATTCAGTTTTTTAACTACCACTTAGTGGTTTCACTATTCATCAAAAATTGAAAGTTTTCAGAAAAATACCAAAATCTCACCCTAGGATAATTTCGATATTCCAAATACAAAAATGAAGTCCATTTTGAAAAATAAAATTTATAAAATTTCAAAAGGTTGTTATAACTATTCATAACGGCTAGTTTTAATAATATTTTAATATCATATCATTGTTTACTGAAAATCGGTATTGTGTACGACGCAAGCTATCGAGGATGGTCGCGATTTCGTGTAAAGCAATCCAAGCAAGTGTTGTGTAGAAAAAGATTCCTTTTATGATTTATATAACATAAAAGTCTCGGGTGTTACAATCATGACCCATAAAAAGAGATGGATTTCAAAAAACATCAGAATATAACCAATGAAATGAAATATGTATCATAAACATGTCATCATATCAGAACTTATGTAAAAGATAAGCTTTCAAAGTCATTTTATTAATGAATAACCCATGAAATAAAGTGGGTTTCATAAGAATATAACCTATGGAAGAGAATTGGTATCACATATATCATGCCATAAAAATATAAATAATTTAGAGAAAGAATATGAATGGTCCCCTTGGATCATATCTCCAATATATCATAAACTATATCAAAGGATGAATCCTTATATAGTAAGGGATTTTGAAACACCACTTGGAAAATTTCTAAATGAAAATAATCATTATTTGAAAATCAATTTATAAAACATGAAACATTTTCAAAATATTTTTCTTTGAAAACCACTTTAAAAAACACATAATGGAATATTTCAAATACCTCTAAAACAATTATTAAGAAAAATATAATTTATTTATTGAAAAATTCTTTTCAAACCATAAATGTTTTTGAAGAACATTTTATTAGAAAATAAACTTGAAAAAATATAATGGAATCTAGAAATTATTTTCAAAAAAACCTTTTTACTTGAAAAATTATAAAGTAAACTTGAAAGAATTTTGAAAACATTTTTCCTTGATTTTTTTTAAAATAACATTGAAAACATTTGTAAAACTGTTTCCCTTGGAAATCTTATAAAATAATATTGCAAATATTTTTAAAACCTTTTTCCTTGAAAAATTATAAATGAAGATTGATTATTTTTGAAAAACTATTTTCTTTAAAAATTATAAAACAAGCTTTAAAAAAAATTAATTTTTTCCCTTTAATTAATATAAAGAAATATTGAAAATATTTTTAATAATATTTTCTTTGAAAATTTAAAAATGAGCTTGGAAATATTTTTTAAATTGTTTTTATTTAATAAAAATTTTGAAAAAATGAATTTATAGAATATTAAGGAAAATTTTATTAATTTTTTTTACATAATTATAAAGGATACATCAAATAAATAGTGGTCACGACGTCGGGTAAATCTATACATTATAAACATTACATTTCACAAAAAAATGTTTTTAAAAGTGCCTTAATTGGAAATAGAGATAAAGATTAATTTTAAAACAATTTTATGAGAAGATAAAATATGGTAAATTTTTTAAATATCATATAATAAAATTTGAACATTTCTTGAAAACATTTTTAGAAAACATAGTTTTGAAATAAAATATTCCTTCGACCGAAGAGAGATATAAAGTATGGTTTTAATAAAAACATTTTCTTAATTATATTAAGTACCTCTGAGTAGAAAAATGGTACAATTACATGAATATATCATGAATAAATTGTGAAAAAAATTGATGATATTTCTTGGCATATGTATCATAATATTTCATCATGGAAATCATATTTTTTAATAATCCTGATAAATGATGAGATTGTAGCAATAAACCCTTACCACTTTGGTAACATTAAATATTAATCCTCATGAGAGAGTTAAATTAAATGAATTTCATAATATCATTAAAATAATAATATTCATGATATAACATGCCAAATTGGTGGTATATACACCTAATAAAAATATTGGTGTATAGGAAAACATGTATCTCAAAGAAGGCACATTGAGATAAAACCGTCATACCGATTTGGTAACTTCTAAAATTTAAAAACCATAAAAGGGATATCATAAAGTAGATATTTAAATTCCATTAATTATGTTTATAATAATTATAGAATAAATTCATGGTAATTATACACACCACACAAAAGAAACATGTGGTGAATCAAGTATATGTCTTACAGAAATAAAAGTTAGACTAGAAATCCCCTTACTACATGATTAATTTTTGAATCATAATCCCCAAGAAATAACAAAATCAATTGAAACTCATAATATCATTCATTAAATAAAAATATTTCTATAACATATAATGGGGAATTATGTACACCACTCAAAAAGAATAAGTGGTCAAGACATTATATATCTCATAGAAATAAAAGTGAGACGTGAAAACCCATTCCTTAAGTTTTACCTTTCATCGTACACATTAAAACATCCTGTATAATGAGAATAAGTTTATTATAAATCTACCAAAAGAAAATATTAGTATATACCATACAATTAATTATTTCATTATGACATTATATTACCCTTTAAACAACAATTTCATGTTAAAATTACATTTCGTGTAATAACTGCTTTGTTTTTCTCTTGTGTCTTGATTTGTTATATTTTTGGTCCACTTACATATATCATGATTCCATAATTTATGATTTATATAAATGATATATATATAATATATATTCAGTATATATTTATTTATAATAATATATATAATATATAAATATAAAATTAAATACACCATTCATGTTGATGGTAGGTCGTACGTACGCATGAACAATGTTTCTAATTTCATGGAGTTTTGAATGAAATGAAATAATACGACATATAATTATATATTAATATAATATCATTAACGTATAATTATACTTTCATATATTTTATATAATTTTACTAACCCCATCCTTAATAAATTCTATGTAATGTGTGAATAAATCATATCGCTTTGAGGAGGCGGTAGTCTACACGTTCACAAATGATGTTATCATATTTACAAAAAATGGAATGAATGTAGGTATGTGTTACATAATAATTAAATAAGAAAAAATAAATCATATAGTAAAAATATTTATTTAATAATTCCCAACCATGATATGTGGTCGAGGAAAAATGAATGACATTGTTTCATGGGGCGATAGTTCACCAGACGCACGAATAGTAAGTCTGTTACCCATTTGATGGAAGTGTGTGTTGGTGTAGGTTTAACTCTTAGAATAATAAAATATTAGCACATTTTTATAGTGAAGTTATTATATAATCATCTAATAAGATGTATTTAGTGGGTGAAGAAAGAAATAAAGTGATTTTTTTTTGTTGAAGGGTGTTACCTCTTCTTTGTATTACTTTTTTTTGGATTTTACCATATGAATTTTTTGATTGGATTTCTAGATAAAGGGAGGATTATTGGATGAAGTGAGGGAATTTTTGTGGATATTGTTTTAGGGGTTGGATGATCCAAAATGGATTGATAGGTGTAAAGAGACAAGGGGGATAAGAGGCCTTTTATGAGTGGGGGAAATGGACACATTGGGTATTCTTGAACAAATTTGAGTGATCCCCAAAATTTACTTTTCCCAAAAGGGTCGAAAAATGTCCATTATAGAAACTTATAAGATTAATGGATTAAATATGGATATAAAATAATTTTTAGATATGTACACTGTTATTTTTACAACAAATATTAAATGTTTTGTCACTAATTAAACTCATTTTTAACGTAATCATTGTAATTAATTTTAATTATTTTCACTAATATTTTTTCTCAAAAAAAATGTTTACCATATTATAAATTTAAAATTAGTATGATTCCAAATATGGAAATAAATTTTCCAAATTCTAATCATAGAAATAGAAGAAATTAATTTCATATTCATCTAGCATATGGGATGAGATGACGAGTTTTTAAACTAAAAAGTAAAAAGGTTTTAAATGTTTTAATCCAATTTCATTGTGAAATTAGTTACAATGACTAAAATTTTATTAATTTATTTATAAATTATGTAATTATACTTTAAAAACAACTTTTATCCTTATTTAACTATATTAATAAATTTTATAAAAAAGAAGTTTTCAAATATAATTCATATTTTTCACTATTCATCAAAAAATTAAACTTTTATGAAAAATACCAAAACTTCATGAAAATTCAAATAATATTATATTTTTTAAAAAATTATATTTTAATTGGATTCTCTATTAAAAGGGGGTAAAATTTTTCTTTTTAGAAAAATTCATCTTTATATTCATAAAATATGATTTTCTCATAACTTATTCATATCAAACCTATTGGATGAGTGTCAAAATTTTTATTGAATATATAACATATAATTTTTTTTAAAAAAAATTCATCAATAGTTAGTTGTTTAATTTATTGAGATAAAATGGTGTTTTTTCATTGATAAGTAGTTATCTTATAATATTAATTTCCTCATTTTCAAATAGTTCTACCTCAATTTTTAACTTATTCACTACTAAAAGATTAATTCTATATATATGGGTCAATAATATTTTCACAACATATTAAATTATATTAATAAATTCCATTCCAATGGCTAGTTTGTAACTATAATAATACTTTTTTATCAATATTAATATGATATTTTATTTCAGTAGAACTTTTCCTTTTGTGTAACAAAAGCTGTTTAAAGAAATCAAAATTATGTGTAACATAAGAAAAAAATTGTTTTATGTACCACAAGCTAATAAATGTGTTCCGTGTTGTAAAAAATTAACTTGGTGTAGTGTAAAATGAAAGTCAAACTTGTAACACATGCAATATTCAGTATTCTAGGAAATGAAATATATCTAAATGATTAAATTAATTTGAAAAAAAATATTTTATAAAATATCATTGTGTTATATTATAACCCATTTAAAATTAATTTCTCCCTCAAAATTCAACTATGTTATCAAAGGTTTAACACATGAAAAATATTTTCTCATAACCCATGTTTTATAAATTAATACTAATACATCCTTTAAAAAGGATTGTTGGAATCATAAAAGTTATCCAAAGTAACTCATAAATTGATTTCCACATCGGAGAACATAGGTAGAAAGTGAAAAAATAGATATGGAAGAGAATATAACTTTCATGTTCTGATGGGGAGTGATACAGATCATTTTTTAGAGAACGCTAACGATAAAAATTCTATAAATCTGGAATGATTTAACGGACTATTTGATTCATAAAAAATGAAAATACTAAGATAAAATTTTTGATTTCAAGATCATTTTTCCTAAATGTTAAGAATTTTAAAAATAAGATATACTTACTAGATTTCATTCCATTCCATATACATAATCTCTCCTTTTAGTTATGCCTTGATATATTCCCACTTCATCTCTTACTCTAAGGAATAAAGCTAAATAGATCATGATATCTATAAATATAATGATAAACAATTCCATATGTATTTTTTATCATCAGATAGAAATAGTTTGGACAAGTTATCTAATATGAATATACCCACATATGGTGAGATAATACTTTAATATCTAAAACCTCATATGATGTTTAGCTTAAACCATCTTATAAATGGTTAGTGTTGTAACCCTTACAAAATATGAAAATATAAAACATTAAAAATAACGAAAAGAAATCAAATTAATATTGATCCCTCAATATACCACAAAGGAACTATGGGTTGTCACATTATAAAATTTTTAATAAAATCATATTATATTCCCTTGAAACATGGTAATAACATGAATTTCCATAAATCCTTCTAGAAAACAAGAATTCTTCTTTATTCCAAAGATTATTATATATATTCCATAAATACAATATGTTATAAACATCATCCATCATAACATAAACTTCTTTTTCAAAAATTCCTTAACTTGTTCAAAGGTCATCGATACTCTCCAATTTACTTTATCCAAATCAATCATCTCATTATCCAATCTAAACAAAATTTTCTCTAAATCGTTAACACATAAAGGGTTACCTTCAATTAATCAAAATATCATATTTCCATTAAATAACATACCTATATCTGGACCAAAATTAAACATATCCTTTCAAATCCTTAATGAAAAAAATGAATTCTAAAAATACATATATTTCATGATTTGTATAACACAATCTTTCAATTCCAAAACAAAAACACATCATTCATCCAACTTTATTCTTAAACCATTACACGGGATTTATAATCTTATTCCATAATACCCCTTTACTATAACATGAAATAAAAATTGTTTCTTAAGGTTCCTCAACCTCAATTAAATGAAAATTCTTATGTTTAATGTAAACAATACTCTTATAACATCCCATACCTTTCACATGTGATTCATAGTCTCTTTATCATCAATAGTATAACCAATAATCATGGAGATTCCTAGTTCTCTTAATGACATTTCCACTTTAAAAATTCAATTTCATAATACCCATACATTACACATATAAAATATTCAATGTAAACCAAGTTCCTTCTAGTTCCCCCCATTTACTAAAACTAGAAAGCATAGTGTGAGAAACACTTATCACAATGGGGAGCCACAAAATCAAGAAAAATAACTTATAGGACATCTTAATAAGGACACATAATTATTTAATATATGAATCCTAAGGTTTATCCAAGGTTATTAGAAGTATTATTTAATTATGTTTCATAAAATGTTTGCAAATTCCCAAAGAATATCCCATGGGAGTGTCAAACCTGGTGTGTTAAAAGGACCATTGTTGTGCACTTGTTCTTGATCGAGGCTTGCTCAATAAGGTGATTTCAGGGTCATGACCTATATGGGAATCTATTCTAGAGCCAGATCCACTTGTATTATCCATATATAGATGTATTTATTGGAAACAACTTTTTCTATATTTTTAAAAAAAAATTAGTGAATTTTCCTAAACATTAAATCACTTATGGACTTATCTATAGAGACATCCCTAGAAATATCCTTAGAAATAACCCTAGCGATCTCACTAAATGATTCTTATCCAAGTTTCCAAAGGTTTTCAAATCTTTACTTTGATACCAACTATATCAACCTAGTCTTAACATACAAGGATATTGAATAATTTTATATGAATATTCAACACATTTAAAAAGTACACGTTGGGGTGTAATAGCCTGGTGTATTTGGAAATATGTGACACAATCATCTAATCTTGTGAATGCTCTTCAATATCTCTCATAAATATATTCCCCTTTAGTAAGCCTACATACAATCTTTTTTAACATGGGAAAAGGAAACCTAATAAATGGGTGAGATCAGACAGTCATTAAGGCTAAACAAAGGATATACAAGAGAATAACCATAAACACAGGGGTTTGAGAACATGATAATAACATTTGAAGATCATACCCTATATATCAATGATCATACACCTCTGTTATGGAAGAAATATTAGGTCTTCATATTACATGAATCATGAGAGAATAAAGAGTATCACCATTAGAGTTTAACACATGAATAACACAAAGAATTGTGGAAGACACATAAACATGTAATATCATTCCCGATAAGTCAAGACACATTTACAAAACATATCAAGACCCATCATCGGAACTACACATAATGGGAAGGACTCACCACTATCCCCAGTTTCAATATCTTATTAAAACTTGATCAGGCTTCACCATCGTCCCATAACGTATTGGGTTTCTTCTTCTTCCCAGAGTGGATCAGGTTTCCCCTTCTTTCCATAGTGGATTGGGATTCCCCTTCATCAGAAAGTTAATCAAGACAATCTAATTAATTCCCATCATTATCTCATGAGATATAAATATTTACCCATTGAGTTAGAGGAAGATATATGTCCCACCCATATCATTACAAAATCATACAAACGTGTGTCACAAAATCATAAAACATTCATCCTATCATGTCCCATAAAACAAAGATGGGTTTTACAAACTTCATAACATAAACCCTAAAATGAAATGGGTATCATAAACATGTCATCATATCATAACATATAGAAAATAAATAGGTTTGAAAATAATTTAATCAGAGCATTAACCTTTAAAGTAAGTATGTTTCATAAGAATATGACCCATGGAGGTGAAATGGGTGTCATGGACATCACACCCTGAAAAAATAAATCATTCAGAGAAATAATATGAATGGAAGCCTTGGATACTATCCCTAATATCTGATAAACTATATTAAAGGAAGTCATTTTAAATGTAGATAAATTTTGAATGATCACTTGGAACATTTCTAAACAAAAATAATATTTATTTGAAAATAATATATTAAAACGTGAAACATTTTATAAATAAATTTATTTGAAAAACAATTTGAAAATGTTAGAATAGAATCTTTAAAAAAACTCAAAAAAATTCATGAGGAAAATATCCATTCTTATTTGAAAAAATATTTTTAAAACATAAATTTTTTTGAAAACAATTTCCTTTGAAATTAACCTTGAAAACTTATAATCGATGTGTGAAAACATTTGTAAAATCATTTTCTTTGTAAATTTATAAGGGGATATTTAATAAAATTTGAAAAACATTTTCCATTAAAACATATAAAAGATGATTGCATTTTTTTATTGAATAAATTTTCCTTGAAAATTACAAATGAAGCTTGAAAAAAAATTTCAATTATTTTTACTGGAAAAGTTACAAAGAAATATTGAATTTTTATTAAAACATTTCTTTTTTAAAAATTATAATTGAATATTGAAAACCTTTTACAAATATTTTTCAATAAAATCATATTGATGAAGATTAAAAACTTTGTTGAAAACCTTATTCGTTGAAAAATAATTTATAAAATAGTGAATGTATAAAATATTAGGGAAACAATGTTATTAAATAAAATTAATATTTTAAAAATTCATCATAAGTGTCAAATAATTGATGGTCATGATGGCAGGTAAATCCATACATGTAAAACATTCCTTTTACAACATAATTTTTTTAAAAAAGTGCCTCGATCAGAAAAAAACAAGAATATTAATTTTAAAACCATTTTTAATAGTTAAAACTTGGGTAAAAATTCATTTTAAGATAATATAATAATGTAATAATATTTTTGAATTTATTTTAGAAAACATGGTTTTGAAAGAAATGATATTACTATCTAAATAGAGAGATAAAGTCATATTTTCCTAAAAAAATTTCCTAATTATATTTGGTACATAAGAGTGTAAAAATGGTACAATTACATGAATATATCTTGAATAATAATTGGATGAAAAAATTCATGAGAGTTATTGAGATTTTTATCATAATATTTTATCAATTAAAGAATAATCGTAAAAAATATTGATAAACATTGAGATTGTAGCAATGAACCCTTAACACATTGGTAACATTAAATTATAATCCCCTAGAGTGAATAAAATTACATGAATCTTATAATATAATTAAAATAATAATATTCATGATATAAAATTTCAATATGGTAGAATAAATCCCTCGTAAAAGAATATAGGCTTATAGTAAAACATGTGTCTCAAATATGGAAAATTTAGACAAAACTACCTTACCGATTTAGTAACGTATAAATGTAAACCCCTTAAAAGAGAGTTCATAATATAAATACGTAAATACCACTAAATTAAAAAATAATATTCATATATTATATTCATAAAAGTTATATACACGACATAAAATAAACAAGTTGTAAATATGTTATAAGTCTGGTGGAAATAAAAGTGAGACTAGAAATCCCTTTACTACTAGAGAACATTTTCAATCGTGAAACCCATGAAATAATTTAAAAAATTGAAACATTGAATATCATAAAATAAATAAAATCAGTGATATAAAATTTCATGGGGAATTATATAAAACACACTACATGAATTAGTGGAAAATATCGCATATATCTCACAAAAATAAAAGTGAGACGAGAAAACCCTTACCTTAAGTATCAACTTTATCTATACACATTAAAAACAAATTTATGGTAAGTATAGGTTTATTATAAATCTACCAGATAGACATATTCTTATATGTGAGACCATATATGATTTTATTATGAGTTTGTATTACCCTTTTTTGACAATTTCATGTTAAAATTTCATTTTAGGTAATAACCGCTTTGTTTTTCCCATGTGTCTTGATTTGTTATATTTTTGGTCCAATTAATTATATCAGAATAACATCATATAATGATTGATATAAATGATATAAATATCATATATATTCACAATATATGTATTTAAAATCATCTATTAAATACACAAATAGAAAATTAAATACACCATACATGGAGATGGTAGGTTATACAAACGCATGAATGTTGTTTCAATTTTCATGGTGCATTGAATGAAATAAAATAATATGAAATGTATGTGTATATATATAAAATCAATACAGTAGAATTATTATGTCTTTTATTTTATAAACATTCACTAAACCCATCCTTAATACATTATATTTAAATTATGAACAAATCACATTGTTTTGAGGAGGCGACAATCCACACATCCACAAACGAAGTTATCATATTTACAATAAATGAAAATCCAGATGGTATGTGTTATAAAAATTTTCCAGAATCAAAAATAAATCATAAATATCATACATTCCAAATAAAAACGTTACTTCTATCATAATTACCAGCCACTATAGGTGGTAAATAAAAAATGTACAATATCATTTTTTGAGGCAGTAGTCTTTCGTATACAAAAAAAATATGTTTGTTACCCATTTGATGAAATTGTGTGGAGGTGTTTGTAAAAATCATAGCATAAAATCATATAAGTATATTTAAGATATTTATGTCATTATTTAATCATGAAATTTGTTCCAATGACCTAAATTGGATTAATTTATGTATAGATGACCTAATTATACATTAAAACTAAATTAAAACTTAATTTAACTATATAAATAAATTAGATGAAAAATACACTTTCAACTTAAATACATTATTTTTCACTAAACTTAAAAAAAAGTGAATATTTGTGAACAATACCATGAAATCACCTAAAGTAAATTTTTATATTAAAATTTCAAAAATAGAGTTTATTTTTTTGAAATAATAATTATAAAAATGTAAAAATTAGATTTAAAATTGGTTTGACATTAAAAGGGTGTAACATTATCTTTCAGAAGAATACATTTTTTTATTCATAAAATAGTATATTATTCTTATCATATGAATATAAAACCTAATTGATGATTGTAGAAAAATTTATTGAATTTATGATATATAAATATTATTAAAAACATTCATAAATAGTGGTTTTTGAAATTTATTAAGATAAAATGGTGTTTTTACATCGAAAATTTGTATTCATATAAAAGATTTTTTTTTTCAAATAGTTATTAATTTTAATTTTTTCTAAATGATAAAAAAAGATTAATTTTGTATACATGTGAAAATATTATTTTCCCAATCTAGTTAATCATATTCGAAACTAAATTCTAACGGATAGGTGTTAACTATAATAATATTTCTTTAACAATATTAATAGTATATTGTATTTTAGTAATATTGGGATTTGAGTGTAACACAATCTTTTGAAATAACACAACATTGTGTGTAAACCAAGCCAAACATAGTTTTTCATGTACCAAAAGAAGTTCCAAATATTGCATGTAGTGCAATATTAACATTGTGTTGTGTGAAATACAAGTTATATTCTGTGTTACATGAAATGAAAAATATCAAAAAGATTAAATTAATTTGAAAAAAATGTTTTATAAAATATCAACTTATAATTGAAACTAAGTCATCCTCATAAGAGAATAGAATCAAAATGTTGTAAAAATAAAAAATTCTTACAAATACTCATTCTTACAGACCCCTGGAATAAAAAAGAGACCTATCGAAGGAGTCGATCGAAGAATGTCATTTGAATAATCTAGAAACTAGGGAGAGATCTAGGATTACTGATGTATACGTGAACTCTAGGGATGAAACTATCAGGGAAGGGGTGTTATCAACCCATTAAAAGAAACTAGGTTTGACTTAAATTTTAGTAAATATTGGGATAATATCTAGGAATTTCAATGGGGTGAATGATTTGACCAATTGATCTAGAGGATTCAAGATGGTTTCCTCCACCTTAATTGGGAGATGGGTCCTAATAGTGGCCATTTTTCCTGGTCCATCTCCATGGTGGTAGATTAATTTATTTCTAGGATAGTGGATAATATATATTATTCACAATGTAATGATTATAATAAATGATGAATACTAATCAAAAATTAAAACATTTTTTGATTTTTTGGGGATGTAGATTTTTTAAATTAGATTCATATATTAAAATAAAATAAAAAATCATTTATTCCCGAAGTATCACTGCACCACACTTCATTAATTTCTAATCATAATTAAAAAATGTATAATCATAAAAATATCCCAACAGAAGAAAATATAGCACAAATTACATTTATATAGTTTATTGAACATTTGGTAAACCGTTTTGTAATGGGTTATTAAATTTATAGGTATCCATAATGATAAGTGTTACCACATAACTCAACACCAAAATTCTTAATCGTTGAACAAAAAATAATCATTGGCCATAAATAAATATAAGTATTTGGATTGAGATTCTACACAAGAAAATATGGGATTAATTATATAACATTCCCTTGATAATCTTTCTAATAAACAATTATTCATCCCCTACACCTAAAATAGACTATAATGTTGGAATTAAAGTTATAAAGTTTTTATGAAAATAAGTTATTTTTCATAAAGGGTTTCAAAAATTTCCTCAATAACTAAATATATTTCATAGAACATCTGATAATTTAGATTAAAATCATGAATATATTTCTATAATACATTCCTTATTTCATGATTATCTTATGAAGAACCTGAAAAGAAATTGATGACAATGGATTATATCACCCTAAGATTTTGACTTTATATTTCATACAATATTGATGATCCTAAATACTAATAAGGGTTCTAATAATAAATATTTTTCTGAAATAATTTCTCAATGGTTTTTAAATTTATCAATAATCATCTATTAATAGTGAAGATAGATCAAATAAATTTGAAAAGGCAGGTAGTGTTATTTTCTTTAGTAAATTAACGAGTTTATTTTCTTGATTACTATACCATGATTTTTTTTCTTTAATGCCGGTACCTTTGGGGAGAAAATGTGTTAGTATTTTTCTATAAACTGTTATTGGAAAATAATGGAATAATATTTTGAACTATGAAATATGGGAATAAATAAAAAAATTAAAACAAATAAACGTCATCATAGAGTTTAAATTTCATAGCACCATTAGGAAAATCGATTGAATAGAGATAAAAATAATTATTTATAAAAAATGGGGAATTAAAGATTTCTAATATAAAACCATTCCAATATTTCATGAACACCATTCTATAAATAATTAAATTGAGAATTTTTATTTATAAAAACTAGAAATCTGTAAGACACACCTATTCTCTTGGTTTTATCCCAAGAAATGATTCTTTAATGTCATTAGCTTGACATTCTTACTTGTCAACCATAATCTAATGTCAAATGTGATGTTTATGACCTAAACCCAAATATGTGTTTTCATATTATATATTTGAAAAATAAATATATTTTTTCATGTGGTGGGATTTTTGATGGTTGGAATATTTCCTTGATATTTATTACGATATTATCCACTCCCCCAAATAAAATTTTCAATTTTAAAAATATTAGAATTATATTAGAAGAAAAGTTAGTCTCTTCACTGGGTGAATCGTCTAAAATATAATTATCAATCATAATAATTAGATCATAAACTAAATCATCAAAAATATAAGAATATAGAGTTTCTTTTTCTTTTATTTCTTTAATGAAATTATATTATTCTTTTTTATAAAATTCCTTTGGATTATTTTTTTAAATTTCTTTTCCACTATCTAAAATTTCATCAATATAATTTAGTATAATTTTTACCCTTATAGAAATAATATTATTATCCAATTATATTTATTTTTCATAACATATAAAAAACATATAAAATTTCATTTTTTAATTTCCATAAAAATATTCATTTCATGTTCTATTGAAAATTTCCCTATTTCATACAAATGTTTTCTTTAACTTTTTCAAAAATACAAATGAAATTTAAATTTCATTTTTTCTATTGATAAAACATATGATGGTAATGATTTAATTCCATTTTATTATTACTATAATGAATTTATACATCATGAGAGGTGGGTGTGAATTAAGGGGTCAACCAGATCATGATTCTTATTTAGAATAAACATCGTTTAATATTTTACCACTCACTCAATACATTCTCACAGAATGTTAATTAGAAATATAAAATTATAAATAATGAATAAAAAAAATAGGATTTTAATTTATTCACCCACATTATGATACGTCCAAAGATCACACCAGGGATGTGTTGATGTGAAAAAATCCCCTATACTCATGTTCAGTGGATAAAAGTTTGGTTATGGTAACACCAATACAAGGAATATTACATTACATTATTTTAGGGATGATACAGTACCACTCAAGGGTTACCCCTCTTCCTCTCCAACATGTATTTTATTGGGGATGAATTTTAAAATTATAGACATTAGGGTCTCTTAAATAGTTTAAATGCATGTGGGTATCTTGAAGAAAAGTATAATGTACTAATTTATAGTGAATTTTCAATTCTACAATATATGTTTCATTGTACTCCACATTGATGAGACTTAAAAACCTCCAATCTAGATGGGATGAACATCTTATAAAGATTTGAGTCTTTATATTACAATCTCCAATTCTAGATGAGAATGTGATCTCAATATGAGGGTTAATTCTTTGGTATCTAAAAAACATAACATTATAAATATATCTTTTATATAAATATTAAACATTACATGAATAATTTCATTATTCTCTATTTCATAAATTGGAAGATATGTCAATATCACTTTCCTTCCTCAGATCCTTTTCCCCAATGTATAATATATATATCCATGAATTATATTCTTTCTTGGTTCCTCTTGCTTATTATTCTCTAAAAATGAATATAGTAATATGTTCTCTATTAAATAAAATTATGAATTTCATCAACCCCTCCCTTTATTTCTATAACTACAATGTGAAACTTTTATAGACATACCCTAATAATCCCACCCTTAATTTGATGGTAGTGATCAATAATCCTTCCTATAATACTCTAGGATTAAGCCATGTCACCCACACATTTTGAGTGGTCAAGTCCATTTAATTAATTAATCCAATTATTGGAATATCAAGCCAGATATTATACTTTTTTTAATTAAAAATGAATCTTTACTATTTTTTGGAATCATCCAGTACAAGGCATGAATGCTCTATGGTGGCATAATAAACTTAAGAATTACTAGATTATGATTTTATATTTTACACTATGGTGTGATCCTTGGTCAAAATGAGGATATAAAAATACACATCTAATCTAAATTAATACTCATATGGTACCTTGTCATGATCTATTCATATCTTCTAAAAAATTAGACATATTTTTTTCTGGTCATTACGTTATGGTGAAAAATAATATTATTTAATCCACTATGTATTCAAGTAATTATATAGAAATTAAAATATTAATTTTGTATAGAAATTTTCCACGTATACAAATTCTCTACCCTTCTCAAGGTCTTGCATAGCTGTAGTATGGAATTTTTCTTCTAGAGTAAACTAATCACCCTTCACATTCTATAACTTCCCCAATTTATCATGGGGTGTTCACTACTTTATAAACTTACTATTCACATAAAAGTATATATAATTTGGAATTATTGTGCCTAATTACACAGAACTAGGTCATAGTTCCCGAAAACCTCATATTTATTCATAAATTTCATTATAGCATGATGATACATAATGCACAATGTCACTCAAGTAGTTACTCTTATGTACTATATGACCTGAAAAGACACATTGAGACCTATCTTGGGTTGTGGTAATATTATTTTTCCACCCAAGGCCCACCAATAATAGTCTAAGGGCTTGTGACAAACACTAAGTGTTCATTTAACATAAAATCGATGTTCTTAGACTAATAAAACTATAAATACCACATATCTTCCCCCAAGACATAATAATGAATGATAAAATAAAAGAGAAAAACTACCATATAAAATTTATGCATTAACCTTTTTGATCCAAAAATAATATAACTAATGTATAACAAAATTTAAAAGGGAAAAATATATGCCCAAACACCAAAAACAAGAAAATAAACTTGAAAAACTAAGATGAATAGGTTCCCATGATGAGATAGATCCAGAAACAAATGTTTTTCTATTCTTATCGCATTTGGGAACAACTAATATCTACCTACATGGTATTCAATGAAGTCACTACCAAATTATCTATCGTCTACAAAAAATATGACATGTATGGAAGAATATTCCCATTCAGGGGAGATTATATTAATACTGAGAATGTTTCTCCAACAAAATATAAATGAAAAAAATATGAGAACCAATCATCTTAAACAATGAATTAATGAATTAAATTACAACCCATGGGAAAAATCCTCAATATTATTTAATGGAGTGAACCTAAAATACAAGATAAAGTCCAACTATTCATTGAAAAACTATAGGAGAACCAACAAGTTTCCTTATTTACTCAATATAACCAAATCAAGAAACTTGTGTAACCAATTTGAAATTATACAAGGGGACATGGACATCATCAAAAGATAAGTATTAGTCAAAGGGGGTAACCAAACACAATAGAGGATCTAAACCACATCTGATATCTTAAACGAGGTACTAAATTCTTAGATATAGGACATGAGCCATGTGTATGTGTGTGTGGGGGGGGGGGAAACCTATCTACGATATGGGAAAGAAATTACTAGACCTAAAATTTTCACTGGGGGTACCTAGACTAATTACTATATAATTAGAATAATCAATCCCTGTAATCATCCATATAGAGCCAAGGAGACTAATCTACAAGTATCACTGTTGACACTCCGTTCCGTCAAAGAGTGTAAAAAATGACAACGGGAAATACCTTTTAATGAAAAGGGGAAAATACATGAAGAAAATAATTATTTGAAAAGGAATGAGTTTTGGATCACCTTAGTCAGACCGAAAGGGTGTCGGCGCACAACCTACCTATGCACCCCAATTTTCTGCACATTCAACTTGCGCACCCACACTCCTTTCGCCCAGGGTCCTATATTTTCCTTTAAATAGACACTTGGGTTATTTATTTGGAGAGAAGAACTTACCTAAAGCTAAATTAATGCTCTGGTCTCCCTAGTGCTTCGCCCAAGTACTCTAAAACTTTCAAGCTTGTTCATTAACACCTAAAGTAGAGGAATTGAGGGAGGATCATAGGACTTAAGTCCTTTTTGTGTTTGAAATCCATAACACTTGTGCGCCTAAAATTCCCATCCTCCCAAAATTAGAAACACTTGCGCGCCACCTATTCCTTTCATTGGAACTTGAAAACCCACTTCTGGAATCACCTGTGAATACTCCTGAAGGATTGAGCTAGGTCTCACTCAAGTATTACCATACATGTTGTTCATTGATTAAGTGAACATCAAGTCGCCCAAGCCTACTTGCACGCCCGTACTTCTGTAACCTTACCTACTTGGGAACCCCTCTTTGATTCACTTCCTCTCCTCAATATACAAGCCATCAAGCCCTCCCCAAATCCAATCATGGAAAGTATTCTTCTTAAGTGGCCTCATTATTTGAAGGTGATTCATTTGATACCTCCCCTAAAACCTCTTGACTTATCAAACCTCTGGTAAAGACATATCAGTGTGTCTCAAATTTGGGTTAGTATATCTACAGTCAGAGGTTTCCAACATTGGTTTCCTAATATGGAAAGGATTCATGGAGATTCTATGAGTTTGTATATCCACAGTCACATGGAACATTCTTCCAAGAATATTGATGGGAAGTTACCAATTTTTGGAGAATTCGGGTTTAGGTCTCGACCTACCCCTTCTCAAAAAACGAAACCTCGGATCTATGGTAGGGAAGGTAAAGTTCACACATGATTTTTTGTACAAGAAAAGGATAAATATTCCTCCCCTACTAAGATCAATTTTAGGGAATCCATCATGGGGTAAGCCCCTAACATCCATCTCTTATTCCTTTCAATTGGACCCTTGTCTAATGTTAGGCGAATAAAGGGAGGGATCATCGTCTCTCCCTCTTCCCGGGCCACCTCCACCTCGTCCATCCTGACAACCGTAGACTCTCCCCCCTCACCAAAAGAGGAGGAACAATTCATGTCATTTTTGAATCATTATCATACTATTGTTTCTCACACCAAGCATGAATCATGTGGTCTTAGAGATTCAGGATGATTACAACATTTTCACAAACACCCATGGTGAAGGAACTATGAGAACTCTGATTCCTATTCAAACCAGGAATCATAGGTAGCCCTTTCAGGGATTGATCTCACTGGATATCCTCTTCCGAAAGCCAACCCTAATTCCCTTAATATTGGAATCGTACACAATAATAATCCCCAAATTAAAACCCTAAGTCATCAAGGCATCCTTTTCAGAAAGTAAGTCCAAACTCATTTCTCTTAAATAACTACACTCTTGTATGAGTCTCATCAAACTATGTGGGCTTTGATTCCCATACACATGTGATACATAATAATACTCCTTGGGGTTCTAACACAACATTTAAAATCAACCCTGTTCTCTTTAGGCCATATTCCCAACATAGTCTAATCTAACTTGGACACCCATATCCTTTCCAAGTTCGTTGGGTTGCTTAGGTATAAGTCTCACACCAAAAATAGACTAATAACCATTAACTTAGATGTCCATTCCACATGACATTAATATGTATGTCTGGGTCGTAATCATATGACCGTAAATAGTTTTATATGTCCCATTAAGTGGCACTGAACTATGAGGGTTCTGATTCCTTTCACAAGGATATGTACGTAACCCATTTCATGGTTATGATCCCAATAACAAAACAAACCTTCGTCTTCCTGGATGACAATAAATTCTAGAGTGCCCAGATGAGTGGATTAAAAACAAGTATCATCATAAAGATGATTAGAATAATCTCTAAATTGTATATGAGAGGATACTATTGATAGAGAATATCAAATACATAAAAATATCTACATTAATGGAGAACCTTGAATATATACTGATTATTCTTAATTTTACACATAAGTGATTGTAAATTCCAAGGGAATATTATCTTATGCTTGGTGAATTAAGAAGAATTCATGAAAATATCTTAAATTTACAAAGAGAGTCTTGAAGTAGACGATAATTCCCCCCAAAAGAGTGTGATGAGTCTCAACTCCCATCCTCTAGACCAATGCATTTTCTTAAGGATCATAAAGTTCTAACTTAACGAATGAACGCCTTTTCAAAGAAGGTCCCTTTTTGATAAAGAACTATTGGATGTTTCCGATTCAGTGAATAAATCCAATAGAAACCACCTTTAAGGAGTGATTATTAAAACTAGAACACACATATCAAGGAACTACGAAACAAAAATGTTGAACCCGGTGTGAATCCTTAACCAAGTTAATAATGTTACCCACATGGTAGGCCCCTATCAATTAATAAAGGAATTCTATACAAAAGAATAAATAAAGCATGTATCCATCTAAAAGGTTTTACTTTAATGGAGTTTGTTGTTGTTTCATAGATTTTTCTTAGAACTCCCTTCAGTCCAAAATGGATTTCTTCAAGACGTCAGCTACGAACTTCCTGACTGCTGCTCAAGCTAGATCCTGATCCATAGGAAGAACACCATCACCCACCCAACAACTTCAATGCTGGGTCTCCAACGTTCTGATAAAGAAGTATTGTCAGCAATGTACAATTCCAAATTTGGAGGCTGCCTGATAGGCCCTCCAAGTCAATAAAAATCCTCGATCATTTGGCCAATGACGACCAATGTTCAAGAAGAAGAGAGCGCCAACCACTATTTTCATTCATTTTGGGTCTTTATTATCAGAATTCAACAACTAGTCCCTCACATACTATAGGGATTTAGAGCAAGTGGTAATTGAAATCCTCAATTCAAGAATACATAGATCCTTCCCGAGGACTCCAACCAATAATCGCCTCCAGCAGAATTGCATGGTAGTAAGCCCCTAACATGATGGGGGTGTTGCCTCTGGAAGTTCAGAACATGTCTCTCAGAACTGGGCACACAAGAAGAACTGCTGGGGACAATGTCTAGTCAACAAGGAGTAGGTGTCTTAACTCTTCCCCCTCTGAAGAAGTCCATCAACCTAAATTGATGGAAAACAACGAGTGGGAACATACCCACATCTGTACTATATTTCCTATCCAACACAACCATCTAGCAGAAACCCACCAATACAACTAGATAAATCGGGTGGAGAACTGTGAACATGCACATACACCTATATACAAGTTATCAACCAGTCACCAGGCCCATCTAACTACATTTAAACAAGCTCACCAATCTAATGTGGTGGAAACGGGTAAAACGGAACGTACACATACATACAATCCCCAATTATAATAGCAGTATCTTCTTCCAGTGTGGAAGGATGTCCGTCAACCATACTTGACTGGAAATAGCCGGCAGGAACATAAACCCACCAGTGTTCATCAAGCTTTCCAACAATCTTGTTTGGCATCACCCAGAGAAGTCAGTCGGAAAGATCCGACAACAAATATGGGGAAGACCCAACTCTCTGCCCCCATGCATGGGTACTATAAATACCCATTAACAAGGAAAGGAGGACACGAGAAGGAAAACTAAACCTACTTCAGATATGGAATGGACATATATTCCCATTGCAGCTGCTGAAGTCACCAAGTACATCTTGTCAGTGTTGAAAGGGAGCACACAAATTCCTGCCCATATTCTGGAAGCATGCGACGATATTATAACAACTACTTCAGTAGTACCATGGAAGAAAACAAATAAATCTATCCCCATAATGGGACGACACATCAACATTCCATTCCGAAGCAGATACACACATATTTTCTAGTCCATGAGTGTCATGGGGAATACTCCCCCATATCATACGGACAACTGGATTGGGAACACACCTTTTCCAATTGGAGGTAATTGGTCTATTCTAGTGACCAATACCATCCATGAACATTCACATACCCATGATAACCACTTCTCCCAAAAAGTGGCCCAACTATGTATAGGAGAACATCCAAGAAGAAGTCCATCCAAACAAGGCTAGAAAATCAAGAGTGAAGCTGCAATTTAGCTCCTCTTAATGCCAGAGTTCCGGAAGCCCTCAAACATTTATCTATTGTAGCTCAAGATCATACCCCCTAATAAAAAAATTATGGGGGTGGAAGAAGTAATTCTGATGTTTCCAATCAGACAAATCATCATGAAGGCTTTCTTCATGTAAATTCAGTCAATCTAGAGAGCCTATCTTGGGATGAGAGCCACAAAACCCTATGTGTTTCTAGAAGATGAAGGATAAAGAGGATTCATCCATTTCTGTAATCCACCATGGCGGTCCTCCGGATGATGGCATTCACTGCGAAAGTCCTCTCCACTATAGTATTTCACATTGTCATGATAATTCTATAATTGACAATGAAGCGATGAAAAATCCCTCCTATCTCAAGGCCCTTGAAAACAAAAGGCCAGTCAAGTATGATGCCTTTTCATTGATGAGTGAAACACTTTATCAACCAGAAGAAATCTTAAAGGAAAAATCATTGTACGAACATCCCTTGGGTCATTTTCCTTCTAATATAGTGTGTCCACTTTTGTCACACCACGTGGAGAAATCTATAGTGAAAGCTGATGAAGATATGTTAAAAAATATTAAACAATTGGCTAAAGGAGAAATACCAGCCATGTTCCGGCCTTTGGAAAATTCTCAATATAATATTCCAAAATTCATGGAAGAAGATTGTATTCATGATATCCTTCTTAGCTTATGGAGGACTCTTTGTCATTTGAAAACCAATGTATTACCATATGATGAATATCGAAATCATGTAAAGGTAATAGAAGGGTTAAAATGCCAAATTGACTTTTCCTCTCTCTCAATTTCTGAACATCCAAAGGTCGAAAAATAGTAGAGAACCCTTTAGCATTCATGCCTCAATGATTTAAATAGGATACACTAGTTAATTTCCAATTCCCTATATGATGTTTTTATCAAAGGATGAGGTGCACATGTAGAATTTCATTTCAATACACTCTTGAATCAATAAAGTCCGCCAAAAATGGTCTCATGAAATATTATTGCCCAAAGTTGTCTATAATAAAAAAAAATTGTATGTAAGAAAACGTATACTCAAGAAAAGGCCTCAACCATCTCTCATCAGAGTCAAGACCAATGAAAAGAAGTTGTTGAGATACTTTTAAATCAAGCATCTGAGAATCTCAAAAATGCCTCTCACATAGAAGATGTCATCCATCATATAAAACAAATGTTTGAAATAGGACAATGATATTCCAAATCAAGTGATTTGATTGGTTGTTAGATAATGCACCCAAATAATGTCTGAACCAAAATTCTCAAAATCAAATGATCAGTTGTGTGAATCTCTTCCATAATAGTTCATGAACCACCCCATCTTTCAAGGCTAGTGGATCATTTAATTCAAACGTCAAATTCATTAAACAAAGTTCAATGACTTGTTGAAGAAGAATAGGGACATCCCTCATCTTTAGGGATGGGGGATTTTTCACATCTACAATCCCCTCCTCAACGAACGCCAGTTTTCTTCGGATTAGGGAAGAAGCCACAAATAATGTTCAAAACTGAACTATCCAAGGATTTCCTTTGGGTTCTTGTTCATCAAACAGCTCCGGAGAATCCATCATATAAGAGAGCAGAGTCTCATGGAAGATACAGTGGGAGATGATCTCACAAAGATAATGAAAAAATCCCATCAATGCATTATGTGTTAGTAAATGTCATTAACACCATTATAGAAGATCCTCTAGAATATGAGTCTAGTTCAGGGGAATTAGAAGATGAAGTTCTTATCTATAATATGGTATGCACTGAGGAAAATGAAAAAGGTGTACATACCTAAAATCAATGGCTTACCCAGAATCTAGATATGCCTTTAAATAACCAACTCCCCCCCCCTCTCCGAAAGGCATCTAACAAGAGGAAAGGTAAAAGTTATATTTCATATCACTTTTCCATTGGATAAGGTCAATCTCTTTCACATAAAGAGAGATTTTCACTGCAATAATAGGAGATGAAAGAGTTGAAAAGATTCAATAAATAGTTACTTCGAAGTATCATTTCTTTTATATGTACTCCTCAGGGAGACCCTCAACTAGCACATCTTATAGGATCTCTACATCAAAAAGGATTTGTTGTAACTATAGATGCAGATAATTAATTCCCTCTATTGGGTACACAACCATGGTAGGATCAAACACATCATGATAAGCCTATTCCTGTGGGTTATCCAAGGAAAATACCAACACTATCACCATTGGTTTTGACAGTCATTGCACCGGCTCAAGCTCCAATTGATGTACCTACATAGGTTTCTGTTCATTCAGATATTCACCAAATGCTAGTGAACACAATTGAGGTATTAACGAATAAATTATAATCTATGGCGGAATGACGTGCACCAGTTCAACTAGAAAAGAAATCTTACCCTTAATGGGTGGACCTAATTCTTCCCCCACCAATTTTTTTGAATAAAATGTTTCTAATATTAAATGGTTCGGGAGATCCGGAATAACAATAAACAAATTTAGTTTCTCATTGTGATCCCATGATGGGAACTCTTCATCAACAATAATAAGTAAAAATCTGATGATTTGTGCAGTCGTTACAGTGAACAACTTTTGTATGGTATACAAGTTTACAATCTCGATCAATTACATAATGGGAAAATCTCTGTCCAAAATTACTTTTTCAATTTTGATCAACGGTACCAAAGACGATAGTTATTGATCTCACCAATTGAAAACAAAGGTAAAATTAAAGGGTTTCATATTTCATTTCTCGATGGAATGGATTATCATATTCATTATGTATGGAACTCCCTCAAGAAGAGTTTATACATATATTTTTGGAAAATATGTGTGATGAGTTACACACACCAATGATCCCTATAAAATACATAATAGGGTTTCGAGACCTTACTTCAATTGCTCAATAGATAGAAGATTATATTATAGAGACTAAGGCTAAAACTCGTGTAATTCCATCAAATCTAGGAAGGAGAATAGGGAAAGTAGAGGATGATATAGATACACTCATGCAAGGACCTGTACCTGCTTCTAATTCAAAACCGTCATCATATCAAAGGGCTCCACCTTCTGAGCATCACCAGCAACAACCACCTTGTCATGATGATCATGGAGATCAAAGGTGGAAATAATTTCAGGAATTAAAAAGCATAGTTTATTACTTCTGGAATGAACTGGTTCATGGTTACTTCATGTCAACTATAGAAAAAAATTGTTTTAGTTTCCAAGGCCGAAAAAACCAAACAAAGAAAGATATGAAGATATTTTAAATTATTTTAGCTTTCACGAGATGTTGGGGCATCCAATTTAGGAGTGTTTTGTTTCCAAGGACCTCCTGAAAAAATGGTATACTATATAAAAGTGAAATTGAAAAGTTTATCAGATCAAGGAGCATGTGTTACTGCTACTGATCAAGAGGGAGAACATGAATGACCAAAAGTTAAAAATAGATATGTGTAGAAATATGATGATTGGATGATTAGGAAAACGATCAACCGATCTCATGCCATTCTACTAACATAGTTGAAACAACTAATTGTGTCTTCTACCACTTCTGCCACAGAAAATCCCCCTTCATCAAACGGTATATCCTCAATGAAACAAGGTGATCATAAGGAAACAAATAAGTCATAAGAATTTGAGCTCATTTCAAGGCCAAATTTTTCCTTGACCCTGGCATATTTCAATCCATCTATTTCAAAAGAATGGGGAACAACCCGCCAAACGACACAACCAGAACTAACCTATCATGATGAATCCTTATCGGATGAAGAATTTATCTTTGGTTCTATCAATGTTATCCACTTAATAGATTCTTATGCCAATGGTGATTCTGATTATAATGAGTCAGAGTTCCTTATACCTAACTAGGGAACTAATGAAAGAGGCCATGGTTGAGGATACAGGGGAAGACATGGGAATTTTAGAAAACCCCATTTTAACTCTACCCTTTCTTGAACCATATATGTGACATAAAATCATGGAATAGACCTTCAGAAGACTCAATAAAAATAACGAGATTCTTCCAATAAAGATAGGTTTTTTTACATGATTATTTTGGAGGAATGATTGGAAGTCACCCCTTCTTCCGCTTAGAAAATTAAAAAGACCTAGTCAGTCTAATCTACCAAATCCTGGAGTATTTCCAGCATCTTCTCCGACATTGGGTACATCTACATCAGAAGCATCAATATCCAAGACACCTACAAAACCACATTTCAATGATGGGAAACATAGACATCTGGATAACAAGTATGATGTTTTGAAATAACTATCCTATGTACCATCCAATTTATCAATTTTTTATTCCTTGAATCAGTCAAAATATATTCGAGAAGCACTTATTGAGGCTTTGTCATGTCCCCAAGAGTTTAAAACTGAAGTTGCAACTGTTGAGGTTTATCATATAGAGAATGACCTTGCAGAATGTCATGCAGTCATATATTTTATAGATGAAGATGAAGATGATGTTGTAAATGGACATATCAAACCCTTGTATCTATCTAGAAAGGTCAATGATATAGACATCCGATGAGTTTTTATTGATGATGGATTTGGGGTCAACCTCATTCCCATTCGTACACTTCGATGATTTGGACTGACTGAATCTAACTTGTCTCCTTCTACTTTAATGTTTGAAGGATATAACAAAAATGAGAAAGAACCCTTGGGAAAGATTACACTTAGAACTTAATTTGGAGATCTTTTATTTAATTAATATTTCATGGTTGTTCGTCAGGACACAACCTTCAACATTCTACTTCGAAGGCCTTGGCTGCCTCAACATGTGACCATACCTTCGTCATATGACCAATGTCTTATGTATTGATTAAATGTTCAAATTGGGACATTTTATGGCGACAAGGATCCATTAAAAATGTGTGTATAACAATACATTGAGTCATAGTTTTATCACAAAAAAGGAAACGAGGTCCATATAGAAGGAGATAACCATAATTGACACTATGAATGGACTGGAAAAGATCCCAGAAAACCAATTCATAGATTTTAGTACATATTATATATTACATATCAATAAAATTGAAAGGGTAAATCCAAATCCAAGAAGTTGTCCAATAACTTCCATAATTTAAATTTTGGCAATTGAGCCAGATAGAATGAGAGAAATTGTTGATTCACTAAGTTGTGATGGAAGTCTAGATGGAGATGTCTTTATTTTATCTTCCAAACATAAAAAATACACTACCTTTTCAATCAGAGTCGAAGAAGTTGTATAATTTCTAGAGTAAGAAAAAGATGTTGATTCACAATCACTCATATCCTCTTTCTTAACACAAGATGACCCTTCATCATAAGTAGGGTTAGAAATGATGGCCTAAAATCAGTGTGTTCAAATATTGACTCAACCCCTAACTCTGGAAGCTTTTCCTCATCATCTACTATACAAGTAGAAATATAATAGGTAAAATGTAATGAAGAAGAAGTGGAAGATATTAGGGATTCTCCTCCTTTATTTGAGGGAGGTGCATCTACCACTGTAGATGAGCTCAGAGAAATAAATCTAGGTACAAAAGAAGATCCATGCCCCACTCTAATTAGTGCGGCCATGACCTCTAAAGAGTAAGAGGTGTATACTTCATTTATAAAGGAACATCGAGATATATTTTCTTGGAATTATACACAAATGGAAGGTCTTAATCCTGATGTAGCCACTCAACTTTTGGGTTTTCCATAAGAACATCGAGGATTCATTCAGACAACAAGAGGAACACACCCAACTAATCCCTCTAAAATTGATGATGAAGTTGATAAGATTATAAAGGATAATTTTTTCAGGGAGGTTAAATATACCAAATGGCTGGCCAATATTTTCCCAGTTAAAAAAATGTGAAAATAAGAGTTTCCATTGATTTCAGAGATCTTAACCGACATTATCCTAAAGATGATTAACCCATTCCAATTAGATCATTTAATTGATGAAACATATAGCTATGAAGCTCTTTCTTTCATGGATGACTACTTTGAGTACAATCAAATTCATATGTCCCCAGAGGATGAAGAATCTACCACCTTCAGAGTCCCTCAAGTTGTGTTTTTCTATCAGGTAATGCCCTTTAGATTAAGGAATAAAGGTGAAACATACCAACGTGCCATGCAACATATCTTCAAACCATTATTAGGGATATTTTTGAATGTTATGTGGATGATTTGGTGGTCAAATACAGACATAGTTCCAATCCATTGGCGGATTTTGAGAAAACATTCAATAAGCTTCGGCAACAAAGTTTGATGTTTAACCGCATGAAATGTGATTTTGGGGTAACCTTAGGAATGTTCCTTGGCTTATTTATATGCCATTGTGGTATTAAAGTTGATCCTAGAAACAAAATAAATCCTAGTCATGTCACCTCCATGAAATTAGAAATAATTAAGAGGAATCCAAGGACACTTTGCATATATTCAGCATTTTATCGCCAATTTGGTAGGCACGTGTTTTCCCTTTACTAGATTAATGAAGAATGGAGTCACCTATCCATGGACTGAAGATTCCCAATAATCATTTGATTCCATCAAGAAATATCTCTTGAGTCCACTAGTATTAATGACACCTATTGAAGGAAGATCACTTATTCAATGTGTGAATGTTTTATAGTAATCACTGGGTGCCTTCCATGCTCAAAAGAATGATGTTGGGAATGGGAACATCCTATACTATCTCAGTCGAACTATATTTGATGCAGAAACTCAATATTTAAGTATTGAAAAGTGTTTCCTCACATTAATATTTTCAGTTTAGAAATTGAGGCACTACCTACAACATCATGAGGTTCAATTGGTATATCATAATAACCCACTCAAATTTTTCCACAGTTGTCCTGTGCTTACAAGTCGTCTGGCATAGTGGGCAGTTATTTTTGCAATAGTTTGATATCCAGTTTGTGCCCGAGAAGAAAATAAAAGGCCATTATCTTTCCGACTTCCTTGTTTAACATTTATATAAGAAAGATACATAATTGAATAATGAACTAATTGATGAAGAGGTCTTCTCTATTCAAGATAATCCCCAAACATGGGAAATTTACATTGATGGTGCCTCCAGAAGTCCAACAAGGAAGAGAATGAAAAAACCTAAACTCAAAAAAGTTGAGTTTGGAATTGTCCTTATTTCCCAAGAAAATAGAGTATTTCCTTATTCCTCCTTTAATAAGAAGGCGGTACCAACAATGAAAGGGAATATCAAGATCCCATTGAAGAATTGGAATTGGCACTTCAGGTGCATGTGAGTTACTAGAAAGTAAAAGGTGATTCAGAATTGGTACTCAAACAGATAAATGGGGAATATTCTATCAAAAAAGAATAGTTAATCCCTTTGCATGATTACTTCATAGGATTAATGAATTAATTCCCCTCAGCTCCGACATTTCCTTATGTCCCGCAATCACAAATGCCCAAGCTGATGCATTGGCTAATGCAACTACAGCCTTGACAGATCCAAATCAGGATGAGATGATCATTAGCATATCTCATCCTCATATGGCCTCACCTTTTTTTTCAAACCACAATGGAGGAAATTAATGAAATTGGCCGTATTTCGGAGTTTTGTGGTCATACAATGGGATGGAGAACACCCATCATGGAATATCATCAAAATGAAGTTATTCCACAAGATAGGGCTAAAAGAGAACATATCCAATGGTGAGTGGAAAAGTTTACTCTTTATGATAGTCGAGATCACTAAAAGATTCACTAAAAATGAGGCGTTGATGGATTCCTCTATCGATGTATTGATGGAGATGAAATTGTAGCTGTCATGAAAGAAGTACATTCAGGAGCATGTGGTGCTCACCAGTTTGGGCAGAGGCTATATGGTCAAATCTGAAGACTTGGATACTCTTGGCCTTCAAAGACGCAAGATTGTAGATATTTCACTATGAAATGTCATCCCTACCAAGTGCATGCTAACTTCATTCATCAACCCCCGAATTTTCTAAATAATTCTAGGCACTCCTTGACATTTTACACATGGGGAATGGATATAGTAGGACCTTATCCTCAAGCTACGGTTAAGAAGTTAAATTATATCCTTACTACTACTAACTTCTTCTCCAAATTGGCAGAGGCAATACCACTCAAAGATGTCAGATCCAAAAGCATTGTTAGTTTTGTCAAAACTAATATCATCTCCATATTTGGTGTCCCTCCTACTATATTGATGGACAATGGAACCAATTTTTGTTCGATTGAAGTAAAGAAGTTATATCAGAATCACAATATCATGTATAACCGTTCATCTTTCTATCATGTAGCGGGTAATGAAAAAATAGAGGCTTTCAATAAGACCTTCTCAAATATACTCTAGAAGATGGTGGGTATAGATAATAAATCTTTTCCTGATATGATTTTTCATGGTTTATGGTCATATCAAGATACTAATCGTACTTCCACTCAGGAAACCCCTTATCCATTTGTATACGAAATAGAATCACTCTTTCCATTTGAAATGAAACTGACTTCACTAAAAGTTTCAATTTGTGATCAATTTTCTATAGATGAGAGGTCTTAGAAATGGTTTGATGAACTGGAATGACTAGACGAAAAAATATTGCACACTTTGAATTATTTAGAAATCTATAAAAACAGAATAGCATGAGATTTTAACAGGAAAGTTCTCTTCCATTCACTTCATTGAAGAGAATTTGTATTGGTCCTCAGGACTCCAATAATACCAGGATAGAAACCTCCTAAGATTGATCCAAAGGGGTAAGGACCTTATTCTATACATAATGTCTAATAAAATGGAGCTTACGCCTTAATCTCAATGGATGGATAGCTTATTACAACTCCATCCAATGCAGTACTCTTTAATAAATAATTTCTGTAGTTGTATTGTCGTCCTCACTGCAGGACTAAAAACTGAACAGCCCCCATTTCATTATTGCATGGCCTAAAACTGCATAGTACAAATTCCTAGTTGTAATAAATTAAGCTTCATAACAACCATAAGAATCCATGATGCATGATGTTAAAATGCGTAGCACCATTTTTCCTCATTACACGACATTAAACTGTATGGCTAACGACTTCTTTACTTGATGTTAGGAGCTTCCATAAGCAAGCATCATGGATATCATTGCTACTCCTTAGTGTTGTATGAGATCCTCCCTTCCCTATGCCTGAGTCAAATTTTCAAAGGGACCTTGTTTCAAGAACTATGTGTGGATTGATTCTTATATATTTGAGCCGCGTAGAGACGTCTAGATCTCCAATCTTGGGCCATGTTGCAACAATTTTTTTTATTTCCCTTTTTATTCTCTTCTATATAAACTAGATCTGTACATAGTTCTCTTTTATTATACATGATTTTATATTTATACCATCTTGTGTCTTGAATTTAATCATTCTTCTAAAATGTGTTAAATCCCTTCGTCTCCCATGTCAAGCTCGATTGGTGTGGGAAATTAATGTTTAAAAAAATATATACGACATGATTATCATATATATGAGATTTTTAGAGACACCTAGATCTCCAATATTGGGCCCAACCATAATAAAATACCCTATATTCCTTATATAAGAATCAAACCGACATAGGGAATGTTTAAATAATTACGTATAGCTTGATTATTTCCCCCAAAAAGACACATATTGACACTTCAGTTTTATCCCTTAGTCCAGCTACAATATGTCTTTTTTTACATCATTTCATCATCATCCTTACCGTATGATGTTAAACTACATTTAAATCTAACAACCACATTCTTCAATTGTTTCACCTTTGTGTTATAGAAGAAACCCTTACTGCTCCTTGTTTCTCACATTGAGCATAGCACACATGGGATTAAAAATTTGGTAAAAGGATTATTTATATAAATAAGGTGTATCAATTTCATATGGGGCTATCGATTTCTTCACTACATGACATAAAACTGCACAGTATAATGTTTTCACTGCATGACTTAAAACTGCCCAGTATAAAGTCCTCACTACATGACATAAAACTGCACAGTAGAATGTTAATTTAAAGAGAAACAAATAAATCTTCCATTTTATATATGTGTTAGATATATGTAAAGGATTTCAAAATCAAATCCAATGTTGATTCAAATATTTCATATGTGAATTGAGAATAACCCCCTTCTATATTTCACACTCTTAATCATGAATATTTTTTAGATCTTCATAATATTTCTTGCGGTTTCTAGTGACAAAGTTTCTAATACCTGATAACTCTTTTTCTAGATGACGAAACACATTCCCTTAGGTGTCCTTGCATATTCTTTCTACATAATGGGCCTATTAGTCAATAAATTCCAATATTTGGATATGCAGCATATGCCCCAGTTGGCCCTTCCTAATACATCCCCCATAATGAGTTTGTCAAAGAATGATAATTTTGTTCTTGGTTATAGTGTCTTTGTCCCCTTCATTCTTTGATGACAATATAAAAGAATATGTATTTTAAAATAATCATTCAATTATATTTGTCCCATTATATTTATCTCAATTTGAAATTCTTTAAGAGAATGGTTTACAAATTTCCCTCCCTATGTGGTCAAAGAAATATGAAATTACCTTGGAATAACTTGATCACATATAATATAATGTTTCCATTTCTGGTCCTAGTTTTATGACCTAAAACTACAAACACCACAACCCCTATGTTTGGGTTAGACCTTCATAAAAGTCCAATTCCTTAGATTCTTTTAAAATCAATGATTGAAGTACCCTCTCTATATTCAGGTACCTTTTTCTATAAACCAAACTCTGTTCTTCGAAAAATATGATTCTCCATAAACTTTCTTCGGATTTTAGCAATAGAATGTCAAAACTCATAAGATCTCTTTTGCTTGACTATGCAGCACATGCCGTTAGGTAGCCTTGTATAAGTTGCCTACATAACGGACCTGTCAGTCAAAAGATGCCACTATTTGGATATGAATAATATGCCCTAGTTTTCCCTACATAATACAAACCCACTAATGGGTTTTTCAAATAATGGTAACTTTGTTCTTGTAAAATACTTTCATTAATGACTTTATCCCTTTTTCCATATCATTCTTCAGATCTAGAAATTTCCAAATCACTGTTTACAATTTTCCCTTTCATACCTGAATATGGTAGTATATTTCTAAACAAATTATCAAGAAATTGTATGAGTTTCATACCATCGATCAAAGCTAAAGACCTTAAATTAAAGTCATATAATGTCCCCACTGCATGACATAAAACAACACAGTACAATGTCCTCATTGCATGACTTAATACTACATAGTACAATTTCCTCACTACATGACTTAAAACTGCACAGTTTTATATTAGAAATTACCCTTTTTGAAAAATTTAATCCATTACTCATACACTAAATTGGTGTAGAAATGGTTTTCTTATTCATGAAATATGTTAGTATAAAACATCCTTTTCATTATTAAAATTCCATTCCTTGTAAAAAATAATCCTTATGGCCTTAAGCCACAAAAATTTTATTTTCCCCTATCTATCATAAAAAATGTTAAATCCCTAAGAGTTATTTTACATGAATATGATGTACTTGACCTTAGGTGGATTTTAATAAGATTCCTACATAATAGGACTATCAGCCAAAAGATGCCACTATTTGGATCTGTAGCATATGCCATAGTTTCCCATGCATAACACAACTCTCATAATGGTTTTTTTCAAATAATGGTAACTTAGTTCTTAGAAAATTTGCCCTTTATGTTGATACAAGTTTTAAATTTGGGGACAATAAAATTCATTGATCACGATTCCCCTTGGAAATATTTAAAAAATATTAGAGAAATTATTATCCACTAAGTATTTTCCGGTATATAATTTCAAAATTTATGTTCAATGCTATTCGACCTTAATCATTACCCATTTATAATCCAACATGAATGACCCTAAACTGCCAATAAGAAGAGACATGGCACTGAGTAGATTTAGAACCCATAAAGGAAACACTGAACAAAATTAGAGTCCTAGCTCACAAAACATACAATTCATATTATTTAGGAAATATCAAGCAATAAAACGTCAAAAGATACAATGTCTGTAGCACATGAGCCTCAACCCAATTGGTGAGGACTCACTAGGTGCATCCAAGAGACCTGAGATCAAATCTGGGTGGAGGCATATTTTAGGGTTATTGTAGCAGCATTGTAGCAATATTGTAGCACTACTGTAGCTGGCACTGTTCGGTACTATAACAACCAGAACTATTCATCCATCTGGGCCTTCAGTCCACCGGTTTGGTTCTCGGGTCATGCAAGGATTTCGGGCCACCCCAGGCCTTCATGACAATTGATTCTCAAGGCCTCCAGGACTCTTTAAGTACCCAGGGCCACCATAAGGCCTTCAGGAAACATGAATGCTGGCCCTAGACACACTACAGAAAAAGAGCAGCCCCAGAAGAGGATTCAAAGTAGGTGTACGCACCAGAGAAAAGCCAAATGGATTATCAGAATGAGAGGGTATTGTTATGACATCAGTACTAGCCTGTGTTTTCACGTGAAGCCTAGCAAGACGGTCATGCAATGGTAGAGAGATACTATCAGGATGAAGATGCGGGGGAGGGGTAGTTCCTTGTAGATAGTCTGGTTGAATTCCCTAAGGCCTTCGGGTCATGTAATCTCTTAAGCCTAAGGGCCATGTAATCTCTGATCCTATGGGCCTCGTAAGGGTTCCCCCTCATCCTTTGTAAGGGGGGTTATCAAAAATCAATAAAAATGAAGGCCTTCGTGCCATTCAGGTAGGCAATGTTTGTAGGGTTTTCCATACAGCTCTAGAAAAAAAAAAATAAAACTATGAACACTAAGACCGATGGATGAGGTAAAACAAAAGCAGCTTGTGAGAATGAAAACACATATGATTAAATAAAAATTTCTTTTCATTTATAAAAAAACTTTTCATAGAGAAGCATCCACAAATTGAAGTATCTCTCTTTTCAAAAATCACAAAAGGTTTTCTGAATTTCTCCTTATTTGGTTAACAGCCTCTTGAGCCCCATTAGCTGCCTGTTGAAGGTCTTTATTTGACCAGCTCCACTCTCTCTAGTTTGATGAAGTTCTTATCTAACATCTGCAATAGATTTTTCACCATTCTTATGGACTTCTCCTAATGAGCTATGAAGCTGGTCTAGCTCCCATATATTGAAATCCAATTCATGTTGAAGTCATAGCTGTTGAATAGTCTTTTCATTGATTTTCTGCTTCGGTCCCTCAACTTTTCAGTGTAATTAGCCTCAAATCGGGAGAACACTGCATGAAATTATTTAGTTTTGTTGAAAAAAATTTCTTTTATCAAGTCTTGCCAAATTTTTTACTCTTGTTCCCTCCTTTGGATAATCTATTTCACTGTGGTATGAATTTCACAGTACTTAGAACCGCCAAATCTAGGAATGATAAACAAAGAAGAAAGTTGTGGAAATCTTGAAGGTAGTTTCTCAAGGAGAATCTCAGATATTATCTTCTATATATTGTTCCATGCTTTGTGAAATGAAAGAAAAACATACTTTTGTACTTATGGGTTCGATTCAGAATCACTGTCACAAGGAGATATGTATTCTGGGATTAATGCACTTAAAGAAGTGCCTTGTTTTGCTCCTTCCTGAATAATGGCTGCTTCACCTTCTAGTACTATTTGAGCAGATGTCGGGGCTTCACCTCTAGACCTAGCCTTTGATGTTGATAGTCCTATATGGTGAATTAAAAAATTATTCTGGTGATTAACTTCAAGGGATAAGAAAATTGAGTACAATCACAATATCAGTATCTCCTAAAAATTGTAGGTCACTATCTTGGGAAGAGACCTCCCAAATATTCTCAGTTTCAACATTTATGTTTGATGTTCTTGGGTGGGAAGTGTTATTTATAATTGGCTCAGGATATTCAGAATGAATCTCAGGAAGATTTTAATTCTCAGGATTCACCTGAGCCAATGTCTCCAAAATAATGGGATTGACATTAATATCAATACTTCCTTCAAGTATTGTTGTGGCAGTAGGTTCTTTATATAGAACTACATATTTCAACCAACCATGGTTAGATTGTTAATCATAATAAGATTTATAGGATGAATAATGAAAACTCATGTCTAGTGGATTCTATAAAAGGAACTCAAAAATCTCCTAATGCATTTGGCATATTAACATGTTCTAATACTTCTTTATAATACATTCCAAGGTTCATCCTTTCATCTAATGATATCTTTGATACTAGGTTAGTCTCACCGGTTGGAGCGCTTGATGGGTTTGCATTTCAACCTTCCTCCTTCAACTTTTGACACCAAATAACTTCCTCAGTAAAATTTGTGGGGTCAGCATCAGTCATTTCCAGATGTTATCATGCATGTGATGAACCTAAAATATCACATTATGGAAGTCAATTGTTGTTACATTTTACATCTTATAAAGAATTTTTGATTTAATAGAAGTCTCCTCTCCTCTGATAGCAAGAACAAGAGTAGTGCTGTGAACAGATGTCGGTTCCTATGGCATAAGTGCCTCTTTAGGAACCAATATATTTGTAGGAATTTGTTTCTCTTCAGTAGAACTCTCCATGGTTACTTGAATCTTGTTAGTATTTTCTTTCATAGAATAAATAGAAGAATCCCCTATAATCCTAATAAGTATAAACACTTTTCCAGGAATGAAAACTAAAATTAATGATTATCAGGGAGGCTTACCACTACTAAGAAAAAAAGTAACCATGTATCTCTTTATTCTATGTTTTTTTCTTATTTTACTTCTTAAAAGTGATTTCATCATCATCTCCAAATATAGGTATTAGAGATTGCAATATCCTCTATATTTCACCATCCATGACCTGTTGGCCAGAAGATATTTCTCCCGATTCATGGGGTGATCTAGTAGCTCCAAGAGCAGTGCCTCCAGGGCTATACCATAGCAAGGGAACTTCAGTAGTTCTCCCTTTAACCAGCTGTAAGTTAAGATGATATTTACTCATAGTAACAATGATTTGACTTAAATTCAAATTACAAAGCAGAAGATAATATGATAAAAAGGATGCTTACATTTTCATGATCCACGATGTCACTCCATTATTTATCTAATGAAGGACTAATCCCTTTTGTGGTACCACGATCTAGAATTTCCTTCACCTATTTGATAGTGGGAATTGATTCCTTAGTTTCACATATGAACATTTCTAGCTCTTGAATTTAGGTCCTTAACTCATTGGGATTGTCCTTAAAATTAATTTTAGAAGAATCCCATAAATCCCCTACTCCTGGAATATGCAGTCCTTCACGTAGATCCATCCACATGGTTTCTGCATCACAGTAAAAATGTTTCCATATTTGAACAACCTCTGGTTGTATATATTCAAAGGGTATGTTAGCGAATTGTGAAGAGGATCCTGTAGACTTTGATTTAGGTTTCTTCCCAACTCTTGTAGTCACAGATGGGGGATTAGAAAATGGAACTCGCCACTCTTCAAAATGATGGAGACCAGATCGCCTTGATATAGCTTCAGTAGGGATTGATGGGGTGGCTCTCTTTACTCTAGTAGGGGGTTTATATTTGGTACAATGTCTATTCAATGAATTTTGAGCATCTTAACCTTCACCCTTTGACTCTTGTGAGTCATCCCATGATGATGAAGACTTACCATCCAAATGAAGGGGATACATCCTGCAAATTCTATTCACCCCCAATTGAGGGAAATCGTGATTTAATACCCCTTCAGGGTATGATGAAACCAAATTTTCAGCATACCAGATAGTCAATATGATTACAACATCAGTAGCATGTAAATTAAGAATGGTCCTAGTCTTATCCACAGTTGTCAAGAACCATTGTTTTCGGGCAACCATCAGATTTTGCTCTAATATGACATGAAACGGAAGGGATACAATATTTTGTTGCAAACATTTGAATTTACATGAAAATATATAAGGAGTATAGACCTCACATATGACTTCTCCATCAATTCTGGTGGCCCACACGCCATCTCTGTAAGCTTGCATGTATGCCCTCAACTCAAAAAATGGCCATCCCATCATTAAAGAATCTCCCCATAGGCAGATTCCCATAAGGAATGAAATGGAACTCTTTATACATTATCAAAATAGACTTGATGTCATAGGCGTTCATAGGCAAGGGTGGGATACCCAAAAAATCATAAACAGATGGTCGAAAGGAATTTCCGAAAACCTATACTCCGCTTTGTAAACATAAGATCTGAAGTTAGTAGAGATCCACCCCCATAACACATGGAATGGTCCTGCTATTCTAAAAGGATACATCCCTCAATAAATATGTAGCAAGCTCCAATGAATCTTATCCAAAACAAGTGTGGCCAACACTACCATAATTTTCTCAGCTAGCTTGGCCGCATTAATAAAGGTTCATGGCCTCACACCTCCTTTGGAGTCTCGGACTGGTAAAAAATACATGATAATCCACGTGGACAAGAATGCTTCCAGACGTGTCTTTGCAAGAATTTTTGTATTGACTTCAAATCCCCATTTTTCAAAATTATCCTTTCTACATTGTTGTCCAAAATGTGTCTGGGGTACCTATCTTCTCTTCCCTTGGACAGCTAGTCGGATATGTGTAAGTGGGTCCCTTTTCCTTCTTCTTTATCAAAAATATTTCCATCTATTCTTCTGAATGAATATATCTCCAGGTGCGAGAATTCATGGTGGTCAAGCTCTTGAATTTGTTAAACATTTTCATCAACTCATGAACCAAATATGGTGTCTTCTAAAACTCATTCCATGTCACCTTGGGAGGAAAAAACTCATCATACATATATCCATGGATTGGAGTTCCAGAAATCCTGTAAAAATCCCACAATATGTGTCCTACCTCTCTATGTGTTAAATGGATGGAATTAGTATCTGGGCTCTATCGACTAAGTAACTCAGGCACAAAATCCTCATTCCTAAACACATAAGTTTTCCCAACCCTAACAGCCTCATAAATCCTAATGACTATCAAGTCATCTGTAAATTCTGCACAAGTCTTGCGAACCCAGTATTCCCACATCCATGTGGGTTTTACACCTCCCCCTGGGTGGAAATACCCACTTTTCTTCCTACCCTTGGACTAATCCTTCATATAATCCAAAAATATGGATGAATAATAGTGTGGTTGCAACTCAGGTGTGTTTACCATCAGATATAGAGCACATGGGATATAATTCATAATATCATATTTCTCTACTCTCCCAGCATTAGCAAATGTGCCCCTAATGGAAACATTGGATAATGAGAAGTTGGTATAATCATAAAACCAAGAATTTGGGACATAGTTCTTTGGATCTATAATATCAAAATTCCATAAATGTACAATGCTATAAAAAGGTAGATATTTTCTTTGGGGAAAGTTGAAATGATACTTCTTCAAATATTATTCTATGTTTGGAAGGGTGGTGTCACAAATGTCGAAGTAATCATGACCCAAGACATTCATCATGTCATCAATCCACTTACTGGCTAGTTCATCTGTAGTTCCAATTATTTTGGGAGACATTAAAACTACAAAAGGATAGAAGACCATCTTTTTAAGTATGTTTAGTTTTGATATTTGACAAAATAATTGAAAAAAATCGACAAACTTATTAAGGCCCACATGTATAAAATTGGCACACAAGTGTATAATGGTCCGCAAGTGTAGTGCCCCAGTTATAGCACGCAACTAAAAAATGTACAGAAGAAGCATGGTGAAATGGAAGCGTCTAAGTGAATGAAGACTCACATGATGAGTTCTGAAATTACAGATGTCATGAGGATTTTTGCAGAAGTAAAGCCACTACATATAAGTGAGGGCTGTCACCCTGTGCGCCGAAAACATGCGCGCTTCTATCATGAGTGACCAGTTTCCCTACACGCATAAAACATGTGCACCCAAGTACTCTATTATTTCACCTTCATTACATTACCTTAGTATAAGATCCTCTTTTCATTTTGAATCCAATTATATAGGGGTGGAGGGGATTTTGTTGACACTGTGTTCTGTCAAAGAGACTAGAAAATGACTAACAAAAATAATTTAGAAATAAAAGGGGAAATAAAAGAAAAAAATCATGATTTTCAAAGGCATGAGTTTTCGGTCACCTTAGTCAAACCAAAAGGGTGTCAGCATACAACCTTCTTGCAAGACCCATCTACAATGAATCCATGTTGTACGCCCATACTCCATTCACCTAGGGTCCTATATTTTCCTATAAATAGACCATAGGGGGTTTCATTTAGAGAGAAAAATTTCCTTGAATCCCAATTGATGCTCTAGTTTACCTAGTGCTTCGCCCAAGTCCTATGAAACATTCTAGGTAGTTCTTTGACACCTAAAGTGCAGGAATTGATGGATGATGGTAGGAAATAAGTCCTTTTAGTGTTTGAAATCCATAAAACTTTCTTACATAAATCACCCAACCTCCCAAAATCAGAAACACTTGTGTGCCAACTATTCCTTTCATAAGAACCTGTGAGCCCCACTTCTGGAATCACCTATGAATACTCATGGGGGCTTGAGCTAGGTCTCACCCAAGAATTATCATATAGGTTGTTCGTCACTTAAGTGAACATCAGGTCGCCCAAGCCTAGTTGCGCATCCACACTTGTGTTCCCTTACCTACTTGGGAGACCCTCTTTGATTAACATCCTCTCCTTAGTCTACAAGCCATCAATTCCTATTCAAATCCATTCATGTTAAGGGTTCTTCTTCATTGTATCCCTTGTTTGAAAGGGATTCTATTGAGACCTCCACCAAAACCTCAAGACTTATCAAACCTTTGGGAAAGACACATCAACATGTCTCCTATTTGTGTTTGTATATCCATAGTCAGCGGTTTCCCACATTTTCTTCCTAATGGGTTTAGGATTCATGGAGTTTTTATGGGTTTTTATATCCATAGTCACAAGGACCTTTCTCCAAGGAATAGTGCTAGGAAGTTCTTGATTTTTGAGAATTAGGGTTTTGGTCTCGACCTATCCCTTCTCAAAGAGACAGATCCTCAGATCTTTGGTAGGGAAGGTAAAGTTCACACTTACCTTTCCATACAAGCAAAGGATAAATCTACATCCCCTGCCATGATCAATTTTTGGGTAGACACCCTGGTGTAAGCCCCTAACCTTCATCCCTTCTTCATTTCATTTGGGCCCCTGTTCAATGTAATGTGAATAGAAGGAGGTCTCGTTGCCCCACCCTTTTCCCAGGTCGTCTTGACTTAGTCCATCCTGGCCACCATAGGTTCACCCTCCTCCACCAGTAGAGGAGGAAAAGTGAATGTCATTATTGAACCTTTCACATCATCTTGTTTCTCACACTGAGCATGACTCACACAAACTTAGAGATTCAGGATGATTACAACATTTTCACAAACACCCATGGTGAAGGAACTATTAGAAATCTTATTCATGCTCAAACAAGGTTATGTAGGAAACCATTTTAGGTCCCAATATAAATGGATATCCTCTTCAGAAATCCATCCCTAATTCCCTTAATCTGGGAATCCTCTTTAATAATAAGCTGCAAATTAAACCCATAAATCATTAAGACATTCTTTTTAAGAAGTAAGTCCAAAATAATTTCTCTCAAAGTACTTTACTCTCTTATGAGACTAATTGAACTACATTTTCTTTGATTCCCATCCACATGGGATACATAGGAAGCCTCCTTTTGGTTCAAACTCAACATTTCAAATCAACCCTATTCTCCTTGGGCCATTTTCCCAACAGGGTATAATCAATCTTGGAAACCCATATCCTTTTCATGTTCCCTGGTATGCATCAGTATAAGTCCCACACCAAACATTGACTCATCACCTTTTGCATAGATGTCCATACCACATGACATTAAACTATACAACTACGTCTTAATCACATCAACATAAAAGGTATGATGTGTCCCATTAAGCAGAACCGAACTACGAGGATTCTGATTCCTTTCACAAGGATATATAGGTAACCCATTTCATGGGTACAATCCCAATATCAAAACAAAAATTTGTCTTCCTAGATGAAAATAAATTCTAGAGTTCCCCACTGATTGGCTTAAAAACTAGTATCATCATAAAGATGATTAAAAGAATCTATAAATAGTATATTAGAGGATTCCATTGATGTAGAATCTCAAATACATAGAGATATATCCATTAACGAATAACCATGAATACATATTGATGATTCTAAATTTTTCACATGATAATAAGTGGATTTAAATTATAAGGTAATCTTATGTTATGCTTGGTGAATTAATAAGGATTCATGAAAATATATTAAATTTACCAAGAGAGTCCAAGAGTAGACAATAATTCTCCCCAAAAGGGTGTGATGAGTCCGAACTCCCATCCTCTCGACCAATGCATGTTCTTATGTATAGTAAAGTTAAAACGTAATGAACACATGACTTTAGAAAGTTGGTCCCTTTTTTATAAATAACTATTGGATGATTTCGGTTCCATGAATAAATCCAATGGAAACTACCTAGAAGTAGTGATTCTTAAAACTAGAACACATGTTTCAAGGAACTACGAAACAATCACCTTGTGTCTCACCTATGATGTGAAATATCAGTGCACCATCATGTATTACATGAGAAATTTTTAATAAATAATTATCATGCTCGTAAATAATATTATTAATGAAGGAGTTTTATAGAGACACTAATATTTGATTAAGTATAAGACATGTATTGTAGGGTACATGACATATATCCCCATAGAGGTAGTATGGCTATGGACTATCACCCAAAAAAAATTTATGAGTATATATAATAAGGATATATGTTTTTAAATATTTTTTTGAGTATAGGGGTACTCATCGTGTAAAACCACAAGGCATGTTATACATATGCTGATTTACATAGCATATCCTAGCGTGTACATAGTGTGTATGGACAAATGACAACTTGGGTGTGTAATTTCCATAAATTCCATTCTTTTCATATAATGGGAATACATTATGTGTACCCTATGATTATATCATGTGATACTTAACTTATATGAAATCAATCCACTATTTACTAGATGATACACGGTGTCTGGATTTGAAATACACAGTGTCTGCTCATATCTTTGGGAACAAATTTTACTAATCACCAACAATATTTTTTTCTATTATTATTCCTATCACCAATAAGGACTGAAAATCCATTATAAAACCTCTTCCATTGATAAAAACATTCAATGACAGATTTTTAATCATCATTCACTAGAAATTTGGAACAAAACACCTTTATATGAACCATTGGTGCCCTGTTTATCATTGGCCCTTGGGAGATAACACCAACCCACCTTCTGTGATCTTTTATCACTCATACATGATTCATCATGACTTGTTCCTTGTTTCTATTCTTCAAACTATTAATCATAGAATTATATTTCAATCCTTTATAAATTCAATTCTAGTCCTTATCATACCACCAACAATGGTCATGGGTAGTGATGAAAGTGTGTATGGAGAGGAATAAAATAGAAGGAAAATAACTGATTAACACCTAACTAAATAATATAAGCATCTTTAATTTTATATTTTATGAAAATATTGATCAATACGGGAGAACTAAAACATCAAGAATCTTCAGGCCCAATAGAAAAGAAGAATAAATCCTTGGGAAATGATTTTAGGATAAAAATTTATAAACTAATTTTCAATTATAAAAATCATGAAAAATGGAAGTATGTTGAAATATATAATACCTAACATGAGTTTGAATAATTCATTAGTGATTATTTCATGTATAGTAGATGTCATTTGGTATTTCAGATGAAGAGTTTTGTTCTTTGATTCAGTGAATCTCATGATCACCCTCAATAATATCCTCAAGTGTTATAAGATTTATTGGGGATTTCATTATGTTTTAATGATACAAGATATTTTATAATAGGATTTATGTTAGTAACCTAAAAAATAAATAAATCAATTAAATAACTAGATCAATTAAATTAAATAAGTAATCCCCTAGTGTTGAATCAACCCCAGGGATCTAAGGAACACACTTTGTATTTGAGTTGTATTTTTTTGTAAATGAATGAGGAAACATGTATGATGAAAATATGATATGGAGAATGATGGCTTATAAGGAAATTATAGAAACTGTTTCTTCTGATATGATTCATGATTTTCCCATTTAATTTACCTTGGAAGTATTATTTGGTTTCTTCCATATGAAAAAGATGGTGTTTGGGATGTTTTGACAATATAAAAACGGAAAAGGGTAATGGTGTAGATTAAAGTTCATATAAGGAATAATTTTTTGTAGTAGTGATAATAATAATAATCATAACTAGATTCTACGTTGATATTTTCTTGAAGATCCATTCACTTGTAAAATATCATTTAGATTCAAATTGTTCTACTTCTTACTAATTTACATGAATATTTGGTTTAATAAGAAATATTTGCAATGTTGGTGTTTCTAATTATATTATTAAGGTTCTAATCCCATGATGGAAAATAATTAGATACTAGTATCCTTAAATTAATTTTTGTATAGCTTCTATCCATAAGTATTTATGAGTGAATATTGATGTGCAGATCTTCAGATCCAAGATATAGTATTTTCTATTGAAGTGATATCTTTTATATAAAAATGATGCTGAAATTTGTTCTTCTTGTGATGAAGTTGGTTGAGATATTAATGGTTCCATATATAGTGATGATATTTTTTAATGTGGTTAAATGGTTGAGAAATCATGGAAGTTAGATGAAGAAGAGATGAGTAATTTTTAGTGGAGTATCAGACATTCCATATTCACACATGAAATTCCATTATGTGTGCATATCTATGCTGGATAATCAAGTTAAAAAGCTCAATGCATATGGGAATTAAAATATTTTTGTGAAACCAAAGTGAAAAATGTAACTTAATGTTGCTACTTAGAAAAATGTTTCACATAGTCAAATGTTGTTTCATAACCATTCGTTCCATGCATGAAAATGGATAGTCAAAACGTTGATTTCATTCACAAATGACTTTTTCTAAGGAACAACATATCTAAAAATTGATAGGTGAAGTGATACATTTGTGATTATATATCATATCTAAATTAAATGTATCAAATTTTTTTATAGATTATCCATGTATCCAAATTTTGGATATTTATAGGTTAAATTTTTACAGTTTTCCACATTTTATATATAAAGAGGAAAACAATTGAGATGATGCAAGTGTGATGTTCTTTATGGATCATTCATATTGATAAAATTCATAATCATGAATCATGTTTTGATCAAAAGGGTTGAACTATCCATGGGGGAAATTGGTAGTGTAGAGATAAGATATCCACACTATAGAGGATGAAACCACAACACAACACATGTGACCACATTGAAGGAGAGTTCCATGATGTATTCTACAAGAGCCATGTCACCAAGATTGTCTAAAAATATTAAGAAAAATAAAAGGTTATAAATTCAAAAGGGGAAGGATCCTATGATATTTTAATATCATAAAAAGGAAACAATTTGATACCTGATCTAAAATTTCAAGAAGAATTTGAAAAATTCATTAACATAGAGATCCTGAGAACTGAATGCTGATATTTAGGGGAGTTTTAATATGAGAATGATCTAATGCTACTATAACTATTACACACACATATATATATATGCATATATATGTTAAAGAATATAAAAAAATGATTATGTAGAAGAGACACTTGAATAAGTAAACACCAATGATCCTAAACAAGTTGAAATAAGTAGATATAGGTTCTCAAATATCCATACCTGTGAATATACTTCAAGTCAAAATAATGAGAGACTAATAAAAACTGACATTATGTGTGCTTTAGATTCATTGAGTCAATAAAAGAAGAATATTTTCCACTAATTTATAAATTATTGTACATTAAAGAATAATTAAGAGTTGTATATTGAGTGATTCACCCTAAAATATTTATCAATTATATAATTTAGATGAAGAGAGAGTTTAGATGTGCTATTTTCATTCATATTCTAAGAAAATGTTTTAGAAGAGCCAGACTTCAAAATATGTCAATAGAATTATTTTGAACTTTAATACTACCCATCGGAGTGCTACATGAGAGGAATAAGATCATAAATATTTTATACAAGGTACTCATCCATCAGAGATGATCATTTTTTAAAGGATGTACAAGTCCATTCACATATATAATGGAACAACAACCCCTCTCTTTAATTGTACAAATTCAGTTTCAGAATTATAGTTTCAAGTTTATATTTGTTCTTATGATTATTTTTATAATAAGAAGGAATTCAGGCTTGTGGGATAATAATGAAGACGCATTAGGGATGTAGTCATGTAAAAGGAGTTAATCCTCATTAACAAAACTTGTTTTTATCATGTGTTTCTATCTTGTTCAATAAATTTAAACTTAATAGAGGAGATAAGAACACTAATGTATCTATTCAATGAATAAGTGATGAGGTAATTAAGGGATAAAATTAAAATTGGACAACGATTCACCCCATGCTGATTCACCACTCTAATTTTGGAAAAATCTCAAAGTCATTATAATAATTATTATCAGGGCCTAGGTCAAACCTCTATTAGATTAAAATATTTTACATTCTTTGTGAAAAATTGAATTTTTATTTTAAAAAAGATATATGAAGTGAATATTTGAAGAATCCAATGAATAATTTTTCAAACCAATCATGGAAGATATGTATTCTGAAATATTCTAGAACATTATTAAAATAGATGGAAAAACTTAGGAAAAGAATCATTAAATAATAAGTACTCTCTAATATTTAAATGTAAAAAAAGTAAAATTAGTTATATTACATAGTTTATAATTAATCCTCTTAATGATGATGAAAAGAAACCCTCTTATGTAAAGAGGAAGAAAACATTGTCCCCCATGCACTTATCTAAATCAAGACAAATCTGGTATAGAAAATGAAGGTCTGGTGGATGAATCCACCACCAGTGAATTGTAAAATGGTTTGGTCTCATGTATTATATCATATCTACATTAAAAAGGGGTACTAAAAATCTATTTTCCATGTTTTCCAACTGAAGAACCATGTGTATGTGAAAATATTCACAGTTACAAGGATTCATAAGAAGAATCAATTGGTGTAATAAAATAAATGCAACATAACTAACCTAACAATGTTATCTCACACAAACATATATATAGAGTTTTTAGATGTATGTATGAATAGATCACCCAACTAGAAGATGGGGATGAAATAGGGGATATGGGTTTGAAATAAATGAAATAAATTAGTTTGAATCTCTAAAAACAAGAATAATTCATAATTGAAATAAATTTAGTAATTGGGGAATGATTCTCAATATTTAAATATGAGAGGCCCAAAATAATCATGGAGAATGAATAAGCTAATAAAATAATTGAGGATAAGTCTCGTGCGTTAAAATATGTATCCATGGATAAAGATTTTCAATTGGATATTAAATCCAACTTGACTAAATAACTTGATCATATGAAAAAATAAAATAGTAAGATGAATGGAAAGTATGGTGGAAATATAAGAAAAAATGTATAGAAAAAGTAATACCATTCGAGGCTGATGAATTCATCATTAATATGAAATACTTGGAGATTTTAATTAATTGAAAAATCTACAGATAGAATAAGGTGGATATTCAAAAAAATTTGAAAAAAGAGTTTCCACTACAAGAACCAATATATAGGAATCTTATGATTAAATACCTATGGATAGTTGAAATAAAATTATTATACCATATAATAATTTGTCTAAATTATCCACAAAATGAAAGGTACCATCCACTTCTAAAAATGATATAAGTGTTAAACTTGTTTTTTCAATGTTTGACGACTTTGATTCAAAATATATATATGTATGGTTGAGAAAAAGTTATATAAATCCTATAATCATGTCCATGATAGATATAACTTGTCATTAGAGAGTTGATTCCCTGAATTAAGCCCAACTAATAGGTGCCAAATCTAAAAAACAACAAGCTACTAGTTTTATAAAATTAAGAAAGTATACAATTCAGAAAAATAAATCATCGTTAGATTTTATTGTTTTTTATGAAATAGATTTGGGAATGTGGATATTCATTATTGGTATAATACTAAATCCTATAAATAAAATTGATAGACTATGGAGAGGCAGAAATAAACTAAAAAAAATACAACTTTTAGAGGTTATGAAAAATATCTCTGTATAAGAAACATATATGTAGTACATGGAAAAAAATGTAGTATTTCCAATGGTAGTGGTCATAATAAAGAAGAAAGCAATTATAAATTATTCATGAATAAAAATAGAACAAATGGGAATATAATATCATAGAAGCCAAATAATGGGTACAAATATACCATGGGATATTATCATTATAAAAATTATGAAAAGACCATTCCCAACAAGTATATGAAGATAGATAGTGGGTTACCCTTGGGTAAGAAGAAAAATAAAAATATTAAAGTTCATAAAAATCCCAATAAGTAAAATTTGGATGCTAAATCAAAAGGGATGTGTTTTTTATTTTTCTTGAGAAAAGATGACACATAATGAACAATTTTAAATAAGTCATTAATGTGAGATTTTAAGGGAACATGCTTGGATAGAATGAAATAATATCCCAATGGTGAAAATAAAGGACTATTTTTTGGTGATCACATCTGAAAAGACATGTGAAAAATATTGAAGGGCTATGTGTATTCCCAAGGAATGTATAGAAATATAGCTAGATGATTTGGAAAAACTAATATAATTTGAAAACCATGAAAAGGTGAAATTAAAAAGGTAAATAAAAATTACACATGAATATGAGATCAGATTTCATAAAATTTTGGCAAAATAAAATAACCTAAAATCTCATAAGTAGTTATGTGGATGGTGAATGTATGATTTACACAATTTTGAAAATTGTGTAAAATTTATTCTATCCAAAAATAAATCCTTTAATATTATGAGTGATGTACTTGGAGATACATGATTCTTGATGTATCATGTAAAAATCGATAGAAAAACGAGAGAATAAAATAACCGATTCTTCTCAAAGAAAAATTATATTTCAAAAATTATTATGGTGACATGAATATTCCAACTAGACATTGGGATAAATTGAAAAGGGTGAAATAGTTGAGAAAAAAATATCAATATAACACTCACATTGATGAATATGGATGTTCTACCATATTCCATTATTAATTATGTATTATTTAAATGTAACTTATATAATGAATTTAATGTGATGCTAGTTCTCAAATTCCAAATTAATGAAATAAATTAAGATAGAATAACTACTCCAGAACTGAAGTAGACACCATCATGGTATGACTAGTATAATGGTAATATGAAGAATATCTAGAGAAAATACCAACCAAGATGAATGAGAAGAGGCTGTAAAAATTTTATAATCCAAATGATAAAAGTAATCAGCCGAATAGAAATAAATTATATGATATCCTAATGAGTATTTTACAAAGAGTATCTTCACTAGTGAAGAAACTTTGAATGCTATAACATAAAATTTATCCCCTCCTTGTTGTCTAGATATGTGATGAGTTTTATAGTATGCCTTAAGTGATATCCATAAGACACCAAAGATAATATATAAATTCATAGACCTCAAGAGAATTTGGGAAAAAAATTCCATTGGAAATATAAAGCATCAAAACTTCAGAAACAATAACCAACCAAGCCTAAATATGATTCATGAGTTGAAAATGTAACTCAAAACCTAACCGTGATAATAAACCATATCAGAGTAAAAGAAGATTCCAAAATACATACTTGAAGTGAACTAAGAGAACATAAAACTAATAACTCCGAAGTGACATCAACATGTAACACCCAACCCACTCCAAGATCCAACTCCACATGCCATGTCTACATTATCATAAATCATCACTAAAGAAATGACATGTAAATCCTTTACCTATGTATCGATAGGTGACATCTGTAAATGTAAAATAGTTCCAAAGCCCTGGGTGAGTCTAAACTCATTAGGAATTTTCCAATTACATCCCAACTCACACCACTAGGAAAAAACTTGTTTCCACAATGTATATAAAATAGTTTTATTTTGTAAAAATAGTTTATATCCAATATATTGACAATTAACCCTGTAAATCATAAAAAAATCCTTTAAACCATTTCTCATTGTTTTTGGAACATTATTTTCTAGGTATACACACACAACCTTACAAACACACAAACACACTCGTGATTGGTATTACCATGGATGGTGGAACATCTCATCGATAATCCATCACACTTTCATGGTGGTACATCATGACCATTATCAATCCCACTAAACAAAGTCCCAACCAGTTACTTCAAAACCATACCAATCCATTAAAACCCTAAATATTTCATTCATTAAAAATTTTTAACAAACAATTAACATGCATCAAAACCAAACGAAAATTTCTAAATAATTATTTTAAAATTATAAAAAATGGTGTTTTTTATAAACCAACCAATTTTACATCCATTTTTGAAGTCCAATACCAAATTGTATTTCCACAAATTATCACATAAGGATTTCACTACACACTCAAGAAATAAATTAATTAAAACTCAGACTTTATGCTGTAAATGAAATTGAGATGTTAGAAAAGATACATACCTCAAAAAGATTGGAGAAAATGAATAATGGCACACCAAAACTGTAGATCCGTCCTTGGATATCCTTTCCTTCAATCAAACTAATGATCGAACATGAATTTTCCAATAAAGAAACATGAATCTATCCCGCACAAATTGTATATAAGATTTTTGGAGAGAGAATAAGGAATGGTTTAATAATAACAACGATGAACAATGACTTACCTTTGAATCATGCCCTATAACACACTTTGATTCACTAAAAAATCACATCTGGATGAAAAGGTAAAGTCTCTCAAGCATTGGGAGTGAAATGAATTTAGGTTATAGAGAGAATAGGGGATGGGGGGGGGGGGGGGGGGTTCTATAGGCTTAATTCGATTTAGAACTAAATTTTTATAAGGGATATCTATATGTTTCATAGTTAGGATATATATTTTTAAAAACTATACACCATCCATGTGGTGCTAGTGTCTTAAGTACACACCTCACAGAACATTATTGCACAGTTAGAGAAACAGTATGAAAACCATGCATTTCCCTCTATTTCATGAGGCACAATTTCTCTGGGCACTCACATGGTTTGGAAAAATCATGTTCTAATTATAAACCTATGTAGTTCCCATTATAATCCCATCCATGGTTTTCTAGGGATGGTGCACAGTTTCTACTAACCATGGACAAACCATGCACCATACGAAAAAGAATCTCAATCATCCCAAACCCCCTTAGAACCACCTAAAACATAACCTGAACATAATATAGACTAAAAAACATGAATAATGGGTCATTTAATTTAAACTATTAGTTCTAGATTCTACCCAATATTTTCCTTTCCATCCTAGAAAAGTCAAAAACCCTTATTTCTTTGATTGAATTTGGGCCACTACTCTAAAATATCATTATCATGCCCCAATGTTTACTACTAGATATTGTCAGGTCTCCATTAAACTAGCACAAGACTAATGATTATCCCATTAAATATCCTTTTTTATCCATATGATTTTCCAACACATGAATCTACACAACATCCAACTCTAGGTAAACATGATCCAATCATATAACATGGTTAAGATCTGGTTAGTAATGCTTAAACTGATATACATGAAACACATTGTTCACCAAACTAATCCATGGTATTAAATCATCCAATATTCCAACTAACCAACTCATTGATGTATCTTAAAGGGGCCTATATATTTACTATAAAACTTTCGCTACTTAAAAAATGATGATTCTCAATCCTTGGAGATATTCTACAGAACACATGATCACTCACTTGAAATGACAATGGTCACTAAAGATGATATACATGCAATTTCTAATTACTCATAGCCATCTCTATACTCTTTTAGATTAACTAAATATTCTCTTTTGACTAAGGCAATAGGATGGGTCCAATTAGTTAATTCTCCCTTATTTTAACCCAAAAAAGTGGAGAATGATATGGATTCTCATATAATTATTCAAAAGGATCCATACGCGTCGAGGAATCATAATTGTTATTGTAAAATAAATCCATTATAGGTGTATGATTCTCCTATGATCGACTAGAACACATCACATATGACTTAATAATTTCCTTCAATGTTTGGATTTCCTTTTAGATTATCCATCTGTTTGAGGATTATTAATCATTTTCATGTTCAATTGTGTCCCAAGTGTTTTTGGAAATGATTTCAAAAAATGAGATGTAAACATGGGGAATAAATTTGATACAATTGATACAAGAAAATCATGAATCTTTACAATTTTCTGAATATATATTTCTAACAAATATTCCACCATATTATTTTCATGAATTGGGATGAAGTGAAATAAACTTGTTAGACGATCCACTATCACACTTATGATATCATAATTCCAAAATGTCTTTGGTTAACCCTCCATAAAATCCATATTTATCTACTCGCATTTCCACACTAGAATCATCAAATACTGCAAGATACCATATAATTTTTTATGCTTTTCCTTGACCTAATGAAAGGTGAAGTATCTTGATATATACTATGTTATAGAAAATTTCATTCCAAACCAGCAAAACTAGGCTTTCAATGCATTTTACATATTTTATATTCCCATATGAATAACCCATATAGAATGGTGGTAGGAACTAAGAATATGTTTCTGATAAGAAAAATATATGACCATATTATCTCTAAAATACAACAATGAACTCACATCTAGCTTACAACATTCAATGGTCTCCCCACCATTGAGTTTATACCTCAAAGTAATATATCTAGGGTTAGTTGTCTGAGCCTTTGTAACATGCTCAACTAAATTTGGAATAAGTGAAATCATAAAGAAAAGAACCACATATCCTTAGTTTGAGAAATCTAGATGTATATATACTATGGCTAATAATAAATTTCATTGGTCCAAAGCTGCTTTAGCCTACACAGTATATGAATTCCTACCCGATTCATCCCCCACAGTGTTCCATTTACCCTGTGTATACATCAAGTAAAATTCAAACATATGAAGATACTTCATCCATCTATAATAACTTAAATTCAAATCTCATTATGAGAAAATGTTTTTTAAACACTTATGATCTGTAAATATATTTAATTTACCACCGAAGATAAAATGAATCCAAATATACAAATCATGGACCAAAATAACCAATTACAAATCATGTGTTGGGTAATTCTTATCATGTAACCAAAACAGTTGTGATCCAAAAGCAATTTTATGACCCCTTATAAGAGTACGCATCCCAAAAAAGATATCAATGCATCACAATAGACTACAGATCCCTATACAAACTTTGGAAATGTGAGGATTGTATCTAACGAAAGTCTAACCTTAAGTTCTTGAAAGAATTTCTAGAATTCATCATTCCATTGTAAAGGAACGATTTTCCTCATCAAAGATATCAATGGTGACTCCAAACATGAAACATAACGTAAATATTATATATAGTATATTGCTCAGTCATGTAAACTACTTATCTAAAAGACATTGTTCAATGGTTTTCTAGATATAACAAGTTATAACTATTTAGGATCCATAGAAACACATTTTCTCATAATGTAATTGTAACTTCCCTTGTTTAACCAATGTATGAACTGTTTCATTTTTCATAGAATTCCTTAAAGTGACCCAAGGAACTTGTCCACATGGTCTTTTATAGGTATGGAGAAGAAAATAAACATTTTTATGGTTACATGCGATTATGAAAAATAATCCATTATTCCCTAGCACAATGTATGGGTAAAAAGTAATTAAAAAGGATTAAATGAAATATTATGAATTTAAATAAATAAAAATAAATTAAAAAGGAATAAAAATAAATAATAAAATAAAAATGGAAAGAAGAAAATTGAAAATAATTAAAATGGTCTTAAACTATAATTATTATTTCTTTTCTCCATTCCTTTTGTTTTTATTTAATTCAATTTTATTTGGTTCCTTATTTCTTTTTTCTTTCTTTTTTCATTCTCATATATTTCTTTCCATTTATTTTTTTTCTATCCTCCTCTCTTCTATATCCTCTCCCTCTTATGTGTCACACCCCCTGCCCCATCCATGTGGTGCGCCACCCTCTGTCTCCACTTTGGAAGCCAGCTGAACCTCCGATTGTCCTAGGATTTCAGCAACATTTGAATCAATGTGAATATATCTATAAGGATTATCATATTCACCAATTAGATTTGGGTTTTATCCTCTCTTCATAATGAAATATTCCATCGAAGGGTTTTACCAGAAATTGGGGTTTTTTTTTAATCCTATGATTTCATGCATTTTAGGTCAAATCAAAGGTTGTCAAAGAATGTGGTGTATACTTTGACTACAAGAAATGGTGCCTATGTTCTTTATCTTTGTTTCATTTATTCATTCAATTGACACTGTTGTTCTGGTCATCGGTTCCTACAATTAAATCCCAAATAATGCTTATTAATTTAGTTAAACTGTTTTTCCTTGATCCTTATGCCATTTGTTTAAGGATGACCCCTTCATAGGTTATTTCAAGACCGTTGGAAACCCTATTCAGTGTTCCAACAAAATAGGCCTATTTACCTTTGTCCTTGAAACATTAAATTATAATTTACAGGTGAATGTGTGATAATTTGGTTTTTATTTCTAAATTGAATAATTTATTTAGGTTGAATCATAAACCACAAATTTTTTTTCCATAGAAATTGTTTTTCCTAAATAGTTGTTTTTATAATTCTTGTTGTGCCTTTATATTATAAATTGTCACTACCTCTTCTTACACTAAAACATTTATTGTTTTGTTTAATATTTTTTTGTTATTATTATCTATGACTATTAGGCTTGAATAATTAGTAATAAAGTGTCATTAAATAGTTAATTAGAGGGATTCAATCATGAATGCTTTCTTTGTGTTTTATATATTCCTCTATTATTGTTTTAAATTAAATAAGACTGGGGAGAGAACAATGGTCCTATATTAAGAACCCACATTTCAACTCTCCATGCTCAATAGGTTACCATGAAACATATCGGAAAAGCAACGTTTTAGGCTCACTAAGAATGGGATTACCTAGGATTTTTTAATATAATATTGGGTAATACTGGTTCCCTAAGGGGGAACCAAGGAAAACCCATTAGAAAGTTGGATATTCTAATCCTTTTTTGACACTCGGTCCCTTATGTATAATACCTGGGATAGACTCACAGTTAACATACAATGAGGATACATGGACTTTTGAAAGGATCATAATTGATGGGATCATAGAATTAGATATATTTGAATGAATGTATCATAGTGATTATTTTGAGACAAACTCAGAATCCACCTCAGAAATTTCCAATTTTAATACAAACGCTTGAGATATGTTTATTGATATTGAATAGAGTTTGATCATTCTATGTAATACCTCTCTTGTTTCTTTAGTGTACCTAATTTTAACATATTAATTCGACCCCGAGCCAAAGTAAAATCTTGGAGGTATTCCCCTTTATTTGGTCTCTTATGTTACATAGGCATTTCTATAAATATTCTTCTTTACCAGATATCTCATTCAGAATTCTGGCGAAGTCCTAAGTAGGTTGTATGGGATGGGTACCCAACCCAAGTTACATTAATTTATATTTATTTAAAATTCTTACATTTATTATATATGTGACACTGTTATTTGTCTGTAGCAAGGAAAGGATATGTTTATAAACTATTGGTTTTGACCTACTGAGATTATATCTCACAACTTTATTAGGTATAATTTGGTACATGAGTAGACTTTATTTTCACAAGTATTGAAACAGTGAAGCATGCTGCTCTTGATTCTTTATTTCATTGCTATTTTTGGATGGAGCTTGGGGGGAAGAGGACCGAACCTATGTTTGAGATGTCATGAGGGTATTTTTTTGGTATTTTTGGTAGTTTTATTATCATGAAGTATATTATTGTACCCCTTACCCATAACCTATGTTTTATTTACTTTTTTCATTATACATTGAAATAATCATGGTATCCATTATGACTATTCTGATTCTCCAGTTATTATTTATTATGGTGGGTGATTTATCTGCTTCTGATTCTATTTGATTTTTTCCCTATACTTACACTACTTGTTACATATATTATTTAGAACTATTTAATACCTTATCCTATGAGGTAATTATCTCCCCATAGAATTTCCTAGGTCCCTTGCTACTAGTCGACAACATCTGGTGCTTGGGGTGATACGCATGAGGTCTTGTTGCCCACCATCTTAGGGCCCAGTTCAATAGTACTCGGGGCAGGGTGCTATAAAGTGGTATCAGATGTGGTTTATTTTTTCCCTTTTTGTCTTAATATTTATGTTTTACATGATACTAGGACATATGAATTTAGAAGTTACCCTATGCTTGGACGTAGCTAACCCATTTACAGGGGAAACCCAAATTTCCTGGGTTGGGGATTTTAGTTATTGGTTATACCATTTATTGTTGATATGAATTGACCACTAGGTGAAAAAAAGTTTATATGTGGTTACTGGAATTGGTTTTATTGATATGATTATTTTTAATATTACATATTTATGAAATAAGGGAATTTCATTTACAGGCATCATATTAGGCACCTGAATGATTAAAATGGAATGCATATTGTTATGCCATATCCACTTTCACCATGAATCTGCATGTTTGCATGTGTGTGATATTGTGTTTAGTTTTAATATATTATAGTAATAATTTTGTAGAATTATAAAGAAATTATGTGACTTTGTAATCTATATAAGGATTATTTTCTTTCTATGTAGAACTATATTTTAGAGTGGGCTATCTTTTGTATAAAAATTAGAGGCATGCCATGTAACCACACTAATTACTTGCTTTCCTAACCTCTGTGCCATGTTCAAGGGGGTCCATGGAAATTCCCTTTTCTTAATTCCCTTGTAATTTTTTACCTCATCTTCTATAGAATCTTGTCTAAGGTGTATATTTGGTAATCTTTTAAGAATTCTTCCACAACATCTTCAGGCCATAGGTTGGGAGAGTAGTAATGAGCACATCCCAAAGTTGGTGGGTCTGAACCTCCCGTAGTGCCACCTATTGTGGCTCCTGTGGAACCTCCTCCTGATCTTCCATTGGGTGCTGACACCCACTTATGGGATAATCTCCTCAAGTTTATATAGTTAGATCAGAGTGTTCCCAGGCTTCCCCAACTATGGAAAAATATAAGCGGGACATTCTGCGATAGTATCCACTCACTTTCTCAGGGGATGGAGGTCCCAAGGTTGCAGAGTCGTGGATAGAAGAAATGGAATCCATATTCAACCATCTTAAGACACTTCTAGATTAGAGGTTCCACATTTCAATCTTTATTCTTTTTGAATATGCCAATAATTGGTGGGATTTCATTTCTTAGGTAGACCAACCCTGATACATAGTTTGGGTAGACTTATAGATATATTTCTATGATCACTTATTTCAGAAAACTCTATAAGAATATAATTCCTGAGAGTTATAAAATTTTAATTTGGGATCTATGACAGTGCTAGAGTTTTATACCCACATCACATTTCTCCATCATTTATCTCCATCTCTGATCGGCGACACATAGAAAACAGGGAGGCACTTTAAGGTCAGATTTGGATATTCTATCCTGTCGAAGGTGAACGTTTTTTGTTTGTTGACTGTTATAGATATTATAAATCATTCCATAATTATGGAATGAAATATCCAAGAAGCTGATCCTATGAGCAAGGGTGGATCAGTTGCAGGTAATGGTATTGGTTCTTCTAGTAGTAATAAGTGCAGTTTTTAGAGTGCATGTTGGGGAAATGCTTGCCAAATGACTCGTACTAACAAAACTATCATATGTCATCAGTGCGACATGACCGGTCATAAGAATCCATAGTTAAAAAAACCCAATGAAGTGTCGAACATGTAACACCCGAGACTTTTATGTTATATAAATCATCAAAGGAATCTTTTTCTACACAACACTTGCTTGGATTTCTTTACACGAAATCGCGACCTTCCTCGATAGCTTGCGTCGTACGCAATACCGAGTTTCACTAAACAACGATATGATATTAAAATATTATTAAAACTAGCCGTTATGAATAGTAATAACAACTATTTTAAATTTTATAAATTTTATTTTTCAAAATGGACTTCATTTTTGGATTTGGAATATCGAAATTATCCTAGGGTGAAATTTTGGTATTTTTCTAAAAACTTTAAATTTTTTATGAATAGTGAAACCACTAAGTGGTAGTTAAAAAACTGAATTTTTCATAAAACTTAATTTTACCAATTATTTGAGTGGAATTTCAAAAATCCGAGAAACACGGTTGATTTCAATAAGTAAAATGTGGTTCAATGAGATGAAAATAATTTTTTCGTGAATAGTAACTTTTTACTTTTTTTTACCACGGTTAAAAGTAAATAGGGTAATTAAGGGTAAAGATGACATTATTATTACCCTAACACATGTCCTAATTCTATTGTACAAGTGTAATTCGACAAAAAACAAACTTATGAATAAAATATGACCATTTAGGCCCACTTGGATTAGATTAGGACATTTATTATTAATTTATTTAAAGAAGGGTTAAAATAGTTAAAATCAAAGTTTAATAAGTAAATAATTTTTAATATGGGGTTATACATAATATAAATTCGACAATAAATATTCATTAGAAAGATAGAAAGATTTCCTACATAATGGTATTTTATTTGTAATTTTTAGACATTAAATAATTTAATTTATTTATGACACAAAGATGATGCAGTAATTATCTTATTAATGAAATATTGACATAATTAATGTTATAAAAACCAAAATAAATGTAATTTGAGATTTTTTATTAATTACAATAGTTTTATTGGTTAATATGACATGTTAGTATTGATTTAATTAACTTTTTTCGAACGAATCATTCTGTTATGATTTTCTCAAAAATCAATTACTAAATAGTGTCAAAATTGACATAAAATAGTTTTTAAAACAAATATTATATTAGTAATTGTTATGTTATTCCTAAAAATCTACGGTTCAGAAAAATGACTTAGATAAGGTTATATATATTAATAATAAACAACTTGGGGTTCTTTTGGCTACTTATAGTAAGTTTATTAACTTTATAGTATAAGAACACAAGAAGACACGGTAAAAGTAAAATTATTTAACTTAATGTTAAATCTAAATGATAAGGATGTAATAGGAACCTAAACTTGTCTAAATTATATTGGATGAGGGGATTTAGACCCATCCCCACCTTAGCTTCGAAATATATCAATTTGGAGCTATTTAAAACCGAATGTGACTTTATAATAAAATAATATTTGTAGTTTTCCCAAAGGTGCCCCTCTCCTCCCTTATAAAAGGGAGCCTCCTCCCCCTCTTCCTCACACCACTTTGATCCTTCAAGCTCGCCCAACCCATGCCAATTACTCCTTTCCACTTCCCTAGAGACATTCTAGAGGTCCTGGGCTTCTTCAAAGACCAATTTTTGTGCCCTAAAAGAAGGTCTCAAAGAACCACTTCAAAGAAGAGGTAATGTACGTTACCGATTCTTTCATCTTTATTTCTTCTTCCACTTCTTCTTCTTTAGTTGTTTCATTATGAAGTAATAACATCAGTATCACTCATATACTTATATTTTATTATAAGTATGAAACAACCCTATTTCACCATCTATCCATCCTACGGAAAAAGAAATCACCGCGTGTGCGTACGTACGGAATACCGTCTCCACGCCGTGGTGTAATCTATTTTCCACCACCACCTTACTTGGATGGGTATAATGGTGTAAATAATGACTATATATGACTATTATAAAGTAATACTGATTCTGAAATAGTATACATACACTCCAATACAATTCCACGATCATAGGAACGATATCATCACTCCTGCGTACGTACGAAATACCGTCTCCACGATGTGATGCGACCTGTTCAACATGATCTTCATTTCATAATGATTATATAAATGATTTTAATGAATGAAGATGATATATATTACACTAATACCATTCTATAAATAAGGTATCTATATCCTAAAGAGAAAAATAAGACTTTATTCGACAAGACACACATAAAAACAAAAAGTTATAAACACCCGAATAACAAGTAGCAATGAAATATTACTACTAAGAAGCTAAGAATATGAAAATATATGATATCATAAAAATAAGTATGAATCTGGAATAAGTCAATAACATTATTTAAATCATTATACTAGAGGTTCAGACACTTATGAAGCAAAACAGACCTAAGGTAAGGGAAAATATCACAATATCATTTTTATCCGAGATTGTTTATACTTTGGTATTTACTGGGGTGTATTTTATCATCCACATCCATGTTTCCTCAATATTTAATATTTACATCCTTCTAAAATAGTTTATATCCAATTTTACCCTTGGTTAGTTTTTAGTAAAAGATAAGAAAGAATCTTTTGTCGTTTTCCGTACGAGGTACTTTTTGACTTTTCCGACAAAAGTACGAGAAGAATGTTTTTTTAACTTATACGACATGAATGGATTTTTAAAACATTATTTCCAATAAGACTCCTTTACATGTTTTAAATTTTATTTTTAATCAACTTCTTTTAGTTTAAAATATTCTGACATTTTAAGAAAGGAAAAATGTTTTTTTGAAGAAGAAAGTATATTTTCCTCAAGAATGGAGTTCAAGTGTTTTATCAAAATTATTTTCCATCTAAGAAAATAAAGGGTTCTGTTTTTATCCCTATTATTACATGGATTTGATTATGTTGTGATGGAATTATTTTTGTGAATTCTTTTATCTTATATGAATGGTTTCATGAATTCATGATGTTTAAGATTCCCATTTGTATTACATGGGTTATGAAATGATGTATGATTTATGATTTTGTGGCACACATAAGAATGGTATCATTATGAGATGGGTGGGACCTATATCTCCCTCCAATGCATTGGGTAAAGATTTTATATCTCATGAGATAGACATGGCTGGAACGGTAGGTTATACCGGTTCAGTGAAACAGGACTAAAACGAGGGTGACTCGGTTCCGAAAGGGACTTTGTCCACTAAGATAGTCTTGACAATGAGTCTTGACTAACAAGAAATGATTCTCTATGATTATGTGTGTATGACACAATGTTTCATGTTTTAAGTTATGATTATTGTGATTACATTTCACTACCATGATTTATCCCATGTTATGAAATTATGATCTCTTTTGCAGGTTAAGATTTCCAAAAGTTATGTGCTTATGTATATGATGTGATTGATATTTCTTTTGTTTACCCTTATTGAGCATTTGAGCTCACCCTTTTGTATGTTTTCTTTCCCCAGGTCAGGAAGAAGTTTATTAAGTAAGATATGCCAAAAGGTACTATAGATATGATGAAATAAATGGGAGACAGTGTAGACGCTTTATAAACCAGTTGTTTATGTTTCCCAGTTTCTAAAGACACTATACCTATACGGTCCTTTAGTTGTTTTGTTATATGTTGTAATAAGTATGCTTCAATTTTGAAGTATTAACAATGAATGTAAAGTATGGGTCGTTATAGTTGGTATCAGAGGAAAGGTATAGTCATCCTTTGGAAACTAGGATGTGAAGGCCTTAGTAAGAACCCTAAGGATAAGTCTAAGCATAGAACACAATCTTAGTGTTTTATAAATGACCATGAATAACCTAGGATAAGACCTTAAGTGTGAAATTTTATTCTTGATTATGTGGTTTTCCTATTATAATTATTGTTGCTCAAACTATTCTTCTTGGTTTTAGTCAATGGCTGGAACCCGAAGGAACCATGTTAATACGGAATGCGACGGGCAGTGCAATGATTGTCCCCCTGAGCAACCAAACGTTATGGGAGTTGGAATACAAAATCTTGTAGCCATGATCACACAACTTTCTCAAGATATGAATCATGAAGGACTTCCAAATGAGAAAAAGAAGGATCAACATTCTGTTGAATCCTTCATGAGGCAGCGTCCACCTTCTTTCAGCGGGTCTACTGATCGATTAGTTGCTGAACAATGGATTAGTACTACTGAGAAGATATTTTCAGTTCTTCAATGTTATGAACATGATAAAGTCATCCTAGCAGTGTATCGTTTGGAAGGATATGCTGATCAATGGTGGAATCTTATTAAGAATACGAGGAAAATGGATGAAATTGAGTCCATGGAATGGGATGAGTTCAAGAACTTATTTTTCAGTAAGTACTTCCCTCGTATTCTCCGAACAAAGATGAAGAAAGAGTTTCTTGAACTGAAGCAAAAGGATGATGAATCTGTTGGTACCTATGAAGCAAATTTTACAAGACTTGCAAGGTACGCTTCTGGCATTATTATCCAACCTGAGAGTAAGATCGATCAATTCTTTAGTGGCTTAAAATCAAGTCCTCGAAGGGCGTTAGCCATAAGGGACTTCAATAGCTATGAGGAAATCGTTCAATGTGCTCTCAAAGTTGAGATGCAGATTGGAGTAACCCATCAGTCATATGGGTTTGATAAGAAGAGGAAAATGGAATTCAAAGGAAAATCTAAAGAGCACACTGAAAAGAAGATGAGCTTTCCCTTATGCTCAATGTGTGGAAAGAAACATGGAGGGAGTTGCCTTAAAGGGAAAAGTAAATGTTTCAAATGTGGAAAGGAAGGTCATCGGGCATTTGAATGCCACAATGATGGGAAGAAGATTTCTAATGATGCAAACAGTGGAAGGGATACACAGAATGAACCTACTACACTTCAATGTTTCAAGTGCAAGGAGATGGGTCATTATGCCAATAAATTCCCTAATCCAAGGGTTGATGATGATGGTCGATGTCAACAAAATCTTAAGGCTAAAGACAAAGGAAAGTCACCTGCAATTTCTATCAGCGATGTGGAGTACGATAACAATGTGGTGAAAGGTACACTTACCATCCACTCTAAAGTAGAAAATGTTTTATTTGATTCTGGATCAACCCACTCTTTTATATCTGAAGAATTTTCTAAGGGTATCACTGTATTACCTCAACAATTAGATGTTGAGTTAGCTGTGACAACACCTAATGGCACAACAGTCGCATCAAAGGTTTATAATTCTTCTCTGATCGAAGTTTGTGGGAAAGTGCTTCCTTCAAATCTTGTGATCCTTCCTATAGTGTAATTTTATGTGATTCTTGGCATGGATTGGATTTCTTTATATGGAGCTCAAATCAATTGACAAAGAAGGGAAGTCACATTTCATATTCCAGATCAATCTATGATCGTCTATCAATGCAAGGATGAACATAACCTTCCAGTGGAAATTTATTCCATTTTATGGGTATTAATTCCAATAAATGAAGGTTATTTATCTCAAATGGTTGGTGAGAAACTCATGATTAAGAATATTCCCATTGTACGGGAGTTTTATGATGTCTTTCTCGATGAATTATCGGGTCTTCCACCGAATCGTGAAGTTGAGTTTTCAATAGAACTCGTACTGGGTGCTTTACCTATTTCAAAGACACCTTATAGAATGGCCCCAATTGAGTTGCAGGAATTGAAGAAGCAACTCCAATAGAATCTTGATAAGGGATTCATACGCCCTAGTGCGTCACCTTGGGGAGCACCTGTTCTATTTGTTAAGAAGAAAGATGGATCAATGAGACTCTCTATTGATTATCGAGAACTTAACAAGATCACTATCAAGAACAAATATCCTCTCCCGCACATTGATGACCTATTTGACCAACTACGCGGAGCTCAATACTTTTCCAAGGTTGATCTTCGTTCAGGGTATCATCAATTAAGGGTCAAAAGGGAGGATATACCAAAGACAGCTTTCCGTACAAGCTATGGACACTATGAATTTATAGTGATGCCATTTGGTCTTACTAATGCCCCTGATATCTTCATGGATCTGATGAATAGAGTCTTTAGAGACTATCTTGATCAATTTGTGGTAGTCTTTATAGATGATATTCTTGTCTATTCAAAGAGAAAGGAAGAACATGAAGATCACTTGAGAATTATATTGAAGACCCTGAGAAAGGAGAATCTTTATGCCAAATTTACCAAGTGTGATTTTTGGCTTCAAAAAGTTGCATTTTTGGGTCACATAATCTCAAAAGAGGGGATATATGTGGATCCAGCAAAAACAGAGGTTATTGAAAGATGGTCGAGACTAACAAAAGTAACTGAAATCCGAAGTTTTCTTGGTTTGGATGGATATTATAGACGTTTTGTGAAAGATTTTTCACTATTATCTAATCCACTCACCAAGTTGACTCAGAAAGGAGTTAAGTTTGTCTGGACGGAAGAATGTGAAGAGAATTTCAAGGAGTTGAAAATAAGGTTATCCAGTGCACCTGTGCTCACACTGCCTTGTAGTGGAGAAAGGTTTGTGATCTATAGTGATGAATCCAAGAAGGTATTGGGGTGTGTTCTTATGCAAACTGATAGGGTGATAGCTTATGCCTCCCGATAGTTGAAAATCCATGAGCAAAATTACCCAACACATGATTTGGAGTTAGCTGCGGTAATCTTTGCATTAAAGTTTTGGAGGCATTATCTTTATGGTGAAAGGTGTGATATTTATACTGATCATAAAAGTTTAAATTATATTTTCACACAAAAGGAGCTCAATATGCGCCAATGAAGATGATTGGAGCTGATTAAGGATTATGAATGCTCAATCCATTACCACCCTGGGAAATCAAACAAGGTGGCAGATGCATTAAGTCGACAAGACCATGCCAGTTTCTCCATGATGAGGATTACAAAAGATCCAATATTTATGGATTTACAAAGGATGGATCTTGGAATTATAATGGAAGGGGAAAAATCTCTTCATTCTAAAATTAATGTTCAACAATCTATACATGTGAAGATTAAAGAGGCACAGAACGAATATGTAGAGTTACAAAATAAGGTGAGAAATGTTCCTGAATTCAACCTTGATTGTGATGGGATAATAAAGTTCAGGAATCGGGTTTGTGTTCCTCCCATCCCGGAATTAAAGAAGGAGCTGCTGGATGAGGCTCATAGTTCTTCATTTTCTATTCATCCAGGAAGCATGAAGATGTATAGGGACTTGAAAGAGTACTTCTGGTGGGATGGCATGAAAAGAGATGTTGCGGAATATGTCTCTCGATGCTTGGTTTGTCAACAAGTTAAAGCTGAGAGACAAAAGTCTAAGGGGATGTTACAACCATTAACCATACCCGAATGGAAAATGGGAAAACATCACTATGGACTTTGTCACAGGACTTCCTAAAACATCCAAAGGCAATAATGCTATCTGGGTCATAGTTGATCGTCTTACAAAGTCTGCACACTTCATTGCTATTAGAGAGGATTTCTCTCTAGATCAGCTAGCCAGGATATATGTAAAGTAAGTGGTAAGATTTCATGGAGTACCACTTTCTATTATATCTGATCGGGATCCGAGATTTACCTCGAAGTTCTGGCGATGTCTTCAGCATACTCTGGATACAGAGTTGAGTTTCAGCACTGCTTATCATCCTCAGACAGACGGTCAGTCTGAGAGAACAATTCAAACCCTAGAAGATATGTTGAGAGCTTTCTCTATAGATTTCAATGGTGTTTGGGATCAACACCTACCTTTGGTGGAATTTTCTTATAATAATATCTTTCACTCCAGTATTCAGATGGCTCCTTATGAATCTCTCTATGGAAAGAAATGTAGGACTCCAACTTGCTGGGATGAAGTTGGGGAAAGAAAGCTATTAGGACCTGATCTCGTTGATGAAATGGCAGAAAAGTTCAGATCTATTCAACAACACATAAGAGCAGCTCGGAGTCGACAGAAAAGTTATGCCGACAACCGAAGAAAAGACCTAGAGTTTGAAGTGGGTGATAGAGTGTTATTACGAATATCTCCCTGGAAGAGGGTTATGAGATTTGGAAAGAAGGGGAAGTTGAGCCCTAGATATATCGGTCCTGTCGAAATACTGGATCGTGTTAGGAAGGTAGCTTACCGATTGGAACTTCCACCGAATCTCTCTCAAGTTCACGATGTGTTCCATGTATCTCTCTTGAGAAAGTACATTCCTGATCCTTCACATGTACTCAGCTCAGAAGTTGTACCGCTGGAGCAAGATCTTTCTTATGAAGAACAACCGATAGAGATTCTGGATCGTAGCGAAAAAGTCCTACGAAACAAGACCACTCGATTGGTGAAAGTTTTATGGAGGAACCACCAATTAGAAGAAGCTATATGGGAGCTTGAGGATATGATGAGGGAGAGGTATCCTCATCTGTTTGTTACAAAGTGACAAATTTCGAGGGCGAAATTCAATTTAAGGGGGGTAGAATGTAACACCCGAGACTTTTATGTTATATAAATCATCAAAGGAATCTTTTTCTACACAACATTTTCTTGGCTTGCTTTACACGAAATCGTGACCTTCCTCGATAGCTTGCGTCGTACGCAATACCGAGTTTCACTAAACAACAATATGCTATTAAAATATTATTAAAACTAGTCGTTATGAATAGTAATAACAACTTTTTGAAATTTTATAAATTTTATTTTTCAAAATGGACTTCATTTTTGGATTTGGAATATCTAAATTAGCCTAGGGTGAAATTTTGGTATTTTTCTGAAAACATTCAATTTTTGATGATTAGTGAAACCACTAAGTGGTAGTTAAAAAACAGAATTTTTCATAAAACATAATTTTAACACTTCTGTGAGTGGAATTTCAAAAATCCTTGAGACACGGTTGATGTCAATAAGTAAAATCTGGTTCAATGAGATGAAAATAATTTTTTGGTGAATAGTAACTTTTTACTTTTTTTACCACGGTTAAAAGTAAATAGGGTAATTAAGGGTAAATATGATACTATTATTACCCTAACACATGTCCTAATTCTATTGGACACGTTTAATTCGACCAAAAACAAACTTAGGAATAAAATATGACCATTTAGACCCACTTGGATTAGATTAGGACATTTATTATTAATTTATTTAAAGAAGGGTTAAAATAGTTAAAATCAAAGTTTAATAGATAAATAATTTTTAATATGGGGTTATACATAAGATAAACTCGACTATAAATATTAATTAGAAAGATAAAAAGATTTCCTACATAATGGTAATTTATTTGTAATTTTTAGACATTAAATAATTTAATTTATTTATGACACAAAGATGATGTAGTAATTATATTATTAATGAAATATTGACATAATTAATGTTATAAACACCAAAATAAATGTAATTTGAGACTTTTTATTAATTCCACTAATTTTATAGGTTAATATGACATGTTAGTATTTATTTAACTAACGTTTTTCTAACTAATCATTATTTTATGAGTTTCCCAAAAATCAATTACTAAATAGTGTCAAAATTGACATAAAATAGTTTTTATAATAAATATTATATTATTAATTGTTATTTAATTACTAAAAATCTAAGGTTCGGCCAAATGACTTAGATAAGGTTATATATATTAATAATAAACAACTTGGGGTTCGGTTGGCTGCTTATAGTAAGTTTATTAACCTTATAGTATAAGAACACAAGAAGACACGGTAAAAGTAAAATTATTTAACTTAATGTTAAATCTAAATGATAAGGTAAAAATAGGAACCTAAACATGTCTAAATTATATTGTATGAGAGTATTTAGACCCATCCCCACCTTATCTTTGAAAGATATCAATTTGGAGCTATTTAAAACTGAACTTGACTTTATAATAAAATAATATTTTTAGTTTTCCCAAAGGTGCCCCTCTCCTCCCTTATAAAAGGGAACCTCCTCCCCCTCTTCCTCACACCACATTGAGCCTTCAAGCTCGGCCAACCCCTGCCAATTACTCCTCTCCACTTCCCTAGAGACATCCTAGAGGTCCTGGTATTTTTCAAAGACCAATTTTATTGCCCTAAAAGATGGTCTCAAAGAAGCACTTCAAAGAAGGGGAAATGTCCGTTACCGATTCTTTCATCTTTATTTCTTCTTCCACTTCCTATTCTTTAGTTGTTTCATTATGAAGTAATAACATCAGTATAACTCATATACTGATATGTTATTATAAGTATTAAACAACCCTATTTCACCATCTATCCATCCTACGGAAAAAGAAATCACCGCGCGTGCGTACGTACGGAATACCGTCTCCACACCGTGGTGTAATCTATTTTCCACAACCACCATACTTGGATGGGTATAATGGGGTAAATAATGACTATATATGACTATTATAAAGTAATACTGATTCTTAAATAGTATACATACACTCCAATACAATTCCACAATCATAGGAACGATATCATCACTCGCGCGTACGTACGGAATACCGTCTCCACGATGTGATGCGACTTGTTCTACATGATCTTAATTTCATAATGATTATATAAATGTATTGAATGAATGAATATTATATATATTACACTAATAAAATTCTGTAAATAAGATATCTATAACTTAATGAGAAAAATAAGAATTTATTCGACAAGACACGCATAAAAACAAAAAGTTATAAACACCCGAATAACAAGTAGCAATGAAATATTTCTATTAAGAAGCTAAGAATATGACCATATATGATATAATAAAAATATTTATTATTCTGGAATAAGTCAATAACATTATTTAAATCATTATACAGGAGTTTCGGACACTTACGAAGCAAAACTGACCTAAGGTAAGGGAAAATATCATAATCTCATTTTTATCCAAGATTGTTTATACTTTGGTATTTACTGGTGTGTATTTTATCATCCACATCCATGTTTCCTAAATATGTAATATCTATATCCTTGTACAATAGTTTATATCCAATTTTACCCTTCGGTGAGTTTTTAGTAAACGATATGAAAGGAATCTTTTGTCGTTTTTCGTACGAGGTACTTTTTGACTTTTCCGATAAAAGTACGAGAAGAATGTTTTTTTATCTTATACGACATGAATGGATTTTTAAAACATTATTTACAAGAAGACTCCTTTACATGTTTTAAATTTTATTTTTAATCAACTTCTTTTAGTTTAAAATTTTATGACATGGTAAGAAAGGAAAAATGTTTTTTTGAAGAATAAAGGATATTTTCCTCAAGAATGGAGTTCAAGTGTTTTATCAAAATTATTTTCCATCTAAGACAATAAAGAGTTCTGTTTTTATCCCTATTATTAAATTGATTGGATTATGTTGTGATGGAATTATTTTTATGAATTATTTTATCTTATATGAATGGTTTCATGATGTCATGATGTTTAAGATTCCCATTTGTATTACATGAGTTATGCAATGATGTATGATTTATGATTTTGTGGCACACATAAGAATGGTATCATTATGAGATGGGTGGGACCTATATCTCCCTCCAATGCATTGGGTAAAGATTTTATATCTCATGAGATAGACATGGCTGGAATGGTAGGTTATACCGGTTCAGTGAAACAAGACTGAAACAAGGGTGACTCGGTTCAGAAAAAGACTTTGTCCACTAAGATAGTTTTGGCAATGAGTCTTGACTAACAAGAAATGATTCTATATGATTATGTGTGTATGCCACAAAGTTTCATGTTTTAAGATATGATTATTGTGATTACATTTCACTGCCATGATTTATCCCATGTTATGAAATTATGATATCTTTTGTAGGTTAAGATTTCCAAAAGATATGTGCTTATGTATACGATGTGATTTATATTTCTTTTGTTTACCCTTACTGAGCATTTGAGATCACCCTTTTGTATGTTTTCTTTCCCCAAGTCAGGAAGAAGGTTATTAAGTAATATATGCCAAAAGGGACTATATATACGAGGAAATAAATGGGAGACAGTGTAGACGCTTTATGAACCAGTTGTTTATGTTTCCCAGTTTCTAAAGACACTATACATATATGTTCCTTTCGTGGTTTTGTTATATGTTGTAATAATCATGCTTCAATTTTTAAGTATTAACTATTAATGTAAATTATGGGTCATTATAGAACATGTGGAAATATGGATCACCTTCAGCATTTCTACCATTATTTTCCTTCAGTATTAAGTGGAAGGGGATCAGTGGTAGCACATCTCTTAGGTTTGGAATCTACAGCTCCACATTAGGACAGGATTTCATTTTCCACCAGCAAATCAGGATAAGGCAATGGAGGTCAAGGATGAGGATGTAAAGTTCTAGAAACCAACTTCAATAGAGTGGACCTTCTCAGGACAGTCAGGCGACATCCCGGGTTAGAGGTCCAGACCTTATGTATGCTGTGAAACCAGTGCTAGTGTAGTAGAGTCTAGGTCCCTCTACGTTTAGAGATACAAACCTTATAGAATCTACTTTAGTATATGACCTTTTGAAACTGGTTCTTCACACTCTTTAATATCTACTTGGACTTTTGAGTATTTGGTTCTTTCTGTCATTTACATCTATAGTGTTATGTCTCTTGACACTCCTTTTGGGGACATAATAGAGGACTTATGCCAGCTCAAGGAGTTCCCATTGAGATTGGTGGGTATCGTCTCTTTTGTTATATCTTTATCCTTGAGATGACCATCTGTGATGTCATTCATTATATGGAGTGGATTTTTCCTTATCAGTACCAAGTGGATTTCAATTTTTTTTAGTTTCCTTCAAAAAACCTGATGTAAACACATATATACACAAGGGAGAATGGGATAACCTTGCTGATTGAGCTAGACCTAAGTGTTCTGGGATAGGAAGAGTTATAGCTCAGCTGGAAAATATTTTTATGAGAAATAAGGGAACCCATTTACTTGAATTCCCTACCATTGTGGATTGTTTTAGGGATTTATTCCATGATTATTTTATATATTACCACGCATGAGGGATGATGAGTTCACTATCATGCTAGTCCTAGGTGTGGCACCTGTTTCCATTCCTCCTTATAGGATGTCACCAGCATAGTTACAGGAACTCAAGAAGCATCCTAAAGATAATGTGGATAAGGATTTTATCAAATATATCACATTTTTGTGGGGTTCACTAATCCTTTTATCCAAGTATATTGATTGTAACCTCATATTTATCAAGTATTTCTATTGAGTAAACTAGATTAATAGAAATAATTAGTATTCATTGCCTCATATAGACGACCTATTAGACTAGACATGATGAGAAATAATTTTCTATAATATTGATATAAGGTTGAACTATCATCTTGTGCTTGTCTGAACATTAGATATACCACAGAAATCTTTCCATAGTAGGAACAAATTTTTTTGAGTTTTCAGTTATAACCTTTAGTCTAACGAATGTGCTAGATGTTTTCATGGATCTGATGAATCGAGTTTTCCACCCATACCTTGGTTCCTTTGTGGTAGTATTAATAGACATCATCTTGGGGTATTGATTCTCTAGACATGACCATGAAACTCATCTTGATATCGTACTGAGTACACAGAGAGAGAACCAGATATACGCAAAGATAAGTGAATTCCATTTTTGGATCAATAAGGTTTATTTCTTCGGTTATATCACATTAGAAGGAGAAGTATTAGATATCCCAGATAAGATGAGTTCTATTGTTTTCTTGGAGAATATTATGAATTTTTATGACATACATAGTTTCTTGGGGCTTGTGGTCTATTAGAGGAATTTCATCCCAGATTTCTCCCGCTTAGTAGCGCTTCTTACAGATATGAGTAAGAAACATGTGTAGTTTATTTGGTCCAAAGTATGTGGGAAATATTTTTTAGGAGATAAAGATAAGACTCATTTCATCTCTGATTTAGATTCTACCTAATTTAGATATAAGTAATATTTTATATGGTGATGCTTAGGGACTTGGATTGGTTGCATTTCTGATGCAGGGTGATCTAGTGGTGGCTTAAGGACCCTGATGGTAGAGGCCTCATGAGTGGAAAAATCCTTCACATGAACTCAAATTACCAATTTTGGTTCATGATCTATGCTATTGGAGACACTTTTTGTTAGGTGAGAGTCTCTCTATTTACACGGGTCATAAAATCTTGAAATATATCTCCACATAGTAGGACTTAAATTTGAGGCACCATAGGTGGGTCGAATACACATAGTCTTGTGACATTGACCTTTTATACACCCCTAGTATGGGTAAAGCCCTGGATGACTCTATATGCCATAAAAAATAGATAGAATCCCTCTAGATAGCCAGTAGTGAGTGGAAGATGATGACTTTGTTTTATGAGATGCATCTGGTGCTTTTGGAGTAGAATAAACAACCAGTTATAATAACTAATGCGGTGATTTCCTCTCTTCTAGAGAGAGACTGCATGTGACAATTATCTAATCCGGAGGGGTCTATTTTGAGGGAGTGTTTCACAGGAGAGAACCCACCCCCTGGTGGGGTTATTGATGGAAGTGAAAGTCTACAATACTATGGCTATGTATGGGTTTTTTCTGATATAGAAGAAGAGTTTATTAGGGGATCTCATGCCTTTGTTTGGGATGTTCATCCCAGACATACCCAGATGTATAGAGATATGCATCATCAGAACTGTTAGACTAGTATGAAGAATAAAATAGATGGTTTCATTACCCAGTGCTCTACCTACCTACAGGTGAAGGAAGAGAACTAATGAACTTATGGACTCCAACAAACATTGCCCATTCTTGAGTGGAAATGGAATGAAGTCACCATGGATTTTGTTATAGGATTTCCAAGAACTACATGAGGTAGTGATGTAGTATGGGTGATCATCGATAGGTTGAACAAATTCTCTTACTTCCTACCTATTTGAGAGAACTTATCTATTGATGATCTAAAGAGGATTTCTATTTGGGATATAATTTGACTTCATGGAATGCTGTGTTCTATGATGTAAGACCAAGATTCCCATTTCAAATTGTGCTTATTGACAGGGTTACCTAAGGAACTGGGTTCATGGGTGATTTTGAGTACTTCATATTACCCCCAAACTGACATATATTCCTAGTAGACCAATTAGTTATTAGAGGATATGATGCAAGAATGTATCCTTGATTTTAAAGGTTCTTGGGAGAAATAAAAAACTCTAGTAGAGTTTTCCTATTATAATAGTCTGTAGAAAAGAATTCAAATGGCTCCATATGTGGACCTCTATAGTAGAACCGTTCCATTCACCTCTATGATAGATTGTAGCAGGATAGGCAGCTATTCTGTGTCCTCATCTTATTTAGGATACTTATGAGAATTTATAGCTAATTTTGAAGCATATGGATACAACTCAGTTGAGAGAGAAGTCCTATACTAATCTTCATCATAGAAACCTAGAGTTTAATGTGGGGAATTGGGTCTTTCTGCATGTTTCACTAAGGAAGGGTCATAGGCATATCCGGTGAAAAGGTATGTTATCAAAAAGATATATCGAAACATTTAATATAGTGGAGAGAGTTTGGCTGATGGCCTATCTATTTATGTTAACTCAAATGTACCATGCCATCCACAATGCATTACATGTATCTTAGCTTCTAAAGTATCATCTAGACCTATCTCATTCCTTTATTCCTAACGAAATCAAGCTTTATGCGGATGAATCCATTTAGGAGTGTCTAATTCATATCTTCGATCATAACATAATGGTTCTCATAGGTGTGTCCATTCCTCTATTCTAGGTCATATGTAATCATTGATGTGTTTCAGATAATACCTTGGAGTGGGAGACCGATGTGTGTGCATAGTGGTTGAAACGCTTCTCAGAATATGTTCCTCTACCCTATGAAGGGATACTTTGGGAAAAGATATCTTAAGGAGGAGAGGTTGTAATGTCCCATATTGGACCAAGGTACAAACCATTTAATTTTTAGTACAATTCATTAAATCTACGCATGGAACACAATCATGCAGTCTATTATAGGTCCTAAGTAACAAATAAATCATTTTTATGGGCCTGCAGGATTATACAAAATAATCCACCATACTCTAAAAAAATGGTCGGGTTAAAAGTAATTAAAAAGGATTAATATAAATAAAAGGAATTAAAATAAATAAAAAGAAATTAAAAAGGAATAAAAATAAATAATAAAATAAAAAATCTCTTAGAAGAAAATAAGAATAATTAAAATGGGCTTAACCAATTATTATTATTATTTTTCTTCTCTCCTTCACTTTTATTTTATTTAATTATTTACTTATTTCTTTCTTTTATTTTTATTCTTTTCTCTATTCTATTTTCTTTATTTATTTATTTTCTCTCCTCCTCTCTTTACCTTAATATTCCTCTTGTGTGTCACCCCCATCTAGGTGGCATGCCACCATCCATCTCCTCTTCAGAATCCCGCTTCACATCTGATTCACCTCTGATTGTGTTTCCATCAGATGTGATATGAAGCTTTCAGTAAGGATTATCATAAAAAACAATTAGTTTTGGGTTTCATCCACTCATTACCACACAATATTCAATAGAAAGGTTTTACCCAAAACAGGGTTTTTTTTCAAATCCTTTGATTTCATTTGTTCTAGGTAAAATCAAATGTTGGCGTAGAACATGGGGTATACTACGACTATAGGGTATTGTGTTTATATTACTTCCTATTGTTTTGTTGTATCGTTCAATTCACGGAACTATGCTACTCATCAATGCTTATCAGTAAATCCGAAAAAAAATCATATTAATTCAATTAAAATATTTTTCCTCGATCCTTATGACCTTTTTTAAGGATAACCCCTTACTAGGTTATTTCCATGTCGTTGGACACCCCTTTGGGTGTTTCTTTATTATAGGCCTATTTATCTTTGGCCTTGAAATTTTAAATTATCAGTTATTTGTCCATGTGAAATAATTTGGGTTTAGGTTCTAAATTGAATAAATTAATTTTGAAGAATCATAAACTTATAATTTGGTTTTCTTTTGAATTTTTCCATTAAAAATTGTTGCTATAAGTCTTTTCATACCTTTCAATTATTAAATTCTATTTCCTCTGGATACACTAATGAAGTGATATTTTTGGTTAATATTGTGATATTCTTATTTTCTATGACTATGAGGCTTGAATAATTAGTAAGAAAGTGGAACTAAATGATTGATTAACTATCTACAATCACAAATCCTTTCTCTATGATTTATATCCATCACTTATTGTTTTAAATGAAATCGGGACAGGGAGAGAATATGGGTCCCATATTAATAGCCCAAAATTGGACACTCCGTGCTCGATAGGTTACCACACAATACACCAGGAAAACAATGTTTTTGGCTAACAAACCAATGGATTCCCCATGATTTTTTACTCTACTATTGGGTGATACTGGTTCCTTAAGGGGCATCCGAGGATGGAACCATTGGAAATATAGATACGCCAATCCTCAGATGATACACAGTTCCTTATGTTCGATACCCAGGAGGAACTCATAGATACCATACCATGAGAAATATTTGGACTTCTGAGGGGATCTTTTTGGAAAGGTAGTTATCATTGGATATAATTGAATGGATGTACCGTAGCGATATCGTAGGGATGGGCTTAGACTCCACCATTGAAATTTTAAATTTAAATATAGAGGCTTGTGATTTTTATATTGATACTATAAAAAGTTTTTTATGCTTTGTGATACCTCCTGTGTGCCTTTAGTGCACCCGGTGTTGACATGTGGATTAGACCCCAAGACAAATCACAATCTTTGGGGGTATGACCTATTATTTGGCCTTTCATGTTACTTAGGTATTTCTATATATATTATGATTTTCCAAGTATCTCACTAAGACATACATCTAGGTCCTAAGTAAGAGGTATGATATGGGTGTCCTCTTAGAAACATGAACCAACATACAATTTATTTATTTATTTAAACTGCTTTCATTTATTATATATGGCACACTACTATTTGTCTACAGAATGAAAGAGAATGGTTTAGACACCATGGGTGCCGACCTATTGAGATTATATCTCACACCCTACTTGGGCATCATTTGGTACCTATGTAAAAATTATGTTCATAGGTATGGATATAGGGAAGAAACCCTCTTTCAATGCTTAATTGATATTTTTTTTCGATAGAACTAGGAGGCAGAGGACGAGCCTACGATCATGTTTTTGTGTGTGGATGTTTTTTTTGGTAGTTTTTTTACCATGGAGTGTATTCCTGTACCTTGTACCCCTGCACATTGATTTATTTACTTTCAGCATCGTACATTGACATCCTCATGGTATCTGTTATGACTATTCATCTTCCGCAATTATTATTTATTCTGTTTGGTCATTTATCTTCTTCTTCTAGTGTCAACCTTTTTCTCTATTCTTCTACTACTAATTACATATATTATTTACCAATGTGTAATACCTTATACTATGAGGACATAGTTTCCCCAAAAACTTACCTAAGGCCCTCACTACTAGTCGGAAGCCCCTGGAATTTGGGGAGATGCACTTGATGTATTGTGGCCCACCACCATGGGGCCCGATTTAGTGGTATTCATGGTGGGACGCGACATAAATATCCGAGGAAACACAAAAATTATATCCACAAATCAAACTTTGATAACATATAAATCAAATGATGATCATTTAATATGAACCAAACTATATTCAGGTGTTGGTTATGATCCTATTTTGACTTAGAATAAACCATTATATATCTAACAAAAACCATCATAAAAGAATCTAGAAACCTCTAAAATATTTGATTCATAAATTACATAAAGAAGGATAGTACATTTATGATAAGAAAATGAATAATTAAAATTTCATAAATTATATATCTTCTTATGAAATATATCATCAGAATATCCTTATTCTGAACTCATAGTTGGTGATATACTAATCATAAGTCTATTTTAGAGAATGAATGAGCTCCCATTAACTGATAAAATATATCATCAATGAATGGAAGAGGATAATGATTCTTTATCTTAAATTTGTTAAGCTTACAATAATAAACAAAAATCCAAAGATCTATATACAACTTCTTCACAAAAAGAACCCATTCTGTCCACATAGATGTGCTCAGTCGAACGAACCTTTTACTTACCAATTATTCCAACTAAACATGCAATTCCATTAATTCTGTTGGTGTTATATAAGAATATTGAAATAAAATATTTTTATTCCTTGATAAGATATTAATTTTAATATCCATTTTTAATTACGTGGTATCCTTGAGAAATTTTTATGAAAAACATCAAGAAATTGGTGAATGATAGTGGGAAAAAATCTATTCCCAATCTCATCCCAAAATTACAAGGTATGAACTACCAAATGATAAGATATGTTTCTAACCAGTAGTGCCAAAAGTCATAATATAATATTTATTACATCCCAATATCTTCTAATGAGACATTTGGAGCCATCTTGAGATGTGAAAATGATATTTTTGGCATAAAAATCAATGCAGGACTTAAATGATGTCAAATAACCAATACATAAAATAAGGCCATAAATATACATCTCAATAAAAAATAAATCACAAATAATATCATACCCATATGTAATTATAGAACCATACAAAATTATAAAGGATCGACACTATACTTTTGAAAAGAGTAATTTGTAGTTTCAAAATAGAAAGAATCCTCTCAATATGCAGTCCCATATTATCAACAAGAAGACAAGTTATAAATGATTGGGACACACCCATAAAAAAAATATATCATAAAGGTATAATTACAAATAATTTTACCTATCACCATCAAAAGACTATATTATCATCCATGATCACTTACTTAGCCCCATAAAATTTCTTACTCACTATTGTCTTCTCTTTGTCACCCTATTGAGATTTCACTCTTTGAGGAGTCCTTGTATTAAAAGAATAAAATATTATCACTATATTATAATGATTAGATTTATTGTTTTTCACTATTACTATAGAAGAATATTATTATTCAGAAACATTATATGTGTCACTAGTTTCTGACCTTGGATAATTGTGAAAATAATGTTGAAGATGTCCTATCTTGTTCTAATTATGACATGTTCTTGGTGGTGTCAAAAATTATAACTTGACCAGATCAAGAGACACTACATTGTAAACATCTCAGATAAATTTTAGTTTGAAGAACAATATTTTATGATACCATGGTGTAAATATAAGGTTTACCACCACTCTCTAAGTAGGTTTCCCTATTTAGATTGTTCCTATAATTAAAGTTCATAGCTGTTTCTATAAGAATAAACAAGCTCCTTCAAATGGTATTTTCCAAGATAACCCTTTATTACACCATCTCTCTATTGATCTTCTCTGTATAATCCTTTAAACAAAGAATGAAAATATTTGATAAAATCTATTTCCTTAACCCCACTTGAAAGGTGAATACATTCAAGGATGAAATTTCAACACATTTCAGTGAAAATCATAATAAGTTAATAAATTTCGCTACATACTCTATCACCATGATGTCCTCCTACATCAAATAGAATAATTTTGTTTTTATAGATATATATAAGCCGGGATGATATAATTTCCTAATAAATAATTATTCAAAATCATAACATGTGATGCCTTGGTCTAATTTATCATAAATTTCTAATTCCCATCATTGGCATATCGAATCCTCTAGTATATACGTTTCCAACATTAGTTCTAGCTATGATTGTGTCCCAATGGAATTCTAGAATCAATTAATCCAATCCAAATATTCATCTAATTTTACTGGCTTATAATCCCCCCAAAGAATGGGAGGATTCGTATTTATTAAATGAGTCCAATGGTCCACTTTATGTGGTTCATCATTCATATTAACCTTATCCATGAGATTAAAATCCTAGAAAATGCCTTTCACTAATTTTTGGTTCACCTATATCTTAGTTGTAACCACATTTTTAGTATCTTCATCCGGTTAGTTTCAATGATTCATACCGAGTTCCATTCAAAATAACTAGAAAAAAACTTCATTTAGAGTCAGTCATTATAAAATGATGGCCTATGAATTCCAATTTACCATATAAAAATTTATTAGAAACATATTTTTCTATAATTAAACCATTTCAAACATTTTAATTTTTTTTGTAAAATACTGAAACCATTCTTTTAAAAACAACCTTTTTAATATTTTCAAAACTCATCACTTTTTGTTCATTTCATAAACAATTAAGCTCATTATGAAAAATTTAGTCTAAGTGGGAAGTCTTAGTATCAATCCATGAAATGAAACTCTCATTGGCCCAACTAATGATGAAGAGGAAAAACTATATATAAGTTTCATCAAATAATTGTGTACCTAAACACCCTGAAAAATTTAGCGTAAGCATAAAAAGGTTTGCTACATCTTTTTATGCAATATATTTCATGTTCTGGGGTTTGTATCACCTCTATACCAACCCAAAGGCAAAATGATACCATTTTCAATTGAAGGATCAAAAAATATATTACCATTTATCCCAAAATATATATGGGCTAAAAAGATTATATCCTCTGTAACATCCTGCACCTCCTAATTGGATTGAGAAGTGATATGTGTGATACTAGGAATTAGGTGGCACCCCAAGACACCAATGTATGATAATAAAATCCATGTTCCACAAGAACATTTGGGTGGATATTTTCCCTTTGTAAGATAAATATCCAAACTATATGAACAATAACCAATAAAACCTTGATATGAGGAATGAGAAAAAAATAACTTAAATCCTAACCAAACTAAAAAAACATAATAGAGTACCAGAGTAAACCAACATACATTCATTAAGTGAAACAAAAGACCATAAAACTCAAAATTCCCAACTGACATCAACCAGAAACACCCAACCCGCTTCAATATCTACCTCCACTTGTCAGTCTAAAAATATCACGAAGTATCACTAAATAACTTAGATAATATTATTTTACTTATTTCTCAATAGAAGACCTATTCCAATTAACAAAAGTGCCCATGTTGGGGGTGATTATAAACATATTAGGATTTCCCCAGTGACTTCCCATCATGTTCCAGTAGGGAAATTTTTTTTCCGTAATTTATATTAAACCGTTTTATGTTTCAAACACAGTTTATATCAAATCTATAAAAAAAATTACATTTAAAGGACATAAAATTATTTAAAATGATTCTATTTAATGTGGCATATTTTTTCCATGTCCCCACAGACAACCATAAAAACACACATAATCATGGTGTAACCATTGATAGTGCACGTTCACATCCATACTCTATCCCACGTTGATGGTGGTACTTCATGGCTATTATCCATAAAACTCAACCTATACTTATCTGGTTATGTCTAAATCATGAAAGTACTTTCCATTCTAAAAATATTTTCTTCTTTACTTCATTTTAAAAAACACTTTAAATGTGTCAAAACAAAAGCATAATTTAAAAATCATAAATTTAAATTTAGAAACAATGGGGTTTTTTACAAACCCACCATTGTTTACACAATTTTCCAAATCCAATACCACATGATATTTAATCACATATTCCCTTAAGGATGTCACCAAAATTTTATGAAAAAATTTAATAAAAACTAAACCTTAAACGTTTAAATGATGTGTAGATGAGAGAGATCCTTCATACCTCACAACAGTTGTGAAAAGGAATAACAACACATTGATACTCTAGATATGACATTAGATCTCCTTTCCAATAATCAATACAATGATAAAACATCAAGAGTCAATTCAAGGAGCATAAATCTATCATCCATAGATTCGATATATGATTATAGTTGAAAGAATAATTCTATATCTAGGAATAAAAATGATTATATATGACTTATCAATGAATTTGGTCCTCCAATAAACTTTTATTTGACTAAGACTCACTTTAGAATAAAGAGAAAAAGTATCTAAACCCTTAAGAGTAAAACGAATTCCGGTTATTGAGAGAATAAGGGATTATTGGGGGTCGATAGGATTAATTCTAATTAGATTAAAAAATTTATGAGGGTCAACTGTACTCTATACAGTTAGACAAACAGTTTGAAAAACCTATCTCCAACCATGTGGTGCTATTATCTAAATGCCACACCTCACATGGTTTGATCACATGGATAGACAAACCATTTAACAAACATTAATTTCCCTCTATTTAAATAATAAATCTTTCCCCTTGGATGTTTCATGGTTTGGACAAACCATGTGCCAATCGTGGTCCAATAGAGTTCACATTGTCATCCCTTGAATGAATTCATGGATATGGTGTATGGTATTTACTAACCATTGAAATTGTTTTCACCTATATAAAATTATAAAAAACATCCAAAACCCCTCATAATATCTTGAAACATAACCTCAAAAAAGATAGACTCAAAGTATATGAATAAAGGGTCATGTACTGAAATAATAGGGATGTTATATACCATCTTGGTGTTATCTAAATACCTTGAATCATAAAGCTTAATTGAGGATGAAATTTTTCATGATGATGTGATGATGTATTTCATTGTTTGAGGAGGATATTTTTGAGAAACAATCGGTAACATATTGAATTTATTGAAGTTTCTTAAAAAATATTCATTGAAAATGAATGTACTTTTAATATCTCATCATTTGTTTCATATAATTGGAAATGAAATTATGGGTGAATTTTTTAAAAAATTTATGATAAGTTAATGAAACCTTTAGATATCCAAATATAATTGAAAAAAACCCTATTGGTTGAACTTCAATGTTACTAATCTATGTGTTAAGTAAGTGCCAAAAAATCAGGTTTAAAAATGATTTAAAATATTTTCAACAACTGATTTTAATTAGTGGAATTAAAATGAATACAAATAAAAAATATCTAAGGAAGATAATGGAAAATGATAAAGGTTGGTATCATATTATGTTCATTAAGGAAAACCTTGAAATCTAATTCAAAACCCCGTATTTCTACACTGATTGTGGATCACAAAGTCATAGAGTGGAATGATTGATTGAAATTATATTAAGGAATGAGTGATACCACCTTCTCTCCAACACTATGTAATTATTTTCAATAAAGTGTATTTATAAAAAAATGGGTATAACTTCATAGACTCCATAAACCTTGATGTGAAAGTTAAATTACAGTTCTATTACAAAATACAATATTTTCCAAATGACTTAATAATTTAATAGTCTTTAAAGACTAGATAAAAATATGCATTACATTTTCATAATATACTACATTTACATATTTTGATTATATTATTATCCCTTCTATAATGTCCTGAAAATTTACATAAATTTATCCTCTTGGTTTCTTTGGGAAGAAATAAGGGTGATCTCAAATGCTCTGTAAGGAGTAGAAAAAATAGAATATTTCATAAAATAAATAAATAACAAGTGATATAGATGGAATTAATGACAAATAAAAATCTATAATCAACTAAAACTAAGGGCATTCTATATACATGAGAAAAAATATAAATTTTGATAAAAATAATCATTCGCCATCTAGTGATGGAATGTATAATATTGGATATCAAAAATTACTATCAAGTCCTTGTGTCCAGAAAGTATCATGTCATGGGAAGAAGTATACATCAAAACCAAACATGTTTTGTCACATGAGATCTATTGACTCATCAAGGTGATATATAAATTCAAGCCTCAATTATTACCTAATTAAGTCTAGTGCACTCACCATAAGAGTAATCAAGATCATTCATACCATTCCATGAAGAATGTATTAATGAATAAAATATAGTTGTCTATATAATGGGAATTATGTAAATAAAATACTTCCACGTTCAATATAAAATGTTGATGTCTAGGAGAACATCACTTAATGAACATAGAAGTCATGGGGTATCGTAAAAAGATGTACACTTATCAAATATTATAGTGGTGAGGGTACTTACAATGTGTTGGGTTACATATGGGTGATATTAATTAGATTGAATATATTTAATTACTAGGATAACAAAGAAATAGTAATAAATAAAATCTATTATGTTTCATAAAGAGTTAGTGAATATTCTAAAGCATAACCCCCAGGAGAGTCTGGTCAGTTGTGCAGTCTTAGAGTCATTCATTATGCATCAAAGTGATGATTGAGTTAAAGCTAAACCAACCCTTTTCAATGTGATTACCCATAGGTGAATCTATTACATATCAAAATCCACTTTATAGTATATTTATAATGATATTTATCCTAGGAAACCACATATACTTTTATTTTATGAAAACATAGGATTGTTTTACCACAATGGAAAAATTGAATTTTATAACCATTTTGACAACTCATGAATAAAATGAATAATTGAGAGGGATAAAAATTCAAAATTTTAAAGCTCTTAATTTTCAGGATTATTATGGTAAAATTGATATTTTTTTATTTATTCTCCCCAAAAAGGAAGTATGTGGTGAGTATAATATGAGTCCCAAAGAATGAAAATTGAGACAAAAAACCTACTTATGGATGTTGTACGAATTCAATAATAGAATCTTGAGAGATGTGGATTTATATTGATCTTAAAATAAAATTAATAAAATAATTAAATGATATAAAATCTCATATTGTTAGCATACACACCATATAAATTAAATTAGGTGCAGAATACAATACTTGTCTCAATGAGTGGAACTTGAGGTAAAACCCTTACCCATTATTCATAACGTACATGAATGTAAGTCAAAATATTGTATCAAAAATTTATTTATGTCAATAAATTAATTAATAACCTCAATCATATCCATTTTTATTTTTAAATTTCTATAAATAGTCATTCTCTATATGGATTCTATCAATTTTCCACATATGGTGTTTATTGTTTTGATCATTTCAAATAGTTTCATAGTAAATCTATTAATGTTCATTATTATATCAAATTTTATCATTAATATATCATTAAATATACTATTATGGATGATTTAAAATTATTTCTGATGTTTAAATCTCCTTTTATGTGTGTCTTAGACTTTATCCTTGAATATGAAATTGATAACAAGCCGGTCTTAGTGGTTCTTAATGATCAAAGTGTGTTTTCTTAATAATTGAATTAAATATTGATATAAAATATTCCTGAACAGAAAAATTATTATTTAACAATTTATATCTTATTATACTAATAATTATTTACCCATATTCAATCATGATGACAATTCATAGTATTTTTCAATTAGTTGGTTGAACCATCCCAAATATGGACATTCCCTGATATAATGAGTGATTATGAGGTGGTTTTGTTATAATATAATTATGCCTGAATCATAATGATATTATTTAATTTTTATTAGTTCTATATATTATTATTTTAAGTTACTTAAATAATAATTGAGGATATTAAAACATTAAATAATTTGAATAAAATATTATCTTGTTAATACGATTATTTAAAACTACTAAATTAATGATGGTCATTCAATGGCTATTTTAGTAATATGTTCTCAAATTTTTGATAACATAACCTTAATGATATAATAAGATAAATATTCATCCTTTAATTTCATCCATATATCCATCATTTAATATTGGGTATGAAAAACAAAAATCATTACGTTGTGGTGACGGTAGCATGCACAATTTAGGAAAACAATTTTCTCTTTCCTTAATGGGTGTGGTATATGAATAAAAACAATAATACCCTTAATATATTAACATTTATTTATGTAAATGATATTAATATAATTATAATATTGTGGGTAGAATTAATTTTAAAGATGATAATTAAAAGTAAAAGCTAACTAGTTGATAATACTCACGTCAGGGGACTTGAATTTTCCTTGGAAATCTCTTTGGAAATGAAGGACTAATGATAAATAACGGTGACCAGAAACATTTAGAAATTGGAGAGTATTATTAGAGGATAAAAATGAAAGATTTTAAAGGATAAATTATACAGATATGCAAGCCCTAAATTGGTGTAGAGGATACTATTTTATAAGTGAGGAGAATGAAGTTTTGGGAGTAACCCTTATATTTTAAATATTGTAAGATTACTATTCATGATACAGTTGAAAAAAATAGAAAAAGGATGTGGGAATAGAGATTTTAGGTATATGATTACCTAAAAAAACTTTTTTAACTTTTTTTACTATTTTATGTATTTTTGTTTCCACAATAATCTTCTATCCAAATTTACTTTTACCTTGGTAATTAATTTCTATCCTTAGTAATTAATTTTATTGAAAAAATTAGGATTTAACGTTTTATCTAATTTTATACTTATAAATTATAAATTTAACATCATTTTATAAAATAAAATTTCTAAAAAAGTTTAAATTTAATTTTAATATAAGCACACATAACTGCCTAAAAATAGTTTTTTGAAAAATAATATTTTCATCCTTGAAATTTACATATATGATAAAATTATCATGGCTATAGATTTTAATGAAATAAATGGATTTATTATAAAAAAAAATTAATTTTTGAGTCTTTAAAGATATTCCAAAACCGATTATACCTTGAAAAAAAATTGATTTCAAGAAAAGATTGACAATTATTGTTTTTATTAAAATAAAATTTTAATTAGTTCAAAAAATGTTTCAAATAAAACATATAAGTTAAAATAATATTTTAAAATGTATATAGTTATTCCATAAATTCAAATATTATTAATTTTAAGGTATATTAATTTTTCAGTTCATTATTAAATAATTATAAAGTTATATAAATTACTTGTTTCTTGAAAATGTATTTTTCAACTAAAAATCAACCTTTTCAGAAAAAGATAATCAAAATCTATACTAGCCTAATTTTGATATTATGATTTAAAAAATTAAGTTAGTTTTATAAATTTGGAATTCCAAATTTATCATTTAAATATATTTTTGAATAATGGATCTTTATAGCGTGATAGTCCAATATATGGTGTTTACCTATTATAGTAGGGTATCAGGTTTTTCATTGTCCTCCACCCTCCCGTAAATAATTTCATCCTAAAATTGGATTATATATCATATATTGAGAAAATGTGGCTATTCATTCCCAAAATATTCTTTAGGATCCTCAATTTCCACTTCAAATTTGTGATATTTCTAGAGGCCTTTCACCCATCGAGTTGTCTAATTTCACAACACTTTATCTCCGGTGAAAGAATCAAAAAATAGTCTTAATTATAATATATGTTATGCTCCAAATATATTCAATTTAATGTCATCTCGTGCTATCAATTTAGAATATATTTCCTTAGCAATGAATCATAGATACTTTTATGTACTTTTTAATGGTTGGGTGTCATAACCAATCGGTAAGAGACAACTCCAATTCTTTTTAGTATTTAAAAATACTTAATGTACCTAAGGAATTCCTTTCACTTTTTTACCAAATCCTAGTACTCCATTCAATGGTAAAAACTTTAATAATATTTGATCCCCGACTTAAAATTTCTTGTATTTCTTTATATTATCATCATAGAACTTTTTTCTTCTTTAGGATTATTTAATATGATCCTGAATAGTCATCAATTTAAAAGATATCCCCTAGATGAGATTTGGGCTAAAAAACATTTTTTAAAACCCTCTTCCCAATAGGATGGTGTATGAAACATCTTCCTATAAAATTATTTGTATAATACCATATGGCTACTTGAATGGAAGGTCTTATTGTATGATAATTACACAAAAGGTAAATAAAAATCCCAAATATCTTCAAAATCAAGAGAACATGTTATCACCATGTGTTATAAATTATATATAGTCCTTTAAAACTAGCAATCGATCTAGGGAAGTTAGTATGTGCTTAAATTTACGTTAATTTTGAGATCCCATTAAATATACTTCCATAATTTCAATGTGAACTAGCTTTTATAATCATATATAATCGATAAAGGTTCATCACGAAGCCTTATGATTTCATTGATCTAGAGCAAGGATAGGTGCTCAAGGGGTAGATATTCTCTTATAAACAGTAAATGAGAAAACATAGTTACATGATCAATGATGAACCATATAACATTATATTTCATAGAGTCTTTGGGAGTGTAATGAAAAATTCCATTATGACATTGTATCACCTAAATAGGAGTATATGTAGATTTTTCATGACTGTAATAGAATATTTTCTTTCAACCTTCTCTTATTGGATTACATAAGAATCTAAAAAATAGTATTCATTTTCTCACTACATTCCATCCCACCAGAAATATTCTCCTAAATTATTATACATATTTTTTTACAAGGATGGGTGATGAAATTTTGGCTATAAACTTCAAATAAAAATTCCCTCTTCAACTCCAATACATATGGAATACATAACCTCATTATTAGATTTAATAATCCATATCAATATATGATATATATCAATTTTCCATCATTTACTTATTTAATACAAATTTTAAGTCATTTATGTCCTTTTAGGACCTCTATAAATTTTCTATTAAGGATAGTTTACCAATTTATTGTAAAAATAAAGATGTATCCCCTTGAATAAAAATCAATATATCCATATTTACAAGAGATCTATATATAGGATCCTTATTAATCCTCATCATGATCATAAATCCATGTTACCTCTTAATAAATGCATCAAAAATATAGTTTTCCTTCCCTCGGTGGTAGTATAATGAGAAATCCAAGTCCTTGAGTAGTTTAAACCATCATCATGGCCTCATATTGATCTCATTATAAGAGAATATATAAATAAAAATATTTTAGTACATATATATATATATGCATAATTTAAATCCAATTTTGGATCTTCAAAACATTGATCATCTTCATGTGACCATGTGAATTTGTCCCATTCACATGATAAACTGGTCAACAGGTTGTCCAATGAGGAAAAATCCTGAACACACCACCATGAGTAACCATGTAAACCCTTGAAAATTGGATCTCAATTATTTTTTTGAAGTAGTAAATTATTTATCAATCATTTTCATTTACGGGATACATAAATGTTATCCTTGGAGGAAATATGGCCAAGAAAATGAACTTAATTGGGCCAATATTCAAAATTACTATATTTCCCATATAATTACTTCTTTCCAAGGGTTTCCAAATTTATTTTTATATGACTCTCATTTTCATCATATATCTTAAATTTCATCCATATATCATCAAGAAATACCATGTAAATTTATAATGAAACGCCTTGAACAATCTGTTCAGCAGATCTATAAATATAGAAGGAGAATTAGTCAATCCAAAATGAATTACCATAAACTCATGTTTCCCATATCTTATAAAAAATTCATTCTTTAGTATATCATCCTTCTTAAATCATTTCATATGATAAAAAAAATTTATATTTTTTAAATTTTTTTGTATACTTGAAGCTGATAAAATAAGTCAACAATGAATGGTAGAATATATTTATTCTTTATATTAAAAGAATTAATCTCCCAAAAATTGATATGTAATATCACATACCCATTCTTCTATTTTATGAATAAAATAGGGTCTCCCTTGGGATAAAATATAGGTCATATAAAACAATTTTCACTCAACTATTATATCTTTTTTACTCTCCCAACATCACAACTTCCATTATATTAGGAGTTTTAGATATATGTACTACATCCAGAAAAATTCCAAGGGATAACGCAACCTCACACTCTGGTTGATGACCATGAAATTCCTCTAATAATTCATTATTTTATTTTCATACAATGGGTACATCCTCTATACCTAGAATGACCTTCTCATCCATAGATAATGTTATCTTTCCCTCTTCTCAAATAATTTTACGAAGGTAAGATACTAGTTGTGATTCTAGAATGACTTGGGAGGTAAAGTCCCTCCCATGAAAAAGGGATTATATTACCCTTTATAAATAGTAATCTAATTAGCTTGCTTGGGATAAATGACCCTATATTGACTATAGGTGTTGATATGGTTGGCATTCTTTGCCTAAGTCACTATATTTGAACAATGGAATACTCATAATTAGCTCATGATATTGAATTATAAAATAAAACTACTATTAATTTTTATAGGGTGTTTCCTAGAAATATCAATGGATTCTCATAGTAATTATTTTATCTTACTTGGTTCTTCTAAATATCATCCACATGATTCCCACTAAACATCATTGGTACCAAATATTACATCCCAAACTCCATAAACAATAATTAGATAGGTTTATTTTATTATTCGTAAAAAATAAAAGAGTTCTCAATGTATCTAATAGTTTAATAGTCATATAAGAATATTATCATACGTACATTATATTTTAAAACATAATATGTAACATTAACATATTCTAAGAACACAATTAGCCATTCTATCATGTCCATAAAATTTAGACACAACTCTCTTCTAGGATTATTCGGGATAGGAAAACTGATAATGGTGAGGTAAAATGCCCAGGAAAGAGTAGAATACAACAAAATCATTCATAAAATAAATACATAATATGTGATATGGAAGGAATAAATGAATAAACATCAATTGATAATTAACAATCATTTATGGAATTCTATATCCAAGATAAAAAATTAAAACAAAGAAAAAAACAATCATCGATCTCATATTAAAAAAAATTTATATTGTTGAGCATCAAAAACTTGTTTCCATGGCCTTTTTCTAAGGCACTACCCTTTTATGGGAACATTTACTTAACAAAACCCATCATATTTTATCTCATGAGACCTATCAATGGATATAGAGTCTTTATAATTCCAAGCCCCACTAATCACATGTTTAAGTCCAATGTGTTCACCAAAAGATAAATAAATACCTTTTTTACCATACCCTATGGAATCTATTACTAAATTAAACTTCGTCTATATATAATTAGAAATATAGAAATAAAATACCTCCCCTATTCAATATAATATTTTTTATCTCTATGAGAATATCCCTTAATCAACTTTGATGGTGTGGGGTTTTTTAAAGTAACATAAACTACACTTATAAAATAAATATAGTGTTGATGGTATATAAAATGTTATAGGTTATCCATGGAATATAATAATTGTATTCAATATCTTTCATTGTTAGTAAACCAATAAAATGGTAGTAAATATCCATTATTATAGTTTATAAAGAGAACATGAATATACCATAGAATATCCCTTATGAGTGTCTATCCTTGGGTGAAATCTTGGGATCATTCATCATGTATTAGATTGATAATTGAATTAATTTTCAACCAACTATTTTCATGGTGATTACTCTAAGTTTCATATGTTTAATAGCCACATTAACTTTATATTATCATGATATGGTTGTATTTTATAGTAAACTACACATACTATTACTTTATTAAAACCTATGATGGTTTTTCCACCATGGAAAATATTATGTTTTACAACAGTTTTTTGTAACTATTAAATGATAAGAATATGAGATATTTATAAGAATATATACTTATTAATAGGTTAAATTTCATGACTAATTTGGTAAAAATATTCCTCGGAAATGTATTTATCACGTAAAAATAAATAGGTGGTGAATATAACACTAGTCCCAAAGAATAAAAATTGAGGAGGAAAACCCCATGTATGGCTTGTGTACCAATTAAATCATAACAAAATAATAGGTTCAAATAAAAATTTATCTTAAAATACCATTAATAATTTAATTTCATTATATAAAATCTCACATAGTATTTATATACACTATATGAAGGAAATTAAGTGCATAATCCAAAACATCTCTTAAAGATGATGTTTTGTTGATCATATCATTAAAAGGTTATCAAATATGACAAAGGATACCATTAATGATAAAAAAATAATTATATTTACTATCTAATCAGATTCTTATATCTATCCTGGTAAGGCAGTGATGGAAAGGGAAACATGTTATGTCATGGCGACGATAGTCCACACAATGCAAGAACCACATTTCTTTCATAATGATTCTGGTAATTGAATAAAAAATGATAATAAAAATATATATAGTAACATTAAATTATATAAATGAAACTAATATCATAACATTAATTTGAGTGGAATAAATTTTTTTGAATATAATTTGGACGAAAATCTATGTAGATGATAATATTTACCTCGGGGACTTGAATTTTCTTTGGATGTCTCCATGGAAATGAAGGTATTATGATAAGTAATGGTGACCCGAATCTATTTAATAAGATATTTGACTATATGAGATGAAAAATGGAATAATTTCAATATTAAATTCTAATGATAGGTGATCCTTTGAGTGGTGGATATGTTAATCATTTATAAGTGAGGGGAATGGTTGTTTTTGGAGTAATACATATATTTTCAAAAATGTAATGATAATATTCAAGGTTCAATAGACAAAAAATGGAATCATGTATTGTGTATAGTTATTTTTGGCTGAAAATAACATCAAATGAAATTTTTTGAGACAAATTTGGGTGTTTTAGGGCTTTTTTTGAAAATTAACTTTTATCTTAATTTACTTTTACATTGGTAATTAATTTCTAAAAATACTAATTAATTTTAATGAAAAATATTAGTATTTATCCTTATACATAATTTTACAATTATGATTTAAAATTTTATTATCATTTTATCAAAAAATATTTCCAGTGTTTTAGAATGTTAATTTAAAAAATCACACTTAATCATGCAAATAGTTTTTTTACAAAAATAATGTTGTAAGATTTAAATTTACATATAAAATAAGATAATATTGGATATTGATTTTAGCGACATAAATGGATTTATTATAATATAAATATTATTTATGAGTCCATCAAGGAAATCCAAAACTGTATCTCCCTTGAAAATGCATGATTTAAGGAAAATATTGAAATTTTTTTTTTATTAAAGTAACTTTGGAATTATTTCCAAAAATATTGGGATAGGATTTATAATTTCAAATAATATTTCAAAATTCATGTTTTTATTCCCTAAATTCATATTTTATAAATTGTATGGTTTTAAAACATATATATTATTCTTATATAATGATAAATTCATAAAAATTACATGTTTTCTGGAAACCATATTTTTCCACTAAAATCTTGTCTTTTCAGAAAAAGATAAAAAAATTCATAATAAGATAATTTGGATAAGATGATTTCAAAAATTATATGAGTTTGTTCAATTTAATGTTCTAAAAGTGAAATTTAAATAAATTCATGGAAAACTGTTTATTTAGAGTGTGATAGTCTAGGATATGGTGTTTACCAACTATGGTAGGGTCTCTGAAATTACAATGAGATCATGGATTGACATTTCATTTTCTAGAATTAGTATTGAAAAAAATAAAAAGGGGTAGATTGATGAATTTAATTTGCGTTTGTGTTTTATTTTGATTTAATTAATGATGAACCAATTATGATTTCAATATGATATGATAAAGGATGGTATGGATGGAAAGTATTGAACCCATGCCTCTGGAAAATATTCATGAATTTACCATTTAATAGAATTTTTAAGTATTAGTTTGCTGTTTCCATATGGAAATGAAGATGTATTGGTAGTTATGCCACTATGCATATATAAAAGGGTGATTATTCTACTTAAAATTCATATTTGGAATCTTTTATTATAGTTGGGATAAAAATAATAATTTAAATTAGATGATGTCGATGATACTTTCATGATGAACCATTCAATTGGAAATGATCATTTAGAGTCAAAATATGATACTTCTTGGTATTTCACAAGCATATTTAGTTTGAGAAGAAATGGTGATGATGATAATTATGTTTTCAATTGTATTGTTTATGGTCCATTAATTTTGTGGAAAATTAATAATCTTTAAAATTCAATATAGATTTTGCTGGATAACTTTTGGGTTTCTCTTTATAATAGTTATTGTTTATGTGTTAATCTTCTTGACCAATACATGGGATACTATATTGATTTATGATCTTCACCATTTAAATGAATTTAGAAGTTTTTCAACTTATGATAATGATTTATGAGGAATTTAAGGTTCCATCTGATTGGATGTTGTTAATTGATTAGATAAGGTGGTTAATAAATATTGGACATTTGAAGGAGAAGATATGAGTAAATTTTAGTGGAAGCTAAAACTTCCCAAATTCAATTAAGTTAGTCATTCAGGTATATAAATCTATGTAGGACAATCCAAAAATTTATATGAATCAATATTTTTGTCTAAATACTACTACATAAGAAAAGTGATCGATGTAACTGAATGGTTCTAAGTAGTCGAATGGTTCACATAGCTGAATAATACTGCATATCCAATTATTGCATATATTTTAATAGAGATTCACTTAAATGGTTTCCGATATAAGATCCTTTTACTGGGGAACTATGTATCCGAACTGTGATATGTGAAGTTCTATATATGTGATTCTATATAATATTCAAATAACATATGACAGATTTGTTTTAAATATCCTCATATGTAAATTATGGATACATATTTGGTGAATTTATATAGGATTCTAGATTTTATATCAAAAGAGAAAAAACAAAATTTATATGATAGATGTGTGATATTATTCGCAGTTCATGCATCTTAATCAAACTCGTGATCATTATTCATGTTATGATCTTAATTGTTGAAGCAGCCATGGTAAAATCTGGTAGTGCTATGATGATATATTCACATCGCATAAGATAGCCCCACATCATAGCATGTGTGACTACTCCAAAAGAGAGTTCCATATAGTATTATATAGGATCCACATAACCATTATTATGTGGAAATAACATGAGAATTAAGAGGAATGTATTTCAAAAGGGTAAGTATCTAGTTATATTTTAATATAACATCATGGAAACAATATGAGTCTTGCGATTCATTTTTAGGAAGAATATGAATAATTATTTGACCTCAAGAACCAAATAATTGAGGATTGAGATGTCGTGATGTTTTATTATGAGAAGTATATGCTATTGTTATTTAAATTTAATATATATATATTCATGTTAAATAAAATAAAAAAGAAATATAAGGAAGATATTCTTGACTGAGTATACACCAAATACATTCTATAAGCAGAAAGTAGGAGAGATAGGTTATTGGGTGTGTGTACCCATGAATGTAATATATGACAAAATAAAAAGATAGATATATAAACTAACTCTATACATGAAAAAATTAATAGAGTTAAGTATATAATAATTTATTATAATTATCTAGTAATAGTTCCAATGTAAAGAAAAAAGAGGGGGAGGATATTGTGATATCCAAAATACATCCTTTATTCGTTTTAGAATAATAATGAAGATATAGTTTTAATTTGAAGTTTATCCCATTCCAAGAAAAAATTCAATGATATCTAGCCTATAAGATCATTCTTATAAGGCCCCAGCCATAAACCTTACTTAAACTTGAGTTATTACAAGATTACACATTGAGGATCTTTTCAGGTTTAGAGTTTTAGAGAATTAGATCATGAAACTTGCATTACATTCCACATTTAAACAAGGTGGTTACATAAAAGACAATTTTCATTCTTCCCATCAATGGAAACCTATTTAAAATAAAACACGGATTCTTTCTTGACACATCCTTGACACTATCGTCACATCATGTACCTTTCCCTTGACCTGTGAAAAGCATTTCAAAAACTTGGGATGAGCATAAAAAGATCAGTAAGGGTTATAAAAATATGGAAAGGAAACATGAGTTCATATATACATAAGAATGAAATCATACTTTACCCATAAAACATAGGCATATCAAATAATGAATAAATCATAGAAAACATAAGACATAATGGTAACTTGAGGCATTCATAACATTCTTACGTAGGGAGTAACCCTCTTGGTTACGTTTGGAATACCCATCACAGTATATTCCCTAAATCTCTTCGTAGAAACCTTAACGTTTCACTCCTTCGCGTTACCCAATGCATTGGAGAGCTATATCGGGCTCACCCGCCCTTAGTTTATCACGGAACCACCCGTTCTTCATAACAATTCCCAAGAACCATAACATAATCGTATCACATAAACATGAATAAAGGAAACATAACATTTCCACATTTCAATCACAATATAACATTTTAGGATATTGAAATAATGAATCCATTCAAAAAGAAACCATTTCCAAAACCATTCAAAACATATAATAAAGAGATTTTTGAATCAAAGTGTCCCATACCACCTTGAATCTTTTAACATTTTAAACCATTAATATCCATATAAATAAATTCTTAAAACCATTTGGAAAACGTGGATATTAATAAGAACAAATAATTAAAACATTTAAAACGATATTTTGGTTAAAGGGGTTTTACCAAAATTAGAGACACTTGAATACAATAATCGAGGAATAACATTTAGTCAGAACTTTATAATATCATGAGAATAAAAGGACTCATGATATAATACTCCAAAGGACAGTATATACACCATATAAGAGTGAATTGGTGCATAACAACAATGAACCTTCAATAGAAATGTCAAATGTGATGAAATCCCTTATAAAGAAGGTATCCTTAAATTAAGGACAAATAAATCTCAAAAATATGTGTGAGAAATATATATACACCCAATATAAGTGGATATTAAGTGTAAAACAATAAAATGTCATTCACACATATTCAATGGATGACATATTCAACGACTACAAGTTGAACCCAAAGAAATCGAAATTGGGTTAAAAAGTTCCCTTGACAGCCTAACGGCATCACATCAAAATGAGTTGATGAGAGATAAAAAGAGTATCACATCACTTGGACATAAAATTTACATCAATAAGGATGTATGAGAACATATCCCAACATAAAAATATGTAAATTAAAATACCCAATAAAAGAAGTCTTTTAAAAAAGAGGAGGGTGAAAGGTTCCCTTACCGACTTGGGTATCATTCAAAACATACACCCCATGAAAGAAAGACAATAGGTCATTGATGTAAATACTCATAAACGAAAGTATATTACACAAAGATTAGAATAATGGGCAGTACATACACCACTCAATGGAATTTGTGGCGAATGTTTCATAAATCTCACGGGAATAAAAATGAGATGAAAAATCCTTTACGAAAACTCGGGAGCCTAACGGCGCCACATAAAACTTCCGAATATGGATTGATGAGATCAAATAGAGTATCCCATAATATTACAATAGAATTTACAGAAAGTGGAATATAAAATAAAATCCCCCAACATTCCAATGAGGAGTTTAAAAGAAGTGACATAAAGGAGAGTACTTAAAAAGAAAGAGAGAGGTTAGATCTCTTACGAAAGTTCGGCAGCCTAACGACGCCACTCAAAACTTCCAAAATGGATTGATGAGAGAGAATAGGGTATCTCATCTCATGAACATAAAAATTACAGTAAATGTAATATAAAATAACATCCCAATCATAAGAAAGATGAGCTTAAAATAAATGACATAAAAGAGTGTACTTAAAAAGAAAGAGAGTTGTAGGATCCCTTACCTCGGGTCCGACTTGACTCGATCATTCTTTAATCTCCTGAATAATAAACTTGAGTTAATTTCTAATTCCTTAAGAACATTTTTCAAGTTCATTATTACTTTTATACCACTTATTACCATGTCATAAACATTATGTAATCATTTAAGTTAATAATATTTGTTTTCCCGATATTTGGTTCTTAAGTCGAAAGTGGATTTCTTACAATTACATGTTGTTCGTGTGGCCAAATGTTTATTATATCCAGAATTGTATTCATTATGTAGATATAATATATGTCATATATATCCAGTACATTCATTCATTTATAACATTACATAATCAATTAGAGGTAAGAAATGAAATGCATCGTTCATGGAGACGGTAAGCCGTACGTACGCATGAACGCTACTTTCATTTCTACTTCATATTTTATATAATGGAATAATAATGATATAAAGGTATATTATAATTCCAGTATAATATCATATATAATATCATATTTACATCCTTTATACATCCCACATATGGTATTTAACGAATCAAATCACTTTGAGGGGGCGGTAGTCCGCACTTCCTTAAATGAAGATATCGCGTATACCCATAATGGAAGCCATAAAGGTAAGACAAAAATGAAAAATACAGAATCATAAATAAAACTTAAACATATTATATATCATATATAAAAATAGTGACATCATAATGGCCACCTTTGAAGGTGTTAAATGAGTATTGAACAATCATCGTTTCGGGAGGCAGAATTTCACCATCCACGGAAATCGTATGTTCTTTAACCATTTGATGTAGTTGTGTGAGAGTGTAGCTCGAATAAATCTTATAAAAACATCCTAGTATATTTAAGATACTGGTTTTGTTACAAAAGAAGTAAATAAAAAGAGTTTAGGGGGTGGGAGAAGAAAAATAAAACAAATGCACATGAGAGAATGAATTACCTTTAAAAGTGTAACTCCTTTTGATTTGAGCCTAAAGGCTTCCTTTGAAAGGATTATGCCCAAAGGGAATCCTCTAGGATGAGGAGAGGGATGTGGAGAGAGTAAATGGGAAGGGGTTGGCCGAGCCAATGTCTTGAGGAGTGTGTTAAATGAGGTAGAGGTTGTGGCCTTTTATAAGAGGAGAGGAGGGGCACTTTTGGAAAGTAAAGAAATATTACTTTATTCGAAAATGTGTTTCGGTTTCAAAAGGTCCCACATTGATATAATTCGTGGATAAGGTGATAAGTCTTCGAAATACACTCATCCAATAAGTTTTGGACATGTGTAGTTCATATATTTTACATTATCTTTCCATTTTATTTAAATCGTCAAATAATGATGTTATCGCTGCATCATTATTATGTCATAAATAATTTAATTTATTTAATGTCTAAAAATTATAAAAAAATACTATGATGTAGGAAATCTTTTTATATTTCCAATGAATATTTATAATAAAAAATATGACTTGTATAACCCCACTTAAAAATTGTTTTAGTAAAACATATCATGTTTGTGTCAATTTTACTTTTACATTAAATAAAATGTTATTTATGTCATTTCCCAACCAAAGTGGATCCATGGGGTCCCCAAGTTGACCCATGGCTTGTCTTGGTCGGACATGATACAACCAATGACGGTAAGACATGTGTCAAGCTCATCTCATTTTATTAAAGCATTATTTTTCCCTTAAACTACACTAATTACCACTAATCGCGATAAAAAACTTAATAAGTTACTATTCACCAAAAAATTATTTTAATCTCATTGAACCACATTTTACTTCTTAATGACAACCATGTGTGTCGGATTTTTGAAAATCAAAACACAATGATGGAAAAATTTCATCTAAACGGAAAATCAGTTTTTATAAGTACCACTTTGTGGTTTCACTATTCATCAAAAATTGAAGTTTTTCAGAAAAATCCCAAAAATTCACCCTAAGCTATATTTGATATTCTGAATTCAAAAATGAAGTCCGTTTTACAAAATTCAAAACATATAAGTCACATTAATTAATTTAATAATTAATTCCCGTTGTCATGACAAATAGCATGTTTTATAAAATAATAAGTATCAAAAGATTGACACTAGTTTAAGTCTGATTTCAAAGTGAAATTGATTCCAACGACCACTATTGGATTTAATGGTAAAAATATTTTCTAATTTCACTTTAAAACCAATTCAAAATATAATCTAATCATATAAATAAATTAGATTAAAAAGTGGTTTTGAATTAAAATACAACATTTTACACTATTCATTAAAAAATGAACTTTATCGGAAAGATACCAAAAATTTACACAAAGTAAATTTTGATGTCCCAATTCTTAATAAGAGTTTTATTTGGTCCAAAAGAATGTTTATGAGTGAACAAAACTATATTTAATGACGGTTCTCCATAAAAAGGTGATAAGTGAACCTTTAGTGAAAACCAGGGCATAAACGCCTAAAATTGAATTCTTTCCGTATTTCAAGCCTTTATCTTTTATTGTATAAATGTAAAAATATTTAAGAACATATATAATCATATTTTAGTTATTTATATCCATTCCCGCCATTACAACGGCTACATGTTAACTACCATTTAAAATAATATTATTTTATTATTAGAGTGCAACGCAAGATTCCCAAGAAACTCGTTGTTGCGTGTTGGGTACGCCATCGAGCATAGCGTCCCCTTTAAAGTCATATTAATATTTTATTCACAAATATGGATAAATATCAAAATTTCATATTCCTTATTTACCTCGGGTGTTACATCCTTCCCCCCTTTTGGGAATTGCGTCCTCGCAATTTTAAAATTGCGCTTGGAAACATCCTTGAACGTCCCACAACGGAACAAGAGTCGGTAAAACAATCACTTTAAAATAAAGAAAGATAAGCACAGAGGTCACCCGAGTTAACCCATACTAGGATTCTATGTATGAAAATATGGACATGGAGGAGAAAACATAGGGTCATGTTCCGATGGAGAGTGATAGAAAACATGTTTAGGAGAAAGTTAACAATAAGAAAATCACAAACTTGTGATGGGTTAAACGGTGTTGGGTTCCCCAGTAGGAAAAGTTAATAGACAACATTTTTGTTTTAAGTTACTTTTTATTGAGGAATTTATTCATAAGGAAGCATAATCACTTATCATGTTGACTTTCAACTTTTATTAGATTCCTTAGTCAAACTCATATTTTTTCCAAAAGACGAGTATTTAGGGAGACTTTTTCGCATTAAGAGTACTATAATCAACCTCTAGAGAATCACCTAATACCCAAAAGAGAACTATATACATCCCATGTATTTAGGCTTTATCCAAAACCAAAACCAAAAAGGTTAGTACAAGATCAGATAATCCAAAAAAGGATAACCCCTTATAAAAAGAAAATCTATTCTTAATCTCCAGAATTTGTCCAACAAAACCCAAAGTTCAACGAGGACCATCCGATAAACAATTTGTCCATAAAATTCCTCAAAGTAAACCAATATAAGATTGAAACCCAAATATTTGAAGGATTTAGTCACATAGTCTTCCAAGTTAAATCGTAACATTTATCTCCAAACAACATCAGTTTCTCCTAAAGTCTCACATTGAAAAGTAATTATCCTAATCACATATCCTCCAAAATAAACTTACTCTTAATTCATAAAATCATATAACTAAAAAGAATCAGTCAAAATAACCAGGGACTTCATGTAGTCCAGTGGTAGGCGATAAATACCAGTCGCACTTTGGTTGTGGGTTCGATTCCCGCAGCATTGTCCAACGCGACGGGTTGTCACACGGTCTGCGTGTTGTCCTTTTTCCAAAACTATATAATTCTCAAATCATTACCCAAAAAGGGATAAAATCATCAAAAATAACCATAACATAATTTTACCTCAATTTTATCTCATGCCTTTCACTTCAATCATAACATATGGTAACCCATAATTACCTCAAAAGTAAGGATCATATAAACCCAAATGGTTCTTTATAACTATGTCCACAAAAGAAAAGATAACTATTACTTGAATAAAATTTGCCTATATTAAACATCAGGGTTACACATAATATAAAAAGTCTTCTAATGTAACCCCATCATCAAAAGAGACTTAATACTCTTAAGAATTTCACCCTAACTCTTGAAGCCCTTATATGTTGACATCTTACTCATTCAACATTCTTCATGATCCATTATCCATTCCTTTCCTACTTATTCCGAAATACCTCTTTCCTACAAAAAAAAATCATGAATCATATCCTAAGATTCCAAAATAAGAAAAAAATAGTCATGAAATAGTACATACCTTTGATTGGTCATTGCCAGTTTCTTCATCCTCAATCGGAATGGCATTAGGTATTGGTAAACGAATATTAGTATGCTCTTGGTGACCCCATTCACGAAACTTCTTCATAGAACATGTGTTTGCATAATGACCATGCACACCACATTTAAAACATTCAATTGATCCCTCAGAAAGAACTTTTTTCCCTTTCCTCGAGTCAACTGGATGCTTCCTTTTTCCATGGCAGGTTCTTGCATTATGACCTTCATTTCCACATCTATAGCATATTTCTGTCCCTTTGAAACATTTTCCTAGGTGTTTCTTTCCACATCTTTAACACATAGGTTTTTGAACACACTTACCTTTATGATTATTACCTGTACTTCCGTAGGGATTTGTTTCTTGCATATATGATATCCAAGGTTTAGGTGGTCAATCATGACTCCAGATAGTTGGTTGAGGATAATCAAAAGAGATCTCATTGCAGCTCCCATATCATTCAGTTGCTTGCTCAAAAAACTGTCACAGTTTCCTTCACATCCACTGTTACTTTGGTGCCTGCTAGATCCAACCATTTACTAAAACCAAAAAGGTCAGTGTGAGTATATCAACAAAACCATAATGTACTAATGAGTAAGATAGACAATAAGATATACTTACTCATTCACTTTATCTAAAAATAAGACTCTTTCTGAAATCCTAACCATTATGGTAATTGTCAATTATGCTTAAAGAATACCCTAACCTCTAAAGTTATCTAAACCGACCTTTGATACCAACTATAAGGCCCCAGCCTTAAACCTTACTTAAACTTGAGTTATTACAAGATTACACATTGAAGATCTTTTCAGGTTTAGAGTTTTAGAGAATTAGATCATGAAACTTGCATTACATTCCACAATTAAACAAGGTGGTTACATAAAATACAATATTCATTCTTCCCATCAATGGAAACCTATTTAAAATAAAACACGGATTCTTTCTTGACACATCCTTGACACTATCGTCACATCATGTACCTTTCCCTTGACCTGTGAAAAGCATTTCAAAAACATGGGATGAGCATAAAAAGCTCAGTAAGGGTTATAAAAATATGGAAAGGAAACATGAGTTCATTTATACATAAGAATGAAATCATACTTTACCCATAAAACATAGGCATATAAAATCATGAATAAATCATAGAAAACATAAGACATAAAGATAACTTGAGGCATTCATAACATTCTTACGTAGGGAGTAACCCTCTTGGTTACGTTTGGAATACCCATCACAGTATATTCCCTAAATCGCTTCGGAGAAACCTTAACGTTTCACTCCTTCGCGTTACCCAATGCATTGGAGAGCTATATCGGGCTCACCTGCCCTTAGTTTATCACGAAACCACCCGTTCTTCATAAAAATGCCCATGAACCATAACATAATCGTATCACATAAACATGAATAAAGGAAACATAACATTTCCACATTTCAATCACAATATAACATTTTAGGATATTGAAATAATGAATCCATTCAAAAAGAAACCATTTCCAAAACCATTTAAAACATTTAATAAAGAGATTTTTGAATCAAAGTGTCCCATACCACCTTGAATCTTTTATCATTTTAAACCATTAATATCCATATAAATAAATCCTTAAAACCATTTTGAAAACATGGATATTAATAAGAACAAATAATTAAAACATTTAAAACGATATTTTGGTTAAAGGGGTTTTACCAAAATTAGAGACACTTGAATACAATAATCGAGGAATAACATTTAGTCAGAACTTTATAATATCATGAGAGTAAAAGGATTCATGATATAATACTCCAAAGGACAGTATATACACCATATAAGAGTGAATTGGTGCATAACAACAGTGAACCTTCAATAGAAATGTCAAATGTGATGAAATCCCTTATAAAGAAGGTATCCTTAAATTAAGGACAAATAAATCTCAAAAATATGTGTGACAAATATATATACACCCAATATAAGTGGATATTAAGTGTAAAACAATAAAAGGTCATTCACACATATTCAATGGATGACATATTCAATGACTACAAGTTGAACCCAAAGAAATCGAAATTGGGTTAAAAAGTTCCCTTGACAGCCTAACGGCATCACATCAAAATGAGTTTATGAGAGATAAAAAGTGTATCTCATCACTTGGACATAAAATTTACATCAATAAGGATGTATGAGAACATATCACAACATAAAAATATGTAAATTAAAAGACCCAATAAAATAATTCTTTTAAAAAAGAGGAGGGTGAAAGGTTCCCTTACCGACTTGGGTATCTTTCAAAACATACACCCCGTGAAAGAAAGACAATAGGTCATTGATGTAAATACTCATAAACGAAAGTTTATTACACAAAGAGTAGAATAATGGGCAGTACATACACCACAAAATGGAATTTGTGGCGAATGTAGCATAAATCTCACGGGAATAAAAATGAGATGAAAAATCCCTTACGAAAACTCGGCAGCCTAACAGCGCCACATAAACCTTCCGAATATGGATTGATGAGATAAAATAGAGTATCCCATCATATTACAATAGAATTTATAGCAAGTGGAATATAAAATAAAATCCCCCAACATTGCAATGAGGAGTTTAAAAGAAGGGACATAAAGGAGAGTACTTAAAAAGAAAGAGAGAGGTTAGATCTCTTACGAAAGTTCGGCAGCCTAACGGCACCACTCAAAACATCCAAAATGGATTGATGAGAGAGAATAGGGTCTCTAATCTCATGAACATAAAAATTACAGTAAATTTAATATAAAAGAACATCCCAATCATAAGAAATATGAGCTTAAAATAAATGACATAAAAGTGTGTACTTAAAAAGAAAGAGAGTTGTAGGATCCCTTACCTCGGGTCCGACTTGACTCGATCGTTCTTTAATCTCCTGAATAATAAACTTGAGTTAATTTCTAATTCCTTAAGAACCTTTTTCAAGTTCATTATTACTTTTATACCACTTATTACCATGTAATAAACATTATGTAATCATTTAAGTTAATAATATTTGTTTTGCCGATATTTGGTTCTTAAGTCGAAAGTGGACTTCTTACAATTACATGTTGTTCGTGTGGCCAAATGTTTATTATATCCAGAATTGTATTCATTATGTAGATATCATATATGTCATATATATCTAGTAAATGCATGCATTTATAACATTACATAATCATTTAGAGGTAAGAAATGAAATGCACCGTTCATGGAGACGGTAAGCCGTACGTACGCATGAACGCTACTTTCATTTCTATTTCGTATTTTATAGAATGGAATAATAATGATATAAAGTTATATTATAATTCCAGTATAATATCATATATAATATCATATTTCCATCCTTTATACATCCCATATATGGTATTTAACGAATCAAATCACTTTGAGGGGGAAGTAGTCTGCACTTCCTTAAATGAAGATATCACGTATACCCATAATGGAAGCCATAAAGGTAAGACAAAAATGAAAAATACAGAAGAATAAATAAAACATAAACATATTATATATCATATATAAAAATAGTGACATCATAATGGACACCTTTTAAGGTGTTAAATGAGTATTGAACAATCATCGTTTCGGGAGGCAGAATTTCACCATCCACGGAAACCGTATGTTCTTTAACCATTTGATGTAGTTGTGTGAGAGTGTAGCTCGAATAAATCTTGTAAAAACATCCTAGTATATTGAAGATACTGGTGTTGTTAGAAAATAAGTAAATAAAAAGAGTTTAGGGGGTTGGAGAAGCAAAATAAAACAAATGAACATGAGAGAATGAATTACCTTTAAAAGTGTAACTCATATTGATTTGAGCCTAAAGGCTTCCTTTGAAAGGATTATGACCAAAGGGAATCCTCTAGGATGAGGAGAGGGATGTGGGGAGAGTAAATGGGCAGGGGTTGGCCGAGCCAAAGGCTTGAGGAGTGTGTTAAATGAGGTAGAGGTTGTGGCCTTTTATAAGAGGAGAGGAGGGGCACTTTTGGAAAGTAAAGAAATATTACTTTATTCGAAAATGTGTTTCGGTTTCAAAAGGTCCCACATTGATATAATTCGTGGATAAGGTGATAAGTCTTCGAAATCCACTCATCCAATATGTTTTGGACATGTTTAGTTCATATATTTTACATTATCTTTCCATTTTATTTAAATCGTCAAATAATGATGTCATCGCTGCATCATTATTATGTCATAAATAATTTAATTTATTTAATGTCTAAAAATTAAAAAAAATACTATGATGTAGAAAATCTTTTTATATTTCCAATGAATATTTATAATCAAATAGATGACTTGTATAACCCCACTTAAAATTTTTTTTAGTAAAAAATATCATGTTTGTGTCAATTTTACTTTTACATTAAATAAAATGTTATTTATGTCATTTCCCAACCAAAGTGGATCCATGGGGTCCCCAAGTTGACCCATTGCTTGTCTTGGTCGGTCATGATACAACCAATGAGGGTAAGACATGTGTCAAGCTCATCTCATTTTATTAAAGCATTATTTTTACCTTAAACTACACTAATTACCACTAATCGCGATTAAAAACTTAATAAGTTACTATTCACCAAAAAATTATTTTAATCTCATTGAACCACATTTTACTTCTTAATGACAACCATGTATGTCGGATTTTTGACAATCAAAACACAATGATGGGAAAATTTCATTTAAATGGAAAAACAGTTTTTATAAGTACCACTTAGTGGTTTCACTATTCATCAAAAATTGAAGTTTTTCAGAAAAATCCCAAAAATTCACCCTAAGCTATATTTGATATTCTGAATTCAAAAATGAAGTCCGTTTTACAAAATTCAAAACATATAAGTCACATTAATTAATTTAATAATTAATTCCCACTGTCATGACAAATAGCATGTTTTATAAAACAATAAGTATCAAAAGATTAACACTAGTTTAAGTCTGATTTCAAAGTGAAATTGATTCCAACGACCACTATTGGATTTAATGGTAAAAATATTTTCTAATTTCACTTTAAAACCAATTCAAAATATAATCTAATCATATAAATAAATTAGAATAAAAAGTGGTTTTGAATTAAAATACAACATTTTACACTATTCATAAAAAAAATGAACTTTATCGGAAAGATACCAAAAATTTACACAAAGTAAATTTTGATGTCCCGATTCTTAATAAGAGTTTTATTTGGTCCAAAAGAATGTTTAAGAGTGAACAAAACTATATTTAACGACGATTATCCATAAAAAGGTGATAAGTGAACCTTTAGTGAAAACCAGGGCATAAACGCCTAAAATTGAATTCTTTCCGTATTTTAAGCCTTTATCTTTTATTTTATAAATGTAAAAATATTTAAGAACATATATAATCATATTTTAGTTATTTCTATCCATTCCCGCCATTACAACGGCTACATGTTAACTACCATTTAAAAAAATATTATTTTATTATTAGAGTGCAACGTAAGATTCCCAAGAAACTCATTGTTGCGTGTTGGGTACGCCATCGAGCATAGCGTCCCCTTTAAAGTCATATTAATATTTTATTCACAAATATGGATAAATATGAAAATGTCATATTTCTTATTTACCTGGGGTGTTTCAATTCTATAGAAGCTTTAATAACATTCATGAATCCCATATGACTAATTTAAGAGTAGAAGAATATTATTCATTTAATCATGTGTGTTAGGTCATCTACATATCTCTTTAGCTGTGACACACATGTGAAATTGTACACCCAATTCAATTATGAGGAAAACTATTAGAAATCACAAAGGATTGATATTGGATTTCATGACAATATTTTTTTCCCTGGTTTATTACCAATAAATAGTCAAGGTTGATGACCATTATTTTTTTTGGAATCTCAATAAATAATGTTGGACTTATTGATAGTAGAATTATTAAAAACATATAATGAAGATGATTGAAGTGTTAAAGTGTTTCTAGGTAGATTTATTTATCCCAAATAAGATGTAAAATGTATGTTCTTGAAATCATGATTCATAGTTAATATATGATTAACTATTGACAAAGTGATGATTAGAAAAATGGACAAGTCCTGAGGTAGAATTGAAATGATGTTCATGAAGATTTATTCACATGGCTGAATGTTGGAAAAATTAGGTAGACTATTCCATAATGATTGATGTGGTAGGTTTGTTGATAATGGAGTTTAACGATCTATGATATAGATTTTAATCCATTCTATATAATTTTTGGAAGATAAAAATCCCAATCCATAGTAAATCAATATATGAGATAGAGGAGATGTTGGAGGATAACTCGAATGTTTTTTCATACCATATTCTCCATGGATATGCTGCAATGTTATTGGATTTTTTATGGTTAATGGGTAGGTTTCAAAAAGAAGTTAATACGTGGATTCCATGGTAATATAGCTTGATCTTCAATGTGTTTCTAAAAACTGAGCCACACAAGGGATCCCATGAGGCCAACTACCACAATAGCACCAGGTAGTAAGAAAGAATAGATGAGATAAGGGGTGTACATGGAAATGTTAGTCCATGCCGCAAAGTGGAAATATGAAGGAAGTGTTCCATGCCTCAAGACAACATTATAGAGGAGGGTTGGAGTGTACCCCATGACTAATATCTAAAGATTTAATGAATATAAATGTCATATATTAAATAGAATAAATTTAATAATTCCAAATGTGGGATGCAGATATCATAGTTTATGTTATTGGAAGGTAGACCGTGACACAAGAACCTATGAATAAGGGTTTATCTCCCACTACATAATGTTACATAGTTCAATCTCTCTTTTTATAGAGTTAAAATGTAACTTGTGTAAGGTTAAAATGGAGATAATTTGATGTTATTTAATGGTTTACAATCCATAGAAAGATGAATATTCTATAGAGGGTTTTTAGAGGAGTTCCAGATCAACAAGAGATTTTATGGTGTCCATGAAGTAGTAGACAAGGACATGACACAATGTCCATTAATAATATGATTTCCATACTATATATTTACCTTGTTTCATAGAGGGCCATATTAAATAGAACTAATGAATTCATAGGTCAATATTCCCAAAAGATACTGTGTGATAGTGTTGTCTCCATTCCATATACAGTTTGGTATGATTGGTGGTTAAAAGAGATTATTCTAGAGATTGTTCAAGATGGGTGTATGAGTTAATGGATGAGTGTTCTAAATTTATTCAATAAAAATGTACCACAACAATGTACTATAGAATTAATTATAGTGAATTATAAAAATTAAATACTATATCATGGGCGAACTGAGCATGGCACTAATTTTTTTGAATGTGAAGTGTTTTTCTGTAGTACTTCTGACCACACCACAACCAGTAAGTTTTCAGTAAAATAGTAGTTTTTAAATAAAATTAATTAAGGGGACTTATATCCTTGACACTAGTGTGTATAAAATAGATTAAAAGAAACATTACAATACAATTATGTTTATGGGACATATGCAATGATCCTTAGAATGAGTGGAATCACTCCTAACCATTGGATTAAATAGAGACACCGAGGAATTATTTATAAAGATATATATAGTAGTTCTAAAGAAATACATCTAAATAGAGTGAATATTAAAGATATTATTTTTAGAGGGAGAATTCATTTTTTTCCATAAGTGGGGATTTAATACTTGAATGATAGGAAACCATTCAAGATCTTCGCATTGTTGAAGACGGATTTTGTTTCATATGCCTATAGAAAGGTTATGTTATTACAAATATATTATTTAATTAATAATGAACTGTATGAAGGGTTTTTCATAATAGGTAAAGACGAACTCTAGTGGGACTTCATCATAGAATCTTTTTATAGTGAATGATGAAATCTATGTGAGTAATGATAGAGAAGGGGCCTATAAGACTATTAAATATGCGAAGGTGATCCTTTTTATCGATAGTGATAAATTGAAGGAATGTTAGAGGGAGTGAACATTTAGAAGAAATGAGATATCCCAAAACCTTGTAAGGCAGTAAACCTATGAAGGGGAGTGACCTATTTTGGACATTTATAAGTAGTTAACATTATAGATATTTTGGAAAACAACACAAAACTGATGAATTGTCCTGGGATGTATCCCCATGAGAATTAACCAAGTAAAAAAATGATATCCAAGTTTACTTTATATGTCCACACAAATATAGATCAAGAATCCTAAATATCATCTACTTAAAACGAAATCAAAATGACCCTCATGGTTAAGCAGTCAAGATCCTTTTGGGTAAGTGTGATAGTTAAAGGAGAAAGAGTTTTAATTTTCATCAGTACTAATTAGCCTAATTTAACCTAGTTAGTGTAATATCATGCTAATTCCCTTATATAATTCTAAAAAGTTATATTAGAGGGATTTTTATTTTTGGATTTATTATTTTCCTAAACTAATATAATTTTTTTTTTTGAATATGTCATCCCTAGTAACAGATACTTTATATGATATAAATAATTTCAAAACATGGTAAAATATGTTCATCGAGTTCATAGATGTTTCTCTTGGAGTATGTCAAACTGTTTTTGAAGATGAAATTTTTATATTGAGTAGACACATAGATATCTTAGAGATAGATAAAATAAAATTTTCAATTGATAAATTGTTCAAGGAGAAATTAAAGGTGGCTCTCAAGGAATAATTTCACAAAATATGTATCATTTAAAGTTCCCTAGAGACATATAAATGAAATTAAATGAATTATTTTGTGAAGAATAATATACAACTAAGGGTTTTTTATGATAAAGGTAAATAAGAATAAGAATAAGAGGAATTCATCCCATGAGGTTTTTTCGAAATCCAAGGTAATATCTTATTTTGATGTTATCTCTAACTCTAAACCTCATGTGGAGAAAGGATATGAAATTTCAAACTATCTCTTAGATATAAAAAGTATGGGTTTTTCCAGATATTAAATAGAAATTATAACAAGTTTTTACCCCAATGAATTCTATGTAAATTAAAATGTGGATCAGTAGAGTATAATTCATGGAGTATACTAAATATTGATTAATGATTTTTTCCTTTGAAAATAAGAGGTTAAAGTATGAAGAAGTTGCCTCCAATATCATCATGCATAAAATGGTAATGAAGATAAAGAAGAAAATAGACATGATTGAAAATATTTTGCATGATATATTAATGAAAATGTCCATGGAGAAGTATTTGAAGTCTGTAATCATACCTTTGAATCCATAACATGAAAAGGTAGACAATAAAGTATGGATGATATTTCAAATATTATGATGATGGCCACTCAGTTGAAAAAAAGGAAATGAAAATAAAGAATATTTAGGGGAACATAAAAATATGTCCAAATGAATCCAGAGAGTAAATAAAGATTCTAAATATAAAATATATAATAAAATAGTTACCCATTCCAATTATGGAATTTTTGGTTCCACAAAATGTGAAAACACCAAAGTTCATTTATTATGAAAAATTATAGGACATAATGAGTAGATGTATTGAAGAAAAAATCCCAAAGATGTCAGAATAACTCCATTAGTTTATTCGTATCAATCAATGAGATAGAAAATTAGGTGTTATTATTATGGAAACATTTAATTTTTTCTATCATTGTTCATATGATTTTTTTTTGAAATTAGATAATTACTCGAATGGTAAAGAAGAAATATAGAGACACTCCAATTAGATGAATTAAAACGAGATTTTTTATCCCAAAAGAAGGCCCATTGAGCTGAGAAATAGGTTCAATGTATTTTAGTATGAAACTAAGACTCATTAAAGGGAGAGAAAATAACCAAAACCTGATTAATCATAATAACTTTCTTAGATACAATGAAATAAAATCTGGAAACAAAATCCATAAATTTTTCTAGATATGAAGAAGGTGGAAGATAATGTTATGTTTTATCTAATAATGAATATTTATATCAAGATGAAAATTTAATACATTAAAAAATAGGTTTTATTAATTATTCCTACATAGACCAATAAGATGAAAAAGAGGAAGATCAAATGAAGAAGAAACCCAAAGGTAAGATCCACGAGTGATGAAACACAAATAGATTCCTTTTCAAGTGTGATCAACTCCATAATTGTGGACAATACCCAGTCAAGGTAGAATGAAAATGTTCACATACAAGAAAATAAATATTTATATAGTATAATTAAAGGAATATCCATTATAATGAATTTTATTTTCTTAGATACAATTGATGATTAATTACTCTAAAGGGTGACTGCATTCCTTTCCAAAAAATTGGTAAATGGAAAAAGGAAAGGTGTATGGTAATGGGTTGGTTTATCTTGATAAGAAATATTCCTTATGTTGTGGAAATTCAAGGTTCTCCTCTATCAATATAATTTCTTTGTGTCTAAATAATTATAAATAGATGCATAATTAAAGGTGAAATACAATACATGGAGAGATTATTCTTCAAAATCACATTAATGATTGTGCTACAGAAGAACATGTGGATGGAGCTTATTAAAAATATTATCAATTTGAATATGTTTCCCCATATTGTATACCGAAAATTAGTATCAAAAATGGTTTCAAGATAAAAATTAATAGGGGGAGTTATTCTGGACATCAAAGGATATTAATCATTATTAGAACTTTTGGAATCATGTGAAAAGTTGAAAGACAAGGATTTAAAATGATATGTATTGTTTATCTTGAATGACTATTGAAAAGGTGGTGTTAAATTTTTATCAATCATTAACAATTAATTCATCATGCGGTTTGTTTCTCAAAACCATGTACATTAATGTTATTTACTAATTGTTTAGTGTGAAGTGATAAAGATCACATGTTTTCATTTGTAAGCAAAAAAATCCAAAGTTGTTATTTGTATTTCTTGGCATTCATGAGTGACATTTACAACCTTGATTTTCAATTAAAACTATTATTTCCTACACTAATCTCTAACGTAGATGGATTATATAAATAATTAAAATATCAAGTAAAAATATCTAAATCAACTTAGTGAGTCTATTGATGAAATAGAATAGAAAATTTATATTTACTTATGAAACATTTTTTTGAAATGATTAATTAATCAACATGTGGTTGATTCAAAAAAATGTTGCTTTTTTTGAAACATGGAGAGAATATTTCCCCATGTGCGTGTTGATAATTCCTGTAATATTTACATAAATTTAGGGGGAGATTATGTGAATTTTATGTAACCTAAAGAAAAATGCATCCCAATATTTTCATAAGATAAGAAAGACCCTTTAAATCCAACTGTCTCTCTGTATTTCATTGAAAATAAGGGCGAGAAAATGATATCCTATTGGGGAGAATAATATATCATTAAGTGTGAAATGAATAAGTTGAAAAAAATTTAAGGTTTTATTCTCAATAAAATTTATATGGGGAGATTTTTAGTAATACCAAATGAATACAGTGCATTCCCAATGGTAAAAGGGGGTTGGCTGGATGTCACTATGACATTACATGTGTGGCCATTCCATTAAGACTAGTGAAACAGTGTGGGTTGTGATTCTATGTCATGGTATCGACACCTGAGTCCCACATTAGGGAATTGAGTGGGGTTTGGAATGAAATATAATCACCACAAGTTTCCCTCTCCATCAAAATAATTTTAAGGTAGGGATGGGCAGTGAGCCCCCTGGTGGGCAGTGATCCCTGCTCATGAACAAATCCTTGAGGCAATGAAACAAAAAAGACAATACTTTGATGGAGGATAATATTACCCCAACTGAGATCCAAACAACTAGTATAAAATGGAGTCTTTAATTATTATATTTATATGTAATTCACTTATAGTGAGATTTTTAGAGTCCCAAATGAATGAAGTGCATAACCAAGGAAAAAGGGGTGCTATCTACAGGACACTATGACATAGCTAGTGAGGCTGATCCCTAAAATTTGTCTTTGTAGAATGGAATGTGATATTGGGACGTTATACCTAAACATGAGTCCCATATTATAAAATAGAATATTGTTGGGAAAGAAATATAATCCCCATGAGTTTCCACCCTTCACAATTCCTCTTCAAAAGGGTATGGGCAGTGATCCCCTTGATAGGTAGTGAGTCTTTCTGATAAAAAAAATTCAAGTCATTGAACCAATAATGATAAATTTTTTGAAGTTTTTCTTTGTATATTGGTTTATAACAATGATTGTGTTGAATTTATATTGTTCACATCATGGTTCATAGCTAATATATTTTGATGTGCTGGCGAAGTGATGATTGACCAAGTGGAGATGTGATTTGGTAAGCTGGAAGTGGTTTTTACAAGAGTTAAATCTAGTAAAAAAATGTAAGACCGCATTATAGTGGTGGTAGGCATGTTGGGAAGAGTGTTTATACAACTATGTCATAGATTTGACTACATTTCATAGAATGTTTTACAACTGAGAAGCCTATATTGTAGTGAATTGAAATACTCTATAATGGAGATGTTGGAGGATAAATCCAATGGTTTTCCATTCCATATCAAACATGGATACATATCAAGGATCTAAGATATTCCATTAGTCTATATATAAGGATGAATAAAGAATTCCATACTTGGTTTCCCTAAAAATATAGATCTACCCTATATGAATTGTATGAATATTGACCATGTAGGGAACCTAGGAAGGCTATCCAACCATGACAATACCTGGGAGGAGGTGATCATGCATGAGGGAAAGGGCTCACATTAAATTAGTGGTATATTCTAATGGGTGGTAGTGCGGAGGATTAATTCCACACAATAGTATGAGATTGAGGAGGAGGCTGTGAGCGGACCCCGTCACTCGACTACGTTGAGTGGAGGAATTTAAGAAGCTTATATACCACGAAAATTCATATGATTTTATGATTTGGGATTTAGAGTTCTTAGACTACATATTTGGATGATACATCATTGCACAAGAACATGTGTATAAGGTTATATCATCTTCTACATAAGGTTTTATAACCTGATCCCTATGTGCATAAAGATATATTGGATCCCATATAAGGGTAAACCCGAGCTCATGCAAGTTTATTTTCAGGTGTCTATTGCATAAAAATATGGATAATGTGTAAATGGTCTCTTAAAAGGATTTTTAAGTCACTAGTGATCATGAGGTATCCATGACATAATATAGAATGTTGGGACATAGTTCATATATAGAATAAGAAGTCGAAATTATAGCTACACATTGCATGGTGGAAAACCAAGTACAATAGATGTAATGAATTTAGAGGTCTCTATTCCCAAAAGATACCACACCAAAATGTTGTCTCTATTCCATATCATCTTCTGTATGAGAAATTGTTAGAGAATATTGTTCCAGATATAATAAAAGAGTGATGGGTTTGTTAATGGATGAGTTTTGAGAATATGATCAATAACAAATCATCCAAATGCAATATTCTAATGAAGTGTTAAAAGTAAATATTTCAATATGGTAGACATATATATATTGTATTATTTTCAAAATTGGAGGTTATACATAATTATACTTCATACTACACCATTAAAAGGTGCTTTTTAGTTAGATATTAGTTTCTCCAAAATCAAAAGGAAGGGGAGTTAATTACATAAATTGAGGGTGTTAAACATGAATTCGAAGTCACATTATGATCCAATTAATTACCTGAAATAATTATCATGATATTATGAATTAGGGGATTTAATCATAATAATTAAATTGAATTAATATGGGTGAATTATCTATAAAACTTCTTATATTAGTTTTAGATAAATACATATTAAAAAAGAAAATATTAAATACTATTTTTTAGAGGGAGAAGGAGATTGTGACCCAGATGATGGGGTAAAATTATTGAAGTGTTGTAAACCATTGGAAATCATAATATAGTTGATCAAGGAGTTTTTTGTTGTACCTATAGAAAAGTTATGTTGTTCCATAGTTATTGTGGAATGAAAAAGGTGTTGCATAATGTTTTTTTACAAGAGGTGAAAAAATAGACCAATGTGAATTAAATAGAGAATCTATCTATAATGATGGATTCATTATTTCCATGTCAGACTAGACAAGGGACCTACATGTCAATAAAATATGTGAAGGTAATCCTTTCCACCATAATTGTTCTAAATAATGTATATTTTAGGGAGTTACCACTATGAAGTAGTGAGCTATCCCTAAACCTTGTATGTTAGCGATCCTCGATGAATGAGTGAAATAGATTTATCCTTTGTAAACAGAGATCATCATAGTGATTTTCATTCATAACACAATGCCGATGAATTCTCTTTGTACATATCTATGGGTGGGTAAACCAAGAAAATAATCATGTCCTTATTTAATTTATTTATTCAAAAAATAGACTATGAAACATAAAATAAAAATAGTTAAAGGGAAATCAAAGTGAACCTCAAGGTTGAGAGGTCTAGATCCAATTGGGTAAGTGAGATACATAAAGGAGAAAAAAAATTAAATTATCATTGATAGTGCACACCGGAATTCACCCCATCCCTATTAGTGTAATGTCATGAAAAGTACCTTATTTAAGTCTAACAACAACACTGTGTTGTAAGAATCATTTCCTACCGTATTCTGGGTCTAGAGTAAACTAAATATTTTCCGGGATAACTTTCATCACCCAACAAATGTCAAAAAATCATACCATGGATATAACTTCTAGAATACATGATATCCCCACTTAAACACTAAAGGTATCTATCCTTGGTTCTGATAGGAATTGTGATATATTTATGTGGAACTAATTTGTTCCTGGATCATTTACACAATCTCTATCACCCCACTCAGCAACTCTAGCCACTTCAATGAGGATTCTATAACCATAATCAAGTATAAGGGTGATCTATATGGTCTCACATACAGGGCCTTAAAAGGTCCCATTCTAATGGTGGAGTGGTGTATGTTGTAATATGGTAACTCTACTAAAGGAATGTGATCCTCCCACCTCTAAAATATTTATAACACACAATCCATAAATATATGTAATGAACTAGACCATAGTAGCCCAAATCTAGTGTCTTATTTTTTAAAATTGGAATAGATATAAGTTATATACTCCTGATGGAATTAAATGTTTAACATATTTTGAAAAATAAATACATACATGTTAGCCATTTAACATTGGGAATAGAAAATAAAACACAATACATAAAAAATATACTAAGTTTCATCATTGAGAACTCATTCGATGACCTCTTATTAATAACCTCGTGAAAGGAAACAATTTAAGGGTGATATCTAATTCTTAGTAAGGGTTATTTATATTGGAATATATCATGAATCAATAATAAATAATCCATTTAGAAAGGTAAATAACTAAAAACACAATTCATTTACATAAATGGATAAGGAATAATCAACACTATAAGATAAATAATTGAAAAAACATTCCATTTAATTAATAAACTATGAATTATATGTATCCATAATTTTTTTCATATTGAAAATCTCAGGTATTTTAAAATTATATTTCTCAATGTAGTTAATTCATAATAATTGGATGTCAGGTAGTTAGAACATGAAACCGTACCATCCAAACCTTTCATATGAAATTTTAATGTTTAGGTAATTAATTGATTAATGAAATATTAACTAATTTGTCTCATGAGACCTAACAATACATCAAGGGTATATATAATAATGCGACTCACTTGTCTCTTCAGGTCCATCCATTCCTCACAAATCGAATCATCAATTTAATTTGTGAATTAAGGTTCTTTAACATAAAATACTTGCATTGAGTGAAGGATACAAATTTATCAATATTTTTTCAATAAATTAAATAAATTTCATAGTAAAACCCCATATATGGAAATGAGATATGGTTTAAGAAACAATGATATCCATGATAAATAATATGGATATTTAGGTGAAATTTAATGTCTAATGATCACTGGAAAGTGAATATTTTAAGGTGAAGTTAGTGACTATGAAATGAAATAAATAAGTTTATGTAAATAAAATAATTTGTAAAAATAAACCAAACATGGTAATATTAATGTTTTTATCAACATATACCCATTAGAGTAATAATATAGGTTTTTTGCCTTTAATGAAGATAAATACAATAAAAAGATATTTAAAAACCACCTTGATGATTTTTTTATATTATATTTCAAATAATTTTCTATTAAAATTTCTTTTAAAATTTTTTATTTAAAATATATCATCATAAATTTTTAATGAATGCTTCAAAGAAATGATGGTGGATAATGTTTTACAAGGTAAAAAGAACATTCCTTATCCATTGTAAAAAGGTTAGAAAAATGATTTGTTTAGAAAGTGATAAGAATACTTATTTGGAAAAAAAATTTAAAATAAAAAATGGGAAACAATTTCATTAAGTAAATAACTTTTAAAATGTTAAATAAAAAATTGGAATATTTTTTTAGAAAACATGGTTTTGTAACAAAATAAATTTTTAATCGAAGTGGGAAATGAAGCCAGATTTTATTTAAATATTTGATCAATAAATTTACATGTCAAACAGTAGAAAAATGGTAATATCACTTAAAAAATATCGTGAATAAAAGGATTTAAATAAATAAATGTTTTTATTAAATAATTATAAATTAAATTTTTAATGGAATAGGAAGAATAAAAAATCTTTATTAGAATGAGATTGTGAGATAAACCACTAAGATGATCATAACATTGGAGTAATAATTAATCAATGAATAAATTATGTGTATCAAATAAAAAAATAAAACATGTCTAAATAAAACAATACATTTTAAAATTTAATTAGGCACATAATCAAAAAATGTTAACAAAAACTAGGAAGTAATATATCTCAATGAAAAGGAATTGGGTACTAAAATTCTTTACCACTTGGTACCTTTTAATTAAAATACCCATAGATGAAATAATTAAAAATAAATCTTGAAATACCTTGAATAATTAATTATTCATGATATTATAGGTCAATTGGTATTATATACACAATTAAAAATAAATTAGGGGCATAATAATACAATATTCCTTAATGAAATGAACTTGAGAGGAAATCCCTTACTCTTCACTTCCTTTTGGTTGAAATCTATTTAACCACATGTATAATTGTTTTAATCAGGTTATTAACTTATAAAAAAATCATATTTATATTTATAATTTCATATATGATATTTTTATAAAATATTATCACTTATTTGTTAGTAATCTTTCATTATTTTCATTATTTTTGGTATCAAATTCCTTGTTTTTCGAGTATGTTTTAACTTGTTATTTTGGGTTATCTTATATATATATCATGTTTTCATAATATAAAAAATGAACAACATGATCTAAATATAATATATATTTCATAAATATTTATTTATATTATTCCATAATATTTAGTGATAAGAAACAAAATACACTATTTATGGCAACGGTATGTCGTACGTACGTAAGAATATAGTTTCCATTTTCTAATAATATTAAATGAAAGAAAATTAAATGATATATATATAATCATTAATTTATCAGTTTTATTCCTTAAAAATTTGATATTTTTATTAAAAGGATCCTCAATACATTCCATATAATGTTTAAACAAATCACATTACTGCATTTGCTGGTTGTCCTCCAAACACATGAATGACATTAGCATATATCCACAAATTGGTAAACATGAAGGTATGTGTTATATAGTAATTATAGATTCATAAATACATCATAAATATAATAAATATAATATATAAATATTATTCCCATCATTATTCCAAACCTTGAAAGGTGGTAATGGAAAAATGGATGATATCTGTTCGCAAGACGGTTGTCCACTATACACATGAATGATTATTTTTTAACCCATTTGATAGAAGTGTTTGAAGTTATATGTCATATAAATAACATAAAAATAACTAATTATACATAATATAATGATATTAGAATATAATTAATGTATAATATAAATTAAAGTAGGTGGATAATGAAATAAAATAAAAATTATTTTACAATAACATTACCTCTTCTTTGAGTATCCTCTTTAAGATCTCACTAACAATTTCATCAGATTTATTTCTGACCAAAATAAGAATCCTAGTATGACTTGAGATAATATATATATTTTTATGGGAATTTATTGGGTGATAAAAATGGATTTATATGTGATAATAATGGGGAGAGTGAGTTCGCTTTTATAGTGGAGGTGGAGTAGAATTCTTGGAAATACAAAAAGTAAAAGGTTTTTGGAGGTATCCATTATCTAATGTGACACCAATAATTTTTTTTTGATAAAATAGAGTATATACTATAAATATTTCTGTAAAATGGTTTTTGACAATATTTCGGTCATTTACACACCTTTTCTTTTAAAATCAACCAATATGTAAACCTATTTTTACCTTAATTGCAGAGATTAACATTAAATATTTTCACTAATAATTTTGGAAAAAATTTAATTCGACCATATTAATCTTTATAATTGTTTATTATCAAAAATATTGAATCTATTATTCCAAATTAAACTCACCTAAGTGAAATAATTAAATTTAATATTTATCCTTGATACCTGACGACAAAGCAGAGTTTTAATGTGAAAATGTTCAAAAGATTGAAATGTTTTTTTTTACCAAAATCAATTATTAAACAAATTATAATTAACTACATTATATTAATATATATATAATTTATCTAATTTAACATTAAATGAAATTAAAATATAATTTAATATTACAAATTATTTAGATGAAATGTATGTTTTAAATTCAAATTTAGTATGTTTCACTATTTATCAAAAACGTAAAATTCACAGAAAAATACAACACATTTACCTGAATATAATTTTGAAATTATTATTTCAGAAATGAATTTTATTTTTTAAAATAAAATTAAAATATGTTTAAAAATTTATGTTGGAATAATTTCACCATTTAAATCTAGTAAAACTACCGTTAGAAAATTACAGCCTTCTAAGCGTAAAATTGGATTTGTTCGTATCTTGTGCATATAAAATATATAGGATGAATGTGATTTTTTATTAAATATATAAATTTCATTAAGATCATATTATAATTGTAGTTTATTTATTTTATTAGTATAAAAATTCCTTTAGCGCATAATTTTTTTTAATAAAACATATCTTTTTTATTCAATTGGTTGTTTCTATATTCATTTCTAATTAATTGGTAAAAAAATAATTAAATAATAAATGGTCATAAATTAGTTAATAATATTAATTATTTACAACATAATGGGATGGTTATATCTTATTTAATTAAATAATAATATTATAATATTATTCATTTTTCATTAAAAGATGGTATTTCATGTAACACGAGCTATTGAAGAAACTAGTTGTTGTGTCTAATGAATGCTATCAAAAAATTAAATTTATTATATAAAATATATATTTTAAAGTATTAGGTTGTTAAATTATATCATCAATAACAAGAATGGATTGATCAGTCTATCCATGAGTATAATGTTTTAATGTTGTACTTATCTACAACTGAGTAAAAAATATCACCTCCATGATCTTCCAAAACTGGGGTGTAAATTGATTGTTGGATGGAACAAATCATGGAGGGTTTCCCATGAATATAAAAAACCTCTTATTTGTATAATAATAAAACTATCTCCACTAATCTATTCTCGAGAATAATAAAGAAGTGGGTTGACTTTGTGAGTCTGTTGATGATCACCCCAATCACAATATAACCTATTATTGATCAGATGAGACATTTTATGAAATCAATTGATATGAAATCCCATTTTCACTACAGAACCTCAAGGGGTTTGGAAAACCCTATCGAGACCATGTGCACTGCCTTCACCTTCTAATAGGCGAGGATCCTTGAGATAAAATAAGAAACAATACGTTTAATAAGTACCCATCAGAACAGATTCTTAGTGTTAATGTACATATTTTTCACTCTAGGATATTTCGTGAAGGGTGAATTATGAAAGTACCTCGACGCCTCCTTACGCAGTAAAAAATTGATCCACATTCCATCATCTGAATAAGATAGAATGTCCATATGGTTCATCAATTGAGGATATCTATTCTTAAGAAACATCACAATATTTTTCTATCAACTAGTCCCCCTTCACACACTGAAGACGCAAAGGGGGAACTAAAATTGATTAACAATAATAAATCTCTCTATCTTATCTACTAAGAACAACACCAAAAAGTCCAATTAAAAATATACCTCAACTAAAACCTAAGAATATGATTTCCTTCTAATAGAATTGACTACCACATTACCATTCTCATAGTGTAAGCAATATATATGTCATAATCACATTTTAACTTCAAAAAATAACTCTTCCTCTTCCCCAAGGTATAATATCCTTATGAAAAGATATACCATAGACTCTTATGTTATATATAGACTACACACAACAACCTAATAAGTAATTTATTTTAAGTATTAATGTCGAAAACTACCACTACTAAATTCAAATAATGGGACAAATTGTTCTATTAATGAGATCTCAAATGTTTTAACATGTGCGCAATCATTTCATGCATATACATCAGATCACAACCATACATAACTCTATAGGAATCTTAAAATACAATGTAATCATCTCTATCATTTGAAGATCTAAGGATAAGAACACTCATAAACCCATACTTGAACTATTCGAATTCTCTTTGAGATTTTTTAGACCAAATAAATAGATTCTTCTTTCGAGTAAGTGAAGTCATAGGGGAAAATATCCAAGACAAATATCACATGATTTTTTGGTTGTACCCTACTCTCCCAAGAAACATTTGTACCTCAAAAACCCTCTTGGGTGGATTCAAATAGAGTATTACATTGATAATTTATAGGTCTATGTGTACTTATCCCAATAAAATGACATTAATTAGGATTAAGAGCTCTTGAATCAAAAACTAATATATTGAGAGATTCATGTATAGTTGGTTATCCTAATTAAAGTCCAAGATGATCCGAAAATTCATAACATTAACATCCTAAAATAAAATATAGATAAGTATTTCATCGATGAATAAAACCAAGAACCATTCCAAGAAAGGTTTTAATATTCAGTTTGTACGGCCCATAAACATAGATATATATTTTTTTATGATGAAGGGAATAACCATAATGTCATAATAGTTATAGTTGAATCAAAATTATATATTCAAAATATCATCCTCACAAACCTCAATATAGTTATGGATAGAACAATGATTGATCTCATAGAAATACATCACTGCCATTATATGGTCAAAGAGGTCCTTAATCATTGAAAAGGTTATTTTTTCATGATTGTTACCAAATTTTTGTGGTAATAATCAATAAAATTATTCAAAATATCATCTTCCTTTATAGAAAACTAAACTAGAGCTACCAAGTAAGACATAACTGGTCTTATGAAAACATTCTCTATAAGGTAATCCAACCACAACATCATCTCCATAATCTATGTTTTAGAAATCTGATATGACTCAGAAGATATTTGAGTGTTATTGGGGTGTAGATCAATGAAAATGTTTACATAATAATGAGGGGGAAACGGTAGAACATGCTCAATAAAAAAAATATATACTCCTCCAACACAATAATAATATTTTTATCCAATATTTATACCAGATATAAATCCAAAATCAATAAATGATGGGTATCAAATATAACACCCTATGCACAATACCTGCTTATATAGATTAAAGGTCCCACACCTGTAAAGGATAAACATGATCCATCACATTAAAAACAAAAAACACTATAATAGTATTAGTCAGACAGGAAAATAATTAACGATAACCAGTCTATACAAAGGATGAAGTTTTAGGTATTCACCACATAAATAATGTGGTCCCACAAAAACTTCTCTCCACTTAACACATGCCCACATAATTAATAGATATGGGTGTGTGTGTGATTGCAATCAGTTGAAGTATATAGCCACATAGGTTTTTATGAAAGCACTAGAATAATATCTTTCACCCAAAAAATGGATGTATAAAGGATATAATGGATAATTGTTATATATATAAGTATAGGTACTAGTATAATTTTGACATAGTTTTAACATTGTATTAAAACAGGCACTGCATAATCAAAACCCACCATTGCCTACATCTGGATGCTTCCCTAATCAGGATCCCTCTAGGTGTGGTGTGGACTTTCTAGTTTTATAGGTGGTATAACAGAATATTATCATCATCATCCATTGGATCATTTTCATAGTTCACTACCAACACTCTATCCAAATCCACCTCATAGAGGACCACCCTATCCACTATTTATTGGTCTCTAATCAGGCAATTGTCTCTTACATAGAGGTCCATCGACATCCTGAATGACCTCAACTACATGATAAGTTAATAAATAAAATTAAATATTTACTCATCCTGTATAGGAATATGAAATTATGTCCCTTAGTATATTAGATCAAATATGGGATTATTATGTTCTGAAACCTTGGGTATGAGACCACACATACAGATTCCCAATATTTTATAACCTTGATTTTTGACACTGGTAGGATGAAGATGAAGACACTACTCTTGGATGCCTATGTTCCATAGACACTATATAATGAACCTCCACTAATTTGTTCTCTATCACTAAGGACCACATTATAACTTTAATCTATTTTGGGATATGTAACAGCCTAAAATTCCCCTTTTGATTATATAATTGATTCATATTTTGTAAAATAGTATTATATACATCACACAAATCACATGATATAACCTAAAAAATTTAATTATATGAATTTGAACATAATATTTATAGAATATATATGTCTATAATAATTGAAAATATTACAATGGGTTAAAAAATATTAAATAAGATAACTAAAATACGAAAATGTGGATATGCTCGATCCACCAGAATAATTGTAATCATGAACAACACTATAAAAATGAATAACAATATTAGTAATGAAATATTAATTTTGATAATGAATATATATATATATATATTAGATAAAATACAAATTAATAACAAATTAATTAAATATAATGTATTCATTGAAATTAGAAAACTCATATGATCATTACAAACCTGACCATTGGAATTGTAATATGGTCTTTGGAATAATAATCTTACCATTATGAATAGTTACCCGACCATTGGAATAATACCCTCACTTATAGAAATGTAAAATAATATATAGTATCCTATTAAATTAAAATATGTTATATTTATAGTATTATGAAAGTAAATAACTATTTAAAAAATGTTAAAATATGTGTTTGAATTTTTTAATGCACAAATCTTTTATTTGAATTTTTATAAAATAATATAATGATTTCAGAGAAATTTTATTTTCAAAAATATCTGTAAAAATCAATAGTTTTTTATTATAATTATAATATAATTTTTTGGGACCATAATTAAATTTTCAATGAGTTATAACATTTATAATAATATTAATTTTTTTATTTTTCAGATAAAAAGGTATTTTAATTAACAACTAATTTTTGGATATTTATAAATTTATTATCAAAAAGTTGATTTAATTTATTTAATCTACTAATCCAAACAAATTTGGTATATTTTTTTAATTTTGTAAAATAATTGATTTTTTTTGAATTGTAAAATACAACAATATACATTAAATTACATTATAAAATAAATACATGAATTTATGAGTTATGAATGATATAATGACCCATTAGTTCGAATGAAAATGAACTATTTACTATATATGGTCACAAGATTCATCTCTATTTATATTCATTATTTTAAATAATAAACTAATGAATATAATATTAAAAAACTCTCCTCTCATCACCTTTCCAAAACCACCCCTTCTTCTCAAAACTTATAATACTTTGAACTTTTTTAATTTCTTCCCAAATTTGTTCCCAATCCTCTCACCAACATTATAGTGCTTTCAGTCACAACAAATGTCATTTCAAGGACCTTTAATTTGTATCATAAGAATATATAAAAAAGGAAGAGGTAAAATACTTGATTAAATATCTTTTATTTTTATTCTTCGTCTACCACACCCATATTCACTCCATCCACATAAAAATTATAATAGCAGTACCATAAATATATATTTTTTTATTATTATTTGGAATATCTAACTTCTAAGAACAAATTAATTTGTTATTAAATAAAAACAATATTTGAAATATGGTTTGTTCACCGCCTCCATGAACAATGTACTTTTGTTCACTCCACTACCTTCAATGATGGTAATTAAAGTATTATAATGGTTAAATATGGATATTATGAGTATAATATAACAAATTTAATTTTTTAATGTTTTAATACTAATTTTATTAAGTAAAATGAATATAGTTTGTGACATTTGGTAAAACCGCCTAAATGAACTCACCATATAAGGACAACATATTAGCTTAAAAAATTATCCCTATGTCAGAACCCATATAGTTATTTGGAAATATTTTACATTTTTGATGGAAATAAATATAATTTTATTTAACTTATGGGGTTGTATTTCCATTTGAAAATAACTTCAACAATTATAAATAAGTTATCTAACCTTGGATCTGTGAAACACACCATCAAAAAAGTGAAATAAAACATTATATATAACTATAATGGTTCTAAATGAACACAATATAATTATAGTAAATAAAATAATGATGGAAAAGGTTCTTAAATTTGTAATTAATGAATTTAATTTTACTATTCTGGATGTTGAGTACAATTGAAAAATGATTTTGAACAAAATGTAAGGGATATCTCTGAATAAATTTTTTCATTGGGTTATAACCTTTATCTCTCTAACTCACTATTTATTTATCATACATGTTATGGAAATAATATAAATTAAATATATATATATCTTATATATATATATATATATATATCTTATTCCCCATTCCATTAATGGGTTAATACTGTCCTTAAGTTCATTTCTCAAATACATTGTTTAGAAATCAAACCTAATTAATGTGATCATTTATATACGTTAATCGTTTTATAAGACCCTATTTTAAAAAATATATTTCCATTTATGATTTTGATAAATAAAGGAATATTTTAGGGATAACCACTCTATTTTACCCCTATATTAAAATAAAATTCAATTCATTTTCTTTCTCTAATAGTATATTTCCATTTCATAAAAACACAGTTTTAAAGGTTCTTTATTATACCCAATATTATACCTTATCCCAAAATTTTTTTAAATAAAAAATATTTGTGGCATATTATTATTTTTTAGAGATGAAGATCAAAAAAAATTAATTCCTTATTCTCTATGCAAAATTAACGAAATATCCTTCATTTTTTATATGATCTTAGATTATGGAAAACATTTCATTCCATGGTTAATTATTATATCTATAACTTATGGTTGATTTACATTTTTATAATGTGTACACATGTACATGTTATGATTGGATAACTTTTATAGTGCATCAATTCATTGAGAAATGTTTATGTCTTATAAGATTATATGTATTGGATTAGGGAATAAACATAATCTATAATGTGAATTTTCCTACCTTGTATTTTTATCTTGGTATTTATAATTGACTTATTCTCATGTCTTATTCAATGTTGTTTCCACATTCTTATTTTTATATGATCCAATAATTCCATGTTATTTATATAATTCTTCTATATAATTATTCATGTTACCTATCTTTTAGGATATAATAAAATTTCTTTTGACTCACATGAAATGTTTCATTATTATGTTTATATCAGTACAAGGATTTTTAAATCATGCATTATTTTATATATTCCCAAATTTATCCTATGATGATATTGGAGATAAAAGTGATTTATAATCTCATTCTGGAGATAAAATTTATGATTTTTTATTTTGGATTAATTTTTATATTTTATGAACCTAGTCTTCTAAAGGATGTAGGTATCTCTATATTTAGGTAGTATTTATTGCATATTTATATTAAAAATATTGTAATAATATTTTTCAAAATACATTAGAAAATATAGATTCTATCAGAGAATGGTCTAGTTATTTTTTTGGGATTAGTACTGGAATAATTTAGTGAGAACCATGGGGATAAGTCTAAGTATATGAAAATATCCTAAAATTTTATTGAAGTATAGAACAAGTAGTTTCTAGGATATTACACCCACATCTGGATAATAAAAGTAGAATTGGCTTAAAAATTATTGTACATATGAGTAATAACCTCAAAAAATGTCAGATTGGGTACTAACTCAATGGTCACTTTGTTCATGATAAATAGGCCTTGTTGCATACCTATTTTGACACTCCTATGAATATGCTTTTGAAAATTCACAAACTGATTAAAAATCATTATAAAGGGCTTCAATAGATTGTTTGGTTAGAAATCCTAATAAGAAAATTATCATTGATTACATATATTGAAAACTAGAGTCATAAGTTAGGATTTATGTGTCAATTATAAGTTATTACTTATATGGTCAGAGTTTCCTTGTTAATATATTATTATTTTAATTATTTTTACCCATTATTTACCTTTTATGTTAATGTTTGGAAATGAAAGTAATTATGTCAATAACAAAAGTGATTGGAAATGTGATGTTTTCTCTAATGGTATGCCTAACATTATGGGATTGGATATTGAGAAATTTAAGGAAGTACTAGATCAACTATTAAAGTTATGAATAATAACATAAATCGTCTGTAATAACCTCCTTCTACTAAGAATGAGTAAGTCACAGTTGAGTCCTTTATTCGAGAAAGGGATCATATTTTTTATGGAACTTATTATTCCCTCATCATGGAATAATGGATTAACTCCATTGAGAAGATATTTTCTTCACAAAATTTCTATGAATAATTTAATTTGATATTGCCCATTTATTTCTTTGAGGGGGAGAATATTGGTGATGTACCCTGATTAAGAAGATGAAACCTGAGGTAGAAATTAATTTCATGGATTGGGAAAAAATTCAAGAAATTTTTTAATAAAAATTTTACCTAAATTATCCATATTAAAATGGAGAGGGAGTTCCTCAAACTAAAACAAAAGAAAGATGATTCTATCTTGGAATATTTGGGAAAAAACACAATGCATGTATTGTATGCCTCTAGCTTTTTTATCAAAACCCTAATAAAGGTAGACCAATTATTTAGTGGTATAGAGTCAAGTGTATGAAAATATTGGTATATTTGATCTTTGAAATTTATAAATATATTTTTCAATATGCCCTTAAGGTAGAGGTGGTGATTGGTGTCTTTTAGAGATCTATTGTGGTTAGAGATAAGAATCATAAAATGGTGTTTAATACTGGAGGATTATAGGATATAATACATAAAGGATACAAACCCCAACTTACCATGTGTCCAAAGTATTGAATGAATAATACTAGAAATTATATCTAGGAAAAAATAGATGATTTAAATATGTAATAGAAGGGAATCAATCTAATAAATGTATAAGGTTGATGAATAATCCCACTGATGTGACAGAAGAAAAGAAGGGTTGCATGAAATTTTAGCTTGTGGTCTAGTGTCTCAACTTCAGGGAAAACATAAATTATATATGTGAATTCCTTAATCTAATGGTTATCTAATATAATCAACAAAAAGAACCTATTGATACAAAAGAGAAAGGAAGATAATATATTATCACTACTTCTGAGGTGGGCTCCGACAATGATGTGGTGACAAATAGACTGATTATTCATTTAAGAATGAAAACAAACTATTTGATTTTAGTTCTATAAAATCTTTCATATATTTCATGTTTAGTAGAAATATTCATACCCACATCAAAACATAGGGGTTGTAATATCCATGGGAACATAAAATAGATAAGCTGTTGCATCCAAAATATATAACTCCTCCCATAGTTAATATTTTTGGACTGAATATCCCAAATAATTTATTGAAACTTCATTCAGTGGAATTTTATTCTGTATTGGGAATATATTATCTATATTTATATAAATACAACATAATATATCAAGAGAGGGTGGTCACTCTTCACATTCTATGACATATTATAATTATATAGAAGTTTAAGAAGGGACATGAATCTATTTGGAATCTAGTTTTCAAGAATTGATATTATTAACATATGATAAAGAATATCCAGCTCAAATGATTGAGACAAATGAGGTAATATTTCTTAAAGACACGACCATTGTGAGGGATCATAAGGATATATTCCATGGAGATTCTTTTGGTTTTCCTCTATATTAATAGGTTGAGTTCTGAATTGAACTTACACTAGGATAACAAATTATATACGAGACTCTCTATAGAATAGACACTATTGAGTAGAAAGAACTGAAGAAGTAATTACAATAGAATCTAGAAAAAGGTTCTATATACCTGAGTACTTCATGAGGTGGTGTGCTAGTCCTATTCATCAAAAAGTATAATGTGTCAATAGGATTCTACCATGATTATCCTAAAATAAACAAAACCATGATAATGAATAAATTTTAGATTCAAAATATTGATTAATTGGTCGATACACTATATGGCCCCCAGTATTTCTCTAAGGTGTACCTTCGATCGGGATATCACCAATTAAAGGTGAGGAAGGTTGATATTCCAAAAACATCCTTTGAAATAAGATATGTGAAATATGAGATCATAGCGATTCCCTTAAGACTCAATAATGTTCTTACAATATTCAAGGACTTAATGAATATATTCTTTAGATATCACCTTAATAAATTTTTTTCAGCATTTATAGATGATATGATAATTTACATGAAGTTCAAGGAAGTTAATGAGCATATTTTTTAATATTATGATATATATATATATTAAAAAGGAGATTCTATATGAAATGTAGAATAAATATGAGATCTGTATAGAGAATGTATCATTATTACTGTATGTTATCACCATCAAAGTGATATCTATAGAACCTTATAAGACAATGGAAATTGAGGGGTGTCCCATAGCAGTATTTTTAATGATGATCCATAGTTTCCTTGGGATATTGTGTATTAAAGATGATTTGGGAGAAACATATCATGATTTTAAAACTCACAATCTAAGCTAACTCAGAAGGGAATTGTGTTTTTATATACTAATGAATGATAAGAGAGCTTAAATTAATTGAAAAAGTGACATAACACTATATTGGTACTCATACTAACTTAAAGAGGGGAACTTTTCTTTATACAAAATGATGCTTCAAATAGTGGTTTCAGTTCTGTATTGATAAAAATACCAATGTGATAGCCTACCCAACTATGGAGCTGAATGTTCATTAGAACAACTATAAAAATCATTTTATGGAATTGGTTGTCCTAATAGTCATGTTTAATATTTAGTTTCATTATCTTTACAGTGATAATTTTAAAATTTATATAGGTTATAAGAGTATTAATGTATTTTAAAATATAATGGTATTTTTATGCATCAAAAAATGGTTAGACCAGATCAATGACTATGAATGCTCAATCCATTATCATCCCTTGAAATGAAATAAATTGACAAATACTATAAGTATAGAGGATCATACAACCTTATCAATGATTATAATTGAGAGGGATATTATTATCTTAAACAGATTTAGGATATATATGGTAATCATAAAGGAAGGAACATCATCATTCGTTTTTCAAATGATTTCCCAACTATCCCTTATAAAATATGTAAAGGATTATCACTGTGATTATGTTTAAATACAGAATTATTTGTAAGATATAAGAAAAGGTAAATCTTTAGAGTTTAAAATTAATGAATAATTAGTTGTAATATTTGAGTCATGAATCTGTGTATTGAAAAGTCCTGAGATAAAAAAGGATCTATTGATTGATTCACAGAGATTAACCTTATCTATACACCCAGGGATCTTGAGAATTTATCTAGTTCCCTTGGTGCACTACTCTTTTGAAAATAAAAATAATTGTAATGCCCCAACTCCAGAAACACATAGTTGGTGCATTATTTTAATACATTGGCATTATTACAAGGAATCAAGTCCCAAAAGACTGATTAGTTTAGTAGTTTTGGAAAATAGATTACATACATTAATGTTACATTACACATTAGAAAATAAAACACAACATAAATGATCCTTTTAGAATTCCATTAATCAACTAGGATAACCATTCTTATTATTCATAATACACTTCTTCGAATCCTGGGAAAATTAAAACATAGAAAGGGGTGAGCTCAGATGCTCAGTAAGGATAACAACATAGCGGAAACATTCATAAATAAGAATAAACATTTATGGAAATGTATAAGACTAAAAAATCCTTTAAAACATAAACTTCATCATAATATGGAAACAATACAATAAAATAATAACATGTAATCATTCAAATGGATATTGTACTAGTCATATAATCACATGAAATATCAATAGCCACTTTCATAATGATGGAATTTATAATGCCAGACTTCATAACCACATAGTCAAGTCATTGTTCCAAGAATACAAATAAGATTTTGTCAAAGCCTTGTCCCAAGACACGAGTTTGTCTCGTGAGACCTTCCAATGCATTGAGGAGCTATAGCGGGCTCCACCCATTACTTACTATTTAAAATGCATTCCTCATATGAAAAGGTTTAAACATAACATAAACATTCGTATTAAATCTACCATATGAAATGTCAAGACTTTATCCATAAACCATTAATGGTAAAACAATAACTCATCCACAGTCAAACATATCACAAAACAATCAATACAATACGGAATATTTGTCTCATAACAAATCAACTTCAAACTTGTTTAAAATCCATCAAAGGATGTTGACATAGATGAAAATGATTTGTAAAGCTCTTGGAGAGAAATATCCCTTTTTCATGAAAAAATTTATAAGTCAGACAATATATAATGTAATACATTTAAAGACATTTTTGAATAAAAGTGTCCCAAACCACTTTGAAACTTTTGAAAGGAATTAACATTTTAAAAACATTTATGTCCATATAAATAAATCCTTAAAACCCATTTATGAAAACATGGACATTAATGAGAAGGATTTACAAGAATAAAAATTTAAAACATTTAAAATGACGATTTATTAAAAAAATCCCTTAAACAAATCCCTATGAAAACTATGTAATTAAACATGGACAAGGAAAACAAATATTCCCCTGAATATACTTATGCAAAAACAACATCAGATAATAAAGAGATTGTGAAATTAACCCTTACCTTGCACATTCCTTTGGTCGTGGGTACGTTTAGCCTCTTGTATAATTACCATTGTATGTTATTTGATTATAACAGAACCATATTAATATTTATTATATCATACATTATTCATTTATGACTTTATACTACCCATTTAATTATGATTTTGATGTTAAATTAACATTTCTGGTAATAATCACTTTCTTTATCGTACGCATTTTAAATTTTTATTCTTGATCGTATCATTTAGATCATGATTTAAATACATCTAGAATATAAACCATGATTTATATATCATATATATTTAGAATATAAATATTTATTATTGATATATATATGAAATGGAAGACAACATTTATGGAGACAGTAGGCCGTACGTACTCACAAACGTTGTTTCGGTTTTCATATCGTATTGAATGGAAGTAAGTGAATAAGATATATGTAATTAAATAAATACATATAAATATATATATATATATCCAATATCATTATTATGTCATATATTACATACTTATTAGTAATATATATTTTTATACTCCTTGATGAATGGTGAACGTGGAAATGAATCTCATCGCGTCGTGGAGACGGTAATCCTTACTTACGCACGAGCGACACTATAATTTACTTAATGGTGTTGAATTGGATGGAATAATAATTTTACAGAGACATTATCATGTTATTTCAATTATTTATATAAATATTACTCAACAATATTTCCATCCAAATAACATAGTGTTGAATAACAGATTACACCACGGCATGGACACGGTAAGCCGTACATATGAATGCATGGTTACATTATCATTCATAGGATGGATGTAATAATGAATATGGTTGTTCCATATTTATAATAACATCAAAATTTATATATATAAGGTACTGGAGTTATTATTTTGGTATGGTAATAACAAACAATGAGTAGGTGGAAGATGAAAAGAACTTGAAAGGTGGTGGTGAAATCATCACCTCTTCTTCGGGTTCTTCCTATTGATTTGATCAAAAGATATCCATACGGTGGATTTATGACCAATGTAAGGCCTATAGAATGAAGTTAGGAATTTTTGGAGGATATTTGGGAAGGTTTTGGCTGAGAAAAATGGATTTGGAGGTGTGAAATTAAGAGAAGGGGAAGTGACTTTTTATATGAGAGGTGAGGTTCACTTTAGGTAAAGAATGATATATTATTTTATAATAAAATAATTTTCTGTATCTAATTACTCCAAAATGAATTATTTAAAGTATAAGGTGGTCATGGGTTGAAAAAAATTCAACCAATAGGTTTAAAATAAGTTTAGGTCATCATATTATCCTTATCATTTTTATTTAACTCTTAGTTAAATATTTTATCTTTTACCGTGTCTTCTTGTATTCTTATATTATATGGTTAATAAACTTACTGTACAATTCCAAGATAAACTCAAGTGGTTCATTAATGACATATATAATATTATTTAAGAACTTTTTCAGAACCATATATTTTTAGGAATATTATATCAACCAATAATATAGTATTTGTTTTAAAAATTAATTTATGTCAATTTTGACATTATTTTGTATTTTGTTTTTTTGAAAGTCATCACAACTTGATTAATTACAACAAGATATATTTAATAAACCCTATTATTTCACATTAAACTATAAATTTATTTGATATCATAAAACTTTGAAATTATATTTATTTTAATACTTATCATACTCTTTATTTAATTTTTTCATTAATAAAGTAATTACTACATCATCATTGTGTCATAAATAAATTAAATTATTTAATATATAAAAATTATAAATAAAATTCCATTATGTAGGAAATATTTTTAGCTTTCTTATAAATATTTATAGTCGAATTTATATTGTGTTTAACCCTATATTAAAAATGGTTTAGTTATTAAACATTGAATTTAACACTTTTAACTCTTTTGTAAATAAAATACTAATAAATTTCCTATTCTAATCCAAGTAGACCTAGAGGATAATATTTATTAAATAAGGTTGTTTTTGGTCTAAATAAATTTATCCAATAGAATTAGGACATGTTTTAGGGTAATTATAATATCATTTTTACCTTTATTTACCCTATTTACTTTTTACCATGGTAAATAAAAGTCAAATGTTACTATTCACCAAAAAAATTTCATCTAATTGAACCACATTTTACTTACTGAGGTTAACCTTGTCTCTCGGATTTTTTAAATTCAACTCACCAAAGTGGTAAAATTATGTTTTATGCAAATTTTCAAATGCTCCTAGAAGTTGCGTAAAAGAAAGTAAAATTTCAATAAAATTTTTATATATCTAAAATTATTATAAAATGACTCCAATGAATTACACTGAACTTATATAGGTATTATGTATCTATTTTCACCTAAAATAAATTTATATAAAATAAATAATTTTTAAATGAGAAGTCGGTTTTAACCAATAACATAGTGTTTTCACTATTTAGAAAAAATATAACGTTTTCAGAAACATACAAAAAATTCAACCAAAGCTAATTTTGAAATTCTGAATTCAGAAATTTAGTCTCTTTTACCTAATTAAAAACATAAAAATATCATTTATTAATTTAAAATTTATTCCCGTTGTCAAAACCTAAAAAATTATTTTTAAGAATAATAACTATCAAAAGATTGACAGTTGTTTATGTCCAATTCCAAAGTAAAATTACATCCAATGACCAACATTGGATTAAAAGGTAAAAATATAATCTAATTACACTTACAAACCATTCAAATGTATATTCTATCACTATCAATTTTTTTGATTAAAAAATTTGTTTTCAGTTATAATTTAGTGTTTTTTACTATTCACATAAATATGAAAGTAATCAGAAAAGCACTAAAAATTTATCCAAAATAAATTTTTATGTGATGATTCTAAATAAGAAGTTTATTTTGTCAAATTTAATATACAAAAGTTTCAAATATTGGATTTAAAAAAGGTTATCCATTAAAAGGCGATAAAATGGCCTTTAAAAAAATACTTCATTTATCTGAAAAAATGAATCTATTCTTATATTATGTCTAATAAACTCCTAATATGGAATCAAAAATTATAAGGATTATATATAAAAATCAAAATTCAGTTAATAAAATTCATAACCGCTTTTGAACGGCTAGTTTGGTAAGTTGTGGTGCGTTTGATCTCAGTGTTTCGTGTAGTTCAAGTTATAGAATTACATTGAAGAAATAAAATAATATGAAATCCCAGGGTGTTACAATAAGGATATCATATAATATGAATAAAAATTCCTATTATGAAATACAATGAATCTAGAAAGTGATAGTTTTAAGGGGATGATGAAACCATTACCCATACCTTTATGAAAATGGGATAACATCACTATATAATTTTTCATTGTTCATATAAAGACATATAGAGGAAATAATATTGTATGGGTTGGGGTGTAATTTCATAAAAATATTTCTCAATTTATTACAATCCATGAAGAATTATCACTCAATGAACATATAATAGTATACATAGTAGAAGTGTTGAGGCTTCATGGAACACACTTATTGATTATATCATATTGAGATACATGGTTTACCTCCATGTTCTAGAAGGGTATTAAACATGATATAAACATATATTTGAACACTAATACATCTTATCACCCAAAATATAATGTATAATTATAGTAGACTATTCAGACACTAGAAGTCATGTTAATATATTTCTCTATTTACATGAAGAGAGGATGGGATACAAATCATTCTCTGTTCAAGTTCTCATAAAATAATAACTTTCATAATATCATATAAATGGATCTATAGAAATCCATTTTTTGGAATTGATATAGAACACCTGTATTATGGGATAAAGATGTTATACACATGATACTAGGACATAAAATGGTCAAATAAATTTTAGAAGAGGTCAATACAATTCAGTGACACATCATGGTTGTTAAATGTCAATAGAAGCGTTATTCCCACAATTATTTTCAATATAGGGAGTTAGAGCTTATAGATAAATTGATCCTATTTATATCTCCATAGAAGAGTGTTATGATATTTTGTAAGTGGGAAAACCTATGTCTCAGGTAAATCGGTCTCTTTGGGATTCCTAATCACATTAGAGTTTTGGCCTATCCACTAGCACTCCCACCTATGTATCTAGTACATGACATGTTCCATGTATTAATCTTGAGTAAGTACATAGTATACCTTCACAAGTACTAAATTCAATGATGTTATAGATAGAAAATGATCTCTCGTAAGAGGAACATACGATGAAGATCTTGGACCATGGAGACAAAATTTTATGCAATAAAAAAACTCTCAAAGTAAAAGTAACATGGTAGAACTTTAAGTATGAGGAGGAAACATATGAACCAAAATAAGTAATTAAGTAGTATTATACTTATCATTTTTCATCCTAGTGGTAGAAATAAAATATCATTTGTGAAATTTATTAAAGGGCGAATAATTTAACCCTATTTATTATATAATTGTGTCATATTTAGAAAAATAGTATTATATAATTCACATTCATCACATCATAGAACCAATAGAAAATTCTTATATGAAATTGAAAATTATATTTATAGAATAAATATGTCCATAAGAATCGAAAATATCTCAATAGGATAAAAAAGAAAATAATATATCTAAAATATGAAAATACGGATCCACTCAATTCACTATAATAACCGCACATATGAATAACAATACAAAAATAAAGCAGAATAATTTTAATAAAATCTTCATTTTTATAATGAAAATATATATAATCTTAGGTGAACATGGAAATAAATATTGAATCAATGAATTAAGAAGTATTTAAAAAAAGTTGGAAACATATACGACTATTACAAATATGACCATCAGAATACTAATCTGACCATTGAAATAAAAATCTTACAATTAGGAATAGTAATTTGATCATTACAAAAGTTTCATCACTTATGGAAGTGTAAAATAACATTAGTTATATTATAAAATCAAAACATGGAATATTTATATCATGATTCATGTAATTAAATATTTCAAAAATAATAAAATTAGTGTTTTTATTTTTATAAAACGAAAATATTTTAATTGAATTTTTCTAAAAAATATAATGATTTACATGAAAATTAATTTTGATAAAATTGGTTTATAAATTTATAATAAATTTTATTAAAAGTATAATATAATTTTATGGGGCCATATGTTATTTTTCAAAGGGTTTAAAAATTGATCATAATTTTAAAATTAAAATTTTTCTAATAAATAAGATTTTTATTTGAAAATATTATTTATACTATTTATAAAATTATTTTTATAAAATGATTTTCAAATTTCTATTCTATGTGTCAATAATTAGTGATGGTGAATCTTTTTATTTTTTCTAAAAAAGTTTATTTTTAATAAATTGTAGAATACATAAATATACGAAAAATTTCCTTATAAGATAAATATATGAATTTATAAGTCATGAATGATGTAATAACACATTAGTTAGAACTCACATGAAAAATTTACTATACATGTTTATAATATTCAACACTATTTGTACATTTGATACAACATAATATACTAATGATTATGATATTCAAAAACTACAATCTCTCCTCCCCTTACAGATATCACCCATCACCACCCCTTATGCTCATATCTTATAAGCCTTTGAGATTTAGAAATCTATGAAAAATATTTTCTGAAACATATCAATCACATATTATTGTTTTTTCTTAGAAAATACCATTTCAATGAAACATAATGGTTATCCTAAAAAGAGTCTAGCAAATAAAGAGGTAAAATTATTGACTAATTATTTTTCAATTTTATTATTCATCTACCACCCCCTTAATTTATTATTTCTAAGAACCATAGTAATAGTAGTATCCAATATATAATAATATTATATTATTCTAGTGGAATTTACATATTCTACCATCACCACAATTTATTATTAAAGGTAAACATTTTTCAAAATATGGTTGGTTCGCCATCTCCATGAAAAACACACTTCTTTTTTTATACCACCATCAATGATGGTTATAAAATAAATATTAGGGTTAAATAAAATTATAATAAGTATAATAAAACTACTTTGATGAAATGACCAAAGATTTTATTTAATAAAATCACTCTTGATCTAATTAAATGTATTATTATGAAAAACAGTTATATAATATATGCACTTCCTTTGTTTTATATTTTTTTGGATTTCAATATACAGTTATGAAATGTGACCGTTACTAATATAGACATTAAATAGTGATCACTTGATTAGTATAAACATAGCACTTTAAAAATTCCAATTTACTCAGACAAAGGAAGTAATGACCTTATCTAGTATACTTTTCCAATTCAAATCCAATTTGTCGGAGCTTGAAAAGTCGCTGGTGTAATTGGGCTTTATACTTGACCAAGCCCATGACGAGCTTCAACATGTTAATCTCGAACGGAACTACCTATGGAAGAAGTGGAATTTGATTGAGATTACCACATGAGCGATGTTATCCAATCCAACCCAAGAGTCTATCACCATCGCAATCCTGTCCCTTCGGTCTTATGGGGGTGTTTTATGGGGTTATGTGACAAAACCCTATAACTATGATTATGAGCATTATTTTTGTATAAAATAAAGAATATAAATTCATTTTATTATTTTTTTACTTTGTAAATTGGTTTTAACACACAACTAGTATTTTAGTTAATAGTCAACTAAGAAAATATTTTTTACGGAATTAAGGGATTTTGGAATTAAATAATATTTTAATAAAATATTATTATTATTAAATTACTTTTTATTAAATATAATTCATCGTATAATTTTTATGAATTCAATTATAATTTGTATTATGGTTTGAAAGCTATTTTGGTCAAACCCATTAATTTTCGATAAATTTCAGTTTTTATTTTAAAAGGTAAAATTCACATATTTAGGAATTTAATTATATAAAATAAATATTTTTTTTTCGAATCAGGATGTTGAAATTATCAGATGGTGAATTTTTCATAATTTTCTGAGACAATCAAATTCTTGAGTAAAAATAAAATACCGTTTAAATATATATAGTGTATTATGACATCATAATTTCCAAATATTGATGTAATAAAATACTACAAACTTTATGTTTGGACAATATATGTTTTAACTTTAATATAATGTAATTTTAGGTTAGTTTGATTTATTTTACAATGCTTTAGTGGACCCTACAAGGCTTATTAAAAATTATAGTTTTTTAAATTCATTTCCTTGAGAGAGTGACTCACCTCCACATAAGAAACCATATTATTTTAGGCATTTAGGCCATTGGACTTATAAAATATTGTTTTATACTCCCCTTTGAAAAAACCCATGGGCCAAAACCATGGATGGTTTGTGGTTTTCATTAGTTTAATGTGTGGTGTCTCCAACCTAAATAATAATGAATTATCTCTCCTTTACTATATAAAACCACCCAATATATCACTTCATCTTCACTCAAAGCCTTTGTATTTCATCAAAACCCTTCCCTACTCTCTCTATAATCCTCCAAAGGAACCCCAATCTCTCAACAAGCCTCTCTAAAGCCTCCCCAAGCCTTTGGGATCACACTTCCATGTAAGGGATTCCTTCCTTTTTGATTTTATACAAGTTTCTTAATATTGTTATGACCTTTTATTTTCAATTATAAATGTTGGGATTTTATTTAGAACCTCCCACGTATAGTCGTTTTGATGTTCGAATGATTATAGAACCCTTTCTCTCACATCGGTGCCTTCCATGAATACCCCTTACCATGCCGAAATTCAGTAAGGAATTTATCTCTCCTCATATACATTCAAGCCATTATTTTTTATTGTGAATCTAAATTCCATTACCTATGTTGGTATATGTATCTATATGACCCATTACTATCCATTTCATGTATATATGATGACACACCCCTTTCTTTCTCAACAACCATTTTTATGAATTCTTATGTCCACCGTTACACTGCCAAAATTGCACTGATTTTCCAATCCAAAGTCATTGTGTAGTGAATGCCCTGATCATTTCTCTATCAAAGATATTAAACTTTATGTACATTCACGTATTTATTATAATGCTCCATGGATGTATTTCACATCCCTTTATTGTGGAATAAATTATGATGAATGATTCCATGTTTTATGATCTATGTGGAACAATTGTGCATGAAATGAAATGTTTAAGAAGGGTGTGCCTTGATAGAATTCCAATGTATTTGGTAATGTTTAGTATCAAGATATGTCAATTTAAATGAGGTATTACTCATTGATAACTCATTTTTAATGAGGGTTTACTCATGATCCATGCACAATGAGCCTTGGATCATGCTAATACCATGTTAATTGTTGTTGCCACATTTCCATGTTATGATAATCATTCTATATCTTTCCTTTATGTTCATCTTTTGTTTTATGATACATTGATATGCCTACATCCTAAGATGTATTGTATTCTTCATGTTATTCCTTGTTTTCTCCCATACTAGTCTTTATAGCTCACCCTTTTCTTATGCACATCTTCATGTTATCCCATGCAATGCTAAGTACGAGGGAATGTAGTGGTCATGTAAATGAAGTTTTCAATAAATATGTTGTGTGTTTTATGTTTTATATTATTATGTAATGTTAATAATCCCCAAACACAATATACCTCTTCATATTCCTTGTTATATCAAGTGAAGAGTTTATGTTATATTTCACTGTTAGGTGTGTAATAAAGTGTAGGGTTGTTTTAGTTGGTATCAATGGATAGGTTTGGATATTTTTGGGATTAGGATTAGAAAATTCTAGTTAAGACTTAGAGACAAGACTAAGTATAATAAATAATTAATTAAATTTTGGTGAGTATTGATTAATTGGTTTATCAAGAAAATTCATCCCTTACTGGATAGGAGCAGGTAGAGGCGGCTCTAGCACTGATGTACCTTGTTGTGAAAACTCCGACAAGGAGTCTCGAGCTTGATCTGTGGTATCCTAGCACACAACAATATGCCTTAATACACTCTTGGTTACGAAACTCCCATGGGATATTCATTGGTAAATTCACATGATTAGTATGAACCATTATTTAGGAAATTCAAAAAAATGCCCCTAAGAATATTTGTTAGAATTTAATTCATGGATAACATAGATTGAAGCATATAGATTCATAAGATAAGGCAATAAAATTTATTAATAAGTCATCCATTTTTCCTTGGATTACCCTTTATGTGTTTAATAGTTATCATCCCTATGTTTTTTTGGATGAAATAAATAAGTAGAACCAGAATCCAAAATTGAAAGGTAGGGTTATCATCCATAGTTCTAGACATTCTTTTTTATCCATATAGGTTAGTAGATCAATCCCAATACCACAAAAAATAATGGAAGTAAAGATGTCAGTGAGTAAAAAAATGGGGCAATCATTGAATCCCAAGAATATAACACCTTCCATATCATAATTTGTGGATTGAACTTCCTAACAAACCTATTCATATTCTCCCTAGTGTAATTTGATTCAATTCATGACATGGATTGTCATTTCTTATATAGAACCAACATAAATTTTCGTGAGAGGGAAATCACTCCCCATATAGAGAATCGATCCATGATTCTATAAATGTGCAAGGAGGAAGATGAATCTTCTCTATCATCATCATCATCTCAAACATGGATATTTCTGCCCTATGAGCATGCGTATCTGGCTCAGATGATTGACTATAAAGAAGTAACCATCCTTGAAAACATGCCTATTGCGAGGGAATTTGCAGAAGTGTTTCTTGAGGAACTGCATAGTCTTCCTCCAAAAGAGATGTTGAATTCTCAATTGACTTTATACCTGGGGCGTTGCCAATATCCAAGAATCCATATAGAATGGTTTTTGTGGATATTGATGAGATAAATAAACAACTACAGGAGAATCTGGATAAAGGGTTTATATGACCAAGTGCTTCACCATGGGGGTCACTAGTCCTCTTCATCAAGAATAAGGATGGGTCAATGTGCCTTTTCATTGATTATCATGAGCTCAAAAAAATCATGATAAAGAGCAAGTATCCTATGCCATATATTGATGACTTGTTCGATCAGCTATGAGGAGAAAAATACTTCTCTATGGTAGATTTTCATTCGGGATATTATCAAGTAGTGGTGCAGAAGGAAGATTTCCCCAAAACTACTTCTCATACAAGATATGGGAACTATGAATTCATAGAAATTCCTTTCAGACTCACTAATAATCCAAACATCTTCATGGACATGATGAATATAGTCTTTAGATATTACCTCGACAAATTTGTGGTAGGTTTTATAGATGATATTCTAATATACTCCAAAACCAATGAGGATCATTAGGAGCATCTAAGAACTATACTAGAGACCTTGTGGAGGGATAAGCTATATACCAAGTACATCAAATAAGAGTTATGGTTAAAGGAGGTATCATTATTGGGTTATATCATCACAAGAAATGGGATATTTGTGGATCCATCCAAGACAACTACAATTGTGGGATGGCCAAGGCCAACATCGGTAATGGATATCCGTAGCTTCTTGGGGTTGGATGGATACTATCATCGATTTGTGAGAAATTTTTCACGATTGTCCAGCCCTCTTACCAAGATAAATCAGAAGGGATTAAGGTTTCCTTGGAGTGATGAATGTTGAGAGAGCTTCAAGGAGTCGGAAAAAACTCTTATCACTGCGCTCGTGCACACTTTACCAACAAGTGGAGAACTTTTTTTGGTAGTTAGAAATCCTTTGAAGAAGGGTATGGGATGTGTTTTGATACAAAATGATAAAGTGATAGCCTACACCTCAAGGAAGCATAAAATCCATGAGAAAAACAATCCCACAAATGATCTGGAGTTGTCGGTTGTGATATTCGCGTTGAAAATCTGGTGGCATTATCTCTATGGGGAGAAGTGTGAGATATATATTGATCACAAGAGCCTCAAATATATATTAACACAAAAAGATACTTATATGCACCAATGAATATGGATATAACACATCAAGGGTTATAACTGCTTGATCCATTACCACTTGGGAAAGCAAACATAGTGGTGGATGCTCTAAGTTGAAAGGATCGTACATCATTATCAATGATGGTAATTGAAATGGATCCAATCTTCATATATTTTTAGAGAATGGACAAGGGAATTATTAACGGAGAAATATCATCAATCCTCTGTCAAATTATTTCTCAACCATCCCTCGTGGAGAAAATAAAGGATGCTCAAATAAAGTATGTAGAAATTCTGAAAAGTGTGGCAGCTATCAGAATTGGTAAATCCCTAGAGTTCATGGTTGACAAGGATGGAATTGTGAGATTTGGGTCATGATTATGTGTACCATGCAATACCAATATAAAAAAAGATATTCTCAAGGATGCACATAGATCAAACTTATCTATTCACCTAGGGAGCACAAAGATGTATCGAGATCTCTGAGAAAACTTTTGGTGAGACAATATAAAAAATGAGATTTCTAAATATACATCAAAGTGCCTGGTATATCAGTAAGTGAAGGCCGAGAAGAAAATTTCTATGGGGATGATGCAACCACTACCCATAAGAACATGGAAGTGGTCAAAATTACCATGGATGTTGTCACTGGACAACCAAGGACATCTAGAGGAAACAATGCTATATGGGTCGTTGTGGATCATCTTATGAAGGAAGCTCACATTATCATGACTCGATATGACTTTTCATTGAATCAACATGCATGGATTTACATCAATTAAGTGTTAAGGCTAAATGGATTACCACTATATATTGTATCTGATCATGATCCTAGATTCACCTCGATGTTCTGGAAAAGTCTCTAACATCTTCTAAGCACTAAACTAAACTTTAGGATAGCCAATCATCCTCCAAATGATGTAAAATATGAGTGAACTATTCATACACTGGAAGATATGTTAAGATCATTTTCTAAGGACTTCAATGGAGTATGGGGCCAACATTTCCACGGGTTGAATTCTCCTAATGTAATAGTTTCCACTCGAGCATCCGAATGGAACTATATGAAGACCTTTATGGGAAAAGGTGTAGAACACCAGCATGGTGGGATGAATTCAGTGAGCATGATATACTAGGACCTAAAATGTTCAATGAAACGACATAGAAGTTGAAAACTATTCAACAACATCTCAAGGTAGCCCAAAGTTGACATAAGAGTTATTCATATAACCGTCAATGAGATCTTGAGTTCAAAGTTGGAGACTTGGTGTTTCTACTTATATCTCTGTGGAGGAAAGTCCTATGTTTTGGAAAGAAAGGGATGTTATGTCCTAGGTACATCAGCCCCTTTGAGATTCTTGATCATTTCGGGGATATGGCCTATCTACTAGCACATCCACCCACCATGGCCAAAGTACATGATGTCTTTCATGTAACTATCTTAAATAAGTACATACCAGACCATTCACATGAACTCTCTTCAGATGTAGTATAGTTTGAGGATGATCTTTCTTATCAGGATCAAGTAGTGAAGATCTTATATCTTAGAGTAAATGTTCTTCGAAATAAGACAATTCCCCTCATCAAGGTGTTGTAGAGAAACCAAATGTTTGAAGAGGCTACATGGGAGTCAGAGGAAGTGATGAAGTATAGTTACATGCATCTATTTTAGTGAAGGAAAGAGAAATTTTGAGGGAAAAATTTTATAAGGGGGTAAGTTTTAAATGACCTAATCATTTATTAATGAAAATTCCTCTTAATTAAATTAAATGTCTTACAATGAAAAAATGGTTATATAAAATATGAACATCCTAGGTTTTTTTTTTGGATTTCCAAAAACCATTAATAATTGTTACCATTGATAATATAGTCGTTGAGCAGTGATAACACGATTAGTATAAATATAGGGTTTTAACAAATCCAATTTACTCAGACAAATGAAGTGATGACCTCATCCTGTATACTTGCCTCATATGAAGCCCATTTTCCAGAGCTCATAAATGAGGTGGCATCATTGGGATTCACTCTTGACCAAGTCTAAGTCAAGCTTCAATATGTTAAACTCGAATTGAACTACCTACGGGGGAAGTTGAAGTTGATAGAGATTAAAACCCCAGTGGTGTTATCAGAGCTACCCCAACAGTACATCACCAACGCAAAGCTTACCCATCATTCTTATGCAGGTGTTTCAAGGGGTTATGTAAAAAGACCCTTGAACTATGATTATGGGAATTATATTTGTATAGAATAAGCAATATTTATTCAATTTATTATTTTTAACTTGTAAATAGTTTTTAAAGAACAAATAGTATTTTAGTTAATATTAAACTAAGAAAATCAATTTTCAAGAATTAATGTATTTTTAAATTAAAAAATATTTTAATAAAATAATATAATTATTAAATTACTTTTTATTAAATATTAATGATCATATAAATTTTATGAATACAATTGCTATTTTTATTTAGGTTTGGAATCTATTTTTTTGAAAACCCGTGAATTTACGATAAATGTTAGTTTTTATATTAAAAGTAAAAAATCATGTATTTAGAAATTTATTTATATAAAAAAAATATTATTTTTGGAATCAGCATGTCGAAATTATGCAATTGTGAATTTTTCATAATTTTCTGAGACAGTCAAATTTTTGGGTAAAAATTAAATATCGTTTAAATATATAATGTGTTTTATGAAATCATAATGACCCAATAGTGATTTAATAAAATACTATAAAGATTATTTTCTGAAAATATCTGTTTTACCATTAAGAAATTAGATTTTATGTTTTTTTATTTATTTTACAAAGCTTTAGTGGACCCTCCAAGACTTATAAAACATTTTAGCCTTTTAAGTTGATTTCCTTGAGAGTGTGGCTCACCTCCACATAATAACCCTATTATTTTAAGACGTTTAGACATTGGCCTTATAAAACATTGTTTTCCACTCCCCATTAGCAAAACCCATTGGATGGTTTGTGGTTTTTATTAGTTTAATGTGTGGTGTCCCAAACTTAAATAAAAAAGAATTCTCTCTCATTCCCTATATAAACCCACCTAAACTCCCACATCCTCTTCACTCAATGACTTTGGACTTCATCCAACCTCTTCCCTCATCTCTCTATAAACCTCCCAAGGCACCCCAATCTATTAATAAGCATCTCTCAAGCCTATCCCAAATATTTTATATCACACTTGAAAGAAAGGGATTCTTTCCTTTCTTATTTTATCGAAGTTTCTTAATATGGTTATTCTCTTTTATTTTCAATTATAAATGTTGGGTTATGATTTTGATCCTCACCTATACTATCAACATGATTTTTAATGATGAGATACTCATTTCTCTCTCATAGGTGTCTTCCATGTATATCCATTACAATGAAAAAATTCCATAAATAATTTCTCTATCCTCAATTACATTCGAGAATTTTTTTAATTATGAATCTAAATTCCATTAAATATGTTGGTACATGTATCCATATGACCCCTTACTATCCATTTGATGTATATATGATGAGAAACCCCTTTCTCTATCATCAACCATTTTTATGAATTCTAATGTCATGTTGTTATGCTACCGAAATTGCTCCGATTTTCCACGCCAATGTCATTGTGTAATGAATACCTTTCCCATATCTCTATCAAGGGTATTCACCATTATTCACATTTAATTATCGATTATAAAGCTTCATGTATTTATTACAAAACCCTTTATCGTGAAATAAATTATGATGAATGTTGTATGATCCATGTGGCACACTTATGCATGAAATGAAGTGTTTAAGAACGATGTTCCTTGATAGCACTTCAATACATTGGGTAATGTTTATTATCATGATACATCATGTTAAATGTGTTTTTACTCATGATAACTCAAGTGAAATGAGGGTTTACTCATTATCCATGTGCAATGAGCCATGTCTCATGTTAGTACCATGTTAAGTGTTGTTTCCACACTACCATGTTATGATAATAATTCTATATATTGCCTTTATGTTCATGTTTCTTTTATGCTACATTGATTTGCCTACTTCTTAACATGTATTTTATTCTTCATGCTATGCCTTTTTTACTCCATTAATGGGCTTTATATCTTAAACTTTTCTTATTAATGTCCTCAGGTAATCCCATGGAATTTTAAGTATGAGAGAATGTAGTGGTTATGTAAATAAAGTCTTCAATAATGATGTTGCATGTTTTATGTTTCAAGTTGTTATGTAATGTTCCTAAGCCCCAAAGACACTAGACCTCTCAATATTATATGTTTAATCAAGTGAATAGTTTTTGTAATAAATCATGTTTAAGTGTGTAATAAATAGTAGACTTGTTATATTTTATGTTATTATTATTATAATAATAATTTAATTAAATAAAATTAAACTATTTCATGAATGCCGTTAAAAACACATAAGAGAACTGACAATACAACGTTAAAATTTTTACTAAATGAGTCAACCCTAAATCCTAATATATACAGGTATATTGGTACATTTTATTTTCTAAAGAAATTAATATCATTTAATTCCACTTTTGGAGTTTTATTTCCCATTTTATATATCATCAATAATTATACAGAAGTGATATTACGTTGGAACTCTAAAATGAATTCCCCTAGAATAGTGAATTAAACATTATATCTCACATAAATGGTTGTAAATAAACAAAATATAATTATATTAAATAAAATATATTTGTAAAAGGATCTAAATAATTTAATTTATGAATTTAATTCAATTATTCTGAATGTTAAGTTCATGTTAAAAACTATTATGAACATAAGGTATGGGATTTCCCAAAACCACCACTTTTTCCATTTAGGCATTGAAATTTATCTCTCCAACTCACTTAATATCTCTCATTAATGTTATTTAATTCCTATAAATTATACATATGTGTTTCTTAGATATATACATATATTATTATCTTGTTATTGTATGGATTTATGCATTCCTTATGTTCATTTTTTAAAAACCTTCTCTAAAAATAAAACCTAATTACGAGAAAAATTTCCATCTCTTAATAATTTTATAAAATACTATTTTAATGACCTTATTCACATTAATTATTTCTTTGAATAAATGAATAATTTATGTTTAACCATTCTGCTTTACATCTGGTTTTCAAATAAAAATCCATGTTCATTCTTTCTCCAAAATTCATTAATTAATTCCTCAAAACACAGTTTTAAAAGATCATTTTTAAAACAAATTATATATCCTTTATCAAGATGTTTTTTGAATGAACACCAAATTTGAGGAATATGATTATTTATCTAGACCTAAAAATGTAAAAAATTTAATTTCATATTCTCCTTGGAATCTTTTTTAAATCTTATTTATTTCTGATATCAAGAAAGATTATGATACAAATTTCTAGTTTTAATGTCTTATATTTTATTTAGATTTGTGGAAACCATAAACATGTTCATGTTATAATTGGTGTTCCTAGATATAAATCCAAATCATTGGTTAATTCTTGTGTCTCATGAGATGATATATATTGGATTAGGGATTTAACCTAATTCATGATGATAATTCTTCCACCATGTGATGTATTATTGTCTATTAGCCTTGAATTATTCTTCTGTAATGATTATGATGTTTCCACATTCCTATATTTTGAAGATATTATGATTCCATGTTCTTTATATTATTAGATATTATGATTATTTATGATCCTTTTCTTTTAGGATATCATATTATTCCTTTAGACTCACATTTTTTTCTTTATTATCTTGTTTATTTTTTTACAATTAATTTTTGATCACATATTTATTTATGTATTCCACCAGTTATCATATGTATTTTTGGGATATCAAAGGGATTTGGGGTCTCGGTTTTGTGATTAAAATAGATATTTCTTATTTTAACTTCATGATGATGTATTGTGAACCTAATATTCCAAAGATAGTAGGCCTCCAGATCATTGGACTATGATTATTGGATAATTATTTTAAAAGTCAAGAAATAAGATATTTAAATGATTAGGGTCACTATCATATATAAAATGGAATAATTACTTTCTTGATTTCATGATGAAGGTGTTACTATTTTTTTACTCAATGGAATACTTCATGGATTTTATTTTTGAAGTTCCTAATGAGATCAGTGAATCTCAACACATTCTCAACAATAGGCGTACTACCATGTTTCAATAAAAATATCTCTTCGATTCACAACAATATCAATGTTTTGCGGTATTATTAATCAAAGAATATGTGCTCCAAATAAAACAATTAAAGGGTCCCCTCATACTGAGTTCGAATGATCAAGGTCCCACAACAACCCACTACATTATAGATAAGAAAATGTATAAAAAATACTATCTGATTGGTAGGAATCCGTATAAGTTGAAATACTCAAATCACTATCTAAAGATTATCCTTGACCGATTGAGGTTCAATCTCACCTCGTAACCTAGGTATTCTCAGTTATTAAAACTCCTACATTTCACTCAATGTATATGAAGACCCTTATCATATGGGTCTATAAAAAACAAGGTAAATTTCAATTTCATGGTTTCAATATAGGTTATGTTTCAAAGATTATAATTTTAAAAGGGTTTTTTAAATTAAAAACATCTATATGATATACTACTTGATGTTAGATGCCCTGGGCTCTTGGGTGATAACTAAAACAAGGTTGTTTTGGCGTTTATATTATTTTTGGGCTATAGATCACCTATCACACCATGAAAAAATAGGTACATTCCATGATAGGTCAACTAATTTAGAAATAATGTCATTAATAATGGGTGTCATTGTGTGATTTTGGGATGGGGGGGGTCCTTCCTTATCCTTCAAGCACCATGGTGTGACAAATCCTATGATTGAGGCTGACAAGGTGTGCAGGATGGGTTACATGGAATAAAATCTAGAGATAAAGAAATTATTTAAGGTTTAATCCTTATTTTTGGATACCACCATATATAAGAGTCTTGTGTAAGGATTTACCCTAATGAATATTATTAACTTGGAGGAGGGTTTTGATATTATGACACTTACTAATGTTTCTAGGATTAAGTAAGAATTCCAAACCCTGGAATATGTATCCATTATGTGATATCCTATGGCTGGGAAGTTCACTAGGGGAGTTACGATGTCAGGTTACTACTAGAGTGGCCGTCATAGTCTAACCAACTTGGAAATAAGGTGATTGTGGCCTACAGCTTGGGCCCTCTACTCAGGAGAAACAAGTTACATTGTGGCCATGAGGAGCCACACCATAATGGGTCCTAAGTGTTGAGAATTCATGATATGATAATGAATGTCAGGTTTTGATCAGCCACTAAATGTTTTATAAAAGTTCAGAATGTTCAATATTGGGATTTTAAATTGGAAGTCCCATTTGCGTTTCCTTATTTTTAGTCATGCGAGCTTGGGGAGGCCGACCCCTGTCCTGTAAATTTATCCACTTTAGACTATGTTGATTCATGGTTATTATAGATGTGTTTATTTATGATTTAAAGGTTATATTTTTATATTTCAATATTCTTCTTCCACCTCTTCCTTTGAAAACAAATTTTGGTAGTTGGGATTAGGTTAGATTCAGATCCAATGAGATTATGGTGTAATTAAGATGAAATGATGGGGTTTTTTCATGTTTAAAGAAGATCACAACAGGATAAATGTGATAAATTTAATGAAATTTTATAAGTTTATATCACTGGTTAGTTTATATATATATTTATATAATGTTTTGTGAAATTTATGCATTAATTGAGATATAATACTATATGTTTTGTCTATTGATGATCTTTGTGGTTTTCACCGCTTTTCATAAGAACTTGTTCATGGGAGATAGACTGGTATGTAATTAATTGAATATTACAAATAATTATTTATATAATTAATATAGTAATAATGTATAAGTTATTTATAATTGATTTATACTTAATTTGGGTCACTTTTTATTGAGTTAAATCGTTGTGATGATAATAATTGTCTTGTTGTTCTTTAATGAACATCAATGATGGTGACCAAGCATTAATTTAATGGGAAAAATCATAATGAGGTATGTGGTACCAAAATATATCTACATGGTTTATGCATTTTTCATATGCGGTATGTGACATGAAGCATCAATAGTGTAGTTTGATTGATCACCATTTATAAATAAATTGTTTCCTTTAATTTCCCATGAGTAAAATGATGTGTCTTATATCAGGACAGGCCCTTGAACACTAAACATGATGCTCCAATCACCAATAACCACATTAATAATCAAAAGAAGTAATTATGTGATAATATGACCCTAGAGTGGTGTAAAATCAATGTATGAACATAATGGAACATGATACAGGTTTCTTTCATTCCCTATCGTTAGGGGAGTGTGATAGTTTGGAAATAGTTTTCAAAGCGTTATATCATGGATATGATTCTTGCATAGGTTCGGTGATAGAGGAACAACATTGTTGATTTTGGATTTGATATGTAAAATTTGTGATCCATTATTATGATTTCTATTTTGTATTCCCTTTATCCCTAATTTGACAATGATGTGACTGGGGATAGGCTTAGGGACTCAATGTCTTTCTAATAGTGGGATTTGACCCTTGAGATCAGAAAGTGTGAAAGTAACCCATGTGGTGTGTCTGAACCCTGATTTAATATTGGGGGACGAGAGAGGGTTCCAAAATCTTTTTTTAGTTTGGAGAGGATTACAGTGAAAGGGTTTGCATAGTTATATCCTTGAATGAATACAATGATGGGTATAGTTCCATTCTCGAGTGTCCAACCTTAGTGATGTGTGATAGGTTTGGGTAATTTTAGAACCCATGTGAGGATAATATATGATTTCATTATAGGGTGGGGCATTAATCCTCTTTATATTGTATTATATATAGGGGTTTAGTGAGACAATCTTCCATCATGTGTGTTATATATGAGGTTCCAGGGAGGGAGTGTGCCACCAGCTGTATAGGATATGAGATTATAGGTTAGGGAGACATTCCAGCAGATGTGATGGATAAGATTTTTATAGGGTGGGGCATAATTACTCTAGATTATGATTCCTATATATGATTCTTGGGAAGGTTCCCATTCCCACTTATGATATATGTGATTCCTAAGAGTGATTCCATTATCCCTTGATATAATATATGGGTATTAGTGGTGGGTCACATTACCCATTATTATAATATATAAATAGTATTATGTGGTGGTTTCTAATGTCGTCAATGATATATGATGGTATATAAGGTGATTTTTATTCCCCCGATGATGTGTTATGGTATTTCAGGGTGGGATATATTGCCATTGATTATGGTATATTGATTTTATTAGGGGGTGGTAATTATTACCCCTGATGATATATAATGGTATATAATGATGGACCTACTCCTCTGCCTATATATGTTCGTAACACCGTATGATTTTATGATATATTTCTTTATAAAAAAAATTAACCCCTTCAATAGCTTCCGATACACACAACCCCTATTCTAATTGAATTATACTATACTATCCCATTACAACCAAGACATTAAATTCTATGTTATGAATCAGAATAACTATATTTTGAAATGTATATGGTTTACACATGTATAATATAAATTCATTAGCCATTATCTGATTAACAATGAAAAAATATATTTGAAATTAAATGAAATATTCTTTCAGAAAACTATTTTTAATCACGAAATTTGTTTTTATCATATTAAATTAAATTAATCACTATTTTTGAATTATTTTAACGAAAATTAAATAATATATACTAAATAATTATTTTATCATTAATATAATATTTTTTCCACATATGGGATAATTATGAATCCAGTTTTATGGTCAAAAACATTATTTTGCAAAAAAGCTATTTTTCCTATTTTTGTGAACCTATATTAAAAATAATTATGGAAAAACATAAAATATAATGATGAAAAAATGATTTTTTTTCAAATCAACTTTTAAAAATTATATTAGAGAAATTTTTTGAGAATTTTCTAACAAGATTAAATTTTCAATGAATTATGAAAAATACCAATTTTTATTAACAATTTCCTTTCAATTTATCAAATTTACAAAGTTAAATTTTATTTTAATGTTATTTTAAAGGTAAAATTTGTTAAAATTTAGTATTATTAATCTAATTCATGTCATTATAATAAATATTATGTTAATGTTTGATATAAAATTTGTTTATACTTAATAAAAGTCTTTGGTAAACCTATTTTTGTCAAGTTTATAGGTTTAATTTAAAATGTAATGACACCAATTCTATGAATTTAATATAATATAATATATTAAATATTTTTAATAATAATAATTAATTTTTTTTGAATAAGTTTATATTAATTTTTTGTCATATTGAATTGTAAAAGTAGTAAAAATATGTTACCATGGTTAATGTTAAATCAGGTTTACATAGGGTTAAACTAAAGAGAAAAGAGTTAAAATAACCCAAAATATGATATAAGTAATATTTTATATAAATATTTAGATCCTATATCAATTAATCTTAAATAATGACCGATTTTGGATTCATTTTTTGTGAATAATACCAAAATATATTTTATACTTTTCAAAAATTCAACATGGGTTCTCTCCCCCACTTATTGAAGGATACATACTCTCCTCTCCTATAAAAAATAAAAGATTCGTATTTTTCTACTATTACCTACCCAAAACCATTCCTTAAATCCCTACCATATACCTAGAGTCCATGTTTTTTCAGAAAATCATTCTAGGATGGATTTAGGAGTAAAGATAAAGAGCTTGTCTGAAGAAGAGGTATAGTTATTAACCATGTGTTTTAATTTCAATTTTTATTCAACCTCCTAAAAATATTCTTCAACCCTGAGAAATAATATTACCAATATCTTACATATAATGATATATTTTTATAACCTATATCTATCTCCTCTTCCATTAAATAGGACATGAAACTTCTAATCATGTGTATAATGAATTACTACATAGGGAGCTCATGTGATTCATTTTACATCAATACCTCCCACAAAAGGATATATTATAGTATTATATATATATATATATTATTTATGATATAATTATAATTTTTGAATGATAATATATCATCTACATTATTACATTCCAATCTGTTTGAAATTGATTACATTATTAGTGCATACATGTGGACTTCCACCACCATGAAGCGATGTGATTCATTTTTCATTTCTATTTTACATAGATGACATTAAGGATTGATTTTAAGAATATACATATAATGAATATGATATAATAATTATTTTTTAAAGGTGAATTATTATTTACCTTCCTTCTGTTCAATCCATTAAAAATTAAAATAGTGTTCATGTGTACATACAACATACCATATCAAGGGACAATGTAATTTTTTCCATAAATAAATTTTATGGATGAATCTAAATAAGTATATAATGAATATAAAGGATATTTATATCATGATTAAAATTATGATGATTATTTAATAATGATCAATGTGCATGTATAGATACTATGAACTAAAACATACATGAAAATGAAGGAGTTATCACCCAGAATAAATTATATTTCAATATTGTGGAGATTGATATTCTAAACTCATTAAATATCAAAATGGGATAAGAAAATCATGAGAGTGGAAAATCACTTAGCATAATGAGATATTTTTTAGATCTAATAAGGAAATCTAAAATGTTGTGAAAACCTAATTTTAGGACATTTACTCAGATCAAGTGGATGATAACACCCACAATATGATTGATTATATTATCACCAATATTGATGCCCAGAAAAGCTAGATGTGAACTAAGCCCCATAATGAGAAGGAAATAAAAATCTTCCTTTTTTATCAATACATTGATATTGTGGCTAGAAAATATAGATATATTTATAATTTCATTATGTTTAATTAGTAAATTGTGCATGTTGAGCTCTAAATTTCTATGAGGGAGTTCTTTAAACTAGAACTGATTCCTAATGGAGTGAACCCCATCTTTATTTCCCTAATAAAAAATATTGAGATAATTATATATACTTAAAAGACATAAATATAGATAAAATTGGTAACACAATTCAAAACGTCATTATAAAAATCATTGCTTCAATGTTAGGATATATTGGATGGGGCTTCATAAAAACAAATCAAATTGGGGTTGTCCAAATAATAATCATCTGAGATTTTTTTTCACTACCTCAAAATGTGTCAAAATCATGAAGTTCATAGTTAAAAATGGAAACATTTCCCATAAAAATGGAATATTGAAGGATTTTGAAATAATTAAATAGATATTAACATTTTCTATTCTAATAAATCATGAATTTTCAAATACATTCATTAATTCGGCCCACAACATTCTTAAAAGATTTAGGCTCTACAACCTTGTAATTAGTTCTCCCATCGGCTTCTTTCAGTTTTGTTGTGGGTCAGGAAAGTAGAACACCTTTATAGAAACAACTTTTCTATGGTTGAAAACTACATATTTTTCTTAATGATCTTGTTCAATATAGAATCTACAAGAAAATAAATGGTGAATGAGGGTTCTATGCATATTTTGAGCTCCTATATATCAATGAATTCTCGCCCTTTGGGAAAGATGAAAAAATAACCTTTTCTGATATCCAAGTAATTTTTTTTTCACTATAAACAAGTTCCCATTTAGGATATTAGTTAGAAGAAATTATTTATTGTAATTAGAAATGGAGTGACTATATTAAAGTAGAAAATGATTTCTTAAACTGTTGGATTAATGTAGGATCCATTCCTTTCTCCTACCTCAGGGTGCCCCTATTCCTAGGTAAAATCAAAAGTGATACCAAGAAAATGTTTTCTAGAGGATCACATCTCAGATGGAATCACGTAAATGGAAAACAATATCTGAAGGAGGTATAATTTTAATTCTAAATGTTTTGGATACCTCCATTATTTTTTATGTCGTCTCTATGTATAAATGGAAAAAAACATTATTAAAGAGTTTCATGTTTAGGTCATAAATTTTTTATGGACTGGATACATTAATGAAAAGAATCATATTACTATGGATTAGAAATAATTTATAAAACTCATTGATTTGGGAGGCCTGGGAATTAAGGACCTAATACTATTTAATGAATACATCCTCAAAAAATTCACATGAAATCTTCTTATATACAACAAAATATCCTTAGAGTTAATCTCTAACATATTTAACACAAAAATATATATTGATCCTTCCATGTACTTATATTTCACTATTTTTTCATCTATCATGAAATATTATCCTGATCTCATGAATTGTTTTAGGTGGATGGTATAAATGAAGTCTACTCTAAAGTGTTTGAGCTATCTATGGATATCCAAGACAATTCAAGTGGATGTGGTAGTACCATATTCCATGGAAGACCTTCCCATTGATGAAATGAAATTTAGTGATGTTTTCCAAGACATTAATCCTTTTAATTTCTAGATATAGGTTCATTGGTATGACTATATTTATAGGTATAATTTAATATGGTTTCCAAATTATAGTATTTGGATTAGTTCCCATGATTTTTATAGGTTAAATTATGTTGGAACTATCATGGTTTTCTATTGGCTAGAAATTTTTTGGAATCCCTTCATTACCCACTTTATCCACACTTTTTTTAGACAACATGGATGTAACATATGTTGATTTACAGCCATATACAGCATGCATAGATATATATTTTATTCTCATTTCACCTCTATCTGAGTTCTAAAGGGAGAATAAATAATATTCATGTATCTTTCAAGTAAACTTCAAGGGCCTATAGTTATGTTCATTAAATTTTCAATACAAGGATGACCATGGATTGATTTTACGGGATGATTGATACAATCACTAAAACTGGCCACATTATCCTGATTTAGGGGATTCTACTTATATTTTACACTACCACAACTACCTATATATAGAGAGCATGGAAAACCCTTTATTTTAATATTTTCACTTCCTATTTCCATGTGGGGATCACTACCATTAATATAGATGTTATGGCTGCCTCCAAGTTACAAAAAATTGAAATGAAGAATAAATTTTTGACCTTTTCATCTTGAAATTGTTTGGAGTTTTTTATAGTGTCAATAAGCCTTTGGTGATGAAGTCTATTAGATGTATACCTCCAATTATATTTTTGGCATAAAGTGAATGTGCATGGGGTATATTCAGGTGTACCTGGACCCCTATATTATGTTTTTGTAATACACACTCAATGAGGATTTGTTAAATTATACTTCTAAAATTTCATTGGGAATATATATTCAATTGAAAATGAATTTTTGTCAATGATCAAATATATTAAATTTTTTATTCACCATGGTAGGAGGTTCCTTTAGATGGTGTCTAATTCAACAGTGGTACTAGGAATATTAATGGCCCAATCTTGAAATGTACCATTTGTATTTTTATCATCATAAATTTAATATATCTAGCTCATTGAAGAAATTAACCATGATATCAATCACACTTATTGGGAATCTGAAATGGTCACTGATGCTTTGTCAAAGAGAGCAATTGATGATGTAATCTCGAGATGGTCTATTGTGATCCGAGACATCTATTCACATATTGCGAAGGCAGATACAAGTGGTTATTTACATACTCATCATTATTTCCCCATGATACATCTCATTAAATTTTATAAAAAAATTTCTAGGAAAAGTTTATCCTAACTCCTAAACATTTTTATATCAGTTATCACCTATAATAGTTATTTTAATTAATATTTGTTTATAAATGAGTGATAAAATCATATATATAATCCTATATATTTTGATATATATTTATATATATATTATTGTAGTTATATAAAATATGTATAATAAAAATTTAATTACAATACATTTGTTTTGAACTCGTATAATGGATTTTGGACTAGATGTAGGGGTTTTAAGATATATTAAAATTTTTTATTGGCATTTTTATGATTTTTGTTCTAATGATGAAATTTCATGCTGCAACATTCAATAATATCATAATTTTTTATTTTATAATAATTTTTTTCATAATACAATATTTCCTTTAATTTTACACCATTTATGTACATATGATATTGAAATAATGTTTTTACGGAAATCAACTATATTTATCTCTTAAGTCAATAATCCTTTCCCTAAAATTTCCATTTTTTCTGAAAATGTTTTCAAGAATATTTTTTATATTCTATAATTATTTTTCAATTTATTTAAACCATTTTTTAATTTTTACTAAATGGTTTACAAGGAATATTCTTATCATTTTCCAAAAAATTTACTTTTACATTCTATCAAAAATATGATATGAATATTTACTTTAATATATATGACGTGTAAGAAATTTACCATTTTCATTATTTATCAATGATTTTATGTTTAATTAATAAGGTTTTATGGTCATTTATAAGGAAAATATATTCCTTTGTATTTTTTAAATTTTAAAATAACCGAGTTAAATATAAAAACGGTATTTTCTTCATGAAATTTTCCTATTGATATTTTAAAATCATTTTCCATATAAGATGAAATACTTTTATGTTTTCAAATCAATACTAGGGATATAATAAAATTATTACCTACTTATTATTTCTCTTGATGGGTTATGATTATAATGAAAATATGTTTATGAAACTTATTTTTCCCTCGGTTATGTTTTGATGATATGATGCATATTTTATGATATGTTTGGATAAATATTTATGATTTTCATTAGGTGATGTGTGGGACCAAAAATATATATCTCTACAATGAATTAGTAAATTATGGATATATAATGAGATAAAAAAATTTTGAATTGGGAGTGAACACAGTTCAATAAGTGACTTTGTCCTTATATAATAGCCTTGAGAGAAAATATTGAATACTATGATGTATAGGGAGTGAAATGAGCCCACTATAATAGTCTTGATAGTAATATATGACTACTAAGGAAATTATTTTCAATTCTTTTGTGTATGGTTTTTTATCACAATCTTATGCTATCATGGATTTTGTTCTTTGATCCCTTTGTGAATCACCTCTTATGAACATCCAATCTTTATGAAATGATTAAAGATTATTATCCATGACATGAAGTTCATGGGTTTTAAATGTTATTTCCATTTTATTATAATCTGATTTTCATGTTATGTTTAAATTACCCTTTATATCTCACTTTTTTTCTTTATTTACCATTATATCTCACCCTTTAATATGAATTTTCCCATGTTTGTGAAGAAATATATTATATATGAAATTTATAAGAAGGATTCTAGTTCTTATGAACATAGGAGATGATGTTGTTCATGTAAGAACTGGTTTTTTATATACCTAATTTTCCAAACTCACATGTCCTATATGATTATTACATGGATCGTAATGTTATTGTAATGAATATTTGTCAAATAAAATGCAATATCAATGTATGAAATATATGGGTCGCAATAGTTGATATCAGATAAAGTCTTAATTAACCTTTGAAAAATTGGATGATAAAAATAAATTGATAATCCTTTTATTAATCTTATGGATAAGATAATATCCAATGTTATGGAAATGAAAAGTGTTTTATTTTACTGGAAAGAAAATTTTTTTGTATACTACAAGTGTATATATATTTTAGCAGATACATTTAGTGGTATTAACCCAGAATATATTTATTCAAGTATATCTCCTCCATCATTCTTGTTCAATGTTATTGATCATCTACAGAGCATTTGGTTTTATGATACTTTTGAAAATTATATGGTTCATTAATATTCTCTTTACAAACCATCATAATGAATTTTAATAGATAATGGTCATGAATAGCCTTGGTGAAAAAAAGGAGTCGTATATTGAATGATGGTGTCATGATTTATCAAAACTATATATATTTTATCATGACTATATGGTTCCCTACTATAATTATTGTTTATCATATAATTATTTTTGTTTTATAAAATGATTGTAACCTAAATGAAACATGTTAATGATAAATGTGATGTAGAATGAAATGATTTTCCACCCAAGAAACCAAATTTTATGGGAGTTGGATTGAACAATTTTGTTACTATTCTTATGAAACTTCCTCAATCTAAGAATCATGCTAAGAATCACAATGAGTAATGGAGGAAAGGGATATTGGACTAAAGATAATTAACGATAATGTAATTTAGTAAGTGTGAAGAAATAGTTTGATATGTACTCATGGTGGAAAGGGAGATTAGACTAACCCATCAATCCCATGATTTTGATTAGAATAGAATGATATAATTCAAAGGAAAATCTAGAATCCATGGAGTAAAGAAGATGAACATTATTTTCTACTTGATGTGTGGAAGGAAATATCGATGAAATTTATTTAAGGGTACTGGTAAATTTTTTTTGTCAATAAAGGATGGTAATTATGAAATCTAATGAAAAAGTGATGAAAAAAGTTAGATAATTATGAAGATATACTCAAAAATTTCCCCAGAATAAACCACCTAAAATACAATGTTTCAAAAAAAAGATGTATATGAATTATTCTAACCAATAGTAAAATCTAATGGATAATGATGATGTTCAACCTAACAAACCTCCTAATCCTAGTGAAAAAGAGAAATATCATGATATAACTATTTATGATGTGGGTTAAAATGATGATATTGTGAAGGTAGACATATGATCCACTCTAGAACATATAATGTATTATTTTACTGTATTTCTATCCACTATTTTAAATCATAAAATTTTATAAGTGTATCAAAAATACCACCCAAAATATTAGATGTTGAATTAGCTGTGAAAACACATAATGGCATGATGATCAGATCTCAAGCCTATGATTTTTCTCCAGTTTAATATTGTTGTAATGTGATTTATTCAAATATTTTTATACTCTATTTTTTTGGATTTGAGGCTGTGTTAGTAATTAATTGGAGTTACCAAATTAAATATTATATTAATTGAGAATAATGGGAATTTAAATTTGATATTTTGAAAGAAAATATGATTTTTTAGGATAAATATAAAATTCCAATGGAAATACCCTATATTATATGGGTTTTGTTCCATTTTTCAAAAAGGGTTTTTATCTTTGTTGATTGGGGAGAGGCTCAACATTAATTTTATAACTATTTTGTGGTAGTTTGCTAATTTATTTACATAAGACATGCCTTATGATCCACTGAATCATGAAGTTGAGTTCTCAATAGAACCCATATTTGGTGCTATAACTATTTCAAAGACTCCATATAAGATGACCAAGATTTGGTATATAAGAATTGAAGTAAAAACTCTAGGAGAATCTTCAAAATGGATTTTTTGACCAATTTTGTCACCTTAGGATGCATCTGTTATTTTTTTTATGAATAAAGATATATAAAAATTCAGCCTATTTATTTTCCAGAACATTACATGACCAAAATCAATTAAAAGTATCCTCTAACCCATATTGATGACTTGATTGATAAACTTCATGAATCTAAATACATTTCCAAGATATCATTTTTTTATAAATATCATTAAAATAGGGTCAAGAAGGTGGATATATGAAATAAAACATTCCATATAAGTTATGTACACTTTTTATACAAAGTGATGTCATTTGGTATTACTATTTCCCTCACTATATTCATGGATTTATTGATTAGAGTATTTAGAAACTATCTTGATTAGTTTTTGGTAGTATTTATAATTTATATTTGTATATATTCAAAGAGAATGGTACGACATAAATATCACTTTAGGATTGTAGTGAAGAACCAAATGATGGATAATTTGTATGTAAAATTTACAAATGGTAATTTTTGGTTATAAAAAGATTCATATTTAGTTCTAATAATCTCAATAAAGGGTATATCAGAAGATACAAGAAGGAATCAATTTATAAAACATTAGCCCAGACCAACCACTATGAATGGGATCAATAGTTTTTCATGGGTTGAATGAATTTTATCAGCTCTTTATGGATAATGTTTCATGAATTTATAATGATTTAAACATGTCAACTCAAAAGGGATCCACTTTCCTTTGGATAGATGAATGTGATGAAATTTTTGAGGAACTAAATGGAAGTTTAGTTATTTTTTTCTGGTAAAATTACACTACAGTGAAGAAGAGTTTATAATCTAAACTGACACATTAAAGATGATATTTGGATGTTTTCTCATGGATAATGACATGGTGATAGATAATGCTTTTGGATAATTGAAGGTTCATGAAAAAAATTAATTAACTCATGCTTTGAGAGTAGTACAATAATTTTTTCATAGAGGAAAAATAGGCATTATATTTACAGTTAAAGATGAGATATATAAATTTATCATCAAAATATTTAATTATAAATTCACTAAAAAAGATCTCAATAAGGACTAGAGAAGATGGTTGGATGTGATTAATGATTATGAATGCTAAATATATTACCACCCTAGTAAAGAAAACACGGTGGTATATGCTATAATTCACGTTGATTATGATATCTTATCTATAAAGAATATCACAAAAGATCTGATATTTATAGATTTGAGAGAAACTTAATGTGAAAAAATCGAGGGAAGGGGGAAAATATTATCTTTCTCAAATTAATCCTCAACAATATATCCAATTGAGGATTTATGTGGAATAGAAGGATGATTTATAACTATACAAGAAGGTGAGATTTTTTCTTGAGTTAAACCATGATTTTTATGGAATTATAAGTTTCATGAATCATGTATATGTTATTTCCAAACCAAATTTGAATAATGATTTGTTAGAGGAGGATTTTAGTTCTTCATTCTATACAAATCATGGAAGTAAGAATATTTATAGAGACTTGAAAGATTATTTATAGTGGGACAGTATTTAGAGAGATATTTTTGATTATATATCTGGGTTCGTGGTATGTTTGTATGTTAAGGCTATGTGAAAAAATTCTTAGGATATGTTACAAACATTACCCAAAACAAAATATAAATGGGAAAAATTCACCATAGAATTTTTCATTGGACTCCCCAAAACATCAAAAGGCCATAATGTTTTTATTGTTGTAGTAGACCACAATAAAAATTCATCACACATCATTTATATTAGAATTTATTTGTATCTTGATAATATTTTCAAAATATACATTAATTTTGTTGTGAGATATCTTTGTGTACGTTCTTTCTAATTGGGATATGATGTTTACCTTGATGTTCTGGGGATGTCTTCAGTAGTGACTAGATATAGTGGCATGTTTCCAGACTTTTTTATCATCCTCGTATAGATCGTTTATCTAATAGAACTATTCAAACCCTAGACTAAATATTTAGATCTTTTTATCTATAATTCAAAGGTTATTATGATCAACACCTTCCCATAGTTGATCTTTTATATATTAATTTTAACACCCTATGATTTAATGAGATAGATTTTTTTAATTTCATTGATGTCTCGTGTTGTACACTACACCAATATTATCGTTCCCAATACACAAAACTATATTAGCTTTCAAAATATTCAAAACTATTCTTGGATTGGGTTACACATAAGTGTGACCAACCTCGATAACGTGCGTTGTAAACAATAAAAAGCTTCACTAATCTAAGATATATTATTAAATCATTATTTTTTTAATGGGATATAAACAAAACATTATGAATATTATTAACCATATTTTGAATTCTATATAACATTAACATTCATGTTACGTATTTTCTAGATATGATATACGAACAAATTCAATTTTTCGATAAAAGAAGTATTTTTCAAAAAAAGAAGTTTTGCCTCTTTTTGATGGAACACCCATTTTAAATCTAATGTTTTACACTTTTATATATTTTACTTGAAAAAATAAAATTCTTCTTTGGAAAATAGACATAAAAATTTAATTTTGTTTAATTTTTGGTAATTTTCTGATTAAATTCATATTTCAATTAATAGTGAAAAATACTGCATTTTAATTCAAAACTGCATTTTCATCTAATCGATTTATATTGATATATTATATTTTTAATTTGTTTTAAAGTTTAAATGTATTATTTTTTATAATTCAATACAATTTTGGTTAGTGGAAGTAATTTCACATTTTAGTTGGACAAAAACAAATTACAATCTTTTGATATGTTTTTACTTCTTAAAAACCCACATTTTGGTTTATGACAACGAGAAATAATTTTAAATTAATTTCCACCAACTAATAGTTTCGAAGGATGAAAAATGGATTCCATATTTTGAATTAGTGAGTCCAAATTATGTTAATGGGTTAATTTTTTGGATATTAAGAATAGTAACTCTGATAATGTTTATTTAACGCAGGTAAATCTGGTAAATTAGTGTAACAAATAATATGATAAGGAGATTAAAATGATCCTAACACTACCAAAATCATATTTTTGGAATAAAAATCTACCTTTAACATATTATGTTAGAAACATATTCATTTAGGGGCCACGTGACAATGAAAATGACATACATATTAACAAAACAATGAAAGTGATATAGTGTCAAACTCAAATTTCTTATAAGTATAATAATGTTAATATAGAGATAAAAAGGTAATATATTCGATCATAAATAGTCAATGGAAATATGAAATAATTACATACATCCTGGAAAGTTATTTTTAATTTTTATAATGTTAATAATTATCTTAAAGTCGTATACTTTGATGATGTAAGAATTAATTAATTGATGATAAATCAATAATTTTTTTTTCTAAAATAATAATAACCATAAAAGGCCTAAACACATGAAAAATCATATTGGTTGAGTATATCTCTACCATAAGTAGCCATGTTTTGATAATGTGATAATTTAGAGTTTATAGAAGAGATTTTGACATTTATTTTATTTTATTTAAAGTGATATTAATGTTGTCACATTCATAATTTAAAAAGTATAACATTTTTATGTTGTATTTTCTAGAAGAGAAATTTGACTACATATATTCATATAAAATATCATAAATTTATGTTCATCATAATATTTTATTTCAAATTTTTATTCTTCCAATAAGTATTTTAAATAATTACATATCATTGATCTAGTCAGTATTTTAATAATGGAGATATCCAATAAATTTTAATAAAAATATTAAAATAAATATAATTTTGGAAAATTAATTTGTCCAAAACATTTATAGATGACCAAGAAAAATTAGTGAGATAATAAAATATTTTTTTTGAGGATAAAAACTTATATTGATATTTCTAAAAATCTATGAAATGAATATTGTTAGAATTGATACAATTGATATTATGTTAAAATAATGTTTTATAAAATTATTTAAAAACAATAAAACAATTTTAAAAATATGTATTAATTTTTATATGGTAAAAAATGTTCTAAATTATTTATTTTTTGTATAATTGAAATCAAATAAGTAAATATTTAACCCTTTCAATATTGAAATATTTGTTCTCTTAATTAAAATTGAATAAAATAACCAATTGTTAATTAAAATGTTAATGTTAAATGGACATAATTTTTTTTATAAATTTTATAAGTTGATGTGATTTCAATATTATAGTATCTTTTCTTCTAATATATCTCATTTTTGAGGTATTTGGGTTGATTTTGAGATTATTATAAATTTATAGTTTCTGAAATTCCAAAAGTGTCCCTCACCCCAATTATAAAGAGAATCCTCCTCCGTCATTTCTCCACAACACATTCAGCCTTCAAGTTCGTCTATACCCTGACCATTTCTCTTCCAAACTTAAATAGTTACATTATAGATGTTTTATTATTCTCAAAAGACCATCTCTGATTCCATCAAGATGAGATCAAAAGGGATCACATCAAAGAAGAAATCATCTCCTCTACCAGTTCTTTCAAAAAAAATGTTCTTTTTCTTCCACATCATTAGTTGTTTCTTAATAAATTAATAAATACAATATCATTTATATAATTATATGTTATTATAATTATTATAGAACTATATTCCACCTTCTATCCATCTTACAAAAAATGAAATCACCACATGTGCGTACGTACGACTTACCATCTCCACGCCATGGGGTAATCTATTTTTCACCACCATCATAATTGGATTGCTATAATGTTGTATTTAATAAATATATATCATTATTAAAACTTTATATTGATTCTAAAATTTTGTACACCATCCAACTCAAAACCCTTCAACAAGTATTCGAATGATATTGTCACTCGTGCGTATGCATGACCTACCGTCTCCACGATGTGATGTGATTCATTATACATGACATTAATTAAAGAATGGTTATATAAATATTTATAATTAATAAATATGTTATCTATTATGTTAATATAATTTATTAATGATATAAATATGATCTATGAATTATAACCAGAACTTATTCGACAAAACATGCTTGGGAACATAATGCTATTAACACCTGGATAACAAGTAACAATGAAATGTTACTAACAAATGATGATAATATGATAATATATGATATCATAAAAATAAATATTCATATGTAAATATGTCAATAACTTTATTTAAATCTTTATACAGGAGGTTTGGATACATAAAAACATATCGGACCAAAGGTAATGGATTTTTTTCTCACTTTTGTTTCTGTGGGACATATGCCTTATACACCATCTAATTCTTTTGTGTGGTGTTTATGTTACCCATGAATGTTTTTATTATTATTATTATAAAGGTTATAAAATATACATATGAATATAATTTTATTTATTTGATGAGGCATACGATTCGACTGATTATATATTGGTGAGGGATAATTTTGCAAACTCATTATTATCTGAGATTGTTTATTTAGAAGAATTTATTGGGGTATATTTATTATCTACCCGCATGTCTCCAAATTATATAATATTATTTATATTCTCATATAATGGTTTAAAGTTAATTTTACCCTTTGGTGAATTTTTATTAAATGGTATATAATAAATCTTTTGTTATTATTCGATTTGACTTACTTTTTGACTTTTCCGGAAAAAGTATGAGGAGAATGTTTTGTTAACTTATATGACATGATTGGATTTTTACAGTTTCTTAAAGCCTAATTGACATGAAACTTATTTTACATGGTTTAAAATGTATTTTCAATTAAATCATATAATTTTAAAATAACTTGGAATTTTGAGAAAATAAAATCTTCTTTTAAGAAGAAATGATCATTTCCTAAAGAATTAAGATCATGTGTATTATGAAAATTATTTTCCATCTAAGATGACTTAGGGTTATGTTTATATTCATATTATTAATTTCATTCTATTGTTTTTATGATGGAATTATTTTTATGAAATATATTAATCTTATATGGATTATGTTATGATAGAATGATTTTTATGAAGCACATTTTATTTCATGGGTTACACTATGATGAATGATTTATGTTTTCATGGAAAATATAAGAATGATTTTATTATGAGATGGGTAAGACCTATATCTTCTTTTGTTGGAAAAAAATACCTCTAGGTATCATTGCATCATTTTTGTGTTGATTGTGTTTGTTGACAAAGAAGGTTTCCATGGGGAATTTTCAAGTTCCAGAGATGTTGTTGACAATCCATGTTGACAAACAACCATGAAATATTAATGGATGATGTGGAGGTGGTATAAAAGAATATATACAAGGTGGCTCTGTTTTACATTGTTTTCCAAACAGTTGGGGCCCAAAATTTGGATTTTGGTGAGCATCGCAAAAGTATAATTTCTTTGAAGATCTAATTTATTTATGGAAATGGAATGAGTTTCGCAAAGATAGGCTTCATGGATTGGATTTAGCGAATAATAGAAGAATGTTGTTGGTGATGCTTCTTGATTACAACGAGCTTTGTGAATGGAATTGTTGAAGAGCATTGCAGTGGTGAATGGAATTGCGAGTGGAGCTTTGTGGAATGTGAGAGGAGCTTTGCGGTGAATTCATGAAGTAAATGACGGAATGCTCCGTGATTACGATGAGCTCCGCAATCGGAAAATTTTCATGGTGCTTCGTGATTTTGAGAGAATGTAGACATGAACTTTAGAGCGTTGTAATTTTTGATGATGTGGCATTGAATTCTCGTGGATGGGTCGAGGGTCGGTGGAATCTCCTATAAATGGGAATCGACCCCTCGAGAGAATTAGAGAGTTTTTGAGGAAAATCATTTGCTCTCGGCTCGTGAAGGTGTTTCAAAAAGGTAGTGTGCTTCATGAAAGAAGAGCTTCGCGGTGGATAATTTAGCTCTGTGAATGTTGTGAGCTCCACATTTTCTCAGTGAGCTTCATGAAGGAAGTCGCTCTGTGATGAATTGAGATTCGCAATAGTGCTTCATGAGAGTGCTTCATGAAAAGGTAGGAGGTTCGCGAAGGCTTGTTTGAGCTTAGCGAAATTGGGGGCCTAACGAAGTATGGTGTTTTGCGAAGGTGCTTCCAAAGTGAGTTGTCCGGTGTTCATGGGAAAAGGGGTATTAATCAGTGGATGAACATTGAACATCCATAGAGCATGTATGTATAGTGGAGGATTCATACATTAGTTGTAATGAAGAGACCTACAGGTCTATAAACTGTGAGTGGATTTTCTGAAGAAGTCGTGAGCTCACATCAGTAGAGAGAGCAGAGAGTTATCAAATAGTGTGTGGTTGTAAATCAGGAGGGACAGTGATTGTACTTCGAACTTGTAAACAACTGTGCATTTATAGTGGAATTGGTACATTGGAACACTGTCAGTGTATGCTCCTCGGATGTAGCCCAGTGAGAGTGAACCACGTAAAAATGTTTGTGTCTTATGCCTGCTTAAAGGTTTGTTCATACTCTGCATGGGAAGGAGATAGAAGAGGGTTTTTTCTTATAGAAAAACAAGGTCAAAAGAGGTAGTAGTTCTAATCTATCATACCCTGATTCACACCCATCTAAGGGTATCTAGCCTCGTAGACCTAACACCCTCCAATGCATTGGTTATAATTTTATTTCTCATGAGATAAACCTAACAAGAATGACATGTAAATCCATTTTAGTAATATAGGGCTAGAACAACAAGTAAATATGGTTTTGTAATATATGGCTAGAATTTCAAGTTAACACGTTTCAGAAATGGAATTTTTCTACTATGATGGTCTTGGATGAAATTCTTTGGCTACCATGTAAATCAACTTATTTGTTTATTTTTTTTCCACAATTCCTTTTTTTATCCCAATGCTATTCTATCATGGTTAATGTTCCTTTATGATCTATGCCTTATGTGCTGACAAAATATATTTAATTACTCAATATTTTTATTTTTAAAATTTATGTTCATGTTTTTACGTTATTATGTTTATGGATTGATTTATGTTATCCATGTTTACCCTTACTTAGTATTTGAGATCACCATTTTTATGATTTCTTGTCCAAATGATATAAATAATTGTATTATGTAGGAAAAAAGTTAAAGATATTTATGGGATATTTTGAAGATCTTTTCACCAAATTAGAAGACTATGTTTGATGTTTCGAAATATAGTAAAAAAATATGGTCTTTGGGTGTATATTTGTGTAATGTATTAATTATTCTACAAATGAAATGTAATTTCCATGTAAGTCAATCAAGGGTTTCTATAATAATAAATTTCAATCATGATTTTATATGGATCCCTATGAAGTACTCTATAGAAATAAGTATAGAACTCCAACATGCATGGATAATGTTTAGGAAAGAATGATATTGGGACCTAAGATAGATTATAAAATTATGGATAAAAGATGAACTATTTAGAATTACATCAATCTAGTTCAAATATTATTGAAAAGTTATGTAGATAATCATCAGAAAGATTTGGAATTTGAAATTAGTTTAATGGTGTTTCTATGAATTTCTACACTGAATAAGGTTATGGTATTCTAGAACAATAGAAAGCTAATCCCTTGGTATATTTTCCCCTTTGAGATTCTTGATCAATTAAGGATGGTAGATTATCACCTGCAGCTCCCTCCAAATATCCCTCATGTTCATGATGTGTTCTGTATATGTAACCAGATGAAATAGAATCTCTATCAATCACATGTACTGAACTCAATGGTCTTACCATTAGAGCATGATCTTTATTATAAAGAACAACTAGTAGAAAACTTTTATCATAGATAGAAAGTGTTATAGAAAAATAATAATCATATTGTTAATGTTATATGGAGGAATTAGAATTTCAAGGAGGCTATGTATATACCTAAGGGTACGATGATGTAGAGATATCTACATTTATTTTTATTAAAATAGTAAAATTTGTTAGGATATATTTTATATTAAATAAATTTAATCTATTTGATAATTTTGATAGATTAATCCCCAAGTCAAAATGAAATGCACGATAGTATAATAATAAAACATAGCAAATAAATTTAAGGTAAGAATTGTAGTAACTAAATTTTTAAATATTATTAGTTTGATAAATGTTTAAAATAAATCCATTGGTTATTAGTTTATTAAAAATGATTGTAAAAATCATTTGAATGTAAATTAAATGTTTTTATGATAAATTAATTTTAAGAACACATTGTGTTTTTATCATAAAAAATTTAAATAATCACCATTGGTGAATTATTTTAATGAAAATTATATATTATATTGTCAATAATTTTTTTTATTATATATATAAATTTTTTTTGTAGATATGGGAAATGAATATATCTAGTTTTATGGCTAAACACTATATTTTTATAAAAGGTGTTTCATAGAGTTTTGTGAACATATTTTAAAATTTATTTTTGTGAATTACTGAAAAATTTATTTAGAAAATGATTATAATATTTTAAATCAAAATATAAAAAAACGCAGAGTGAAGTTTTGAGATTATTATAAAAAGAATAATTTTTTTAAGAAATGGGAAAATTATTTATTTTTACTAAACATTTTATTTTCATTTAAGGTAATTAAAAATATCAATTTTTTCAATTTTTTTAAAAGTCAAATTTGATAAATTATAGTATTATTAATTTAATTTATATTATTTTAATCATTTCTTTAAATTTTATGTAGAAAACTTTTATAATTAAGAAAACTTTTTCTTTTGTAAACCACATTTTATCACATTTGGGGGTTTAATTTTTAAAAAAATATTCTGTATAGGTGAATTTAGTTAAGTAAAATTGGTTACATTTTCTGATTACAATAATTAATATATGGTGATAAGGTAATCATAGTTTTTGGTCATAATGAATTCTAAAAAATGAATAAAATTTGTTACCGTAGATAAGGTCAAAACATTTTTATTGGCTATTAAATTAAAGATACATGTGTCAAAATAACCTAAAACATGTATAAATTCTATTTTTGACCAAATTTTGACATTACATACATAAAAACTTTCAATGGTTTATTTTTGATTCATTTTGTGTAAATAATACCTTAATATATATTATTATTTTTAAAAAATCCAACTGGTTCCTCTACCACAGATATAAAACAAGACCACCACTCATAAAATATCCACACATCAAGAGCCATTTGGTTGGATTAATGCCTAAATAAAACCATCTCTAAATCCATGTCGTTGTCCTAGAGTTAATGGATTAATTAGAAAACCAATCTTTGAAGGATTTAGGTATAAACATAATGTTTTTGTCTGAGGAAGAGGATTATTTTTTAACGATCCATTTTTTGACTTATTTCTTCTTATATCTAACGAAAATATCATCAATCCATAGTGAAATTATAACACTATTATCTTTAAAATATTGAGATTTTATTATAACATATATCCATATCCTCTCCCATGATGTATGAAATGAAACCAACGATTGTGTGTAAGGTTGACTACCACCTCGCTGACCGATTTAATTTATTTTCCATCACCACCTATAAAGACCATATATAATGTTGGATTGAATGTATATCTATGAAATTTATGTAATAATTGTAATAATTTAATTATAATATCTGATCTACCTTTTTACCTTCAAATCCATTTGAAAATGATAACATCACCCATGTGTACACATCTACTACCACGTCCATGAAGGTATGTGATTATTTTTTCATTTCAACTTTACATGGATTTAAATGTTGATGGATATTGTTAATATATATTATTTTAACACCCAGTAAACATGTTTTAACATTATCCATGGTAAAAAAATTTATTCTATTTTTAAAATTCATTATGGTCAATAATTAACTTTACCTTATCAACTTATATTAATAATTCTAATAATAAAATAGAATCCATTTTATTTAAGATATTTTATTCTACAGAAAAATGTGTTTCCTTCAATTATTTTTATGTTTTTTTGTTAGAAAAAATTGTAAATAATTTTTGAAACCATTATAAATCTTAATTTATACAATTAAAATCATTTTTTAAATAAAAATTAAGATATTAAATTAGGGATAAAGAGTAGATTTTTTAAGAAAATTTTGATTTTTATTTAATAATGAAAAATATCGATTTTTGAAAAAATTTCATTTATTTTAATAAATTAATTGATCTAAAGTAATAATTATTATTGTAATTTGAGTTTAAAGTGACATAATTATTTATTAGATATATATAATTAAAATAATTAAATTTTAATGACCTTTATAATGGATTTTATTATAAGTTTATTTCAATTATTAAAACATATTGTTCTGAAAAATGTTTCAATGTGCATAACGTTTCTCCATTTTAACTAATTAAAATATACCTTAATACGAAATTATTTAAATGAAATTTATAGATAATATATATATATATATATATATATTAATTCCAATTATTTTAATTATTATTACTTTTCATATAGTTATCTTATATTCATCTTATGCTTGAGAATTTTATTTCTTAACCAAACATTTGTTCCAAAAGTCTGCAGGTTTAATTCAAATCAAAATGTTTAAATTATATGGAATGAATTTTATTAAATGAATTAAATATTTTTAATCAGAATAAATTATATTATTTAATAATTTAAAATTAATTATTAGTCATAATGAATAGTAAAAAATATTAAAAATAAGTGTTACCATGGTAAAACAAATTAACTGTATATAAGTATGTATCATTAGAGGAAAAGATATTGAAAAGTTTAAAAACATTATTCTTAATGATAGAGGTATTTAATGAACTAAAATATATTATAGTACATTATTTTTAAAATTTTGGGTCACTTTTCATGAGGGTGAATTCTCATTATTGAAAAAATTTGAGTATTTAGCAGAAGGTCACTCCTCCTCAATTATAAAATGGAAACTAATTCCCTCACTTATTTCCACCAATAATGACATTATTCTCAACAATAATATTAAAAATATATCCCTAACACCACAATCCAGATTATATATCTTTTTTTTTTCAAAAAATACCAACCTTAGGGTCCTTAATAAGATATCCCAATGAGGTTATTTTATGCAAAGATAATCATCTTCACCAAGATCCTTCTTTTTCTTCTTCATTTTTTCACATTAAATTATTACATAAAAATTACAATATAATTACACTAGTATCTTTTATATACTTATATTCCATTATTATTATGGAAAAATATTCATCCTTATCCTCTTCCATCAAATTGAATACAGAACTGCAATTCTTTTTATAGAGGAGAACCGACTCGCAAACTTATGTAATTAATTTTCCATCATCACCTATCATTGATGTTCACAATGACAGATTTAGTGTTTATATATTATATTAATTAAATATTAATCACTAAAAATATTAATATATCATATATATATTCTTACCTTACAATCCATTGAAAAATGATAACATTGTTCATGTGTATGGAGGACTCTCAACTTGCGAAGCGACGTGATTCATTTTTTTATTACCAGATAACATGGATGATATATGTAATATTATTTAAAAATGTGAAATATAATTTATGATACTAATATAATTTTGTAATGACAAAATAACACTTACCTTCTTTCCATAATTATCATTGAAAAATGTAAATGTTACATATTCATACATACTATCTACCGTCTCTATGATTGTAATGTAGTTCATTTTTCATAACCATAGTTCATGGTTATTTAATGAAGAATAAACTATGTTTCAAAATAATAATAATTTCCTCATTATTATTTTTTAAATTATGTAATAATAACCTATTTGACCATATTCAACACACAAACACTATTTGGAAATAATGATCTAGGCATCTTCAAAAAACCCAACATGGATATAACTGATTAAGTAATTAAAGATTTCATTAAAATAAAGGAAGGAAATGGTTTAATTATAAGTTATTAAACCCATATAATTTCCTTAATAAAAACTAATTTTTATAATTTTATTATAGTGGAGATAAATTATATACACGATAAGACAATACCTGTGGTACGGGATTCCATCTCAAAACTTCCTTCTTTGAGCCAGAAGTTTCTTTATACACCTATGTTCTTTTATTTGATTTATATACTACACATTTATATACTATATCATTATTCATTCAAAAATCTTTGTATTTTATGGTACAATTAACTTACATTATTCATGGGGGTTATGATTCGAATGTCACTAAAGAAAAAATGATTAATACTTTAATAACATATTAATCCGAATTGTTTATACATAAATTTTCATAGTAGTAAGTTACTTGATCCTAGAATAATATAACCATTTAATTTTATTATCCAATGTTTATTTATGTAAATCTAATGTAACAATACAATTTTCCACAATTGGGGACATAAAAGGGATGCGAATATTTTTCAATAAAATAATATTTCTTTTCTCTCTTTTGTCAAAAATCATTTTTCCATATAAATAAAAATTTTAAACGGTTTAAATATATTTTTTAATAAACTCTAAATATTTATTCAAGAAAATTTTATCCATTTTTAATTAAATTTTTTTAATGGAATATTGTTGTTATTTTATGAATAAGGTGCATTTTTACTTTTCTTACAAAATGTGAAATAGATGTTTTTTAACTTATATAACTTTTATGGAATTAAACTCTTTCGTTTTATTTTGATATTACTTTATATGATTCTAATTATATTTTAAAATAAATGTATTCCCACGATATTTGGTGAATTTTAGTTTTTCAAACGTTATTTTTAATGTGATTATGTTATTTTCCCCTAGAATTTTTTTTCTCATTTTGAATGTATTTCTATTCCTCAATGAAAACTACATTTAATGTTACAGACTAAAATATCAAAATATTTGGCATACATATATAACTTCCTCAATTTCTCTTCTATTTGTGGGTTAAGAAATTCCATATTATCATTGATCAAATGCATTTATTATGAAATTTATTTTGATTATGACATGGGTTATGATTATATAAACCATTTTATTTTCAGTAGTAATTCTTATGTTTATAAAATACAATTAATTTTCTTATGTTGAACAATATGCATGTATATGAAATGAATGTAATGAATGGGTCTATAATTATTTATCCATATAATTCATTGGGTAATGTTCAGTTTCATGAGACATCATGTATGGGATTAGGGACTGAACATAATACATTATAGGAATTTCCACACCATTTGATGTTGTCACAATAGTTAGACATGAAATGTGTTCATGTAATGTTTTGTTGAATGACCAATTTTCCTAAGATTACATGATATTATGATACCATGTTCTTTATGCTATTATTATATGCGATTACTCATGAGACTTCTCTTTTATGATATCATGGTATTCCATGACTCACAAGTTATACTTCCTTATCATTTATGTCCCATAAAAGGGTTTTCAGCTCTCCAATTTGGTCTATACATTCCTTAGGTTATCCCATGTAGTTTAGGATCTCGTAATTATTTAGGATGTCGTTATTCATAATGAAATAAAAATAATATTTTATTTTAATCCCACTTTTATGTAATATGAACCTAGTAATACAAATAAACTATTCCCCACGTTATTTGGGTTCTAATTAATGGATTTTTACTTAAAAAATATTGTAATAATATGTGTAAAAGGATAGGGTAACTATAATTGGTATCAAAGAAATGTTTTTGAAAATAATTAAAGACTAGGATGAGAATCTTTTAGTGATAACCCAATGGATAAGTCTATGGATAAGATTACATATAGGAAAATATCATAGAAACATAGTGAAGTATAGAGTGGGTGGTTTCTTAAAAATTATATCTCTTTTGGGATACGAAAAGTGTATGTGGATCTATCATAGTTGTACATAGAGGTAATAACTAAAAAAATGGTGCATTGAGATAAACTTGGTCTTAACCCGATGTATGAAAATAGGCCTTTCTCCAAACATATTTTTACAGTCATTGGGGATATGTTTTAGAATGTCACAAACTCAATACGATTCATCCTAAAGGACATGAATATATGATTAATATGGATGACCTAGGTTAATCTTAAATTTTCGTGGGTTGATAATTAAATTGTTAATAAAATGCTTAAATGCATAAATACCCCCTTTTGGGTTTTAATTTATGGATGTTAATGATTATTAAGAGTTTTTTGGGTGATTTTTATGGTTATATAACCCTTTAATTTAATATGGGGTTTAGTTAACAAAAATTACTTTAGGAAAAATGCATTTATATTTTGTTGACATATGTTTCAAAGTATTGGTAACCATTAGTGTTTTCCCAATATTTGATGTTAAGGAATTAATATTCAATTAACGTTATTTAATTTCATAGAAAAAATAAGTAGTATAAAAAACCTTATTTTTTACGAATCGATATATGTTTTTGGTGTATGTTCATCATATTTTTTGGATTTTATACAAATTATATTATTTTATTTCTTAAAAAATTAAAAACTACATGCCAATTGAAAACTCATCATATCTGGAAAGGCCATTGGGCTTGAACCCAAAACCAAAGTATGATAAGGTTGTAGTGCCTACTGTTGGACTATGTGATTTACTGGTTAACATTATTTTTTTTAATTTTTTTGGAGAAATAATAAGTTTATTTTGTGAAACATATTAGTGGGTCAAATATTATTTGAATTTTTAGGATTTTGAGGTGACTAAGGATCTTTTTCTAAAACATTTATTAGTTTTATATTTATATATAAACATTAGGTTTAACATAGATAAATATTTAGGAATGATGATATTTTGTTTTTGGAGATTTATGTTAAATGGTATGAGATATCCTTTAAGGTTAAAATCTTCATTCTGGTGGGGGTTATTGATTTTATTTGGGATATTGGGTTATTTCTTTAAGGAATGATCTTTATTAAATTTTTTATTTTATTATTGAATTTTTTAGATGAATATATTCATATTAATTATGGGAATTTTATTCATTTCACTAACCTTTTTTGTTTTAATAAATATATGAGGAATATCTTGTTAATATGTTATAGATTTTGGGAACTATTAGAAGTTAATTTTAGTGCTTCAACTATAAAAGGTATCCATCAATACCCATCATTTGGAAAAGAGTATAATGTTTTAGTGAAAAATTATTAAAGGATGAAACTATACTTTTAAAGTATGTATATTTCCTTAATTCCATATCCTAGATGATAAAATGATCCCTCAACTTTTGGGAAAGGATCTTGAAATAAAAATTTTATTCATTTTTGATAAATCTATGGTCTCTTATCTCTTTAAAAAATTATATATAATTATATCCTAGTTGCACCTTCTTTTAAAATATATGTTTTAACTTTCCAATAATGTCCTCTTATGTGTAAACCTTGTTATATATTGACCATCTTATTTCCCTTTCCCACCTTTTTTTAGAATTTTTATTATCCAATTTTATGATGGGGGTTTTCCAAAAAAATAATTTTCCAATTTCTAACCCTTGATTACTAAGTATATGTTCAAATTTTGGGGAACCAATTTATTTAAGGGAGTATAATGTTACACCCTAAAAAATTTAAATGAACACTGTGTATGATAACACATTCAAAATTCAATGGCGAGTTTAAACAAACCACCATATAATCATTAAATATTAATATTCAAATGTGACCAATATAATATCGAAATTATATTTTTATGTATGAATTGTATTAGATAATTTATTTAATACATATAAAAGTCCTAATCTATAGAAATTTATTTAAAAATTCATAATAAATAAGAACTCAACTTTGATAATTATATTTTATTTTATAAAAAATATGTCTTCATTAAAAAAATATTTCTTTTTGTGAGAAATTATTTTAAATACACTTTTTAACATTTAGAAATTTCATTTTATAAAATTTACATAATTGTTTGAGTGATTATATCTATATTTACTTATGTTGAAATTTTGTGATTTTTCAGTGAATAGTGTAAAAATGTCATTTCTTTTAATAAATTAATTAATTTAAAATTAATATTCTTAATTTTATCTTATTTAAAAGAATAATTATTATTATTTAGATATATATAATCTAATTAATTACATTAAATCACATTTATACAATATTTTAGTATAAGTTTATTTTTAGGCTTGAAATACATTTTTCTAAAAACTATTTAAAAGTGCATAAATTTTATCTATTTTAAAAAACTAATAAACCCCTAATGTGGAATTATTTAAATGAAATTTAAATATTATATATATATAAATATTAATTAAAATTTATTTAGTTCGGATTAATTTTCATATAGTCATTATAATACCATCTTATACTTGAAAAATGCATTTATTGAAAAAAATGTTTGTTCGACATGTTTGTGGGATTAATTTCTAATTAAATAGTAGATATTATATGAATTTAACTTGATAAATTGGATTCCATATTATTAATAATTTAAATTTATGTCATATAATATAGTTATATTACTTTTTGTCATAATGAATATTAAAAATAGTAAAAAATAGTTTCCCTTGTAAAAACATTAAAAAAGTAAAAGTCAGTAACTCTTGAGGTAAAGATGATAACATATTTAAATCATGTTTCTTTTGAATATTAGAGGTTCTTGAAGGCCTTATATATCATCAACAAATTTATTTGAAAATATTTCAGTCAGATATCATAAAAGTGACTTCCCATTTTTAAATAGTTGTAGGTGTTTTTAAGAATTCCAGTCCTCAGCAATTATAAAAGGGAACCCTCCCCTCACATCATCACACCTATAAAATCATTTGGATCTAAAAAATATACAAAAATATCCCCCATAAATCCTTATAAAAATTATATATATTCTTTTCTTACCAAAATTCGAACCTTAGGGTCATTAATAAGGGATCTAAAGGAGGTTCTTCAAACCAAAGGTAAAAATCTTCCCTGAGATCCTACATTTTCATCTTAATTTTACTCCATAAATTTTGTATTAATAATTAGAATATAAAAAAACTAATATCTTCAATATTATGAGAATTTAATATATCTATTCTATTATATTCATCCATATCCACATCTATAAAATGGGAAAATAAACCATTGTTTGTGTGTATAGAAGACTACCACCCTGTGAACCCAATGCAATTATGTTTCCATCATCACCTCTCAAGTATATTAGTAAAGATAGATTTAATATTTATATGTGATATTAATAAAATATTAATCATTATGTAAAATTAATATATCATATAATTTCTTACCTTTCTATCTAATAAAAACGATTACATCATTATTTTGTACGACATACTACCGCCTCACAAAGCAATGTGAATCATTTTTTATTACCAAATCACATGGATGATATATGTAAGTATATTTGGAGAATTAATATGATAATTATTATATTATTATAACTATATGAATATATAATAACACTTACCATTTTTCCATTACTATCATTGAAAAATAGAAATGTTACACATGCATGTGTACGACATACCTTCTACTTGACAGTAATATTGTTCATTTTTCTTAAATATAATTGAATGTTATTATTAAAAGTATAATTAATTTATAAAAACTAAAATTATTTAATTATTATTAATTTTTAGATTATGTAACAATGAACCCTTTTTCAATGGTCCAAACATCGACGACGTTTTGAAATAATGATCATTGCATCTTCAAAACACCTGATTTGAACATAAATGAAAAAGTAATTGAATACATCATAAAAATAAATGAATTAAATTGTGTAATTATAATGGATTAAACCTTTATAATTTTATAAATGAAAATAATTGATATAAGTTTATTATATAAGATATAAAAGATATACATGAAAATCCTGCACTTAAGGTTATGGTTTCCATCTGAAAACATCCTTCTTTGAGGTGATTTTTTATACAATTTATTTTCTTTAAATGGTGTATATAGATCCTATTTAAAAATTATATCATGAATCCATAATATTCATTGTAATTTTATGATACAAATCACTTACTTCATTCATGGGGGATATGATTAAAAATTTACCAAAGAGGATAAGGATTATGCTTCAATCTCACTTTATTCAAGATTTATTATACATGAATTTTCATTAAAGGAAATTATTTGTTACTTTTATAGTAAACCAACATAATTTTATTACCTTATATTTATTTATTAAATTTTCAATTAATAGTTCCATATTTCACTCTTAGGTACTTAAAATGATTAATTGTGTTTCAGAAAATCAGGCTTCATTCTATCTTCAGTAGAAATTAATTATTACTTCAAAATCCATGTTTCATAATAATTTTAAAAGTATTTTGTAATATTATAAAATGATTTATTAAAGTAAACTTGACCCCCGATTTAGTATAAAAATATATTAAATTAATCATCCCTTTAATTTTTGAAAGATTTTCTTTTTTACATTTCTTAAAAAATGTTATAGGGATGCTTTTTTAATTAGAGAACTTATAAAAATTTACCCAACATAATTTTATTTAAAGAATAATTTATACCTTTAGAAAGATATTTTAAAAGAAATGGATTACAAAAAAAATTATGTCTTTTTCTCAAAATTGTTTTTCAAAGTTGGTAGGTTATTTTCCCCAAGATTTTTTTTAACTTTTTAAAAGTATTTCATGTCATCAAAAACAAAAACAGTTAATGTAATATAATTATTCAAAAATATCTACAAATGTATATTAAAGATATACAATTCTCATTATCCCAATAATTTATAGGTTAATACTAGACTTATATTTATTTCTCAATAAATTTATTTTGAAATTTCCATTGATTAGGATATGGGGAAGAATACGTAGCCCAATTTCATTCAATTGGTAATTATTTTATTCATGACTTATGATTTCTTTTATTATATTGAAAACATATGAATTAACATGAGATTAATGTGATGGGTGATTTTAAAATTATATATACCTTTAATTAATAAGGCAATGTTTTAGTCTCATGAGACATCGTGTATGGGAAGAGTGAGTAAACCTAATTCCATGATCTTATGATACTATTTTTTTATATTATTCACCCATGTGATTAATCATTAAACATCTATTTTATGATATCATTTAACATCTTCACTCACAAGTTATACTTCTTTATCATGTTTTCACCTCAAAGATATTTTTAGATCACCCCTTTTCTCTATGTATTCCATAGTTTATCCCAGGAATTTTAGTCGATATAAATGATTTAGGAGATCATTATGGAGAATAATTTTTTTAGTATAACATTGATGTAATATGAACCTATTATTAAAAAGATACATGGGGTCACGATCATTAGGTCATAATTAATGGATTTCTATGTTAAAATCATATAGTAATATATATAAAATGATTACGCATCTATATGTATATAATTAATATATATTATATTTAAATAATTAATAATATTATTATGATGATGAACCATGATCAATGTACAAGGCCCAAAATTTCCGAACCAAAATATACAAGAAAATTGAATAATTTCTCCCACCGAACAATGATTTTAAGAATGAATTATTAATAAACAATTTATTAGTGATTAGAGGGAATCATATATGTTTTTATAAATACTAATATGGTTTTGGAATATATTTATAATAAATATATATTTATTATACATGAGGTTCGAACACATACGAATGAATGTTGAATTAATGTAAGGGTTTTATGTTACAATATAATTATTTAACAAGATTGATTATGATTAAGATTTTGATGATGACTTTTCATGGTATAACTTTTAGTAATATCTTGAATTATCTTCCCCCATGGTTTTTTTCTAGTGAATACATGATTTCCATTCATTTACCCCACTTTAAGTACAGAGGCCGAAATAATTGTTTTTAAGGAAAATAGAATTTATTTCTATATTTAGTGGAAAAGTAAATTATATTCTATGTCCATATTTCTTGGAGTAATTCATATATAGGTTATTCCAGTTTAGATCATCTCAAAACCCCTCTTCGATGATGCTCCATAGGTTTTGTCATTGTGATTTCTAGTGCTAAGTGGAATTGACTCGACTTCATGCTTATTGGAGTGTCTTCCTCTTTGAGTTCTTTCTATGACAGTGGTGGAATGATTTCATATAGGTTCTGGAGGAGTTCTCATATAGAGGTTTTTTTGGTATTTGGGATGGAAGATGTTTGAGATAGTGTGAAGGTGTATTTGGCTTCGAATGGTTTCCTTCAGTGGTGTTTTTTTTAATTTTATGCCTTCGTGGAATGTTTTCAGTTTGTCCTAGAAATTCTACAATGAATTTCTTCAGAAGAGGATTTAGAGAATATTTCTTTCACCATGCATAGATTTTTTGATTTGGAAGATTGATATGGTATGGCATAGCTATTAGTACCAGGATCGTGCATTTATGCACGAGACAACTTGCTGAGTAGGCATGATTCAGTGGAGGCACACCATAATTTTATTGATTATAGGGAGGGTTATTTATACGTAATACTATTAAAGGATGATTATATCCCTTATTATATTAGTATTTTATTAATGTCTTTATGTCTGTGATGTCATGTGAGGTTTCCCCCTTTCCCCTTAAAGGGGGTTTATCTAAAATAAATAAAAAGTTTGGCCTTCGGGACAGTCAGTCACCCTATATGTGATATTATAAAGGCATTTTTCAACAAAAAATGAAATCCATTGAAATTTCCTAATAGTCACTAGAGATATCACAGCACAGTACCATGAATATTATTTCTTAAAATTATTTATAATTTAGATGAGAAGATGTTTATAAATAAAATTTTCTTTTTATGGGTTATGTTATCATGTTATGATGATTATTTTATGATCAAGTTGCACAAATATGTGTGATTTCTAAAATATTATTTGTGGGATTAGAATTATATTTCCCTCTAATTCATTATGTAAAGATGGATATATACTAAGTTAAACTGGACTCGAATAGGGAGTAAATCTAGTTCAGTAAGGGACTCAGTTTAGTTTGATTGTATTACCAGTTAACCTTAACTACTTTGATAGTTTGGGGAGTGAACCCAATATACTATAATATCCTCTATAGAAATAATTGAATGTAGGAAAATTAATTTTTTAGATTATGTATATAACAAAACTTTTTTATTTTCCCACTATTATGTTATCATGCCTTATGTTCTTTGATCCTTATATGATTCATGTCTTCCAAAATTCCATGAATTTTTCAATTATTGGAGATTAATATCTATTTTTTGTAAGGTATTATATTAAAATATTATGATCATGTTCTCAAAACCATATACTCATGTTATCTTTAAGTGATCATTGATATTTAACTTTTTTACCCTAATTGTGAATTAGATTTCACCCTTTATTTTGATTCCTTTTCCCAGGACATGAAGAAATGTATTATGTATTATATGTATAAGAAATGTTCTTGTTATGAATTACATAGTGGGATAATATTTATTTCATTGATGTACGAGTTGTTTATGTATCCATGTCTCAAAATTCACTAGAATTATATGATTATGGAATGGATCATTATGTTATTATAATTAATATTCATCGAAAAAGATGTAAATGTTTCTATGTAATGTAGGGGATTCGATAGTTGGTATCAGAGAAAGGTTTATTTGACCATTGGAAACTAGGATGATAAAATATTACTGATAACCCTTAGGATAATCCTATGTATTGGAGAATTTCCTAAGTTATGGTAAATAAATAAATGTGGGTTTCCTATCAAAAAACAATATCTAGTAACTACTAGTTGATACGGTTTTAGAATAGATGCATATAGGGATAATAACCCTAAAATGAGTTGATTGAATATATTTTTGATACCATTCTGGTGCATGATGAGTGTTACCTTATTTTGCACCTCTTTTGACACTATCGATGGATAGGCTTTGGTTAAATCCCATTTTCCACATAAAACATCATAAATTATTTCTAAATATAATGATCTTGAATGACCTTGGTGATACCTAATGTGACATACATTTAAAAGAAGTTGTTATTATTTATATATCCTATAACTTATTTTTCATGATTATATGATTTTACACTATTATTATTATATCTCACAATATGGATTTGGTTTTAGTCAATGGATTGAACTCAAAGGAACTATGTTAATGTTGAATATGATGAATAATGCACTAATTTTCCTCCTATGAAACCAAATTATTTTGGAGCTGGAATAGAAAATATTGTTTCTGTTATTATGAAACTTTCTCAAACTATGAATAAATTTTAACTTCTTAAGGAGAAAAGGAGGGAACAAATTTCTATTGTGTCTTTTATGAGGCAACATCCACATTCTTTTTCTGGGTCCACTAATAGAATAGTGGTTGAGAAATGGATCTGAACCGTTAAAATGATATTTTATGTTCTACGATGTTTAGAGCACGAAAAATTATTTTTGGATATCTGTCATTTGGAAGGTGCAGAAAATCAATGGTTGAATCTTATCAAAAATAGGAGGCAATGGCAAGAAGTTTACTCTATAGAGTGGGATGTGTTTAAGAGATTATTATTCAATATGTACATTACTAACATTCATTATATGAAAATGGAAACTGAATTCCTCGAGCTAAATAAAAGGGTTGATGAATCCATTGGAACCTATGAGGTAAATTCTGAAATACTTGTGAGGTACACTTTTGGTATTATCTCCCAACTAGAATATAAGCTCAATCAATTATTCAGTGTCTTACGACCAAGTATCTAGAGGGTGTTAATCATAAGGAACTTCAGTACGTATGAATAAATAATCATATGTGATATCAAGGTGGAAATAAAAATTAGATTTTCCCATCAATTTCATGGTTTTCAAATGAATAGAAAGATGGTATTTAAAGGAAAATCTAAAAGCCATGGAGTAATGAATATTTTCTTCCCTTTATGCTCAATGTGTTTTAAAAAATATAGAATAAAATTTCATATGGTGACTGGTAAAATTTTTAAGAGTGAAATGTATGGTCATCGGGTAATCAATTTCCAAAGTTATTGGAAAAATTTAGATAATGATTAAAATAGAGAGAAATCTCCACAGAATGCATAACATATACACTAGTCTTTAAAATTACAGTAGTATGGGAATTATACAAACCATATATCAAATTATGAGTGTAATTATTAAGATTTATTTTAGAACCCTTTTTATCTTATATACAAGTTTATATATATTTCCAATACTATTTTTTATGAGGGGTGAGATAGAAAAGTGGTTAAAGGTACACTTTCCATACACTTTAGAACTATTAATGTATTATCTGACTCGTGATCTACCGTCTCTATTTTATTAGAAAAATTTATGTGGGTAATAAAATTTCACCCCAATAATTAGATGTTGAATTATAGGTCAAAACACCTAGTGGTTTGATGATCACATCTCAAGTCTATAATTATCTTCCAGATGAAGTTTTTGGGAATTTTCTTCAATAAAATATTTTTAATCACCCTATGGTTAAATTTTATGTTATCTTAGGTATGGATTAGATTTCTCTACATAAATTCCACAACAGTTTCAAAGGAAGGGACTTCATGTTTAATATTTAAAACAACATATGAACTCCTATAATTTTAATGATAAATATAAACATTCTATGGAAATCATATCCTTTGTATGTGGATTGATTCCTATTCAAAAGGGGTGTTTTCCCAGATGGTTGGGGAAAAACTCTACATCAATGATATGTGTATTGTGTTAGATCTTATTGATGTATTTCTAGAAGAATTTCATAGTCTTTCATTTAATTGAGAAGATGATTTATTAACAGAACTCAAACCTAGTGAAATACCTATTTCAAATACTACATATAGAATAGTCACAATTGAGATGTACAAATTACGGAAGAAACATCAGGAGAATCATACTAAGGAATTTATTTAGGCAAGTAAATCACCATGGACTACACCTATTATTTTTATTGAGAAGATTGTTGGATCAATGCGGTACAATATTGTCTAATAGGTACTAAAAATTATCACACACAAGACTGAGAATCAAAACCCCATATTGATGACTTATTTAATCAAATGAATGAAGCCTAGTATTTTTCCAATATTGACCTTCTTTTAGATGTCATGATGTTTAGCTCATAAAGGAGGATATACCAAGAAAATGTTTTGTACAAGTTATGGGCACTATGAATACATTGTGATTTCTTTTTACCTTACAAATTCCTTTTCTATAACCACAGATATAATGAATTGATTCTTTAGGGATTATATTAATTAGTTTTTGGTAGTCTTTATAGATGATATTCTTATATATTCTAACATAACGGATGATAATGAAGATCACTTGATGATTGCAATGAATACCCTAATGAATGGTAATTTGTATAAAAAATTAACAAAGTGTGAATTTTTTATACAAAATGGATTTATTGTTTGGTCATATAATATCATGAATGTGTATATTATTGGATCCCTCAATGATGAATATTAGTGAACATTTTCCTATACCAACCACAACGATTGAGATCTATAGTTTTATTATTTTCCTTGATATTATCCTTCCTTTTTATGGATTTCTCATGAATATATAATTCATTCACCAAGTTCACTCAGAATGGATCCAATTTCTGTGAGACAGATTAAGGTGAATGAAATTTCAAGGAACTAAAGGGAAGGGTATTTAATAGACATGTTCTTACATTACCTTATAGTGATGAAGGGTTTTTAATCTATCATGATTCATGGAATAAGGGATTGGGATTGGTTCTTGTTAATAATGATTTGGTGATAGAATATGTCTCATGACAAATGGAAGTCCATGCGAAAAATTACCCAACTCATGATTTGGAGTTAGGTACATGAATTTTTTCATTAAAGATACAGATGAATTGTATTTAAGAATATTATGTAATATATATATTGATTTTAAAAGATAAAATTATATGTTCAATAAAAAAGATAAGGATATAAACTAGAGAATATGATTGGAGCTGATGAAAGATTATGACTGCTCAATACATTAACACCAAATAAAGTCAAACAAGGTGGTCGATGGTTCCTGATAAAAGGATAATGTCATATTATTTGTGATGGGGATTATAAGGGATCCTATATTTATGGATATAAAAATAATGTATATGGAAATCTATAAGGAATGTGTAATATCTTATAATTCATAAATTAATGTTCAACCCTCAATCCATGTGAGGATTAAAGAGGTGTAAAATAAAGATGTGGAACTATAGAGGAATGTAAGAAATATTCCAGAGTACGGCCTTGATTTTTATTGAATGATATGGTTTAGGAACCATGTATGTGTTCCTTTCACACCATATATGAATAAGGAGATATTGGAGGAGGTTCATAGTTCTTTATTCTTAATTCATCCCGGATGTACAAAGATGTATAGGGATATGAAAGAGTATTTTTGTTTGGATAGGATGATGAGAGATATTGTTCTGTATATATCATGGTGCTTAATATTATATAAAGTTAATGATGAGAGATATAAGTATAAGAGGATGTTATAACCATTACCCACACCAAAATTGAAATGGGAAAATGACACCAATGACTTTTTTTTCAGACTCCCTAAAATGTTAAAAGGCTGTAATTCTATTTGGGTTATAGTCGGTCACCCAAAAAAGTCATTAAAATAAATTATTATCAATTAATAATTCTATCTTGATCATATTTCTAAAATATTCGTTAATAAAGTGTTAATATTAGATGGAATACGACATTCTTTTGTATCTGATTGAATTCCAAGGTTTATATTGATGTTTTGGTGAATTCATCAGCAGGATATAGATATATAGTTATGTTTCATCACTCTTTATAATCCCAAAATATATGACCTATATGATAGAACCATTAAAACCCTGAAAAATATGTTTAGATATTATTATCTAGTAATAAATGGTTGTTAGGATCAACCCCTTTCTCTAGTTGAGTTTTCCTACAACAATAACTATCACTTGAGCATACATATGGATCCTTCTATAGACCATTATGGAATGAAGTGTGGAAATCCAATAAGAAAGAATGAATTTCAGAGAATAAATCTATTTGGAACTATGATAAATAGTGAAATGTTAGATAAGGTAATAACCATTCAGAAGCACATAAAGATATCCTAGAAATAACAGAAGCATTATGATGATAATCACTAAACATATTTGGATTTCAAAGATATTGGGATCATGTTTGTGTGAAATTATTTAGGGAAAAATTTTATGATATTCAATAATAAAAGAATTTTTATCCGTTGACTTATTTTCTCCTTTCATATTCTTGATTAGGTAGGTATGGAATCAAATTTCTAGGTGCTTCCAGCGAACTGCTTTCATGTTCATGATGTGTTCCATGTATATCTCTTAAGGAATTAAGAACATGATCCATCAGATGTTCCCAAATAAGTGATTGAACCAATAGATAATTATATTTATTTTGAATAATAATTAGTATAAATATAGTATTATAGATAAAAAGTGTTATATAATTAGACTACCCATCAGGTTAATGTTCTCTAATGGAATCATAAATTCAAAGAATCAATGTGGGAACCTGAAGAAGTGATCTGGAAGGGATATAATTATTTTTTTATTCATGAGTAATGAAATTTTGAGGGTAAAAATAATATTAAAGGGGTAATAATTTAATACCCTAATATTTTATCATATGTTTAATTTTAACTAAATTTAATATAATTAATAGCTTGTTTAACAAACAACCATGAGTCTAAATAATCCATTCTAAAGTATAATTTTATAACCTCGCTATTAAATTAATGTGTTTGAATAATAGTTACTAAATTATGAAATTTATAATTTTTAAACATGTATTAAATAAATTATTTTTTTTCAATTTATTTAAAATGAAAATAAAATTTATTTGAAAGTCAAATAAGCACTTTTATGAAAAACAGTTTTTATGGGTGTAATGTGTTTTTATCTTAATAAGTTAATTTAATAAATATTTATTAATTATTTTAATGGAAATATAATTTATATATTCAATAAATTTATTATCATTCATCAGTTATGTTTTCTATTCATGGGTTAATAATAAATCTAGATTCATTCTAAAAAAACATTAATTTTATTAAAAAAATTGTTTCATCTCATTTTGTGCACTTAGTTTATAATTAATATTTAATAAAATTTGAAAATTTAATTTAAAAAATAAACATCATTTTTTATATAAACATTTCAAAAAAATATTTGTGTAAATTTTTTATAATTTACTAAATATATCACATTTCCATGAATTGTGAAAATAATTATTTTTTAAAAATCATATTTTTGTTAAATGAATTTAAAAGGAAAATTTGTATATAAAATAGTTTTATATTTAAATTATTATCAATTATAATATTTTTTTATCCAATTTATTTCAATTAAAACAAATTTTTTTGATTAATTTTGATATAAAAATATTTTATACATGAGAAAACCTTTTATTTGGAAAACCGATTTTTTCACACTTGTAGCTTTAATTTTATATTAAATTGTTTCAATTATACAAATTGAATTTATTAAAATTAATTCCATATTTTTAATCATAAAAGTTAATATTAGGTAATAATTTCAAATTAATTTTTTTTCATAATTAATAGTAATAAAAGTAAAAAGCGGTTACCACGGTTAAAGGATGAAACAAGTTTACTGGGGGTTAAACTAAATCTATATGGGTTTAAATTGATGAAAAATTTCCTAAATTATATTTTATGAATTTATTTAAAACATATAACATCTAATATTTTTTACCATTCCATTTTGGATCAATCTGTTTTGAATAAGTTATAAGTATATTCTTTTTATTTTTAAAGATTTCAAGTGTGTCACTAGACCCACTTATAAAAGGCCACATCCTCTCCTGTCTTCTGCACACTTGTAGAGGAATATGTGCTATTAAAAACCAACCCAAAACTCATTATTACATTCCTCCCAATGAAGTAAGATTCATGTTTTATTCATAAAATCATCATAATAATATTTTATGTATAATCCTAAGAGGTTTTCCAATGAAGAGTTGTAGTTATTAACAACTCATTTTCCTTTTATTAATTTCTCTACCTATATCAAACTTTCTTAAACCATAATGAAATAAAAACACCAATATATTCAATATTATTATATGTTACTGTAAAAATATATCTATCGCATCTTTTATAAAATGTGAAATGAAACCGTCGTTCATGTGTATGGTGTATTTGCACATTATGAACCGATGTAATTCATTTTATATAACCTCCTATCATGGTTGGATATAATGATTGATTTAATGGATATATGTTGGATTTATCCACATATAATATCTGTATATAATGATGTATTTATGTCTCATGTGTACAATGAATGTAATTATCATGGTGTAATTATAATGTCACACATACTTTCTTACCATCCAAACTATTGGAAAATTATAATGTTGCTCATCAAAATGTGTGGACTACCACATCCATGATGTGATGTGATTCATATTAAATTTTCCTCAAATTAATTATAATAAGTATAGATTTGATGAATATACTTGATTTATATGATATAATAATAATTTTATAAAGGTGAGTTATTATTTACAAATCTTTCATTCCATTTTTCAATAAATGAAAATTGCATTCATGCACACATATAGACTACCATTTTCATGAGCATTTTAAGTCATTTTTCTATATCCAAAACTTATGGATGTATATATATATATGTAATGAATATATTATATTTATATCATTATTAAAATAATTAAGATTATGAAACCATGATCAAAGTGAAAGTACCAAAACTCCCGAACCAAAAAATATATGAAAAATGAAGCAGTTATCACATAAAACATTGATTTTAATATATAATTGTTAATAAAATAAATTAATAAATGTTTATAAGTAATTATATATGTTATTATATATATTTTTATAGTTTTTAAATATATTTACAATAAATATATATTTACTAAAAATTATATTTGAACGCGTATGAAAGAATTCAGACCTAAGATAATGGTTTTAGGTCCAAATCTCATTTTGTTCATGGTGAGTATTTTGAGGATGTAGTTTTAGGATCAAAATAAAAATAATATAATGAATTTTTTTTCTATATAGGTTATTTATATAAAATAAATTCTATCCTTCCATTTTCCTCTCCTTAAGTTATCAAGACACAGAACGAATTTTTTAAATGAAAATTAACTTTATTTCATTCATTCGATTGTAAATCATTTCACATATATGAGTTTTTTTTCTAAAAAAAATTTAATAATATTTTTATAATCTACAATTTTTTTAAATTCATTTTACCCATGTTTTACTTTTTTTAATTTTTTTTTAAAATAATCTTTGTTTAGTTTTCTCAATGAGGTACTTTTGAATTTTTACCAAAAATGTGAATGGAATATTTTTTAGGGTACACAACACAGATGGATTTTAGTACTACAATTAATGGTAAATGATTTGAATCTTCCCTTACAAGTTTATTTTTAAAAGATTTTTTTCTTTTATATTTTGGAAATTTTTAAATAAGTGATTTCAAAGTAAAAAATTGAATTTTACTCAATAAATGTTCAAAGTGGTATTTTAAATTAATTTTTTTTTTCTAAGATGGAATAACTTAAATTTTAGTAATATATACTGGGGATAAGATCCAATGATATACTCATTATTCTTTTTCTGTATGGTATTTGATTAGTATAATAAGATTTTTAGGAAACTCATTTTCCTTCCATGGGGTTTGTTATCATGATATGATGAATTTTTTATGATATTACAAAACAAATGTGTATGATTTTCATTATTTGATGGGTTGTACTGAAATTATATATCCCTCTAATTAATTGGGTAAACATGGATATCCCACGAAATAAATAGGACTATAATGGGGAGTGAACCCTATTTAGTAAAGAACTCTATCCACTATGATAGTCTTAGGAGTGAACCTTGACTACTTGAATGGTTTTGGGAGTGAACTAAATCCAATTTGATAGTCTTAGAATTATTCTTTGACTAATAAATAATTTGTTTCCTATAATTTTGTGTATTCTACAAACATTTTTCTTATTGCAGTGTTATGATCTCATGGATAATGTTTTTATCCCATTATGATTCATGTGTTATGAGCTTCCAAACTTTTTTTGATGATTCAAGATTATTAAATGTGATATAAAGTGTTTGATCTTTTAATTTTATACTCTTTTCCATATATTCATATTCTCATACTACTTTTATGTGATCATTGATGTATCACTTGTTTACCTCTATGTTTTCCTCAGAGATAACCCTTTCTTATGTTTCCTTTCCCTAGGTTATGATTAATGGTATTATACATGATGTGTATAAGATGGTATCTAATTATAAATAACATATTATTAGATAATTTAGTTCACTTATGGACCCATTGTTTTATATCCAATTTTCATAATGTTCTAGTGCTATATGATTATGGCATGGACCATTATTTATTGTAAATAATATTCATCTAATAATATGTAATATCTACGTATGAAATGTATGGGTCACTATAATGATGGTATTATATGGTGGGTTTTTTTCCTCATGATGATATATGATGGAATAAAAGGTGGGAATTATTCCCCCTATTAATAAACATTATATGATAATATATTGGTTGTGCACTATTTCCCTTAGATATTGGTGTATCGTTTCCAAAAACATTAGGCACCATTCGAAGTATGTAGTGTTGATATTGGGTGTCACATTAGATTTTAGGGATCAATAATGATTTATTTTATTTTATAGTATTTATATTTCATTTATTGTTATGATAATTTCATATTGAGAATATAGTTCATATACTATTCCCATTTGTGAAATCATTAGTTTTGGCCTATTATGTTTCAGTTATTCCCTACTTGGGAGACCCTAGAAATTGGTACCCAAGAAGACATCATGATCACATTTGAAGGTAGGTTAGATGCCCAAAGTTGTATAGTTGAGTTAAATAGCTTGGATGGAGTCAATAGAAGGTATTGAGTATGGTACTCATGATTCTGTGATGATTATGTTAATTATATTTAGTTTGGTATATGTTTTTCACCTGACATGGGTTCCCTTTTGATCATTCATTTGTATACCATATTTTCTATTATTTATTCTTAATGGATTTGGTTGTAATTTTTATTTTATACATTGTGATGGATGGATGTATGCTATTTTTTCTATTTTTCTCAACTATGATATACGAGTCTCTTATTCTCACATTAACACCTTATCACCTTACAACTAGTCACCAACATCTGGTGTATTAGGAAACATGTCTAATTCCATGTAATAAATCGGGCTGGTTTATATAATGTGAGTTGGTTTGGGACATTATAAATTGCTGTAAAATAATTATAATATTTCTATAACTATTTAGGATATGGTTTATAGTATATTTGATAGGTATTAACAAGATATAGATGATATATTGTGTGCCTAGAAAATAGTTACCTGAGTTGAAGTCTAATTTACTTGGGATATGAGATTGATGTTAATTCTTTTTCAGGTGAAACTTGGGTTGATTCTTTCTAAGAATTAATTTTTTAGATTTTTAGATTTATTTTATTTCTCGTGTCCCATAGTTGTATGATATGTTACTTCAAGATTCATACCAGAAATTTAGGTTTACATGACATGTGTATTCTTGTGTGTGACTATGACACCAATTTTAAGATGAAAAGTGGTTTCAGTTATTTAAATCATCAATAATATATTATTTTGTTTTTTATTAAAAAAATTAGTGGAATTTTACTTAATTGAAACACTTGGATATGTCAGTATATAAAGAAAGAAATATAAAATAATAATATATGTTTCAATTATTTTAATTGTCTATAATAACAAATTTGTTATATTCCCAAAAAACTTATTTGTCGAATTCTAGATAACCTTACTAGATAAATATGTTTACTTGATACAAACTTCCTTATGGATATGTTCTTTATATTAATGTCTATGTGACCTTAATCCTCAAGGTGGTACTCTAGTATGTAGATTTATGTTGAGGATTTTTACCCTATATTGGGTAGTGTCTTGAGTGTACGATGCTTGAAATATATATATATATATGAGAAATCTAGAGTCTGTGTATTGGAATGTTGGTTTCCTTATGTTGTATGATATGGTATCATGGATAAGTATTCATGAGTTATGACTTATGTGTAGTGGTGGTAGCTAAGACTCCTTAGTTTCATCATCTAAATAGACTTAGGTGATGGATGTTAATGTAATGAGTGGATGATCACGCATGGATGGTGATCGCATTTGAGACGATGGTGGGAAGCAATTACATGCCTTGTTTCAATGATGTAAATTTTTTATTAAACTTATCTTCATTTGTTTTCCATGATATGTTAGGTAGGAATACTATAGAAGGAGGTGAATTTTAGTTTGAAAATAGAACAACATTTTTTCCACATCATGTTAAAATTGTATATAGGTATGGTCTTCCAATCACCCCATAGTAAGTCATAATAGAAATTTATATTCATAGTGGTTTTAAAACCATATAAAATTTATAAAATTCCAAATAAATATAATGAAAAAAATATAATGAAAAAAATATAAACAAATAATTACATGTAAATAAAGTGGAAATAAAACCTAACACTTAGTATTGGTTAAAAACAAATAACCCTTAAATGATATTATAAATCTAACTCACATGAACATTAATCATCAAGGAAGTATGTTAAACATAATTTAGTTATTATTAGATTTAAAATTTTAAACAGATTTGTCTTTATATCCCATTGAATCCCTAAATTATAAACTTATTATAAGGTTTATCCACATTATAACCCTAGACACAATGTCTTCCTCCTTGGAATATCTCAATCAACCCAATCAGCAACAACCTACTTTTGGAGCTCAAAATCTGATAATCACTAAGATAATAAACAACAATCTATCTTCATAAGGGATTAAATAGATCTATAAAGATATAAAATAAATTATTATAATAGTGATTCTAATATACTTACAATGAATACTTCATAAACACACTCTTAGAAAAAAATTACATAGAATGAATGATTAATTTGATAAAAAAATATGTGAAACAAGAAATTTATCAACACAATGAACTGAAGCACATTTCATTGAATCTTATCTTTTAAAATATTTTCATTATTTATTTCCCTGAGATACTATTCTATTTATAGGAAATACTACAATGATTTGATTCCTAATTCATTTATATCAGTTGTAATTGCATCTGAAGTTTCTTCATCAATTTTTTATGAACTCAGTGTACATTAAAATCATCCAATGAAGTTAGTTATTCATTGATAAAATGTTAAAAAATATGGTGATTGAAATCTATAATGGAAACATATATCACCATATTTTCATGCAGTTTTATAAAAACTAAAAATAAGATGAAAATCGATATATTGGAAATTCATTATGCACACTAAAAGTAACTCATGTGAAAAATTCAAGTTAAAATGGATTCAATCATGAGTGTAATTTTTTTTTTCAAAACTATAGATAATGTGAGTTTATTACTAAATATCTATTTCATGTGTGGTTATAAAGGAGGGGTTATATGAGGTACTTTTTGGTGTGATTAGCCTGTAGGAATAAGTTCATTGAGATATGAATGGTGGGTGAGATTAGATCTATATAGTTTTAAGATGAAATAAAAATTGATATAACAATCCAAATGTGATTATTAATGGTATAGTAGAATACAAAATCTATGATGGGTGTGGTACTAGGTTGATTTTGAGTTTCTATTAGGTCTAATTGGGGACCATTTTTGGATGGAATTTGAGAACTGCATGAAGATGGAAAAGGACATGGATTATGAGTTGAATCAATAGGGACTCAATATATAGTGGTGGATTATCAAAAAAGTTATAATGATGTTTAACAAGGCACTATAATATCATTGGAAAAAATATCATAGTTACATATTTGGATGTATATGTGGGATATGATTAGGTCTTGTGAGAGTTATCCTATGAATGGAGGTATAAATTGCATAAGTTTTTCTCATAAGATGATGAGGACCTTTGTATAAGTTTAGAATTGATATCTTTAATGCGATTCAAATTGAAATAGAGACCCAAGGTTTTTTTGAGTATTAAGGTGCCCCCCTATGATGAGAGGATACAATAGAGATAGATCAAACCAAAATGGTACATTCAATATGATCATGGTCCTTGTTAGAATTTGGTAGGGACGCGATGAATGTGGATCAGGAGGAGTGACACATGTGTAACACTACAAATTTTTGGGAATTATTCTCAAGGTGTGATGTAAGTAAATTGATATATTTGGACTCACATAATAGATGAGTTAATAACATGGATTTTTTTGAATAGTTTTTGGAAAATTTTAATAATTATGTGTTAACATAACTAGCTCAGGGGAGGTATGATGCAGCTCTGATTCATGTGATTCGGTTATTTGAGGTAAATAGAAAATACATATATATGGGTATGAGTGGATGAGAATCAAGTTTAGTTGGTGTATTCAGTTACTCAAATCCACTAAATAATGGAGGAACATCAACTGAAATGATTGAGGGTGAATTTTAGGGAATATTCTTTTTGGGTGACTGGGTTTATAAAATGTCGATGCTTGTAGATAGAACACTAACATGAATAATGAGGTGTGACCTCATGTTTTTAATAGATTATCAAAAGGTAGATTGTGAGTTCTAATGGGAATGATCAAGTGGTTCTTTGGTGTAATGTTGAGTGAGTGATGTTTTATTATAAATTGATGACATCAATTGATGGTATATACCATTTTTTGTTTAGAAATTGATAAATTCTGCTAGATGTGGGGAACTATTTTAGATTTGGAGGTATTGAATAGTGTTGTGATGCATAAGAATAATGGTTTCAGTAATTTTCATTGTAGTGGTGTACCAACATAAGTACTTCAATAAAATTGATCATGGAATTTTAGAGAGAGCCAAGATGTGTTGTTCAAAAGTGAATGCTGTTATGAGGAGTTTAGAAAGAGCTTTTTGGGGTTTTGAAAAGCTTAGTTGGTTCTTGGTATAGATTTATAATAACTAGAACCAATGGGGGAGATAGAATTTTGTCCATTAATTTGGGAATATTGACAAGAATGGTTCAACTCAGATACCTGAAGAGACTTCTTGAGAACTGGAATCATTATGGCGGGGTGGTTATAAAGGACCTTATCGAACAAATTGGTGAAAATATGGGAAATTTGTACTTTTTTTGTTCTAGGGTGGTGCATGTTCCTAGAATTACGTTTCAATAAATGGATATAAAAGTTTTAAAATAACTAATATAAGTATATAGATATTTTTATAGGATATTATTTGTTTAGATTGTCACAACCTAGCATCCATAAGCAATGAACCCGATCATATGACTGCATGGGTCTCCTATATTACCTGGGTTTCCTTCACATCACAATTAATGATATTTCCCACCAGGGTCACTTATCACACTAATGAATTCCCCCACAGACCATCACATGTTTATTCAGTATGATTTTTCCTCACCCACATAAACCTTGGGAAACATCTTTGGAGGTTATCCATATTGACATTACTTCCAAAAAAGCTGTCATAAATATGGATTTTTAATCAGGTAGGTTCCAAAAAATAGGGGTGTACCATGCTAATTTTTTTAGTAATTATTAGTATTTTAAATATTACATTTCCCATGTTTTTTACACACTACACTCCTTTAAATCACAAAACCATCATTGTGGGATCCACAAATCAAACTAAGTTAGTTCCTTTTCACTTTTTTCTTGGTATTAGATATGATATAATTTTTCTTCACCTAAACACCATATAATATAAACCTATTCCTCTGATCCCATGGGTATCCAACAAAATCATGGTTAACTTCCCTTTACACTATAGGCTTTGGCCCACTGGGGTAACTTATTAGACTAAATATTGTCCACATAGAGCAACACATTTTATTTTAGTGTTCTTTTTCCTCATTCACACACAACATGAGAAACTTTATTAGAGGTTGACATTCCTAATGCTAATCCAGGACACAAATACTTATTTGTGAAATTATAATAAATTATGATACCATAAATAAAGGTATACCTTGTTGACATGCATTTTTACGAATTATCCTTTTAAGTCTCACTTTTTCCAGGGGTGTTGCAGTTGGTTCTAAGGTGAGCAATAGCGTTGGTTTGTTGTGTCCTTGTTTGATTTATGGGATGAAAATAATAAATTGGACAAAAATAGAGGAGGTTTGTGCTATGATGGTGTTTTGGATCCATGGATCACATCATGGAAATAATTATATCATATCATTAAGTATAGATGAGGGTAGATCGCACCATGGCATTGAGGCAACACGATGTGATGACTCTTGTGAGGGAGGAGTCATGGTGTCGTGGAGGGGTAAAACAACATTACTCCTATATATTAAAATTTTAGTTTTGTGTTTATCCTTATGTATCTAACTGAATCCCAAAAATGAGATTCATGATTATGGATTTAACCTTAAACGTGGTTATTTTATGGAGGATATTTCCACACTATGATGATTCTTTAATGAAAGGGATGAGGTGGGGAACCATGGAATGGAAAAGGGTTCCACAACATGATGGACTAATGATAGAGAGTTTCATAAGGGGGCCACTATGTGAGGTTCCTGTAAGGGGGGCTATCATTATACAGCAACCATAGACACACAATAATGGTGTCTTACAATTATGCCCCTATTCCTATGTATGATATGTTTTTTGGTGACACAAAAGGACGACACAGTTATATGAAATGGGAGTTAAGGCATCACAACCTAATAATGAGGGCCATGTTTTGTCTTACCCCAAGGATATTCATTATAAGGGTAGAATGTTACTTCTTGAGGGTTTAAAGATTCAATCCCTCTATGGGGTTCCTTTCCTTTTATACACACTAGATGGGGGACTAGACACACTCTCCTTTCATTCTTCTCCTTTGACCACCTTCTTTTATGGTGATTGGAGTGGGTTTTTTTTCAGGATTTAAAGATAGTATTTTATCCAATCATGATTTTTTCTTCCTCCTATTGAGTTACCACTGATGTTTTGTGGTTGTATTATATTTTTTTCTATCCCACTAATGTATAGTGGAATCAAATGTATATGATGGGATATTAATTTTTCTTGTCTAAAGAATAACCATAGAGGATGAGAAAGCTAGATTTCATGAAAATATTTAATATATATAATTTTTTGATATATATTTGTATTTATATCTATTTATAAGAAATGTATGAGTTATTTCTGATGTATTATTAATGATTTTATATGGTGAAGGTCTGGGTGTGTGCCTAGGGTGGTGCACAACCCTTTTCTTGTGGATTTTTTGAGGTGATGTCTCTAGGAAATTGATTATTTGATAATTTCCAATGAATTAATTGGGGTATTAAAATAATTTTAAAATTAAAAATTATTTATAATTGACTTATAATTAATTTGGATGTTTTTTATCGATTTAAGGCCTCATGTTGATTGGCATTTATAGGGCGATCTTGGACAAGATTCAACAATGGTGGTTGAGATTTTATTTGAGGGGAAAAATGTCGAATGAGGTAGGTGGTCCTAAAACATCACCATATGTTTTATGAATTTTTATTATATAGAACTAAACATGATGTCTTTCCACTTTTAAGAAATCAAAATTAATTTATAAATAATTTTTTTCATTTAAATCCCCATGAGTAGAAGGAAGTGTCTTCAACCATGATGTACCATTGAAAATTAAACATGATACCCCAATCACTAATAGATATGGGATTGTATATAAGCATGAATTATGTGATAAAAATAAAATAGAGGGTCATAAAATCAATGTATGACCTCATATGAACTTGATATAGATTCCATTAGTTCCACGTATGTAGGTGACTGTGAAGGTTTGTGAATTGTTAGCTTAAGGCTATGCCGTGGAGAGGATTCATGAATAGGTTGGGTGTGAGATTACTTAACAAGATTATTTTAGAAGTTATATGGGTGATATGACATCAATTATTATGATAATTGATTTATATTTCTCACACCATTAATTATACCATGATTTGACAGTGGGTAGGTTAAGGGATGAGATTCCCAATAAACAATGGGCTCTAGACCTTAGGTTAGGAATGTGATAACGGAACCCATGTGGGGTGTTTAGATATTGATGGGGCTTAATGAACTATATAAGGTGTCCCATTGTTTTTCTTCTGTATATAACATTAGAGGATGATTATTAATAGGATTATATCATTATAATAATTTGATAACACTTCTAGGTTATCTGCTTTAGAGGCTAACCTAGGAGATGTGTGATATGTTTAGGCAAGTATCTGATCCATGTGAGGATGATATATGATGGAATAAAATGTTGTGATTTTATCCACCAGATATTTTATGATAAATAGGGATTTTGGAGGGATTATTCCCCCTAGTGTGCTATATATGAGGTTCTAGGGAGAGGTTATACCCCCGATAACACATTATATTAGATTCCATGATGGGGATTAATTCCTTGCATGATATAATGATTGAGATATTTCTTGTGTTGGAATAATTACAATAACAATAATGTTAATATATGTTTCTACGGATGATCTTCATTCCCCTTTATGATATTTTTAATTCCAATGATGGGTTTCATTCTTTGTAATTTGATCTATATGTATTATAAGGAGGGTGTTTTCCCCCGCCCCCTCAATTATAATATATTGGTGGTATGTTAGGGTGGGTGAAAATTTTCATAATGGTATATGATTGTATAAAGGGTAAGATATATTCCCCCTAATGATACATAACTGTATTATATGATGGGATTTATTCCCCATGATTATGATATTTTGATGGTATTGTAGGTTGACAAATATTCTGTATGATGATATATGATGGTATTTTGGGTGGATGTTATTCCCCCTAATGATATACAATGGTATTATGAGGTGAAAAGTAATACCCTTAATGATATATCATGCTATATGGGTTGGTCTATATTATCCCTGATTATATATATTATATTATGGTATACAAAATGGGGAGTTATTATTCCCAAGATGTTGGTGTATTATGCCCAGAAATAAATGAATTTGGCTAGAGAAGGTAAGGTTGATCCCAAGTGGTACCTTATACCATAGGTATTTTCAATCATTTTTATATTAATTTAATTTATTTTGTGTTTTATATTATGACACTATCACATTTTAAATACAATGTATATGATGATTATTTTAGGGACATAGTTTTTAGTGTCCAACTATGTTTTAATCAAACCATAGTTGGGAAACCCAGACACATAGGAAGCCGATCATACCTAATGAGTACAAGTGAAGTAAGAGAAGATTACGAAAGTTTTATAGTTGCGTTGTATAGATTTTATGGAGGTAGGATATGGGAATTGGGTTGTATATGATCTGACCATAATAGATCTTGTTGATGTATTCTTGAATTGTGTTTCATTTAGAAATATCATTTAATATAACATGAAGATTATTATTTATAGCTTATGAAGTTGGTCATAATTTTTATTTATAATCTCAAGTATTGTTATAAATCAAAGTATACTATTTTATTTTTTTTCTACTATAATTTTTGGGTATAATCTCCCCACAATAACACCATAGACCCTCAAATCATGTTGGCATCCTCTGGCATATAGGGAGGCATACCCATGGTTATATTATGAATTCATATGGTTACTATAGATTTATAATGGATGAGATGTTACAACCTGCAAACATCCTACTCATTAGCACTTGAATAATAGGTTGTACAATAGAGGAGTAATTTATACCTACACTATAGAAGGTGGGAATACTCTCTTCACAATAGACATTGGTACAACTTCTTGAACACTAAATGGAAACACACCAGGATCATCTCCCTAAATAGAATCCCCATTGATTATATTTTCATAGACAAGATTCTCAATAACTCAAATGGGAATTTCATGACCCACCATTAGGAACATAGTTTGATGGTTTTGTGCTAACATCCTATTATTTATCAAGAATGGCCACAGTTATTGAACTAATATAGGGTGTTGACTCAAAAAGGACATATAAAAACATAACCAATTACCATATGATTCATGTACAATTTATTTATCCCACAAAATTTATGTCTTACTATACTAGGTCTATAAACATGTTATCCATGTTTGGTTGTTTAGATACGTCAGCTATCAGCAAAAAATAGGGCCCCATTGGACTGAGAGCCAAAATCAAGACCACATGACACCATTTCTATAAATTCCCAAACCAATCCTCACTAGAAACAAAATTATAAACTACAACCCTTATTAAAACCTCAATTTTATATAAATATGTATTGACCTGACCCACTTGGACCCCTCCTGGGAAAGGGTCAGCTATGTGTTCCACCCCAAACCGAACACCAATGGGCCAAAGACTGTTGACTAGTAGTGAGATTTAATATCACACAAAATGGGAAGCCATAGCCTAATGGATCTATAAGAATAAAATATCTACCCCCAATACATCATAACGTAGGACAAAATAAAAGATTTTAACTTCCATATATAATGAATATATCAACATCAGAGATCTAAAACTAAAATTACTAGTTCAAACCATAATAATGAAGGGAAATATACATGACTAACAACCTAAAATGAAAAACCAACATGAATAGTTAAGATAAAGAGGTTTCAACAATGATCTAGATCCAATAATGAATGATACTTGCTTATATCACCTCCTTACACCACTATTCTCCATTATCACCATTTCCAAAAAAAGTCACTATGATATTTTCCATTATTTTTATTAAACACATCACATGAGGTTAAAGAGACCCGTGCATGGTTGATTATATGCTTACCATGTAAGATACTCGAAAAACTAAAAATTAATAAAATATAAGTACCAGTCATATCAACTCGTAAAGGTGGGAAGGAAAGGATAACCCATGAGAAAAAAAATTCGATATGATTTAAAGGAGAGATCATAGAAAATATGATAAATCACCTCTATTTAAATCCCAAATATATGAGAGAAAAAAGGAGTCATATGTATATAATCTACCCAAATAAAGAAATCCACATAACCTCTCACTTATCACTATACCTGAGCCCATAATTGGACCAACAGTGGTAAGGAGACTAATCCATATGTATTTCCTTGTGTATCACCTTTGATCTCAAAGTGAACTCTACTAATATTTCATATATAGATAAATAATTTGGATAGACTAATCAGGTTCCCAAATCCATTTGAAGATAATGAAGATATAAAGATCCTATAATGTAATAAAAAGTACAAAAAATGAATTATGGGGTTAAAATATTGTATACCAAAATTGGTAGTCTAGACATGAAATTTCACTTCCATGGCATGTATTTGTATCCCTATATGGAATGTGTTAGATAATAAATAGTGTGTGAGACTAGAAGGGTTCTTAGTTAGTACCATCACTGCTCCTAACATGCATGGGTTGATATACACAGTGTGTCCTAGAGGGTAAATTATTTTATGGAACAAAAATTCCTTTGGGAGTGTACTCTATATACCACCCATGTTAGTAAACTAAAGATAAAATGATGTGCATAAAGTGTTCACAAATGTTTTGATCCTAAAATCCTTTTAAACCCTAGTCGTCATTACCTAGATGATATATAGTGTGTGGATTTGGAAAACACACCATGTGTCTTTATCTTCAAGCGAAAATTCCCCATATCATATGAAATATATCCTCGTTAACTATTCTTTCCACTAATAAATCCACAAAGTCCACAAAAATCTTTTTCCAATGATATCACGCATTTTATGGGTGAATGTTAGTCATAAAAATCTATAAATGAGGTTTGAAAAGGATTCATTTCATCCATTTAACCCCTATTCAATCTCATCCCTCATGATATTATATTATCCGACCTCCAATGATCTACCATTTTCCATCCTTGAAACCTCACACCCATGAAACTATTTCTATGCTCAAAACCCATGATGGTAAGACCAAAATTTTCTCCCTCATCGATTTCAGGCCATGAATCATCAAACCTATGTCCATGATGAAAAATTATAAATAAGCTGTCCATTTATGGGGATGAAATATATAGGAATTAAGGAATAGTTACCAAACACAATAATCCCATCATCATTAATTATATATGAGATTATTATACTGAATATTATTAGATAATTGAGAAAATTAAATAATTTACAATCTAGAGATAAAAGTTGAATAAATCACATGGATAATATTTTTGGATCAAATTTTAAAAATTAATACCCCATATATAAAATGAAAACAATGGTGTAATAAAAAAAATTATAAATCCCTACATAAATATTAGATCATTTTCTGGAAAAAATTGTGTTCATGTTTGGTGTCATAGGTGATTACTAATGAAGAGTTTCATTCATCGATTCCATAGATCTTTTGATCTCTATCAATAATATTTTTTAGAGTTATAGGTTTTATGTAGGTTTTAATTAGGTTGAAGGGATAGAGGATCTTTAATAATGGGATTTAAGTCAATAAACTAATTAATCAATTAATCAATTAATCAATTAATCTATTATATTTACTAAATTTATTAATTTTTCCACACATGATGACTAAACCATGAAAGGCGTGATGAAAATTAAGGATATAAAAACACTTGGGTAACACCCTCATTCCAATCACAACCACGATCTTGGAATTACCATTTTACACACTAATTAAAGGATTATTCTATATTCCCTTGAATACATGAGAGGGAAATAAAAATAATATATTATTTTTAATATATTATTTTTGAATCCCATAGACATTAAAATCAATAAAATGACTTAGTGAACAACCTAAAATTTTATTTAAATTTTATAAAGGTATAACATAAATAAAGATTCTCATACTCTGATTCTATCCTAACACATGAGAGATTTTGGTTTGGTCACCTTTTTCATCATGAAATATTGTTTGATATCTAGAAATTATAATAGTTTATATCAATGGCCTGGTAGTTTTACGTGTTTCTATCCTAAAAATCCTTACATCACCATTTTTTTATCTTTTACATCCTTGATTTGATCTTATACAAGACAAATTGTGTTGTGTGACCTAGTTTCATGGAACAATGTAATATTAATCTCTAGATTTATTTATTTATCAGTAGATACTCGTAGGGAACAATATTATCGATCATGGAGTGGGATTCCATTAAGACGTAATTTTTACTCTTATATATCATCCTTCATGATACGATGAACACTATTTATGGTGCGATGTTCCCTTTTTCCACTAGACTCTTCCATTATCTTCTAAATACCTCCATGCATGCTCAAACATCTTCCGCTAAAAAATTACACTATAATGGATATTTATCACTTAAATTTGCATCCATCCAATTAATATTTTTCATCTCACCCCATGTCTTAATATCATATTCAATGATAGAACTAATAAATCTCTATACTTTATATATAAAACTTCCAAGGTGTCTCTTTATGTACGCTTCCATTTATCCACTAAAAGGTATTGAATAATTTAACTCTATATTTTTTATGTTCATCATAAAAATTCCATAACCATTATTTCCATGTTTATCGACATCATACATCTTTCACAAATTTTGGTTCACCTATATGGTTACCAAATACATCTTAATTCATGTATCATTTTCTTCTATGTCTTCTCATATTAACCTACATTCATGATCAAAAAATCAATTTTTTTAAAATACTTTATATAATTTTTTAGTTGAAACATTTAAACAATTTATATTTTGTTAAAAATATTACCAAAATCCCTTTTTGCATCATTTAGCTCCAAATTATCAATTCAATGTACCAATTTTTACTATAGTCGTATCAATACCCCTTGGACAATAAAATACAAAGGGGGTTTTTTTCCAAATTTTTATCTTCAGTAACTCACTTTAATACTAAACTCCATTACAACAACTTTATCAACTCTACATCTCCATTATTAAATAAATACCTTCAACAATATTTATGGTAAGTAATGTTTATACTTATATTTGAACTAAAACACTTATTTGGAATTCTTAAAATTAAAAATTTAGAGAAATTCAGCTCCCCATTGGATATATACTCCAATGATCTATCCATTTCATAAAAAATCAACACTTTATAGATTTATAGATTTATTACTCTCCCTTTGGAATAAAATTTATCAATGACCCTTATGATTCATATTGTATAAATTCAATACTCTAGGAATTTTTAAACACTTATAGGTTATCTTTAGCACCTTTGGAATATTTATATTACAGCTATCCACATCAATTATTTAGTATCTTGGGGCTTAGTAAACCACTTTTAATGTCGATTGTTAGTTTTTACTTATATAATTTTCCATTAATTATAGTATATTTAGTACTTGTGTTGAAGAATCCAACACTATAAAAAATTTTATTACTCTTAAAAAATTATAGTCTGTATATAATTGTTGAAAGCCACTTATATCTTTAATTTATATCAGTTATTGTAAAACATTTAAATAATTTCTTTTAAGCTTCTATGTCTTTCACGTGTAGCTTTTTTATCTCAAAATATTTCATTATGTAAATTTAGAACAAGGAAAATAGTCATCAAAAAATAATTTTAACCCATTGAGTAAAACAATAGATTATGAAACAAGAGTATAAGTTAATTACATTGGTGTTTTTCTTTACCAGTCACATACTTTCATAAACATATACTACCTTAATAATTGGATTTCATCAATAATAAAATTCTTATGATATTATTAACCCTTACAAAAGAACATCAATGAATAATATATGAGGCATAAATTCTATCAGTCATTCCATATCACCTTTCCTAATAAACTCGCGACACCAAAAGTAATCCATGACCTTCATTTATCACATGGTACATCACTTTTAGATGTGTCTAATCATCCTTTATGTGTAAAACATCATATCCCATATTAATGTCATTAGATATGGTATAAGTTATAACCATAAATACCTCCTATTTATATAAACCATAGATTAAAATTTATCACTAATTTTATGTATCATAAAATGTCATATGTTGATCCCACTTTTTTAGGACAAAATTAGATGGAATATGAATTTCCCAAAAAATAGTTATTTCTTCTTTAATTTTTCTTATCATTATTAATGGTCAAATATCACTTAGATCAATACATAATACAACTTATTTATCACCGTATTTGTATTTATATAATTTTAAAACTAATATAAGTATTTAACACTATAATTTCCCGGGTTTTTTCAGGTTGTGAAAATGAATGAAAATTTGAATTTTTGGCTTCAAATGCTCGTAATGAGAAAAATGGTCATTTTAATCTACTATATTGTCCCAAAAATATTTTTTAGGGACACCATTCATCTTGTAATAAGGTTTTTACCCTAGTATATGATTCTTTTGGAAACTAAGGCCATTTTAATTTTGATGGAATATTTAATATTTAATTAATTAAATATTAATTTATTCCCCCACATTTGAATGGTGATATATTTTGAGATGAGTGTCTGATTGAGATTCTAAATTCTAAATTGAAAATGTAATGGGTAGGTTTTATAGGTGGAGCATAAACTCATGTCGGGAACTAGTATTACTCTTGGGCCCTTTCTTCATTTTCTTTTCTTTTTTTCGTTTCTCTTCCTTTTCTTTTTGTTTTCCTTTTTTACATTCTAATTCTTCCATAGGATTTTATTTAAATAACTAATGGTTTTCCCTTCATCATGGAAAATAATGGATATGAATATAGAGATGGAGGGAGGGATGGTTGGATCTTCCCTCATAGAGCTTGGCAGGAGTCGGATCACCAGGTGACAGCTGTAGTGCACAGATACAAGAAAAGTATTACTAGATTCTAGCATGAGGTAGGAAGGGTCTTTATTTTCAATCTATGGTCCAAATATATTTTTTTTATCTAATTTTTAAATCCCTGTTATGATTTTTTAGGACTCCTTGGAGAATATCTATGAATAATTTGGGAAAATCGGGGTTTAAAGAGGATTGTAAGAGTTTCATGATTGGGAAACCCAATCAAATGATATGTGGTTTCAGGAACACTCACCATCTGTTATTCATATTTAGGGATTCTATTTTTTGGTGCTACACTATGTGTACTCAAAGTACACACCATATTGTGGTACATGTTCTAGTGTTCGAGTACTTAAGAAGTCACCCCAAGTAAGGTGGACAATGTAGTGTACTAGTGTCCGACAAGAACACATTTGTGACCTAGATATTTATTAGTACATGGCCAGACCCTAGATGTGACCATTTCATGTAGAATCACATGTATACGGTGTTGATTTCGAGTATATACTCTATACTTAGGTTAAAAATCTTATACTACACCTCTATTAATCATTTGAGTGTTTTGGGATATTTTTCACCCCCATACATAGAATTGGACATCAGAAAAGTCTATAATAGTAATTTTCTATATAGACCAGATATTAGAATCCATTGGGGGATTTGAAGATGTTTACTGGATGTTCACGGTGAGTATGTTATTATACAGGGGTTCTTCCTATAATAAAATAAACTATAGGTCTCTTAATTGAGACATGTGATGATACATAAAGGAGGGGCCGGAATATGGTTGGGGAAAATGGTATGGGATTTCCAATGTATTTTATTAAATTTTTATTGGTATAAAAACCGGTCATCAGGACTTGGTTATAGCTCAAGGTGGTGGATAGGTTGGGTGCTTGTGCTAACCTAGAGTGACTTGGAAAGTGGACTGGATTGAGGTTATATCCCTTGTAATAATTTCCCTTTTAGGAATATGAGGCCATGATATGTTATAGGAAAGGTTTTGGGATGTGTTACCATAGACATATTAGTGTTTTTTTGATAGACTCTTTTGTTATTGAGGATCCTAAGAGAGATTTATTCACTTATGTTATTTACCATAGGATCCTATGAGGCATGCCTCCACATTCATACTAATTATAAGGATCCTGATGAGGATTACTCCATGTATGTGTCGACCTAGTGGACCCATGTGGGAGAACATTGACTGAATATATGAGTGGGCGTATGTGGTCATCATCAGATATGGTAGAAGGGGTCACCTTTGAACATGGGCCAGTGGGTTGATGTTGTTTAGTCTTTGATGAGCTGGGTCTCACTATGAGAAGTATGAAGATGGATTGTTTATGGTTTAGGAATATGGACACCTATTTAGATTATTTAATTATTGATTCACTACATTATATACACCATATGGGAATTATAATAAATAAATGGAATCTTCACATGGTGATTTTGTAATGAATTTTAATGGAATCCACCCATTAGGGATGGTTAAAATGATTATAGGGACTTCTACCTAATGGGAAAGCCTCCCACAAGGGTGGGATAAAAAAATTATAAGGCATATACCATGGTAGGAAAAATCCCATATGAGAGGTATGTGATATTGTTTGGGATGTCATGATTTGGATCCAAATATGGATGGATCTTTCTTAGAGTTGGATCTCAGATGTGGTCAGGCTTCCATGTGTTTTGAGTTCAGTTTATTTTATTGAAAATTGGGTGTTAGTCCAATGAGGACCTTACGACAGGTTCTTGGATAGTTCTAACTTCGATGGGCCTTCTATCTATCGAGGCATGTATGGTATGGTATACCAGAGTAAACCTGGATCTCGGTTCTTAATGACTATTGTGTACTCCAATGATGGATCTCATTGATGACTTAAAATGAAAAATATCACTGAGGAGTTTTGTGATACATACGGGAATATTCCAAAATTAGAAAAATACCATAAGGGTACGTCATTGTTACTTATGTATATCATGGGGAAATTAGGTTTGTAATATTGGTTGGCACATTTTCATGATGCGCTCATAGAACTAGGTTTGTGTCGATCGGGGTTACTAACCTAATGATCTATAGTGATTTTATTTATATATTTTATTCTAGTTATTTATCATCTAGTCTAAATATATTTCGGGATCATGTACTTATGAATATTGGTTAATGGTTCACCATTGCTGGAGGCTTACTGAGATTTATTTCTCACACATTGCACTTGCACCACATTGGGGTTAAGATACCAGTTTTTTCTCATGAGTTATGATCCCTTTAAATTATTGTCCAGTTTTATTCATTATGATAAAAGTATGTACGTGATTAAGTGAGTGTTAAATACTGTTCAAGTCTTGTTCAAATCCTGGAGAATCGATTTTGTAAGGAAGAATGTGAGGAACACTGTTAACACATGGTAAGTTCTAGTCATTCCCCTCAACCATGAGGGGTATATGAGGTTAGACATGGTTAGTTTAAATGTAAAACGTATTTTCTACATCCATGAAAAATTTTGATGACTTGTTGTAGAGATTAAATGCATAGTTGGTGAATATATTTCCTATCCATGCACTTAGCTATATAAGGCTGGGTTTTTTTGGATAGAATGTGAAAACATACCACACATAGTTAGTATAACAATATGCTATCCCATGAAAGGGATACTTCCTCATGGTTAGTACTAAAACATGGTTAATACATTTTAATGGGTGAAATTATATTTTCCCCCTCCTTTCTTCTTAAAACTAAAACCAATTTTCATCTCCAAAAAAATCATAGTAGTTCACCACTCGAGCTCCTCTTCTCCCTCTTCTTGTGATTCAATACTATTCCATTGTTCGTACTCTAATTCCTGTGGAATCTATTGTGTATGTTATCCATCGATAGGTTCTTCAATCCTATTGATTATTTCCTTCATTTCTATTGTTATATTGAATGAAAAATTAATGTGATCTAATATTCCATATTTTCAAGATATTTTTCAATTTTTATATTATCTCCCATTAAAGCATGGATTGAAGAATGATAATAAAAAAGGAGTCTTCTACCCATCTAAGGTAGGTTTTATAGCCCTTTTCCCCTAACATACTTGACCTCTATGTTATGTTCCATCATGTTATTTTCCAAACATTCCGTCTGATTCCCTTAAATGATGAATTAAATTATTATTATTTTTTCACTTTAAATGGATTGTCCTTATACCCTAAATATCACCATTGGAGGATGCCTACCATGATTAAAGACACCCCTTAGTGTGTGTTACATTATGTTCTCGTGAATGATATTCAATGAAATTAAATTAAACCACGTTGTAAGGTGGGATGGAATGGATTTTAAAAAAGAAATGATTTTATGTAATAAATTGAAATTGAGTGATAGCGTTTTAGGAATTCTATGCCTATTCTATTTAATTGAACCACATTCTAAGCTGAGTTGAATTTCATATAAAAACGAAATGTTTTGAGTATATAAATTAAAGATAAATGGAATGGTTAGGTCACCTAGAGCCGTTTTAATTTTAAAAATGTAATTATACATTTTGTTATAATTATGGATTCTTGATGAATAATTATATCGTTATATATTATGGTCACATGTTATTAATAATTTTAAAGGTGATGCATTCCCTACATGATAGTTGGACTCCTGTTGTAGTTTTACTTAGATAGGTTAATGGGATACTATGAATTCATTGACCTAAATGACCACACATGGATTTGGTCACTGTCTTAGATTGGGAATTCTTCATCTTGGAACCATGGTTTCACCTATATTTCTGGGAATTAAATCAATTTAATTCCTTTGGTGGTTATCCTTGGATTTAGATTAATATTATGGAACACCTTTGTAACTAAATTTGGACCCTTTAGATTCAAGAATTAAGCCATATAGGAAATGATTCTAGGGATGAGGAATCATTTTTACTCTTTAGGTTGTGTAACCAATAGTGCATCCTTATGGAATTAATACATTTTATAAAAATTAAATACTAGGGAAATTTATAATTATATGTGACTATCACTACTCATGGATGACATGGTTTTATACCCAGGGTCCCAATCTTGTAAACATAATACTAAAACATCCAATGTTGAGATACATTCTAGATTATGACAAAGTAGTTTGTATTATATGTTTATCCCATAAGTAACCCAAATATATATGGATTTTTATAAACTAATTTACCTTGGTTATTACATGCACACTACTCATTGTATATTCATAGACTAGATAGTGCTATACATTGTGGGTGGTGGCCTACATAGTTTTACTCACATTCTATTGGGTTTGTTAATTGGTACCCGAACAAACATCATGGATGTAGGTAGGGACAAAAGGATGAACCCAGCCTTGGATTCACGATTTTTTATTCTTGGATGGATTATGGGAGTATAGGACTAAGACCATGCTCGTGATGTTATTGAAGATAGATTTTTTACTTTTTTTTATTTGTTTTTTCATGTTCTACATTTGTGTCAATCTATGTTTTCCCTTGTATCCCAAATTTTTTATAGCATCATTACATAATTATTTTCTACCTGAGATTATCTTGTCATTATAACAGGATGGTTTACTCTTCCCCTATTTTTTAAAATATTATGTTATTATTTTTTACTAATTTATGATATTATTATGATATTCCTTGATCATGAGGGGATAGTATCCCCACTATATCATCATAGAATCTCAATGCATGTTAGTATCCTCTCGCATATATGGAGGCATACTTGAGATTGTGTTTCAAACTGTGTCTAGTTACATATGAGTAAACCGGGTCTAGGATGTCATAGTGTGTATGTGGTGCTTATGTTTGATTTAAGGTTAATCATGGGTTCATCAAGGATAGGGCTGAGTATGAGGATTGCATAATCAAGTTGATCCACTCATGTGTGTATTAATATTGGGATTGTGAAACTCTACATGGGTTTAAGAGACCATTTATGTGGCATGGATCAGTGTTGGAAGAGGATCCTTGCACATTATTTGTCATATTCCTTCTTTTGATCAACTATGTGGGTGATCATTTATTGTATAATAGAATGGGTATTATGTTCTATAGACACCATTTATTTTTTATGGAAGGATTTTTGTGTGGATTCATTACATGTACATGTATATGAGTTATCATTGGTTATTTTTTTATTATTATGCACTCTAATATGGGGGTATAGTCTCCTAACAAAATCACCTTAAACCCCCACTTCTAGTTGGAAAACTATTGTTTATAAGGAGGTATGTTTGAGGTCATGTGAAAAACTAGGCTGAGTAACTAGTTTAATATACTCTAGACCGAGATGTTACAAAGTTCTATCATATCATGTTATAGTGTATTACTATTTAGAATATGGTAGTTGGAGATATAAGAAAGTTTAGAATCCAGTAATGGTTATCGGGATGGTGTGTTATAAACAGATTCACCAATAGTAAGTCCATGATTCCAAGGATGGTATTGTTGTTCAAGATTTTTAATGTTAAATTTGTATGTAATTTTCACCTGGTGTGACATAAATTATGTTTGTAATTGTAATTAATTGGATAGTATTCTATTAGACCATTGTAAAAAATCTAGTTATGGGTTTTACTCTTGGACCAGAAATAAAATAGGTGTCTCATACATCATGTGTTGGAACATAGGATTCCAATGACATGAGGGGTCAACTAGTGTGATTACTATCTTTGAAAAAAGGTTCACCTATTGATTTTGTTAACAAATTCTAGTATAGTGTTTTCTTGTATAATTACTAGGTGTAATTATATTAAATTAGAGGAAAATGTGTATATATATATATATATTTCCTTCAGATTTTAGGTCATGTAGATCTATTATGAGGTTATTTTTAGTGATGAAGAAATGGTCCCTCAGTTTATGTGATGTGAGTTTACAAAAGCTAACAACCTAGTGAGGTACATAGTTCCTTAGTGGGAAACCCCTTTTGGATTTTGGTCATCCTTGTTTGATTATTTAAAGTTTCAGTATCTTCCTATATCATGTTTTACCATATATCGTGGTATGGAATTATAATTAATCATGCTAGTGGCTATGTTTCCCCTAATACAATTCATATAGGTTGATTTTGTTGGTTACGATAAGATTACACCATCACATTGAGTTCATGATTCATGATGGAGTAGTCACATAGGTGGATGTTTAGTGAGATTTAGTTCCTATATGGGATACTAGGTTGGTAGGGGATTTATATATGATTTTAATCCCACAAGTGGGTGGTTTGGGCTTGTTATATCATGATACATTGAGACAGATGCCACGAGGACTGTCCCATGAGCTCTGAATTTCGGCGAGACCGGACTTCTGAGCTATGTGAGAGATCTAATGACATTGAAATGAGAATTTTTGTTCAGTGTGTTAGAGATTTTTTGATGATTGAGGTAACCAATGAGAGGGTTTGGATCAGGTATGCAGATCACTTTTTGGATGGAAGCGTGAGTGGGTTCCAATGATTTAAATTGAAGAAAAAGATATGTTATCAATATTATAATACCTTCAGTTCACGATGATGGACCATGAGTGATTTGGTATTAGGATTTCATTCAAAGTGTAGTATTATTTATGTTTAGGACCTATTTTTCATAAGTTCACTTTTTTTCATGGAGCATAGGTAGACGCTCTTGGATTAGGTTGACATCAGTTGTAGGGAAGTCATGTAACTGTGGCATAAGTGAGGTGGCTGATTTTCAAAATGAATTTAGAGTTTTCTTTAGCTTATTAGAAATAACCTATGTGAGGGTCATTTCCAATGGGTTAGGCATGCTATCTTTGGTTATTGGTTGACGTATCATGTGATAATAAGATATTATGAGAGGTTCTTAGGGAATCACTCTACCGTGGTGAGGAGGGTTGTGGCTCGCATGTGGTTATGTGTATACAATTTATTCCCAGTTATTTTTAGGAAATGTTTGGAACTTTAGAGTTCGTTTTGGTGTTGATTAAAGATGAGTTATGTACACATTGAGGTCTTTTTTTATTAAAAATTTGTGTGTGGTGAAAGTAAAATATTTTTATGGGGAGGAATCCACAAGAAATTTAAGAATGTGATCCTTCATTTTTAATCTTTTTTTGAGCATGAAAGTTGATGTTCCTGATGTTTTCACCTTGGAACTTAGGTGTGAGTAGTTTTTCTTGATCCATTCGTTGCATTTGGTGATGAATGGATCATGGTCCTTGGATCTCGACGTTCATTTTTTGGGTTCTGATAAGGATACTCCTATTACAGGGAGTATTAGACCATTTGCGGTTGAAAGTCCCTTGTGTTGGGAGAGTGTTGTGGGTTTTATAAGACTGGATATAAATGGTCAAGATACCTCCTTAATTTCATAAATTCTGGGATTGGTAGTAGTATTTATGGCTGAACACCATGGATTTTTGGGGATGAGAAGGATGATTATGGATAGGTTATAATGGTTCGTGTTTTCATGGTTGTGAAAACATTCCAATATATGAATTTTGGTTTTAAAATATTATGGGGGTAAAATAGATATTTTCCTATTTAATATGAGACCATAAATATTTTCAACCACTATATTCATCCAAAAATAGGTTTTTTATACTAGGAAAATGTTTTATGGGAAATATGGGCTACTCATTTTTGTATAATATTTAATATTAAATTAATTAATTATGAATATTTTTTTATGTTCAAATGGTCATATATTTTATGTGGAGCTTCATATTGAGATTGATACATGATATTTGAGACCATAATGGGATGTATTTCCTAGGAAACACTTAAAATCATGTAATGTTCCAGTCTCAGGACCATTTTTCTTTTACTTTTACGTTTTTTATCATTTTCCATTAATTTTACTCTATCATTTCTCATTATTACATGAACTTTTAATAAAAACCTCTGAAATTCTAATATTCATGTATAAGAGATGATAGGGAGAGGTAGGTGGTTAGAGGGCTGGGGGGATGTTCTCCCACATAGCTCGTGAGGAGTCGGATCACGATACAAAAATTGTAGAGGAAAAGTATGGGTAAAGCGTTGGAGGATTCTTCCCGAAGGTATTATTTTTTTATTTTTAATCCTCATTATATATACATATATATATATATATATTATTTTTAAATCACTTTAATTACTACTGAGTACCACCCAGGGGTTGATCTATGATTAATCAAAAAAAAATAGCGGTTTTAGGAGGTTTGTAGTAAATAATAAATCTAAAATGTTGATCAAACTATGTGTGGTTTCACGAACTAATACCATGTGTTCTTTATGTTTGGTAGATATTATGTTTTTGGGACTAAATGATATGTACTTGATGTACTCTCTGAGTAGTGGTAAATAGAAATTTGGCCAATTACATGGGAATACACCACATGTAAAGCAGACATGGTCATGTAGTAGTACAAGGCTAGACTCCTTATGTTCCCATTATGTGAATTAGTACATTGATAAATCCAAGGTTTCCCAAGGACATTCACTATTACCTATCTATCGTGTACATTTTTTGTTACACTCTATGTTGTCATGGTACACATCATCGACTTCACCGTTGTTACCTATTTGAGTGTTTTGAGTTATTTTTCACCCCCATAGATATAATTGGACATAGTAGGTGTCTATTAAGAGTATTCGATTATGTATAATGTTATGGTGGAACCCATGGAGTGATTTGAGGACTTTTAATAGGATTTTTATAGTGATTAAATTATTAATGAGAGGTTCTTCCGCTTGTAAATGAAACCCAGGGTCTCGTGAGAGAGACATTTTATGAGACACTGGGGAGGGAATTGTGAATAGTTGAGGAATGTGTAATGGTATTTCTAAGGAATTTGATTGGTGTTAATTAGGAACAATCCTTATTTATTGGTACTGTGTTATGACTTGATGAGGAAGATAAGTTGGGTGTTTAGTCCAACCTAAAGAGTCTTGTAAAGGGGACGGGCTTGAATTTTATTTATTGTGAAAATTTCCAACTAAGTCTAGTGAGGAAATGAGATTCTATATACTGGGTTGTGGGATATTATACCCCCAAGAGATGAGAATTGGCCTTAGATTCTATTCTATGACTAAGGATCCCAAGAGGGATTCCTCTTCTTATGTTTTGGCACAAAGAATCCTATAAAAGATTAAACTTCTTGCATACTAATTCTATGGATCCCAATAGAGAAACCTCTATGTATGTATTGACCTAGATGGCCAACGTGGGTTCCCATAGAGTGAACATCCCTAACCAAGTGGATGCGGTTATGTTTATAGATGTTATAGGGTCTCACCTTAGGACCTGGACTGATGTTTTAGTTTTTTTAGGCTCTGATGATCTACTCTTCTCTATAAGGTGTACAACCTTGGATGGGTTAGTTCATTGTCATATTATCACCTGTTTTTATGATCTATTTATTGATGTACTACATAGTATATTCTCTTAGGAAATTTTGTTAAATATAGAGAATAGGACCATGAGGTGTCTGTGACGAGTTCTCTAGGAATCCGCCCATAGGGGAGTGTTGAAAAACTTCTTAATGTGTATTCTATATGTAACAACCCATGATTTTATGGAACATTAATTTTTAAATAAATTTAATTGCTTGTGTTGCACGCAACACTAATTTCGAACGCACCATAATTTGTTAGTAGGTTACTATTATAACCTAGAAATCAAAATAGATAGAATAAATAGTATTAACCAAATTATTAAATTTATATATCTAATATTCACCCAAAGTATTTTATATACATTATATAAGAATGAATCAAATTTTATGCATTAAAGGACTATTTTTCTCATTGCAGCTTTACTGCATTTTAATGGGGAACTTGTTTTACATCTAGTTTTTTAAACTTTTATGATTCCTATTTGAAAAAATAAACATCTATTTTGAATTTTGGATATCAAAATTTACTTGTGTAGGATTGTTTCTATTTTTAAAAAATGTACTATTTTTTGATGAATAGTTATAAAATATTGCATTTTAATCGAAAATAGATTTTCGTCTAAATAATGTATTGTGTTAAATAATATTTCTAATTGGGTTTAAGGTATACATAGATTAAATTGTTATCATTTAATCCAAATATGTTTATTGGAATCAATTTTAAGTTGAATTTTTATAAAAAATCATTTTACTGTTTTATAGGTTTCACTTGAAAAAATCATTTTCTCATTCCATCAATAAGATTTATTTTAAATTAATTACTCTGACTTGTATGTTTTAAAATATAAAAAATTTATTCAATATTTTTAATTATTGTTTCCCAACAATTTAAATAGGTTTATTTTTTGGGCATACTAATAGTAAATTTGGTAATATTTTAATTACCGTGGTTAAGGGTAAATATTGTAATTATGGGTAAAATTAGTATTACAAAGAATATAATATTACCATAATACATTTCCAAATGTCATTTTACAAGTGGTTTTCGACCAAAAGCATCATTTTTCTGAGATTATAACTTTTTTATGCCACTTGGATGAGAGTATGAAAATTATTATATTTTATTTAAAGAGAAGATAAAGATTTCATACTCATATTTATAATAAATATATCAATTTTAATATAGTGTTATAAAGAAGATAAATTCAAATACAAATATTGAATTGAAATATAAATTTTTTATTTTCATAATGATAAATTATTTTTAATTTTTAAGAAATAAATAATTACCTTAAAGGATTACCCAATAGTGATGTAGTTTTTATTTAATTGATGGAAATATCAGATAAACCATATTAAAAATATTAAAATAAATATAGTTTGAGATAATTAATTTCATAAATTAATTTTATAGATGAACTATAAATCTTAATGATGCATAAATGTGTTTTTATATGTTATCTTATGTATTATATTTTTTTAGAAAATTCAAGTAATTAATAGTGTCAAAATTAACAGTAATGATCTTTTAAATAAATTATTGTTTATTAAATGAAATAAAATATAAAAAAATATAAAAATCCTCAAAATTACATTAATTGTGTTATATATGTAATAAATTATCCATTTATGATGCTTTTATAATTTTAGAGTATCTATATTAACCCTTAAGAAATAAAACCCATGTTGTCATGGTCAGTGTTAAAAGAGTCAATTAAGTTTAAATCCAAACAATAAGTGTAATAATGTCACCTAAACATGTCTAATAATTATTTTCTAAATGTATTTCGACCCATAATCTTATTATATTTTTAATTAATCAATTTAGATCCATTTTTAGTTGGAATTAAATTTTTATTTATTTAATATTTTTAGAGCATTCAAAAGTTACCCTCGCCTCAATTATAAATGGGCACGTCCTCCCTCACATCTTCACACCACATTGATCCATATATCTCGACCAAAACGTAACTATTTATCATCTTAAAATCCTTATAAAATTTATTTATGTCTTGGTGTTCCAAAAAGTCCATCCCTAGATCCTTTTAGGAGATATCTAAAGGGAGTCCGCCGAAGAAGTGGGTATCATTTTTACAAACTCATCCAAGTTCATTTATTCTTCCACATCCTATTCATGATTTTTTCCATGATAATGTAATTAATATAGTATAATAGATTTTATTAGATTTTATTATGAATATTGGAAAACCATATTCCATGATTTATCTATCCTATGTGAAATAAAAACATTGTGTGTGCGTATGTACGGCTTACTGTCTCCATTCCATGGTGTAATCAATTTTTCATCACAACTTTACATGGATGATTATAATGATGGAAATAATTGGTATATATGATAATTATTACATGATATTGATTCAATAATGAATAATATACCATCTTCTTCCTTTCTCTTCCACCATTAAGGGACTCGTATTGTCGCTCATGCGTACGTACGACCTACCATCTCCATGACGTGATGTTATTCATTTACCTTGTTAACAATTTAAGTATGATTTTAAAAACAATAACAATGAGTAAATATAATATGTATGAACTTATTATTGTTCTATATAAGAAATAAATATATCCTATTAATAAAAAATATGACTTACAATAAATAACATGTATGGGAAAATGAAACAGGTAACACCCGAAACAAGGGTAATAACTAAATATTATTACCAAAAAAATATAAGAAGATAATATATAATATCATAAATATAGATATGATTCAATTAAAATTTAATATCATTATTTGATCCATTAAAATGGAGGATAAATTTAATTCAACTTTAGGAAATTACATGTTAAGGGTTATTTTGCAATCTTGCTATTATTTAGGATTGTTTAAGTTTAAGTCTCCATTGATGAAAATTTTTCTTCTATATCCTTGTTTTCTATTTTTTTCAAAAATTCTTTAGAAATTATCCTAGAATTGTTTAAAGTATTTTCCCTATGTTTTAAATTTTATAAAATGGAATGAAATGAATCCTTTTATCATTTTACAAATGAGGTACTTTGTGACTTTTTTAATGGAATGAATAATTTTTTTTAGAAAAATTATCCAGCCTTAGTGGATTTTTCTGATGTCATGAAATTTTAACATTTTTATTATTACTTTAAAAATATTAATTATTATTTTCAAAAAAAAAATTAATTTATAATTTTGAGGCCTTTTATATAAATTATTTCAAATTAAAAAATAGAATTTCTCTCAAAAAAATTAATGATTTTATTATAGTATTTCCATCTATGTCAACATCCTCTATTGAATCATCTTCTTAATTGATGTTGATATCTTATGATTTAATTTTAAATTTTTCATTTAATGGTTTATGATTTATTTTGATGGTGGATGTGAAATTTAAATTTCATTGATGGTTTATGGTTAAATTATTCACATTTCATATTATAGTTTTAAGACGATTGTCTATATTGATTAAGTTTCATCACCCCTTCCAAATGAGGAATTCACGGTACTTAGTAAGTGATAGGTGGGTCCAAATATAGCCCCTTGATTCATCAGTAGATATCATTAGAAAAACTAGTTCGGGTATTGGATGATCCCTTACTCATTTATTTACCATGTCTTGTCCAAAACATTGACGGTCTATTTATGACGTTTGGCATTTTTCATTACATTGTTCCGAGATTAATTATTGATATTCTGTGTGATTATTATATTATTAGAATATTCTTGTGATTATTTATATGGAATTATATAATTTCAATTTATTAATTCTATATTATACTAAATATTTTGTTTTAATGGATTTTTTCAGTTATATGTCTAGCCTTAATGTTTATGCTTATTATTCATAGTAGATTTTGTTGTACGCTTACCCTTACTAAGAATCTAGGATCACCGCTTTCATTTTTTTTATTTTTTCATGGATTCAAAGATGTATATTATGACTGGAATTCATCACTAATCTAAGAGAATATTTCTATTCTCAATTGATTTTATATGTTGTATTTTAAATTTAAAATTGTAATTTACTATTCATGTATTGAATCTGGTTTCCAAAACATCTAAATTGATTTCTCCTTTGGGATTAAAATATTTTATCTATAACACTTTAATAAAGTGAGGAACTAGCTGTAGGATACTGGGTTTGGGGTCATTACACCCTATATGAGAAATCACCCCATAAGGGATGGATGAAATGATTATAAGGTGTATTCCCTTGGTGGAGAACTCCCATAGAAGAGGTATATGATATTTATTGTGATACTATGATTTATTTTCATATATGGTTGGAAATTCCATGTATTTGAAACTCATATTTTGTTGGACTACCATGTATTTGGATTGAAGATGATCATATTGACCATTATGTGTTAGTTCAATGGGGGCCTTGTGGTGGGGTCATAGAGCCTCTTATCTTACAAGGGCCTCCTATTAGTTAAGGCATGGTTGATTTTTTATATTGTGGGGAGATTGGATTTAGGTTTTTGATTATTATTTTATACTATCATGGTGGAGTACGTTTATGAATTATAATTAATAATTTCATAGGGGAGGTGTATGATACCCATGGGCCTTTTTCGGATGAGAAATGTATCATATGGGGATGTTTTTTATACTTATATATATCACAAAGAATCCCTTTATTATTTTATTGGTTGGCATGATTTTTAGGATGTTCCCATATATACAATGAAATTATCCGGAGTAGGTTTGGGTCAATCAGAGTCACATACTCAAATAAAAATATATATTTTTTTTATTTATATTATTCCAGTTATTTCTTGTCTAGGATGGACATATTTCATGAGCATGAAATTATGGGAATAGGTTATAGGTTCCCTATTCGAAGTGGCCTATTGAGAATCATTTCATTCCCAAAAAACATGAATCACAATTTGTATGCAATTTTTTTCTGTTTTTAGGATGATAATGGATGTATGATAGATAGGGTATAGGCTTAGGGTTTTATGATCAACCTGAATCACTCATGTGGAGTATATGGATCATGATGGTTAATATCGAAATGGATTTTGAAACTAGTTATGTGGAATGTATTAGTGCTAGTATATGATCCATTTAATTTATTTTTCATCCATTTTTTTATTTGGGATTGGCCTAAGGGCTAATAAATAGTTATATTAGAGTATGAATGATCGAGTTTGTATGAAAAAATTATAATATTATTTCATTATTTTTTTTCATATTCTATTTTCATAATCTAATTCGGGAGATTCTTGATTATTTATTTATAATTCACACTATAATATATGGGTATAGTCTACACACAGTACCATATTAAACCCCCCCAACATCTATTTTATTGCCTCTTGTCTATGACAATGTGCACTTGAGATTATGTGGAAAACTAGACTGGGGAACCAATCGTGAAGACTCTAGAACGTAACATTATAAACATTTCATAAATTTATATTTAGGATTCAAACTATTTTAATGGTTATATTTATAGATGTAGCATTTTAATTTATATAACCAATCTTGTTATTACATGTTTTCCTTTAAAATCATGAATTCTTACTCTGAGACTACTTAATATATGTATCTCCTTTCATAACATAACCCTCATTTATCATATCTTTCAATTAACCTGACAAAACATAATCAATAATTAGAAAAAATAAAGTACATGTTGGTTATCCTCATGTAAATGGAGTGTTTTTTTTCTTAGTAAACCAAACCCTTTCTTCCAAATTGCTTCTAATTATTATGAGGGGTTCTCCTTTCAACAATACTTTTACACATTTTATTCTAGATAACTGTTTTAGAAAATTTTTTCTTCTATCATCTTGGTCTCCATGTCCATTATAAGACTAAACACACTTATGAACATTTCATCCTTTGATTCATGATTGTTTCATCCTTCAAAATGATTCCACCTAGATAGGAGGGATCTTCCAATGGTATCTCCTCTTTAATTTTGGTATATTTTTTGAAAAAAATAAGCATGACACATGTTTTTCCTCCTTGATATCCATTATAATCACTTCAGACTTCCATAACCTTAGTGATTATTTTGTTACATATTTATCCAACATTTCTCCAAAAATAGTTTTGTTCTTCTTTATCATCCATATTTGTTCATTTTTATTCCATTATAGTTGCTTCAGAAACTTATCTAGTTGTGCATATTTTATCCTATATTTTGTTACTTCTTATCATTCCTTAAAGTTGGTGAATATGTTCCCATGTGGGAATTTTTTTTTTTCATACTTCCATCCCCTTTAACAAGACAGTTCTTCTCTTGGAATCTTAGTAACTTATCATGTTATTGTTCCTCACTATATTTCTATGGTTATTTCATATAAAACATCTCCCATTAAAATTATATATCATATAGTCCTGCATCAGTTTTGATTTTGTTATTAAATATTTTCATCCAATATTAATTACTTGAGGCTATAGAATAACCCTCAAAGTATGTCTTCTGTTTCCATAATATTAGTATTTCATTGATACATTCCATTAAGAGTCTTAAACTCTATATTTAACAAGAATATTATGTCTTCTCATCGAATCCAAATTTTAACCTTTGAAAAATCTTCTTATTCAATATTCTTTAAAGAGGATCTCAACATTATTGTATTATGTTTTCAACCTCATTTCTTGTTCTATAATATTTTCATCCTTATTCTATAATTTTTCATCCATATATTCCTTCGTTGATCCTTTTTAACTTCACTATATAATATTATATCCATGTTTAATTATGAGAGGTATAATACTCAATTTTATATTGTAACACCGAGACTTTTATGTTATATAAATCATCAAAGGAATCTTTTTCTACACACAACACTTTCTTGGATTTCTTTACACGAAATCGCGACCTTCCTCAATAGCTTGCGTCGTACTTAATACCGAGTTTCACTAAACAACGATATATTATTAAAATATTATTAAAAATAGCTGTTATGAATAGTAATACCAACTTTTTGAAATTTTATAAATTTTTTTTTGGACTTCATTTTTGGATTCATAATATCAAAATTATCCTAGGGTGAAATTTTGGTATTTTTCTGAAAACTTTCACTTTTTAATGAATAGTGAAACCACTAAGTGGTAGTTAAAAAAATTGAATTTTTCATAAAACATAATTTTACTGCTTATGTGAGTGGAATTTAAAAAATCCGAGAGACACGTTTGATGTCAGTAAGTAAAATGTGGTTCAATGAGATGAAAATAATTTTTGGTGAATTGTAACTTTTTACTTTTATTTACCACGGTTAAAAGTAAATGGGGTAATTAAAGGTAAAAAATGATACTATTATTACCCTAAAACATGTCCTAATTCTATTGGATAAGTTTAATTCGACCAAAAACAACCTTAGGAATAAAATATGACCATTTAGGCCCACATGGATTAGATTAGGACATTTATTATTAATTTATTTAAAGAAGGGTTAAAATAGTTAAAATCAAAGTTTAATAAGTATATAATTTTTAATATAGGGTTATACATAAGATAAATTCGACTATAAGTATTCATAAGAAAGCTAAAACGATTTCATACATAATGGTATTTCATTTGTAATTTTCAGACTTTAAATAAGTTAATTTATTTATGACACAAAGATGATGCAGTAATTATCGTATTAATGAAATATTGACATAATTGATGTTATAAATACCCAAATGAATAAAATTTGAGACTTTTTATGAATCACACTAATTTTATAGGTTAATATGACATGTTATTATTTATTTAATTTACTTTTTTAGAACTAATCTTTCTGTTATGAGTTTCACAAAAATCAATTACTAAATAGTGTCAAAATTGATATAAAATAGTTTTTAAAACAAATATTATATTATTAATTGTTATCTTATTCTTAAAAATCTAAGGTTCGGTCAAATGACTTAGATAAGGTTATGTATATTAATAATAAACAACTTGGGGTTCGTTTGTCTTGTTATAGTGAGTTTATTAACCTTATAGTATTAGAACCTAAGAAGACACGGTAAAAGTAAAATTATTTAACTTAGTAATAAATCTAAATGATAAGGTTAAAATATGAACCTAAACTTGTCTAAATTCTATTGAATGAGAAGATTTGGACCCATCCCCACCTTAGCTTAAAAATAAATCAATTTGGAGCTATTTAAAACCGAACATGACTTTATAATAAAATAATATTTTTAGTTTTTCCAAAGGAGCCCCTCTCCTCCCTTATAAAAGGGCACCTCCTCCCCCTCTTCCTCACACCACTTTGAGCCTTCATGCTCGGCCAAACCCTGAAAATTTATCATCTACACTTCCCTATAGACATCCTAGAGGTCCTTGTCTTCTTCAAAGACTAATTTTAGTGCCCTAAAAGGAGGTCTCAAAGAGGCGTTTCAAAGAAGAGGTAATGTTCGTTACCAATTCTTTCAACATTATTTCTTCTTACACTTCTTCTTCTTTAGTTGTTTAATTATGAAGTAATAACACCAGTATCACTCATATACTTATATGTTATTATAAGTATGAAAAAACCATATTTCACCATCTATCCATCCTACGGAAAACAAAATCACCGTGCGTGCGTACGTACGGAATACCGTCTCCACGCCGTGGTGTAATCTATTTTCCACCACCACCTTACTTGGATGGGTATAATGGTGTCAATAATGACTATATATTACTATTGTGAAGTTATATTGATTCTGAAATAGTATAAATACACTCCAATACAATTAGACGATCATGGGAACGATAACATCGCTTGTGCGTACGTAAGGAATACCATCTCCACGATGTGATACGACTCGTTCTACATGATCTTCATTGCATAATGATTATATAAATTAATTGAATGAATAAATATTATATATAGTACACTAATACCATTCTGTAAGTGAGGTATCTATAACCTAAAAATAAGGATAAGAATTTATTCGAAAAAACACGCATAAGAACAAAAAGTAATAAACACCTGAATAAACAAGTAGTAATGAAATATTACTAATAAGAAGCTAAGAATATGACCATATATGATATCATAAAAATAATTATGATTCTGGAATAAGTCAATAACATTATTTAAATCATTATAAATGAGGTTTGGACACGTACAAAGCATATCAGACCTAAGGTAAGGGAAATATCACAATCTCATTTTTTTTCCGAGATTGTATATACATTGAAATTTACTGGGGTGTATTTTATCATCCACATCCATGTTTCCTCAATATGTAATATTATTTCCATCCACCTAAAAATATTTCAATCCAATTTGACCCTTTAGTGAGTTTTTAGTAAAATATATGAAAGGAATCTTTTGTCGTTTTTCGTACGAGGTACTTTTTGACTTTTCCGACAAAAGTACGAGAAGAATGTTTTTTTAACTTATACGGCATGAATGGATTTTTAAAACATTATTTCCATAAATATTCCTTTAAAAGTTTTCATGTTTATTTTTAATAAAATTCTTTTAGTTTAAAATTGTATGACATGTTAAGAAAGGAAAATGTTTTTGAAGTAGAAAGCATATTTTCCTCAAGAATGGAGTTCAAGTGTTTTATCAAAATTACATTCCATCTAAGATAATATAGGGTTCTGTTTCTATCCCTATTATTACATTGATTTGATTATGTTGTGATGGAAATATTTTTATGAATTCCTTTATCTTATATGAATTTTTTTATGATGTCACGATGTTTAAGATTCCCATTTTTATTACATGGGTTATGCTATGATGTATGGTTTATGATTTTGTGGAACACATAAGAATGGTATCATTATGAGATGAGTGGGACCTATATCTCTCTCCAATGCATTGGGTAATGATTTTATATCTCATGAGATAGGCAAGGCTGGAACGACAGGTTATACCGGTTCAGTGAAACAGGACTGAAACGAGGAGTGAACTCAGTTCAGAAATGGACTTTGTCCACTAAGATAGTCTTGGAAACGAGTCTTGACTAATAAGAAATGATTCACTATGATTATGTGTGCATGACACAAAGATCCATGTTTTATGTTATGATTATTGGGTTTACATTTCACTTCTATGATTTATCCCATGGTATGAAATTATGATTTCATTTGCAGGTTACGATTTCCAAAATGTTATGTTCATGATGTGATTGATTTTTCTTTTGTTTACCCTTACTGGGCATTTGATCTCACCCTTTTGTATGTTATATTTCCCCAGGTCCGGAAGAAGGTTATTAAGTAGGATATGCCAAAAGGGACTCCAGATATGATGAAATAAGTGGGAGGCAAAGTAGATGCTTTATGAACCAGTTGTTTATGTTTCCCAGTTTCTAAAGAATCTATACTTATACGGTCCGTTCCTGGTTTTGTTATATGTTGTAATAAGTGTGCTTCAATTCTGATGTAATAACAATGTATATAATGTATGGGTCGTCGTAGTTGGTATCAGAGGAAAGGTATAGTCAACCTTTGGAAACTGGGATGTGAAAACCTTAGTAAGAATCCTAAGGATAAGTCTAAGAATAGAACACAATATTAGTGTTTTAGAAATGGCCATTAATAACCTAGGATAATACCTTAAGTGTGAAATTTTATTCTTGATTATGTGGTTTTCCTATTATAATTAGTGTTGCTCACACTATTCTTCTTGGTTTTAGTCAATGGCTAGAACCCGAAGGAACTGTGTTAATGCAGAATGCGATGGGAAATGAAATGATTATCCCCCTGAGCAACCAAACGTTATGGGAGCTGGAATGAAAAATCTTGTAGCCATGCACACACAACTTTTTCAAGCAATGAATCATACAAGACTTCCAAACGAGCAAAGGAAGGAGCAACATTCTGTTGAACCCTTCATGAGGCAGCGTCCACCTTCATTCAGCGGGTCTAGTGATCCATTAGTTGCTGAACAATGGATTAGTACTACTGAAAATATATTTTCAGTTCTTCAATGTTCTGAACATGATAAATTCATCTTACCAGTGTATCATTTGGAAGGTGATGATGATAAATGTTGGAATATTATTAATAATATGAGGCAAATGGATGAAATTGAGTCCATGGAATGGGACGAGTTCAAGAACTTATTTTTCAATAAGTACTTCCCTCGTATTCTCCGAACAAAGATGGAGAAGGAGTTTCTTAAACTAAAGAAAAAGGATGATGAATATGTTGGTACCTATGAAGAAAATTTTACAAGACTTTCAAGGTACACTTCTGGTATTATTATCCAACCTGAGAGTAAGTTAGATCGATTCTTTAGTGGCTTAAAACCAAGTCTTCGAAGGGCATTAGCCATAAGGGACTTCAATAGCTACGAGGAAATCATTCGATGTGCTCTCAAAGTCGAGATGGAGATTGGAGTAACCCATCCGTCATATGGGTTTGATAATAAGAGGAAAATGGAATTAAATGGAAAATCTAAAGAGCACACTGAAATGAAGATGAGTTTTCCCTTATGCTCAAAGTGTGGAAAGAAACATGGAGGGAGTTGTCTTAAAGGGACAAGTAAATGTTTCAAATGTGGAAAGGAAGGTCATCGGGCATTTGAATGCCGCAATGATGGGAATAAGATGTATAATTATGCAAATAAAATAAGGAATACACAGAATGAACCTACTACACTTCAATGTTTCAAGTTCAAGGAGATGGGGCATTATGCCAATCAATTCCAAAATCCAAGGGTTGATGATGATGGTCGATGTCAATAAACTCCTAAGGCTAAAGAAAAAGTAATGTCACATGCAATTTCTATCAGCGATGTGGAGTACGATAACGATGTGGTTAAAGGTACACATACCATCCACTCTAAAGTATCAAATGTTTTATTTGATTCTGGATCCACCCACTCTTTTATTTCTGAAGAATTTTCTAAGGATATCACCATTTTACCTGAACAATTAGATGTTGAGTTAGCTGTGACAACCCCTAATGGAACAACAGTCGCATCAAAGTTTATAATTCTTCTCCGATCCAAGTTTGTGGGAATTTGCTTCCTGCAAATCTTGTGATCCTTCCTATAGTGGAATTTGATGTGATTATTGGCATGTATTGGCTTTCTTTATATGGAGCTCATATCAATTTCCAAAGAAGGGAAGTCACATTTCATATTCCAGATCAATCTATGAGCGTTTATCAATGCAAGGATGAACATAACCTTCCAGTGGAAATTTCTTCCATCTTATGGGTCTTGATTCCACTAAATGAAGGTTATTTATCTCAAATGGTTGGTGAGAAACTCACGATTAAGAATATTCCCATTGTATGGGAGTTTGATGATTTCTTTCCGGAGGAATTACCGGGTCTTCCACCAAATCTTGAAGTTGAGTTTTCAATAGAACTCGTACCGGGTGCTTTACCTATTTCAAAGACACCTTATAGAATGGACCCAATTGAGTTGCAGGAATTGAAGAAGAAACTCCAAGAGAATCTTGATAAGGGGTTCATACGCCCTAGTGTGTCACCTTGGGGAGAACCAGTTCTGTTTGTTAAGAAGAAAGATGGATCAATGAGACTCTGCATTGATTATCGAGAACATAACAAGATCACTATCAAGAACAAATATCCTCTCCCGCGCATTGATGACCTATTTGACCAACTATGCGGAGCTCAATACTTTTCCAAGATTGATCTTCGTTCAGGGTATCATCAATGAAGGGTCAAAAGGGAGGATATACCAAATACGGCTTTCCGTACAAGGTATGGACACTATGAATTTATAGTGATTCCGTTTGGTCTTACTAATGCCCCTGTTATCTTCATGGATCTGATGAATAGAGTCTTTAGGGACTATCTTGGTCAGTTTGTGGTAGTCTTTATAGATGATATTCTTGTCTATTCAAAGAGAAAGGAAGAACATGAAGATCAATTGAGAATTATATTGAAGACCATGATAAAGGAGAAGCTTTATGACAAATTTACCAAGTGTGAATTTTGGCTTCAAAAAATTGCATTTTTTGGTCACATAATCTCATAAGAGGGGATATCTGTGGATCCAGCAAAAACAGAGGTTATCGAAAGATGGTCGAGACCAACAAAAGTGACTGAGATCTGATGTTTTCTTAGTTTGGCTGGATATTATCGACTTTTTGTGAATTATTGTTCACGATTATCTAATCCACTCACCAAGTTGACTCGAAAAAGAGTTATGTTTGTCTGGACGGAGGAATGTGAAGAGAATTTCAAGGAGTTGAAAAGAAGGTTATCTAGTACACCTGTGCTCACACTTCCTTGTAGTGGAAAAAGGATTGTGATCTACAGTGATGCATCCAAGAAGGGATTGGGGTGTGTTCTTATGCAATATTATATGGTGATAGCTTATTCCTCATGACAGTTGAAAATACATGAGCAAAATTACCCAACTCATGATTATGAGTTAGCTGCGGTAATCATTGCATTAAATATTTGGAGGCATTATCTTTATGGAGAAAGTTGTGACATTTATACTGATCATAAAAGTTTAAAGTATATTTTCACACAGAAGGAGCTGAATATGCGCCAAAGAAGATGGCTGGAGCTGATTAAGGATTACAACTGCTCAATCCATTACCACCCTGGTAAAGAAAACAAGGTGGCAGATGCATTAAGTCGAGAAGACCATGCCAGTTTATCCATGATGAGGATAAAAAAAGATCCAATATTTATGGATTTACAAAGGATGGATCTAGAAATTATAATGAAAGGGGAAAATCGTATCTTCCTCAAATGAATTTTCAACCATCTATACATGTGAAGATTAAAGAGGCACAGAAAGAAGATGTCGAGTTACAAAAGAAGGTGAGAAATGTTCCTAAATTCAACCTTGATTGTGATGGGATAATAATGTTCAGGAATCGGGTTTGTGTTCCTCCCATCCCCGAATTAAAGAAGGAGCTGCTGGATGAGGCTCATAGTTCTTCATTCTCCATTCATCCTGGAAGCACGAAAATGTATAGGGACCTGAAAGAGTACTTCTGGTGGGATGGCATGAAAAGAGATGTTGCTGAATATGTCTCTCGATGCTTGGTTTGTCAGCAAGTTAATGCTGAGAGACAAAAGTCTAAGGGGATGTTACAACCGTTACCCATACTCGAATGGAAATAGGAAAACATCTCTACGGACTTTGTCCCAGGACTTCCTAAAACATCCGAAGGCAATAATGCTATTTGGTTCATAGTTGATCATCTTTCAAAGTCTGCACACTTCATCGCTATTAGAGAGGATTTCTCTCTGGATCAGCTTTCCAGGATATATGTAAAGGAAGTGGTAAGATTGCATGGAGTACCAGTTTTTATTATATCTGATTAGGATCCGAGGTTTACCTCAATGTTCTGGCGAAGTCTTCAGTATACTCTGGATACAAAGTTAAGTTTCAGCACTGCTTATCATCCTCAGACAGACGGTCAGTCTGAGAGAACAATTCAAACTCTAGAAGATATGTTGAGAGCTTGCTCTATGGATTTCAAAGGTGGTTGGGATCAACACCTACCTTTGGTGTAATTTTCTTATAATAATATCTTTCACTCCAGTATTCAGATGGACCCTTATGAAGCTCTCTATGGAAAGAAATGTAGGACTCCAACTTGCTGGGATGAAGTTGGGGAAAGAAAGCTATTAGGACCTGATCTCATTGATTAAATGGCAGAAAAGGTTAGATCTATTCAACAACACATAAGAGCAGCTTAGAGTCGACAGAAAAGTTATGCCGACAACTGAAGAAAAGACCTAGAGCTTGAAGTGGGTGATAAATTGTTCTTACGAATATCTCCCTAGAAGAGGGTCATGAGATTTAGAAAGAAGGGGAAGTTGAGCCCTAGATATATCAGTCCTTTTGAAATACTGGATCGTATTGGGAAGGTAGCATACCGATTGGCGCTTCCACCGAATCTCTCTCAAGTTCACGATGTGTTCCATGTATCTCTCCTGAGAAAGTACATACCTGATCCTTCACATGTACTCAGCTCAGAAGTTTTACCGCTGGAGCAAGATCTTTCTTATGATGAACAGCCAATAGATATTCTGGATCATAGCGAAAAAGTCCTACGAAACAATACCACTCGATTGGTGAATGTTTTATTGAGGAACCACCAATTAGAAGAAGCTACATGGGAGCTTGAGGATATGATGAGGGAGAGGTATCCTCCTCAGTTTGTTACAAAGTGACAAATTTCGAGGGCGAAATTCATTTTAAGGGGGGTAGAATGTAACACCCGAGATTTTATGCTATATAAATCATCAATGGAACATTTTTCTACACACAAAACTTGCTTGGATTGCATTACACGAAATCGCGACCTTCCTCGATAGCTTGCGTCGTACGCAATACCGAGTTTCACTAACCAACGATATACTATTAAAATATTATTAAAACTAGCCATTATGAATAGTAATAACCACTTTTTGAAATTTTATAAATTTTATTTTTCAAAATGGACTTCATTTTTGGATTCGGAATATCGAAATTAGCCTAGGGTGAAATTTTGGTATTTTTTATGAAAACTTTCAATTTTTGATGAATAGTGAAACCACTAAGTGGTAGTTAAAAAAACTGAATTTTTCATAAAACATAATTTTACCGCTTCTGTGAGTGGAATTTAAAAAATCCGAGAGACACGGTTGATGTCAGTAAGTAAAATGTGGTTCAATGAGATGAAAATAATTTTTGGTGAATAGTAACTTTTTACTTTTATTTACCACGGTTAAAAGTAAATGGGGTAATTAAGGGTAAAAATGATATTATTATTACCCAAACACATGTCCTAATTATATTGGATAAGTGTAATTCGACCAAAAACAACCGGAGGAATAAAATAATACCATTTAGGCCCACTTGGATTAGATTTGGACATTTATTATTAATTTATTTAAAGAAGGGTTAAAATAGTTAAAATCAAAGTTTAATACGTATATCATTTTTAATATAGGGTTATACATAAGATAAATTCGACTATAAATATTCATTAGAAAGATAAAAATATTTCCTACATAATTATATTTTATTTTTGATTTTTAGACTTTAAATAAGTTAATTTATTTATGACACAATTATGATTCACTAATTATCATATTAATGAAATATTGACATAATTGATGTTATAAATACCCAACTGAATGTAATTTGAGACTTTTTATGAATTCCACTATTTTTATAGGTTAATATGACATGTTATTATTGATTTAATTAACTGTTTTGGAACTAATCATTCTGTTATGATTTTCACAAAAATCAATTACTAAATAGTGTCAAAATTGACATAAAATAGTTTTTAAAACAAATATTATATTATTAATTGTTATTTTATTCTTAAAAATATTAGGTTCGGAAACATGACTTAGCTAAGGTTATTTATATTAATAATAAACAACTTGGGGTTCGTTTGGCTTGTTATAGTGAGTTTATTAACCTTATAGTATAAGAACACAAGAAGACACGGTAAAAGTAAAATTATTTAACTTAATGATAAATCTAAATGATAAGGTTAAAATAGGAGCCTAAACTTGTCTAAATTCTATTGGATGAGAGGATTTCGACCCATCCCCACCTTATCTTTGAAATAAATAAATTTGGGGATATTTAAAACCTAACTTGACTTTATAATAAAATAATATTTTTAGTTTTTCCAAAGGAGCCCCTCTCCACCCTTATAAAAGGGCACCTCCTCCCCCTCTTCCTCACACCACTTTGAGCCTTCAAGATCGGACAACCCCTGACAATTTCTCCTCTACACTTCCATAGAGACATCCTAGAGGTCATGGCCTTCTTCAAAGACCAATTTTAGTGCCCTAAAAGGAGGTCTCAAAGCGGCGTTTCAAAGAAGAGGTAATGTCCGTTAACATTTCTTTCAACTTTATTTCTTCTTCCACTTATTATTATTTAGTTGTTTCATTATGAAGTAATAACATAAGTATCACTAATATACTGATATGTTATTATAAGTATGAAACAACCCTATTTCACCATCTATCCATCCTACAGAAAACGAAATCATCGCGCGTGCATACGTACGGAATACCGTCTCCACGCCGTGGTGTAATCTATTTTCCACCACCACCTTACTTGGATGGGTATAATGGTGTAAATAATGAATATATATGACTATTTTAAATTGATATTGATTCTGAAATAGTATAAATACACTCCAATACAATTACACGATCATGGGAACGATATCATCGCTCATGCGTACGTACGGAATACCGTCTCCACGATGTGATATGACTCGTTCTACATGATCTTCATTGCATAATGTTTATATAAATGAATTGAATGAATAAATATGATATATAGTGCACTAATAAAATTCTAGAAATGAGGTATCTATAACCTAAAAATAAGGATAAGAATTTTTTTGACAAAACACGCATAAGAACAAAACGTAATAAACACTTGAATAAACAAGTAGTAATGAAATATTACTAATAAGAAGCTAAGAATATGACCATATATGATATCATAAAAATAATTATGATTCTGGAATAAGTCAGTAACATTATTTAAATCATTATACAGGAGGTTCGGACACGTACAAAGCATATAGGACCTAAGGTAAGGGAAATATCCCAATCTCATTTTTATCCGAGATTGTTTATACTTTGAAATTTATTGGGTTGTATTTTATCATCCACATCCATCTTTCCTCAATATGTAATATTATTTTCATCCATCTACAATTTTTTAAATCCAATTTTACCCTTCGTTGAGATTTTAGTAAAAGATATGAAAGGAATCTTTTGTCATTTTTCGTACAAGGTACTTTTTGACTTTTTCGACAAAAGTACGAGAAGAATGTTTTTTTTAACTTATACGGCATGAATGGATTTTTAAAACATTCTTTCCAAGAAGCTTCCTTTAAAAGTTTTCATGTTTATTTTTAATGAACTTATTTTAGTTTAAAATTGTATGACATGTTAAGAAATGAAAATGTTTTTGAAGTAGAAGGGATATTTTCCTCAAGAATCGTGTTCAAGTGTTTTATCAAAATTAATTTCCTTATAAGATAATATAGGGTTCTGTTTATATCCCTATTATTACATTGATTTTATTATGTTGTGATGGAAATATTTTTATCAATTCCTTTATCTTATATGAATTGTTTTATTATGTCATGATGTTTAAGATTCCCATTTTTATTACATGGGTTATGCTATGAGGAATGGTTTATGATTTTTTGGCACACATAAGAATGATATCATTATGAGATGGGTGGGACCTATATCTCCCTACAATGAATTGGGTAAAGATTTTATATCTCATGAGATAGATATGGCTGGAACGGCAGGTTATACCAGTTCAGTGAAACAGGACTAAAACGAGGTGTGAACTCGGTTCAGAAATGGGCTTTGTCCACTACGATTGTCTTGGAAATGAGTCTTGACTAATAATATATGATTATGTGTGTATGTCACAAAGTTCCATGTTTTATGTTATGATTATTGGGATTACATTTAACTTCTATGATTTATCCCATGGTATTAAATTATGATTTCTTTTGCAGGTTAAGATTTCCAAAATGTTATGTTCATGATGTGATTGATTTTTCTTTTGTTTACCCTTACTGATCATTTGAGCTCACCAATTTGTATGTTTTATTTCCCAAGTTCAGGATGAAGGTTATTAAGTAGGATATGCCAAAAAGGGACTCTAGATATGATGAAATAAGTGGGAGGCAATGTAGATCCTTTATGAACCAGTTGTTTATGTTTCCCAGTTTCTAAAGACTCTATACCAATACGGTCCTTTCCTGGTTTTGTTATATGTTGTAATAAGTGTGCTTCAATTCTGAAGTAATAACAATGTGTGTAAAGTATGGGTCGTTATATACATCATTCTACATAGAAGTTTATTATCCCACCAAGTGTGGGATTTCTTTGAGTATGTCTATTTTACCATTCATTTTTTCACCCACTATTACAATGTCTTCAATCAAGGCCACATTTTCTTTTTTAAATAATTTATTCCCTAATACTAAATATACTATGAATACATATTCCATTGTACATATGACTTCCTAATAATCCACTTTATCAAAATAACATAGATTTTATCTTGGTTGTTTCACAAATATACTTTTGATTAATGACTTGATGTCATTGCCACTTCATTGATATAATCCCCATCCACTTCAATATTAATGACGGAATCCAAATTTATATATTTTTTGGAATATTAAAAAAACTTATTTTGAAAATTAATAATAGAACTAAAATTAATCACCATTAATAGAGAGTCCATATTCTCAAAATTTTTCCTATCAAATCTACTTTTATTCTACCATTTTGAAACAAACCTCTTTTTATTTTTTGATTAAAAATAAGTGACCTTATTATTTTTAATAAAGGTTTAAATACAAAACCAAAATATAATTTAGATTCCCATTAATTTCCCATAAGATATTACAATTATAAAAACCACTAGTACATTGAATTGTTTTATATAATATCTCTCTATAGATACCTAAATACAAAAAATTATATGTCTCAATATCATGAAATCATTTATTATGCCTTATTAAAATGGTATTTAATTATATATAAACCATGATTGGGTATCCGCAAGAATATAGAAACCGATGCATTTTTTTCTAACTACAAATTTTAGAACCCATAAAATTAGATGATTTATCATTTATTACATCTGAAGAAAATCTAAAATATATTTAAAGAATAAAAAAGAACTCAGAACCTATTGGATTGGAAGGATTTCGGTGTAGTAAATGTTCTTAATTGTTATGGGCAACTCAAATTTTCTTCCCAATCAATGAATAATACAAGATGTATATGATTGAAAACATCATGACCAATGGAATTAAATCAAATATTAATTAACTATATAACACCAAAAACAAGAATTTAGAATAATCATTTATAAATACTAATTGATTTATAGATATTTTTAAAATTACCTTTCCTAGTAATTCATTATAAATTACTGAATTTGTTGATTGTTTTCATCATATTGACATTGTTTTGTGGGATTAAAGTGTATAATAACTCTTGTGGTTATATAAACATGCTCTAAAATCTCAAAACATCATTGTTGAATCGATGGATGATAACACTATCAATTCTAATCTACTATAATGTTCATCATTGATCACATGAAGAATATTTTCATGGATGAAGGATTCTTAAGGATCTCTCAAAGGAATTAGAGGTTGTATGCAGATTGTTTCCCTTATTCTTGAGCATGTTATTAAGAAAATAATATAAAAGTTTCATAAAATTCCCCATAGTATTTTTATATACAATAAGCATCTAACCATATAATGTGATATAAACAGGTAATTATAGATCTATCTACAGTTTGTAATTGCACATAGGCCTTTATCCAATCTATCATTCCCTAACGAAGTGATGTATAATAATAATATAATTAATATTATTATTTCATTGGGATGTGAAACACCTGCTGATAAATAAATGTCATTTTATTAATAAATATATTAATATTTAATTAAAAGAAATTTAATATATAATTTATTTTTATACCATTAAACTCGATCTACTAACCCCTCGGTATTTTATGAACCTTGTATAACGAATATTTATTTAATAAATAAATATTCTTAGATTGTTCATCAATAAATATAATATCTATAATAATCAATAAGTCTTATAAAGAAATATTTTGTTATTAATTATCTCACATATTAATTCTTCGAAATAAATTCTATTCAAATTTTGGCTATCAACTAACCCTAAATAATTATAAAACCTTAAACAAGGAATAATATATATTCTATATTATTTAATTCAAATAGAAATTAAATGAAATTCTAGATACACTTAGTTTGTGAGCCACTGTGACTCTTTATTATTAGTGTTAGCAAGAAAATTCTAAATTCTAAGAATATCATCTAAAAATATTCCATGTAAAGTATCAAAAAATAAATTAATGTCACAATGACATTAAATTTTATATGACCACACATTGTGTGATATACCACTTTATCATGATTTCTATAATTAAGAAGTTTTCATGTTGGTTTTATCAACTAATGTCCCTGATAACTCTTTCTTTGACATTATAGAATTAAACATTCCAATAAAATACCATGTAATTGAATTTATTTAGGATTTTTAATTCCCATTAAAGGTCCTAAGATATCAACTTACACTATATAACATAAGGGAAAATCCTTTCAGGCATTATTCATTAATAAAATTTAACTCATGATACACCCAATGTATCTTACTTAATCATGGCCATGATTCATCATGTAATTCATCAATACATCAAAATACATGAATAATGATGCCCATTAAATAAAATATTAATTTCTATTGATAAATGTACAGATCCAAGGATAAGAACATCCAATGACACATATGAATGTGGATCTTCTATTGGTGGTTTGTGTTCTCAGAATCCCTTACATTAAAAATTACCAAGGGTTTCACCATGAGAAAGTGTCTCAGAGTTTTATGATTCACCACCCCTAATATATAGTATCATTTTCATCCCATTAAATGAAATAATATGTCTATAAAAAATATTATTAATATTATTATCATGGAACTTCTATGTTATTATCATAGAAGGGAAATACTATAAATATCCAATGAAAAATTTACTCATAGAAAATTATAACATATTATTTTATATAGAATAAAAATATTCATGTGATCTAAATTTTATTAATATTAAAAATAGTGAATATATGTTATAATATATATGTATATATATATAATTTTCTTTTAAGGAAACAACTCCAATGGAATACCACTTTCATTAGATCCAACTGCTACTAACCTTTAGTATAATAGACTTAGATGCCACTCATGATTTTATGAGATAATTTTATATATAAGGGTTCTACCGATGGTCACTATAAAATCACCCCTCTGAGAAAAACCCCTCAGTAAGATATAATTCAGGATTATTTTCTTCATCCATTACTATGACCTTGGATCCTTTGCGGGATCCAGCTATATATTATAATTATAATATAACATGACATGATATTTACTTGTTAGTTACCACAAAAATCTCTTAGAGAATGTTTTATATTCAAATATCTTATTTGGTTCCATAATAATCTTGTATATACTCTATCTTCACTGTAGAATTGGTGGGAACTGACTCTTTTGAACTCTTCCTCCTCACAGATCATCTGTTAGGACTGTAGAAAAATCCCTACTATGACTTTATATCATTCTGATAAATCTAACAAGCTATCATCTATAAAACTACCCTGATGAATAGATTTTTATTTTATACATATACAAGGAATATATCCTTTTTTTCATTTCATATACTTAAGGATATCCTTAATAGTAGACCAATGTTGATCACTTGTGTCAACATGATATATTCCTATCATACTCATGGTTTATTCAACATCAATCATAGTAAATATCATGAAATAAATGATTAATCCTATCATAGAAGCATATGGGATCTAAAAAATTCTCAATATTTCATATTATTTATAAGGACACATTTTATTGGAGTGACTTATACCATGTGAAATTGGAACCAATCCTCTCTTGGTTTGTTATATGCTAAATATCATTAATATCTAATTAATATATATAATTAGAATTAGTACAAGTATCCTCTTTGGTCTATCACAAATGATCATGATCCCTGGAACATTTCCCACTTCACCTATGTCCTTAATATATAATACATTGTTCAACTGGTCCGTGACTGACAATACGACTTTTATGTCATTTCCAATAAGTAATATTCCATTGAAATATACTACCAAGATAATGACCACAATCCCATTAAACAACTTGTAAACACGTCTCTTATATTCCTTATTAATGAAATGAATTTATTGTATAGATTTATCAATCCTAATGATACCTGACAGAGATTATCTATTCAATCCAGAAATTGGTTTTTCAACATGCATACCTTTTTTTAATTATTTGGAGTCCCAAAATCTTCTTGTTGTGTCATATAGACATATTCATAATGGTTCTCATTGTGGAAATAAGTTTTTACTTCAATTTTCCAAATATTATAGCAACACAAATCTTTTATACCAAGTATAATTATGATGGATTTAAACATGGAAACTGGATAAAAGTATTTCTCTTAGTTAGGGACGTGATTTTTTTAAACCCTTTATAAGCTATTCATTATTTATAATTATTCATTTTACCATTCATGTCCAATTTTCTATTGAATTCCAATTTTCACCCAATGTGTTTTACAATAACTATCAAATCGACCAAAACCAAAACATGGTTTGGATTCATGGTGTATATCTCAGAATTCATGGTTTATTTCCATATTACATCTTATGAGATCTATATTTTCTCCTTATTGTAAACTAGTTCATTATTGTCATTTAATAATGATACTCTATCATCCATGAATAAAAATCCTTATCTTAGTCATTCTTTAACCTCTCTAGTGCTCCTGAAGTGTTCATATGTTTATAAAATAACAACATCTGTGGGGATATATGGAATGTTTCCTTGTATATACACTTTTGTTTCTTTATTATAGTCTATATAAAAGTCAATCTCTCTCTGAATATCCTTCTTAATGATGATCCCCATCTCAAAAAAATGGATTTCCTTGAAATGGTCACCTTTATTTATAATGGTATTTATGTATAGTATCTCATTACTTCTTTAGGAAACACTATAAAAATACACTTTGTTCCTTAAGGTTGTATTTTTATCCTAAGTGTTCCTTAACAAATGCCTATCATAACCATGCATGATTATGTGAAAAATTGGTTTCATTCCACTCTATTACACTAAATTAATTATATTTATATATTTTCTTGGTCAATTATTTATTATTTATGTTAAATTGTGTAATATATATCCTTAAAAGGATAATGTAATACCTAAAAGACTCTTTATAGACCTCAACATGTTATGAAATGTATGGTTCTTTATTTCACTAAAACCATTCCACTATGGTGTATAAGGTTGAGTGAGTTGAGATAGAATCAGATTTTCCCATTGAAATTTAACAAACTCTTGTTTAATATATTCACCACTTTTATATGAAAAAATCTTCTTTATCTTATTACTATGTTGACTAACTAATTAATTATTTTATTCTTTGAAATTATAAAATAATTTAGTCTTATACCTTATAAAGAAATTATAAACATATCTACTCTACTCCTAAGTAAAATTTTTGAAGTATGAATATCTATCTTTATATCTTTCAAAATGTCTACCAAATACAAATTTGGACATATTTATTTATAAATAAGGAATGAATATTTCAATTGGATTTAACTCATAAGATTTTAAATAACCATATTAATAGATATTTGACAGATGCCTCTCATCTACATGACCAAGATGGGGGTTCCATAATGCTGTGTTAAATGAATCATGAATATTTGATTTGTTATCAATCTCTAATATTTTTTTTCTTAACATAACACATAAATATCACTATTTAATTATGTTATAAAAAAACAAATGTAATTTTTCTAAAAGATACATTATTTATTTCCGAATTTAAAAATAAATTCATCCATGTTATAAAAATAAATTCAGAGGGTTTCCTTAGGGACACTATGAACAAAATAAAAGTACATTAAAACCAAAATCAAGATGGTTTTAAATATAATGTTGTAGTCTCATTTAGAAAAATTATCATGACAAGCACCTTTGGTTGCTCAAAGATCCTCCTCTCATTGTTTATTTGGGTAGAATATAATTGGTTCATGCATTTGAATATATATTAGAATATAAAAGTATATATATAATAACAAATTTGTTGGGTTAGACATATTACACTTAATAATGAAATCACCTTGAGCTTCCACTTGCTTCATTAACTAGGTTCATTTCTTCTTCCAGAGGAACAAATTACCTCATTGAAGACATACTAGGTTGTTTTCCTTGCATTTCATTAGATATTCCTCTTCTTGGTAGGACATTGTTTAGGGTCCTTAAATATGGAATGATCATTGATGACCCTTTACCTAATCTTCCTTTTCTTATTCTCCATATGAGCCATATGTTTTAACACACTACTTCCTTGTTAAATTTCTAACTCAAAGTAAGATGTTTTGAAATAGACTATTCATTAATTAACATGTTTTAATTCATAATGAAATTGGAGAATCCTTAAGATAGTGAAGATAAATTGATATTTTCATGATACTCATATTGGATCTAAAACACTAAGATGATTAATAGATTTTTTAGCCAATCATACTAACTAAACAGTCCTAGATAGTGCCAACTCTCTAATATTTCATGTTAATAGTGCATTAGAGATCGTATATCTCTCTTATCCTGCCTTCTCTTGATAAAGATCCCAAAGGAAAACCAAGATTTTTTATACATCCATATCCTTATTCTTCTCTAAAAAAGACATAACTTGGAGGAAAACGTGATACATTAGACATAAAAGGCATCATACCCATGTTTCAGATAGACACATACTTCTTCCTCTTTAGCCTCCTTAGAAAGAGACTTTGAAAGTGGGATTTTTGACATGTATAATTTCAATTCATAGTGTAGTATAATGAAAAAGAAGATATAAAATTTATATAAAATTTATTTAGTGACAAGGCTGTCCATATATTATATATATTTTAGTGAGATATTATTGTTATTGATTTCCATTTTTGTAATTATAAAGAAGAAGATTTTATTACATTATCTATTTTGTAAAATATGATAAATAAATTCTTAAATTTATTGATCTCCCACTATTTTAGAGAAACCTAATAACCCCCAATATTAGTTTCATAATATCAGGTTGTATGGATATTATATTGGGAATTCAACCCTTGATGTTAAGTATTCTTATTTCAACCTAAAAACTCTAGCTAAAACACCTTAATAGTTGAATGAACAAAAAAATGAATTTCTCAAGAAGCTTAAAATGTTGGTTTGATTTTAACATATGTATTTAGAGGCTATACTAGATTAATATATTGATTTTGTGGATTTTATATTTGTGTGTAAATAAATCATTTTATTCTGGTTATATGTATGTAAATATTTTGTCGATATACATAAATGATTAAACATGTGTTGGTATAATTATTCACAATTAAATGATTTAATTTTTCCAATTATTTGTTAATTAGTTTGTTTATTATGAACTCAATCTATTCAAATACTAAATAAACCATGAAACTGATAGAAATAAAAATAATAAAGTGTCTTAATCCAGAGATTTATCTAATATTTGGTTTATCTAGTTGATAATAGACCAAATCTATCCCTAAGGGAATAACTTCTAGAGCCCACACTATTTTGAGTTAAAATATTATACATGGGATTATATAACACTCCAAGATCTATTTTACCTTAACTTTGGACATAAAATGCCCCCACTCTCATGTGATCTCTATCCATTACAAAATATTTACTCAAACACAGGTGAGGGGAATCATTGGATTGGTTTTTGGTGTTTACATAAAAGAAACCATCAGCATTCATTCCCATACATAATGAACAGAGGGGATGAAACGTAGTCCATTAATTTAATTTAGAAATAATAAAAATTTAAAATAAACCAATCACATTTATGGTCGGGTATAAGATCAAGATTAATTACACACAATCAATGAATATGAATTTTCAAAATAGCTATCAATCACTTCAATATCATAATTAAATTTCTGTCATCCATAATTTCAAACAAATGAAATAAATTATTTACCTTTAAAATTAAAAATTACACAATTTTACTAGGAAGAAATAATATATATTCATCCAAACTACGTAACATGGACCTTATACTGTGTATTCACATGAAATCCAACATAAATTTTGAGGCCCACATTTACAAGGAATGAATTTTCTATGAAATGATTTATGATAGTATATAAATTATACGACATGTGATGTTACTAACACAAATTGAGTACACAAAAAGTAAATACCACACATAGATTTAGTTCAAAATTCAACACAATAATTTATTTAATTTATAATTGATAATCCCATTTCATGGAATGTCAAGTCAAATAAATGAAATAAGTAAAATATGTAAATATATCTAAGTATATCGTTGATTTTTCCAAAAAAAATTATGGTAACAAATTATGTACCAGATTTACATGTAATTACCCCTCATATACCCATTTATGTGACACATGCCAAGGGAATGTGTGTGTTTTTCATCCATATTAATGTATGTGGTACACAACATTTACTATAGATACACACCATGTTACCTCAATGTTTCACAATTTTCAGGTCCCCGTGTCATGTATTTTCCACCTCAAACATCATAGACCACCATGTTTTCACAGTTAAAAAATGTGCACTACAAGAAATATAATCGAGTTACATGGCATGTAGTCTCATAAAACCACATAGAATTATAGTTTACTCAACACATGGTGTCTATTAAAATAAAATTTTATGTTTTTAGTGCATTAATTTACACGTTTAACATGCATCATCCAAGTGAATTGAACAAGGGTAGACAACATGTACCTTGGAGCTATACACCCTATATTCAAGTGTTATCTATCTAGAACCTTCCAAACCTCTTGATGGATTCTCCAAACGTTATTTTTGTAAATTTTAATTTTAATTTGTTATATAAGTGAGGATTAAGAAGGAAGGATAAGAAATATACATTCAGAATTAATAAATAAATAATCAAGAGATAAATCTGTTAATAAATGAATTTAATCACAAAATGATTAATAAAAAATTATAAATTTATTATGTGGCACCATTGAATCCACTTAAAGGGTTTTATCATAGAATAAGTTCCATTTTGGAATGGAAAACTCATATATTTCATAATAAATGATCAATAGAACATGTACTTGATAATGAACATCATGACCAACACAATTAAATTAAATATTATTTGACTAGAAAAAACCCTAACCAAGAAGGATGGAACCTCACATATTATTTATAAATAATTTATAAATAGATTCATAATTACATTATCTTGTAATTATTTCTCTATTGATTATTTTTTAACTACTCTCCCCATACAATCATTCCTTCGTATGATTCAACTACGGAATCCATTTAGTGGTTATCCACACATGATTTAAAATCTCTGAATGTCACTGTAGAATCATTTAACGATATCTCAGTGAATTATACTTAATTTCATTATGAATCATTAACCTCTAGAAGAATATCCTCATAGCATAAATAATAAGGATTGAGATTTTGGAGGAGGATTGGTGTTGTAATTACTAGAACAATTATAAATATAATTTTTCTTATGATTTAATTAAATGTCTTATTATGTTATACGGTTATAGAAAAAACATGATCTTATTTCATTTTTATATATTATATTGGTTTTAAAATATCTTTAAGATTCATTACCGTTGATAATATTATCATTGAATAGTGATCACATTATTAGTTTAAATATTTGTATTTAACAAATCCAATTGACACTGACAAAGGATGTGATGGCCTCAAACAGTAGGATCACTCCCTATATTTCCCATTTACCAGATAATACAAGGGAGATAACGTCTATGGTATTTCCCCTTGACCAAACCCAAGTTGAGATCCAAAAACCTAAGCCTGAATGAATCCATTTGTGGGAGATGATCAAGCTCAACGAGACCACAACACAAACCATGTATGTCGAAGCACCCCATGAAAGTCTCATTGTCACACACCATACTCTGAGGGATATGTCTAGTGTATTATAGGGATATGTATCAATAACATCTCAATATGTTTCTATATAGTATTTTTTATATAATAAATAATATATTTTAATCCTATTGTTGATACATTATAATAAAATTTTATTTTTATATAATAAAAATGGTACTTTTGGATAATATTCAAATTCAATTAAGGTAAATATTTTTATGAATAAATAGATTTTGAAATAAATAATATTTAAATTCAATATTATTATTAAATAATTTTTTTTAATATAAATGGTCATATAATTTTTATTAATTGAAATGTTATTTTTTTATGGGAGAAAAAACTGTTATCATAAAATAAACTAGCATTTCTTAATAAATGCTTGTTTTTATTTTAAAAGTGAAAAATAAAATATTCAGAAAATTATTTTAATAAAATGAATATTTTTTTCGAATCAATATGTTGAAATTATACAATGATCAATTTTTTATAAATTTCTTGAGACAGTCAAATTTTCATGTAAAAATTATATACTGTATAAATATACATTGGGTATTGTGACATCATAATGACCCAAATTTATATAATAAATACTATAAATGGGATACATGACAAAATAAATGTTTTAAAATTAAAATAATGTGAGTTTTTTTATTTAGTTAATTTTATAATTCCTTTACGAATCATCCAAAACCATTAGTATATTTTTATATTTTAAAATCATTTCCTTAAGAGTACGACTCACTTCCACATAAGTCAGGTAATTATTTTATTATGTTCGGCCCTTGTACATAAAAATATTTAAACCACTCCCATTGGGATGAAACCATTGGAAAAACCCTGGGATGTTTCGTGGTTTTGGTTATTTTATTATCTAAATCCCAAAACCTTTGTTTTGGAAATAATGACAAAATCCCCACCCATTTACTATACAAAACAACCAAAGATCCCATTTATCTTCATTGCAAACCTTTTGATAAAGTCTTTACTCGTTTTTCCCATCTCTATATTCCTCCAAAGTTTCTTCTGGGCTATGAAGAATCCCCTACCAAGAATTTGGAGTCACACACTCAAGTAACTGATCCTCACATTCTTTTCTTTATTAAAGTTTCTTTGTTATCTTATAACATAAATTTACAATTCCTATCATTAGAAAATTATTTTACATGACCATATTTGTTCCCATATTATTTAAAAATTACGATAGGCACTTTTTTCTCTCATCAATCCATCTTATGAATTTTTATGTGATGTTGTTATTCTACCGAAATTTCACCGTGAGTTTCCATGCCAAAACAATTGTACTGTGAATACCATATCCATTTTCTATCAAGGTTTTTTCGTCTTTATAAACATATAATAATTTTTCATTCTTCATACATGTATTTATTATATACTCTTTAATCATGGAATAATTTATGACATTGAATTAATCCATGTTGTATGATCTATGTGGCATAGTTAATCATGAGAATAAAATAAAAATGATGGTTGCACCTAGAATTATATTGAACTATGATACATTGGGTAATGTTTAGCCTTAGTAGATGTAATTTTGGCATATGGAATGAACTTTATTTCTTTATGGTGAATTTTCTATTACAATTTATTAGTATTTATCCATGACTTATGTTTATGATACAATGTTTTAAGATGTTGCCACATTTCCAATGTTGCCTTTGTGATTATCATGTTACATCTTTATTTATTATTCATGTTCCATTTATTCACCATTGATATTCCTATTTTCTTATATGTATTGACTAATTCCATGGTAAATACCTTTCTAGGATTTATAGCTCTCCCCTTTTTATTTATTTATCCAGGTTATCCCATCCAGTTTTAAGTGTGTGCATATTAAGGAAGTTTTCCTTAAAGATAGCATTTTTCATGTTTTAAATTGTTATGTAATGTACCTAATTCCAAATGAAAATAGACTTATTGATCTTTTGGGTTTTATTAAGTTTAATTATTGGTAATAAACCATCAATCAATGTGAAAAAAATATGGTGGTTATATTTGGTATCTGAGGGAAAATTTATTTAATTTTGGGAATGTAATTAGAAATCTCTAGAGAAAGCCTTAGGAATATGACTTAGTATCAAAAAACATACATGTAATTTGGTAATCATAGATTAAGTGGTTTATCAATAATGTATATCCTTGTCTGGTTAATATAAATTTGCGTGGTTATGGCATAGATATATCTAGGGGTAATTGTAGGTTCCGGGAATAGCGGAAGCGCATGGATGGGAGTACCCAACATTAATTTTTCCAGTTCAAAACGATTAATCTAAGATCTATCAAGATGATAGGATCTTAGGAATAGAATGAATAATTATATAAAATAGTAGAGTTCGAGAACCATATATAGGATCATAATATGTTGGATATAATTAATTTAATTAAAAGAAAAGAATTACAATGAAAGAATTCTCTCTTCGTTAATGATTCCAGTCACAATCCTATGTGATTTTTCATTGTGTTATAGAATCAACATGTAATATTCTTGTAGTGGTGATCCACACATCATACACATATCTATGGACATCAGAAAAGGGATCTCTGGGTGCTAGTGTGGAAGAGCCTTCAAATGCGATGTCCATGTTTAATCATCTTGACACACGCTTCCAAAGAATTATCCTAGATCTGGTGGAGAAGGAACTCTTTCATAACATGATATCATTCTTTTTAAAGTCCCATAAATTTCAAGGATTTTTTTTCATAAATTCATTGGAATTTTACAAGTACGCAGTTTTTGAAGGCACCTGATTCAGAGTTCCGGTGTGCCCGGAATAATTTTCTAAAGTTTAGCTCGGGTACGTTCTGTGAACGAACAATCATGTTTTTCTATATTTTGAAGTGGTGCTCGGATTTCAAATCTGAGGGCACCAATGAACTCGCAGTGCCGGTATTTTCTTAAGGGGACCTTTACCGCAGTTACATTTTGGTCGGGATGAAAGTTATTTTTTTTGGTTTATTCCTAAAATTAAATAAAAATTTGGTGGTGCAAAAATTTTAGTTTGTGAGGTAGGACCCACACGAGCCCCAACCTTTTATATACCCATTACTTACATGTTGTTACCATTTACAACTCTATGAATTTATTATAGTGGAGCCTTCCCAGCTACCACCTCCCACTAATTGTGCCAAATCAGATAAATAAATTCATCGTTAATTTAATTGGAACCACGTTGGAATTAATAATAATTTCCTAACAATTCTATTAATTGGAGAGCCCATTTTTCTTTGGTTGGAAAATCTCTTTGGGAAAGGGCTCTGTAGAATTAAGCAGAGGAGATCCTTCATCGACGAAGACCATTTTTCTTCAATGAAGAACATTGTTCTTCAATGAAGAACATCCCCGACGACGAACGCGAAGAACTTCTTCCAACGACACATCTTCCTTGGATGCACCTCGATGTCAAGGAGCCTACATCTCATACGACAGTGACCCTTCCTCTATCGTTGATGGAATGAAACCGTTCTTCCGCAACGCCCATCTATCATGAGGCTCGTCTTCTGCGGATCAAAGACGCATGACAACAACATCAAGGTAGGGGAATTTTTTATATTTCATATATGTGTTTTCTACCCTCGAACATGGCGTTTAATTGTTGGGTGATTATTTGAACCTCTAACGTGGTGGGTATGGACTAAAGAACAAGTCCGGACCCACCGCTATTCTTTTCTTGCTGCTCGAGGTGTTTGTCGACGATGAAACGAGACCGCAACAGTGATTGGGGGCCTTCGCAGTGAAGAACAGATCCCGAGACGACCGCAGGCGCAGTCAGAAGAAAAAACGGACCACTGGAATGACTCCGGTGGCCCGCGGAAGACTCTAGCGGTGCGCCGGAACACCGCCGGAAGGTTCTCTCTGCGGCATCATCTGCAGCGACGAGGGAAGGATCCCACGGCCGCGCGGGATCCAGGGGAAGTAGCGGCGCCAGCTTGGCGCCCCGTTCACGGAACAGGGGGCCGCGCCCCCCGCTCGGCTCGCTGGCCGAGCCTGCGCACCCACCCCCCGTCCGGGCCGGGGTGGGTCATGCGGAATGGGCTGCGCCGGCCGGGCCGGACCAGGACCCTAGTCGGGTTGACCTAGTTTGAGCCTACCCAGGGGGGTTGGGCCGGGTCGGGTCGGGCCCAGACCCCCCACTTCTGACCGTTTTTGGTCATTCACCCATAACATGATGTACAGATCTCCGTTTGACCCACCGAAAATTGCGTAGGAACCCATGGATCAAGACCGTCTTCTCGGTATATTACAAAAAATGTTTCTGTGAAGTTTGGGTACATCCAGGTGGGTTCGGACCTGAAGCCAATCGGGCCCTTGAAGCAGAAACACTTATAACATAAGGACCAGACGTCCGATTGACGGGCCACCAACTACGTTGGAATACTTTTGATGAGACGATTCTTTTGGAATAATCTTCTTGAGGTTTGGATACAGCTAAAGTATGGTCAGGTTGGTTTTAGCATAAAAAACCAACCGGGCCCCTGGAACGGAAAAGCCAATAACTCTCAGACCGGGCGTCCGATTGACGCACCGTCTGTCGCATTGAGTTTCTTTTGACGAGACAGAACGTCGGGATACATAAACTCTAGACTTAGTGATAGTTGATGTATTGACCCCCTTGTCTCAAGAGGCAGATCATCCTGGAATCAAGCGTGCTGTGTGTGGGAACCCTAGATATGGCTATGACTGCGACGATGACGACAATATTTGGATCCTCTATGGGATCGGCAGTGAGGATGACTGCACTTGGATCCTCCGTGGGTTCGGTAGCGATGACGACTGTACTGAGACCCTATGTGGGTTCAACAGTGATGACTATTGTTCTTGTATCCTAAGTGGGTCCGATAGTATTGACCTCTATACTTGTATCATGAGTGGGTCCGGCAGAGTAGCTTGTCTTGTATCCTATGTGGTTCTGACAACATAGATGTTCTTGTATCCTATGTGGGTCTGACCACTTAGATGGATCAGTGGCTACATCTGATCATCTCTATCGCTATATGAAAGATGTATACCTGTGTGAGCTGTGTCTTGACATTCAATCATTATCATCGATGTGATTGACTTCTTTCCTGTGTTGACTCGGTTGTACTTGGGCTTGGGAGTTGGAGTCGAACTGTGATTGATAACATAGGTATATGTATGGGAATATACCTAAGTAGAGTTGGTTGATACTTCATGATTGTATCTTTTCTTTTTGTTTTATCCTTTATGGATTCTGGGAGACCTTTGGGGGTATCAAGGTCCCTACTGAGTATCATATAGTCACCCCTGCATGGGCTTTCCCACACTACGTTGTGTTTGATGTAGATGACAGACAACACTGATCGTGGAGGAGTCTTGTTGAGCTAGACGGTACCCGGAGGAGACCACCTAGTGAGGCGTGCGTAGAGCGGATGGATGAACCCGAGGTGCCGAGGAGGCTATCTATACCCACCCTTTAGGGGGGATTCCTAGAGGATGACTCAGTGGTTTCCGCTTTACTTTATTGTTGTTGTACTTTTCCTTTTCAGTTGTACTGTACTTTTAGTTGGGTATGTATACTGACCCTTTTACTTTTATGCACTTACTCTGTACTCAGTTTTAATTATTTCTTGCTTTAGTTGTGTCATATGTTGTGTTCTTTACTTATATAAAAGGAAATGCCTTCCCTTTTATCGGGATTTATGCCTTTGGTGTTAGTCGCCAGCCCCTGGCCTATGGAAGGCGGCCTTGGGGTAGACACGACATGGGCCCCGAGGATGGGTCGTTCCAAATTGGTATCAGAGGATCAGTTCTACCGCAGAACTCAGGACTCTGATCCTTCCTTTCTATGAAGCAATAGTGTTAAGATTATTGAGCATGGTTTTCAGTCCAGAGAGTTCAGTGTTGGTATGGAAACCCACGTATCCATACACCAGGACCCTAATCTCTGATTTCCGACTTAGTCCACGAAAACAATGATTGTGTGTGTGTTCATTTCAAAAGTTTTCTTTGTGATTACTTTGTGTCAGCTCACTAGGTATATTGTTTGACCATGGCACACCTGTTTCTTTTCAGGATGGCCCCACGAAGGAAGCCAGCCTAGGTTCCTAGTTACGTGCGAGATGGCAGCCCATCGAACGATGAGGCCTCGGTATAGGGTCCATCCCAACGGAGGCACAAGTGGTACCACTACCCGCTGAGCCACCGATGCTACCAACCCCAGCGGTAGAGAGTGCACGCCGCCTGAGCGCGTTGCATGATTTTCAGCGACAGAGGCCACCGAGGTTCCATGGAGAGACGAACCCTCAGGAAGCCAAGGATTGGCTGGAGGCTATCGTCAGAGTTTTCAGATTGGTAGGGACACCAACTGACCTTATGGTGATCCTTTTCACGAGTCTACAGCACGCGGCAGCAGGTTGATGGTGGAGCCTGATACTCCAGGTGCACGACGAGGCATCTCTACTTTGTACGGACTTCGAGAGCCTCTTCTTCTCGGAGTTTGTTCCATCCACCCTCAGTGCGGTGCACATCCAGGAGTTAATGCATTTTCGCCAGGGCAGTATGACAGCAGCGGATTACTCGACGAGGTTTACTGACCTCTCACTCTACTCCACGAACATGGTACAAGACCTGTTCTTCAGGGCCCGATCCTTTGATAAGGGACTGAGGCACAAGATCAGAGCTTTGATGATACCCCTATTCATCCTGACATAGGCAGGGGTGCTGGAGAGAGCCCTTTTAGTGGAGTTCTTTCTCGCTGAGTATGAACTAGTAGCGAGACTCACCGCAGGATGACACGGAGCAGAGTCTTCTGCAGCCAGCAGTCAAAAAATGATGTCGGGGTCCAAGCGGGCTAGGCCATCAGGTGGGAAACCTCATGATACGGGATCAGTTGTGCTGGGCACCCGAAACATAGCCAGCCTTACGAGGAGAAGATAGTGCTATGCATGCGGCGGGTAGGGCCACATGGCTTGTGGCTGCCCGACCCGCCATGAAGACAAGCAATAGACAGTGGAGGGACCTCCCAGGAAGAGGCAGAGGTTCGACCATGGCAGTTTGTTGGGAGCAGAAAGATGAGGTAGAGGAACTGGCCGAGCAGCGAGTGGGGGACGACGCTATGAGGCTCTAGCACCACCACCCCCAGCAGGTCCATCCCGACCACAGGGAGCTGGCGGACAGAGGAAGGATGAGCTCCATGGAGTGAAGGCTTATGACCATGGTGCACCTGAGATGATTCGAGGTACTATCTGTGTCTACTCCACCCATTCTGCAGTTCTTATAGACACAGGTGCGAGTTATTCTTTTATTGCTACTTCCCTTGTTCGGAGGTCGGAGATTCTGATGGAGCCGTTGGCTCGATCCATACGGATACAAACTCTTACGGGAGTATACTCGACGATTACGCACTGGTGTCAGCAGAGTGATCTTACTCTAGTAGGTGAGAGCTTCAGCTGGGTTCTTCATGGAGCGGTGTCGAGGCCTTACGATGTCATCTTGGGTATGGAATTGTTATCTATATCCCATGCCTAGATTGACTATATTAGGTGCAAAGTGCGGTGTGTCCGCACGGATGGGACCAGGTTCACCTTCACCGACGAGAAGGGACCCTTTGCAGCGCAGGATGGACATATGTAGAGGAGAGAGTTTCCAATCACACATCAGTTGGCTAGTCTCATCCTCAGAGCAGTTGATGTGTGGAGTCCGAGTTTTCCTATTATTGTGGATCATTATGCGGACATTTTCCCTGAAGACGTTCCAGGACTACATATTCGAAGAGAGGTAGACTTCTACATAGACTTGTACCCCGGGATAACACCGATATCTACTCCAGCATAGTGGATGACACCCACCGAGCTTCGTGAGCTGCGAGTATAGCTAGAGGACTTACAGGTAAAGGGATTCATCCGACCTAGTGTTTCACCATGAGCTTCTCAGATTTTGTTCGCCAAGAAGGAGGATGGTAGCTTGAGACTGCGTGTCGACTACCATCGCCTGAATGAGGTGACCATAAGGAACAAGTACCCACTTCTGATAATTGACATTCTCTTCTATCAGCTCAAGGGAGCAAGATGGTTCTCGTAGATATACCTCAGGTCAGGCTATCACCAGCTCAGAGTTCGAGATGAGGATTTGCATAAGACTGCCTTCAGGTGTCAGTATGGCCACTACGAGTTCTTGGTTATTCCCTTCGGTGTGACCAACGCTCCAGCAGTGTTCATGAGTCTCATAAACAGTATCTTCCAGCCTTACCTTGATCGGTTTGTCATAGTCTTAATTAAAGACATATAGATTTACTCAGATACTGAGGAGGAGCACGCCTACCACTTGCGGGTTGTAATGGATACACTCAGAGAGCACCAGCTTTATGGTAAGATCTCGAAGTGCCAGTTTTGGATTTGAGAGGTTCACTTCTTGGGGCACGTCATCTTGGAGGCGGGAGTTGCAGTGGATCATGTGAAGATCGAGGTAGTGCTTGCTTGGGAGCCACCCAGGAGTGTGGTGGAGGTGCGGATTTTCCTAGGTCTGGATGGGTACTATCGTCGATTTGTGCCAGACTTCTCCAGAGTTGCAGCACCGCTTACAGCTTTGAAGAAGAAGGGGAAACCCTTTGTGTGGTCAGACAGATGTCAGCATAGATTTCATAGGTGGAGGCTGATATTGACCAGTGCGCCCATCTTGAGGCTACCGGAGGTGGGAATTGGGTACGTAGATTACTACGACGCATCAGGGACTGGACTCAGTTGTGTCCTGATTCAGGTGCGAGTAGTGATCGCTTAAGGTTTATGGGAGTTTAGGAAGCATGAGCAGAACTATGCTACCCATGACCTAGAGTTAGCAGCAGTGGTCTTCTCCCAAAAGATGTGGCGGCACTATCTGATGGTTGAGTGCTTTACAGTCTACTCCGACCACCAGAGTCTCAGGTATATCTTTTCCCAGAAGGACCTGAACCTAAGACAATGGCGATGGCTTGAGTTCCTCCAGGACTATGACTTTGAGATATTCTATACTCCTGTGAAGGGGAACATTGTGGCTGATGCTCTCAGCTGGAGGTTAGGAATTCAGCTGCTGGGAGAGGCGATAGAGATGTTAGCCACTTTAAAGATATCCTTCATGGATAGAGATGGAGAATCCTTTCTACAGTCTCTCACAGTCAGTCCTCCACTAATTCAGCGGGTCAGAGAGGCACAACATGGGGACGTTGAATGTGAGGCGTGACGTGCTCAGATATCCTCATGGCTGGCACCCGATGGATTTTTTGAAGGAGAAGAGCACATCATCCTCTTCAGTGGACGTACCATGGTACCAGTTGCACTACAGGAGGAGGTGTTGAGGGAGTTCCACAATTCCCCTCTAGCGGTACATCCAGGAGTGGAAAAGATTTATCAGGACCTCAGACGACAGCATTGGTGGCTAGGTATGAAGAAGGTTTTAGCAGAGTTCGTTTCATGATGCCTCACTTGTCAGCAAGTGAAGGCGGAGCACCAGGTACCTGCAAGCTTCGTACAACCCTTAGAGGTCCCGAAGTGGCAGTGGGATGGGATATCCATGGATTTCGTGACGGGGCTTCCACGTAATTCCAGAGGACACGACTCCAACTGGGTGATCATAGAATGTCTCACCAAGGCATCCCACTTCGTACTGATTAGAGAGAAGGGATCTGTAGAGATATTGGGACGTCTCTACATTTAGGATATCGTACGACTTCATGGTGTGCAATCATCTATCGTCTTCGATCGAGATTCTCACTTTACATCCCGAATTTAGAAGGGGTTACATGAGGATTTTGGGATGCAGTTACGCCTGAGCAGTGCCTTTCAACCTCAGATGGACGGCCAGATGGAGAGGACCATTCAGGCACTTGAGGACATGCTCCGTGCATGTGTCCTTGACTTTGGTCGCAGCTCAGAGAGTCACCTACCCTTGGTGGAGTTTGCGTACAACAACAGCTACAAATCGACAATCGGGGTGGAACCATATGAGGCACTGTACGGACGACCTTGCAGATCACCTCTGTGTTGTACTGACCTTGGGGAGTCAACACTTGTAGGACCAGCGATAGTCCAGGCTAGACGGAGAAGGTGCAGATCATCTGGGAGTGGATGACGACTGCGCAGAGCAGACAGATTTCCTATACTGATAGGAGAAGGAGACCACTAGAGTTTGTGGATGGCGACCACCTTTTCTTACGTGTCTCACCTTGACATGGATTATGGATATTTGGCTGGGGCGGAAAGTTATCTCCGTGCTTCACCGAGCCTTTCCATGTCCTCAGTAGAGTAGGCGAGGCGGCTTACCACCTGGCCCTTCCACCTCAGTTGCAACGGGTTCATGACGTATTCCACGTATCTCATCTGAGGAGATATGTGCACGACCCGACCCACATCATTGATCATGGGGAGCTGGACATAGACGATGGGGTGACTTTCTCGGAGGTTCGGGTGGAGATCGAGGATCGACATGAGAAGGTCCTTCTTTGATGGTCGATTCCTCTAGTGAACGTTCGCTGGAAGCACGTGAACCTTCAGGGGAGAACATGGGAGCGTGAGGCTCATATGCATGCTCAGTACCCCTTGTTGTTTCCATAGTATATGCTGTAGCTTTATGGGGACGTAAATTCTGAGGTGGGAGTAATGTAAAGACCCATAAATTTCAAGGAATTTTTTTTTCATAAATTCTTTGGAATTTTACGAGTACACAGTTTCTGATGGAAACTGATTCTGAAGCTATGTGTGCCCGAAATTATTTTATGAAGTTTAGCTCAAGTACGTTTAGTGAATGAATGAGCGAGTTTTTCTATATTTTGAAGCGGTGCTCGGATTTGAAATTCAAGGACGCTGATGAACTCGTAGCACTGGTATTTTCTTAAGGGGAACTTTACCGCAGTTGCTTTTTGTGCGGGTTGAAAGTTATTCTTTAGGGTTTATTCCTAAAATTAGATAAAAATTTGGTGGTGCAGAAATTTTATTTTGTGAGGTGGGGCCCACACACAACACAAACTTTTAACTCCCCATTAATTCCCTGTTGTTTCCTTTGACAACTCCATGCATTTATTATGCTAGAGCCTTCCCACCTCCTTCTTCCCATTAATTGTGGAAAATATGATAATTAAAGTAATCATTAATTTAAATGGCACCACGTTGGAATTAATAAGAATTGCATAAAAATTATATTAATTGGACAACCCATTTTTCTTTGGTTAGAAAATCCCATGGGGAAAGGGCTCTGGAGAATTAATCATAGGAGATCCTTCATCGACGAAGAACTCCATTCTTCAACGATGAACATCCCCGACTAAGAATGAGAAGAACCTCTTCCAATGACGCATCTTCCTCGGACGTACCTCGACATCAACGATCCTATGTCACCTACAACAGCAACCCTTCCTCCATCGTTGACGGAACGACACCATTCTTATACGATGCCCATATACCGCGATGCTTGTATTCTACAGATCAATGACGTTTGAAAACAACTTTGAGGTAGGGGGAATTTTTTATATTTAATATATGTGTTTTCTACCCTCGAACATGGCGTTTAATTGTGGGGTGATGATTTGAACCTCTAATGCGGTGGTTACGGACTAACGAACAAGTCCGAACCCACCACAATTTTTTACCTACTGCACGGGGTGTTTGGCGACGATGAAACGAGACCACAACGATGATTGGGTGCCTTTGCAGTGAAGAACAGATCCCGAGATGTCCGCAGGCGCAGTCGAAAGCAAAAAAGGACCACCAGAATGACTCCGGTGGCCTGCAGAATACTCCAGCGGCATGGTTCACCGGCGTGGAGGCGCCCCGGCGCGCCGGCGGCAGGAGATCACCACGGAAGTTCCCGCGGTTGTGAGGGGAGGATCTCGCGGCCGTGTGAGATCTAGGGGAAATAGCGGCACCAGCCTGGTGCCATGTCCACGGAACAGGGGGCCGCACCCCCCACTCGGCTCGCGGGTCGAGCCAGTGCACCCCCCTGGCCGGGCCAGGGTAGGTCACGAGGACCAGGCCGCGCCCTACCTGGCGTGATCCGGACCCAGTTCGGGCCGACCCAGGGGGGTTGGGACGGGTCGGGTCGGGCCCATACCCCCCACTTCAAACTGTTTTCGTTCATTCGCCCGTAACATGAGCTACAGACCTCCGATTGATGCATCGTCTATTGTGTAGGAACCCTTGGATCGAGGCAGTCATTTCAGTATAATACATTCATGGTTTTGGTGAAGTTTGATTATGGCCAGGTTGATTCGGACCTGAAACCAACTCGTCCATTGAAGCGGAAACACTTATAACTTAAGGACCGGACGTCCGATTGACGTGCTGCCAACGAAGTTGGAATCCTCTTGATGAGACGGTACTTTTGGAATAATCCACTTGAGTTTGGGATACAACTGGAGTATGTTCGGGTTTTTTTAGCTTAAAAATCAACAGGGACCCTGGAATGGAAAAGCCAATAACTCTCTAACCGGGAGTCCGATTAACGCACCGTCTATCACGTTGGGTTCCATTTGATGAGACGGAACTTCCAGATATGTCAAATATGGACTTCTTTGACAATTGATGTATTGAACCCCTTGGCTCGAGGAGAGGATCGTCCCGGAATCGAGCGTGTTGTCTATAGGAACCCCAGAGCTGGTTGCGACTGCGATGATGATGACTGTACTTGGATCCTCCATGGGTTGGGCAGCGAGGAAGACTGTACTTGGAACCTCCGTGGGTTTGACAACGATGACAACTATACTAGGATCCTCTATGGGTTCGACAGTGATGAAAACTTTTCTTGTATCATATGTGGGTCCGACAGTATTGACCTCTATACTTGTATCCTGAGTGGATCTGGGAGAGTAGCTAGTCTTGTATCCTATGTGGGTCCAACAGCTTAGCTGGTCTTTTATCCTATGTGGTTCCGTCAGCTAAGATGGATCAGTGGCTACATCTGATCATCTCTATCCCTATAGGAAAGTTGTATACCTGTGTGAGATGATTCTTGAATTTCAATAATTATCATCGATGTGATTGACTTCTTTCATGTGTGGACTGGGTTGTACATGGGCTCAGGAGCTGGAGCCAAACCGTGATTGATGACTTAGGTATATGTATGGGCATATACCTAAGTAGTGTTGGTTTATACTTCGTGATTTCATCATTTCTTTTTGGTTTATCCTTTGCGGATTCTAGGAGACCTTCGGGTGTCTCGGGGTCCCTACTGAGTATCGTATAATCACCCCTTCACGGGCTTTCCTGCACTACGTTTTGTTGGATGTAGATGACGGAAAGCACTGATAGTGGAGGAGTCTTGTGGAGCTAGACCGTACCCAAAGGGGACCACCTAGTGAGGCATGCATGGAGCTGACGGACGGACCCAAGGTGCCGAGGAGGCCATCTGTACCCACCATTCAGGTGGGATTTCCAGAGGACGACTCATTGGTTGCCGCTTTACTTTAGAGTTGTTGTACTTTTCCTTTTCAGTTGTACTGTACTTTTAGTTGGGTTTGTATACTAGCCCTTTTACTTTTCTGCACATACTTTGTACTCAGTTTTACTTAGTGCTTTCTTCATTTGTGTCCTCTGTTGTGTTCATTACTTATATAAAAGGACACGCCTTCCCTTTTATCGGTATTTACGCTTTTAGTGCTAGTCACCAGCCCCTGGCCTATGGAAGGCGGTCTTGGGGTAGTCACGGCACATGCCCCAAGGATGGGTCGTGACATTCACGGAGGAAAATGAATTCTCTCTTGTCTTGAAAGATTTTCCCAGATCCCTTGTGCACAACCACAAATAATGGCTAGGTTTTATGAGAATAATTTAATTGGGATTTTATTACATATAATAATAAGATTAATTAATTTCTGAAATAATTTATTCATTTCGTTTAATTATTACTAAGACTCCATGCCTAATAGTAATAGTTGACTATTATAATCACATGACATGTTCCCAGAAAATTATACCTAATATTATTTAATTAAATAAATAATAATAATTCTCATAAATCTCCGGAAAACCTACACGATGTGTATATTAATACAAGATGTGTACTTTTGTTTTTCCATTTTCTTTATTTCCATCGCCACATTTATTAAACCATGAATAATAACTACATATTGATTAAATAAATATCACTGTATTACTCTCTAATAAATATATTATTTTTCACAAAATATATTATCTCGAATTACTAGTATTTAAATAAATGAAACTAGTCATCCTTGAATAATAATTAATCCAAAATTGGGAATAATATTTTTCAACTTGTTAAATAAATATTTAACTAAAATACTTGGACAAACATAGTGTGTGACCCTCTACGCCTCTTTCATAGTTCCATTAGGTAGAGCCTGCCAAATGTCCTAGGTTAGTGTCTAGAAACACTCTAAGGCACCCATATAGAATTTAGTTAATGTTGCAAGGACATGTAACCTCATACGAACACATACCATGTAACGTAATCCCTTTATCTCAATATCTCTAATCTAGATGGTTGCATGCTAATTCCATCAACCCATGTGCTCGATTATTATTTCTTTGACTTATCACAATTGAAATCTCCCATTCCTTACTATATACATGGATTTATTTAGGCTATATCAATTCCATAAAAGGGTATAATATTTAAACTTCCTTTATTGAACATAAGTGACAAATGCTTTCTCATATTATCTATTAAAATAGTATAACTCGTGATGCACCCAACATATCCTACATCTCAGTGAATAGTGTGTCATCATAGTTATTGTCAATACATCTATGTGAACAATTTCTAATACCCACTAATAATAATATTAAATTATAAGCACCAATAGACACATCCACGGATAGGAACATCCAATGACACTATCAAATGTGGATTTCATACTGGTGGGTCTTGTTCTCATCATATCCTCATGGATATTACCAAGGGTGCACACCATTAGAAGGTGGATCAAGGTTTTATGAGTCCCCAAACCTAATGTAATTTATTATTTGTTTCCCTTAAATAAAATCATCATTCCATAGAACATATATTCAAAAATAGTGTTATGACACTTCCAGGTTCTCATCATAGTAGGGATCTCCAATGAACCTTTAGTGCAACAGCTATCCTTAAGACATTATCACATGAATTTTTACTTAAAATAACAATCATGTTGTGATACGGTATTTATATATATTCTAATACATGAATATATATTTATCATAAAATACATATTTGTTGGTTCTAGGCCACCATCTACAACAGACACCCACATGGACTAGAGAAAACTACCAAAAAACATTAACATACTAGCTCTCACATGATATTAATGCTTCTCTTAAGATAGGACATTAGTCATGTGGTCTGCCATGTTCCATACTGTGGATGCACTTCTCACTACAACATCACCCCTTTGATATAAATCCCACATTAGGTGATAATTCTAGAGAATGTGCCTTGTCCTTTGATATGACCTTGGTTCTTTTTCAAGAGCCACCATTAAAGCATTATCACAAAAAATGTGATAGTATCTTTAATACTAGTCACCACATCATGCTCTTGAAAAATGTTCTGAATCTATATGGATTCCTTTGTTGCATCACAAGCCTCTATATATTCATACTCTGCTGTAGAATCCGCAAAAACTGGCTATTTTGAACTCTTCCATCTCACAGATCCTCTATTAAGACAGAAAACATATCCTGGTTGCGACTTCTGATCCTTTTGATCTATCTGAAAACCGACATTAGCATACCCTTTTATGAAAAGCTCTTAATCTCCTCCATACACCATGAAAATATCCTTAGATCTTCTCAGATACTTAAGGTTAGTCTTGATAACAGACCTATGCTATTCTCCTAGATCTGCATGATATCTTCCTACCATACCCAATGCATAGGCAACATCATTATTAGTACATAACATTGCATTCATGATGGATCCTATAGTTGAAGTGTGTGGGATATTAAAAATCCAATGTTTATCTTCTCGTGTCTTAGGACACATTATATGAGAAAGATGTTGGCCAAGTGGCACTGAAACCAATCCCCTATTGGAATGTTCCATAATAAATATCCTAAGTATCTGGTCAATGTATTTACCCTGACTTATTCCAAGAAACCTCTTGTATCTATCACGAATGATATTAATCCCTATAATGTAGGTTACTTCACTTAAGTACTTCATAGAGAAACACATATTCAAACAGTCCTTAACTGACTATAATACTGGTACATCACTTCTAAGAAGTAATATGTGTTCAACATATACTACTCGGATAACCACTGAATTCTCATTAAACAATTCATAAAACACATGGATCACATTCATTCTTAATGAAACCAAATTCCTTTGTGGATTTATCATATCGAATGTTCCATGACTTGGATGATTTCATTAATCCATAAATGGATTTTTGTAACATGAAAACCCATTTTGTTCACCTGGTGTCACAAACCTTTCTTGTTGTTTCATATAAACATCTTCTTAAAGGTTCCTGTTACAGAATTCTATTATGACTTCCATTTTCCTAATCTCATAGTCAGGCTAAGATACTATGGAAAGTATGATTCTTATGGATTTAAACAAGGAAATTAGAGATAAGGTTTCATTATAGTCAATTCTTGATGTTGTCTCAATATTTTAGCCACTTTCCTAGTTTATAGGTGCTAACAAGACCTTCCATGTCCATGTTTCTCTTGAGTAACCATTTTCAAAAAATAGGATCTACATCAACTAGATCATCAAACGGAACTGAGACTTGGTTCTGATACATGGAATCCATCTAACATTTATTATCTTCTAACCATCTTGTAGCTTCTGAGATCTCTACTACATCCTTGTAGGAGTGAGGTTTATCAATGTACAACAATAATGATTCACTATCCTCAGTGACTAGGAAACCAAATATCTCTGGTTCCCTTACCACTCTTGAGATCCTACGTAGTACATGTATTTCTAAAACCTCTCCCATTGGGACATATGTAAATTGTTCCAGTAATAACTCTTGTGTATATTGATCATCATCTTTGTCAAAGTCAATATTTCTCCCACTATCCTTTTTGAGGATGTTCTCCATATCATGAAAGACATCTTTTCTAGTGACATTCACTTGCTTTTATGAAGGGTTATATAGGTAATATAATTTCATTTCCTATGGATATCCTATAAAGATACACCTCATTCCCCAAGGATATAGTATGTTTCCTCAGAATGAATCAACAAATGCCTCGCATACCCATACACGTGTGTGCGACAAAATGGGTTTCTTTCCATTCCATAACTGGGAAGGAATTTCATTTTCTTCCTTAGTTGGTACATGATTTAATTTGTATATTGTAGTTTGTAATTCATATGCCCAAAAGGATAATGTAATATTTTCATGACTCACCATTGACCACACCATATCCAATAAGGTGCAGTTCCACATTTCAATAACACCATTACACTTTGGTGTATTTGGAGGAGTGAGTTGATATAGAATCACAAATTCATGTAAAATGTTGATGAACTCTTGGTTCAGATATTCTCTACCTCAATCAGATCAAAGAATCTTTATCTTCTTACTAAGATGATTATCTACTTCATTCTTGAATTCCCTAAATTTATCTAAGGAATCTGACTTATACCTCATTAAGTAGATATTTCAATATATACTCAAATCATCAATAAAAGTAATGGAGTAAGAATATCCACCTCTAGCTTCTAATGTAAATGGCCCACATACATCTATGTGTATGAATCCTATTATCTATGTGGCCCTTTTACCCTATCCACCGAAAGGAGGCTTGGTTATTTTACCCTACAAATAAGCGTGACATGTCTCAAGTGGTTTTAGCTCCGCAGATTCTAAAAAACCATCCTTGTAAAGCTTTGTCACGCACTTCTTATTTACATGAAAGAGATGATAATGGCACAACTGGGAGTTGTATGAGTCATGTGAGTTTGTCTCATTATCTATTGACAACAATTGGTTTTGATATTTTAAAACATACCAACTATTATTTAAATGTTCCATACCATAACATACGTTGTTTTTATAAAAGAAATAACCCTTATTTCTAATCTTGAAAAGAAATCCATCCATATCCAAACACGATGCCAAATTGTGTTTTTGGTAACACTAGGTTCATAATAACAGTTATGTAAAACCAAATCATCCATGTTGGTAATGGGAGATGGTAATCACCAATGGTCAAAACAGCTGTCCTCACACCACGGGAAGATCAAAGATCCACCCATCCTTTGGCAATCATTATAAATTTACTTGGTTCTTACATCTGAATATACATGTGATACCCACATACTATATCTAATACAAAATTTTTATAAATAGAATGATTACACTCGATAAAGTACACACCTTTATCATCCCCATTATTCTAGGTGATGTTCCTCTTCCAGTGGCCAGGCTTGGAACACAAAAAACTCATCACCTCTCATTCCTTTCCCTGCCTCTAGATCTTCCTCTTCTTTTGGGGATGGTGCTTAGGTGCATTAGACCGTTTGTAAATCCTTGTCCCCTTTGAATTTTCCTTTCTTTTCTTATTCACCATAAGGACTATGGGTTTGCCACACCCCATGTCTTTATATACCTGGTGATTTAAGGATAAAAGTTTTGATGGACTATTCTCATTTTTTCTCATGTTGTAGTTGACAATAAATACAGAGAAGGTCTTGGGAAGTGATTAGAGGATGATATCTATATGAAAATCATCTAGGAACATAATCCCTAAGATTTCCATGCTTTAAACATAGCAAATTTTCTTGAATACATGAGGCCGAGCTGGCACAGACTCTCCAATCATAGTTGTGAACAAAGAGTTGGAGATCTCATCTCTCTTCTATCTTTCCTTCCCGTGGTAGAGATCCTTAAGGTGAGTCATCATGGTATACACATCTAGGTTTTCATGTTGGTTCAAGAGAAGATTAGACATGACATATATCATGAAGTATTGGATATATGTGGCATGAACCAAATGTTTCACATAGAGAGAAATTTTTTCATCACTAGCCTTGTTTCTTGGCGCAACTAGAATAGGCTCCTCCAACACATGCAATTTCATCTCGTGGCATAGGATGACACGTAAAGGCCTCTTCCATTTTGAGAGATTGGTGTCGGTGAGATGATTTTCCTTCTCGATTATAGTCTTTAATGATATGATTGATGTAATTTTTCATTCAATTTATACAAATTAAGATCAGAAAATATTTATTACTTTATCATGATAAAGCATAGACAAATAAATTAATACCTATTAGTCTCCCATTATTTAATCAAAATCTAGTAGCCCTCACCATTGACTTCAGAATATACTATTTCTGAAATATTCTAGTGGAAATGATCCATATTTCCATTCGCATCGCCCCAACTAAGGCTGTTCAAGCAACATGAAAGGTTTTAGGTAGGCATTCCAAATTACAACTTCATTAACTCATATCTCCTTGATCCGCTGAGTGGACTCCCCAATCCTGAAATCCTTTTATTTTGGATTTTCTCAACCATTTCCTCTTGGTCACACTATGTCCAACTATGGCAGTCAACCCTCAATGTGAATCAAGACAATTCAACCCAAAAACATGAATTTTAATTCCCCGAAAATTGAAAGCACCTCATCTAGGGTTGGTCAATCAATTTGAATTATGTTTGGATTCTATCCAAGATTATGGAAGGCTATACTGAATTAATTTTAAATTAAGGGATTTTATCCTTATATATAATATCCATTTTATTATCTTTTATTACATACTTTTTAATATTAATTGGTATATAGTTAAGTCATTAAACATGTCTATGATACTATTTATGCATAATTTGGTCTTATTTTAGTTCTATCCTGGATGCTTGTTTAATTCATTAATTGTGTGATCATGAAAACACACCCACAATAAATAAACATTGAAACTGATATAAATAAAAATAAATGGTATGGTCATGAGCTTGTTATATTGGTTATTTTATCTAGAGGTTGAAAAACTAACCCAAGACCTTGGGGAGAAACGCCTTAAAAATTTTGGGTTCATGTTTACAGCTTTCCACTGATCCACCTTTGTATCACATTGGATTGGTTTCACCTTGCCTCCTAACTTGATTCGCCTCCACTAGCTTGGGAGATCCATCCATTACATATGGTTTTATCTCACTCCCAAGTGAGGGGTAAAATGGGTTTTTACAAAAAACGAAACCTTGGGTAGGCAGACCCATCATATTAATGAGAAGACGGATCACAGTCTAAAAAATTTAATTTAAATAAATAAATTGAAAGAAATCATCCACATATAAAGGTATTGGAATATCTCATGATCATCCATGCATGAAGCGTTTTTTGCACATAAATAAAACTGGAATTAAATTTTGTAATCATTCTTATTTATTATAAATCATGCTAGAATCAATTAGTTATATTTAATTAGTCAATCCTTTTATCTTAAACCCTTTTAAGAATTTCCTTGACATTCTCATCCATAATAATTCTAGATTAAAAAATTATTTCAAATTATATTTTTATGTAACTTGAACCTTGGTGGAAATCGGGTGAATTCTTGTTCATAATTACCCAATTAGTAGAAATGAACATAACACATATGTTAAATAAAACACACACATATATATAAAACACCTATCACGTGTTTTCCCTCAACTTTATTCCTGAACCATGGTACAGGTCTCAAGGGTTTGTATCATATAATAATAAATTGTAATAAATCTGCAAAATTTGTATGAGTACACGGTGTGTAGTTACAACTTCATGGAATCTAATATCATTAATCGTCTCTCCGAAGTACATGCCTAGGGATTGAATGTGTACATTTACTTTGGAAATATTCAGAGCAAACGACATGTCCAGTGGGCCACACGCCACATAGTATCCATGTTACACGGTCTCTAGCAGAGAAAGCTGTGTATGGTGTACACGGTCCAACCCTAACCCAAATGGACTACACACTGTGTCCATTGGTCCACACAGTGTGTATTATGTAAACCGCATTCCACTTGTTTCTAGTCAACACACTAAGTCATTAATACATAGACAAACTCCAATGATACGGCTTGGTTTGGAGGAACAGACCCGATGCATTGAACCTTGAAAACATGGAATGTGATACCGAATACAAGTTGTTTGTTCTGTTGTTGTATGGACATGAACCTTTGGAACCTCCATATGTTATCCTCTATTTTATTTTAACCAAAATTAAATAGAAACCTTGTTTTTGTTTGGTGAACGACAAACAAGTAAGGAGGAACAGATCTAAAGATTTATATTTCTAGTACAATTATATTGAATTGAAAAGACTAAATTATTAAATCCATAAATCACCAATGAAAAAAAATAATTATAATCAATGATATGACCGCTATGATACCACATGTTTGTTCTGGGTGCAGTGAAAGCACATGGATGGGAGTACCCAACATTAATTTTTTCATTAACAATAATCAATCCATGATCCACCACGATGATAAAATGCCCGATCATATGAATAGAACAAAGAACTAAAGAAAATAGGGGAGTCTTGAAACCATAGAGAGGGTCATTATATATTGGTTATAATTAATTTAATTAAAATACAAGAATTACCTTGATGTAATTCACTCTTTGTTGATGCTTCTGGTGACAATCAGATGTGATCCATCGTTTCATTGTAGAATCCAAGTGTAGACTTCCTCTATAGGTGATATACATGTGCTCCACATATCTCTAGACATCATTTATGGGATCTATGGGTGTTAGCATGGAAGAGCCTTCACCTGCTATGTTCGTCTCGGATCTCCCTGAGAGATGCCTCCAAAGCGATCTCCAAGATTTGATGGAGGAGGATATCTCTCATAACATGAGAGCGTTCTTGAAGTAAAAATAATTCTCTTTTAGCTTGAGATATTTTTCCTGATCCATTATGCACAACCACAATGAATGTCTAGGTTTTATGATAATAATGTAATTGGAATTTTATAACATAGAATATTAAAATGAATTAATTACTCGAAAGTATTTATTCATTTCATTTCATTCTTAGTAAGACCCCATGTCTAATAGTAACAATTGAATATTATTATCAATTGACATGCAACAAATGAATTACACATAATTTTATTTAATTAAATAAATAATATTATTTCTCATAAATGCCCAAAAAACCTACAAAACATGTATATTAATACACGGTGTGTTCTTTTGTATTTCAATTTTTTTATTTCCTCCACCACATATTTTATACCTTGAATAATAACTATTTATTTCATAAATAAATATCACTACATTACTAAATAATAAATATATTATTTCACCCAAAATATATTCTCTGGAATAACTAGTTTCTAAATAAAATCAATCCCGCATCCTTGAATAATTATTAAACCACAATCTGGAATGATCTTTATTCAACTAGTTAAATTAATATTTAACTGAGATACTTGGACACACATTGTGTGTGACCCTCTTGGCTTTTTTCTTTGTGGCATTAGGTAGAGTCTGATTAAAGTCCAATGATCACATCTGGAAACACACCAAGGCACCCAAAGAGAAAGAAGTTAATTCTGAAATGACGTGTCACCTCATACAAACACTTACCGTATAATGTAATCCCTTTGTCTCAATATCTCCAGTCAATTAGGTTGAATATTATTGCCATCAACCCATGTGATCGATTATTATTTCTATGAAATCTTGGAATTGAACTCGCCCATTTCTTACCTTTTCCATGGATTTATTTAGGCTTCATCAACTCCATCCAAGGGAATGAGATGTCAAATTTCATTATTGAACAGAAGGGGCAAATCCTTTCTTGTATTATCTATTAATTTAGAATTTCTTGTGACACAACCAACATATCCTAAGTCACTGTGAATAGTGTGTCCTCACATTTTTCTTCAATGCATATAAGTGTGGGAGGTTTAATACCCATTAATGATAATCATAATTTCTATGAACCAATACATATGCCCACAGATAGGAACATACCATGACACTATAAAATCTGGATTTCCTACTGGCAGGTGTTATTCTCATACTATTCTCCTGGTTATTACTAAGGGTGCACACCATGAGAAGGTGCCTCAATGTTTTATGAATCCTCAACCCTAATTTCCTATATTATTTTTACCCTCAAATAACATCATATGGACATATAACATATATTCAAGAATAGTGTTATGGCACTTCTGGGTTCTCATCATAGTAGGCATTTTCTACGACACTTTAGTGCAACATCTATCTTTAGGAAATTATCCCATGTACTGTCATGCATAAAAAACAACCAAGATGTGATAAGGTATTTATTAATATTCAAATCTATAAATATAAGTTTATCATAAAATATAATGTAGTTGGTTCTAGGCCACCAACTCCTACAGTAGCAACCCTGACAAGGTTTTTCGAGCCTGAATCGGTGTAACCTGGTATACGACAGCATGCCTTACTACACACCTTTTTTGAAACTCTTAAGGAATAATATTTGGTTAAATCAAAATATCATTAATAATAATTATCAAGGGAATAAAAAATATCCATAATAATATATGCAAGAAAATAGATCATGCATAAAATATATTTAATCTTAGAAATTCAAAAGTCGGGGTAATAAGTTATAAGTTTACCTTTGGTGTCATTAAATTACTAATTATGTGTATAATAGTTTAAAAATAATGATCCCTAATTTTTCCCTTTTTAGTAGCCAGTGGCTGGAAATAGGAAGAAACATGTAAACAATAAATGTAACGTGCAATGAGATGACTACCCCAAAAAGACACCCAACCCAATGGGGGAAAGAATAAAAAACATTATGAATTTAATGACTCATATTTTATTTATTTTATTTTTTAGATGTTATTTGGAAAAATTTAGACACCCTGAATTGAGATGGAATATGATTCTGAGGTCCGGTTTTCCCGGAACAATTCTTTGAGAAATTTTATGTTTTAAAAGCATGGGTGTGGATTTTTCCAAACGAAGTGAAATATATTACAAGTGAGTTCTCGGATTAGAAATCTAAATGAACTGTTCAGATCATAATGGTGGAATTACCCTAGATAAAACCTATGTTTTGTTGGTGCATGTCATCTAATGAAAAAGTCACCGAGGATGTAACCTTAAATAAAATTATTAAATAAAATTACTTTATTTTATAATCATATTAAATCATAAATGGTGACTCAGATTAGAAATATTATACCTTCATTGAGTTAGTAACATGGTTAATTTCCATATAATAGGCCTTACATCGATTGCATGGGTCAAATGTCAAAATTAATTTTTAGACATCTTATAGAATAAAATAAATTACGTTTTATTTTTTAATGAAACATGATAACACAACAACCATTATTTTTTTTTAAATACATTTTTTGAGAATTCAGGGTTATCTCCATATCCATGGAATTCCTAAGAAGTGAGGAGAATGAACCATCTCTAATGAGAACTAATGGATTGGAGATCGGATCATGGATCATCATTCCAATGGGGTTGGAGGATCTCATAATTGAAGGGAAAGCAACTGTTTCTCATTAAAGACCTATCCAAATCAAGGTAGGGTTTTTTTCTTTATGATTACCCATTCTTGAATTCAGTGATGAAAGCAGAACAACCCATCAATAGGTTGATCAATGGTTCGATCGTTCATGTGGGATAACCTTGATCATTGGGTGTTAATGATAGAAAAGTATTTGTGATAATTTCTTCTATGTTCATCATTATAATGTGTATTAATTGAGGATGACATGAACATATTAAAATGTTCATTCCCCAGAGATTTTTGATGATTCTTCTATCCCCTGTTCATTCCATTCTTCCCCATTAGACCGTCATGGTCACGAATCAAATTTCTAGGAGGCTCTGAACGTGATCGGACCCCTAGATTGGCGAAAAGATGAAATTGAGACCGGATCAATGTAGCTTATGACATGAAGATCATGAATATACTTTTTTGTATATTTTAGTGCATTCGAGGAGGCACAGTGGTCCCCAGAAGGGACCATCGGTGCTCTGATGACTGGAGAGTGACACTAGTGGTGGCATCTGATGGCTAGTCGTGTGTGCAAGATGGTGCACATGACAGTGGACCAGTTGTGTGTGGTGGCCACAGTACATGGTACTCCCCACAGGGGAGAGTACTTGTGGTGTGAACGTGACACATGGGGTACACGAGATGCACGTGACAGGCCAGATAGGTGTGTTGGGCCACAGTGAGATGGGATGGATTAAATGGTCATGTCCCAAGTAGACCGGACTAGGTCCAACCATATAGGTTTGGGCCTAGTGAGGCAGGTCGACCAAACAGACTGGGTCGAATACTCATATTGGGTCGGATCCCCAGATCGAGTCAGACCTGGGCATCTAGACTAGAAACGGTCGACTGAGCGGCCACGTGTCCATGGTAGATGGGTGGTGGTTGACCAACATAAAAAATAAATATTCCATTTTATAGTTGACCATTGGTGTGGTTGGACTGGGAGGTCGATCTCCATGGTCAGTCCATGAGTTAGAGGACCACCTTAAGAATTTCCCAAGACCCGTAACTTTCAAACCGTGAGTTTTTTTGAAGAACCATTTATGATATTGGGACTCATGCGACGATATAATATATTTTAGATATCCTAAGTTCGGTTTTTAATGTTTGAATACCACCTAATGTATTGAGGATTATGTTCTCCAAGAAGGATCATGCTTTGTGTGAAATCCTGTTGATGTCTGTGACATAGAGACTATGTGACTCACAAAGACTATATTTCTTACAGAGACTATGTGCCTCATGGAGACTGTATGAATCCCAAAGACTATGTGTCTTATCAAGAAAGTGTTTCTAATGGAGACTGTGTGTCTCATTGGAGAATTTATATTTGGATATTCTTGATATATGGGTCATGGGTGTATATCATTAATGAGTTAAATGTACTATTCATTCATTGTATATAATTTTTGATATTCCTTCATGGTATTTATTTTGTGGTATTTCTAGTGTGGTATTTCCATTATGGTATTTACTATGGGTTGTTTCTTATGTTGTATTTACGTTTTGGTCTTTCTTTGTGGTTTTGGGGTGCCTTAATAAAATTCTTTTACTCATCCAGCATAGGATTTTCCTACACGTGTCATTTCTTGTGTATATGAGTGACCTTTTGATAGAGACTAGGGAATACCAGGACTGGACAAAGTTTTTTTATTTTAGCCACACCAATGGGTTCCAACGACTTCAAGCAGTAGTCCCAATACATTTGTCTACAGGTTAAACATTGTGGTTTACAAACTTTTCTTTTGGTGGACTTGTATACTGGCCCTATTTAATTTTATGAACTTTACATTCTTATGGTACTATTTTTGTCAGGATATAGTGTATTCATTCATATTTTACTTAATCATTTTATATTTCTGCCTTTTGGTCTTGGAGACGTGTTTGTTTGTATTGGTACTTAGTAAATTATATCCTATTTGTCCGATATTCCATCTCGGTTCCAGTCATCATCCCCTATCCTATTGGAGACATTATTGTGGTAGGCATAACAATAGCCCCTCTATGATGGGGTGTAATAGAGTGGTATCCGAGGTGTAGAGTTTCCTTGGTTTGGTTGCATACTATTGGAGGTTTGTACTTAAATTTTCTTGAGTAGAAGAATCCTTGAATGCATTGACACGAAATAGGAATCCTTTCATATGGATGAAGAATTTAAAAGAGAGTTGTTATTAGGTGAGGTATATATTGATGAGTGATCCCATATTGAGATTTATTGAGTAGGGTTTTAAGTACGTAGAATTGTGTGATACATCATGAACTGGGCTAGGTTGTTTCCTGATGCAGGGGAAAGCAGTGATTGCCTGTGGTTCATGAAATTTGAGGCCAATGAAGAAAAACTATGCAACCCAGGATCTTGAGTTAGTAGTAGTTTTATTCTCATTGAGGATTCAACAACACTACCTGGTGGGATTTTTGTTTACTGGCTACTCTGATCACAAGAGTCTCAAGTATATTTTCTTTTGGAAGGATATAAACATGATACAGAGGATATGGATAGATTTCCTCTAGGACATTGAATTTTAGATTGTTTATAATCTTGTTAAGGGGAACATGGTGGTAGAATTTCTCAACAGGAGACCCGGTTCATAGTTGCTGAATGATGCATCCAAGTAGTTCTCTGCATTGTAGATATCCTTTGTGGATGGAGATGAAGAAGATTATCTCCAGTCGATGGTTTTCACCCCTCCACTCTTATAAAATGTTATGGAGAAAAAACTAGGTGATATTGACTGGGAGACTCTAGATGCACAAATATCCATAGGGAATTCTTGTGATAGATATATGAAATGTGGGTAGAATATAATTCTTTTCAAGGGATTCAATGTTGTACTAGTGGAATTATGAGAATAGGTTCTGAGGAAGTTCTGTACATCCTGTTTGGTTGTACATCCCAATGTGGAGAAGATGTACCAGGACATCCAGTATCAGTTTTGGTGGCTCAGAATGAAGAAGGGAGTTGCAGAGTTTGATTCGTGATGCCTCAATTGTGATCATGTGAAGGATGAGCACTATGTTCCAACGTGTTTGACTCAACCCCTAGAGGTTCCAGAATTGAAGATGGATAGGATATCATTGTAATCCATGATAGGTTTACCACTTACATCCTAGGGAAATAATATTATCTGGGTGATCATTGAATGACTCACCATGTCGTCCCACTTCCTACCTTTCCAATAGTAGAGTTTAACTGATTTTTTGGTATACCTCTATACAAAAAAGATAGTTCGACTCCATGGATTCCCATCAACGATAGTCTCATATCGGGATACACACATTACATCCCATTTTGGTAAGGAATTGTAGGAGGATTTAGGGACTCAATTACACATAACCATAGTGTTTAGACCATAGACAGATGACAAGACATAACATACCATACAGGTTTTGGAGGACATGTTATGGGCTTACATGCTAGATTTTTACCACAGTTGGGTAGATAACCTATCCTTGATGTAGTTTACCTACAATAACTACCATGTCACCTTCAGTATGTCACTATTTGAGGCTTTGTAAGGGAAACCCTACAGGTCACCACATTGCTAGATGAACCCGATAGGGTCAGTACTCATGGGACTGAGTTGGTGAAGGGGACTATAGAGAAGGTTTAGATCATCCATGAGAGGATGAAGACTATATAGAGCCTTCATAAGTATTGTGATGATGGATGAAAAAGGCCATTAATGTCATAAGAATGATATAACGTGTTCCATCAGGTCTTACCTCGATGCGGATTATGGAGATTTGGCCAGGGTGGCAAGATACATTTGAGGTTTATAGAAACTTTCCAGATTCTATGTGGATATGTTGAGGTGGGGTACCAAATAACTCTACCTCTATAATTATAGTGGGTGCACATTGTTTTCCATATTCCATGACTAAGGAGGTACATGTGTGACCCATCACACGTCAATGACTGGGAATGTATGGACATTGACAATGGGGAAATATTTACTGAGTACCCAGTGGAGATCATGGATCGATAGAAGAGGATCCTTCCTGGGCATTCGATTCCTCTAGTGCACATTCATTGGAAGCATGTGAATATCTAGGAGAGAACTTGGGAGAGGTAGACTTTGATTCGAACTCAGTACCCTCATTTGTTTGAGTATCCCTTTTTTGGATTCTGGGGACATAAATCCCAATGGTATGGAGAATTTAATGACTCAGATTTACTGGATTTTCTTTTTAGAAATTATTTTGAAAAATTAAAAGGCCATGAACTAATATGGGGTGCGATTCCAAGGCCCTATGTGGCCAAAAAAATTTGTTGAATAATTTTATGTTTTTAATAGCATGATTTTGAGGATTTCATGAAAAATGGGAATATATTTTAAATGGGTTCCCATATAAAAAATATGAGGGTACAAATGAGATCAAAATGGCCACTTTACCCTTTGTGAAACCTAACATTGGTCTGTGTGGGTCATCTAATGAAAAAATAACCAAGGGCATAACCATAAATAACATAAATAAATAAAATTATTTTATTTTAAAATCCTTATAAATCATGAATTGTGACTTGGATGGGAAATATTAGAACTTCGTTCAGTTTGTAACATGTTTTCCCATGGCGAGGCCTAACATCGACAAGTGTGGGATGACTATAAAAAGTTAATTTTAGATGTTTTAAAGAATAAAATAAATTATGTTTTATTTTATTCTACATTACATGATGAGGAAAAAAATTTATTTTTTTAATAATATTTTTTAGAGAAATTCGGGTAATCACGATAACCCTAGAATTCTTTTGATGCATGGAGAAATAACCCTCTCCAAAAACGGATGAAAGATTGTAGATAAGATCATGGATAATCATGTCAATGGGGTCAGAGGATCTCATCAATGATGGAAAATAAACTGGCCCTCATCAAAGACCGATCCAACTCAATGTAGGGCATTTTTTTTTGTGATTCCCTATTCTTGAATTCAATGTGAAACCCAGACCAAACCATGAATAGGTTGATCCGCAATTCGATCATTCTAATGGGATGGGCTTGATTGTAGTGTGTTATTGGGTGATAAATAATTTTTATTATTCCTCCTTCGTTATTCGTTCTAATGGGAATGAATTGAGGCCGACACAAAAAATTGTCGAGGTTTTTTCCTTTGGGAATTCTTGTGATTCTTCACTCTCCCATTCATGGAATACATTGCATTTAGACCATCATGGCCAAGACTCCAATTTATGGGAGGATCCGAATGTGATCGGACCCCCAAATTGTTGGACATAAAAAATAGTTTGTAGATCGACATATCTCACGACCTAAGGATTTCATATTTAGTTTCATTGAAAAAAATTTAGCATTTTAGGAGGCCTGGTTGTTCGTGGAAGGGATAGTCGGTGCATGGGTGCTGACAACCGGTGATGGTGGTGGTACATGGCGGCATGCCACATAAAGGAGGTGTTACACACTTAAGTGGTGTCATGTGGACATGGCGGCCTAGCCACATGGGAATCATGGAATTCCTCCATGGGACATGACAATTGGAAATGGGACATGGAAGTGTGTCGTGTGACATGGAAGCGGGTCGCGTGACATGACATCCGACCATGTGTGGAGGATGTGGGACGTGGAAGTCACCACATGAAGCATCCAAGAGGTGTGGATAGGGAACATGGGCCATGTAGTCCACATGAGCCATGAGGGCAAGGCCAGTAAGGTTAGTGAGGCCTCAGTTTGATGGGCCGGCCCAGGTGGGTAGGGCCAAAGAATATCGTGTTGGCCCCATATAGAGAGGGTCAGGCCTAATAATCATGTTTGATGTGGTGGAGTGAGTCAGACACCCAAATCAGGTCTGACCGGGTTTAGACCCGAGCGGCCAGATCGAGCCACAGTCGACTGTAGTGGTTGACCGTGATCCACAGTCTTTCCAAGAGCCTATATACACCCTTTAAAATTTTCAAACACCTATAACATTCAAAACATGTGACTGTTTTACAAACTTTTTGTGTCATTGGGACCCTTGACATTAGATGTTATTTTTTAGATCCTATGTGTATTTTTGTGGAAGTGTGCATATAACCTAATGGAATGATTAGTATGATCTCTAGGAATGAGCGAGATTTGAGCAGAATCATGTGGGTGGCAGTGACATAGAGACTGTGTGACTCCCAAAGATTGTGTGTTTTATAGATAATGTGTGTCTCATAGGGATTTTGTGTCTCATAGATACTACATCTCTTAGGGAGACTGTGCGATTCTCAAATACTATGTGTCTTACCAATACTATGTGTCTCATGGAATCTATGTGTATCATTAGAGAAATTATGTCTGGTTATTCTTGAGATATGGGTCATGGGTGTATATCTTTAAGGAGAATACTATACTATTCCTTCATAGTATTTATTTTGTGGTATTCCTTCATGGTATTTCTTTTGTGGTATTTACAGTGTGGGGTTTCCTTCATGCTATTTCCTTTTTGGTAATTCTTGTGTGGTATTTATTTCATTCTATTTTCTTTTTGGTATTCCCTATGGGGTATTTCCTATGTTTTATTTCCTTTGTGGTATTACTTTATGGTTTTAGGGGTCCTTACTATGTATTTTTTTTCTCACCCCTATATGGAATTTCCCTCCACTTATCATGTCTTGTGTAGATGAGCAATCTTTGGATAGAGTCAAGGGCAGACCATGACCGAACATATCATTGGGAGTTTTGGAAGGATGAGGTGTTCCGGCGACTTCATGTAGAAGTCATAGTAACATTATCTACAAGTTGGAATTTTTGGATTACAGACTTTCATTTTAGTGGGATTTTATTATTTCCTAGTTTACTTCACTACAATTTACATTCTAGTCAAAATCCGTTGATTGGGATATAGTGACTGCATGCATTTTTTACTTAGTGTTTTTAAATTTCATATTTTGTGGTTTTGAGATGTGTGCACATATACAGGTACTAAGGAAGATTCCTCCCATTTGTGGGATATGCCTTCTTGGTGCTAGTCAACAGCCCCTGGCCTATTGAAGGTGGTCTTGGGGTAGTCATGACAGGGTCCCCTCTAGGATGGGTCGTAAGATTAACGATACTCTCTCTGTTGACTATGGTTCTAAATAGATACTTTGATCAGGAGTAGAGTCCAAATAACCCTAAGAAATAAATATATACTATTGAGTTTTTTATGAGAAAAGGCCTTTAAATTTCCATGGATCATATGATCCATTAATCATAGAACATTGGATCAACTCCAAATAGAATATCTTCTCCATCCATCAATGTTATGACCATGATTTGGTCTACTATATATTTATTTTATAGAGGGATAATCTAATCAGTGGTGGAAATTAATCAAGAATACAAATCCTGAGGATGTGATTGAAGTGATCGGGGGGACGAAATTCTAGATAATGTTTTTCGATAAATATTGTCTGCACTCTCCCCACCCAAAATGGATAGCGATTTATTTTCCCTCATGAAACAAATACGATGAATCTATCAGACATATGAGGAAACCTTCACAATAATTTAATTATACACCTGTAAATTTTTCAAAACAATATAATTAGAGGTTGAATACTTATTTTTTTGGATAAAACCTAGTCTATAAAAATCATTGTTGATTCATTACATTGATAGCTATGAGGAAATTTTTTTATATAGCCTCAAATTTGAAATGGAAATGTGAGAATCTCAATTGTACCATGGGGATATGAATCAGAAATTTGAGTATAATTATAGTGGTCTTATGAAAAAAATATAATTATGCCAAAAATATTCAACATTCCACTTTTCAAAGGTGTAGAGAGAAGCACACTTGAATTTGACATTCGGGGTTGAGGAAATGATTTAGGTGCAGGATGGAATGTAACCAATCTAGTGATTACCAATAGAAGAACCCAACTAATGTGATGGAGAAAAGGAATTCTCCAGTAAACCCCCAGTACTTTATTAATTGCTCAAAATCCATGAAACTAGGACAATTTTCAAATCAGTGAACTAATCCAAGGGTTTTTTGAGACAACCAATAACCACCATGGGATAAAGGAAAAGTTATTTCAATCATATCTGCTAAGGTGTATCCTTAAAATGAGGTGGTATAGGTACGATAGTTATTCATTTAAGAAAAATGAATTTACATTTTATTCCGATTCTACAAATTCCTTCATATCAATAATGTTTACTATAACTATTCAAACACCACCACAAAGCATTTAAGTAGAGTTGTGAATAAATAAGAAAAAAGGGAAATTATTGCGTACCAAGTATATAACTCCTCCCTGTAAAAATTTGTGGGCTGAACTTCCTAGTGAATATTTTCATACTCCATTTGGTGGAATTTGATGCAATTATGGGAATAGTTTGGATTTCCTTATATTGGTCCGAAATAAATTTCTGTATGAAGGAAATCACTCTCTGTAACATGAATTGACCCCTGATTATATAAAACTGAGAGGAGGATGATGAATCTTCTTTTGCAACATCATATCAAGCATGGATATTACTCCCCTACAAGAAAGTGTATATAAATCAAGTGATTGAGTCTAAGGAATGAATCATCCTACAAGACATGCATAATGTGATGGAATATATTGATGTGATTCATGTCAAATTTAATGGTCTTCTTCCTAATTGAGTGATTGAATATTAAGTCGATCTGATGCATGAAGTGTTACCAATTTCCATGACGTCATATAGAATAGTTTTGGGGGAACATGAGGAGATAAAAAAACAACTACAAAAAATCTACATAAAGGGTTCCTATGCTTATGTTCTTCATCACAGGGTGCACCAGTACTCTTTTTCAATAAGAAATATGGGTCAATGCACCTTTTCATTTATTATCATGATATCAACAAGATCTTTGTTAACAACATGTTTTCATGGAATGATGAATGTGAAGAGAGCTTCAAGGACATAAAAATGAGGCTCATCACTACACCTGTTCTTACACTACCCATAATTGTAGAACTTTTCGTGGTATTCAGTGATGCTTCAAAGAAGGAATTGTGATGTTTTTTAATTAATAATAAAAAATTCATAGCCTATGATTCAAGGCAGTTGAAATTTCAGGAATATAACTACCCAATGCCTGATCTGGAGTTCGCTGTAGTGACCTTATCATTTAAAATATCGCAACATTTTCTATTTAGGGATAAGTAAGAAATATATATGGATATAAAAACCCTCAATTATATATTAAAATAGAAATATATGAACATGGAACAATGAAGATGGTTAGAGCTGATAAAGGACTATAACTACTCAGTCTACTACAATCATAGGAAAAATAATAAAGTGGAAGATTCTCAAAGCAGAAAGGATCTATAAATTCAATCAATTGTAAAAATTGAGAGGGATTAAGCCTACTAAGATTTTGAAAGGATAGGCATGGTAATAGTAAAGGAATGTACATCATTAATCCTTTATCAAATAATTGATCAACTATCTATTTTATATAAGTTAATGGATACACAAAGAGATGATGTGGGAATTAAGAAGAAAGTGAAATCTATAAGAAAATAGAAATCCTTAGAGTTAAATGTTAATGATGAAAGAGATGTGATATTTGGTTCAAGACTATGTGCACCATCAAATCCTGAGTTAAAAAAGGAGATGTTGGAGGATGCACATAGCTCAACCTTATCTATACACCTAGGAGGATAAATGATATATTGAGATATTTGAGAACACTATTGGTGGGACAATATGAAGGAGGATAAGATAAAGTATACATTAAGATGATTTGTATGTCAGGAAGTGTAATTATAAAGGAAAAAATATAAGGGGATGATGAAACCATTACCTATACCTACTTGGAAATAGGAAAACATTACCATGGAATTTTTCACTAGTATTCCAAATACATCAAGACATAATAATTAAATTTGGGTTGTGGTAAATCATATAAAAAATATTTTACACTTAATTGTGATTCAAGAGGATTTCCAACTAGATCCTATTTTATAGATATAAATAAGAGAATTGGTGAGGCTCCATGGAGTAACACTTTTGATTATATCCAATCGAGATCTGAGATTCACCCCATGTTTTGGAAAAGTCTCTATGAAGCTCTATAAACTGAGATGAACTTTAGTATGACCCATCATCCTCAAACTAATGGTCATTCTGATCTGACTATACAGAAACTTCCGAACATGTTGAGGGAATTCTCAATTTCCTTCAAAGTAGGATGGGACAAACATATTCCTTTAGTCAAGTTCTCATAAAGTAATTTTTTCCAATCAAGAATCCAAATGGATCACTCTGCATCCCATTATGGGAAGATTTGTAAAACACCTGCATGTTGGGCTGATGATGGTGAATGAAAACTGCTAGGTCCTGAAATGGTGGAAATGGATAAGACCATTCAATAGAAAATCAAGGAAACATAGAGTTGATATAAGATCTATGATGACAATAATATATGATACCTAGATTTTAATGTTAGAGCCATGGCCTTCTTATAATTATCTCTATGGAGTAATGTGATGTGATTTGGGAAGAATGGAGATATTAGTCCTAGATACATATTCCCCTTTGAGATCCTTCATCGCATTGAAAATGTGGCAAACTAAATAGCACTCCCACCTTACCTATCATTATTTCATGATGTATTTCATGATTCCATGATGATAAATTACATAACATACCCCTAATATGTACCCAATTTTGAGGTGGTACCATTAGAGAATGATTTCTCATATGAAGAGAAATTGATGACCATCTTAGATCGTAGAGACAAATTTCTATGAAATAAGATGATGCACCTGGTTAAAGTTATGTGGAGAAACAAAATGTTTGAATATGAAACATGGAAACTAGAGGATGTGGTGAAACTGAGTTACCCTAACCTGTTTTAGTGTCCAAAATTTAAATTTCTAGGGAAAACTTTCTAACGGGGGAATATTGTAATGGATCGAACAGCTATAAAAAAAATTTACCTTGGAATTTAATTAAATGTGTTATTATGTAATATTTTTATAGAAAACACCTGCACTTATTTGGTTTTATTATATTCTATCTGATTTAAAAGAACATTAAGCATCATTATCATGCATAAAGTATCTGTTGAATAGTGATCACATTAATAGGATAAATATAGGGTTTTAAAAAATCAAATTGACATTGGAATGTGAATTGATGGCCTCAATGAGTAGGATAGTACCCTAGGAACCACATTTTTCAGAGATTATAAGGGATATATCATCATTGGGATTTTCCCTTGACCAATCCCAAGATGAGACCAAACAGATTAAGACTAAACAAAACCATTTATAAGAGATGTTCACGTCATCGAGACCACAGTCCAAACCATGGATGCTAGACCACCCCATGAAAGTATCATCATCCCACACCTTACTCTTAAGAAGATTCCTAGTGTATTTAAGGGATATGTATCAATACCCAATAAATATAATTATTTAAACTATTTTTTATTCAATAATTAATATAATTTTCACCTATTATTGTGACTTTATAAAGTGATTTTATTGATATATAATAAAACACAAGTACTGATTTTGGTTAATACTAAAATTCAATTAAAGAATTTATTTTCATGAAATTATTGATTTTCAAAATAAATAATATTTTAATAAATTATTTTTATTAAATATAAATGATCATATAGTATTTTAGAAGAAAAAGTTAATTTTTTAATGGTTCAAAACATTTATTTTAAAAAAACCAAAAATTTCTCAATAAATGTAAATTATTATTTTAAATGTGAGATTTCAAATATTTAGAAAATTATATAGATAAAAAATATTATTTTTGTAGTCATAACATCAAAATTATCCCACGATTAATTGTTCAATATTTTTGGAGACTATAGAATTTTCAGGTAAAAATTAAATATCATATAAATATACTTTGTTTATTATGACATCATAATGACTATAACATGATGTAATATATAATATAAATGGGATGAACGTCCAAATATATGTTTTCCATTAAAATAAGTTTTTTTATTTTTATTTGGTTAATTTTATAAATCCTGTATGAGTCATTCTAAACCATTGATATATATTAATATTTTGAAATTCTTTCCTAAAGAGTATGCCTCACTTCCACATAAGAAGGGGTATTATTTTATTATTTTTGACCCTTGGAAATATAAAATAACAAAAATGACTACCATTTAGTGAAAAACATTGGAAAACCTTGGGTTGTTGTGTTGGTTTGGTTATTTTATTATCTAGAGGCTAAAACCAAGGTTTGAGAAATAATAAATAAATACCCAATTATTTCCTATATAAACCCAACCAATATCCAATTTATCTTCACTAGAAATACATTGATAATATCCTTACTCTCACCACGTATCTCTAGAGTCCTCCCAAGGTGTCCCCATATAAGGCCCCATCCTTAATCCTTACTTAATCTAGAGTTATCACAAGATTACATGTTGAGGATCTTTTCAGGTTTGGAGTTTTAGAGAATTAGAACATAACTATTACATCTCAAAAGATTACAAAGTAGTCACTTCTACTAAGTTTCCATAAATAAATAAAAAACTCTTAAAAGAAACATGTCTAGTTCCATGTTTTATATAGAATGACATTCCCTTGATCCCATCCTTGACCTTATTCCACATTAAGTCCTGTGAAAAACATTTCAAAAAAACTTGGGGTGAGCATAAAAAGCTCAGTAAGGGATACACAAAGAATGAAAACTGTTAGTTTTTCAAAATCAAGTAAACCATGTATACTCTATCAAAGTAATACCTTTACCTTCATGAAGTTGTAAAAACTCTTCACTGAATAAAGTATCATTAATTACCTTTTTGTAACCAAAGGATTACCATAAAATCCATAAAAAGAACACATAAAATTTATAAAGGTAACTTGGGACATAAACATACTTAAGTGGAATAACCATACGGTCGACTTCCACACATATCACTTAATGGAATAGCCATACGGCCAATTTCCATACATACTTAATGGAATAGCCATACGGCCGACTTCCATACCCAATCCATTGGAGGTTATAACGTAACCACCCGTCCTGGTATTCACGGCACCACCCGTCATATGGTTTATAACGTAACCGCCCATTAAAATGTCCAAGTACCAGTATAAAATCATAAAACATAAAATCAATATAAAGGAATGATAACATTTCCACATTTCAATCACAATATATCATAAATATATTGACATAATAGAATCCTTTTTCAAAACGATTTTCAATACCAAAATACATAAAAGAGTATATGGTGTTTATTTTATTCTAAAAACATTACGGCTTGTTGAGAAAACCAAAGACCAAATAATACTCGCGGCGGAGGAAATGGTCGTTGTCGCCGCGTACGTTAAAAGAAACATTCCTTTTTGTCTTTTTCTAAAACAGTTCGTAGAAAAATATTCCTTTTTTATAAAAGTAAAAGTAGAAGGGGCTTATACACTGTATAAAAGAAAGTTGTGTATAAAACGAAATATGCCTCAATGAAAGGAGATTGAGACGAAGTCCCTTACCTCGGGTCCTACTTGACTCGATCGTTATTTAATGTCCTGAATAATAAACTTGAGTTAATTTATACTTGATTAAGAACATTTTTAAAGTTCATTATTCCTTTTATATCACTTATTTCCATGTTATAAACATTATGTAACCATTTAAGTTAATAATGTTTGTTTTGTCAATATTTGGTTCTTAAGTCGAAAGTGGACTTCTTACAATTACATGTTGTTCGTGTGGTCAAAGGTTCTTTATATCCAGAATGAAATTCCCGATTTGGATATAATATGTATCATATATATCCATAATATACATGTATTTATAATATTACATAATCATTTAGAGGTAATAAATGAAATGCACCGTTCATGGAGACGGTAAGCCGTACGTACGAATGAACGCTACTTTCATTTCATTGTCATATTAATGGAATTTAAACTAAATGAGAGGTATGTATATTTTAGTTCCAGAATTATATTCATCATTTATATATATCATTAATTATATATATCCATTATATACATGTACTTTTAATAGTACATTACATTTGGGGATAAGAAATGAAATGCACCGTTCATGGAGATGGTAAGCCGTACGTACGCATGAACACTACTGTCATTTCTATCTCATACATTAATGGAAAGAAATAATAATGATATAGAGGTATATTATAATTCCAGTATAACATCATATATAATAACTTTAAATCCATCCTTTACACGTCCCACATATGGCATTAACAAATCACATCACTTTGAGGGGGCGATATTCCGCACTTCCTTAAATGAAGATATCGTGTTTACCCATAATGGAAACCATAAAGGTATGCCCACAATGAAAAATACAGAAGCTTAAAGAAACAAATAAACATATTATATATCATATAAAAATAGTGACATCATAATGGCCACCTTTGAAGGTGTTAAATTAGTATTGAACAATCATCGTTTCGGGAGGCAGAATTTCGCCATCCACGGAAACCGTATGTTCTTTAACCATTTGATGTAGTTGTGTGAGAGTGTAGGTCGAATAAATCTTATACCAACATCCTAGTATATTGAAGATACTGTTGTTGTTACAAAATAAGTAAATAAAAGGAGTTTAGAGGGTTGGAGAAGCGAAATAAAACAAATGAACAAGAGAGAATGAATTACCTTTAAAAGTGTAACTCCTTTTTATTTGAGCCTAAAGGCTTCCATTGAAATGATTCTGCCCAAAGGGAATCCACTAGGATGAGGAGAGGGATGTGGAGAGAGTAATTGGGCAGTGGTTGGCCGAGCCAAAGGCTTGAGGAGTGTGTGTAAGGTGGTAGAGTTGGGGGCCTTTTATAAGACGATAGGAGGGGCACTTTTGGAAAGTAAAGAAATATGACTTTATTTGAAAATGTGTTTCGGTTTTAAAAGGTCCCACATTGATATAATTCCTTGATACGGTGATAAGGGTTCTAAATCCACCCATCCAATAAGTTTTGGACATGTGTAGTTCATATATTTTACATTATCTTTCCATTTTATTTAAATCGTTAAATAATGAGGTCATTGCTGCATCATAATGATGTCATAAATAAATTAATTTATATAAAGTCTAAAAATTATAAAAAAAATACTATGACGTAGAAAATCTTTTTAGCTTTCTAATTATTATTTATAATCAAAAATATGATCTTTATAACACCATGTAAAAAATGTTTTTGTAAAACATATTAGGTTTGTGTCATTTTTACTTTTACATTAAATAAAAAGTTATTTATGTCATTTCTCAACCAAAGTGTCTCCATGGGGTCCCCAAGTTGGCCCATGGCTTTTCTTGGTCGGCCATGACACAACCAATGAGGGTAGGACATGTTTCAAGCTCATATTATTTTATTAAAGCATTATTTTTACCTTAGACTACACTAATTACCACTAATCGCGATTAAGAACTTAATAAGTTACTATTCACCAAAAAATTATTATAATCTCATTGAACCACATTTTACTTCTTAATGAAAACCATGTATGTCGGATTTTTGAAATTCAAAACAGAAATATTGCAAAATTTCATTTAAACGAAAAAATCAGTTTTTATAAGTACCACTTAGTGGTTTCACTATTCATCACAAATTGATGTTTTTCAGAAAATTACCAAAAATTCACCCTAAGCTATATTTGATATTCTGAATTCAAAAATGAAGTCTATTTTACAAAATTTAAAACAAATAAGTCACATTAAATAATTTAATAATTAATTCCCGCTGTCATGAAAAATAGCGTGTTTTTATGAAACAATAAGTATCAAAATATTGACACCAGTTTAAGTCCAATTTCAAAGTGAAACTGATTCCAATGACCACCATTGGATTAAATGGTAAAAATATATTCTAATTTCACATCAAAACCAATTCAAAACATAATCTAATCATATAAATAAATTAGATTAAAAAGCAGTTTTGATGTAAAATGCAGTATTTTTCACTATTCATTTAAAAAAATGAACATTGTCAGAAAAATACCAAAAATTCACACAAAGTAAATTTTGATGTCCCAATCATAAAGAATAAGTTTATTTTGACAAACGTAGTTTATAAAATTGTCAAAAGATATATTTAAAAAGGGTTTTCCATCATAAGGTAGTAAAACAATCTTTTAAGAATATTAGTGTATTCCATGCTTAAGATTGGATTTATTTTCATTTTAAGCCTCTAAAAACTATCTTAATCATTAATAGAAATAGATAAAAATATCTATTATTCATTACTTACTTGGGATGTTACATCCTTCCCCCCTTTATAAAATTGTGGCCCCACAATTTATTTACTTATCGAATAAATGGGGGTACTTATCCCTCATTGCATTTTCAGATTCCCATGTTGCCTCTTCAATCATGTGGTTTTTCCACAAAACCTTTACCTGGTGAATCACTTTATTCCGTAACACTTGCTCCCTGTGGTCAATAATCTGGACCGGTTGTTCCTCATAAGATAGGTTCTCTTCCAGCTGAACTACCTCTGGGCTCAAAACATGAGATGGATCTGGCATATACATTCTCAACATCGAAACGTGAAAAACATTGTGTACCTGAGATAAACTCAGAGGTAAAGCCACTCGGTATGCCACTGATCCAACTCTCTCCAGAATTTCGTATGGTCCAACGAACCTTGGACTCAACTTACCTTTCTTACCAAACCGCATCACACTTTTCCATGGTGATACTTTGAGAAAAACATGATCACCTACCTCGAAAGATAGATCCTTCCTCCGGTTATTTTCATAACTCTTCTTCCTGCTCTGAGCTATTCTCATTTGCTTCTGAATCAACTGAACTTTTTCTGCCATCTCTTCTACAAATTCTAGTCCCATCAACTTCCTTTCACCCACTTCATTCCAAAATGCTAGAGTTCGACACCGCTTCCCATATAATTCCTCAAATGGTGCCATCTGTATACTGGAATGAAAACTGTTAATATAATATAACTCAACCAAAGAAAGATGTTGGTCCCAACTTCCCTGATAATCCATCGAACAAGCTCGTAGCATATCCTCCAAGGTCTGAATTGTTCGTTCTGACTACCCATCTGATTGAGGATGAAAAGATGTACTAAAATTTAATTCCATACCCAGCGACTTCTGAAGGCCTTTCCAAAAGTTATAAGTAAACCTGTGATCACGATCTGATACAATGGAGAGAGGAACTCCATGTATCCTGACTATCTCTTTAAGATACAAACGAGAAAGTTGATCTAGGGAAAAAGTATCTCGTATAGAAAGGAAATGAGCAGATTTGGTCAAGCGATCAACAATAACCCAGATTGCATTATTACCTTGAGATATCCTCGGTAATCCCACAACAAAGTCCATGGATATGTTTTCCCATTACCACTCTGGCACTGGTAAAGGCTGAAGCATCCCTTTCGGTAACTACCGCTCTGCTTTAACCTGTTGACATGTCAAACACTTCACAGTAAAATCAGAAATATCTCTTTTCATTCCATCCCACCAGTAATACTCCTGCAGATCTCTGTACATCTTAGTAATGCCCGGATGAACTGAAAACGGGGAACTATGAGCCTCACATAACAACTCATTCTTCAACTGTGAATCACAAGGCACACATAACCTCTTCCCAAACCTAAAAACACAAACAAAAACTTATCCAAGAACTCATGGAAAATTTTATTCATAAGGTCCATGAATACAGTAGGTTCATTGGTTAACCCAAAAGGCATAACTACAAATTCATAATGGCCATATCTAGTACAGAACGCAGTCTTCAGAACGTCTGCTTCTTTTACTTTCAACTGATGGTGCCCCGACCTCAAGTCAATCTTCAAAAAATATTGAGCTCCCTAGAGCTGATACCACCTCATTCGATGGCCCAACATCTGCTGAAGTTGTTGTAAAGGATTTCACCACCCCTTTCTGCTTATAGTCTGGCTGCATTCCCCCAGTTGAGTTCTTCGTTGGACACTTGTTTACATAATGACCCATTTCATTACAATTAAAACATCTTACCGATGGCTTTTCATTTCCTGCTTGATCATCTTCCTTACAGTTACGAGCAATATGACCAGACTTACCACACCGAAAGCACTTACCAGACTTGGATAAACATTATCCAGGATTCATTTTACCACACTTCTCACAGGATGGATATTTGTTTTTCTTACCTCCTTGCTTCTTTGATGAATTCTTCCCCTTTGCCTGCCAACTAGACCTCTTATTCTGTTGTTTGTAATAGAACACCTGATCATCGGCAAACTCCATTTCAACCTTCTCCGCACATCGAACAAGTTTTTCATAACTTTTGAACTCACGATAAGCTAAAGCCCTTCGATACTTTGGCTTTAACCCTAAGTAAAAACGGTTTATTTTACTATCAAGATCTCGTATGAAGTTTGGAGCATACCTTGCCAATCGAGTGAACTTTTCTTCATATGCAGCCACTGAATCATCCTCCTGCCTCAATTCAAGGAACTGTTTTTCCATCCTAAGACGAACCACCTTAGGAAAATATTTCTCAAGAAACATACCTTTGAATTCGTCCCAGTGAAGATCCTCAATCTCATCACTATCCCTTATATTTTTCACCATCGACCACCACTGATCTGCTTCACCCTCCAAAACTGTAAACAGTAAGACTAACCTTTTGATGTTCTAAACACCCCATGACATCAAAAATCTTTTCCAGTGCTTTAATCCACCCTTCAGCTTGCACAGGGTCAGATGATCCTCTAAATGATGGGGGATGTTGCCTCATGAAATGTTCCACCACTGACATGTTCCTCTGTGGTTGATTTGGCTGATCTCATGCACGGATACCACCACCATTTATAGCCTGATTCAACTGTGCCATCACTGCAACAATCTGTTCAGTTCCGATTCCTACCATCTTAGGTTGCTGATTTGGAAGGTTATCTTCCTCCCGATGTCGTCACAACATAGCTTCTTTGTTTCCTCTACGGAAAACCATTCTGAACACAGAAATATCTTAGGCGAAGCAACATGGTAATCCGTAAATGCTATATCATTTCAATCATATTATAATTTAACACTTTTCTAACTCCTAAAGTTTCCTAAACCGACCTCTGATACCAACTATAAGGCCCCAGCCTTAAACCTTACTTAATCTTGAGATATCACAAGATTACACGTTGAGGATCTTTTCAGGTTTAGAGTTTTAGAGAATTAGAACATAACTATTACATCTCAAAAGATTACAAAGTAGTCACTTCTACTAAGTTTCCATAAATAAATAAAAAACTCTTAAAAGAAACATGTCTAGTTCCATGTTTTATATAGCATGACATTCCCTTTATCCCATCCTTGACCTTATTCCACATTAATTCCTGTGAAAAACATTTCAAAAAAACATGGGTTGAGCATAAAAATCTCAGTAAGGGATACACAAAGAATGAAAACTGTTAGTTTTTCAAAATCAAGTAAACCATGTATACTCTATCAAAGTAATACCTTCACCTTCATGAAGTTGTAAAAACTCTTCACTGAATAAAGTATCATTACTTACCTTTTTGTAACCAAAGGATTACCATAAAATCCATAAAAAGAACACATAACATTTATAAAGGTAACTTGGGACATAAACATACTTAAGTGGAATAACCATACGGTCGACTTCCACACATATCACTTAATGGAATAGCCATACGGCCAATTTCCATACATACTTAATGGAATAGCCATACGGCCGACTTCCATACCCAATGCATTGGAGGTTATAACATAACCACCCGTCCTGGTATTCACGGCACCACCCGTCATATGGTTTATAACGTAACCACCCATTAAAATGTCCAAGTACCAGTATAAAATCATAAAACATAAAACCAATATAAAGGAATGATAACATTTCCACATTTCAATCACAATATATCATAAATATATTGACATAATAGAATCCTTTTTCAAAACCATTTTCAATACCAAAATACATAAAAGAGTATATGGTGTTTATTTTATTCTAAAAACATTACGGCTTGTTGAGAAAACCAAAGACCAAATAATACTCGCGGCGGCGGAAAAGGTCGTTGTCGCCACGTACGTTAAAAGAAACATTCCTTTTTGTCGTTTTGTAAAACGCTTCGTAGAAAAAGATTCCTTTTTTATAAAAGTAAAATTCAAAGGGGTTTATAAACCGTATAAAAGAAAGTTGTGTATAAACCGAAATATGCCTCAATGAAAGGAGATTGAGACGAAGTCCCTTACCTCCGGTCCGACTTGACTCGATCGTTCTTTAACGTCCTGAATAATAAACTTGAGTTAATTTATACATGATTAAGAACATTTTTAGAGTTCATTATTCCTTTTATATCACTTATTTCCATTTTATAAACATTATGTAACCATTTAAGTTAATAATGTTTTTTTGTCAATATTTGGTTCTTAAGTCGAAAGTGGACTTCTTACAATTACATGTTGTTCGTGTGGTCAAAGGTTCTTTATATCCAGAATGAAATTCCCGATTTCGATATAATATCTATCATATATATCCAGCATATACATGTATTTATAATATTACATAATCATTTAGAGGTAAGAAATGAAATGCACCGTTCATGGAGACGGTAAGCCGTACGTACCAATGAACGCTACTTTCATTTCTTTGTCATATTAATGGAAATAAAACTAAATGAGAGTTATGTATATTTTAATTCCAGAATTATATTCATCATTTATATATATTATTAATTATATATATCCATTATATAAATGTACTTTTAATAGTACATTACATTTGGGGATAAGAAATGAAATGCACCGTTCATGGAGATGGTAAGCCGTACGTACGCATGAACACTACTTTCATTTCTATCTCATACATTAATGGAACGAAATAATAATGATATAGAGGTATATTATAATTCCAGTATAAAATCATATATAATAACTTTAAATCCATCCTTTACACGTCCCACATATGGCATTAACGAATCACATCACTTTGAGTGGGCGGTAGTCCGCACTTCCTTAAATGAAGATATCGTGTTTACCCATAATGGAAACCATAAAGGTATGCCCAAAATAAAAAATACAGAAGATTAAAGAAAAAAATAAACACATTATATATCATATAAATATAGTGACATCATAATGGCCACCTTTGAAAGTGTTAAATTAGTATTGAACAATCATTGTTTCGGGAGGCAGAATTTCGCCATCCACGGAAACCGTATGTTCTTTAACCATTTGATGTAGTTGTGTGAGAGTGTAGCTCGAATAAATCTTATACCAACATCCTAGTATATTGAAGATACTGGTTTTGTTACAAAATAAGTAAATAAAAAGAGTTTAGAGGGTTGGAGAAGCAAAATAAAACAAATGAACAAGAGTGAATGAATTACCTTTAAAAGTGTAACTCCTTTTGATTTGAGCCTAAAGGCTTCCATTGAAAGGATTATGCCCAAAGGGAATCAATTAGGATGGGGAGAGGGATGTGGAGAGAGTAATTGGGCAGGGTTTGGCCGAGCCAAAGGCTTGAGGAGTGTGTGTAAGGTGGTAGAGGTGGGGGCCTTTTATAAGAGGAGAGGAGGGGCACTTTTGGAATGTAAAGAAATATGACTTTATTTGAAAATGTGTTTCGGTTTTAAAAGGTCCCACATTGATATAATTCGTGGATACGGTGATAAGGGTTTGAAATCCACACATCCAATAAGTTTTGGACATGTGTAGTTCATAGATTTTACATTATCTTTCCATTTTATTTAAATCGTTAAATAATGAGGTCATCGCTGCATCATCATGACGTCATAAATAAATTAATTTATTTAAAGTCTTAAAATTATAAAAAAAAATACTATGATGTAGAAAATCATTTTATCTTTCCAATTACTATTTATAATCAAAAATATGATATTTATAACCCCATGTAAAAAATGTTTTTGTAAAACATATTATGTTTGTGTCATTTTTACTTTTACATTAAATAAAAAGTTATTTATGTCATTTCCCAACCAATGTGTCTCCATGGGGTCCCCAAGTTGGCCCATGGCTTGTCTTGGTCGTCCATGACACAACCAATTAGGGTAGGACATGTTTCAAGCTCATCTTAGTTTATTAAAGCATTATTTTTACCTTAAACTACACTAATTACCACTAATCGCGATTAAGAACTTAATAAGTTACTATTCACCAAAAAATTATTATAATCTCATTGAACCAAATTTTATTTCTTAATGACAACCATGTATGTCGGATTTTTTAAATTCAAAACATACAGATGGAAAAATTTCATTTAAACGAAAAAATCAGTTTTTATAAGTACCACTTAGTGGTTTCACTATTCATCAAAAATTGATGTTTTTCAGAAAATGACCAAAAATTCACCCTAAGCTATATTTGATATTATGAATTCAAAAATGAATTCTATTTTACAAAATTCAAGACATATAATTCACATTAATTAATTTAATAATTAATTCCCGCTGTCATGACAAATAGCGTGTTTTTATGAAACAATAAGTAACAAAATATTGACACCAGTTTAAGTCCAATTTCAAAGTGAAATTGATTCAATGAACACCATTGGATTAAATGGTAAAAATATATTCTAATTTCACTTCAAACCCAATTAAAAAAATAATCTAATCATATAAATAAATTAGATTAAAAAGTAGTTTTGATGTAAAATGCAGTATTTTTCACTATTCATTAAAAAAATGAACATTGTCAGAAAAATACCAAAAATTCACACAAAGTAAATTTTGATGTCCCAATCATAAAGAATAAGTTTATTTTGACAAAAGTAGTCTATAAAATTGTCAAAAGATATATTTAAAAAGGATTTTCCATCATAAGGCAGTAAAACAATCTTTTAAGAATATTAGTGTATTTCATGCTTAAGATTGGATTTATTTTCATTTTAAGCCTCTAAAACACTATCTTAATCATTAATATACATAGATAAAAATATCTATTATTCATTACTTACTTGGGATGTTACACCCCATGCTCTTAATAATCCCCTCTCAAACAATTGGAGTCACACACTCAATTAAGGGATCCTTACCGTTACTTCTTTATTAATGTTTTCTTATTATCTTATGCCTTACATTTCCAATTATTAATGATAATAAATTTATTTACATGTACCTATGACATCCATTTTTATATAAAAATTATTTGAGACCCATTTATCCCTCATCAACCAATTTCATGAATTTATAAGTGATGTAGTTATGAAACTGAAATTTCATCGTAATTCTCCAAGAAAAATATTTTATAGTTAATACCATACCGATTTATTGTCACGATTATTCACCTTTATACACTTATAATAATTTTAATTGGAAGATAATTTTATTTATTTTACTATCAATTATTTTGGAATAAATTATGATTATGAATGAATCTATGTTCTGGGATCTATGTGGAATAGTTAAGCAGGGGAATGAAATGAAAGTGATGGGTGCACACATAATTATATATCACTCCAATTCATTTGGTAATGTTAACTCTCATGATATTTCATGTTGGGATATGGATTTAACCTGATTATTTTATGGAATTTTTTCTATTCTGATGTCTTTAAATTTATCCTTGACCTATGTTTATGATGTAGTGTTTTAAGATGGTTCCACATTTCCCATGGCCCCTTTACGATTATAATGATACATCATTCCTTATTATTCATTTTCCTTTTATTCCACATTGATATTAATATTATCAAAATTATATTTACTTATTTCATTTAATTCCCTTACAGGTATTTTTATCTCACCCCATTCTTATATATGTCCCTAGGTTATCCCATGTAGTTTTATGTGTGATCATGTGAAGGAAGTTTTCAATAATGATGATGTTTTCGTATTTAAAATTTTTATGTAATGTACCTGATTCTCAAAAACACTAGAAATATAGATATTCCAGGCTATTTAAGTGTAAGATTATTTAATAAATTATTTACTAATGTGAACAAAAGAGAAGGGTTGTTATAGGTTCTCTTGTTCTTGAGCACGTTTTTGTGAGCATTCTTTATATTTCTTGGGAGAATTATTCCTTTCTTTATTATGAACAAAAAGTGTCTAACCCTAGAATTTTATATAATCATTTATTTAGAAAATATAGAATAGGGTTGGTAGCAACACAAAATCCCTTATCAAATTATCTATTCCTTAGATAACCCCATGACTAATAATAATATATATAATGTTTTTATTTTCTTGACACGAGAAACACAAGTGAAGAAATAAATATCATTTGTCAAATAAATAAATTAATATATATTTAAGTGATACTTAATATATCATTTCAATAATGACTATTAAACTTGATCTACAACCCTCCATTATAATTTAAAAATCCATTAATAATGACTATTTAATTAATAAATATATATGACTACATTATTCAGTGATAAATATAAAAAATATTACATTTACAAAATTTTGTGAATAAATATTTATTATTATATAATTCCATTATTTTTTTCTAATAAATAATACTTGATTAGATATTGTAAATAAAACAACTCTAAATAATTATTACACAAAAAAGTTGGAATAATATTTATTTTGACATATTAAATTCTTATATAATTAATTGAGATTTCAGATACACTTTTTTTGTGAACCTCTTGGCCTCTTTCTTAGTGGATATAGGTGGAACCACTAAAAGTACACATTTAAAATCAAGAAACAAGATAATTTTCGCATTAAGAATGAAGTTAATTCTGAAATGAAATACATTCCCATACGAATGATAAATCTGTAATATAAACCCATTTTCAAAGAAATATCTAATCAAGTAGGATGCAAGATGGAGTCATCAACCAATGTTCTAAAGAACCATTTGTTTGAATTTTTGAAATTGAAACTTCCTATATAACACCATAGACATGGAATTATTTAGGTTTTTCTATTACCATTGGTGGGATTGAGATATCATATTTCATTAAAAAAACATAAGGGACAAATACCTTTTAATATTATTCTGAATGAATGAATGCTTTTTTTTATTATAATAATGAAGAGGGAACAACAAGGAACAAAGCCAGCCGAGGAATTCAGGGGGGCCTAAAGTAGTGTAACCCTAAGGCGTCCTTCAACAGAAAGTGCCTACACTCGATCGGATGAGATCCCAAGTTCATATACATTACCACCTCGTTCCCAGAACTTCCAATCTTCACAAGCATGTCCGCAACAAAATTTCTTTCCCTACAACTATGTTGAATGCATTTCCCGTGATTGGTCTCCAATGCACACTGCCTGATGATATAAGCTAGATCCCAAGGCGCACTCGTCCTACCCTGAACATGGTTAACCAAGACCTCTGAATCCGACTCCACCTCTGACACATGTAATATGTTGCTCTTGCAGGTTCTCAGACCTATAAGAAGGGCGCAGGGCTCCGCCCCCAGCGACTTGCCCAAACCGAAGGTAACACTGAAATCCATCAAGACTGAACCTTATGGATCACGAGGCACCCCACCACCTCTCATAATTACATGCATTCATGAGCCTTCGACATTAACTTTCAGCCCGCTGGAAGGGGCTTTCCATTTAATCCATCGCCCTTCAGTGCCATGTGGGCTGTGAGATTTGTGCGAGAAGTTGGAAGCAACTGCTGCCCGTTGGTCCAATATTTCCAGCGAGACTAACTCATGTATCAGCGATCTAGCTCTTAGCTGTATCAGGTTAATCGAACTCCAGGTACCCAGCCGCTCTTTATTCCTGGCCTCCCATATGACCCAGCAGGTTGCAGCGAGAATACAAGCTCTCACCTTGACATCTGATTGGATGATCGTTCCTCCGAGAAACCATGAGGATATGAGCTCCTGGAAATATAAGTGATCAAAACTGGTGCAAACCAACGGGGTGAAAATGCTCTAGATAGCTGTCGCCCAATCGCTCTGAAAGAAAAGATGATTTTATGATTCTCTTTTGGGAGAAATGCAACAAAAGCAGCGGGATTCTAGATGAATTCCCGTGATTTTGATACTATCATTGGTCGGGAGGGAACAATTATTGACACACCAGACCAGGAATTTCATCCTGGTTGGGATCTCCTTGCACCAGGTATTCACCAGCTCAATCCCATGGTGAGATTCCGTGTTCCTCCATTTCCTGTAGTCCTGATAAGTGAACCATCCCGAGCTTGATCCCGTGGAGAAACATCGGTCCTCATCTCCATTAATACAAATACTGTCAAATAGATTATTATGTTCTTGACTGAGAACCGCATTGATGAACCCAGGATGCTTTGAAGCTTCCCTAAAGGTAATATCCGGAGCAGGGAATCTCAGGAAAAACAGCTGCTTTCCTCCCCAATTGTCTTTCCAGAAACTGACATCTCCTCTTCCAATGATCCACCATTCCGAGTCACGAAGCTCCTCCATGAAACCCGTCATGAACCTGCCCAGGTGAGATGGTCACGCCCTGCATTCACTGAAGCCTCTCTCCAGGGCCCCGTAGCGTCCTTTGAATAACTCCGACCACAAATAATTTCCAACCACAATCTCCCACGCCAAGCGGGCCTACATGCCTTGAATGGTAGCCGTAATATCGTAAATCCCTACTCCTCCTTCCTCGGTTGGCTTATCCAACTGCGCCCATGAATCCCAAAGACAATGGATTGCCTAGTTGGCATCCCAATGGAATGTCGTGAGTATCTTCTCCATTATCTCCACCATAGAATTTGGGGGTTGAATGGAAGAAAAAACGTGCATCGTAACCGAAGAGAGAACATTGATAATTAAATCAACCCGACCAACGAAGGAAAGGAACCTGGATTTCTAGTTGTAGATCTGCCCCAGAATGCGGTCCATGAACCCCTTAAAAAATTCTCTATTGATCCGCCCATAGGAGAGGGGAACCCCTAGGTAGTTCATGGGGTCGTTCTTTTGTTGGAATCCCAATGTGCTCTGGATACTTCTACATCGCCTGGGGGAGCACTTGGTTGAGATATAGACTGGATCTTGGATGGATTGATGGATTGCCCACTGGCGCAGCCATACCTTAATAGCACCTCCAAAAGAGTGAGAAGGGAACATCGGCTGCCTTTGGTGAAAATAAGTATGTCATCTGCAAACATGAGGTGGTTAATGGATTCTCTGCCCCTCCGTCCGACATATGGTTTCAAGTTTCCATCCCCTGTTTTCCTCTAAATATTCTTAGAGAGGGCCTCCTACGCAAAGATGAACAAACTGGGAGACAGGGGATCGCCCTGGTGAACTCCCCGAACTGTTTTGAAAAAACCGAAGCTTTTCCCTTTGATAGAGATGGACAACCACGGTGAGGAGAAGAAAAAAAAGCAGAGGTCGCATACCCATTCCTGGAATCTGAGTCTGCGCATCACCCTTAGCATTAAGGACCACCCAAGATTGTCATAGGCTTTGTCTATATTATCCTGCAAAGTGATGTTGGATCCAACGGAGCACTGGTTGATATTGTTCACCAGCTCACTCACGATGCCCACTGCTCCCTGTATGTTACGCCCTTTGATAAACCCATGCTGCTCCTTGGAGATCAATTTAGGAATCAAACCATCCATTTTTCTAGCAATCAGACTCGTGAGGATTTTTTATGAAACATTGCACAGGAAAATGGGTCTGAATTGGTCGATAGATGAGGGTTCTTTGATCTTCGGAATGAGCACAACCCTAGCTGCACTTGAGCCTTTACCGAAGGTCCCCCCCCCAAAGAAATCTTGAACCGCAGCCACCACCTCTCATTTAATAGTATCCCATGCATGAACATAAAAGCCCGCTGGAAAGCCATCTGGGCTAGTGGTGCTATCTGTTGGCATGCCACACACTGTCCTTTTGATCTCATCTTCCTCCGGAATCGCCATAAGCCGCTCGTTATCAGATTCCCTCACCAGCCTTGGAACACACTCCAAAAGATCTTCAAAAGCCACACTACTACCACCATTCCCAGACCCTGTTAGCGTCTCTCCATCCAGTATATTTTGGAAGTGTTTCAGTGTCATACCCCCAGCAATATTAATATCATTTTTATACTCACCTTTGTCGAGAAAAATGTTGATCCTCGTGGTTCATTCCTCTTTTATTCATGCATGGAAGAAGCCGCTATTGAGATCGCCTTCTTTGAGCCACATAACTCAAGTTCTATGTCTGAGGTCTCTCTCAATTTCCACCAGCCTCTCTTCTAGGGAGGCTCGCTTGTGACACAGAGAGGTAAAAGTATCATCGTTCCAATCCGCCATCATTTGTTCCTCCATCATGTAAATATCCTTCTGAATCGACTCCACCCCCGTGTTGTCATTTGGCCTAATGCTGAGCCATATAAGGATGTCCTACTTGAGGAGTTTAAGCCAGTTGGTTAGCTCGAACCAAGGACCCCCCATCCTCTCCGTGTTCACACGATTTCCTCACCATCGACCAAAAGTCTGGTGCCAGATGCCAACTCTTAGAATAATGAAAATCGTGGTTTTCATGGTGGTTTCCGCATGAGCGAAGCTCTACCAGCAACAGTACATGGTCCGAGAGTAAACGAGGTAGGTGTGTAACTATCATAAGGCCAAAGGAATAAAGTGTCTGAAGCTTCACAAGACACATGTACAACCTACTCCAAATACAGTTAGCACACCTCCGATTATTACACCAGGTGAATCAGCTTCCTTTGAAACCCAGGTCATAGAGTCTCGCAGAAATAATGAAGTCTCTGAAGTCTTGCATCCCGTATATGGAAGCAGAGACGCCATCCTTTTTCTTCATTTCATCACTGATGGAGTTAATGCCTCCCCCCACGAACCACGGGAGGGAGCCAGGCTGAAAGGCATTGAGAAAACTCCATAGCTCCAGACGATTTCGAACCTCTGTTCTCGCGTAAACGAAGGACCACATCACTTCACCCTTCAGACAAGAAATTTTTTTATTAATGCACTGTGACAAAACAAAGATAACCTCCACCTTGATAGGGGTTTTCCAACAGATCCAAATATGAGAGTTATCCGGACATCCATGCACATACGACTAAAATCCGAGTTCCGTTGAAAGTCCGAGAAGTTTATTATGATCTTGTTTTGGTTCAAGAATGACCACAATGGAAGAATTAGACCTCTTAGTTTCTGAATATAGAGAGCGCGCTTTGCCTGCGCCCTTAAGCCTTTCGCATTCCAATTGAGCAGGGACATAATTATACGGTTATACCTTGGGAAACGTGGATTTGCATCCAAGGGTGCCCAGTGGAGAAAACAAATCTCGAAAAGTAGCTTCTTTCACATTGGATCGGGTGATAGGGCCCTGATTGCCTTCCAAAATAACACACAGTTTAGGTAGGAGGATCTTTTTCTTAAAAGATCCCACCTCGTCTTCAAGCAGGGATAGATGCATCAAAGAAGACGGCCATGCCAAGCATGTTTCCGCCTCCCCTTGAAAAATTGAAAGCAAGAACGTCGGCTGAGGTGAGCCTCATTGAGAATCCACTTCCCTTGACACCCCTTCCAGAACCAAAGATGGCTGGAACACTGCGGGAGGTGGCGACGCCAGATTGTTGTGGAGGGAACACTGGAGAAGAATTGGAGACAGTTGAGAAGAAACGCAGGTCTGAGAAGGAGGCGGAGAAAGGATTTTACTCGGGGAAGGAAAGGAGATGGAGAGAAGATCCAGATTGCACCACAAACGGGATTCTGTACTGATGCCAGAGGCCACCCTACTGATATCGATCATGATGTACCAAACATATCCTACTTCATCATGAGAAATTGACATCACATTTTTCATCCTTACACCAAAGTATTTGAATAATGATAATCATTAATAATTTTATTAAATTATATGGATTATGATACATGTTCATAGAAATTAACATCCAATGAAACATATTAATATGGATTTCCCACTGGTATCTCATGTTCTCAAAATCGCATGCACTATAAATTACCAAGGGTGTACACCATGTGAATGTTACTCAAATTCCTATGAGTCTCCACCAATGATAGCCTGTATCATTTTTTCTCATTAAATGATACCATCTAGATATATAAAATATATTTAATATTACTATTGTGGAACTTATAGGTTCTTATCATAATATGGAACTACAATGACTTTTCAATGAGATAGTTTCTCTTAAGACATTATCGCATAGTATGTCATGTAGAAGAACAATACTGATTTAATAATAATTTTATTAATATTAAAAAAAAATATTGGAAATAATAAATTATATAGAAGTTGGTTTTAGGGAACTAACCCCAAAAAGATGCGATACCACTTGTTTGGACCATGCAGAATGAGGCTGAATGTATACACCACGAGGGGGGGGGGAATAGGTATTTACTAAATGAAAAAATTATGATAAATTATTTTTAAATCATTTTTGGATCTTGTGCCCTCACAATAAGTAACATAGTTTTAACTTTTCTCACTCCCTCCTAATTTTATCTCAAAATTTTAATTATAAATTCATTATTGTATTTCCCAAATAAGCCCAAGTAGTTTACTTTTCTCACATGCACAAGAACATGTACAAGGATCAGACAATGAAAATGTGACAACATAGAAAAATATAATATACTCACAATCAGTGTATTAGTGATTGTCAATGTTCACATTTTTCCAAGGAACACTGTCAATACAATGTTTTTGGTACAAAACACTACCTCCCAAGGTCCACTCACCCTTTTTCTCCGCTACATGTTAGTTCTGGGAAGTAGTTTTCAATTTATAGACATTGGGGTCACTTAAATAGTCTATAAACACATGGTTCTCTTAAATATCAGTATAAATTATGAATTCACCATGATTATTCATGTCTAAAATAAATTCTTTATTATTCTCCACTTCACTAAACATTTAAAACAGCTATGCTAAATGAGATCACATATTTATAAAGAGTTGAGCATATTTATTACTTTTACAATTATAAATGAGGATGAACTCATTAAATGTTTTATTATTTATATTCTAAATGAATTAAATAGAAAAAATATCCCTTTTAGTTCAAGATTTTTCTTCATTTGAATATCCTTATTGTGCTCCATTTCTTCAACAATGGGATATATCGATAACACTATATTTCCTTCAAGACTCCTCCCCCTATAAAATAGCTATAAAATTCAATTATTTTAATTCTTGGATCACTTATCTTTATATTATATAATAAATTTAAATGAAACTATTTTCTCTCTCAAACCAAATTTTCAATTTTTTTCACCACTCATTTTTTTACATAGCTTCTTTACATAGATTTTACTGACATCATCCATGCCTCCCACCCTTAATATGATGGTTGAAATAATTCATCCTCTCTCTAATAATAAAAAATTTATCCATGTTCCATAATTATTTATATTTCTAAAATTCTTATAGGTAATTCAATTTAATTTCATGAATCATGTCCCAAATATTCTTCCTTGCAGATTTCAAACTGAAATTTCATTATGTACTGGAATTTTCAATATAATGGCAGTCTATCTTCAATTGTGGGATAATTCAAATCAATATTTATAGATTATAGTGTGATAGACTCCATTGTTACATATTCCTCAACAAAATTCGTGATACATAAAATCCATATGAATTTTTTTAAAACACTTATGATTACTTGTCTGATCTCATCAAATATTCTAAAAATTCATACCTATTAGGGTGTGATCCTCTATTAACAGTATTTCATCAAATTCTCGAATAGATGTTGTGTTTAAAAATTTAAAGCAAAATTATATCCTCCATAACACATCCTATAATATTTTGTGTGGCCATTCTTTAATCTTATCTAGGTCTCACATAGTTATGGTAGGGAATTCCTGTTAAGATGTGATCCAATCGACCCTCGCATTCTATAACTACACCAACTTCTCATATTTTCTTCACAACAGTAAAACCATACATATCATGAAAAAATTAGAAATAGTTGTATCATGATTATTAATCTTTTAATAGAACCATTTCTATGATGCTTAAACCCAATTATTTATAGGTGGATTACACTATGATTTAATGATACATAGTTCAACATGGATCTCAAGAAATTACTCTTATGTACTACGAATTTACTTTTATTCATGAGAGTTTACTAAGTGGTAACATCTGTCACAATGAAAGGATTTTTATTTTATAGACATTAGTGCAGAAAATATATATAACCAAGCATTCTGACTTAATCATGTCCCCACAATCCTTAACATTCAATTTTTTTAATCTTACACAACCTTGATTTTACACTTCAACTCTAAATTTATCTATTTATCCATAAGAACCCTTACGGTTTGACATTATCCATTATGGAATAAGATTCTTTTCAACACTACATGATAATCTTGAAAACAATCCTTGATGACGTGAAGAACACCAATTACAGTACGATGTGAGCTTTTTCCACCCGACTCTTGCATTCTCTTCAAAATACCCCCATGAATAATCACAATTATTTGACTAAAACATTATACTAAAATAGAAAATGGAAACTTCATCATTCATTTTTATAATCCATATTTATTATCACACTACATTCAGAGATCTCCTCTTTAATGATTGATATTACAAATCCATTTTCATGACATATTTAAATATCAAGGATTCACTAAATTTAGGCTTCCATTTATCCACTATATGTTCTTCAATACTTATACACCATATATTTCAAAATCATCATAAAAATTAATTAATCTATATTTCCATGTTTATCCCTATCATTTAAATTTCTGCCAATGTAGTTCCCATATTTGGTAACCCATTGTATATTGCTCCACACGTTACTATTTTATTTTACTTCTCAAAAAAACAAAAATTCATTATCAATAAATATAGTATTTATTATCAAAAAATTAAACACACAAACTTTTGGTAACAAATTTTTTATCATTTCATCTATTATTATTATGTTTAAAATAAGTACAATATTATAATTCATCTTTTATTAGTAACATGAAATATTGATAATATATTCCTTGTGAATATCCTTTCTCTATATTCTATTATACAAAAACGAAAAAAATAAAGGGAGGTAGGGAATAGTAAAATAAATTAATAAATAAAAAATATTATAATTAAATAAATTATAGGGGAAAATACTTATCCACCATCCAATAAAATATTTACATACTCAAGTCTATTTACATTAGTATTAGACAATAATGCAAAAAACAAGGTGCATTCAACATAAGAATGAATCGATTTTTAGAAATTTATAATCTCATTATCTTATAATGCTTGGTAAAAATAGTATAGTTTAAGGTAGAATAATAGAGAATAATTTTTATAGAATATACAATATGAGAAATAAATCAATTATCATGAGTTTATTTACAATCTGGGGAAATTTTAACCACTGAAATAATATTTCAGGATGGTTCATATAAAACAGTGTGAATTAGTATATTGGTATTCATTTTTTGTGGTTAGAATTATTTTATGAGGTTTTTTTGAATTTTATCAAAACTAATATTTATAAGATTTTTTTATTGGTTAGTTGTACTTTCAAAACACACTTATAAATAATAAATCAATTTGTGGAACTATTTATGTTAATAACATGGATACATTTTATCATGTTTATAACCACTACTAATAAGTGAAACCGATGATTGATATATCACCACTAAATATGGTCATTTATATTGGTATGTCAAATATTTGGTGGTGGGTTTCAATGCCACTAATAAACTAGTAGTATTAAAATGACTTGGAAATTAATAGAAATGATTAAAACCACTAAAAATTATGGAATTGAATTAAAAAATGAATCACATATCCCCCTCATTATATTTCATTACAAAGTAAAAAAAAGCTAGTGAAAAATAGTATATTAATCCTGAATTATATAATAAAAATTGTTTTTATCCATCAAATTATAAAAAAATATATATATATATAACATTAATAAATAATATTTCATGTTACAAAATATTCATAGTCAATAGAATTGTTTAATACCAGTTAATAAATAAAAATTGATTCACTGTTATTCCTTTAATATAAAAATAATTGTTCAGGGAATAAAACACCCTAATTATAAGGAATAAAACTCTTAAATTTGGTTTGAAAATACTTATTGACAATTTAAAAAACATTTAGTCCATGCTTGATAACAATTATTAAAAAACCTCAATGATTGGAATTATTAAATATCATTGAACTAATGAGTGAACTACTATTGTATCTCCCATAAATTATAAATTTAGTCTATTTAATGTGATAATTAATCAAATAATATTAATATTTACACAATTAATTTTGTCATGATGAAATTTATACTAATAGCCAAGACATGACAATAGAAACCTAATAGTAACTGAGTCCTAGTTTTATTTTAGTAATGTTACACGATAGTTAAGATATCTAATTCTCTCACATATTCCATATATTTTATACCTATCAATGATTGAATACTATGACAACTCAAAATTGTGGAAAAACAAATATGAAATGTATTTGATGAAGTACACTTTGTGACACAGTGGTGGAATGAATATCTGGTATTATCACATACTAAATGTTGTTAGAGTAGAATGAGTATTTTGTAATATATAGTTATTAACATCTATAAAATTCTTCTGGTGAAAAACATCTACAGAAAATATTAAAAAAAATCAATCAGTTAAACATACATTTCCATAACAACTCGATATATATATATATATATTATAAAATAATAAAATGAGAAATCACATTTACCATTATAAAAAATAAAAACATAATTAATATTCCATTTTTATATAAAACATTTTATCGTTATATGTAATCAAATTTATTTTTTTTAAATTAAAAATTAAAAATAATTTATATAGTTTATAATAATTTTCTTCTAAGTTTGTACATTGTTATAAAATTTCATCAGTAATATTAATTTTTTTATTTACTCTCCATTATAAAATTATCATTTTCCATAACATCATAGAGAAACAATTCATTGAGTTATTTTAGATGGGGTCCATTATCACCAGTTAATTAATATTAATCATACATAACAAACATGTCCCTTTATTTCATCTGGACAACAAATATCTAACCATCCTTAATTATATCATCAACATGATATACGATTTTTTAACAGGAAAATTAAATATAAAGATCATGTTCTAGTGATCCTATGTGTTTATTTGAATGATGTTGTGATATTGAATAATATTAGTGATTTGGTGGGATTTGTTAGGCCCTAAAGATATATTATTTAAATACGAAACTAAGGATGTTTTCCCAAAATATTATGGTATTTATCTAGAGAATAATATTTAAATTATTAAATACGTGGATATTTTAACTGGGTTTATTTTTTTCCGAAACATATTTTATAATTAACCCACATAAAATAAGGTTTTTTGTGTGATCTTAAGGATGTTGATATTTTCAAATGTTTTTGAGTTTTTGAATTTTTGTTTTTTCTATTTGTTGGATATTCATTGGAATGATTTAGTGATGTTTTTTTGATTATATAAATAAACATGGTACTTTTTTATTGAATCCAAAAACTAACAAATTATATGAGCCAAAATGAATTTCAAAAGTTCTCACATGAGTAAGAAAAAGGATATGTATTACAATATAAGACTTTACCTATACTCAATAATAAGTTACTATAATTTTTTTATGTATTTAGAATAATTTTTACGATATTTTGTACGCTTAATTGGAATTTATAATAGCTTTATAATACATTTTTCAAACATAGTATGAATTTGTGAACACTTCATAAGAAATTTTGTAAATTTAAATAGACTTTTCAGTAAGTAATGATTTAGAAAAAGTGTTCCTTCATAAGAATTTATGAATTTTTTAATACATTTTATGTCTTATAAAAAAATGTTTCCATTCTGAAAATCAGATAAGTCATGGTGGTGGTTTAGTTCATGACAACAATGGATATTTGGTTATCGCACTCATAGATTTATTTGTGACTGGAGACTCCCCCCATTTTGAAGAAAAAGATATGGATTCTAGTCTCGATTTGTGAAGTAGGAAAAAATTAGCCTCACATAATAGATGAAAGTCTCTATGTTGATTTACAAATCATTTCATGGTTTTAGCTCCACCCCTCCACAATCACTTATCATATCTAGAAAAGAAATATTCATCTCAATGGAGTGGTGGATATCATCCACAGCTGGTGTGAGTGGAACAAAGAATCCAACTACTTTTATTATAAAGCTCCGTTGAATAATCTTTTATCTTTCTTCTCCAAATTGGGGTTCCTTCATCAAGAGGTAGTTAACATTGTAATATCTGATGATATCATGTTTCATTATTATAGGCCCCATGATTTTTGGACCTCTCTGGAGTCTCAGTTTGAAGGACTGTGACCTATATGATTAAAACAAAATAAAAATTTAGGTTAAAATAAATCATATGATTTTGAAACAATAATTTAATAAAATAACCATAAAAAATAGAGTTTTTTATTTAATAAAAGATGAAGAATAAATTTTTTTCATTGTAAAGAAGTTATATTCATTTTGAAAGAAGAAAAAGTAAGTTATAATTAAGTATAGTTATTTTCCCACAACACAATTCATAATATTCTACCCCAATCTACTTGTACACAACCTATGACCAAATAAAAAATATGAAGTAAGTAATTAGAAGAATAAGACATTGAGAGAAATTTTAGATAGTCATTTGTATGAATTATTATTTTAAATTCAAATTATTACATAGAAAATGATATTGATTCAAGATATAAAATTTTATATGACTTTAAAATATTATAAATTAATAATATGCTCTGAATAGGGATGTATATATATTATCAAAGTGAGAAGAAAATGTTAAAATAATATACTTGATGATATGAATGTAGAATAATAAAAGAGAATATAAAACTTATTGAAAAGAAGGTTAATTATATTATACCCAATTTACACATACTTTGGATGAATAATATAGTTTCATTTTTTGATATTATATTTATAAGGGAAGTGTATTCAAAAATATGGTTAGGGATAAAAAGTCTTCCAAATCATCAAGATAATAGAAATGTGTGGAAAAAATTGTTGATTATGAATCATTCTATTCAGATTAAGAATAGTATGTTTAAGATATATTTGAAAATTTAATGTCACTAATCACTATAAGAGTTATTTTAGGAAAAGCTATGTTTAATGGGAACATTCCTATGAAATTATTCATGTTTGGATCCATTGGAAATTTCAGTGAAATTTATACATATTTCATTGAAAAAAAAGTTATTAAAGATTAAACCTGATGGACAAGTAGTTTGAGACTATCCAACTATAATTTATTAGTTCATGGAAAGAATTAGATAGGTACAAATCAAATTTTACAAATTCAATTATAGGAGTTAATAAAAGCTCAAAAAGGAAGACTATGAAGGCTATTTAGGATTCATAGAGTGATATAACAGGAGTATATATACAAAAATCACAATCAAATATTGATTAAAATCTTTTACAAGTTTTTAGAAATCCATAAATGAAGAGAAAAGTGAAAAATACTATGTTTGTGGAAAAGATAAATGATTCTCATAAAACTAAAAGTTATATAAATACTTAATTGAAAGAAAAAACTAATATAAATAGTGAATCATTAGATTAAATAAATAATTACATATCAATATGGAAGGTTTCGGGAGTCTATAATATTTTTTTGGTTTACAAAAAGAATCCAAAATTGATTACTAAAAACAATAAAAAAGGGAGGTTTCAATATATATATATGAATATGTTTTTATAGGTAAATATTATTTTTATTTCTATTATTATAACTATAGAGTATTTGGTAATATGAAAATAAACATTTGGTTTAATTACCAATATTATTATGATCCTAGAATGTTTTTTGGGATGTTTTTAGGGGAGTCATCACTATTAAAATTTAAAACTTCATAAGAAACCAAAAAAAATAATGAGTAGAGGTTGAAAAAAACCATAAGTTGGAGTTTTTGAAATATGTGGCCATTCGGATCATCATTCTGAATATTGTTTTTACCATATTACCTTCTTCAGTGAGTACCATTTTTAATACTCATAAGTCATAATTGAAAAAGAAAAATGGTAATGAAGGATGATATTGTTGAAGCAGAATATAAAGAAACCAAAGGGGAATGACCATGGATTTTGGATAGTGGATTTCATCACACATGAAAGGAGATATAAAATTCATAGAAAATTTATAAAAAAGTATGGATAGATCATTAACCTTTGAAAATGATGGATCACTTAAAATAAATGGAGTTGGTTTGGCAGTTATTTGAATAGAAAACACAAAATCCAAGACCAATTAATATATATGTGGGATTTAACAATTTTTTTATTGTGTATCAACTATGTGGTAAATTTAGTTGAGGTGATTTTATTGAGAAATAGATTCTAGGTAAAGAGTTTTATAGATTAGTTATTTTTTAATAAGAGGTAATTTAATATGGGTGACTTGTTTCAGGTTAGAGATATTAATAATTCATACTACACGATCTTGAAGAAGATTACTTAAGGAGAGAATGGTTGAGATGTTCCTATACTGAAAGAATAAATAAAATATATGTTATCCACATTTCATAAGGGAATAATTATTAATTATTCACACAAGAATGTAGATATTCAAACAAATGATCCATCAGAACTTATTCATTCAGTTATTTGGGGTCCTATGGGGATGTTATAAACAAATGGATATATGTATTTTATTTTATTTTCTGATGAATTTACTTTTCTAACATTCATTATATTTTTTATGTATAAATCACAGGTTCTAAAAATGATCAAGGGTTGTAGAATAAGTAAAAAAAATCATGTGGTTTCTCCTTAAAGAAGTTACGAACATATAATAATGACGAAAAATAAAATGGAATATTTAAAGCATATATTGAGCAACTTGATTTTTATAATGAACATAGTGAACCATGTACACCACTAAAATTTGATTTTTATAAATGGGAGAGAGAAATCATTGTACACATAGCTGAGACTATATTTATAGATAATTATACTCTTAGTAGTTTTAGAGATAGACTATTGGTGAAATAGTTCAAATTCAATATAACTTTTTATATAGACCAAATTCAGATATGTCATCATAAAATATGTATTATAAGAATTTCAAAATATTGAAATAATTAAGGGTGTTTTATATACATTTTTTAATCAAAGTGAAAGGTGAAAATTTGAAGATGTTTTATAAAATGGGATTTAATGAAATATTACATGGTTATATTGTAAACAGAAGACGATACCTAGGATAGAATAAATAAATATTTAATATTTTTGATATTTCTAAATTAAAATTACTAAAATATTAAAATAATAGTATTACACATGAATAATAAATTTTTAAAAGGATGTGGCCTATAAAATATGGACCATGGGTGTGTCTATTGTTACTTTTCCTTGTATCTTCAATGAACATAATAATGATTCAAACACATCTAGTGATGAAGAGAATCCTCACTCATATCATAAAATGTTGAGAAAGATAGTGTAGGTTCCGAAAATAATTGGAGAACTAATAAAATAGGTTTAGACAAGAAGAGATCTGAAGGAAACCACACATACCTCACTATTATAACATGTTTAACCAAGAGATTTAGATGAAGCATTAGAGCCTCAAGAGTGTTTTGATGTTATGAATGAATAATTGGATCATATATAGAGTAATAAATCATGGGATATAATACCTCATATAGATGAAAAGAATATTATTGGATCAAATTTTGTGTTTTGAAACAATTTGAATAAAAATAGATATGTCTTAAAAAACAAGGCAATGCTTGAGTGAAAAGTGTATTCTCAGGTCAAAGGAGTAAATTTATATAATACCTTAACATCAGCTACAATACTAGGAAATATTAGGTTATTTATTGTTTTTACAACACAAAATAAAATAAAATATTTTGAAAATGAATTCCATGTATACCTTCCCCAATGGATAATTAAAAGAGGAATTAAACATTAAGAAACCTAGTGGTTTCTTACTGGGGAAGTATGAGAGTAAGATTCTCATATTAAATAAGGATCCATATGGGTTAAAAAAGTCCCAGGACCATGGTATTTTATGTTACATACCTATTTGAAACATTTAAATTACAATAAATGAATATCGGGAAAAAATATTTATATGAAAAATGAAAATATGTTATCTCTCATTTTAGTTATATATATGGTTGATATTATCTTTACTAAAAAAGAAGAATGTGTTTTTGAAAATATTTATTTGGAGATGAATAAGTTGTTTGAAATTTCAATGCTTGGACGAATGAAATATTTTATAGGATTAAAAATATCTCTAGAGGAAGATATCATTTTTCATTCTTAAGTTATGTTTTATTAGGATCCTTTAATGATGTTTGGAATAGAGGATTCAATTTCATGTTATACATTAATTTCAACAGAAATCAAATGGTCAAAGGATGATAAAGGAAATTAGTTTGACCTAAGAGAATTCCAGAATATTATTTATATTTTTTAATACTTTATAGCCTCAACAGTATATATTTAATATTTTGTTACATTATGTAATAGATATTAAATTTCAACCAAGCTTTCTATTTTCAAGTCTGTAAATACGGTTTATGTGTGTGTGTGTGTGTTTAATAAAAGACTATGTTGAAAGCTATGTTAATGGATAAATAGATGAATATTGGGATAGAAATATAGATGATATAAGCTCTGTATCTGGTGGAGTTTTCTTATATGTATAAATGTGTGTTTGTAAATATATAAAGAAGTAATTTTCTATGTCCTTTAGCACTGATGATGTAAATATCATGGTTATAAATCAAAACATTAATCAAATTATGTGGATGGGAAGTCAGTTATAATATCTCATGGTGGAAGTGAATTTTACACTTCTTATATAGGGTGATAGTCAAAGTGTTATAAATTTATCAAAGAATGATTTTTAATATTCAAGATGAAAGAATTTTTATATAAAATAACAATTCATTAAGGAGATAGTGGATTAAAATGTGTTGAATATGGAATTTTTTCCTATATAAACAAAATAGAATGTGTGTTCACTAAACCACTACCAGAGAATGCTTTTAATAGACTGAGGTTTATGAATGGGGTTCAACTAAATCCTTTAAAGCGTATAGTATGATGAATCTAACCCCACAATTATCTTGTTTTTTGGATTACAATTATCAAATTCAAAAAATGGAAACATAATTCTCATATGTTTTTATCCCTTTATGTATCCCTAAAGTGGGGAGAAAACTATATAAGAGGATTATAATCTATTTATATGTATGTTTCATATCTAGGGAGATATCTCTTGTTTAGGGGGAGTATGTGACTAGATATAATTTTTAAAATGGGAATGATTTAAATTTTACATATGGGTGTTTTATTTTTGAATTTTTTCAGTAGTTTCAGTTCATATATAGAAAAGAATCTCTTATAAATAGGATAATGGAAATATTTTTTATGATTAATAAGTATTTATTATCATATTATACCAAAGTGGTATCATTCAGCTGGTATCAGGGAATATTAAAATTCTATTTTTTTCAATTTTTAATCAAGTGGATCATGATCTTTAAAGAGGTCAATATAAGTATCTTTTTTCATGGAAAACATGATATTATTATTTAATTCTATTGTTTCTTACATTGATTTCACTGATATAGACATAAAATTATTGAATTATGTTTCATTTATATTTATATAAGGTTTTAATGATATTTATATTCCTTAACATCCAATAAAATACATAGGGGATATTTTTCTTAGAAAAATAGTAGTTTAAGAATATGTTCAAATATTATGGAAGATTATTGATTATTGTATATTTTTTTGACCCCGAGGTTCATATTTTTTAATATAAAATTGAGTATGTTTTCCCTCAATAATATGGTATTTGTTTGGAGTATAATATTTTAATATGTAATGAAATAAATAATTTTATTATGTTCAATATTTTTTCAATAAATAAAACATATTCAAACCCACAAAAAATATTTCTTCTATGAGTGAGTTGAATATTATTGAGAAGCATACATTTTTTATGTATATTAATTTTTTTTAGTTGATTTAAGAATCCATGGAATTTTTTGAAGATTTTATTTTCTTATTTGAAGAAATATTTAATTCTATGACTATTTATAAAAAAATGAAAGCATCAATTTGCCATAGTAAATTTCATTGGACTTCTATCTTGAAAATTAGAAAAATAAAAAGTCTTACTTTATAAGACATTATTCAGACTATATAATACATTTTTTTATTTCTAATGACATAATATTATTTTGAAATACTTTTTTTACACTCTATAATACTTTATGAATACATTGTAAGTCTTCATATGGACTTTGTAACACTTTTCAGTTAGTTAAATTTTTTCATGGAAAGAAATTGTAAGGTTTTATAAACATCATATAAAATTTTAAGACCTAACAAAATTTGTTTCCATTATAAAAATCTATATTTATTGAAAATTTAAATTCCTATAAAATTTTTTATATGTTAAAATCACAAGAATTTATCTATTGTAATAAAATTTGGAAATTAAAGGATTGGTCAAATTTAGTATTCTAGATAATTATAATAAATCATATGATACTAAATATCATATTTCTTGGATTAAACATCATAATAATATTTTTTTATTAATTAAGATATAAAGATTAATGGTTCATTCCATGAAGAAGTAAGTTTCACCATGAAGGAATAAATCGGAATTTGTAGTTGGGGATAACTATTAGGCCACATCACAATGAATACAATTTATCTATGATCCAATCAGATAGAACCTTTTGCTGGTGAAAAATAAATGTAGAGAAGTATGAGGAAGAATAAGTTAATACCAGTTAAGTATGATTACCTAACTGAATTTCAATTTTTAAATTCAAAGATAAACATGGAAAATTATTCTATTGAATCATATTTTTTTTGTGATTTATAAATATTATGATCCTCTAATATATACTAAATAGAGATATACATAGATTATTGAAGAGATATATGTAAGTGGAATATGAAAATAATTCCAACTACACAACTAGAATAGAAATAATAATAATAATAGTAATAATAATAATAACAATAATAATAATAATAATAAGAAATAACCTAGTGACAACTTGAAGGAATTATCATATTGTAAAAGATTCTGCAGTTTTTAAAATAATTTTTATCATCATACCTATGGGGGAAGAAAATATTTCACTGTCATGAGATATATATATATAATATGATTTCGAGGATAAACCTTGCTCATTTGTAATCCACATATTGAAATAAGTGATCTTTATGATCTTGAGGAAATTAATTTCATGCCAAGGAGTAGTCTTCTCATTTTGAGAGGTGAACCTTATAAAATACTTATTCCCACTTTTAATGTTTGTTGGTGTATGTCACAATGATCATATCTATCACCTTAATAGGTGGAAAAGGTTTTATCAAGAATAACCATTAAAAGGAATTGATATCACTGATTCACACCCCTTTCATGGATTTCGCACTAATCTTGAGGGTCTCTTCATATTCTTTATCACCCATATTGATCAAATGAGAGAATTGTGATTAATTAAATTATAAAAAAATCATATCTTATTTTCCCGTGAATATTTATTTTTTTATTTGAATAACCAAAATGAAAATTTTCTATAACAATGATTCTTAATCGTAATGAAACTTTCTTTATACCCTCTTATTTGCGACACAGTTGCATTTTCATATCCCAACTGAATATTTTCCATGAAAATTTTACTTGATAACATCGAATAACTATCCATAAATGCCACAATATAAAACTATTGATATGCCATTATTCAGTGATTTTAGTCCTTCTTCGTGATAAAAAAATTTAAAATCGATTAAATAAATATTTGAAGCTTCAAATCTGTATGCATGATTAAGAATACCTCAAACTTAATAATTCTAATATTTTGACAGTTCAACACAATTATTTTCATTTATTATCCTTAAAAATAGATAAAAAATATAGTTAATAACATTTAATAATTATCAACATATTCAAAATAAATATTAGAATCAGAAAATGTATGATATAAAAAACATCCAATAATGTATGTATTAACTACTTTTTTCATCTCTACATCATTATATGTTCATATACTAAGGAATAATTTTATTTATGACTTAAACTTTTCAATATATGGATAAGAATATTAATATTGAGTAAAAAATATCATTGAACTTAACTTATCTACAAATATATCCATGAAAATTACAAGACTCGATAAATTGTTAACCTAAATATAGAAAGATTGATTATTTATTATTAACTTGATAATGCATTATATTATTATCAACTCATCCCACTCGATTGAACATTGAATATGTTAAATCTAAATAAATCAATTATAAAGTTAGTCACTCTTTGTATAGGTAACATTCAACAATAAAAACATTTGTTTGTGATTTATTATTAATATATTAATTCAATTGTAAAGCATACCTAATAAATCATGGTGAAAAAATATTAAATAAACCATAAGTATTGAACTGGTAAAGTGTAATTAATTAATCTAAATAAATTGAAAACCAATTACCACAGGAAGCGATAAATATATCAATAATGTAAATGTCCTCTAAATTTACCTTCCCCATACAAATATTTAGACAAAATAATCATCAATGTAAAAAATAATAAAGGTGGGAGATCATATACAAATGAAAAAGATTTTATATAATTACATAAGAATGTTGATCTAGTTCAGTTAGGTTTATCATCTTTTGACAAAGATATTTAATTAATTTTCAAAATTAAATTAATATTATAATCATATTTTAGGTAAACATTTATGAATTTATAAATGTAGTAACAAATCCAAAAATATATGTGAGGCCTTAATTTTTAATATGTGTAATTTATAAGGAATCAACACAATACATCTTGATATGTTACATGAATATATATCATGTAATTAAAAAAATGTAATATTTAATGAAAGACAATATTTTACAGGTTTTTCAAAAAAACCATTGATTATGGATAAATTATATTCATATTTTACTAAATATCAACATTTAAATTTATTTTTTCTATATCTTAAGGATCATTTACATGACCTTTTTATTTCCTCAACTCATTAAGCAATATAAAATGTGTATTTTTACATAGAATAGTCTTAATATTTATAAATAAATTATTATGACACAACAAATTAAATTATTAATATTTAAGATTGAAAAATGTGCTTTTTAATTTATATTAAATTGTTATAGTTATATTTGGTTGTGTTCGAACTCTTTCCATGCCTTTATTAAATGAAAAAACTCTATGGTGACATTTGATAAATGATATATAATCTATTAACCAGGTAATTATTTTAGTGGAAGCCTCAAATATTTTTTCCATTGAACCTTAATTTTCATAAATAAATCAATTATATGTATCATGTCATTGATGATGGAACATGAAGAACAAATTTCTATTATAAAGTAGTAATTGAGGCTTAAAATAAAATCTAAAATATCGACATTAAAAACTAATGTTTAGATGTTGGTTACTACTAGAAAAACATCCTAGTCTAGGAGATTAATTGATGGTTTAAATTAGGGAAACATTTATTATTTATGTTTTTATAGTTTATGTGGTATACATTTCTATCCAATAATTCATTAACACCAAAAATTATTTAATGAGACGTTTATGATCAGAAACAATGTCATTTCCTGGCAACTGCATTCCAAAAATAATCATCAATATAAAGAAAGATATTTCTTTCAAGAACATCTATGGTGGTAGATTATATAGGATAAAAAATTTTCCATATTCTGTAATTAAATTAAATACAAAAACTGGTTGAATACATCAGTAATGAATCCCATGTGCATATTTTTATGATCATAGTAGAAAAAATGATATAATGAATCATATTTATTCCAAAATTGTGAATCTATTTGATGACATATGAACTCCACATTGATATTATCTAATGAATATTAATTTATATTATTAACCATATTAAATGACATAAAGTTTCTATAAAATCACATATATAAAGTAAAATAATATTAAAACTTCATAGCAGAGTATTTTTCTATTTCTTCATCAAAGTACATTGATTCAGACTTCGATAATTATTTATTAACATTTGTATAGGAGTAAAACAACTTCCTCTCTCTACTATTTTAAAATATTATCTCCAATATAGAAACACTTATTAAGGCATGTATGTATATTTTTATAATTGAGTCCAAGATTGATAATAACATTATTTATCTCAAAAAATGATACATGGAACTTAGATTTAGACAATGAATCATTAAAAAATAAAATTTCATGGACATTTATTTATTTTCAATCTATAAAGACACTTGATGAGGTAAAAATTTAGTGGAAAAACATTTTTTAATAATTTATTTATCCTTCATATAGTTATTGGATTAATTGTTTCGAAAAAATTTGATAATTCATTTATTTTCCAAGATAAAATTACCCTGCTATTAGTCTTTATAACAACATCCATTAAAATACCACCACCATGAATAGTTTCTATATTTATTTTGAAAACATCATTGATATATATAATATCAATGCATGGAATAATTGAAATGTTACAATCCAGAAAACATTATCTTCTATGAAAAAAGTTACATTTATCAATTTTTGGATTACATTAACCACTATCAAGGAATTAACTCATTAATTCTGTTGGTGGGTATATCTAATCAAACATTCTGTAATTTATAGTTCCCCATACACATCTATATATTACACATTTTTTAGTGTAAAAAATATCTATTATTAGTACACTGAAATTTTTTTTATGTTATAAGTTAAAATAAAATTTTGGTGCAGTTATAATTGAAAAAACATTGATAAGGGTATAATTAATCAACAGTACTATAAGCTTTGACAGTGGTAACATTTATCAAGGCTATAAAATGCAATAAAAAATATATTTTATTTATGTTATATATAGTTCTCATTAAATAACCATGTATAAATAGTGTGCTACTATATTTATAGAACACTACAAAACCCATTTATTGAAATAAAAATTAATTGAAAATAAATTTAAATTATAAAAAATTATACAAACAAATAAATATATTTTACAAAAATTTAAAACAATTACAATTAAATTGATATGTCCAATATATTATATGCATTAATGTTTCCAAAAAATTCCAAGAATAAGTTTAACATGTCTAGAAAACTCAATTTCCCTATATTTCATTGTCCTTGGGACCCCTTCCAATAGAGCATAATTGCACTACCAATTTCAAAACACACTACCCCAACATAAATAAAATATAAGTGTACATGTAATAAAAATAATAATGAAATAAATGAAATGTAAATAAGACACAACAATGAATCAATAAAAACATAAATAGGAGAAAAATAAATCGAAATGATAATAAATATATAAAATGTATCAAAAAATAAAAAAATATAACATATTTAAAAGTAATATGCGACACACATTCCTAACTAAAAGTACATTTTTAAATGAAAAAAATCACTGTAGGTCATACTAAACACCCCATATAAAAGATTAACTTGAGGTTAATTTTTACCAATAATATGTAAATTATAGATCATTTTCATAAATCCGAATGAAATAATTGAGCATGTTTGATCGAGTTTGGTTATGTGATATGCATTTTAAACTAAAATATAAATTTTAAATTAAAACCCAAACTTTGTGTCATACTGGGCACATCGTGTTTCATATTTATGTGTAGTCAATTATTTCTTGTAAAAAATGAATCAGGGGTCGTTTTTATAAATTATTAATACAATCTTACCATGTATGATTAGTTTTAACTATGTAACTTGTGCTGTGATCTAAAATGTAATTTTTTAATGAAACACTCAGTATCAGTCATATAGGCTACACTATGTATTATTTTGACATGAGTTTTATTCCTAAATGTTAAAAATGAATCAGAGTTCACTTTGAAAATGTATCACGAAAATTTAAGTGTGTTTTCTTGGTTTTGTTTATGTGACATGCATTTTGAACTAAACTGTTGATTTTGAATTAAAAAATTCAATTTGAGTCATACCATCCACATTTTGTGTTATATTGATATGTGGTTAATTTCAATATTTTAAGAATAAATAACGAATAATTATCCTAAATCATCATGAAAACCCAATTGTTCATTCTTTTTTTTGACTATGTGACATGTGTTTGAGCTAAAATTTCATTTTTAAATATAAACACACACTCTTGGTAAACTGGAATAACTGAGTATCAGATTGAATTGAGGTTAAAGATATGATTCAAAAATTAATCATAGATTATTTTCCAAATGTATAAAGACAATTCAAGATAACATTATTTTTTTGAGTATGTGATACGTGTTTTAGACTAAAATGTCACTTTTATATTGAAATCATGATCTTTTAATCAATCTGGCTACACCATCTATCTGATTGATGTGTGGTTGATTTCCACAAACCACAAGTAAATCGTAGATAATTATCTTATAATATATAGATAACCTAAGTGTGTTTTCGCAGTTTTTAGATTGTGAAACATGATTTCAATTAAAATATCATTTTTGAATAAAAACAAGCAATATAATTCAAAATGAACATACCATATATTGAATTGAATAGAGTATAAATTACAAAATTTGAAAAATGAATCATAGATCATTTTCCAAAATGTTCAAGATAGAAAAAGTTTATTTTCATGGTTTAATGTATGTGACATGAATTTTAGACTAAAATTTCACTTTTAAACTTAAATCATGCAATTTTAATTAATTAAACCACACATTGTGTCAGAATGATTTGGTTAATTCCTATACATCACAAATATAAAAAATAATAGTCATAATTTATCATGAAATATTTATAATGTTTTCTACATTTTGGGAATGTGACATGAATTTAGAACTAAAATGTAACTATTTAATTAAAACATATGCATTCATTCATTCAGGAAAAAACAGATATTAGATTATTGTGAAGTTATGTTCTACAAATCAGAAATAAATTGTCAATATTTTTTTCTAAAATATTAGGATAATTTGAGTGTATTTTCTTGGTTTTGATTATATAGTGGATATTTTAAAATAATGTGTCATTTTTAAATGAAATCCCTCATTCTAGGTCACACTATCCACCCCATGTAGTATGAGTGTAATTTATATATGTCTGAAATGAATAAAAATAGAAATTAAATATTTATTTAGAAAATTTTAGCATGTTTTCTTGGTTTTGATCATGTGATGTCTGTTTTGAACTAAAATTTCAATTTTAAATGAAAAATGTATATCATGTCATATTGATTGTTCTATGTGTCAGATTGATATGTAGTAAATTCATACGCATTAGAAATTAATCACTTATAATTTTTCCATGTATAAATACAATTTTAGTATGTTTACTCATTTTTTTATGTAACACATGTGGTAAGCTAAAATTCCAATATTAAATGAAAACAGTCACTCTTAGTGAGCCAATCCACACCATGTATCAGATTTTCAAGGGAGTAATTATTATATGTCACAAATGAATCACAAATATTTTTTTTGTAAATTATTAAGACAAAACAAGTGTGTTTTCCTTATTTTTAGTTTGTAAAGTGTGTATTGAATCACAATGAAAATTTTAAATAAAAACATGCACATGGAAATATATCATCACCACTATGTGTCAGATTGATATTTAGTTATTTCCAACACATCATATAAGAATCAGGAATTTTTTTCATAAATGATCAAGATAATTTGACTTTTTTCTCATGGTTTTGACTATGTGATGTGTATTGTGATCTAAAATTTCATTTTAAAATATACAAATGTACTCTCAATCATACCAGACCCACCACGTATTAGAATGAGTTGATTTTAATTCTTATAAATAATAAATTAGTCAAATATAATTTTCCAAAAATGTCATGATAATACTATAATATTTTTTTTTAATTTTTTTGTATGTAATGCACATTTTAGAAAAAAAGGTCACTCTTAAAATAAAAACATACACCTTTAGTCAATTAACTCTTAAAATTAAAACATGCAATTTTAGTAAATTCTGCCTCAATGCTTCTTTGATTCATGTGTGATTCATTTATACAAAAAAAATGAACCATAGATAACTATCCTAACATATATTTACTGTAAAAGTGCGTTTTCGGATTATTGAGTACGTGACACACATTTTGAGCCAAAATGTCATTTTTAAATGAATACATGCACTATTGATCATATGTCACAACATATTGTCTAGTGTTTATTTTAAATACATTATAAAGAATAAAAAACATTTTTTAATTTATTAGTACAGTATAAGTTCATTTTATTGATTTTGAGTATGTGACATGTGTTTTAGACCAAAATTTCACTTTTAAACTAAAAACATGAACTTTCAATCAATACAACCGCATCGTATGTCATATTTATTTGAGGGTAATTCATACACATAAAAATTAAATCAAGGATAATGTTTATAATGCATCAAGACAATAAGAGAACATTTTATCAGTTTTGAGTATGTAATGTGTGTTTGGAACGAAAATGTCAATTTTAAAAGAAGGTATTCACTTTCAGTCACACAAAACATACTATAAAAACTAAACTACTACATGTCACTAATGAATTAAAGATCATTTAACTAAAATATATTGGATAATATGAGTTATTATTATTATTTTTGACTATGTAACACATTTTTTTAACTAAAATGTAATTTTTTAAATGAAACTCTACACTATCAGTCAAACTAAACACACAATGTATCAAATTTACTTGAGATAAATTTTTTCATTTAAAAAATGAATCAAATTTCATTTTAATAAAGTATATAGTGAATATTATTGTATATTCTCGATTGCGTTTTGGAAAAAAAATTCAATATTAAATGAAAATATACACTTTGAGTCATATCGGCCACATTTTGTATAATATTTATTTGTGGTTAAATCTGACAAATCAAAAATTAATCATGAATCCTTTTCCTAAATTATTAATATAACCCAATTTTTTCCTCTTATTTTTTATAATTTGATGGTTATTGTTAGTGTAAATGAGATTTTAAAATGAAAACATGCAATCTTAGTCATACCAATCACACCATGTATCATATTTACTTGAGTTAAATTCTATCTTTTCAAAAAATGAATCAATGAAGAGTATAATAAATTACCAAGATAATCCCATAAAGTTTTATCAGTATTGAGAATGTTACACTCAGTTTACTAAAAAAATTGACTTTTAAACTATAATCATGCACATCTGGTCATTCTAGATACATTGTGTGTCAGATTAATGAGTGAATTCTTGATACACATCATAAATATATCATAGATCATTTTTATAAATTATTATGACAATATGATCTTGGTTCATTGATTTTTAGTATGTGTCATGTCATGACTTAATAATCTATCATCACTAGGAATATCCACAAACTGAGCCATCATCAATAAGAATCACTACTAATTGATACAACATCACAATGAATGCCCAAAAACCAATACATAATCTCTAGGAATATCCACTAACTAAGCCATAATCACTATGAATCATCACCAACAAATCCATCATTACTACAACCAAAGAGAGAGAGAGAGAGTAGGGAAAAACCAGGGACTAAAATACCTTATTGGGCATTAGCATGAAATTTTAAACTAAGGTGGTTGTAACACGCTGAGATTTTATGATATATATTCATTTTAATTTCTTTAATATCTTCTGTTGTATAAAAAACCAAGATTATATTACAGTATATGCAACAATAGACTTGTCTTGTGTTACACGCTAGAGCGGCCTTCCTCAATAGTGTGTGTTGTATGCAATACCAATTTTCACAAAACAATGATATATTATAATATTATTATGAACTAGATTTTATGATCAGTATTAACAACATTTGGAATTTTATAACATTATAATATATCTTACAAATTTTCTATGAAGGGTATGAGAACAAAATCAATTTTTTCTAAAAAGGAAGTATTTTTTTAAAAATGCAGTTTTTTCGCCTTTTGATGGCACACCTACTTTAAATCTAGTTTTTGACATGTTTATAATTTATACATGAAGAAATAAACTTATTCATTTCAATAAGGATATAAAAATTACCTTTGGTTAATTTGTTTTAATATTTTCCTGTAAACTTTCATATTTTGACGAATAGTAAAAATACGCTAAATATAGTTTAAAAACAATTGTTTTCATCAAAATAATTTATATGGTTAAATTATAATATATAATGGATTTAAATTATAAATAGGATATATTTTTATCATTTAATATAATTTAAGCCATTATAATTAATTTTACATTGAATTCACAGGTAAAAACATTTCAATCTTTTGCAATGTTTTAACTTTTAAAACGCGTTTTCTCAACAGCAGGATTAAATTTAAATTAAATAATGAAACCTCTATGTGTTGAATTTGGAAAAATTTATTCCATATTTGGAATAAGTATGTCCAAACTATTCTAATAGGTTAGTTTTTATTTTTTGGCATTATGAAAAGTAGCAACGGTAAATTGTTTTTACCACAGTTAAAGGTAAATCAGGTAATTAAGGATAAAAATAATATTATAAAATTACAATAACACTTGTCTTGATATCATTGGTTGATTATATTTCCCTATAAAACATAATTGGGTCTAAATGGAATCTATTGGAACCCACTTGGATGATATTAAGACCTTTAATTTATTTTATTTAAAGGAATGTGAATTATGTCTCACTCAACTTTTATTAATTAAATTATTTTTAATATGAGGTTATATAGAATATAAATTCTATTATTAATTATCATTTTAAATATAAAGTGTTTTTCTTCATCTTGGTAATTTATTTTTAATTTTTAAGAAATATATAACAACCTTAGCAGCTTATAAATTAATGATGCATAAATTAATTATTTAGTAAAAAATCAATAATATAGTTTTTATTAAAATAATAAAACCCATCAAAAGGATTGTAAACTTGTCCAAAACTTATTGGTCGAGTATATCTATAACCTAATCACCCAAGGGACTACGTTGGGACTATTTTGAGCCTAATAAAACAGATTGTGGAATTTATATTATTTTATTTTTAATGATGTCAAAGTTGTCACCTTCATAATTTAATAAATATATCATTTTAAAAGTTGGGTTTATTAGAAGATAAATTCTCATAAAAGTATTATTATAAATTTTAATAGATGTGTATTCATCATATAAGTTTATTTTTAATTTTTATGCAACAAATAAGAATATTAAATAATTATAAAAAAATGTTGTAGTAATTATCTTATTAAGAAAAATATCAAATAAATGGTTTTACAAATATTAAATTAAATATTATATGAAAACATTAATGTGCTCCATGAATTTTTTAGATGAATATAACATGTTAGGAATATATTAAATAGTTTTTTTCGAATATATATTCTCTGTGGATGTTATTTAAATTCAAATAATTCAATAGTGTAAAAGTTGGCACTATTGATATTTTATAAAAATTACATATTATTAAATTGTTTAAATATCACAAAAATATTTATAAAAGTAAAAACATAAAATTATATGCTCCAAAATGTAATAATGGATCTAATTATGGAAAATTAACAACACATTAGTATGTATTTGTAACTATTTAAAAATTAAAATATTATTACCACAAATAAAATAAAATTGATTAAATAAGAATAAATCAAAATGATAATGTTTAAAATAAACTTAAAACATGAAAAAAATTGATTGGATGATGGGATTAAAACCCTATCGTACATCATATCTGTATTTTAGTCACTTTTGAATTTTTTTTCATTGGGTTTTGAGTTTATTATAAATTAACATTTTGGAGGTTTCCAAAAGTGCCCCTCTCAAATCTTATAAAAGGGAACCCCTTCCCTCTTCTCTGAAGACAAATTTCAGCATTCATTATCGTCCACCCCCTGACCATTACTCTTATAATCTTTCCTAGTAACATTCTGGATGTTTTTTTTCTCAAAAGACCAACTCTAGTCCCTTAAGAAGAAGTTTAAAGGAGGTGCGTCTAGGAAGAGGTAATCTCTTCTACCAATTTTTTCAAGTTTTTTTCTTCTTAAAATTATTCATTTGTTTCATTATAAATTAATGACATAAGTATCACTAATATACTGATATTTTATTATAAATATGAAACAACCCTATATCCATCCTATGAAAAATGAAATCATCGTGCGTGCGTACGTATGGCTTATCATCTCCACGCCGTGGTGTAATCTGTTTTTCCACCACCACCATACTTGGATGAGAATAATTATGGGAATAATAACTATATATGATTATTATAACATCATAATGATTCTGAGATATTTTATCATCCAATACAATTCCATTCAATAATTATGGGAACGATATCATCGCTCGTGTGTACGTACGGATTACCGTCTCCACGACGCAATGGGATTCATTCACCATGTCAACCATTCTAGAATGATTATAAAGTATATATAAAAAAGAATCATGAAATATATGACATAATAATGATACTATATATATGTATATGTTATTTAATTACTTCCATTCAATTTAATAAGGGAACGAAAACAGTGTTCATGCTTACGTACGACCTACCGTCTCCATGAACAGTGTATTTCATTTCATTTATTAATCTACTATATATATTTATATGTTGATTATATTTTATAAATAAATCATTTTTTATATTCTATAACAAATTAATCATGATCTATGTAATTGTATGAATATTTACATGTCAAAACACATACGATAAATGAAATTATTTTACCCAAAATGCTGCTTTAACATGGAATTGACAAATGAACGGATAATATAAAGTCATAATTGAATCATATATGATATCATAAATATTATTACGGTTCTGTTAAAAGTTATTAATTTGTTTCAACCCACTATACAGGATTCTTGGACACATACAATAAAATTTTTAAATAAGGTAAGGGATTATTTCGTCTCATTTTTATTTTTGTGAGACATATGCCTTAATAACCATCTATTTCTTTTGTATGGTGTTTATGCTTCCCCTAAATGTTTTATGATATTTATTAAGAAGGATATGATATTTACATATTCATGTAATTTTCTTAATTTAATTACACGTATGATTTCACCAATCATTAATGTTAAGGTATAATTATTCCAATCTCGTTCTTATCCGAGATTGTTTATTCGTAAGTATTTACTGGGGTTATATTTATCATCCTTGTTCATGTATTCTAAAACTGTTTTCATAAAATTTTTACTATTATTCAATGATTGTTTAAAGTCATTTTTACCCTTTTTTGACTTTTACCACATGGTATGGAAGGAATATTTTTTTTATTTACCATACGAGGTACTTTTTGACTTTTTCGGCAAAAGTACAAGGAGAACGTTTTTTGTAACTTATACGACATGAACGGATTTTTACAGTATATTAAAACCTAATTTCCACAGATATTCCTCTACTAGATATCATGTTTATTTTCAAAAAAATTCTTTTCTTTTAAAATTTCATGGCATTTTGTGAAAAGAAAATTATTTTGAAGAAAAAATGATATTTTCCTCAAGAATTAATTTCAAGTGTTTTATCAAAACTATTTTCCATCTAAAATGACATTATTTAGTATGTTAATGTCTCAAGTCTAATGTCTATATTACGCACATGGTTTGATTTTTTCAGGATGAAATGATATCCATTTGTTTTATATGGATTATGTTAGTATGGAATGATGTTTATGAAACCCATTTTATTTTTTGGTTTATGATGAATGATTTATGTTTATTTTGTGACACACGTAAGAATAATTTCATTATGAGATGGGTGGGACCTATATCCCCCTTCAATGAATTGGGTAAAAATTTATATCTCATGATGTAGACATGGATGGGATGGAAAGAGAATCTGGTTCAGTAATACAGGGCTGGAATGGCAAGTAAACCCAGTTCAGTAATGGACTTTGGCACTATGACGGTCTTGGCAGCAATGCCTTGGATACTATAGAAATCATATCATGTGCGTAATGGTTTGACATAATTACATGTTTTATCCTCATGCTACTTTATCATACTAAATGTTCCTTTATGATCTATGCCTTTTTACTGCCATGTTTTATGTCATTTCTCAAGATTGTGATGTCTAGATTTTATGTTCATGTTTTTACGTTCAAATGTTTACGGATTGTTTATGTTCTCTATGTTTACCCTTACTAAGAATTCCAGATCATCCTTTCTATGTTTTCTTTTCCCCTGGATATAAAGAAAGGTTTTAGTTAAGAAAAAAAGGGGAAGATCTTTATGGGATATGTTGAAGATCATTCACCACGATTAAAATATTGTGTTCTAAGTTTCCAAATACACTAAACTATTACGGTCCTTGGGTGTCTGTTTTTGTTATGTATTAAGTATTCCAAAAAAGTAATGTAATGTCCATATACGTCAAGCTTGGGTCTCTAAATATGGTTTCAAAGGCAATTTTTAGTTAACCTTTGGAAACTAGGATGCGAAAACTTTAGGGAGATCCCTAGATATATTTCTAAGGTATGTCTAGGTATGTCCATAAGGTTAAGTATATGTATAGGTAACTATTCTATAATTATGATAATGATCATGAATAATCTAGGATTAAACCTAAGATGTTAGAGATTGAAATTACCCCACCTTGATTATGTTGTTTTCTAAGTAGGATTTTTTCCCCTCACACTATTCTTCTTGGGTTTTAGAAAATGGTTGGAAACAATAAGATTCATGTTAATGGAGAATATGATGGACAATGGTATGATATTCTTCATGACCAACCAAATGAAATGGGATTTAAAAGTCCAAAAATTGTTATTATACCTAATCATCAATCTCACAATATGATCGATAATCTCAACTTTGGTAAGTTTCATGACTCATCTAATAAGATAAATATGGAGTTTAATGATGATCATAGAGGAATGAAAGTTCAATTTCCCTCATGTAAATCATGTTGGAAGAGGAATCAGGGGGAATATTTCAATGGAACTGGAAGATGCTTTGGGAGTGTAAAAGAAGGACACAAAGCCAGTAATTGCAAAGGAAAAGGTCCAGTTAACACCATAGATAAGAATAATGGTATTTCTAAGACATCAATAATGGTTAACTATTTTAAATGTGGAATGTATAGGCATTATACAAACCAATTCCCAAAGGGAAAGTCTCATGAAGAGAATCTGCACGGCTATATGGGTAGTATTTATGATGATGATGATGATGAGACTATAAATAATATATGAGATGAAAGAAGTGTTGAGGAATAAAATGATGAATCTCATTCAATGGTTTAAGAAGGTAGTATAATGATTTCATGTTTATCAAGAGTATTTTTGTATAAGTAATTTCATGGTACTATGGAATAAAGAAACATCTAAGGATTGTTCCACTATTTTTTTTACTAAAGTATTTGAAAGTATATGTTGAATGATACTGGTAACCATGAAAGGTTAATCAGATATTTTTGGAAAGAAGATGATATGCACATAATGAAGGGATAAGGAGAAAATAATATATTTGATAGTATTAATGAGCTCATGACTGATATAAGGAAAAATTGATATCATGGTTTGATTATATATAAATTTAGGGATTTTGGTTTGTGGAAAGAGTTAAATTTTTGACAGAATTCATGTTTTCAAAAAGATTCTACGGTAATTCATGAGTCAATAGAATAGATGATTAAGGAATTAACATATTTAGAATGTATCAAACAAGATATATCTTATGATATACGGGGGATAAATGATGGTATTCACATGCTTGGTAGATGACCTTTCTAGTATTCATTTTCATTATACTATGAGATTGGACAAAAGTAATTTTGATAAGCCTAATGGTTGTAATGGATTAAGTTAGATATCAAATAGTATTATTTAAGGCTAAAACTTTTTTATAGAATGTTATAATTGTATAGTTTTAGAAAAAAGGACAACCTGGAGGACGTGCGACAACCCATCTCGTCGGACAAAGATGTGGGAATCAAACCCACAACCGAAGTTCAACATGCCTTTATCGCCTATCACTGGCCTATATGATGTCCCTGGTTAGTAGAAATTAGTTTTATTTTATTAATTGGTATGATAGATAAATCATAAGTCCATTTTTGAAATCATATAAACCATAGATGGACTTATGTATATTAAATAATTTGTGAAAACCTTTTTGTTATAAAGAGTGATGGAATGAATTATCATTCTATCGCATGATCTGCTAATACTTCAAGAATGAAAAATTCAACTTCCTTTCTTAAAATAAGAGATGAATTAGAAATTGTTCATGGAATGACCAATGATGATTTTACACTGAAATCAGGTAAGTATTTATCCTTATGCAAAAAATTCATCAACTTTAGGGAAATGATCTTGAAAACCAAAAAGGTTTTCATAGTACCCTCATATTTGATGAATCCGACGGTACCTTAAATCATTACAAATTTATGGCTTTTTGATTGTTGGATTTTTCCTATCCATGTTCTCTACCACTCTTCATCAGAACATGATGGTTTGATTTCTCTTCCATATCCATATTTTCACATGTATTATCCTATGTGGAAACCCAGTGTTGACTTACTTTGGGTGACCATTATGTTTCTAACATTCCTTTTTAAATTAATATTTTAGTATTACTTTTTAAGATGTGGGTTTCTATGAAATAAACATTGTTGTAGTAAACCATTTATAACCCTGATGAATTTAAAGGGAGAAATTCATTTTAAGGGGGGTAGAATGTAACACCCTAATATTTTATGATTTATATTCTTTTTAATTTCTTTGATACCTTATTTTGTACACTAAACCAAGATTATATTGCAGTATATGAAACAATATACTTGGATTGTGTTACACGCAAGAGGGACCTTCCTCAATAGCGTGTGTTGTACGCAATACCAAGTTTCACTAAACAATGATATATTATAATATTATTATTAACTAGCTGTTATGAATAATATTAACCACATATTGAATTTGATAACATTATAATTCATCTTACAAATTTTTTAGAACATGGTATGAGAAGTAAATCAATTTTTTATATAAATGAAATGTTTTAAAAAAAATGCAGTTTTGCCGCCTTTTTATGGCGCACCAACATTAAATCTTGTTTTTGACACGTTTATAAGTTCAAATTGACGAAATAAACTTATTCATTTCAATAAGGATATATAAATTATCTTTGTATAATTTTTTTCATATTTTTATGTTAACATTCATATTTTGATGAATTGTAAGAATACACTAAATTTCAATTAAAAACAACTTTTTTCATCAAAATAATTTATAAGGTTAAATTATGATATTGAATGGTTTTAAAGTATAAATATAATATAATTTTACCATTTAATATAATTTAATCCATTATCATTAATTCTTTATTGAATTCATAGGTAAAAACATTTCAATCTTTTGCAATGATGTAACTTTTAAAAACCTTTTTCTCAACAGTGGTATTAATATTAAATTAAATACTGCACCTTATGTATATTGAATTTGGAAAAATAGATTCCATATTTATAATCATTAGTTCCAGTTATGTTAATAGGCTCCTTTTTATTTTTTGGGCATTACGAATATTGACTGCTGTAAATTTTATCTACCACATTTAATGGTAAATCAAGTAATTAAGGGTAAAAATAATATTATAAAATTACACTAACACTTGTATTTATATCATTAGTTGATTATATTTACATCTAAAACATACTTGGGTAGAAATGGAATCTATTGGAACCCACTTCGATGAGACTAAGACCTTTAATTTATTTTATTTAAAGTAATGTGAAATATGTCTCACTCAAACTTTATTAATTAAATTATTTGAAATATAAGGTTATAAAAAATATAAATTCAATTATAAATACTCATTTGAAAGATAAAATGTTTTCATTCATCATGGTAATTTATTTTTAATTTCTAGGAAATATATAATTACCTCAATAGCTTATACATTAATGATGAAGAAATTATTTTTTAGTGAAAAATAAATAATATAGTTTTTATTAAAATGATAAAACCCAAAAAAGGACCAGAAAATTAACCAAACCTTATTGGTCGAGTATATATATACCCTAATAATCAAAGTGTTGACTTGTGGAACATTTTGAGGCTTATAAAATATATTATGATATTTATATTATCTTATTTTAAATGATGTCAAAGTTGTCACCTTCTTAATTTATAAACATATCTTTTTAAAATTTTGGTTTTTAAAAGATAAATTCGACTAAATGTATTCTTATAAAATATAATAATACTACCTTAATCATAGGATTTTATTTTTAATTTTTATGCAACAAATAAGTACGTTAAATAATTATACAAAAATGTTGTATTAATTATTTTATTAAGAGAAATATCAAATAAATTGTTTTAAAAATATTAAAATAATTAATATATGAACAAATTAATGTACTCCATGAATTTTTTAGAAGCATATAACATTTTATGAATCCATAAATTTTTTTTAATATATCTTCTGTGTGGATTTTATTTCAATTCAAATAATTGAATAGTGTCAAAATTGATACGATTGATATTTTATAAAAGAAAATTAAATTGTTTGCAAATAACCAAAATATTTAAAAAATTACAAATTTAAAATATTTGGTCGAAAATGTAATAATTTATCTAATTATTTAAAATTAACAACACATAAGTATGTATTTATAACAATTTAAAAATTAGAATATTATTACCACAAATAAAATTAAATAAATTAAATAAGGAAAAATCAAAATTATAAGGCTTAAAATAAAATCAAGACGTGTATAAATTTTATTTTTTTATGATATTAAAACTCTATCTTACCTTGTATCTTAATTTGAGTCACTTTGGATGTTTTTAAGTGGGTTTTGAGTTCATTATAAATTAATATTTAGGAGGTTTCCAAATGTGCTCCTCTCCTCTCTTATAAAAGGGTACCCCTTTCTTCTCTTATTCACACCAATATGAGCATTCTTGCTCATCCAATCCCTATCCATTACTTTTATCAACTTACCTAGTAACATTATAGAGGTTCTGGTCTTCTAAAAAGACCAACTCTAGTCCCTTAAGAGAATGTTTAATGGAGGTGCATTGAGCAAGAGGTAATCTCTTCTACCGATTCATTCAAATTTCTTTCTTCTTAAACTTCTTCTTATTTAGTTGTTTCATTGTAAAGTAATAAAATCAGTATCACTATTATACTTATATGTTATTATAAATATGAAATAACCCTATATCCATCTTACAAAAATAGAAATCGTTGTGCGTGCGTACGTACAGCTTACCATCTTCATGTCGTGGTGTAACCTGTTTTTCCACCACCACCATACCTAGATGAGTATAATTGTGGTAATAGTAACAATATATGATTATAATAAAATCATACTGATTCTGTGATATTATATCATCCACTCCAAATCCATTCAATAATTATGGGAACGATATCATCGCTTGTGCGTTCGTACGGATTTCTGTATCCACGACGCGATGAGATTCATTCACCATGTTAACCACTCCAGAATAGTTATAAAGTTTATATAATAAATAATCATGAAATATATTACATAATAATTATACTTTATTTATTTATATGTTATTTAATTACTTCCATTCAAGTAAATATGAATCGAAAACAGCGTTCATGCGTACGTACGGCCTACCGTCTCCATGAATCGTGTATGTCATTTAATTTGTTGATCTACTATATATATTTATATGTTGAATATATATTATATATAAATCATGTTTTACATTATGGAATTAATTAATAACGATCTAAGTAATCATATGAATAATTACACGTCAAAACACGTACGATAATTGAAACGATTTTACCCAAAATGATGCTTTAACATGGAATTGACAAATGAACTGGTAATATAAAGTCGTAAGTGAATCATATATGATATCATAAATATTATTACGGTTCTGTTTCAAGTTAATAATATGGTTAAACCCACTATACAAGAGTCTCAGAAACATAAGAAATACATTTTAAATAAGGAAATGGAATATTTCGTCTCACTTTTATTTCTGTGAGACATATGCCTTAATCACCATCTATTTCTTTTGTATGGTGTTTATGCTTCCCATGAATGTTTTATGATTTTTATTATAAAGGATATGGTATTTAAATGTGCATGTAATTTTCTTTATTTTATGAAACATATGATTTTACCGATCATAAATGGTAAGGGATAATTATTCCAATCTCATTCTTAACCGAGATTGTTTATTTGTAAGTATTTACTGCAGTTATATTTATCATCCATGTTCATGTCTTCTAATACTGTTTTTATAAAATGTTTATTATTCTTCCATGTATATTTAAAGTCATTTTTACCCTTTTTTGACTTTTACCACATGGTATGGAAGAAATATTTTTTTTATTTACCATACGAGGTACTTTTTTGAATTTTCTGGAAAAAGTAAGAGGAGAACGTTTTTTTGTAACTTATACGGCCTGAATGGATTTTTACAATTTCCTAATACCTTATTTACATGAAGCATACACTACAATATTTCATGATTATTTTCAACAAAATCCTTTTCTTTTAAAATTTATTTATATTTTTTGAAAAGAAAGTGATTTTGAAGAAGAAAGGATATTTTCCTCAAGAATCCATTTCAAGTGTTTAATCAAAACTATTTTCCATATAAGATGACATTATTCAGTAAGTTTATGTTTCAAGTCTAATTTATCTATTATTTAAAGGGTTTTATTTTTCTTATGATGAAATGATATCCATTTGTTTTATATGGATTATGTTATGAGGGGATGATGTTTATGAAACCCATTTTATTCGTTCGTTATGATGGATGATTTAAGTTTATTTTGTGGAAAATGTTAGAATGATTTCATTATGAGATTGGTGGGACCTATATCTACCTCCAATGCATTGGGTAAAGATTTATATCTCATGAGATAGACATGGATGGAACAGAATGTGAATCCAGTTCAGTAACACCGGGTTGGAACAACAAGTAATCCCGGTTTAGTAATGGACATTGTCCACTATGATGGTCTTGGCAGAAATGCCTTGGATAATATAGAAATCATATCATGTGCTTAATGGTTTTCCACAATTACATGTTTTATCCCCATGCAATTTTATCATGATAAATTTTCCTTTATTATCTATTCCTTGTGTACTACCATGTTTTCTGTCATTGCTCATGATTTTGATGTCTAGATTTTATGTTTAGGTTTTTACGTTCAAATGCTTATGGATTGTTTTATGTTCTCCATGTTTACCCTTATTGAGAATCCGAGCTCACCCTTTCTATGTTTTATTTTCCCCAGGATATAAAGAATGGTTTTAGGTACGAAAATAAAAGGGGAAGATCTTTATGGGAGATGGGGAAGATCATTCACCATGATTAGAAAATTGTGTTCCAAGTTTCCAAAGACACTAAAATATTACGGTCCTTGGGTGTCTGTTTTAGTTATTTATTAAGTATTCCACAAAAGTAATGTAATGTCCATGTACGCCAAACATGAGTCTCTATAGGGTTGAATTTATATTTCACATCAAAATAAAAGTATCATTAGTTTACTAAAATACCCATGATAAGGGTTCACATAAATAGTATAATAATAACCCACAATACTACCATATTACCCTATGACATCTACCAGAAACTATTTATAGCACTAAATAAAACTAAACAGACAAAAAAAAATATGTAACCCACAATTTCGTTCATTATTTATAGAATAAAATAGCTTTCATTTCTTCAAAATATCAAAACACATTCTTTTTAATAATTATTTAATTCCTCATTTTAGGAAAAAAAATCACACACACACTCTATGTTTTATTTAAACCATTGCCTATTTCAATCAAAATCATTTTTTATCATTAAAAAAATTTCTTAATTACCAAATTCTTAATTTAGACCATGAATATTTAATTTAGAGCCATTAGAATTATTATATCATTATTACTAACCTCATCCCATATCTACTAGGAAATAAAAAACCATTCCAAAACAATAATAGGCAATTCGACCCATAGAAACAACACCACATCTCACTCCAAGTCCATCACAGCTAATCAACCATCATCAAAAGAACACCCATAAATTTCACTCAACATTACCCATTATGAACCAACCACATCCCCACATCCTTAAAATATGTTTTATCTAAACTGATCATTATCATCACCATAAAACCCCAACCAAAACCATAAAATCCGAAGGGCATATAAGGAAGCAGAATAAAAGATATAAAATATTTTTTCAATACCCATAATTACAACAACTTAAATTAAATGTGGGATTTAAATAAATTCATCATATATTACACTAGATATTTCATAAAATTTATAGATTCACACATAATATTTTTGTTAATATATATAAGTGATTATACATTTATGAATAGTGAGTTCAAACAATCAATTAAAAAAATCTCAATTCATAATAACCAAATAACAATAAAGGCTTAAAAAATAATAGATTGTTTTACTTATAAAATCATGTAGACACAGTCTCAAAATAAATATCACAAAATAAACACATTTGAGTACACACTTACCCTTAAATTTCATTAATTATGGTTGATTATCTTCTTTAATCTCTCATTACAATACACCAAAATGAATCAAAAAAAGATTAATATTAATTATGAACTAATTAGGGATAAAACATGGATTCCCCTTCTCAATTTAAAGATTTCTAAATCACTAATCTATAGTGAAGTAACGTAATGGTGATCACTAATCCACACCACACAAAGAAATACCCTGACCAACTTGAGCTATACTAATCCTTATAAATCTCCCTACATAATATCTCACAGACCAAAAATATCCAAAACCATATCCTCTACATAAAAATAATAGCGTTAAATAACATGGAAAGGAAGGGAATAAAGCGGCATAATTTTTCTTACAAAAACATTATATCATTTTTGAGATAAAAACATAATATTGGTTCTTTCATGGATCAAATGGTTAGGTATCTTGGAATAATTAGGTTCATATGTCCCTTATACATAATAAGACTTAAACATTATTTAAATATGTATTATTTTTACTCATAAAAGATATCACATTCACCTTAGTACATAAAATCATCTAAGGATATACATTAAAGAAAGGGGTGATCTAAAATCCCATTAAGGGGAGGAATATCATGGGAGGTATAAAAGAAATGAATCAATAGTACATGTGTGGGAATAATAAACATCATCATATCATAAGCATAGGATCATCATAATAATCTTGAGTAAAACATTTATAAATGAAATTTAATGTTTCATATACATACTAATGAAACATCATAACCTAGTGGTCATATTCCACACATACTTGTGAATAAATTTAGCACCATATTCATGTATAACAAATGTGCATAAATTATAACATCATAATTGTGAAAAATTATAGCATCATGTTCATGAATATAATAACAATACCATGATGTATATAACATTACCTAATACATTAGAGGTATATATAATTTTTATCGCTCCTTTCATGTCATAAATATTCACTCAATCATGCATGCCACATGGAAAGAGAATATATAAAAATTGTAGTCATGAAATAACCCAAGTAATGGAATGGGATTCACAAGGGTGAAATAAATAATCCTATAAGGAATAAACTTTTTGGATCCAAAATTAACAAGGGATATCATATTTTGTCTTAAATTATCATTTTTATTTTAAGTATAAATAACTCAATAGGAGTCAAATAGATGTTTGAAAAAATAAATACCTTTTAAAAAACATCATTGTAACAGAATTACATGTCCTTTATTTAAGGTAAAAACATTTATATATAAATAAATAAAATGGATAAAACTATGAAATGAAACATGAAGGACAATATAGAAAAATACAAAGTGAGAAAAATGTGAAAGAGAATATAACCCAAAAATAAGGAATTGGGTTCAAGAATCCCCTTAATTTAAATCCAGGTTTATTCCATCACTTTTCCTCCAAGAGGAAAATAAGCATATTTTTATTAAAAACTCGAACTATAAGTTAATTGTGTTAATGTTTTCAGTCTTTATCTATAAAAATCATTGGATTATATAAATAACTTCTCTATTCTAATGGTGAAATTTTTTCGTGTCATATTTTTTGTAAAATATTTTGTTGTGCTTATATTGATTGATCTTGTTTGATTGTTATTTATAGTATTAATATTATCTAAAGAAACATATAAATAATTATATTTATAAAATAATATATTATAAATAATTAATTATTACCATCCATTAGGGTTTTAATAAGAAAATAGTTAGCAATATCATTCAAGGCGATTAACTAGCCATTAACGAGTCATTGTCAAAAGAAGAAGAATTAAAATTATGAAATATTAATAAATCATAAATATAATATTTAAATTATATTAACATCATTAATATAAATAATAAATAAAATTCAAATACTATTAGAATACTTCCATTTGAAATGAATCTAGAAAAATATTAAGATGATAGAAAAATAAAAATATAATTAGATGAAAACTCAACATCATCCGAGTGTTGTTTTTTTCTATGCCACTAAAATCCTTGAGTCCTTGAAGTAGTGTGGATCCGAATTTACCCTATGGATTCTAAGGGTATTAATATATGTGATATTTTTGAAGTGTTGGCTTTGGTAAATGGAAGATAAGTTGTTTTCCAAGATAGGGGAGAGAGGTTATTTAAAATTTTGGACAGGGGTCTTTAAGGATAAAATACTAAATAAATTATTATATCCTAGGTAAAACATTCAATAGTAATATTTTTCACATTATGAAATATATTTGAATAAAATAAAAATATGTCGGTAATTTTTCTAATTTTTGAATTAAAATTTATTAGTTTAATTAAAATTATAGGAGAAAAATAAAAAAAATTATTTAAAGCACACTGTAGACTTTTAGGATTTGGAAAATACTTTTTAGTTTTACAAATTAATTTTAATAATTTTAAAAGGACTATTTTTTTATTAAATTAATTTTTGGATGAAATAACCAATTTCAAATTTTTTATGTCATTATTACAACATCATTTTGAAATAAAACATGTGGTATTTGAAAAACAAAGTATTTTTATTTCTCACGTAAACTGTATGTTTCTCAAAAAAATAATAAAAAATCTATCCCCGATAAATTTCAACATTATAATTCTACAATAAAAATTAATTTTTATCAAAAAAAAAAGTTATATCATATCTAATTATAATTATTAACATAAAAATTATGATTTTTACGAAACAAATTAAAATGCTTGGTATTAAAACAGTGTGTATAGTTTCTTTGAGTTTATTAATCTTATTATTCATTTTAAGGTATTATATCATTTATATTTGGTTAAATTAATAATTATACATATTATTTACTTTTAATTTTATTATTTTGAGTTCAAATTAATATTAAAATAGTTATGTTACTATTTCTAATTGTCATGTTACTATTCCAAATGGCCCGGTTACTATTCTAATTATCATTTTACTATTCCAATGGTCACATTAATTCTCCAATAGTAGCATTAAATACTATAAATATCTATTCATTTCCTCAAAAAATTATCACTACAATTCCAACTAAGGTTTTCTATTTCCCTATTTTAAGATGTAGATTAGTGTACTTATATTTTTTTCACTCCTACAGTGTTATGTTGGGGTGATAATTATTTCAAAGTGGAATGATCTATGTTTTCACATATTACTTTTTTATTTAATATTTTTTTCCAATATAATATTTTTAATTTTCATGGTTATATTAATAGATTAATGTAATGATCTCCAAAAATGAAATATTGTGTTTTTAGTTTCGCTATGTGTTATATATGTATAATTTAATATAATATAATACAAATTAATTTATGAAAAATTTACCATTTATAAATTCTTGGTCATTCTAGGGAATACGCAAAGAACTGCCGATATCCAATCCCATGATGCTAATGAAATAATACAACAAGAAGGTGTTCAAATCCTTTTTAGAATTTCCTATAAAACAACCAAGCGTCAAGGGAAATAATGTATGAATTGTTTGAATAGTTGGGGATTAATTTTATTACTAGGAATTGAGAACACCAATTCATGAAAAGAAATACAACTTCATTCAATGAATTACAAAGGGAGCCACCAATTCATAGCATGATAAGAATTTTCATATTGTTAACATTTTCAAACTATCCACCAAAAAAAATCAAGACATAAGATACTATAACACTAGTATGAATTAATGTTATGAAAAAGGTCTTTCATGTTGTAACCCATCCTGAGAAAGAACAACCCAACAACTATGTCTAAAACATCATGACAAAAATCAAGGGTTCACACTATGAACTACACCTAGGAAAAATCAATGAATCCATCCTTTAAAACTTCATGTTGAAAACCACATTCACGCCATGAACCAAAAATAAATATCTATGTAGGAAAAACATTGTGAACTTAACATTAAATACATGAACCACTATCCAAAATTAAAATTTCATATTTGAACCACCCATCCTCCCTTAAGCCTCTTATGAGAACCTCCATCATTGAAACTACTCAAAGTAATAGGTTTTAAGATCTAGTTTATCATATTAAATACCTCTAAAATGATTCTCATACTCAAGAATTAAATAAATACTAATAAATAATAAATTAAGAGTAAATTAAAAACAACCATTCTATGAGATACATATCTAAAATATATTTACAAGGAAAAAATGGATACTAACCAAATGAAAATAGAAATAGGAACAATATAATCTCATAACTAGTTGTTAATTAGTCATTATATAACTATGGAAAAAGAAAATAAATAAATAAAATTGGGTTAAAAAACTCAGGGTACTAAGCCTATATATCCATCTCTTTTTTCTGAGAAATCACTTCCGGAAAAAAATTTCTTTAAAACACATAAATAAAGGGAGAAAATACCCCACACAGTATATTCTCTTGAGGATCCTGGATCTCAATTGTCCTCTTCAAAAATATCAAATCATCCCTGATATCCATATCCCCCCATCCAATCATATGGGATTCATTATGAAGATAACAACAATGATGAGACATGTGGAAAATATTATATATCCTATATAGGAAAGGTGGAAACACGAACCAAAATTCATCCTCTCTAATAAACTCTAACATCTAAAAATTCCTGAAAGACAAGGAAGAGAGCTTACTACCCCACCCAAACCTACGATTCTATCAATGAGGGTTAACCCTCAAGAATATATGGTCTCCATAAATTAACTCAATAGGTATCCTCCTATGATAATCATAATCATATTGAAATTCATACACCTCTATTATCCACTATAAACCCATATTGTTCTTATTCATTATACGCTACCCCAAATCTGAGATAAGGACTGCTGACTATCCGACCATGGTTCTGTACAATAGTGATCGATATGGTCACCCATAAAAGACCACAAATAGATCCATTATAGTAGATTATGGAAAATTATTATTATAGTAAAATATAACCAAGTGAATGTTCTCCATCCAAAATATCATGAAATCAAAAAAAAATCTCCAAACATAACCCCTAATATCTGGGTGTCCTGTTCTGTTTTCCCATCCATATGAGGATGAAAATTAATTTTAAGGAGTAGGTGGGATAAAAAATCATAATATCATTCCTTCTGGACTCATGGAGTATATAAATTATTCTTAAATCATATAATGTTATTTGGTACCCCATGGAGCCTAAATAATTTACCCACATACTACCACACCAAAATGTCCATGAAACTGCACAACCAAATTGCAAAAAATGGGACAGCTTCATCAGTTGTTCCATGATCACCCAAACAACATCTAATATTCATATATCCCTGGGTAACCCAATGAATAAATACATAGATATGGCCTCCAAATTCTACCCAGGGACATCTAAGGGATGAAACAACCCTCTAGGGACATGGCTCTCTTCATTCACCTACTAAAAGACAAAAAAATCCATGAACTCTACTAATATCTACTTAAACCTAAGGCAATATAAATTTTTCCTCAAACCAAGATATATATTATTCATACATGGATTAAACTATAATATTGAGTTATGAAACTAAAAAATAACATTCCCATACCTATCTAGTGGGACAAACAACATTTCTTAAAATAATATTTTTTGTTTACCATCCTCTAAACAAATATTTATAGAATCAGCATGAACTACCTTTTCACACATCACCTCTACCTTGGATTAAATCCCCTATGAATCATCCAATCGCAAAATAAAGGAATATTTCACCTTTTTATGGTAAAAGAACCCTCACTCATCGACCTCCCTTATGATAAGATGAAAAGTCTATAATTCCCCAATTACCCTCTAATAATCCTAATAATCTTGAATAACACCCCTAATATGAATTATTATTTCATGGATCATCATCAAATTTCGTCTTTACTAGGGTGTAGGAAATATCAATATAATATTTCTTAAAAAAATTCCATCTTCCTCCACTGAAACAGATTCAGATTCCACTATGTGAAAACATACCATAGAATCTTATATCCTATAATCACCATAAAGCACTCGTAGATGAGGTAATGCCACCAAAACATTATGGAAAACCCAATTTCTACTAATTATGGGTCATGGGTTACAAATTTATTCACATGAAGACATAAATGACTGAAACCATAAGAGATCACATCACACTTCTACATCATGAAACATCCCAAACCCAGATGTGAAGCATAAGAAAAGACCCTAAATATCACTCCCTCCATAGTCAACTGAAGAATTGGGGAAATAGTCAGCCTTTCCTTCAAGTAGAAAAATGTGTTCTGATAATAATATATCTAGATTACGTCATAGTAAATCCAGGTAATATATCATAATGGGTATGCAATCGGGAAGAGTTCATACATCAATCTTTGAAAATATTCTTCCAGACTAAGGTACCTGTGAACATGTGCCACTATCTTGGGTGATTCCCAAGACATAACTACCTCAAAATATGATAGGTCTATGAACACACTATAATTATACACCACATTCCTATGGAAGTGTACATATTTTGTGCAAAACATAAACTTTTATAGATTACCATCAACTTGATGGTTTCGAAGAACCTCCCTGATAACTCAAATGTTCTAAGAATTATCCTTTTATAAAACTATCTATATTTGGATGTAGTTAATTAATATAACTTTGAATTTATACAAGAACATATAAAAGTAGATTTCATGAGTACCATGAACACATATAGCATGTTTTTGGCATTGGATGAAGTTGATATGAACTCACAATGTATATAACTACACCAAAATTAAGTCTCTATAATATCCATCACTATTACCTTCATCTAATGATATTTAGATGATAGATCAATCATTGAAAAATAAATACCTCCCTTTAGCTGGTCAAACAGTTCATTCATCCCTAGAAGTTTGTAACAGTTTTTACCTTCACTAGGTTTAACCTATCATTATCCCCACACAACATCAACTTTGTTGTCATCCTTCATGGTGAGAAACATTGGAGTTACCAAAGGAGATACCATAGTCCATATGAATCTCTTATGAAATATATCATTGATCTATTTTCTCAACTCCCACAACTCTATGGGTGTCATACAATAAGGACCAATTGAAATCGTAGAGGAACCCAATTATAAATTTTTCCCCAAATCCATATCGCCCTGAGGGGGTAGTGTCACAATCTCATCTGGTAATATTTTTAGGAGCTCATAAAAAACTATAGTAACCTATAAAAACCATATCTACTATTCATAACTCTAAAAAATAAGACATGAGAGGCTTTACATTCCTAACTCCTATATGATGACCCTTCTTACTAATGGACACCACTCACTATCCCTTCACATAATTGTTTTTGACTCTTGTTCATTTGAAATCAACAGCATTATTCATGTAATTCAACCAATCCATTATACGAAATAACTCATGTGGATATTTCTATGATAGGGAAAAATAACCCATTGATTTATGCTTCTCCAGCATTATCTTATTCCCACAACACTCATCAAACAACCTAGACTAGCTTTCAACTATCATAAATAACCACAAAATAACTAGATGCATCTCCACATCTAGTGTTAATGAGTGAACTAGAGTAGGTGTAATTAAGGATTGTGAATATTAAAAATAATATATGCAATAAACTAAGGATGATGATAAATCGATTATACTTACAAAAACTTAATACCCTTAGTAACATGAATTTATATGTGGCTAGAACCAATGTCCCACTGCACACAGCCTCCACAAACACACTCCAACTGGGTCCTATAGGATGAGGACCATCACATGGTTGACCTATACCACCTACACCCTCCATTACGTACTCATAAAATAGATGACCAGGGTATGAGACTAACATTAGCGGTTTATATTACTGATACGGCATGGGAGAACATCTATAATCTAACCAAAAGGGGGAATGACTACCCAAAACATACTAAACTACCTATTATATTAGGAACTGACACTGAGGGTGACCATGATCCCTATATACATTTCATAAAAACAAAAAACCTATAGTATGAATTTGGAAACCATCAACCCTAATGTAGAAGGAAATAAACTGTTGAGGTTTGTTCACTACTGGTCAGAACCTTGACTAACCTGGCATCCAATATCTCCCACCTAAAGTTTTGATTCCCAAGGAACACAACTAACCTCCCTCTTGATGAAATCCTCCCTAAAAATATATTCCCTTAATCAGTTATTCTTTATTCTTCACATGTAAGTACATAGGTAGTATAAATGGGATTACTATATATTGGATCATTGGATGTAGTGCCCATTAAAGATGAAATTCTCAAGACTCCTTATCTAAAAAAAGATAAGAAGGGAAGAATAGAAGGTACTTAAACCTGAACCAATGCTCCTGAAAGCTCTAACACCCATGTTGAAGTGAGAGAAGCTCCTGACACATTTATACATTCATCTTTATGAAATTAATATCATATGAATCATATTCTAAAAACCATCCCATTAAATAAAAACCTATTTCTTCTCTCCAAGATACAACAGCCACCATGGATGGACCGCTCCTCATATCTAACTAATAACAAACAGAAACAATTACATAGGTTGGGCCAAAATTAGAGCAGAGACATTCACATTCTACTCTATTAAAATCCACATCTCTATATTATAGACACTCCCCTGTTAATTTTGGATAAACTTATAATAAAATGCCTTAAACTACTTATACAACATCTCAAACTCCTTAATCTAATCGATCCATTGATTATTTATTGGATCTGCATGATGAATCTATCCTCCCTAATCTATATAAAAAGATGATCACGATCCATTTCTAAAATAAAAATATAAGAAAAACCTAATATGGTTAGCCCAAAATTTATTTATTTTTTATTACATAAGTTCACTTTTATTATTAACATCACCTCGTTCAAACATAAGAGAAGACAGACATGATGAATGTACCACTCCTATGTCTCTACCCCCAAAAGCACCATCAATTACCATAAAAATGATAATTATTAAGATCCTTTCAAAAGATCACAGGGGGAAAATAGTATTTCCTAGTTGGTATCCTTTTCTAAAACCTTGAGCTATGATAAGATGATATTGTTTCCCTTAATCCCATGAAATACATATAATTTCATAACCCTAATATTCATAAAATATCTAAAACAAAATCATTTATACCACTCTATCATGACACAACCTCCTCCTATCGTGGCCCTCATATTCCAAAAATAATGATAAGAAGTAACCCCAAATCCTGTCTCTAATAATCCCCAATTTGGATACTAGTAATGAGGGTATAAAAAGATAACAATAGTGGTGTTTCCCAAAAATATAAGTCAAAGAAAATATAAAATATGAGACCCCTAATCAACATAGTAACACATAAATATAAATACAAGATCATCTCAAAATTCATGTAAAGTAATAAAAATAATAATTCAAAAGTAAAATAATACCAAGAGAAAACCCTAAGGCAATAACTACATAGAAACTACCACCTCCAAGATAGCAATATCCATATTGGTCTCTAAAACCCTCTTGGAAACCTAAAAATCCATTTATTTATATGTTTGGTGAGAAAAACTTGTATACTCAATAGTATCATCCCCAAGACCTCACATGAAAATGTTAGAAGAGAATTCCCATACTTTTGTGAATAAATTTTAGAACCAAATTATTGCTAAAAAATTGAATAATCAAATATATACTCACCAAGGAACACTCAACAAGTAGTGTATGTAAAGTTGTAAGATAATATAGAATGTAAGAAAACCCAAAACTGGTACCCCAGTAATCATATAAATATATCATCAACATCATCACCATGACTGTACCTTGCATCCAAGGTAGTAAGGTATATTGAACATTAAGGATGTCAACCACATTTTCTACTCCTACCATGCATGAACACCCCCCTAAATTATGTTGATTACTATCATAAAAAAATTATCCACTAGTATTCACCACAAAATGAGACAACATCTCTAAGTATCATCGCCAACTATGTTTTCATCTCCAAGAACGACTACTAACTGTTCCATCATCACATGGAATCTCCACCAACAGATCCATTATCACAAGGTATCTACACTATATAAACTATCATCACTAAGAATCACTACCAACCGATCCATCATTACTATACAGCACTACAAACTAATTTTCAATAAAAATACCAAATTAAGGGTGGATAGAACACCTTGAACACAAAACCACTGTTGGGCATTGGAATGAAATTATCAACTTAGGTTGGCTTCATTTAGAAATAACATAAAAAATACAATTATATATAGTCTCACATAATACCCATCCTAAGTGTTCACATGAACATAACTATCATATCCCAAAATAGTTCAACATACCTTAAAAACAGCCACCACCAATGGCTTCCACCATTAAGTATAACACACCACATTAAACAACAATATATATCCCTCAATTCCATTCATTATTTATAGACTCAAAAAATTTCTATATTTTCCAAATTTCTAATAATAATATATTTAATAACTATTAAATTCCACATTTAATGATAAAACTATCTCAACCACATCCCATGGTTAATTTCAAAAGAATCTCATTTCATCCAACCACATTTATTATTATTCAAAACATTTATCAATTACCACATGTTTAATGCATACCAGGCCTATTTAATTTTCAAACCATGTCATCAACATTTTATCAATACTAGACTCATGCTTTATTTTTCATAAAACAAAAACACATTACACAACCTAAAATCTCATTTCTTAACAGAAAAAATGACATGTCTCACACCATTGCCAATATAAAAGATCAAAAAAATCTCACATCAACCACCATCAAACTACCTCCCAAAACATTCCCTCTATATAACCAATTCCAAACCAACCACATCCCTACTACATTAACATATTCTACATCCAAATGGGTCACTTATATACAAACCTCCATAGAAGCCACATAATCATAAGGTAAAATTAGAAATCACAATGAAAGACATAATATAAGATTTCAACTCCGATAATTACCAAAAATTCAATTAAATATGGTGTTTTATAACATTACATCAAATCATACATGGGTTCTTAATGAAAATTTCTAGATTCACACACAACTAATTTGTTACTCTATATATGTTCTTAAACATTTATGAATTGTGAGTTAAAAAAGTCCATCACATAAAATGTTATCAATTCATAGTAGCCATATCACAAACATGTCTTTAATAATAATAGTGACTTTAATAAATAAAAGTATATAGACATAATATAAAAATAAATATCACAAAATAAAGTAAACACATGTGTATAGAAACATCGCCTTAAATTTCATCAGTTCCAATTAAATATATTCATAAGTAAGTCTGTACCATCCACCCAAATTTGTAACAAAATAATTATAGTATAAAAGATACTCTAAATTAATAGATAATAATGATCCCCTACCACAATTGAAAAATTATCAAATCACTACACTATAATGAATTAAAGGAATGAAGATCACTAATAAAAACAATCTAAAAATACCATTATTTACAAAAACAAAAAAAATACCAATAAATTCCCCTCTATAGCATCACCTAGATAAAATATATCAACATTCATAGCTTCCTTGGAATAAAGAATTGGGAAAGGAAAGGAAAAGAAATGGAACACACATGGACTCATAAATATTCCATCCACTGATTCCAAGGATAAAATATAATAAGATGAGGTATAAATGACTCCTAGAATCTTTAGGAATCTACCTAATGTGTTGAGGGAAATGATTCTGTTTGTTCTGTAAACCACCCTAAGATATTATAGCCAGAAACCATCACAAATACATAATATCTTGAATTATTCTTTTGAAACCATTAAAAATAAAACCCCAATATAATCACATCATGAACCACCATCAGAAATTGAACCGAACCTCTTTATATATATATATATATGAGTAATTGACACCATGAATGAAACATTAATTCTCTGAAAAACATCCCCATATGAAATTTTCAACTCTTAAACATCCATCCTTCATTAAGTATCCAACATCAACCTCCATCACCCAAAAAAAATCAACGTAATTGGTTGGAAGATAATGAAAATCATATTATATACCCTTGAAAGGATATTCATCCTTGAGAATTAATATAATACCTAGATTGGAAGGAATAAGGGAAGATTATAAACAATCATTTTGGGATATACATATTGCGAAACTCCTTACAACCAAAACAAAACTACCAACCAAATACAAACAACAAGAGGAACAATCAAAGTTAACAATCAATAGTAACTCTTTAATTATAAAACCAAGGAAAAAAAAACAAAAAGTTCAAAACAACTTATGTTACTTATCCAACATCTTCATCTCAGGTTCCCATGTGATCTCTTTCAAACCTCAATGCCTCAACATCACATAAACCAGGTAGATAAATCCCCCACACAACACCTTCTCTTGATGATACTAGATTTAAATAAAACTCTCCAAAAATAATAATTCATCCCAAATATCTAAATCGCACATTCATTTACATGGGAGTTATTTAGATGATACTAATAAAGATGAGACCCATGGAAAATGTTTTGGATCCTATCTATCCATGTTGTAAGTACCTGTTGATATTCCACATTGCCAATGAGATCTTGCATTTTGAATGGTCCAAACAAATTGGTTTTAATTATACTCTATTGACTATATAAATTTTTCCTATGGTGAGGAAAAACCCTCTACAAATTATGATCACCATCCTAAAACTCCTATAGTCTCCACTTATGATCAACATTAGCATCCCGACAGTCTTAAGCCTCCCTCATCGGCTTCTAAACGATCTAAATATTCTATGTGGTTCTCCAAACAACATCTGAGATGTGTAATGAAACTATCTAACCTTATCCCCCCACAAAATGGATCGATATGGCTACCAAAACAACATCTCAAATAGATTCATATCAATGTATGAGTAAAAACAATTGTTATTAGAAAATTCAACCAATGGTAGTTTATTCAACAAGGATCCCTGAAAATCAAAAACACAATCCTATAATATATAACTCAGCACCTAAATGGTCTACTCTATCTACTTATCCATTTGGGTATTGAAATTAGTGTTAAGAGGTAGGTGATATCCAAAATCATGATGCAATACCCTCCAAAATAATGAGGTGAATCAAATATCCCCATCATAGATAATGGACCATGGTACCCTATGGGGACTCACCACCTCATCCACATACTAATGCACTATAATTTCCACAACAATTGGCTAAAAAATAACCAAATATTAGACTGAAATCATTAGTTTATTCCTGATCATCCAAAAAACATCACATTCTACCATGAACTAGGATAAACTGGTGATAAAATCCATATATATGTTCGTTTACTTCCACTTAGAGAAATATAAGTGATTAAATAACCCTCATGGGAAATTTTTCTCTATTTTCACATATTGACATACCAAACACCATGCCATTAAATATATTAATGTATACTTCAACCCAGACAACCAAAGATATCTCATCATGCCACAATATGTCCAAGTCACACTAGGTTGAACCTATAAGGGTGCGATATGAACCTCATGAATAGAATCCTCATATATTTCAACTGGCATGAACAAGACTTCCTAAAATATCATCTTATACTATCCATAATTTGACCACCACTCAAGTGCATCTCCATGATTAATGTGATCCCACATCATCTCTACCTTTAAGTATTTCAATTGAGACTCTATAACTGAATACTTGAAGGGTGATTCCACTATCATCTGGAATAAGAAACCTATATCATCATCCATACATATTCTATGATTTGGAGTTGAAAATTCTTTCATTTCCTTCTAGAAATACTAAGACTCTTGAATGACATGTCCCTCCTACTTATTACATAAGTATCTGCCAAACAATTCACCTTTCCAAGGGTGTAGAAGATCTAAATATCATAATAAATGAAACAATACATCTCCCAACATTGATTAAAATTTATATCCCAATTATTAATTTAATATATCAAACTCCATTGGTTCATTAATACCACAATGCACTCATATATGAGGTAATGTCTCCATAGATTTTGTGAAAACACTAATATTATAAATTCATTGACCTAGGTTCCATAGTTATGCCCATATGGAAATAAAATCATTAAACCATGAGATATCACTACCCTATTATACATCATGATACATCCTAGTCATAGGTGGGATGTATCATAACATACCTTGAATATAATGAACCATGTCAAAGGTATAGTGAAAAAATCAACATGGAATTTGGATTTTTAATCGGTGGAAAATACGGATTTTAAACCAAGAATTGTAATAAAATTATGATATTTTGAGAATCCTGAAAATATATTTGGATAATTCATGTGGATAAAGATAGGTCTCATTTTTTTGAAAAAGATTCAAGATAATATAGTTGAATTTTAATTTTTTTTGGAGAATTGAGACTACAGATCATAGTATGGTGTGCATGGTTTATGATAAATTATGTGCACATTAAATGTGATGTGTCTTTTAGTTTAATATCTATAGTGAAAGGTTCTATTTCATTGTCGGCACATAATTTTCAATAAACCATGTGTAATTATTAGGGAAACTGTGTGTCTTGGTGTGAGCTGGGGCCTTAGAACATGATTTTTTGCATGATTTGAGGAAATCTCCTATGAATTTTTGTAGAGTGGTTCTAGAGCCATTTGGCATAGTTAGTATAGGGTTAGTAAACCATGCAGCCAAACCATGTGAGGTGAGGTTTCCTAGATATTTTCAATTATATGGTTGGTGTATGATTTGGGAAACCATGGGACCTTTATAGTTTTATAAAAACTATATTTTTACAATTTTTCCTTATGAAAATTAAGAGAGGGATCCCTCATTTGTCTACCTCATATTCGCATGACCAACCTATCTTCCTCCCCTCTACCATATTCATCCTCCATTTTGGGTTACCCTAGATGGTGTTTTTTAGAGAATTTATGTACATATTTGGTTTCATTTAAATTTATTTTTCCTCCCTACCTTCATCTCTAATTATGGGAGTCTGCAATTAGTGATTTAGTTATGATTCAACTAGAGTATGGTATAATTGGATGACTGTGAGTGGTAATCCAATCTAATTATGACGGGACATCCAAGATATTGTTAAAATTCCATCATCTTCTATTTTGATGACATATGTCAACATAGAGGATTTGAAATGGGATTTCATTAAACCTAAAGTATTTTATTGATAGAGTTAGTGGCATATAGTAGGCGTTTGTTATGGGATGGTTACATGAGTCTATTATGGACCTCCCATGGGTGGTTGATCACGATTTTGATCCATGATCATTTACAATGATTAATTAGATGCTATTACTATTTTGAAAGGGAATTTTAAAATTAGTTATAATTAATTATTTGTGATTTTATGGTGCATGTTTAGAACACAAGAGTGAGGGTGATGACCGATTGGGTATGACAGGGTTTTTGCATGACTTAGTAGATGTTTTTCTACTTTATAAAATAAATGGTGATAGATTCTATAGTGGTAGGTAGTCCTTGGTACTATTCCTATGGATTAAAGTGAGTAATTTATAATTTATTTGATGCAAAATAATTCCCTAGAGGGTGTAAACATATTTTATTAATTATTTTAATTGTTAAACTAAATTTAAATGGTTAATATAATTTACATGCCATATGATATAGGGAACAATGTTTCAAAGACACACATGTCACATGCATTGTTTTATTGAATCGACAAACAATGGTCGAATCCATGAGTTTTTTTGGTTTTACCTATGGAATTTAAATCCTTAAGGTGTGTGATCAAGTAATGCGCATCCCTGTGGCCTGATATAGGATCTTTCGGCCACCTTTAGGTGAAGGTGTATCTAGCATGAGTAGAGTATCCCAAGTATGAAATGTGAGGACATAGAGACAGGTGGGATTTTTCTATCTCATTGATATGGTTTTGGTGAGTTTACTAGTCTAGAGTGACCCTAGATATGGATATGGTCAATGAGCTATATCCTAATACCTTCACCAGTATGGGATACCACTGAGGCTGGTTTATGACATTAATGATGTCGAGTGATGGGATGTCCTCTTAATATTATTCATTGTCCTCATAGACCAATTATGACTAAGGATATTGAGTGGGATACCTCATTTTGTTATTATCAAGTGGAATATAATGGGTTTCCCTCTAAGAGATGGCCCTGAGTTTGTGCTCGTGACTTTGGGTTGATATGGTTGAGTGTGACACCTGAGAACCCAAACCAATGTGTAAGACCGTTGGAGCTAAGATGATGGTGATGTGTGCATGAATTTTGGGGAACTTCGATTTTCTTTCTATTGTTTAATAATGATATTTTATTTCTTAAAATAATTTGGAATAATATTTTTGGGCCTAGAACTATTGGGATTACCCAAGATTCCTAGAAATCACTTTTAGGGACTGATGAGACCATGGAATGACTGAGTTATCTAAGATCTTCTATCAAAATTTTTTGGGGTGGTTTCATAGTTAGGATAACTTGCCTTATTGTTAACGAAGGATTTGATTCCTAGTGGTGGTACCTATGATCCAGCATCAAATCTATATTATTGTTTGTATAGTTAATTATTTAATATAAAGAGGATTCTTTGTTACATAGTTACCATTGTGAGTTCATGGGAGCTTGGGATTCAAATGGTGATATCAGAAGACAATTATGAATACTAGAGATGATCATGATTTGAATAGAGGTTTGAGGAATGAGATATTAGATGGTTTTATATATCTATTTAGAAATTTTATATATCCATAGGGAGACTGTTGGATCTCCTCGATTTATTCCAAGGACAGCCCTCTAGATCAGGTGGATGCACTAGTGATTGTTTAAATGGGGATCCATTAGATAATAGATGTCCAATAGATTGACTACAGGATATATGGAGGCTATTAAATTATTGGGACACACATGAATCAACTATTTAAATACATATATGATTTTTAAGGCCTCATTCTCCATGTAAAAATTTATCAGCCACGCATTGAGAACACCTAGCTACTACTATGGAGTCAATCCTAAGTGATTCAATAAAATTGATTCCTAGTGATTCCAGAGGGTATGCTACTCATCAGTGGAGTTGTGTGCATGGGATAACCTATGTGTGGATAGAATTACCTCAAGGTGATTCCCATTTTCAATGAAATTTCCATACTAGTTGAAGTAAGAATGGTCGATCAGGGCCACAGAACCAGGTATCAAGGATGATTTTGCGGATTAGGACATGTTATATTGTTGTTATCATTGGTAAGTTTTGATATTATGGTATTCATGGTAACAAATATTCACTTAGGGAAATTAAATCTATACCATGAATCATATATTCATTATGGGTTATTATTTATTTTTTTCAACTATTTATTTATTTAATCTTAGTGAAACACATGTAAAAATCAGAGCATTATCGATTATGTTCAAGACCATGTTTTTTGTCCCATACTAAGTTATGTACTCAAATTAAACTCAGAACTTCATTTCATATTGGTACCCATATATCCCTCAAAATATATTACATACATAGGTTCATCTAAGGCCTTGTACTGCTTGATCGAGCTGGAACATCTCGGGTATGACTCAAAGATTTGTGGTGGGTCCTTATTGTAGTAATGAGGAATCAAGTGTATTTTAATTTTATTTTGTTATACTATATATTTTTTTTGATTATATAAGTAGGCCATATGTATGGAATTTGAACATGAATGTTGTGTTGTATGCTGCATTTCATTTTAGCATTGTTCAATTTGTTTAGATTTTGTACTCTAATCGTTTTTTTTCTATTGATGTATATGTTGTAGTTATTTATTTTATGATTTTTCACTATGATATAGGTATTAAAGTCTCCAAAAAGTTTCAATATATATATATATCCCCCCCACTATTTGGAATCCTCAGTCATACTAGGTGGCATGCCTGAGGTCACATTGCGATCAAGTCCAATTACAATTTAGAGTGAGCTGGGATAAGGTGCTAAAAATTGGTATCAATCATTGTTTTTATTTTTTATTACTAATTCGGATATGGGAACCATACTATTTTAGGATGTCTCTAGGCCTATAGTTTATATCATTATAGTGAATCATGAACCCTTGTTCCCATAAGAAGTCTAGGTTTCTAGAGATGGGATTGTTGTTTTGGAATTAATGATGTTATTGTTGTTTGTGATTTTATCTTTATATGATGCACATGATGTTTGAGATTTATGATTTCTTCTATATTTTTTCCTCTTTTAAAATTAACAATAATCTATTTATTTTTCATTTATCTCTTTTAATGTATATACAAGATGTATCTCATGCATCCAGATTGGGTATATAGGATTACATGACATGTATTCCCGCATGTGTGTGATCTTTTTCATTGGTGGGAGGTTCATCTATTTAATGTTTCAAAACCAATTATATTTAATTTTACCATATAAGTACTTAGTTTTATTATTCTTTGATGGATGACATATTTATTTATTTTCTTCTAATGGAACATCTTATTGATTCTACATCTAGATGATGGATGATGATTATGATGGTATAATTCCTCTTGTAGGAAAAGGATGGTATTTGATGCCTTAATTAGAAATTCATTAGGGTGGTTATTATTTTGGTTTTTTTAATTTAATTTCCTGTTAAAAAATATATGGTTTTATCATGTAGGTTGGAATTAAACTATACTTAGTTGAACAATGTGATGATAGTTCATTGGATATGGTACGTTATAGGATGATGTAAATTGAATGTACCCTATAGGTTTGATTTTTCAAAGTGCCTGTAAAAACCAATATAGTTGATAAAATAAGTTTATTTAATATACTATTGACAATAAATACAGTAATTTGTGAAAATTTAGTTTAATATGATTATATATGGAATATTTTGGATTATGTCGTTCATTTAAAAATTTGACGATAGTTACAATTTTTCTTCATTAAAGTGTACTATAGTATTTTAGCCATGATTTTTTATGTGACTTATTTAAAATATAAATTTTTTACCAAAAGTATTCAATTATGTTTATAATAATTACATTTATTTAATACATGTTGGATCATGAATTTGATTGGAGTAAACTGTTAAAGGATTCAAAGTTGGATTGGACTATCCAGATCAGACACCACTACGCTATTTTTGGGAAACATTATTCATATAGGGTTGGATAGGGATAAAATTTGAAAATAAGATAGATAATACGATTCCTAAAAAATCCTTCATTAAGTATAGTTGTTTCAGGATTTATAGTGGTCAAAAAGTTGTTGTAATTTATATTAAAATATTTTTTCTGAATTCCTCTATTAAGACTTGAAAAGTCTTGAAACCCTAGCCTCTCCACCACTCTATAAAGGACTTTTTTCACATTTTGATGGGGTTAGATGTGAATTAGAGGATATGTAGAACATGGGAAATAGTTCCTTTCTATTTAAATACACTATTATATGAGAGAATCTCTCATGCTAGGATCTCCCCCAAAATGGTCTTCTATACCTCTTCTTTGTTATAACATTTTTTTTCGAATAAAATCTTCATTTCAAATAAATTTATAATATTATTTCCAATTTAATTAATTTTTAAATTAATTATTTGGAATGGTACACAAGAGTATAAACATGATTGGGTTATACAATTTCAAATCCTTTGATCATGAAAAACATTTCTACAATGACTAGACCACCCATCGAAAAGTAGTTTTTCATAGTAATTGTTATACATATAACCTTATTCACAATTTTTTTGAATAAATAAGGTAATTTAATTAATAGAATATGATACATGAATTATTTTTTTAATTTAAAATAAACAATCCATGAAATTTAATAATTAAAACAAATCTCATGAGGTTGAGTAATGTGTGACTTGTGAGACTGCAATATTAATTAGAAAAACATAACATCACAGGATCAATTTTTAGGGTTAAAATATAATCCAAAAACTCAATTCATAATCATTTATAGAATGAATATGTTCTCTAATTTACCACCTAACATTATATTAGAATTTAATTAATTTCATTATCTTTTTTATGTTAATTAATAATGGATTTGGGGTTAAAAAATTAGGGTATCATAATTAAAGGGATGTTAATTTAGGATACAATTATTAATGATTAGATAAAGAGGTAGAGTTAGGTCAATTATGACTTTAAATGAATATTTTCTAATAAAACATATTATTTTAATAATTTAACAATATCATTTAAAAAAATAAAATAAAACAAAATATTCCTCCAGCATAATTCTTATTAGATTATAAACATAACCCCCCCCCCCATGATTTTTAATAGTTTTTTTATTTCATTTAAAAAAATTGCATTAATATGTTGTTTTATGTTCTTCCTCCTTTGATAACAATCATGGTCAGCCACTTGGATACACCTAAGAAGTAAAAATTACATATCATTTTAGATCACCCACAAAAACAACTTTCAATTTGGTATAGTTTCTTGGGAGAAAATTACTTTATTCAACTAAGTAGATGTATTTTTCATTTCATTCTCTTCTTATCTTCTTTCTTTCTACTCAATCCTTTTGTAATTTTTCTTTTACATTTTTTGGACCATCAACTCAAAAATTTTGTTTTTTTATGGTCAACTTTTATTCAATTATTTTTTTCTCTAATTTATGGATGGAAAAAATCCAAAAGATCTATTAAAACTTTACCATGAGATTGAACGCACCAGTAGTAACATAATTAGAAATCCCCAGTCTATGTGAATTTTAAGCATTCATCTAGTTGGGGAATTCCTTAATTTTGGAAACATTTAATTTGAAATATAATCAATATCTAACTCAAAAACATAACCAATGGATGGAAATAATTACAGTGAACTTAATAGATCCATTTGATAACTTATTTCACCAGAAATTAACTATCAACCAAATTTTATTGCATACAAAAACCTTAAATCAAACTTCTAACTAAAATCTTGGTTAGTTCACCATCTATAAATATATCTTGGATTATCATTTAAGGATCCAAACTAATAGCTTAAATAATTTAATATGGTTTTCTCAAACTTGAAATAAATAATACTCTCTGATGATCAAATCAAACTAATATCATTCTCATTCTCACTTGATGTTACTATAGAATATTAAATATATTATTTAAAACCTGTAGATGAAACATGTTGGAACGATTTGAAACATATTTTATTAAATAGTTTTTTATAGCATCATGTTCCACTACCATTCATAAAGTGATAATAGGGATCAATAAGGCATAATGGGTGTCAATGTACGAGTACTATGAGAAATCCAAGAAGTTCTGTGAAAGATTTCTATATCACCGAATCAGTTAGAAAATACACATCCAATACTTATATTAAGACTTCATCCCTATAGAGAGTATAATGGTGGATTCTGTGGATAGAGGGGCACTTCTCGACAAAACACCAGTAACTACACGTGCATTTATAGACAAGATGACACAAAACTCCCAAATATTTGGAGATCGAGGTACCCCAAATTTTGAAAAAGTACATCAGATAAGCTCATCTTCTCTTGAAAATCATTTAACTGGTATGAAGTGGGAAGAATGAACACAATGGTAAGATAGTTATCTTCAGATCAAAACACATCAAAAATCACTCCAATGATGCGTTGTGGAATTTTTACTGAAACATACCACCCAATTGACTGTTTCCCTTAATTATAAGAGACATAGGATTACATAGCAGTATTCCCTAGGAGACTATATATGTATAAATGAAAACCACATCCCTAGAAGTAGTATGATTCATTTTCACCAATATATAAACAAGGATAGATGGATCAATTATTCATGTGGTATGTCTCTAGACAACAAAAAAGCCCCCATTCAAAAAAAACATTCAAAATAATCCTCCTTAGCAATAAGGTTATCAACAGGCCCAAAAGAATATTTGAATCCCAACAATCAATAATAAAAAAACAAGTCAAATATCATCCAATGTTATATTATAATAATATTGACCATTAGAAACAAATTGTTCTTAATGAAGATAATGTTCTGAACTGTCAAGGTTTAGAGTTAAGGAAGTAGATTCCAAAAATGAACCAGCTTTCTACTGCCCTCCATGAATTGGTAAGTGAGAATGTCATAAATCTTCATTACCAAACTACTAAAAATAAAAAGGGGAATGTTAGTTACTATAGATTGAGAAGAATAAAGAAAATGAGTGACAGATATGCACTTGTCATTCCATTGGGACTCTCCATAACGTCGAATAATCCCCATTTAAGACTATCTGATGAGATTCTAAAGGAGAAAGAAAAAGGTAATCAAAATATTGATGATGTTACTCCTAAATACATTCCATTTTAAAATATTGATATAAAATCAATGAATACAGGAGAAGAGGAAATGCAAAAAATGGGTTTTGATACATTCAATCTCATTGAGATCAACATCCCTATACCTGATGTAATCAAAGAAATTATATGGCATGGTATGTTTTAGAAAGAATTGTGTATAAATAGAAGAGGTATAAAAGTAAATGAGTGAATAAAACTTGAAATGAATGTATCTACTGACACTAAACAAATGATGATGATGATGGAAAAGTTAAAATCCCTAGTACATTCACTATTCAATGTGCTATAGGGGAGTTCCATTTCGTGGAAAATTTATTTGACTCGACTGCCACCAATAATGTCATGCCTCACTCTATATTCCCATCTGTGTAGGTTTGTGAGGTGAAGCTAAAATGCGTGGTGGTGTAATAGGTGAATTGGGAAACAACATATCCAATGGGAGTTATCGATCATTTCATTATTTGGATAAGTGACAAAATCTTTCGTGTGGATTTCTATATTCAAAATATAAAGGATGATCATGTAAGCTCTCATGCTCCTGTTATTATTGGAAGGCCCTTCCTTAAAATACCAATATAATACTAAATTTTTCTGAGGATACATATTATACAAATTTTGGAGATGAGATCATCTGATGTAATATTATTGACTCCATGAATTAACCCTCATAGGCCCAATCTTCTTTCTTCATCTCCCATTCCAGCCCATCTTGTAATGAACCACTAAATATTAATTTACAGTATTTTATAAATGGGGATCATACCATGATTAGAGAGATATTGAAAATTTGTTATAGTTTTATGTAACAGAATAATATCACACATATTCTTCAAGATCAAACCACACTCATTTTTGATTTTTTTGTGGATTATTATTCTAATTAAAGGCATATAATTTTTGTCTATGTACAAGCTGCTAATTTTTCAGATGGATATGATTATTTATACACTAATTTTTATGCTATATATTTAGAACCAGTCATTAATTGTGCAAACATATCAGTTCATGAATTAATACAATCAATATAGAACCCACCCAAATTAGAAGTCAATCCATTTCCATCAAACATAAAATATTCACACCTGTTGAATAATGAAAAATTTCATGTGATAATTGCTAAAAATATTCTACTTAGATGATAAACAAAACATTTAAATATATTAAGGGAGAATATTTTGGAAATTATGTGGAACATATCAGATATACCAGGTATTGGCCCCAATATTTGTATTCATAGGATTATTGTGGAAGATGGGTACAAACCTATTAGGCAGTCAAAAAGGAAACTTAAACCCTCACGGTTAGAAGTTATGAAAAATGTGGTGCAAAAATTATTTTAGGTAGGAATAATTTACCATATTTTTGACTCACATAGGGTCAACCATGTCCAGGTAATGCCCAAGCAAACTGGGTTAACTGTTATAAAGAATGAAGATGATGAGTTAGTTCCTATGAGAGTAAAAAATTGTTTGATAGTTTTAATAGATTATAGGAAACTAAATCAATTCACTCATAAGAATTATTAGCAACCCCTATTCATTGACCATATTGTTGAGAGACTTGCAGGTAGGAAATAGTTAATTATTCTCAAATGGTTTCTCCAGCTATTTTCAAGTTCCCATTATAGAAAATGATTGGGAGAAGATGACATTTACCTACCCATTCAATAAATTTTCTTACTATAGCATGAAACTTAGACTATGTAACACCAAAGGTACCTTCTAGAGATGGATGATAAGTATATTTTTTATTTACATGAAACTTTAATGGAGGTGTATATGGTTTATTTTATTATTTATGTATTCCAAAATGTGTGTGTTATTTTCAATCATTCAATTGGAATGATGGTTTTTATCAATGCTTCATTAGAGTTTTCAGTATAATCTATCTACCCTTATCTAAATTACATTAAAAATATATTGAATTATTTTTTATGATTCACGTGGGTAATAATTTAATGAGATAAAGAAGTGTATGAACACTCTAAATATCACACAGACCCCATGGTGAGAGCTTCCATTCGATCTTATGTGTCATGCTTCCAACATCGATGTTGAAACTGTATTATTGTAGATGGTGGAAGGGAAGTCCCATGTGATTTCTTATGCATAAAAGACCTTAGATTCAACCGAAGAAAATTACTGATTAAAGGAAAAGTAGTTTCCTGCTATTATATTTTATTTAGAAAAATTTTGGTCTTATTTATTAGGATCTAAATAGGTTTTTTTTTCTCAAATTATGCACCTTTAAGGAATCTTCTAAATAATCCATTTTTAAAGGAACAACTTATTCATTAGATTATTGTTCGTTAAGAGTTTGAAATTGAGATAAGGGACAAGTAGGGGTAAATTTACTCATTGGATGACCACATGGGGAGAATTACTCACACACTAGAGGATGAAACATTGGACCAATTTCTAGTTCAGGATACATTTCCAGATAAGAAAATTTATTCAGTCATAGGTAAAAATCCAGGGTTTGATGATTTAGTCAATTAACTTGTTTCCTATGAAATAATTATAAATTTAAATAAAACCAATGTCCAAAAATAAAATACTGGGTCAAGGTTTTATGTTTGTGTGATCCCTACCTATAGATCCTAAGTAATTACCAAGTCATTAGGAGATGTGTTCTCGATCATGAGTTAGAGTTTGTTTTCAATTTTCTCATATAGTTGATTATGGTGGAATCCTTGGACCCCAAATGATATCTAGAAAGTTATAAGATTATGTACTATAATTTTATAACTTATTAAATTATGCCCATGTGTTTTCTATGTCATGATTTTGTTTCTAACACACTGGAAACATTTCAAGGATACATGAGATGATCCAACATCCCATAGTTATTGGTGATATTTTTTATGTATAATGAATTTATTTTATAGGTCCATTAATTAAGATAATTTGGTTTATTGAAAATTATTGTATCTATTGATATTGTTAGTAAATTTGTGGATTCCATGGCCCCCAAGACTGATGATTATTATGTTGAAGTTGATTTTTTCAAGGAATAATTTGTTTGTAGGGTTGGAGTACCAAAAGTTATAATTAGTTACCAAGGTACATAATTTTGCAAACAAAATTAGGAATCTATAATTTGGAAGTATGGGGTGACATATAATACTTATACTCTATAACACCCCTAACCAAATTTCTATGATACATTTTTTAATTGGGTGTTGACACAAATTTTGGAGAAAACTGTGAAGAAAAATAATAATGATTCAAGTATCGTCCAAATTGGGCTATAAGGAAATGCATCATTCATTTAGCACAATATAGTGACAAAAGGGAACTGAAAAATTGAGAGTATAAGGATATTTGATTTGAATCCTATGAAAAATCAAGGATCAACAAGTAAATATCAAAAGTGGATCATGATATAATTATCCAAAAACGGGGTTTCATGTAGGAGATAAAGTCTTTATCTGTAGTTCATGAACAATGTTTCTTGGTATGTTGTGTTTATATGGTATGGTCCTTGTGTTATATCTAATTTGTTTCCTTATGGAATAGTGAAGATCACACAATAATAAAAAGGAATGATATTTGTAGTCAATTTGCGACATTTGAAGCAATACATTGAGGGACTTCCAAACCATGCAGTTGATTTCATCACACTGCATGGCCCCATCATTACATGAGAATATCTGTCTATCAAAAAACCATTCACATGGAAATTATTTTTCCTATATAAAATTAAACATTTAATGTGTATTAAAAATCTCATAGGTTTAAATTTAAGATAATTTAAAACTTTATGTGTGGTGGAGGGGAAAATATTTAAGGGTACCTATTTAGGATTTTCATTTGTGTGTTTTGTTTGTGTGTTTGTTTTTTTGTTAATTTAAAAAAACCAAAAACATATAGAAAAGGAACGAAAACATCACATAACACGATCATTTACATCTGGACAATATGTAAATTTCATTTTTTTTCAAAATCCATTAGTTTCTTGATTAGAATGAGCAATATTGCATTATCAATGATTGATTTCTATGTAAATATGAGTTTTGATGAAATGATAGGTTGTTTCCTTATAAAACCTTGTATATTTTGACACCATTATTTGTGATATTTGTTTATGGTAAATTGTGTCATTGATTTCTGTACTCAAATTTTCTCACAACCATGGATTTTGAAATTTTTCCTACTCAATTGAATTTATAGCCAACTTAGGTTAAAAAATAAACTTATTACAATGGTTGATCCATATATTTGTTTACATTCTAACTAGTTTCATTACTATATCGAATTGGCCTATTCATGTGTACTTAATATCCAAAGGTTTTATGCCCAAAAATACTAAATGGAAAAATAATTTAATAAAATATATACAAACTTGATAAATAAGGGAGTGATGAAATGTAAAATAGTTGGGGATATCTATAATAGGAGATTAAGGTTTGACTAATATGAATGATTAGGTTAGTGGGTCTAGTAATTTAATTGAAAAGGAATATAAGATAGATTATATGGAAATAAACTAGGTAATAATAAGTGTTTTACATGACCTGAATATTTGAATAATGGGTGGAGACAGGATCTCCAAATGTTGGGCACACACACATGTGGGGAAATAAGGGCATAGTTTTCCAATAACATGTTCTCCTAAGATTAGTGTCATTAATCTCACTATAATTTAGATTGATATAATTTATGAGATAATTAAATTATTTTTTATTGATATTGAATCTTGATGGAATTCATACACTACTGATATTGCCACTATGGATTAATAAATATGAGCATGGATATCTTGTGTCAATTTTTTGGATTACAAGGTATTGGACTTTTCCCATTAGTTTAAAAGGGTATGTGTGGGGTAGTTGATAAGAAACCACTTTATTGGAAATTTTTTTTGATACTAATTAAGAAAATTCCTCAATGTTTCCATAATATGTTTTTATGGAATATTTGTGATCAATCATTTGAAAAATTGATTAAAATTCAAGTTCTTCCCCATTAAAGTGCATTGTAGTATTTTAGATGTTAATTTTTTTATGTAACTTATTTAAAATTAAAATATTTTAAATGTTTCTTCATGTAATTTTATAAAAATTTCAATTAGGTAATCCAAGATGGATTGTGAATTTGATTATAGTAAATAGGCCATGAATTCAATGTTGGACCAAACTTGCCGGGTTGGACGCCACTTCACTATTTGGGCAATAACGTCTTCATCAGGTCTTGGATTCGGCACAAATTTGGGAAAATTATAGAGGAATGAATTACAAAAAATCTATCTTCCTTTTGGAAGGACATCTGTTTTATGGGTTTTAGTTGTCAAAATGTTAGTGAATGATGGATTAAAATATTTGACTGAATTCCCCCATTTACACTAGAAAAGGCTTGAATCCCTAACCTCTCCTCCACTCTACAAATGTGTATTAATTTGATTTGGAGGGGTTTAGATGTGAATTAGAGGTTTTTGAGCTCAGGATAAGTTTTCCCTTTCTATTTCCAGACACTATTAGAGGAGGGATGCTCTGAAGCCGTGATCTCCTCTAAAATGCTCTTCTTTTCCACTTCTTTATTGTAATATTGTTTTATTTTCAATAAAATATCCATTTATCTTCTATTTATTCTATTATTTTCAATTTAATTATTTTTTAATTTACTTATTTGGGATGAACCTCAAGAGTATAAATTTGATTGGGTTATACCCTTTCTAAACCTTTGCACATGAAAAACATTTATATGATGACGACACCCCCATGGAAGAGTATTTTTTCGTTGTAATTGATCTAATTCTCACCTTCTTGGCATATATGTTTTGAAGAAATGAGACACTATAATTCACATGATATGATCCATGAATTTATATTTTAATTTAAAATAAAATAATAATTAAATTGTAAAATTAACAAAAAAACTCATGCAGTCGAGTAATGTTTGAAAAGAGAGAGAACGGTCTTAATTGGAAAATCAAAACAACACAGGATCAATTTCTAGGGTTCAAATATAATCCCTAAAATAAATTAATCCAAATATAGAGAATGGATATGTGCTTGAATTCCTCACAGATCATAAGTTTGTTTTAGAACACTAATCAAAGAAGGGTGCTATGATTTCACATTACAAAGATTGCATTGGTTTCAATTAATTTCATAATTGTGGTAAGTTATTTCTCATAGGGGTACGGGGTTAATAAATTTAGGGATCATAATTAAGTGGATTATAATTTAAATGATAAATATTAATGACTATGTGATGTGGTATAGTTTTATCAGTTAAACCTTTTAAAAAATATTTTTTCTAAAAAAACAACTTATCAGTGTGTTTCTTCAATCCTATCTCAAAAATAATAACACAACCGGAAAATGACCTATTGTGACTGGTCATTTGTGGCGGGTGCAAGACCCATTGCAAATCATTTATCTGAATAAACTATTTTCAATGAGATTAGAATTCCATTACATATACTATTAAATAAACGATTATTTGCGACGGGTTAAACAATCCCATCACAAATAGTATTGGTGGGCCTCCCGCGAAACGAGGGAAAGGGTATTCGTGATGGGGCTTGGTTCCCATCGCAAGTACCTCTGGTCATGTAAAGGTAATTGTGATTGGTGAATGATCTAGTTGAAAATACTTTGTCGGCAGTTGATTATTTATTACAGGTCCTATCACAATTAGTTTTTATCTTCTGCATTTATTGTGGTATGTATTTGCGATGGGAACCGTCACAAATAATAATAGTTGCAATGAGATTAGTCAGACATTGAAAATACTCTGTAGGAAGGCAAGAATTTGTGATGGGACCCATCCCAATTGGTTTTTTAACCACTACCTCAAACATTTATTATCGGTACTATTTGCGACGAGACCTGTCGCAAATAGTCATGTTGCTACTAATCTAACCTATATATACCCCCTTGAATTTTTTCTCTTAATACAACCCTTGATCTCTTCTTTCTATAGTTTTCCCTCCTTCGTTTAGAAGGATAAATTTTTTCACGGTACATATTTTTGATGTTGGCAGCACCCAAAAGCTACATTTTTTATGTATTTATGTAATGTTTTAATTTTTAATTTTATTTATATTTTATTTTATTTGATTTTAGTATTATTAATTAGAGGTCATTATAAAAAATTAGCAAAAATTAGTAAAAATTAGATGTAATTAATAAAAAAATTAGTTGCAAATAGCATTAATTAGAGGTAAATAGATAAAAATAGATATAAATCAATAAAATTAAAAAAATTAGTGGTAATTAATAAAATTTTGAAGTAAATAGTAAAAATTAGCAGTAATTAGTAAAAAAATCATATACTAATAAAAATTAGTAATAATAATTGATATTTATTATTGATTTGGATGACTTAATGGTAATTAATAATAATTAGTAGTAATTAGAAATAAATAGTCATGATTAGTAAAATTTATCTATAATTAGATAAAGTTATTGGTAAATAGTAAAAGTTAGTGGTAATTAGTAAAAGTTAGCCGTAATTATTAAAAGTTATATGAAATTAGTAAAACATAGTGGTAATTAGTAAAAATTAGTGGTAATTAGTAAAAAATAGAATTAATTAGTTATAAATTAGTAATAAATTGAAGTAAACAATAATAATTAGTAATAATTAGTAATAATTTGTGGTAATTAGTAATAATTAGTAATAATTAGTAATAATTAGTAATAATTAGTAATAATTAGGAATAATTTGTAATAATTAGAAATAATTTGTAATAATCAGCAATAATTAGTATTAATTAGTAATAATTAGTAAGAATTGGAAACAATTAGTAATAATTGGTATTAATTAGTAATAATTGGTAATTATTAGCGGTAATTAGTAATAATTAGTAATAGTTATTAATAACTAGTAACAATTAGTAATAATTTTTAGTAATTAGTAATAATTAATAATTACTAGAAATAACTAGTAATTACACGTTATAATTTGTACTAATTAGTTACAAATATGGGTAATTATTAATAATTAGTAATAATTATAGGTAATTAATAATGAGTAGAAATAAATAGTAATAAATAGTAAAAATTAGAAATAAATAGTTATAAATAGTTATAAATACGAATAATTAGTAATAATTACATGTAATTTGTAATAATTAGGGGTAATTAGCAATAATTGTTAATAATTAAGGGTAATTAGTAATGATTAGTAATAAATAGTAATAAATAGTAATATTTTCTAATAATTAGTAATAACTAATAATAATTGTTAATAATTAATAATAATTAGTAATTAATTGTAATAAATTGTAATAAATTGTAATAATTATTAATAATTAGTAATAATTTGGTGTAATTAGTATTAATTAGAAATACATAGTAACATTTAGTAATACTTTCTAATAATAATGTGTAATTAGTAATAATTATTCATAATTAGTAAAGATTATTAATAATTATAGGTAAATTATAATAATTGGGGGGTAATTATTAAAAATTAGAGGTAATTAGTATTAATTAGAAATAATTATTAATAAATAGTATTAAATAGTAATAATTTGTAATAAATAATAATAATTAGAAATAATTAGGGATAATTAGAAATAATTAGTTGTAATTAGTAATAATTAGTAATAATTTGTAATAATTCTCAATAATTAATAATAATTAGAGGTGATTAAAAATAAATAGAAATAAATGGTAATAAATATTAATAATTAGTATAAATAATAATAGATAGTTATAATTTATAATAATTAGCAATAATTAGTAATAATTAGTAATAATTCGTAATAATTCATAAGAAATAGTTTAATAAAGTAATAATTATTATTAATTAGTTATCATCTACTTCGCAGTGTGAAGGGAAACTGCGAGTTTAGGGTCAGCTTATAGAGACCACGCATAGGGAGTACGAAGAAGTTCATCGACATTAAAAGTTGGATGAGGAGATGTGTCGATGGCATTAGCACTAACATGGGCAGATGATGCAGTACGTGTGATGTCAGACTCCAGATTTAGGGATTAAGTTACCTCCACCAGCTTCTCCAACTCCACCAAATGCCCCCCATAGTGATTTATATACTTTTTCTGATAAACATATGGATGAATAATTTTTTTGTCAAATTTTTATTAGTCGATATATTTACATTTCAACATAGTTAATTTTATATATTGTTGTGAATACAATGTTTTTTATTATTTTCATTTTTTTTATTATTTTATTATTTTATTATATATTTCATTATATTTATATTTATTTTAAAAGGATTATTATTTTATTATTTTTCTATTATTATATTATTATATTATATTATATATTATTTTATTATTACTATTATTTAACATTGGTGTGAATATTGTCTTTTCTGTTATTTTAATTAAATTTATATCAATTTAATTATATTTTTACAAAATTTATTAGTTTTTATTAGCTCATAATTTTATTATTTTTTATTTTTTTATTTTATGATTATAATTATTATTTTATTAAATTTTATTAATATTAATTTTTTAAAATTTATTATTATTTTTCATTATTATTGTTATTTATTTATTTTGTGTTTTTTTGTGATAGATTGCGAATCCCACCGCGAAAGGTTTTTTTAAACAAAATCATCTAAAAATTTTGTGATGGAGAGAACTCCCTTCACAAAAAGTGTTAATTGTGAGGGGATGCCATGGGGAAATATTTTTGCGATACCATTTTCTATGAACGGTCATTTGTGATAGGACCTCATCACAAATGATGCAATTTCTAGTTTTGAAACCAAAAAAATACAATCTTCTTCCAACATATATCTTCTTGATTTATAAATAGGAAGCAACCTCCCACCATCCATTTTAAATTATTTTTCCTTTCATGTTGTTTTAAAATACCCTTAATATGTTTCTTTAAGTACTTCCTACTTTGAAACCAGTCTTGTTTAGCCTGTCTATTGCACTTGAGATTTAAAAAATTAAACATGATTTGAGCGAAACCACGACTGTGCCTTTCAATAGTGCTTCCAAATATAGCTTGGAATTTATTTTTATCTAACTATACCTTCTGTTTATGGTTCTCTTCCCTAGATCATCTAGAATGATAATATTATATTTATGACCTAGGATGAGCTGAAATTCCCCAGGGATGAGTCTTGTCGGTGTATTCTCGATGAGAATTAGTGCCCAGGTAGGAAAATGATATGGAACATTATTATTGTGTTATATGGTGAGACCATGTATATGTTAGTTTGGAATATAGGATATCAATGATTTCTTGATACTGAAGTGCTACTTTATTCCCATGGTTTATGATTTATCATGAGACCTAACCTATGGATTTGGTGGGAGACCTTGAGACCTCTATAATTGACATGGATTGTAGTGGATCAGGGACTTGTATAGTTTGGGGAAACCCGTGAGAGGGGTTATCCAGAGTTTGTGCTTTCATTATATGAAAAAAATTACATGTTGGTACATCAGGTTGTGAATAGTTCACCTGAGGTTATACCTGGAATTGTTGAGTCATAGGGATGTTTGAATGGGATAGGTAAGCCCAATAAATGTTTCTTTTATTGGCCACAAGGATTCCTAACATGTGAGTATAACATTGATAAGGTATTTTGGGGAGGAATGAAAACTTCCTTATTCTTTTGAGATGTGAAGGGTTTAGAGTTTTGTGGTATCAAGACTATATTTTAAGGCAAGGATAGTTTGGTTACTTGTCTCTATAAATAATGGATGTGTTTTAGTATGTAGAAAGAGTGTATGTAAATTCTCATGGATAAAAATGTAATTGGGAAGTTTCTACGTGTATGATTACATTTTTCATGGGTGAGGTGACTGATATTGAAAAGGATCATTGAGGGTGCTACGGTAGGGTAAAACTGACATGCCTGATAGAATAGTATATGGTTTAGGTGGTGGGATTTGATTCGAGAATGAACACTCACAAGAAGATGAGATTGGTTTCTATGTTTGGGAAGTATTTGAGTGTACACCCATACATTTTTTGATAAGATCATGGTAATGTACATTGTTCATGTGTGGGTTAAAAAAGAATTGAAATCAATGACAGTTTAGAGAGATATGTGGATTGATGTGAATTGTGAATTCTTATAAGCATAGTTTCCTAGTTCTTGAGTAAAAATGGGATATTTCACACCGTGATATGTGAGACACCATAATGGGTCAGGTTCAATGGAATGGGTGATCTGGTATGATCCTCAAATGATATTTCCGAGAAAGTATGGTGTGTCTTGGAAGGAGTGAAATGTGACTGGTGATGGAACTTTTGAGGGAGTACGTGAGAAACAGGATAAGTTAATTCTTATAGTGGATGATAATATCATTATAAGTAGAAGTGGTAATCCTTGTTATTGTGGGGGTTTCTCAAGTCCCAAATGATTATGTTCAAATGAGAAAGGGTTGATTGTATTTTTATACAATTCATGTTTACACATGGGAATGATAATTTTGGAAACACACACTCATCATATTTGGTTATGGAAGGAGCATGGGTTGTGATGGTTGATAATTAATCCTTAAAAAGTGATTATACGGGTTATCTTATGGTCTGGATCATGATGTTTTTCTTGGGTGATACACCCCCAGTCTGGGTGGGGTCGTGTTATCATAATGAGACTGATCATTAGATATTTACACGAAAATTTTTAGGTCAGTGAGTTGGGAGACCAAATTCATGTTAATATTTAAAAGAACTATAGAGGTGAGTGGAGATGAGATATCATATGGGTCTTGATCATTGAAATTGAAATGTGGGTAAAAATTGGATAGTCCTAATGTGATTTATGTTAGGAAACACATCATTTCTATTGTTTGGAGCATGAAGATGGAAATTTTTGATTGGGGATTTTAAAATGGAAATACACTAAATAGTCAGTTTGAAACTTCGGTGGATGTATCTGGATGATATTTTAGTGAATTAAGATTTAATGAGCAGTTATTGGATAAATGGTTAGTTCATTTTTAGTGGAAAAAAATAATTTTTTAAAAGAGTCAACTAGAGTAGGAATGAGTTTTGTTTTTCATGAAATTGGATGTGTCCCATTGGGAACCACATTAGGCATATCATTTTAGATATGATGCATTTGTTTCAAATATTGGTTTGGTCTTTTCATGGAGAAACCATCATTTGTAGGATTCATGAATGGATGGTGGGTATGCATCAATTTTCAAATAAGACTAGTAATAGGGAGTAGTACCAGCATTGGATTAGTTTTTTCACTCGTATTTAGGTATGGATTCTAGAATCGTCATTGAGAGTGATGTCAGATTATTGGAAGTAGTTATTGATAGAAATTTCTAATGGTGACAAAAATCATTGTTAAGAATGAGACCATGATAACTAATCCCTGTGTTGGGGAGCATCAAGATCTCCATGATCAATAAATGGGGAAACCTCGGGTGTATTAGCATAAATCGGATTAGGTAAGCACAGTCTCAGGTTTTTAGTGAAAACTTGAGAAATGGCTATTATTACATTGATTTGATCTCCTTATATTGTAAATGTTCTTTGGTGGTGCATTGGGGGCTCAAGGATGGAACAAGACCATTTGGATTGGGATTAGTGACCGAAATAGGTCAGGAAAAGTTGTTGGATAACTACATAGACATCTTGGAGACAAGAAGTGTTATGGTGGGGAGTTTTTAATGCATCATTTTCATACATGTGTGAAAAATATTAGTGGAAAATTTTAATTTTGAATTGGTAAATGGGTATGATTTTTACCTGTTATTTTGAATAAAATTAAGAGAGTTTTAGCATCCATATATGATGTTATTGGATAAATATTTAGGACCATGTCGTGTCTTGTGTGTTAAAGAAAGTATCAAGAGAATAATGTTTAACTATAGAGATTTTTGAGAACACTGATCAGGGTGCATGGTTTCATGTGCATGGTACAAGAGAAACTATGTGGCCACCTAAATATGAGGTGGGTTTAGTTTTATTTCTATATATCATGGTTTTATAGAAATATTAGAACATTGTTTTTAGGAATCAATATGAAATTCAAGGGTAATCATGCATACTGGTGTGGGATCGGGGTTTGTGTATTATTTTTACACAATTACAAAAAATTAGTATGAGGTGTTTTAAAGGGGTTTCAGGTCCATTTATCAAGGTAATAATATGTTCAGTAAATTTTGTGGCCAAACTATGTGAGTTGGTTTTGATTGGAAGGATTCGAGTTCACTATTGTTTCATAGTTTGGTAAACCATAAGCCAAATCATGCAGCACACCCAATTTTGTAAAAAATGTTATTTTAAGCATTTCTCCCTTATAAAAATTTAATGAGTGGGAACCCCCTTTATTATCCCCCATTCATGCATGAATGATCGCCCTTACTTCCATATTCATCATTGTTCATCCTTTATTTAGGGTGCCCCTGGAAGTCGTTTTGCAGGGATTGGCATTACGCCTTTGGTTTCACTGAACACTATTGATCCTCCCTTCATAACACTCTAATTGTGGTTGTATGTAATTAGATATTAATTTTTAATTATACTATATTAATGATAATTGGATGATAATGATAGGGATTTCATTATTCTTATGATGAGGGATCCTCAATATGCCTTCCACAGGACTTCATTTTCTATTTTTATGAGGTATATCACTGTGGTGGATTTTGAATGGGTTTTAATTAAAATTAAATTGGTTTAATTATTTAATTTGTTGTCTATTATATGGATTTATCCCAATATGATGTTGAGGGTCCACTACAGACCTGCCATGTGTTTTTTTCATTTTAAAAGTGTAATTTGTATTTTTTGTGAGAATTTATACATTATTCCTATTTTGAAATGAATTGTTTAAATTAGTTATTTGTTAAGTATTAGTGTGAATTAGGAACTAAACAGTGTGGGAGAGGACCAGTTGATTATGGGAGGCCTTGGAATAGCCTTTTATGTAGTTTCTGTCCTTCTGTAAATAAACTGGGATAACTTCTTTTATAGTCCGTGGTCCTCAGTACATTCCCTCTAGATTAATGCGGGGTATTTCTAATGTATGTGATGTTTCATTATTACCTTGAGGAAATCGAATTATTTAATTAATTAGTGTAATTTCTAAATTAAATTATAATGTTTAATTTAAATCAATTACTTGTGATAAATGGAACGAGGTGATGACGCCATATTTTCCTCAAGCATTATTTTATTCCCTTTTCTGTTGATGGTCAGGGGAATTAGTTTATTTGGTATTCCCTAAAATCGTCAAACCCTTGATGGGAGTTAGCAAGTTAGGTGTGACATAGTGTCCTAGTGTTGGATCCCTTGGATACCTATAGTTGGGGGGTGTAACCAGACATGAAAGAAGAAATCCAAATAGTCTATATGAGGACCTAGAGACTCATGGGAGCTATTTGGATCATTTAGTTGGGTTTGGTGAGTTTAATAGTATAGAGTGACCATGGATATAGAGATGATACTTGATCTATCTATCAAGATTATTTCCAATGAGGATTAACCTTTATAACTATTATGCTAGTTGTTGAATTTGATAATGTCAATAGGAAATATGTCCTTCGAGCATCAGTCATTATCCTGAGATACCAGTTGTCATCGATCATCCTGAGTGGGATGCGTACCTATTAGTGATGATCTAGTGGTACACTATCATTTACACTCTAAGAGATGAATCAGAGTGGGAGTATATGGATTTGGGTATAGATGTTTGTGGGTGTCACTCAAGAACCCAAACTGATGTGTAATCCTAATGGGTATGAGATTATGGTGGTTGACATGGAAATTCTATCATCCCTTAATATGTTATTTTTATAATGTTTTTCGATTTTTGATTTCTTAGGAATGCTAGGGTATTAGTAATTGAGTCTAGAACTATTCTAATAGAAAAATAATATAGATAATTTCCATTTCAGATTAATGATACCAGGGGATGACAGATATTTCTAGAATCTAGTCTCACTATATTTTTGGGGTGTATGCCTAGTTTGTATAGCATCCATTATAGTTGATGCAGGAGTGGATGCCTAATGGTGGTAAATAGGATCCACTACCAGAGCTATGTGATTTCATACACTAAGTAATTCCTAGGATGGAAGGTATTCCTCGATATAGAGTGACCATTACAGATACTCGAGGATCTTGTGTTTTGAATAGATATCCTAGAAGAGAATTTTAAATTACCTTGATTTAAGGGAATTGAATAGTGGTATGAGGTTTTATCTAGGTATATATCTCTAACAAAAAAATTAAACCCTGAGATAGAATGTTAGATCTCCTTGATGGATGCCTAAGTTACCCCCTAGGATGAGTTTGATGCACGAGTGAAGTTTATGCTGGGGAGCCACAAGATATTGCATGACTAATAGATCGACTAAGGGATCCATTACGGGTATTCCCTTAATTTTTAGGACAAAAAGGAATTAATAATTCATGGATTTATAATATTTTCTAGTTAATCCCTCTCATAATAATCATATGTTATCCTAGAATTGAGAATTCCTAGTTATTACCATGAGATTCATCATAGCGACCCAAGTCTTTTACATATATCATTGTAAAATTTTAATATAAATATTCAACAAAGAAAAACCAAATATCATGTGTCCTTATTAATTTGTAATTATATGTTCAGAAAAAATAAAACGTTAACTAAAATTGAGTATATTTACATTATTATCCATAACGAGCTTCTATATCCCTTTGAGATTCTAAAACTAGCCTCTAGAATACATGAACCAAAGGGGTGAGCTAAAAGTCCCATAATGGAAATAAATATGATAATAATAAAAAATATGATTCCGAAGTTATATCATGATATTATAAAATGAAAGGACTGTGAATAATAATATCATATAATAACCTATAGAACATTGAATCATAAGATCATGGAAACATAGGAATGTGAGAACAACATGGAACATGTCATATGCATAAGTCATGCCAAATTTTCAATACAATATCACATGGTGGATAGAGTCACATAATTGATTAGGATTACTCCATAATCTCATACATATCATCTCATTAGAAATAAATGTTTTTTAATTCATTGGAGAGATATTTGGTTACATCTATTTTAACATGTATATTCTTATGCATTCCAAAAATGAAAGTCAAGCATAATGCAAAAACATAAGAGCTCTTTGGGAAATAAATGGGTTTCATATTCATTATTTATATCACAAAAAATGAAAATTTAATAAATATTACAAAAAAATCGATATATATACTTGGGACGTTCATATATGAATAAATAAGAATGAGACGAAAATTTGGTGTTAAAAAACATAATGGGAAATAATAGATAATTTGGTATAAAAAATAACTTCCAAAATTGTATTTTAAGGAATCAGAAATAAAAATTAGAGAAATAATATACATGGTGTTTTATTAGAAATACATAAGTAAATAATAAAATATTATCCCTAAATTTTATATTTATTTAGTGAATTAATGAATGGGAATAAATAATTTAATATATTTTTACATACAAGGATTCAGTGATAGAAAAGTTCCTCTTAATTGGGATTGATTTTTAGAGAATCTATTAGAGAGTTGAACACAAGGAATGTATAACCCCATAAATAGATGGTTTATTTATATATGTAATATACATATATATTAAATTTATAATCATTCCATAATATAAAATAGAGATAGAGAGATATTTAGAGAGAGAAAGGATATAACCAAAAAAAGTGTTTTGTAGAGATCCCTTACCTTATGTCCATATTTATTCTGCACTGTCATTTAACATCCTAAATAATTCAATTTAATTCATAAAATTCTTAATTAAGAGCCTTTTCAAAGTATATTTTATATAAAATAAGTATATTTTTTTCAATTATGACCAATTCCATGATATATATTATTTAATTTCACTATTCTCTAGGATTTTATTTCACAGTTCCAAGCTTAGATCACTTATGTATAATTATTGAAGTTCAAGTCCAATGAAAATAATACTCAAGAAGTGAAATGAAATGATATTAATTCTTTTAAAAATTTTGAATGTTCCAAATTACTCATATGTCTTCAAACATTGGGATAAATGATTTATTAAAAATTTTAATGTGATACAGTTAATTTATATATGCATTTTTACTGATCTTCTAGAAGTAGTTTCATTATATTTAATATTAATGGAATATATTAATTATGGAAGATGAAATAAGTTATAATATAATTATTATCATCTAATTTAACCATAATAATATTTTTAAGACAATCCTTGAGGGCGGTGGAGAAAAAATGAATGGTTTAGTTCATGTTGGCAGTGAACCAACCATATTATGAACAACATTTTCTTTTAAGATACCAATGAATGGTGGGAGAAATATGGATATTCCATTAAATAATCTAGAATATTTATAATACAATATTTATTTTTCCATATAAGATGATTGATGTGAGTATAAGTTATATGATGAAAATAATTGAAAATGGAAAGCTTGATAATTTTTTCTCTTGAACATCACTTCTTGAAAAACTCCTTAACGAACATTCGGATTTGAATCTTTATAAGAAAAAGGATTCTAGGTAAATATGGATAGAGGTGAGGATAGGGTTTTGAAGAAATATTGGAATCTATATTTCTTTAAATGTGTGAGGAGAAGGGGTGGTGATGGGTGGTATTCATACGTGGGGAGGAGTGTTTTAGAAAATATCAACCATTAGTTTTTGATTTTAGATCAAGACTACTAATAGAGATGAATATTGAGCCCATATATATTAAGTGGTACATCTATGTTTCAAATAATGGGTTATTATATCATCCATGACTCATATATTTATATATTTATCTTATAATGCAATTTACCATATATTGTAATATTTTACTATTCACCAAAAAATTAACTATTTCCAAAAAATATAAAAAAATCACCCGAACCATTTATTATTGTGTAGATTAGAGAAATGAAATCAATTTTAAATAAATAATTATATAAATATAAGAAATATATTTAAAGAAATCATGATTTATTTGAAAATTATACCAATTTTAATATTCTGACAACTTTACTAATGCAATGAAAAATTGCGTGTAATATCATTATATTATATTATAATTAAAATAAAAAATTAATATTAATTTATAAATCCATATTTAGAAAAAAATTAGTTATTTAATTATATTTCTTAAAAGAATAAATAATGAAATAACGTTTTACAAAAAATACAAACAGTTATTTTTTATCAATTTTAAAACATTTATTTACTTTTACCATGATATAATGTGTCATATATATTTTTTAAAACATACATAACAATTATTTTAAACTTCCATAGGTGAGGATACTATTTTAACAGAATGGTTTCTATACCTATTTGTCATATTAGTATTCAAATTATCATATTTCTATTTGAACAGTTAGATATGTAATTGTCATATGGGTTCCCTACACTATAAATAAATTTTCATTCATTCAATCTTAATTCACTTATATTTTATCTCAAATATATATATATTCTCATTTCCATAATGAATTTTGTATTACTAATATTTTATTTTCTTCTTAAATTTTTGTTACAAAGTTTAATTATTCTTGTTCTTCAAGTATTACAAAATTTTCATATTATATTTATCCTATATCTTATTTTTTTATCCCATTTTAATACTTTCAATTATTATTCCATGATTTATTCTTTAAATGTAATGTTTAAATTAATATGATAATTTTTTTGGTTCTATCATGTAGTTCATGTACTTCATATTATAGTACATTAATAATTATTAGTTATTTATAATAATGAAAAATTCCATTGACAAGAAACATGGGCCATTATAATCTTACCTATTAAGAAATTTCCCCTTTGAAATTCTATTTTTCATACTAAGGTGAGTATTCCCCAGTATAAAAATCAAGAGGGTTTTGAAGGGAGTTTCCAATTTAAATTTCTTATAGAAACATCTTAAAATCTATGTCCCCCATTTTATAAAAAACTCCAGTTAATTAAAATAGTAAAGATACAAGATTTATTGTTTTTTGAATGTTTTCTAAAAGGCTTGATCACAACCAAGATAAAAAAAATTAGATAACACTTTATCTTTTTAAATAAATATATTTACTTTAAACATATTATATAACACTAATTGAAGTAAACTATAAATGTAATGTTTTATAAATATATTTGGAAAAAATAAATCCATTTTTTTAAATAAAACAAAACAATAAAATAAACACAAAGTTAAATAAAAAAAATATGTTTAGTCTCAAACCATGACCTTGTCCTCTCCACTTAAAATTAACCCACTACCAAGAATTTCACTAAACATTTAATATTATTTATAACATGTATCATGTTTTTATATGAATCTATATACAAGGCAGTTGAGGATACAGACAACCTCTTCCATAGTTATTTGGGGGATAACAAGTGTCACATGAAATAAAGAGAGTAGTGTTGTAATCTCTAATAAAATATACGATATTTTTCATATAAAATAAATAAACACCGAAATCATAACTCAAATGTAAAAAAATATAGGAAAAGTATCAAATTTGGAATAATTGTTTGTAGATTTTTTCTTTCTATGATCAATCAAGAAGGTGATCAGGAAAGTTCTTCTTCTTTATTTAGATTGTATTTAAATCTATCTTTGATGTTCATTCAAAGTTCATTTCATGGTATTGATATTTCATTAAAACATCATGTTTTTTTGTAGTATTGGAAATTAATCTATGTTTTCAGGGAAATAATCCCTTATGATAATTTAATAAATTATCCAACCAAACTTGTAGAATTTTTTTGAGTGTTTCCTATCATTTTATATCTTTTTATAGTCTCAAATATTTAGTTAAGGATAATAATGAAATGATATAATTCCTCATACGGAGTAAAAATTACGGAATTCTGAATTTGTCTCTAATTACACTAAGTATTTATTTAATAATAATAATTCTTAAATTCATAGGTCTCTATCTTTCATTAAATACCTAAAACTAGACATTGGATTTTTCTTAATTTGGAAACTTTTTCCCAATAACTATTGTAGAATATCTATAAATGGTAACGGAAAATCGAACTATAGGTCACATGATTTTAACATGTGATATTAGGTAATTTTGAAGTTAGGTCACCTTCACTAATATTAGTAGATATTTACTTGATTTATCATGAATGCATTGGAAGTAGTAGAGGTGAACCAGTAGTATTAAGTCAATTCTAGTGGTAGAAGAATCTATTAATGGTAATTGATCTACCTGGTGGTAGTAGCATTTTAACTCATGGTCAAAGTGTTAAACCTGTATTACAAACGTTTCCCTGCATATAGTAGATGCCAACTAGTGGTAGCATAAATACTCTATTGGTAATAATAAATCTTCTATTGGTGGTAATATTTAACTAACATTAGAATTATTATATTAGTGGATGTTTCATGGATGTTGGAAAATTATGAAATGAACTATGTATAAGAGTGAAAATAATTTTTATATTTCATGTATGGGTTAGATAATTGTTGAGTAAAGGTTAAATACATTTTTCATAGCTTGAGTAAAGGTAAAAATATGTTTTGAAAGACTAAATCAATATTTATATATTCTGAATAAGGATAAAATAATCATTATAAGGCTTGTATAATAGTAACCACATTTATATGTAATTTTAAATAATATTTTTTAAAGAATGTGTATTGGTAATAAAAATAATATGTAATGGTTAAACAAACATTTAAAATATCATGCATGGGTAGATAAAAATATACATAATGGTAGAAGAAATTTTAAAAATATCGAATAAGGTTACTATAAATCATAATTAAATGTAAAAGAACACTTAAGAATGTTAAATATGGGTAAAATAAACATTAAAATACTGAAACATGGATGACAATAAAAAATTATGATTCACGTAAGGGTAAATAACCACTGGTTCTAAATAAATAAAACATTATTTCTAAGAATTAAAAAATTATCTTCTTTGACTATGCCAATAATCTCCTCATTTTTTTGATCACTAACCATTTTTATTAATGAAATCCAAAAATATAGTATTTCAATAAATTTTAAAAAAATGTTTCTTAAGTATACTCATCCACATTATTTCTCAATACATAGCATGTTATTCCGTTAAGTATTATCAAAATGGCATGTAGAAGTGAAAATGAAATATATTAATAATGTAACAATAATATCAAAGTCAGTGAATTATATTATCAAAATATAAAATAAGAGGAAAAGGTCCTATGAAATCATATTCTAATATTGATGAATCCTCATCAAAATGGGAGGGAGTATTAGTTGGTTATTTTCTCTTACCCAGAGTAGTAGGTGTATGAGGAGGTTCATAGTATGGTGCAGCAGGCCTGAATATAAGGCTAGAGGCCACTGGCCTCAAATATATCACTAACTCATTAAGAGTATATCCAAAAACTACTGAAAACAATGTATATAGTCTGAAAAGGTGCTAAGATATGAATATAAAGCACGTATTTCAAGCAAATGGATTTAGGTGAAATGATTTAAATCCTGGATGTGAAGAGAAATGGCTCTATTAGTTCCACAAACTGAGTAAAGTCCCTTCTACAAAGCTCCATCAAAAAAATATTTTTTTTCTTTCACTATATACTACACTAAAAGGGTGTATAAATACTTAAAATATCTTACTTACACATATAAATTCTTATTGATAAGAAAAATCAAAATATTTTTAGACAAGAAAATAAATGATAATTAATTTCATTCTCGGAAAAAATCATAGACATTTTATAATTAATTATTTGGGTTTGTTTTCCATTTCATGACTTAAATCATGTAAACATTATCTAACCATATTATATATATTATCACTATGGTAATTTATCTAATGTAGCTTATCCTGGTGAGAGGAACCGGAATTAGACAACATGTCTTGTATCTCTTCTTTAGAAAAAAATTCTGATCAACTTAACAACCACATTGGTAGGAATTGAGGGAGGAGTATAACTGGAATAACAGTATCCAACTATAGAGAGAGAGTTAATCTGACAAAAAACTAATTAATGAATCCAAGAAAAATATATTCTTATATAGTGTAAGGTAGAGTAAAATAACTAATATACTCAACTAATATTGGTTTTCCACTTCCATATTTCATATTCTGAGAAATAGTTTAGGTTAAATTTGAGCCACAAACAAGAGAAAAATAAAAGATATATCATCTTACTTCATACTATTATCCAGGAACAAATATTTATTGATTATTTCATTGAGATTAGATAAGATACCTCTATTTAAAGTATCTAATTCATCTCAGGTTAGGTAACAGGTTTGAGGAGGAGTAGCAGGAGGATTGGAAAATATCTCAGGGCAAGGTGAAGGTACAACCACATAATAAACAACATCATGAATAACTATTAGAACATGCACTGAAGATATGGATAGTAGTTCCTCATATCTCTTAGGAACTACTAAATAAAAAGGTTCCAGAAATTATTATTTGTTGATTCATTCCACCAAGGATCTCTCTGGTCAAAAAATATAGTTTGTCCACTATGATTTGGTGGACTACATCCATAATGATCATCATCATTAGAATCTGAGTAGTTTAATCCAAGTACTTCTGATCTGGGGAACTTTTATTAATTATAAGGTGTATCATTATCGCTTTCATCTACCTCATATGCTTGTACTGAGTTTCCATCAACTTGGATCAATGAAAAACATTGGGGGTTTTTATCAAAAAATCCACTTATAGTTCCAATATACTAAGAAACTACATTGAAGGGATTTTTTGATTCATCTATATCTTCCCCCATAAACTCATATTATCACTCATCAGATAAAATAATGACATCATCTAATCTATTTGAATATGATTATTCAAACTAAATAGAATTTAAATATTTAGTATCATATTCCCCATCATCCATTAAAAATATCAATTTAGTAGGTAAGGAAAGAGGAGTCTCAAGAGGTTCAAATGAAGCATTTAGACTCCTCCCAATATCAAGGAAATCCCTTTCCTTAACTAAACAAGGTATAGATTTTTCATTTCTATATCAATATATTCTTATGAAATATTATTAGTAGCCTAAAACCTTAATTAATATTTAGATTAAACTATAATCTCACCAAGGTCCAATCCATGATCAACCAAGTCTCCTTGCCTTGAAGGTTTATCCATAATATTGAACGTATCAAACAATTTCTTACGGTCTACAACCCATCTATTTTCCCAAGGGTTACAATTTACCATATTTTTATATATGGTAGTGGACTAAGATAAATACCATTACATTTATTTAAATTTTACTCTTCTTTAGAAACCATTCGTCTCACATCAAATATAAATGAAATTATCTTAGGATAGATAATATAATTGTACCTTGAAATAGGTTTACACAACTCCATCATGTGATCCATTAGATATATAAAAGGATTTATTTCATCCCATCTACTCATTAGAAATATGATGAAGATATCTTGGGATCTTATAATGATGAAATATCCCTTCTTGTGACACATCATTTTTTGAATAAACATAAAGAGTAGTCGATTCTCTTCATCCAATTCCACTACACTAGGTCTTTTTATAGTAGTAACTATAGTAATATTTTGAAGGGTATATCAAAAAATTAATTTATCATAACCAGTTCAATAAGAACCCATATAGTTCTCATATATTACTTAATTATGGTATTTTAATCCCTTAGTTTATATCTTGGAAGAAAACACCATCTCCTTTCTATATATTATTATTCGGACAAAATCCTTTCCTTCCTCAAAACTATAGTTGTCAAATAAATCCAAATAGAGAACTAATCATAGATATAATGTTCACTCAATTCTTGAGAACCATTAATCCCATCATTTTTTTCCAATATGATGAATTACTTGATGTCAACAAAGGATCATTGATTTATTTTTTATCCAGTATAACTCATGAAGAAAAATGAGGGTTTCTGGGCTCAACAAGGGAAAATATTCAACTTTGAATTTCTTTTGAGGACTTATTTATTACAAAAAATGGAAAACACACTTCACTCTCACTATTTCATAATATTAATGAAGGTTGAATGAAGACGTTTAAGGGTTTTGAGTTTATATGATAAAGAAGAATGTTTGAATAGATCCCATGAAATTAGATTTTATTTAAACTATTTATAGGTATTATTATCATTTAGATAAATATAGTATTTTAAATTATAAAATATTTAAATTTGATATTTTTTTAATAATAAATTCTTATAAATGTTAAACATGGAATAATAATAATTATACAGTAGTCCCTAATGATATTAAGCATATAGTAAAATTTAAAGAGTAAAATTAATGGTTTAAATAGGTATTGTGACTTAAATCAATCAAAAAAATTATTTCAGGTATATAAAATTATATTAAAAATTCATCATTACATATAATGTATGATATATCGCATTCTCTCAATTTTCAAATTATTTTTAAATATGTTAATAAGTTGATGTTATGTTCCAATGAATTCAATAGTTATGTCAACTTTTTGAATATGGTCACTCAAAAGGTTATGTATTATATAATTATATTTTGTACTAGAGTGAGACACATGATTATTGTAGAGGTTCATAATTCTTTAATGCTCATAGTTTATAGGTACATGTCTAAAATCTTATCCATGATCTAGTAATGTGTGTTTCATCAACAGATTTTTGCATAGAAACTATTTTCAATTATGTACTTTGATTCATACATGGATAATGTAATTGAATTACACTTTTTACTATACCAATATACTCAAGAATTTCAAAAAAATTGATGTGTTATATTTTTTTTTTCATCCAACATAGACCACAAAAAACTGCATCAGAATAACTAATGAAGTCAAATGAATGTCTTATAGAATAGAAGATTTCTAAATTGGTGGTAATTTAGAGGTATTTGAAAACCAATGAAAGTATTTAAGTTATACTCATTGGGGGGGTTTTTTAAATGGGCACACATACATACAGTAAAAATATTACCATTTATACTATCAGTTATATATAGTAAACTTTCCATGATACCACTATAACTATTTATGTCAATTAACATTCTTGTTTCATCCAAATATAACATAAATCTTCTATTAATAGGAGTGACACTCCCTTTTGTGTTTTCCAAAGAAAAATAATTTAAAATATCCTTTATATATTTTATATGATTTAAAATTATTCCATATTTGTTTTGAAAAAAAGTTAAAACAAGGAAATAATTTTAACTCTCCCATTAAACTCATTTCAATATCATTTTCTGTCATTTTTTGAAGATTCAATACACACAGATTTTTTGGAAGATTCAACAATAATATCATCAACAAATATTTTAACTACTAAAAAATCCTTGAAAATTATTTTTATAAGTATATTAGGGTCCATAACAAATTTCGAAAGACCATTACAAATTAGAAATGTGTTAATCCTATCATAATAAGCTCTAGGGTCTTATTTTAAACCATAAAATTGTTTTGTTAATTTAAAAACATGATTTATAAAATTATGACTTTGAAATATAGGGGGTTTATACAAAAAAATCATCAATAATATAACCATTTATAAATTCACTATTCATATACATTGGAAATATTTTTGAAAATGGGATGTGCTGCATATGAAAGTAGTATTCTCACAACTTCAAGTATAACTATTGATGAAAATTATTCCTCATAGTCAATACCTTATTCTTGAATATATCTTTGTGTAACAAATATGGATTTATTTATAATAATTTTTCCATAATCATTGAACTTTTTTTCCAATATACCAACTTAGGGATAATATTTAGGTAGTATTTAGGTCGATCTACTAATTCTCAATCTTTGTTTCTTTTAAACTGAGTCATCTATTCTTATACAGACATTGCATAATGTTCATTATTCATGGTTTCCTTGATATTCTTGGGTGAAAGATTTGATAAGAATAATTTATGTTCAACATGGTTTTTAAATGAGTTATAGGTTTCAGTAACTTTATTTAGGTCACCTATAATAGCTTCAAGGGGATTATTTTTTGGTATTCTAATGGTTTTGGGGACTAAAGAACATGGTTCATCCATGTCTTCCTCAATTTCAGGAAGGATGTGATGATCTATTTTAAAATATTTATCATTTAAATAAGCTGATTGATCATATGATTTAAAATTATTTTTTCATTCAAAATTTTTTTATCATCGTTAAGGTTTTCTAGAGAAATATTGATTTCATGTGGATATATCTCATCTAATGTGTCATGAATAGTTTCTTCCGCAACATTAAATTTTTTGTTAAAGACTCCATAAGATTTAAAAGTTGTTGAATAACAAAGTAAATTTTTTTCATATATTTTAAGTGAATTTCTTCCAAATTCTCCTTTGTATTTAGAATATAGAATTTTCATAAAAAAATGTAATGTAATTTACTTTTTGTTTTCTAACATTGCATAATTCATATGAACACTGTTTCAAGATAGGTATGATAATAAATCTATTAATTATAACACAAGATGTTTTAACAACTTTATCACAAAAGTAGAAAGTATTTCATATTCATTGACCACAGTTTGGGAAATTTTCTAAAGGGACCTATTTCTTCATTCAATATCCCTATTTTTTTGAGGTGTTTGAGGTGGAGAGAAATTGTGAGTAAAGACATATTCTGAGTAGAGTGATTGAAACTCTTGATTATAAGAGTCTCAACCATGATCACTTCATATGTTTTTTATGGTTCTTCCACTAATGTTCTCTAATAACATTGAATATTTTTTAAAATTGGTATGAGAATCACTTTTATGTGAAAGGAAAACACCCATGTATATGTTGAATAATCATCAAAAATATCATATTTAATGTTTTTTCCATTTAAAATAGAAACTCTAGATGCTCCAAATAAATTCATATGAACTAATTATATTCATTAATAGGTAGATACTTCTTTCTTTGGTTTGAAAGATATTTTTTGTTACATCCCCTTTTGATTAGGGTTGCACACTTCTTCTTTAAAAACTTATAGGTTAAGTGAATCATCAACTAATTGTTTCTTATTTATCTTTATATGTATGTATATATTATATTGTTCTAGTCTCTTATAACATAACCAATATTTTAAAAGAAAATCACTTAAACAATAGTCATTTTGAAAAAACATGGAATATAAATTAACAGCACAAGAATTAGAATTTCATAATGAAGTGAATATTAAATCATCTGTTGAATCTAAAATATTAGAAGCATTGTTTTTATATATAGTATTAAATAATATTCACACAATTGAGAAATACCAATTAGGCTATAATTTTAAAGAATAAAAAATAATACTTTTTAAATAAGGATAGATTAAGAGTTACCAATTTTTCCAAGTTTAATAATATTTCTCTTTGCATTGTCACTAAAACTGACTAGTACAACATCCAATTTTACATGATTTTTGAATCATGAATAGACTCTAGTAATATGTTTATAATATCCAATTTTTGGATACTATATATGTTTTGGACCTTTTTAGTCATTTTATATGTAATCAATTAAAGGCACATTTATTTTGGAACCTATATCTATTTGGGTCGAGACTAATTAGCAATCAATTCTTTGGAAATAAATATTTTTTCACATATTTTATTTTAACAAAAAATTTTAGATTTAGATAGAAAATCCTTATTAGGAACAAAATATTTATAATTAATTTTGAAACCATTATTTTTCTTCTAATCTGAAGTCTTATTTTTTGTAAATGGAAATAAATTATTTTAATATATCTTTCATTTTTTTCTATATCTATACTCGATTCAAGATTTGGTTATATGAGTTTTCTTTTCTTATAATGATGTGAAATATTTTAACACTATAAAAATACATTTAAAATTATTTTTTATGTTTTTAATTAACAAATTTAATATCCATATTTTTCTTTAAAATATTTGTTTTTTTGTTTATATATTGATATTATATTTCCCTATTTGACATAAGGCATGCATATTTTTCATATTTCCTTAATTTTGTTAGCTCATTAATTTTGTCATCTGTTATAGTATGGTATTCTTATAAATATTTATTAGACATTTTTGAATCATCAAATATGGGTGTAGAAGAAGTAGATGGAAACATAGAAGAAGAAACCATAAAGCTCATATTTTATTTATCATTTGCATCTTATTTTCTTAAATATTACTTACTAGAGATATCCTAACATTCACTTCATGTGGCCTTTATTTCCTTGTTATTTCCTTTATCTTTATTCATATATCGCTTCTTTTACTTGATATATGGATTTTTTTCTTTTATGTGTAATTTCCTTTTATATTTATAACTGATGATATCATTTGAGTAATCATCCTTTTCCACTAATTTACTCATTTTTTGTACATTAATTTATAATTTAATTTATCAAATAATCTATTCTATATATAAAACATCTTAAGTCTTTTAGAATGTAGCCTCATTTCCTCATAACTGTCTATATCAGCTATACTTCCACTTGACTTATTTGGTTTGACAGTTTCATTAGATTTTTAATTTGATGAACTAAAGGAAATAAACTTTATTCTTGGTTTACCATATTTATTAGTCACCTTTTATATACATAATTATATTTTAATTATCTTCTTAAGTGGAAGGATGCTGGTGTCCCATGATTCTCGAATAGAAATTGCAATACCACTCTTATGATCTGGTAGACATCTCCAAATCCATATCAATTGATATTTATCCATAATCATTTAGTAAAGTGTAATAGTTGTATTTTTGAACTCATTAAACATGATATACATGTCAGATGTAGATTCATAAAGATTCATTTTGAAATTATCATTCATTATAGAGTCCATATTTAATCTTATTTCCTTAACATTAGAATTTCATTTATGATATATACAAAGGGTATCCCCAATTATAAAAGTGGTGTCATAAGATTATATATTATTTAATAAATCCTTTCCTAAATATCAAAATAAAAAATAATTAATTTTTAATTTTAATTATAAGTAGAATTTGTTATAGGATCACATTCTTTTCTTACAGTATTGGGTTTTTCATATTTATCTTTAATAGAGCGTCAGATGTAAAATCTCATCCACTGATGGAGTATTTTAATTTTAATTTCCCATTTATTGTAATTTTTACTATTTAATTAGGGAGTTATTTTATGATAATAACCTTTGGAATTATCATACATAAAATCATATTAAATAATAAACATAAATAAAGAAAAAAAAGATTATTATAAAAACATGTTCAATGGTAAAAGTTATCAAAGAGAAGGAAAACCCATTCTATGACCCCAAATTGTGGCCCTAGAAGATAATTAAATACATGTTAGAATTGATTTTCCTTTAGAAATTTTATTGACAAAAATTTAAAAACAAATTCCCCAAGTTTATAAAAATATGACAATTAAATAAAATAGTGGAGACATGTAATTTAATGTTTAAAAAATATTTCTCAAAGGCTCAATCACAACTGAGTTAAAATAATTTCAATGACACATTATCTTTATAAATAAATATAATTTTATTAAAAACAACATATAAAACACGAATAAAAGTTTAATATCATAGTAATGTTTTGAAAAATATTCCTGAAAAACCGAATATATTTTTAAATATAGTTTCTTTTAAATATCTCATGGTGGTACTTTTAGGTTGATTGTGTTTATTGAAAATTTTTATGCTGTTAAAAAATGATAGTTGTCAAAGAAGGCATGAATAGTGGGAATCAATTTATGATCATGTGAATGCATGAAATGTATGATCTAACACAACTGAGAATTTTTTTATCTCATTCAAGTGTGAAATGTATAAGCTCAAAAAAGCATGAAATTTATGATCCCATTGAAGCATGAAATTTATGATCTCACTAAAACTCTAATGTGTGAAAATATCTCATGATTGATGAATGTCTAAACTGAACTTGTGAAGTGTGAATGTTTGTATTGATATAAAAAGTCACCACATTTCTGTGAGATTATCATAAATTTGTTCATGTGGAGCACCTGAAAACACTACATGATTATTAGAGGATCTCAGATAGTGATCATTCAGAGTACATGATGACAAGGAATGACTAAAAACGGATCTCATGGAGATATCTAACTAATAATTTCAAAACAATTCCACTGACATCAAATGATTTTCTTTGGAATATAATGATAAATTCATGTAAATTTTCATAGAAAATAGAACATTGCACATGATATTTCTTGGATATCAGAATAGGAATCAAGTGAATAACATGATAGTAACAAGATATCATAATGGGATCACACAAAGCACATGATTTCCAAGAAGAGCATCTGATGACTATAAATGATTTATGGAGTTAATGTGGAGGCAGTATATGTATAAATACCCCCTAACACATACTTAAGAAGTTGAAAAGTTTTATTAAGTGGTTTGATTAGAAGAAAATGTATTTCACCTGATCAAAATAACTATTACACCAGGTTATTGATATCAATTTATTCATAATGAGGTTTTGTGGATGGATATCAGGAATAAGTTTCACAAAGTAAATTATGAGCATGGTGTTCTTTAGCAGAGGCATGCCTAAAAATTTCTCACAGTCTAAATGATCTAAAAATGTTCATATGATCTGTATGATCTAGAGGTCTCGTGATCTGAATGATCATGCGGCCTTGTGATCCTCATTATCTGAAGGTCTCTCAAAAGGGGTCTCATTCCAGGATCATGTGTAAAGGGTATCACTCTAAGATCTTATGCAAGGAGTCTCATGCCTAGATCTCATGCAAGGGTTATTCACCAGCGTCTTCTGAAAGGGGATATGTGAAAGGGTCACATAGAGGAGTACTATAGAGGAGTATTTTCCAATGTTTATGTTTATATTATTGATTAAATATGAGAATATGGACACAAAAAAGTGAGAATCAAATCATAACGTGTTTTCATAAGATTCTACTAGAGGAGAAGTGAGTTCACATCAGAGAGAAAGAGAAGAGATATTTCAAGTTCACAATGGTAGTAAACAAGTAGGGATAGTGAGTCCATTACCAATGTTGTAACAGTAGTGATATTTAGTGGATTTGGTACATCATCCCATTGCCTTTTAATTATTCTTGGATGTATCCCAGGGAGGGTGAACCAAATAAAATTATTGTGTCATGATTATGTTTTAATTTCCATTTATACTATCCTATGGGAAGAAGTTAGAATATAGTATTGTGTCTAGTGATGAATATATATCCAAATATATAGTATTTTTAATCTAGAATACTTTGATTCACCCCCACCATCTTAGGGTATTTACAGGGTTAAAGTCGAATTTTATCTCTTAGATGAACCAATGGAAGCTAAAAAACACAAATAAATTATGATATTTGATGAAAATTAGATGGTCCCAGCCTTTAAAATTACATAATCTAGAATTATGTTAATAATACACATTGATTATCTTTACAGGTTTATAGTTTTATAGAATTAGGCCCAAATTATTATATTAGATCTCAAAAATTACAAAGTAGACACTCTTACTCAGTATCAATTTTTTCATAAAATAAAAACCCTTAAAAGAAAACAAGAATTTTTTTCTTGATGAATAAATTCTTGAATTCTTCCTTTCTCTTACCCTTACTTATACCATGTAAAAAAAATTTCAAAAACATTGGATGAGCTTAAAAATCATATTAAGGGTTATAAGATAAAGAAATAAAACATCAGTCCATCAATACATTCAAAACATAATCTCCTTATCATACCTCATTAAACTATAAGATTTATGAATTACACAAGGATATAATAAATCAAAAATGTATCTTTTGGCATCCATAACATACTTAAGTTATTGATTTCATATCTATGTAGGGAATTACATTGGGAATATCAATTAGAGAATATTCCGTAAATCTATTAGGATGAACATTATTGTTTACCACCATCACATTACCCAATGCATTAGAGAGCTATCTCGGGCTCACCTGCCCAAGGATTATCACAGAACCACCCATATACGTAAACAATTCCCACGAACCATAACATATCAAAACACATAAAACAAGAATAAAGGAAAGATAACATTTCCAAATTGCAATCACAATATATCATTTCAATATAATGACATAATCAATTCTTTATAAACCCATTCTCAAAACTATTTAAAATATTTAATAAACATATTTTTTAATCAAAGTCTTCATTACCACTTTAAATATTTTAAAGGAATTAAAATTTTAAAACATTAATGTCCATATAAATAAATCCTTAAATCTAATTTGAAAAGATGGACATTAAAGAGAAATATTTAGAAGAATAAATTATTAAATCTTTTAAAATGATGTTTTAGTTAAAGAGTCTCGTAACACTTGAGAAACAGTTGATTAAAAAAATGAAAGAATAAATTAAAAAAAACTTATAATATCATGAGAATAAAGATATCCATGATACAATATTTCAATGGAAAGTATACACACCATATAAAACTGAATTGATTCATAATAACAAATAAATCTCAATGGAATGTAAATTGAGATGAAATCTCTTACGAAGATCATACCATTATATTAAGGATACATCAATGACATAATTATTTGTGAAAAATATAAATACACCGACTATAAGTGGATTTTAAGTGTAAAAAAATAGTTCATTCACAGATATTTATCACAGGAGGTAATAAATAATTATAAGTTTATCTCAAATAATTGAAATTTGATTAAGAAATTACCTTTCAGAAATTCTAAAGCCTAACGGTGTTTCTTTAAAATAAAGAAAATGAGTTGATGAGAGAGAAAATGGAATATAATAACATAGAAAAAAATTTAACAAAATAAGGATATATAAAAACATATCCCAATATAATAAAATTTTAATTTAAAATACATAACATAAAATAAGTCTTTTACTAAAATGGTACGGTGAAATGTTCCCTTACCGATTTGGTAACTTACGGAACATACACCCCATGAAAGAAGGATCAACCAATGAAGACTTAAAAAAAATTAAATTATATTAGAAAAAGAATAAATTAATGTGTTGTAGATACACTACACAAATATAAATAGTGGAAAATATAGAATGAATCTCAAGGGAATAAAAAGTGAGATGAAAACCCCTTACTTCAAGTATGACTTGTCTTATATGTTCCTTGTTCTTTTTGAATAATAAACATAAGATAATTTATACTTGAATAAGAACATTTTTGATTTCTATTATTACTTTTATATCAATTATTACCATTTTATAAAAATTACATAATTATTTATGTTAATATCGGTCATTTTGTCGATATTGGGTTCTTGAGTCAAAAATGAACTTGTTATAATTACAAACTATCAATGTGGTAAAAAGATAATTATCTCCAGAATGATATTAATGATTTATATATCATATATATAATATATATATATATAGTATTTATGTATATATATATATTAGTATGTAACATTTGGAGGTAATAAATGAAATGCACCGTTCATAGAGATGGTTAGTCGTACGTACGCATGAACACTTCTTTCATTTCAATTTCATATTTAATGGAATTAAAACAAAATGATACATAGGTATATTATTATTACAGTATAATATAATATTTTATATACATTACATAAGTTCATTAACACAATCCTTTATACGTTCCATGTTTGGCATGAACGAGCCATATCATTTTGAGGGGGAGGTGGTCCGCACATCCTCAAATGAAATTATCGTATCTACACATTATGGAAAAAATAGAGGTATGATATAAATGAAAAATATAAAAGCAGAGATACAATATAAATATAATATATATCACATATAAATAATTTTCCATAATAATGGCTACCCTGAGTGGCGGTAGGAGATAATTGAACAATCATCGTTTCATAAGGTAGTAGTTCGCTGTCCACAGAAACAGTATATTCTAAATCCATTAGATGGAGGTGTTTTTAAGTGTAGTTTGAAAAATTCTAATTAAAAAAAACCTATTTTATTTAGGATACATTTTTAAAAAAAAAATTAATAAGAATATAATAGGGAGTTTAGAATGAAAATAAATGAAAAGAACTTGAAAGAAGACATTAACTTTAATCGGGTAACTCCCTTTGGTTTGAACCAAAAGGCTTTCTTGAATTTCATTATACATAGTGGAAGGATTTTAGGAGGAAGAGAGGGATGTTGTAAGATTATTTTTGAATTTTTTTGAAAAACCAAGGGGCTTGATAGGTGTGATTAATGGGTTAGATGTGATGACATTTTATAAGGGGGAGGTGGGGTTCTATAAGAATGTTTCAAAATATTATATTATTATAAACTAAATTTCGATTTCAAAAGTTCCCAAACTCATTAAATTATCAGTTATGATGACTATTATTAGAAATCATCACAACCAATAGTTTTTAGATTATTTTATGTTTCATTTTTAACCTTATCATTTAGCTTTAACCCTTAGTTAACAAATTTAACTTTTACCACGTCTTCTTCAATATTCATAATATATGGTTAATATAGTTAATATAAAATTCCATGGGACCCAAAATTTATAATTAATGACATTTGTATCATCATATATGAATTTTTTTGAAATCTTATATGTTTAGGACTATTTTATAATAAAATATTGATTCATTTAAAAACTTATTTATGTCCATTTTTATACTATTCATATCATGAATTTTAAAAAATTGAAATCCAACTTGATTATTTCAAAAAACCTTCATTAATTATAATATAACAAGTCATAATTGTCTCTAGAATTCGTGGATGGCATAAAAAGTTTCAAAATAAACTTATTTTAATATTTATAATCTCGTTTATTTAAAATATTCATTAATGAGATAATTAGTACATCATCATTATGTCATAAATAAATTTATGTATTTGAAATATAAAAATAATAAATAAAATACCATGATTTAAGAAATATTTTTATCTTTATAATGCATAATTATAGTCAAAGATATAAATTATATAACCCCAAATTAAAATTGTTTTACCAAAACATTACATGTTTATGATATTTTTATATTTACATTAAATAAAAAGTTATTAATGAGATTATCTTACCCAAGTGGATTTAAAAGGCCAATGGTCTCACCCACGTATTTTATTGGTCATCCATGACTCATCAAATAATTTTGGGACAAGTGTTAATGTTATTTTATATTATTATAATATTATTTTTTCGTTGAATTACCATATTTACCTTTAACTACGGTAAATAAAAATCAAAAGATACTATTCACCAATAATTATTTTCATCATATTGAACCAAATTTTACATAATGATGACAACCAAGTACGGAGGATTTTGGAAATTCAATTCATAGAAGCGGAAAATTTTCATTTAAAAGAAAAATTCCGGTTTTTAACTAGTACGCAGTGTTTTCAACTATTCATAATAAATTTATCATTTTCAAAAATATACCAAAAACTCACCAAAAGCTAATTTTGATATTATGAATTCAAAAAAAATGTAAATTTTACCAAATTAAAAACATAGAACTTTCATTAGTTAATTTAAAATTAATTTCCGTTGTCAAAACTAGAATGTATGTTTTTAAGAAGTAAAAACTACAAAAACATTGACATGTGTTTATGTCCAATTTGAATGTGAAATTACATCCAATGACCAAAATATGATTAAATCGTAAAAATACAATTTAATTATACTTTGAAACCAATTAAAAATATAATCTAACCATAAAAATAAATCAGATGAAAATACAGTTTTGACATAAAATGCAGTATTTTTCACTGTTCATTAAGAAAATGAACTTTATCTAAAAAATACAAAAAAAATTAACCAAATTAAAGTATGATATACCACTACTAAAAAAATTTTATTGATTAAAATTCAATATATAATAGTGGAAGAAAGTAGATTTAAAAGGGGTTCTCCATCAAAAGGTGATAAGACTACCTTTTAAAAACATTATAGAATTTATGTTTAAAATTGGATTCATTTTCATTTTATGCATTAAAAGTTTATTGGATAAATGTAAAAAATTTAAAAAACATGTTCAATCATTATATGTTTATTTTTGGTCATTCCCACCAATAAAATGGATAGGTGTTAGGTGCCATTTAAAATAAAATAATATTTTTATTTTTCTTTATGACTCAACCTTGTGGGCAACATGAGATTTTCGAGAAACCCGTTGTTGTGTGTTGGGTACACAATCGAACATAGCATCCCCTTTAATGTAAAATTATATTTAATTCACAAATATTAATAAATATAAATGTTTCATATTTTTTATTTACCTGGGATGTAACATCGTTCCCCCTTTTGGAAATTGCATCCTTGCTATTTTATAATTGGGCTTTGAAACATTATTGGAAGTCCCGCATCAGAAATAGAGTCATTAAAACAATCACTATAAAATAAAGTAATATTAGTATAAAAGTAACCCGAGATAACACTTACAAGGATTACATGTAGGAAAACATGGATATGGAAGAGAAACTAAGTGTCACGTTCTGATGGAGAGTGATATAAAACATGATCCGGAGAAAGTTAACTCCCAGAAAACCATAAAATTTTGATAGGTTAAACGGTCATTGATTCCCCAGTAGGAAAAGTAAGCAGACACATTTTTATTCTTTTATGTTCCTTTCATAAATTTTAGGAATTCGTTTACTACATAGAATAATAACATAAGGAAATATACGTACCTTTCAAGTAGAGTTTCATCCTTTGATAAATTTCTACCACAAACTCATATTTTCTCCAAACGATGAGTATTCGAGATGACTTGGTCACACCTAAACCACTAGAATCAACTTCTATAGAATGAAATAATCTAAAAAAGATGAACTATATATTTCCCATGGCTTTAGAAATTATCCAATACCCAAATGGTTATTACGAGATCAGATAATCCGTAAACGGATAATCCATTTTAAAAAGAAATACCACTCTTTATCTCCAAAATTGAATAAACAGTACCCAATGTAAAAAAGGACCATTAAACACTCAATTGTACTTAAAATTATTCAAAATAATACAACTAATATTGAGACCCATAATTCAAAAGGATTTTATCACATAGTCTTCCATAGTAAATCGTAACATTTATCTTCAAATAACATCGACTACTCTTAATGTATCATACTAAAGTATAATTAACATAATAACATATTCTCAAAGATAGGTTAATTATATCCATAAATAACCCAAATTTAAATATGTCCAAAATAAAAACATAGAATATTCCAAAATATAATTCAACCAACACTCCTCAAACAAAATCCAATAGTATTCTATTTTCCTTAGGCATATACTGTTCCCAAAATAAGCTTTATCACTTAATGAACAAATAATTTTCCTATACAAGGGATATCCATATGATAGAACATAAGTTCCAAAAATCATCTTATTCTTGATCCATAAAGTCATATAACTAAAAATAATTTGTCATACTAACCAGGTAATTCATGTAGTCTAGTGGTAGGGGATGTGCGCTTTTCGCCCTTGGGTTGTGGGTTCGATTTCCACAGCTTTGTCCAACGCGACGGGTTGTCAAACGGTATGTGTGTTGTCCTTTTTATAAAACTCAAAAATATACCTAACATTATTTAACCTCAATTATTATCTTATAACTATCATTTTCATCCCAACTCAAAATGACATCAATATCATAATTCATGAAGTCTTATATATTGACATTTTTTACCTCCATAAAATAACATTATTCCCAAAAAAAGAACATTGTACCTTGATGATGGTGTCCACCTGGTTTATTCATCACCTTGTTCACCTTGATATATGGTCAATGCATTGAAAAAAAAATTTATGGATCCTTCAAAATCATATGCTTCTTTTATAAAAATACACCTCGTACAACTTTAATCATGTGGGTGTTCACAGAAAAATTGTTTTAGAAAATAATCATGTATGACATATACTTTCAAAACATCTGATAAAACATTATTTTAAAAAAAAATACTCAGAATGATTTGTAGTTTGAACATTAAATAAATGGTCCTTTTAAAATACCATAATCATGTGATGAAAGACATTAATTTAAAATAAAATATAAATAAGTTGTGCAAGGTTATCCTTCTTCGGTACAATTTTCAAATTCATAATCTGCTTCAAAATGTTGTGATAACGTAAAATATTTTAAATTTCCTTGAAAATATTTAACTTTCATGATAATATATGAATATTGATAAAATAGGATTTGATTAAATACAACCCATGATACATGATGGTATTGAGGTATAGTGGAGGTTTTTTATATCTCAAATAATCTCTTACAAGTGAGTTGTATGTTAGAAAATGTTTCAGAATCATCAGGACATTACCTTGAAATAATTATTTCCAGAAAGTCATCAGGAAGAGATAGGAATGTCATTTTAGATCCTCCTTCAATTTGCAACATATTTTACTTGGTCATAAAATGTTCCAACATAAGTATTTAACTTAAAAAGTTGACATATATACCAACCATGTGTCTAATAAAAACCTATTATCCCTAAAGTTGTCTAAACTAACCTCTAATACCAACTATAAGGCCACAACCTTAAACATTACATAATATTTAATTATGTTAATAATTCACATTGAGGGTATTTTCAGGATTATAGTTTTAGATAATTAGGCCATAACTATTACATTACATCTCAAAAATTACAAAGTAGACACTCCTACTCAGTATCCATTTTTTCATAAAATAAAAACCATTAACAGAAAACCAGAATTATTTTCATGATATAAATCTTCTTGATTTCTTCCTTTATCATTACCTTACTTATACCCGGTAAAAAACATTTTAAAAACATGGGATGAACATAAAAATATCATTAACTGTTATAAGATAATGAAATAAAACATTATCCCATCAATACATACCATATATATGCTCTTTCACATACCTCGTGAAATCATACGATTTATGAATAACACATATAAATTATAAATCAAAATGGTAACATGAGGAATCAATAACATACATAAGTTGTATCTTTCACAACTACATAGGGAGTAACATTTGGAAAAACCATCACAGTATTTTCCCTAAATCTCTTAGGTGAAACATTAATGTTCACCTCTGTCATGTTATCCAATGCATTGAAGAGCAATCTCAGGCTCACCTTCCCTAGGTTTATCACGGAACAACCCGTATACTTAAAAAATTCCCATGAACAATAACATATTAATAGCCCATAAAACAATCATAAAGGAAAGATAAAATTTCCACATTTCAATGAAAATATATCATTTCAAGATTTGGACATAATCAATGCTTTATCAAAACATTTTCAAAACCATTTAAAACATTTAATAAAGAGATTTTTGAATCAATGTGTCCCATAAAGATTTGAAGCTTCTAAAGAAATTAAAATTTTAAAACATTAATTTCCATATAAATAAATACTTAAAACCATTTTTAAAACATGGACATTAATGAGGAATATTTAGAAGATTAAAACTTTAAAGCTTTTAAAATGATGTTTTAGTTACAGAGTCTCGTAACACTTGAGAAACACTTCACTAAACATAATTAAAGAATAAAATAAAAAACATATAATATCATGATAATAAGTATATTCATGGTATAATATTTCAAATGGAAGTATATAAACCATATAAAAGTGAATTGGTGCATAATAATAAATAAATCTCAATGGAATGTAAATTGAGACGAAATCCCTTACAAAGGTCGTACTATTAGATTATAGATAAATCAATGAAATAATTATGTGTGACAAATATAAATACACCCAATATAAGTCGATATTAAGTGTAATACAATCATAGGTAATTAACATATATTTATATCACAACATAATCATGAAATGGAAGTTTATCCCAATGAATTGAAATTTGGTTAAGAAGTTCCCTTACAGAAATTCGATAGCCTAACGACATCACATTAAAATTTTTAATATTAGTTGATGAGAGACAAAATGGCATCACATCACATGGAAATATAATTTACAGTAGTAAGGATAAATAAAAACAAATCCCAATATAAGAAAACTGATATTTAAATGACATAACACAAAAAAGACTTTAACTAAAAGAGTACGGTGAAAGGTTCCCTTACTGATTTTGTAACTTACGAAACATACACCCCATGAAAAATGGATTATACAATAATGATGTAAATACCCATAAATTAAATTATATTACAAAAAATAATACAATCATGTGTAATACGTACACCACATAAAAGAAAATAGTGTAAAATATAGAATAAATCTTATGGGAATAAAAAGATAGATGAAAACCCTTTACCTCAAGTCCGACTTGTCTGGTATGTTCTTCGTTCATCCTGAATAAAAAACTTAAGTTAATTTAATATTTCATAAGAAAACTTTTCCAATTTATTATTCCTTTTATATCAATTATTACTATGTTATAAAAAGTTCATAATTATTTATGTTAATATCGGTCGTTTTGTCGATATTGGGTACTTGAGTCGAAAATGACCTTGTTATAATTACAAATTGTCCATGTGGTAAAAAGATCATTTTCGAAAAAATTATATAAATGGTTTATATATTTTATATATCATATATATATAGTATATATATGTATTTATAGTATTACATAAAATTCAGAGATAAGAAATGAAATGCATAGTTCATTGAGACCGTAAGTCGTACGTACGCATGAACACTACTTTCATTTCTATTTCATATTTAATGGAATGAAAACATAATGATAAATAGGCTTAATACTATTGTAGTATAATATAATATTTTATATACTTTACATAATTTCCTTAACCCCATCCTCTATACGTTTCACGTATGGCATGAACGATTCATATCAGTTTGAGGGGGCGGTAGTCCGCATATCCTCAAATGAAATTATCATTTTGCCCATTATAGAAACCAGAAAGGTATGATATAAATGAAAAATAAATAAGAATTGATAAAATATAAATATAATTTATATCATATATAAATACATTGACATCATAATTTCTACCATTAGAGCTGGTAGGATATAATTGAATAATCATCATTTCATGAGGCAGTAGTTCGCCGCCCACAAAAACAATATGTTCTAAATCTATTAGATGGATGTGTGGGTAAGTGTAGTTTGAATCCTTATCCTAAAAACAACTTATTATATTGAGGATACTTTTTTTTTGTTTAAACAAATTATAATAAGATAATAGGGAGTGGATAAGTAAAATAAATGAAACGAACGTGAGAGAAGATGTTACCTTTAATCAGGTAACTCCCTTTGGTTTGAACCAAAAGGATTTCTTGAATTGCATTATGCCTAGGGTAAGTCTTATATAATTAAGAGAGGGATGTTGAGAGATTATTTTGGCAGAGTTTTGACGATCCAAGTGGCTTTATAGGGGTGAGTAATGGGTTATAGGTGATGGCCTTTTATAAGGGGGAGGAGGCGCTATTTTGGAAAGTTTGAAAATATTAATTTTTTATATACTGAATTTCGATTTCAGAATGTCCCAAACTCAGTAAATTATAATATATGAAGACCATTATTTTAAATACTCCAAATAAATAGGTTTTAGACAAGTTTTGGTTTCATTTTTAACCACAATGTCTTTCTTTAACCCCTAGTTAACTAATTTTACTTTTACCGTGTATTCTTGTATATTCATACTATATTGTGAATATAGTTACTATAAAATTTTAAGTGACCCAAAATTGATCATTAATGAAATTTGTAACATAATATATTTCATTTTTTATAATCTTATATTTTTAATACTATTATATATTTTGATAAAATATTGATTGATTTAAAAACTCATTTATGTCAATTTATATATAATTCATATCATGGCTTTTTTAAAAATCCAATCAAGCTTGATTATTTCTAAAAACCAAAATTAATTAAAATATAACAACTCATACTCATCTATGAAACTATTAAATTCCATAAAAGTTTCACAACAAATTTATTTTAGTATTTATAATCTCATTTTTTTAAACATTTATAAATGAGGTAATTATTATGTAATATTTGTGTCATAAAAAAATTAATTTATTTGCTGTCAAAAAATTATAAATATAATAGCATGATGTAGGAAATATTTTTAGATTTATAATGAATATTTATAGTCCAAGATATAATTTATATAAACCCACATTAAAATTGTTTTAGCAAAACAATACTTGTTAATGATATTTTTATTTTTACTTTAAATAAAAAGTTATTAATGTCATTATCTTACCCAAGTGGATTTTAAATGGAAAAAGTATCACCCACAGATTTTATTGGTTGTCCATGACTCGTAAAATAATGTTAGGACAAGTGTTAAGGAAATTTTATAATTTTGTTATATTCTTTTACCTTGAATTACCCTATTTACCTTTAACATCTGTAAATAAAAATCAAAAGTTACTATTCACAAAATATTATTTTCATCCAATTGAACCAAAATTTACATATTGATGAAAACCATGTAGGTAATATTTTTTAAATTCAATTAACAATAGAGGTAAAATATCATTTAAAATAAAAAGTCGGGTTTTTAACTATTACATAGTGTTGTTCACTATTCATCTAAAATTGAACATTTTTAGAAAAATACCAAAAATTGAACAAAAGATAATTTTGATATTATGAATTAAAAAATTATTTCTATCATACCAAATTAAAAAAATATAATTTTTATAAATTATTTTAAAATTTATTTTCGTTTTCTAAACTAGAAAGAGAGTTTTCAAGAAGTAATGACTACAAAAAGATTGGCATGTGTTTATGCTCAATTTCAAAGTGAAATTACTTCCAATGACCAAAATTGGATTAAATAGTAACAAAATATAATATAATTAAACTTTAAATCCAATTAGTAAGATAATATAACCATATAAATAAATATAATCAAAATACAGTTTTGACATAAAATGCAGTATTTTTCAATATTTATTAAAAATGAACTTTATCAAAAAAAAATACAAACAATTTACCCAAAGTAATGTTTGATTTCCCACTTCAAAAGTAGAAGTTTATTTTTTTAAATAAAACATATAAAAGTGAAAAAAATATATATTTAAAATGGGTTTACGATCAAAAGGCGTTAAAACTACATTTTAAAAATATTTGTGTATTTATGCTTAAAATTTTATTTATTTTAATTTTAATCCTTTAAAATTTATTGGATAAATGTAAAAACATTTATCAAATATGATTAATCATAATATGGTTAGTTCTGTTCATTCCCACCATTAAAACGGATAGGTGTTATCAACCATTAAAAATAATATTATATTATTATTTTTCATTATGACTCTGCCATGTGTGCAACATGAGATTTCAGAGAAATCCATTATTGCGTGTTGTGTACACCATTGAACATAGAATCCCCTTTAAAGTAAAATTAATTATTAATTCAAATATTTTAATAGATAGGACAATTTCATGTTTTTTATTTACCTAGGATGTTATAGAAATAATTTTCAGTAATGGAAGAATGAGAGGAATAACTTATTTTGATCATTAGGTATGTATGTGTTTAGAGCTGAAATGTATGGAATTTCATCAAATATTTATATTAGTGTTTTATCAGATGATAAATATTGATAATTGTATTTTGATTCTAATGGAATAAATGCCTTAGGGGGAGATTTATCCAACCCAATATACACAAATGTGATTTCATGTAAGTCATCACATGATATGTGGTAAGAGACTATAAATATATCTAAACTTGATTCAAATGTATTAGAAGTTAAACTTAATGTACTACTGAATAAATACAAGGACCTAAGAATGAACCCCAATGAGAATTTAGATACATTTTTTGATTGGGTGAATATTATTGTGGAAGACTTGAATTCTCTTAGAGAAATTATTGAGGATGTAAAGATTTTTAAGTACATATTGGGAAGACTTCATCCTTAGTTCCTTTGGATATTTTTCATACTATATGATTAATATATTAATGAGATAACATTTGAAAGCTTACATATTGATATTATTTCTTATTAGATGAGAAATGATGATAATGAGTCTGAAGAAAAAGGAAGACTAAAGATATGGATTTCAAGGAAATGTAGAAGAAATCTATAGAAGATGATCAAGATGAAGGTATTGTGGATGAAGGGATGTCATTCATTTCATAAAATCTTTAAATAATAAAAGGGATGTTTAAATGGAAACTTCCACATACCTTCGTTTATTATGGAAGGGTTGGATATCTTGCAGTACTGTTTTTTAAGAAATTTTTTGATGATGATGAGAATGATAATGAATCTCCAAAGAAGAATACTTCATCTAATGTGAAAGGTAGGAAACATAGTAAGATAAATTTCATTAAAAATAAGAATATGATTTAATAAAAAATTACTGTTTAGAATAATCTGAGGCATAATAAATTGATGGCCAAAAATATGTTGTAGAGGATACTACTGGGAAAGTTGTAGGAAACCCCCACATAGGGGATGAAAAATGCAATGATGAGGGATAAGTAAAAGGAAGAGTTGACCTCCACGTTTAACTATAATATTATGCTAAGGAGATAGATGTCTAGAAATCTAAAATAATGAAATACACCAGATTGGTTTGGGATAAGAAACTCTATATGTAGAAGTAGGAATAAGAGATGTCTAAGTTGAAAATTGAAATTGAAAATATAATATTAGTAAACACAGAAATCTATGAAGACATTTTTGAGATCAGTGGAAAGTCTAAGAACAGACTATAGTTATTAATAGCTTGACTAAGATAGTAAATGAAAAAGTCAATTGTATCAATGAACATTGTGAGGATGTTATTGGACTCCGATGAAAGGTAAAATATCATGAGAAACAATTGACTCCTGATATGAGAATGGAAAATAAAATTTCATGGATGACAGAAAATGTGAAATTAAAATTCAGAGCCTTATAAAAATAGTCCAAGTAATTTCTGGAGAAGAATGTGTCACATTAGAGAGAAACTACTGGTTGATGTCAGACCACAAACGTCCACACCAAGGTTGAATATTGATTTGGTAATGAATTAGAATTAGAATATTCAGATGAATTAAGTGAAGATATGGGGTGTGGAAATGATACAATATAATATACGTCATATTAGGTTTAATTATTGTTGAACATTGATACATTATAAAAATTTCTGTTCTATAGACAAGAGGTAAATATGGGGGGCAATATAAACAGAGGTATCAACACATAGTTAAATATTATAGGAATTGATGTTATGGTAATTTTTATTTTTTTAGAGGGTTCAAGCACATGGCCTGATATTTTTCATCGACAATTCAAATGAATGTATTGATGTAGATCCTATTCAGTTTCGTGTGAAATTTTGAGGGATCGATGAAAGATATGATAATGAAATATCAATTTTATGTTCTACAAGATGAGGTTGAAACATCATAATCTATAGAAGATTAATAATATCAGTAAACATCATGTTTGAAGTCAAAGAAAAGAAATTGATAGAAAATATATAATCATGTATTAGTTGTAGATATTTCATTTTAAGCATCAGATCACACTGGAAAATGGATCATTGATTGTGTATTCACCCCCCATTTGACTAAGAAAAAGATTCTGGATACATGAATATATTAAGAAAATGATTGTTTCATGATATTTTGAAATTATAATGGTTTAAATATTGTTGGATCAGGAAAATCCATGTTAAGGGTTAAGGACCTTAGATGTTCATATGTTTTTATTTTTGACGGTCTCAGTATCAACTTGCTTAGTTTACATCGATTATGTGACATAGAAAATTCGATGATATTTAACATTTTTTTTATCATTATGAGAAAATATAGAACTTTTTTTAGGAAATTGCATGAAGGGGAATCTATACACTGTTAGTGGAAAAGAATACATGTGGTTTCTCTCAAAGAAAAAAGAGAATAGATTTGACATAAACGTCTTAGACATATGAACCAAAAATTAGTGGAATATTGGGTTAAATTTTATTCTGCTCAAGATGTACCAAAGTAATCACTAGATCATACTCATGTGTGTGATTCTTTGGAATAATAGAATATTAATTAAATGATATAAATGGAAAAATAACAAATGTTTATAAGTGTTCTTAAACTAGTGTATACTAATGTATGAGAACATATTTCACCAAGATCATTTAATGGGAAGAGATAATTTTTCCTTTTCATTGATGATTTTACTAGAATGTGATGGGTTTTAATTATCACTGTCATGACCCGACCCTACCCGGGCTCGAGCCACAACTACCCCAAGCCGACTTATATTGGCCAGGGGGCTGGCGACAAGTGACGAAGGCTAAAAAACATTGTGAGGCCTTTACATGAGTACATGTACACACACACACACGCAGCCCACTCAATGCCGAAGTGCAGATTAAAAAAGAAAATTATAGTACTAACTACTATAAACAACCACAAAAGTGCATCAACCTATAAATACTAAAGGTAAAAGCTGAAAAGAAAAAGGGAAAAATATGCACCCGACCAGAAAAGTGACACAACCCGGTAATAGGTAAACAAAAGTAAACAGCTGGGAGAGTCCCACACCTAGAACCCGACTACGACCACCACACATGGTCCAAGCTCCCGAACTCCAAAGATCCACTGAAGTCACAACCAACCAGTCTGTCGTCAGCAAGGTGACAACAAGTGCGGGGAAAGTCCAAGTAGGGTTGAGTTTAAAAATACTTATTAGGATGCCCCAAAGGCTCGACGGAGCAACAAAAGTGGTACTGAAGAGGTGAGCAGTAGATCTAACAGATAAGAGTAAAGGAGTACCACCGAGAGTGTAGTAAAGAGTACAGCTCAACCCAAAATAGGATGTAAGTAGACTCGTCCAAATTCAAGGAGATAAAAGTGGTGAGAAGATGTAATTCTCATCGAGTCTTCGCTACCTATAGGAGGAGAGTAGACTCATCAAACCACGAGAAGCTAGACACAGAAAGCACATGGCATACCCCACCTGTCTTCACCTCTCTTGGGAGGAGAGTAACCAAACCCAAGAAGTGGGTACTAGAACAAGGTATATACATGTCCATATGCTCAATCAACAAGCTCGAACAAGATCGTAAGGGGATCTCCATCTCGTATCTCATCCTAAGAAAGTGGGTCGCCAACAATCCCAGATGTAAACTCCATCGATACCCAACTTCCCACACCTCTGCCCTGAACTGCAAGTCAAGGGGCTCAAATGACTGCACCATGATACTATCCTATTTGGGTGGCATTGACTCGGCATCATGGTTTTAGGTCATGCCACAAGGACGCGTCTCGGTGGGGAAATCACCCCTCATCCTTGAGAGTTCAAGGGTAAGTCAAACCACACCATGTCACTGCCAAAGTTGTCACATAACTGACCCGTACAACCAAAGGTCCCACTCCGGAAGTCATAGAAAAAAACCACAGACTTGCCTAGTAGAAAGGACTAAGTCTGAGAGAAGTCATCGGGTAACCCACTTCCCAACCCTGCTGGAGGGTAAACCCTAAGAGTTAAATGAGAAACCCACTGCCCAGTCTCTAATGGATGGTAAAGCTAAAGAAGTCAATGAGAAACCCTCTTCCCAGTCTCTGCTGGAGGGTAAACCTAAAGAATTCGATGGGCAACCCACTGCCCAGTCTCTACTGGAGGGTAAACCCAAAGAACTCAATGAGAAACCCATTATCCAGTCTCTGCTGGAGGTTAAAATTGAAGAAGTCGATGAGAAACCCACTGCCCAGACTCTGCTGGAGGGTAAACATGAAGAAGTCGATTAGCAACCCACTGTCCAGTCTCTACTGGAGGGTAAACCTAGAACATCTGTCGCCATCCCTACTGGAAACAACCTCCTGAGTATAGGATTAGTTCCCACATAAAGTATTGGTCACACTGAATCCACGAAAACTCTACCAGGGAACACGAAGGGATGTGATACTGAAAGCCCAAATGGATAAAGGAAAAAAGGGGAACCCAACAACTCTACAGATCAAACCGTCGAGAACAGAACTAGGGGTAACCACTCAACCCCACTGGTTTAAACCATCATGAACAGAAGGACCATCTACGCCAGGAGAGGTCAAAGGTGCGTAAAGCAGAACACTGCACGCACATGGGGCCCACACGACATGTGGCCCAGTCTCCCAACCATGCACAAAAACATTCTCAGGTACTACAACATGTACCTCCAAGCATTCTATAATACTCCTAGAGTATACCACATTTCCAGCTCAAAGGATATCGTGCTCACGGCACCCAACATCAACGTGAAGGGAGAAAACGTAATTTTACCAACCTCCTTCCTCCATGGCCCTAGCATGGGCAAATACATTTCTTTAGACATCAACATCACTCACACGAGAGTAAATGAGATCTCATGCAAAGGGTTCACTTCTGAACACAACAAGAAGAACTGAAACCAGAGCACTTTTCATGCTTCCTCATTTAAATGAGATCTTGAAGGATTATCTGTACATCCAAATGCATTGTACCATTGTAATCCTCGTGAAAAAACATGAAAGATGGACTGTTTACTCGCCTCCAATGGATATCTGACAGAAAAGTCATCCAATACTGCTTTAAGCCCGAACGGCGTCCCGTGATCCCAAGCCTCGACCCTGAAAATCATCGGGCACAATGCACCATTTGGATCCCATCGGGAAAACATGTCAAATTGACTACTCGCTTGAGGGGAATGGATATCTGGAGTTAAAGATGCATCTCACCATTCTGCACATGAGCAGTGCTATGTGGGACCTACATCCCGGTCTTGAAGTGCTACAAATGGATCGCACCGTTGTGATCCTCTCGAAAAAGTACACAAGATTGACTAACCACATGTCCAAAACGGACACCCAGTGATAAAGATAGAAGTCACCCCCAACTCCCAAAATGGCCCTCATGGGGCCCGCACAACCATTCACAATTAATGTGGGAGGATTGTGTCATTCCACTGCCCTCATAAAAACACCCAGAATCGACTGCTCACACGCCCCGAAATGACGTCTGATGAAAAGCTTGATAAACGCTGCTCGTAGCTTAAAAAATGCCCCGGGGGGCCCACTCCTCAACTCTGGATTCAATGCCTGAAAACCCCCTTGGAAATCATCGTCTCGACGCTAGGGTCTGAACACCTCTTACGGCACCCAAATCAGACATCGGATATGTTCATACCATCCAAAACAAGAACCCCTCGGAAAACCATCAATTCACTTAAAGACGTGTCGCGCCCCCGAGGCCCCTTGTTCCGCGAATTGAAAATCCCTGAAACCATCTCAAAGGCTTCATCTCAACCTCTGTAGGACACTGCCACATACGGAATGAAAAACGGACACCCATAGCGAAAATTACGGGTCTCCTATGTCGGAGGGGGCTAGCCCCTGGGACTGGACCGACCTGGACCTGCCGGTCTGCCCGTTCTGGGTCAGCCCGCATTGGCCAGCCCGACTTGCAGTGTCGGCCCATGGCTCTGCCGCGAGGGCCGGCCGTGGACCCTCGGTCCACACTAGCAGTGACTAGCCATGAGGGCCGGTCATGGTCTTCCGCGAATACCCGCCGAGCGCGGGTCTCTGTCATTGTGCGGGGTCGCGCACCGCGACCCCCCTCGGCGTCACGCCCCGCGAGCTCGCCGCCACGTCGACTGCGTCGCGCGCCCCAGCTCTCCCGGTCGCTCCCGTTGAAGACTGCCGCTCGCCTGAGGAGCCCCGCGCTAGCGCTAAAGTCACCCAGAGCCCGCCACATCACCATCTAGAAACCACCACCGAGGCCCGCCACCGCCTGCCACCGTCCCAGTTCGCCGGAAACCCGTCGGACCTCCCTAGAACAGCCGGAAAAGAGGAAGTCGGCCGGGAAACTTCCCGGGGCCACCACGGACGCCCCGGGACTCAGACTTCCGATCCGAAAGGATGGATGGGAAGGTAATTTCATGCCCTATGCAACTAGGGGATTCTCTCGACAATCAGATAGCATTACGATGCAAAGAATTCAATTTTATGAAGATTGTGGGAACTAAACCAATAAAACACGAGCCTACCTCGATGGGTGTTGCCCGACGCTTCACCGACGATCCACCGGATCTGTCACTGCCTTGCCGGAGGGATGGAGGAGAAGGAAGGGGTTCCTCCTTCTCCGTTGGGAGAGTTCGGCAGGAAAGAAGGGGGGGAGAAGAAGGGTGGGGGTGGTGTTTATATAGAAAACACTTAAACCCCTGCCCGTCGGTCCTGTACCCGAACCCTCAACAGGGTCGAGGTTAAGCCTCCCCTAGGATAAACACCTCCTCCCGAGCACAACGATGGTCTCAGAATATTAATCTGAGCTTTGGTTTGAATGTTATAAAATTTAACGACCGAGGCCAGAAAATTACGAAAACACCCCTGGTGACATTTTCCATAGAAGGGTCACGCCCACGAAACTTTTACCCCTACTAGGCTAAACAGCATGCTTCGAACTCAACAGTGCCCTCTGTTTTCCTATCTGATCAACCATTTAAGTTATATTTGAGTTAAGACATTAAATGAATAAAATAATTATTTAATTTATCCATTTCACGTTCCGATAACGAGTGAGGGGTCCAAACACCCCGCACCGACATGTTTTATGTCGTTCCTAGGGTAAACACCCCATTTAGGACCCATACGTACACTCATATTTCTGATCTGAAACACCGTTTAGAATTTATCCCATTTATTTGGCATTCCCAATGTGAACGTACTGAAAACTTAATTCCGACCACACAAGGGCTCGGAATCGCTCGTCGTCTGAAGTTGCAGCTTTTGAATAACATCAAGAATATTCCAAAGTCTTTTATAGAAAATACCGGGTTCTTAAATCATTCACTCCTTCATGATTTTCGTCCCCAAAAATCAAAAATAGGGAACAACATAGGGTACTAAGCGCACAACTGGCTCTCCCGTACTAAGCGCACAACTGGCTCTCCCGTCACCCGGTGGTTGTCGGTCTTCTTGGGTCGAGACAGATGCTTTTACGCTTCACTGCTGAGGAAGATTTGGTGCGGGCTTAGTCCAGAATAGGTAGATCTGTTCGTGGATTCCAGTTTCATTTGCTTCGCTGGTCTTTCGACTTACACACGAATCGCGATCCCTCCACGACGGCTATTTGGCTCCAACTTCCAGGGCTTCCACTGCCCTACCAGAATCCGGCTCTTCTTCAATCTATAGGAAATTCCATTGGTCGCTTCCTGTGCGCAGATTGGAGGACTTCCTCCCTGAAGCACCTAATAGTTTCCCGCATTTGTGTCGAAATGGAACTTTCAAAGCCTCCTCCAGAAATGGTTTGGATCATGATAGAGGAAGAATACAGGTACGCGCAATGCATTGTGTATGAATCTTGTACGAAGTTTTGTTCCTCCTGCTGTAGGCAAGGACACAGCTTGGGCGTTTTCCGCAAAAGGGCTCAGTGTGTGTTGGCGGAACCTCCTATGGTGCCGGAAGGATCTCCTGCTGTGGATGTGGCTGAGGAGCTTTCTGCTCCTGTGTCTGGTCTGGCAGGGACCACAACGAGAGGTGGGGAAGTGTCTATTGTTGCGGTTCTCCCTCATCCCAACACCGCAAAGGTGCCCAATGGATCCCATGATCCTGTGGGCGATGTGGCAACAGGTTATGTATCTCCTCGAGCGGAGGAATCTCCAGGCTTGGAGTTGGAGTTGGGATCTTCTTTAGATGCAGTGAAGGAAATAGTCCCTAAAAACCCAGATCCGCGGGTTTCAGAAGTTTTTGATCGTCTGAGTAAAGATTTGGGCATTGGCTCCTTGTCAAGTGGATCGGGGGCGCCCGTGCAGGGGTCTGAGGTTGGGTTTCGGGAGCAGGGTCTTCAACCGGCTGAGACCTCAGTAAGGCAGTCGGAACCCTCTGGAATGACAAATGCAGATGCTCCCTGTTTGGAAGTTTCTCATAGAGCTAGCGATCAGTCTAACAGTGCAGATACAGTGAAGATCGGTGGAAGGGATAGTCTTCCATTCAACCCGTTGACAATGCTGGAAGGTGAAGAGAACCATTCTGTAGCGGGAGGGAATGTTGAAGAGTCTGTTTTAGGAAAGATCAGTTATGCAGAGGCACTGCGTGCTGGAAGTGGTTCAGACGAAAGAGGTAAAACTCTGAGGATTGGTAGAGAGGGAGATTTATTTGATGGAAAGGAACAGGAGCAGGACAGAGGGGGCGATCTTCCGATTCATTCCATCCCAAGGAGGGAGGTTCCAACTATTAAGCTGGGCAATCGCTTTGAAGGACTGGTGACTGAAGATCCGGTTCAGGACATAGATGCAGTCCAGACTGAGGAGCACGGGGTGTCTAGTGATGAGTCTGTTGAGTTCTCCATAGGTGATACTGCTGATGATATTCATGACAGAGAGCCTCCAAGCCCAAGGAGGAGAAAAATCTTGAAAGGGAAAGGGAGAAAGGACTATTCTTTCTTACCTCTCCCAATGGAGACAAGGTCCGCCAAAAAGTCGAAGGACAAGATGAATGCAGGTGTCTCCAAAAACCCTGGTGGCCATGCTGAGGCCGCGGATCATGCAGTCCTTAAGCTGCGGGCGTCAGATGAGGTTCATGAGAATCCTTTCGAGATGCTTTTACATTCGGATGACGAGATGGTGGAAAGTTTTTTTATGATTAATGCCTCGGATGAAGAAGCTAACAAGATGATGGGTAGACCTCTTAAAGTAGCAATCACTGACGATCAGAGTGCATGGATTTACAAGCAAGACCTAATATTGATAAGGGGATTCAATGAAGGTAATATAAATCAAGAAGAATACATGAAAGCTTGGGACAAGATGGTGACCTGCTTTGAAGATTTATTAGAGGGTGTTCCAGACACATGGGTATCCTCTATCTCTTGGAAACTGCTTAGGGATAATGCGTCTAGCAGACTTAAATTTCTTTTCAATTATTTTGAAATATTTCTTGATGCTTGAACTAGATGGTTTCTCACTTTTACCTTAAAAGTGTTTTTTAAATAAAAAAGAAATTTTGGCCTAAGGATATCTGGTCATGCAAGGCTTCATAGTCGATGTCCAATGACCCAGACTCTCTTACACGCTCTTAGAGTGAAGGAGTCAACACCATCGACTAATAGAAAAGGTTCCAAACCTTCTATTACACTAACACAGGTTTACACCGATGCCCCGCATCACCCTGGTGACAACTCAGGAATGGAGCACGGAGAAAATCATTTCACACACAGAGTCTATCAATTATACTACCAAAAAAGTAGAAGAGATGTAGAGTGTACATCTTATCACCTCATGCTCTACATGATCATAGACATCCAATGATCGCGGATGTTCGTGGTCCCAACTGTTAGCTTCGTAAGCCTGACGTGGACCGCCTGGTGATGATGGGAAGACCTCGTAAGTTCGTCCTCCACCTCCAGCTCCTCCCGCTCCTCTGCAAGCACCACCTATTTGGGCGCTACTCAGGACACAGCGCTGCCTCCGCAGCGGTGGGGCACCTACCGCCTGGTTGATATTCTCAGCATGCCTGGTTGGACAGTCCCATGCCATGTGACATCGGCCATCGCAAGCATATCACTGGATCTCTCTGGGTTGCCCTGGTTCCCTCTAGTTCAACTATGGCGTATGACAATGGCGCGAAGTCCACTCACAGAAGGGTCTCCTCGGCTAAGGCCCTGCACATTGCTGCCAATGTGGTGCACAAAAACGTCTCCAAAACTGGCAGGTGGAAGACCACCTACATCGGGGTTCTATATGCTGACGGTTAATAGCTTTGAAAGACGTCTCTGCTCCATCGTTACTACTTCCACCATCAATTGTAAAGCGTGAGAGGAAGCATTCTATCACCAGTGCCTGCTCTTACAACCCGACATAAGTGGGAATTCCCAAGGGTACTATGACAGCATGAATCTCTCTACAGAGACCCTGGTCAAACTTATGCACTCAGAAGTTGTCGTCGTGGACCATGTCTGAGAAAAAGCATGCATGGTCTGCGAAACTAGTCGCATACTCAGTCACCGTCATCCCTCCCTGCCGAAACTGCAGGAGCTCCTGGATTCGAACGGAGCATAAGCAGGAGGGGTAAAACTCCTCAAGAAACAGCAGCTAAAAGTCTCCCCATGAAAGCAATGGCTCGTCATGAAACGGAGTCACTATACTCCACCAATGACCAACTGCTCCTTGGAAAAGGATGGAAGCCAAATCCACCATACGATCTATCGGTGTCTGTACTAGTCTGAAGAGGCGAACCACTATCTCAAGCCAAACCTCAATTACCTGAGGGTCTGGCCCACCACTGAAACTCAACGGTCTATGTCGCTGGAACTCACAGAGCACACTCAACCTGTGATCAAGCTCAGTTTTCTCTGCTAAGGCTGTCTACTACTCAAAAGGTGGGGGTGCTGCTATTGGCCCACCCGGAGAAAGGGACTCGCATGATGGGTCCAAGACTGAGGCCTCGTAGCTCATAGGGTCATTGTCACGAACCAAAGCTGCTATCCTGGATGGCTGTCTTCATGGAGATATCCTGAATGATATTAAGGAGTGCCATGATCAAATGAACATATATGTATTCAGCCATAACAACAATGGGGAGTTGAATCAAGAAGGACAGCCAAAGAGTCAATCCTATGTGATGCACAAATCAATTTCCCTGCAACGAGTGTCTCAGAATTCAAAGTCAACAAACGGGTTATCAGGGTCCTGGTGAATGGATATGTCGGACACCGCACCATCACTGGGCTCCCTGGCCTAAGATCCGCACTCGAGACATGTTGAAACTGTTTCCCTAGATCCCAACTAATTAATTTTTAGGGACGTCCGAACAACGTCCCAAGGAACGAACCACCTTTGAAACCACTTTGTCATGACCCACCCTACCCGGCCTCGAGCCGCAACTACCCCTAGCCCATCTCTATAGGCCAGGGGCTGGCGACAAGCGCAGAAGGATAAAAAACTCAGGGAGGCCTCTGCCTGAGTACCTGTACACACACACACGCAGCCCACTAAATGCAGAAGTGCAGAGTAAAAAAGAAAATTAAAGTAGTAACTGATATAAACAAACACAAAAGTGCATAGACCTCTAAATAGTACAAGGTGAAATCTGAAAATAAAAATTAAAAAACACGCGCCCAACCAGAAAAGTGTCAAAACCCAGCAACAGAATAACAAAAGTAAACAACTGGAAGAGTCCCACACCTGGATCCCGACTACGACCACCGCATGCGGTCTATGCTACTGAACTCCTAAGATCCACTGAAGTCACGACCAACCTGTTTGTCATCTGTAAGGTCACACCAAGTGTAGGAAATGCCCAAGTAGGGTTGAGTATAAAAGTACTCAGTAGGATTCCCCAAAGGCTCGAGGGAGAAATAAAGGAGGTTCTGAAGAGGTGAGCAGTAGATCGAACAGAGTAGAGTAAAGGAGTACCACCGAGAGTGCAGTAAAGAGTATAGCTCAACCGAACAAGAGAAAGGATGTATACTCATCCGTACACAAGGAGATAGAACTGTTGAGAAGATGAACTTCTAGTTGAGTATTTTCTACCTATATCAAGAGAGTAGACTCGTCCATCCATGAGAATCTTGACACAGAATGAACGTGGCATACCCCATATGTCTTCACCTCTCCTGGAAGGAGAGTAACCAAACCCAAGAAGCGGGTACTTGAATAAAGTATATACATATCCATATGCTCAATAATGAATCCCGAACAACACTACTAGAAAAGAAGGTTATACCAATGGTTCTAAACTGTTGGTATAGGCTGGAAAACCATTGGTATAGCCCATACCAACGGTTTTCCAAACCGTTGGGTAGGAAGCCATGTGGAAAGCCTTATACCAACGGTTTGATCTAAACCGTTGTAATATTGTTTTGTTAATTTCCCCCAATGTATACAAACAGTTTATGACCTGTGGTACTGTATTTTCTGAGAATTATTATACCAACGGTTTTCAACCGTTGGTAATGTGATTTTCCAGAACACCTATACCAACTATTTAGAACCATTGGTATTGTGTTTTTCTAGAATTCCAGAACACCTATACCAAGGGTTTAAAACCATTGGAATGTTGTTTTTCCAGAATTCCATAACACCTATACCAACGGTTTAGAACCGTTGGTATAATGTTTTTACAGAATTCCATCACTCTTATACCAATGGTTTAAAACTGTTGGTATTGAGTTTTTCGAGAACTTCTGCACAGCAGCCCCCCTCTAGAAGCCCCTCCACTATACACCTGCATAAAAAATATCACAAAACCCACATACAGATTTAAAACATTATAAAAACACCTAAAATAGCACAAAAAACACATAAAACCATCAAACTCTTCCAACCATGACATGTACTACAATTCCCGATTTCAATCTTCATATGACAACAATCATTCGGTAGTAATTCACCTCACCCCTGCACAACCCCCCAACCAGCACAGCCCTCCCACCTCCCCATAAAATTCTAATAGGCAGAATAGAATGATAAATACATATTAGAGTTGAATAAGAGTTTGAAACTGGATCATATCCCATTTTTTTCTGATCCGAGATTTGGGTATGTAATGACTTGTGATGAATTTTTCATTGAACTTGTATTGTTTATAATATATAGTGAAAAGGTATTTTCTTAGGAGTCTCGTCACTTATGAACCCATGTGTGAAACTACCCAACTCGTGAAAAAGAGTTTGCGACTAACGTTGATGATTGTAAATTTCAGTTGTATTAACTTAAAAAGATGTCCTTTTGAAACAAAAGAGAGACTTTGAGTGGTGTCATCCACACCATGCCTCGGATTGAGGCAGGGTTGACTCTTACACATCACATATGACCCATGGATCATTTTCTTAAAGTTTCAACAGAATCTGAATGCGTTTGGTCGGTTTTTGGTATGCTAGTAGTTGTTTTCACATAAAATCATGTCCATTTCAAATAAAAGTGAGATAGTTTTAGTGGTACCGGCCACACCATTCCTCATATTAAGGAAAGTTTGACTCGTACATGTCAAAAATGACCCGTGGATACTTTTCCTAAAGTATCAATAGAATCCGAATGTGTTTCGTCCATTTTCCGTATGTAAGTTGTTGATTCTACTTAAACTGTTGTCCATTCCAAAGAAAAGTGAGACACTTTGAGTGGTTCTGGAAACACCGCGCCTCGTATTGAGGCGAGGCTGACTCGTACACGTCCCAAATGAGCCATGGATCGTTTTCCTAAAGTATCAACCCAATACAAATGTGTTTGGTCAGCTTTCTATATGTCGTTTATTTTACGTAAAAGAAAATCCATTTTAAACAAAAGAAAGACACTTTGAGTGGTACCGGCCACACCGGCCCTCGGATTGATGAGGGGTTGACTCGTACACATCAAAAATGACCCATGGAAACTTTTCCTAATGTATCAACAAAATACGAATGTGTTTGGTTGGTTTTCCGTATGCCGGTTGTTGTTTACACTTAAATTCATGTCCATTTCAAATAAAACTAAGACAGTTTGAGTGGTACCGGCCTCACCGTGCCTCATATTGAGGTGGGGTTTACTTGTACACATCACAAATGACCCATGGATACTTTTCCTAAAGTATCAATAGAATCTGTATGCATTTGTTCCTTTTTCTGTATGTCAGTTGTTGTTTTGACTTAAACTGTTGTCCATTTCGAAGAATAGTGAGACACTTTTAGTGGTGTCGGCCACACTGCGCCTTGGATTGTGGCGGGGTTGACTCATACACGTCACAAATGACCCTTGGATCATTTTCCTAAAGTATCAACACAATCTAAATGTGTTTGGTCGGTTTTACGTATGTTGTTTATTTTACTTAAAAGCGCATCCATTTTAAACAAAATAAAGACACTTTGAGTGGTACCGGCCACACCGGCCCTCGGATTGAGTCGGTGTTTACTCATACACGTCACAAATGACCCATGGAAACTTTTCCTAATGTATGAACAGAATATGAATGTGTTTGTTCGGTTTTTTGTATGTCGGTTGTTCTTTTCACTTAAAATCTTGTCCATTTCAAATAAAAGTGAGACACTTCGAGTGATACCGGCAACACCGTGCCTCAGATTGTGGCAGGTTAACTCGTGCATGTCATATATGACCCATGTATATTTTTCATAAAGATTCAATAGAATTCGAATGCCTTTGGTCATGTTTTTGTATTTTCAGTTGTTTTATTCACTTAAAATGATGTCTTTTGAAAAAAATTACAAATATATAATGGAGGAATAAAAGTTAATGATATTGAGGAAAAAAAGATACATAATGAGTAACAGAATATAAGGAAAAAAAGTTATAGAAAGACTGACTGTGTGGGAACTAATGTTAGGAATTTGAGGAATGATAGTTACATAATGTGCAATATCAATTGTAATAAGATGTTATAGAACCCAAATCTAGATTTTTTTATCTAGTTTACGGAAATCCAAACAACCTAAGAACTTTTGAATCCCTCTCTTGATGCACCAGAACTATCAATTTAGCATAACATCTAAGCCAGAATGCATCGAAATGAATTTACATTGTTCGGGATCAATTTCAGAGTACAACCTATCTCTGTCATAAATGACATAGTGATCATGCAAAAAACATCAAATGAAATATTCAAGAAGGTACCATTTAGGGTGGGACATTATTTCCTTCATTCTTGGAATCACTTCATAAGCACTGACTTTGAGAACTCTGAGTGCATGGTCTGCATCAAAATATTTTAAACCATAATTTTTTATCTTCTTATAGTAAGTGTTGAGTTTTATAAGACATTTGTAATAAGTGAGCCTAATTCCATTACAAGGCTAGAAAATATGTATAGAAATTGAAATATATCTAATAATACGTTGGAGTTATTCATAAATGGAAATTACCATTATTCATGATAAATGATACAATTATTGGCAATAATACCTTTAGAACCAAATGCATCCGCAATGAAGACACCCTCCCTAAAGGTCTGTTTGAAGAGGACATCATGAATGGTCAATATTTTTCACCTTATAACAATATTATTTTCCATCCAAGGATAATTTTTTATACCATGTTCAAAACTCCCATGTTTTCCCAAATGAGATTCCACTTCAGTAATAACCATTTTATGGCGACTTTATATCATAAATCCCAGCAGAAGAGACCTGCCCTTTTCTTTATGATAATACCCATCACAAAAGACACATTGAACCTCATAATAACCAAACCGTTGATTTCCCTGAATAATGTTTCACCACGCATCTGCACAGATATGATACAGTAGAAAGCATAAATTATATTAGAACATGATTGAAAAATTTATTCTAAAAAAATTGAAATAGTAATCCTGAGGTGACATACATTTAAAATAATAAAAGGAAACATAATCAATGAAACATGCAGCACCTCCCCCTACCACCTCAGCCCCCCCTACGTAGCCCCTTCCCCCAGCACTCCCCATGGACAACCTCTTCCCCCACCCTGGCCATCCCCTTACCACAGTAGCCCCCTCCCCCCTTCCTAGATCTCCCCCTCCCGTCCCGCCCTGCCCAGCACTTCCATCAATTATAAAATATCTTCTCCAATAATTTTCCATTTTTCATTCAACACAACTTGTTCAATGAATTATGGAAACGTATGATAAATCAACATGTGTCTAATTTTTCGACTGGATATGATCAACATGTGAAAATATAGGTAATCCACTACCTATGATTCCTGGTAAGATTGAAGGCTGGTTGATTTTACATAGCCAATTTATTCTACCAATAGGATCAACAACATTTTTCAATGAAAAAAAAGTACCGCATCATGTGAAGTAATCGACCTGAAGAACATAAAAAATAGTTGTACATCATGTGAATTAAATGATAGGGGGGAATATGGCCATAAAAAAGTGGAAAACCTAAACTACATTGACAACAACAGTGGAAAATTTTATTAAAAACATGATGTAATACATTTTAAAACATACCAACCTGCCCATCCCCTGCCCCTATCCTCCCCTCCCCCTGCCAACCTTTTCCCCCCAGCAGCCCCCTCCCTCTTGCCATCACCCAGCCCCTCCCCTCCCCTCCCCTCCCCTTCCCTTCCCTCCCCTCCAACCTTCCCAGACCCAGACCCAGCCCCAGCCCTCCCCTCCCCCCTGCCCACCATTTTTCTCTAGCATCCACATGCCCCTCCCCTCCCTTCCCCCATGCCCACCCTTTTCCCCCAACAACCCCCTCTCCCTGCCCACCCTCTTACCCCAGCACCCCCTCCCACCTGCCATCATCCTCCTCTCCCCAACCCTCCCCAACCCTCCCCTCCCCTTCACTGCCCACCCCTCCAACCTGCCCAGCCCCAACCCCTCCCCTCCCCTCCCCCCTACCCACTCATTTCCTCCAACAGCCCCCTCCCCTCCCCTCCCCTCCCCTCACCTTCCCTGCCCTCCCCTCCAAACTGCCCAGATGCAACCCCTCCCTTCCCCTCCCCCTTGCCCACCCTTTTCCTCCAGCACCCCCCGGCACCTCCCCTCCCCTACCCCCAGCCCACACTTTTCTCCCAGCTACCCCCTCCCCTCCCCTCCCCCTTCCCAACCTCTTCCCCAGCACCCCCTCCCTTCTTCCATCATCCTCCTCTCCCCGACACTCCCCTCCCCTCCCCTCCCCTCCCCTACCCTCCCATCCAACCTACCCAGCCCCAACCCCTCCCCTCCCATCCCCCCTGCCCACCCATTTCCCCCCAGCAGCCCCCTCCCCCTGCCCACCCTTTTCCCCCAACAGCCCCTCCCTCCTGCCATCACCCAGCCCCTCCCCTACCCTCACCTCCCCTCCCCTTCCTTGCCCTCCCCTCTAACATGTCCTTCCCCTGCCCCTCCCCTCCCCTCCCCCCTGCCCACCCTTTTCCTCCAGCAGCCCCTCCCCTCCCCTCCTGCCCACCCTTTTTTCCCAGCATCCCCCTCCCCTCCCCTCCCCTCCCCTCCCCCCTTCCCACCCTTTTCCTCCAGCAGCCCCCTGCCCCTCCCCTCCTGCCCACCCTTTTCACCCAACGACCCTCTCCCCTCCCCTCCCCCTGCCCAACCTCTTCCCCCATCACCTGCTCATTCATGAAATACGTTTACATACAGATATATTAATATTTAAAAATAACAATACATACTATGTATGACTAATAGGGAAACACTTTAATATGAAATTCATAATTATGTATAAGAAATCTGTTAAAACAGTAGGTATGATAAATTTGGAAACACTTCAATAAGAATTCTAGAATTTAGTTGGCATCCCCAAAATTCCCATAAGAACCAGCATTACTAAAACAGAAATCATCCCCTGAACAGAATATAAATTCAAAAACAACACGATTCACTTCAAAAACACAAAAATAAGAACATAATCAATAATATTTCGAGTGATTGTTTTTGAACATTAGAATGACCATATTATCTTATCAAACCAGATATCATACAGGGAATCATTTAGTTTATTCTAATTACAGATATAAATCTATTCATATTAACCTACAATGGTGACCATAAGGAATATGGAAACCGTTTTTCATAATAATTAGGGAAACAATTATTCATAAGAAGTAATTAAAAATACTATGTATGAGAAACTGGGAAATAATTGTATAAGAATGTGGAAGAGATAGTTTGGAAGAAAGGTAACATAAAAAATGTGTATAGAAAAGGAATTATATCTGAAAATATGGTTGAGTTATTCTTAAATTGGGTCTACTTTTAAATGAGCAGAGTACATGTAAATAACACAATCTCATATATAACTCTTAATAATGAATGGGAAAAATGTATAGGTGACACTTGAAATAATTGAATCACAAATATGATGTTTAATAGTTGTAGGGTTTTAATATACCTCCACTAAATAAAATATTACTGCCAATTTGAAACATTATATATACAATCAATAGTGTTGGTCCCAAGTAATGTTTTCATAAAGCATTAATACTTAAGTACAATTAAATGGCTTTTGCATCTACAACCCAGAAAAGAAAATATTTTTTGTGATAAAGTATCTAAACCAAGTTCAGAAGGATACTTGAAGGAAATATGTATTACCAACAAAGATCCCAGAAATAGTGAAGCGTGAAGGAATTAAGGACAAGGTGCATTGGGAGAACATGTGAGACCTGAATAGAGGATGAAAAATAAAGCTACAATCATGACATTGGTATGATAAAAACTATAATGTACAATTACTACATTCAAAAGAACATTTAATTTCATGTGATTATTCCACGCATGTTACTATCATCATAATACTATCAGGCATAAATGACATAAAATTAACTTCTATGGGAAAATGGCATAAACATGAAATACATGGCTAACTAAGAAAGCTAAGTAATAAAAAATAGAAAAATGGGTATCACAGTCACAAGGAATACTAAAGCACTAGGTAGTAGACTAATCATACAATAAGAATCAAGTGAAAAAAAGAGATATGATAACAATATCCCTATAAAGCAGGGGAAAACCCAAATAGTGGAAAACCAGGTTCAAAAATAAAGAGTTATACAAAACTCAAAAATGTACTGGATCAATCAGCCCCTGATCACCATCACCATCACCACTGTCCTAATCGGCCTCATCCTCTCCGCCATCTATACCCTCTTCATTGTCCTCATCATCCTTCCCATGCTCATCGTCAGCCTCATCCTCTTCCTCGGCCCCATCCTCTCCCTCGGCCACATCCTCACCCTAGGCCACATCCTCGCCCTCGTCCTCATCCTCATCCTCTCCCTCATCCTTTTCAGCATCCTCGTCATCACTAGGAACATCATCATCTCGACCGCCACTAGAGCTGCCACCTGGTGCATTAGATAATGTACCCATCGACAACATAAATGTCTGACAAGCCATACAAACCTATGGTGGAAGTGATGAAGATAAAGATTTCCGCAGTTTCATAAATTCATTATCCCCCGTTTGAACTTGTAATTCCAACTTTGTGACCCTTTTATCGGACTGTCTTGCATGCTCCTTGACTTGTTCCAACTCGGTGGTACTAGAATGGATACCTGGAGAGGACCAATACCTCGTCAGGACTATATTCTTACTCAGTCGACAGCGTACTCGACCAGAGTGCACCTCTCCCAAAACATGATATAAATGATCGTGTGGCCCAAAATTGTTAGGCTCCTGGGCATCAAGAGCCTCTAAAGCAGCCTCTTAAAAAAATTAATAGATTAATAAATTTCAAAGTATATATTATACTTTGAAATAAACAAATTAAAACTTACAATCTTTTCTTGGGTTGATTCATATACCGTAGTTCCATCTTTTTTTCTTCTACTTGAGAAAAACCATTTTTCTCCAGGGATATGTCCTTCAATATTCAATTTGTGCTTCTTTAATGACATTGAAACAATATAAAGTTCACGTATAATCATATATTCAATATTCAATAAATCACATAATTTAATTAGGAAACAATAAAAAGGGAAAGTCCTAAAGCAAAATTATAAACAGCTATATCGTACTAGGTGCCTCTCATGATCTAACATAGTTGTACGCCCCAAAGTGTGGAGGTATTTCTTTAAATCAATGTTTTTTTGTTTTTTTCAGAATATTCCAAAATAATTTTTAATAATAAATAAGATTATATTAATTAAATATATGAAAACTCTCATTTAAATACCTCAAATGAGATTAATACCTTAAAATCGGCAGTCGCCCAATGGGTAATTATTTGGCGATATTTCTCCATCAGGCGGTCATCCATGATAGATAATGTATCTAACTCCGTTCCCACTCTATCACACCATCCATTATAAAGGTCATGCTTATAAGCTCTCCAAAGCTCTCCTAATTCTTTTATACACCCTAGTCATGCACCTTTGCCATTAGGGAAGTTAAACTGAAGCTGAAACCAAATAGATTAGTTCATATGAATACAAAAAAAAATACATTAAATACAATATATTTTTTACCCATATTTGTGCCCACGCTTTATCTTTGACTTCGTGTGGAAGATGTCTCCATGATATAGGGATGACTGAAATGATATCAAAGTATTTGGATAGCATCACCAAAAAACCCCGACATTCCTACCTAGATTTATCAATAATTTGTCCATCAACATTGTATTCAACCATCAACTGTGTCTGGAAGTTCCATAACACATGCAAGTGAGTACGCCCCCTCCCCCGCCTCCTATCTGTAGTTGAATCTATTATTAAATAAAAATAATTTCAGTAAAAGTTATAATAAAATAAATTTTGGTATAAAAAATTGATAGAGTTATATAAATATACCTATGGTAGTCGGATCAATGGGTGTCACTGGATGTGTAGAAGCTGAAGGAATATCCTTTATAGGTGGAGTGTCCCTCAGTGTACGCTCCTTAGCCACATACTGTGTCACAGCAGGATTCGAAGAAGGTGGAATATAATAGCTCAGAGATAATGAACTAGAATCAAAAGATGATGGAATATATATCTGGCCAACTAGTAGTGTAAACATCAGTGGTCTAAATATCCCATGTGTCCCTGAAGACATGCTAGGATCAAAATGGGGCGAAAAAGATATTTCTGTGGAAGTTGATCATCTAACTCTTACCGCACGAGCCCTCATACCACTAGCCTCAGTACTGGGACCACTAGATGATCGTCCATCTCTGAAACCACCCCCTCCTGCCGCCAGCCTCTCTACTAGGAGCAATATCAGGCTCCTCGTCAGATATCTCTCGTCTAGGGGGTCGATCCTGAAAAAAAAATTAACACAAAAGTAAACAAATGATATTATAAGTTATTAAAATATTTATATTTGAAATAAAATACTCACAACAGGGATGAGTGGAGGAATAGCCTTATGTATCATGCGACGATTATTATCTGTCATCTTTTTCCTTCGCCTCTCTTAAATAGGTGTCATTTCCTACAATGAAAACAAATATGGATGTAATTAGAAACAGATAACTAATGTGTAACCCAAAAAACAATATATATAAAAACCATTCTGATAAAAAAACATAATGTAAAAGAAGATTTATGGTGGTTTGAAGGTATGTACTAGGATACACACTCTGAATGATGTAGGTGAAACATGTAGGTGAGAACAAGTCTGTATGAATCTATATATTTCCCACCACAACTTCGGGTTCACAATCAACTCTGAAAATTTATCTATTGGTGTCATCATAAGTAATAAACGGATTGCTTACAATTTAAGTGGGTATAATGTAAAATTCAACATCACCATCATCAAAAACATTTCTGGGATTTACATCAATAATTACACCAAATATCAGATGCCGATGATCTTTGACATAAAAAACATGTTTCATCATTGATGCCAATACATATGGTTCACCGATGGAATGAGAGTGATTCATATAAATAACTCAAAATCCACAATCATCAATAAAGGTTCCTTGCCTCTTCATTTAATCAAACCATTGACATTTCATCATCATGACTCGACCATGAGAGTAATAATCCAAAATTATTATTTTCTCCAAGAATCCATAATAAGAAACATTTTCAGAACAAGGTATAGTATCTGATGAACTGGCATAATAGTCTATTGTGGCAGTTAGAATAACACCATTATGCTATGTTCTCATGTTTCTTGCTCGTTCAGTGATAATAAATTCGTATCCATTGATCACAAGTGATTTACAATCACGAACCATGGTATTAGGACAAAAAGCCAAAGCTCTTATTTCGTCAGAAACATAGTCTGGATGAAAACTCGATACCTAAAATATAAACAAATAGTAAACTTAATTAAATATTATTTTTATTTAGTTATTAAAGAAATATTTTTACCTTAAATTTCAACCAAGCAGTAAACACTTTTCTATGCAAAGTATCTTTCCTTCTCAAAGATAAAGAACGATGCTTTCTATATATCAATTCTTTATGTTCCCTATATATAAAAATAATAATATTTAACAAATATTTAAAATTACAAGAGATAAGATAAGAGATACATGTACAATTTAGTTACTTGATATACTCATCGAACAATTCACAATTGAACAACACTGTTTGATGTGCCATCTCTCGCTCTTCAAGGCTTAATGTCGTAAATGTATATGATCTCAGAATTCCTCCTATCTGAGGAAGTGATGGAAAACTGGGTTCAATTTTCCCATATTGTTCTTCTTCATTTCTCATTGGTCTATTTATTCTCGTAGTAATATCAGAAAAATACATTGAGCAAAAATCCATAGATTATTGAGCCAAGTAACCGTTCACAATAGAACCTTTGGGATAATTCTTGTTCCGAACATATGATTTCAATGTGCACATGTTTCTTTCGGTTGGATACATCCAACAGAAAGCAACGGGTCCTCCAAGAAGTATTTTGGTCGAAAGATGGGGAGTCAGATGCAACATGTATGTAAAAAATTATGGAGGGAATATTTTCTCTAACTCACAAAAAATTAATAGTGTCTCTACAAACAGTTTTTTCAAGAAGGATTTAGACAACCTCTTAGCACAAAGAAATATAAACAAATATAACAACCAAATAACTGAGACTCTAACATTATTGAACAAGAGATGGAAGATTGCTATTGGAATCAACTAATGAAAAAGGATGTGATAATAATGAGTCTTCAAAGATTTCACTTCAAATCTTTTCTGTTGACCCGTTTTTATATATTGATTGAACATCCATCAGGAACATTAATAGTCTCTTTCACTTCCAAAAATTGATTTTTTTCAGCAGGTGTCATCACATAAGAATCACATGGAAATTTCCATTTATTTTCACTGATACAGACAGGATGCAATTCTGGTCTGATCCCCCAATCTACCAAGTCACGCTGAGATCCTAAATCATCTTTTGTCTTCCCATTGAAATTTAGAAGAATCGAAAGCAACATTTCACATATATTTTTTTTCAATGTGCATTACGTCTAAGAAATGACGTCACAAGTTGGTTGACCAATACGAAAACTCAAAGAATATACTCTTATTCTTTCAACTGTAACAGGTATCATTGGAAACATTTTTCCTCTTTCTAGATTTCATTAAATCCTTCCCAAATGAATAACTGAAATCTTTCAATTCATTAAGCACATCAGTTCTAGACATACGCTGAGGTGGATCGTCATTCTCCATGGTGTTGTCAAATCTTCAATGATTTTTTCTATATGGATGGCTCATTGGCAAGAATCGTCGATATCCCATAAAACTAAAACTACGATGATATTTCAGTCTTCTCGATCGAGTATTATTCATACAAACAGGACATGACAATTTTACTTTTGTGCTCCATCCAGACATCATTGTATAATCAGGAAAATCATTGATCGTCTACATAAGCATAGCACGCATCTGAAATATGTCTTTCAAACATTCATGGTATGTGGGCACACCCACATACAAAGAATTTTCAAATCTTTTATTAAAGGTTGTGCGTGTACATCTATATCATTGCTGGGATCAGAAGGGCCAGATATCAGTATAGTCAAGAAAGTGTAAGGCTTTTTCAAACACAACCAAGGGGGAAGGTTATAAATGTGTATGAAAACTGGTCATGTGCTGTTCAAAGTAAGCATCTGCCCAAAAGGATTAAAACCATCACATGAAAGACCCGGTCTCACATTACGCACGTCGGCTGTAAATTTAGGATATCGAGCATCAAATCTCTACCATGCAAATCCATCTACAGGGTAAACCAAATCTTCATTATTCTTTCTTATCTCAGTGTCATGCCATCGCATTTTTAAAGATATTTCATCAGACAAGAAAAGGTTCTGTAATCTGGGGATCAATGGAAATTGCCACATTACTTTTTGTGGTGCATGAGATGGTGTTCCATCATCTTTTGGATTCCATCGGGAGGTTCCTAATTTGATAAAATCATTTCTTTCAGTAGTTTCCTACCAGAATAAGCTGCAATCATTCGGGCAAGCATGATTTTTTTTATAATCCAAGTTCATCAACTAACTTTCATTCCATATAGTGGTTTGAGGGAATATTTGTATCATCTAGAAGTAAGTCCTTCAAGAAGGTTATAATTTAATCAATTACAGTATTTTAAATCCCACACATAGTTTTCCCCTGAAACAATCGGATTAAAAATTCCAACTTTTTCATTTTACCACATTGTCGATATACTGGAGTCGTCGCATTATCATTAAATTTTTTTCACCCTATCAACATCATCATTATCATTGGATTCATCGTGTGTGCTTGTATCGAAATCTTGTTGGTTGGACATACTTTCCTTCACATGATTCCGAATAAATGGAAACCGGTCATATATCAAACTCTCCAATTCAGTCCTATCATTTGGATCATCAAAATTTTGAGATTCCATTTTCTCTCCATTGTGATACCACACATAATAGTTTGTTTGGAAACCATATTTGGTTATATGATAGCCAACTGCTTCATGACTCAACCAAGGTCTTATAACACAATTAAAACATGGGCAGTGTATGCGACCACTACTTGAAGCCTTGTCAAATGAAAAATCGAGAAAGCTATTAAAATTATATTGAAAATAGGTTGAAACCCGATCAGTTTCGTACATCTAACTTCTGTCCATTCTATAAAAAAAATTACAATAATTCATTTCAAAGAAATTCAATAATATTGAAGTTTAATCAAAAATATATTTTGGTAAATGAAAATTGTTTACATTATATAAAATCATAACTGACACATTACTCTATATGAGAATCATATTAAGAAATACAACAAAATACATTGTATATAAGAAAATAAGATACAAAATTTCTAATGCCTATATTCAAGGATTTCCCAGTGAGATATTGGAAGTGGATCAAGGAATACATAATCCTTAAGGATATTGTTGGGAGTACATGAGATTTATACTTTAACTTCTTCATGGAGATCTGGATGAGGAGTAGGATGAGGATTAGGGGAGTGGCGGGACTATCCAAGGGGGGTGCGGGGTGTCCAGGGGGTGTGGGGTGCCTAGGGGGTGGTGGAGCAGACCGGGGGGTCGGAGGTGTCCAGGGGGTCAGGGCTGTCTAGGGGGGTCGGGGTGTCTAGGTGGGAAGGCTATCTGCGGAGGTGCTCAGGCTGTCCAATGGGGTAGGGGAGTCCATGTTGAAAGTGGGTGCCCTAGACCCAACTTATATTGTACGTTGATTACTTTTACATGTATTCAGTTTGATTTATACATGTGTTTATCTTTCCATGATAGTGTAGATACTACTTTCATCCACTTTATTATTGGAAATGTCCTTAGATTACCTGTCGCATAAAATGGTTATAGCATGTCCCAGGCTATAATGAGAACCATGAGATGCCATGACAGTAATCCTAAAGTAACATCCTATGGTCTAGTTACATCATTCTTAAAGGACACAGATGATGTGTGACCATCAGGTGATAGGGGCTCATAATCATTGAGACTTCATCTCATGATGTTCACACTTGATTATCTCTATCTATTGAGATCATGAGAATAGCCTCGCTTAATAGGAACACCACATCTTTCTGGTGTCATTGGTCGTTCCTATCTACGGACATGTGTAATGTTATCCTGACTTGAGATCATTATCAATGAATGCCATTTAATTACGTACATTTGATATAAGGTGAAAACCATGTAGACAAGTCATGGTGAGGTAGTTTATATAGAGTACGTCATTAATGGCATGATATTGATTGAATGATCGAGAAAGGATTTGTCGCTTCTAAGTTTAGGAAGAGATATCTCGGGCCTGGTTGATTAGGATGGTTACACCTTTAATTAAATCCATGGCCATGGTATTGAAAGCTAAGACTGTCCGGACAAATCAACAAATAAAATAAAGCAAATAAAGAATGATGACACTAAGTATGCATTCTGCTTTATTGAGAAATAGATGATGAAGAGATTAGATTACACAGACCATGTTCCTAGGATGGCAGTCATTTCTTTGAATTTTCCTTCTATCTATAGGGGCCAGGATGGGTTTCTAGACCCCACTCTAGGTTGGTGATATTATTCACTATATTGAGATAAGGGCCTAGAGGGCCACACACAACAGCGCTTTGAGATTCTTCCCTATTCTGATGAATAGGATTATAGGACTTGGTGGGCCCCACCATGGGGTCCGGGTATTATCTAAGTCCTATGGATCACCAAGTAATAAATAAATTCTTTTATTATTCATGTTTGGAATAATTCGACGAATATATTTATAACATGTATTTACGAGTGATTAAGTAAATAGATAGATAAATATTAATCGGACATATTTTTATATCTTGGGTTCATTTAAGATTATCAGGAGGTGTGAGTCGAGTTAGAATCATGTTTATCATGTAATATATATATTTATATATATTGTAGTTCAGTGATAAATAATAAATATAATTTATGGCATAATTTAATTTTTCATAAATAATTATTTATAATATATATTTAGTGAATGTTAAATACATGGGGGCTGGGAACCATTACCGCGTATTTCAGATATCCCTATATATAGTAAGAGAGAGGCTCTCCCCTATATACTATTCATCCGTTGGAATTAAGTGACTCTCTCTCCTCCGGAGTTCTAGAGAGAGACTCTCTCAAACTAGGAATTTCTTTATGTTCTGCCTTCACAGATCGAAGACGCTAGTTTGTGGTTATCATCGCTACATCGAAGTGTGCGTCGAAGATCCACACTAGCACCCGGCTTCCGCTGCGTAGTCCCGGTACCCTATAGTTTTATCAGAGGGAGATCAAGGTTTTTCTGAGTCAAAAACATTAAAATTCATTAAATTTAATTGCGGGGTGTTAAAACGGTTCATTCTGATTCGACCGCGCATCATTTCGAATTCGAATGATCATGATACGATCATTTGAAATGTTTAATCGGATCAATGTCACAAGTTTTTGTTCGTTTGATGTTAATTCTCAAATTGAGATAAACATCAAAAATACATTTTATTATAAATTTTTATAATAAATATTTTATTATATTTTATATTAAATTTTTATTAGAATAATAAAATATATAAAATATTTTATTATAAAATATTTTTCCATTATTTTGTGGAGAAATTTTAATAATAAAATTAAGGAGAACATGACTTGGGGGTCTTCCTCCTTTTAATTTATAAAAAAAAGGAGAGAAGAAAAGACCCCAAAATGGGGTCTTCTCCTTTTTATAAAAAATAGGAGGGCTGGACAATTTTGTCTAAATGAAAAAAATAATTTGAAAAAGGGGAGGAAGACCCTTACAGGTCGTCTCCCCCGTGGTGCACCAAGGGAGGCCAAAACCATAGGCCTCTCTCTTCCCCCTCTGCCAGTCCGGCTCCACGGCGCGCCGCCACCGGCCGGCCTCCGCCGGAACGGCTCCGTCCGGCCACCCAGACCTCGTGCTAGCCTCCTCCCCTCACACCGGCCTCATCACCTTCGCCCCGTGTGCAACGACCACCCCAATCCCAAGAAGAGCCACCTCCGGCTAGGCGCCGGCATCCCCTTTGCCGGACCGCCCTCGCGCCGGCCTCCCCTTCACCGGATGCGGTCTGCGTCAGACCGGCTCTTGCCGGCAACCACCTGCTACGCCGGCGATCCCCCTGCCGGACCACTTCGCACAGCCCACCCCGAGCCCTCGCCGGGCTCTTCCTCTGCGTAGAACCGGCTCCGTCCGGCCGAACCATGCCCGCGCCAGACCGGACATCAACCTCGCCGGCTCGCCAGAGCAGCGGGCTGCCGGGAGATGCAGCCATCACGGGAAGCATTGGACGCCGCGGTCACGCCGTGGTCACTCCGTGGTCACTCTGCGGTTCCAGGACGACATCCTGCGGTCGTACGTAGTCTCGCCGTGCTCCTCTCCGGTTAGAGGTAACCTGCACTAAATTAATTTTAATTAATTTAGTTTTTTAAATTAAATTAATTGGAATTAATTTAGGGTTTTAAATTCTTCTAATCCGAAATATTAATTTAATTTAAATTTAAGAATTAAATTAATGGTTTAATTTAATTTAATTTTTGAATTTAAAATTAAATTAAACAAAAGGAAATGAAAAAATAAATTATTTTAATTTAATCAAATTCATTTAATTTGATAGAACACCCTCGCATAATTTAAATTTATTGCAATTTAGTTTTTACTTCGCTTTAACCCCAACTGGTCTTCAGCTATTGACCGACCTGTGTATGACTGGAATGTATTTATTTATTTAATTATTTATTAAATGTGTGCGATGATTGTAATATTTAATTAGATAAATGACAGCCTGGGAATTGTCTTTAAATTCAAATATGTATAAGGTCATGTGGGTCCATTGCACCACTTGTATATTGTACCCCAGACCCCCTCGCATGCGTGCGAGTATATTTTTATTTATCAGGAGATGATTTGAGAGGTAGACCCCGCTATGTTGAGGCGATAGTCGAGACAGGATTTGGGCGCTTTGCACTGGGGCCAACAGCCACACGAGTCATGTATCAACTCAAGTATAGATGCCCTTAGGTGATGATTGATCAGTTATCGATTAATCATTATAGAATGCTCAAGACCAGTCAGAATGCATGATTTACATTATGCATGGTTTATTATTTTATGTGTCTACATTATTATTTCCTGATCACATAGGATAGTAAATAAGAAAAAATGCATAAAGTTATGACGAATAAATTTTCTATTGCATGTTCAGTTGTGAGCGCGACAACCCTATTTGAACATAATAAATATAAAAGGATTATATTCGTCAATTAATATTAAAAAAATACCTCAAAGATATATTAAGTCCAAAATGCCTTCCATTTCTCACATCTAAACAAAACCAGCTGTTTGGGTGCTCATCAGCCTCAATTGAGAGTGCCTCTTACTACCGGGGCGTTTCCATGTGAGAAATGGGTCGACTTAACTAAAGTGAGTAGTAAAGGATTAGCCTTAGCTAACTCGCTATCACTTTAGAGGCAAGAGGTTGAGGGAATCAAGTATAGATTCCAAAAGCTGGGACTTTACTCAACTACACAAGGAACCATAAGAACAAGTGGTTGAACAGCATAACGCCTACCTTGAAACCCTCCAATTAGTGTCGTAGCCCAATCATGTAGACTACGAAAGAGGTTTGGAGGATCCTTTACACTAGAATGCTCAAGATATAGATTATTCCAAATCTAATGGTGAGGGCTATTAAGGATCGTTAAAATAGTGGGAGACATTAAATGATATAATAATTTATTAATCAAAAAATGCCAAAAAGGTAATCAAGACAAAGTACTAACTGCTAAATGTTTATCTGATGTAGATTCAAAATGGAAATCACCAACACCACTAGTACATTATCACTGCGATCGATCTTGGATAAAGAAAATATCCTGACCGGCAATAACTTCCAGGATTGGTACATGTGCTTGTGCATAGTACTACGCAAATAAAGGAAGTTATATGTGGTGGAATCCCCAATTACTACTGAGCCTCCTCAGGGAGAAATCAAGAAGGAAAAAGATAAGTGGAAAAATCATGTAGACGATGCTCTTGATGTATAATACATCATGTTGTCATCCATGTCCAGCCAATCGAAAAAAATGCATGAGGAAGAGGATGCCTACAAGATACTTTCACATCTCCAAGAACTATATGAGGAGAGGGCTAGACAAGAAAGGTATGAGATCTCAAGTGCGCTTTATAAGTGTAGGCTAGCAGATGGGAACCAATCCAATCCTCACGTACTCAAGATGATTGGGTATATTGAGAGGCTTGAATCTCTTGGGTTCAAACTGAACAAAGAACTAGCAGTGGATCTCATTCTTCCCTCTCTACCGTCAAGTTTCTCGACTTTCATTGTCAACTATAATATGAATGATATGACAAATTCACTCCCGGATCTTTTGTCTTTAGTTTGCCATGACGATAAGGACATGAAAAACACCAATACATCTGCCCTTATGGATACAATGAAAAACAAGGGCAAGGCAAAGGGGTCTAAGGCCAATTCAAGGCCAAAGACACCAATGCATCATCCTGCCAAGAATCCAAGGATTCAAAGTCTAAGTAATGAGCATGAAGTTGTCTGCTTTGGATGTGGAAAGAAAGGACAATGGAAGAAGAATTGCAGAGCTGGGAAAAAGAAGCAAGTTGTCTCTTCTTCTTCAGGTATTTTTGTCATTGAATGCAATCTGTCTTTATCTACAAGTTGGGTATTGGATATGGCATGTGGCTCACACATTTGTATTCATCTACAGGAACCAAGTAGGTTTAATAATATTGCAAAAGGTCAAGTGGATCTCCGAGATGCAAATGGTGCAAGTCTCGGCGGCCTTGGTAGTGGGAGACTATCACTTGACTTTACCAAATGGTTTGGTTCTTGTTTTAAATAAGAACTGTTATATACTGTTTGTAACCAAAAACATTATCTCTGTTTCATGTTTAGACACTATGGGTTTTTATTTCATGTTTGGAAATAAAAGTTTTCTCTTTTATATGGATAACATATGTTATGGTAAGGAACATCTTAACAATGGTTTATATATACTAGAACTAGAAAAATCAGTAATGGATATCAATTATAATAACAACCAAAATGACTCAAATAACACCCGCCTATGGCACTTCAGGCTTGGTCACGTAAACGATAAGCGATTACAAAGATTACATCAAGAAGGGTATCTAGACTCGGTACAGTTAGAACCCTTAGATGTATGTCAAGCTTGTTTACAAAGAAATATGACCAAATCACCTTTCTCGAGAAAGGGAGAAAAAGGCAATGTAGTACTAAAATTAATACATACCGATGTATGTGGTCCATTTCCAATAGAGGAAAGGGGTGGTTTTCTATAATTCATCACTTTTACCGATGATTATAGTAGGTATGGATATATCTAATTAATGCGGTATAAGTCAGATTCTTTTCATTTATTTATGGAATACCAAAATGAAGTAGAAAACCAACTTGGTAAGAAAGTAAAAGCACTTCACTCAGACTGAGGCGGAGAATATCTTAACCAAGATTTCATTGATCTCTTGAAAGGGTGTGGGATAGTATCCCAAATCACTCCTCCTTATACACCACAATGGAATGGTGTTAGTGAAAGGAGGAATATGACATTGCTTGACATAGTCAGATCAATGAAGAGTCATACAACTCTTCCATTATCCTTTTGGGGATATGCCTTACAGACAGCAGCATATAACATTAACCGAGTACCAACTAAAGCTGCAGATGGGATTCTATATCAGTTATGGAATGGAAAGAAACCCAATATGACACACATGCGTGTGTGGGGGTGTGAGGCATTTGTCAAGACATTACCAAAAGACAAATTAGAATCCAGAAGCACTATGTGCATCTTTATAGGTTATCCTAAGGAAACTAGTGGATACTACCTATATAACCCTTTAGATAGAAAATTAATTGTGGCAAGATATGCCACATTTATGGAAAGGGATCACATTTCTACTGGAAATAGTGGGAGAGAGATTGACTACGATTAAGTTAATGCTCCAGATGCACAAGAGTTGGTAGAGGATGAATTTCCACAAGATCAAGTGGAAGAAGAAATTGTTCCTGAGAAACAGATACTGTGTAGGTCTACAAGAGAGGTTAGAGAACCAGAGCATTATGGTTTTCTTGTCAACGAGTCAGGTGATAGAATAATCCTTGAGGATGATGAACCTCTAACCTACATGGAATTAGTAGAAGGAAAAGAAGCTTCTACATGGCAAGAAGCCATGAATTCTAATATGGAGTCCATGTACCAAAATCATGTTTGGATTTTGGTAGACCCTCCAGCTGATATAAAACCCACTGGTTGAAAATGGGTATTAAAGAAAAAGCTAGAAATGGATGGTAAGGTTAATACCTTTAAATCAAGACTGGTTGCAAAGGGTTTCAGACAATGTCAAGGCAAAGACTATGATAAAACCTTCTCACCAGTGGAAATTCTTAAATCCAACAGAATATTTCTTGCAATAACATCCTTTCATGATTATGAAATTTGGAAAATGGATGTCAAAACTACTTTTCTAAATGGGAAGTTGGTTAAATACGTCTATATGACTCAACCCGAAGGGTTTGTTAAGTCAAAGAATGCCAATAATGTATGAAAGTTACAGATATCTGTTTATGGATTGAAGTAGGCATCAAGATCATGGAATGTACGCTTTGATGAGGCCATAAGAGATTTTGGTTTTTCAAAAATGAAAGAGAGCCTTGTGTCTATAAAAAGGTTGAAGGGAATGCTATATTTTTTTAGTTTTATATGTTGATGACATATTAATCATGGGAAATGAGGTGCAAGTCTTACAGTCAGTTAAGACTTGGTTAAATGAATACTTCTCCATGAAAGACTTAGGTGAAGAAACCTATATCCTAGGGATCAAGATCTATCGAGATAGATCTCCAAGGATGCTTGGCCTAAGTCAAAGTACATATATTGACAAGGTACTCAAAAGGTACAATATGGAACAATCCAAAAGAGGATTGTTAGCTATGTCACATGGTGTAAATCTCTCCAAGAAAATGTGTCCACAATCACAGGAGGAGACTGAGAGAATGATTCGAGTCCCTTATGCTTTGGCAGTGGGTTCTATTATGTATGACATTCTATGTAATAGGTTTGATGTTGCCTTTTCTTTAAGCATGGTGGGTAGATATCAAGCCAATCTAGGATATCTGCACCGGACAACTGTTAAAACTGTCCTTAAGTACTTAAGGCGTACTAAGGATATGTTCCTGGTGTATAGAGGAGATGAGGAACTAGTTGTGAGGGGATACACTGATGCTAGTTTCCAGACAGATCATGATGATATGAAATCACAGTCAGGCTATATCATTTTTCGGAATGGTGGTGTAGTGAGATGGAAAAGCTCAAAGAAAGCTGTGGTTGTTGATTCTATAGCAAAGAACGAATATATTATGGCTTCTGATGTAGCAAAGGAAGAAGTTTCGATATATAGAATTGTCTTAGACATTGGTGTTGTACCTAGAAGTGCAGACCCTATTCCAGTATATTGTGATAATATTGTTGCAGTGGTGTTTTCCAAGGATCCTAGGTCTCACCATAGGACAAAGCATATTCCTCGGAAGATTCATATCTTGAGGGATTTTACTCAAAGAGGTGAAGTGACAGTTAGCAGAGTAGCCACAGATGATAACGTGGTAGACCCCCCTGACTAAATCCATTTCTCAGCAGAAGCATGATTCACATGTGAGAGCTAGCGGATTGAAACCTGTTAGCAGTTGGCTCTAGTGCAAGTGGGAGTGTTGAATGTTGGTGCCCTAGACCCAACTTATATTGTATGTTGATTAATATTACATGTATTCAGGTTGTTTTATACATGTTTTTATCTTGCCATGATAGTGTAGATACTTCTGCATCCACTTTATTAATGTTAATATCCTTAGATTACCTGTCACATCAAATGGTTATAGCAGGTCCCAGGCTATAATGAGAACCCTGAGATGCCATGACAGTAATCTTAATGAAACGTCCTATGGTCTAGTTACATCATTCTGAAAGGACACAGATGATGTGTGACCATCAGGTGCTGGGGGCTCATAAGCATTGAGAATTCATCTCATGATGTTTGCAATTGATTATCTCTAGCTAATGAGATCATGAGGACAGACCCGCTTAATAGGAACAACACATTTTTCTGATGTCATTGGTCATCCCTATCTAAGGACATGTTTAATGGTCTCCTAAATTGAGATAACTATCAATGAATTCCATTTAATTACATACATTTTATATAAGGCTAAAACCATGGTGACAAGCTGTGGTGAGGTAGTTTATATCGGGTACGTCATTAATGGCATGGCATTGATTGAATGATCGAGAAAGGATTTTTTGATTCTGAGTTTAGGAAGAGATATCTCGGGCCAGGTTGATTAGGATGGTTGCACCTTCATTAAATCCATGGCCATGGTAGTGGAAGGTAGGACTGTCCAGACAAATCAACAAAAAAATAAAGCAAATAAAGAATGATGACACTAAGTATTCATTATGATTTATTGAGATATCGATGACGAAGAGATTAGATTACACAGACTGTGTTCGTAGGAAGGCAGTCGTTACTTTGACTTTTCCGTATCTCTATAGGGGCCTTGATGGGTTGCTAGACCCCGCTCTAGGTCGATGATATTATTCACAGCTATTGAGATAAGGTCCTTGAGGGTTACACACAACAACGCTTTGAGAATCTGCCCTATTGTGATGAATAGGATTATAGGACTTGGTGGGCCCCATAACGGGGTCCGTGTATTATCCAAGTCCTATAGATCACCATGTAATAAATAATTTTTTTATTATTCAAGTTAGGAATAATTCGTTGAATTTATTTATAACATGTATTTACGAGTGATTAAGTAAATACATAGATAAATATTAATCGGACAGATATTTATATCTTGGGTTCGTTTAATATTATCAGGAGGTGCGAGTTGATTTAGGCTCATGTTTATCACGTAATATATATATTTATATATATTATAGTTCAGTGATAAATAAAAAAATATTATTTCTGGAATAATTTATTTTGTCATAAATAATTATTTATAATATATATATAGTGAATGTTTAATACATAGGGGCCGGGAACCCTTACCGCGTATTTCAGATATTCCCTATATATAGTAAGAGAGAGGCTCTCCCCTATGTACTATTCATCTTTTGGAATTGAGAGCCTATCTCTCCTACTGAGTTCTAGAGAGAGACTCTCTCAAACTAGCAAGTTCTTCATGTTCTGCCTTCACGGATCGAAGACGCTAATTTGTGGTGATCATCGCTGTGTCGAAGTGTGCGTCAAGGATCCGCTCTAGCACCCAGATCTTGATGAACGACGTGCAAGTAGATTTGCGAGGCATGTGTGGATGATCTAGAGGGCTTCGACGTTGGAGTCTTCGAGCAACGATCACTGGCGTCCTGCAAGTCAATTATGAACAAGGTAAATGTTCCAGTTTAATTTTTGTGCTCCATAAGAACCTTGAGAGATCCTCAGACCAAGCTGGGACAAGATCACTAGAGTTGACAGGGTTATGTCACTCCGTTGAAGCAGAAAAATTTTAAAATCCCAGCTCGCCGGCTTCCGCTGCGCAGTCCCAGTACCCAACAGTCCAGGGGGTGGGTGGGTTGTCCATGGAGTTGAGCGGGGTGTCCAGGGGGTGGGTGGGGCTGTCCGGGGGGTACAGGGTGTCCAGGGGGTGGGCGGGCTGCCCTTGGGGGTTGCGGGGCTTTCCATGGGGTCTACAGTGTCCAAGGTGTGGGCAGGCTGTCCAGGAGGTGGGCAGGCTGTCCATGGGGTGTGGTCACGCTGTCCACGTGGGTGGCGGCACTGTCCAGTGGGGTCATGGGTGTCAAGGGGGTGGGGGGGGGGGCTTTCTAGGGTTGGGGGGATTTCCAGGGGGTGGGGCGTCCAGGGGGATGGGGGTATCCGGGGGCTGGTGGGTGGGTGTTCGGGGGTGGGGTGGGAAGGCTGTCAACAAGGGTGGGGGGGCTGTCCAGGGGGGCATGGGCTGTCTAAGGTGGTGGGCAGGTGTCTGGGGGTGGGGTGGGTGGGCTATCAACAAGGGTAGTGATAGGTGTGGAAATTGTACACCTAGAGTTTGATGAGGAAATACTTATGATGATGGATTGGAATCTTGGTAGGTTCTTAGAGTGGGATGGTCCCTCTGAGTATATATAATGTATTATGAAATGTTTTAGGGAAATATAATTATCATACAGGGTAAATGTCTATAAGGTGATAAAATTATATTTTCATAGATGTAAGATGGTATTTTATGTATTTTTTGGACTAAATTAATATTAATTAGTTAATAGAGATGAAGAAGTTCTCTATAACAAATATTAGGAAAAATTGATCTCTTACAGGGCATTTTGTTGCTTTATATGGATTAATATCCTTAAAAATACCATTAGTAGTGGGTCATATAAAGAATCATTCCCAAGATTGAGTTTAGGAGTATATATGGTTTTTATTATTTTTTCCCACGACTTTTGGGTTGATAAACACTATAATTTTCGTCATAGATCACATGAATATGATTTTCCATCCATATAATGTCTCTTTAATCATTATATTTATAGGTGAAATGACAATATAGTTTATGAAATTATTTTTTATTGATTGGCACTATGACATATTAATGATTACAATTCAATAAAATTTGATTTATAAAAATGATTTTGTGTGTCAATATTGGATACAACAGACTAAGAGATATTGAAATTAGAAAAGTACCAGGATTTTGGTCTATCTCAATCTCAAAATCATGTTAAGGGGGTATCATCAGAACAACCTCATAAAAAAAACAAAAACCCTAACAACCTCGGAATCCTCCAACATAATAGCTTTAATCTATTCAATAAAAGTATGAAAATAATTCCCCCATAATAATCATGCATCCCTTTCATCAGTCTAAACCCCTAGAACACATAAAAGAATCTTGTATGGACATTTACTGAAATATTTAACACCATAAGAATAAAAATACACTCTAAATATTGTTTGAGAGGATATAATGGTGTGTGTGAAAAAAATGATATTAAATCAATTTAAATGAATATGGAACAAATGAGGGTTTACAATACACTAAGAGTACCTCAAAAAATCCAAAACCACTATAGCGCCACATATTCAACTTCATGAAACAGGACCTAGAAATCATACCTACGTCTTTACTAATGACCACCTAATTGGAACACCCTGTTTATGGTTCTGGATCACAAGGAACAAACTATGTTTGGTCTCTACCAATTCAATCACCCCATTGTAGATCATAATCTTGTTTCCCCTTATACTAAAATGGTCTCCCTGGAAGCTACTTCTAATGATGGTCCTAAACCATTCATTCTCCAAAAAACAATGATCAAAGAACCATTAGACACATCTTAATGATGATACAAGCTCATAGCATATAGGTTAAATCAAAACAAAAACAAAAACATATACACATCAAAATAAAAATTAAAAACTGAAATATTAGATAAATTTCAATAAAAATAAGGCACTAATTAAGAAAATACATAATTTAGGATGGGTCTGATAAGATTCGGAAGGATATTCAACACCTTGGATGGGATGGAGGAAGAGGAAGCAGAAGGAGCTCCAAGATCACCAAACTGCTCCCGCCGAAGGAGCTCCAAGATCGCCTACTCCCGTTTAGGGTTCTATATCGTGAATGGGGGAGAGGACGGGCCGCTAGTAATTTGGGGGAATGTTTTGCCAATGGTTTTTAAAAACCGTTGGTATATATCTTGAGGCCAAACCTATACCAATGGTTCCTTAGAACTGTTGGTAAAATCTTCCACGAACCACACCTATACCAACGGTTCTCATTGAACCATTGGTAAAACTCCCCTAAACAACATCTATACCAAAGGCTCATTAGAACCGTTGGTAAAGGCTCCCACAAACACACCTATACCAAAGGTTATAAAGAACCGTTGGTAAAAGCTTCCCTAAACCATCCTTTACCAACAATTTCATGAAACCGTTGGTATGGAAGTGTGGGAAAAACCCACATTCCAGTAGTGAAAGATTATAAGGGGATCTCCATCTCGTAGCTCAGCCCAAGAAAGTGAATCTCCAAGAGTCCTACAAGTAAACACCATCAATGCCCAGCATCCCACACGTCATCCCTGAAATGCAAGCCAAGGGGCTAAAATCACCGCACCTTAATACTATCCTCTTTGGGCGGCACTAACTCGCCCTCCCAGTTTTAGGTCGCGTCACAAGGATGCATCTCAGTGGGGAAAGCTCCCCTCAAACTTTATAGTTCAATGGTACGTTAAACCACACCATGTAACTACCAAAGTTGTCACATCACTGACCCATACAACCAAGGGTCACACTCTAGAAGTCGTAGTGAAAAACCACAGACTAGCTTAGTAGGAAGGACTCAGTTTGAGAGAAGTTGTCGGGTCACCCATTGCCCATCCCCGCTGGAGGGTAAACCCTAAGAGGTCAATGAGCATCCCACTTCCCAGTCTCTGCTGGAGGGTAAACCCGAAGAGGTCGATGAGCAACCCACTGCCTAGTCGCTACTGGAGGGTAATCCCGAAGAATTCGATGAGCCACCCACTGCCCAGTCCCTGCTGGAGGGTAAACCCGAAGAAGTAATAGTCGTCCAACTCCGCTTTACACCCAAACGACATCCCGTGATCCCGAGCCTCAACCCCAAAAATCTTCGAGCACATCACACCATTTAGATCCCCTCAAGAAAACATGTCAAATTGAATGCCCACTTGAGTGGAATGGATATACGGAAAAAAGATGCATCTCACCTAGCAGCACACGAGCGGTGCTACATGGGACCCTCATCCTGGTCCCGAAGCACTACACACGGATCGCACCGTTGTGATCCTATCGAAATAGTACACAAGATCGACTAAACATTTTTCCAAAAAGGACACCCGATGATAAAGATAGAAATCACCACCAACTCCCAAAACATCCCTCTTGGGGCCCGCACCACCATGAATAATTAATGCGGGTGGATTGTGACATTGCAATTCCCTCGGAAAAACACTCAGATTCGACTGCTCACATGCCACGAACTGACGTCTGATGAAGAAGTTGATAAACACTGCTCGCAGCTTAAAAGACGGCCCGTGGGGCCCACACCTCAACTCTGGATTCAATGCCTGAAAACCCACTTGTGAATATTCATCTTGATGCTAAGGTCTCAATGCCTTTGTCGACGCCCAAATCGGACATCGGATATGTCCGTACCATCCAAAATAAGAACCCCTCGGGAAAACGTCAATTCACTTAAAGGCATGTGCACCCCCGAGGCCCCTCTTTTTGGGAATTGAAAATCCATAAAACCTTCTCAAAGGCTTTGTCTCGAAGTCTGGAGGACACTGCCATAGACGGCACGCAAAACAGACCCCAGTAGCGAAAATTACTGGTGTCCGAAGTCGGAGGCGGCGAGCCCCTTAGAGTGGACTGGACTGGACCTGCCGGTCCACCCGTTCTGGGCCGGCCCGCGCAAGTAGTCCCGAAATCCAGTGCCGACCCATGGCTCTGCCACGCGGCCGAATATGGACCCTCGGTCCACGCTTTCACTGACTAGCCATGAGGTCCGGTCATGGTGTTTCGTGGAGACCAGCCGAGCACGGGTGTCTGTTGCCGCGCGGGGTCGCCCCGCCACGACCAACCTCGACGTCGCACCCTGCGAGCTTGCCGCCGCAGCGACGGTGTCGCGCACCCCAGCTCACCGACGCCGCTATCCCGGCCTCTCCCGCTAAAGACTGCCTCCTGCCTGAGGTGCCTCATGCCAGCGCTGAAGTCACCCGGAGCTTGCCGTGTCATCTTCCAGAAACCGCCGTCGAGGCCCGCCACCGCCTTCCGTCGTCCCGGTTCGTCGGAAACCAGCCGGACCTCCCTAGAACTGCCAGAAAAGAGGAAGTCTTCCGAGAAACTTCTCGGGGCCACCACGGATGCCCCGAGACTCGGAATTCCGATCTGAAAGGAACATTGGGAAGGTAATTTCACGCACTATGCCACCAGGGGCTTTTCTCGACAATCGGACAGCATTAGGATGCAATGAATTCAATTTGAAGAATATTACGGGAATTTAACTGATAAAACATGAGCATACCTCGATGGGTGTTGCCCGACGCATCACCGACGATCCGACTGAGCTTTAAATACCTTACTGTAGGGATGGAGGAGAGGATAGGGGTTTGTCCTTCGCCGTTGGGAGAGTACGCCAGGGAATCGGGGGGAGAAGAAGGGTGGGGGTGGTGTTTATATAGAAAACACTTAAACCCCCGCCCGTTGGTCCCATACTCGAACCCTCAACATGGTCGAGGTTAAGCCTCCCCTAGGGTAAACACCTCCACCCAAGGACAACAGCGGTCCCAGAATTTTAATCCGAGCCTCCATTAAAAATTTATAAAATTTAACGACCGAGGCAGCTAACTTACGAAAACTCCCATGGTGACATTTTCCATAGAAGGTACGCGCCCACAAAACTTATACCCGTTTCTAGGGTAAACGGCACGCTCCTAACTCAACGGTGCCCTGAGTCTTCCCATCCGAGCAACCGTTTAGGAGATACTTTAGTTAGGACATTAAATGAATAAAATAATTATTTAATTTATCCATTTCACATACTGACTATGAGAGAGGGGTCCAAATGCCCCACGTCGACATGTTTTATGTCATTAATAGGGTAAACACCCCATTTCGGACCCATCCGTACACTCATATTTCTGATCTGAAACACTGTATAGGAGTTATCCCATTTATTTTGCATTCCCAGTGTGAACGCATGGAAATCATAATTCCGGCCATGCCAGGGCTTGGAATCGCACGCCGTCTGAAGGCGCTGCTCTGGAATAAGATCAAGAATATTCCAAAGTCTTTTATAGAAAAAACCGGGTTCTTAAAATCACCCAAAAGTATGAGGTGTTCAATTTTATATCATATTATCAAATAGATGTTGAAAAGTTGTCAGATCAAAAGATTCAAAAGATAAAAACTAATAATGGAATCAAATTCAAAAATACCCAAGTGGAAGATTAGATTGAGAAAAATGGAATAAAGATCCTAGTTTTACTAGCAACAAACCCATATCATAATGGAGTGGTTGAGAGAAGAAAATGGATTATCAACACCATGGACAAAACAATTTTTATCTAGAAAGACCTTCCAAAAATGTTTTATAAAGAATTAGTGTTGACATCAGTCTACATTTCAAATAGATACTTATCATGTCCAAAGGAAGAAAATTCTTTCTACAAGATATGATATGGAATGAATCGAACATTTAAGTACATCAGAGTCTTCAAAATTTTGTTTTTATTATCAATGAGGAGAAATATAGTATGTTTTATTCTCATAGATATGATGAGATATTTATCGGTAACTCGAGAAGAAAAAAACCATAAATGGTTTTATAAGATACAGTGAAAAGTTATAGGGGGAAATTATGTTTCTGTTGTGTAAAATTGGTATAATATTCAACAAATCCATAAATAATATCATGAATATAGTAATGAAGTGGTGACCAGTTTGGGGGAGTGCAAGTACCTGAGGATGATTCAGAAGAATTTTCATTGGTCGATCAGAATAAACCATTAATGAATTAAAAGAGCCAAGCTGAAATTGATATGAAAATGTCATCGTGGATTAGACAGCTTTAGAGTAGATGAGGAGGATGAAGAATCTACAAATAAAATCATTCTTATCATAGGTTTCACCAAATTGTTTTGAATAATCATAAATAGATGAGATTTGGGTTATGTGTGAATGTTGAACATGAACATATAGAAAAGAATCATACCTGGTATATTATTTTGAGGAAAAAATATAAGTATTTTTTAGGAATAATGGTTTTTCCAAAATAGGTTGAATGAATATGGAATAATAATGAGAAAAAAATCATGATTATAATATACAGGATACTCCCAGATAGAGGGTATTTATATTGATGAAACATTTTCACCTGTTGCATGGTCTGTGACAATCTGATTATTCGGGGAAACAATAGTTCAAAGGAAATTCACTATTTTCTAGATGGATGAGAATTTACCATTTATAAACAATATTCTGGAATAATATGTTTATATTGAAAATCCAGTTGTTTTTCTCAATCATAATGATTATAATAATTTTTTTTGGTTAAAGAATGATTTATATGGCTTGAATCGGGCACCAAGAGCATGGTATTCAAAAATTGACTAGTATTGGAAGAAACTAAATTTCAAGCATGGTGGAGTTTATTATAATCTATATGTCAATAATGAGAGTAATAAAAGAATAATGGTTCTAGTATATGTAAATAACCTAATATTTTGTGGATCAAGAAATGCACATTGCAAAAATTTTGCATAATTTATGAAAAGTGGGTTCGAAATTAAAATGATTGGCAATATAATATTTTCTATTAGTTTATAGGTAACTCAAGGAAGAAATGTAACATTTAATTATTAATAAATAATATTTCTAGGAGGTTCTCAGATGATTTGGAATGGAAAATTACAACAAAATGGAAACTCTGGTTGATGGACGGATGAAATTGTCAAGTGATGATGATGAAAAAAAGTCAATATCACAAAATATAGATTGATAATTGGTAGTACAATGTACGTAATAGTAAATAAACCTCATATTTTATTTTCCAAATTCTAAGAGACATGATATCAAAGTAATACCAAAGAAATAAACATACTATAAGTGATAATAATACTTTGGTATTTCAAAGGTGTAGTAGATATTGGTTTATGATAAAATGAAAAATATAAACAATAGTTATTTGGATTTACATATACAGATTAGGTAGGTTGAAAATTGATAAAAAGAAAAAAATTTGGTGGCGTATTATATCTTGAAAGACTGAATTTCTTATTTAATAAGGAAATAAGATTTGTTTTCACTGATGACCATAGAAACTAAACTCATTTCAACTACTCAAGCCTGCATGCAATTGTTGTGGATGAAGAAACCTCTAGAAGATATTGGAGTTGAAGTGATGTCTCCAATAAAAATTCATTATGATAATTTAATTCCATAAATATCATAAAAAATCTAGTGTGTCACTCTTAGACAAAGAAAATGAAAATAAAATATCACATTATAAAAGAAAAAGTAGAGCATCGCATTGTGAAGATAGAGTATGTGACTACTGAATTACAAGTACTATACATCCTAAAAATGGCCTTACCTAAAGATTCATTTTAATGACATAAATTGGATATTGGAGTTTAGTCGAATCCCCATACTTGATTATTGTACATGTTAACCCCCTCGACCTAAGGTATGGTGTATTTTCACTATATATTGATATGTGTTTTTTATCATGTTGCGGGCCACAAGGAGTAACCTTTGGGTTCATTGACAAAGAGTGATTAATGTAATAATCAATATTGGGGAAGAATATGATATAGGGAGAAATAAAACATGGGGAGTTTCAAATATAATGATTAAAAAACTATTCTATCAATAAAGAGGAGTCATACAAAGGATTTTATGATGAAAGTGGAAGATATATGCAGGTTATGAAGAGATATAAATAGTTGATCTTGTTCTATATGTCCTTTGGTGCTGAGAATTTTTTTACTGACATGTTTGATAATGAATTGATTCATTAATGAAATTTACATGATACTCTTTTTTTATCACATTGATATTAAATCACGTGGTATTTGAGTACATGTTAGAGGATTCCCTGATCACTATCTAGGGTTGTAGAGTACAAATGGTTTCTTATGAACAAGATTTATCAAAATATTCATTCATGAATACTATAAGTCTTTAAAAAAATACAAAGGGGGATATTTTTTGAAAAAAAATCCATCATAGTGGTTCTTCTAGGTTGATTGTGTATTCGAATAAAGCTTGAGGTTGTAGATGAAGGCTAGTTATCAAAGAAGGCATGAAGAGTGAGCATGAATTTCTAATATTAAAATAGAACGAAATGTATGATCTTGTGAAAGTGAGAAATGATTGATATTTTACAGGAACAAAATATATGATCTCATGGAAGAAAGAATTGTTTGATCTCATGGATGGTTAAAATGCCTAATCTCACAGAAGTGAAAATTTATGAACTGATCTCACAAATAATGAATTGTTGAACTGATCCCACAAAGAGTGAGTGTCTAAACCGATCTCTCAAATCACCACCTGATTATTAGAAGATGTCTCATTAAGATCATGCAGAGAAAATAAATACAAAACATGATTGTAAGAGGATCTCATGGAGATCTCAGCTGAAGGGCATCATGAAAAAGCCTGACTATCAAAGGATATCATGAAGAGATCTCGCAAATCACTTTAAAACAATTTCAATGACAACACATGAATTTTTTTGTAATCTCATGACAGGGTCATGTGAATTTTTGGAAGACAACGGATCATTCCACATGATTTTATTTGGATATCATGATGGTAATCACGTGTAGCGCATGATTGTCACAATATCTCATGTTGGGATCTTGTGAAGCATGTGATACAATGGTGATGAAATAGATGGTTGACTATAATTTTTGGAGATAAGGTGGTATAATCATGTCTATTAATATCTCCTAAATAGTACATAAGAAGTTATGAAGTTCTATTTAGTGGTTTTATCCAATGAAAATGTATTTTACATGATCTAATCAATACTTTCACTACAGTATTATGATCCACATAATCAGAAGGAGGTCACATAAAAGGATCTGATGAATAATTTTCATGAAGTGAATTATACGTAGGGTGATTTCATGCATTGGCATACCTATTGATATCTCATGATTTTCAAGATCTGAATAATGTCATGTGATACATGTGATATGGAGGTCTCATGATCCACATGATCTAGAGGTCTTGCGATCTGAATGATCTAAAGGAATTATGAATGGGGTCTTGCACAACGATCATGTGAAAATGGTCTCGCATCAGGATATTTTTCAAGGGGACTTATACTAGGATCTAGTACAAAGTTTACAGGTCAAGATATCCCAAAATCATTGATATGCTAGGATCTTGCAGAGGATTATTGTGGATGTGTCTCATGCAAAGGATGTTACATCTAATTGAATAAACAAGATCATAAACACACGAAAATTTTTGAATCAACGTACGTCTGATTTTTATAAGATTATACTAGAGGAGAAATTTGTGCACTTTAGAGAGATAACAATGAGTGTTCAAAATTTGAATGGTTGTAACCCTGGAATGATTGCTAGTCCACATAAAACATTATAACAACAAAAAGAATTAGTTGATTTAGAACATCATCACATTATCATTGTATTCTCCTTGGATATATCATAGGTTGTGTGAACCATGTAAAATTGATGTGTCTGGTGCATGTTTTAATTTCCATTTATATAATGGAATGGGAATGAGATAGAGAGAAAAGATTTTTCTAATTATGAAACAAGATCCAAAGATATGGTTATTTTAACTTTTCATACCATAATTCACCCACCTTTAATGGTATTTAACCTAGTTGGGCTAATAATAGTGAAAAAACAAATAAATACATAGAAGAATAAAAACAATAGGCTAAGTCTCAAGACATGATCTTGTCCTCTCTACTTAGAAATTTCATATTGAAATGAATTTTATAAAGCAATAAACATGATCTACAAACTAGATCAAGTTTTTTCAAAAAATAGTACACAAATAAATCTAGGAACACACACCATCTTCGATAGTCATGTGTGGGATAACATGTGTAAAAATATATGAAGAAAGTGTCATAGTACTCTCTAATACAAGAAAAGATATATTTTCAGATGAAGTATTATAAAAATCAAGCACAAATAAAGTGAAAAAAATAGAGAATAAGTAAGAAGGATTGAAGAAGTTTTTTTGTAGTTATTAAATATTAAATCAAGTAAGGAAATGGTTAAGAATAGTATTATTCTTCTTTTAGACTATATTTAAAACATTCATTGATGTTTCCTTGAATATTCATTATAAGGTTTCTATTATTTATATTAAAAAGTGTAATTTAGAGTACTTAAAAATTATCTAAGTTTTTAGGGTACTCATCCAGTAGAAGAAATTAATTAATAAGCTAACTTACCAATAATCCGTTGTATATGAGGGGTTCCTTGGAATTTATAGATTTTTATGACTACAATGATTCATTTATGGACAATAATAAAATGATGTATGTTCACATACTGAGAGGAAAATGTTGAAATTATGACTTTGAATTCAATGACTCTACGTATTTGTTTATGAATAAACATTATTAAATAATAGTGTCACTAACTTTCGTTAAATGACTTAAACTATCCATTAGAATTATTAATTTTAAATTTTATTCAAGATAACTATGATGGTAGATATTCATCTAGCATTAGAAACTCCAACTAGTGGTGCCATGATTTGAACTGGTCGTATAAAGTTCTTCTCGAGGAATCTCATCCTTAGTAATGATAAAATATGTGTCCTAGTAGAATCATGAATGTTTTTATGGTAAAAAACTTGAACTACTAGTAGAAATTTCACTCTAGTTGTAGTATAATATTCTTACAGTAACAGATCCATCTCGCAGTAGTAGCATTTGAATGTATTGTATTCGAGTTCAACTAGAGGTCGAAAAGTTGCACTAGTAGTAGTAGATGTCAACTAGAGTTATCAATAAAACTATAGTAGTAGTAAAAAATATTATGGTGGTAGTAAGTTTGAACTATTAGTTGTATACTTTAAGTAACGATTACAGTATTGACTTGAATAAATTTTTAAATGAATCTTCCATAACTGTAAAAGAAGTTTTTCACATGTTTTGTATGGGTTAGATAATACTTATATAAAGTTAAAACACATTTACAAATTATATATAAATTTTAACATATAGTTACATAAGAGTAAATCAATGTTTTTATACACTATGTAAGGATAAAATAAACATTATAAGGATTGGAAAAGGGTAATAAAATTCATATTTAAGGGTTAATAAAAATTTATAAATCTCTATTAAAGGTAATAAAAATCATATGTAATGGTAAAATATACTTTTGAAAGATCACATATGGGTAGATAAAATGTTTCATAAGGGTTTAACCTTGTTTAAAAATATCAAATAAGTGTAATATAAATATCGTATAAAGGTAACATAACTCTTATGATATGATAGTTACATAAGGGTAAAAGAACAACAAAATACTTGTGCAAGGGTACAGATAAACAAATAAAATTTATATAGGGGTAAATCAATAATTAGTCCAAATAAAGAAAACATGATTTTTGAGTTTAAAGAAAAAATATTATTGGACAAAGAAAAAAAGGTTAAAAAAATGTGAATGTACTTATTATTAATTTCTTATTTTAGTTCCCATGTAACTCATTGTACTTATAGTTTCCCCATAGTACATTTACTAGGTGATTTGAATTTTTGTATTGAAATATTTCTATATGGTTTAATATTTTCACCATATTATCCTTATAATAGAGGTCATTTTCATGTTCCACCACATCTTAATTCAACACTTGTCATTTGAAATAACCAATTATGATATATATGATCACTTAGAAGGGGGGGGGGGTGAATCAGTGATATTCTCCTTTAGGTTTTCTTTGTTAAGAAACACCATTTTTCTTATATTAGAGAGATATAATTTTTTTGAGAAAAAATAGGAAATAAAAACCATACGATCATTGGAATTTAAAAATTTAACTGCTCAGTATGAGTATCTAGTCCATAGAATGGTTTGAAAATAATCCAAGACCAAAATAATCAATAGAAAAAATTATTTTGGGTGGTTACAACAAGCATGGAATATAATTATCCTTGTATCAAATTATAGTTAATTGACAGTTCATGTGAGCTTCAAAATGATAAATGATGTACAATTTTTTGTAAAAACATTCAGAAACCTCACAAATAGGCTTCAGTATATTATCATTTTGGTTATTGAACTTTATTCATTTTTTCATGTACTTTTTGTTCCAAACATTCTTGCCCAAAAACATGAAATAAAATCTATATTTGTTATAGAAATTTTATAATTGGTTCAGCTGATATGCTCCATACATTGTCTATTTGGTATACTATATCTGGTTACCCATATGTAAACTCCATCAGTCCAGTATACGCCATCTAGTAATACCTTTATAAATATATATATAGTCTCTTATAAAGACTCATACAACCAATGATTCATTGTTTTTCTGATTTCTATGGAACACCATACATACCCTACCACATTATATGGAACATGATATGGTATCTTTGCAACTATTTCCACTTCATCCTTTTCACATAATTGACTCTCTACTTCTACAATGCTTCACCTCATATCCTCAAATTCATCTGAAACCTAGGAACACATACCCCTTTCATATAGGCAAAAAACCTCAATGGTTTAAGATAACATACTGACTTCGATTAAAACTTCCCACTCAACAATTTGGGAATCCCGATCATAAAATTCCTTCCATGGAACACATATAAACCTCCTAGATTTAAGAGCTTCCCATTGGACCCGACATAAAAGAGATTCTTCAAACATCCTTATAACATGGTTAGAATCATTATCTTTCATTCATCATATTTGGAACATTGAAAAATCATTATAGCATCATCACATATGATATATTTTTTAATGATTCCCAAAGTACCTCAAATTGTTAAAACAATATACCACTTGTCTATCTAGAGAAATGTTATCTAAAACATATAGCCAATGTAACATCTAATAATTTTACTAAATAACTTTTAGGAACATCTATGAAGTATTCCACTAGAAACATTCATATTATAATGACATAAATCATAACTCATGGGTGGTTTCGTTCACAAACTAACCTCGTACTGATGAACTTCATATAGAAACATATTTTCTCTGAATTCAAATGAATCCATCGGATCAATGACATGGAGAATTTTAAACGATCATCATGAAACAACTGCACTTTAAAACATCAAATATGTACATCTGATATCAATTAATCATATGTAAACATCCTTCAAAAATTATAATGGTATATTAAATGGAATTAAATCAATTACATTATGATAGATCCTCCGGTGGTATTCATTTGATGACACCCCCAAAGAATTCCCTTTGTAGTGTGACAACATTTATCTAATTAGAAATCATTATAAATGATTCACCTATAAAAATTTGTACCAAAAAAACTAAAAATAATAATCTGATATAAAAAATATATATATGATCAATAGATAATAATTTATACCCTCCTAATACCAAATCATCAAAATAATTAAATACAAATATCATAGAAATTCACCAATATATCTCCAGCAACCTCAAACAAAAAAATATTCATTTTTAAAATGGATTGGACCATTAAATATTCTAGTAAACAATATGTTTGTAACTTTATGAACTACAAATAATCATTATATTTATTATAGAAAATCTATCTGATGGAAAATATACTTATGACCAGATGCGAATTCATCACAACACTCAAGCCGAGCAACTCACTCCAGTAATTTTTAGCTGAAGGACATGGTTCGGAAATCTCAGGTTGATCATCTCTATACTCTAAAATTTGATTAAAGGATTACCAAATAATAAATATTTATTTTGGGAAAAGGTTAACCATTTGAGAAACCCACCTATATTCATAACTAGGATAACCAACATCTTCTAGATTCATAAAAACACCACAAAACCAATTGTTCCCAATAATATCCCTCTTTGGATTTTTTTATCCACCATATATGAAAAATATATAAATTTTTTTAGATCACACAATATATTACATATCAAATATTTCTAATCCTATATGAGTGAAATCAATGTAGGAAATAATAATACTTGAACAAAAATTCCATTTTTTTGATAATAAATTTCCCAAGAAACATTTCGAATAACTCTTCATACTTTTCTTAGAAACATTTCAAATTTCTTCACTAACCCAAAACATCCATCACAAAAACAACTTCAACCGGCATGAAAAATATTCCGATATAAACTTTAAGAAACTATTAAAATATTTCACACAAGATAAAATCAAATCATACCCCATTCAATAACTTCCCATAAATACATTTTTCCATTGAAAGGTAAAACAAATACTAATAGATAGACTTTTGATACAACATTTTTCTCCCCTTTTGAAAACATTATCCAAAAAGTAGATGTATATAGGACTGAAATCACATTCATTGGCCTTGAAAATGGTTAGGATATACACCCATGATTAACCTCGAGTTATATAATGTTTTCTTTTTAAATAGTTTGATGAAAATATCAGCAATATTCTCCATTATAGGAGTAAACTGTACCTATATTCACTTTATTTCCTAAGCACTTTGATGAAGTGATATTTGGTATCAATATTGTTGGAATGAGAATGTTTTTGACAACTAAAGTTTTTTATTTTTTTAACAAGTTAAATTTATTCAATAACTTTCATTACACGCAACACAATGTTAATCGTTTTCTACACACGACACCTATTTATCTTGTGTTATACATGACACTGAGATTTCACCAAACCCCAACTTATTATTAATATAGTCATTTAAACATCATAATTATAACATTTAAATTAAACATAGTGATATGAATAGTAATAACTAATTTTTAAATATTAATTATAATTTTTTACATAATTAATACATATTGAGAAAAACATACTTAATTTTTAGTAAAGTCATTATATGTTTTCAAAATACTAATTTCTCAAAAAAAGTTTTTTATTTATTTTTTTGAATATTAATAAAATTAATTTTTTCAACTTTTAGAAACATAATTAAATAAAATAAATTTCATTTTTGAAATAAACATGTCAAATTTATTTTAGGATGATTTTTTTTGGATTTTTCTAAAAAAATATTTTTTTGATTAATAGTGAATTTTTTTGAATTTTCATTAAAAACTGGTTTTTAGATTAATTTATTTATAAAGATAAATTATATTTAAATTTTTTTCCATTTTTTTTATATAATACACCTATTAATACAATTTAAGTAATTTAAATTAATTTCATATTGAAATTATATATAAAAACCTTCTAACCATTTCATTGTTTTCTTTTTAAAAGCTCTCTTTCTCAGCAGTTATGTTTGATTAATCTTAAATTAAAATTTTATTCCTATGTAAATAGAATTTTTAAAAATAGATTGAATATTTTTATATATTAATAATTTAGATTATATAATAAGTTAAACATTATTTTTGAACAAAATGAATAGTAAACAGTAAAAAATATTTACCATGGTTACGGTAAAAATAGGTTTACCGTGCAGGTAAAACAAAAAATATTACGGCTAAATTTAACCCAAAACATGTTTGTAACCCATTTTATTGACATATCATGACCTTATATATTCTCTAAACATGAATGGTCCATTATTGGATCCCTGGGACATGAAAAAAGCATGAGTGGAATTATTTTTCAAATACTTAAATGTGTGCCACTCACCTCACGTATAAAAGGCCACCCCTTCTCCTTTCCTATATGAATAGGAAAGCCATTTTGGATCACAAAAAACCTAAAAAATAAATTTATGAATTTTATTATATCATCCTAGAATCCATATTCATTTCATAAATCTATCCTATGAAGGCTTTTGGTGAAAACCTAGGGATGATACCTAATAAAGTGGTAACATTCATCAATGAGCATTTTTTATCTTATTTATTCCTGCACCTCCTTAAATTATTATTATAATATGTTTATATAATAACCTAAATATCTTAAATATACATATATATTTTTTTTTATGTTAATAAACTATATCCAAATCTATTTCCATCAAACGGGTTATAAAATCATCATTCGTGTTTACATCGGACTACCGCCTCGCAAACCGATAACATTCGTTTTCCCATTACTGCCTATAATGGTTAGAAATAATTATTACTTTAATATTAATATGTATTTTTATGATATTATTATACTTTTATATGTATTAGATCACACCCATATTCATATTATCCATTTTATGAGAATACGATAATATCGCTCATGTGTACGAAGGACTATCACCTCATGAAGCAATATAATTCATTCACGCTTTACATGTAAGGTAATAAGGATGGGATTACGGAAAATATGATATATATATATATATATATGACATAAATATGATTATTAAATGATAATATATATCATTTCAATTACATTATTTCAATCAAACATGAAAACAACATCAGTATTCATGCGTACGTACAGCCTACCATCTCCACAAATGGTTCATTTCATTTTATATCAGTAAAATTTTTTGATATATATATATATATTTAATATTTATGATATTTAGATCATGGATTAATTATTTTAAATTTTTATTTCACAATCAATGTATGTGGATCCAAAAAAAATCAAAACATATACGAAAAACAAAGCAGTTATTACATGAACTGTAACTTTAACATGGAATTGTTAATATAATGAAAATAAATGGTCACAAGTAAATCATATATAGAATGATATATGAGACACATGCCGTATTCACCACATGTTTATTTTATGTGGGGTATATTCTAACCTTGAATATATTTATTGAATCTTTTCCTAAATGTTATGGGTATTTACATATCCATACAATGTTATATCTTTCATGGGGTTTGTGGTTAAAAAGTTACCAAAGAAGTAAGGTATTTCTGTCTCAATTTTCCTTCTTTGAGATGTACATTGTGTTCTAAACCTATATTATTTTTTTATGTGTATATAAAACCCATCTTAAATTAAATATAATTAACTTATTTATAATCAAGATATATTAATCAACCTTTAATTCTATTACTTTATGGGGATTATGATTCAATTTTACGAAAGGGTTAATCATTTTATATTATAGTCAGATCTTTTATCAATATTGTTTGTGATTATATTTTTGATGATAAAATAATGTGATCTAACTATAAAAAACTCATTAATTTTATTCTCCTATGGTTACTCATGATATCTTAAATAAAAATTACAATTTTTCTACTATATGTTACATAAAATAATTTAGAACATATTTTTAATAATTTTTTTCAGTATTTGTCTCTATGGTTGGATATCTATTTCCTCCATAAATGATGTTATCTAAAAATATGATATTATTCTAATATTATTTTTAAAATTCAATTTTACAGATGTTTTACATTTTAAAAAAATATTTTTAAATTAATCTTCATGTTGTTTTCCAAATAATGTTTTGTTTTACTTTTACCAAACATTTGAAAGGAATCATAGTTTTAATGTGTACAACATGAATGAAATTTCCCAAAATCAAAACCAATATATTATTTGAATATTCCTTTAGAATATTTCAAGGATTTTTTTCAATTAAATTTATTTTAAAATATATTTATGTTTTAAAAAGTTTATTTCGAATTAAAAATGGTATTTTCCTCAAGAAATATTTTAAATGGTTTTTAAAAATTCATTTTCAAAATTTCCAAGTTTATATATAATGAGAAGGATTTATAAAATATTTTTTCTTATAAAAAGTGATTTCAATGAAAATTTCTCATCCTGAAGGAACATTCTAGGTTATTTATCTTTCAAAATCATTATCCATCTACGATGACATCCTTTTACGTAACTTATTATTTCCTAGAGAAAGAAACAAGGATTCCATTGTTATTATTTCTCAAAAAGGTTTATAATGAAATTATTTTTATAAAACTAGTTTATTTCCCATGGGTAATACCTTGATTAAATTATTATGAAACTTGTTTCTTTTTTCATGTGTTATTATATGGTTAAATAATTAAAATATTATGAAACCTGTCTCTTTTCCATGGGTTATGATATGATGAAATACATATGAAACCCATCTCATTTCATTGGTTGTGAAATAATGAATGTTTTAGGATATTTCATAGCACACAATTTTTTTTAATTATGAAATGGATGGGACCTATATCTTCATCCAATGAATGGGGAAATGATTATTGTTATATGAGAAAAAGGGTACACAGTAGGATATCTTAAGATTGAAAGAGGGTACACACAAGGTCATCCCAAGCCCGAAGCAGTTACATTGGTGGTTATCCCAATCCTAACATGTTATGAATTTCTTGGTGGGTATCCTTAAAATAATATTTTCTATGTTTATGTTTTTTCCACAAATGTGTGATTTGTGCCAATAATATTCCCTCATTGATCTTGTTCATTGATTTCATTATGATCTTTTTCTTATAAACATCCAATATTTATTTCATGACTCTAGATTATGATCATTGATATTTATCATATGGATTTTAAATGTTATAATCTTGTTCTCATATGATTATGTCCATGTTATGCTTATATATCTCCCATATTTAACGATTTTAAAAATCTGATATCACCCCTTATTTTGTTTCCTTTCCCCAGGATATGAGTAAAGGTTCAATATAGGATATGTTTTTAAAGAGTAATAAAGGGGATGATATTAATGCAGGATATTGGAGATATATCAATGAATTAGAAGATTTTTTACCTAGTCCCAAAGACAGAGAATTATTATGATCCTCATGCTTCTGTTATTGCAATTTAATTTATATTTATTTAAATTAATTTAATATCTACATTTGATAAGCTTGTATCTTTATAGTTCAAATCAAAGGATATGATTTTTTATTCTTTGGAAACTATTATAATATATCCTTAGTTATATCTCAATGTAAAAATCTGAGGATAAGTTTAATGATGAGTCAGTGTATAGAAAAATGTCTTAAAATTTTGATAAAGAAGAGAGAAATTGATTTCCATGAGATCACATCCCTATAGAGATACTACAAGTGCATATGGATCTATAATAGAGATAATTAGGGGTAATAACTCAAAAAGTGTGTATTGATCTAGACTTGATCATCACTTGGGGCACTATAATGGGCCTTGCTACAAACCTATTTTGACATACCTTGGGGATATTCTTTAGAAATTCAAAAACACATTATGAACCATGATGAAGGATTTAAATATATTATTACTAAAAATTACATGTTATAAACATAGTCAGTCACATATTATAGATAAGGTTTCATGATTTATAAATATTTTAAAGGATTCTTGATGATTATGTGGTTTTCTACTATGATTATTTTTTTGTCACATTATGCTTTTTGGGTTTATCCTATAGGTGGAACCATAGGGAATCTTGTTATCATTGAATCTGATGGACAATTTTGTGACTATGAGAAACAAATTGGATAATTATGTTACAGAAAGATATTTTTATTATTCCTAATCGCGAATTATGATATATTATTAACAATGTGATATTTGGTGAGATTCATAACACATAAAATAAAAGGACGATAGAATTTTACAAATGTTCATGTGATACTGAAGATAGAGGAAATAGTATTAGGATTCATACATGTTATTAATTAAGATGATGAACCTAGAGGTATATCTCAAATGGAGGGAAATATTTTATCTGTGTTGAAAACAAGTTCACGGAGTGAAAAAAAATTTGAGGCGTTAAATGTATTATGTGTAGGGAACACGAGAATCATAAAACTAAATTCCATTACCCAAGAATTAACTTATAGGACAAGGAGGGAACTATTATATTCCAATCATTGAAGTGGAAGTATTGATTTATTTATGTATTTGGATTCAAGAATTATGTTTTTAATGTATCTTACCAATGGTATTTTGGTTATAAAAATCATAAAACAAGTAAGGATTTAATTATATTTGGAAGCACATGTGTATCTAAAAAATGCTAGATTAAGAGTTAAGGATTTGATCACGGGTTTATGAGTTTGAGTTTCACCAAAAGAACAATGTCCTAGAAACCATTTTTTATATTTTCTGAGTTGGGAGTTTATCATGATTAAGGATATATTGAGAGACATTTATGGTAATAAAACCCTTTGGTTTTGACGAGGATATACCCCATACAATATTTCATACAAGGAATAGAAACCAAGAATATATTTTAATTCCGTTATATATTATTAATTACCCCAAAAAATTAAGGATTTAATGAATATATTCTTTATAGATTACCATTATTGGTTTGGCCTACTCTATATAGATGGAATTCATATATATTCAAAGAGAAAGGAAGAGCATGAAGACCAGTTGATAATTTCACTAAAGACCCTATAGAAGAAGAAACTATATGAATATTTAAAACATTATGATTTTTTTCTATAAAAGGATACATTTTTAATCATAAAATTTCATGAGAGGGTATATTAGAAGATCTGTTAAAGATGGATGCTATTGATAGTTTTCCCAGACGGACAATGATGATTGAGGTCCATAGTTTTGTTGGTTTAACTGGATATTATCGAATTTTTTTTGGATAATTTCTCATATATATCTAATCCCCTAACCAAGTTACGAATAATTGAACCATTTTCCCCTAGATAGATGAATGTGATTAACATTTCAAGCAACTATTGAAAATATTTGGAATTATAGGTATGATTACATTACCCTATGATGGATAAGGGTTTATAATCTATAGTGATGCATATAATAAGGGATTGGGATGTGTTCATATATAGAATAAAATAGTTATATCTTATTCCTCTTGAAAATTGATGATTTATGTGAACAATTACCCAACTCATGATTTTGAGTTAGCAACTGTAATTTTTTCATTAATGATATTGAAAAATTATATTTATGGAAAAAAGTGTGATATATATACCAATCATAAAACGTTAAATTATATATTCACATATAAGGAGTTTAATATGTTCCAAAGAATTTGGTTAGAGTTGATTAAATATTTTGAATTCTCAACACACTAACATCACATGAAGCAGAATAAGGTGGATGATTCATTGATTTGAAAGGATTATGCTTTCTTATTCATGATAAGGATTATAAAAGATCCAATATTTCTGTATGTGAAAAAGGTGAATCTAAAAATTCTAAAGAAAGGGGGAAATATTGTCTACCAAAATTGAATATTAAAATATATATCCAATTAAATATTTAATAGGTGCATAAGGAAGATGTAGAGCTTAAAAAGAAGATTAAAAATGTTCCTTAGTATAATCATGATCATGAGGGAATGATAAGGTTCAAGAACAATGTATGTGGTCCTTCTATAGCAGATTTGAATGAGTTATAAGAGGAATCTAATATTTTTTTAATTCTATATTCCTATGAGGATAAAAAATATGTATATTGATTTTAAAGTGTATTTTTGGTGGTTTCAGATGTAGAGAGATATCATAGATATTGTACCTCGGTGCTTGGTATATCTAAAATTTGTGGTTGAATGACAAAATTATAAGGGGATGTTATATCCATTACAGTTACCAGAATTGAAATAGTAAAACATGTCCATCAAATTTTTTGTTTCACTCCACAAAATGTTGAAAGGGAATAATGATATTGAGGTTTTATTCGATTACCTTACTAATAAAGAACACAACCTTGCTATCAGAGATGAATTATCTCTAAATATGATTTCTCGGATATACATTATTGAAGTTGTAATCTCTCCCAGAGTACTACATTTCATGGTGTCTAATCCAGATCCAAGATTTATCTCAACGTTTTGGATATGACTTCAGTAATGGATTGATAGGATGATTTGTTTCATCACCGTGTTTCATCTTCGGATATATATTCAATATAAGAGAATAATTATATCCCTAGATGATATATTGATATCTTATTATTTGGATTGAAAAGGTTTTTGGAACAAACACCTTCCTCAAGTTGAGTTTTCCTAAAAAAATATTTCACTCAATCATTTAGATAAAACCTTATGAAGCCCTCTATGGAATGAAATTTAGATTTCTAATGTTTTGGAATGAAGATATAGAATAGAAGATATTTAGAACTAAGATAGTTGAAGAAATGATAGAGAAACTTAGTGAGATTCAGAAGAACATAAATGATGCTTGGATTTAAAACAAATGTGATGCTAATAATCACTAGTGTGATATAGAATTTGAATTTTGTCACAAGGTGTTTCTATAAAAATCTCCATGGAAGAAGGTTATTTGATTTAGGAAGAAAGGGAAACTAACCCCTATGTATATTGATCCCTTATAAATTATTGATCATATCACAGTTGTAGCTTATCATATAGAGATTCAACCAAACCTCTCTCAATTCCATGATGTGTACCATGTATCTCACTCAAGGAAGTACATACCTCACCCTACATATTTATAGATCTCATAGGTCATACCACTAGAGTAAGAAAAATCTGATGAGTAATAACCGGAGGAGATTCTAGATCATACATATATTGTTCTATGAAACAAGACCACCCAACCAGTCAACGATTTGTGGAAGACCCACCAATTTTAGGAAGAAATGTGGTAACATGATCATATTATGAGGCAAGATTATCATAATTTATTTTTATTAGAGTGATGAATTTTGAGGGAGAAATTCATTTTAATGGGGTTATAATTTAACACCATGATTTATCATTAATATTTTTCAAATAAATTACATTTATTTAATATATTATGTTACATTCATCACCATGTTATCCTTTTACTACACCCAATACTGGGTGACCTTTCATTACACAGGACACTGATTATTAACAAAAACATTATATGTTATTAATATAGTCATTTAAATACATGAATTATATCTGAGAAATTAAAATTAGTGATATGAATATTAATAAATACTCATAAAATATTAATCATAATGGATTTATATAAAGAAAAAATATTGAAAAAATACCTAATTTTTAGTAAAATATTGATATGTTTCAAAAATATTATTTTCCCAAAAATTAATTATTTCTTTTTGGGAAAATTAATAAAATTATTTTTTATCACAATTATAGAATCATATTTAATTAAAATAAATTTAATTACTGAAATCATAATTTCAAAATTATATTAGGTTAAATTTTTACTATTTTTCTATAAAGTATCATTTTATTCATTAATATTAAAAATATTGAATTTTAATTGAAAATTTACTTTTAATTTAAATTATATAAAAAGATAAATTATATATTATGTTTTATTAAAAGTATAATTTATTAAATTATATATATATTTTTAAAATTTATTCCATTTTAATCAATTTCATATTGAATTTTGATATAAAAAATTTATAATTTTTTTAACATTTTTCTCATTAAAACCCTATTTTCTTGTCACATCTATTGGGTTAATATTAAATTAAAATTTTACACTTATGATAATGGGATTATGAAAAAATATATTACATATTTTTAGTTATATTAATGAATATCATCTAGTACGGTCAACTTAATTTTTGACCAAAATGAATTGTAAAAGTAGTAAAAATTATTTACCGTGATTAAGGTAAAAATGAGTTCACCAGGGATTAAAATAGAACAATAAGGTTAAATTTAACCAAAACATGTTAAAAATAGACTATCTAGACTTATTTATATTGTAAATATTATATTATTGATAATTTCAATTATTTTTGCCTTTCTCCTGGCTAAAAAACTTGGTTGAATTCATTCTTTCGAAAAATTACAAATGTGCCACTTACCTCACATAAAAATGGACACCCATTCCCCTATATCCTTCACACCCTAAAACAATTTTTGATCAAAAATAACTGAAAATATGACTTTTCAACTCCCCTAATATCATCCTAGAATATTTATTTTTTTTGAAAAACCAACATAGGGAGGATTTTTGTTCAAACCTAAGGAGGATACCCAAAAAGTGGTAATGTTCATCAATGAGAAATTTTATTTAATTTATTCCTCCCCATATATAAATTAATATTATAAATTTATAATATATTATCCTTAATAAGTTAAATACATTTAAATTTTTTTGGTTTTAGGTAATTACCTATAACCATCTACACATCTGTCAAATGGGTCACAAAATCACTGATCATGTGTACGACAGACTACCCCCTCGCGAACCAATGTCATTAATTTTCCCATTACCACCTATCAAGGCTAAAAATAATGATTTATTTATTAATTATATATTATATTAGTTATGTTATTATACTTTGAGAATTATTATATCACACATATCATAATACATTCCATCTTGTGGGAATATGATAACGTCGATCATGTGTATGGTGAACTACCACCTTGCAAAGCGATGTGATTCATTTACACTATAAATTGAAGGTAATAAGGATGGATTTAATGAAAATATTTTATATATATTAAATAAGAAATTATATAATTTTAATATACATCATTTACCTTTAATTCATTCAATCCAATAATAAAATGGAAACAACATTCATGTGTATGTACGACCGACCGTCTCTATAAATGATGTATTTAATTTTCTATCACTAAATTGTATGGATTACTATAAATAAATATTTAATGAATATACATGATATTTATATCATTTTTAATTTCTCATGATGATAAAATAATTTTACAATTTATTTAACCAAAAACAACATATCAAAACATATCCAAAAAACAATACAGTTATTACCCGAAATGTAACATTAACATGGAATTGTTAATAAATGGGTATTAAAAGGTCATAAGTAAATAATATATGGTATGATATATATCATTTTTTTCTGTAATACATTTATATTAAACTTATATTTCTTATAGTTTATGTTCTAATGTGTACAAAGTAAGTTGGTACGTAAGGAAAATGATTTCATTCTCACTTTTATTTTTTTTGTGAGAGACATTCCATATTCCCCAGGTGTTTATTTTATGTGGTGTATTTGCTTCATGTGAATTTATTTTATGATTCTTATGCTTGTAATTTCTTATATTTACCTCTCCAATTTATTATATTTCATTCATGGGGTTTACCATTCCAAAGTTACTAAAACTGTAAGGGACTTTTGACTCAATTTTTCTTCTTTGAGACGTTTATTATGTCACACTTCTATATTATTTAGTGATGTTTATATACAACCAATTTTAAATTTAATATAATTATTTTTTTAATTTTCATGATATTTTAGGTTCTATTTTATTTTATTACTTTTTATGGATTACAATTTCAAATTACCAAAGTGGTAATTATTTTATGATACAATATCATGGTTTATCAAGACTGATTATGATTATATTTCTAATGTTAAAATATTATGATCCATATCTAAGTAAACTCATGAAATTTCTTCAACTATTTAAATTCATAATTTTTTATGTAATAGTACCATTTTCCAAAACTTTTGCAGTTATAATAATTGAGAAAATGTTTTTCAGAAAATCTGATTTTATTTCCCTATGCGGTCGGAAATCTGTTTTCTTCCAAAATCATATTCTCTAATAAAAATTAAAAAATGTTTTTTTATTTTTCTTTTATTTATAACAGAAATTATTACCCATTTTTTACTTTATAAAAAGTTAAGGTAATATTCATGTCATTTTTTAATCAATTCAAGTTTGTATTTTATAGAAAATTTGAAATGAGTCATTGTTTTAATGTGTAAGGATTGACCAATATTTCCCATCGCCATGAAAATTATTTTATGTGAACATTCCATAATAATTTTTCCATATTCTTTCAATTAAAATTATTTTTAAAATTATTAAGGTTTTAAAAAGTATTTTTAAATTATAAATTTTATTTCCCTTAAAAAATGTTTTAAATGTTTTTTAGAAATTCTTTTATATGTGCCTAAAGATTATTTTCATAAAATAAGGATTCCAAAAATATATTTAGTTTCATTGAGTGATTTTAAAATAAATTTTATCTTCCTCATGAAATTTTTCTAGTGATTTATCTATAAAAAAATTGTCCATCAAATATTAAATCCTTTGATGTAATGTATGCTCATTTGGGACATGATCCAATGAAAAAAATTATTATTATTATTATTTTAATGGTATATAATGACCAGTAGTTTATGAATGTTTTTTATTTTCCATTGGTTATGAAATGATAATATTTTTAGGAAACCTTATTATTTTAAAAATGGTTTTTCTAGGGTGAAATTATTATGAATCCAATCTCTTTTACATAGGTTATTATATGATTAAATGTTTATGAAACACATTACATTTCATGGGTTATGATATTATGGATGTTTTATGTTATTTTGGAAAACATAAATTTGGTTTTCTTTTTTGATATTGGTGGGACGTAAATATCTTTCCAATGTATTCGGTAATTATTAATGTTATATGACATCAAATGGTACACGAACGGTTATCCCAACCACAATTAGGGTATATAGGAGGTCCTCCCAATCTCTAAGTACGTACATTGGTTGTTAGACCAAGACTAATATTCTATAAATGTCTTGGTGGGTATCCATTAAATAGTATTTTTTTATTCTTATGTATATGCCACAAATCTATGTCTTATACCTATTTCATTATGACATGGCTCATTTTCATTTATTCCATTATTATTCATATCTTATGACCTTTCAATCCATAGCATGTGACTAATGATTATTATCTTTGATATGTAGAGTATTGTTATCATATTTTATTCTCATTTTCTCATGACCTTATGTTCATGTTATGATTATGTATCTCCCTTGCATACCCTTACAAAAAAATTTATCTCACCCTTTCTTATGTTTCCTTTTCCTCCGGTTATGAAGATAGGTTTTAAGTAGGGAATGTTTGTGAAGAGTATTAAAGGTGATGATCTTTATGGAGAAAATTTAATATCTTTCACCAAATTAAAATATTTTGGTCCTTAGGTGTATGTTCGTCTAATGTAATAAATATTTATAAAAAATATTGTAATATCTTTGTATGATAATCCTCATTATCTATAATGTTGCACCATATTCGTAGTAAGATTTATAGAACATTTAATATAAAAAATACCAACATATGGGGTAACCTCAAAATAACTAAAAATTATTCCAACTATGTATTTAACATAATTTATTTTGGTGTATCTAGAGTAGCACCTAAATGCTCAACTAATTTTTTATTGAGAGTAACTTGAAATTATTTGATTGTTTTCCTATAATCACATCGTTCTCCTAAGAAGAACAGTCAACCATATGTGTAATTTATATCATCAAAATATCCTTACCAATATTTATATGTGCAATCAATCGACACATTCCTTCATGTCATGGCATATTTCAACCCAAAAATCTGTTTTTACATAAACATATATGAGATTTCACTTTTCAACCGTGATTTGAGATTACACTGGAGCACCTTGATACATGGTACATTGATTAATAGAATAAATTATATATATACCCTAGAATCTGATAGTTATAATAAAATTCCCACAAACTTTATAAACACTTTAGGATCAGCCTCCTTTATTTCCACACCTTTGGAAAACAATTTGTCCCTTGAAAGAGGTGTAGAAATAGGATTTGAGGTTTTCATGAATTTTTTTCAGAAGTTAATTAAAATACTTATCTTATGTTAATAAAGTGTATTTATTATTTTGATATATTTTTAACCTAGTAAAGTATTTCATTAATCTTTGCATGGAAATCTCCAAAATATTCTCTATACCATCAAAAAATATTTCCTACATTACTATATCATTTATTATAAATATAATGTCATCAACATAAAAAATCACATTGATTGAAACCTATTTATTTTCTTATATATAGAGGTTACCAATAATTATTCTTTTATTGATGTTCTCCTTCTTTAATAATATATCTAATTTTTAATACATAGTTTTTAGATCTTTATACACCCCATACCATGATATTTTTAATATTCACATGGAGATTTCATTTTTCTCCTGAATGGATCCTCATAATTATTTTATATAAACTTCTCCATCTTTCCCTCTATTAATAATAAATGACATGAAATACATTTGAAACATTTTTTTGTGTAGTAATAATAATAAATATGTTTATAGTTTATAATATTTTAACTTCAGAAAAGGTATCAAAAAAATTATTGCCTTAAATTTTTTAGTATACTTTACAAAAAAATAATGAACTCTTTCTTGTCTCTTCACCTTTTTCATTCAACATGTTTTGAAACACCCATTTTATACCAATCAATGCTATTTTTTTATTTGGTTGAAATTTACCATGTATCATTCATTTAAATTACAACATAAAATTAATTTATATCATCAATCCACTCTAGTTTCTCCAAAGCTTCATTAATATGTTTTTACTCAACCTGTGAATATAATGAAATATGTGAAACTGATATAGATATTATTTTGGTTTGAAACCTTTTTCATTAATATCCAAAAATATTTTGGACTTCTACTTTATTCCCCTTTCTTGGATGAGATAAATATACTTTTTCCAAATTACATGGAATTTTTGAGTTAGAATCATAATCTTGAGAATCTCTAACATCATTTCTATCAATAAGAAATATATCACGTTGTTCAACTACAACCACTTAATCTTCCCATTATTACACAACTAAAATTGATAGTGAAACATTATTATCAAATTATTCAACAAATTTCACATATTTAGAGTGAAAAAACTTTATTCTATCTCTATTATAACACATGTATCAACTACCATTAGAAGGGTATCCAGGGAAGATTACATCAACACAACTTTGATCAAACTTATAAAGATTATCACCCTTTACTTTTATATTTCGAGTACTTTTCAACACCGTTAGGTATTTCAAACATTAGGTTTCCTTTTATTACATATCTTAAAAATACATGTTAATGTTTGGAATATGGAAACCTTGATTATGAATATGAACTTATTCTCTAATATCATTGCACCTAAAATTTAATGAATTATCATGTCTGATCAACATCATTCATGTCATCTCAAAAATATATTTTAATTCTATCAATAATTATATTTCGTTATGTTGATTATGGTGCACTAAAATCTGGAATATTTTTATTATTTTCATTATAATTTATAAACATCTCATTTTTGTATCTACCACCATTATCGGTTAAAATTTCCTTCATAGAATAACAAAAATATTTTTCATCAAATCTCATAAAACTCTTAAACATATTATGATCTCCATATTTATTTTTTCAAAAACATAATACATGTAATGAAAATAAATTTATCAATAAAATAAATAAATTACTTGTCTTAATTTTTTGATTTCTTTCACATGGGTCTAGAAATATCAAAATATATCAGCTCCAAAGTATGAGTTTTATCTAACTCAACTTTCTTATGTATCAGGTTGGTAATATTCCATTTTTGGAATATATAACAAAACCAATATATTCTTATTATAACATTATGAATATCATTAATACTTTCTATAATTGTTTAAATTCTCATATTCTTCTTACATAAATGTCCCAAACTTTTATTATAAAGATTATTTTCTTCCATCATGCGCTTATAACATGATATTTTCACTCTACTAAATTGATACAAGTTTCCCTATGTTTTTTTCATTTGTAATAACTTATAAATATTGAAGTAATTTTTAAAGGAATTTATCTATTATAAAAAAAATCTTACCTCTAAAACGATGTGTTTAAAGGTAAACAGAATTGTGCTTCATCCCATCAACACATAAGCGTCTTTTAGATTTTAAATTTTCTTATCCGATGATAGTAGATCCAATGCCTTTAATTCTGAGTGAATAATCATTTCCCAACATCATAGTAACTTATTTATATTATTTTAGACTCTTTTAAAAACTGAAATGTCCAATACTATGTGAATAACACCTACTATCAAATATCTATGGTTATTCTCTTTTTACATTATTAGGGAGGTTTAAACAACTACGACATTTTATTAGACTTTTTCTTACTTATCATGTGTGTTTTTAGATTGTTTTTAAAAACATTATTTTTCATGTAACATGAAAAGATATAATTTTACAAGATTTATCTACTAATCACTTCATTTAAAAATAGTTTCCAAGGTTCAGAATTTAATTTTAATTATCAAATTTACATTCTCATGTTTTCTTCATTGAGTGGGTTGACTCCCTCTAAAACATTGCCTCCATATTCCTAGGGATTAATTAAAGTATTTATGATTGAATTTTTAAATTTTCTCCATATATCTAAAACCAAAAAAAAATCATTAGTAACCATAGAAATCATATTAACCATTGTAACTTACATTCTATTTGGCATAAAGAACCTACTATCCATCATCTTTCATATAATTCACTTTCAAACATTATTGAGTACCAATGTTTTGGATAACTCCTAAAATTTTATTCTTCAACATAGACTAATTCTCAGTAACTAAATAATATAAAATAGTATTATATTTTGTTTCAAACATTCAAAACTTATAACCTTCAGGTTTTTCAACTCCATTTGTTTTGGATACATACATGGTCTTATAAAAAATTCTTCTGTGCATCTTATTCCTTCTTATTATCCTTTTAGGATATTATTTTTTTATCCTTGAATGGATTACACTTATTAGAACTTTATCTAGATATACTAACTATTTTTTGGAAAATTTTAATTTCTTACTCATCTTTATCGAGTTTTTTTAAAAGGATATGATTTTTTCTTCTTTACGTCCATATTTTCATCAATATCGATGTTGATGTTTTTTATTTTCATCATGAAACTTGTAAAGATCAGAAATATTATTTATTAACTTAGATTTATCCTCAATACAATATTATTGATTATTTATTGAAATGTTTTCTTTATTCAATGTCATGGTATACTTATCAAATCATACAATATTCACAATAAATTCATTCAACTTTATCTTTATCAAAAACTCCAAATGAATCTCTTATTCTTATTCATTATAGAATCAACTTTCATCACTGGTGAACCATCCATAATTTTTTTAATATGTAACTTTTCTGCATCATCATCACTAGAGTTTTCAACTTTTCATCAATTTCATCATTTCTCTTATAATTAGAGAAAAAGTTTCATTTTATGTATTTATCGAACTTCTTATACATTTCCTTACTATATTAATTGAATATTTTTTCCTTCATATTGTGATATATTATTGAGTTTATATAATATTCATTACTTTATGAATCTTCCTTATGTTGTGGAATATTTGTAAAAAATCAACAACTCTGCAGTCAAAAAACATCAGTGGTAACTTTCCCTTTTCACTTTATTGTACATATTTTAACATTTTTAGAAAACAAAGTAATAAATTCATCAAATTTTTTACTAACCACATCAATAGTGTTTGTGTCACTATATTCATCCTCAAGAACATTAGTATACTTTCCTTAATTAGAATCTCTAAAATAAATTTCTCGATCATTATTTATTTACTTCATAACCTTTTCTCTTCACATGTCACAGTTGATGAGTGTTTTATAAATTTCATATAGAGATTTATTTTTGGGATATCTATCTTCCAATGATGATAACTTGGAATATAGTTATCAAAAATAAATTATATCATATTTTCAATGATGTTTAAATATTCCAAAATTCTATCTAAGAAATCTTATGGTGCATACAATGTCATTCATCCTTTTAAAGAAGTCACCAATAGATTCATGAAAACCCTTATTAATTTCTTCATACATCAATATAGAGAGTTTAAAGTTTTCTTTATTTTCACTATTATTTCATTAATATATGTTCTCTAATTTTTTCTTCATTCTATTATCTATTTCACTTCCATTAACATAAAAAAATTCACCTATAGAGATTGGGGAAAGTATGGAATTCCTATCTCACCTATTATTAATCAAAATTTTTCAACCAAAGACAATAATAAACTTACTATTCATAGATTTACGAAATTCCATGGAAGCTTCACTTTTCATCAAAATTCATAAAAGAGTCCAAGAAGGGAACATTTACTCTGATACTACTTGAATATACCAATTCAAATCTTTTTAATCACAAATGTGAGTAGGGGTTTAATCAATGATATTATATTTTTATGATTTCTTACTTAACAAACAAACTATAACCCCTATTATGGATCTATGAATTTACTGATAATAATAAAACAAGAAAAACTATAGGAACATTGGTATTTATAATGTTTAGTACATATTTAGGGTATCTAGTCATTGGTATTGTTGTAAAATAATTCAAGACCACACAAAGCACTAGAAAACAATCCTTTTGGTGTTTACAATAAGTTGGTAATATCCTTACGCATGCCTCACACAATAGTCAATTGATAGTCTATGTGTTCTAGACATGGATAAAAGATATACAATGTCTTTAAAATTTCTATAAGTTCCTTCACCAATTGGTTTCGGTATTTTATCATTATGCTGCATAACCTTTCTTTTCACTTTAATATCTTATAAGTACATATTATTCTTCACTTTATTTCATAGATGTATCAAAAACATCCACCAGTCCATTGGTAATTTTTTATGGGTTCATCTTGTATGATCTATCTGATGGCCATTTAATATAATCATTTGTATCATCCATTTGGTAAACTACATCTATCTATTATACCCCATCTAGATGTCTATCTAGTTAACTCCATCAAGTCCCTTATAAATACTGATATAATTTTTGGTTCATTATTTTTCAAATTTCCTCACCACACTATCCTTTTGATACAACATGATAGGATGATTCATCCAGTATCTTTTGACTACTGCCTCTTTGTGATATTTATCCAATCAAATTTACTATTATATAGTACATCACACCACTTAATAAAATTAATCCATCACCTCGGCACATAGACTTCCTTTATATAGTTATAAAGCCTCTATGATTTTATGGAATTACATAGACTCCAATTTATACTTTCCACTCTACACATTGAGCATCCCATATGGAAACATCCTTCCTCTGTCCATATGTGAACCTCATGTTAATTACAATCATCCATTAGGACCTAGAATCAAACAGAATCATTAGACTTTCTTAAAACATACTGAGAATCATTGAAATTTCCTCTATAATATTTTTAATGTTGAATTATCTACATACCATCATCACATTTTGTATCATTACAAAATATTTTCAATGTCCTTTTAATTGATACAACTTTATACCACTCCTCCACCGGGTGAAACTTTGTAGAAACCCATTTGGATGATGTAACATTGTTTGATATTCTAGTATAACTTCATAATAATGTCTTTTATTTATTCCACAAGATACTTCCATATTAATTTATGACTTACATCAAAACTCAAAAACTCATGACCAACCTCTCTTTCTCCCCTATCCCCATATTTATCCTCTATTTGGGGTTCCCATGGATGATGTTTTTTAGTGATTTTATGTATATATTTGGTTCCTTTTACCTTTATTGTTCCTCCCTACCTACCTCTCAAATTTTAGGAATCTCCAATTAAGGATTCAGTTCTAATTCCACTAGCGTATGGTATAATTGGATGAATGTGAAGAGTAATTCAATCTAATTGTTATGGGACATCCCAAGATATTTTCAACATTCAATAATTGTCTATTTAGATGAGATATGTCAAAATGGTGGATTTATAATGGGATTTAATTAAACCTAAATTATTTTTTTGATGGAGGTAGTGGAATATAACATGAATTTTCTATGGGATGGTGTCATGGGTTTATTGTGGACCTCCCATGGGTGGTTGATCACGATTTTGATGCAATGATGATTTATAATGATAAATTTGAAGTTATGCCTATTTTGAAAGGAATTTTTAAAATTAATTATAATTAATTATAATTAATTATTTGTGATTTCATGGTGCATGTTTGGAACACAAGAGTGAGGGTGATGACCAATTAGGTATTGTGGGGATTTCTCATGCCTAGTAGATGTTGTTATCCTTTAATGAATAAATGGTGATAGCTTCTATAATGGAAGGTAGTCCTTGGTAATATTCCATTGGATTAAAGTGAATTATTTATAATTTATATGAAGAAAAATCATAACCCTAGGGGTGTTTACTTAATTAATTAATTATTTTAATTGTTAAACTAAATTAAAATGTTTGATTTAATTGACATGCCAACAGATACTGGGAACAAGGATTCAAAGCCACATAGGTCTGGTGCATTGTTTGATTGAATCGACCAACAATGGTTGAATCCATGAGTTGTTTTGGTTTTCCCTATGGAATCTAAATATTTAAGGGGTGTTCATATGTAATGTACATCCTAGTGGCCTGATATAGGATCTCGTAGCCACCTTTATGTTGATGTGTAACCTGACATGAGTAGAGTATCTCAAGTATGACATGTGAGGACATAGATATAGATGGGATTTTCCTATCTCATGGATATGGTTTTGGTGAGGTGACTAGTCTGGATTTACCCTAGTTATAAACATATTCCATGAGCTATATCATGATACATTCACTAGTATGGGATACCATTGAGGATGATTTATGACTTCAATGATGTCGAGTGATGTGATGTCCTCTTAATTTTATTCATTATCCTGAGAGACCAATTATGACTGAGGATATTTCATGGGATACCTCCTTTTGTTATTATCAAGGGTAATATAATGGGTTTCTCTCTAAGAAAGGGCCCTGAGTTGGTGTATGTGTCTATGGGTAGATATGGTTGTGTTTGTCACCTGAGAATCCAAACCAATGTATAAGGAATTTGGATTTAAGTTTATGGTAATGTGTGCTGGTATTTAGGTGGACTGTGATTTGATTTCTTTTGTTTTATAATGATATTTTATTTCCATAAAAAACATGGAATCAGATTTTTGGGCCTATAACTTTTATGATTACTCAAGATTCCCAAAAATCACTTTTTGGGACAGATGAGACCATGTGATGAATGAGTTATATAGGATCTGGTATCAAAGTATTTTGGGGGTGGTTTCCTAGTTTGGACAACATACCTTATTGTTAACGAAGGAGTGGATTCCTATTGGTTGTACCTATGATCCAACATCAAATCTATATTATTGTGCATATAGTTAAATTCATAATATAGAAAGGATTTCTTGTTACATAGTTACCATTGTGAGTTCCTGGGGAGCTTGAGAATAGAATGGTGATATCATTAGACAATTAAGAACACTAGAGATGACCAATATTTGAAGATATGTATGAGTAATGAGTTATTAGGTGGTTTTATATATCTATGTAAAAATATTATATATCCATAGGGAGACTGTTGGATCTCCTCGATTTATTCCTAGGACACCCCTCTGGATCTGGTGGATGCAACAATGATTGTTTAAATGACGATCCATTAGATAATAGATGTACAGGAGATTGACCATAAAATATATGTAGGATATTCCATTTATTTACTAGGACACACATGAATCAATCATTTTAATATATAAAGGATTTCCTAGGGCCTCCCCCTCCTAGTAAACATATATCGGCCTCACATTGAGAACACCTAGCTACAACTATGGAGTCTATCCTAAGGGATTCAATAAAATTGATTCCTATTGTTTCCCTAGGGAAATTTAATCATTAGTGGAGTTTTGTGCATGGGATACCCTATGTGTGGATAGAATTACTTCTAGGTGATTCCCATATTCAAATTAATTTCCATACTACTCGAAGCAAGAATGGTCGATCAGGGTCACATAACCAGGTATCAAGGCTGAGTTTTGGGCTTATACATTGTTATATTTTTATTAACATGGGTACGTTGTGATACTGTGGTATTCATGATAACTAAGATTCACTTAGGGACATTAAATATATATCTCGAAGCATATTCATTGTGGGTTATCATTTATTTTTTTAACTATTTATTTATTTATTCTTAGTGCAACACATGAAAAAATCATAGAATTTTCGATTATGTTTGAGACCATATTTTTTGTCCCCTACTAAGTTATGTTATCACTTACATCTCAGACCTCCATTTAACGTGTGTACCCATGTATCCCTCAAAATTTATTACAGGAATAGGTTGAGGTAAGGCCTTGTACAACTTGATCGAGATGGAACATCTCAGGTATGGCTCAAAGATTTGTAGTGGGTCCTGGTTGTAGTAATGAGGACCCCAATGTATTTTAATTTCCTTTTATTAATATGTATATATTTTTGGGATTAGATAAGTGGGTGATATTACTGGTATTTAAACATGAACGTTTGAGTTATATGATGCATTTCATTTTAGCATTGTTCAATTTGTTTAGTCGTTGTACTCTGATAGTTTTTTCTATTGATGTATATGTTGTAGTTATTTATTTACTGATTGTTCCATATGATATAGGTGTTACAATCTCCCAAAAGTGTATATATATATATATATCTCCCCTACTATTTGGAATCCTCAGGCATACTGGGTGGAATGTTTGAGGTCACATTGCGATCAAGTCCAATTACTATTTACAGTGAGCTGGAATAAGGTGGTAAAAATTGGTATCAAGCATTGTTTTTATTTTTTATTACTACTTGGTATATGCCAAACATGATATTTTATGATGTTTCTAGTCCTATAGTGGATACCATTATGGAGCATCAAGAACCCTTGTTCACATAAGAAGTCTAGGTTTCTAGAGATTAGATTGATGTTTTAGAATTAATGATTTTATCGTTGTTTTTGATTTTTACATTATATGATGCACATGAGGTTTGAGATTTATGATTTATTATATATTTTTTTATCTTGTAAAATTAATGATAATATATTTATTTTTCAGTTATCTCTTTTAATGTGGAGGCAATAGGTATCTCATGCATCCAAATCGGTTATATAGGATCATATGACATGTATTCCCGCATGTGTGTGATCTTTATCATTGGTGAGAGGTTCATCTATTTAATGTTTCAAAAATAATTATATGGTATTTTAACATATAATTACTTGGTTTTATTCTTCTTTTATGGATGGATTATTTATTTATTTCCTTCTAATGGAACATCTTGTGGATTCTAAATCGAGATGATGGATGATGATGACCATGGTATAATTCCTCTTGTTGGAAAACGAAGGTACTTGATGCCTTAATTAGAAAAACCTTTGGGGTGGTTATTATTTTGGATTAGTTAATTTAATATTCAGTTACAACATATATGGTTTTTCCATGTATTTTGGAATAAATTAATAATTAGTTGAACCATGTGACGACAATTCATTCGATATGGGACATTGTGGGATGATATTGGTTGAATATACCATAGATGATCGATTATTGAAAGTGCAAGTAAATACCTATATAGTTGAGAAAACAAAATATTATTAAATATTATATTGATAATATATTCCATATTTTTTTCAAATTGTGTTAAATATTTTTATATATAGAATATTTTGTATTAGATCATTCAATTTAAAATTTGAGTACAGTTACAGTTTTATTCTTTAAAGTGTACTATATTTTTTAGCCATGAATTTTTAATTTGAATTTTTTAAAATTTTAATTTTCTACCAAAATTATTCAATTATGTTTCTAGGAATTTCATTTAGTTAATCCATGTTGGATTGTGCATTTTATTGGAGTAAATATTTTATGATGTCAAATTTGGACTGGACACTCCAGATCAGACACCACTACACTATTTTGGGTAAAGATTTTTCATATAGGGTTGGATAGGAATATAATTTAGAAAGAACATAGATGATACAATTCCCAAAAAAATCCTTCTTTAAGGATAGTTGTTTCATGCTTTTTAGTGGTCAAAAAGTTTTTGTAATTTCTATTAAAATAATTTTTATGAATTCCTCCCTTCACACTTGAAATGTCTTGAAACCCTTGACTCTCCACCACTCTATAACGGTCTTTTTCTCATTTGGATGGGGTTGGATGTGAATTAGAGGATAGGTAGTACATGGGAAATGATGGCCTTAAATTTCAATACACCATTATAGGAGGGAATCTCTCATGCTTGGATCTCTTCCAAAATGGGCTTCTATTCCTCTTATTTGTTGTAACATTGTTTTTTTTCAAATAAAATCATCATTTATATTCCATTTAATATATTAATTTCAATTTAATTATTTTTTCATATACTTATTTGGTATGTGAAACAATACTATATACATGATTAGGTTATACCATTTCAAAACAATTGAACATGAAAACCATTTCTACAATGACTACACCACCCATGGAAGAGAATTTTTTCTTAATAAATTTTATACCTCTCACCTTTCTCATATTTTTTTGAATAAATGATGTAATTTAATTAACATAATATGATAAATGAATTGATTTTTTAATTTGAAATAAACAATCCATGGAATTGAATAATTAAAACAAAACTCATGAGTTTTAGTAATGTGTGACTTGTGAGACTTCAATATTAATTATAAAAACATAACATCACATGATCAATTTTTAGGGTTAAAATATAGTCCAAAAACTCAATTCATTCTAATTTATAGCATGGATATATGATTCAATTTACCACTAACCATTATCCTAGGTTTTAATACATTTTATCACCTTGGTTAAGTTAATTAAAAATGGGTTTGGGGTTGAAAAATTAAGCGATCATAATTAAAGGGTTGTTAATTTAAGATATAATGATTAATGAGTAGATGCAGATGTAGAGTTATGTCAATTATTCCTTTAAAAACTATTTTCTTAGTAAACATATTCTATTTGGTATTTATCAATCTCATTTAAAAAAACTAAAAAGATAAAAAATTCTTCCAGCATACTTCTTATTACTTTATAAACATAAAAAACCCACCACATAATTTTTAATAGTTTTTTTATTTCATTTAAAAAAACTATTTATATGTTGTTTTATTTACATCCTCCTTAGATAATGATCTTGGTCATCTACTTGTCTACAACTAAGAAGTAAAAATTACATATCATTTCAGATCACCAACAAAAACAACTTTCAAATTGGAATAGTTTCTAGGTAGGAAATTACATTATTCAACCAATTAGAGTTATTTTTCATTTCATTCTCCTATTCTCCTCATTTTTCATACTCTCCACTTTTTTAATTTTTCTTATCCGTTTTTTGGACCATCAACTCAAAAACATTGTTTTTTTATTATGGCCCACTTATATTAAATTATTTTTTTCTCTGATTTATGGATTGAAAAAATAAAAAATATCTATTAAAACTCTTCCATGAGATTGATTGCAGAATTAGGGATAGAATCAGAAAGCCTCACTCTATGGGAATTTTAAACATTCATCAAGTTTAGTAATTCTTCAATTCTAGAAACATTGATTTTGGAAGTACATCTAAATATAACGTAATACCATAACAAATGGATGCTAATAATAAAATGAACTTCGTAGAGACATATGATCATTGATTTTACCAAAAATTAATTATCAACCAAATTTTATTGCAGTCCAAAACCTTAAATCAGGCATCAAACTAAAATCTTTGTTAATTCACATTCTACAAATATTTCATGGATTATATTTTAATAATCCAAATAAAAAACATAAATAATTTAATATTGTTTTCTCATCTTTGAAGAAAAATAATACTCTATGAAGATCAAATCAAACTAATATCATTATCCTTATCAATTGATGGTACTACAAAATATTGAATGTATTATTTAAATCTTATAGATTTAACATGTTGGAAAGATTTGAAATATATTTTCATGCATAGATTTTTTCTAGAATCATGTACCACTACCATTCATAAAGAGATCATAGGGATCAAGAAGGCACAAGGGGATTCAATGTATGAGTACTAGGAGAAATTCCAGAAGTTCTGTGAAAGCTTCCTATATCACCAACTCAGTGAGAAAACACACGTTCAATACTTATATTTAGGTGTCATGCCTATGGAGAGTATAATGCTGGATTATATGGATGGAGGTGACTTATCCACAAAACACTAGTAAGTACAAGTGCATTTATTGACAAGATGGCAAAAAACTCACAAAAATTTGGGGATTGAGGTACCCCACATGTTAATGGAGTACATCAAGTATGCCCATATTATGTATAAAATAATTTAGCATATAAGAAGTTGGAATAATGACCACAATGGTGAGTCAAATTTCTTTGGATCAAAGGACATCCAAACTCACTCTAATGATGCCTTGTAGAATTTTTACAGAAACATACCACCCAATTGAATATTTACTTCAATTATAAGAGACATATGATTACATAAGAGTATTCCCTATGAGACCATATCTATATAAATGAAAACCACATCACCTAAAGTAGTATTAGTCTTTTTCACCAACACATAACCAAGGATATAAGGATCAATCAACCATGCAATATATCTCTAGATAAAAAAATTCCACTTTTCAAAAAACATTCAAAAGAATCCAACTTACCGATAACGTTTTTAGCAGCCCCAATATAGATTTGAATCCCAATAATCAATAATAAAAAAAAGGGAAATATCATCCAAATTTATATTATAATAATGATGATCATTTTAAACAAATTGTTCTTAATCAAAATAATGTTCTGAAGAGTCGTGGTTTGGAGTTAAGGAAGTTGAAATCCCAAATGAGGTAGCTTTCCCCCACCGTCCATGAATTTTGAAGTAAGAAAATCATAAATATTCCTTCCCAACCTACTAAAAATCCCATGGGGAATGTTAGTTCCTATACATTGAGTAGTATGAAGCGAAGGAGTGAAAAATATGCACCTATCATTCAATTGGGACTCTCTACAACTTCGGATAATCCCCATTCCAGACCAACTGATGAGATTATAATGGATAAAGACAATGGTAATCAAAATATTGATTATGTTACTCCTAAATCCATTCCATTTGAAAAAATAGATATAAAAAAAGAATATGGATGAAGAGGCAATACAAAAAAGTGGGTTTGGATACATTCTATCTCATCGAGATCACCATCCCTATATTGAAGTAATCAAGGAAATTATATGTTATAATATATTATTGAAAGAACTGCGTATAAATAGAAGAGGTCTATAAGTAAATGAGTGAATAAACATTAGAAGGAATGTATCTAGTCTCACCAAACAAACAATGATGATACTGAAAAAATGAAAATCCCTAGTATATTCACTATTCCATGTGCTATAGGGGAGTTCCATTTCTCATATTCTTTATTTGACCTGGGTACCTCCATTAATGTTGTGCCTCACGTTATTTTCTCTTACATGTAGGTTTTTGAGGTGAAGATGATATGTGTGGTGGTGTAACTCGTGAATTGGGCCACAACATATCCCATGGGAGTTATCGATCATTTCATTTTTTGGGTAAGGGACACAATCTTTCCTATGGATTTATATCTTTAAAATATAGAGAATGATTATGTAAGTTCACATGCTCCGATAATTATTGAAAGACCCTTCCATAAAATACCAATATAATAATAAATTTCCAATATGGTACACATTATATGGAATTTGTAGATGATATCATCTGATATGATATTATTGACTCCATGAATTACCCCTCATAGGACCATTCTACTTTCTTCATCTCCCATTTTGACCCATCTTGAAATGAACCTCTAAATTTTTATTTCTAATATTTTATAAATGGGGATCATACCATGATTATAGATATATCGATAATTGGTTATATTTTTAGGTCATAAAATAATATCACACATATTCCACATGATCAAACCACACTCATTTTTTATATTAATGTGGATTATTATTCTGATTATAGGCATATAATTTCTGGTTATGTAGAGGCTGCTAATTTCTCTAATGGATATGATTCCTTATGCAATAAATTTTTTGTTGTAAATTTAGAACCTGAAATGAGTTATAAAAACATACTAGTTCATGAATTAATCCCATCAATATATAACCCACCCAAACTAGATTTCAAACCATTTCCACCAAACATAAAATATTCACAGCTGTTGAATAATGAAAAATTTCACGTGATAATTTCAAAACATAATCTAGTTGAACAACAAAACAACATTCAAATATTTTATGGAAAAATATTTTTGAAATTAGGTGGAACTTATTAGATATACCAGGTATTGGCCCCACTATTTGTTTTCTTAGGATTATTTAGGAGGATGGGGACTGACCTATTAGTTATTCAAAAAGGAAAAATAACCCCTCATGGTTAGAAGTTACCAAAAAAGAGGTGGAAAAGTTACTTGAGGTAGGACTAATTTACCATATTTTTTGACTCATAGAGGGTCAAACATGTCTAGGTAATGCCCAAGAAAACTTGGTTAACTGTTATAAATAATGAAGATGATGAGTTAGTTCTTGTGAGAGTAAGAAACTATTAGATTGTTTTCATATATTATAGGAAAATAAATCAATTCACTAATTTGGATTATTAACCATTTCCATTAATTGACCAGATGCTTGAGTGACTTTCAGGTAGGAAACACTAAATTATTCTGGGATAGTTTCTCTAGCTATTTTTATGTTCCCATTATAGAAACTGATTATGAGAAGATGACATTTACCTACCCATTCAGAACATTTTCTTACCATAGCATGCCATTTAAGAATTGTAACACTCTAGGTACCTTCCGAAGATGGATGATAAGTATATATTTTGATTTACTTGAAACCTTCATGGAGGTATATATGGTTGATTTTATTATATATGTATTCCAACATGTTTTTGTTATTTTCAATCATTCCATGGGAATTTTGGTTTTTATAAATGCTTCATTAGAAATTTTAGTATGATCTCTTTACCCTTATCTCAATTACATTAAAAATATATTGAATTATTTTTTTATAATTCATATGGGTAATTATGTTATGAGATAAATAATTGTATAAACACTCTACCTATCATACAGACTCCATGGTGTTACCTTCTATTCGATATTATGTGTCATGCTTCCAACATCGATGTTGAAACTGTATTATCATAGATGGTGGAATGGAATTCCCATGTTATTTTTTATGCGTCAAGGTCATTTGATTCAACCGATGAAAATTAAACCTTAATGGAAAAGGAGTTTCTTGATATTATATTTTATTTAGAAAAATATAGGTCTTATTTATTGGGATCTAAAGTGGTTTTTTCTCAAATCATGCACATTTGAGGTATCTCCTAAATAATACATATTTAAAGGCACTAATTATTCATTATATTACCATTTGTTAAGAGATTTAAATTGAGATAATGGAAAAGTAGGGGGAAAAAACTCATTAGATGCCCACATGAGAAGAATTTCTCACACACTAGAGGATGAAAGATTGGAAAAATTACCAGTTCATGACACATTTCCTGATGACAAAATTTATTCACTCGGGTAAAAATCCGTGGTATGATGATTTAGTCAATTAACTAGTTTCGTATGAAATTAATAAAAATTAAAATAAATACAAAGTCCAAAAATAAAATATTGGTTCAAGGTTTTATTTGTGGGGTTATTACTATATATAGAGCATGTGTAGTTACCAATTCATTAGGATATGTGTTCCCGATCAGGAATTTGAGTCACTTTTCAATTTTTTCATACAATTTATTATGGTGTTATCATTGGTCCAAAAATGATGTCTAAGAAGGTATTAGACTATGAACAATAATTTCATACCTTATTTAATTATGCCCATGTGTTTTCTAAGTCATGGTTTTGATTCCAACACACTGGAAAAATTTCTAGGATAAATGAGATGCTCCAACATCCCATATTTATTGGTGATATTTTTTATGTATAAAGAATTTATTTTATGGGTCCATTTTTAAGGTCATTTGGTTTCATGTAAGTTCTTTTCACTTTTTATAATGTTATTAAATGTGTGGAGGCCATGTCCACCAAGACTGATGATTCTTATGTTGAAGTGCATTTTTTCAAGGCACACTTTTTTGTATGGTTGGAGTACCAAAGGATATAATTAGTTACCAATGGACAAAATTTTGAAAAACAAATCATGCATCCATTCATTGGAAGTATGGGGTAACACATAATAATTATAGTTTATAACACCCTAAAAAATGGCTAGGATACATTTTTGAATAGGGTGTGAAACAAATTTAGGAGAAAACTGTGAAGAAAAGTAGGAATGATTCATGTATCATCCAAATTGGGATATAAGGGAATGAAAAATTCATTTATCCCAATATAGAGATAAAAGGATGCTAAAAATTCAAGAGCTTGAGGAGATTTTATTTCAATCATATGAAATATCAAGGATCTAAATGTAATGATCAAAAGTGGATCGTGATATAATAATCCAAAAAGGGGGATTCATGTAGGAGATAAAGTCTTTCTCTATAGTTCATGACCAATGTATCTTGGTATGTTGTTTTTATATGGTATGGTACTTGTGTTATATCTAATGTTTCTCCTTATAGAATAGTGAAGATAACACTAGATGAAATTAGAAGGATATTTACAGTTAATGTTAAACATTTGAATCAATACATTGATGGACTTCCAACCCATGCAATTGATTTCATCACACTGCATAACCCCATAATTACATGAGAATATTTGTCTATCCCCAAACATTTCACTTTGAAATTATTTTTCCTATATAAAATTCAACATTTAATGTGTACTAAAAATCTCATAGGTTTACATTTATAATAATATAAAATGTTATGTGTAGTGGATGGAAAAATATTTTAGGTTGCCTATTTAGGATTTTCATTTGACTATTTTGTCTTTGTGTGTGATTTTTGTTAATTTAAAAAAACAAAAAAATATAGAAAAGAAAAAACATCACATAACATGATCATTTACATGTAGACCGTATGAAAAATAATTCTTTTTTCACAATTCATTAGTATCTTTATAAGAATGAGAAAGATTGCGTTATGAATGATTGATTTCTATGAAAATATGATTCTTTGATGAAATTATAGATTGTTTCTTTATAAAACCTTGTAGATTTTTACACCATTATTTGTGATATTTGTTTATGGTAAATTGTTTCATTGATTTCACTTCTCAACTATTCTCACAACCATGAATTTTGAAATTTTTATTACTCAATTGAATTTATAGCAAACTTAAATAAAAAATTAAACTTATTACAATGGTTGATCCATATATTTGTTTCTATTCTGATCTATTTCATTACTATACTGAATTGACCTATTCATGTGTACTTCATATCAAAAGGTTTTACACCCTAAAAATAAAAAATGAAATAAATAAATAAATAATATACTAACTTGATAAATATGGGAGTGATGAAATGAAAAATAGTTGGGGATATCTAGGATGAGAGATTAAGGTTTGACTACTATGAATGATTAGGTTAGTGGGTCTAGAAATTTAATTGAAATGGAATATAAAATAGATTCCATGGAATTAAACAAGGTAAGAATAATTGTTTTACATGACCTGAATATTTGAATAATGGGTGGAGACATGATCTCCAAAAGTTTGTAACACACACATGTGGGGAAATAAGGGCATAATAGATTAATAACTTTCTCGGCTAAGATTAGTGTCATTAATCTCACTATACATTAGTTTGTTATAATTTATGAGACAATTAATTTATTTTTTATTGATATTGAATCTTGATGGTATTCTTACTTTTCTTATATTTACCCTATGGAATGAGAAATATGACCATGAATATCATGTCTCCATTTTCTGGATTATAAGGCATTTGACTTTTCCAATGAGTTGAAAAGGGTAAGTTTGAGGGAGTTAATAAAACAGAACATTATTGAATATTTTTTTTATAATAATTAACAAAAATTCCTCAATGTTTCCTTAATATGTTTTTATGGAATATTTGGGATCATTCATTTGAAAAATTTATTAAAATTCAAGCTCTTCCCCATTAATGTGAATTTTAGTATATTAGATGTTAATTTTTATTATGTGACTTATTTAAAATTAAATATTTCTTCACTTAATTTTATAGAAATTATAATTAGACAATCCAAGATGAATCGTGCATTTGATTAGAGTAAATAGGCCAGGAATTCAAAGCTGGACCAAACTTGCCAAGTTGGACCCCACTTCATTATTTGGGCCATGACTTCTTCATCTGGTCTTGGATTGTGCACAAATTCGGGAAAATAGATAGAGGAAAAAAATTCAAAAATACTATCTTCTTTATGTAAGGACATAAATTTTATGGGTTTTCGTGGTCAAAAAGTTAGTGAATGTTTGATTAAAATATTTGGCCGAATTCCCCCATTAACACTAGAAAAGGCTTTAATACCTAGCCTATCCTCCTCTCTATAAATGTGTATTAATTCAATTTGGAGGGGTTTAGTTGTGAATTAGTGGTTTGTGAGATAAGGATATGTTTTTCCTTTCTATTTAAAGACATCATTGGATGAGGGAAGCTCTGTAGCCAGGACCTCCTCCAAAATGCTCTTCTTTTCTGCTTCTTTATTGTAATATTGTTTTTTTTGCAATAAAATATCCATTTATATTCTATTTATTCTATTATATTCAATTTATTTATTCATTAGTTTACTTTTTTGGGATGAACCTTAAGAGTATAAATTTAATTGGGTTATACCCTTTCTAAACCACTGCAAATGAAAAACATGTTATGATGACTACACCCCCATGGAGGAGTATTTTTTCTCTGTAATTGATCTAATTATCATCTTCATAACTTATATGTTTTTAATAAATGAGATACTATAATTCACATAATATGATCCATGAATTTCGTTTTTAACTTCAAGTAATGTAATAATGAAATTGAAAATTTGACAAAAAACTCATGAGGTCGAGTAATGTTTGAATTGTGAGAGGGCGATCCTAATTGGTAAAACAAAACAACACGAGATCACTTTGTAGGGTTAAATTATAATCCATAAAATAAATTCATTCATATTTAGAGAATGGATATGTGCCTCAATTCATCACTAATCATTAGTTGGTTTTAGAACACCAATTATAGAAGGGGTTTATAAATTCACGTTCCAAAGATAGCCTAGGTTTTAATTTATTTCATCATTTTGGTAAGTAAATTCTCATAGGGGAATGGGGTTAACAAATTTAGGGATCATAATTAAGTGGATTGTAATTTAAATGATAATTATTAATGATTATGTGAAGTGGTATAGATTTTTCAATTACACCTTTAAAAAAATATTTTCTAAAGAACATCTTCTTAGTGTGTTTTTTCAATCTTATCTCAAAAACAAAAACACTACGGGAAAACAACATATTGTGACTAGTTATTTTTGGTGGGTGCAAGACCCATTGCAAATAGTTTATCTAAATAAATAACTTTTGATGAGCTTAGAATCCTATTAAAAATAATAATAAATAAAAGAGTATTTTTTCAGGTTATACAATCCCATCGCAAACAGTATTGGTGAACCTTTCCGCCAAAATGAGGGAAACAGTATTTGCGATGGGGGTTGGTTCTCATTGCAAATAACTCCAATAAAGTAATGGTAATTGCGACTGGTGAATGATCCAGTTGAAAATACATTGTCGGCTGTAGATTATTTATTATGGGTCCCGTCACAATTAGTTTTTATCCACTGCATTTATTTCTATAAGTATTTGTGATGGGACCCCTCCCCAATAATAATAGTTTCAATGATATTAGCCACTCCTTGCAAATACTCAGTCGGAAGGCAAGCATTTGCGAAGGGACCTGTTGCAATTGGTTTTTTAACTGCCACCTCAAGCATTTATTGTGGGTAATATTTGCGTTGAGACCCATCACAAATAGTCATGCCGCTACTAATCTAACCTATATATACCCCGCCTGAATATTTTCTCTTCATTCAACACTTTATCTCTCCTTTCTTCAGTTTTCCCGCCTTTGGGTAGAAGTATAAATTTTTATAGGGAAGGAAATTTTGATGTTTGCAGCACCCAAAAGATTCATTTTTAGGTATTTATGTAATGTTTTAATTTTTAATTTTATTTATTTTATTTATATTAAATTTTAGTGTTATTAATTAGAGGTAATTATTAAAAATTAGATTTAATTAGTAAAAATTAGAGGTAATTAAAAAATAGATTTAAATTGTATATATTAGAGGTATTTAGAAAAAATAGATGTAAATAAATAAAATTATAAAAAATTATTGGTAATTAGTAATATTTAGTAGTAAATAGTAATAATTAGCAATAATTATTAAAAATAATAAAATAGTAATAAAAATTTGTAATAATAAGTGATATTTATTAGTAATTAGGATTACGAAACGATAATTGGTAATAATTAGAAGTAACAAGAAAAAATTATCCATAATTAGTAAAATTTAGCTATAATTAGGAAATGTTATTGGTAATTAGTAAAAGATACTGGTAATTAGTAAAAGTTAGCCGTAATTACTAAAAGTTAGAAGTTATTAGTAAAACATCGTGGTAATCAGTAAAAATTAGTGGTAATTATTAAAAAATAGCATCATTTAGCTAAAAATTTGTAATAAATTGTAATGAACAAAAATAATTTGTAATAATTAGTAATAATTGTTAATAATTTGGGGTAATTTGTAATAATTAGAAAAAATTAGTAATAATTTGGAATAATTGGTAATAATTAGTAATAATTAGTAATAATTAGTAATAATTAGTAATAATTGTTAATAATTAGTAATAATTGGTAATAATTAGTAATAATTAGTAATAATTAATAATTTTAGGTAATTATTGCCGGTAATGAGTAATAATTAGTAATAACTAGTTACAATTAGTAATAATTTTTAGTAATTAGTCATAATTAGTAATTACTAGAAATAACTAGTAATTACTAGTAATGATTTGTACTAATTAGTAACAACTACTGGTAATTATTAATAATTAGTAATAATTAGAGATAATTTATAATAATTATTATTAAATAGTAATAATTAGTAACAATTAGAAATAAATAGTTATAAATAGTCCAAAATTTGAATAATTAGTAATAATTACATGTAATTTGTTATAATTCGGGGTAATTAGTAATAATTGGTAATAATTAAGGGTAATTAGTAAATATTAGTAATAATTGGTAATAATTAGTAGCAATTATTAATAATTAGTAATAATTAGTAACAATTAATAATAATTAATAATAATTATTAATAATTAGTAATTAATAGTAATAAATGGTAATGAATGTTAATAAATGGTAATAAATGAAAACAATTGTAATAATTATTAACAATTAGTAATAATTATTCATAATTAGTATTAATTAGTAATAGATATTAACAATTAGTAATAATTTGTAATAATTATGGTTAATTAGTAATAATTAGTCATAATTTGTAATGATTATTAATTATTATAGTTAAATTGTAAAAATTTGGTTTAACTATTAATAATTAAAGGTAATTCGTAATAATTATTAATAATTAATAATAAATAGAAAATAATTTCTATTAAATAGAAATAATTTGTAATAATTATTAATAAATAGGGATAATTAGTAATAATTAGTAGTAATTAGTAAAAATTAGTAATAATTTCAAATAATTTGTAATAATTCTAAATAATTAATAATAATTAGAGGTAATTATTAATACATAGTAATAAGTGGTAATAAATATTAATAATTAGTAGTAAATAGTAATAGTTAGTAATAATTTTTACTAATTAGAAATAATTTGTAATATTTAGTAATAATATGTAAAAAAAATAGTTTTATAAAGTAATAATTTTTAATAATTAGTGATAATATATAACATAGTATGAAGGGAAACTGTGAGATTAGGGTCAGCTTATAGAGACAATGTATAGGGAGTACGATGAGCTTCATCGACATCAGTAGTAGTAGGAAGAGATGTGTCGACGGTAGCAACACCAACACCGGCAGACGATGCAGTACATGTGACATCGGACTCTAGATTAAGGGATTGAGTTCCCTCCACCAGCTCCTCCAACTCCTCCAGATGACCCTCCCCCTTAGTTTTTTTTATGGTTTGGGTCGAAGCCTCAATTATTATTAAAGCAAAGCAATGACCTCTTTAACTAGGTAGAGGGAGACCCTTTACATAGCCCGATGGTGGAGTGGGAATTTTTCCCATTACATGGCCCGTATGCCCAAATTTTTGGCCTAAGGCACATTCAGTAAATAGTACTACTATAGTACCCGCCTACTATAGTGCCACACAGTACCCGCCATTGCTACAGTGCCATGTCGCCACTATAGTGCCTGTCGTTACTACAGTGTCATCGCTGCTACAGTACTGCTATAGTACCTTGTGCCCAATGGGGTTTAAACCCCCATTTTTCATGTAGGATTATAGGGTTCTCACCACTAAGCCAAACCCCAACTATAGTACCCTCCCCCTTAGTGATTTATATACTTTTCCGAGAAACATATGGATGAATGATTTTTCGTAATATACTTATTAGTCAATATGTTTACATTTCTATATAGTAGATTTTTTATATTGTTGTGAATACAATGTTTTTTATTATTTTTATATTTTTTATTATTTTATTATTTTATTATATATTTCATTATATTATTATTTATTTTAAATTTTTTATTATTTTATTATATAATTATTATTTTATTTATTTATTATTTTATTTATTATTTTATTATTACTACAATTTAACATTGTTGTGAATATTTTGTTTTTTTTATTCTAAATATATTTTTGTTTATTAATTACATTTTTATTAAATTTATTATTTTTTTCTTTATATTTTTTTAATGTTTTAATTTTATTAATATAATTATTATTTTTATTAAATTGTATTAATATTATATTATTAAACTGTATTAATATTTTTTATTATTATTATATATATATTTTTATGTTTTTTTGTGATGGATTGTAAATCCGATCGAAAAAGTGTTTTTTTAAATCATCAAAACCTTTAGTGATGGGAAGGAATCCCTTCAAAAAAAGAGTTAAAAGTGATGGGCTACCATAAGAAATACTTTTTGTGATACAATTTTCTAGGATGGGTCATTTGCAACAGGACCTTATCACAAATGCTTCAATTTCCAGTTATGAAACAAAAAATAATACAATCTTCTTCCAACATAATTCTTCTTGTTTTATAAAATAGGAAGAAACCTCCCACCATCAATTTTAATAGTTTTTCCTTTAATTTTGTTTTAAAATATCCTTAATATGTTGTTTTTAGTACATAATCCTTTAATACCAATCTTTTTTAGCCAGTCTACTACATCTGAGAATTAAAACATTACACATGATTTGAGAGAACCCATGACAGTGCCTTTCAATAGTTCCTTCACATATATATTGGAATAAATTTTTATCTAATTAGAAATGTATTTATAGTTCTCTAGAATGGATCATCTATAATTATTATATTATGTTTATGACCTAGAATGAGCTAGAATTCACATGGGATTAATCTTGTGGGTGGATTTACAATGAGAATTAGTGCCCTAGTAGGAAAATGATATTGAACATGATAATTGTGTTATATGGTGAGACCATGTATATGTGTTTTTGGAATATTGGGTATCAATTATTTTTTGAGATGGGAGTAAAAATTACTCCCCATGGTTTATGATTTCTCATGAGACCTGACATATGGGTTTGGTGGGAGACCTAGAGACCTCTAGAATTTACATGGACCATAGTGGATCAGTGACTTGTATAGTTGAGGGAAACCTGTGAGAGGGGTTATCTTGAGTTTGTGATTTCCTTATTGGTAAAAATCACATGTTTGTACATCATGTCATGAATAGATCAGGTGAGGTTATACCAGGTGTGTTTAAGGCATAGGGATGTTTATATGGGATTAATAAGCCCAAGAAATGTTTGTTTTATTGGCCACAAGGATTCCCAACGTTTGAGTATAACATTGATAAGGGATTCTGGAGAGGAATGAAAAGTTCCTTATGATTTTGGGATGTGAGGGGCTTAGAGTGTTGTGGTATCAAGACTTGATTTGAAGGGAAAGATAGTTTGGTTGCATGACCCTATAAAACTTGGATGTGTTTTAGCATGTAAAAATAGTGTCAGTAAATCCTCATGGATTAGAATTTAATTGGGTGGTAGCTTTGTGTATGACTACATTTTTCATGGGTGAGGTGACTGATATTGGAAAAGAGCATTGTGGGTGCTTGGGTAGGGTAAAAATAACATTCTTTAGGTGGTTGGATTTGATTCGAGAAAGCTCAATTCACAAGAGCATGAGATGGGTTTCTATGTTTGGGAAGTATTTGAGTGTACATCCATACATTTTTTGATAAGATCATGGTAATGTAAATTGTTCATGTGTGGGATCAAAAATAATTTAAATCAATGAAGGTTGAGGGAGAGGTGAGGATTGATGAGAATTGTTAATTCTTTCAAGAATAGTTTCCCAGTTCTTGAGTAAAAATGGGAGATTTCACACTGTGATAGGGGAGACACCATAATGTGTCATGTTCAATGGAATGGGTGATCTGGTATGATCCTCAAAAGATATTTCCTAGAAAATATGTGTGTGGCTTGGAAAGAGTGAAATGCGACTTGTGATGGAACATTTGAAGGATCACATGAGAAGCAGGATTAGGTATGTCCTATGTTGGATGATAAACCATTGTTAGTAAATGTGGTAACCCTTGTTTTTGTGGGGTTTTCTCATGTCCCAAATGATTATGTTCACATGAGAAAGGGTTGATTGTAATTTTATACATTTCATTTTTAGACTTGTGAATGGTTATTTCAGAAACACACAGTCATCATATTTGGTTATGGAAGGAGTATGGGCTGTGATGGATGATAATTCATCCTTAAAATGTGATCAAAAGGGTTCTCTTATAGTCTAGATCATGACGTTGGCGAGGGGTGATACACCCTAGTGTGGGTGGGGTCATTATCATAATGAGACTGATAATTAGATATTTACTACCACCACGACTAGTTTCTATCTCTATTTTGAAAACATCATTAATATCTATAATATCAATGCATAGAACAATTGTCACATTACAATGCAGATGGAATTCCCTACTATGTCAAAAGTTACATTTATCAATTTTTTGGATTACATTATCCACTAACATGGAATTAACTCATTCATTTTATTAGTGGGTATTACTAATCAAACTATATGTCATTTATAGTTCCCCATACACTTCTATATATTACCCATTTTTCAGTGTAAAAATATCTTTTATTAGTACACACAAATATTTTTTACGTCATATGTTCCAATAAAATTTAGGTGCAGCTATCAGTGAAAAAACATTTATAAAAGTATAATTAATCAACAGTAATATAATCTTTAACAATAGTTACATTTACCAAGCCTATAAAATGTTCTGAAAAAAGTATATTTTATCTATGTTATATATAGTTCTCATAAAAAAATAATGTTTAAATAGTGTGCTACTATATTTATAGAACACTACAAAAACCAGTTATTGAAATAAAAATTAACTGAAAATAAATTTCAATTATAATAAATTATACAAAAAAAATAAATATATGTTACAAAAATTTAAAACAATTACAATTACATTGATATATCCAATATACTATAGGAATTAAATTTTCCAATAAATTCAAAACATAAGTTTAACATGTATATAAAACTTATATTCCCTATATTCCACTATCCTTGTGACCCCTTCCAATAGAGCCTAATTGCACTACCAGTTTCCAAACACACTACCCCAACATAAATAAAATAGGAGTGTACATGTAATAATAATAATATTGAAACAAATGAAATGTAAATACGACACACCAATGAATTAATAAAAAATAATAAATAAGGATAAAAATAAATCTAAATGATAATAAATATATAAAATTGATAAAATAATACAATAATAAAACAAATTTAATAGTAATATGTGACACACGTTCCAAACTAAAATGTAATTTTTAAATGAAAAAACTAATTATAGGTCATACTAAACACCCCATGTATCAGATTAACTTTAGGATAATTTTTACCTATAAAATATGAATAATTGATCATTTTCATAAATCCTAATGAAAAAATTGAGCATTTTTTATCAGTTTTGAGTATGTGACTTGCATTTTAAACTGAACTAAAAATTTTAAATTAAAACACATACTTTGTGTCATACTAGACACACCGTGTATCATATTTATGTATATTTAATTATTTATTTTAAAAAATGAATCATCGGCCATTTTTATAAATTATTAATACAATATTACCATGTATGATTAGTTTTAACTATGTAACTTTTGTAGTAATCTAAAATGTCATTTTTTTAATGAAACACTCAGTCTTAGTCATATAGGCTACACTGTGTATGATATTGGCATGAGGTTTTTTCCTAAATGTTAAAAATGAATCAGAGATCACATTGAAAATTTATTAAGCAAATTAAAGTGTGTTTTATTGGTATTGTTTATGTTACATGTGTTTTGAACTAAAATGTTGATTTTCAATGAAAAAAATGAACTTTGAGTCATACCAGGCACATTTTTTACTATATTGACATGTGGTTAATTTAAATATTTTAAAAATAAATAAAGGATAATTATCCTAATGAATCATGAAAACCCAAGGATTCTTTCTTGTTTTTGACTATGTGACATGTGTTGTGAACTAAAATTTTATTTTTAAATAACAACACACACTCTTGGTATACTGGAATCATTGTGTATCATATTGAATTGAGGTTAAATCTATGATTAAAAAATAAACCATAGATCATTTTCCAAATGTATAAATAAAATTCAAGAAAACATTACCTTTTTCAAGTATGTGACACATGATTTAGACTAATATGTCACTTTTATATTGAAATCATGAACTTCCAATCAATCTAGCTACATCATCTATCTAATTGATGTGTAGTTGATTTCCACACAACACAACTAAATCAAAGATAATTATCCAATAAATTTTGGATATCCTAAGTGTGTTTTCTCTGTTTTTAGTATCTGAAACTTGATTGCAAATAAAAATATCATTTTTGAATAAAAACATGATATATAATTCAAAATGAACCTACCATATATAAAATTGAATAAAGTATGATTTATAAATTTTAAAAAATTAGCAATAGATCATTTTCCTAAATAATTAAGATAGAAAAAGTTTATTTTCATGGTTTGGTATATGGGACATGAATTTTAGACTAAAATTTAACTTTTAGACTTAAAAATTTCAATTTTAGATAATTCAGCCACACCATGTGTCAGACTGATTTGGTTAATTCTTATACATAAAAAATATAAAAAATAATTGTCATATGTTACCACAAATAATTTAGCATGTTTTCTCTATTTTGGGAATGTGACATGCATTTAGAACAAAGATGTAACTGTTTAATAAAAATCATACACAATTATTTATTTTGGACACACCATATATCATATTAATGTAAAGCTATGTTCTACACATCAAACCTAAATTTTCAATATTTTTCCTAAAATATTAAGATAATTTGAGTGTATTTTATTGGTTTTTGAGTACATAGTGTATATTTTAAACTAAAGTTTCATTTTTAAATGAATCCCCACATTCTCAATCACACCATCCACCCCATGTAGCATGAGTGTAATTCATATATGTCACAAATGAATACAAAATAAATAAAATAATAATTTAGAAAATTTCATCCTCTTTTCTTGGTTTTTATTATGTGACCTTTATTTTGAACTAAAATATGGATTTTAAATGAAAAATATACATGTTGTCATCTTGGTTATTCTGTGTGTTGGATCGTAATGTAGTAAATTCCTACACATAAAAAATGAATCACATATAATGTTTACATGTATAAATACAATTTTAGTATGTTTACTCATTTTTTACTATGTGACACATGTTGTAAGCTAAATTACTTTTTAAATGAAAATAGTCACTCTTAGAGAACAATTCCACAACATATATTAGATTGGAATAGGTTTAATTATTATATGTCCCAAATGAATCAATTTTTTTTGTAATTTATTAAGACAAAATATGTGTGTTTTCTCTATTTTTAGTTTGTAATGTGTGTTTTGAATTACAATAAAAATTTTAAATAAAAACACACACATGGACATATATCATCCATACTATGTGTCAGATTTATATTTTGTTATTTCCTATACATAATATCACATTATAACATTATTTCATAAATGATAAAGATAATTTTACTTTGTTATCTTGGTTTTGAATATGTGATGTATGTTGTGATCTAAAAATTCATTTTTAAATAAAAAATGCACTCCCAATCATACGGGGACCACCCCATATCAGAATGAGTTGATTTTAATTCTTATAAATAATAAATTAATCAAAGATCATTTTCCAAATGTTTCATGAAAAAACAACAATATTTTTTCAGTTTTGAGTATGTAATACACATTTTAGACAAAAAGGTCACTCTTAAAATAAAAAAATTCACCTTTAGCCAATTCAATATTAAAACTAAATCATGCACTTTTAGTAAATCCATCCTCGATGCTTCTCTGATTCTTGTGAGATTCATTACAACAAAAAAATGAACCATAGTTCATTATCCTATCACATATGTACAACAAAAGTGTGTTTTACTATTTTCGAGTATGTGACCCATGTTTTGAGCCATAACGTCATTTTTAAATGAATATATGCACTATCGATCATATGTCACACCATATTGTATATTGGTTATTTAAAATACTTTAGAAAAGAATAATTGTTTTTATAATTATTAGTACAATCTAAGTTCATTTTATTAATTTTGAGAATGTGATATGTGTTTTAGACCAAAAAATCTCTTTCAAACTAAAGACATGAACTTTCAGTCAATATAGCCGCATCGTATTTCATATTGATTTGAGGGTAATTCATGCACATAAAAAATAAATCAACGATAATTTTAATAATGTATCAAGACAATAAGAGAACATTTTCTCAGTTTTGAGTATGTGATGTGTGTTTAGAACAAAAATGTCAACTTTAAATGATGGTATACACTTTCAGTCACACAAAAACACTATAATAACTAAACTACTACATGTCACTAATTAATTAAAGAAAATTTAAATAAAATATATTTCATAACATGAGTTTTTATTATTATTTTTGAGTATATAACACATTTTTTGAACTAAAATGTCATTTTTAAAATGAAACTATACACTATCAGTCAAACCAGCACACCATGTATCAAATTAACGTGAGATAAATTCTTTCATGTCAAAAATTAATTATATTTCATTTTAATAAAGTATATAAATAATCTTAGTCTATTATCTCAGTTACGTTTTGAACAAAAAAGTCAATTTTAAATGAAAACATTAACTTTGAGTCATATCGGCCACACTGTTTGTCAAATTGATTTGTGGTCAATTCTGACACATCAAAAATTAATCATGAATCATTTTAGTAAATTATTAATATAATCCAATTTTTTTCCTCTTAGTTTTTCCAATGTGATGGTAATTGTAAGCTAAAATGTGATTTTAAAATGAAAACACGCAATTTTAGTCATACCAGTCACACCTTGTATCGTATTGACTTGAGTTAAATTCTCTCATTTAAAAATCAAAATAATGAAAAGCATAATTGATTACTAATAAAATCTATGAAATTTTTATTAGTCTTGATAATGTGACAATCATTTTAGTAAAAAAATTTACTTTTAAACTAAAATCATGCACTTTTAGTCATTCAAGACACATTGTGTGTCAGATAAATGTGTGGTTTATTCATACACATCATAAATATATCATAGATCATTTATATTAATTATTATGAAAAAATTATCATGTTTCATTGATTTTGAGTATTTACAATGTCATGAATAACTAAACCATCATCACTAGAAATATCTACAAACTAAGCCATCATCAATAAGAATCACTACCAATTGATCCATCATGACTTGGAATGTCCAAAAACTGATCCATCATCACTGGGAATCTCTACTAACTATGCTATAATCAGTGTGAATTATCACAAAATAATCCATCATCCCAACTACCAAAGATATAGAGATAGAGAGTAGGGAAAACCAGGAACTCAAATACGTTATTAGGAATTAGCATGAAATTATCAACTAGGTGGGGGTGAATTTAGATTTCACATAAAAATAATAGTATCATTAGTTTAACAAAATACCCATGCTAGGGGTTCACAAAAGCATAATGATAATAACCCACAATACTAACATATTACCGAATGACATCTACCACTAACTATTTCTAGTTCTAAATAAAACTAACCACACAAAAAACCATATATAACCCATAATTTCCTTCATTATTTATATAATTAAACCGTTTTAATTTTTCAAAAATTCAAAACACATTCCTTTTAATAATGATTTAATTTCATATTTAAGGAAACAATTTCAGGCACACTCTATGTTTAATTTAATCCATTGACAATTTCATTCCAAATAATTTATTATCATTCAAAAAATTTATTAATTACCAAATACTGAATATAGAACGTGCATATTAAGTTTAGATCCATTATAATTATTATCTCATTATTACTAACCTCATCCCATATCTAATAGGAAAAATCAACACATACCACAACATAATAGGCTATTTGTCCCATAGAAACAACACCACATCTAACTCCAAGTCCATCACAACTACTCAACCATCGTATATCAATAAACATAAAAAACATCCCTAAATTGCACTCATCATTACCCAATATAAACCAACCATAGCCCCACATACTTAAAATATGTTTTATCTAAACTGATCATTAACATCACCATAAAACCCCCACAAAAACTATATAATCACAAGGGAATATAAAGAATCACAACGAAAGATATAAAATATTTTTTTTCAACTCCCATAATTAAAACAACTTATACTAAAAGTGGGATTTAGAAAAATTTCGTCATATATTACGTGGGGTATTACATAAAATTTATCGATTCACACATAATAGATTTGTTCCTGTATATAATTTATTATCCTTTTATGAATAGTGAGTCCAAACAATCAATTTAAATAAATTCTCAATTCATAATAATCAAATAAAAAACAAGGATTAAAAAATAATAGAATGTTTTTGTAATAACAGGAAGTAGACACAGTCTCAAAATAAATACCACAAAATAAACACATCTGAGAACACACTTGCCCTTAAATTTCATTAATTATGGTCGATTATCTTCTTCAATATATCATTACCACCCACCCAAATGAAACACAGAAGATGTTTAATATCATAGATGAACTAAATAGAGATAAAACAAGGATCCCCTCCATAAATTTAAATATTTATAAATCACCGATCTAGAGTGAAGTAATGTAATGGTGATCACTAATCCACACCACACAAAGAAACACCCTGATCAACTTGAACTGTAGTAATCCTTATAAATCTCTATAAATATATCTCCCAGAACAAAAATATCCAAAACCATATCCCCTAAAAACAAATGATATGGAGAAAAAATATGGAACATAAGGGAATATAGCAGAATAATTTTTCTTACATGACCATTATATCATATTTGATATAAAAAAAGTAATAGTGGTTCTTTCATGGATCAAATTGTTAAGTATCTTGGAATAATTATGTTCATATGTCCCTTATATATAATAAGACTTAAAAATTAATTAAATATGTTTTCTCTATACTCATAAAATATATCACATTCTCCATAGTACATAAAATCATCTAAGGATTTACGTCAAAGAAATGGGTGATCTGAAATCCCATTAAGGGGAGGAATATTGTGGGTGGTATAAAAGAAATGAATCAATAGTATGGTGGTAGGCATAATAAAAATCATCATATCATAAGCATATGATCATAAAAATAATATTTAGTGAAACATTTATCAATGAAATTGAATGTTTTATATACATTATAATGAAACATCATAACCTAGTGGTCATATACCACACATATTTGTGAACAAATCTAGCCCCATATTCATGCATAAAAAATGTGTATAAATTTTAACATCATAATTGTGAAAAAATATAGCAGCATGTTCATGAATAAAAAAATAATACCATGATATATATAACGTTATCGAAGTCATTAGAGGTTATATAATTTTTATCCCACCTATCATTTCATAAAAATGCCCACAATCATGCATTCCACATGGAAAGAGAATATATAAGAATCATTGTTATGAAATAACCCAATGAAAGGAATGGGTTTCACAAGGGCTAACTAAATAAAACATTAAGGAATAATGTTTTTGGATCCAATGTTAACAAGGTAGATCATATTTTGGCTTAAAAGATCATTTTTATTTGAGGTATAAATAACTCAATATGTGTCAAAGAGATGTTTTCAAAAATAAATACCTTTTAAAAAATATCATTGTAATTGGATTAAAAGTCATTTATTCGAGGAAAAAACATATATATATATAGAAATAAAATGGAAATAAATATTACATGAAACATGAAGGACAATATTGCTACATACATGGTGAGAAAAGTTTGAACGAGAAGATAGCCCAAAAAAGGAATTGGGTTCGAAAATCCCCTTAATTTAATTCCTGCTTTATTCTATCACTTTTCGTTCACCTGGATAATAGGAATATGTTTATTTAAAAATATAACTAGAAGTTAATTCTGTATATTTATTTCACTCTTGATCAATTAAAATCATTCTATTATATTTTTTACTTATCTATGTTAACAGTGAAATTTTTTGTGTCATATTTTTCCTAAAATATTTCATTGTGCTTATATTTAATGATGTATTTAATTGTTATTTGTAGTATTAAGATTAACTAAAGAAAAATAGAAACAATTATATTTATAAAATTATATATTATAAATAATTAATTATAACCATCCATTAGGGTTTTAATAAAAATAGTTAGTAATTTCATTCAAGGCGGTTAACTAGCTATTAACGAGTCATTTTCAAAAGAAGAAGAAATAAAATTATGAAATATAAATATATCATAAATATAATATTTAAATTATATTATAATCATTAATATACATTTAAAATAGTAATAAATTACTATTATAAAATTTCCATTTGAAATGAATCTAGAAACATATGAAGATGATAGAAAAATAAGAATATAATTCGATGAAAAGTCAACATCTTCTCATTGTTACTTCTTTTCTATGCCACTAAAATACATGAGTCCTTGATGTAGTGTGGGTACCAAATTACCATAAGGATTCTAAGTGGATTAATATATGTGATATTTTTAAAACATTGTATTTGTTATGTGGATGATAAGTTGTTTTCCAAAATAGGGGAGGGAGGTTATTTATACTTCTAGACATGGGACATTAAGGATAAAATACTAATTAAATTATTATATCCTCGGTAAAACATTCAATTGTAATATTTTTCACATTATGAAATATATTTTAATAAAATATAAATATTTCATTACATTGTTAAATTTTTTAATTCTAATTTAATATTATAATTTAATGTACAGAAGAAAAATGAAAAACTGTTTATTTTAAGGCACACTATAGACTTTTAGACTTTGGAAAATACTATTTAGGATTTTAAATTAATTTTATTAATTTTAAATTACTTATTTTCCTTATTATATTTTTTTTGGAAAAAATAACAAATTTCACATTTTTAAGTCATTATTACAATAACATTTTGATAGAAAGCGTGTGGTATTTGAAAACAATTATTTTTATTACTCACGTAAAAATGTATGTTTCTCAAAAAAATATCTAAATTTTTTCATTGAGAAATTTCAACATTATAATTCTATAAATAAAATTAATTTTATCTAAAACATTTATATCATATATAATTATAATTATTAACATGAAAATTTTGATTTTTACCAAAGTAATTAAAATGCATTGTATTAAAAAAGTGTGTATAATTTTTTTGTGTTTTTTAATATTCTTATTTATTTTAAGGTATTATATAATTTATATTTTGTTAAATTAATAATTATAAATATTATTTATATTTAATTTTATTATTTTGAGTCCAAATTAATATTCCAATTGTTATTTTACTATTCCCAATAGTAGTGTTTCTATTCCTAATGGCCAGATTACTATTCTAATGATAATTTTACTATTCCAAGGGTCACAATAATTCTCCAATGTTAACCTAAAATACCATAAATACCTATTCATTCCTTCAAACATTATTCACTATAATTCCTCCTAAGGTTCTATATTTCCCTTTTTTACGATGTCGATTTGTGTACTAATATTTTTTCACTCCTAAAATGTTTTCTATTGGGGCGATAATTCTTTCAAAGTGGAATGATCTATGTTTTCATATTTTTCATTTTTTATTTAATAATTTTTCAGAATATAATAATTTTCATTTTGATGTGTATATTAATAGATTAATGTAATGATCTCCAATAATGAAATAATGTGTTTTTAGTTTCTCTATGTGTTATATAAGTATAATTTAATATAATATAAACCACATTTATTTAAGAAAAAAATATCATTTATAAATTCTAGGTCATTATAGGTAACACAAAGAGAACTGTCGATATCCTATCCCATGATGTGAATGACCAAATAAAAGAAGAAGATGTCTAAATCCTATATAGAATTACCTGGAAATCAGTAAAGGGTCAAGAGAAATAGTGTAATAATGTTTGGAATCATTTGGGATTAATTTTTTTTACTAGTAATGGAGAACACCAATTCACAAAATGACATAAAACATCATTCCATGAATGAAAAAGAGAACCACCAATTCATATCATGACAAGATTTTTCAGGTTGTTAAAATTTTCAGACAATCCTCCACTAAAAATCAGGTCACAAGATCATATAACACTAGGATGAATTCAAGTTATGAACAAGGTATTTCATGTTGTAACCCATCCTAAGAAAGAACAACCCAAAATCTATATCAATAATTTCACAAATTAAATCAAGGGTTCACACTATGAACTACACTTAGGAAACCTCAAAGAATCTATTGTTGAAAACTTCATGTTGAAAACCACTTTCACACCTTGAACCAAACATCCATATTTATGTAGGAAAAATTCACATTGTGAACTTAACATCCAAACCATGAACCACTATCACAAATGAAAATTTCATCTTAGAACCACCCATCCTCCCTTAAGCCTCTTTTGGGAACCTCCATCATTGAAACTACTCAAAGTAATATGTTTTAATATATTTTTTATCACATTAGATACCTTTCAAATGATTCTCATACTCAAGAATTAAATAAATACTACGAAATAATAAATTATTAGATAATTAAATAAAACGATTATGTGAGATACATCTCTAGAATCTATTTACAAGGAAAACATAACTACTAACTGAATTAAAATATAAAGAGGAACAATATAATCTCATAAATAGTTTTAAATTATTCATTATATCATAGAGGAAAAATAATAAAAAATTAAATAAAATAGGGTTCAAAAAACTCATTGTACTAAGCCTATATATCCATCTCATTTTTCTGAGTAATCACTTCTAAACCAAAATTTCTTTAAAACACATAAACCAATGATAAGAATCCCCGACACAGTATATTCTCTTGATGATACTGGATCTCAATTGGCCTCTTGACAAATATCAAATCACCCCTGATATCCAAATTCCCCCATCAATCCTTATGGGATTCCTTGTGATGATATCAACAAAGATGAGACATCTAGAAAACATTGTATATCCCATCTATAAAATGTAGAAATACTAACGAATATGCAACCTCACTAATGAACACTAGCATCCCAAAAGTCTTGAAAATCATGAAAGTGAGCTAACTACACCAATCGAACCTATGATTCCATCAATGAAGGGTAACCCTCAAGAATATAGGGTCTCCATACATTAACTCTATAGGTATCCTCCTATGATACTCAAAATCATATTGAAATTACTACACCTCTATTATCAACTATAAACCCATATTTATATTATTTGTTATACTCTACACCATATCTAAGATAAGGACTACTGACTATCTGACCTTGGTTCTGTACAATAGTGATCTATATGGTCGCTCATAAGAGACCACAAATAGATCCATTATAGTAGATGATTGAAAATTATTATTGTATTAAAACTGATCCAAGTGTATGTTCTCCATCCAAAATATGTTGAAATCAAATATAAAAGCTAAAAACATAACCCCCAATATCTGGATGGCCTGTTCTATTTTCCCATCCATTTGAGGACGAAAATTAATTTTAAGGAGAAGGTGGGATCCAAAATCATTCTATAATTCCTTCTAGACTCTTGATGTAAATCAATTATTCTTAAATTACATAATGTTATTCGGTACCCCATAGAACCTAAATCCTTCATCCACATACAACCACCCAAAATGTCTATGAAACTACACACCCAAATTGCTATAAAATGGGCCACCTTCATCACTTGTTCCATTATCAACCAAAAAAATCTCATCCACCTAGAGACCAGGGTAAACCAATGAATAAATCTATAGAGATTACCTCCTATTTCTACCCTGGGACATATAAGGGATGCATATACCCTCCAGGGACATGGTTCCCTTAAATCACCTTCTAACAGACAAAACACCATTCCATGAACTCTTCTAATATCTAATTAACCCTAAGGCACCATGAATTCCTCTTCAAATCATGATATACATTATTCACACATGGATTAATCTATAAGATTGAGTGATGAAACTCAAAAATAACTTCCCCAACCGGCTAGTGGGACAAACAACCTTCATTTAAATAATATTTAATGTTTTCCATCCTCTAAATAAAACACTATATAATTAGTATGAACCACATGTTCCCACATAACCTACACCGTGGATTTTATGCACTAATAATCATCCAATAATCACATTAAGGAATATTTCACCTTCGTCCGGTACATGAACCCTCACTCATCAGCCTCCCTTATGCTAAGTTGCAATGTCTATAATTCCCCAATTACCCTCTAAGAATCCTAATAATCTCAAATAACACCCCCATATGACTTATTATTTAGTGAAACATCTACAAATTTCCTCTTTACTTGGGTGTAGAAAATCTCAAAATAATATTCCTTAAAAAACACCATATTCATCCACTGACATAGATTCAAATTACATGAAGTGAAAACATACCCAAGGATATTACATACCATAATGACCATAAAGAACTTGTAAATGAGGTAATTCCCCCAAAAACTTTATGGATAACCCAATTTCAACTAATTCTGGGTTATGGGTTCCAAATTTATTCTCATGAGGACATAAATGACTAGAACTATAAGAGATCACTTCACACTCTTACATCATAAAACATCCCAAACACAAATTATATGTATAAGAAAAGATCTTAAATATCACTCCCTCCATTGGAAACTGAAGAACTATGGAACTAGTTAGACCTTCCTTCAAGTAGAAAAATATGTTTTGATAGTAATATATCTTGAATAATTCCTATTCATTCTAGGTAATATCTGATAATGGATATGTAATCAGGAAGAGTTCATACATAAATCTATGATAATATTCTTCCAAACTAAGGTACATTTGAACATGTTCCACTGTCTTGGGTTCTTCCCAAGATGCAACTACCTCAAAATTTGATAGGTCTATGAACACACTATAATGATACACCACATTCCTAAGGAAGTGTAGCTATTTTGTGAAAAACATAAACTTTTATAACTTCCCATAGATTTTATGGTTTGAAAAACCTCCGGAATAACCCTAAGGTTTTTATAATTCTCCTCCTATGAAACTAAGAATATTTGGATGTAGTTAATTAATATACGTATGAAATTATACAATACATACAAAAAGTATATTTTATGAGTACCATGAACACATATAGAATGTTTTTGGAATTTAATGAAGTGTATATGAACTCAAAGTGTATATAACTACACCAGAAGGATGTATTTAGAATATCATTCACTATTACCCTCATCTAATTATATCCGGACGATAGATCAATCATTTAATAATAAATACCTCCCTTTACCTGGTCAAATAGTTCATTTATCCCTAGAAGGGTATAATGGTCTTTTACCTTCACTAGGTTCAACCTACGATAGTCTACACAAAAATTAAAATTGTTTTCATCTTTCATAGTGTGCAGCATTGGATCTCCCTAAGGAGATAGCATAGTCAATATTAATACCTTCTGAAATAGATCATTGATCTACTTTCTCAACTCCCACATCTCTATGGGGTCATACAATAAGGACCAATTTAAATCACTGGGTACCCAATTATAAATTTTCCCCAAATCCATATCGCACCTAGGGGTAGTGTCACAATCTTATCTGGTAATATATCTAGGTGCTCTTGAACAACTATAGTAATCTCCACATCCATATCTTCCATTTATAACTCTGAAAACTAAGATGTGAGAGGCTTTACATTCCTAACAACCATTTGATGACCCTTCTCACTAAGGGACACCACTCACTATCCCTTCACATTATAAAATGTGACTCCTGTTCATTTGAAATCAGCAATGTCATTCTTATAATTCAACCAATCCATGACAGGGATTACATCATATGGATATAACTATAATAGGGAAAAATAACCCATTGATTTATGGTTCTCCAGCATTATCCTATTTCACAACATGCATCAAACAACCTGGCCTAGCTTTCAAAAATAATAAATAACAACAAAATAACTATTTGCATCTCCTAATCTAGTGTTAATGAGTGAACTAGAGTAGATGTAATGAATGATTGTGGATATCCAACATAATATATGGAATAAACTAAGGTTGATGATAAAACGATTATACCTCAAAAAAATAAATACCCATAGTAACATGAATTTATGTGTGGCTAGATCCAATGTCCCACTGCTCACAGCCTCCAAAAACACACTATAATTGGGTCCCTTAGTATGAGGACCATCATAGGGTTGACCTCTACCACATAAACCCTCCATCATGTACTCATAAAATAGATGAACAAGCTCTATAACTAACATTAGTGGTTTATATTACTAATATGGCTTGGGGGAACTACTTTAATCTGAAAAATGGGGAATGACTACCCAAAACAAATTAAACTCCTGATGATATTAGGAAATGAGACTGATGGTGACCACAAACCCCACATACATTTCATGAAAACAGAAATCCTACGATATTCATTTGGAAACTGTCAAACCTGAAGTATAATGAAAAAAATTGTTGAGGTTAGTTCACTGATGGTCAAAACATTGACTACCCAGACATCAGATATCTCCCACCTCATGCTATGATTCACCAGGAACACTACTAACCTCCATCTTGAAGAAATCCTCCCTAAAAATATATCCATATAATCAGTTATTCCTTATTCTTCACCCTTAAGTACATATGTAGTATAAATTGGATTACTGCATATTAGATCAATGGATATAGTGCCTCTTCAAGAATAAATTATCGAGACTCATCATCTAAAAAAAGTTAATAATGGAAGCATAGATGTTACTTGAACCCGAAAAAATGCTCTTGATTGCTCTAACTTCTTTGCTGAAGGGAGAGCCGATCTTGACACATTAATACCATCATCTTGATGAAATAAACGTCATATAAAATATGTTTTCAGAACTCTCCCATTAAATATCAACTTATTTCTTCTCTCCAAGACACAACATCCACCAAGGATTCATCGATCCTCATATCTAACTAATAACCAACAGAAACTAGTACTTATCTTGGGCCAAAATTAGAGTAGAGACAATCACATTATCGTTTATTCATATCACCATATCTATATTAAAAACACCCCTATTAATTTTATATACACATATAATAAAATTCTTGAAAATCCTTCTACCACATCTTAAATTCCTTAATAAAATTGATCCTTTGATGATTTATTGGATCAGTATGCTAAATCTATCCTCCCCAAAATGTTTACAAAAAATGATCATGATCCATTTTTGAAAGGAAAATATAAGAGACACCTAATATGGGTATCTCATAATTTATTTATATTTTTTTACAAAAGTTTACTTTAATTATTGACATCACCTCATTCAATTATAAGAGAATACAGAAACGATGCATGTACCACTCCTATGTCTCTACCCCCGAAAGCACCATCACTTTTCTTTAAAATGATAATTATTATGCTCTTTTCATTAGATCACAGGGGGCCATAAATATTGAGTCCTTGTTGATATCCTTTTCTTATGCCTTGAGCTAGGATATGATGATATTGTTTCCCTTAATCCCATGAAATCTATATAATTTCATAACCTTATTCTTCATTCTATCTCGAAAACAAATTCATTTATAACACACTACCATCACACCACATCTTCTGATAGTAACCCACATTTTCCATCAATAAATATAAGATGTAACCCCAAAAGTCTTTCTCTAATAGGCCCCAATTATGAGACCAGTATTGAGGGTATAAAAAGATAACAATAGTGGTGTTTCCTAAAAAAATAAGTCAAGGAAAATATAAATTATGAGACCACTGATCGAAATAGAAACATATAAATATAAAATAACATCATATAAAAATTCATGTAAAGTAATAAAAATAATAATTCTAAATTAAAATAATACAAAGAGAAAACCCTAAGGTAATAAATTCATAGAAACTACAACCTCCAAGATAGTAATATCCATATTAGTCTTTGAAATCCTCTTGGAAACCAAAAAACCATTTATTTATATGTTTGGTGAGAAAAACATGTATACTCAATACTATCATTCCCAAGACCTCACATGAAAATATTAGAAAAGAATGCCAAAACATTTGTGAAAAAATTAAAGAACTATCATATAACTAAAAAAGTGAAAAATCCACTATATAATAACCATGGAACACTCACCAAGTAATGAAAGTAAATAAGTAAGATAATATAAAATGGATGGAAACCCAAAACCGGTACCCTAGTAATCATATAAATATATCAACAACTAAATTATCATGAGTGTACCTTGAATCCAAGGTAGCAAGGTATATTGAACATTAAGGGTGTCAACCACATTATCTCCTCCTACCATGCATGACCACACCATGAATTATGTTGATCACTATCATAATAAAAAATTAATCTCCACTAGTATTCACCACCAAATGAGCCATCATCTCAAGGTATCACCACCAACTGTGTTTTTATCTCCAGGAAAGACTACTAGCTGATCCATCATTACTAGCCATCTCCAACAACAGATCCATTATCACAAGGTATCTACACAAACTAAACCATCATCACCATGAATCACTACCAACTGATCAATCATTATTATACATCACTACCAACCAATTTTCAATACAAATACCAAATTAAGGGTGGATAGAACATCTAGAACACAAAACCATTGTTGGGTATTGGAATGAAATAATCAAATTAAGTTGAGTGAATTTAGAAATCACATAAAAGTAAAGCTATATTTAGTCTCAAATAATACCCATCCTATGTGTTCGGATGAACATCACTATCATATCTAAAAATAGATTAACAAACTCCCAAAACATCCACCACCAATGGCTTCCACCACTAAGTGTAACTCACCACATTAAACAACCATATATATACAACAATTCCATTCATTCATTATGGATTAATCCAATTTCAATATTTTAATGTTTTATAATAATCTTCTATTTAATAACTATTCAATTCCACATTTAATGAAAAACAATCCCAACCACATCCCATGTTTAATTTCTAAAAATTCACATTTCATCTTACCCCATTTATTATCATTCAAAACATTTATCGATTACCACATGTTTAATGAATCCCATACCTATTTAATTTATATACCATATAATTAATATTTTATCAATACTAACCTCATTCCATATTCATCATAAAACAACAACACATTACACAACATAAAATCTCATTGCTCAATAGAAATAATTCCATGTATTACACTATTTCCAATACTAAAGTTCTAAAAAATCTCACATGAACCCCCTCCAAATTACCACCCAAAACATTCCCTCAAAATAAAAAATTCAAAACCAACCACATACCTACTACATTAACATATTCTACATACAAAGGGGTCACCTATATATAACCCTCCATAGAATACACATAATCATAAAGGAAAATTAAAAATCACAATGACACACATAGTATTATTTTTCAACTCCCATAATTAGCAAAACATCAATTAAATATGGTCTTTCATAATATTACATCAAATCATACGTGGGTTCTTAATGAAAATCTCAAGATTCACACAAAAAAGATTTTTTACTATATATATGATCTTAAACTTTATGAATGGTGTGTTCAAAAAGTCAATCACATAAAATGTTGTAAATTCATTGTAGCCACATCACATACATGTCATTAATAATAATATTGACTTTTACAAATAATAGTATATAGCCATAATATAATAATAAATATCACAAAATCAAGTAAACACGTGATTATTGAAACTTCCCCTTATATTTAATTATTTGAGTTAATTATCTTCCTTAGTAAGTTCTTACCATCCAACCAAATGTGAAACAAAAAATGATTATATAATAGATGTTCCAAATTAGAAGATAACAAGGATCCCCTACCATAATTTAATTTTTTTTCAAATCACTAGACTAGAATTAAGTAAAGGAATGGAGATGAATAAAAAACCATCTAAAAATACCTATATCTACAAAAAACACAATAATCTCCATCAATTTCCCTATGTTGCATCACTTAGATAAAATATATCCACATCCATAGCCTCTTTGGAATAAATAATGGGGAATGATAAGTAAAAGGAATGGAACACACCAAGTCACATCAATATTCCATCCACTGATTCCAAGGATAAATTCCACTACGTCAAGGTATAAATGAATCCTAGAATCTTTAGGAATCTACCTAGTGTGTTGAGGGAAAAAATTCCTTTTGTTATGTATACCACCCTAAGTTAGAACTACCAAAAAACCATATCAAAAACATCATATCTTGAAATATTCTTGGAAACCATTAAAAATGAAACCCCAAAATAATCACATCATGAACCACATTTACACATCAAACTGAACCTCTTTATATAAATATAGGACTAATTGAAACCATTAATGAAACATTCTTTCTATGAACAACTTTCCCATATGAAAATTTCAACTATTAACCATTCATTCTTCATTAAGTCTCTAATATCAACCTCCATCACTCAAACAAATCAACGTAAATTTTTTGAAGATAAGGGAAATCATATTAGATACCTCATAAAGGATATTCATCCTTGATAATTAATATAATACCTATAATGGAAGGAATAAGGGAAAATTATAAACAACCATTATGGGATATACCTATTTTGAACTGCATTACAACAAAAACACAACTATTAACCAAATAAAAACCATAAGAGGAACAATTTAAGTTTACAATCAATAGTTACTCTATCATTATAATACCAAGTAGAGAAAAAATAAAAGGTTCAAAACAACTTATGGTACATAGCCTGCATATTCATCTCAGTTTCCCATGTACTCTCTTTCAAACCACCATATCTCAACAACACATAGAAAAGGTAGATAAATCCCTGACACAACACCTTCTCTTGATGATAATAGATTTTAGTCAACCTCTACAAAAATATTTCTTCATCCCAAATATTTAAATCCTACATTCATTTACATGGGAGTAATTTTGAAGATACTAATAATGCTGAGACACAAGGAAAATGTTTTGGATCCTATCTAGACATGTTGTAAGTACCTGTTGATATGCCACATTGCCAATTATATCTAGCATCTTGAATGGTCCAAACAACATGGTTTGAAGATTACTCTCTTGACTAAATCTATTTTTCCTCTGGTGAGGAAACACCCTCTACAACTTATGATCACCATCCTAAAACTCTTGTAGTCTCCAATTATGATCATAATCAGTGTCCTGACAGTCTTAATCCTCCACAATTAAATTCTAAACGATCTAAATATTCTATGTTGTACTCCAAAAAACATCTGAGATAAGGAATGATACTATCCAACCTTAGCCCCTCACAAAATTGGTCGATATGGCTACCCATACAACATCTCAAATAGATTAATATCGATGTATGAGTAACGAATATTGTTATCGGAAAATTCATCCAATGGTAGTTTATTCATCAAGGATCCATGAAAATAAAAAACACAATCATGTAATATATACCTCAGTACCTAAATGGTCAACTCTATCTACTTATCCATTTGGGTATTAAAATCATTATTAATAAGTAAGTGATATCCAAAATCATGATGCAAAACCCTCCAAAATAATGAGGTGAATCAAAGATTCCCATCATAGATAATGGACCACAATACCCTATGGAGCCTCACCACTTCATCCACATACTACTGCACTATAAATTCCATAACAATTTGATAAAAAATAACCAGAAAATAGACTAACTTCAATAGTTTATTCCTGATAATCCAAACAATATCACATCCTTTCCAGACCTAGGGTAAACATCATGCCATGAAATCTATTACTCTTTACTTCAACCCAGACCACAGAATCTATATCATCTTTGTAACGACCCAAGTATTTTTAGAATAAGACTTTTTGATTTCTATTAATACTTATGAATAATATAGTAATTTTTTTTAAAGGGGGCACTTTTTCTAATAGTGTACATGACACAAAACAATGGGTTTCTCCGAAGTCATACGTTACACACAACATTGAGTTGTACTTAAAAATAATAGATTATTATTATTATTATTATTATTATTATTATTATTTTAAATGGAAGTTAACGACTTGACGTTGGAATGGTAGGAATGAATAGTATCAACTAAATTTTGAAATACGGTTTACACATGTTTTAATAGTGATTCATTGGTTACCAAATTTTTTATAAATGGAAACAAAAATCCGATTGATTATAAAAGATGTGTTTTTATGAAGACCTATTTAAAAAGAGAAAAATTTGGTTCATAAAATCACATCACTTATATGGATATTTTTTAATGAAAAATATATTTTATATATTTAATAAAAAATTTAAATTTTTCTTATATGTTTTCTAGATATTATATAAGAATAAATTCAATTTTTTAGATAAAAGAAGTATTTTTTTAAAAAAATAGAGTTTTATATCCTTTTATTGGTGAACCCTTTTAAATTTTAGTTTTTGTCACTTATATATGTTCTATTTGACAAAATAAAAATTTTCTATATATGTGGGACAACAAAATTTATATTGGTTAATTTTTTGGTAATTTTCTGAAACTGTTCATTTTATAATGAATAGTGAAAAATAATGCATTTTAATTCAAAAATGCATTTTCATCTAATTTATTTATTCAAATAGAATGTCATTTTAATTGGTTTTAAACTATAATTGGATTATGTTTTTATTATTTAAAAAAATATGGTAATTTTATGTAATTAGAAATTTTAATTGGACATAAACACATTTCAATATTTTGGTAGTTTTTACATCTTAAAAACACGCCTTTTGGTTTTGACAAAGAGAATTAATATTAAATTAATTTTGGAAAATTTAGTGTTATGAATTTGGAAAAATGGATTACATATTTGGAATCACAGGGTTAAAATTGTGTAAATAGGTACCTTTTATTTTTTTACATTATGAATAGCAACTTCAGAAAATATTTTCTTTACCATGGTTAAAGGGTAAATCTGGTAAATAATGGTAAAAAATAATTTTATAATAATACAATAATACTCTAAAATGTGTCCTAATCCTATTAGACGATATATGTCTACCCATGACCATCCTTATTCTGAACTTGTGGGATTTGGGAGCCACTTGGGTGTGAAAATTACATTTTATAAGAATTAATTTAAAGCAAAGAGAAATATAACATAAACATGTATCTTTTACAAAAACAATTTTTATATTTGGTTATATAAGTGATATATTTGAATATAAATATTCATTATAAAGATAAAAATAGTTTCTACATAATTTTATTTTATTTATATTTTTATACACTAAATAAATAAATTTAATTATGACATAATTATGATGTAGTGGTTGGATCATTTATAAAGGATTCAAATAAATGATGTTATAAATATTAAAATAAATTTAATTTGATTATATTGATTTCATCCACTAATTTTTTGGATTATATTGAAATATTATATTTGAGTAAATTCCATTGGATCTAATAAATTTATTTGTTATGACTTTAAAAAATGTCATTTACTTAACAGTTTCAAAATTGAAATAAATGGGGTTTTAAAAAAATATTATTTTTTTAAATGATATAATAGTCCAAAAAAACTAATATTCAAACAAATGAAATATATAATTTAAAAAATTTCATTAGTTATCATCTTATGGTTCTCTTTTTATTTTATTGTAAATATAGTTACAATATATTATGAAAATGTACGAAGACATGGTAAGAATTAATGTTTTTAACTATGGGGTAAAGAAAAAGAATAAAGTAAATTTTGTCCACTAAACATTTCCACAACCTTTTGGTTGAGATTTTTTAGACCCAAAAAAATATTATCTTTGAAATGAATGAGTTTGGGACCATTTGAAAAAGAAAATAATTTTCCAATAAAATAATGTTTCAATATGTTCCTAAAATGACCCACCCCACTCTTATAAAAGGCCACCACTACTACCCATTTAATCACACCTATCAAGCCAGTTGGACCATAAACATTATCCTCAAAAGATCTCCCATTTTCCATCCCTTGCTCCTAAAAGCCATACCTTGGGTAGAAGGTAATTCAAGAAAGCCTTTAGGCTTTAATCAAGAGAAGTTCCCCGATTTAGAGGTAACGCCTTCTCTCAAGTTCCTTTCTTTTATTTTCCTTCTACACTACCTATTATATCCATATTTTCTTATTACATAAAAAAAACTGTATCATCAATATACTATCAATTATTTATGTGATATATTTTAACTACACTTACATACACCTCCTTCTATAGGATACAAAGATACTGTTTCTGTGTACAGCGAACTACTCCCTCAAAAAATGATGATTGTTCAATTTTCCCCTACCTCCTCTCATGGTGGCCATTATGATGGAAATATATTTATATATGATATATATTATATTTATATTTTCTCTATTATTCTATATTTTTCATTTACATCATACTTTTATGTTTTCCATAATGTGTAAATATGATAATTTCATTTGATGAAATGAGGACTACTGTGCCCTCTAAGTGATATGACTTGTTCATTCCATAAATGGAATGTATAAAGGATTTATTTAATGAAATTATGTAACATATATAAAATCTAATATTATACTAGAATTATAATATAACTATTTATCATTTAGTTTCCATTCATTTAAATATGAAAAAAGAAATGAAATTAGCATTCATGCGTACGTAAAGCTTACTGTTTCCATGAACGATGCATTTCATTTACTATCTCCAAATGTAATGGAATATTATAAAAAATTATATACAGGATATATATGATATTTAAATCATTAATATCATTCTGGATATGATGTAATTTTTACTACATGGACAATTTATAGAAAAACAAGTTCATTTTTGACTCAAGTACCGAATATCTATAAAAACAACCGATATTAACATCAATAGTTTTGTAATTTTTAAAACATGGTAATAAGTGATATAAGAGAAACATTAAATGAAAAAAATGTTCTGAATATTGTTTAAATAAACCTATGATTAATATTCAGGAATATAATGAACGAACGAGACAAGTCAGACTCAAGGTAAGGGAACCTCTCACCCTCCTCTTTTAGTCAAAGACTTCGTTTATGTTATGCCTTTTAATTTTCTTTTTATTATGTTGGGTATGTTATTATATATACTTATTTATATAAATTCTATCTCAAAATGATGAGATACTATTTTTACTCTCATCAACTCCTTTTCATAATTTTTAAGTGATGTCCTTTCGGTGCCGAATTTTCATAAGGGAATTTCTAAACTCAATTTTCTCTCATTGGGTTTTACACATACTTCATTGATTATATTATGCCAAAATTATATTTGGAATCATTATTTATTTTTTAATTTTATAATTTATACTTCCCTTTTTGTGGATATACTATTTATACACATAATCACTCTATTGAAAAATTCTTACATCATTTATACAAACTTGGTAAGGGGCTTCGTCCCAATAACGATTCATTGAGGCGTATTTTAGTTTATGAATGAAATTATCTTATATTCCGTATAATTATACCCTTTTATTTTATTTCAATTAATGGATTTTAAAAGGAATATTTTGTTTTACAATGATTTTTACTAAATTAAAAATGGAATGTTTATTTTTAATATATGTGTAGATGATAACATTTCTGTTACTGCAAGAATTATTTGATATTTTCCTTCCATACCAAGCTGTAATATTTTTCAAAGGATAATAAATACCATATAACCTTTTTTACATATTTTGGTACTGAAAATAGATTGTAGAATGAATTGATTATGTCAGTATCATGAAATGATATATTGTGGTTGAAATGTGGAAATGTTATCATTCATTTATGCTTGTTTTATGTGTCATGAGTATGTTATAGTTCTTTGGAATTGTTTACATATATGGGTAGTTCCATGTTAAACCAAGGGAGGTTGAGCCTAAGATACCTCTCCAATGCACTGGGTAACATGAGTTGGGTAAAAGTTAATGCTTCTCCTATGAGATTTAAGGAATATACAATGATGGGTATTCCAAACGTAACTCTCTATGTAGATTTGAAATCTACATTGTAAGTATGTCATGAACACCACAAGTTAACTTTTTGATTTATTATTTCTATGTGTCATTCATAAATATTATGATTTCATGAGGTATATTAAAGAGATTATGGTTTATGATTAAAAAGTATGATTTCATTGATATGTATGTATTCATGGACTAATGTTTTATTTCCTTATTTTATATCCCTTTCTGAGATTTTTATGCTCATCCCATGTTTTTGAAAATTTTTCACAGGGTATTAGGAAGGGTTAGAGAAAGGAATAATTCAAGAATATTTTTATCAAGAAAGGAATTATTGTTTTATTTAAAGATATTTATTATTGAAGAAAAATTTGATAGAGTAGAAGTGTCTGCTTTGTAATAATTGTGATGAAATGTAATAGTTATAGACTAATTATCTAAGACACTAAACCTAAAAATTTCCTCAATGTGAATTCTTTACATAACTCAATATTATATAATCTTTAAGGCTACGACCTTATAGTTGGTATCAGACGAAATTATTAGAAAACATTTTAGATTTAGATTTTTTCTTATGGGTTAGGGATATGAACATGGATTTATAATATTAAGGTATATTATATGTTCAATGAATTAGATACCACTTTTTAGGTTTATATTTTTCAAGGTGATTAACTGTATTTTTTGAGACATTCACCTTTGAAGAACTTATGGGGTATTAGTTTTTGAGATGAAAAAATGCAAGTAATGAGATAATGTTTGAGGTTAAATTATTTTATGGTTATTTTTAAGGGTTTTGTCTCATTTTTTTTATGTTATTATAATTTTAGAATTTTTGAAAAAGGACAACACGTAGACTGTGTGACAACCCATCACATTAGAACAAGCTATAGGTATCGAACTCATAGCTGAAGTGCAACCGAGATTTATTTCCCACCACTGGCCTACATGAAGTCCCTGGTTAGTATATCTTATTTTTTTTAGTTAAATCATTTTATGGATGAGGAATAAGTTTATTTTGGTAACATGTGTCTAATTAAATGGATATCCTTAGTATAAGAAAATGATTTGCTGATTATGTGATCAATGAAATTTTGGAATATGTTCACTCTTTTTGGAACACTATATGCCTAAGGAAAAGAAAATACTTTGTGATTTCATTTGAGGAGTAATGGTGTATTTTTATTTTCGAAGAATCTATGTCGTTATTGTGGATATGTGGAAATTTTTGTTATTTATGGAAATTATTAACCTATCATGGAGAATATGTGATTAGGTTAATTACTCTTATGTATGAAACTTTAAGAGTAGTTGATGTCATGTAGAGATAAATGCTAAAATTTATCCTGAAAGAATATGTGATCAAATCCTTCTAAATTTTGGGTTTCTATCTTAGTATGGATTATTTTGAAGAATTTTAAGTAAAATTGTTTATTTAATTATATCTGTTGATCTTTGGGGTATTGTTTATTGAAATTTGGTGATTAAGAGTATTATTTCTTATTGTAAAGGATTATTATTTTTTGGATTATCTGATCTTCTACTTATTGGTTTTGGATAATGACTAAAGACAGGGGAAATATATAGTTCATCTTTTTTTAACGTTCTTCTCTAGAAGTTTATTCTTGAGCTTCATCTGTGACCAAGTCATCTTGAATAATCATCATTTGGCGAAAATATGAGTTTTTGGTAGAAATTTATTAAAGGATGAAACTCTACTAGAAAAGTAAATATATTTCTTTATGTTATTAGTCTATCTCATTAATAAATCCCTCAACATTATGAAAATGAACTTAAAAACTAAAACATGTTCCGTTTACTTTTCCTATTGGGGAATCAAAGACCGTTTAACCCATTACAAGTTTAAGGTTATCTGGTTGTTAACTTTATCACGATCGTGTTTTCTATCACTCTCCATTAGAACATGTCACTTATTTTCTCTTATATATCCATTTTTACATGGAATTCTAGTATTTCTATTCTTGGGGGACTTTTGTACATACATTTCTTTCTTTTAAAGTGATAGTTTTACTAACTATGTTTCCAATGTAGGACTTTCATGGATGTTTTGGGGCCCAATTTTAAAATTATGAGGAAATAATTTCCAAAAGGGGGGAAGGATGTAGAAATGTAGGTATTTATAGAAAAATATTTTTTGATTTTTGTAATATTTATGAATAAGATATTAATTTTCTGTTAAAGGGGAATCTTTTTTTGACGGCATACTCGACATGAAACAACGGGTTTCTCCATAATCTTACATTTCACACAACATTGGGATATACTAAAAAATAATACAATAATGTTATTATTATTTAAAATGGCAGTTAACACCTAGCCGTTATAATGGTGGGAATGAATAATATCAACTTTATTTTGAAATATGGTGTACACATGTTTAAATAATGATTCATTGGTTGCTCATTTTTTTAAAAATGGAAATAAAGAATCAATTTAAAAGAAAAAATGTATTTTTTTTTGAAAACCAATTAAAAAAATAATAATTGTGTATTTAAGATCATATCACACTTTATGGATTTATATTTAATGAAAATTATATTTTATATATTCAATGCAATGTTTTAAATTAATCTTAAATGTCTTATAGATATGACGTAAGTATAAAATATTTTTTTAGATAAAAGAAGTATAGATCAAAAACTCTAGTTTTACCATCTATTGTGGGAAATTATTTTTAAATTTAGTTTTTGTAATTTATATATTATATATATTTGACAAAATAAAATTCTTCTATAGAATCTTGGTACCAAAATTTACATCGGTATTTTTTTAAAATTTTCTGATAATGTTTTTTTAGTGAATACTGAAAAATACTGCATTTTAATTCAAAACTCATTTTTCATCTAATTTATTTATATAGTTAGATTGTCATTTTAATTGGATTTAAAATATAATTGGATTATTTTTTATCATTTAATATAATTTTGTTCATTTTAAATGTCACGAACCGAATCTGGTCGTCATCAAAACTGGCACCCGACCCGGCACGCGACAACGCCCGAAGGGCATTCTTGATCCCCATGGGCTGGCCCAAGTGCCCGGGTATCATAAAATGAAGTTTTGTAACGATTTAACAGAGTTTATAAACATTAAACAACAAAAAAACTCAATAAAATAAATATGGATTTTTCAAGTAAAACCATCTTTTAAAAAATTCAGAACTGAATTACATGTTTTAAAATAACTAATCAGCACTATAAAAAAGTTACAAAATAATAATAAAACATCCTAAGAACCCTCTTGGCATGGGGCACCGCCCTCAAGCCATCTCCACAAGACATGACCACCAAGGACCTGCTAGAAACACGAACCACTTAAACTAAAAACTATATCCAAACCTGCAACAACAAAATAACCAAGTCTACTTACACCCAAGGGTGTATGTAGGGTGTGAGCCAATTCCCATTAAGATACCACCACTATGAGATTCCATGTTATAAACATTCAAAGACAAAAACCTTGCATGTTTTCATAAACATAAAATTCTAGTTACAATTTCTAAAAGATTAAAAAAATTAAAATAGTTTTCAAGTGGTTTATCATTAAGAATCAACACTTTTAAAATATAATATCAACACTAATGAATTTTCCAGCCAACCATTCCTTATGTTGATGGTAAACACAAAGTAACTAATGAGAACAAGCAAGGGGAAATAACCCCTAGGAACTAGCTCGTTGTGGGTCCCAGGTACCCCGTATCTTGGGGAGAGTAACCATCACAATATTCATTCTCGTGCATGAGCCACTAGTAGGGAACATACCCATAACCTATTGGTCCCCAATCATCATCATCATAGTTTAGTGAGAGTTGTGAGTGTCAATCTTGCTATGTGAAACTGAAGCCAAACCCCATGGATTCACTATAGTACTAGTACATGTCCGCCCACCTAGATACCCGGGTTTTCCACTTGTGCTCAGAAAAGATCAATAAGTCCATAAATATACTTTGCACATGAAAATATCATTTTCACGTCACAAGTTCACCAAAAAGCCCACATGTATTCCACACAAGTCTAAAAATACACCTTTTCATTTAAATGAATTTTGAAATCGCACTCACACAAAAAATATCCCACAACACATTTTTCACGTCATTCGCAATTCAACAAATCCATTAAAAATTTTATAAAATCTTTCCCATGATGCTAAACATCACATAAAATCCCAATAACATGTTACATATAACCCTTTTCATAAATAAAATCCATTTTTCACATCACACTCACGCAAAACTGCCTAAAAATACGTTTCGCACCCACATCCAAATTTCATAAATCACCTCAAAAAATTACAAAACATTACCAAAAGTTTTTACAACATAACTGACTACATTATGTTTCAAAACTAATTTTAGGAACATACTATCACTAAAACAGTACATAAGAAACCATTTCACACTTTGTGTAACTCAGTAAATCATTTACAATTTTCATAAAACCAACCCAAGAGGTGGAACCATGGTTTGCATACAAAACCAATTTCAAAAGTCTAATTCAAGAACAAAAAAATTCCAATAAAAATACATAGCCGAATTGGCAGCCCTAAAAACATTTATTAAACCACACCAAAGTTTTATAAAAATACCTCAAAGAATACCCCAAAAGGGACCCATGAAAAACTAATGTTTTCACAAATCATGTTATAGATGTACAACATTGTCTCACACATTAAAACCCTCAAAAAACCCCATTAAAAGGACCACGTGTCATTAAGGAATTAACAAACCATATTTTTTGGCCCCTATCAACATTAATAAATCACTTTCATATGTTATATAATACACCCAAGCATTTCCCCAAGAGCCACGAATTAAAAGCACCCAATTCCGAGAAAAAATGTAACTACAAAATTAAAAATTTAATCAAATCCCTCAATAAATAGTTTTCGCACCACAAAAAACAGATTTGAAACATAATAAATTAATAAACCAATAAAGATAACTGATAATAAAATGGTTATACATGGAATCACCTACCTTTTATATCGAAACACTCAAAACATGGTGTGAAACAGGAACCGCACCACTGCCGCACCTCAAGGAAGTGAAATCCAACCTAAAACCAGAAAATTTCACACAAAAGACAAGATATAAAAACCTAGGATTGAAACATAACTTATGGACATTAGGAACCTTATGGATAAGGTATGAAACCCTAATCACATTGAATGTAACCCTAATAAAATTGAAAGAAGAAAGAAGAATACCAACTTACTTGACGGATCTTGTAGAAATCGCCTCACATACACTAGTAGCTGAATTTTAGAACAACCAATAATTAGAGGGTTGTTCGAACAAGATTTATGAGGTCATTTAGGAACTGGAATGGAGGGAAAAGAGTAAGAATTGAGAGAGTTAAGAAGGGAGGAATTTACTTCATCAATTATGGATGATTTGAGACACCATATAAAGTTATGCCCAAATTCGCGATTTCAACGAGCTCCAAGGAAGGGGAAATGGAAATGGGAGTGCACTTGGTCTTATTAGGGTCGAATGGGAGGTGGAATCACCGAAATATTCATTATAATGAATAATATATTCAAAATTTTAAAAAACAATTTAAAACTGGAAAATGGTCTTTTGGGTTGGCCCAATTCTTAAATAAAAACCCAAATACCCCATTGTTATGGATTCTTACGGGGTCCAAACTACAATGGTGGTATTAATATGTCTGGGGAGAAAATTTAGGAATTTAAATGGTGGAAAATATTAAAAAATGGAATATTTATAAAAGAAACAAAATTTATTTTTAAATCTGAAATTAGGCTCAAGGTTTGGCCCAATTCACGAAAACTCACCCATTCCACCATAAAAGAAAGAGAAACCCCAAAAACAAAGGAAAAAATATAAATTAAATTAAATTAAACATTAAAATAATTCATTTATGTTACAATTCTCCCCCCATGAAAACTTTCCGTCCCTGGAATGATACAACAAGGCCAGATACCGAATCCAAACCCAACCGATAAACCAAGATGTACTTCTTTGCCAAGCATCGCCCCCAATGGACAAAACACCTCTAGTGATCATTTAAGGATGGATTACTCTCACAACAAAAACTTACACCACTTTCCTGAAACAATCAAGCACATTCAGGGTTTATCTCAAATGAAAACTCCTCAAACACAATCTGAACAAAAGTCAATTAATTTACCTAAACAAACAAAAACATCGAACAAAGTTACACTTACCCTACTATAAATAAACCATTCGGAACTCTCCAATCTCAATGTTTACCCATGGATGATGTAGGTAGTTAGATATTTCCGATGATAATACCCACTTCGAAGACAAGACAAAGGAAAAAAAATCTAAGTTACTCGTATGAAGAGACACAAATGCGATCCCCACCATAAAATACAAATTTAATTTTTCCCTCAGATAGAATCAGGACACTAACAGGGGGAGGCCCGAACAAACTCCATAGTACAAGGGGTATACATCCAATATAAATTTCCAAAATAATATGAAAAATACCCATGGCGGGTCTCCCCACCACAAGAACCAACCATCCTAACCGACCGGCGTGGGCCGACACGAAAAGACCCCAAAAATTTAATCATTTTGGAAGGCTTCACAATTGTTCTGTACGGTTTGGGAAACCCTTCACTAACTGTGAAAATAATTTTTTCGTCATGGATTCCTAGCACATAGTCACTACTAATCGTGCACAAACCGCGAGCTCAGCCTGACTAGCCAAATTTCAATCCATTCACCAAAAACTCAATGGAAACCAAAGGGGGGAACAATATTGGGTGATGACATGGGTACAAGGCCCTCCACCTATTTCTAATGAATGAGAACAACAAAAGAAAGATTATTACACCATAGTTTTAAAATCCTCTTATATTTTATACCAAGTATAGGACTTTCTACAAGGGTTTAAATGACACTGGGGTTTCCCCTGACTATGGTCCAGCTTCTATCTGGGGCCTATGGCTGGAGCTCAAAATATTGAAGAATCTTCAGCCTCACAGTTAGGTTGTGGAAACCCCTATGTGGAACAACATCTTTCGGTGCCACAAACGACTACACCACATACCCCGATGGGTTCACCAATACATAACACACTCCATAACTCACTTTACCGAAACCTGACATTTCACTAAAATAAGGGATCAGAAGATGCACACACATCGCACCTTGTTTCTTTGGGTGCAAAACATCAGAAGGGCGGGAAACATAAAAACAACTTCATCTAAGATAGAGGATTTTATGTTTTTCCCAAGGGATACAAACTCCCAACATAATATAGGACCTCCGAGGATTGAACGACCCTCACCTTTACAGTCAAATGAGCACACAACATCACAATGCATCACCAAACATGACCTTTCTGATTAATAGAAACAATACATCGAACGAGACCTTATGCCAAGTCCCTAAACAACAGGCAAGTCCAAAATGTGGACACAATATCCTCTCATGACCAAAATCCCCAAATTGGTGGTTTAACATGAACTCTTTCTTCAAAGAAACTATGAATAACCTAGAGGCCCTCTTAGACACCATTGAGACACTCATCCACACTAATAACCCCAGAACACTTCCACCTTCGATGAATTAGGAAACATAAGCAACTAAGGTCTCTTTCAACCTTCTGCAAGAACTATCCCACTACAGGAGGATCCTAAAATCAATGAAATGAATGGTTGTAGATTCAATCAACAAATGTCGATAAAATATTCCTTATATTGATCAACTGGAGGATTTTCCGATGCCAAAACAATACAGGTTGCACTTCAGTTGTGCATTAACCCTTAATGGGGAAATACCTTATCCAATGAGAGAACCCAAGGACCCAACCAATATGTTCCATTGGTCAAAACATGCCACACACCGGATCCAAACATATGAAGGGAACCACTGTAAAGGTGTCCCAAAACATATCTCAGAAGAGACTACTAACCAGTCCTTCGACCCAACTTGTCGTCCAAACCCAAACCCAAAATACGGTTCGAACAAGAGGGGATCATGGACTCAAAACATCCCACAACATCAACATGTTCAAAAAAAAACATAATATACACCATAAAAAACAATTCAATAATCCATCATGTTTTTCTTTTAAAAAAACATCCTTTTGAAAAAAAAGGTTCCGCGGTTATCATATCCACCAATGGTACCCCATGGGCCTCACACATGCATGTTTCTGTGCCACATCGAGCACCCTCCTCATATCCATCTGGGAACTCATCCAGTCATGCCATCAACCGTCCATCATCCCATGTAACCCCAGGCATGTGGTCTCTCATGAAAATACCAAAGGTTAAAATAAAAATTCATTCCACTTTTCAAAACCAAAACGGTTAACCAACACATCCTTTTTCTCAAAACCACAAACCACAAGATCCAAATACCAATTCACATCACACAAAACTTTTTAAAAATACACAAACATTTAGAAAAGATCTCACTTTCATATTATTCACAAAAATTTCAAAACATATCATCCCATTAAAACACCATTTTATTGTTTAGAAAACACTATTGGAAACAATTTTTTCAAAACCAACTTCAATATAGTTCTTGATTTTAGAAATGGTATAAGACCACCATTTTACATTTCAAAATAATTCTGAAAATTCAGTTCCACCATTTCATAAATCAAACCATTCCCTCTTTATTTTAAAATCATTTCACAAAAACTTTTCTCTTCTTAAAACCAAGCCACTTTAAAACCAAAGTTCCAAGATTTCAAAACTAAAGAATATAATACAATGCGAGAGGAATCTAGTTTTAGTGGGTGACTTGGACATATGGTTGGTAGCCATATTCCAATCACTTCCCCATCACAGAGATTGTTCTAGGTAAATATCCCCGGCTCCACATGGCTTTCCAGACCCTACGAGCTCACCGAGACCAGTAACCCAACTCTCTTTTCATTTCCCCCAATCATAATCATTCTAAGAAATCCAAAGTACTCGTATAAATCCCGAAACACCCTAGATACATGAATCACATCATGAGGTGTGGTTATCAGCCACATTACTCATAACAAGAATTCCAGGTCCCGACAATCATAACTCCAGACAATCCTGATTGTGCGCAAAATAACGTGAACCAAAGAGGTCAAACCGCCTATGATACCATTTTGTCACCAATCGAATCTGGTCTCCATCAAAACCGGCACCCGACCCAGCCCTCGACAAGGCCCGATGGGAGTTCCTGAACTCCACGGTCTGGAACAGGTTCCCAGGTATCATAAAATGAATTTTGATAAGAATTTACCCGAGTTTATAAATATTAAACAACAAACAAACTCAAAAAAATGAATATGGATTTTTCAACGAAACCCATCTTTTAAAAAAATTAGAACTGAATTACATGTTTTAAAATAACTAATCAAGACTATAAAAAAGGTACAAAATCAAAATAAAATATCCCAGGAACCCTCTTGGCAAGGGGCGCCGCCCTCAAGCCATATTCACAAGACTTCACCACCAAGGACCTGCTAGAAACCCGAACAACTTGAACTAAAATCTGTATCCAAACCTGCAACAACAAAATAACCAAGTCTACTTACACCCAAGGGTGTAAGTAGGGTGTGGGACAATTCCCAGTATGATAACACCACTGATAGATTCCATGTGATAAACATTCAAAGACAAATATCATTCAAGTTTTCATAAACAGAAAATGCTAGTTACAATTTCTAAAAGATTAAAAAAAATTAAAACAGTTTTCAAGTGGGATATCATTAAGAATCAACAATTTTAAAAGATAATGTTAGCACTACTGAATTTTCCAGCCAACCATTCCATATGCCGACGGTAAACACAATGTAACTAATGAGTACAAGCAATGGGAAATAACCCCTTGGCACTAGCTCGTTGTGGGTCCCAGGTACCTCGTATCTCAGTGAGAGTAACCATCACAATATCTGTTCTAGTGCACGATCCACTAGTAGGGAACATACCCATAAACTAATGGTCCCCAATAATAATCATCATAGTTTAGTTAGAGTTGTAAGCATCAATATTTCTAAGTAAAACTGAAGCCAAACCCCACGGATTCACTAGCATACTAGTACACATCCGCCCACCTAGATACTCGGGTTTTCCCCTTGTGCTCAGACAGGATCAATAAGTCAATAAATATACTTTTTACATGAAAATATTATTTTCACATCACATGTTCATCAAACAGCCGACATGTATTCCCCATAAGACTAAAACTCTAATTTTTCATTGAAATGAATTTTGAAATCATACACACACAAAAATAGCCCACAACACATTTTTCACATCTTTCAAAATTCAACAAGTCCATTAAAAAATTTATAAAATCCTTCCCAAGATGCTAAACATTGCATAACATCCCACTCACATGTTACATATAACCCTTTTCATAAATTAAGTCTATTTTTCACATCACATTCACGCAAAACAGCCCGAAAACACGTTTCGCCCCCACATCCCAATTTCATAAATCACCTCAAAAAATTACAAAACATTACCAAAATGTTTTACAACATAACTGACCACTTTATGTTTCAAAAACACATTTTAGGAACATAATATCACTAAAACAGTAGGTAAGAATCCATTTCACAATTTGTGTAACTCATCAAATCGTTTACAATTTTCATAAAACAAACCCAAGAGGTGGAACCATGGTTTGCATACAAAACCCCTTTCAAAACCCTAATTAAAGACCAAAACAATTCCAATAACAATACAAAGCAGAATTAGAAGCCCTAAAAACATTTATTAAACCAACCCCATGTTTTATACAAACACCTCAAACTATACCACAAAAGGTACACATGAAAAACACAAGTTTTCACAAATCATGTTCAAGAAGAACAACATGGTTTCACACATTAAAACCCTTCAAAACCCACATTAAAAGGACCACATGACATTAAATAATTAGAAAAATAGAATTTTCAGCCCCTATTAACATTAATAAATCACTTTCATATGTTATAAAATACACCCAAGCATTTCCCCAGGAGCCACGCATGAAAAGCACCCAATTCCAAGAAAAAATGCAACTACAAAATTAAACACATAATCAAATCCATAAAAAATTAGTTTTTGCACCACAAAAACAGATTTTAAACATGATGAATTAATAAACCATTAAATATAACTCATCATAAAATTTTTATACATTTAATCACCTACCTTTTATGTCGAAACACTCAAAACATGGTTCGAAACATAAACCGCACCACCGCCGCACCTCAAGGAAGTGAAATCAAACCTAAAACCTGAATATTTCAGAGAAAAGACAATATATCAAAACCTAGGATTGAACCATAACTTCTAGAAATTAGGAACCTTATGGATAAGGTATGAAACCATAATCATATTGAATGCAACCCTAAGAAAATTTAAAGAAGAAAGAAGAAGACCAACTTACTTGATATATCTTGAAAAAATCTCCTCACATACACCAATAGATGAATTTTAAAATAGACAAAAATTTAGGGTTTATTCGAACAAGATTTATGAGGTCATTTAGGAACTGGAATGGGAGGAAAAGTGTATGAATTGAGAGAGTTAAGAAGGGATGAATTTACCTCATCAATTCTAGATGATTTTAGAAACCCTATGAAGTTATGCCCCAATTCTCGATTTCAAAGACCTCCAAGGAAGGGGTAAAGGAAATGGGAGCGTGCTTGGGCTTCTTAGGGTCTAAAGGGAGGTGGAATCACAGAAATATTCATTATAATGTATAAGATATTTAGACATTAAAAAAACAATTTAGAACTAGAAAACGGTCTTTTGGGTTGGCCCAATTCTTAAATAAAAACCCAAATACCCCATTGTTATGGATTCCAACGGGGTCCAAACTACAATGGTGGTATTAATATATCAGTGGAGACCATTTAGGAATTGTAATGGGTGATAAATATTAAAAAATGAAAAATTTATAAAAGAAACAAAATTTATTTTTAAATCTGGAATTGGGCTCACGATTTGGCCCAAATCACAAAAACTCACCCATTACACCATAAAAGCATGACAACCCCCAAAAAAAATGCATAAATAGAAATTAAATTAAATTAATCATTAAAATAATTCATTTATGTTACATTAAGTATTTTTTACATTTTAATTGGACATAAAAATATGTCAATATTTTGGTAGTTTTTACTTCTTAAAAACATGCTTTTTTGGTTTTGACTATAAGAATTTGTTTTAAAATAATTTAAGATTTTTTTTTTTGAATTTCAAAAACTATATTAAATACTTTTAATCACAAGGTTCTAATTGTGTAAATAAGAACCTTTTTTGGACATTATGAATAGTAACTTCATTAATTAATTTTTCTACCTGGATAAAAGATAAATCTGGTAAATAATGGTAAGAAATAATATTATAATAATATAAAACTACCCTAAAACGTGTCCTAATTCTATTAGATGATATATTTCAAAAAATTAGAATCCTTAGTCTTATCGTTTGGCATTTGGGAACTTCTTGGGTGTAAAAATGACATTTTATAAGAATTAATTTATAGTAAATAGAAATATAACATAAACAAGTATCTTTTTACTAAAACAACTTTTATATGGGGTTATATAAGTTATATATTCAACTATAAATATTTAATAGAAATATAAAAAGATTTAATACATCATGAAATTTTATTTATAATTTTTATACATTAAATAAATATATTTTATTATGACACAATGATGATGTCGTGATTGCTTAATTAATAAGGGATTCAAATAAATGAAATTATAAATATTAAAATAAATGTAATTTTATTATTTGGATTCCATGAAAAAAATTTATGGATGATATTGACATATTATATTTGAGTTAATTTCTTCTTTTTGAGGTGATCAATTTGTTATTACTTTAACAAAAATCAATTACATTATAGTGTCAAAATTGACCTAATTGAGATTTAAAAAAAAATACAATTTTATTAAATGATATAAACATCGTAAAAATATAAGCTTTTGAAAATGAATTATATAATTTAAAAAATGTCATTATTGATCCACTTATGGTTCTCTTGTAATTTTATAGTAAATATAGTTACCATATATTATGAAATTTCAAGATCATATGGTAATAATTAATGTTTTTAACTAAGGGTTAAAGCTAAAAGATAAGGTTATTTTTATTCCTTAAACATGTATAAAACCTATTAGTTGAGTAGTTTTTGACCCAAATGAATCTTATATTTTAAATAAATTAGTTTGAGAGCATTAGAAATCGAAAATCATTTATTAATAAAATAATATTTCAATACCTTCCTAAAGTGCCCCTTCTCCCTCTTATACAAGCCCATCACCTCTACGCATTTAATCACACCTCTCAAGCCCCTTTGATTGTCCAAATACTACTCAAATAATCTCCTGGTATCTCTCCCTTCCTCATAGAATCCTTACCTTGGGCATAAGGAAATTAAATAAATCCTTTGTGCTCAAATAAAAAAAAGTTACCTTATTTAGAGGTAACATCTTCTCTCAAGTTACTTTCTTTATTTTTTTATCCATTTCCCATTAAATTCATATTATTTGATTAGATAAAAACTCTAGTATCCTCTATATACTAGGATTTTTTTTATGATAAGGATTTTAACAACACTTACGCACACCTCCATCTGATGGATACGAACATACTGTTTTTGTGTACGGCGAACTACTGCCTCACAAAAACGATGATTGTTCAATTTTCCCCTACCAACTACCATGGTTGCCATTATGATGTCACTATATTTATATATGATATATATTATATTTATTTTGTCTCTATTCTTTAATATTTTTCATTTACATCATACCTTTTTTCTTTCCATAATATGAAAATACGATAATTTCATTTGAGGAAGTGTGGGTTATCACTCCCTCAAAGTGAAATGAATCTATAATTCCATAAATAGAACGTATAAAGGATTTTAAAAATGAAATTATGTAACATATATAAAATATATTATTATATTGGAATTATAATATACCTATGTATCATTTCGTATTCATTCTTTTAAATTTGAAAAAAGAAATGAAAGTAGCGTTCAAGAGTACGTACGACTTACCATTTCCATGAATGCTAGATTTAATTTATTATCCCCAAATGTTATGGAATATTATAAATAAATATATACTGGATATATATGATTTTCAAATCATGAATATAATTCTAGAGATTATGTAATTTTTTCGACACAGACAATTTATAGAAAAACAATTTTATTTTCGACTGAAGTTCTGAATATCGACAAAATGACCGATATTTATGTAAATAGTTATATAATTTTTATATCATGATAATAAGTGATATAAAAGGGATAATAAAAATGAAAAATTTAATAATAAATTATAAATTAAACTATTTTTATTATTTAGGAATATAATTAATGAACGAGACAAGTCAAACTCCAGGTAAATGAACCTTTCACCACCCTCGTTTAGTCAAAGAATTCTTTTATGTTATGAATTTTAATTTAATTTTTAATATTTTGGGTATGATATTATATATCTTTATTTATTTCTATTGTATGTCCAAATTATGAGAGACCCTTTTTACTCTCATCAACTCATTTTCAGAATTTTTAGGCGACATTGTTAGGCTATCGAATTTTCATAATTGAATATCTAAAATCAATTTACTCTCAATGGGTTTTATACATACTTCATTGATTATATTATGGAAAGATTAAATGTAGAATCAAAATTTATTTATTAATGTTATAATTTCATTGCTTGTTTGTGTGTATGTACTATTTCTACACATTATCAGCCCATTGATAAATTCTCTCATCATTTATATGAACTTTAAAAGGGACTTCATCCCAACCTCCTATCATTGAGGAATATTTTGGTTTATACATGACATTATTTCATGTGGTGTATAATTATACCCTTTTTATTTTATTTCATTCAATGGTTTTAAAAACGAATCTTTTGTTTTACGAATAATTTTACTAAATGACAAAGGGAATGTTTCATTTTAACGTATGCAGTGACAATGACCTTTCCGTAGACGTGAGCCTTATTTTATATTTGTATTCCTTAACAATCCATAATGTTTTTAAAAGGAAAAAAATTTGAAATACCACATTTAAATATATATTTTTATTGAAAATATATTTGATAAATCATTGATTATATCAATATCTTGAAATGATATATTGTGATTTCAATGTTGAAATGTTATCTTTTATTTATGCGTGTTTTGTGTATTATGAATATGTTATGGTTCTAGGACATTGTTTACATATACTTTTGGTTCTTTGATAAAAAAAGGGTAGGTGAGCCTGAGATAGCCCTCTAATGAATTGGGAAAAGTAATGAAGTTAAACATTAATGTTTCCCCAAAGAGATTTCAGGCATATACTGTAATGGGTATTCTAAACGTAACTCCCTACATAGTTGTGAATGTTATAATATATGTATTTTATGGATGCTACAATTGACCTATATGTTTTATGATTTCTATGATTTATTCATAAATCTTATTATTTTATGATTTATATTAAAGAGATTATTTTTTATAAGTTAAAAGTATGATTTCATTAATTTGTATGTATTCATGGACTAATGTTTTATTTCATTATTTTATATCATTTACTCACCTTTTAATTCTCTTACCATGTTTTTGGAATGTTTTTCACTGGTACGTGGAAGGGTAAGAGAAAAGAAGAATTCAAGAAGATTTTTATCAAAAAAGAATTCTTTTTTTATTTAATGAGTTTTATTGTTGTGAAAAAATTGGATAGAGTATAACTGTATTAATTTTAATACATGAGATGTAATATAATAGTTATGGACTAGTTCTATAAAAATATAATCTTGAAAAGATCCTCAAAGTGAATTCATGACATAACTCAAGATTATGAAATGTTTAAGACTGGGGATTTATAGTTGGTAATAGAGAAAATGTTTAAAAAACATTGTAGATTATTCAGTTTTCTTAAGGGATAGGGATATGATCAAGGGTTTATAATTATAAGTTATATTAAACTTTCAATGACCTAGAATCCCATTTTTTAGGTTTATTTTATTTCAAGGAGATTAATTATATTTTTGGAGACATTCACCACTGAGTAAATTATGGGCTATTTTTTTGGGATGAAAGATGTGAGGTATGAGATAACGTTTGAGGTTAAAAAATGTTATGGTTATTTTCTAGGGTCTTACCTAATTTTTAAGGTTATTAGAATTATAATTTGTTTTAAAAAGGACAACATGATGACTGTGTGACAACCTGGTGTGTCGGAAAAATATGTGGGAATCAAACCCACAACCGATGTTCCGTAGGGGTTTATCACCTACGAGTGGCCTACATGAAGTCCCTGGTTAGTACGACTTATTCTTTTTAGTTAAATAATTTTATGGATCATGAATTAGTTTATTTTTTGAACTTATGCTTTATCAAATGGATATAATTGGTATAGGAAAATTATTTATTGATTATGTGATAAATGTTATTTTGGAAGACATTCGCTCTTTTGGGAACACTACATGCCTATGAAAAATAGAATACTATGGGATTTCATTTTAGGATTAAGGGTGGATTTTTATTTTGGAAGAATATTTGTTTCCATTTTGTATATATGGAAATTTGGGTTATTTATGGAAATGATTAACCTATCATGTAGAATACATGAATTTGTTAATTACTGTTTAGTATGAGACATTAAGAGTAGTTGATGTTATGTGTAGATAAATGAAAAAATTTATCGTGGAATACTATGTGATCAAATCCTTTTGAATTTTTGGTTTCTATATTAGTTTGGATTATTTTGAAGAATTTTATGGAAATTTATTTATTGAATGGTCTCTATTATAATTTGGGGCATTGTTTGTTGAATATTAGAGATTTAGAGTAGTATTTATTTTTATAAAGGATTTCCTTTTTTTTGGATTATCTATTCTTGTACTAAACATTTTGGTTTTGGTTTATGTCTAATGACAAGGGAAATATATAGTACATATTTTGTTGTTTAAGGGATTATCTATAATTTTATTCTAGCACTTCAAGTGTCACTGAGCCATCTTGACTACTCATCGTTTGGAGAATATATGAGTTTGTAGTGGAAATTTATTAAAGGATATAATTATACTTGAAATGTCAGTATATTTCTTTATGTTCTTATTAAATATCATTAACAAATTCCTCAAATTTATGAAAAGGATCATAAAACCAAAATATTTTCAATTTACTTTTCCTACTATGGAATCAAGAACCATTTAACCCATCCCAGTTTTATGGTTTTCTGGTAGTTAACTTTATCCTAATCATGTTTTCTATCACTCTCCATCAGAACATGACACTTAGTTTCTCTTCCATATATATGTTATCATTCATGGAATCCAAGTATGTGTTATCTCAAGTAACCTTTCTAATTATCAATATATCTTTTAAAGTGATATTTTTAGTAACTCTTTTTCCGATGTGGGACTTCCAATGATGATTGTATCCCTAATTTTAAAATCCTGAGGATGTGATTTCCAAAAGGGGGGAGGGTGTAACAATCAAGGTGTTAATAGAATAATAATTTTTGATTTATATTTCTAATTATGAATAAAATATTTATTTGACATTAAATGGGATTATTTTTATAATAGCGTACTTGACACACAATAATGAGTTTCTTTGAAATCATACATTGCATATAACATTGAGTTATACTGAAAAACAATACAAGAATATTATTATTATTTTAAATGGTAGTTAACGCCTAGGAATTGTAATGGTGAGAATGAATAGTATAAATTAATATTTTAAATATGGTTTACACATGTTTAAAAAATGAGTCATTGGTTTCCAAATTTTTTATAAATGGAAATAAAAAACCAATTTAATAAAAAGGATGTGTTTTTATGAAAACCTTTTCTAAAATAAAATAATTGTGTTTATAAAATCACAGCACGCTTTTTGGATTTTTATTTAATGAATAAATATATTTTATATATTTATTTAAATGTTTTAAACTCATCTTATATGTTTTCTAGATATGATATAAGAATAAATTCCATTTTTAGATAAAATAAGTATTTTTATAAAAATGTAATTTTACCACCTTTTGATGGAGAAACCTTTTTAAATTTAGTTTTTTTCACTTATATATGTTCTATTTTAAAAAAATAAAATTATTTGATAAAATATGGATACCAAAATTAACATCGATTAAACTTTTTGTAATTTTATGATAAAGTTCATTTTTTTAAGGAATAGTAAAAAATACTGCATTTTAATTCAAAAATGCTTTTCCATATAATTTATTTATATTGATATATTGTCATTTTAATTAGATTTAAATAGTTTTATAATGTTCGTATCATTTAATATATTCATGTTCATTGGAATTAATTTTACATTTTAATTATACATAAACATATGTCAATCTTTTGGTAAGTTTAACATTATAAAAACAAGTGTTTTTGTTTTGTCAACGGGAATTAAATTTTCTACAAATTTTGTGCTTTAAATTTTAAAAAATGTATTCCATATTTTTAATCAAAAGGTTAAATTTTTTAAATCGGTAAATTTTATTTTTGGAAATTATGAATAGTAACTTCAATAATTATTTTATTTACCATGGTTAAAGGGTAAATCTCGTAAGTAAAGGTATCGAAAAAAATTTATAATAACATAAAACTACCCTAAAATGTGTTCTAATCCTATTTGATGATATATTTCTTTCCAATATCATCTTTAGGAAAAATGGTTTGGCATTTTAGAGCCAATTGGCTGTGAAAAAGACATTTTATAAGAATTTAGTTAAAGTAAAGAGAAATATTACATAAACATGTATCTTTTAATAAAAAAATTTATATTGGGTTATATAAGTGATGTATTATATTATAAATATTCATTTTAAATATAAAAATGTTTCATATAGGATGGTATTTTATATATAATTTTAGACATTAAATAAATATATTTAATTTTGACACACTGATGATGCAGTGATTGCTTCATTAATAAAGGATTTAAGTAAATGATATTATAAATATTAAAATAAATGTAATTTGATTAATTTGATGACATCCATGAATTATCTGGATGGTATTGAAATATAATATTTTATTTAATACATTTTTTTGAAGGAATCACGTTGTTATGACTTTAAGAATATTACTTTACTGTGTCAAAATTGACTTAAGATAGATTTTAATACAAATACCATTTTATTAAATTTTATTACAGTCCTAAAAATATAATATTCTACCAATTGAATTATATAATGTAAAAAATATCATTAATTATCCTTTTGTGGTTCTATTGGAATTTTATAGTTAATATAGTTAATATATTTTATGGAAATGCATGAAGACTATATAAGAGTTAATGTTTTTAACTAAGGGATAAACCTAGAAGATAAGGTTAATTTTGTGCCCTAAAAATTAATAAAACCTATTTATTCAGTGGTTTTCAACCCAAAGTCATCTTATATGGTAAATAAATTAGTTTGGGACTATTTGAAACTAAAAATCATTTTATAGAAAAATAATATTTTTATACCTTCCTAAAGTGCAACTCCTCCCAATTTTAAAAGGCTATCAACTCTACCAATTTAATCACACCACTCAATCCCATTGAATCATCTAAAATATACTCAAATAATCTCCTAATATCCCTCCCTTACTCTTAGAATAATTACCTTTGGTAGAAGGAAATTCAAGAAAGCATTTAGGCTCTAATCAAAAGAAGTTACCAGATTTAGAGGTAATGTCTTCTCTCAAGTTCCATTCCTTTATTTTCATTCTACAATACCAATTATATTAATATTATTTAAAAAAAACAAAAACAAAATCCTTAATATACTAGGATGTTTTTATGAGATGTATTTGATTTACACTTACACACACCTTCATCTAATGGATACATATATACTGTTTCTGTATATGGCGAACTACTGCCTCATGAAATGATGATTGTTCAATTTTCCCATACCACCTCTCATGGTGGCCATTATGTTTGAAATTTATTTATATATGATATATATTATATTTATACTATCTCTAGGATTATGTATTTTTCATTTACAACATAACTTTATGCTTTCCATAATGTGTAAATACGATAATTTCATTTTAGGATGTGCGGACTACCCCCCCCCCTCAATGTAATTTAACTCGTTCATGCCATACACGCAACACATAATGTATGGAGTTAATTAAAATATGTAACATATAAAAAATATTATATTATAATGTAATTATAATATACCTATGTATCATTTATTTTTAATGATTTTAAATATAAAAAAAATTAAGGTAGAGTTCATACGTAAATAAGGCCTACCGTCTCAATGAACGATGCATTTTATTTATTATCTAAAAATGTTATGGAGTATTATATATACATATATACTGGTAATATATGATATTTAAATCATGAATATTTTTTTGGAGATGATTTACTTTTGACTACATGGACAATTTATTACAAAACAAGTTGATTTTTGAATCTAGTATCGAATATCGAAAAAATGAATGATATTATCTTAAATAGTTAGGTAATTTTTATAATGTGGTAATAAGTGATACGAAATAAATAATAAATATGAAAAAATTTCTTAAAAAGTATAAATTAAACTATGTTTTTTATTCCAGAATAAAATGAACGAACGAGACAAGTCGGACTTAAGATACGAGAACATTTCATCCTGCTCTTTTAGTCAAAGACTTATTTTTTTATGTATTTTAATTTCATTATTATTATTTTGGGGTATATAATTATATTTAATTAATTCTATATATTTTATGTCCAAATTATGAGAGACCATTTTTACTCTCATCAACTCGTTTTCTGAATTTTTAATGGATGGTGTTAGGCTGCTGAATTTTCATAAGGGAATTTCTAAACTCAGTTTCCTCTCATTGGGTTTAACGCAAACTTCGTTGATTATATTATTTCAATATTATGTGTAGAATAATTGATTATTTATTACTTTTATAATTAGCATTTCCCTTTGTGTGGATATATTGTTACTACACATAATCACCCATTGATAAATTCTTATGTCATTTATACGAACATTTTTAGGGACTTCATGTCAATATAAATTCATTGAGGAATATTTTGGTTTATACCCAACATTCTATTATATCATGTATAATTATACCATTTTTCATTTATACAATTCTATAGTTTTCAAAATGAATCTTTTGTTTTATGAAGCATTTTTCTAAACAACAAAGGGAATGTTTTTTTAACGTAAGCGGTGCAAAAGACCTTTCCGTCGCCGCAAGCATTATTTGATATTTGGAGTCCGTAATAAGGAATAATTCTTTTAAAAGAAAAATAAATAACATATACCCTTTTAACATATTTTGGTACTGAAAATGGATTTTAGAAATCATTTATTATGTCAATATCTTGAAATGATATATTTGGATTGTAATGTGGAAATGTTATCTTTCCTTTATTCTTGTTTTATATGTTATGAATATGTTATGGTTATTCGGAATTTTTTACATATATTAGAGTTTATGTGATAAAACAAAGGTGGGTGAGACTGATATAGCCCACTAATGCAATGGTTAACATGACGGAGGAAAAAATTAATGATTCTCCTAAGATATTTAGGAAATATATTGTGATGGATATTCCAAATGTAACTCCCTACATTTCCATGAAATCTACTATGTAACTATGTTATGGATGACACATTTTACCTTTATGATTTATTATTTCTATGAGTTATTCATAAATCTAATGATTTCATGAGGTATATTAAAGAACTTATGTTTTATAAGTGAAAAGTATGATTTCATTTATTTGAATTTATTTATAGACTAATGTTTTCTTTCCTTATTTTATATCCCTTAATGATAATTTTATGATAATCACAATATTTTTAAATGTTTTTAATAGGTAATGATTAAGGGTAAGATAAATGAATAATTACATAATATTTTCATCAAGAAATGAATTCTTGTTTAATTTAAGGAGTTTTATTGTTGTGAAAAAATGATAGAGTAGATGTTTATACATTGTAATACATGAGATGTGATGTAATGGTTATTGCCTAATTCTATAAAAATCTAAACATTAAAATATACTAAATGTGAATTCTTGACATAACTCGTGATTATGTAATGATTAAGTCTGGCGCTGTAACGAACCGTTTTTTTAGAGAGGATAAAATGCAAAGGTTTTTGAACATTTTTTTTATCAGCGGGTCAGTTTTAAAACCGAGCTTCGGAACGAGGACACGAGTTCTAGAGCCGTTTTAAGTGGTGATATCAGACTGCGCGCGGTAGGTTTAACCATGCGGGTCAGCCTTGTGGGGTACCCCAGGTATCCGGTAGCAGGCGCGCGGGCTGCACACGGTTTTTCAGGCGGTGCGGGTAAAACCGTGCGGGTTGGGTGTGTTTTAGTTTTTGCTTAAAATTAAAATAAAAGAAAATAAATAAATTAAAATTAAACCCTACACTAACACTCCCTCCCCTTCTCTCGGCCAGGACACCCGCACACCCCCCTCCTCTCCCCTTAGCCGCGCGCTCGACCCCCCTCCACGGTGCTGCCTCCTTCCTTCGTTTTCTCCCAGTTTTTGGTGATTTCATCCTCCAAATCTCCACGGTGAGTCTTTCTCTCCCTTCTCCTCCCTGTTTCCAGCTTATTTTCGACCTAATCGGTGCCCGGTGAGGTTCGGGCGAACCCTAGGTTGGAGTCAGTTTTTGATTTTGTTCCTTTTTCTTGTTTCGTCTGCTCTATGGTTATGCGGAAGGTCTCTCGGGAACTCGTGGGTGCACGTTTGGTGTCCGCCGCCGATGGCGAGGCGGTTTGCGGTGTTTTCGGTCCGCCAGCTGGTTTCCAAGGTATGGTTTCTACCCATTTTTGTTTTTCGCAGCCTCTAAATTAATTATCAGGTTGTTTTAGAGGTTCCTGGTTGGTTTGGATTACTGCGTTCAAGTTTTGGAATGGTTTCGGGTTGCCGGAACTTAGGCGACTCACCTGCGCAGGCATAGGTACATATTTATATGTACGTGGGTTCCCCCGGCATGCATATATTTGTCCATGGAAGCGAATATACACATATGGGGCTAGTTATCCCCATTACATATATAAAAAGTGCTTGTGCAGGTGAGTGGAGACATGATTATGTGTATAAGCATATGTGTAAGGATCCTCTTGCGCACGTTCATGGCCATGCAGAGCATGTGCATAGAGGTTAGGTTTCCTTATACGAATGTGAAATCACATATGCCTCGTGGGGGAAGAAGTTGCGGTAGCTTTAGTTAGAAAGCGCCAAGAGTCGGAGTGGACGGATGGATCCTCTTGGAGGTAGGGCCCCTCTCCTTTCCCTTTAAATTTATGTAAAGTAAAAGTGAGTATAATATTTGACATAGCATTTTAATTATGCAAGTTTAATTCCGATTAAATGATTCTGTGAAAATCGTGTCAATTGTAGGAATAAGAAAAAATAGGTTTCTTGGTCACTAAACTAACAATTTAATAATAAAACCCCTCTTTCGAGGTGCGCTACCTTCAATCTAAAATGTATCAAGAGAATTTCATGATTGCATTCATTATTGTTTGGCTTCTTAACTTTGTTAAGTGTTGAATGAGATTTAAATTAAATGCTAAATATCACTAAATGAATTGTTTAATAAAGTAATGCCATGTTTTCTAATAAAACTCCTCCAATGGAGGTGAGATGCCTTAAAAATAAACGTGTAGTAGTAGATTTTTTTTATTGCTTGCTTAAATGTCTTATAACTCTTTACCCTTGACATTATACTTGATAAATGACATGATTGTAGTTGTACCTTACTGGTTACCTCAAATGACGTTGCTTCTTGAAAAAAATAATTAATGAGCCATGACACCTCCTATGTTCATGGCTTAACATGTAATTATAACTTTTAGGGTAGGTTGTTTACCCTCTTCCTTTTACTTCGGCGATTATGTCATTCCACGTCTTGTGTCACTTGTCGTAACCTTCCGGCGATGCCTCATTATTTATTATTGAAATGCTTGGGTGGTTCTCTCCTGCCCATTGTGGCCTTTGTTTATGGTAAAGCCCACCCTTGGTGCTCCCCTTTCCTCTTGGCCACCCCTTTGGGTGTGCCCCACCGAAATGCCCCTTTTCCCTTGTTCTTTAAGTTATAAATTTAATGTAATAGTTTGAATTGAATGTCTTGCTTGAGTAAGTTTGTTAGCTTGTACCATTTAATTTCATTAATCACCTACCATAGAGGCATGTTGATTCCATACTCTTTTGTTTACCTTATATAGCTCGTGCAAGCTCCAGAATGTTGGACAAGGATAATTAATTATGATAATTTATTATAAAAAGTTGATATCTAATTTGGATAATTAAATGTGAAGAATTAATTATGAAATGAGAATTTTGTCGACTGATTAATTAATTAATAATGGTATAAATGAGATTCTGGGTCCTAGACATGGCGTTCTATACTGATTTAAACGTTGGGATTGAACATGGCGTTCCTTCCCAATGGTTATCCAAGCTTGTGATATAAGGTGTTAGACATGGAGATCTACACCAAATGTGATATGGGGTGTTAGACATGGAGATCTACACCAAATAATTATCTAGGTGTTAGACATGGTGGTCTACACCAAATGTGATATGGGGTGTTAGATATGGCGATATACACCGAGTAATTATCTAGGTGTTAGACATGGCGATCTACACCAAATGAGAATTGGGGTATTTTACATGGTGTTCAACGCCAAATGAATGATAATAATGATTTATGAAAATAATGAGAGATGTGGGTAAAACCCGAGTGAATTGTGATCAAATAAAGAAAGGTAAGAAGGAATGGATATCCGGTCTGAGTTGAAATGATAATTGAATAAATAGAGTAAGTGAGAAAAATGATAAAAAGTGTTTTTATTCTTGAACCAAACTTACTTGTGTTGTTTTAGACAGGTTCCTATACCGGCAATGGGCCGAAGCAGGTATTGCCGATAGGTGTCCTTTTTGGAACCTGGACGGGCGTTTATTGTTTGTATTGTGTCTTTATTGTTCGAAAATACCAACACTTTGTTTAATTATATTTCATGGTATAGAGTGGGCTAGAACCTGGCGGTTCCGGCCTACTGAGATATATATCTCACACCCTACTCGGGCTGCCATTGCACTGGGGTACCCGAGTAAATTCCATTTGGTTGTAGGACCTTGTTTTTGATGTTTCTTGTACTTAAGAGTTAGGAGCAAAGGACCGAGTTGGGGCTCGGGATGCTCATGGAGATCACCCTTGGGGCTTGATACTTTTGTTCATTTACTTCTGCATTGATGTGTAAGTATGTCGCATGATTTAATGCTTCCATTTTATCATTATCATGTCATGCATGCATCTCTTATATAAACTGTTGTTCGCCACTTTTATTCAAACCTTATAAATGAAAAAAAAATCCGCTGCTTTCTTACTAATATTTACACTACTTCAGTTGCTGTATTTTTGGTCCCTTTTCTCCACTTTGATAAGAGGGTATAGTCTCCCCCCTGACTTACCTTACACCCTCGCCGCTAGTCAGCAACCTCTGGTGTAAGGGAAGATGCGCTTGATGCCATGTCGCGGGCTGGCTCAGGTGACCCAGGTGTCCGATTTAGGGTCGACCTGGGTTGGTTCGTGAAAAAATGTTATCAAAGGAGGTTTATTTCTTTTCATTTTCTTACTGTTTTTGGATTGGTATACAGGAGATTAGGAATGTGTCGGCTCTTGGGTAATAGCCGTGTCTGGGACTGATCAGCCCACGTACGGTAAATGAACAAGTGGCCAGGGCTGGGAATTAATGTTCATGTTGTTTGCTGTTACAGTTGATGCGATTTCACCTTGGGTGAATGTTGTACTTTCCACTGCTTATTTTTTTATGAAGTGGTTTTGATAATTTTCCTCGGCCCGATATGGCCAAGAAATTGCATTTCATGCATCATATTAGGCACTTATAGATTCACATGTCATGCATATGTGCCATGCCATGTAGTTTCATTAGTAGGATGCCTGCTGATTTTGATTGTGTGCCTTGAAAATATGTCATTCCTGGATTTATTTAGCACGCCTCTTTAGAAAGCATGTTTTGGTGATAGTTAACATGTTTGGGTGATAATATGTCATGTTTTCTATCTTTCTTTTGTGTCATGGTCTGTGTTATAGCATGTTTTAGTGATTTCGGCTTGTTGCTTTGTGTTAGCTGTTTGTAGCAGCTTGTTAGCTTCCTGGAAAGGGCTTGGTTTCTTTGGCTGAAATTGTTGGTTGCGATTACGACGGAGCTAGTTTTCCATTATAAGGTGCATGGGCGGCTTATAATTGGGAAAAGGGTAAATCATGTTTTCAAACCTTTTAAAAGATGGCTGCTAAAGTATAAATGTTAAATGTTGAAGTGGAATTTTGTTACAACTTGCCTGTTTTTCTTGTGGGGTGTTGTTTGAAAACCAAGTACTTTGTTGTGAAATAGTACTTGTGGGTCTGTTAAAATATTCTTTCAAATGATTAAAGGATGAAATGAATTAATGAAATGGGTAAAATAGAAAGGGGATTTTGAGCCTAGTAATCATTATTTTGTGTGACCAAGAGTTAGGGTCGATGTGTGTTCTTCGTAAGTGACTAGCCCATGCTAGATAGTACCCTTAGAGCTTGAGTTGCCTTGTTTTTGGTGTGATCTTATGATGTGGTGATCGTAGTTCAAGGTACGTCACCCGTGCATTAAAGTGTTTCAATAATATCACGCTGGTGAGCGGCTAGTTCTTGCCACTACATGGAAACTCCTAAGGTGGGTAGTGTCTCATGAGTTTCGTTTTTCATGTCAGTGCTTGCTTGGCAGCACGACTTTGATAAGGTTGGCAGTGTGCGCAACACTTTAGAAACTCTGTTAGTGAGGGAAGAGTTTCAGTGGTTAAGCTTCGACGAATTCGAATGCCTCAGGTGGTGTAGGCATCAGAGTTTGGTCCGATTGATCTTCTCAGCGACCTTGGTTTAATATTAGTCTACTCTGCAAGATGAGACGAGCATGTCCCCCATACTGACGTCGTCTTGGATGCACTAAGATAGTGTGGGTTATACGCCGCGCTAAAGTTTAAAATTTGTTGGTTTGTTTCGTAATCTCTCTCTGGTTGTGCGTGGGATGCACGGTTTCTTGGAGTTACTCTTCGTACTGAGTCATGATAGTTTTATAATAGTCATGTGATGGATTGAATTTAGAATATCACCGAAGGTCATGTAAGGACTTCGGTGTACGCATGGTTGATAATGGAACAGTTTTAAAAGCATGTCGTCGGTTTAAGGGCGAGTGTGTTTTTCGGGTCGGCGATGTCTTTCGAGGAAATCTGGCGTGACCAATTTTAGTTGGTCGATCGTGATTCGACCGTTTTCTTTGGTTGAGGTCCCTATAATGGCCTTAGATGTAAGCTCTGCTTTGATGTTTTAGTTGTAAAGGGAGAGTTGGCTTGAATTGTAAAGGCTTAAGTGCAGTCTTCTTAGAAAATGCTTAAAGGTGCATTGGGCGTTGGAAACGCAATACGACTGGTTGAATGAAACTTCATGACCCTTGTTGGTAGGGTGATGTTTTCATTGTTTTCCGAAGGCTTCTTGGGGACGAGTAGTTTTTTTTAGGTGGGTAGTTTGTAACGAACCGTTTTTTAGAGCAGATAAAATACGAAGGTTTTTTAAATTTTTCTTTTATCAGCGGGTCAGTTTTAAAACCGAACATAGAAAAGAGGTCCCGAGTTCTGGAGCCGTTTTAAGCGGTGATATCAGAATGCGCGCGGTAGGTTTAACAGTGCGGGTCAGCCGTGTGGGGTACCCCGAGTATCCGGTAGCAGGCGTGCGGGCTGCACACAGTTTTTCAGGCGGTGCGGGTAAAACTGTGCGGGTTGGGTGTGTTTTAGTTTTTGTTTAAAATTAAAATAAATGAAAATAAATAAATTAAAATTAAAACTCTAAACTAACACTCCCTCCCCTTCTCTCAGCCAGGACACCCACACACCACCTCCTCCCCCCTTAGCCGCGCGCGCATCCCCCCCTCCACGGCGTCGCCTCCTTCCCCCGTTATCTCCCGGTTTTTGGCGATTTCATCCTCCAAATCTCCATGATGAGTCTTTATCTCCCTTATCATCCCTGTTTCCGGCTCCTTTTCGACCTAATCGGCGCCCGATGAGGTTTGTCTGAACCCTAGGTTGGTGTCAGTTTATGATTTTGTTCCTTTTTCTTGTTTCGCCTGCTCGAGGGTTATGCGGAATGTCTCTCGGGACCTCTTAGGTGCGCGTTTGGTGTCCGCCACCGAAGGCGAGGCGGTTTGTGGTGTTTTTGGTCCACCGGTTGGTTTCCGAGGTAAGGTTTCTACCCGTTTTTGGTTTTCAAAGCCTCTAAATTAATTTAGAAGGTTGTTTTAGAGGTTCCTAGTTGGTTTGGTTTAGTGCGTTAGAGTTTTGGAATGGTTTCAGATTGTCATAGCTTAGGCAAATCACCTGCGTAGGCATAGGTACGTATTTATATGTACGTGGGTTCCCCCGACGTGCGTATATTTGTCCATGGAAGTGAATATACACGTACGGGGCTAGTTTTCCCCATTACATATATAAAAATTTCATGTGCAGGTGAGCAGAGACAAGCTTATGTGTATAAGCATACGTGTAAGGATCCTCTTGCGCACGCTCATGGCCATGCATAAAGTGTGCATAGAGTCTAGGTTTCCTTATACGTATGTGAAATCACATATGCCTCGTGGGGGAAGTAGCTGCGGCAGCTTTAATTAGAAAGCGCCAAGAGCCGGAGTGGACTGATGGATCCACCTCGAGGTAGCGCCCCTCTCTTTGCCCTTTAAATTTAAGTAAAGTAATAGTGAGTTTAATATTGCACTTATCATTTTAATTATGCAAGTTTAATTCCGATTAGATGCTTCTGTGCAAATCGTTTGAATTGCAAGAATAAGATAAATGAGGTTTCTTGGTCACTAAACTAATGATTTAATAATAAAACCCCTCTTTCGAGGTTCGCTGCCTTCAATCTAAACAAGTAGAAATAGAATTTCATGATTGCCTTCTTTATTGCTTGGCTTCTTAACTTTGTTAAGTGTTGAATGAGTTTTAAATTAAATTCTAAATATCACTAAATGAATTGTTTAATAAAGTAATGGAATGTTTTCTAGTAAAACTCTTCCAATGGAGGTGAGCTTCCTTCAAAATAAACGTGTAGTGGTAGATTTCTTTTTCTGTGATTTCTTGCTTAAATGTCTTATGACTCTTTAAACTTGAAATTATACTTGATAAATGACATGCTTGTACTTGTACCTTACTGGTTACCTCAAATGACATTGCTTCTTGAAAATAATAATAAATGAGCCATGACACCTCCTAAGTTCATGGATTAACATGTAATTAGAACTTTTAGGGTAGGGTGTTTGCCCTCTTCCTTTTACTTCGGCGCTTATGTCATGCCACATCTTGTGTCGCTTGTCACAACCTTCCGGCGATGCCTCATTATTTATTATTGAAATGCTTGGGTGGTTCGCTCCTGCCCATTGTGGCCTTCGTTTATGGTAAAGCCCACCCTAGGTGCTAGCCTTGCCTCTTGGCCACCCCTTTGGGTGTGCCCCGCCTAAATTCCCATTCTTCCTTGTTCTTTTAGTTATAAATTTAATGTAATATGTTGAATTGAATGTCTTTCTTGAGAAATTTTGTTATATTGTACCATTTAATGTCATTAATCACCTACCATAGAGGCATGTTGATGCCATACTCTTTTGTTTACCTTCTATTTCTCATGCAAGTTCCCGAATGTTGAACAAGGATAATTAATTATGAGAATTGATTAAAAAAGTTGAGATCTTATTTGGATAATTAAATGTGAAGAATTAATTATTAAATGAGAATTTTTTCGACTGATTGATTAATTGATAAATGGTATAAATGAGATTCTGGGTCCTAGACATGGCGTTCTAGACCGATTTAAATGTTGGGTTTGGAAATGGTGTTCCTTCCCAATGGTTATCCAAGCTTGTGATATAAGGTGTTAGACATGGCGATCTACACCAAATGTGATACGGGGTGTTAGACATGGAGATCTACACTGAATAATTATCTAGTTGTTAGACATGGCGATCTACACCAAATGTTATACGGGGTGTTAGACATGGCGATCTACACCGAATAATTATCTAGGTGTTAGACAAGGAGATCTACACCAAATGTGATTCGAGGTGTCAGACATGGCGATCTACACCAAATGAGAATTGGGGTGCTTGACATGGCATTCAACACCAAATGAATGATAATAATGATTTATGAACTGAATGAGAGATGTGGGTAAAACCCGAGTGAATTTTGATCAAATAAAGAAAGGTAGGAATGAATGGATTTAGAGTCTGAGTTGAAATGATAAGTGAATAAATAGAGTAAGTGAGGAAAATGATAAAAAGTGTTTTTATGCTTGAACCAAATTTACTTGTGTTGTTTTAAACAAGTTCCTATCCAAGCTATGGGCCGAAGCAGGTATTGCCGTCAGGTGTCCTTTTTGGAACCTAGACGGGCGTTTATTGTTTGTATTATATCGTTATTGTTCGAAAATACGATCACTTTTTTTAATTATATTTCATGGTCTAGAGTAGGATAGAACCCGGTGGTTCCGGCCTACTGAGATATATATCTCACACCCTACTCGGGCCGCCATTGCACTGGGGTACCCGAGTAGATTCCATTTGGTTGCAGGACCTTGTTGTTTCTATTTCTTGTACTTGGAATTAGGAGAAAAGGACCGTGTTGGGGCTCGGCATGCTCATGGAGATCGCCCTCGGGGCTTGAGACTTTTGTTCATTTACTTCTACATTGATGTGTAAGTATGTCGCATGATTTAATGCTTCCATTATATCATTAGCATGTCAAGAATGCATCTCTTATATAAACTGACGTTCGCCACTTTTATTCAAACCTTATAAATGAAATTTTTTTCGTTGCTTTCTTATTAATATTTACACTTTTGTTCTTGTATTTTTGGTCCCTTTTCTCCACTTTGATAAGAGGGTATAGTCTCCCCCTGAATTACATTACACCCTCGCCGCTAGTCGGAAACCTCTAGCATAAGGGGAGACGCGCTTGAGGCCATGTCGCGGGACGGCTCAGGTGATCCAGGTGTCCGGTTTAGGGTCGACCAGGGTTGGTTCGTGACAGGGGCCTTATAGTCTTGGCACTATACATCCTAGTCAAACCGGGATGAATAGATGAGGGTAGGATATGAACCTCCTAAATAAAATTCTCATATATTTCAAGTGATACAAACAAAATTCCCTAAAATATCATCTTATACTATCCATAGTTATCCCACCACTCATGATAATCACCATGATTAATGTGACCCCACATCTGCTTCACCACTGAGTCTCTCCATTAAGATTCTTTCACCCACTACTTTAAGGAAGATTCCACTATCATCTAACATAATAACCCTATATCTTCATGCTTCTATAGTCTAATATTTAGGTTTTACAACTCTTCCATTTACATCCAGAAATAATAAGACTCTTTAATGACATGTACCTATTACTTCTTACTTAAGTATCTTCCAAACAATTCACATTTCCTAGGGTGTAGGAGATCTAAAAATCATAATCCTTAAGAAAATAAATCTTCTAACACTGATATAAATTTATATCCCACTAATTAAAATAATATTTCAAACTCTTTTGTTTCATGAATACCATAAAGCACTCACAGATTTGGTAATGTCACCACAAATTTAGCAGAAATACTACTACCAACAATTCTTGGCCATGGTTTCCATAGTTATGCTCATAGGAAATAACAGCATTGAACCATGAGAGATCATTTACCTATTCTACATCAAAAAACATCATAGGCCTAGATGGAATGTATCATAACATACCTTGAATATATTGACCAATGTTAATATGAGTGTGAAAAACATTATAGGGAATATGAGTTTTCAATTGTTGGAAAGTATGGATTTTAAACCAAGCATCAGAATTGAATTATGGGGTTCTGAGCATCCTGAGAGGATATTTTGGATATTTTTAGAGGAATAAGACACGACTAATGTGTTTGGGAAAGATTCAAGAGAATATTTTTAAAATCATCATGTTTTTGAGAACTCTGACTAGGGAGCATAGTATGAGGTGCATAGTTTAGGATAAATTATATTCCCATTAAATGCGAGGAGTCGTTTTGTTTAATATCTATAGTGAATGGTTCAATATCATGGTTGGTGCATAGTTTTGAAGAAACCATTTGTAATTATTTGGGAAATTGTGTGGCTTGGTGTGGGATGGGGGCTTGGCAGATGATTTTTTCATGATTTCAGGAAATCCCCTTTCTGGTGTTGTAGAGTGGTTCTAGATCCATTTGGTATTGTTATCACATCTTTAGTAAACCATGTGACAAAGCCATGTGAGGAGTGTTTTCTGAGACAATTTCTATCATATTTTTGGTGTATAATTATGTAAACCATGGGAACATTCTAGTTTTATAAAAAAACTCTATTTTTATGAATTTTTCCTTATGAGAATTAAAAGGGGGTTTCCCTTTCTTCTACCTCATATTCGCATTACCAAACTCTCTTCCTCCCATCATTCCTCGTGTTCCTCCTCCATTTGCGGTGCCCCAAGATGGTGTTTTTCAATGTTTTTAGGTACATATTTTGTTTCTTTTACCTTTATTTTCCCTCCATACCTTCCTCTCTAATTTTGGTTTTCTCTAATTAGGGATTCAATTATGATTCCACTAGATTATGGTATAATCAGCCGAGTGTAAAGGTTAATCCAATATAATTATGACGGGACATCCCACCATATTGTCAACATGTTTTCATTTTCTATTTTGATGAGATATCTCAAAATGTGGATTTATAATGGGTTTTAATTAAACATAAAATATTTTATTGATGGAGTTAGTGGCATATAATAATCCATTATTGTGGGATTGTGTTAGGGGTCTATTTTAGACCTCCCATTGGTGGTCAATCATAGTTCTAATGCAATACAGATTTAAAAAGATAAATTATAAGTTATGCCTTTTTTGAATGGAATTTTTAAAATTAATAAAAAAATAAATATAATTAATTATTTTTGATTTCATGGTGTATGTTAGGGACCCATGAGTGAGCGTGAGGACCGATTTGTTATGGTGGGGTTTCTACAAGCCTTAGTAGAAGCTGTTATCCTTCAATGAATAAATTAAGATAGCATTTATAATGGTAGGTAGTCCTTGGTACTCCTCCTATCGATTAATTTGAGTTATTTATTATGTATACATTGAACCATCATGCCCCTAGGGGTGTTTACTTATTTAATTAATTATTTAAATTGTTAAACTAAATTGAAATGTTTAATTTAATTGACATGACTTATGATACATGGAATAATGTGTCGAACCCACACTGGTCGGCTACATTGTTTGATTGAATCGACCAACAATGGTTGAATCCATGAGTTATTTTGGTTTTTCCTATTGAATTCAAATCTTTAATGTGTGTGACTGGGTAATGTTCAGCCTAGTGGCATGATATAGGATTCCTTGTCCACCTCAATATGGAGGTGTAACCTGACATAATAATAGTATCCCAATTAGGACATGTGAGGACATAGAGACACATGGGATTTGTTTATCTCATTGATATGGATTCAGTGAGTGGACTAGTATGTAGTGACCATGGTTATAGATATGGGCCTTGAGCTATATCTTGAGACCATTTCCATAATGGGATACCATTGGGTCCGATTTATGACTTTAACAATGTCGAGTAATGGGATGTCCTCTTATTATAATTCATTTTCCCAAGAGACCAATTATGGCCAAGGATCATGAGGGGGAGACATATTTTTTTATTATCTAGGGGACCCTAATGGGTGTCCTGAGATATCCCTTAGTTGGGGAAAGTGGCTATGGGTATATATGGTTGTCTGTGTCACCTGAGAACCCAAACCAATGTATAAGACCAAGGGAGCTAAGATGGTGGCGATGTGTGTGGCTATTTAGGTGGCCCATGATTTGAATTCTATTATTATTTATTCATATTTTATTTCCTAAAATAACAAGGAATCAAATTTTTGGGCCCAGAACTATTGTGATTACCCGAGATACACATAAATCACTTTTTGAGATGGATGAGACCATTAGATGACTGAGATATCTGGAAACTGGTATCAAAGTATTTTGGGGGAGGTTTCATAATTTGGATATCATCCATTATAGTTGATGATGGATCATATTCCAAGTCATGGTACCTAGGATCCTACCTCAAATTTATGTGACTGTGCGAAGAGTAAAATGATTGAGATTGAAAGTATTCCTTGTTACATAGTTACCATTGTGAGTTCCTGGGGTGCTTGGGATTCAAATGCTGATATCAGCAGATTATTGTGATTACTAGCGATGACATAGATTATAATAGATGTATAAAGTGGTTGCATATATCTATGTAAAACTGTTATATATCCAAAGGGATATGATTGGATTCCCTCAATTGATGCCTTGGACAACCCTTTGGATCTGGTGGATGTAGCAGTGATTGTTTGAATGAGGATCCATGAGATATTAGATGTCCAAGAGATTGACCATGGAATCCGTGGACATTATTCCATTTATTTAATAGGTAACTCTAGAATCAATCATTTCAATGCATAATGGATTTCCTAGGGCCTCCACCTTATAGTAAACATATATCATCTAAACATTGAGAACACCTAGCCACTATTATGGAGTCCATCCTAAGGGATTCAAGAAAACTAATTCCTAGTGATTCCCTAGGGTAAGATACTCATCAGTGGAGGTGTTTGAATTTGATAACCTATGTTTTGATAGAATTACCTCAAAGTGATGCCCATTCTCAAAGACATTTCCCTATTATCCAAATAAAGAATGGTGGATCGGGGTTACGAACCTGAAGATCAAGGTTGTTTATTGGGACCAATCCTTATTATATTTTTATTATCATGGGGATATTTTGATATTGTGGTATTCAAGGTCACCATTGTGCCCTCAGAGACGTTAAAACTATATTCTGAATCATATATTCATTGTGGGACATTATTGTTTTTCAATTATTTATTTATATAATCTTAGCACAACACATGAAAAAATAATAGATTTTTTTATTATGTTCAGGACCATGTTTTTGGTCCCCTACTATGTAATGTACTCAAATCAAACTCAATCCTCCATTTCACATGTGTACCCATGTATCTGTCATAATTTATTATATCTGTTGGTTGAGCTAACCCCTTTTATTTCTTGATCGATCTAGAAAATCTTGGGTGGGACTCAAATATTGGGGCTGGGGCAAAATTTTAGTAATTAGGACTCCAATGTATTTTAATTTACTTTGGTTATTATATTAATATTTTGGGATTAACTCAGTGGGTGATATGTCTGTTACTTAAGCATGACTGTTTTAATAGTATGATGCATTTAGTTTTAGCATTTTTCTATTTTTTTATTTTATATACTATGATGTATTTTTCTATTGATGGATATGTTGTAGTTATTTATTTTATGATTGTGCTGAATGATATAGGTGTTATTGTCTCCCTAATGCGTTCATATTTATCCCCATTACATGTTGGAATCCTCTGACCTACTAGGAGGCATTCCTAATGTCACATTGCAATCATGTCCAATTTTTGTTTAGAGATAGTGGGGATAAGGTGTTAAAAATTGGTATCAAACATTGTTTTTCATTATTATTACTTTCTGAGAAATGGGAACCATGATATATAAGTATGTTTCTATGATTATAGTGGATACTATTCTAGGGAAATATGAACCCTTTTTCCTACAAGAAGTCCAGGTTTCCATATATGGGATTTATATTTTTTAATTAATTATGTTATCATTGTATGTTATTTTTACATTACACGATGAACATGAGGTTTTATATTTATGATTTATTATATATTTTTGTATCTTGTAAAATTTACAATAAGATATTTCTTTTCCCTTTGTCTCTTTTAATTTCTAGAAAGAGTCATCTCATGAAATATGATTTTTTATATAAGATCGTTTGACTTGTACTCCCACATGTGTGTGATCTTTTTCATTGGCAAGAGGTTCATCTGTTTAAAGTATCAAAAACATATTATACTGAATTTTATAGTATATGTACTTGGTTTTATTCTTTTTAGATGGATGAAAAATTTATATATTTATTTATAATGGATGGTCTTGTGGATTCTACATCAAGATGATGGATGTCGATGACAAAGGTATAATTCCTCTAGTAGGAAAAAGAAGGTACTTGATGCCTTAATTAGAAATCCCTTGGGGTGGTTATTATTTTTGTTTAGTTACATTAATTTCCATTTTCATCCTATATTGATTTTCCCATATAGTTTGTAATTAATCTATAGTTATTGGATCCATGTAGTGATAGATCATTGGATATGTGATGTTATATGATGATGGCAGTTGAATGTACCCTCTAGGTTCAATTATTTAAAGGGCCATAAAAAACCTATATAGTTTATAAAACAAAATATATTAAATATTATATTGATAATATATTTAATAATTTTTTCATTTTGTGTTTAGTATGTTTATATATGGAATATTTCAGATTAGATCATTCAATTGAACGTTTGATGATAATTCTATCTTTTCTACATTAATGTATATTGATGTATTTTAGACATAAATTTTTTATGTAACTTATTTAAAATTGAAATTTTGGAAAAAAATTATTTAATTATGTTTCTAAAAATTTCATTTAGTTAATCCATGTTTTATCATGCATTTTATTGGAGTAAATTTTTCATAAAGTCAAAGTTGGACTGGACTCTCCAGATCGGACACCACTACACTATTTTGGAGAAACAATCTTAATAAGGGGTTGGATAGGGATAAAATTTGGAAAGAAGATAGATAATCCAATTAAAAAAATTAATAAAAAATTCTTCATGGATAGTTGTTTCATGCTTTTTAGTGGCCAAAAAGTTGGTGTAATTTCTATTAAAATATTTTTCTTAATTCCCACAGTCACACTTGAAAAGTCATGAAGCCCTAGCCTCTTCACCACTCTATAAATGTGTGTTTTTTTCAATTGTATGGGTTGGACGCGACTTATAGGATTGGTAGTATAGGGTAAGTGGTACCTGTACATGTAAATACACTATTATATTGGGGAAGATCTGAAGCATGGATCTCGTACAAAATGATCTTCTTTTCCTCTTCTTTGATATAAATTTTTTTTTGAAATAAAATCATTATTTCAATTCCATTTTTTCCATTATATTAAATTTAATTATTTTTTCATTTAATTATTTCTGTTGGGAAACAATAGTATTAACATTATTTATTTATACCATTACTAAACCACTTATCATGAAAAACATTTCTATAATGATTACTCCAGTCATTGAAGAGTAGTGTTTCGTAGTAATTTATATAACTCTTAAATTATTCACTTATTTTTTTGATTAATTGAGATAAATTATTTCACATAATATGATCCATTAATTGAGTGTTTAATTTGAAATAAACAAATCATGAAATTGATTAATGAAAAAAACTCATGAGGTCGTGTAATGTTTGACTTGTGGGAGTGAAGTCATAATTAGAAAAACATAACATCACTGGATCAATTTTTAGGGTTGAAATATAATCACAAAACTCAATTCATTTTCATTTATAGAATAGATATGTGACCTAATTTACCACTAACCATAATCTATCCTTAGAACATCAATAAATGTGGGGTGTTATGATTGCATGTTCTGAAGCTAGCTTAGGTTTTAATTCATTTCATTTGTGTGGTTAATATAATTAAAAATGGGTTTGGGATTAAAGAATTAGGGGATCATAATTAAGGGGATGTTAATTTAAATTATAATTATTAATGAGTAAATAAATTGGTAGAGTTATATCTATTATGACTTTAACAAAATTTCTAAAAAACATCTTCCGATATCAATTTATCAATGTCATTTAAAATAAAGAAAAAAAATAAAATATTCCCCCACCAAATTTATTATTAGTTTATAAACATCAAATATCCCCCACCACCTTAATTATTAATAATTTATTTCTTTCATTTTTTTAAAAAAATACCTTTAATATGTTGTTTTATGTACAACCTCCCTCGATAACGATCTTGGTCAGCCACTTGGCTACACCCAAGATGTAGAAATTAAAAATAATTTCAGATCACCCATGACAACAAATTTCAAATCGGAATAGTTTCTATAAAGGAAAGGACTTTATTCAACAAATTATAGGTATTTTTTCATTTCATTCTTTTCTTCTATTCTTTCTTCTTACTTTCCAGTTTTTAAATTTTTATTTCCCATTTTTTGGACCATCAACTCAAAAAATTTGTTTTTTTATTATGGTACAGTTTTATTCAATTAAATTTTATTTTAATTTTATTTATGGAATGAAAATATCCAAAAGATGTATTAAAAAATTAACATGATATCGAACGCAACCTAAAGCATCAAATCAAAAATCCTTAGTTTATGGGAAGTTTAAACATTCATCTAGTTGGATAATTCTTCAATATAAGGAACATTGAAATGGGAAGCGCTTCTAAATATTACATAATTATAGAACAAATAGATGAAAATAATAATATTAAACTCAATAGAACCATTTGATAATTGATTTCACCAGACTTTAACTATCAACCAAATTTTATTTCATACCAAAAATGTCAAATTAGAGATCGAACAAAAATCTAGGTTAGTTCACCTTATATAAATATTTCACTGATTATCTTGTAAGGATCCAAGAAAAAAACTTAAAGAATTTAATATGGTTTTCTCATCCTTGAAAAAAAGAATATTCTCTGAATATCAAATAAAAGTAATATCATTTTCATTCTCACTTGAATTTACTAAATAATATTTAATGTATTATTTACAACCTAAATTTGTAAAATGTTGGAATGATTTGAAACATATTTTGTTACATATATTTTTTTTCCAAAATCAAGTAACGCTATCATTCTTTAAGAGATATTAGGGATCAAGAATGAAAAATGAGTGTTAATATATGATTACTATGAGAAATTCAAGAAGTTCAGTGAAAGATTCCTGCATAACCATATCTGTGAGACAATAATTCTATAAAGGCTTCATTCCCATGGATATTAGAATGATGTATTATATTTATGGAGGGGCACTTCTCAACAAAACACCATAAACTGCATGTGCATTGACTGAAAATATGACAAAAAACTCCAAACAAATTGGAGATTGAGGTACCCCACATGTTAAAGGAGTACATAAGTAAAGCCCATCATATCTTGAAAATCATTTAATTGATACGAAGTTGGAAGAATGAACACAATGGTTTGATATAATTCTTTGTATCAAAAGACATCCGAAATCACTCAAATGGGGCCTTGTATAATTTTCAATAAAACAGACCACCTAATTGTCTATTTGCCAAAATTATAAGAGACATAGGATTATACAATAGTATTCCCTAGGAGACCATATATGTAGAAACGATAACCACATCCCCAGAAGTAGTATGATTCATTTTCAACAACATAAAACCAAGGATGGAAGGATCAATAGGACATGAGGCATTCCTCTAGAAAAAAATGCCCCCTTTCAAAAAATACATTCAAGAGTCCTCCTTACAGCCAAGGGTTTCAATATCCCCAAAAGATATTTGAATACAAAAAATCAATAATAAACAACAAGGTAATTATCAAAAAAAGTTATATTATAATAATGATGAATATTTGATTCAAAATTTTCATAATCAAAAGAATTATTTGAAGAGTCAATGTTTGGAGATAATGTAGTAGAAGTCCCAAATGAGCCAGCTTCCACCACCCTCCATGAATTGGTAATTATGAACTTTGTAATTCTTCCATCCCAACCTACTCCAAATCCCAAGGGGAATGTTAGTGTCAATACATAGAGAAGTAGGAATAAACCAAGTGACACATATGCACCTATCATTCCATCGAGATTCTCAATAACTTTGAATAAACACCATTCGTGGCCAAATGATGAGATTCTAAAGTAGAATGACAAAGGTAATAAAAATATTGATGATTTTACTCCTAAATATATTCCATTTCAAAATAGAGATATAAAATCCACTAATATAGATGAAAAGGCAATGAAAAAATAATGTTTAGATAAATTCAAGCTCATTGAGATCAATATCCCTCTACTTGAAGTAATTAAGGAAATTATATGGTACGCTATGTTTTTGAATGAACTGTGTATAAATAGAAGATCTATAAAAGTAAATGAGTGAATAAACGTTGGGAGGAATGTATATATTCTCATTACATGAACCATGATGACACTGAAAAGGTGAAAAGACACTGATACATTCACTGTTATATGTACTCTAGGGGAGTTCCAATTATTGGATTCATTATTTGACCCGGGTGCCTCCATTAATGTCATGTCTCAATCATTTTTCTCATCCTCATAGGTTGGCGAGATCAATACGAAATTAGTTGTGGTGTAACAGGTGAATTGTCCCACAACATATCCAATGGGAATAATCGATCATTTTTGGGTATGGGGCATGATCGTTCCTGTAGATTTCTATGTGCAGAATATAGAGGAAGATCAGGTAAGGTCTCATTCTCCAATCATTATAGGAAGTCCCTTGGTCAAAATAGCATTATAATCATATATGTTTATAAGGGTAAAAATTATATTGAGTTTGGAGATGAGGTCAAATGATTTAATATTATAGACTTCATGAAGTAACCCTTATAGGACAATTATGCTTTCTTAATCACCCATTCTGACCCATCTGGTAATGAACATCAAAATTATGAATTTAAATATTTTATAAATGGGGATCCTATGATTATTTGAGATATTTAGGTAATTGGTTTTAGTTTTATGTTGAAAAATACTATCACTCATATTCCTCATCATCAAACCATGTTCATTTTTTATTTTTTTGTGGATTATTATTCTTATTATAGGCATATAATTTCAGATTATAAAATGGATGCTCATTTTTATAATGGATATGATTTGTTATACATAGATTTTAATGTTTTATATTTAGACCCCGACATTAATTGGGCACATATATCATCTACTTTATTAATATCATCAATACAGAATCCACCCAAACTAGAAGTCAAACCATTTCCACAAAACGTAAAATATTTACTCCTATTGAATAATGAAAAATTTCACGTGATAATTTGTAAAAATATCCTACCTGGATAATAAACACAACTTTTAAATATTTAAGAAAGAATATTTGGGAAATTAGGTGGAACTTATCATACATACCTGGTATTCTCCCCTTTATTCTTATTCTTAGGATTATTTTGGATGATAGGGAAAAACCTATTATGCAATCAAAAATGTGACTTAACCAACCATGTTTAAAAGGTCTGAAAAAATAGGTGGAAAAGTTACTTGAGGTAGGAATAATTTACCCTATTTTTGAAACTCAGGGAGTCAACCATGTCCAGGTTGTACCCAAGAAAATTGGGTTAATGGTTATAACGAATGAAAATGATGAGTCAGTTCCTATGGGAGTAAAAAAATGTTTGAGAATTTTCATAGATTATGGGAAACTAAATCCATTCACTCATAAGGATCATTACTCACATCCATTCATTGAACAGATGCTTGAGAGATTTATAGGTAGGAAACACTAAGTTATTCTTGGATGGTTTCTCTATCTATTTTCATGTTCCCATTTTAGAAAATAATTGGGAGAATATGGCATTAACCAACGAATTCAGTACATTTTCTTACCATAGCAAGTCGTTTAGACTTTTTAACACCCCAGCTACCTTCCAGGGAAAGATGGTATGTATATTTTTTAATTTACATGAATCATTCATGGATGTATATATGGTTTTTTGCTGTATATGGTTCCTTATTTGATGAGTGTCTATTGAGTCTGGGTAATGTGTTCTATCTCTTCATTCATAAAAATCTAGTATTGAACTTTTAGAAATGTCATTTAAAGGTAGAAAATGGAATTATCCTAAGTCATGTAGTACCATAGTATGGAATAAGGGTTGATAGATCTAAGAGATATATCATTTCATCCTTTCTATATCTGAAATGTGTGTATTACTTTCAAATATTCCATTGGAATGTTGATTTTTACCAACGCATCATTAGAGATTTGAGAATGTTCTCTCTACCCTTTTCTCAATTACTTTAAAAATATATTGACAAAATTTTTTATGAGTAATGTGGGAAATACTTTTTTTCTAATGAAGTTTCTGACCACCCAACCTATCATACAACACCCATGGTGTAATATTCCATTTTTTCTTATGTGGCACACTTCTAACTTTAAAGATGAAATTGTATTATTGTAGATGGTGGAAACGATGTACCATGTGATTTATTATACATCAAGGATATTGGATGCAACCAAAGAAAATTACACCATAATGGAAAAGGAGTTCCAAGCTATTACATTTTATTTATAAAAATTTTGTTCTTATTTACTGGGATCTATAGTGCTTATTTCATAGATCATGCAGCTTTGAGGTGTCTCGAAAATAATCTAGATTCAAAGACAAGACTTATTCATTGGATTATCCTTTGTTAAGAGTTTGTAATTGAGATAAGGGACTAATAGGTGTAAAATAACTCATTAAATTACCACATGTGTAGTATTACACACACACACACACACTAAAGGATAAAACCTTGGTCTAATTACCACTTCGGTACACATTTCCTGATGAGAAAATTTTCCCAATGTTAGGAAAAAAATGGTTTGATGATGTAGTTTACTACCTTGTTTGAAATGGAATTAATAAAAATTTAAATAAACCTCAAGTCCAAAAAACATTTGGTCACAGTTTTATGTGTGGGTGATCCCTACCCCTGCTGCATGTGTAGTGAATACATCACTATGAGATGTGTTCCTGGTCATGATTTTGAGTCTATTTTCATTTTTTATCATATACTTGATTGTGGTGGAAATTATGAACCCCAACTGATGGATAGGAAGTTATTAGACTATAAACTATATTGGACTACCTTATTTCATGATGCCTATGTGTTTTCTAAGTCATTCTATTGTTTCTAACACAATGGAAAAATTTCAAGGATACATGAGATGCTCCAACATCCAATATTTATTTGTGAGATTTTTTATGTATATAAAATTGATTTTATGGGTCCATTAACAAGATAATTTGGTTTCTTGTACATTCATTCCACTTTTGATAATTTTTTTAAATTTTTAGAGGTTAAGGCCACCAAGACTTATGATACTTATGTTGAAGTGGATTTTTTGAAGGCACAATTTTTTTAGGGTTGGAGTACCAATTGTTATAATTAGTTACCAAGGGATGCAATTTTGAAACCCAAATTAAGAATCCATCCTTCAAAATTCTGGGGGTGAAACATTATATTTATACTCTATAATACCACTGGAAAATGGCTAATGTGTGTTTTTTAATATAGTGTTGATTTTTTTTGGAGAAAACTCTCTAGAAAAATAAGAATGATTCAAGTATCATACACATTTGGCAATAAGGAAATGAAACATTCTGTTATCGTAATATGGAGATAAAAGGAAGATGAAAATTCAAGAGATTGAGGAGATTTGATTTCTATCATATGAAAACTCAAGGATCTACAAGGAATGATCAAAACCTGATCATGATATAATGATACGAAAAGCGGGTTTCATTTAGGAGATAAACTCTTTCTATATAATTCATGACTAAATTATCATGTTAAGTTGAATTTAGATGGTATGGTACTTGTGTTCTATATAATGTTTTTCCTTATGGTATATTGAAGATCACACAAGAAGGAATATGATGGATATTTACAGTCAATGGGAAACATTTGAAGCAATACATCGAGGGACTTGCAACCCTTGCAGTGTACTTCATCACACTGCTTGACCCCATCATTACATGAAAATATTAGTCTATCCCAAACCCTTTCACATTGAAATTATTTTCCATAATTAAATTTCAACATTTAATGTGTATTTACAATCTCATAGGTTTACATTTAAGATAATTCAAAACATTATGTGTGGTGGAAGGGACAACATTTTAGGGTATGTATTTAAGATTTTCATTTGGGTTTTTTGTCTATGTGTGTGTTTTTTTGTAAATTAAATAAATAGATAAATAGAAAAGAAACATCTTGTAACATGCTCATTAACATGTGAAAAATTTGGAAAATTAATGTTTTTTCAAAATTCATTAGTATCTTGATAAGAATGAGCATGATTTCATCATCAATAATTGATTTCAGCAAAAATACGAGTCTTTAACGAAATTATAGGTTGTGTCATTATAAAACCTTGTAGATTTTGACACTATTATTTGTGATATTTGTTTACGGAAAATAGTGTCATTTATTTCTCCACAATTTTTTTGAAAACCATGACTTTAGAAAATTTTCCTACTAAATTGAATTTATAGCCTACTAAAGTAAAAATATCAACTTATAACAATTGTTGATCCATACAGTTGTTTCCATTCCGATCAGTTTCATTACTATACCGAATTGACCTATGAAAGTGTACTTGATATCTAGCAGTTTAACACCCTAAAAATACAAAATGTAGAAAATTAAAATAAAAAATATAATGACATGATAAATAGTGGTGATGAAATGTAAAATAGGTGGGGATATATAGGATAGGAGATTATGGTTTAAAAACTATGAATGATTAGGTTAGTGGGTCCAGAAATTTGATTAAAAGAAATATAGAATAAATTATGTTGAATTAAACTAGGTGAGAATAAGTCTTTTACATGACCTGAATATATTGAATAAAGGGTGTAGATATAATCTTCAAATGGTTTGCACACACAAATGTGGGGAAATAAGGGCATAATAATCCCACAATTTTTTTTTCTAAGCTTAGTGTCATTAATATCACTGTATATTAGTTTGATATAATTTATGAGACAATTAATTAATTTTTTACAGAGGTTTAATCTTGATGGGATTCTTACTTTACTAATATTTACACTATGGGTTGAGAAACATGGGAATGAATATATTTTATAAATTTTTTGGATTACAAGTAATTTTACTTTTCACATGAGTGAAAAAGGGAAAGTTTTGGGGAGTTGATAAGTCATAATATAATTGAATATTTTTTTAATTACAAATAAAAAAAAATTTCCTCAAATTTTTTTAATATGTTTTTAAGGAATATTTAGAATCATTCATTTGAAAATTTGATTAAAATTCTAGTGTTTCACCTTTAAAGTGCATCGCAGTTTTATAGATGTCAATTATTTTATGCGACTTATTTAAAATTAAAATTTTTAAATAAATCTCCATATTATTTTATAAAAATTTCATTTAGATAACCTAAGATAGATTGTGAATTTGATTAGGGTAAATATTCTAGGAGTTCAAAGCTGGACCAGACTCACAAGATTAGACACCACATAACTATTTGGGCCATAACATCTTCATCTTGGCATGGATTGGGAAAAATTTGGGAAAAATATAGAGGGAAAAATTCTAAAAAACTATCTTTCTTTTGGATGGACATCTATTTTATTGGTTATAGTGGTCAAAAAAGTTAGTGAAAGTTGGATTAAAAATATTTGACCGAATTCCCCCATTAACACCTGAAAATAATTGAAGCCATTGCCTCTCGTCAACTATATTAATGCCTGTTAATTTGATTTGGAGGGGTTTGGACGTGAATTAGGATTTTGTGAGTTAATTATAAGTGGTGAATTTGTATTTCTAATACCCTAATAGAGGAGGGATGCTCTAAAGCTTGGATCTCCTCCAAAATTATCTTGTTTTCCTATTCTTTATTGCATCATTGTTGTTTTTGCAATAAAATATCCTTTTCACTTCTGTTCATTCTATTATTATCAATTTATTTATTCTATAATTTAATTATTTGGGATGAAACTCAAGAGTATAAATTTTATTTGGTTATACCCTTTCTAAACCTTTGTACATGAAAATCATTTTTTTGATGACTACACTCTCCAAGGAAGATTATTTTTTCATAGTAATTGATCTAATTCTCGCCTTCTTCACTTATATGTTCTGAATAAATGAGATACTATAATTCACGTTATGGGATCCATGAATTTAGTATTTTACTTAAAATAAACTAATAATGAAATTGAAAAATAAACAAAAAAACTCAAGAGGTCGAGTAATGTTTGAATTGTGAAAGAACGACCTTAATTGGTAAAACAAAACAACACAGGATCAATTTGTAGGGTTCAAATATAATCCCTAAAATAAATTCATACACATTTAGAGAATGGATATGCACCCTAATACATCATTGATCATAATTCGGTTTTAGAACATCAATCAAAGAAGGGATTTATGGTTTCACATTCCAAAGATAGCTGACATTTTAATTCATATCATCATTGTGGTAAGTTAATTCTCATAGGGGTAGGGGATAAAAATAAATTGGGATCATAATTAAGTGGATGATAATTTAAATGATATTTATTAATGATTATGTAATGTGGTATAGTTTTATAAATTATTCCTTTAAAAAAAATTCTAGAAAAAAATATTTTCAGTGTGTTTTTTCAATCTTATTTCAAAAATGAAAACACTACAGGCTAACAACCGATTGTGATAGGCCATTTGTGAAGGGGGCAAGGCCTATCTCAAATAGTTTATCCAAATGAACTATTTGTAGTGGGATTAGAATCTCATCATAATTACTATTAAATAAACAAGTATTTGTGACGGGTTAAACAGTCTCATTGCCAATAGTATTGGTGCGCCATCCTGGAAAAACAAGGGAAAGGGTATTTGCGATGGGGCTTGGTTCCCATCGCAAATACCCTCAATCATGTAAAGGTAATTGGGATGAGTGAATGATCCAGATGAAAATTCTCTATCGGTAGATGATTATTAGTGATGGGTCCCGTCACAATTAGTTTTTAACTGCCACATTTATTGGGAGAAGTATTTACGACGGGATCCGTCGCAAATAATAATAATTGTAACGGGATTAGTCCATTTTCGCAAATACTCTCTCGAAAGGCGTGCATTTGCGATGGGACCCGTCCCAAGTGGGTTTTCACCACTGCCTCAATCATTTATTGTGGGTACTATTTGCGATGAGACCCATTGAAAATAGTCTTCTCTCTACTAATGTAACCTATATATACACCCTGATTTTTTTCCTTTCATTCACCACTTTATCTCTCTTTTATTTAGATTTCTCCTCTTCCTTTGGGTATAAGTATTAATTTTTATGGGAAAGAAATTTTGAAGTTTGGAGAACATGAAAGATTATTTTTAAGGTATTTATGCAATGCTTTAATTTTTAATCTTATTTATTTTTTTATTAGATTGTAAAATTATTAATTTGAGTACATTAGTAAAAATTTACAGTAATTAGAATAAATTTGCGGTAATTAATAAAAAAAGAAGCAAATAGTATTAATTAGTAGTAAGTAGTAAAAAATAGAAATAAATAAATAAAATTATTTTATATTAGCGACAATTAGTAAAATTTAGTATTAATTAATAATAATTAGAATTAATTTATAAAAAAATAAAAAAAAATAAAAAATTAGTAATAATAAGTGATATTTAGCAGTAATTAGTAATACTTTGTGATAATTAGTAATAATTAAAAGTAAATAGTTAAAATTAGGTGTAATTAGTAAAAATTAGTAGTAATTAGTAAAAGTTAGTGGTAATTAATAAATGTTAGCATTAATTAATAATTGTTAGTAGTAATTAGTAAAACATAGCAGTAATTACTAAAACATGCCGGTAATTAGTAAATATTTGTGGTAGTTAGTGAAAATTAGCATTTATTAGTTAAAATTAGTAATAATTTTTAACAAACAGTAATAATTAGTAATAATTTTGTGTCGTTAGTAATAATTGGTAATAATTAGTAACAATTTTTAATAATTAGTAATAATTAGAAATAACTGATATTACTTACTAATATTTGGTAATAATTAGTAATAATTTAAGGTAATTACTAATAATTAGTAATAATTAGTAATAACTAGTAATAATTAGTAACAATGTTTAATGATTAGTAATAATTAGTAATAATTAGTAATAACTTGTAATAACTCGGAAAAATTAGTAATAATTAGTAATACTTAGGCGTAATTATTGATAATTAGTAATTATTAGTAATAATTACTTACAATTAGAGGTAATTAGTAATAATTAGTAGTAAACAGTAATAATTAGTAATAATTAGAAATAAATAGTAATAATTTGTTATAATTCGGGCTAAATTGTAATAATTAGGGGTAATTTTTAATAATTTATAATAAATAGGGGTAATTAGTAATGATTAGTAATAATTAGTATTCATTCAAAATAATTTGTAATAATTAATAATAATTTTTAATAATTAGTTATAATTCGTAAACAATTGTAAAAAATTGTAATAAATAGTAATAAATTTTAATAATTAGTAATAATTAGGCATAATTAGTATAAATTAGTAATACTTTATAATAGTTAGTAATAATTAAAGGGTAATCAGTAATAATTAGTCATAATTAGTAAAATTAGTAGTAATTAGTGGTAAATAGTAATAATTATGTGTAATTATTAAAAATAAAGGTGATTAGTAATAATTATTACTAAATAGTAATAAATAGTAAATTATTAATAATAATTTGTAATAATTAGTATTAATTAGTATTAATTAGGGGTAATTAGTAATAATTAGAAGTAATTTGTAATAATTAGTAAAAATTAATAATAATTAGTAAAAATTATTAATAATTATTGACAGTTATGAATATTTAGTATTAATTCTCAATAATTAGTAATAATGTTATGTAATTAGTAATAATTAGGAATAAATAGTAATAAATTGAAATAATTAACAATAAATACAAATAATTAATAATAATAATTAATAATTAGTAATAATTAGTAATAATTTGTAACAATGTGTAAAAAAGGTTTTATATTTTAATTATTAGTGATCATATATTGCGATGTATGAAGGGAAGCATCGATTTTAGGGTCTTATTATAGAGACCATGCATAGGGAGTTGGAGCAGCTCCATCGACAACAACAGCAACAGAAGAACATGTGACAATGGTAGTAATTGTAGCACGAGCAGATGATGCAATACACATGATATGTGACTCATGTTTTTGGAATGGAGTTCCTTCCACAAGATCCTCCAACTCATCCAGATGGCCCAACCCCTAAGTCATATATATATATTTTCTTATAAAAATATGAATAAAATAATTTTTTAATATTTTTATTAGTTCGTATTTTTACATTTCTATATAGTTCATTATTTTTATTGTTGTGATTAAGTGTTTTTTATTATTTTCTTTTATTATTATTTTATCTATTTATTATTTATTTTATTATTTTATTATTTAGTTATTTATATACTATTTTATTAGTAATATTTTTTAATATTGTTGCTAATATTTTGATTTTTTTATTATTTTGATTGTATTTTTATTAATTTTATTACATTTTTTTTAATTTTTTTAATTATTAATTAATATAATAATAATAATTATTATTTTATCTTTTATTAAATTTTATAAATATTACTTAATTATTATTATTATTTTATTATTTTATGTTTTTTTCCATGGGTTATTTATCCCATCGCCAAAGGTGTTTTTTTTAAATCAACTAAACCTTTTATGATGAGAATGAATCCCTTCATAAAAAGTGTTATTTGTGGCGGACCACCCTGATTTTTTTTGCAATGTTGTCTTCTATGACGACTCATTTGCAATGGGACCCCATCGCAAATTCTTCAATTTGCAGTTGTGAAATAAAAAAATACAGTTTTCATCCAACATACTTCATCATGTTTTATAAATAAGAAACAACCACCCGCCATTCATTTTAACATTTTTTTCTTTCATTTTGTTTTATAATAAAAGTAATATGATGTCTTATGTACTTCCTCCTTCAAAAATGATCTTGGTTAGCCAGTCTCATTTACCAAAGAATTAAAAAATGACAAATGATTTGAGAGATCCCACAATAGTGCCTTTCAATAGAGCTTTTACATATAGCTTGGAATGGATTTTTATCTATCTAGACCTTGTGTTTATGGTTATTTGGAATGGATCTTCTAGGATGATTATATTTTTTTATGATGCTAGATGAGTTGGGATTCTTATGAGATGAGTCTTGTGGGTGGATTCTCGGTGAGAATTTGTGACCTAGTGAGAAAATAATCTAGAACATGATAATATTGTTATATGTTAAGACCATGTATTTTTTTGTTTGGCATATGTGATATTAATGATTTTTTGAGACGTGAGTAAAACTTACTTCCAATGGTTTAATACTTCTCATGAGACATAACCTATGGGTTTGGTGGGAGACCTAGATTCCTTTAGAATAGACTTAGACAATAGTGGATTAGTGACTTGTATAGTTGAGGGAAACATGTGAGAGGGCTTATCGTGAGTTTTTGATTTCCATATAAGAAAAAAGTAAATGTTGGTTATAGCATCCCACCTTTTTATCACGTAAACTTTAATTACATTTTACAAAACCGAGGATCTTTAAGGTTTAGTGTCTTGGAAACCAGGAACTTAAAACATGAAAACAACATAAAGAATTCTTCTTAAACACTTGAAAGGCTTCTCCTCATGTTCACCCTAGGCTCATTACTGAATCTCATAACCTGGGGACATACATCAAAAGAAAGGGTGAGCAGAAGGCCCAGCAAGGGAAACAAGTGAAACATTTTACATATGAACTTGGGATACATCAATAAAGTCATGAAAAGAACTTTAAGGCATGAAAATGAAATCATGAGGCATATCATAATAAAAATAAAACTTTTTCATAACTTGAAGATGTGGTTGCAACATTTAATATTGGCAATCGTTTCGTTTCACCAAGGTCCATCCCCAAGGTGTCGTTAAAAATTACCAAGGTTATTCACCAAGGCGTCGTTAAAATTGTCATCTCTAGAGATTAAGTCTTTACCCAATGAATTGGAGCGCTATCAGGGCGCACCCTTAAATTTGCCTTTATTATCATGTGAGCCACATATATCATCATCAAACATTTCATAAATAACCCATATAGCATAAAATAAATGGGTTTCATTTCATAATCATAACATTTTAAAAACTGCTTTAATGACATGATCTTTACGGCACTTTAAACCCACGGAAAGGGAAGCGAGTCTCATGTATGTAAATCCCAGAATTTAAAATGGAAAATTTTGTTATATATGTGAATACCCTTTTAGAAATAAGAGCTTTGAGTATTCACTTTATAACATAAAATAATTTTTGACAAAAGAGAGAAGCATTTTGAGGGGAAAATTCTGCAGCATAATGGCTATGTTACAAGGTTTTAGAAAACATTGAGAAAAGAGGGGACATGGGTCAAACATTCATAAATGACCCATCATACAGTAGAGGGACAAAATATAAGGTATTTATGAACATGGTAATGAAATTTGAAAATATACCATATGAAATGAAGAACATGAAAGGAAGAAAACAAAACAAGATTTCTCTTGTGAAAATTCGGCAGCCTAACAGCATCACTTAAACTTCAACAAAATTGAATTGACAAGGTCAAATAGGGTCTCTCATCATATGAAAATAAGAGTCCATTATGATATATATAGAGATCATACCCCAACATAATATAAAGGAACTTGAAAGAATTGACATGAAAGTAGAACTTCAAAACGAGGAGGGTGAAGAACCACTTAAAAATTCGGCAGCCTAACGGCGCCACTTAAGACATCAAAATACTGAATTGAAGAGATCAAATGGGGTCTCTCATCATATGAACATAAGAGTCCAGTATGATAGATATAGATATCATACCCCAACATAATATAAAGGAACTTGAAAGAATTGACATGAAAGTAGAACTTCAAAACGAGAAGGGTGAAGAACCACTTAAAAATTCGGCAGCCTAACGACGCCACTTAAGACATCAAAATACTTAATTGAAGAGATCAAATGGGGTGTCTCATCATGTGATCATAAAAGAACAGTATGATAAATATAGAGATCATACCCCAACATAATAAAAATGAACTTGAAAGACTTGACATGAAAGTAGAACTTTGAAAAAGAGAGAGGTGAATGAATCCCTTGAAAATTCGGCAGCCTAACGGCGCCACTTAAACTTTCTTAAAACGAAATGATGAGAGTAAGAGGGGGTCTTTCATCATATGAACATAAAAAGGGAAGTAAGAGGAGTATAAAAGAAAATCATCCAAAATAAGAACATGGAGCATAAAAGGAATGACATAAAAGAGATCACTTGAAAAGAAAGAGAGGGGTCAGATCCCTTACCTTAAAATGTAACTCTTAAACCTCAAAGGTTGGGACCTTGAGGGCTTGGGGGAACCTTGGAAGGACTCCTTGGGAGTTAATGAGACCATAACTTCGTTGGGGAAGAGTGGGGAGTCGAATGGATGAGAGGATGGCTTGGTATTTATAGGGAAAGTGAGGGGACAAGGCATTAATGGCAAAGGGACACCTCATTAGTGGTTTTGGCAAAACCATGGGCTTGCCCATGGTATTTTCCCATGGTATTGGCCACTTGGGACACCTCACACCTTATCTTACTATTCAAAATTCGACCATATTGAATATATACTTAATACATCATTTAATGATGTCATTAAACACCCGTAACCTAAAAACTATACTTTCACTATTCACCGAAAATTCAACTTTCTCAGAATAATCCCAAAATTTCACCTTAACCAAATATCAATGCTCGGATTTCAAAAATGAAATCCATTTTATAAAAATAATTTTCTAAATATTTTTAATTTAATTTTTAAATAAAAACACTATTCATCGAAAATTCTTTTTTTTCAGAAAAAACCCCAAAAATTACCATAACATAATATCGATGCTCTGAGTTCAAAAATAAAGTCATTTTTATAAAAATAATTTTCTAATTATTTTTAATTAAATTTTTAATTAAAAAATACTATTCACCCAAAAAATCTAATACTTGAATAATAATTAATGAAACCGTTATTTAACTATTTTATTGAATCACATTACTTAATCAAGGTGCCTAGATTATTTTAAAACTTTCTTTAAGTGATATTACTAATCCATTTGGTCATATTACTAATCCTAATCATAAAATCACTATTCATAATTTACTATTCATCAAAAATCAAGTTAATCTTATTAGACTCTAAATTTAGTACTGAACATAATTGTAGAAGACCATTTTTTGAAAATCATTACACATTTTTAATTATTTAGGGTTTACATAAACATATTTAAAATATCATTTTTCTAAAATTAATCAAAAATATGCATACTATATTTATCCGGTCATTTAAAAATTCATAAACTTCATCATAAGAAGAAATCCTAATTTTTATTTAAAACAAGGATTACACAAGGTAGTTATGGTCTCGTTACATAACCCTTTATAATACCAGCATAGGACCTAAGAGTAAGGTGTGCTAGGGTGATAGAAGCTTGGGGCGGCTCAGTCAACATTGCCCGAGTAGTAATTTCTATCAGTTTGAACTTCTCACGAAGGCGATTTCGTTCCAGCTTCACATGATGAAGTTCGGCTTGGATTTGATCCAGAGCAAAGCCCAGTGGTGCTACCTCCTTCCCAAGCTCTGTTAGATGGGCTTCGATCGGTCCAAGACTACTAGGTGAGGCCATCGAATCTTCTTTCTATATTAATTAACCAAGATTTCTTGTATTTAGAGACAATAGTCAAAATGTTTAGTTTCTAGCGGTCATATTGACCAATTGTCAAATAACAGTCAAAACCCAACAGTCTCATTTTAATTATACTCATGTTACCAAATGAAACATTTTTGTTGAGTATAACAATAACACATAAAATTAGGAAACAAAATTTATTTAAAAAATTTCGGGTCGTTACAATCTTCCCCCCTTAAGAAATTGCGTCCTCGCAATTTTAAAATTGGGTTTTGAAATTTCATTGAAAGTCCCACATCGGAAAAGGAGTCAGTAAAACTATTACTTTAAAATAAATAAAGGGGAGTACAATGGTCACCCGAGTTAACCCACACTAGGGTTCCATGTAGGAAAACATGGACATGGAGGAAAAAAACAATGGGTCAAGTTCTGAGGGAGAGTTATAGAGAACATGATTAGGAGAAAGTTAACCATGAGAAAATCCCAAACTTATGATGTGTGTAAACGGTCTTTGATTACCTAGTAGGAAACGTAAACCAACAACATTTTTGTTTTACGTTTCTTTTCATAATTTTGAGGATTTCATTTACTACATAGAACAAAAACATAAGAAAATATACCTACCTTCAAGTAGAGTTTCATCCTTTAACAAGTCCCTACCAACACTAATCTTTTCGCCAAATGATGAGAATTCAAAAACACTTGGTCTCATAAAAGCACAAGAATCATCTTCTATAGAATCACATAATCTAAAAAAGATTAACTATCTATTTCTTCTATCTTTAAACATTATCCCAAAAACAGAAAGGTTAAGGTAAAACAACTCTTCAAAAAGAAAGAATCCCATAGGAATAGAACCTACTTTTAAATCTTCAAAGTTCCATGGTACTACCCAACGTTCATCATAGACCACTCCATAAATAACGGTCCTTAAAATTCCTCAAAATAAACCAAACTAAGATTGAAACCCAAATACAAGAAGGATTTGATAACATAGTCTTCCAAAACAACTTCATTGTTCATCTCCAGACAACATCAACCACTCCTAACATCTTATAACAAAAGTATCTAACCTAAACATATTTTACCCAAGATAGGTTAATCATTCCCAAAAGTAACCTAAATTACTATAAGTCCACCTTAAATTCATCAATTCTTCAAAATATAAGTCAACCTTACTCCTCAATGAAAATACTATAGTAATCTATTTACCTCGATCATATAGGGTCCCTAAAATAGTGAACGCCTTCCAAAATAATAATCATCTTTTAATCCCCTAATCATCTCTGACATATTAATACGGAAATTGTCGCATTTCCTATCACATTGGTTGTTGGGACACATTATTCCATTTCCCACCATTAACTAAGAAGATAAAGTATAATTAGAGGCTTAAATACTTAACCAATAATCATGAAAAGGAACTTAAAGCATATAAGGATAACTTGTAGAAGAAAAGTATACCCTAACATGTGATCCCCTAGGTTCCCATCTAGGTTATCCATGATCATATATTCTTATGTGAATCTTTATTTTATTTTATCTTTGTTCCTTTAATAATGGTTCATACCAAGCTTATGAATTTACCAAAGCATATCCCCCGGGAGTGTCGTAACCAAGAGTGCAGCAAGGCCCGTTGTCGTGTACCAGTTCCCGTTCGAGTCTAGCTCAAAGCGGTGTTTTCGGGTTTTACCCCTATGTACATCTGTGCCAGAGCCACCTCTACCTGCTCGTATCCAGACAGGGATGTATTTGCTTGGAAACCCCTTACTCAATACTCACCAAAATACCAGGAAGACTTCTTATATTTAAACTCTTCTATAGGGTTTTTCCTAAAGTTTCTATATCCTAATTTCCACAAATAACTAAACCATCCTTTGATACCAACTATAGCATCCCACCTTTTTATCACATAAACTTTAATTACATTTTACAAAACCGAGGATCTTTAAGGTTTAGTGTCTTGGAAACCAGGAACTTAAAACATGAAAACAACATAAAGAATTATTCTTAAACACTTGAAAGGCTTCTCCTCATGTTCACCCTAGGCTCATTACTGAATCTCATAACCTGGGGACATACATCAAAAGAAAGGGTGAGCAGAAGGCCCAGCAAGGGAAACAAGTGAAACATTTTACATATGAACTTGGGATACATCAATAAAGTCATGAAAAGAACTTTAAGGCATGAAAATGAAATCATGAGGCATATCATAATAAAAATAAAACTTTTTCATAACTTGAAGATGTGGCTGCAACATTTAATATTGGCAATCGTTTCGTTTCACCAAGGTCCATCCCCAAGGTGTCGTTAAAAATTACCAAGGTTATTCACCAAGGCGTCGTTAAAATTGTCATCTCTAGAGATTAAGTCTTTACCCAATGCATTGGAGCGCTATCAGGGCGCACCCTTAAATTTGCCTTTATTATCATGTGAGCCACATATATCATCATCAAACATTTCATAAATAACCCATATAGCATAAAATAAATGGGTTTCATTTCATAATCATAACATTTTAAAAACTGCTTTAATGACATGATCTTTACGGCACTTTAAACCCACGGAAAGGGAAGCGGGTCTCATGTATGTAAATCCCAGAATTTAAAATGGAAAATTTTGTTATATATGTGAATACCCTTTTAGAAATAAGAGCTTTGAGTAATCACTTTATAACATAAAATAATTTTTGAGAAAAGAGAGAAGCATTTTGAGGGGAAAATTCTGCAGCATAATGGCTATGTTACAAGGTTTTAGAAAACATTGAGAAAAGAGGGGACATGGGTCAAACATTCATAAATGACCCATCATACAGTAGAGGGACAAAATATAAGGGATTTATGAACATGGTAATGAAATTTGAAAATATACCATATGAAATGAAGAACATGAAAGGAAGAAAACAAAACAAGATTTCTCTTGTGAAAATTCGGCAGCCTAACGGCATCACTTAAACTTCAACAAAATTGAATTGACAAGGTCAAATAGGGTCTCTCATAATATGAACATAAGAGTCCAGTATGATAGATATAGAGATCATACCCCAACATAATATAAAGGAACTTGAAATAATTGACATGAAAGTAGAACTTCAAAACGAGGAGGGTGAAGAACCACTTAAAAATTCGGCAGCCTAACGGCGCCACTTAAGACATCAAAATACTGAATTGAAGAGATCAAATGGGGTCTCTCATCATATGAACATAAGAGTCCAGTATGATAGATATAGATATCATACCCCAACATAATATAAAGGAACTTGAAAGAATTGACATGAAAGTAGAACTTCAAAACGAGAAGGGTGAAGAACCACTTAAAAATTCGGCAGCCTAACGACGCCACTTAAGACATCAAAATACTGAATTGAAGAGATCAAATGGGGTCTCTCATCATGTGATCATAAAATACCAGTATGATAAATATAGAGATCATACCCCAACATAATAAAAATGAACTTGAAAGACTTGACATGAAAGTAGAACTTTGAAAAAGAGAGAGGTGAATGAATCCCTTGAAAATTCGGCAGCCTAACGGCGCCACTTAATCTTTCTTAAAACGAAATGATGAGAGTAAGAGGGGGTCTTTCATCATATGAACATAAAAAGGGAAGTAAGAGGAGTATAAAAGAACATCCTCCAAAATAAGAACATGGAGCATAAAAGGAATGACATAAAAGAGATCACTTGAAAAGAAAGAGAGGGGTCGGATCCCTTACCTTAAAATGTAACTCTTAAACCTCAAAGGTTGGGACCTTGAGGGCTTGGGGGCACCTTGGAAGGACTCCTTGGGAGGTAATGAGACCAGAACTTCGTTGGGGAAGAGTGGGGAGTCGAATGGATGAGAGGATGGCTTGGTATTTATAGGGAAAGTGAGGGGACAAGGCATTAATGGCAAAGGGACACCTCATTAGTGGTTTTGGCAAAACCATGGGCTTGCCCATGGTATTTGCCCATGGTATTGGCCACCTGGGACACCTCACACCTTATCTTACTATTCAAAATTCGACCATATTGAATATATACTTAATACATCATTTAATGATGTCATTAAACACCCGTAACCTAAAAACTATACTTTCACTATTCACCGAAAATTCAACTTTCTCAGAATAATCCCAAAATTTCACCTTAACCAAATATCAATGCTCTGATTTCAAAAATGAAATCCATTTTATAAAAATAATTTTCTAAATATTTTTAATTTAATTTTTAAATAAAAACACTATTCATCGAAAATTCATTTTTTTCAGAAAAAAACCCCAAAAATTACCATAACATAATATCGATGCTCTGAGTTCAAAAATAAAGTCATTTTTATAAAAATAATTTTCTAATTATTTTTAATTAAATTTTTAATTAAAAAACACTATTCACCCAAAAAATCTAATACTTGAATAATAATTAATGAAACCGTTATTTAACTATTTTATTGAATCACATTACTTAATCAAGGTGCCTAGATTATTTTAAAACTTTCTTTAAGTGAGAATACTAATCCATTTGGTCATATTACTAATCCTAATCATAAAATCACTATTCATAATTTACTATTCATCAAAAATCAAGTTAATCTTATTAGACTCTAAATTTAGTACTGAACATAATTGTAGAAGACCATTTTTTGAAAATCATTACACATTTTTAATTATTTAGGGTTTACATAAACATATTTAAAATATCCTTTTTCTAAAATTCATCAAAAATATGCATAATATATTTATCCGGTCATTTCAAAATCCATAAACTTCATCATAAGAAGAAATCCTAATTTTTATTTAAAACAAGGATTACACAAGGTAGTTACGGTCTCGTTACATAACCCCTTATAATACCAGCATAGGACCTAAGAGTAAGGTGTTCTAGGGTGATAGAAGCTCGGGGCGGCTCAGTCAACATTGCCCGAGTAGTAATTTCTATCAGTTTGAACTTCTCACGAATGCGATTTCGTTCCAGCTTCACATGATGAAGTTCGGCTTGGATTTGATCCAGAGCAAAGCCCAGTGGTGCTACCTCCTTCCCAAGCTCTGTTAGATGGGCTTCGATCGGTCCAAGACTACTAGGTGAGGCCATCGAATCTTCTTTCTATATTAATTAACCAAGATTGCTTGTATTTAGAGACAATAGTCAAAATGTTTAGTTTCTAGCGGTCATATTGACCAATTGTCAAATAACAGTCAAAACCCAACAGTCTCATTTTAATTATACTCATGTTACCAAATGAAACATTTTTGTTGAGTATAACAATAACACATAAAATTAGGAAACACAATTTATTTAAAAAATTTCGGGTCGTTACATTGGTACAGTAGGATATGTATAGTGCATGTGAGGTTATACTAGGTACGGTTGAGGCATAGGGATGGTTGTATAGAAGAGGTAAGCATAAGAAATTTTAGTTTTATTGGCCATAAATATTCCCAACATAAGATTATAACCATGATAAGTGATTGTGGGGAGGATGTAAAATTGGCTTATTATTTTTGGGATGTGGGGGACATAGAGTGTTGTGGTATCAAGACTGGATTTGAAGGGAAGGATAATTGGGTCCCTTGACCCTATAAACTGTGGATGGATTTTAGTATGTAGAAAGAGAGTAGGTAAATTGTCCGGGATTTGAATCTAATTGGTTGGTAGATAAGTGAATTATTACTTTTATAATGGGTGAGGTGTATTATTTTGAAAAAGAATCAATGTGGGTGCTCAGGTTGGGTAAAACTGAGATGCTCGAGAGCATAGTATGCAGTTTAGGTGGTGGGATTTTATTCAAGAATGCACGACTAAAATGTTCATGAGTTGGTTTTCTATGTTTGGGATGTATTTAAGTTTACACCCATTCATTTTTTGATAAGATCATGGTAATGCACATTGTTCTTATGTGGGATCGAAAATAATTGGAATCAATGATAGATGATGGAGAGCTGAGGACTAATTAGATTTGTGAATTCTTGCAAGCATAGTTTCCTAGTTCTTAAATAAAAAATGGATATTTCACACTATGATAGGGGGGACACCATAAGTGAGTTTGGTTCAATGGAATGGGTGATCTGGGATGATCGTCGAAAAAAATTTACTAGAATAGATGAATGTGGCTTGGAAGGAGTGACATGTGAGTTGTGATGGATCTTTTGAGGGAGCACATGGGAAGTTGGATAATGTATGTCTTATGGTGGATGATTTACCATTAGAGATAAAACATGTAACCCTTTTATCATGGGGGTTTCTCAAGTCCCAAATTATGATGTTCACATGAGAAAGGGTTGAGTGTAATTTTTTACATTTCATGTTAACACTTGGGAATGATAATTTTGGAAACACCCACCCATCATGTTTGGTTATGGATGGATCACGGGCTATAATGTTAATAATTCATCTTAAAAAACTGATCAAAATTGTTCGCTTATGGTCTTTTGAATTATGTGGGTCATGGGTGATAGACCCATTGTGTGGGTGGGGTTGTGTTATCTTAATGATAATGTTCATTAGATATTTACTCCAAAACATTTAGGTCGGTGAGTTTAGATACTGAATTCAATTTAATATCTAATAGAATTATAGAGGTGAGTTGAGATGAAATATCATATGGGGCTTGATCATTAGAATTGAGATCATGGTGGAACATGGATGGTCCAGATGTGATATGTTTTAGGAAACACATCATTCCTCCTGTTTGGAAGACGATTATGAAAAAATTTGATTGAGGATTCGACATTGGAATCACAAGGAATAGTTAGTTTGAGTCTTTGGTGGATGTATCTTGACGATCTTGTGGTGAATTTGGGATATAAGGAGTCGTTATTGGATAAATGGTTACTGTGTGTTTAGTTGAGATAATTATTTTGTATAAGAGTTATCTAGAGTAGGAACAAGATTTTTTTTTTCATGAAACCGGTTGTGTCACATTGGGAACCACATTGGACAAATCATTTTATATATGATGTATTTGTTTCAGACATTGGTTGGGTCTTTTCAAGGAGAAACAATCATGTGTTGGATTCTTGAATGGATGGTGGGTATGCGTCAATTTTTCTACAAGATCAGGAATAGGGAGTAACACCATCATTTGAATAGTGTTTTAAATAATGTTCTAGAGTGTCTCTTGTAAACATCATTGGGTGTGATGTCAGATCATTGGAAGTATCTTTTGATAGAAATTTCAAATGGTGAAAAGAATCTGAGATTAGAATTATACCATGTAAATAATCCCTATGGGGGGAGCACCAAGAGCTCCATGATCAATTAGATGGGGAAACATCAGGTGTATCCAAATAAATAGGATCAGGTTAGCATAGTCTTAGGTTTTTAGTGTAAACTTGAGAAATGGATCTTATTTCATTGGTTTGCATTCCTTATATTGTAAATGTTCGTTAGAGGTGCACTGAGGGATCAAGGATGGAACATGATCATTTGGATTGGAATTGTTGACCGATATAAGTCAGGATATGTGGTTAGATGACCACACATACATCTTGGAGATAAGAAGTGTTATGGTGGGGAGTTTTTAATTCCTTGTGTCCATACGTGTGTGAAAACTTTCAGTATAAATTTAGAATTTTTAATTTTTAAACGGGTATGATTTTTAACTCGTATTTGAACATAAATTAAAGAGTTTTAGAATCCTTATATGATGTTATTGGATAAGTTTTGAGGCCCAAGTTGTGTTTTTTGTGTTCAAGAAAGTCTCAGGAGAATCATGATTAATTTTTGAGGTGTTTAAGAACACTGATCAGGGTACACAGTTTCATGTGCGTGGTATAAGAAAGATCATGTGGCCACCTAAATGTGAGGTAGGTTTTAGTTTAATAACTATATTTAAATATTTTCTAGATATGTGAGATTTTTTTTTGAAGAAAACCATGTGGAATTCCAAGGTAAATCATGCATCTTGGTGTGGGATGGGGGCTTAGTGTATGATTTTCACACAATTTTAAACAAGAAGTACAAGGTGTTTTAGAGGGATTTTATAGCCATTTATCATGGTTATTATATGGTATGTAAAATCTGTTTCCATACATTGTGAGGTAGGTTTGATTGGAAGGTTTCATGTTTATTATTGGTGCATTGTTAGGTAATACATAGGTCAAAGCGTGAAACACACCTAGTTTTGTAAAAAAAAATTAACCATTTCTCCCATATAAAAATTTAAAGAGTGAGAACCCCCTTTCTTATCCCCCATTCATGCCTAACTGATGTCCCTTCCTCCCATCTTCCTCACTATTCATCATCTATTTAGGGTACCTATGGAAGTATTTTTTAGTTATTATCATTATTTCTTTGGTTTCATTGACCTTTGTTGATCCTACCTTCATAACTCTCAATGGTTAGGTTTTTTTAATTAGATTTTAAGTTCTATTTGCACCAGATTATAGTTTAATTTGATGAGCATGAAGGGGATTTCAGTACTCTTATAATGAGGGATCCTCAACATTCCATCTACAAGTATTCATTTTCCATTTTTATGAGGTACATCACTATGTTGTATTTGAAATATTTCTTACTTAAAATTAAATTTGATTAATGATTTAATTAGTTGTTTCTGATAGGTATTTCTCATAGGATGGTGTTGAGGGTCCACTAATGACCTCCAATGTGTTTTTTCATGGTTTGAGTGTAATACAAATTTTTTTGTGAGAATATATACATTATTTATATTTTGAGATGATTAGTTTAAGATAATTAATTATTATGTATTGGTGTATGTTGGGAACAAAAGAGTGCGGGATAAGATCAGTTGATTATGGAATGCCTTGGACTAGAATTTTAAGTAGCTTTCAGCCTTCATTAAATAAATGGGGATAACTTATTTTATTTTCAGAAGTCCTCAGTACTTTACCTATAACATAATGTGAGTTATTTATAATTTATGTGATGTGTCATTATTTCGCAGAGGTAATTGACCTACTTAATTGATTATTTGAATAAATAAATTAAATTATTATGTTTAATTTATATTAATTACTTTTTATAAATTGAATGAGGCGATGAGTACATGTTGGAATAATGCATTATTTTAATCCCATATATGCTAATGGTAAATGTAATTAGTTGTTTTGGTATTCCCTATAATGTTCAAACCCATTACGGGAGATCCCATGTTGGGTGAGACATAGTGTCCAAGTTTTGGATCCCTTGGATTCCTCCATGTGGTGGTGTAACTAGACATGAGTGAAGTAATCTAGTTAGGTCATATGAGGACATAGAGACTCATAGGATCCATTAGGATCATTTAGTGGGGTTGGGTGAGTCAAATAGTCTAGAGAGACCATAAAAATAGATATTATCCTTAATCCATCTATCAGGTTTATTTCCAACGAGGTTTATCCATTAAATCTATGAGGTCAGTTGTAGAATTTGATAATGTTGAGGGGCAGGATTTCCTCCAAGCATCTATCATTATCCTGAGATACCATTTTTCATCAAGCATCTTAAGTGGGATTCTTACCTAGTAGTCATGATCTAGTGAAACCCTATGGGTTACCCTCTAAGAGATGAACACGAGTGGGTGTATATGGATTTGGGTTTAGATGGTTGTCAGTGTCACTAAAAAACCCAAACCGATGTGTAATCCCAATGGGTATGAGATGATGTTGATCAACATGAGCATTAGACCATCCCTTAATATGTTATTTTTATGATTTTTATGATTTTTGATTTCCTAGGATGATTTGGAAATGGTTTTTGGTTCTAGAAATATTCTAATTGTAAAAGATTATTGAGAATCACATTTTGAGAAGAATGATACCATTGGATGACTAATATTTCTAAAATATAGTCTCACTATATTTTTGGGGAATATTCCTAGTTTTTATATCACCCATTATGGTTGATGCAAAAGTGGAAACCTAAGGGTGTTAGATAAGATCCACTACTAGTGATATCTATGTTCAGACAAAAATTAATTCCTAGGATGGCAAGGATTCCTTGATATATTGAGACCATTACAGATACCTGAGGAGCTTGAGTTTTGAATTGATATAGCAGTAGAGAATTTTTTTAATCCCTTGATTAATGGTAATTAAATGATGGTATGAGGTTTTATATGGGTATATATCTTTAATAAAAAAATTAAAAAGGGAGGAAGAATGTTAGACCCCCTTTATGGATGCCAATGTTAACCAATAAGATGAGTTTGATGCACTAGTGATGGTTAAGCTGAGAAGGCACAGGAAATTGCATGCCTAATAGATTGACCAAGGGATCTGTTGTGGGTATTTCCTTAATTTTTTCAGGCCAACAGGGAATAAATAATGCTAGGATATATAATTTCCTAGTTAATCCCCATCCTAGTAATCATATGTAATCCTAGAAATGATAATCCCTTGGTACTACTATGATATTCAACCTAGCAACCCAAGTATTTTAAATATATCATTATTTTTTTTTATTATAAATATCTAATAACAACAACCCAAATAGCCTGAGTCCTGGTTAATTTGGAATAATAGGTTCATAAAACATAAAAATTAAACTAAAACAATGTATATTTACTTTATTATCCACAACTAGCTTCTATAACCCTTAGAGTATCTAAAACTGTATTGGATGGCATGCATAATACATAATCAAATGGGGTAATATAAAAATCATAGTAAGTGAATAAATATGATAATAAAGTATAAATTTTGAGTCAAAAGGAATATCACGATATCCTAAAATGAAAGGATCATGAATAATAATATGGTAGAATAATTTAAGGAACATTGAATCATAAGATCATGGAAACATAGGAATGTGGGAACAACATGGAACATGTCATATGCATATGTCATGACTAACTTCTAATACAATATCACATGGTGGACAGAGTTCCTTAATTAATTAGGTTTACTCCATAATCTCATACACATCATCTCAACAAACAAAAATGTTTTCTAATAAATTAGAGCGCTATTTGGGTACAGCCATTAAAACACGTACATGCTTACACATTCCCCAACTAGAAATCAAGCATAACACATAAACATTATAATATCTTGTGGAAACTAATGGATTTCATAATATTTCCTTATATCTAAAATAAAGGACATTCCATAAATATTACAAATGAAAAAATGAAATATATATTTTGGACATTCATATATGAATAAATAAGTATATACCTCATATTTGGTGTTAACAACATAATGGGAAATAGTAGATACTTGGGTATAGAAATGAACTTTCAAAATTATATTTTAGGGAATTAGAAATAGAAATTAGATAAATAATATACATGGTGGTTTCATTGAAATCCAGATTTAAATAATAATTATTATCCCTAAAATATTTATTTATTTAGTGAAATAATGAAGGGTAATAAATACTTTAAAATAATTCTACATACAAGGGTTTGGGGATAGAAATGTTCACCTTAATTGGGATTGAATTTTAAATAAGGCATTTGAGAATTGAACATAAGGAATGTATAAACCCATAAAGTGATGGTTGAGTTATATATTTAAGAGACATATATATTTAATTTAAAAGTATTAAATAACATAAAATAGAGATAGTGAGTGATTTAGAGAGAAAAATGTTATAACCTAAAAAAGTGTTTTGTAAAGATCCCATACCTTATGTCTTGAATTGGTCTTCACATAAAATTAACATCCTAAATAATCCAATTTAACTCATAAAATAATTAATTAAGATACTTTTAGAAATATATTTTATATACTATATTTATATTTTTTCCATTTATAACCAATTCAATGATATATATTGTTTAATTTCGTTGTTCTGAGGTCTTTCATTTCATGGTTCCAAGGTCGAATCACTTGTGTATAATTATTTAAGTTCATGTAAAATGAAAATAAAACTCCAGAAGTTAAATGAAATGATATTTATTTCCTTAAAAAATTTATTGGTCCCAAATACTCATATTTTTTCTCACATGGGGATGAATTATTTAATAAAAATGTTAATGTTATATGGTTAGTTAATTTAGGATTTTTTACTGACCACCTACAACTAGTTTCATTTTATTTAATATTATGGAAATAAATTCTTTATGGAACATGAAATAAGTTGTAATATAATTATTATCATCTTATTTAACCATAAGAATATTTTTACGACCATCCTTAAGGGTGGTGGAAAAAAGTAAAGTGTGTTGTTCATGTTGGAGTTGAACCAACCATATTATGAACAACATTTTCATTTAAGAAACCTAATAAGGGTCAGAAGAAGATGAAAATTCCATTAAAAAAATATAATACTAGTATATTTATAATACTATATTTATTAAGTCATATTATATTATGGATGTGAGTAGAAGGTATATGATGAAAATAATTCAAAATAGAAATTTTGATAATTTTATCTCTTGAATGTTTCCTCTTCAAATACTCCTTAAGAAACATAGGGATTTGAATCTATATAATAGAAATGATTCTAGGGAAATATTGATAGATTTGATGAGATGGTTTGGAAGAAATTTGGAATTCTCCAAGGCGTTAAATGTGTAAGGATAAGGGGTTGTGATGGGTGGTATTCATACGTGGGGAGGGGTGTTTATGAAAATATCAATCATTAGTTTATGATTTTTGATCAAGAGTATCAATAGATATGAATACTGTGACCATATATAGTAAATGGTACATTTGAGTTTGAAATAATGTGTTCTTACATCATCTATGAGTCATAAATTCATATATTTATCTTCTAATGTAATTTACCATATATTGTAATATATTACTATCCAACAAAAAATTAATTATTTCTAAAAATATAAAAATATCACCCTAACCATTTATCAATGTTTACATTAAAAAAATTAAATCCATTTTATATAAATAATTCTATTAATATAAGAAATATATTTTAAATAAAATCCATTTTTATTTGGAAAATTTACACATTTTAATATTATGATCACTTTTCTATCTCTTTGAAAAATTTCTTATGGGCTTATAAAATTATATTATAATTATAATAAAATTATTAATTTATAAATCCATTTTTTGAAAATAAAATTTCTTTTAATTAAATATATTTGTTTAAAAAATTAAAATAAACTAATAATGTTTTACAAAAAAATAAAAACACTTATTCTATCAATTTTGAAACATAAATTTACTTTTACAATGATATAAATATTTCATATTTTGATTTTAAAAGATAAATAAAAATTATTTTAAACCTCAACATGTGAGGATAATAATTAAAAGTTATGTTTACTATTAATAATTGTAATATTACTATTCCAATTATCATATTTCTAATTGAATGGTAAGATTTATAATGATCATATGGGTTCCCTACATTCTATAAATACATTATTTTTCCTTCACTCTTTATTCACATCTATTTTCTCTCGAGTTTATATATATTTTCATTTTCAAAATGAATTTTATATTACAATTGAAACATAAAATTAAGATAGTATCATTATAGTCTCTCATACAATATATGATATTATTCATATTGAATAAAATAAAAAAACATAACTCAAATATGAAAAAATATATGTTAAGAAAGAAATATTGAAGAACTGTTTGTGTAGTTTTTTTATGATAAATTAAAGATGTGATGAAGGACGTTCTTATTATTCCTTCGGATTATCTTTAAATCAATCCTTAATGCTTCATTGAATGTTCTTATCATTGTTTTTTTAAACATCATCTTCTTTAAAGTATTGGAAGATAATATATGGTTGTTGTGAAATAATCTATTATGATAATGAAATCAATTAGACAACTAACCTTTTAGGCCTTTTTTGTGAGTGTTTCATATGATTTTATACTTTTTTAAAATCTAAATTATTTAGCTATAGGATAATAATGAAACGATATAATTTCTCATAATGAGTATTAATTTTGGAAGTATTAATTTGTCTCTAATTACTCTATGTATTTATTTTATAATAATAATTCTTAAATACATGGGTTTGTAACTTTTATTAAATACCATAAATTAGACATTGAAATTTTTTATTTGAAAATTTATTCCCAATAAATATGTCAGAAGATCTTAAAATGGTATTGGAAGATAAAACTTGAGTTATCATAATTTTATCTTTTGGTATTAGGTTATTCTGAATGTAACCCAACTTCACTAACAATAGTAAATATTTCTAGGTGTCATCATGAATGCTTTGGAAGTATTAGAGGTTAAACGGTAGTATAATGTCACTTCTAGTGGTAGGAAAATGATAAATCGATAATAGATCTATCTGGTGGTAGAATCATTTGAATACATGGTTAAAGTGTTGAAATAGTATTACTAAATTCTCAATGGCTATAGTAGATGTCAACTAGTGGTAGCACAAATTCTCTAGTTGTATCATAAAATAATCTAGTGGTGAAAATATTGAACTGATGATAGAATACTTATATTAATGGTAGCAGCATTGATGTAGAAACATTATGATATGAACTATATATAAGAGTTAAATTAATTTTATATATGCCGTGTACGGGTTAGAAAACAGTTGAGTAAATGTAAAATACTTTTTTTCATAGCTTGTGTAAAGGTAAAAAGATGGTTTCATAAGAGTAAATAAATTTTTATATATGCTGAATAAGGTAAGAAAAAAAACTATAAGTGCTGTATTAGAGTAACGAGATTCATATGTTAGTGTAAAAAATATTTTTCAAACAATGCTTGAAGGTAATAAAAATCTGATGTAAAGGAAAAAAGAAAATTTTCAAATCTTATATAAGGGTAGATAAAAACATTCATAATGGTAGAACCAATTATATAAATTTCAAAATATTGTTACTATAAATCATAATTAAATGTAAAATAATTCATAATAGATTTATATATGGGAAAAACTAACATTAAAATACTTACATATTTCTAATGATAAAAAATTAAGATTTACATAAGGGTAAAGAAATATGGAATCTAAATAAATAAAACATTATTTGTGAGAATTAAAACAAGTAATTTATTAGACTAATACAATATTCTCATCATTTTTGATGATCAATAATCATTTTTTAAAATGAAATAAAAAATAGTGGATTATAATAAATTTTTAAAAAAAGGTTTTCTAAGCATACTCATCCACATTATTTCTCAACACATAGAATGTTCTCCCCTTAGGATCATAAAAAATGCACGGAGAAGAGAAAATGAAATAGAGTAATAATTTAACAATAATATGAAAGTCAATGAATTATATTAACAAAATATAAAATAAGAAGAAAAAGTCCTATCAAATCATAGTCTAATATTAATGAATCCTTATCACAATGGGAGGTAGGATCAGTTCGGTATTTCCCCTTACCAAGAGTAGTATGTGTAGGGGGGATTGTATAGTATGGTGAAGGAGGCCTGCATACAATGCTAGAGGCCACTGGCCTCAAATGTCTCACTACCTGATTAAGAGTATGTCCAGAAGTACTAAAAATAATTTATGTTGTCGGAAATAGTTCTAGAATATGAAGTTAAACCAAGGCTCTCATGGGAATGGATGGATGATTAATGATTTTTATTCTGGAGGTGAAGAGAAAGGGCTCCATCAACTCCAGAAATTGAGTAATAGCCCTTTCCTAGAGCTGCATCAAAAAAAATTATCTATTCATTTATAAATTGCATTAAAAGGGAGTATAAATCCTTCATCTAACTTACTTTCAGTTTTCAATTCTTGTTGATAAGAAAAATAAATATATTTTTAGACAATAAATTAAATTATAATTTATATCATTCTTGGAAAAAATCCTAGACGTGGTATACATAAAGACTTGTTTTGGGTTTCCATTTCATGCCTTAATTAAGGTAAACAATATATTACCATATTATATATATTATCACCATGATAATTTATTGATTCCAACTCATCTTCATAAATGGAAGATGAATTAGCCAACGCATCTTGCATCTCTTATTTAGAAACATTTCTGATCGCTCTAATAACCACACTAGTCGGAATACAGGGAGAAATATAACTAGAATAAGAGGATCCATCTATAGAGCGATATTTTATCCTACAAAAAATTGATTAATGAATCCTAGCCATATCTATTCTAATATAGTGTGAATTAGTGTGAAAAACACTAATATACTAGACCAAATTTTTGTTTTCCACTTCCATATTTCCTATTTTGAGAAATAGTTTAGTTTAAAAGTGAGCCACAACCAAGAAAAAATCCAAGATATATCTTCTTACTTCAGAATATTATGCTAAAACATAAATTTATTGACTATGTCATTGAGATTAGATAGGATACCTCCATTGAAATTATATATTTAATCTCATGTTATTTGATAGGTTTGAAGAGGAGTAACAAAAGAAGGAGAAAATCTCTCATGTCTAGTTGAAGATACGAACAACTAATTAACAACATCAAGAATAACATTTGAAACATGTTGTAACATCATGGTTCTGGGTGCCACAAAAAGGTTCCTCGAACCCAGTTGGTAACATAACCTCATGTGCATTTCTCCAAATGAGAGAGGGTACCGACTAGATGTGAGGGTTAAGATAAGAAATTTGGGAAACTATACCCTCATTGGTAGAGATACACATTGGAATAATAAATAGTCCACATTAGAAGAAACAGTAATACCATACAAAAAAAGTAAACAGAAGAAGACTCATAATACTATAACAAATAAACCACATATAAATGATGAATGTCACGTGTTTCTAGGAAAGTATCCAAACAAGTCACAATGATGGAAATACAATACTAAAACTAATTTATAGAAAAGTAGTAAACACCAATTGCATCGTAAGCCTTAGTTTGGTCCCATGCTCTCTAGCTCCAATAGAAATCAAGTACTTTATGATGAATGAAACTTTCCCTTATCTATACCTACAACCATATGATCAATTTTTCCATAAAAGCATGATGAAAATAGTGTATGAGATGAATCCGAGTAGGCAACCACCAAAATATCTGTGGCTAACAGTTAGTGAAAATATATATGGTAGGAAATATGTATAAATGAATAAATAAACTAAGAGGAACTAAATAGTAAACAATCCTATAGTTTTTAGTTACATTTGTTTACTTTTATTAATTATTCAATCAATTGAATAATGTTACCTCAAGGCCTAGCCTATGCTTTGTATCCCCTTTTATAATAATAACAAAAAGAAATATCAAAATTCCATTTAAATAATCAAGTAAGACTGTGTATAGTCTTCTCCTTTGGCTTAGAAGACTCGTCACAATCATTCAATCATTCATAAGAAACCCTCTGGTAATGCTGTCACAGTCTAACCCCTCTAGTTCAACATATCATCAATTCCATAAATAAGAATCCTCTTGAAAACCTCACATAGTCTAACCCCTTTGTTCCCACATAGCACTAATCATTTACAAATGACCATATGGACAACTCTCACGGTCAACAGACCCTTGGTCTTCATTGGAGCAATAAATGAAATGACCACCTAGTAGCTCTCATAGTAAATTACCTAGGGTCCAACATTCATTTAATAACGACCCTCTGGGTAGCTCTCACAGTATAATGACTCTTGTCTATAACCTCCCAATAGATCTCATAGTCAATACATGTTGGTTAACATAACTAGGATTTTATATAAATGAACCTACCTTGGGATGATCTCACGGTCAAATTCCCCTTCGTCATACTTTTACAATGTGAATCACATGCATCTCATATAATCGGTATCTCCAACCTAAAAACACGAGGTATGGAAAACAAAGCATTTCTTACAAGAATTATAGACCAATCGGCCATAATCAAATAAAAAAGGGAAACAAACCCATAATCAAGGTGTAAAACCTTATGTATAAGAAATAAAACTTTCTCAATCAAACAAACCATAGTAGGTATTAAACCGTGTTAAATTTCAAAACACACAATACCCCAAACATGGGTATTTGGCACTTTAATCATATATAATCCATATTTTTTGGAGAAAGTCATAAAACACCTACCTTGATGTTATACTATCATCACTATTGAATATTGTCCATTGAATCATCCTAAAACTACGTAGATCTATAAAAAGTTAAAAAACAATCAACCTTGAAATACACACGATAGAAGAATAATCATGAAGAAAGGATATAGGGGAAGAGAGAACTCACTGGTGGGAATATAATGCAGCCATTTGCATCTCAATTGGATCTCAAAGGGAGAACTGGGAGGAGCTCAGATTTATTCGACCATTCCTTGCTCTCCTATTTGAACCGGTGGAAGAAGAAGTGTGTTCTGGAGATAAGACGTGGCCCCACTCTGATACAACATTTAAAAAGAAAAGTAAACAGACTATTCATTTAATATACACACAGTGTATGAGCCTCAACTGACCCCCGCTTTAGGTAGTTTTCTAGGTCACCTACATGGCCATAACATGGCTAGTACACTACTAAACACAATAACCGGGTACAGAGCATTTACACAAAAGTACGCTGTGTGTAAATAAAAATTTATCATCTATTTCTTTTTCCTAAAAATCAACCCGAAATAAATATCCATACCTGAAAAGAAGATCCATGTTTATAAAAACTACCCCCTTAAAGTAATTCATCACCAAATTTCCATTCAAACGGTGGTGAAGAATAAACTTAAAACAACTCTGGCCACTGTGATCGTACGTCAACCTCCCTCTCCCAAGTCTCTTTATGTACACACCAATGATTCCATAGATCCCATACAAGTGGAAAAGACTGGCCACATAGAACCTTAGTGATATGATCCACAATTTGAATAGGGTTCCCCTCGAAGGATGTGTCCACCTCTAATGTAGCCTCCTCGAGTTGGAAAACATGAGACAGTTCGGAAAAGTAACATCGTATCTAAGAAACAAAAAAACATTTTGCATAGCCCATTACCTTTGAGGTAACTGAAACTGATAGGGAACCTAACCGAATCTCTCCAAAACCTCAAACAACCTGATGTATCTCGGTTAAATCTCCCCATGTCTCCTAATACTCCTCTGTCCCAACCATGGTGTGACATGTAGGAAAACCTGATCTCCATCCTCAAACACCTGAGATCATCTCCATCGATTAGCATAATATTTATACTAATACAATGCATTATCCATCCTCTTTTGAATCAACTACACCAACTCAGTGGCCTCTTATACATGTTGAGGTCCTATCATAGATTCCTTTCTTGCCTCCAAATAATATAGGGGTGATCAACATGGCCTACTATACAAATCCTCATAAGTTGAAACCTAAAGCATTTCCTAAAATATATTATTCTATGAAATCTACACTAGGGGTAAATATCTCTCCCAAGAGCCCCCGAAATCCCGAACGCATGCTCAAACCATGTTCTCCAAAACCTGAATCGTGCCCCCAAACTGGACATCTATCAATGGGTGGTAAGATGTACTCATAAGTACATGTGTACCCAAAACCCTCTGTAGTTCCTACTAGACTTGAGAAGTAAAACATGCATCCATGTTTGAAATGATTGGGTACATAACCACATGAAATTTTTCAATCTCATGGATGTATAACCTTCCAAGATCATTAACACTGAAGGTTTCCTTAATCGGTAGGAAGTGTGCAACCTTCATGAGCTTGTCGAACACAACTCAAAGTATATCATTACCCAGATACCTCAAACATTTGGAAAACTCTAAAAAGTGCACCCCTTATCATTAAAGTGATTCTATGAGTGTTTTTTCCATTAATTTGGTGAACCCAAACACAACTGAGGTCATAACCATGACCTCATAGCAGAGAAAGGTCAAACAAAAAATGACATCAGCAAAACGGGTCACACAATCTTTTCTCAAAATACATTTCAGATTTTTTTAACAGCACACCCGCCCTTAACTGGCGGGGTGTTCAAACTGTCTTACTTAAATCATACTCATGGAAAAAGAATGATAACATGTCAAACCAAACCTTGATCACTAAAATCAGAGTTCCATATCCATCCCAAAAGAATGATTACCTCTTTAGAATTACATATGAGCCCAGCTAAAAGTTTGAGATAACCTCTAATGAATCAAAACAGAGTCTATGAAGCTCACAAAGGAGTTTTACACTACCCATACAAGTGAGACTTTGGTGTGAAACCCAAAATTCAACATAAGAAAAACCACTAAACCCAAAGCTGCATCCTCCTGCAGGTCACATCAATGAAGCGGTAGGCATCAAGAGTCTGTCCAAGGTGCTCTTACATGGGATCTCATGTATCACTCATGATTAACCGAGCCTCTACTGATATGACACATCCAGTTCCCAACATAAAAAAGAGATCACAAACTAGTCCAAAAACATCCAATTGCAGCACGACGTATAACCAATGCTCTCTTAGTGCACCCAGGACGATGTTAAAATTGGGTACATTCTCACCTCTTAAGAAATATCACACTAAGAGGACTTAAATGATTACTAAAAAAGAATATACAGATCATTATTTTTCAAAATATTGAAGGAAAATCGGATTTACTTACCAACACATCGTTATTTAACTAATGAAAACAACGTTCTGCTACCTAGAAAGCACAAACATGAAACAAGACTCTAAAGCCTTAAAGAATTCAAGTAAAATTGAACCTTTATAATGGTCATATACTATGATCCTTTTACCTATAATGAACCCATTTGAAATAGAATAGACGTGACACTACCTACCTAAGAGTGTCTTATACATCGACAAGGACTAGCTGCTGTCAAATGATCATGTTCAAAAGAAACATAAATGCACATGTGTCATTCCATGAACCACGATCACGACATCACATCACTTGGCATGAATGAAAAAAGATAAAACTAACCAGTATTCCAAAACACCTTTTTCCCAGAAATTCCTCCCAAGTAGTATGATGAAAAAGGTTCTATAACACTTAGGTCACTTTACAATGAAGATAACCCAGAACATACACTATTTCTCAAAGATCAATGATTTAACCAAACTCAATGGATCATTTAAACATTTAACACTCAATTGATATAATGTATGTTGACATACACTACCCTGATTTCTCAAGATCCACAACACATTTTGGGGTACTATGAATTGGTTTTCCACCCTATGCATCATAGTGAAAATTGGTTCACACAAGAATTGGCTCAAAATCACATCATTTACACAACCATTAACTCGGGTGACCACGTTCCAAGTCTTCCATCAATAATGTAAAGGTAGGTTTATTCAACATCTTAATTTCCAACCATGCCTGAGGCATGTGAAACTCGAATAAACAAGTGATCCTCAATCCTATTCCCACATCAAAAGTCAAGGCACAATGACCATCCCTCCGATCAATAGTGTAATTTAAAACTAGAAGTCATACTAGGGACAACGGAACCTGGACCGTACCAACTTTAAATGCTCTCAGTGGAAAAAATACAACCATTTGTAAGAGTTATACCTACCATGACTTGCATATTATGAAGCATAATGGCCAACTTTCACTACTAGGTTAAGCAACATAGGTTCACTATGCTCAAAATCACTTGAGAAACTTAATTTTCACAAAAACTCAAAGTAAAATAGGCTAGTCTCACCAATAATCATAAAACATTTAACAACTCTAACATTTCATCAAAAACATCAGGTTATGAAGTAAGATCCTTTTTAAAAACCCAGGAAACCTATAAGGATCTTGTTTAAGCCAACATGGGTCCAATGAAATTAACCCAATAGTATTTGTTTATCCACAGAAGGCATGAACACATAAGCATTTCATTCTATGAAAACACCCATCCAAAGAACGTAAGATGAGGAATCCTTCAAGAGATCTTTGAAGGGTATAAAACATGGGAATCCCATTATTGGGATCCTCGAAGTGGTACAAAGATGACAGATCCATCTTGGAACTCCCTAGTAGCAATATGTCTCATGGCCTCATAGTCCATAATTCACATCTGACATGAGGAAAACACTCAAAAGAAAAATTCCATGACTAATTTCTCATAGTTCACCTCAGATCAATGGTCTCGACTAGGATGGTCCAAACACCCTTCCGATCATTAACGCATTGGTCTCACTCCCTAGAGACAACTGTAAATGGTAACTAGAGTAAGAACATATAAATTAACAAAATAAACAAAAAAACACATATTAGGAGTCCTCATAATTCCCAAAGGTTCCACCATCATGATCTATGCAGAAAAATAATCAGAAATGAATACTCAAGAGTCTATAACTGACATAACAAAAATAGGCACAAACCCTAAAAGGGTACAAAAGATGACTAAAAAATGTGTGGAACTCAAAAATTGCATGTACACTCATGTTCTTATATAGGAATATGTCCCTTCTTTCCTAAGCATGTAAACAACATAAGTATATAATGTGACTTCTCAGAACACCACATGTACTCAAGTCATCCCTCTTAGCCATGTCTATCTACATGGCCAGCCTCACATAGGTCCTATCTAGGAAAAAATACATAGAGTGTAATTAATCTACATGGAGTTTCATTAACAAGACCCAACAACCCTGGTTTCCCCCCCACACAGCTAGAACCAAACAGTTTCTCCAGGTGTGACACTACTCGGTGTGTTCACCCTATGAATAGTGTTTACCACAAGGTTCCATACACCAATGTCCTTAGTCACACAACCAGATAAACGGTCAAATACTACATGGCGTGTGTAAGCTAAAAATGGAATGTACAACCCAAACTACATCCACCTGTGCCATTAGTCACACGATTTGATACATGGTCTCTTACCTCACATCATGTACTCTCAGTATATATTGTGTTCTACCAAGATCTTATCAACCCTATCTCTCAACCCACATAGTCAGTCACATGGTCAACAACTACTCGACATATACATTATGTACATGACATGTACTTAAGAAACGTTTTTTCTTCCAGATCATAATAACAGATGGCTTGTGTTTATAACATCACACACCGTGTTGATTGGGTTTCCAAATAGCATGCCTTTGAAACTTCTCTAGACCCGTTAAAAACGTAATATTTGTCCAAGTAATGAATCATTCTGACATGTGGGTTCCTATACTCCATGCGAATCGATGTTTGGAATCCGTGTTCACATCATAACTAGAAAAAATTCAATTAAAGTTCAAACATGACCCACCAAATTATGATCCATGAGGGCCCATAACACCTTAGGGGCCAATGATTGGCATCCATTAGAATAAAAATTTACAATTTCCAATAACCTATCAAACTAATTAGTATTCAATCAAGGTATCTATCACAAAAAAATGAATATCTACCACAAAATCTATCACAACAACATGAAATCAGTAATGCATCCTAAATGGCATGACACGAATGCATGAAATGATATCTCTAACAAGTTCTTATATGATGCATGAGATGGAATACCCTCATCTCATCTGTTTGAAACAAAAAATAGAACCTCAATAATATCAATGATAATAACACAATACAAGTGAATCACCAAAATGTGAAATCAAAACAACATTAACAATTGAAAACCCAAAAATATTTCATTATTCGAGGTAAATTGGTTTTTCCCTATACATGGGTTATCAAAAACTGGGAACAACTTATTACCAACAACCTATTCCTTCCTATCCCTGACTATAGGCTCTAAATAGTAAAAAAATAAGAAAAGAAACTCCTTTGATACCACTTTGTAACGTCCCAGTTCTGAGTGCTGCCAAAAGGTTCCCTGATCCTGGTTGGTCACAATACCTCAAGATTATTTCCTAAAATTCCATAGGCATCCGACTAGTAGTGAGGGGTAAGGTATGACATTAGGGAAACTATGCCTTCATTTATATAGTATACATAGCAAAATAATAAACATTCAATAGTAGTGGAAGCAGTAATACCATAAAATAAAATTAAATAGTAAAATAAGGATACTGATATAATAGCTGGAGCACATATAAATGATGCATGTCACATGTGTCTATGAAAGAATCGAAACAAGTCACAATACTGGAAATAAAATACTAAAACAAATGTACCGAAAAGCTGTAAACTCCAATAGTATAGAAAGCCTCAGTAGGGTCCCATGTTCTCCAGCTCTAATAGCAATAAAGTACCTGATGATGAATGGTTCCTTCCCTTATGTATACCTTCAAACATATATTCTATTTGGGCCCAAAAGCATTACCCAAATAGGGTGTGAAAAAAATCCTAGTAGGAAACCACCAGAAAAATTGTACCTAATAGTTAGTGAATATATATATACATATATAGCATGAAATATGTATAAATGAAGCAATAAAGTAGGAGGTACTCAAATGTAAAAAATCCTATAGTTTTCGATGACATTCATTTACAATTATTAAATATTCAATCCATGGAATAATGTGACCTTAGGACCAAGCCTATGGTCTATATCCCCTTGTATAATAATAACAAATAGACGTCTCAAAAGAACATATAAAAAATCAAGTAAGACCGAGTCCATGCTTGTGATTTGTCTTTGAAGACTTGTCACAATCATTCAATCATTCATAAGTTACCCTCTGAGAATGTTCTCATAGTATAACCATGCCAGTTTAACATATCATCAATTCAATAAATAACAACCCTCTAGGAAATCTCACACAGTCTAACCCCTATGGTCCAATATAGCACTAATCATTTGCAAATGACCACCTAGGAAGCTCTCACGGTCAATACCCTTTTAGTCTATATATCAACAATAAACTAAAATGACCCCTAGATTATTTCATTGTCAATGCCCTAGGGTCTAACATTCATTTAATAACAACCCTCTGGGTATTTCTCACGATCGACCCCTCTGGTCTATGACCACCCGATAGCTCTCATAGTCAATACCTCTGGCTCAACATAACAACAATTATACATAAATGACCCCACCTCAAGAATCTCTCACAATAAAATTCCCATTGGTCATACTTTCATAATGTGAATCACATGAATCTCATATAATCATTAACTTCATCTTGAAAACACAAGGCATGGAAAAAAATAATGCCTAACGAGCATTCTAGAACAAATGCCCATAACCAAATAAATAAGAGAAACAAGCCTATATTCAAAGTATAAAACCTTATGAATAATAAATAACCCATTCACAATAAAAAACCATAAAAGTTATTGAAAAGGTTAAATATCAAAACACGCAATACCCCAATCATTTGTATTCGTCACTTTAAGCATATATAATTCAATGAAAATTGAAAAAAGGCACAAACCACCTACCATAATGTCATATGATCGAAACACTTGAACATAGGCCATTGAATCTACCTAAAATGAAGTAGATATACAAAAAGGTCAAAATGATCAACCTTGAAATACTCACAAGTGGGGAGGAATTAGGAAGAAAGGAGCTAGGGAAATTGAGAACTCTCTGGTGGGAATCCAACGCACCCGATGGCGTCTCAATGACAGCTCAGACTGAAAACCAGGAGGATATCAAAGTAGTTCGACTGTTCATCGCTCTTCCTGTGCTAACTGAGGGAATAAAAAGTTTGTTATGGAGATGATACACGACCCCTCCCAGATTTATCAATTAAAATGAAAAGTACACCACATATTTATTCAATGTACACACCTTGTACTAGCCTCAACCTGACCCTGCATTGGGAGGTCTTCTAGGTCACCTACACAACCATGTAATCAGTTATTACATTTCCAATACATGACTACACATGGAAAATGGGTACATGTAGTGTACTCAAAATTACATGATGTGTACATAGAAAATATCCCATTTTATCCTTTTTCCTAAAAAACAACCCAAAATAAAGATCCATACCTGAAACGGATATCTGAGTTCTTACACATGAACTAAATATGTGGATGGTAGTTATTAATATATCTTAGGCACAACTAAAGGAAGAGGTTCAAGAAATTTTTATTGTTTGATTAATTCCAATAAGGATCTCTCTGGTCAAAACAGATAGTAGGACCACCAAGCTTGGGTGGACTGCATCCATCATGATCGTCAACACTTGAATCAGAGTTGTTCAAGTCAGGTACTTCTAATATGGGGAAGTCTTGTCAATTATAAGATCTATAATTATCACTTTAATCCACCTCATATGATAGTATTGGGATTCTAGCTACTTGGATCAATGAAAAACATTCGGAGTTTCTATCCTAATATCCACTTACAGTTCCAACATACTAAGAAACTATCATAAAAGGATTTTTTAATTCTTCTACATCATCCCCCATAAACATCATGTTACAACTCATTAGATAAAATAATGACACCATCATTTCTCTTTGAATATGATTCTCCAAACTGAATAGAATTTGAAACTTTAGTATCAAATTCCTCATAATCCATTATAAATCTTTCTTTTGTGGGTTAGGATAGAGGAGTATTAGGTGGTTCAAGGAAACATTTGGACACCTCACAAATTTGGGGAAACACATTTCATTAACTAAACCAAGAATATATTCATTATTTTATATATCAATATATTCTTATATAACATTAACAATATCTTAAACCCTTAATTAATCTGTAGATAAAATTAAAATCTCATATTGTTCCAATCCTTGATCAACCATGTCACTTTTTCTGGAAGGGTTCTATGTAATATTTAACTTTTCATTCAGTCTCTTATGGTCTACTACCAATTTCTTTAACCAAGGTTTAAAATTTACCTTAATTTTTATAGTTTATTTGACTAAGATAAATTCCATCACATTTACTTAAATATTATTCTTCTTTTGGAACCAGTCCTCTACCTTCAAATAAATATGAAATTAACTTAGGATATATAATATAATTGGATCATGAAGTGGGTTTACAAAACACCGTCATGTGCTTTATTTGATATATAAAAAGATTTATTTCATCATTTCTACTAATTATAAATATTTAGAAGATATATTTGGACCTTATAATGATGAAATATCCATTTGTGGGACACATCATGAATTGAATAATAATAAATTGTAGTCAATACACTTCATCCAGTTCCACTAGAGGATGTATTATTATAGTAGAAACTCCTATAAGATTAATAAGGGTATATTCCCAAATGAATTAATCATAAATGGTGTAATAAGAAACCCGATAGTCCTCATATATTACTTAACACGTGTATTTTAAACACTTAGATCATATCCTATTACATGAAACCATCAATTTTCTATATAATTTTTTCTAATGAAATACCTTCCATCCATAATACCAAACTCGACAAATAGATCCAAATCATGAACTAATCACTGATAGAAAGGTTAATTAATTCATTAAAACCATTCATCCAATCCTTATTCTTAAATAATATTCCATTATGATTAAATACATGAAGTCCCCAAAGGATCATTGATTTATTTTTTATCTATATAACTCAAAAATAAATAAAAGGGTTTTTTGGCTGAATAGGTAGACTTTATTCAACATTAAATTTGATTCTAGGTCACAATTCATTAAAAAAACATAAAACACACTTATTTATCACTATTTAAAAATAGTAATTATGGTTGAAGGTCTATGTGCAAGGGTTGTGAGTTTAAATGAGAAAGAATAATTTTTGAAGGGATAACATGAAATAAGATTTTATTTAAACTCTATATAGGGATTATTATCATTTAGAGCACTATACTAATTTAAAATATCAAATATTTAAATTTGATATTTTTGAATAATAAAGTATTCTAATAGTAACACTTGGGATAGTATCAATTATACGGCAGTTTCTAATAGTATTAAGCCCATGGTAAAATCCAACATTAGAAAGAATTGGTAGAAACAAGTATTGTGACTTAATCTATCAAAAAATTAATTTCATGAATATAAAATAATAAGAAAAATTAATCATTATATCTCATGTATGATATATATTAATTTCTCAATATTCAATGTATTTGTAGATATGTTAAAAAGATGATGTTTTGTTCCATTGAATTCAAGAGTTATGTTAACCTTTTGAAAATAGTCACTTAAAGGGTGATGTATTATATCATTATGTTTTGTTCTACAGTGAGACACAAGATTATTGGAGAGGTTTATAGTTCTTGAGTGGTAATAGTTTATAGGGGCATTTCTAAACACTTATCCATGGCCCAGTAATGTGTGTTTCATCAACATATTTCTGCACAAAAACTATTTGAGATTATTTATATAGCATCATATATGAATAATGAAATAGAATTACACTTTTTACTATACGAATATACTATTGAATTTCATAAAATTTTCCATGTTATAGAATTTATTTTTCTATCTAACTTAGTCCACCAAAATATGAATCTGAATAAATAATGAAGTCAAATGAAATTCTTCTAGAATAGAAGATTTCTAAATTGGTTGTAATTTAGAGGTATTTGAAAAAAATAATTCTATTTAAGTGATATTATTTTGGGTTTTATTAAAATGAGAACACATAAATAAACTAAATATAATACCATATAGACTATTAGTTATGTATAAAAAATATTCAATCATATCACTATAACTATTTTGTCAACTGAATTTCTAGTTTCATCCAATTCTATAATAAATGTTGTAGTCATTGGAGTGAATGTCTCTTTGGTATTATCCATAACAAAACATTATAAAATATCCATTATGTATTTTTGTTATTAAAAATTATTCCTTATTTGTTTTGAAAAATAATTAAGAACCATGAAATAATTTTAACTCTTACATTAAACTCATTTCAAAATCATTTTGTGCCATTTTGTGAAAATTAAATAAAAAAGGATTTTTTTGGATGATCCAAACATAATATAACCAAAACATATTTAAACTTCTAAAAAATACCTCAAAATTATTTTTATAAGTATAGTAGGGTCAGTAAAACCTTCTGAAACCCCATTTAAAATTATAAATGTGTTGATGATATCATACCAATCTATCATGTATTATTTTAAACTATAAAAATGTTTTATTAATTAATAAACATGATTTTGAAAAGAAGGATTTTGAAATATAGGGGGTTATTAAAAAAATTCTTCAATAATATAACCACTTATAGATTCACTATTGGAATCCTTTGGAAATATTTTTAAATTGAGATGGGCTCTATATAAATGTAGTATTCTCACAACATCATGCATAACCATTGATGAAAAGGATTACTCATCATCAATATCTTATACTAGACTATATCATTGTTCAACCAATATAGATTTATTTATAATAATATTTTCATAATCATTTAAATTTTTATAATATACACACTTGGTGATAATGTTTAAGTAGTATTTATATCTATCTACTAATTCTAAATCATTTTTTATATCAAACTAATTTAGTTATTCTGATATATAAATTAACTAATTTTTATCATTGATAGTTTCATTGATATTTTTAGGTTCAAGGTATGATAAAATTGATTTATATTCAACCTGGTTTCTAAATGATGTATAGGTTTCACTACCTTTATCTAGGTTTCCTAAAACAACATCTAGGGGATGGTTTTTAAGTTTTGTAATTGTTTTGGGGATAAAAGAACATGGTTCTTCCAAGTATTCATTGTGGTCAAGAGGTACTTGATGATCTATTTTAGAATATGTATCATGTAAATTATATTATTGATCATAATATCTAAAGGTATTATTGACATTCAAATTTAACCTATCATCTTTTAGGTTTTCTAGAGAAATATTGATATCATGTGGATCTATCTCATCAAAAGTGTCATGAATAGTTTCATACACAACATTAATTGTTTTGATAAAGACTCCACTAGAATTAATAGTGGATAAATAAATAATAAATATTCCTTCATATATTTTAGGTGAATTTTTTCCTAATTCACCTTTGAATTTAGAATATAGAATTTTCATCCAAAAATAATAAGGTAATTTACATTGGGTTTTATATCATTCCATAATTCGTAAGAACATTTTTTCAATATAGGAGTGATAAGTACTCTAATAATTATAATAGAATACGTGATAACACTTTTATCCCAAAAGTAGAAAGGTATGTCATATTCACTGAGCATTGTTTGAGAAATTTCATAAGGGGACATATTTCTTATATCAATAGCCCTATTTTGTTGAGGTGGTTGAGCTGTAGAGAAATTGAGAGTATAGCCATATTGTGAGAAGAGTGATTCAAACCCTTGATTCTCAGACTCTCAATCATGTAAACTTATTATTTTTTGTATATTCATTCCACTGAGGTTCTCTAATTACATTTCATAATTTTGAAAACATTTAGGATCATCACTTTTATGAGAAAGGAAAACACCCATGTATATGTTGAATAATCATCAACAATGACATATGTATAGTTTTTTCCTATAAATATAGAAACTCATGAGGCACCAAATAAATCCATATAAACAGATTATAGTTTTTGAGAGGTAGATACCTATTTTATTGGTTTGAAAGATATTTTGTGTTACCTCCCATTTTGATAAGGGTGTCGCACTTTTTCATTAAAAAATTATAGGTTAAGTGGATACTCAACTAAACCTTTCTTATTTTTCATTATAAGTGAGTGTATATTATAGTGTTCTAGTATCCTATGACACAACCACTATTTTCAATGAATATAAATTAAACAATAATCAATTTGAGAAAACAAGGAATCTAAATTAATAGCATAAGAATTATAATTTCTTATTGTATTAAATAATAAAGCATGAGTGGAATCCAAAATATTACAAGAACTGTTTTTAAATATAAAATTAAATCAATAATAAATAAACTTAGAAATACTAATAAGATTATATTTTAATCGATTAAAAACAATACTTTAGAAATAAAGATAGATTACAAGTTACCAATTTGTCCAAGTCAAATAATCTTTCCCTTTGCATTTTCACTAAAAGTGACATGTACACCATCCACTTTTACATGATTTTGGAATCATTAATAGACTCCCATAATATGTTTAGAATATACTCTTTTCATATACTTTATATTTTTTCTTGATCTTTTCAATCATTTTATATGCATTCAATTAAATAGACATTTACTTTGATACCTATGTCTGTTTGGGTCCGGACTAGTTAGAAATAATAGCATTTGGAAACAATATTTATTTCACATGTTTTCTTATAACAGAATTTATAGATATATATATATATATAATCCTTTTAGGACCAAAATATTTAGAATTTTATTATAAACCATTAGTTTTCCTAAAATCTAAAATCTTGTTTTTTGAATATGGAATGAAATTATTTTAATATAGACTCTCTTTTTTTCAATATCCAAACTCAATTCTAGATTTTATTTTTTTATTTTTTGTCCACCTATAATGATATTAAATATTTTAAAAATATCAAGAAACATTTAAAATTAAATTATAAGTTTTTAAATTACCAATTTAAGATTAGTATTTTTCTTTAATAGATTGGTTTTGTTTTCCATTTATAAATTGAAATTACATTTATCAATTGGACATAACGCCTGAATATTTTTCAGATTTTTGTAATTATTATTTAGTTCATTCATTCTTTCATCCATCATGGTATAACATTCTTATAAATATTCTTTATACATTTTTGAATCATCAGATATGGGTGTATATGAAGTAGATGTTACCTTAGAAGAAGTAACCATAAAGAACCTATTCTAATTTTCATTTCTATCGTATTAGCTTAAATATGAGTAATTAGATATATCATAATATTCACTCCAATAGGACTTCATTTATTTCTTATTTCATTTATCTTTATCCTTATAACACTTATTTTACATGATATTTGGATAGTGTTCTTTTATGTGTACTTTTCTTTTATATACAAAGCTGGTGATCTCATTTGAATAATCATTATTTTCCACTAATTTCATAATTTATCATACATTAATATAAAAATTAATTTATGATGAATTTATTCTTTATATAAAACATCATGAAGCTTCTATAATATATCTTCATTTCCTCATCACTGCCAGTATCAGCTTCATTTCCTCTTGAACTGTATGGTTTGAAAGATTTATTAGCTTTTGACTATGATGACTTAATGGAAATATAATTCCTTATTGCTTTATCATATTTATTAGTCACATTTTCTATAAATCATTAAATTTATAATTATATTTTTAATTGTAAAATTACTGATGTCAATTGATTCTCGAATAGACATTGCAATACCTCTCTAATGATCTGGTAGACTTCTCTAAATCCTTTTCAATTGAGATATATCCATCATCATTTAATAAAGTGTAATCATGGAATAAATGAACTCATTGAACATGAGATACATGTTAGAGATAGATTCAATAATATTCATTTTGAATGTATCATAATTGATAGTATCAATATTAAACCTCATTTCCTTAATATTAGAATATCATTTATGCGATATAGAATGGGTATCCCAAATTTGATAAAAAGTATCATAATATTATATATTATTTAATTAATCCTTTTCTAAACCTCAAAATAAAAAAATCAGGAATTTTTAATTTTACTCATAAGTATCATTAGTTATAGGATCCCATTATTTTCTTATAGTTTTGTGTTTTTCATTGTTATATATAATAGATCACAAAATCACAAATCTCATCCTCTTAAGGAGTATTTTCATTTAAATTTCCCATTTATAATATTTTTTCCCATTTAATTAGATATTTATTTCTGTAGAATAACCTTTGGACTCATCATCCATAATATCATATTAAATAATAAACATAAATAAAGAATGAAAAAATCATTATAAATGCGTGATCAAGGCTAAAAGTAGTCAAATATAAGTAAAAACCTTTCTATGACAACAAATTTTGTACCTAGTAGATAACTAAATATGTGGTAGAATTCATTATCCAATAAAAATTTATATTTAAAACAATTTTAAAAAAATCACCCGGTTAACTAAAATATCAGAGATATGTAATTTTATGTTTCAAAATCATTTCTCGAATTCTCAATCAGAAATGATTTAAAATAATTTCAAAGTTACATTATCTTTATATATAAATCTAATTACATTAAAAAAATCATATAAAAGACTAATCAATGTTAAATATCATATTAATGTTTTGAAAAATATTTCTAAAAACACGAAATCAAATTTTTTTCAAAGTAATAATTTTTTAAAAAATCCTTCATGGTGGTACTTTTAGGTTGAAAATGTTTATTGAAAATTTTGAGGTAGTTGGAAAAGGTTTGTTTTCAAATAAGGCTTGAATAGTGATCATTCATTTCTCATCCTGCAAAAGTACCAAATGTTTGATATCTTGCAAGTGAGAAATTTATTATCTTGTTTAAGCATGAAATTTATGATCTCACTAAATGATGAAATTTCTAATCTCATTGAAGATTGAAATTCCTAATCTCTCTAAAGTTCAAAGGCAGAAAATTATCTCATGATTCATGAATGTCTAAACTCATCTAGTAAAGCTTGAATTCTTTAATTGATCTCATGAATCACCATATGATTATCAGATTACCTTACATTGATATCATGTAAAGAACATGAAGAAATTTCATTATTATCATAGGATTTCAGAGAGTGATCATTTAGAGTACATGATGGAAATGAATGATTGAAAAAGGATCTCATAGAGATATATTTTAAAGTGTTTGAAATTAATGTCACTAACACCACATTATTTTCTCAGGAATCTTATGTTGAAGTCATGTGAATTTATCAAATAAAATGGCACTCAAAACATGATTTTATTTGGATCTCATGATGGGAATCACCTGAAAAACATGATAGTCACTTGATCTAGCAATGGGATCACTCAATGAATGTGATTTATAAGAAGAGGAATGGATGAATGTCGGTTATTTACTGAGTTAATGTGGAGGAATTATTCAATAAATACCCCTTATCCCATCCATAAGAAGGTGATAAGTCTTATTAAGTGGTTTGAGTAGAATAAAACGTATTTCACCTGATCTAAAAAAGTATTTCACTGGAGTATTGTGATCCATGTAATCATAATGAGGTCTCATGATATGATTTCCTAAAGAAGTTCCATGAATTTAATTATGTTCATGGTGTTTTTATCATATAAATTCCCATATATATCCCACAATATGCATTATCTGAACAATCTCTCACGATCCACATGATTTGGAAGTATCAAGATCTGTATGGTCTTATGGTCTTGTGATCCTCATGATCTGAAGGTCTCAATAATGGGGTCTCATGCTAGGATTATGCCCAAAGGGTCTCTCTCCAAGATCTTATGAATGAGGCATCATGCCTAGATCTTGTTCAAGGGTATTTCACCATGATCTTTTGGGAGGGGTGACGTTCCGGGGTAATGTATAGGAGTATTATGGAGGAGTTTCATGCAAATGATATGGTCATAATATTGAATAAATAAGACAATAAACACACACACAAGTGTGAATCAACTCGTAATTGCTTTTCTGAAGAGTCTACTAGAGGAGAAGTGTGTTCACAAAAGAGAGAGAGAGAGGAGAGGTTTTAAATTGGTGATGGTAGTAAAAAAGAATAGGGATTGTGAGTCCATTCACATTTTTATGACAATATGGATATTTAGTGGATTTGGTACATCATCACATTGCCTTTTTATTCTTCATGGATGAATCCCAGTGAGGGTGAAACATGTAAAATTATTGTGTCATGTTTATGTTTTAATTTCCATTTATAATATTATATGGGTAAAAGATAGAGAAGTTTGTTTTTTCTAATGATGAAAAAATATAAAATGATAAAGTTTTTTTAATATAGGATACCCCGATTCACCACCCCTATTAGGGTATTTATAGGCTTAATGTCAATTTTCTCTCTCAGTGGAAACAATGGATGTTGTGAATCACAAAGGAATTATGATCTTTGATGGAAATAATTTTCAGATATAGAAGAATCACATACATAAATTATTTGTATTATTAAGTACGGATGTGTTTAGAGATAAAAAAGTATGGAATTTCACCCAGTATTGATAGAGGAGTTTTATGAGAAGATGAATATAGAATATTGGATGTTGGTGCTAAATGAATCAATGCCTTAGGGGGATATTTTTCCAACCCAATCTACACAAATTTGATTTATGTAATTCATCAAATGATATGTGTTAAAAGAATCTAAATATATACGAATGTGAATGAAATGTATGATAAGTTAAACTAAAAGTACTATTGAATTAATATGAGGACCTAAAAATGAACCCCAGTGAGAATGTAGATACATATTTTGATCGGGTGAATATTATTGGGAAAGACATGCATGGTCTTGGAGAAATTATTGAATACATAAATATTGTTATGTACATATTGAGAAGAAGACTTCATCCTTGGTTCATTCAAAAAGTGTTTTTACTATATGGTAAAGATATTAAGGTGTTAACATTATAAATTTTACATAATACTCTTATTTATTAATAGAGAAGAAATGATGATAATGTGTCTATGGAAGAAGGGAAGACCAAATAGGTGGATTTAAAGGCTACAAAGAAGCAATATTTAGAAGATGATCTGGAAGAAGGCATTGTGGATGATTTTATTTCATTCCTTTCCTAAATTCATTAAAGAGGAAACGAGAAGTTAAAATGTAAATTTCCACTTTCATTATTTCAATATGGAAGAGTTTGACATCTTACTACAATGTGATTTTAGATGTTTTGAGATGACGATGAGCAAGATAATGAGTCTCCCAATAAGAATAATTCATATAATGGGAATGCAAGGAAGGATAATAAGATAAATATCTTTAAAAATAAGAATATTCTTTTAGAAAAAATGATTATTTAGAATAATTTTATGCATAAAAATTCGTAGACTAAAAATATGTTGTAGAAGATGCTATGGTGGATGTTTTAGGAAACTCTCATACGAGGGAAGAAAATTACAATAATGAGGGAGACGTCAAAGGAAGAGTTGAACTTGAAGTTTAATTATAATATTCTCCTAAGGAGATAGATGTTTATAGAGATAAAACAAATAATTCAACTATAGTGGTTTATGATACAAAACTCTATATGCCGCAGCAGGAAGAAGAAGAGTGTGAGTTGAAAATTGGAATTTAAAATTGCATATCAAAAAAATATAACAAACCATTGTTGAGATCAATATCAAGGTCTAAGAACATAATATATTTACTGATAGCTTGACGATGAATGTTAAATAACAAGTCAACCATATCAAATAACATTAGGAAGAATTTATCAAACTATGATGAATGGTATAACATCATGAGAAACTATTGACTCTTGATATGAGCTTGGGAAATAAAATTTCATAGATGATAGAAAAAGTGAAATTACAATTCATAGGAATATTAAAATAGTAAAAGGAATTTTTTGAGAAGAAGGTGTCACGTTAGTGGGAAACTTCTGGTATAAGAGTTGATAATAACGAAAATTCAATAAAGTTCGATGTGGGACCACAAACTCCCACACCAATGTAGAATATTGATTTGGTAATAATTCGATAGTAGAAGATTCATATAAATTATGGTAAAATTAGGGGTTTAGAAATTATTCATAAGAATATACCTTGTATTATATGTTATTATTGTTTAAATATGGTACATTATCAAAATGTATGTTACATAGACAAGAGGTATGCATGTTGGAAATTGAAACATAGGGTGAAAAATATAGATAAATTTTTTTTGGAATTTTTTATGGCCATTTTTATTGTTTTGGAGGGTTCTAGCTCATTGCCCAAAAAATTTCATCGACAGTGAAAAGGAATTTATAGTAGTATATCCAATTCATTTTTATTTAGTATTTTGAGGTAACATCGAAGAAGATGATAATGAAAATTCAATTTTATGTTCTACAAGATAAGGTTATAACATTATAATCTAAGGAAGATTATTAATATCAATAAACATCATGTATGAAGTCAAAGAAAAGAACTATACGGAAAATAGATGAGCATGTATTTGTTATAGAGATTTTATTTGAAGCATTAGATCACTTGAGAAAATGGATCATTGATAGTGGATTCACCACCCATTTTACTGTGAAAATGATTTTGGTTTTGTGAATCTATTATGAAAAGAATGGTGTTAGAAGATTTGGAAATAATAATGGTCTAAATATTGTTTGATTATGAAAATCCATGTTCATGGGTAAATACATTAGATGTGAAAATGTCTTGATTTTTGAAGGTCTTAGTCAAAAATTTCTTAGTTTCCATATATTTTGTGACTTAGGAAATTATATAATCTTTAACAAAAAATACTGTATCATCTAGGAAAAATATTGAAAATTTTAAAGATAATCTCATGAAGGGGAATCTCTACTATGTTAGAGAAGAATAATACATGTGCTTTCTATCAGAAAAGAAGACAACATATTGTGACATAAACATCTTGTCCATCTGAGACAAACATCCAAGAATGATTTTGTTAAAATTGATATTGATCATGATGTCCCATAGTAATCATAAGATCATACTCATTTGTGAGATAAAATTCAACAAGAGAATATTACTCAAAATTTATATATGTCCAAATATCAAATATTAAGAAGATTTCTTGAACTAGTTTATACTGATGTATGAGAACCTATTTCACCATGATATTTTAATATGAAGAGATATTTTGTTATTTTCATTGATTATTTTAACATAATGACATGGGTTTCCATTATCAACCTCAAGTATGATGTGTTAATCGGTATAACATATTATCGAAGAGAAGTTGAAAAGTTACTAGGTTAAAAGATAAAAATGTTAAAAACTAATAATTGAAATGAATTAAAAATAACCAAGTGGTAGATTAACATTAAAAACATGGGATAAAGAAACTAGTTTTAGTATTAACAAATCCATTGAACAATGGAGTGGCTAATAGAATAAATTAGATTATCAACACTATGGAAAAAACAATGCTGATTGAGATAGACCTTCCAGAACAGTTTTTGAAATAATTAGTGTTGACATTAGTCTATATTTATAACAGAGCCTTATCATGTCCAAAAGAAGAAAAGACTTTCTATAAGATATGGTATGGAATGTATCCAATATTAAAATACTTTAGAGTCATCAAAATTATGTTTTTAATTATCAATAAATAGAAATATAGTATGTTTTAATCTGATTGTGATGTAGTTATATTTCTTTATTACGTTGGAAGAAGAAGAACATATAAATTCTTTTATAGTATAGAAAAAAACATTATAGAGAGAAATGATGTTTATGTTTTGTAAAATTAGTGGAATCTTTAACAAATCCTTAAACAATTTCATGAGTATATTATTGAAGCTGTGAAAAGTTTGGGGGAGTGAAATTACATGAGGTAGATTCAGAAGAAGTTTCAGATGTTGAGCATAATAAAACCTTAATGAATCCATAGATCCAATATGAAATTGATAAAAAAATATCATTTTGTATTAGATAGCTCTAGTATTGATTAGGAGGATGATGAATCTGCCACAAAAATCATACTTATCATAAGAAATTACAAATTGTTTTAATTAAGGATAACGATATGAGATTTGGGTTAAGCATGAATCCAGAACATGAAGAAATAGAAAAGAATAACACTTTGGATATTCTTTTGAGGGTAACAGATATAATGTTTTGTGAAAAAATGGGTTTTCTATAATATGTTGAATAGAGATGGCATAATAGTGATAAAAAATCATGATTATTATATATTTAATCCTCATATATAGAGGGTAGGGATGTTATTGAATCATTAACACCCATTTCATGGTTAGAGACAATCCAATTATTCTTGGCCATAATATTTCAAAGGAAATTAAATGTAATCTAGAAGGATGAGAATTCAACATTTCTGAATAGTTTTCTTGAACAAGAAGTTTATATTTAAAATCTAGATTTTTTTCTCACTCATAATGATGATAATTTTTTTTGGATATATAAGGATTTATATGGTTTGAATTGGGAACCAAGGGCATGTTATCCACAACTTGACCAGTATGGGGAGAAACTCAGTTTCTTACGTGGTGGAGTTGATTATAATATATATCTAAATAACTTGTGTACTAAAAGGATAATGGTTCTATTATATTTCAATGACCTAATATTTTGTGGACCAAACTAATCACATTGCAAAATGTTTGTATAATTTTTGAAATGTTAGTTCGAAATTACAATGATTGAAAATATAAAATTTTCTATTAGTTTATAAGTAACACTAGTAAGACATGAAACATTTATTTCATAATAAATGTATTCCAAGGATGTTCTTAGATGTTTTGGGATGGAAAATTATAACAAAATGGAAAATTCATTTTCTACCTGGATGAAATTTTCACGCGATGATGATGGAAAATAGTCAATATCACATAATACAGATTGATAATTTGTAGTATGATTTGTTTAATTGTTTCTAAACCCGATATTTTTTTCCACATTCTATGAGGCATATTTTCAAAGTAAAACCAAATAAATACACTTACTATAATTGAAAATAATACTTTGGTATATCAAAGGTGCAGTGGAATTTAGTTTACTATACAATGAAAAATATAAATAGCAGTTATTTGGATTTACATATACAGATTGGGTTGGTCCAAAAGATGATTAAAAAGTAAACAGTCAGTTGTGTATTATATATTTTAATACTATGTATTTCTTGGATAATAAAGAAACTATATTTCATTTCTCTATGAACCATAGAAACTATATTCATTTCGGCTACCAAAGATTGCATGCAATTACTGTGGATGAAGAAACATCTCGATGATATTAGAGTTGAAATGATGTCTCTAATAAAAATTCATAAGGATAATTCAAGTTCAATAAATATCATAAAAAATCAGTATATCACTCTTGAAAAAAAATGTAAATAAAATATCACTTTATCATGAAAAAAGTGGAGCATCACCTTGTGAATATCTGGTATGTGATTACTGAACTATAAGTAATAGACATCCTAATAAATGCCTTACCTAATAAATAATTTGAAAAAAATAAACTAGATCTTGGAGTTCGGTTGACTTCCCATGCATGAATATTTTAGATATTAACCCCCTCACCCCGAGGTATGGTGTATTTTAACTATATAATGATATGTGTTGTTTACCATGTTGCATGCCATAAAGGAGTAACCTTTGAGGCCATTAAAAAGGGTAGAGAAAGTGTATTAATCATGATAGGGGGAGAAAATGATAGTGGGAGAAATAAAACATAGGGAGTTTTAAATTTTTGGATTATAAAACTAGTCTATCAGTGAATAAGAGTCATGAAAAGGACGTCATGATGAAAGTGGAAGATATCTGTAGGTTAATAAGAGATATGAAATGTTAATATTTCCCTATATATCTTTTGGTACTAATAATGGTTTTAGTGAAATCATTCATAATGAAGTGATTCATTGATGAAATTTCAATGATACTCTTGTTTATCACACTAAGATTGAATATGTGGGCTTAGAGTATGTGTTAAAAAATTCCTTGATCACAATATGTGGTTGTATAATACAAATGGATTCTTATATACATGATGTATCAAAATATTGGTTCATGAATACTATAAGTGTTTTAAAAAACCCAGAGGGCTAGTTTTGGGGGGGAAATCCCTCTTAGTGTTTCTTCCAGTTTGATTGTGTTTTTTGGGTAATTTTTGTGGTTTTTGGCAATGGTTGGTTTTCAAATAAGGCATGAACAATGATCATGAATGTATAATCTCACAAAATAATGAAATGTATGATCTCGTGAAAGTGATAAATGTATGATATTTTACAAGCACACAATATATGATCTCATGGAATCATGAAATTTCTGATCTCATGGAAGGGTCAAATGTAAGATCTCATAAGGCTGAAAATTTTTAAACTAATATCATGAAGCGGGAATGTTTGAACTGATCTCATGAAGAATGAATGTCTAAAATGATCTCGTGAATCACAACATGATTATTAGAAGAGATCACATTGAGATCATGTGGTGACCATGACGACACAACACGATTGTAAGAGGATCTCATTGAGATATCATCTAAAGGGAACGATGAAAAAGCAAAACTGTAAAATGATATCATGAAGAGATCACACAAATCACATGAGAAAAATGTCGTTGAGACAACACGATTGTCTTTAGAATCTCTTGATGGGGTCATGTGATGTGTCAGAAGACATTGGAACTTTCCACATGATTTTCATTAGATCTCATGATGCTAATCAAGTGTAGCACATGATTGTCACTATATCTCATGATTCGATCATGTAAAGAATGTGATATCATGGTGGTAAAACAGTTGGATACACATATTTTTTAGAGATAATGTAGTAGAATTATGCCTATAAATATCACTTATACCATCCTTATGATGTTATGAATTTTTCTTAAGGGGTTTATTCCAATGAAAAAGTATTTCACATTATTTAATCAATCCTTTCACTATATTCATATGATCTACTTAAATAGAATGAGGTATCATAAAATGTTATGATGAAGTAGTTACAAAAAGTGAATTATGACTAGGTTGTTTTCATGTTTTGGCATACCTATTGATATCTCATGATATGAAAGATCTGAATTAGTTCTTATGATCTGCGTGATTTAGCGGTCTTAGGATCTATATGATCTTGAGGTCTTGAGATCTGAATGATCTAAAGGAATCAGGAAATAGGTCTTTCACAAGGATCTTTTGAAAAGGGTCTCACACCTAGATCTTTTCCAAGGGGTCTTGTAGTAGGATCCTATACAAATTTTAAATTCTAGGATCTCAAAAAAGTTTGGGATGCTAGGATATTACAGAGGATTATTGAGGAGGAGTCTCACACAATGGTTGTTACATCTTATTGATGAAACAAGAGCCTAAGGACACACAAAAGTGTGAATAAAATTAAATCTGATTTTTAAATGATTCTACTAGAGGAGTAGGTTTTTCACTTTAGAGAGAGAGAGCAATGAGAGTTCAAATTGTGAATGGTTCTAAACCTAAAGGGATTGAAATTTAACTTCAAACATTATAATTCCGTTAATATTTAGTATATTTAGAACATCAGCACATTTCTATTGTGTTCTCCTTGGATGTATCCTAGTGAGTGTGAACCATGTAATATTGATGTTTCTGGTGCATGTTTTAATTTCCATTTATACAATGCAAAGGGAATGAGAGAGATTGAAGAGAGATTTTCTAATGATGAAACAAGATCCAAAGAGGTGGTTATTTTAATATTTCATACATGAATTCTGCCCCTTCATGGTATTTAACCTAGTTGGTCTAACAATAGAAAAAATTAAGCACATAGAATAATAAAAACAATAGGCCCGGTCTTAAGATAAGATCTAGTTTTCACTATATAGATTTATCCTGCTGAAATGAATTTTATAATAAAACAAACATGATCCATAAACTATATCATATTTTTTTAAACAATTGTACACAAGTACGTATAGTAACACATAACCTCTTCCATATTTATGTGTTAGATAACATGTGTAAAAATAGCTAAAGAGAGTATCATGGTACCCTGTAATACAATACAAGAGAATTTTTATGATGAAATATTAAATAAATAAACCACAAATAAAATGAAAAATAGAGAATAAGTAAGAAGGATGATAACAGTTTTTGTGTAGCTATTAAATATTAAATCAAGCAAGGAGATGGTCAGGAATATTCTACTTCTTTTTTTAGACTATATTTAAAACATTCCTTGATTTTCTTTGAATTTTTATTGTAAGGTTTCTATGTTTATAAAAAAACAAGTGTCATTTATAGTACTAGACAATCCTTTATGTTTTCAATGTACTCATATAGTAGGAGAATGAAATTAGTCAACTATCCAACAAATCATCCCTTATGTATGAAGGGTTCTTTTAAATTTATAGCTTTTTGAAGACTCCAGTTATACATTTTAGGATAAAAATAAATTTATATAAGTACTCATACTATGAAATAAATGTGGAATGTATGACTTCGAATTTATTGTGTCTATCTAGTAGTTCCATAATAATCATTATTAAATTACAGTCTCTCTGAATTTCATTAAATTGCTAAATATATCCATTGGAATTATTAATTTTAGATTTAATTCAAGATATCGATGATTGTGGATATTCATCTAGCATTATAAACTCCAACTTGTGGTGGAATTATTTGAACTAGTAGTAATATGTTCTTTTGGAGGTAACTCATCCCTAGTAATGGTAGAATATTTGGCATGGTAGGATCATGAATGTTTTACTGGTAACAAACTTGAACTGGTAGTATACAGTTTCCTCTAGTGGTAGTATAATCTTCTAACAGTAACAAATCCATCTGGTAGTAGTATCTTTTGAACCAATAGTAAAAGAGTTGAACTATTATTATAAATGTTTCACTAGTGGTATTATATGTCAATAAGAGGTATCAAAAATAATATAGCAGTAGTACAAAATATTATAGAGGCAGCAAGGTTGAACTATTGGTAGTATACTTGAACTAACGGTAGAAGCATTGACTTTGAGAAATTTCTTCAATGAATCTTACATAAATGTAAAAACAATTTTCATTTGTTTTTAAGGGGGTTGAAGATAGATATATAAAGGTAAAACAAATTTTTCACATCCAATGTAAATGTAAAAACCTAGTTACATAGGAGTAAATCAATGTTTTTATACACTATGTAAGGAAAAATTAAAAATTACCAACCATGGAAATGGGAAATAATATTCATATTTAAGGCTCAATTAAATTTTCAAAATCTCTATTAAATGAATGAAAAATAATATTTAATGGTAAAAAAACTTTTCAATGCTCACATAAGGGTATATAAAAAAGTGCATAAGGGTATAACCTTGTTTACAAATATCATATATGAGTACTTTAAATATTTTATGAAGGTAAAAAAACTCTTAAGAGAGTTACATAAGGGTAAAATAATATTAAAATACATGTGTAAGTTTAATGATAAACAAGAAAAATTATATATGAGTAAATTAATAATTAATCTAATTAAAGAAAACATGATTTTGAGGTTAAAAGAAAAACATTTATTGGAATAATCCAACAAGGTGGAAAAATGTTAACATACTTATGATTCATTTATTAATTGAGTACCCATGTAACCTCGTTGTACTTTTAGTTTCCCCATATTACATTGACCAGGTGAGTTATCTTATCGTATATAGATTTTTCTATATGGTTTATGATTTTAATAATATTCAACTTATAATAATGGTCCTTTTTATGTTTTACCAAAATTTAATTCAACACTTGTAAGTTAAAGGGACCAATTATGATCTATATGATCACCTAGAGGGGGATGGTGAATCAGTTATACTCTACTTTTATGTTTTCATTCTTAAGAAACACAATTTTCCTTCTATTAAAGAGATTTAAATTTTCTGAGAACAAAAAACTATCACAACCATGGGAACATAAGTGTTTAAAAGTTTCACTGCTCAGTACGAGTATCTAGTCCTTATAATGGTTTAGAAATAATTTAACAACATAGTAATCACAGGAAAACATTCCATTGGGTGGTTACAACAATCATGAAATATACTTACCCTTGTATCACATTAAAGTCAATTGATAGTTCATATGATAATCACAATGATAAATGATATAGAATGTTTGTGTAATAACTTTAATAAATATCACTAATAGGATTCCATATGTTTTCATTGTGGTGCTTAAAATTTATTTATTATTTCTTTTCTATCATGTACTTATTCTTATAGAAATTAATTCAAAACAATAAGAAAGAACATCTATCTATTTGATAGAAATATTTATAATGGGTCCATTTGATATACTCTATCCATAGTCTATTTGTTATACTATGTCTAGTTATCCCTTTGCTAACTCCATCAATCTAGTATACTAAATCCAGTCATCCATCTAGTAAACTCTATATGGTTCCTTATGAAGACTTACAAAACATACGATTTATTTTTTTTCTAATTTTTTGGGCACACAATACTTCCCATGACACATTTTAGAAAACAACATATGGAAGCTTTCCAACAATTTCCACTTCAACATTTTCACCTGATTGACTCTTCACTTATACAGTGCTTCACCTCACTTCCTCAAATTCATCAAACACATAGGAACATAGACCAATTTTATATAGGTGTAACACCTCTAAGATTTTAGATAAGTAAGCTGACTCTGATTCAAACAACCCACTCAACACTTTTTAAATCCCACTCGGAATCCTCCTTCCTTTGACCACATTTAAACCTCCATGAATTATGAGCTTCCGTTATAACCCGACATCAAATAGATTCTTCAAACATCCTTACAACTTGGTGATAATCATGATCATTCATCCATAATATTTTGAACATTGATCGATCAACATAGAATCATCACATTTGATATTTTTATGAATGATTCACAAAGTCCTTGAAATTGTTAAAACATTATACCACCCATCTATCTAGAAAACCTATATCAAATATTTATAACCAATGTAACGTCTTATAATTTTACTAAATAAATTTTTAACAACATCTCCGAAGTATTCCACCGAAAACAATCATCTTTTAATGATTTAAATCATAACTCTAAGACTATTTCCTTCACACACCAACCTCGAACCGATGAACTTCATATAGGAACATATTTTTGATGAATTCAACTAAAACTATCAGTTCAATGACTCTGAGACTTCTGACTAATCATCTTGTAACTACTACTCTTTGAAACTTCATATATGTACATTTGATATATATTACTCATAAGTAAACATCATTAATAAAATTATAATGGTTTATTCAGTGGAATCAAACCAATGAAAGTTTGATAGATCCTCTAGCATTCTTCATTTAATGACATCCCATGAGAACTACCTTTGTAGTTTAACAAAATTTCTCTGATCAGAAATCAATATAAATTATTGACCTATAACAATTAGTACCACCAAAACTCCAAATAGCCATCTTATATAAAAATAATATATACTCTCAATAGAAAATAATTTATACACTCATAATAAAAAATCTAGAAAATTGTTAAATAACAATTTTAGACAATTTCACTAATATATCTTCAATAACATCAAACCAAGAAATCATAATTTGTACAAAGGATTGGACCATGAAACATTGTAGTAAACAAGATGTTTATAACTTTAAGAAAAACAATTAATCTCAATATTTATTCATAGAAAATCAATCTGATGGACCATGTACGTATGAAAAGATGGTAATTTAGCACAACATGTTGGCCGAGAAACTCATTCCAGTAATATTTATCAAACAGACATGGTTTGGTAATATCATGTTGATCATCTCTATCCTCTCACATTTGATTGAAATTTTACCAAAGAAAGAAATTTATTTTTGTTAAAAAATATCATCCTTTTAAGAAAATCTCCTTTATTCATGACAAGGCTAACCAACACCATGAAGATACATCAGAACACCTCAAAACCAATCATTACCAATAATCTACCTCTTTGGATTTTATTGTCAATCATATAACATAAATCCATAAAACATTTTAAATCATAAAATATATTACTTATTGAATATTTCTAGGCTTATATGAGTGAACAAGATGTAGAAAATAAGAATCATTGAACATTTTTTTTTTCAATAATATGTTTTCTAAGAAACTTTTCATACAACTCATCATAATATTCTTAGAAACATTTAGAACTTATTCACCAACCCAGAACATTCATCATAAAAACTACTTCAAACCGAAATAAAAATGTTCAAAATATACTTCAAAAAATTATTAAAATATTTCATATATCATAAAATCAAATATTACCCCTTTCAATAACTCCCTATAATTACATTACTTATCTTGAACGGTAAAATACATAATAATGGATATATTTATGTTAAAAAAAATTTCTCCCCATTTGAAATCATTATCCAAAAAGTAGATATATATAAATAAATATATATTATTGACATTACATTCCTTGGACTTGAAAAGGGTTACGATATACACCAACAATTATCCTTGGATTATATATTGTCTCTTTTTCAATAGTTTCATGAAAGTATCAGCAACATACTCCATTATAGGAGTAAACTACTGCTCTGTTCACTTTATTCCAAATGATCTTTGATGATGTTATATTTGATACCAATGTAGTATGAATGAGAATGTTCTAAGACCTAAATTTTTTTATGAATTTTTTAAAATTAGTTAAATTTATTTTATAACATTCATTTCATGAAACACCAATTTAATCATTTTCTACATGCGATAGTGGTTTATCATGTGTTACACATGAAAGTGAGTTTTCACAAAACCATAACTTATTATTAATATAGTCATTTAAGTATGATAATTATAGATTATACATTGAAAATAGTGATATGAATAGTAATAAATATTATTTAAATATTAATTTTATTGTTTTTATATAATGGATACATATTGAGAAAAATTTACTTAATTTTTAGTAATGTATTTATATGTATTGAAAATACTATTTTCTCAAAAAATGACTTTTATTTATTTTTATGAAAATTATTAAAATTAATTTTTCAAAATTTAAGTAATATAATTTAAAATAATAAATTTTATTTTTAAAATCACCATGTCAAATTATTCATAGGATTAATTTTTGGGATTTTTCTGAAAAATTAATATTTTTTGGTGAATAGTGAAAAATAATAAATTTTAATTAAAACTGGTTTTTGGTTTAATTTATTTATAAAGTTGAATTATATTTTTAAATTATTTCCACATAATATTTGTTATATTATTAACCTATTAATCTAATTTTTACCATTTTAATCAATTTAATGTTTAATTTCTATATAAAAACATTATACACTTTTCAATGTTTTCTCTTTAAAAGCTCGCTTTCTCATCACGTCTGCTGGATTAATTTTAAATTATAACATTAAACCTATGTAAATAAAGATTTTTAAAACATATTGAATGTATTTAATAATAAAAATTTATATTATTTAATAAGTTAAAAATAATTTTTGACCAAAATGAATAGTAAAAAAGTGAATATTATTTTCCGCAGTTAAGGTAAAAATAAGTTTACCATTCAGGTTAAACTAAAAATATCAAGGATAAAAAAACAAGTCCAGAACCCATTTTATATAAATAATTAGACATTATATATTATATTATACTTAATTTTCCATTATTGGATCCTTGGGATAATAAAAATCATGTGTGGAATTCATTCTTTCATAAAATTAAAAGTGTGCCACTCTTCTCACTTAAAAAAGGACACCCCTTATTTTCACTTGTACACACATTATAACCATTTTTTATCACAAAAAAACTGACAAAATATCTTCAAAAATTGCTTTATATCATAATAGAATACATATTTTGTTCAAAAATCCAACCTAGGAAGGGTTTTGTTGAAAACCTAAGGAGGATACCTGATGAAGTGGTAACGTTCATCAATGATCATTTTTGTCATATTTCTACATAAACCTCCTTAAATTATTATTATTATTATATGATTATGCAATAAAAAATTATCTTAAATATACTTATATATTGTTATTTAAAGTTTATAACCTAAAACCAACTCTATTTCCAATAAATAAGTTATAAAATCATCATTCGTGTGTACGACGGACTACCGCCTCGCGAACAGATATCATTCATTTTTTACTTTACCAACTCTAAAGGATGTAAATAATGATATATTTAATATTAATATGTGTTATTTATGTTATTATTAAACTTATATAAGTATTATACCACACACACATTCATTCTATCCATTTTATTGGAATAGGATAACGTCGCTCATGTGTACGGTAGACTATCACCTCATGAAGAAATGAGATTCGTTCATGCACTGGATGTAAGGAAATAAGGATGGTTTTGATAAAAATATTGAATATATATGACATAAATATTATTCTTTAATTATAATTAATATCATTTATATCTATTTCTTTCAATCCAACATGAAAATGGAAAAAACAGTCATGCGTATGTACAAACTACTGTCTTCAAGAATGGTTCATTTCTTTTTCTATCAGTAAATTTTATGGATTAATATAAATATATATATATATATAGAATATTTATGAAAATTATATCATGTATAAATATTTTAAAATTATTAAATCAAGATCAAAGTAAGAGGACCAAAAATAAAAAATCAAAATATATACGAAAAACAAAGCAGTTATTACCTGAAGTGTAACTTTAACATGGAATTATTAATATACAGGAAGTAAATGGTCATAAGTAAATCATATACAGAATGATATATATAATGTTAGTTCTAAAATATATTTATAATAAATGTAAATTTTTTATATATGAGTTTTCTTTGTGTATGAAACAAGATGACACTTGATGTAAGTAATTACCATCTCACTTTTATTTTTACATGAGACACATGCAATATTCACTACATGATTCATTTTAGGTGGGGTATATGATACCGTTGAATATATTTATATAATATTGTTCTTAATGTTTCGATGATTTAAATATCCATATTATGAAATCTCATTCATGGGGCTTATGGTTTATAAGTTATCAAAGTGGTAATGTATTTTTGTCTTAATTTTACTTCATTAAGACATACGTTGTGTTATGCGTCAAAATATTTTTGATGTGCATGCACAAAACCTTTTAAATTTAATATAATTAACTTATTTATAATCATGGTATATTAATTTACATTTAATTTTAGTACATTTTGGGGATTAAGATTCATTTTTATGAAAGGGTTAATGATTTTATATTATAGTATGATCTTTTTCCAGGATTGTTTGTGATTATGTTTTTGATGATAAAATCTTGTGATCCACCTGTCAAGAAACTCATAAATTTTCTTCTCCTACGTTATTAATGATATTTTAAATAAATATTACATTTTTTCTACTATTTAGTACTTAAAATAACTCAGAATATATTTTTAATTATATTTGTCTGTATATCTCTATTTAGTCAGAATCTATTTCCTTCCAAAACCTCGTTTTCCAAAAATATTTTATTATTATCCAATTATTTTTGAAATAATTTCATACCCATGTTTTAATTTTGAAAGAAAAATATTTTTAATGGAATATTCATGTTGTTTTACAAACAATTCATGTTTTACAATTACCAAAAATTTGAAAGGAATCATTGTCTTAATGTGTATGACATGAACGAAATTTCCCACCATAATGACCATTATCTTCTCAGAAGCTTCCTTAAGAATATTTCAAGGATACATTAAATTAAATTTATATTTAATAATTTTTATGTTTTAAAACTTTTATTTCAAATTGAAAATGTTATTTTTTTCAGGATATTTTTAAATGTTTTTTAAAGATTCCTTTTTATAGTTTTCATATTTATATTAAAAGAAAAGGAATTAAAAATATTTTTATTACTAAAAAGTTATTTTTATTGAAAAATTATCTTCCTCAAGAAACATTCCACGTGGTTTATATTTCAAAATCATTATCCATCTAAGATTAAATCCTTTTATATAGAATATTATTTCCAAGGGATATTAACCAAGGATAGAATTCTTATTATATCTCTAAATAGATTATTATGAATAGATGTTTGTAAAACACATTTATTTTCCATGGGTAATACCCTAATTAAATTCTTATGAATCTTACTTATTTTTTAATGGGTTATTATATGATGAAATGATGAAAATATTATGATACATATCTATTTTACATCGGTTATGATATGATGAAGTGATTATGAAACACATTTCATTTCATGGGTTATGAAATGATAAATGTTTACTGATCTTTGGAACACATAAATGTGGGTTTAATTATGAAATGGATGGGACCTATATCTTTATCCAATAAATTGGGAAATGATTAATGTTCTATGATATCAAGGGTACCCATGAGGATATCTTAAGCCTGAAAGAGGGTACACATGAGGTCATCCCAAGCCCAAAGCGGTTGCACACATGGTTATATCAAGACTAAAATGTTATGAATGTCATGGTGGGTATACAAGAAATAATATTTTATATTCTTCTATTTATGCATCAAATAAATGTTTTTTTCAAATATTATTCCTTCATTGATCATGTTATTTGAATCCCTTATGATTCATTTCTTATAACCTTCTAATATTTATTCCATGAATCTAGATTATGATCTTTGATATATATCATATAGATTTTAATTGTTATGTTCTTGTTCTAATATGATTATGACCATGTTATGCTTACATATCTCTCATATTTACCATCCTTGAGAACTTTAGATCATCCCTTATTTTGTTTCCATTCACCAGTTTATGAGGAAATATTTTAAGTTGGGTATGTTTTTTAATAATACTAAAGGGGAAGATATTAATGTGGGATATTAAAGATATTTCACAGAATTAGAATATTTTTTACCAAAACCCCAAATACACTGAACTATTATGATCCTCAGGAATGAATTTGTTTAATTTAATGAATATTTATTAAAAATGATTAAATTTCTATGTATGACAATCTTGGATCTCTATAGTTAAAATAATTGGATATTGTTATTTATTCTTTGGAAACTATTATAATAAAACCATAGTGATATCTAAAATAACATATATAATGATAAGTCTAATGATGAGTCAAATTAAATAACATTTCTTAAAATTTTGGTAAAGAATAGAGAAAATGATTTACAGGAAATCACATCCCTATTCGGTTACTAAAAGTGTATGTGGATCTTTTATAGAGATTCTTAGGGGTAATAACTCTAAAAAGGGTGCATTGATATAGTCTCGGTCATCACCTAGGGCACTATAATTATATTTGCTAAAAACCTAGTTTGACATACATGGGGGATATTATTTATAAATTCACAAACTTTTTATAAACCATCATGAAGTATTTAAATATATTATGACTATAAATGACATGGTATAAACATATGGTGTCACATATTATAAAGAATGATTCATGGTTTATAAATACTGAAAGGGATTTTTCATGATTTTGTTTCTTTCCACTATGATTATTTTTTCTCACACTATGATTTTTGGGATTAACCAATAACTAGAGGCAAAATAAATCATTTTATCATTGAATCTATTGCAAAAAATTTTTTACAATGAGAAACAAAATTGGATAAATACAATAGATAAATATTTTTTGATTATTCATAATCATCCATTTTGATATATTTTTAACAATGTAAACATTGGTGACATTTATAACAAATTTAATAATAGGAATATTGAATTTTGTGAATGTTCATGTGGTAATTAAGATAAAGGAAATATGATTTGGATTCCTATATGTTAGGAATTAAGTAGAATAACATGGATGAATATCTCTAATAGAGGGTAAGATTATATCTGTGTTGAAAAAATGTTCAGAGTGAAAACAAATTGAGGCATTCAATTTCTTATGTGTGGTTAACATGTGCATCATCCAACTCAATTCCATGACCCATGAATTAAATTCTAGGCCATGTAAAGACGTATTACATGCCAATAATTGAAGTGGAAGTATTTAAGTATTTATGTATTTTGATTCAAGAATTTTGTTTTAGTAGTATTTTACCAATTGTATTTTGGTTATATGACATTCTTATAGATTACCTTTGTCAGTTTAGGGTAGTCTTTATAGATGACATTCTTATATATTAAAAGATAAAGGAAGAGTATGAATACCTCTTAATAATTTCACTAAATACCCTATATAAAAAAACTACATAAAAATTTTACACTGTGAATTTTAGATGTAAAAGGATTCATTTTTCAGTTATAAACTCTAAAGAGAGGGTATATAAGAAGATCAATCAATGATAGAGGCTATTGAATAATGTCCCAGACCAACCACAGTGATTGAGATCGATAGTTTTATTTATTTAACTGGATATTATTGACATTTTTTTGGATAATATATCATATATATATAGTCCCCTAACCAAGTTACTATGATTGGAGGCATGTCCCTCTAAATAGATTAATGTGAAGAAAATTTCAAGATATTGAAGAAAAGATTAGATAGTGAGGTTGTGATTACATTACCCTTTATTGGATATGGGTTTACAATCTATAGTGATGCATCTAAGAATGGATTGGGATGGTTTCTTATAGAAAATGAAATATTTATTTCTTATTCCTCATGAAAATTGATGAAATATGAGAAAAATTAACCAACTCTTGATTTTGAGATAGATGTAGTAATTTTTGCATTAATGATATGGAGGAATTATATTTATGAAAAAAGTGTGATATATATACCAATTATTAAAGGTTACATTATATATTCACATATTGGAGTTAAATATGTTCCAAATAATATGGTTAGAGTTGATTAAATACAATTAATTCTCAATACATTACCATAATGGGAAGGAGAATTAGGTGGATGATGATTTGAGATGAAATGATCATGAATTATTATACATGATGAGGATTAAAAAAGATCCAATATTTCTAGATTTCAAAAATATGGATCTAAAAATTCTTAAGGAAGGGGGAAAATATTATCAACCAAAATTGAATGCCAAAATATCTATCCAAGTAATGATTAAAGAGATGTATAAGGAATATGTAGTGCTTCAAAAGAAGGCTAAAAATGTCCATGGGTTTAACCATGATCATAATGGAATGATAAGGTTTAGGAACCATTTATGTGTTCATTATATACCAGATTTGAATGAGTTGTTAGTGGAACCTCATATTTCTTAATTCTTTATTCATCCTAGGATTAAAAAGATGTTTATTTATTTGAAAGAGTACTTTTTGGGTTAAGATGAATAGATATATCATAGAGCTTGTATCTGAGTACTTGGTATGTTAAAAATTTAATGTTTAATGGAAAAAATACAAGGGGATGTAATATCCATTACCCATACCAGAATTGAAATAGTAAAACATGACCATAGATTTTTTTGTTACAATCCCATGAATTTTTAATGGGAATACTAATATATGGGATTTAGTCGACACAATTACTAATTAAGAACACTTAATCACCATCATTAAGGAATTATTTCTAGATATTATTTCTAGGATATACATTATGAAATTGGAAATATCTTCAGGAGTACAACATTCCATGGTGTCTAATTAGGATCCAAGATTTACATCATTGTTTTTTATAAGTCTTCAAAAATCTCTTCATATGATGTTTAATTTCATCACAGTGTATCATCCTCATACATATGGTCAATCTAAGAGAATAATTCTATCTATATAGGATATGTTGATATATTATTATTTGGATTTAAAAGGTGTTTGGGAAAAACACGTTCCTCTAGTAGAGTGTTCATACACAAGTACCATTCACTCAAGCATTCAGATAGATCCTTGTGAATCCCTCTATAGAATGAAATGTAGATCTATATTGATCTGGAATGAAGTTAGAGAAAGAAAGTTATTTTAACCTAATATAGTTGAAGAAATTCCCGAGAAACATAGTGAAATTTAGAAGAACATCAAGGATTCTTGGATCTGGAGGAAATGTGATCCTTATAATCACCACTGTGATCTAGAATATGAATTTTGTGGCATGGTATTTCTAAAAAAATATCCATGGAATAAGGTTATGAGATTCAGGATGAATGGAAATCTAACCCCTATGTATATTGTTCCCTTTAAATTCTAGATCATATTGAGTTTGTAGCTTATCATATGGAGATTACAACAAACCTCTCCCAATTCTGTGATGTGTTTCATGTATCTCTCCCATATAAGTACATACCTCACCATACAAATGTATATATCTTAAAGGTCATACCACCTGAGTAAGAATATTATTATGAGGCATGACCAGTGGATATTTTACATCATACATATATATTTATATGAAATAAGACCAAAAACTTGGTCAATGATTTTTGGATAACCCACTAATTTGAGTAAGTAATGTAAGAACTTGATCATATTATGAGGCACAAGTATTATCATTTATTTGTATCAGAGTGATAATTTTTGAGGGATAAATTCATTTTAAGGGGGGTAGAATTTAACACCATGATTTTTTATAAATATTTTTCACAAAAATTATATATGTTTAAAATATTATGTTTCAAACATAGCCATTTTATCATTATTCTACACGCAACACTGTGTGACCTTTCATTATACACGACGCTGAGTATTAAGAAAACCATTACATGTTATTAATATAGTCATTTAAATACAGGCATTATAACCAAGAAATTAAAATTATTGATATGAATATTAATAGCTGCTATTAAAATATTAATTATAATAATTTTATTTAAAGTAATCATATTGAAAAAAATTACGTAAATTTCATTAAATTATTTATATGTTTCAAAAATAATATTTTCTATTCATTTATTTCTTTATGTGAACATTAATAAAATTATTTTTTCAAAATTATTAAAATATAATTTTTTAAAATAAATTTCAATTTTGAAATTATAATTTCCAAATTATCTTAGGGTTAATGTTTTATATTTTTCTGAAAAGTTTCATTTTTTCATAAATAATGAAAAATATGGAATATTAATTTAAAATTGTATTTTAGTTTAAATTATTTATAATGATAAATTTTGTTTTATGTTTTATTAAAAGTAAAATTAATTCAATTATATATCTTTTAATCCAATTTATGTTATTTTAATCAATTTTAAATTAAATTTTGATACAAATCATTACAATATTTTTAACATTTTTCTCATCAAAACCCATTTTCTCACCACATATTTGTGATTAATATTAAATTAAAATTTCACACTTCTGTGAAAGGGATTTGGAAAAAATAGATTCCATATTTTTAATTATAGTAATTTATATTTTATTGTAAGGTGATCTTAATTTTTGACCAAAATGAATAGAAAAATACTAAAAATCATTAACCGTGATTAAGGCTAAAATGGGGTTATAATGGGTTAAACTAAAATAATAAGGGTCCAAATAAGAAAATAGTTTTAACAATCCATTATATAGACATATTTATAATTTAAATTTTCTATTGTTGATAATTTCCATTTGTGTATCCTTTCTAATGGAAAATATACATGGGTTGAATTATTTCTTTCAAAAAATTACAGTTGTCCCACTCACCTCACTTAAAAATGGCCACCCATTCCCCTCTAATCATCCCAACCTCAAACCATTTTGGCTCAAACATAACTTCCAATATCACTTCTCAATTTCCCTAATCTCAATCTAGAATCCTTTGTTTGAAAAAAAAACCAACCTAGGGAATATTTTTGTGCAAACCCAAGAAGGATACCCCCATAAGAGGTAATGTTCGTCAATGAGAATTTTTATTTAATATATACCCCACTTCATAAATTATTATAATATCATGATTATATAATAACCTCAGTATTTTAAATATATTTAATTGTTGTTATGTTTTGGTAATTAACTACAACCACCTCCACTGCAATCAAATGGGTTATGAAATCATTTTTCGTGTGTACGGCAGACTACTGCCTCGTGAACTAATGTCATTCATTTTCCCATTAACACCTCTCAAGGATAGAAATAATGATAAATTTACTAATGATTTATGATATTTCTGATATTATTATAATTTTTAATTATTAAATCATACATACCTTCATACTCTCTATATTGTGGGAATACGAAAACGTTTCTCATGTGTATAGAAAACTACTGACTCACCAAGCAATGTGATTCATTAACACTTTACATTAAAGGTAATAAGGATGGTTTTAATTCAAATATTGGATATATATTAAATAAAAAATATTCTATAATGTTAGTATTTATCATTTTTTTTATTTATTAAAATTCAATAAGAAAATGGAATCAACATTCATGTGTTTGTACGACCCACCGTCTCTATAAATGGTGTATTTTATTTTCTATAACCAAATTTTATGGATTACATTAAATAAACATATAATGAATATATATTATATTTATATCATGTTTAAAATTCTCAAGATTATTAAATAATTATAAAATTAATTAGACCAAAAAAAATATCAAAACATATATAAAAAACAAAGCGGTTATTACATGAAATGTAATATTAAAATGTAATTGATAATAAATATGTATTAAAAGGTAATAATAAAATCATATATAGAATTATATATAACATTTTTTCTGTAATAAGTATATATTGAACTTATATTTCTTATAAAAGAGGTTCTAATGTGTACGATGTAAGCTGGTACTTAAGGAAAAATATTTCATTCTCACTTTTCTTTTGTTATGAGACATATTCCATATTCCCCATGTGTTTATTTTATGAGTTTTATGTAATTTATGTGAACTTCTTTTATAATTATTATACATAAGGATTTATTATATTTACATATCCATTTTATGATCTCTCTTTCATGGGGTTTACAGTACCAATGTTACCAAAACCGTAAGAGAATTTTGCCTCAATTTTCCTTCTTTAAGACATATTTTATATTACACTAATATATTATTTATTGATGTTTATATAAAACCCAATTGAAATTTAATATCATTATTTTATTAATAATAATTATATTTTTAGTTCCTTTTTATGTTATTCCTTTATGGGTCATACAATTCCAAATTACCAAAGTGGTAATGATTTTATGTTACAATCTCATCGTTTATCAGGACAGTTTATGATTATATTTTTGATGTAAATATATTATTATACATATCTAAATAAACCAATAAATTTTATTCTCCTATTTCCATTCCTAATATTTTAAATTATTCATACCATTTTCCAACTCTTTGATACTTAAAATAATTGATAAAATGTTTTTAAGAAAATCTGATTGTATTTCTCTCTTCTATAAGAAATTAGTTTTCTTCCAAAATCATGTTATCTAAAAATGTTTTATTATTCTCCTATGATTTATAAAATAAATTATTACCCATTTATAACTTTACAAAAAAAGTAAAATAATAGTCATGTCATTTCCAAACAATTCATGTTTGGATTTTATAAAAAATGTGAAAGGAGTCATTATTTTACTATGTGTGGCAGGAACAAAATTTCACATCATCAAGAACATTATTTTATTTGATGATTCCATTATAACTTTTCAAGGTTATTTTCAATGATAAGTATTTTTAAAATGATTAATGTTTTAAATAGTGTTTTTAAATTAGAAATTTTATTTTCCTAAAGAAATGTTTTAAATGATTTTTGTGATTAATTAATATGTATTTAAGTTTATTTTTATAGAAGAAGGATTTCAAAAATATATTTAGTTTTAAAAAGTGATTTTAGATGAAATTTTATATTCCTAAAGAAATTTTCCATGTGATTTATCTATAAAAATAATCATTAATCGAATATTACACCCTTTGATGTAACTATTCTCTTTTGAGGACATGAACTAATGATAGCATTATCATTATTTTTCAAATTGTATATGATGAAAAGATGTTTATGAAACTTTTTTCTTTTCCATAGGTTATACCATGATCAAATTATTATGAATCCTAACTATTTTATGAAAGGTTTTTCTATGATTAAATGATTATAAAACCTATATGTTTTCCTTGGGTTATGATATTATGAAATATTTATGAATCCCATTTCATTTCATGGGTTATGATATGATGGTTGTTTTATGATATTTTTCAACACATTAATGTGGTCTTCTTCATGATATTGGTGGGTTAAATATCTCTATTCAATAAATTTGGTAATTATTAATGTTATATGAAATCAAATGGTATATGGTAGGTTTTCTCAAGCCCAAAAGAGGGTATATATGAGGTCATCCAAAGCTCAAAGCAGGGACATGGGTTGTTAGACAAGGCCAAAAATGTTATGAATGTCTTGGTGGGTAGCCTTAAAATAAGATTTTTCATTACATATATGTCACAAATCTATGTCTTATACCAATGTCATGCCTGCATGTCTCATGTTCTTTGACTCCATTATGACTCATATCTTATGATCTACCAATAATTACTCTATGACTACAGATTATGATCTTTGATGTGTAGAGTTTGGTTTTAAAATTTTATTCTCATATTATCATGACCTTATTTTTCATGTTATGTTTCTATATCTCCATTTTTTACCCTTACTAAAATTTTTAGCTCACCCTTTCTTATGTTTCATTCCCTTAGTTTATGAAGAATTGTTTTAAGTAGATAATGTTATTGAATAGTATTAAATATGATGATATTTAGAGGGAAAATTTAATATCATTCACCAAATTATTTTTTTTACCTATTCCCCAATTACAATAAACAATTATAGTTCTCAGGTGTGTGTTTGTGCAATGAAATGAATATTCATAAAAAATGTTTTCATATCACTATATGATAATACCTGATCTCTATAATGTTGCTCTATATTCATAGTAATATTTATAGCACTTTGAATATAAAAAACACAAGATAAGGGGTAACCTCACAATAACTAACAAATCATCCAACTAGGTATTCATCCTAATTTAATGTGATGTATCTGGAGTTGCAAATACAAGCTCAATAGATTTTGTACTAAGAGTTACTAATCATTATTTGTTTGTATTCTAGTAATCACTTCTTTCTCCTAAGAAGAATACTCCACCAGATGTGTAATTTTTATCATCAAAACATTCCCACCCATCTTCATTTTTGTAATCAAAAGACTCATTCCTTCATGTCATCTCTTATTTGGGCCCAAAAATCAATTTTTTTCTTTATTATATCTGAGATTTAACTTTTAAGCTGTCATATGATATTACTTTGGAGAACCTTGATACTTGGTATTATGGTTAATAAAATAAAGTATATCTATCGTTGAATCTATTAGATATAATAAACATCCAACCATCTTTATAAACTCTTTAGGATCAACCTTCTTTATTTCACCATATTTAGAAAACATTTTTCTTGTTGAAAGAGGTGTATAAATAAAATTTGAGTTTTGCATTGTCATGAACCAACTCAGGATGACCCTGAACTCATCCGCGACATGATACAAAGGGCATTCCCAATCCCCACAGGCTAGAAACAAGTGTCGAGAATCAAATCTAGACAAGTGTGAATGATTTATCCCATAAAGATAAATCAGTAAATATAAATGAGGATAAAAATGAAAAATAGGAGTGGACAGAAAATAAAATTGAACATACCTCCTTTTGACCCTCTAGGTCACCACCCAACTCAGACTCAAGCCTACTCCAATGCTGAGTAGCTGAACCAGGAACCTGAACAAGAATAGAACCTACAAGTGAAAGAACATGATAGGCGTGAGCACCAAAATACTAAGTAGGGATTCCAAAGTAATCAGTAGAATCCGATGTCTTCTTTCTCAAAACAATCCATCAACACATGTTTGAAATACAATTATAAAATTAGGGTTTTCACATTCTAAAATAATCAACATGGTTTTTCCCATTTGAAAACCCAACACACGCTACATACCATTTTCCAAAATCATTTTTCATTTTATAAACAAAATCCAAAAAATAATATACCAATGTTGTGCTAGAGTAAAATGAGAAAGAGTGCAAGATAAAAATAAACAAGTGCACAAAACGTAAAAAATAAATGAAAATAATCTGGTAACCATGGGTGATCATAAACATCCCTAGAAGACCCCTGAACATACTTGATTTTAGAACCACCTACCGGAGTATAGTGAAGCCCTTAAGTCTATAACCAACTTGCCACCATAACTTCCCAATCCAGTGGAAAAGCCCGCTTGGCCTAACAACAAATACAGGGGGTACCAACCCGTCTAATTAGGGTTGATCAGTAACCATCACTCGATCTTCTAAAAGACGCCTAGGAACCCATGGTGGTTATAATAGTATGATGTATGTATGAAGGCCCTCGCTCACATGACTCAAATCACCACATTTTCCTTCTATAAACATGGACGCTTCCTGTGCATTCCTCTATAAAGGGATACCCTAGACAGGATCTCCCCATATACTTATATATATGCATACATGTCAAATACAAAAAGTGCCAACTGGGCTGTCAAATCATTCGGTTATCAAACCCACTTTACTAAACACTTGAAGTTATAAACTTATTCTCTAGTTTTAAATAATCAAATTCCTTTATGAAAATATTGCACAAGATCTTCTAAAACAACCATAGACATCGATTTTTAATTTAAAAAGACAAACGAGCCCTTAAGTTCCGAAACACAAACCAAATCATTTTACCAAAACCGAACGAGCCTTTACCATTTCAAAAACATGTCAAAACACATTTGAAAACTACTCTACGTAACAATTCAAGATTCAATGTTGACTGACACCCCAAAAACCTATTGAAAAACCAAACACACACCGAAACAATTTTCCCCCATGATTTGAATTTCAAGCATCATTAAATAAATCAGTCATCCATTTGGTAAAACCTTTCAAAGGACAAAACAAAGGCTTGAATCTCAATTTCACCAACTCAAAAGAGAATTCCATTTTATAAATCATTACATAACCAAAACCATTGAAAAAAATACTCTCAAACATTTAAAAACATAACCCAGACCTCGCACAGAACCAAAAGCACTTTTCAAGAACAAAGGACCAGGACCTCAAAAAATAGTTAAACTTTCCCATTGAAAATTTATAATAAACTAAACAATTAATTAAAAATATTCATGAACAATCGAAACAATCCATAAACAATTTAATTACCAGTGTAAAGTATTTATAAACAATTATACATAAAACTCTACCAGTTTACAAACACTTTTATAAACAAGTAACTAGTTTCTAAAATTATTGATAAACATACCCATCAAAGTATAAATTATTACATAAATAAATAAATTATTTTATAGACGTGAAAATCAAGTAAAAGAACCAATTAAAACACACAAGCGTTAAATGTATTTATTCAGAATGGAAGAAAGATGCTGATTCGCCTACCTCAAAGTTGAGCACGGACGTGACGAAACTTTAGAAAGAGGGGAAACAATGCCTTTCGGATTAACCACACGCCTAAGAAAAGTAAAAAATGTATGTAGGACAATAAAAACATTAGGGTTTCAACCAAAAAAAATTAAAACAACGCTGATGAAATGATAGAAGGATAAAAAATTAAATGAATAAATAAATAAATATACCGGAAGAGGATGCTACCGGAAAGGGGGGGTGTGGCCACACCGGAGCCTGGTAGAGGCACCGCGCAGGGGTTTGGTTGTGCTGCTTGTCAGAACAAGAATCACAGTGGGGTTGGGTCATCGGAATACCACACATGCAAGGGGGGTTTGTAGCACCATGTTGCCAGAATGCACTATTGGTCGGAGAAGACGGGCTGACAGTCGGAGTGGCGGACCATGGGTGGCTGGAGCATGACCAGGTGGTCGGATGGGGTGCTGAGGTGGTTCCAGTGAAGGGTGGAGCCGGGTGTGCCGTCGAATGCTGGAAGGCAGGAGTGGGGTGGATCTGGTGAGGGCTAGGCTGGGGTGCCGCTACCGAGGCGAGGGCGAGTAGGGCCGGGGTCTGATAAGGTTGTCGCCGCCATAGCAGGCTAGACGTGGGAGGAGGCCAAATGAGGGAGGTGGCTGGATTGGGGAGGCAGCGTGGTGGAGAGGACCATGTAGGGGGGCATGCTGCTAGGGTGGGAGGCCGGATGGGGCGCCGCCAGGAGGTAGAGGCGGCCATATGGGGGAGCCGGCCGGACTGATGAGGTGGCGCGGAGGAGAGGACCAGGTGGGGGGAACCTAGTGCGTGCGGACAGGGAAGGGGAAAGAAGGGGGAGGGGGTGGCCCGCAGGTAGATTGGGGTTTGTGTGTTTTTTTCATTCTATTATGTTAACAATATTAATATTACTAATATTAATAATATTAATAATAACAATAATACCAGAATGATAATAGTAATAATAATAATAAAACCTAAATAATAATAATAAAATTAACATGATGTTAATATTAATAAAATTTATTAACATTAAAAATAATAATTATAAAAATAGTAATAATGATAGTAATAATAATGCAAGTAATAATAATATTTAAAAATTATTAATATCATTAATAATTTTAATTTTCATAATAATAATCATAATAATAATAATAAAAACAACAAAATATTATTAATATTATTGAACATTCTTTTGTTTTAAAAATCTAATCATTTTATTTATCTTGTTCAAGAAACTGGGTCACTGCGCGCTCGTCGCACGACTTAATAAACCGCGCGCATGTTTCATGCCTCAACCCAGACCACCTGAGCATCTGCACAAACACCTAGGGTGATCGCACATCTACCACTCCCTGTGTGGTGTCTGCACACGGGTCCAAAACCCACTAAAATAATTAAACGTCAAAAAATATTATCTCGGACCCAGCCCGGACCTTGGCACGAGAACCCGAATCCAAGAATTAATAAAATAAAAATTAATTTAAAATGATGGATGTGACAATTCTCCCCACCACATACACTTTCTTCCCCTAAAAATTCACCCATCTAAACGATAGAAAAAACCAAAATCAATGACGGAGTGAAACCAAAAGAGGCCACCACATAAGAGAAGAGGAGAACTCGATTGTGTTCTCCCCACCACAAGAACTCAACTAGTGGAGAAATTAAACACCCAAACATACCACCCTGGGAAGGGGGGGGGGGCGACACGGGAACTCCGAACCACTCCGAACTAACTTTTATAGCATGAGTAAACAACACATCCGCAAAAACATGAAACTCTTGACTTAGACCAAAAACCCCAAACACTAGGTAAAAACCTCTGAGAAAAACATAACTCAAACAGTAAATCTAAGCATAACAGGAAAAATTGATTCCTCCATAGACACTTACATCTCCAAACAAACACAGCCAAACCAAGATTAACCCACAAAAGGTCCGAACACACTTTTAAGAAAAAAACAAGATTCAGAAACACATGATTAGACAAACGAAACTGTTTGGATTACAACAGAACAAGTCTATTATAACTTCACGTTGAGGTAATGAACTTACAATGATGTCAAAACATTAACAGTAGAAAAAAGAGAATGAGAAGACTTCAAATTTTCAACTGCCAACACGGTACTCAAAACTCAGACGAAGGATTCACACCCCCAGCAACTCCTAACTGCGAACGTGCTTCACCCCAAGGCCTAGGATTGGGGCTCTAATGGATGAAGCATATCCTGCCTTGTAGTCCTGCACTTGGATTCTATGGTCACAGTGTCTTCTTCAGGAGATGCTTCTTGCAAAACATTTCTAGATGACCTAGGCCCCTGCAATGATGACACGTCTTTGGAGGGATGTGACATGACGACTTCATGTGCTCAAACTGGACACACTAGTGGAACACCACTGAACATTATGACCGAGTAGACACCAAAATCACTATAGAGGAATATTTTAAAACATGTTCCTGTAGCACATCCTTCTCGCCAAATGGGGAACCTTCATGAGTAACTGTATATGCAGGATTGCCAAGCACCTGCACTCTGGAGACTTGTTCAGCTAAGAACGCCTCATCCATCATCTTCATAGAATGATGGTATTTAGAAAGGAGGACCCACTCCATGATCTCTGGGTGAAGACCCCAAATGAAGAGAGAGGTATTCATCTTATCCAGTGATGCTACCTCTAGAGAAAGGACACATGCTCCTTGAAATGTTCAACATATGCCTTCACTATTTGTTGGCCTTGTTGAATATGCATGAGATCTTCCCTTTTCTTCATCTTTACCTCTTCAGGTAGAAACCATCAAATGGAGAAGGATTTAAAGACATCCCATGTCATCCCAAATCACATTGACGGTTGGGAAACTAACTCCCATTCGTCTAGAGCTGGACATTCGAACAAACCCAAAACGGCTTGCACCCTGACATCATCGAGAGTTCCCAATATACTGAAGATGCGTTCGAACTCTTCAAGCCACTATGCTACCTCTAATGGACCCTAATCACCATGAAAAATAGGTAATGTCTGAGAAGGACAAAAAATTGGGCATGACATATCAGAAACCTTGGGGATCTTTCTGGGCTGCTTTTTCTAACCAACAAATAAAACACAAAACCAAAACCAATATCAAGCCGAAGCAACATCATTGAAAGCACCACCATCCGAAAACAGCCAGCTCAAAAAATAATAATCAAAAGAAGAAACACCCTAAAATTCCTTTATCAAAAACCCCATTTTTATTTTATATTTCACAATCTCCTTATTTCAAGGACATTTTTCAAAGACCATACCCACTTTTCAAACCAATTTCAATTTCCAAAAATCATTTTCCCTTTTTAAAATAACATTATAAAAAGGAGTTCGATCATTTAATTCCAAGCGCACAAACCAGTAATCCCATGAGACATTGCACATGTCTTCATCTACTTCCATCCATACATACCAAAACGCACATCCCATGCATTCCATCACATGTGCGAACGTTCATAAATAGTACTCAAGTTTGCAATAAAACCATATATGTTCCAGTTCTAGGAAACTGCCATATTTTTAGACCAAGAGCTTTCTGTTTTAAAAGAAACCACTTTTCACAAATTTAAAACCATTTAAAATAAATTTTTATCATTTTAAAAAACCTTATTTCATTTTCAAAATTGCACTTACACCCACAAGAACCCAGTCTACACAAAACTTGCATCATATTACTGAAGTGAGGGACTAGTAGTCATCATTAACCTGGCGACATGGTAGTGGGTCATGCCCTAAGAAAGCATCAACAACTCAGAGGAACATAAACCGTTTACTTGGACTCCACATGGGTCACTACTCCATGTGAAATTACGTTGTGACATCAGATTTCCTCTATTGTCTTCCCACAATCAAAAGCAAACTATAGCGAAACAAGGGATCAATTCTTGGACTACACCTGGCGACTCAAAGTTCGGAATGGACGAGGGTTCATGAAGTCTTTCCCGTACCTACCTCTTGAGTCCCGACAGTCCTAATCTCCATCTACCAGATACCCCAAATAACAAGGGCCCCCTCTGATACCATTTCGTCACAAACCAACCTGGATCGACCCAAAATCGGTCTCCTAAGCTGGTCCACGACATGGTTTGAAGGGCAATCCCGATCCCCACGGGTTAGCAACATGTTCTGGGGATTAAAAATAAACAAGTGGGAATGATTTGGCCCCTAAAGACATATGAGTAAATAGAACTGATGATAAAAATAAAAATTAGCATCATAATGAAAATAAAACCGAACATACATCCTCGTGACCCTCTAGGTCACCACCCAACTCAGTCTCAAGCGTGCTCCAACATTGAGCAGCTGATCCAGGAACCTGAACAATAACTGAACATACAACTGAAATAATATGATAGGCATGAGCACCAAAATGTTCAGTAGGGATTCCAAAGTAAACCACAGAATCTGATGTCTCTTTTCCCAAAACCATCCATCAATACAAGTTCGAAATAAAATTATTAAAGTAGGGTTTCACATTCTAAAAAAAGAAATATGGTTTTTCCCATTTGAAAACCCAACACACGCTACATACCATTTTCCAAAATCATTTGTCATTTTATAAAAAAAATCCACAACAAAATATACCAATGTTGTGCTAGAGAAAAATGACTAAGAGTGCAAGATGAAAATAAACTAGTGCACGAAAAGTAAACAAGAAATGAAAATAATCGAGTAACCATGGGTGATCATAAATATCCCTTAAAGTCCCCTGGATGTACTTGGTTTTAGAACCACCTGATGGCATATAGTGAAGCTCCTAAGTCTATAATCAACTGGCCGCCCTAACCCACCAATCTAGTGGCAAAGCCGCCTGGACTAACAACAAATCCAGGGGGTATCAACCTGTCTAATTAGGGATTATCAGAAACGATCACTTGATCATCTAAAAGACGCCTATGAACCCATGGTGGTTATAATAGTACCCTGTATGTAGGAAGGACCTCACACATGTGACTCTTCTCACCACACTTGACTTCCCCAAATATGGATTCTTCATGTGCGTTCACCCATAAATGGTCACCCTAGATAGGAGTGACACATATATTTATATATATTCATACATGTCAAACAAACAAAGTGCCAACCAGGCCGTCAAACTATTCGGTTATCAAAACCACTTTACTAAACACATAATGTTATAAACCAATCATCCGGTTTTACATAATCAAATGCCTTTTTGAAAACATTGTTCAAGCTCTTCTAAAAAAACCATTGACACCACATTTGTATTTAAAAATCCAAACAACCCCTTAGGTTCCAAAACACACACCAAATCATTTTACCGCTATAAAACAAGCCATTACCATTTTCAAAAACACGAAAAAACACATTTATAAACCACTCGAAGTAACCCTTCATGCTTCAATGAATACACACACCCCAAAACATTCTTGGAAAACCAAACACATGCCGAACCACATTTCCCCCATGATTTTAATTTCCAGCATCATTAAATAAATCAGTCATTCATTTGGTAAAACCATTCAAAAGAAAAAAGGGAGGCTTGAATCTCAATTTAACCAAATCACAAGAGAACGCCATTTTATAAATCATTGCATTACCAAACCCTTTGAAAAACTACTCTCGCACCTTTTAAAACTTAACCCACACCACACACACAACCAAAATCACTTTTCAAGAAAAAAGGACCAAGACATCAACGAAAACAGTTAAACTCACAAATTGAAAATTTATATTGAACAAAACAATTTATTAAAAATATTAATAAACAGTCGAAAAAATTCATAAATAATTTAATTAACCGACCAAATATTTTATAAACAATTATACATACAACTCAACCATTTTACAAACACTCTTATAAAAAATTAACCAGTTTTTAACAATTTCCATAATTTGACCCAACAATGTTTAAATTATTACGTAAATAAATCAATTATTTTGTAGATGTGCAAATCAAGTAAAAGAAAGAATTAAAACACGCAACATTAAATGGATTTATTCAGAAAGGAAAAAAGATGTGGATTTTCTTACCTCAAAGTTGAGCGCGAACGCAACGACAATTCAGCAGGAGGGGAAACAACGCCCCGCGGATTAACCGTACACCTAAGCAAAGTGAAAAAACGTACATATCACAACCATGATGTTAGGGTTTCAACCAAAACAAATGAAAACACCTCTGATGAAATAATGGAAGGATAAATTTATAAATAAATAAATATACCGGACGAGGCCGCTACCAGCAAGGGGGGAAGCCACAACTGAGCAAGGTAGAGGCACCACGTAGCAGTTTGGTTGTGTTGCCTGTCAAAACAATAAGGGAAGTGGGGTTAGGTCTTCGGAAGACCGCGCCCGCAAGGGGGGTTTCAAGCAGCGTGTCATTGGAATGCACCGCTGGCCAGAGGAAACGGGCAGGGAATGGCAGCGGTAGGTCGTGGATGGCTGGAGCACGAGCAGAAGGTCAGCCGGGGTGATGAGGGGGTGCTGGCGAGGGGCGGAGCCGGCTGGGCCACGGAATGTTGGAAGGCAGGAGGTGGGGATCTGGTGAGGCCAAGGCTAAGGCGCTGCTGCCGAGGCGGGGGCAAACAGGGCCCAGGTTCGATGAGGTCGTCGCCGCTGGAGCAGTCTGGACGCGGGAGGAGGCCCGATAGGGGAGGCGACCGGACTAGGGAGGCAGCACAGAGGAGAGGACCAGGTGGGCGGAGGGGCTGGTGTGCGTAGGTATGGAGGGAGGCCGTACGGGGTGCCGCCGGTAGGAGGAGGCAGCTGGATGGGGGAGGCAGATGGAATGGGGAGGCAACACGGAGGGAGGACCGGGTGGGGGGGGAGCCTGGTGCGCACGGATAGAGAAGGGGAAAGTGGGAGAGGGGGTGGCCCACTTTTAGATTAGGGTTTGTTTGTTTGTTTTATTCTATAATATTAGCAATAATAATATTAGTAATATTAATAATATTAATAATTATAATATGATAATAATAATATGAATAAAACAAAAAAATTAATTATAAAGTTTACATAAAGGTAATATTAATAAAATTTATTAACAATAAAAATAATAATTTTTAAAATAATAATAAAGAGAGTAATAATAATGAAAACAATAGTAATATATAAATAATAATAATATCATTATTAATTACAATTTTCTTAATAATAATGATAATAATAATAAAAATAAAAACTTAATATTATTATTATTATCAAACATTCTTTTCTTTAAAAAATATAATCTTTTTATTTATCTTGTTCTGAAAATCATGTCACTGTGAGCTCATCGCATGGCTTAATAAACTGTGCGCCAGTTACACGGCTCAACCCAGACCACCTGAGCATCCGCACAAACACCCTCGGCGATCGCGTGGCTACCGCTCACCGTGTGGTGACCGCACACAGGTCCAAAATCCGCTAAAAAAATTAAACGAAAACAATTTTAATCTAGGACCCAGCCTGGACCTTGGGATGAGAACCCAAAGCCAATAATTAATAAAATAAAAATTAATTTGAAATGATGTATGTGAAATGTATGAATTTTTGTTTTCATAACGTTAATAGAATACTTATCTTAAGATAAGAAAATTTACTTCTTCTTTTAATATTTTTGTAACCCAAGAAAGTATATCATTTCTCCTTTCATAGACATCTAAAAAAGCGTCGACATACAATCAAAAAACATTTCACATGTTTCTTCATCATTCATTACGAATGTAATGTCATAAAAAAATATATTGAAACCTACTTATTTTCTTATATATAGAGTTTTCCTCTAAATATACTTTTACTGATGTTCAACTTCTTTAAAAATAAATCTAATTAGGAATACATAGTTTTTTTATCTTTAGAAAACCAATATGACACCATATTTAACATTCACATGTATATTTCAACTATATCAAATATAAATCCTCATTATTGTTGTATATACACTTATTCATTTATCTCTCCTTTAAGAAAATATGACATTATGTACATCTAAAATATTTTTTATACGTAGTAATAATAATAAATATTTGGATAGTTTTATATATTTCGACTAGAAAAAAGGTATTATGAAAATTAATTCCTTAAATATTTTAGAAAACATTACTAACCATTAATACCTCATTATGTGTTACTTCCCATTTTTCATTCAACATGTTTTGAAACACCCATTCTATACCAATCAAGGATATTTTTTTCATTTGGTTGAAATTTACCATGTATCATTCATCAAAACACAAACATAATTTTCATTCATAGAATCAATCCAGTCATAATGATCCAAAGCTTCATCAATGAATTTTTATGCAACCTGTGAATATAAGGAAATAAGTGAAACTGATATAGGTGTTATTTTTTTTGAACCAATTTTCATTAATATCCATTAATACTTTGGATTTCCACTAGATTTCCCAGTCTAGGATGAAATGAATAAACTTTTTCCTCATCACGTGGCAATTTTGAGTTGGAATATTCATCTCGAGAAGCATCAACATTGTTTTTATCATTAATATATTTATCTCATTGTTCAACTAAAACCACTTAATCTTCCAATAAATACACATCTAAAATTTTCTGTGAAATGTTCTTATCAAATTATTCAATAAATTTCACATATTAAGAGTAAAAATCTATCATGACTCTATATTATATGACATGTATCCATTACAATGAGTAGGGTATCCAAGAAAAATTCTATCGAAATCTCTTTAATCAAAATTATAAAGATTACCACCCTTTAATTTTATATTGAAATTATTTTTGAACACCCTTAGGTATTTCAAACAATTAGTTTCCCTTTATTACATCTCTTAAAAATTCTTGTTAGAGCTAGTCTTATAGAAACCATAATTATGAATATGTATTTCTTCTATAATAGCTTTTCACCCAAAATATCATGAAATATCTTGTATGATCAAAATCATTCATGTTATCTCAGAAAAACATCTATTTTTTATTTCAACAATACCACATTTTTTGGTGATTATAGTGCACTAAACTCATTAATATTTTATTTATTTTCAATTTAATTTCTAAAATTCTCATTTTTATATATACCACTATTATCGTTTGAAATGTTCTTCATAGAATAACAACAATCTTTTTGATCACATACCTTAAAAATATTAAACATAGTAGGATCCTCATATTTATGTTTTCAAAAACATAATACATGTAATGAAAATAAATTCATCGGTAAAATAAATAAATTACTTATCATAATTTTTTGATTTTTTTCTCATGGGTCCAAAACTGTCAAAATATATCAGCTCCAAAGTTGTGTATAATCAAACAAAACATTCTTATGTATCAAGTTTGTAATGATATCTTCCTATAATATTTAACAACACCAATATCTTCTTATTATCACATTATGAATATCATTAATACTGTCTCTATTTTTCTAAATGCTCGTATTCTTCTGACAAGTATGTTCAAAAGATTTATTATAAAGTTTATTTTTTTTCATCAATCACAGATGACATAATCTTCGCACATTACTAACTTGATTCGAGTTTCCCTTAGTTTGTTGCCCATTTTTAATAACATTTACATATTTAAGTAATTTTTCAACGAAATTATATACTATGAAAAAAATTCACCTTCAACACAATTTTTTTAAACCTGATACAAATTGTGTTTCTTTCCGTAAATTAAAAAGGATCTTTTGGATTTTATCTTTTCTACTCCAATGATAGTATATCCAACGCTATTAATTCAAAGGGAATATTCATTTCCCATCATCATAGTACTATCTTTATATTCTTTTAAATTCATCCACAAATTGAAATATCTAATACTATGGGAAGAACACTCAATATTTAATATCCAAGGTCATTCTCCTTTTTTAGATTTGAGATAGGTTTCACCAAGTGCGAATTTTTATTTAACTTCATCATACTTCTCATGTGGCTTTTTAGATTTGATTAAAAAAGTTTTTTGGTTTAGTAATATTTAATGGCATGATTTTAGAAGATTTACCGACTAATCAAACCTTTAAAAAATTGTTTCCAAGGGATGGAATTTATTTTCAATCAAATAATTTACTTTCTCATGTTTTCATTGTTGAGTGGGTTGACTCCCTCTAAAGTATTTCCTCCATCTTCCCACGGATTAAATATATTATTTATGATTTAATCTGTAAATTCATTCCATATGCCAAAACCACCACAATATCAGTAGTAACCATAGAAATCATATTAATCTTTGTAAAGTACATTCTCTCTAGAGTTGGGAACCTAATTTTAGTCAACTTTTTTTCCATTCACTTTGAATCTTTTATGTGTACCAATGTTTTGGATACCTCCTAAAATTTTATTCATCAATATATACTTATTCATAGTAACTATATAATATCATGTACTATTTTATTTCATTCTACCCTTTCAAAACTTATATCCTTCAGGGTTTTCAACTCTACTTGTGTTGGATACATACATGGTCTTATTTACATGCTTTTTCTTCTATGTAACTCATCATTATTATTACCTTTGAAGATAATATTTGTTGATACTTAAAAGTTTTACACTTCTTAGGACATTCACAAGATACTATATTGTATTTTTGGAAATTTTTAATTTCTTACTCATCTTTATATATATATTTTTGAAAAGGTTCTAATATTTCCTTCTTTACCTCTATTTTTTCTTCATTCTCGATGTTGATGTTTTTATTTCCATCATGAAACTTTTCAAGATCATCAATATCATTTATTAATTTAGATTTATCCTCAATAAAATATTATTTAATATTTGTTGAAATTTTTTCTTTCTTAAACTTCATGATATCCTTATCAAGTCAAATAGTATTGAATATAAATTCTTTCAACTTTATATTTATCAAATACTCCTACTGAATCTATTATAATGATTAATTATAGAAAAAACATTCATCTATGGTGAACGTTCCATGAATAATTTTTTCAATAATTTTTTTTAAGCATCATCATCTCAAGAGTTTTCAAATTTTCTTTACAGTAATCATCTTTATTATAATTATATTAAATGGTTCAATTTTTGTATTTATAGAAATTCTTATTATTTCCATTATAATATTAATTGATTATTTTTTTCATTCATCTTGAGAAATCTTGTATAATTTATATCATCTTCATCACTTTCTCCATCTTCCTATAGTCATGGAAAATTTTCAAAATAAATTCAATGTCTCTGCAAACAAAAAACATCATAGGTAACTTTCCCTTTTCACTTTATTGTGAATATTTTATCATTTTTGAAAAACAATGTCATAAATTAATCAATTTTTTTTACTTTCCTCATCTTCAGTGTCTATGTCACTAGATTATTCCTCAAGGATATAATTATAATTTTCTAACTTGGAATCTTTGAAAAAATTTCTCAAACATCATTTTTTACTTCAAAACGTTTTATCATCACATTTCATAGTTGATGAGTGTGTTATAAATGTCATATAGAGATCGATGTTTTGGATATAAATCTTCTAAGGATGATAACGTGGCATAAAATTATTCATAATAATTCATAATCTATTTTCAATGATGTTTCAATTTTCCAAATTCTATTTAATAAGTATTATAGTGGTTACAATGTCATTCATCATTGTAAATAAGTAACAAAACGATTCATCATAACCAATATTAATTTCTTCAAACATCAATATATAGAGTTAAATTTTTTCTTTTTTTACCTTATTATTTCCTTCATATATGTTTTTAAATGTTTTCTATATTAAATTATCAATTCCAATTCATTTAACTTAAAAAATCACCTTTAGAGATTTGGGAATGTATATAATTTATATCTCAGCCAATATTTGCAAAACTTTTCATATCTATAGCTATTAATGGAATATATTCAATGTGAGGAGGGAAAAAATGTAACAATATCAAGAACCTCATATCAAATGGAAATAAAATAAGGCAAGATTATATCATTCCAAATATTATAGTTATTCCTATCAAAGACACGAACTCCCATAATATTCACAGAGTTTTGAAAATCCTTGGAAGCTTCTCTCATCATCAAAATTCAGAAAAGATTCCATGAAGGGAGAATTTGCTCTGATAATACTTGAATTAACGAATCATGGTCTACTTAATCACTATGAGGGGGAGGGGTTGAATCAATTATCTTATCTTTTTATGTTTTCTTACTTAATAAACAACCATAAAACCTTATTAGGGATATATGAATTTACTAAGAATAAGAAAACATGAACAACCATAGTAAAATAGGTATTTATAATGTTCCCTATATAGTTAGAGTATCTAGTCATTGATATTGTTAGGAAATAGTCCAAGACCACATAAAGCACTAGAAAACAATCCTTTAGGTGGTTACAAAATCTAGGATATATCCTTACACATGCATCACACTATAGTCAATTAATAGTAGAAGTGTTCCTAACATAGATTAAAGATATATTATATTTTAATAATTTTTATAAGATCCTTCCCCAATAGGTTTTAGTATGTTTTATATATGATACTTAACCTTTCTTTGTAATATAATTTTTTATAAGTACATATTCTTCTTAACATTATTTCATAGATGTATCTAAATAATTACATCAGTCCATTGGAAATTTTCTTGATGGGTTCATCTAGAATACTCTATCCAGTGTCTGTCCAATATAATCACTCTTATCATCCATTTGGTAAACTACAACCTTCTGGTATACCCCATCTGGACATCTTTCTAGTAAACTCCATCTACTCCCTTCTAAATACTAATACAACTTTTAGTTAACTATTTTACCAATTTCCATAGCAAACTATCCATCTGATACCACCAGATATGAAACTTCATCATATATATTTTTGACCAATTCCTCATTGTACTATTTATCCAATCTACATTCCACTTCAATAGTGCTTCACATAACTCCCTCAAATTAATCCATCACCTCAGTACATAGATCCCCGTTATATAGGTATAGCACCTCTGAGATTTTATGGAATCATAGAAAATCTAATTCATAGTTATAACTCAACACTTTTTGCATCCCATATTTAAACCTCCTTCCTCCAACCATATTTAAACCTCATATAAATTAGGATCATCCATTAAGACCTAGAATCAAATAAATTCTTTAAATTTCCATAAAACATAGTGAGAATCATAGATATTTCCTCTATAATATTGTTAATATTGAATGATTAGAATACCATTATTGCATTTGGTATCATTACCAAATATTTTCAATAAACATTGAATTGATACAAATTTATACCACTCATCCACTTGGTTAGACATTATAGCAACACTATTGGATTATGGAACATTGTATGATCTTTTTCCGAAACATCATAGAGATATATTTAATTTATTCCACTAGATACTTCCATATTCTCATGACTTACATAAAAAATAAATAACTATGACCTTCTAATTTCATCCTTTGAGAAATTAACTTCATACAAAAACATCCATATGAATACTTTAAAAAACTATCTATATGATTACTAAGAGACATTCATCCAATCATCCTATAAAATCTACACTTTTCAACTTCATATTTGTCCATATGATATCCATTTTATATATGTAAACATCCTTTAACAATTCAAATGGATTATCTTATGGAATAATACCATTTACATTGTGATAGATCATTCGATGTTATTCTTCTAATGATATCCCCAAAGACATCCCTTTAAACATCGATACCTTATTTCTTATATATAATCATTACTAATGATTGAACAATAATACTTAGTACCATTTAAACTATATAACTTATTCTTATCTATTGACTATATATATTTTTGATTTATAATAATTTTTAACATTGTAATTCAAAATATTAACAACCTTTAAATACAAATTTTTATACCCACATAAATATATCTTCAACAACCTCAAATAAAAAAGCTACTCCTTTTCAGGATGGATTGTATAATGAAAAAAATTCAACAAACATAATTTTTTTTAAAATTAAATAACTCCAAAGAACAACTATATTTATTCATAGTACTCTCTATCCAATGGAATATTTATGTATGATAAGATGTTTATTCAACACAACACTCAATCTGATCACCTTAGGGTAGTGATGATATTTTAATGGACTCAATCTGGTAAAATCATGATTTCCATCTCTAACATCTCACCTTTGTTGGAATGTTGACAAAATTAGGTGATTTATGTTTGAAAAAATGCCATCCCTTCTGAGAAACCCTCCATTATTCATAACAAGACTAACCAACATCTTCTTTACATATTACATATTCTTTGAAACACATAGAAACCTACAAGTACCAACATGGGAGATATAGTATATACTTCCTCAGGAGGGATACATTGAACACATCATTTACTTGAGATAGGGATTGTGGTACTCTTATTTGATAATCCACAACTCTAATATGATCATGAATCTCACAGGGGCCAATGTACCTGGGACATAACATACCCTTCCAAAGTATCATGTATCTCTTATATAGAGATATATCTAGATAAAAGTACCTCCAAACTCGAAATCTATTTCTAATTGAAGATTTTATTAAAAATATTAAACCATATTTGATAAATCCTAATCTAATTCAGAAGTTTCATGATATTTTCTACTATTTCATCAACCAATTGAGGTCCCAACAACATGAATTCACCAACATAATAAATGCACATAATTTTTCTATATATATATATTCATAAAGGGAATTATATTGGGTAATTTGGTTTTATGATTGAAATATATTATTGTATGAGAACATGACCAGGGGAATATGTTGATTCCATCCTCCATTTAAGTCCATCGAGCAAGCTCTCAACATGAGTATTAGAGTTTGGATTTTCTTCTCTAATTGGAAAAAAATTGTGGGTGACAAGTCATACTAGATTTTAACTATATATTAATATATAGTTAGATACTATTCAAAAACATAGAGGTATACCCAGGATCTTGATTTGAAAATACCAATAGTGGTGTTCCATATAGCCTCACTATTTATCTAATGTATATCCTTACAAGTGGATAAAGTGAAAATTCCTCTCGAATTGAATTAAAATGAGAAGTCCTTACAAGACAATCCACTAGAACCATATTACATTAAAATATCCATATATCTTTGGTAGCCCATTCACATATAACATGGTGATGTTTTCCTATTTCCATGTAGCTATTGGTAATGGTCACATCATCTCTTTATATTTTTTATTTTATTCCTTCACATTATGACATAACGAGCACTGTGATGAATAATTTTTTATATCCTTATTCACGTTGTCCCACCAATAGTGCTATTACAGATCTCAATACATATTCACAATCACTGTCGGGATATTGAAGGTTTATCTATGTGAATCATTCAACATTTTGTTATTTTTCATAGGGATTGAATGTCTATATATATTCATTAGTCGAATCTTATAACTCCTTCTTCATAGTTTTTTAACTCTAATGATTTATCATTTTTTATAGCATCAAAATTCCTATGTATTTCCACATCTTCCCTTGGAGTATTTTGTATATTCTCTAGATGGTATAGTTCACCAATACTTTTATAAAGTATTGATTAGGTTCCTTCCTTCATGAATTTCATTTCCATAATTTTCTAGTCACAAAATATGGGAGCCTTCTCAATTATCATCATGGATAAGGTTTCGTTATACTTTATACTTATATAATCTTATAAATTATATTTTTTATCAAGAAGGTAGTGGATTGAGCAGTTATTGTTCTTGGTCAGCTCTAACTATCTTCTATAGAGCATATTAATCTCCTTTTATATGAATATATATTTAAGTCTCTTATAAACCATATACATTTCACTCTTCTCCCCATGAAAAAAATGCCTAAAAATTTTAAATGAAAACATTAATCTATCCAACTCTAGACCATGTGTGGATAGTTTCACTCCTATAATTTAAGGTTCCTTGACGCATAGGATTTCACTTTTTCAATTTTCATCACAAAAAAAAACCAAATAACTTTCTTGACAAATAATCATATACCATGACATCTCTCCAATATAGGGTAGTGTGATTAATGGTGTAGTGATAAAACCTTTTTCCATTATTTGAAGCTCTTATTTAATTAATTGGTCCAAAAAAACATCACTAACTCTGGATATAGCTTGATCAGTGAAATGTAATATCATAATAAGTTTATAAAAATCATCAGTAATACTCAGATAGTCCATGTAAGCTATAGATATTGATTAGAAATGTTGGTATTGGACACTCCTTAATTGAATTTATTTTATAAGGGACCACATATATCTATTTTCTAGTGATAACATTCCCAAAGAATGATATACCATTCATCTAGAACTCACATTTACTATAAATTTTATATAGTTTATCTTTTTTAAATATATTTAGAATAGTATTCAAATAATCCCCATTTCCCTCCATTTTAATTGATTATATTACAATATTATTTATAAATACTACCACAAATTTATCAAAGTAATCTCTAAAGACTCTATTCATTAAGCCAATGAATATTTCTGGAGCATTATTGAGTCCAAAGGGTGTCACTATGAACTCATAATGTTCATACCTTTTTCTAATGGTATTATTGCGAGTATTCTCCTTCTTGAACTTTAATTAGAAATATCTCGACTGAACGTCCTCCTTAAAGGAATAATAAATCCCATTTTATTGATTAAACAAGTCATCAATTTCATTCAAGGTATAATTTTTCATTATTATTATTTTGTTGAGATTATGATATGGAATGTATAAATGCATTGATCTATCCTTTTTTGATGAATAGGATTGGTGCATCCCATGGTAAAGCACTATGGTGTATAAATCCATTTGCATGATTTGGTTACAGGTAATTCTTCAGTTCTTAGGACTCGCTAGTGGAAATTATGCATAGATTCTTGCATATGGTTGAATCCTAGGTATATGTACAACATAGAAATCAGCCTCTCTATTAGAAGTACGAGTAGTATACTATTTGGGTAAATGAATCATTGTAGTCCCTCATAATTGGAATGTTTTGAAGAATGATTATATTCTTTTCTCAAACATTTGAGAAAGATATTCTTTATCACTTTAAAATAATATCCATTCTTGAAAATAACATTATTAAGGATATTCACCCCCTCCTTAAACATGTATAGACTTGGAAGATGACTTGTGATGTGAAGAGTGACATCATTGTCCCTCTAGTTTATGTTGTCATTATACAAAGATATCCAATCCAATCTTAATATAGCATAAAATTCCTCTAAAAGATGTATAAAGTATTCACTGGGAGATTTATTCCAAAACATTTTTATTGAAGGATTTATATACTTTGGATTCAGTAATTCATTTTTTTCTATTCTCATCGATTTCTAAACCCCTGCGTTTTGATGAGGTGTTTATATAGTTCCACTAAAATTTCATGATATGAAAGAATGAGTAATATCATAATGAAAAAATACATTCTCTCTTTTTGAATGAATAAGTATCATACCTTTCCCCACATCATTTTCAAGATTAACCTCTATAGTAGAGATACCAAATTTCCTTCCATTAGATATAATCCTTGGATGTTGTTCTCATTGATTATCAGTAACAACCCTTGTCTTAGAAATTTAAATAAAATAATGTATGTGTTCATTTCTTTTGAAACTCTAGAACATAGGTTGGGTGTAGAACATTAACTTCAAATATTTTATCTCATTAGAGTGATTATTTTTCTTCATTCATAATTTATTAGTATGGTCATCTCATTTTCCCCATTTAAATCATCTCTAGGTTTCCTTGAGATAATTATCGGGAAGAATCTTCCCATATTAGGAAATTTGGGAAGTTGTATTTTCATTCCCCCATGGGATTTAAATGTTGATCCCCTTAATTGAAACTATATTTTATACTTATAATCTCCATCCCCATGAGACCACTGAGAGTGATCCTCACCATCTCAACCTTAAGGTAATAATTTAAACTATCTTCATATATTTCAATGTCTAAAATTACCAAATATTTTTTAGACTTGGTATTAATCTACCAGAGAATAATTCCACCATACATTCAGTGTCTATGAAAAAGTTGATAGTGTACCATAAAAAACATGGAAATTTTTCCTCATATAACCCAATAGACTCATCTTACTTCTTCTTCAGTCTAGGGAACTCACCATTTAAATATAGATATTTTAGATAAAATACCAATTGAAAAATATTTTCTTGAATTCATCCCATTCCATGGAATAAAGATTCTTTTTTTATTCATGTTTTTTATCATTATCCACCTATATTAATCTCCCCCCTCCAAGTGATAAATAGACAGTACATCTTTTTTATCTTCTGAGTATTTTTGGATAGAGAATATATTCTCAATGGAAACAATTGTTCCATGATGTGGGGATGAGAAGATCCACTATGGTAGGAGGGATTTGTCGCATAAAATACTCAACCAAAAATTTCTCTTTCTTATGAGAAGGTTGTTTTCCACATATTCCAAGTGATTATTCATTACATGATTTAGTTGATCCATTACTTCCATGATGTTCTCAAATCCCACTCCCATATGGGTTTTCATCTCATTAGGGAAATCATCAAATTTCCCACTAAATTAGTTTCTAACATAGTTCCTCTTATATAAAGCCCTTAACTAATAAATAAAAATTAGGGATTTGAATACATAAACTAATAAGAATATAAAAAATTAATCTATGAATATAGAATTAATAACATATAAGGGCCATTTGTTGTATACTAGGTGAAGATAGAGTTGAAACACAATCTTCATTTTGGGTTTATTACCCCTATGTACAACTACGATAGAGTCAGACCCACTTCTAGTATATAGAGAGAGATGTAATTTCTTAGAAACCAGTCCATCTATACTTCAAAAAAACTAAGATACTTTACTATACATAGAATTATCTCTATGGATCTGAAAAATGTGTTCTAGACCTAATCCCCAAAAATAAATGAACGTTTATCTAATACCAACACTATCAACCCAATTATTTTACATATATTATTTCATTATTTTATCATCAATATCCAATAAACACTACCTAATTATTAGTAGGTATAGTGTCATTGGAAGAATAGGTTCATAAAACATAAAAATAAAACTAAATCAAATAATTTTATTTTATTTTCCATATTTTTAACGACCCAAAATATTGAATGAATTTTGTTTTCTTAATTTTGTGTGTTATTTTAGTTTATACTCAACAAAACTGTATTCTTTAATTAATGATATGAGTATAATTAAAATGAGACCAATGGGTTTCAACTTTTATATTACCGTTGGTCAATATGACCTTTGGATACTGAATGTTACAGTTGTTTTCTATAAATACAAGTGATCTTGGTTAATATAGACAGAAGATTCGATGGCCTAATACAGTAGTCTCGGGCCGATCGAAGCCCATCTGAAGAAACATGGGAAGGAGGTAGAACCACTAGACATTGCTCTAGAGCAAACCCAAGCTGAACTTCATCGTGTGAAGTTGGAGTGAAATCGCCTTCGAGAGAATTTCTAGCTTATAGAAATCACTACTCAGGAAATGTTCGTCGAGCCACTCTCGGATTCTCACACCTTAGCACACCTTACACTTAGGTCCTATGATGGGGTTATAAGGGGATATGTAATGAGACCATAACTATGTGTAATCCTTTGTGATAAATAAAATTATGATTTATTTCTATAGTTAAGTTTGTGTTTTTTTTTCAGATGTTTGAATAAATTTTGGATGTATATTAATGAATTTTGAAAAAAATTGATATTTTAAAATATTTATGTAAACTGTAAATAATTAATGATGTGTAATGATTTCCAAAAAAATGGTCTTCTGGTAATGTTTTCAGTAAAAAATTTAGAATCTAAAACGATCAAATTAAATTTTTGTGAAAAGTAAATTATGAATAGTGATTTTACACTTAAGATTAGTAATGTGACCAAATGGATTAGTAATATCACTTAAATAAGTTATTAATATAATTTAGTCTCCTTGATTAAGTAATGTGATTCAATAAAAAAGTTAAATAACTCTTTCAGAAATTATTAGTCAAGTATTAGTTTTTTCAGGTGAACACTTTTTTTAATTAAAAATTAAATTAAAAATATTCAGAAAATTGTTTTTAAAAATGGTGTTCATTTTTCAATTCAGAGCATCGATATTTGGTTAAGGTAATTTTTGGAGATTTTTCTGAAAAAAATGAATTTTCGGTGAACAGTGAAAATACAGTTTTTAGTTTCCTGTGTTTAATGACATCATTAAGGATGTAATAATTATGTAATCATTCTGGTCGACTTATTAATAGTAATATAAGCTATGAATTTCCCCAATTGGAAAATACTATGTGAAAATACCGTGGGCAAGCCCATGGTTTTACCAATACCACCGATGAGGTGTCCCTTGGCCATTAATGACTTGTCCCCTCACTTATCCTATAAATACAAAGAGTTTCCCTCATTATTTTCATTTTAAAATCCTCCTAAACGAATTTATGGTCTCCTTAACTCCCAAGTAGTCCTATCAATGTTCTCTAAAGCCTCCCATGGTCCTGACCTTCTAGATTTCAAAGTTACTCTTCAAGGTAAGGGATCATTTCACCCTCCTCATTTAAGTAATGAATTCCATTTTATTGTTTCTTATATTTTCCATCAATTTATGTTGAGGGCATGTTATTATATGTTCTTTTTACTATCCATTCCATGTCCAAATGATAAGAGACCCTTTCTTCTCTCATTAATTTGTTTTCTAAATTTTTATGTGATGCCGTTAGGCTGCCGAATATCTTGTAAAAGGAATCACATCTTCTCTTTTCTTTCAGGATTCCTTTTTCATGTGGTATGTCAATCAAATATCCACAACATGATCTTATTCAGAACCCATACTGTATTATGAGTTATTTATGAGTGGGTTACTCTTGTTCCCTATCTTTTCAATGTTTTATAAAACCATGTTATATAGCTGTTATGCTGAAGAAATTTTTCGCAAAATTTCTATATCGTTCTCTCGCGAAATTATATTGTATATTTATGTGAAAACCCAGACTTATATCATTTCCATAGGTTTTCATAAATATATAATTATGATATATTTTATTCTACAATTGAAACACATATTACCCTCACTCCATTTCAATGGGTTATAAATGACATAATGATCTTATTTATAAGCTCTTTTGAAAAGTCAAGATTTTTACATGAAACCCATTTCATTGATTCCATTTCGGTTATTTATTAATTTTTTTATTATGATCTATTTGGATCACATGAGAGTAAATACATATTAAGGGTTCACCCTGATAGCGCTCCAATGCATTGGGAAAAGATTTAATCTCTAAAGATGACATGTTTCATGATACCTTCATAAATAACAATGGTAATTTTTATGACACCTAGGGGATAGACCTTGGTGATATATTCATGAGTGTATAAATGAAATATTTTAGCCACAAATTCATGTTATGTTTCATGTTATTTTCATTATGATATGAATATACTTCCATTGCTCATATCTTTATGTTGTTATTCATGTTCTTATTGATATCACAAGTACACAGATTCCCTTGTTTACCATTACTGGGCCTTCTTCTCACCCTTTCCTTTGATTTATATATCCAAGATATGAAAGGCAGTAATTGTACTTAAGATTATCTTATGATTAAGCCTTATATTGGGATTAGAAGAATGTTTTATGTTGTATACATCTTTTATTGTTCCTGATTTCCATGACACTAGACTTTAAAGATCCTCTGTATGTGAAATGTAATGAAAATTTATGTATTAAAAAGGAGGGATGTCGCAATTGGTATCAAAGGATAATTTAGTTATTTATAGAAATTAGGATATGAAAACTTTAGGAAGAACCCTATAGAAAAGTTTAAATATAGGCAAAATTTCATGTTATTTTGGTGAGTATTGAGTAAGTGGTTTGTCAAAAAAATACATCCCTATATGGATATGAGTAGGTAGAGGCAGCTCTGACACATATGTACATAGGGGTAAAACCCGAAAAAACTGCTTTGAGCAAGACTCGGACGGGAAATGGTGCACGACATCAGGCCTTGCTGCACTCGGGGTTGCGACACACCCGGTGGATATGTTTGGTTAATCCCATGATTTTTATGAATCATTATGAAGGAATTATAGGGAAATATTATTTTTTAAGAATGAAATTTTAAGATGTATAATCCTTTATAGTTAAAAGATTCATAAATGAAACAAGTTTCTCACTTAGATTTTATTCTTTTAGAAAATTACGGGCAATAAGAGGAACCGTGAAAATGGTGACCGCAATGGACCATGCGCTGATTTCCCTCCGATGGAAGCTGGAGTGGAAACATTCAGGCAAATGATAAACTAACTGGCTGAATTTATGAGTAATAACATGAATCAAGTTGAGGGGCCGATATCACCACGAAAAAAACAACATTCTGTTCTGTCCTTTATGCACCAACGACCACCAACCTTTAGTGTATTGACTGACCCATTGATTACTGAGCAATGTATCAGCTCTATAGAGATGACCTTTTATGTGCTAAGTTTTTCAGAGTAAGAGAAGGTCACCCTGGATTTCTATCACTTAGAGGGAGAAGCCGATCAGTGGTGGCAACTGATCAAAAACATGTGGCAAAGAGTAGAAGATGAAGCTATGGAGTGGGAAGAGTTCAGAGGGATCTTTTTCGGTAAGTATTTCCATCATTCCATGAGAACAAGCTTGGAGAAGGTGTTTTTTGAGCTAAAGCAGAAGGAGAATGAATCATTGGGAAACTACGAGATGAACTTCACAAGGCTTTTACGATATACCTCTATATTTTCCATGGATCCAACCGGTAAGGTTGATAGATTCTTCGGTGGACTGAGACCTCATCTATAGAAGACTATATCCAACCGATATTATGATAGCTACGAGGAGATCATGTGGAGTGCAATTAAAGTCGAGCTACAGTTTGGTGAGACGCAGTGTTCTCATAAATCCAATGACAAGAAGAGATCTATGGAGCCCAGCTTAGCGATGACTTTTGATCAGGGAAGAGGAGGAAAGAAAGTGAAACATCCCACGTGTAATAAATGTGGGAAGAAGAATTTGGGGAACTACATACTCGGGAGTGGGAAGTGATACAAGTGTGGCAAAGATGAACACATTGTGAAGAATTTCCAGGGTGAGGTGAAACCTCATCTTCCAAACACAAATGTCAAGGGGAAGATAGTGCAGGCCCAACCTAATGTCCAGTGCTTCATGTGTGGACAATGTGGGCACTTTTCCAATTACTGTCCAAATCTGAGGGTAGTGGAGGGGAACCACCATTATCCTCAGCAAAGGCCAAGGGATCAAGTCTGTGATTTTTCTATCATAACTGATGAAGTCGATGCTCCAAATGATGTGGTTGCAGGTACATTTGTTTTCATCTCAAAGATATCAAGTACTTTTTTTATTCTAGTTTTACACATTCCATTATTAACTCAACGTTTTCAAGGAATTTAGAATCAACCCCCAAATTTCTAAAAGTAGAGTTGTCATTCAAGACTCCTGGTGGGACTATCCAAGCATCATCAGTGTTTAGAAACTCTAGTATATATTTAGTGAGCACAATCATATTGCAAATATAGTATTCATTCCCATTCTGGAATTCGACAATATACTAGGGATAGACTGGCTCTCAATGTATAATGCTAAGATCAAATACAAAAGAAAGAAAATATATGTATTCTTGAATGGAGAACCTACAGTTATCTTCCAAGGATAAATATCTCAATCTCATCTTTCTCTAAAAGACCCACCCATATCCTTATTTATTGAGTTGATTGGTGAAGAAGAAGAAGGAGATGAGAGTCTGATGATAGGAAATGTCCCCATCATCGAGGAATACGTTGATGTATTTCTGGAGGAGTTGCTTGGACCTCCCATAGAAAGAGAGGTAGAGTTCTCCATGAAACTCGTACCTGGATCTCATCCGATATCAAAGACCTCGTATAGGATGGTAAATGTGGATCTAGAATAATTAAAGAAACAACTCCAAGATCTTTGGGAGATGGGGTTTATCTGACCAAGTATGTCTCCTTGGAGAGAACATGTTCACTTTGCGAAGATGAAGGATGGATCGATGTGGCTATGCATTTATTACAGAGAATAGAAAGGGATCACAGTGAAGAACAAATAACCTCTTCCAAGAACTGATGACTTATTTGACAAACTTTGCGGGGCTCAATTGTAATCTAAGATTGATATTAGACCAGATTATGATCAAATGAGGGTGAATAAAGAAGATATTCTAAAAACATCCTTCCAATAAAGATATGGGAAATATGAGTTTTTTTTATACCCATCAGACTGACTAATACACCAGCTATTTTTATAGATTTGATTTATTGAGTCTTTAAGGACTACCTTGATAACTTTGTTCTAGTTTTTATTGATGATATTATGATATACTCCAAAATTCACGAGGAGCATGAAGATCATCTAAACGTTATTTTTCAAACTCTATGGAAGGAGAGGCTCTTTGGAATGTTCAGTAAATGTGATTTCTGGTTACAACAAGTCTCTTTCTTAGGGCACATTGTAACTAATGAAGGAATCACAGTTGACCCTACAAATACAAAAGTTTTATAGGAGTGGCCTCAACCTACAAAAATCACTTATATTCGTAGTTTACTTGGATTATCAGGATATTATAGGTGGTTTGTGAAAAAAAATTCACCACATTATAATCCATTAACAAAGTTAACTCGAAAAGGGTTCAAGTTCATCTGGAAAATGGAGTGTGAGGAAATTTTCCAAGAGATGAAGAAGAGATTGGTTATTGCACCAGTGTTAACACTGGCCTCATGTGGAGAAGGATTCATTATTTTTAGTGATGAATATCTTAAATGGATTGGTTATGTCCTCACGCAAAATGACAACGTCATCGCTTATGTATCTTGATAGTTGAAGATTCATGATCAGAATTATCCTACGCATGATATGGAGCTGGCTCTGGTCGTTTTTGCTATGAAGATTTGGAGGCACTATATTTATGGGGAGAAATGTGATATATACAAAGATCATCAATGTTTTAAGTATATTTTCACCCTAAAGGAATTGAACATGATAAAAAGGAGATGGTTGGAACTTCTTAAAGACTATTATTGTACAATTCATTATCAACCTGGAAGAGAAAACAATGTTACTGATGCATTAAGTAGGGAAGACCCAGTTTTTCATTCCATGATGAGGATAAAAAAAGATCCTTTGTCAATGACCTTGTAAAGCTGGACATGGGGATTATAAGGAAAGGGATATCATCCACCCTAACCCAAATGACTTCTCAATAGTAATTTCTAGAGAGGATCAAGAAGGATCAGAAAGAAGATCCTTTGTTACAAGAGAAGATTTAGGCTGTAGAGGATGAAAAGTTTCCTGACTTCAATATTGATCAAGAAGGTGTACATAGATTTTCTACAAGACTATGTGTTCCATCTATTCAGGAAATAAAGAATGAGCTGATGGATGAAGCTCATAGCTCTACTTTCTCTATACATCCTGGAAGCACAAAAATGTATATGGGCCTTTGTGATCATTATTTGTGAGATAATATAAAAAGTTATATTGCTGAATACACATCAAGGTTCCTAGTATGCCAGAAAGTGAAGGAAGAGCTACATTTTCTTAAAGGGGTATTGCAACCACTACCCATACTGACATGGAAGTGGGACAATATCACTATGGACTTCATCACTGGTATTCCGAGAACTTCCAAAGGAAACAATGTGATATGGGTTATTGTGGACTGTCTCGCCAAGACTTCATTTTTTCTCTAACTAGGAATATTTCCCTCTTGATCAAATTTTCATGATTTACGTGGAAGTAGTGGTAAGGCTGCATGGAGTTCCACTTTATATCATATTCGATCATCATCCAAGGTTCAAATCAAAATTCTGGATATGTATTCAACATGCTCTGAGGACTGAATTGAATTTCGGTATGGCCTATCACCCACAAACTGATGGTAAATCTGGAAGGACTATTCAAACACTCGAGGACATGCTGAGAATGTGCTCAATGGAATTTAAAGGTGGATGTGATCAACATCTCTCTTTAGTTGAGTTCTCTTACAACAAAAGCTTCCACTCGAACATTCAAATGGCACCCTATGATGCTCTATATGGGAAGCAATGTACAACTCCTACTTTTTGGGATGAAGTTGGTGAGAGAAATCTTCTTAGGCCTGATCTTGTGAAAGAGATGACAGAAACAGTCTTTGCCATCCAGCAACACATTTTGGCTGCTCAGAGTCGGCAAAAGAGCTATGCTGACAACCGTTGAAGGGACATGGGGTTTAATGTCGGTGACATGTTCTTTCTTCGAATTTCACCTTAGAAGAGAGTCATGAGGTTTAGGAAGAAAGGGAAGGTCATCTCTAGGTACATTGGCCCCTATGAAATCCTTGATCGTGTGGGAGAAGTGGCCTATCGGCTTTCACCTCTTCCAAATCTAGCACAAGTACATGATGTCTTCCTTGTATCTTTCTTGAGGAAGTACATAACTGACCCTTTAGATATACTAAATCCAGAGGTAGTACAACTGGAACATGACCTCTCTTATGAGGAGCAGCTGGTGGAGATCTTGGATCGTAGAGACAAGGTTCCACGCAACAAGACTACCCACCTTGTTATGGTGTTGTGGAGAAACCACAAATATGAAGAAGCCATTTTGGAACTGGAGGAGTCTATGAGGAAGAAGTACCCACACATTTCCTTTTCTGAGGATACGAGTTAAAATTTCGTTGATGAAATTTCTTAAGGGGTGGGATGTAATGACCTGAAATTTAGAATGATTTTTTTTCTTAATTTTGTGTGTTATTTTAGTTTATACTCAATAAAACTATATTCATTAATTAATGATATGAGTATAATTAAAATTACACATTTGGGTTTCAATTTTTATATGACTATTTGTCAGTATGACCATTGGAAACTAAATGTTGTGGTTGTATTATATAAAATCATGTGATATTGGATAATACAGAGAGAAGATTTGATGGCCTCATCCAGTAGTCTCAGGCCGATCGAAGCCCATCTGACGAAACAAGGTAAGGAGTTATAACCACTAGGATTTTCTCTGGACCAAACCCAAGTCGAACTTCATCATGTGAAGCTGGTGCGAAATTGACTTAGAGATAAGTTCAAGCTTATATAAATCACTACTCGGGAAATGTTGGTCGAGCCACCCTCAGATTCTATCACCTTAGCACACCTTACACAATGGTACTATGCTGGGGTTATAAGGGGCTATGTAACAAGACCGTACCTATGTGTAATCATTTGAGATAAATAAAATTGTGATTTTATCCTATTGTTAAGACAGTGTTTTTTTTCAGATGTTCGAATAAATATAGGATGCATATTGATGAATTTTGAAAAAAGGGGATATTTTAAAATATTTAGGTAAACCTTAAATAATTAATGATGTGTAATGATTTTCAAAAAATGGTCTTCTGGAAATGTGTTCAGTAAGAAATTTAGAATCTAATAAAATCAACTTAATTTTTTTGTGAATAGTAAAATATGAATAGTGATTTTACGCTTAAGATTAGTACTGTGACCAAATGGATTAGTAATATAACTCAAATAAAGTATTAATATTATTTAGGCACATTGATTAAGTAATGTGATGCAATAAAATAGGTAAATAACTATTTTAGAAATTATTAGTCAAGTATTAGTTTTTTCGGGTGAATATAGTCTTCTAATTAAAAATATTCAGAAAATTATTTTTATTAAATGGAGTTAATTTTTGAATTTAGAGCATCGATATTAGGTTAAGGTAATTTTTGGAGATTTCTCGGGAAAAAATGAATTTTTGGTGAATAGTGAAAATACAGTTTTTAGTTTCATGTGTTTAATGACATCATTTGGGTCGAATAATTATGTAAACGTTCTTGTCAAATTTTTAATAGTAAGAAAGGTATGAAGTGTCCCATGTGGCCAATACAATGGGAAAATACCATGGACAAGCCCATGGTTTTTCCAATACCACCGATGTTGTGTCCCTTGGCCATTAATGACTTGTCCCCTCAATTATTCTATAAATACCAAGACTTTCCCTCATTCTTTTCATTTTCAAATCCTCCTCAATGAATTTATGGTCCCCTTACCTCCCAAGGAGTCCTTCTAAGGTGCCCTCAAGCCTCCCAAGGTCCCGTCCTTCAAGCTTCCGAAGTTACTCTTCAAGGTAAGGGATCCTTTCACCCTCCTCATTTAAGTCATGAATTCCTTTATGTTGTGTCTTATATTTCCCATCTATTTATGTTGAGGGTATGTTCTTAAATGTTCTTATTAATCTCCATTTCATGTAAAAATGATGAGAGACACTTTCTTATATCATCAATTTGTTTTCTAAATTTTTATGTGACGCTGTTAGGATGCCGAATTTCTCGTAAAAGGGATTGCATCTTCTATTTTCTTTCTTGATTCCTTTTTCATGTGGTATGTTATTAAAATATCCATACCACGTTTTATTCAGTAGCAAAACATTATTTTGAGTTATTTATTAGTGGGTGACCCTTTTCCCCTCTCTTTTCTATGTTTTCTAAAACCATGTTATATAGCCATTAAGCTGTAGAAATGTCTTCTCAAAATTTCTATCTCATTCTGTCAAGAAATTCTACTGTTTATTTATGTGAATACCCAAACTTATTTTGTTTCAATAGGTGTTCATAAATATATAATGATGATATATTTTATTCTGTAATTGACACACATATAACCCTCACTCCCATTCCATGGGTTATAAAGGACATAATGATCTTATTTTTATGCTCTTTTCGAACGTCAGGATTTTGACATGAAACACATTTCATTGATTCCATTTGGGTTATTTATGAAATTTTTTATTATGATCTATGTGGCTCACATTAATTTAAATACATATTAATGGTTCTCCCTGATAGTGATCCAATGAATTGGGTAATTATTTAATCTCTATAGATGACAATTTTCAAGATACCTTGGTGAATAACCTTGGTAATTTTTATGACACCTTGGGGATGGACCACGGTGATATGTTCATGAATGTCTAAATGAAATTTTGTAGCCACATATTCATGTTATGTTTCATGTTATTTTCATTACGATATGCATATATGTCCATTTCTCATATCATTATGTTGTTATTGATGTTCTTATTGATATCACAAGTACACTGATTTCCTTGTTTACCCCTATAGGGCCTTCTCCTCACCCTTTCCTTTGCTGTATGTCTCCAAGATATGAGAGGAAGTAATTGTACATAGGATGATCTTATTATAAAGCATTATAAGTGGATTAGAAGAATGTTTTATTTTGTATTCATGTTTTATTGTTACTAATTTCCAAGACACTAGACTTTAGAGATCCTGTGTATGTGAAATGTAATGAAAAGTTATGTATTAAAAAGGTGGGATGCCGCAGCTGGTATCAAAGGGTCATTTATTTATTTATGGAAATTAGGCTATGAAAACTATAGGATGAACCCTATAGAAAAGCTTAAATATAGGGAATACTTCATGGTATTTTGGTGAGTATTGAGTAAGTGGTTTATCAAACAAATATATCCTTGTATAGATATGAGCAGGTAGAGGCGGCTTTGGCACATATGTACATAGGTGTAAAACCCGAAAACACCGCTTTGAGCTAGACTCGAACAGGAACTAGTGCACAACAACGGGCCTTGCTGCACTCTTGGTTACCACACTCCAGGGGGATTTGTTTTGTTAATCGCAATCATTGTATGAATCATTATGAAAGAATTATAGAGAAATATATTTTTTAGGCATGAAGTTTTAAGACATAGAATACATTATAGTTAAAAGATTCATAAAGGAAACAAGTTTCTCAATTAGATTTTATTCTTTTTGAAAATGGCAGGAAATAGGAGGAACAATGCAAATGGTGACCGCAATGGACCATGCGCTGACGGCCCTCCGATGGAAGCCAGAATGGAAACATTCTTGCGAATGATGAACCATATAACTCAAGTTTTGAGTAATAACTTAAATCAAGCTGAGAGGCCGATCTCACCACTAAGGAAACAACATTATGTTGAGTCCTTTATGCGCCAACAACCACCAACCTTATGTGGATCGACTGACCCATTGATTTCTGAGCAATGGATCACCTCTATAGAGAAGATCTTTTCTGTGCTACATTGTTCAGAGTAAGAGAAGGTCTCCCTGGCTGTCTATTGCTTAGAGGGAGAAGATGATCAGTGGTGGAAACTGATAAAAAACATGAGGCAAAGAGTGGAAGTTGAAGCTATGGAGTGGGAATACTTGAGAGGGATTTTTTTAGAAATTATTTCCCACATTCCCTGAGAATAAGAATGGAGGAGATTCTCGAGCTGAAGATGAAGGAGAATGAATCTGTGGTAAGCTATGAGATGAACTTCATAAGGCTTTCATGATATTCCTCTATCTTTGTCATGGATCCAAATGGTAAGGATTATAGATTATTCGGTGGACTGAGACCTCATCAGTGAAAGAATCTATCCAACCGAGATTATGATAGCTAAGAGGATATCGTGAGGAGTGTGATGAAAGTCGAGCTAGATTTTCGTGAGAAGCAGTGGTCTCAAAAATCTAATGACAAATATTGTTTGATGGAGCTCAGCATAATAAGGACTTTTGATCAGGGAAGAGTAGGAAAGCATGTGCAACTTCCCACATATAATAAATGTGGAATGAAGAATTCTGGGAACTGCCTGCTTGGGAGTGGGAAGTGCAACAAGTGTGGTAGAGATAACCACATTGCGAGGAATTGTCATGGTGCAGTGAAACCTCTACTTCCAAACAAAAATGACAAGGGGAAGATGGTGCATTCCCTACCTGATGTCCAATGCTTCATGTGTGAAAAAAGTGGGCACTTTCCCAATCATTTTCCAAATCTAAGGGCAGTGGAGGGGAACCACCATCAGCCTTAGCATAGGCCAAGGGATCAAGGTCGTTCTTTTTCTATCGTGACAGGTGAAATCGATGCTCCAAATGATGTGGTAGTAGGTACTATTTTTGTCATCTAAAAGCTAGCAAGTAATTCTTTTTATTCTGGTTCTACGAATTCCTTTATTTCCTCCAAGTTTGTAAGGAATTTTGAATCAACCCCTAAATTGCTAAAAGTAGAGTTGTCAGTCAAGACTCATGGTGGGACTATCCTTGCATCGTCAGTCTTTAGAAACTCTAGTATTTACTTTATTGAGCACAATCTTAACGCAAATCTAGTAGTCATTCCCATGCTATAATTCAACATTATACTAGGGATGGACTGGCTCTCAACGTATAATGCTGTGATCCATTGCAGAAGCAAGGAAATATCAGTAGTTTTGAATGGAAAACCTGCAGTTATCTTCCAAGGAGATATATCTCAATATCATCTTTGTCTAAAAGACCCCCCTATATCCTTCTTTATTGATTTGATCAGTGAAGAAGAAGAAGTATATGAGAGTCTAATGATAGAAAATGTCCCCATCGTCCAAGAATACGTTGATGTGTTTCTGGAGGAGTTTATTGGACCTCACCTAGAAAGAGAGGTAGTGTTCTCCATCAAAATCATACCTGGTTCTCATCTTAATATCAAAGACCCCATATAGGATGGTAAATGTGGAGCTGAAGGAATTAAAGGAAAAACTCCAAGATCTTTTGGAGAAGGGGTTTATCTGACCAAGTGTGTCTCCATGGGGAGCACATGTTCCCTTTGTGATGAAGAAGGAAGGATCGATGTGGCTATGTATTGATTATAGAGAACTGAAAGGGATCATTGTGAAGAAAAAAATACCCTCTTCCATGAATTGATGACTTATTTGACCAACATTTTGGGGCTCAATTATTCTCTAAGATTTATATTCGATCTGGTTATCGTCAATTGAGGGTGAAAAAAGAAGATATTCCAAAAACTGCCTTCCGATCAAGATATGGGAATTATGAGTTTTTTGTTATACCCATCGGACTGACTAATGCACATGTTATTTTTATGGATTTGATGAATTGAGTCTTTAAGGACTACCTTGATAACTTTTTAGTTGTTTCTATTGATGATATTATGATATACTCCAAAATTCACGAGGAGCATAAAGATTATCTAGGGGTTATTCATGAAAACTCTGCAGAAGGAGAGGCTTTTCGGAAAGTTCAATAAATGTTATTTCTGGTTACAACATGTCACTTTCATAGGGCACATTGTAACTAATGAATGAATCATAGTTGAACCTACAAAGAAAAATACTAGAGAGGAGTGGCCTCAACCTACAACAATAACTAAGATTCGTAGTTTTCGTGGATTAGCAGGATATTATAGGAGGTGTGTGATTAAATTTTCATGACTTTACAATCCATTAACCAAGTTAACTCGAAATGGGGTCAAGTTCATCTCGACAAAGGAGTGTGAGGAATCTTTCCAAGAGCTAAAGAAGATATTGGTTACTACACCCATGTTAAATCTTCCCTCAAGTGAATAAGGATTCATTATTTTTAGTGTTGCATCTCTAAAAGGGCTTGGGTGTGTCCTCATGCAAATGGAAAAGGTCATTGCTTGTGCATCTCGACAGTTGAAGATTCATGTGCAGAATTATCCTACACAAGATCTGGAGCTGGCTCCGGCTGTTTTTTCTCTGAAGATATGGAGGCACTATCTTTATGGGGAGAAATATGATATATACACATACCATCAAAGTTTTAAGTATATTTTCACAAAAAAGGAATTGAACATGAGACAAAGGAGATGGTTGGAACTTCTTGAAGACTATGATTGTACAATTTATTATCACCCTCGAAGAGTAAACAACATTGCTGATGTATTAAGTAGGAAAGACCCAGTAGTTATTTCCATGATGAGGATTCAAAAAGATCCTTTGATCAATAACCTAGTGAAGCTGGACATGAGAATTCCATGGAAAAAGACATCATAAAACCTATCCAAAATGACTTCTCAATCTTCATTACAATAGAGGATCAATAAGGTTCAGAAAGAATATCCTTTGTTATAAGAGAAATTGAGGCTGTAAAGGATGGAAAGTTTCCTGAGTTCAATATTGATCAAGAAGGTGTATTGGGATTTTTTACAAGACTATGTGTTCCATCTATTCCGGAAATAAAGAAGGAGACGATGGATGAAACTCATATCACTACTTTATCTATACATCCTGGAAGAAAAAAAATGTATAGGGACCTTCGTGATCATTATTGGTGGGATAATACGAAAAGGGAGATTGTTGAATACAGTTCAAGGTTCCTAGTATGTCAGCAAGTGAAGCCAGAGTGACCACATCCTAAAGGGGTGTTGCAACCACTACCCATACCGTAATGGAAGTGGGATAATATCTCTATGGACTTCATCACTTGTCTTCTGATAACTTCCAAAGTAAAAAATGCAATATGGGTTATTGTAGAACGTCTCACCAAGACCGGCCATTTTATCACTATCCTATAATATTTCTCTCTTGATTAACTTGCTAGGATTTATGTGAAATATGTGTCAAGGCTTCATTGAGTTCCACTTTCTATCGTATCTGATAGTGATCCAAAGTTCACATCAAAATTCTGGAGAAGCCTTCAACTAGTTCGTATCACTGAATTGAATTTCATTATGTCCTATCACCCCCAAACTGATGGCCAATATGAAAGAACTACTCAAACACTCAAGGACAACCTGCAACCGTGATCAATGAAATTTAAAGGTGGGTGGGATCAACATCTCTCTTTAGTTGAGTTATCTTACAACAAAAACATACACTCGAGCATAAAATGGGACCCTATGAAGCTCTATATGGGAAGCGATGTAGAACTCATACTTGTTGGGATGAATCTGGTGAGAGAAAGCTTCTTGGGCCTGATCTTGTGTAAGAGATGACAGAAAAAGTCCTTGCCATCCAACAACACATTAAGGCTGCTCAGAGTCGGTTAAAGATCTATGTGGAAAACCATGGATGGGACTTGGAGTTTAATTTCGGTGACAAGGTATTTTTACGAATTACACCTTAGAAGAGAGTCATGGGGTTTGGGAAGAAAGGGAAGCTCCACCCTAGGTACATTGGCCCCAATGAAATCCTTGATCGTGTGGGAGAAGGGGCCTATCGGCTTCCACTTCCTCCAAATTTAGCACAAGTTCATGATGTCTTCCATGTATCCCTCTTGAGGAATTACACACCTGACCCTTAACATGTACTAAACCCAGTGGTGGTTCAACTGGAACATGACCTCTCTTATGAGGAGCAGCTGGTGGAGATCACAGATCATAGAGACATGGTTCTATGCAACAAGACTACCCTAATTGTTAAGGTGTTGTGGAGAAACAACAAATATAATGATGCTACGTGGGAACCTGGGGAGTCTATGAGGCATAATTACCCACACCTTTTCTTTTATGAGGATATGAGTTAAAATTTCGGGGAAAAAATTTCTAAAGGGGGGAAGAATGTAATGACCCGAAATTTTGAATGATTTTTTTACTTAATATTTTGTGTTATTTTAGTTTATACTCAACAAAACTATATTCTATAATTAATGATATGATTATAATTTAAATGAGATTGGTGGGATTCAACTGTTACGTGACCATAGATCAATATGAACATTGGAAATTAAATGTTGCAGTTGTTTTCTATAAATACAATTGATCTTGGTTAATACATAGAGAAGATTCGTTGGCCTCATCCAGTAGTCTTAGGATGATCGAAGCTAATCTGACGAAACCTGGGAAAGAGGTATCACCATTGGGATTTTCTCTGGACCAAACCAAAGCCAAACATCATCGTGTGAAGTTGGAGAGGAATCTCTTTCAAGAGAAGATCAAGCTTATAGAAATCACTACTCGGGCAATGTTGGCTAAGCCACCCTCGTCTTCTTTCTCCTCAGCACACCTTACACTCAGGTCCTATACTGGGGTTATAAGGGGATATGTACTGAGACCGCAGCTATGTGTAATCCTTTGATATAATTAAAATTGTGATTTCTTCCAATGGTTATGTTTGTGTTTTTTTAAGATGTTTGAATAAATATAGGATGTATATTGATGAATTTTTAAAAAAGGGGATATTTTAAAATATTTATGTAAACCATAAATAATAAATGATGTGTAATGATTTTAAAAAAATGGTATTCTAGAAATGTGTTCAGTAAGAAATTTAGAATCTAATAAGATCAACATAAATTTTTGTGAATAGTAAATTATGAATTTTGATGTTACCCTTAAGATTATTAATGTGACCAAATGGATTAGTAATCACATTTTAAGAATGTATTAATATAATTTAGGCACTTTGATTATGTATTGTGATTCAATAAAATTGGTAAATAACTTGTTCAGAAATTATTAGTCAAGTATTAGTTTTTTCGGGTGAATAGTGTTTTTTTAAAATTATATTAAAAATACTCAGAAAATTATTTTTATGAAATGGAGTTCATTTTTGAATTCAGAGAATCGATATTAGGTTAAGGTAATTTTTTGAGATTTTTTCTAAAAAAATGAATTTTCGGTGGATAGGGATAATACAGTTTTTATTTTTAGTGTTTAATTACATCATTAAGGTTGTAATAATTATGTAATTATTCTAGTCGACTTATGAATAGTTCGATAAGGTATTAAGTTTACCATGTGGCCAACACCATGGGAAAATACCATGGGTATGCCCATGGTTTTTCCAATACCACTGATGAGGTGTCCCTTGCCTATTAATGCCTTGTCCCCTCACTTCTCTTATAAATACCAAGCCTTTCTATCATTATTTTCATTTCCAAATCCTCCTAAATGATGTTCTGGTCTCCTTACCTCCCAAGGAGTCCTCCCAAGGTTCCCTCAAGCCTCCCAAGGTCCTGAACATCATGCTTTCGAAGTTACTCTTCAAGGTAATGGATCCTTTCACCCTCCTCATTTAAGTCATGAATTTCATTATGTTGTGTCATATATTTTCCATAAATTTATGTTGAGGGTATGTTATTATATGTTCTTATTATTTTCCATTTCATTTCCAAATTATGGGAGACCCCTTCTTCTCACATCGATTTGTTTTCTGAATTTTTATGAGACGCAGTTAGGTTACTGAATTTCTAATAAAAGGAATTGCATAATCTCTTTCATTTCATGATTCCTTTTTCATATGGTATGTCATTAAAATATCCATACCAGGATCTTATTCTGCACCCATACTGTATTATGAGTTATTTATGAGTGGGTGACCCTTGACCCCTCTCTTTTAAATTTTTTCTAAAACCATGTTATATAGCCGTTATGCTGCAGAAATTTCATCTCAAAATTTCTATCTCTTTCTCTCAATAAATTATATTGTTTATTTTTGTGAATACCCAGACTTATTTAATTAACATGTGTGTTCATAAATATATAATAATTATATATGTGATTCTGGAATTGACACACATATAACCCTGACTCCCTTTCAATGGGTTATAAATTACATAATGATCTTATTTTTAATATCTTTTTAAACGTCACAATTTAGACATGAAACCCATTTCATTGATTCCATTTGGGTTATTTATGAAATTTTTTATTATGATATATGTGGCTCACATGAAATTAAAGACATATTAAGGGTGTTCCCTAATAGCACTCCAATGCATTGGGTAGTGATTTAATCTCTACAGATGACAAGTTTCACGATACCTTGGTGAATAACCTTGGTAATTTTTATGACACCTTGGGGATGGACCTTGGTGATATTTTCATGAATGTATAAATGAAATGTTGTAGCCACATATTCAAGTTATGTTTCAAGTTATTTTCATTATGATAATCATATACATCCATTTCTCATATCTTTATGTTGTTATTCGAGTTCTTATTGATATCACAAGTACACTGATTCCCATGTTTACCCTTACTGGGCCTTCTGATCACCCTTTCCTTTGATGTATGTCTCCATGATATGAAAGGAAGTAATTGTAATTAGGTTGATCTTTTTATAAAGCCTTTCAAGTTTATTAGAATAATTATTTATATTGTATTCGTGTTTTATTATTCCAGATTTCCAAGACACTAGACTTTAAAGATCCTCTGTATGTGAAATGTAATGAAAAGTTATGTATTAAAATGGTGGGATGCTGCAATATTGATCTCTTATATCCCTTTAAGCTCCAAAAACTATATAGGAAAACCTAGTGAAAATATAAAAAATGTGGTAAGCTAAAAATCTGAGTAAGGGAATAAACAGGATAAAAAAGATTAAAATATGAGTCAAAAAGAATATCATGATATCATGAAATAAAAAGATCATGAATTATCATACGAGTGAATAATATAATGAATATGGAATCATAATACTATAGTAACTTAGGAATGTGGAGGCAACATAGAAAATTAAATAAACATAAGTCAAGGCTAACTACCAAGAAAACATCATATGGTGGTCATAATCCCATCATGGATTATGTTTACTCTATAATCCCATACATATCATCTCAAGAGACATAAACATAACCCAATGAATTGGATCACTATAAATTCATATACATTATAACATATATAGTCTTATGACTACCACAAATAGAAATCAAACAAAATGAAAAATCATAAGAGTTACCCATGGAAAGAAATGGGTTGCATAATTTTACGATATTACAAAATAAAAGGATATTTCCTAAATATTATTAATTTAATGAAGAATTAAATACTTTTTATAATAATATATGAATATGTAAGGTTATTCCTAAAATTTTGATATAAATCATTGTGATAAGGGGTAAAAAATTGGATATATAAATGATCTTTGAAAACTGTTTGTTAATGAATTTGTTAAATAATTTTTGAGAAAATAATGAAAAATGAGTCTTATTTGAAAACCATAGGTAAATGAGAATGGTTATACCTAAAATGATACATTATTTAGTGAATTAAATAATCGTAATATATACTTAAAATATTGTTACATACATGGGTTATGGGATAGAAATCTTCCCCTTAATCGGGTTTGATATTAAAGAAGGCATTGGGAATTGAACTTGAGGTATATATAACCAAGAAAAATAATGGATAATAAAATTTGTATTTTTTTTTGTGAGAAAAGTGGTGACATGAACTAGTTTCCCATTTCATGCCCCTAGGAGGATTTATTAAAATCAATAATGTTGCGTTAAAAACACAAGGTGCAATGAGCTTACACCAGCAGGGAATTAACTAGGGTACAAAAATAAAGACTGAAGAATACCCAAGTTACAAATACCGGAAGCCAAAAAGAGATCCCCTAACATCAATTAGTGAATAAGATATGTATATATATAAGATACATATGTACATAATTTAAAATAATTTTGTAACATAATAGAGATATAAAATGTTATTTAGATCGAGAATGGTCATAACATATGGATAAAATGTTGTTTAGGGAGATCCCTTTCCATATACCCAAAATCATTATGTATTTTCACTTAAAATTAAGAATAATCAACTAAAATAAATTAATTAGTTAAATAATAAGCTTTTACATATACTTTTTATGTACTCTAATTAAATAATGTTCATTTGAAAATAATTCATCAAGATATACTAATTAATTTCACTATTCTGAGGGCATTCATTTCATAGTTCCAAAGTTAGATCAATTATGTATAATTATTGAAGTTATTTTCAAATGTGAAAACAACTATAGAAGTGATGTTAAATGGTATTTATGTCATCTAGAAAATTTAAATGTTCCCAAATATCCATATATTTTAAAATATATGGATTATTAATTTATTAAAAATATTATTATTATACAATTAGTTTATTTAGGTGGTTATAATGACCATCACAAAATGGTATGGTTTTATTTGATATTATGGGAATATATTCGTTATAGAACATGAAATAAGTTAAAATATACTTATTATCATCTTTTTTAACAATAATAATATTTTTATGACTATTCATGAAGGTGATGGAGAAACAAATCCAGTCATTCGTGGAGCCTGTCATCCAACCATATTGTGAATAATGTTTTAATTTAAGAAATGAAAGAATGAAGGTTGGAAGATGGATATTAAATTGAAATAATAAAATTATAGTTTTTTATAATTATAGAGTAAATATTTAATGTTTGATAATGGAGGATAGGATATGGTAGAAGAAGAAAATAATTTAAAAGATAAATTTTTACAATATTACTTCTTAAATGTCATATCTTTAAATACTCCTTAAGGCACTTTATGATTATAATTTTACAAACAACTCAGATCATAGGGACATGGGGAGATTTGTTTGGAGATATTGTTTGAAGAAATTTGGAAATATACAAGGATTATAATATTTGAGGAGAAGGGGTGGTGAATTGTGGTATTGATAAGTGGATAAGAGGAGTTTTTTAAAATTTTATTCATAAGTTTGTAATTTTGGATCAAGACTTGAAATATTTTTTGAATAATGTGACCATATAATTTAAATGTGACAAGTAAATTTAAACTAATTGGTTCTTACATTATCAATGATTCATAAATTCTTGTATTTATCTTATAATGAAATTTAACCTATGTGTCCATATTTTATAATTGACAAATAAATTAACTATTTAAGAAAAATATAAACAAGTTACCACAACCTTTTATCTATTTTTAAATTCATTAAATAAAAAATTATGTAAATAATTTTATTCATATGAGCAATTTAATTTTTAAATAAAATTTTTATTTTCATTAAAAAAATAAAAATTTTAATATTATGATCAATTTTCTATCCCTTTGAAAAATTACTTATAGTCCTACAAACTTATACATTCATTATAATAAAACATGATATTAATTTATATAAACATTTTATTATAATGAAATATCTTCTAAATCATTATATTTTTTTATAAAATAGTAAAATAAAACGTTTATTTTTTCAAAAAATAATAAAACCTTTTTTTTCATTTTGAAAACAAGTATTTAGGTTTATCATGTCAAAAAATATCATATTTTCAAATTATAGGATACCTAAATTATATTTTAATCTTTCATAGCATAGTATTCAATTCTAAATGTCATGTTACAATACATAATGGTTAGATTACTATTAAAATTATCATATTATTATTCGAATAGATAGATTATTATTACAACTGTCAGATTTATAATGGTAATATGGATTCCAACAATTATATAAATACCATATATTTCATTCAATTTTTATTCAAATTTTTTTTCTCTCGAGGATATATATTTTTTCATTTGCATCCAAAAAATTTTATTACTAATATTTTTTATTATTTCTATAGTGTAGTTCGTGAGTGTGGTTATTTTAGTGGATCGAGCATATCCAAATTTATATACCATAATTATCTTGTATTCTATTTTTTAGCACATTCAAATATTTTCAATTATTTTTTCCATATTTACTCAATAAATATAATGTTAAAATTAATATAATAAGCTATTTTTGGATCTATTATGTGGTGCATGTTCTTTGTATAATAACATATGACAAAATATGATTTGTTTAAGTATGAAGGTGAAATTACAATGATAACAATTCTAGGTCATATCACTGAGGATGAGAGCTTCCTGACGATGCATTAGGGTCTTCTAAACATCAATTAATGTGTGTTCATGGGATCCCTAGAGTGTGGATAGAGGTCCCCTAAGGTGATTCTCATGCTGAAAAACATTTCCGAACTAGGTGATGCAAGTATGGTCAATTACAGTTTCTTAGCTAAGGATTATAATTGACTATTAGTCTTGGATTATGTTATATGTGTAAAGAATTAGGGAAATTGTGATATTGTGGTAGGCACGATACCCATGAGGTTCTTAGAGACATTCCAATATCGACTGAAGTTAGTATTTGTCACCAGTTGTTATTTCTTTGTTCAGTAATTTATTTATTTATTACTTTCATATCACATGCACATATCACATCATTTCCAGTTGGGAATGAAATTTCAATGGTGGTTCCCTAATAAGTTATGTACTCACACCCTACTCAGAAAACCATTTCACATGAGTACCTAAGAAGCTATTGCTAGTAATTTTAGGCATATTTTTGGTTGAGGCCTGGATTTCATGATCTAGCTTGAGAATCTCAGGTGGGATTCAAAGATCAGAGGTTGGTATTTTGGATTGTGATGGGGACTATAATTTATTTTATTTTATTTTGGTTTTTTATTAAATATTTTTGGATATTATTAGTGGGAGATCTATCTAGTATATGATAATGATTGTTTTTGTCATATGAATCATTTCATTTCATTATTGTTATGTTTTTTTAGTCCAAGGACTACGATGGATGTTTATATTAATGGACCTTCAATCATTATTTTTATTTTTTGATTTCAAACTTCGATATATGCGGTATGGTCTCACCATATTAACCCAATAGACCTCCACTTCATGTTGGTAGCCTCAAGAATATGGGGATGTTCACATATGGTCACAAGGATGTCCAATACAAATATTTTTTGGGGTGAGTTGGGTCGGGGTGTCACATAGAACATCACTCCATCCTCTACCCAAAAAATCACTATGGAACTAAACAACCTCTAATTCATGTATTAAAAGGTTGTCTGAAACTTATCATTGTATATTATGGCCTATTATTTTTTGTTCAAAGCATTTAATGGGGTTGTAGTCCATGAGAATTTTGACAAAACCCTCCGATAAATTCATGTTAGACTAAGGAACCTGTAAAACTATAAAATTTTATTGGATGATTACAAATAATTAAATGATTTTACCTTTTATAGTTCTATGATCACACCATATTCCCAATTAAGTGTATTTCTTGTGTCTATAACATGAACTTGGATAAATTCCCGTAGAACTGATGGTGTCAATGAACGTACAAGATAGATCCAAGGTGATCATCATGATCCTTCTCTAAAATTGAGTGTATGAGCCTGCAATCAATGTACATAAATATAGAATGGTCTATGATCTCATGTAAAAAAGAGTTCATAAGTCTGATGAAGAAATCTAAAATGTTTGTGACATTGGACGACATGACTACAATCTCAATGTTTATATACCTTCATGGAAAGTATGAATTTAGAATATCCTTCTCCTTTACATTCATCTGATGATATCTATACAACTATAAATATTAAAAAAACTATTTATATCCATTAAATAGGTCAAATAAGACATCTATCCTTGAAAGATGGTAATGTTTCTTAAACATCATTGAGTTATACATTAAAAAGTCCACACACAACCCTAGACTGACATCAGTGTTCCTGATGAATAACACTGGGACACCCAAATGAGATACAATAGATCCAATAAATCCATTCTACCACATACAATCAATCATTATCCTTCTATCCCACAGCTTCTTCGCTTCAATATTATTGAGAACAGTTAAAACTTCAGAGGTTTCTGATAGTAACTCTTTCCAAAACTCAGTATCACACTAAAGGGGTATTGTCAAAACATCATCTGTGAAGACATATACGAAATAATCAAAAACTATGGGAGCCTCCACTACTTGAGATTTTAATGATAACTCTGCAAACTGAGATAGTATTGGCTCTAAAATCCTTCCACTCATTTGATGACCCTTATCTCTAATAAACACCACTCGATATCCCTCTACATTAAAAAAAATCAACACTATTTAGGAATAAATAAATAACAACATGCATATAATCCAACTAATCCATTAGAAGTATGAAATCATATGTATGTATCTATTATAGGAAGAAATCACTAATAGATTTATGATTCCCTGTCATTTTCTGATATATATGATAAACATCAAACAACATAGCATGACCTCCAACTATAATGGATAGCACTAGGGTAATTTAAATCACCTCAATATCAAATCCTAATTGGTTTACTTGAGTAGAAGTAAAAAAAAATAATGATTCCCTAAAATTGTAAAATATAGAAACTAAGTTAGATGAAAAAATAATTATACATTGTAAACCTCCTGCCCCTCTAGTGTTAGTTGCTCCATTTAATGCTTCTGTCAGTGGTCAGATCCTATGTCTCCCTACTATCTACCTCCACAATGAAACTCTAACTTGGATCCCTAAGGATAAGTACTATCATGTGGTTGAACAATACTGCCTACACTATCTCTCGATTAAACATAAACATGATGACTCAACTATAGAATTAACATTGTAAATCCCTACTATAGATACAAAATTATGGGAATCACTTTCTACTATATATGAAAATGGTCCTAATCCCCTATACCATACTAACCTACTAGAGTGGTCGAGAACTAATATTGGTGGTGACCATGACCCCCACATACATTAAACACAAATAGAGATCATCACGTAGGAACTAGAGAACATTTAAACCTTGAGTAGTGTCAAAAAGACTATTGATATCAGTATATTACTGGTTAGAACATTTACTATCCTAACATCATTGATCCCATGGATAATGATCTACACCCAGAGGAACTCATCTGACCTCCCTCTTGAAGAACTCACCCCCTAAAAATGAATCCAATTGATCAATTCTTCCTTCGTAAACAACTAAAATTGCATAGTAATCATAAATAATGTGAATGAATGTTGGATCATTTGATAGAACACCTCCTTAATACATTTTATCAAAACTCCTCAATGTGAAAATGATTTGGAGCAATGTGCGTATGAAATTTAAACTAGATCCTAGTCTTCTACATGTTTAGGATCCCTTTTTTAATGAAGAGAATTTCCATGATATTAACTGTATTAAAAATTGATGGAAATATATCCATATGAAACTCTTTCATGAAATTATCTTCTGAAATATCCACCATTTCTACTATTCTAGAAACATCATCCACCCCTGAGACACCACTACATGCATATAATTGATAACAATTTTTGATAAAATTTATAACAAGATGGCCCAACATAAATGTGAAAATATATCATTTTAAAATAATTAAAGGTTTTAAAGTGTGTAAATGTTTTACATTATGTTTAAAATTTATATTCTAGATGAAAACTCCCAACGACCTCCATATCAGTAACAAGTTACAGGAATTATTTCCAAAGGAAGATGGTCATTTGGGTTTTCAAAACCAACAATACATAGGAAATCACATTGGTTGAGAGGATGGGAGGTCAATCTCATCATAACCTTAAGGGGTGGGGGTCATACTCTCGGACTCTTTTATATAATTATGACATGTTCATGAATCTCTCCGAAATCTCTATATGGGATTGGTTACTCTAAAAGTAATTGGATGTTTAATCCTTGTACATAAGTGAGGTTATTCAATGATTGGAACCATATATATGTATGAAAGGTTCTCCATATGTTTCCAATTATATCTTAATAATAAGGGATTAATTGTGGTTTGAATCCATATAGCTAAGCACTCGAAATTTTACTACCATTTATGCAGGAAATATGTGTTTGGGGATTGGGATTCAACCTTCAATAGGCATCCTTCGTATCCAGTGTGAACATGAATAAAAACCAATTTAGTTCATATCGGACAATTTCTTACAATTATACATTATGTGTAATGGACGTATAAGAGGTAATTTAAGCATTAGGTGTGGAATAAATATGAATGGATGTATTCCAAAAATTTCCATGCATATTAACATGATCAAGCCAACATGTATGAGGATGTCTTCCTGACATGTCTGAGGATGTCTATATGACCAGGCTGATATTTCTATGGTTTTCTATCAGATATATCCATGGATTGTTTTTTGATTATGAAGACATGTTTTAGGGATATCTCATGAACCAATTTGACAATCGGAAAGGTCATCACATGATCTAGAAAACATGTACATTTGTCTTCACATGATTTGGATGATAGGTTTGTTGTCTCCACATCATTAGGTTAATATGCTTGAAGTTCATCGCATGATCTTGTTGAAATTTTTTTGTGTCATTTCATGATCTCACTAAAATGTATGAAGTCCATCACATGATCTATATGAAATTATTTTTTACCTTTTAATGATCATTTATCCATGTTTGAAGACTATCATGTGATCTGAATGACATGTTTGTGTGTGTTCACATGATCTAGCTGACACATTTTATTTTCTTTGAATAATATCACATACATTTATAAAGGTCTCTGTGTGATCAATAAAACATGTCCGGGTGTATTTGAATGATCCATCTTGTATTTCTTAAGTGAATCACTTGATTTTGGAAAAACATTTCTGAAACACATTACCCATTTTCAAAAAAATCAATGTATCTACCTTCACGTGAATCTTCTATAATTTTCAGCAACCATCACATGGATTTATTAATGTTTTTTAGGTGTTTTCCTACTAATTCATCTCATAATAAAGATTACACGCTGAATGTATTTCATCTAATTCAACTTCCATTATAAAGATCCTTCATATGAATAATGAATGGATCACATGAAGTATAGAAATCCCATGTGTAATCCCTAATGTTATTCACTAGTATTTTTGGGTGGAATATGCTTGATATCTCCCAATCCTCTCCTCTAAATATTCTAATCTTACCACTTTGATTGTGTTTTCTATATGTATAATGAGGATTTTATATGTATATCTTCTTCATATCTATAATGACTTGTATGGAAATTAATTCTCATATCTTATATTGAATTTTCGGAGCAAGAATTCTCATGAGTCAATAATATATCGGGTTCTTCACCTGATCGAGCCACATAATGTCAATGAATACATTATTTTCTCACATGGAAAATAGTGACCACATGATCACACCTTCAATAATATATTTGTTAAAACTATAAATTTTAGAAGTTATTATTTGTGATAAAAAATGATTTACTACAATCAGAATATCATGTCGACATGTTAGAGGGCCTTCGCGAGATCTGGTTTCATGTTAGAGGGCCTTCACAAGATCCAAGCTTGCATGAAAAAGATCCATCACGTGATCCAAGAAATAATCTCTTTAAGTGCATAATATCTCCACATAAAGATAAATATAACTCTATATATATATGGGTTCCATCATTATATGATTTTATCACATTATCCCTTTGGTGATTTTCATGAATTCATCAATATGGGTGTCACAAAATCAATGCACAAATGTGCAGGGGTCTTCAGGTGATCTGGTTTTCATTTTTGAGGGGCTTCACATGATAAAGCCACATGTCTGAAAAACTTCACGAAATCCAAGGTATCATTTTGAAGACACTTTTTCTGATCTCGGAACTAATCATGCATGTCCCATAATCTCATTTCTTAATGATCAATGTAAATAACTTTTTATAAAGATCCCATCATTTTAAACTATTATATCATAAATTACATGATGGTTGTTCAGAATTTTTCCAATGACATTTCATAGGATCAGAAAGACTCATTTGAAGGGATTTAATTGAATATTATGGATTTCATAGTGGGGATTCACTTGATCATTGAGAACATCATGAAGAACACATGACCCCTTCACTTGATGCCTCTAGGGTTATGCGACTGTGGTCCTTCCAAAAGGTGACATGACCCACATGAAAAAGTCACCTGACACTCATCTATATTGTATTATTACATCCATAAATTATTGATAATTAATAATTTTTATTTAATTATTTATTCTATTCAAAAATTAATATTCTCATTTGTAAGGAATTAACAAATGCCCCCAGAAGCGAAGCCAGGGTGATTAAACAAGGACTCGGTTTAGAGGATGTAAATGGCCATCATAGCCCCTTATAATTCTTCTGGTTTTTTTATTTTTAGTCTCCTGTTCTTCCAAAAATCCTTTGTTATTCTATTATTTTACCTATAAATAAAAGGCTAGAGGACCAATCATTTAACGTTTTACTCAAACCCTCATAATTATTGGATTCATTGCTTCCGTGTGATCTATTCACAAAACTACATCACATAACCTCACCATGAGAACCAATAATGTGATCTATTAGTAGAATCTATCCACATGATTACTTCATGTGACTAAATAACATGACCACATAACTTAATAAAATTTTAACTGAACAATTTTAACTTTCATCGTTCTTATGTTAGGCATTTGGAATAATGTAAATGGATGTTGGATTCCTTCACATGATTTATGTGTCTCTTGGGGGTTATCTCATGATAAATTATGATTAATATGACTCACATGACCATATAATAGTCACAAAATTCACATAATTTTAACCAAATCAATAAATCATTAGAGTCATAAGGTATCACATGATCTTGAGACTTAGAATAAGACACCCAATCTATTTGACGCCACCTAAGCCATGAAATTTCCTATCCAGTCTCCACCTTTTGACAAGGTTCTTTACTAGGAGGAAATTTAATTTTTATATATTAATGTATATGGATTAAAAAATTATTTTTCAGTGTCCATATCTCTAAGAATAAATTTAGATTCCAAGATGGATTCCAATCAGTGTCTCATCGTTTAGTCTTCTTAGAAGTAGTTGTTAATCCTAATTGGGAAAAATATTCTTTAATATCCTTTGTTGGACTCTTTACCTATATATAGGGTTAGGCTCAAAAATTAGGCTAATGTCCTAGAACCATAGTCAGATATCATGCACCATTATTAGATTTTGAATACCCATAATAACTTTAGATAAAACATTTCTCGTAGAGTTCATTTTATCTCAGAGGAAAGAACACTGATGAATATATGAAGAAGTTATGGGATATAGATTCTAAAGGTGTTTTTTTCATAAATATGATCCTGATATTCATATTTATCAGTCAATAATGTTGAATTATTCCTCTAATAAAAAATTTGGATGACTTCCTAACATGGATCTCTATTTCTGGGGATGTTTCAAAATAGAATAGGGATGTCCTTTTTTAGTGAAACATACTACCATCGAATTTACAATTTTACTAAAATAGATTCTATTTTTTGTGGTTTTTTGGATATCCCTAAACATTTAATATTAAAATAATAGATTAATGATATGATAGTAATGCTTCTAGAGTCCATACATGATAATGTGTCATCTGATGCATGATGATGTTTGAATAAACCTATGGGATTTTGAGAATATATATGGGTTTTCAAAATTATGAGACATGTAAGATCATTTTATTCCTCCATAATTTTCCTAGAATGATGTTGGAAAAAACACTCCCATTTTTAGGGATTTGATTAAGATGGATGAAAATTCCCTCAATATGGCCACATATTTGGTGGAATAAATTCTAGTTAATAAATCGGGTGTATTCTTTCTTAGGATGGATCATTATGAAATTTTGGTTAATAAACTGATGGTCTTAACAATAAGGGAATTTTAAGAAGAAGTGGGGGCTTATATGCTAGTGGTCGAGGAATGTTTTTTCACTAATTAGGTATGGTATTTCATTCCTGAAATTGGAAAATACATTCAATTGGATGGATTTATTTCTACATACTAAATAAGGTACCTACCCCTGGACCGAGTGAAGGTTGGATTAAGGGTTTCCACATTCATGATGGTGGTATCCATGGAATGTGGAAGGTGCATTAGTTTTTTCATACTTATTATATTCAGACTATATCACCTTATTTTTCATATTTACAACGGAAAATTACCATACCGAGTCTTTGGTCCCTTCCATGTGTTCTAGGGTTAGATTGGGGATCACATGGGTGGATATGAGTATCTAAAGACCTAGAATATCAATATTGTCTAGATAAATCCATTTTTATAATGCATCAATGGAGTGAGGACCATCACAAGAAATAGTTGAGATTGTAGGTTCCACTTGAATTGCTATGATTATTTCTCTTTCATGCATCACGAGGTACGTAATGGTTTCATCACCAAAAATGGTGAGGGAGACCCTAAGGATAGAGAATAATTAATTACAATTCACAAGGGAATCCTCTCCACTATAATTGATATTTAAAAACACTGTGAGTGGTATTCATCCATTCGTTTTAGTCATTAATTTCAATATATTCAAATGAGGTTTAATGGTTCTCCCTAAGTCTAGTATGAACTGAAAAAAATGGAGGCTCACCAACATTGGACAATTTTTACCAAAGAGGAAACAAAAACTCAGGTAAAATTACCTCTAACTATTAATGAGATTGTTCTTTATAAGGTTTATAGTAATTATTGGATCTTCTCATACCCAATTAGGAAATTATCCATATTTTTTCCTATAGAAATAGAGCAACCACTAATGGTCGAAGCCAATCTGAGGCCTAATAACTATCCTTATTTTAGAATATTAATGATTTTAGAGATTACTTTCAAGTATTTCATGCATCTATAGTATATTTTTAAATGGGTAAGGTGCTGGTCAACATGGAAATGATGAGAAAGGTACTCGTTATAAAACAATAAATTGTGATGTTGTTTCCAACTAAATGTTAGAAATTAGAATTTTAGAGGAAATAGAAATCATCCACTATGTTCGGGGTTTTATTACATTTATTGGAATTAAATGTGGTGTTATTTTTACATGTCACTACTCCGAAGGTAATCACATATAATGTTTATCCCACTGAGGTTGAGACATTCCATCAAGACCCCAATGTAGTTACTCAATGTGTGTAGGGTCAAATCCACTATTCAACTTAGGTGTAGCAAATGATGGTTCCTGACATGATAATGGATTTTGGGTATTTTTCATAGTGGAAAAATCTAGTGGGGGTGAATTGGGTTTCCAATTAAATTTCTAATTAAAAAATAAAAAAACAATTAATTATTAAAATAAGCCTAGATACCTAAAATTATAGAATCATATTATTGGATCATCATAAATATTTCTTAAAATCATGATCAAAACTAAATTAAAATAATTTAGAAAATAATCAAACATTTGAAACTATTTTACATAAATCAATCACTTTATATAAATACAAATTAATGTTAACTATAGGATACAAGTTGAGTTATTATATTAAAAATGGATAATGGGTTTTTTAATAGAAAAAATACATAAAACAAAGTGTAATAAAAAAGAAGATGTCTCTTAATCCAAGACCAAATCCCCTACACATAGAAATCACTTGTGGCCAAGAAGATTATTATAAAATAAACAGACTCACAACCTGGATCAAGTTTCAAATAAAACAATACCAAGATATTCAAGGATTAAAGACTATTCCACAATTATTTATGGGATAATGTTTTCCAGGTCACAAATACCCTATTCCACATTTATATATGGGTGTAAAAATGAAAATATTTTAAGGAGAGTATCAAACACTCTCTATATTAGTATAAGAGACAATGTTTTATAGATAAACATAGTAATATAAAACATCTCAAAAGAGAATATTAATAAAAAATGTGTAAGATATGAGAGATTTGAAAATAAGGTGTTGCTTAATGAAATAATCCTTGGTTTTTTAGATATATATGAATTTTACCATGAAAATATTCTCCCATGTTTTTCATCGAAGATCAGTATAAAAGAGTATGATAATGTGTTCTGAATGAGTTATCTATGTAGAATAGGTGCATGTGTATATTCCTATATTGTTCTAAACAAGTGTATCAATCTGTTATAATTTCACATGATAGTTTCTTTTTCATAAAAGGAACTCCATCCAAAATTATCCAATTTGAATCATTCATTGTAGCCTTAGTTACATTGATTCTTCAATTAATGCAACAAAAATTAGTTTTTGGAGAGTTAAAAATAGTCATCATCTTAAGTTATCATGGTAGGTTTATTAACTTAGGAACAACCATATTGTCACATAGTTACTATGAATAATTTTTTTGGAAAGAAAAACTCATTCCTTCCCGTGGTAGGTACATTGATTCATGTTTTTAGTGATCTTCTTATCATGGTATAAAATTTACTATCACGGTAGTTACTTCCCTTATAATAGTAGCCACTTCCCATCATACGATAACTGCAATAACACATGCGGTTAGTAAACAATTTGGATAAATTTTACTTACATTCACAAAGTAAAAAATATTTCATAATGTGGTCACTTCATTGGTTCATATTGTAGCTTATTTTCTTCATGTAGTAGTTTCATCACTTCACAAGGAATTTTCATTCATTCACATGGTAGGTTCAATAAAAATGTGGTCTATTTATCTTCAAAACATGATCAACAGTGTACATAGATTGAATTGGTGCTTGTTATATAGTTTTTTCATGTGGTTAGTACCACAAAATCACTGAACCTTCACGGTCAGTAGATTGTCTTCATATAGTAGGTATACATGGTATGTTCCAGACTTATACATTTTTCATGTTTGGAATGAAGATAAATTGGATAACATAAAACATGAAATTCATTTAAAACATTATAAACACTATTTGGGATTATTAATATAACATGGTTCTAGTCTTAATCCAACAATATCTTCTTTTTATGACCACAAATAATTATAAATATGATAAATTAAATAAATAATAGGTACAAAAGTTGAAATATATTTTATAGGTTGGAAAAAGTTTATTCATAACAAGATTTTTCGCATCCTTTTCTCCCTATGATTACTCTTATTAATACCCCTTTTGGTATTATAAAAAATTGGATTAAATGGAAAACAAAATAGATTATACAGAAACCAAAATTATAATCTCGATGAGTATTTCATTAATATTTTTAATGAGATTATAAAAAGGAAGGCAAGTATTCCCTATTGAAAATTATTTTCTGAATCTGAATATGGAACATCTTTCAAATATGAAAGAATAATAAGATATTTTCCTTTGGAAGTAGAAAATGGGAAAAAAGAGGTACTATTTTGGGAAGATATTGATATTGGGTCACCAATTACTATACTCATAAGCATAGGAACATAGTGATAAAATGCTTCACTAGGTGTCTATCCAAAAGTGTAAAGGGTATATGAGGTATTGGTAGGGGATAAGGAAAAAGGAATTGTAGGTGGTTCTAACACATCTATATAGTTAGTGTAAAGGTAGGGTTCCATCATACTACTAAAATCACTCACATATTTCTATCCATGTTCTATAGACTGAATAAATTTATATTTATTCTCCATGAAGGCTAATAACATGGGGATTTGCAACATGAGCTTCTCAACTTTATAATTAAAAGATAAGGTGAATGTTTAAATCGTAGAATCCAAATAAAGTATTTTGAACATACCCTTAAAATCTAGTTTGGTGAAGATCTAAATAAGGTAGAAATAATGAGCCATATTCATTATTTTTCTATCATTCCTCGTCTATTTTAAAGCATTCCTAACCGGTTACAATGTTTTAGAAGAATGTTTTTGAAAACCAGAAAATATAATTGAACTAGTATTCATGAACTTGTCAAGAAAATTCATTAAATGTTATATAATTATCTCCATTATACTATTTTCATCAATATATGGTTGGGCTGGTTGATAAACTGACGTAGAAGGTTGGAAAACAAAACATAGATATCTCTGATCTAACTATACCATTGTATGAGACAAATATTACTGGAGAGAAACTAATTGAGATTTAAAATTTTCAACATCATTTTTCATTAAATCTATATTGGATGAAATTTATGTTTAATATGTGTAAAAATCAACATTACAGGCCTGTGGATTTCTACTTCTCAAGTATTCTCAGAATAATTTCAAAAACCAAGAAACACTTCTCTCTATACACCATCATATATTATTTGAACTCATTCGAATCATAATTTGTAATGTAACATATAGAATGGATATATGTTTATGGGTCATAAGAATAATTACTACCATATATCTCAGTTATATCCTCCATAGATCTATATCATATAGATTGATAATCAACTCTATCAAAAGTATCAGCTTTCTGATGGAAATAAGTATTGGTAGCTTCAACATCTTCAACATGATAACTAACGTGATCGTCTTACTCTCCATCCTTAGTATGAGTATGACAAAAAATATCCTTTAAATTTTGTTCAACTAATAGTGTCAAATAAGTAACCTCAAGTATTTATCTAGAATATATTTTAGTAATTAGATATACCTATAGCACTCTTTATGTAGAAGGGATGGTAGGTTAACCACTTATAGTTGGACTTCCCCTGTTATCATCATCCCTATCAGACACTAGATAGTCTTAAACTAAAACATCATATCATAGGGACTTATCCCCTTAGAAGGATCGTCTAGAATAGGATTTATGGGAATAATTCCTATTATAGGATATCCATCTAATCCATTTTCATCTTCACCATAGTCAACAGACTCATCCCATTCTTTCTTATAACCACTAATAGATACCTTAGTTTCAAAAGGTCCATAAATTGCAGATATTACTATTGTGATGGTAAGGGTAAAGGAGAGACAGGAAGTTCAAAATATATAAAAGTAGAAGGTATCCTATAATCCTCATGGGCCACCCAATTTTATACATCAATTACAGCAATTTATTCTTATTCTCCTCTTTCCAGAAATCTCTTAACTCATAGTTCTTTCTCATCAATAACCACGTTACCATTATAATAAACAACAACTTCATCTGGTTTCAAACAATGATCCACTAGATCCTTTAGTCTAATAGGATATTTTATATGGATAATTTTCTTGTATAACATCTCTAAATCAACCACCCACTCATTCTTCCATGGATTCTAGTTAACTCATATATGACTAAAAATTCTTTGAGATAGGCATAAACCATCAGATGATATGACTTTCTCCTCCACATAATGTATTTAACCTTTAAGTACCAACAAGACATATTTTTTCTTTAGTTAAGGAAAGGAAGTGATCTTCTAATAATTCTTACATAACTCATTCATGTGGCTCATTACATATATTTCCAATGTAATATCTATCCAATTTTTCATCAAAAAGAAAATAATATATCCTAGAGCCTCAGACTTCTAAAGCTTCATTTTCTTGTATATTACTAATTCTATATTTTCTTTTTTAATATCCTTCATTTAACATTTGTTTATACTATTTTTCTTATTCTATGAGTTCCATTCTTAGTATACTATTCTAGTGCATGTTAAAAATTAAATTGAGCATGGTTGATTGAATAATAACTCTGATAATCCTCATACTCACCCTCATGTATCACTTTCAAACATTTCACTCAATATATGGATGACAATTTTACATTCTCCTAATTTATCATTATCCTTATGACAACTCTCTCCACTCCATGGATTAATTCCATAAAACATAAAATTTCTTCATAAGATTTAGGTAGAAAGGATTATTGTCCTCCTTAAACTAATTTTCATATCCTAGAAATTAAATATCTTCCTAACTAGTGATTTTATCAAAACTAGACATTGATCATGAAATTATTTCTCATAAAAAATACACAAAACTAGATTTCGATTCCTCATCTTAACTACATTGCATGAGTTGGATTTTATTTTCCTTGATTATTTTAAGGAGGTGACTTGGAAAAGGTTAAGCATCAACAACATGCTTCATCCTCAGATTTTTTAAATTTTTAGTCAAACTAAGAATGTTTATTTTCATGATATCCATGGGATAGTAAGGTCTAGGATAAATATATTTCTCACAAAACATGGTTTATGTAGTAGTTGAGACATCAAAAATTAGAATTAATTTCTAAGGAAAAAGATGTTTTTTTAAATAATATTGTAAATTGAATTTTAAATTCGACCATCTAGGAATAAAATAATAATAAATATAAATGAAATCCCTCTAAAAATAATCGAATATCAAATAAAAAAGAATACACATGGTTGGTTTTCAACCATGTTCTTGTAAAACATTGAGCACATTTGGTCTACCAACCATGGATTCACACTAATTATACAGACCATACAAGTATTTTTTATAGTGAGAGTTAAGTCTCATGGTGTTAGAGTGACCATGTGATTAAGTGTTCATGGTAATTATTCTAACCATGAAATAAAATTTCTAGGGAAAGTGTATTGATTGTATAAAAAATAACTCATGATCATTTTTCTAACTACATGAAACATACTTCATTTCTACTCCAATAAAAAAACTAATTAACAGTTGTAATGAAATACAACAAGAAAATTAATAAATAAAAATATAAAAAAATTGAAATAATAAGACATTGTTTACCATAACTAATTAATGTCTGATTAAATTAATTATCTCTGCATTAAAAGGATTTGTAAATATATCATCAAGATGGTGTTTAGTACAAATTAATTGAATATCTATATAATTTTTTTAAAATTGTCTATAAAAAAGTGATGTCTTATATCAATATTATTTGTCCATGAATGTGATTTAAGATTTTTATAGATATTTATAGGACCTGTGTTATCAGTATTTATAGGGACATATCAAAATTCATATCCATAGTCCAATAATTTAGATATCATCCATATAATCTTTGCAAAAAAAATTACAGAGTACTACTTTTTACTACATCATGAAGCTAGAGACATGGCCAAAAAGTGGAATCTTCCAAAATTTCTTTTTTATGTTTAACATACAGGAAAGAAAATTTATATTTCAACCACTCACCAAATAAAAATCATTTTCTCTATTATAAAAAAACCCAATATTGGTTCTTTTAGGTATTGAAAAATTATTTTTATATCATGTAAAATTGATTCTTTAGGATTTGAATGAAAACAAGAACATATACACACACAAAACATAATATCTTGTCAACTAGAAGTTATGTGTAGTAAACTTCCAATCAATACTTTATAATTGGATAGATCATCTAGTTTCTCAGTTTCAAAAATATTTAGTTGACATCTTGTACTCATGGGACTATCACTGCCTTTAGGTCTATCCATAAAAAATGTTTTAAAAAAACCTTGGTGTAATTTAATTGATTTATAATAATTCATCATTTTTTTGAAAGATTTGAAATCGGAGAATGAATTTTAAGTTACCCATCAAACTAATTTCAAAATAATTTTTCATTATTTTGTAAAAATTTTACATAAGGTTTTTTGGATGATCCAAAAAAATTATCAAAAACATATTCTTATACTACTAAAAAATATTTTGTAATTTTTTTAATAAATAAATTGGTGTCAATTATTCATTTTGAAAACCATTATTAATAAAAAATGTTATGATTTTATCATACCAAGCTCTATGAGTTTGTTTTAAACCCAATAAATATTTTATTATTTTGAAAAAAAGATTTGGAATTAAGGTATTTTGAAATTAAATGTGATTTTTCACAAAACACGCTCAATTATATATAATTTTTAAAAGGATCTAATATAATTCATTGAAAAAAAATTTATATAAAAATGTTCTTCATACTCAAGAAACATCATAATAGATTCATGTCTAGCTACTAGTGGAAGAGTTTAATTATAATCAATACCTTCTTCTTAACCACTATTTGTATGTATTTAATTATAAATCATAATTAATATAATTTATACCTAAACAACTATTTACTTCAAATTGTTAGACAGTTATTAGGTTTTTCTACTAGTTCATAGACTCTGTTTCATTCAAACAAGTTTTGCTCTTATTTCATTTCAATTTCCTTAAATTCATCATTTATTAATTCTATGATGTTTTTAGGTTTAATATATTATAAAAATAATCATGTTCAATGTGTCTCTAATAGAAGCTATAATATTTTTTTCCTTTATCTAGGTATCCTATAACTATATATAAGGTGTGGTCTCTATGAGTCCTAACATCTCTAGGGATTGATGTATTTGATACATCTTTTTGTCTTTCAGGTTCAAGTTCAAATAGTTGTATGATGGGTGATTTTTCTACGTGTTTCAAAAAATCGTCACTAGGATTAATTTATTCATTGATATATAATGTATAAAGGTAATTAGAAAAATTATATAAAGTTGTCTTAGGCTCACATAGATCTCCTTCATCAAATTTTACATGTACATATTCTTACAAAATTTTTGTTCTTTTTTTAAATACCATATATAAATTATTGGATGTGAAATTTCAAATTAAAATTATTTCATTTCTTTTCGATGTAAAATTGTCTAAATTGACATTTTATTGAGTATTTAGACATTACAACTATGAACTCTAAAGAAATTAAATTTTGGTTCTTTAACATTTTATAACTAAAATATATTTGTCAATAAAAGAAGTCTAATGAGAACTCGAATAGTTATATAGAAATATATATTTATGGAAAGTACAAAAATATAAGTTAGTAAATAATACTCATTGAGCTTGTTCTAGGATATTTATTAAAGGGGTTTATTTCTTGTTTTTTCTACACAATTCGGCTGTGGAGTTTGAGGAGCAGAAAATTTAGGCCTATAGCCATATTATGTGTCATGACCCATCCCCCGGGGCCCGTATCATGACTACCCCAAGCCCACCTTCCATAGGCCAGGGACTGGAGACTAGCACTAAAGGGGTAAATCCCTAAACTGGGAAGGAATTTACTTTATATCAGTAAACAAACACAATAGAGTATGCAACATGAAGTAAGACACTAAGTAGAACTGTATACAAAAGAGGGTGATGAATGTAATGGGGCTGGAAATACAAGACCCAATGTAAAGTACAATACAAATAATGTAATGTAAAACGGCTACATGATCGTCCTCCTGTGGTCCTACCAGAAGGGTAGGTACTGATGGCCTCCACAGTACTCTACGTCTGTTCGTCTGCTCCATGTTCCATCACTCCGAGTGGTCCTTCTATGGGTACCGTCCAGTTATGCTACTCTCTGCCCCGATCAGCATTGTCCGTCGTTGGCAACCAACACAACAAGGTGCGGGCATATCCTGTGCGGGGGTGAGTATAATGATACTCAGTAGGGACCCTGAGACCCCAAAGGTCTCACCAAAATCCAGCAAGGATTACCACAAAGTATGAATTCAACAGATAATCCTTATATAGGTATATTCCCATACATATACCTAAGTTATTTAGAAACCCATCTCAATCATGAGGAAAACACGAAATTCATTGACACAACTCAAACCAGGATTTTCATTATCGAAACCACAGCTGCGAGATAACTCCCCCTGTCACGAAGTGCTACGAAGAAGTATAGTAGTAAAGATGAATAATTGTGAAGCTAGAGCATCTTATTCATCAAGAGGGACTGCTTCTGACCATATGGAGTCTCACCCCCATAGGATTGATAGCTACTAACCCCCACAATGACCCACAAAGGATTGGTATGTGCTGATCCACACAGGATCGTCGAGCGCACACCCACACAGGATCTAACCAACATGGGATCAGAATGTACTGACCCACACAGGATCGCTGAGTGCTGACCCACACAAGATCTGACCCACACGGGATTGGTATGCGTTGAACCACATATGATCGTTGAGCGATGCCCTCCGTAGGATCTATCTCCAGCCTCCGCCTCACTGTCAGCCCCTAGATTCCATGCACCCGGTGCGATCGAGTTCCGTAGAAACTACCCTCGAGATATTGGTCATATCTCTACCCCCAAAAAACTCCACAATGGGTTAACCCAAAATACCTCCATGTCGTAAGGTTTCCAATGCGACAGACTGTGCGTCAATCGGACGTGCGACCTGTGAGTTATTGGCATTTCCATTCTAGGGGCCCTGTTGGTTTTTTGGTTCAAACCAACATGAATATACTCTAACTATGTCCAAAACACAAGTGGTATATTCCAAAAGAACCTTCTCACTCCAATATTTCCATCGTCGTAGGCAGTTCGTCAATCGAACACCTGTAGCCCAAGATATGGGTGAAAAGGTGTAAACTGGCCAAACGGGTCCGGGTCTGGTCCTACCCAATCACACTAACCTGGCCCGATCCAAGTTTGGACCGGTGTCCAACCTGGTATGAGGTACCGACCCGGTCCATGGGACTGACCTAGTCTGAGGAAATAGCCTAGCCCGAGGGGGTGGCCTAGCGACCCGCCCTAGCCGCGGCCAAGAGGCGTGGCACGCACCCCCTGGCACCCAAATGGCTTCGTCGTTCGGGTGTGAGTCGAAACTAGTGTCAGGTGGCACTGTTCCAGAAAACATGGGACTCAACAAGGTCCTACACCTCCTGGATGGCCTGAGTGGCTAGCCGCTCCACCCCACAGTGCGGCGCGACGACGTCGTGCCCCTCCGCCGCGTCCCGCCATGGTTGCAGTTCTACACCTCCGGCACGGCGTGACGGCACCACACCTCTTCCGACCGCTACGTCCCTCCTGGCTGATGTTCTTATCTAGCGTGGTATGATGGCACCAGGCCCCTATAGCATCCCACGTGTCCCTTGCACCACCGGATTCTTCCGTGGTAGGCTCATTTCCGGTCGCCACATGTACTGCTACGACCCGTTGGCCGAGGCCCGTTCCTCCTCTACGATCCTCTCCTCCGGTGACACCATTATGCTACCACCACCGTCAAAAAATGAATCAATCCAAAGGGGGTGGGTCAGGCTGTGTTTGTGTGTTCCGAGCCCTCCTCGTTATGGTGTTATCATTCGGTTCTCAGACCATAAATTGAATGACGAAGATCGTGAATAAAATTCTACTCAAATCCCCTTACCTCGATCGTCGATAGAGGTGGTGCGTGGAATAAGATGAGGTCGATGATGGTGGTTTCGTCGGCATTCGTCACCCCTGTAAGACACTCCTGATCTGAGCTCGAGCATCATCCTCGATCTTTGTTCGGAAGTTGTTCTTCATTGGAGCATATTTCTCCAAGGGTTCTCCAAAATTTCTTCCTCTCCCAAAGTTCTAACAAAAGGATCCGCCAACCAAAAATAATGGGTTATGAAAACCCATTATTTAATTTGTTGGTCATGAATTCAAAAAATTCAAATTGGAGACCAATAATTAGAATAAGTTCAATTAATTAATTGTGAGGGTTGGCACAAAAATTAATGGGGGAAGGTGGAGAGTTGACATCCCACATAAATGGGGAGTTAAATGGGGGGTTTAAATCTCATGTGGGCCCCACCAAAGATATCCTCTAATGGGAGGTTATGCACGGGTAGCCCCCACAACCATAACCTGCCATGTGAGGTTAGGGTTTCGTGGCCCCCACTTCCAACATCCCCTTGAAGGATTAAACCGCCCCAAATAAAAATAAAGTAACAATTTATTTTTATTTAATTTAATTAAAACCCCGAAAATCTAACATCCATTCTCATCAAAATGAAACTGTGGTGAAGGTCTCACAAAGCAATCACTGATGCTGCGAGTTCAACGATGCCCTCATATTTTAATTCTGATCACCGGTTCAAAATATATAAAAACCCACTCATACATTTAATGAACGTACCTGAAAAAAACATCAAACATTTATTCCGGGCACACCAGGCCTCAAAATCAAGCTCTGTCAAAAACTTCGGACTCGTAAAATTCCCATAAAATTAAAAAAAAAATCCATGAAATTTCAGGGACTTTAAATTCTCCCCACCTCAAGGCTTTACATCCCCGTAAGCCACAACACGAACTAAGGGAACATATGGTGGTATTGAGCACACATCTAAGGCTCCCGCTCATATGTGCTCTCCTAGATGTTCTCGTGCTGCCAGCGAATGTGAACCAGAGGTATCGACCATCCACGTAGGACCTGCTCCTGTCGATCCTCAATATCTACTGTAACCTCCCTGAAATTTTCCTCATCATCATGGTCCATCTCCCCATGGTTGATGATGTGAGTAGGGTCATGAACGTATCTCCTCAACTGAGATATGTGGAAGACGTCATGAACTAAGTGCAACTAAGGCTGAAGAGCTAGGTGATAAGCCACCTCGCCTACTCTGCTGACGACCTGGAAAGGCCCAATGAACCTCAGAGACAACTTTCCGCCTCGACCAAATCTCCATACACCCTGTCGAGGTGAGACATGTAGGAAGACGTGGTCACCATCATCGAACTCTATAGGTCTTCGTCTCCTGTCAGCATATGACTTCTTCCTTCTTTGTGCAGTCTTCATCCGCTCCTGGATGATTTGTCCCTTCTCTGTGGTAGCTCTACCATCTGTGGTTCCCTTAGTGCTGACTCCATTCGGTCTGTCCAGCATAGTGACGATCATTAAGGTTGACCATACAAGGCCTCAAATAGTGACATACCGATGGTGGAGTGATAGATATTGTTGTAGGCTAACTCCACCAAAGGCAAGTGATCCTCCCAAGTGTGAACAAAGTCGAGGAAACATGCACGGAGCATGTCCTCGAGGGTCTGAATGGTTCACTTAGTCTGACTATCTATCTAAAGATGGAAGGCGATGCTCAAACGTAACTTCATCCCAAAATCCTCCTACAACCCCTTCCATAGTTGGGAATTAAACCGTGCATCATGGTCAGAGACAATATAAGAAGGTACTCCATGAAAATGCACAATCTCCTACACATAGAGGCGTCCCAGGCTCTCTACTATTCCCTGCTATCTGATTGGTAGGATGTGGAATGACATGGTGGGTCAGTCTATGATCACCCATATCGAATCATGAGTCTTGGATGTATGTGGAAGGCCTGTCACGAAGTCTTTGGATATCCCATCCCACTTCAACTCTAGGACCTCTAAGGGATGAACCAAGCCTAATGGTACCTGGTGTTCTTCCTTCACTTGCTGACAAGTGAGGCATTGTGAGACAAACTCCGCTACTGCCTTCTTCATACCTGGACACCAGTGCTGTCATCTAAGGTCCTGATACATCTTCGCCACTCTTGGATGTTCCACTAAAGGGGAAGTGTGTAACTCCCTCAAAACTTCCTCCTGAAGTGAAACTGGTACCAAGGTACGTCCTCTAAAAAAGATGATGTGCTCTCAACCTACAGAAAATCCATCATGTGCATGCCCTTTGGATATCTGATCACGTCGTGTCTCACAGTCAGTGTCCCCACGCTGTGCCTCCCTGACTCAGTGATGTAGTGGATGAGTGACTGTAAGAGACTACAGATAGGCTGCTCAATCCCTATCGATGAATGATATCTACAACATGACCAGCTGATATGTGGCCTCTTCTAGAAGTAGTATACCAGATCTTCTGCTGAGAGCATCTCTACAACATTCCCCTTCCTAGGATTATAGACTACCTTGAAGTCATAGTCCTGGAGGAACTCAAGCCAGCACTGATGTCTCAGGTTCAGGTCCTTCTAAGAGAAGATATACCTGAGACTCTTGTGATCATACTATATTGTAAAATGATCACCCATCAGATAGTGTCTCCACATATTCAAGGAGAAGACCACTGGTGCTAACTCCAGGTCATGGGTAGCGTAGTTCAGATCTTGTTGTCTCAGCTGCTGATAACTATACACAATTATAGATCGCTCCTACATCAGGACACACCCGACTTTAGTCCTTGATGCGTCCCAGTAGACTATGTATCCTATGCCTTCCTCTGGCAGTCTCATGATGGGGGCACTGGTAAGCCTCTACCTCAGCTCCTGAAAGCTCTTATGGCATCTCTCTGACCAGAAGAAGGGTTTCCCCTACTTAATCAAGGCTGATTGTGGTGTTGAAACTCTGGAGAATTCTGGAACGAATCTTCAGAAGTAGCCAGCTAAACCTAGGAAACTCTGTACCACCATCACACTCCTTGGTGGATCCCAACCAAGTACTAACTCGATCTTCGCTAGATACACTGCAAATCCATCCTTCAGGATGACATGTCCCAAGAAGTGATCCTCTCGAATCCAAAAATGGAACTTCGCGAGCTTACCATAAATATGGTGCTCTCAGATTGTGTCCAAAACTACCTACAAATGGTAGGCATGCTCCTCCTTAGTAGTGGAGTAGATCAGAATGTCGTTGATGAAGACCCTGACAATGTGATCGAGGTATGGCTGAAAAATCCTGTTCATGAGACACATGACCACTTCTGGAGCATTGGTTATGCCGAAGGGAATAACCAATAACTCATAGTGGTCATACTGACACCTAAAGGACATCTTCTACATATCCTTGTCTCGAAATCTGAGCTGGTGATAGCCTGATTTGAGGTCTATCATCGAGAACCATCAAGGTCCATTGATCTGATCAAAGTGATTGTCAATCCTCAGAAGTGGGTACTTGTTATTCACGGTCATCTGGTTCAAGAGATGATAGTTGACACATCGCCTCAAGCTCCCGTCCGCCATCCTGGCAAATAGAATCGGAGCTTCCTAGGGAAAAACACAGGGCCAGATGAATCCCTTCTCCTGCCAGTCCTCCAGCTGTACCCACAGCTCACAAATCATAGCGAGAGCCATCCGATATGATGGAGTAAATATCGGTGTCGTCCTGGGGTACATGTCAATGTAGAAGTCCACCACTCTTCCAGGAGGTAGTCCTAGGACATCGTCAGGGAAAACATCGACATACTGGTCCACCACTATAAGATATGTTGGACTCTCCACATCAACTGCTCCGAGGGTGAGGCAAGCCAACTAGTGAGTGATCGGCCACCCCCTCCTCAGAGTAAGTCTGTCCGGTTATACAAAGGATCCCTTCCCGCCGGTGAAGATGACTCTGGTCCCATCCATACAGACACACCACACTTTTCTCTTAATACAGTAAATTTGAGCATGGAGTGTAGATAACCAGTCCATACCCAAGATGACGTCGTAAGGCCTCAACAACGCTATGAGGAGATCCCAGCTGAAACACTCGCCTCCGAGCGTAATCTCACACTACCGGCATCAATGCGTAATTTTCATGTCTACTCCCATAGGAGTCTCTAGCCATAAGGATCGAGCCAATGGCTCCGTCGGAATCTTAGAGCTCTGAACGAGGGTAGTGGAAATGAAAGAGTGACTGGCACCTATGTCTATAAGAAATGCAGCTAAGGTGGAGTAGACCCAGATAGTACCTCGAATCATCTTCGGAGCACCATGGTTGTATGCCATAGCTTCCTAATGCATAGATCTCCCATGTCCACCTGCTCCCTGCGGTCGGGGTGGACCTCCGGGTGGTGGTGTCATTAGCACCTCGTAACATCGTCCACCGCCAGCTGCTCAGCTAGCTCCTCTGCCACGTCCGCCTACTCCATGTGGAACACCTTGATCGAACTTCTGCCTCTGCTTGGGAGGTCCCTCAACTGACTAATGATCGTCTGTGTGACAGGTCGGACACTCACGTGCCATGTGACCCTTCCCACCGCATGAGTAGCACTACCTACTCCTGGTAAGTAAGTGTCTGCTCTTTGTGCCCCACAGAACTGATACCGAGTCATAAGGTCAACCACCTATAGGTCTTTTCCTCTTGGTACTCTACAACATCTGTCTACTACCAGCTGCAGAAGACTCTGTTGCATGCTAGCTAGTGGGGGGTCTCGCTGCTGGAGACTTCTCAGCAAGGAAACTCTCCACTATGAGAGATATCTCTAACACCACCACCTGCGTCGGGATGCTATGTGAGATCACCGAAACTGGGATCTCCATCCCGAGTCCCTGCTCGACGGTATGGGCCCTAAAGAATGGGTCATGTACCACATTCGTGGAGTAGCGTGAGAGGTCAGTGAACCTCTCTGAGTACTGTGCCACCATCATTCTAACCTGTTGTAGATGTGTTAGCTCCTATATTACCACCACACAAATGGAGGATTGTACAAACTCAGCCCTGAATAGGCTCTCGAAGTCTACCCAAAGATGGGTCACCTCGTCGTGGACCTAGAGCATCAGGCTCCACCATCTGCCTACTGCTACATAAAAGAGACTCACAACATGGATCACCATAAGGTTTTCTGGTGTCCCTACCAGCCTGAAGACTCTCACCATAGCATCCAGCCTATCCTCAACTGCTTGTGAGTCTGTCTCTCCTCGAAACGTGGGTGGCCTCTAGCGCTTGAACTCGTGAAACGTGCTCAAGCGGCGTGCACTCTCTTCTGCTAGGTCTGGTGGCATTGTTGGAACAACAGGGAGTGGTACCGCTGGTTCTCCGCTGGAAAAGGGTCCTGCATCGAGTCCTCATCGCTCGGTGGACTGTCAGAGTGTACAACTCTCAGGGCTCTAACTGGTCATCCACGGGGAGGCATCCTAAAAGAAATAGATGCGACACCATCAAAATATTAAACCTAATGAGATGACCGAGTTTGAGAGCAATTAATAAAACTTTTAAGGACACACACACAATCAGTGTTTTCATGCACTAAGTCAGAAATTAGTAGTCCAGGTCATGGTGTATGGATAAGTCGGCCGCCGCACCAAAACTGGACTCCCTGAACTGAAAATCACACTTAGTAATGTTAACACTATTACTTCAAAGAAAAGAAAGATCAGAGTCCTATGTTATGTGGTAGAATTTAATCCTCTGATACCAATTTTTTATGACCCGTCCCATGGGGCCCGAATCAAGACTACCCCAAGAATGCCTTCCATAGGCCAAGGGCTGGAGACTAGAACAAAAGGAGTAAATCCCTAAACTTGGAAGGGATTGCCTTTATAACTGAAAATAAACACAATAGAGTATGCAACTAGAATTAAATCACTATTTAAAACTGTATACAAAAGAGGGTGTTGAAAGTAAAGTGGTCAGAAATACAAGACCAACAGTGAAGTAAAATACAACTGAAGTAATGTAAAACAGCTACTGGATCATCCTCTGGTGGTCCTACCTGAATGGTAGGTAATGATGGCCTCCAGAACAATCCACGTCCGTCCGTCCGCTCCGTGTACCATCATACCGAGTGTTCTATCTCTGGGTACCGTCCATTTCAACTACTCTCTTCCCCGATCAGCGTTTTATGTCATCTGCAACCAACACAACTAGGTGTGGGAATAGCCCGTTCAGGGGTGAGTATAACGATACTCAGTAGGGACCTCGATACCCTCAATGTCTCACCAAAATTTTTCAAGGATAACCACGAAGTATGAATTCAAAAGATAACCCTTACTTAGGTATATTTCCATACATATACCTATGTTATTTAGGAACCCATATAAATCATGAGGAAAACACGAAAGTCATTGACTCAGCTAAAACTAGGATTCGCATTATCAAAACCAGGTCTGCTGGAGAACGTCTTCTATCACGAAGTTCTACGAAGATGTATAGAAGTACAGATGATAAGTCGTGAAGCTAGATCATCTTATTCTATCAATAGGCACCGCTTCTGACCATATAGAGTCTGACCCACACAGGATCAATAGTTACTAACCCCCGTAATGACCCACACATAATCTGACCCACACTGGATCAGTATGCGCTGACCCACATAGGATCGTTGAGTGTTGACCCACACCAGATCTGACCCACATAGGATCGGTGTGAACTGACCCACACAGGATAGCTATGCGGTGACCTACATATGATCTATCCCTAACCTCCACCTCACTGTCAGCCACTGGATTCCTCACACCCAGTGCGATCGAGTTCCGTAGAAACTTCCCTTGAGATATCGGTTGTACCTTGACTGACACTAAACTTTAAAAACGAGTAAGCCAATGGTTCTCCATGATGTAATGGTTCCAACACGACAGACGGTGTGTCAATCGGACGCCCGATCTGTGAGTTATTGACATTTCTGTTCCAGGGGCCCTTCTGGTTTTTAGGTTCAAACCAACCTGACCATATTCCAATTGTGTCGAAACCTCATGTGAAATATTCCAAAAGAACCGTATTTCTCCAATCATTCCATCTCCGCATGCGGATAGTTAATCAGACATCCTTACCCAATGATATGGGCGAAAAGGTGTAAACTGGACAAACTGGTCCAGGTCCGGGCCGACCAAGTCGGACTCACCCAACCCGATCCGGGTTTGTATCGGGGTCCTACCCGTTCCGTGGGTCTGAACCGGTCTGTGGGTCTGACCTCATCTGAGGAAATGGCCTGGCCAAAGGGGGAAGCCTAGCTCGAAGGGTGGCCCAGCCCGAGGGCGGCCTGGCCGAAGGCGGCCCGACGGCCTGCCCTATCCGTGCCCAGTGGGGGTTGCGCACACCCCCTAGCATCCGAACAGCTCTGTCGTTCGCGTGTGAGACGAAATTGGCGACAGGTGGTGCCAGGTGGCGCCATTCCAGCAAACTTAGGACCTGACGGGGTCACGTACCTCCCGACTAGCCCGAGAATCCAACCGCTCCACGCCACAACGTGGCGCGAAAGCTCCACGCCTTGGCGCGGCCCGACGACACCGCATCCATCCGGAAGCCTGGTGGCTCTTACGCAGTCGCCTTCTTCCATGGTCGGCTCGTTTCCAGTCACCGCATGTACAGCCATGGACCATCGGTTGCAACCCATTCCTCCACTGTGATCCTCTCCTCCGGTGGTGCAGTTTCACCACTTCCATTGTCAACAAACAAATCAATCAAAAGGTGGAGGGTCATGCCATATTCATGTGGTCTGAGCCCTCCGCATTATGGTGTAATCATTCAGTTCTCAAACCATAAATTGAACGATGAATATTGGGAATAAAATTCAACTCAAATCCCCCTACCTCGATCGTTGATGGAGGTGGGGCATGAAAGAAGGCGAAGTCGATGATGGTGGTGTCGTTGGCGTTCGTCACCCCCGCAAGACGCTCTTGATCCGGGATTGAGTGTCATCCTTGATCTTCATTCAAAAGTGGTTCTTCGTTGGAGGATATTTCTCCAAGGGTTCTCCAAAAGTTCTTCCTCTCTCAATGTCCTAACAAAAGGATCTGCCAACCAAAAATAATGGGATATGACAACCCATTATTTAATTTGTTGGTCAGGAATTAAAAATAATTCAAATGGGTGACAATTAATTAAAATAATTACAATTAATTAATGGTGGTGTTTGGCACAAAAATTAATGGTGGATGGTGGAGAGTTGACATCCCACATAAATGGGGAGTTAAATGGGGGGTTTGAAGATCATGTGGGCCCCACCAAAGATATCCTCCCAAGGGAGGTTACGCGTGTGTGGGCCCCACCACCATGACCTCTAATGGGAGGTTAGGGTGTAATGGACCCCACCTCCATCCTCCCCTTGGAGGATTAAACTGCCAAAAATAAAAATAAAGTAACACTTTATTTTTATTTAATTTAATTAAAAACCCCAAAATCTAACATCCATTCTCTTTAGAACGCAAGTGTAGTGAATGTCTCACTAAGAAATCATTGATGCTGCGAGTTCAACGATGACCTCATATTTCAATTCCGAGCACAGATTCAAAAGATAAAAAAACCCGCTTGTAAGATTACTGAACGTACCTGAACAAAACTTAAGAAATTGATTCTAGGCACACCGGGCCTCAGAATCAAGCGTCGTAAGAAACTACAGACTCGTAAAATTCCCATTAATTTAAAAATAAATTCCACCGAATTTCTGGGTATTTAAATTTTGAGTATAAATATTAATAGTCAAGATTTTTATCCTCATGACCATGAAAAATTCTTAGGGTTTTAATTCCAATTCCAATAAGATTTTTTATCTATCTAGTATACTTAAAAATAGAACAGGAATCAATTCTGTAACGTAGAAAGAATACCCTTATGTATATAGAAAAACAATATTCTAGAACATAATCATAACACTTTTAATTTAATCTAAAAAATATATACGGTCCAAAAAAGGCCATGTGAACCAAATATAGGGGTTGAGATGTCAACACGTTTTTCATTTTATTGAAATATATTTTATGCAGATTATATTATTGATATGTGTTATAGAATTTTTCTTTTGGGAATATATATTTAAGTAGATACCTGGCTAACCCATTCCTTGTTAGAATCCTATGTGAGTTCATCTTTCAATGACCACGTCTCTAATTCCAAATCCATGAATCTGTAATAAAAGAACATAAAAAAGAATTTTTTTTAGAAAATATTTTACTTAAAATCAAGATCCTAAACTTATTCATTATTTAAGATAATTAAAACAAAAAAAAAGTAGATTCATAATTTTTTCAAGAATTATTATCAAAAATATTATGAAATACATCACTAAATAACTAGGATATGCTAATAATATTATATTTTAATAAATTAATAAATAATATTTTATATGACTACTGCAACTCTTCATGCTTGGTTCCTATAGAAAAGTATAAACAAAAATTGTTTTTGTACCATTATTTTCATTGTTCTAGAAATCTTAGTGAAAATATCCCTAATAATCATAAGTTGTTTGACTGGTTTCCCATAATAATATTCGAATTTCAATGAAATGAAAACATATTTAGGTATAAAAGAATACTAATTAATTATAAAATTGGTAAAAATAACACTATGAAAAAATTTATTCTTATAAACCATCCTTGGTTCAGGCTGGTAACCAATTCAAATGGTATATTTATTACTGGTTTGTTTACCATGAATCTGAGTCAGAGTTTTCTACCATTTATAAATATTTCCAGATCCGTCTATAATTACTCATTTAAAATTTTGAACTCACTGATTTCCTTCAATAATGGACCATTCTTAATATTTTCTACAATAAAATCTTATTCAAAATGAATAGTTAAAGCATGCTTCATCTTTATATTTTTTATTTATCTTTCAACTCATCAAATAATTCATCTAACATGTTACAATAATCAAATAAATCATCATTGGACATAACATCAATTTTTTTATTTTCAGAGTGATTATAAATATGAATAGTAGATACAAAAAATTATATAATACCACATAAGTGTTCTTCAAGAAACACGTATTAGAGCTGTCATTTTTTTCTTCCTTATAGAGTCTAAATCACATCATCTCAGCTATGAGGCACTCCATGTATATGTCATATTCTTTTTAAACAAATTGACTTTATCCTCATACTTTTAAATACATTTTTACATGGAAAAATATTCTTTTACATTAATAAATGATCACTTCATTAGAGGATTTATCTTTTTTCCACTCTATCGTCCAATATCCATTATTTTATTAATTACCTCTTAAATTTGATTTCATGAAGAATTTATTCTCCCAATATAAATTCATGACTGGTGTATCTAGATGATCCATTTCCTCATCACTATTAGTTAGTGATTAACCATCACTCAAAGTATCATGTCTGATATTTTATTTTACCTTTTAGTCAAATTTATTGAATGCTACTGGCTTTCTCACTAGTTCATCTCCTTCATTTGTTTTTAATTGAAATTCCTTCTAATACTTCATAAGATTAAAAAAAGTTCCTTCGTTGGTAATTAGAAAATTTCATAGGATTTTATGAAGGAAATAGTGGTTTTTTCCACATATAAGGTATTCATATTTGTAGTCACATCACTTGATAATTTCCTGTAATTTTTTCCCTAGTGCATGAATATTGTTCATGATTTCATTAAAACATATATACATATCAGAAATAGATTCATCAAACATCATATTTAATTTATCATATTTAATATTATAATTATTGACACACATTTATATAACAATTTAGGGTCCCTAATGAGATATCAAAAGTGTATACCAAATTTCAAAGGCAGTAGAACATTCAAATATATTATTTACATTTTCCTCACCTAAACCATAGAAAAATGAATTTTATACTTACAATTAGATTCATATGAATCCTTTGTGTAATCACTCTATTCAACTCAATAATCTTTGGGTTTTTATATTTTCCCTCAATAATAGTCCATATATCAAATCCCATGTTTTCAATATGGGGTTTAATCTTAATGTTCCTTTTATAGTAGTTAGTACCATTAATATAAGGAGGTTTATTGGTGGAACTTCCCTCTTGTTTATTGTTATTCATAACCATTGAAATTTATATCTATCTAAAATTTAAGATATTTTGATAAAACCTAATCATTGTAAAAAGAAGTTCTAAAACTTCTTTGACACTAAATATTGTTCTTAGTAGACAATTCAATTGGGGTGAATTGAGTTTCCAATAATATTTACTATTAAAAAAATTAAAAAAAATCCCCCTATTTTTAAAATACACCTAGTGAACTAAAACTACAGAATTATATAGTTTTATTTTCATAAAGGATTCATAAAATCTCGATCAAAACATAGTTAAAGTCATTTAGATAATACATTATCTTTTGAAACTAATTTTATTAAATAAAAAATATTATATAAAACAAAAATTAATAACAACTATTATACTAATGTTTTTTTTTCAGTTTTAAAACATATACTAGTTTATTTAAAAAAAAATATAGAAATCAAAACCAAACAAGATTGGAAAAATAGTGGAATAAATATGGGATTCAGTCTTAAGATAAGACATAATCACCTCCACATGGAAATCAATTGATACCAAGGAATTTATTATAAAATAAAATGATCCACATTCTATATTAGGGTTTACAAACAACTTTAGTTACATATTCCATGGTAAAAGCCTATTCCATGGTTATCAATGGGGTAAAAGGTGTCTATCTCACACATGAACTATTTCAGAGTAATTTATTAGAGTATAAATTAATTGATTTGAAAAAGGGTCTCAAGATCCCTCCTGTTTATTATAATAAACATTGTTTTAAAGATAAATATATTAGAACAACACAGATCGAAATATAATATTAAATAAAAATTGAAATATATGAGAGATGTGAAAATTTAGTCCAAATCAATCTATTAATCAACATTTGGTCATATGTATTTGAATTTTCTACTTCAAATTATTTTATAATATTTTAATCTAAATTACAGGAAATTGAGTTCTGTTATGTGTTCTCAATGATTACAATATTTATCATAGGTGCATGTGTATATTCTTATGCTGTCTCTATAAGTTAAACTCTTATCTCTCTTTATACATGATCATTTTTTCTTCTTAAAAATACTAAATTCAAAATTATCCATTGGGGAGAATTCATTGTTGCCTTAATTTCAATGACTCCTTAATTAATTCATGGAAAATTATTTATTAGAGATTTGAAAATACACTACTACATAATTAATACATGGTAGGTTATCTTCACTTAGGCACAATCACTTTGGCTCGCAGTTACTAGGCACAGTCAGTTGGAATGGAAAGTTGGAACAATAAATTTTTTTCTTTATGTGGTTGGTCCTTGATTATTACATTAATTATTCTTCTTCTCATGGTAGGTACTTTCCTTAACATTGTAGGTACATACCTTATCATGGAAGGTACATTCCTTTAAAAAATAACAACAATAACACATGTGATCAGTGCGAATACTAATAGAAATTATACATAACTATCCAAAATAATTATATTTCTTCATGTTGTCAATTCATTGGTTCACACATTAGCTTATTTTCTTCATGTGGTAGGTTCATTACACATGTGTTCACATGAAATTAGATACACAATTTTTATTATACATATATATAATTGGTTTATGGTATATAGTTTTTTCATGAATTTATATCAACATTGTCACATGACCTTTACAGTCAATACATTTACATTATATGGATGGTAAGTAGGGTATGTTACAAACATATCACTTTTTTTCATGATTTTCTAGAAGAAACATTACCTAACATAAACCCTGAAATTCATTAATAACATTATAAAAATGTTTGGGGATAATTAAAATAAGGATGTTCTAGTATCAATCAATCACTAAAAATGAATGGGATCAACACATCCCTTGATAAAAGTTAAAAATAATTTTATTATCATCCTAAAATAATTTTTTTACAATTAAAATTATGTTGACATATCATTCATTTCCTTGAGTGTGTTGGGAAACTATCTCCAATGTATTCCCACTAGGGTATGATTACTAGAGTTAACTGAGATGATGACTGTGAGAATAAGGATATGTCTTACCATGGTTAAATGGATCTAATGAAGGTGTTGTAGTTTGGGTATTTGGTATTAAAATCCACACCTCCATTAGTTCCAACTTCAACACCTTTAACATCACCGAATTTTGTGGATTCTTCATTAGGAGGAATGAGGAAGAGAAATCATTCCATGTCATTAGATCTCTGTCATCCATAATAACCTATTATGTGTTACAAATTATATATTTTTATTCCATGTCCATTTCATAAGATTATTTATATAATTAGGTATATACATCCCATCATAGAATATAGATAGATGAACATGGACCTATTACTAGAAATAATGGTGATCCTCTTTCCCCTCCAGTAATTTGTTTTAAATTGTCTATGTTTCGTATAGAGGCGAAGATAGTTAGGGTGATAGAATAGTTTAACCTAGTGTCTTATAATGATGGATTAACAATCATTCCATTTTACCAATCATGAGTGAATGAAATTAGGATGATGTTGATACCAATTGTTTTGTTCCACTAACATGGATCTGATGGATGTTTCATTAGGTGCTGGTAAATGATACATTGAGGGAAAAATCCATTTCCATTCTATATTATGTTGATGAATATTCCATTCCAATAGTATATCTTATTGGTGGCATACAGACTACACTGATAGAGAAAATATAAATGGTGTCGTCATGACACTCAATGAAATATGTCGTTTCTTTTTCTCTTAAAGAATTTATTGGGTTAATAGAAGTTTCTAGTGATTTTACTAATGATGTTACATTCAAAATATTGAACATGATATTTGAAAATATTAAAACATTATAACATTCATCTTATAATTTAAAACTCTTTGCTCCTCTCAAAAAGTATCCCCACCTAGGATCACAACAGCTCCCACCCCTCTTTCATCATGATCCCCACCACCAACTAGGTCAATTAATAAAGAAGTCAGATCTGTACCAATCTTGTCGAAGGAAGTGATTACATACTCCTTACTCAATATGTTATTCCAATTATATATTCATGTTCCTAGTTTAGGCTTTAGTTGATGCTCGGAGTACATAACATTTCATCTGCAGATATAGTGATAGGCGTGGCAGGTATAAAGAGACTGATCCTGGATGTACCCTTATGGATATAAAGGACCGTATATATTATCTAAAAAATATTTTCACCACCCTCATATATGGGAGATTAGAATATATAGTTTTCATGATAGTGTGATAGATATAGTTTCTCTGAGAGAGTAGATGAGAGTCCTTGAACTGGGGGGACTATCAGGGCATCATCTTTATCCAAACAACGTTGGGAAAAGTTTATTGGTGAGGATTTCTATAATTATATAGATTTATCATCCCAAAAAATAGTCGATTTTATGATGGTCGAGATTTTCTACATCATGTGTTATATTGGACATCATCAGTGGGAGCAGTCTTGGTTGTAGTATATGTTAATATCCTTGGAGGGAAATGCATTAGAGAAACAAAGCCTACCTAACATGGTAGAGAGGTGCATACAAGATTTTATTTTTAGGGTGGAAGCATTACAATTTTTCATAATGGTATATAATCAGTTTTCCAATAAATTGTGCCAATCTACAGCCTCCCTATAACAGAATTCAGAGAAGCATAAAGAATCATCTGAGAAACTTTTATAAGGGGCCTATAATTTTTGGCACATAATTTTTTCTGGGGGTTTACAGGAGGGACTCTTGATTATAGAGGTTCCTCCTTTTATTTTTAATTTATCAATTAAAAAATATATTAAACACCATATGATTATATTGGGATTTCATTAATTCATCAAGTACATGGAATTTTTTCAACTCGATATCATATAGATTTTCAAATAAAAAATTCTTTTCATAACACGAGGTGATCCCAAAGTTAAAATTTACTACATGAATCATAAATGACCGATCATGAGAGTTTCCCACTAATTATTAACTGCATGTCCATCATTATTGATGATTATTGGTGGAAATTTGTCTAATATATTCTGGTTTAAAATGATAATTTGTGTAAATATGTCCCAGAGAGAGAGTACTCTAACTTTTTCCTAATCTAGGGGCCTATAAATCATATCTTTATTTTTTTTCTAGGTCCATATAATTGTCCCTATGAGATTTTTATCCATTGTTTTCCTCCGTATCTTTTCTAATAAAATGTTGAGGGAATGGATTAGTGGCCATGGACTAATATTTTTCTCAAAAATCCATTTATGGGGTTTTAACCTGGCGTGTTTTGTGCCTCTTCCATTTCATAAATGCTCATTTTTTTCTATATCACATAGGGTGCGTGTCTAGACTGTAGAGACATGTTTTTGGACCAATACTCCCTTTGAAGGTTTTTATCATAGAGATAATTGAATCTCTATTAATAGGTAGTTTAATATATTTTGATCCAAAAAAATGTGATTTTTTAGTATAGCATCGTATAGCTCAGGCCTTCTTTTTCTTTAGATTAGGGTCTTCTAGCTTGGACATTATGTTGTTCCAGTTTAGGGTCTTCTAGGTCAAAACATCTATTATTTTATTTTAGGGAATTAAAGATCAGTTATTTTGTTGCTATAGTTTAGGATATTATAGCTCGTATCTTTTGTAATTGTTGTTTATGGTCTTTTAGATCAGGCCTTATATTGATGTAGTTTAGGGTCCTCTAGCTTAGACAATTTCTTGTTCTAGTTTAGGTTTCTCTAGCTAAGAAATTCTATTTTTCTAGTATAGAATCTTCTATCTTTGACAAAAATATGTTATCGTTTATGATATTCTATATCTTACCTATGGTCATTTTAGTTTAGGTTATTGTAGCTCATACCTATGGATGCTATAGTTTAGGGGTTTTTAGCATGGACCTTTTATTGTTGTTATTTAGGTTAATTTAGCTTGGACCTTTTGTTTCTATAGTTTACGGACTTATAGGTGAAAAATTCTATATCTATAGTGTAGGGTCTTCTAGATCATTAATTTTGTTTCTATATTTTAGGCTCTTATAGCCCGAATATTTTATTGCAGGTTATAAGTGATGGGTATTCATAAAGGGTTCTGACACCCTAAATCTTTAGAACTATGGTTATTCATTGAGTGTTTGGACACCCATAATCCCTATTTATAATTTTTATGGTAAATTGTGACATAATTTATTGTATGTAAAATCCACTTGTATAGTTGGGATTAGGGTTTTGAAGCTCAGTCAACACTTCATGTTGTTTTGGGTCACATGATGAGGTCCACTAAAAGGTTCAAGAGTCAAGTAGCTGATTCCTATTTAAGAATGTGTATAATAAATGGATACATAATATTTATTATTTACAATATACATTAATATTTTAGTTATAGGACTCATAAATCAGAGTCTAGGTATATTTTAGTCAACTAAAAATGGAGTCTAGTGGGGAAAAGTTTTCCATTATTAATTGTGGAAGCCATTAACCCATTTATTCTGGATAATTGATTGTGGATTTAAGGGGGACGTTTGTTTTAGTTCCAAAACATAAACTACACACAATATATGAGTTGTTACATTATTCAATAAAAAATACTATTGGGTTTTCTTCGAATAAGTATGTTCTTGTTACTAATACACAATAGCGAGGAACTAATAGGAATTACTCCAGGAAATAAGGTTATAAAAGAAGTGTGTCTTCACAAGGGATTAGTGGTTGTTTGTACAAATTTCCAAGGAATGATGGTGGATTATGGGAAATTTAATATTCAAATAGTGTTCAAGAAGCCTCAATTTTTTGTTTTAATGTACTGATCATATTATCATGATTAGAGAATTTTATAAATCATAGATCTAATTGTTTCCTAGACCAGACAGGTCCAGTAAGCATATCTCATCTTGTACTAGGGTCTTAAGATGGGAACAATGAGCTTTGTGCCTTATTATTATTTAGGATATAACTTTTTCCAAATCTCTATAAGTAATTGTTTTATCATGCGAAGACTTTATTTTTCTTATACCTCACTTTTTTGGATTTTCATCATGAATTTTTTTGTTTCTCTTTCACAAACAGTTTAAGGTATTACGATTTAGACCATTGGGGTCTACATTTTATGTTCATATAGCGTTGATCAAATTTTATAGAGTTTAATATCATGATTCACGTGGATCTAGTATCTTGTTAGTTTTTCACTATAACCTAATTAGGATTCCCATAGTAAAGAGTACTCCAACACCCTTTTGAGAAGGATATGAAAATGTTGTTAATCATGGACCAAGGTTCTCAAATTAAGAGTTATGGTATGAGGTGGCCATGGAGGGGATGATCATGAATCACACTATGGTGTAGAGTCCTATTTTTACCATGTTAGGGATCTTAAGGATCAAATATCCCTACTTATTAAAAAATATCTAGTTTATAGGTATAATTCCATTATGAAGATATGACTCCTATATTTTCAAACATGGGTTTATTTTATCCTTGTTGAGGCCCGTGGAAGGTGTTTGGAAACCTGAGATGATCAAGGAATAAAGTGTGATTAATGGATTTATCATCTTAAAAAGATAAAGGAAGAACCAAGAACATTGAATGACCAAGGTTAGGATCTTATGGGCCTTTGATATGTAGTGATGATGGATAATGGTCGACATAGTTTAACTCTATGTAGTGGAGAAATCCAAGTAATTTAGTTTAATTTCATGCAACCAGGACATAATTATTGTGTAGCTTAACATCATATGACCTTGAGGGTTTCCTTGAAAATAAAATCATGTGTTAAGGAAGTCAGAACCAATTTGAAATTATGAAATGTGTTCCAAAAGACTCATACCATCATCCATGAAAATTTTAATATGGGAGGAAATTTATGTAATTTTATAGGCTTACTATTGGGTATCCAATTTTTGGAGTCCCTTTTTCTTAAATATGGTTCCTTCCCAAAGAATAAATACACAAATATAATACATTCATTGGTAAAGACTTCTTATAAAACTCGATGATTTGTAAGTAGTTTATGGTCATATAAGGTGGACCTGATCATAGGGGAATATAAAACTTCTAAATATGGGCTTCACTGCTTTTCCCTTTAAATTTTTAAGGGTAGTAATAATTTTAGTCAACTCAATCAAATATATACCCATCTATAGATCTGGCTCAAACATGAATGTGGGAAGAAATTTTTTTGGTATGATTTCCCAGTAGGGTCTGAGATTTAAAGATATCAGGCATCACTATATATCTTGTGACAATAAGAATCAATCCACATATAGTTCTCATACAGATCCCCTCATTGAAAAGAACACATATGATGAGAGGGTACATTATTTTTAGGCTACTCAAAACATGTTTGGGGCCTCCTCTACATTGGTTCATCCCACATGCTATAAAATTGAATTAATTTCTATGTTATCATAGATCTATTGATGAAGTGATTTATAGCTTCATATTTTTAAACAAATAGAAATGAGGGATATTTTTCTGATTTGTAGATTAGATTAGTGACAACTGGTCTGGGAATCACTATGTGTTATATATGTATAAGATCTAATTAATATGTTTTTCTATAGATTTTAATAGTCCCGTAACATAGATCTGAATCATATATAGGGGAGAGGGGAATAATTCCAAGAAAAAAAGAATTCTCCCACTATTTTCTAGGTATAGGACCTAAAACCGTTGGTGATACATTCAAGGTGAAGGACTATATTGTATTAGGAAAGGATTTCACTAGTGGGGGAATATTTACATTATTTTGGCCATATAGGATTGAAAAAATTCAATATATATCAAACACTGGGGAAGGTTTTGATAATATACGAATTTTCCATGGGATCGAGAAAATAAACCTAGGAATCACTACATATCCAAATGTGTTAGGAATCAAGACACATGTAATGCTATAAGATAAGGTTCCCTTTTAAGATATGACATGTGTGCATGGAAGAAGAAATAGTTTTAATGAATACTATGGATGGATGTTGGATTTTTAAACATGGGTTTCACTACATATCATTTGACAACTATAATCAAGCCACATATAGTTATCATTTAGTAGACTCCCCACACATATCTAGTTCAACTCTATGTGAGGGTAGTTTCTTATATTCCTTCGGTGATACATGACATTATAGTCATATAAAGGTTTATCTACATAGATCAATATCATACATATGTTAAGGAATGTTCGTTATCCTATCCTGGTATGAAGGTTAAGAATTCATCTATATAATGGACTTATAAATATGATGGATATGAATAAATACTCTAAATAGTTTTAGGTCTTTATATAATGGACCCTAAGTCATGTATTTCAACTTCCTTAAATCATGAAGTATGAGTTTTGATTCATTATGGTCATGTATCATTGACTAGATAGGATTTACAAGAAGATTTATTACCTCAAATATTTTGGGTATTTACAAGAAGTCCATATCCTAAAATGAATGGGTATAAGAATATGATATAATCATATTTATTTTACAATGATTATGATAAAATAACTAGTAACATCGATGGTTTTCAAATCCCCATTATTAGTTGGTCTACAGAATTTGAAAATAATAACCTAAAAATATCTAATCCAACAAGTGGTAAGTACTGGTGGCAATGAGTGAAGTATTATTATTAGAGGGAGTATATATCACATGCAGTCTAGAAAATAGATTTTGGATTTAAGAAGGCTTCCTCTTGGATCAAAATAACTCCTTTGAAAAAGATATGAGGCATCGTATTATTCACCAAATAATTCTAGAAGGGTCCCTTCATATCAACCAATTCATATAACAAATTTTCTATAGGGGGAACCTATAGTATATGTGATATATCTCTATTGGGTTTCAAGGGAAGTGTATCTAATCATAAAATTGGTTGGTATTTACTTAATTATTAAAGATAGGATGTTAGTTCATTAGGTACATAATATTCAGGAAAGGTTTGAGAACCCTAAAAGCTTCACCAACAAGTATTGAACTCATTTTTTTTGGTGAAGGGATGAGGCATTAAATTCTTGAGTACACAATCAATAGGGGGATGATCTTTTAGAGTCAAGACCTATTGTGGTGTATTTTAACCTTGTGTAACTATGATGTGGTCATTCAGTTTAATGTCAGGTGACTAGGATGAGGTTCCTTGTATCAAAAAGTAATGCACCTCAATCACCATGGTCAAGGTGGATTTCTTGGTTCCCTAATCTCACTTTATTCATCATTATCATGAGAAATAAGGGAAAACTATGAAGTCAATTAAGCCATGTGAGAGTTAATGATAGGGAATATGTTGTGGGAATCTACTTTTTTATATGGGTCGGAATCTCTACATAAATATGGGCCTTATTTAGGAACAAAGTTATAATTTATTGAGTTTTGTGGATATGTATAAAATAAATAATCTAATAATTGCTACGTATATTGTGTCAATAAGAGTCAATCCAAGCATTTTTATAAAAAAAAATTATGTGTAGGTTTTACCCATTTTTAAGAAGATGGTATTACATTCTATAAATCATGGTTGGGCCCAGAATTTTAGACCTGGGTGTCACTACATATCATACAGTAACGTGAATCAAGCCACTCATAATTATTGTATTGAAAATTCATTATGCAGGTCCAACCCATATGCAGGGAGAATTTTCAACTTATATTTTATGTCAATATAGGATTTTATATTTTTATATTTCTACAAAACCTATTGTAATATAAATCAATTCACATTAAGTTATTATATGGATAATTCCCTACGCATTTTTAACCATACACAGGGATGGGGGATTTTAAATTATATTATTGTTGGACCTATGGTTTTAGATCAGGGTACCACTGCATATCATAAGGTAATAGAAATCAATACACACATAGTTCTTATATATGATCCATTTTCTGGATCCTACTCTCACATTGGCCTGATTGAATGTAATTTGTTGTGTAAGTCAAGTTCATGCACAATAAATTTCCATTGAATAAGTATCCTTTCTTGGGAATGAATGGTGTGGCCTATAGAGTTTAAATTCAGGTGGTATGGACATGGATATATTGTGTAGTTTAATGTCTTGCCTCCAGGATTTCTCTATGATGCATAGTTTAATGTCTTTATGCCAAGACATAGATATGAATCCATATCTAAATGATAAATTCTCGATCCGTATTGGACTATGGAAAATGGGTGAAATTAATAATATATTTAAATACATATATCATGTATGATTGTTTGATGACTGGTGGGATGAAAATATCACTATTATTGAAATTTCTCATGGAGTTAAGGGGACCATTTCCTATGGGACCAAAATATCCCCTAGTAATGAGCACTTATGAATTGTTTTATTCAGTAGTGAATCCTAGAGGGGTACCATTAAGATCCATAATATCTCATAGGAACAAGCTCATATGAACTATGTCATTCACCCATGAATCCATGTAGGTTCCCTTCAACATTTTTCAATCTCTTTTACAAATATGATACAAGAGATAACTAAGATGACATGGGATTGTGGTTCATAAAATTCGAAGAAAATAAATTATCAATGAATCTAGTGATTTAGATATGAAAATGAGATATGAATTTTTTCTTATAGAAAATGGTGTGTTTAATGAGATTTAAAAACTCAAGGCTTTTGGGTTCCCATAGAAGATGCGTACCCTAAAATAAAAGGGTGCAAGAATGTGATGTCATAATATTTCTTTAATAATGTGTATGATGCACAAATGGGTAACATCGAGGGAATATGAATATTCTTGAATAGTTCTATTATGGGAAGTGTAAATCAAAACCAAATAATATTTCAGTCAACATGATGTAGATACTAGTGTGTATAGGTCTAATATTAATGATTATGGAAACCTATATTGTGAACGATTAGGACAATAGCTCCAGGATTTAAGGGGTGTCCTTTCCTCATGGCCAAAAAACATCGACTGCGCACAAGCTCTGATGAGTTGTCTTGATCTCCAGTGAATCCTAGTAGGGTACCAATGGATAAACCAGTTCATTTTACTAATTTTATATAATAAGTAATGAAGAGTATGCAGGATCAAGGTCCATGGGATTCTATGAGATGTTTATCAATGCAGGGAATTGAATGGGATTTACTCTAATATGTACGGTACAAAGTTTATTTATGGAGGAAATAAAATTAAATAAGGTTTAGAGTAAAATAATTTCTATTCCAACATGTATTGGACACATTTTTTATGTATAAGGGATAAAACACAGAATTCAAGAGTACAAAATCTTCAGGGTGTCAATCTATTCCATATAAATGCCTTTTGTCATGTATTTTAACATCATACGGCTAGGATGATGCCATGTAATATAACGTTATGTGACCAAGATATTGTTGTGTGATTTAACATCATATGATTAAGACATGGTTTTATAGTTTAAAATGGTGAATATATTATGTTTTTTACATATATTTGAATAGAACATGCTTCGATAACAATGGTTATAGTGTCTCTCAAGGTTCCCTAAGCTCACTTAAGTCATGACTGGCATGGGAAGCCAGAGACAACAAGGAATATGATTATACTCTATGAAAGTGAATGACATGGATTATGTGGGGGTGCTCACATTTTTACATGGAATAGATCCTCTTAATGGATCATATTCTTGAATAAGGGAATAGATAAAAATGGTGAAAACTCATAGTGGGGCCTCAAATGGAAGATCCAAGCATCACTATGTATCCTATAGCAGTAGGAATCAAGCCACACATAGTTTTTATAAAATAAAATTCCATTAACAAGGATATCCCATATATCAGGAGCTGCAATATTTCCTATTATATTTTACTTGGGTCTAGGATTTTAGATCATTTCATCACCACATATACTTTGGCCACATGAATAAAGACAAACAATGTTCATATAAGTGAAAACCCCCAATACAAGTCTAACACATATATAGGGAAAGGACATATTTATCTATTTATATAATTACTGGGATCTAGATTTGGGATCTAGTAATTACTTTGTATCATGAAACCACATGAATATATCCACACAAAGTTCTTATTATGGAATCCCCTGGAAGGTCTGACCCATATGAAAGGGAAGGGAAATTTTTTATATTTCACGTGGGCTGAAGATTAATGATATGGGTGTCACTATGTATCATGTAGTGATTGAAATCAAGACACACATAGTTATTATATAATATCCCTTATGTAGATATGACTCTTACATATTGATGAAGGGAAATTATTACACTGATTGAATAAAAAAAGAATGAAACCTGATTGGTGTCATTTCAATGTCAGGATCATGTAAGACTACCTTCTTATAATGTTTGTTTTTAAGAATAAACATGTCACGAGTTGGTAAAAACAAATAAAATATGAGAATATTATATATATCTACCAAATGTATAAGAGAGGATGAATAACCCACAAGGAAAGAACATTTTTGGTTGATTATGGTCTTACGACCAGAAATTGGGATGTTGTGCACTTTGAAGTCTTACTAACAGGACATTGGGGGTTTCATGGTTTAACATAATGTGACTAGTAAATCTTCCATATAGTTTAACGGAATGTGTTAAGGACTCCATACAAGTAGTTCAACCTTAGGAGTTATGGAAATATTCAATTCAATTTAACATCATGTGGTAAGGAAGTCTTCATTGACATTAAACATCTTATGTTAAGGATTTAAAGATGATATGTAGTACAAAGTCTTTCCACTATGACTTATAGATGTTATTATCTTAAAAGTATTACTGCCTGGATTTTGGTTGGATGATGTCAATTAAATAATTTATTTCATTCAAAGCCTCATGTTGGTGGGGGAATAACATGTTATCCATCCATCATGGATAATGAGTAAGCCTTTCTAGAATAGGCCATATGTATTATGTAATCCCCTTCACACATAGGTTACAACATCAGAGGTTTCTTCCCTATCATCAAAGGTGTTTTGAGAACTAATACCCATTATTTTAAGAGGAAAGAGGGGAGGTAGAAATATTTCATGATGGATCATATAATCTTATTCTGATGGACATTGATTTTGTGCGGTGTACTCAAACATTTCACATAGAGCCACTTATATAACTTTTGTTTATTTGAGAGTTGTCTATATATAGCTATAATGAGGGAGGTAATTGTGATTTGTTGGGAAAAACTACCTCCATTTAGAAAACATAGAATATGGGGTTTCTAATATGGAAGTGTGTGGGGTGCAATCGTAGGCCCATAAAACATAAAGAAGATTGTCTGGTCAACACCTATAATCATTTTACAACATTTTTTGGATTATTTATTATAGATTCTTCTTTAAGGACAATATATATCCATTTTTTCACTACATGATAGAGAGATTAATGGATTTACTATATTTTATACTCTTTATATAGCCTCTTAATCTAATAAGAATAGATTTTGAAGCCATTTTCTTTCAATATCACGTGAGGGACACCGAATTTGGTGATAATATTAGTCTTCAAAAAACATTGAATCATTTATAACAACATCCAAGAGAGGTATGACCTTTTATGATGAGGAAAATAATCTTGTAATAGTAAGGATATACTTAAACTACTTAGCTGTAGCTGGGGGATATGACTCTATAATTTCAATTTCCTACATCGAACACAGATGGGAAAACATAGCTATGTGCATCAATTTTTATGGTTGATGGATGTATTTTTCATTAATCTCATATGTGTGACATATTTTGGTAAATTATATATAAACACCTGTCATTATCTTCTAGTAGTAACCATGACTCTAAATTTGGTGGGAGAGCATAGTTTCAGACCTGTGATCACTATAGTGGCTGCATGGATCTCCTTTATAATAGTAGTAATCTATCCATATGCAATTCATCTAAGGAGAAATCCATAGAATACTCATTTATAGAGGAGTTTCCCTAAATTTGGTGTGTTATAAAGGGCGATATTTACCTTCCCACATCAAATCTATTCATTTGTTTCATTATCCTATAGAATGATCCCATTTAAGAAGTAATATATCATCATATCCATCCATTGTGGGGTAGATGTGGGCTTATAATGCTCAATGGTAGTGTTAATAAAATTAATTTATTCAATTTCATAGACAATTACTAGTATGAATACCCTTCAATGTGTGATGAACAATACTACCTCATCCTAATCAAGATCATCCATGACTGTGGTTGTATTAGCCAGTGTGTTGACCCGATAATTCTATGATCGAGGGATGTGATGCAGCATTAGATTAAAAGTAATTTTTTCCAGTAATCATATCGCATAACCAATGATAGGGGCCTATTCTTCCTCCTTGATAGTATATTATCTATTTATTTTCTTATAACCTTCATTGAATCCCCTTTTAAATTCATGTAATCTCTATATAGCTTCAGGGATAGCTATGTACCTATGATGAGGGAATGGTATTAAACATCATTATTTATGCATCATTCATATATCAAGAAGGGATGAGGAAAAATTTATTTATTTGTTGAAACAAACACAATTCCAAGAATACCCTTGTTTAACTTTAGGTTTTCCCATTTTATTCCACTTAGAATATTAGATTTACCACCAAAATACATCTCCCTTGATTGTGGAGTATCATGAGAATAAAAAAAATACTATATCAATATGTTCAGTGTCTACTTGCATTATTTTTGGAGAAGGATGTTCTGTAATGAAATCAGATAGTGCCAACCCTTTGATTTCCTTTTAATGTCATACTATTGTAGAATACCATCCCATTAAGAACAATTCCCTCTTAGCATAGGGAATCTATAGATATTCTTGACCCTATTGATAAGAGATACCAGGGGGACTATGTGGTTCTACATGTAATGACTCAACTCTTTCAATATGAATATAGGAATAAAGATTTTCTTATAGATATAATAATATCAAGTCTCACTATCTAGTATTGTTTTACTAAAATAATTTAGGCTATTTTCATTTCCTGCCTAATTTTTCTATCGGTGATGGCCTCAAGAGATTATTCTATGGTGGAATCCTATAAGATAATCAGCTTTATAACATCCAAAGAATCAAGGATGGTGTAAGAAGAATATATCAATTGAGGTTCTTGAAAGATTCATATCAGTCCTCATACCACCAGTATGGGACTCACTTCTTCATTAACATAGTGAAGGGGATATATTTTCCTTCCAGGATGGATAAAAAATTAATGATGTAATTTAGTCTCCCGTGGATCCCTGTAAATTCATTATGATTTCATGGACGAATAATTTCTAGGATTGAACTATTATTTTCTATTTCACTTTTAATTCCATGGTGGCCTACCACAAAGTTAAGGAATTACTTAGACACAACACCAAAATCACAATTTGGAGGGTTCATCTTAAAACTATGCCACTATAATTTGTTGAAGATTATTTTATGATTAGTGATGTGGTAACAAAGGTGTCATGATTCAACCACCAGGTCATCATTGTTTCACTCATGGATTCATCATAAGATGTGTTTAAAGATATGATGCATGAAATGTTGGTAAATGGATCCATCATTATTTAAACAAAAGGACATGATCTTGTAGTAAGATATCACCAAGGCTATCTAGAGGTTGGTTATTTTCATATTTAGGGGAAATATTGATATAACTCTACCCTAAATACACATATATAACATAAATGGATTGGATGTATACATCTTCCTTGATAAAAATCACTATGAACGATACTGGTAAATCATTCTTTAAGTAGTTTTGATTAAGGTCTCTAAAATTGATACATAACCTGATTTAACTATTATTCTTCTTGAAAGGGACAATATTGGGAACACATTTATTTTTACTTCACCCATCAAAAATTGCTATATTTGGCCAATTTTTGTGCATTGGATTCAACCTTGGTTGCGTGAGAGGGGTGAATTCTTCTGGTTTCCTACTTTAAACCTCAGTGTTCACCTAGATATCCTAGATGATAAGTATCCACATCAGGGTTCAATCGAGGAATATATGTATAATAAAAAGGGATGATATTTCAATACTTCTTTAGAAATGAAATATATATATATATTCTAATCCTATAGAATAATGGATGCACTGAAAAATATTTTTAGTGGATCCTATTTTGTTACCGAAGTCACAAGCATTATCTCAATGATAGTTGTAGAGACACCTTCCTCAAATGACAAAGGGGTTCTCCTGAGGTCATCCTCTTCCTATTTAAAGTCTATTTTTGTATTTTCATCTCCAAGAATGGTGTATAGTTCTTGGGGAACCTCAATACTTATCATGGTAAAAGAGGCCCCATGGATACATATTGACATCTTAAACTACCAGATTCATGAGGGGGACTCTAGGTATTCTTTTATTTATTTTTTCTATTGTTGGTAGTGGAAGGAGAGGCGTGGACAACCCATTTTGTAGGGGTTGTCTCATATGAATTTTGAATTTCTTTTAATGGTCCAATGTCGTTTTTGGATCCAAATATTTCATTATTCTAACAATTATATGATGAACCTTCATTATATATAATAATAATTATCATGTAGACATTTGCCAATGATGTTTTTGGTTCATAATAGCTCATTGGAATTGAGTATACTACCATGATCAAGTTTCTTGATCGCATAAAATCACCGTTGAGCATGCTCCTAGGATTTTAAATGGAAGTTCCTAAGCCATTGGAAGTGGAAACTAGCATGTCACATTCCATAATTGTTTTTACCCTTCCATTTATTATAATGTTTTCCCATTTTATAAGGATTCAGAAGATTTAAAGGGGAAATTGTCACCATATAGTATGTCGGTCCTTATGTAAATGGGGTATTTCAATCATTGAAGGAATATTGTTGGCACATCAACATGGGAATGAATACAAGGTCTTCTAAGATATAAATTTTATGTTGTGTCTTATTAGTTAACCATAAATTCAATATAATATTGGTGTTCCTTGAATTAAGCATTGAGATATATCATTCTAATGTTCCTCTACTCACTTATCTCATATATTTGAATGGTAAACTTCATTAGAGACAAATTCCCATTATTGTTTTCTAAATGTGGAATGGTACAGCCTAGAATGATGTTGATCCTATAACCACTTTAAACCTTATTTCATAGAATGTTGACATTTTGAAGCTTGTATGAAATAAGTCATGTTTTGATATTTTCCTAGATAGAATTCTCCCAATCATACTCTATGATGAGATGGCTGTACGAAATTATTCTATAGAACTTTCCACCTGGTAATCCTTAACATTTATGACTTCTATCTAAAACTCCTGGGGACTTTAGAGGGCCCTGATAAATTCTTCTCAAATTTTTTTTGAGACATGGAGAGCATTTAAAAATTAAATTTTTTTCTAGGATATTATCCAGCTTTTTTAGTATTTAATATTTATGTACAAGTTGATTGTGCATCACAAGGTGGGGTTCATCTTTAATATATATATTGGAAGATGTAGTGTCTAGGGATGGCAAGCCTGGTGTTTGGACCAAGGTTGAGGGAACATTCATCACTGATGGCATGGTCTGTACATGTTGTCATTATTTGGTATGGTAAGACTTTTTCACCCATGTCAACTGGTCGTCTAAACGGATTAGTCTTGAATTACCACTAAAGGTATATGAGGCATATTTTTTCTCCTATAGTGGTTCTTGAATCACTTTCCCATGGGTCTTGTATGAATATATGGATTCAAAAGGGATGTGAATAGAATCTTGGATTTGGCCTTGAAAACATTTTCTCATATGCCCTAGGATTATACGGCCTCAGCCTATGGCCCCAAGGAAGGTAGAAGAAACATTTATTCTTTTGGTGTATTCATATTTAGAGAAGGGATTTTATAAGTTAATAATGTTAATAGAAGAAAAAATGATCTCCCCATCTAATGATAATTCCATTTGGGGTGGTGGTTACCATTCATCATATTTAGAAGGAAATAACTTTTCAAGGTTTAGAGCCAAAGTGGTATTTGGATATGACACTTTAAGTTATGTCATTACCTATATGAAATAGTGATGCTTCCCTCTAAGAGGCGAATTCAATGAATTCTCCCATGGGTTTTCAATCATGACTTGTTTACAAGGATATTCTCTACGGGTGGTGTGAGCTCAATCAACATCCTTTTGAGTCATCCGGATATTAAACATCTATTCACACCTAGCCTAAACTTGTATCTAGACACCCTATTCTTCTAGATAGGTGGTGGTCTGATGGGTCTCTAACACTAAGGATTTTCCAGTTCACCTATCCAGAATCAAACATTCTTGGAGGATGTCTCTAAAGACAAAACAGTTCTAGATGGTGTGAACCAATATATTATGAATGAGGAAATAGTATAGGTGGTAATTGTGTCTAACCCATTGGTTTCCTTTACTAGGGTATATTGAAGAGGTCATTTTCAATGTCTTTGAGGAAATAAACCGAAACATATTCATTTTAGTGAAAATATACTATTTACTTCAATTACTTAAATCTTGAGAAGCCTTGATCTCTCTTAACCTCTTATAAGGGGAAGTTTTGCAGATGATGTTTCTTGGTAAGAGGTATCGGGAGAATTTGGTCCAAAAAGGGTTCTCTAGTTGGCATTGTTACTACCTTTTGGCTGAAAATATTATTCTATTCTTTGTCATGATTTTCTCTCTATGTCATGGGAATGGTCCAAGATTTGGCCCTAGTTAAATAAATGGAATCTAGTAGGTGTCATGTTATTCTATGAACTCACATAATCCACCTTGTAATTTCTTGATGATCAATGGTGTTTTCAACTGATCTCAAATGTTCCAACATATTTTTCCTAAAATTTCTCTTTTAATAGTGGGATATTGAGTGAGCATGTCAGACCCTTCTATCTAGTGACAATGATAAAGATAATCTCATTTTCACATTTTTTTCAATCTATAATGATAATGATTATTGTTTTTTAGTGTTGATATGAATTGATAATGTAATTAATGAAGGACATAAAATCCCATGATAGACCCATCTAAAAGGTTATTGTACCATGTGAAGTCTCGACCCACTAGAATCAATAAATAGTATTATAGTTTTTTCACCTCTTACTGGTCATGTGGGCCCATAACAGGGCCCCATCGGGACATGAAGTGCACGATATGTTAATCCGGATCCCTTGAATCTTCAAAGGATAAAAATATAGGGTTATCAAAATTTGGTTTGGGGAAATTTTCATCCACCAATTCAAGGTATGGATTATTTTTAGGCTATATGGGGAACACCACACTTCCATGGATTCCATCCAATAATCTGGGGACTTGATGGTGTTGATTATTTCTATAGGTGTAATGGATTAGACCACTTCATTTGCATGGTGAGTGCGTGAGTCTTAATGTGGGTTTTATTCTATAAAATCCTTATTATTTTCAACTTTTTTCTCATCCATATGACCAATCTGACAAGGAAAAATCTATCACCATAATGGAGGGAAATTGTGGTCATCTCCAACTTCCTCATTTATATAAATGTATTTCTTATATCCATATCCAATTAGATATTCACATTCCACCCTTAAATTAATCTTAGATCTTTCATAATGTGAGGGATGATGGATATGTGCTTCCACACAAAGGTGATACCTTGTAGGGATATTTCCCCTGAGTAATTCCATATTGGTCTCTTTGAGGGTTTTCATCTCATTATCATAATAGGCTATTCATTCCTCTTAATAAGGGATTTAGGCCCTTCTTGGTGGTGAGTGGGATGCATCAACACCTATCCCTTATCCATAGTAGAATGTCTCTCTGGAGGGGGAACTCTTCATTTGGAGGTGATAGTTTTTGGTTCCTCATTTGAATCCACACACATACATCCTCAACTTGTGAAACAATGTCAGCAGCCTACCAGGACACCATTTTTGTTTTTCAACCCTCTATGGTCACTTGTTGTTCCATATAATTTTCCATATTTATGGAAATTACATTCACTCAGTCATATTATCTGGAATTAGTCACCCCATCACTCTCCAGGTATTATAGAAGTTCTGCACCATTCTTATCCCCATTGAGAGTCACATGGAGGCTCTTTACCCGGCCCTTTCTCTTGTTAGTATATCTTGGATTAATACCATTTCAATGTTTGATTTTATTTTCTAAATGCTCCAATTTTTATATCCAATAAACAATGACTTTGAGGGAGATTTTAATCATGAATTTTTATGAGGACCAAAATGAAAGGGGTGTTTATTGTAGTGGTAGGAATGGAAAGGATGTATGCTATTTGTATTTAACACCTAACCTAGAAAAGGCCAATTTCCTTTGGGGTTTTGGAAATGATATAAATTCCCAATCCCTATGGAATTTATCTAATCTAGGGGAATTGTTATCCCTATATGATATTGTTTTTTTGGATTCGATGAATACAAGATTGGTGGTTGAGATAAAAATCCCCCTATCCTTGCAACTTGGGGTTGATTTAGAGCTACTAATGATTTCATCATGACACTATTCGGGATTAATGACCCCCAAGGTGGTGGCTATAGTAAAAATTCCCCCAACCCTATAGGATGGGTTTTCTCATGAAAGGATTCCCTAGAGTCTACCATTGTTATATTTCAAATTGTGCACAATTTTAATTGCACATGAGTTAAAATGAGTGGATGATTATGATAAGCGTAAAATAATATAGTGAAATGTTATGTATTCCATGAATCTGGATTCCATAGTTGATTTTTATTCCCATTTTATTTATAATACCTACTTAGGATCCTATTTGTGGCCCTCTCACTCTTTTAATGGTGTCTTTATTGTCTCATAGTGTAAGAGTTTCATTGGATTGTCCAACTGGACTGTGTGTTGCTTGGTCCTATGATCTCTACTAAGACTATGAGATCACATGATGTAGTGTATGGGGAGATTTTTTATTTGGGGGATGTGATGAAGTGAAATTATCTATACCCATTCCATCCTTCGATAAATTTTCTTGGGGGGATCTAGTGAATTTTTTGAGATTTTCCACGTTGTGGAGGAAATATTTCTATAGGATTTTGTTGTGCCTTTTCGATATTGGGTCTTAATCCATAGAGATAGAGGCCAGTTCTATCTAAAAGAATAATATTAATGGCCTAGATGTGACCTTAATATCTTTAATAAGGCGGGTGTATAGACATTAATCAGTGAAAAATTTCCCATATATTCCAACTGAAGTAAGGTATGCACTCTTCCTTTAACTTATCCAGGACATTGTAATCTAATGTAGTAATGGTCCAAAACATAGTTGGGTGGTTTTTTTGGCTATCATACCCCATATATCCATGCCATCCCCTTCTTCATCAGTTCTATATTCATCCACCATTTCATACTATAATTATTAGTTCCCTAGGTTTCCTACTAACTGAGGAATGTTGATTCTAGTATTTTACAAGGAATTATATAAAGTTAACCCCATTTTTATAGAACCTCTAAATATCAATGTGTCTTGAAAAGGGTGTGATTTACTTTTATAGTGAGATATTACCTTTGGAATATTTTGCACAGTGGATGTTAGAGGTAGTGTCCATGAAATCCATATCTATGCTACCACGAGGTGGACAGTCATGGTAGTTATTAGATTTTTATTTGGAAAAAGAGTCCATGGAACCTCCATGTGTTATAAATGTACATGATATAGCCATGAGGATAGTTTAAATTATTCTCATTGGAATTTTACACTTGTCTTGTATCATGGATGGAATATACTAACTTTGATTTTGGGGTTGATTAGGATTCTGATCCTACTTCATGGTGGTCTCTAGAATATGTACATGAACATCTGTTATGGTGGGGATATGCGTCTAATGATGGGAGGATTATAGTGAATTCTAGTGAGATTCAATATCATTGGATGGGATATAATATTTCCTATGGGTAGTATTGAGAATATCCCAGTCATCCCTAGTTGATGTGGGGGTATCACCCCTATTTAAATATGTATTCTTAATGAGAATATGTTGATAGATTATCAAAATGGGATAAGGGTTATTCACTTCCATGTTTATAACCTATGAAGGATTCTTGTGAAAAAATTCATTAGTGGGAGAAATAACGTGAAATAATCTCTTCTAATCTACCCGAATATTTTTATTATATTCATCAACATGGATATAATCTTACCACAAGGTAATCACAAAATCATGATGACAGACGTTGATCTAAGATTCACTATGGTCCCTATCTCCATTGGTCATTGGAATATACCACTAGATGAATTTTATAATAATGTAATAATTTCTATTGATTATTTATAAACTAGGATAAAAGAACCCTATTGGAATGGGAATATGATACTGGTCTGGGGCCTAATCATTTACTAAAAATTATCAATAATCCTCCTTGAAGGAAGGAATAATATGTGAATTCTCCCGAGTATCCACCTATTCATGTTGATAATAAAAATATTCTAATTGTTCTATTGGTATATTATTATATGATTATCCTGATATATTTATTATCAATGAAAATTTAAATTGGATATATTCTATCATTACTAGAATATAGTGTCACTTTATCAGAATTTGTGCAAGAATATAGTCCTTCATGTTATCCGACTTAAAAATACACAGGAATATATCTTTAATTGAAATGGGGATATAAACCCACTCATGTCTTCCTTATGCCATCAGAATATGTCTATGGGATTCATGTGTGGGGGTTGGGATATGTGGCACCCCGTGCTTGCTGTTTGAATATGCAGGAAGTCTTTATCTATGTGAGAATTATTATGAGCCTACTCACAAGCCACTTCTAAAATATAATGATAAGTATTATCGATGGAAGAATGTATATAATATCTATCCCATTGATCAATGGATTTCCACACCCGACATGGTCTCCTTGGTTCATAGGTAAGAGCTTCTATGGAGGTGACTAGTGAGTTGATTCCCTTAAAAGGTGACTGATGGGTATTGACAGGATGGAATTTGTGATGGTGGTTGATAGGATTCCTCTTAAGAAGCTCCTTGATCAATATGGATCCATGGATGATTCCTTGATCCATATTTCTATGTATGGATGGTTTTGATTGTCATAGTGCTAGGATAAACTCCCAAGGTGGTTGATAATGGTGAAAGGCATCACCAGTTTTATCACAACCTACAATAATTGTGGTTGATTTGTATGTATTAGTTCCAAGACACCCCTTGACACAGCCTACAGGGTTGAGATCATACAATGTTTATGAATTTTCCCAACCATCGCATTTTCCACAAGATTCTGAAGGAATTGGGTGGGTGACAATATTTTTTGATCCACAAATGTTTTTACTACATCTAATGTTCTAGAATAGTTTCTTGATTATTCCATTATCTCAGTTCATGGTGATGTTTTGTAGAACATTTTATTTAGTCACAATGGAAAAAATGAACAAGGTATTCAATCATTTCATCATCAAGTGTGTGAAACATTTTATATTATATATTCATGGGTAATGTAATTGTTCATTATTGTTGTCATTTTAGCCATTTTGCATACTAGGGACTCAAAAAAGTTGAATGATTAAAAGGAAAAATGGTTACATTATAATTATTTAAAGATTCACATTAGGTTTATCACTTTTTCCAAAAAAAAGATAGAACAAAATTTCTCATCAGGAATTTGAAAATATATCATTTTATATTCATTAAAGGTTTTATAGAGTTTAATGGTTATACATTGGGTAAACCATTTATTTTTTTGATGGAAACTCCCATTTTATCCCATATTTGGAATGAGTTACTTGTCTTATTTCAAAAGGTTTATGGAAAATTGGGGTTTCAAACATAGTGACACTTAGGAACTCATACTGGTTGAGAGGATGGGATGTTATGACCATGAAACACATTTTGGGAAATTATTTCCTACTTTGGGGCTCTCTTACAGATTTAATATATGTTCAGTAATCTCTCCCAAATTCTAATAATCAAATGAAAACCCTACTAAAATTATTGGGTGTTAAATCATTGTACATTCCACCTCTATGAATTGAACAATCTCTATGAATCAAAAGATATCCAACTGTTTTTCATTATTTCCTAATAATTAGGGTCTAATTTTGTTTTGAAGACAAATGACTAACCACTTTGTTGATTATTACCATTTAAGATGGTGAGTGGTTTTTTGTAATTTTGTATTGAACCTTCAAGAGTATTCATACATATCATTTGAGAACCGGTTTCAAAACCCATGAAGTTCATATAGGATCAGACCATCTTATTTGAAATTATGAAAAATGTATGTATATTAGTGTATTAAAGAATTGGGTATGGAGTCCAGGACATACGATGGTGTCCTTTGTACCATAATTGTAAAGTGAATTAGAGTCCTCAATGTTCAATTAAATAGACTACATACGGATTCCAAACTGGTATTTGAGATGGGCTTATACACTATTGTAGCCTTGATATTTGACCAGGTCATAAAAAATGAGGTTTCTCTAATATTGGAGAAAGTCTTAAACTATATTGACCCATTCTTATTATTTATGGATATTACATCTTCTTAGATTAATATTCATCAAATTACATAAACACACACCTGGTGACCATAATAGTTTTGTGCCTTTAGAATCATGGAAAACAGTCATCTTAATTCATGAAAGATATTCAATGTCTCCCATAAAGATAAACCCCCTTAATATTAATAAATAAAAACATTTATTTATAACATGGGGAAAATAAAACATAATAAATGATGAGCTAAAATGATCTGTAAGGGTAAAAAAGAGTAGATATGTAATCATAACAAGAGTGTATCTATATTAGAACATGATCATAACAATTGAAAACCATACCTTGCATATCAAATATAATAATTTTGAGTCCTATATTAAAGATTTGTAGTTCATAAGAAATGAATAATAATGGAATCATAGAAAATTATCCATGATATAATAACATTGGAATAAGACATATATTTTGGAATACATAGAAACTTTTAACATTTTGAACATGATTGAATAATATTTTTTCACTCATTATGTTAATGACTTGTAATCAAGACCTCAGATAAACATATGGACAAGATAACTTGTTCCCACATAACATTATAGAGAGGAAATATAGGTCCATAGATGACACTATAAACACATAATAAGGTTCATGCATAAAATATTTAACATGTAAACAAGTTCATGAATAACATTGGGAACATGCAACCAGGTTCATGACTAACATTATGGACATGTAATGAGGTTCATGCATTACATTGTGAACAAGTAATTAGGTTCACACATAGAATTGTGAACATATAATAATGTTCAGACATAATATTGGGAATATGTAATCAGGTGGATGTAGAACATTATTAACATGTAATCAGGTTCACGCATAACATTGTGAACATGTTATCAGGTTCAGGCATAAAATTTTTGACTCCTGAGTTATCCATATTTACCCAATGCATATAGGTATATATAAATTCCACCCATATCATAATAAAAACATTATTTATGTGTGAAACAAGATCATAAATCATCATCATTTCATCACTCATTAATGGAAATGGGTTTGATAAGAATTTCATCATATCATACCCAACTAAAAAGAGACAAGTTTCATAATAATTTCACAATTTCATCATAACCTAAACCATGGGAAAAATAAGATGGTTTAAGAATAATTTTATCATAGTATAATCCCTATAAGAGAAATATGTTTCATAAATCATCATGTCTTTATAAAAATAACCAATTTAGAGAATTAATTAGAATACCATACATGTATCATATCTCTAGTACGGTATGATTAATATATACTGATGTCATCATAGATGGAAAATTATTTTTATCGATCATTGAATTTTTTTTGAGAAAAATATCATTTAAGAAACAATTTTTAAAACAGTAAAACTTATTGAAATAATTTATATTAAAATGAAATTGAAAAGTTTCAGAGGAATATTCATAAAAAAAATAATTGTATGATGAAAGTAAATTTTGTTCATGCTCCACACATTTAAACAACGATTCCTTTCACATTTTCTATAATATACAAATGGGAATTGTTTTTAAAATGACATGAATATTCCTTTAGAAAAATTAGAAAGTCAAACATGGGTAAAAATTATTTTAAAAATCATCTAACAATAGTAAAACATTTCTTTGAAAGAAAATTTAGAAAAGTGGGTTTAGGATGAAAAGGGGTTTTCGATAGAAAATATGATTTTTATGTAAAACTTATTTCTCAACTCTTGAGGTCATAAAGAGTGGAAAATGAAGGGTAAAAATTTATTCTCATGAAATTAATATAGGAGAATAAAATTCATTTGTTTCGTTAGAGATTGACAATAATATTTTATCATCAAAATCATAGTAAAAATAATCCCAATAAAAGATAAGATTATAAGATAAAATATTTACCTTCATGGTAGCTTTGAATTGTAAACCCCATGAAGGAATTAAATTAAATGGAACATGAAATATCAAAATAATATATAAAATAAATATATTACAAGTTAAATTATCTATATATACACTTCATAAAATAAAATTGGTACATAATATGATATAAGTCACTAGGAAGGAAAATTAAGACTAAAATCCCTTACCGCTTTAGTAATATTTTGAATAATAATACCCAAAAAATAATTAAATAACATTTAAATTTATATTTTATGAAAATAATGATGTTAATGACATAACATGTCAAATTTTGAGTATATACATTACATAAAAGAAAAGAGTGTTAAATTTTCATATGTCTCCTAGAAATAAAAGAGAGACATGAAATCTCTTACCTTAAGTCTTGACTTCCATTATATAAGTTCATATGTACTATATAATTAATATATGTTTATTATTAATCTATTATATTACCATATTCATATATATCATAAAATATATGTTTTCTTTATGACATTTTATTACCTTTTTATTAACAATTCCAGGTAAAAGTCATGTTTCTGGTAATAACTACTTTGTTTTTTGTGAATTCTTTGACTTATTATTTATAGTCATCTTTATTCAATCATAGTTATCTATAGAATTTTACTGATTATATAAAAATCATATACATTTATTATATATATATTTAAGGAAATCCATAATATTTAGAGATAAGAAAATAAAATGACTCATTCATGGAGACGGTATACCATACAAATGTATAGAAACCCAAAACTAGAAGCTCAGAGATGATGTATAATACCAATACATTGGAATGATTAAAATTAATCAAATATCAAAGGATATAAGAGTTTGTTAGTATTAGTAAACTAGATACATATTGTTGAAAAAGTGGGTTCCCAAGACGCAACTGGGAAGTACCTTTGATTTCCATATTGTGTATATTTTTAGTTGTACATTATGTTTACCTACAATTATAATGTAGATATTTCTACATCCATTATTTAATTCTAATTTAAATATATTATTTTTCATATAAAAAGATTATTTTAGATCTCATGCTATAATGAGAACCTCGATTTACTTTGACATTTTTCTTAAACAAAGGACTTATGATCTAGAAACATATTAACGATTGCACATAGTAGATATTTGAATGTATGGTGTAGGTGGATCATATGAATTAAGACATATTCTAATAAATTTTGTATTTAGTGATCTCTAGTAGTGATATCATGATAACAGAGTCGTCAATAGGAACACCAAATGTTTTGGGTTTCATTGGTTGTTCCTATCTATATACATGTGTATTGGTCTCTTTACCTAAGATCATTATTAGTGTGTTCCATTTGATTGTGTACATTGATGCAAGGAAGCCATGAGGATAATTAAATTGTTGTGAAGTAGCTTGTGTTGGGTGCTTCATTGGTCGAATGGAATTGGTTGAATGGTCAAGAAATGATTTTTCACTTCTATGTTAATGAAGTTATATATCTCATGAATGATATATCAGGATGGTGATACCTTCATACGTCTTTGTCCAAATTAGTCGAAAGGAAAAATTTATCCGGATATATAAAAAATTATAAATTAAAAAAAGAGTGATGAAACAAGTGTGCATCCTGATTTATGAGATATCTGAAGTCAAAGAGATTATATTACACAATATATATTCGTAGTTTAGTGGTCATTTATATCAAAATCCTTATCTAATTAGGGGTCCTGATGGGTTCCTAGACTCCACTCTTGGTCTGTGAATTTTATTCACTGTTATCAAGATAAGAGAGTAGAGGGTCACATACAATAACATATTGAAGAATGCACCCTATTAACTTGAATAGGTTTATTGGACAAGGGGGCCCCACCATGAGATTCGACTTTTGACCTAGGTATCGATCACTAAAGAAATAAATAAATTCATTATTAACCATGTTACAAATAATTGTGTTGAATTTATTAATGTATATATAAGTTAAGTGAATACCTGAAAATATTAATTGAATGAATATTATTTCGATATTTCAGATTCGTTTAATATTAATGGGAAATGGAGAGTTATGTTACATGACTCGGATTTATCACCTAATATATTTTAAATATATTACAAGAAAGTTAAAAAATAATCAATATGATTTATGTAGCATAGTTATTCATAATTATTTATTTAGTGGATGTTAAATAAATGTGTGTCTGGGTACCTTACTGGGTATTTAGAACCTCCAATATAAATAGATGGATAGGATCTCATAGAAAAAACTATTTATTCACTCTTGATTGAGAGCTTATTTATCCTCCTTATTTCTAGAGAGAGTTTATATCTCAAGTGAAGACCCAATAATGCCTTCTAGTATCAAAGGTAGAGGATCATAGTGATCATCGAGAGATGAAAGATATCATCGGATCACCACATTATCCACATGAAATCAACAATTTTCACTCATGTGGATTTTTGAAGTGTGTGTGGACAATATAGAGGGATCCTTCTACGAATCCTTAGAAAAAGATCATCGATGATGCATTTCAGAAGTGCGTGACTTCATATATGAATAGGTATGATTCAATTTTAATTTATGTGCTCTTGAAATTTACATGATATCCTCGGACCGTATGGGGGATCAGATCGTCGGTGATGACATGTATTGTCATCCCGATGATGAATAATTTTAAAATATACATCCCATATAATTCCTCTAATCACCCTGGTACTTTCAAATGATATCAAAGAGATTATGTAAATTATTTTATACTTAAAAAATCAATTTTCTTTAAATTTAATAAGAGTATTAAATTTTGGCCCCAATGGTTCAAACAATGTAACGATCAGATTTCAGACAACCATGTTATCATGATATAAATATTTTGATACATATCATTTATAGAATTTCGGAAGCTATTATAATTCCCTCTATTTGAATCCCCTAGCCTAATTTCATCCACTTACAGCATCACGACGGTTCAGTTGTGAGAGGTAACTCTCTACTAGGGTTTTCTAGATCTGGATATCCAAAAACAGTTCTGGATGGCTACACCCAACCCAAAACAGGTCTTGGAATACAAGAATGTCCTAGAAAATATGATAATGGTATTTTCCTAACTTTTTACTGCCCTATGTGGTTCTAGCGTGACCCAATATGGACCAGAACAATGTTTGAAGTCACGAATAGTTTTAAATTAATAAAACAAATTTAATTATTTTTGGTTTAATTAATTTTATTTAATACCCGATGATAAAAATAATTTATTTCTTTTTATAAATTTGATTAATTAATTACTAAAATCATTGGTATTGAAAATAATTATTTATGGGACCAAATAAATTTAAATTATTTTAATTTAATTAATTCTTTTAATTTAATTAAAAAACCATCATACTGTTTTTAATGAAATTTAATTTTTATCACACATTTCATTTACCTATGACTATTCTTGAGCATTATTTGACCAATGTCTATTTGTATTTATTTTATTTAATTATTTTAATTACGTTCTATGTTTTTAATTAATTAAATGATGGCCAATGTATCATCCTTATTTTCGATTAAATTTTATAAGGATATGTCTGTCCAATTCAGTTCATGTATATTTACACTCTCAGTACCCCTCGACCGCACGCAAGTGTCATTGTATATTAGGAGGATATGGTTTATAGCATAGAACCTGCTAAGATGTTGGGGTGTGCCTTGAAAAAGATGATGTGTGATGTGGAACTTGCCAAGTTGAGGTGTAACTTTAGACGAGAAGCATACATACTAGATGGGGGAGATAAGCTTTATGAGTCACCTTACGACTCAGGTACCTTACCCCTTGATCATGGTTGATCTATTATGTTTAAATGGATCAATCAGTTTTAGATGCTCATGACTAGTCAGGTAGGTGCTTACCTTTATGAATATATTTAATATATTATGTATTTTATTACAATAGAAAAATAAAAAATATTAAATAATAAATTTCATAAAGTAACGTTGAATGTTTTTCTATTAATATTCAGTTTTGAGCACACCAACATTGCTAAAAAAGATTAATAAAAATAGATTACATTTTAAGTGATAAAAACACAAAAACCATCAAAGAATTAATAAGAAATTACCACCTACCATCATTCACGTTTGAAAAGAACGGGTGTTTTTGGTGTTCGTCACCCCAAATATGAGGTCCCTCTTAATATCATAGTGTAATTATGAGAGTGGCAGGTTCACTTAACTAAAATTAAAGTAGATAAGTATCCAAAGCTATATTTTTGTAATTTTAGAGGCAAGAATTTAGTAAATAAATTTTTTATTTCAAAATCTGGTAGTTCACTCAAAAGATCACGGAACTGTGACTTAATGGGGTTGGGCAACCAAACTCTTTTCTTGAACCCTCCATGCAGTGGCGTAGAAAAATTTGTATACTATGAGGTGATTTAATCAAGAATCCTTGCCACTAGAATTCTCATGCAATAGATTATTTTGATTCTAGTATAGAGGGTTCAAATAATTCATGAAAATAGTGGGAGACACTTAATGATTAAATTAATCTGTAATGTCTAATTCAGTAATAAATATAAAAGTTCTAGTCTTCTAATGTTTTATTTTTGTTAAAAATGTTATGTAATACCACAAAAAACAATGATAAATATTATAAAATGTTAATTTATAAACTAGCATGAATTTTAAAGTGAAGTACATATGTTTGGGTATAATACAATGATACGGGAAATTCAAGGTGCTAGTGTTCTCATACCTGTTAATCCACCCCAGGAAGTGTGAGTGTAAAATTACTTACAAGAGACCCTTTTACAGAGCACATGATTTTCATGTCAATATTATATCATCAATATAAGATGTTATTTGTGGTCACTACATATGTAAATGGATTATTAAAACATGTATTCTCATATCTGAGAAGATTCCAATGAGAAAATGAAGCAATATTAGAATGGGTGATCAATTACACTAGCTTTGTGTAAATATTGAAAGATAGATCCCGATCATTAATGAAATCCAACTCTTACACCTGATTACTCCATTTTTGTGTAATGTTATGAAACAAATAGAAAGGATTAAATTCTTCATTATCTTTTCATTAAGGTTCTCCATGAAATAAAAATATCAAAGAGAGTACCAACTTTAGTTATTTTGGATAATATATTGGAAGACAAGGAAAAAATTACAATAGAAAGTAACACTAATTGAACCTTTATAATATCCATCATATAATAGAGGTTGGTTATTAAATAGAAATTTATTTTCATCACATATTATTAAATAAATTTATCGATGATTAAAACACAATGAACTTATTTGAATGAGAAATAACCCACTTATTCTTCAATGTATATTCTTCAAATTAATGTAATGTTTCATTCATACATTTTGGGTATTAAATAAAATATTGTTTTCAAATATTTTTATTGAAATATAGTATCCATGTATGTATAGAATAAATATAAAAATTAACATGTCTTCTCCAAGCAGCTGAGAAAGGGTGATTCCTATGTCAGTGATAAGAAGAAAATAACTTCTATTTTTCTAGTGATTAATTCTAGTTGAACGAGTAAATGAGTATAACCAAAACATTTATCTAATGTGACATTTGTACATAAAGATACATTATTCCATGTTTAGGAGTTAATGTTGTTCATGGTAACATACTAAAAAAACTGTCCAGTCATACATGAATCATTTGTAATAAGTGATGAATATAAAATGCATGATATTTTTACCCAGTGGTGACAAGATAATTCTTTATCCACAAAACTAAAAGTAGACATAAAAAATATACCCATAATGGTATTCAGGTTTGGCACATCTAATCACCATTGGTATTATTGACATATTTTTCAGACAAATAAAACCTTAGGAATAAAGGTATTCCACAAATCTTGGGAAGTTAGTTCAACCAGAGATTGTGAACAATTTCAAGGGAAAGATAATGCTAATGATACATTATAATTTCCCTTTTTATGTAATGTGATAGTGTAGTATACTAATGGTTAGAAGATGTGAGATGTTTTGGATCATCATGAAAATGAATATCCGGACCAATCATTCATTGATCATTATAATTTAGAATAAATTAAATAATAAATGAACACTACCTTATCTACATCACGACATCAATTCTAGTAAGTATGATTAATTAAGAGTTTTACTTATTAATATTTATAAAAAAGGTGGCATGGAACAATTTCTAAATTCCCATTTTATTCAACAATTTTATGGTGTAAGTAGTATCAATGCTACAACCAGAAGTAACTATCATAACATTTCAACACATTCTCTGCAAATAATAGTGAAATTCCATAACAATATGCTAACTAAAAATGAAAAATGGATGTTATACAATTCATATTATGGTGAAAATACAATATGTAATAGGCAATTTTTAGATGAAAATTAGTTTTTTAGGATTTAAACAGACATGCATCAAGCGAAAAATGTTGTGCATCTATGTAATTATCCTTGCAGTTTCATAGGATGTTACCCAAATCCATAATATTTAAAATCGGTAGTCAATTGATAGAATACACTTCTATATACGGGTTTACATCACTATAAGAGATTGTGGGATCTAGATTGACATGGATTAAGTCAATGCTTGGGATACACAAGTTGTTGGTATAGTCACTTGTTCCACAAGTTCCTGTTGAAGAGAAATTCTCTTGTGTCACATACTAAATCGGAAGATTAAATCCATAGTGATGGTTTTATATTCATCATGGTTGGTGAAAAATTATTCAATTTGAAAAATTATTCCTACAAGTGAGTAGTATATGGTAATTAGATAATATTAAAAAATCAATTAAAATTCAATAATAGATTCCATGAGTCAAATTGAAAAGGGGTTTATAAATTTAATACTACGGTGGGTGTTCAAGTGAGTTAATACATAGATGGTACAAGTGAAGTACCAATAAGGTTAGATTGAAAATACCAAGTCAATATGCCTAAATTTAATAGAATTTTACTTTTCATAGATACTTTTTATGAGAATATTATTGAGCATTTGATTTCAAGACCAAATTTTTAAAAAGGTGTCTATATGACGCAATAAGAAAGGGATGGTGACCTCAAAGAATTCCACTAAGGGTTCCGGTTACTAAAATCTAGTTTATGATTACCGTAATCGCCTTAATAATAGAATATTTAATTAAAAACATGTTTTCCAAGTGTCTACTAGAGGTCAGTGGGAGTGCTATTTTTTACAAGTGAAATATAAGAAACATCATATGCACAAAAATATTACTATCATAGTTATACAAGACAAGGATGAAAGTAATTATTCAATGATTAAAAATAAGTAGAAACCTAAGTTATAGGGAACAAGACTTATCGAGGTAGATCTAACTCTTTCTTGGACCTAGTAAATCATACATATACTTACATGGTATTGAAAAATACAATTTTGAAAAAATCAAGAGAATAATTGTTTCCATTATGAAATGACATTAATCTATCCTAGAAGACATTTAAATGCATAATAATAGATTATGTGGCAAGTTTTGTTCCATGTTCTTAAGTGATGGATCAATCAAGAATGTCATGATATGTATAAGAACTGATATTTCCAAGATATACTTTATCGTAGGAAAATATCAATTATATCTAGGAGAACTACAAGGTATGCAGTCAGAACTATCTGATTATACTTTAGACAGTGAAAATGATATGTAATTGATATGTGGTGAAAAAGGATAGTAGTTATGGTGGGGCACAAAATATTTTTACTTAGATCAATTTGATCTAGTATCGCAGTTAATATAAGGTGATGAGAAAGACAAGCTCACATAAGACAGTGGTAACCATACCTACAAATATCAAGTATGTTACATATTCTAAGGTATCTAAGTATGAGATAAATGCTACAATTTTCTTCTTGTTCATAGAATCACACATAGCAGGAAACGTTTTATCATTATGGTAATTCTGTTACTAGTACTAGAAAATATTTCAAGTTATTATAGTATAAAAAATGGATATACTTTGGGATACCATCGATTGAGATGTTTTACATAAATATATGAGGTTACATATAGTAGAATAGCCATGTGAAAAAAACATGGAATACCTTGCAGCTAAAGCTATTACTCTATAGATACGTGATCATAATCTTGTGAGTAGCTAAAAAGAATGGTTAGAAATTCAGATCTAGTGAAAGTGGTATTATTGTAATAGTGAGTTCACTAGACCCAACAATGCAGTGCTTTTGATTACCATATCGTTTATATAGTTATTTTTACATGATGTTTACTTACCATTATAAAGTATATATCTCTGCCTCCACTATTTAATTGTAATTTAAATATATTAATTACCATATAAAATGGTTATAGAAGATCCCATACTATATTGAAAACCTCGAGATACTATGAAATTAATCATAAAAAAGGTCATATGATCTAAATACATCTTACGGAATGGACATAGTAGATGTTTGACTATTATGTGTTGGAGGCTCATAAACATTGAGACTTTTTCTCATTAAGTTCGTACTTGGTGATCTCTAGTAATGAGATAATAAGGACAGACATGCCAATAGGAACACTACATGTTTTTGGTGTCATTGGTGGTTCTTATATATAGAAATGTGTATTGGTCTCCTGACTTGAGATAATTACCAGTGTGTTTCATTTGACCACAATCTCTAATGCAAGTACAAACCCATTATAATGAAATTGTAGTGAGACAGCTTGTGTTGGTTCATCATTGGTGGTATGGAATTGGCAGACTTTTCAGTAAAGTATTATTCTCATCCAATATGAGGAATTTATATATCTTAGGACTCGTTGATCCGGATGGTGCTACCTTCATAAGTCTTTGGCCAAAGTAGTCGAAAGCTAAAATCCATTCAGATTGATTAACAAAAAATAAAGCAAGAAATGGGCGACGAAAAAAATTCATGTCCTTATTTTGGATATATTTTATGAAAAAGAGATTATATTATACAACATGTCTTCGTATGGTGGTTTTCATTTCTATCACAATACGTATCTCTTTAGGGCCCTTTATGGGTTTCTAGAATCCACTATTGGTATATGGATTTTATTCAATGTTATCGAGATAAGGGGCTAGAGATTTACACACAATAGTGTATTCAATAATTTTCCCTATTCAGTTAAATAGGTTTATTAGACATGGTGGGCCCCATCATAGTGTTTCAGTACTGTCTAAGGTATCGATCATCAAATAAATAAATAAATAAATTATTATTCTATTTATGAACAACTGAGTTGAATTTATTTGAAGTATTTATATGTTATGTAAATAAAAGAAAAATATTTATATAATTAATATAATTTTAATATTCTATTTCTGTTAAATATAAAAAGGAATGGAGAGTCGAGTTAAATGACATGGAGTTATGATGTAATATAATTTAAATATATTATTTGGAAGGGATAAATAATAAATATTATTGATGTATTTTAGTTTTTCATAATTTTTTATTTAGTGGATGTAAAATAAAAGGGGTTAGGGAACCCTCTCAGGTATTTAAAACCTCTAAAATAAATAGAGAGAGAATCTCACACAACAAACTATTCATTAATTCTTGAATGAGATCCTATCTCTCCTCATGCTTTCTAGATATAGAGTATCTCTGTCAAGTGATGATCCAAGAATGCATTAATGTAACAAATTAAAAGGATCACGATGATAATTTGGATGTTAAAGATATAATTGGACTGCTATTCTAATACATTAAATTTGATGATCAGTACTCCCATGTATTTATTATGAAAATGTGGACGATCTAGAGGAATCCTCATATGGATCCTTTAATTAATGTTCATCAAAAATGAGTTCCAGTTGATCGCAAATTCATATTTGAATAGATATTTTTTAGTTTTACTTTATGTGATCTTTTATTTTATGTGAGATCCTAATATCATATCAGGTCTTAGATCATTGGAAACAACAAGTTCCATCATCTTGATGATGAGTTTTTTTAAATTCTCATCCCACTGGATTCCAAGTAATTCCTTGGTACATTCACATATATGAGTCTTGTATTAAAAATTAATGCACTAGTAATAACATAATTGATTCCCTCTTTGGTGGATAATAACTTTATTCCATCATGTTTATCTATACATATATATCATAGTACACTTCTTGTATTCTTGGGGAAAGGAAACAAAATAATGGTTATATTAAATGCTCAGTGAGGGTATAATGTTGTATAAGAAATAATGAATCAATGAGAATAATAATTATGGAATGATAATAAAGTTAACACACATACCACGTAATTAAAATACTGAGAAGGAAGGGAATAAAAATAATAGAAAGAAATAAATGGAAACACATTCCATTCAAATAAATAGATAAAGAAAAATCAATACTACAAAGTGAGAAACTGAAAACACATTCTCTTTAATAAATAAATTGAAAACAAAAGGCATCCATATATTTTATTATATGAAACCCTCATGGATAATAATAATGATAATTGAAATTTATGTGGAAGAAATTCTTAATTATTCGACATCATATCTAGATAACATAAAAACCTATACAATCAGGATCCATCCTCTAGAAATTTTGAAACCATTGGTATAAACCTTTTTAATATTTGAAACTATTTTGTCTCATGAGAACCTATCAATTCATAGAGGGGCTATATAAATTTTAGGTTCCACCCATCATTACATGTCTAGATAATTATTCATATCTATTAATTGATTTATTTAATAGAAAATATTCCTTATCAAATATCCATATTGAATAAAAGATACAAATTTATCAATATTTCTACAAATAGTCAAATAAATTTCAATGAAAATACTGTATGATAAATTTTATACGGTTCATGAAATAATCTTATCATTGGAAAATGATATGGATATTTCGGGGAAATTCAATGTTAAATAATAAAATGAAATTCAATATTTCAATAAGACTTAATGGAATCAAGGAAGATAATGTGAATATTATCCTTGGAAAAATCAATCCCAAACCATCAAAATAAGTAATAACAATTATATAAAAAAAATATTCCAAGTAGAGTAAAATAATGGTTTGTTTCCATTGATAAATGGAAATATTATAAAAATATATTTCTAAAAAATTCATCAGGATAATATCATTTAAAATTTTAAAAACATTTTGAAAATACATTTCTTTAAAAATTAATTTTGAAAACAATTTCATTTAAATTTAACCTTTTAAACATGAAATGGAAGCATCACAGAACTGATGGTAGGTAAATCCATACATGACATGAGAGTTAAAAAAATAATTTTTCTTGTATAGTAAAAGGCTAGAAAAATTACCTATTTAGAAAGAGATAAGAATATTTATTTGAAAATATTAGTTAAAGACAAAAGGGTAAAATTGTATTTAATAAATAATTTTGGAATTTTTGAAAAAAATTGTTGATTTTTTTAAGAAAATAGGGTTTTTAGAAGAAAATAAGTTCTCCAAATAAAGAGAAAAATTATTTGAAGTTTTCTTTTAAACATTTTAAAAATATTTTAAGTAATAATGAGTGTAAAATAGTGCTATTATTTGATAAAATTCATTAATAAATGGAGTATAATAAAATTAATAGGTTTTGTAAACAATAATAAAATAATTTCCCCAAATGGAAATTAAAGTGTACAAAATCCTAAATAAAATTATATTGTAGACTAAACCTATGAAAATTTTGTAACATTGAAGTGAGAAATAGTTAACGAGTAAATTATATAATAAAAAAATTCTCGAGGAGAATAATATTTAAACATTCCAATGTGTATCATACCACTATGATATATTTAAATCATAATATCTGTGAAGGAATCACATTAAATGAAACATAAAATATATTTACAAGAAATATATTCATGATATAAAATTTAAATGGGTAGTGTATACACCATTTAAAAGAAACTACGTGCATAATAAAAAATATTGCACAATGGAATGTAAATTATGATGAAATCCCTTACCTTGTGTTTCCATTTGTGTGATTGTCCTGTAACCACTTTTATAATGGTTTTATGTGTTTTTATAACTTATTTCAGTACCATAGTATAGGTAATAATTTCTTATTAACTGTTTGTCAACAATATTTCATTATTTTCACTATTTTGTGTGTTAATTGCCTAGTCTTTTGAGTATGTTTCGACCTGTTATATCTTGTTATTCTTATATAGATCATGGTTTCATAAAATAGAAAATGTAAACCACGATTAAATTATCTTATATATTCATTATATATATATTTATTTAAAACTATAATATTTGGAGATAAGAAATGAAATTCATAATTCATAGAGATGGTAGGTCATACGTTCGCACAAATAGTACATTTATTTCTTTGTCGTATTAAAATACTGAAAATAAAATTATATAAATCTGTATATTATCATTATATTACAATATATATTTCATATATATTTCATATTTTTATTATATACATTCTTTATACATTCCATGTATAGTGCGAATGAATCACATCACTTTGAGGGGGCAGTAGTCCACATTTCCATAAACAATGATATCATATTCCCATAAAATGGAGTGCATAAAGGTATATGTTATAACTGTAACATCCCAAGTATGTCATTAATAATATATTTTCTTATCTATGTTTATTTATTAATTATACAGTGTTTTAGAGGCTCAAAATGAGAATAAATCCAATCTTAAGCATAGAATACATAATATTTTTAAAAGATTGGTTTATTGCCTTTTGATGGAAAACCATTTTTAAATCAAACTTTTGACAATCTTATAATCTCTATTTTTCAAAATAAACTTATTATTTATTATTTGGACATTGAAATTAACATTGGATAATTTTTTGTTATTTTTCTGACAATGTTCATTTTTTAATGAATAGTGAAAAATACTGCATTTTACATCAAAATTGCTTTTTCATCTAATTTAATTATATGGATAGATTATCTTTTTAATTGGTTATAAAGTGTAAATAGAATATATTTTTACCATTTTATACAATGGTGGTCATTGGGATTAATTTCACTTTGAAATTGGACATAAAAATTGCCAAACCCTTCATAGATATTGTTTCAAAAAAACCCTCTATTTGTTTTGACAACGAGAATTATTTTTAAATTAACTATTGAAATTTATGTGTTTGGAATTTGGTAAAAAGGATTCATTATTTGGAATAATAAGGTCCAAATTATGTAATTAATACTCTTTTGTTTTTGGAAATTATGAATAGTAATGACGGTAATTATCATTAATTATCATGATTAATTAGTAATCGGGTAGTTAAGGATAATAAAATAATATCATAATAATAACAAATGAACCCAACATGTCTCATAATGCTACTGTTTGTGTCATTTCTGTCCATGGGATACCTTGTTCTAAACTTTGGGACCCCATGGAATCACTTTTGGGCGATAATGACACTTTATCATTTTATGTTTTTTAAAAGGAATGTATAACCAAGTATGTATCACCCAAGTAAACCAATTTTAGTTTTGTATGTGTGAATGATATCTTTGACTATAAATAGTCAATGTAAAGATAAAAATATTTCCTACATCATAGATTTATTTTTAATTTTTAGACATTAAATAAATTAATTTATTTATGACACCATGATGATGCAACGATTACCTCATTAATTAACGATTTAAATAAAATGAAAAGATAATGTAAACTCTAAGACATATAATTGTCAAAGATTTAAGTGGATGATTATATTTCGAACCCTTATCACCTTATCTTCTAAATATATCAATGTCGGACCTTTTAAATCCGAAAATCATTTTAAAATAAAGTAACATTTCTTTGCTTTCCAAGAGTGCCCCTCCTCCCTCTTATAAAAGGCCCCCAACTCTACCTCCTTACCCACACTTCTCAAGACATTGGCTCAGCCGAACTCTGGTCATTTTATCTCTCCACATCCCTATATTAATCCTAAATACCTTACCTTAGGCAGGAAGGTTTTCAAGAAACTCTTTTGGTTCAAACCAAGAGGAATTACCCGATTTAAAGGTAAAGTCTTCTCTAATGTTCTTTGTTTTTATTTTTCTTCTACAACCCCCTAAACTCTTTTTATTCCATTATTGTGTAATAGCACCAGTATCTTCAATATAATAGGATGTTTTTATGGGAATTATTCTAGTTACACTTACACACACCTCCGTCTAATGGTTAAAGAACATACTGTTTCTGTGGATGACGAATTTCTGCCTCACGAAACGATGATTGTTCAATATTCTTTTAACACCTTTAATGGTGGCCAATAAGATGTCACTATATTTATATATGATATATAAAATGTTTATGTTTTCCATATTCTTGTTTATTTTTCATTTATGGCATACCTTATGGTTTCCATTATTGGTAAACACGGTATCTTCATTTTAGGAAGTGCGGACTACCGCCCCCTCAAAGTGATTTGATTCGTTAATGCCATATTTGGGATGTATAAGGGATGGAGTTAATGATATTATATATGTTATTATACTGGAATTATAATATACATTTATATCAATATTATTTCACTCTATTAAGTAAGAAATAGAAATGAAAGCAGCGTTCATGCATACGTATGACTTACCGTCTCCATGAACGGTGCATTTCATTTCATACCTCTAAATGTTATGTAACATTATAAATGCATGTATATAATATATATATTTTATATATATGATATCTACATCATGAATAAAATTATGGATATAATGGATATTTTACCACATGAAAAAATTGTAATTATAAGGGGTTTATTCTTTACTCAAGTACCAATGATTGACAAAACGACTGTTATTAACTTGAATAATTACATAGTGTTCATAACATGGTAATAATTGGTATAAAAGGAATAATGATCTTGAAAAAGGTTCTTAAGCAAGTACAAATTAACTCAAGTTTATTATTTAGGATATTAAATAATGATCGAGTCAAGTCGGACACGAGGTAAGGGACTTCTTCTCAATCTCCTTTCATTGAGGCATATTTTGTTTTATACACAAAATTCTTTTATACAGTGTATAAACCCCTTTGACTTTTACATTTATTCAAAAGTAATATTTTTAAATGAATCATTTTACTGAACAACAAAAGGGAATGTTTTTTTCATACGTATGCGGCTACAACGACTTCTCTGCCGCCGTGATCAATATTTGAGTTTCGTCTTCCTCTACAAGCCATAACTTTTTTTAAATGAAAAATAAATACCATGTTCTAATTTTATTTTATATTGGTATTGAAAATGGTTTTGATAATGTTTTTATTATATCAATGTGTTGTATTGGTATCTTGTGATTTAAATGTGGAAATGTTATGTCTCTTTTATGCATGTTTTATGGGATAAGATTATGTTATGGTTCTTCGAAATTTTTTATGAAGACGGGTGGTTCCGTGATAAACTAAGGGTGGGTGAGCCCGATATAGCTCTCTATTTCATTGGGTAATGTGAAGGGGTTAAACCTTAAGGTATCTTCGAAGGGATTTAGGGAATATACTGTGATGGGTATTCCAAACGTAACCATGTGGGTTACTCCCAACGTAAGAATGTTATGAATGCCTCAAGTTACCATTATGTATTATGATTTCTATGATTTATTCATGATTTGATGAGGTATGTTAAAATGCTTATGTTTTATGAGTAATGTATGATTTCATACATAGACTAATGTTTTCATTTCATGCATTTATATCCCTTACTGATCATTTTATGCTCATGCCATGTTTTTGAAATGTTATTCAGAGGTCAAGGGAAAGGTACATGATGTGATGATAGTGTCAAGTAAGTGTCAAGAAAGAATCCGTGTTTTATTTTAAATATGTTTCCGTTTATGTGGAAAATGAGTACTATCTTTTATGTAACCACTTTGTTTAAATGTGGAATGTAATGCATGATTTATGATCTAATTCTCTAAAAATCTAAACCTGAAAAGATCATCAACGTGTATTCATAAAATAACTCAAGATTAAGTAGTGTTTAAGGCTGGGGACTTATAGTTGGTATCAGAGGTCGATTTAGATAACTTTAGGAGTTATAATTCTATTAAATGATTATCCAAAAAAAATTTATGGTCAAATTGAAATGATATAGCATTTGAAGATTACCATGTTGCTTCATCTAAGACATGTTTGTTCAGAATGGTTTTCCATAGAGGATATAGGGAAGCAGTGATAGGAAGGCATACAGAAGGAAATGACCTTCTGAATCAGCATCCTGGAATATTCGGAATTGGAACTGAACAGTTTGTTGTAGTAATGGAACAGTTGACTCAAGCGATAAATGGTGGCGGTATCCGTGCATGAGATCATCCAGATCAACTACCGAGGAACCTGTTAGTGGTGGAACATTTCACGAGGCAACATCCCCCATCATTCTGAGGATCATCTGACCCTGTTCTAGCTGAAGGGTGGATTATAACACTGGAGAAGATTTTTAATGGCATGGGGTGTTCAGACAATCAAAATATTAGTCTTGAAATTTACCATTTTGAGGGTGAAGCAGATCAGTGGTGGTTGATGGTTAAAAATATCAGGGATGCCGATGAGATTGATGCTCTTGACTGGGATGAATTCAAAGATATGTTTCTTGATAAGTATTTTCCTAAAGCTGTTCAACTTAGGATGGAAAAACAATTCTTGTAATTGAGGAAAGAGGATGACTCAGTGGCTGCTTATGAGGAAAGGTTCACTTGATTGTCAAGGTATGCTCCAAATTTTATCGCAGACCTTGATAGTAAAATCAATCATTTGTACATAATATTAAAGCCAAAATATCGAAGGGATTTAGCTTCTCGCAAGTTCAAGAGTTATGAAAAGATTTTTCGATGTGTTGAGAAGGTGGAAATGGAGTTTTCCGATGATCAAGTGTTCTATAACAACCAACAAATGAAGAGACCGATGTGGCAGGAGAAAGGGAAGAATTATTCAAAGAGGTATGATGGTAAGAAAACTAAGTTTCCAGTTTGTGATAAATGTAGTAAAAAGAATGCAGGGGAATGTCTTCTGAATTCTATAAAGTGCTACTGATGTGGTAAGATGGGACCTAAGGCCCGTGATTGCACTGAAAAATATCAGGGTGATGGTAAGACCAACTTTGATTTACAGTTAGTGAACTGTTTCAAGTGCAATGAGATGGGTCACTATGCAAACGAGTGTCCGACAAAGAGCTCAAGTGATGGGAAGAAGTTAGACTACAAGCTGAAAGGGGTGGTGAAATACTTTGCAACTACTTCAGAAGATGTTGGGCCATCAAATGAAGTGGTATCAGGTAATTTTTTATGCTTTTTCAGATTATGCCACTGTGTTGTTTGATTCAGGGTTTACACATTCCTTTATCTCTGAAAACATTTCTAGTAAAATGGGAATACCATCTCAAGAAATGACTCATGAATATGTGGTAAAAACACCTGGGGGAAATTTTGAGGCAAAAAAAATTTATAAGAATTCTCTTATCCTTATCCGTGGAAAGAACCTACTTTCAAATATTATTATTTTATCTCTAGTAGAGTTTGATGTTATCCTGCGTATGGATTGGATCTCTGTTTACCATGCTAAGAATGATTGTAGAGATAAAGAAGTTTCTTTTCATAAAGACTTTCAGTTTGTGTAGAAGAATGAACCCTTACTATTCATAACATATCAAGAGGCTGAGAAACTTATAAAAGATGAAAATAAATGTTACCTTGAACATATTGTTGAAAACAAAGGAACTGTTTAAATTAATTATGTTCCAGTGGTAAATGATTATCCTGATATTTTTCTTGATGAGTTTCCTGGAATAATACCAGATAGGGAAGTTGAATTTACTATTGAATTAGTTCATGATGCTAAGCCAATTTCAAAACCCCCTTATCGAATGGCTCAAATTGAACTTTTAGAGTTGAAGGAGAAATTGCAAGATTTTTTTGAAAATGGTTTCATTCGACCTAGAACATCACCATGGGGTGCTCCTATCTTATTTATTAAAAAGAAAGATGGTTCTATGAGACTTTGTATTGATTATAGAGCCTTGAATAACATCACTGTTAAGAAAAAATATCCCTTGCCTCATTTCGATGATTTGTTTGATCAGCTCCAGGGAGCTTAGTATTTTTCAAAGATTGGCCTAAGATTGGGGTACCATCAGTTGAAGGTAAAGGAAGCAGATGTTCTGAAAACCGCATTTTATACAAGATATGGCCATTATGAATTTGTAGTTATGCCTTTTGGGATATCCAATGAACTTTCTTTATTCATGGACCTTATGAATAGAATTTTCCATGAGTTCTTGGATAAGTATCTAGTTGTTTTCATTGATGATATTTTGGTGTTTTCTAAAAGTGAAAAGGATCATGAAAGACATTTAAGGGTTAATTTGAAAACCTTAAAAGAAAAGAAATTGTATGGTAAATTCAGAAAGTGTGAGTTTTGTTTACAACAAATTTTTTCCCTTGGTCACATTGTTTCTAAAGACGGGATAACTGTTGATCTAGACAAAAGAAAGGTTGTTGAGGAATGGCCAAGACCCACAAATGAAACTAAGATTAGTGGCTTCCTTGGATTGGCAGGATATTACCAAAGTTTTGTTAGACATTTTTCCTAGTTATCTTGTCCATTGACTAAGCTAACTCAGAAGGGTTTTAAGTTTATCTGGACAAAAAAATGTGATGATTGTTTTCTGGAACTGAAAAGAAGATTGGTGAATGCTCCAGTTTTGGAACTACCTTCCAGGAACGGTGAGTTTTTTCTCTACAGTGATGATTCATTAAAAGGACTTGGATGCATCCTAATGCAGAATGATCAGGTAATTGCTTATGCTTCACATCAGTTAAAAACTCATGAGGTAAATTACCCTACACATGATTTGGAATTAGCTGTTGTTGTTTTCGCTTTAAAAATTTAGGGGAATCATTTGTATGGAGTAAAGTGTGAAATATATACTGATCACAAAAGTTTAAAGTATATATTCACTCAGAAAGAATTGAACATGAGATAGAGGAGATGGCTAGAATTAATCATGGATTATGATTGTATAATTCATTACCGTCCGGGAAAAGAAAATAATGTGGTTGATGCTTTGAGTCGAAAAAGTAATGCTTCATTAACAATGTTGTGTGTGAAACGTGATCCTTTGGTTAAGGATTTGATGAAATTTGGCATAGAAGTTGTTGGTGAAGGATGTCCTTCTGTTTTGTTTCAGGTATCAGTGAAATATTCTCTATCAGATAGAATTAAGCAAGCCCAGAAGCAAGAGAGTGAGTTGTAGAAAAGTGTAGAGCTGGTTCAAAAAGGTACGTTTCCTGAATTCAACATTGATAATGATTTTATTTTGAGATCTGGGATGATATTGTGTGTGTCGTGTGATTCATAATTGAAGAGAGAGTGGTTATCTGAAGCTTATAGTTCTCAGTTTTCAGTTCATCCAGGCAGTACAAATATGTATAGAGATCTTCAGAAGTACTACTGGTGGGATGGAATAAAAAGAGATATTGATGATTTTACTATGAAGCGTTTGAAATTTCAACAGGTTAATACAGAGCGGCATTTACCAAAGGGGATGCTTCCGCCTTAATAGTACTAGAGTGGAAATGGGAGAATATATCCATGGACTTCGTTGTGGGATTGCCAAAGACACCTTGAGGTAATAATTCAATCTAGGTTATTATTGATCGCTTGACTAAATCTGATCATTTACTTTCTATACAAGATACTTTTTCCCTAGATCAACTTTCTCATTTGTATCTTAAAGAGATAGCCAGGTTACATTGAGTTCCCCTCTCCATTGTATCCGATCGTGATCCTAGGTTTACTTCTAACTTTTGGAAAGGCCTTCAAAAGTCCTTGGGTACTGAATTGAATTTTTGAACATCTTTTCATCCTCAATCAGATGGGCAGTCAGAACAAACGATTCAGAATTTGGAGGATATTCTACGTGATTTTTCGATGGATTATCAGGGAAGTTGGGACTGACAACATTCTTTGGTTTAGTTTTCTTATAATAACAGTTTTCATTACAAAATACAGATGGCACCATTTGAGGCATTATATGGGAAGCGGTTTCGAAGTCCATATTTTTGGGATGAAGTAGGTGAAAGGAAGTTGATGGGACCAGAATTGGTAGAAGAGTTGGCAAAAAAAGTTTAGATGATACAAAAACACAGGAGAACAGCTCAGAGCAGGCAGAAATGTTATGCGGACAATAAGAGGAAGGATCTCTCTTTTGAGGTAGGTGATCATGATTTCCTAAAAGTTTCACCATGGAAAAATGTGATGCGATTTGGTAAGAAAGGAAAGTTGAGTCCAAGGTTCATTAGACCATATGAAATTATGGAGTGAATTGGATTAGTTGTATACCTATTGGCTTTACCTCCAAGTTTATCTCAGGTACAAAATGTTTTTCATGTTTCAATGTTAAGGAATTACATGCCAGATCCATCTCATGTTTTGAGTCCAGAGGTAGTTCAGCTGGAAGAGAATCTATATTATGAGGAAACCCCTATCCAGATTCTTTCCCATAGGGAGAAATTGTTACAGAATAAGGTGATTTATCAAGTAATGGTTTTTTGGAAAAACCACATTATTGAAGAGGCATCATGGGAATCTGAAAATGCAATGAGGGATAAATACCCTCACTTATTCGATAAGTAAATAAATTGCGGGGACACAATTTTCTAAAGGGGGGAAGTATGTAACATCCCAAGTAATTAATGATTAATAGATATTCTTATCTAAGTTTATTTATTAATTAGACAGTGTTTTATAGGCTTAAAATGAGATTAAATCCAATCTTAAGCTTGGAATACAGTATTATTTTTAAAAGATTGTTTTACGGCCTTTTGATGGAAAACCATTTTTAAATCAAACTTTTGACAATTTTATAAGATCTATTTTTCAAAATTAACTTATTTTTTTTATTGGGACATTGAAATTTACATTGGATAATTTTTTGGTATTTTTTTGAGAGTGTTCATTTTTTAATGAATAATGAAAAATACTACCTTTTACATCAAAACTGCTTTTTCAATAAATTTAATTATATGGTTAGATTATCTTTTTAATTGTTTTTAAAGTGAAAAATAGAATATATTTTTACAATTTAATAAAATTATGGTCATTGGGATTAATTTCACTTTGAAATTTGACATAAACAATTGCCAATCTTTTCATAGATGTTGTTTCAAAAAAACCCGCTATTTATTTTGACAATGGGAAGTATTTTTAAATTAATTATTGAAATATTTGTGTTTGGAATTTGGTAAAATTGATTCCATATTTGGAATCATAAGCTCCAAAATATGTAATTAAGACTCTTTTGTTTTTGGACATTATGAATAGTAACGACGGTAATTATCTTTAAATATTGTGATTAATTAGTAATCGGGTAGTTAAGGATAATAAAATAATATCATAATAATAAAAAATTACCCCAACATGTGTCCTAATGCTACTGGTTGTGTCCTGGCCGACCATGGGATGCCTTTTTCCAAACATTGGGACCGCATGGAATCACTTTTGGGTGATAGTGACGCTCTATCCTTTTATGTTTTTTAAAAGGAATGTATAACCAAAGTATGTATCACCCAAGTAAATCAATTTTATTTTTTTATTGTAAATTATATCTTGGACTAAAAATATTCATTGGAAATATAAAAGGATTTCCTACATCATAGTATTTTTTCTATAATTTTTATAAATTAAATAAATTTATTAAATTATGACACCATGATGATGAAACGATTACCTCATTAATTAACCATTTAAATAAAATGAATATATAATGTAAAATCTAAGACATAATCTTGTAAAAGACCTATTGGATGATTATATTTATAACCTTTATCACCTTATACTCGAAATATATCAATGTGGGACCTTTTAAATCCGAAACCCATTTTAAAATAAAGTAACATTTCCTGCCTTTCCAAGAGTGCCCCTCCTCCCTCTTATAAAAGGACCCCACCTCTACCTCCTTACCCACACATCTCAAGACATTTTCACTGACAAAATATGGTCGTTTTATCTCTCCACATACCTCTCTTAATCCTAGAATCATTAACTTAGGAAGGAAGCTCTTCATGAAACCCTTTTGGTTCAAACCAAGAGTAGTTACCCGATTTAAAGGTAAAGTCTTCTCTAAATTTCTTTTGTTTTATTTTGATTCTCCAACATCCTAAACTCTTTTTATTCATTTATTTTGTAAAAAAAATTATATTCAATATACTAGGATTTTGTTTTGTGAATTATTAGTGCTACACTTACACACACCTCCGTCTAATGGTTAAAGAAGACACTATTTCTGTGGATGGAGAATTACTGCCTCACGAAACGATGATTGTTCAATATTTTTTTAACACCTTTAAAGGTGGCCATTAAGACGTCACTATATTTATATATGATATATAAAATTTATATGTTTTCCTTATTCTTCTGTATTTTTCATTTATGGCATACCTTATGGTTTCCATTATGGGTAAACATGATATCTTCATTTTAGGAAGTGCGGACTACCGCCCCCTCAAACTGATTTGATTCGTTAAATCCATATGTTGGAAGTATAAGGGATTGATTTAATGATATTATATATGATATTATTTTTTAATTATAATATACCTTTATATCATTATGATTTCACTCTATTAAGTAAGAAATATAAATTAAAGTAGCGTTCATGCGTACGTACGGCTTACCGTCTCCATGAACGGTGCATTTCATTTATTACCTCTAAATGTTATGTAATATTATAAATGCATGTATATACTGTATATATATGATATATATGATATCTACATCATGAATACAATTCTGGATATAATGGATATTTTACCACATGAACAACTTGTAATTATAAGGAGTTTATTTTTTACTCAAGTACTAATGATCGACAAAACGACCGTTATTAACTTAAATAATTACATATTTTTCATAACATGTTAATAAGTGATATAAAAGGAATAATTAACTTTAAAAATAATCTTAAACAAGTATAAATTAACTCAAGTTTATTATTTAGGAGATTAACGAACGGTTGAGTCAAGTCGGACACGAGGTAAGGGACTTCATCCCAATCTCCTTTCATTGAGGCGTATTATGTATTATAAACATCTTTATTTTATACGGTGTATAAACCCCGTTGACTTTTACTTTTATTCAATATGAATCATTTTAAATGAAGTGTTTTACTAAACGAAAAAATGCAATGTTTTTTTCGTACGTATGTCGTGACAACGGCTTCTCCGCCACCATGACCATTATTTGAGTTTCGGCTTCCTCTACAAGCCATAACTTTTTTAAAATGAAAAATAAATACCATGTTTTACTTTTATTTTATTTTGGTATTCAAAATGGTTTTGATAATGTTTTTATTATATAAATGTGTTATATTGATATCTTGTGATTGAAATGTGGACATGTTATGTCTCTTTTATGCATTTTTTATGTGAAATGATTATGTTATGGTTCTTGGGCATTGTTTATGAAGACGGGTGGTTCTGTGATAAAATAAGGGTGGGTGAGCCCGATATAGCCCTCCAATTCATTGGGTAACGTGAAGGGGTTAATAATTAAGGTTTCTCTGAAGTGATTTAGGGAATATGCTGTGATGGGTATTCCAAACGTAACCATGAGGGTTACTCTCTACTTAAGAATGTTATGAATGCCTCAAGTTACCTTTATGTCTTATGATTTCTATGATTTGTTCACGATTTGATGTGGTATGTTAAAATTCTTATGTTTTATGAGTAAATTATGATTTCATACATGGACTACTGTTTTCATTTCGTGCTTTCATATCCCTTACTGAGCTTTTTATGCTCATCCCAAGTTTTTGAAATGTTTTTCACAGGTCAAGGGAAGGGTACCAGATGTGATGATAATGTCAAGGAAGTGTGAGGAAAGTATCCATGTATTATTTGAAATATGTTTCCATTTATGGGAAAATGATTACTATCTTTTATGTAACCACTTTTTTTAAATGTGGAATGTAATTCATGATTTATGATCTAATTCTCTAAAACTCTAAACCTAAAAAGATCCTCAACGTGTATTCTTGAAATAACTCAATATTCAGTAATGTTTAAGGATGTGGCCTTATAATAACATAAATAAATATTTAATAAGAAATTATAACTATCATATATAATATATATAAATAATGTTTACATCAAAATTCCCAACCATGCGAGGTGGTAAAGGAAAAATGAACAACTTCGTTTCGTGTGGCGGTAGTTCATCATACACAGAAATTGTAAGTTGGTTAAATATTAGATGGAAGTGTGTTTAAGTGTAGGTATAAAACTTAAAATAAAACATATTAGTATATTTAGTATATGTTTTTATATATTCAGTAAATAATGATAGTTTATATGTTGGATAACGCAAATAAAACTAAAGAGATTGAGGACAAATGTTACCTCTTCTTTAGGTAACTCCTATTGGTTTTAACCAAAGTGATTCCATGGATGGATTTTTGAAAAATGGAGGAATATATGATGAGGAAATTGTTTTTTTGAAGCTATTTTAGAAATGATTTATCGATCAAAAGTGTCATGATTGGTATGGGGATGTGAGAGGATTGAGATTCTTTAATAGTGGGGGAGGAGTGACACTCCTGTACATTTTTGGAAAAGGAATTCCACCAATGTGTTTCCAATGTAAAGTGGATACAATAATTGTAAAAATTATATAAATATTATTATAGAGTCTATATATTTTCTAACAATGACTTTTAGATAATTTTATAGGTTATATGGGCCCTTATGTTTAAGATTCAGTCCCTTGTTATGCTAATTTTCTCTTAATCAACATAATTAATTTTAATTGTATTCAATGATATTTTGGATAAAAAAACTATTTTTAAATTAATGGAAATTATAAAATATTCTTATTCCAAACGTTTAATCTATTTTTAAAAATTCAAATCAGATAATTTTCAGAAATTAATTTAAATTTAATCTCATAGACGGGACAACAATGTGGGGTTTTAAAGTAAAAATGTTCAAAACATTTCTATGTTTTTATATTTAATTTCAAAGTATAGTTAAATATAATTACCTAAATTGTTTTAGTTTATATATATATTATTTATTTTTAATTTAATACCAATTAAAAATAAAATTTATCTCTATAAATAAATTATAAGAAAAAGCAGTTTGGAATTAAAATTCAGTATTTTTCACTATTCCTTAAAAAGTGAAACAATACATAAAAATACCAAAAAGATGCCCTAAACTAAATTATACATTAAACATTAAAATATTAATTTTATTTTGAAATATAATATTTAAAAAATTCAAAGTATTTTGACTAAAATTAGGTTCTCTATTAAAAAGCAGTAATAGTGCCTTCATAAAAATATTGTTTTTATGTGTAATATTGGGTTAATTATTATATTATGTATATTGAATATATTAGATTAATACCAAAAATATTTGATTTCATACGATATATATATATAATTAATATCACTAACTAATTATACTTAATTTAATTTAATATGATAAAACATCTTTATGTGTATAAAAATAGTTTTCTATAAAAATATTCCCTTTATTTTCAATTAGTTCTTATATTCATTTATAATTAATTTGTAACAAATTAATTATTTTTATAATTTAATTAAAATTTGTATATTTTTATAATATTGTTAATACTATTCATAGTTGCTAATTTAATGACAATGTTATAAGTTATTATATTGAATAATAATATTTTGATAATATATTCCTTTTCGGTAAAACTCAATCTTACGTATAACACAATCCATTGAAGAAACTTGTTATTGCATGTGACATATGATAACTCAGTGTCATGTTTATTTAAAGGTAAAAATTATATTGAATTTATTTAAAATAGTAAATATATTATGAATTCTTGGTATATTATATTCCCTTATGTGCTTGGTGTTTCTTTCCATACACGTTATCGAATACAATGCTCCTACATTTTATTTTTGGGGTGTTACATTCTCCCCACCTAAATTAAATTTCATCCTCGCATTTTAAACTCTATCTTGGTGATACATTTTATGATATGTCATATGTTTGAAATGCCACAAAATGAGAAGGGTTCATAAGAAATCCTATAGGAAAGAGAGAATGAGAAGTACACATGTTACACGAAATAACATATAACTAGATATCTAAATAAGACAACATTACTGGAAAGAGGATATGTGTAAATAGTGGAAAATCATACATATTTGTAGAGAGTTATTGAGTTCATAAATTATAAATAAGTGAATGATCAATGGAATGTTTAGGTACTCAAAGCCAAAAATCATTAAAGATTTATAAGACCATCATTTCATCAAAAAGTAAAGTATGAGGACAATATTTTATTTCAATATCTTTTTTCCTAATGATGAGTAATTATTGTTTCTTAATTATATAAACAAATATAATTTATATATCTCAATTTCATATGTACAATTCTCTCTTTTTTTTGTTCTTAGAGAAAATATGAATTCGTCCCTTACTCCATGAAATGGATATCCTAGAATGAACCATTTGTAAGCACTAAAATCCTCTTTTAAATGCCCATAAAACCCATAAAAAAGTGATTATATTTGTCTATAAATATTTCCCAAAACGAATATTGTTAATAAATTAATCTATAAACCTAATTAATTTACTCTACTGGTTCATCAATAAAATATTTTCATCAAATTTTTTAACTAAAAATAATTGCACATTAACGGGGACATTGTGTAGGTCAGTGGTTTGCGTTAAACCGTTTTCACCTTTTTTTCAGGGGTTCATGTCTCGCGGCCTTACATGTTTTGATGGGTTTACACCATTATAAAGTTTGTCATTTTCTAAAGTCATATTGATATAATTTAAAAAATAAATATTATATACATCCTTGAAATATGGTTAACCAATATGTAGCCCTTTATCTAAGGTTTCCAATACAACCACAATACATAAATACGCCATCCATTTTATTTAATTATAGGTCCTTCCTTAGTGAAGTTTTTTACATAGTTAATTCATTTTAATTTTCTATTCAAATAATTTATAATGGTTTCTAATGAAAATATGAATTTTCCAAGGCAAACCCTCTAGGAGTGTCAAACGAGGTGCACAATAAGTCATGTTGTCATGAACAAGGTTATGTCAAGTCTTGCCTGAAACACCTTATCAGTGTTGATACTCCTAGGTACACTTATTCCAGAACCACATAAACATGTAGTATCTAGATAGATATATATTTATAGTAATAACCACATAATATATATCTTACCAAAATTCTAGGATATTCTTCTATAATTATCCTTAAATTTTACCTTTGTGTTATGTTCTCTAATCTATGTTTCCCTAAATCTGGTTTCCAATGTTGCTAATAAACATCATTTTATACCAATTGTAGAAACTCGATCCCATATTCCAAGAGCCAATTGAAACATCCATTTCATTGGTGTGATTAAAAGAAATCAAATCATGAAGGACCAAAGAGTTTATTAGTGTTGGTAAACTAGATACATATATGAGACTTGAATTAAAAATGAATATAACAATTAAAACATATTTTTTTCTCTTTTGATGAGAATAACTTTGTTGGAAAATGTATATCCCTACATATCTTGAATAGTATGCTTCTCAGATTATTGGTTAAAGGAAAAAAATATGGGCTAGATCAAATGATATATAATGGAAAATTATAGAGGAAATATTAATAAATCAATGTGAATAATAATTATGGCAAGGAAAACAACTTAACCCACATACCAGTTAATCAATAAACCAAGAATGAATTTCATAAACAGTATAGAAAGGTAATAAATGTACAAACATTCAATTAAAATAAATATACAAGGAAACTCCATATAGAAAGGTAATAAAATGAAAACCCCATGCCATTTAATCGATAAACTAATAATTAAGTGCATACATAAATTTTTTCATATAGAAACCTTATGGATACTAATAAGGATAAATAAAATCCATATGAAGGAAATTTTTAATTATTGGATTACATGTCTAAAACACATTAAAAAATATACTATCAAGATACATCCTCACAATTGGTTTCAAATATAGGTAGAAAATCATTTAATTTATGCAATGATTTTGTCCCATGAGAACCTATCGATTCATTGAGGGGCTATATAATTTCTAGGCCCTACCCTTAATTTCATGTCCAAATAATTATTCAAATCAATTAGTTTATTTAATTAATATACAATATGCCTTATAAAATATCCATAATAAATAAAGGATAAGAATCTATTAATAGTTCCTTAAATAATTGAATAAATTTCAATGTAAAAATATATTTAAAATGGAATATGGTTTAGGTAATAATCATATCCATGAAAAATTATATGGATATTTTGGGGAAACTCATTGTCATATAATCATAGAAAAATACATATTTCAAGGCAACTAAAAGAAATCAAGTCAGTGAATATGAATACTATCCTTGAAAAAATCAATCATAAACCATTTAGAAGAAGAATAAGGATGGTATCAATACAACATATCCAAAGGGGATTAAAACTTTTGTTGTTTGTATTTTATGAATAGAAATATTATAAAAATCTATTTTAAAAACCATCTTGATGAAATATCCCTTTTATATGTAAAAAAATTTAAAATCCTTTTCTTTGAAGATAACATTTTAATGAAATTTTATAAAAATGTGACCATTAAAATATGAAAATGATTCTTCGATGAAATGACAATAGGAAAATCCATACATGTCATGTGAGGTAAAATGAAAATTCATTTTTCATGGTAAAATGTTAAAAAATACCTTATTTTGAAAGCGATAAAAATATTCCTTTGAATGTATTGGTAAAATAAAAAAGGGTAATAATTAATTTAATAAATCATTTTATAATGGTTAAAAACAATTTTGAAAATCTTTTCAGAAAAAAGGGTTTTTAGAAGAAAATAGGTTCTCCGAAAAAAAGGGGAAATGAAGTTGGTGTTTCTTAAAAACGGTTTCTAAAACATTTTTAGTACTAAAGAGTATAAAATAGTACTATTACATGATAAAGGTCATCAATAACCAGACTATAATAAAATATACACTTTTTGATGGAAATGATCAAACAGATTCCTCAAACAAAAATTCAAGTATAAAAAATCCTAAATAAAATTATGTAGTTGATTAAACCCTTGAAAATATTATAACATTGAAGTTTGAATCAATCAATGAGTAGATTATGTGTATAAACTGTAAATCCACATAAATAATTGGAAATAAATCAATAGATATTCAAATTCATTATAATTATAATAATATAATATTAATGACAATGAGATGGAAGTATAACCTAATAAAAATAAATTGGGTTATGAAATTATTTTCCACTCGGTACTTTTAACTCAAATATCATTAGAAGAAAAAAAATAAAATTGAAATGAAAAATGTCACGAAGAATGAATAAATCATGATATTATATGAAAAATTGGTAATATGTACACCGTATATAAGAAATTTGTTTCAAAAAAAATAATTTTGTTGTTTACAGATAATGTATACGTTCACAAAAGGAAGTGAGACTCTAAATATAATAATTAAAACTTTTCTCAAGGAGAATAATTCTCAACCATTCCAAAGTATCCCATAACAATATGAAACATTTAATTAATAATATCCATGAATTAATAATATTAAATAAAACTTATAATATCATAATAATTAATATATTTAAGATATAACATGTCAAAGAGAAATTATATGCACCATTTTAAAGAAACTAGGTGCATGACCACAAATATTTCTCAATGGAATGAAAATTGACACAAAATATCTCACCTTTTGTTTCCTTTTGTGTGAACATACATTAAACTCATGTAAAATGGGTTTAAGAGTTTTATAAGTTTTTTCATAACAACATTAATGTTTATAATTTCTTATATCCCATTTGGTAAAAATCTATAATTATTTTCTCTATTTAGGGTGATAATTTCCTAGTCTTTCATGTATGTTTTAACTTATTACATGTTTTTTTCTTATGTAGATCATAGTTCCATAATATCTATACTGTAAACCATGAATAAATTATCATATATATTAATTATATATTTATTTATAATAATCTATAATATTTGGAGATAATAAATGGAATGCACCCTTAATGGAGACCATTGGTTGTACGTACAATGAACGCTACTTTCATTTCTTTATCATATTAAAAAAATTAAATAAAATATATATATATATATATATATGTATATTGTAATTCTAGTTTCATATATATGTCATATATGTTATATAGTTTTATTTCAACTATCCTTTATACATTCCATGTATAGTGTTAATGAATCACATGACTTTGGGGGGCAGTAGTCCCCACTTCCACAAATAATGTTATCAAATTCCCGCAAAATGGAGTTCATCAAGGTATGTGTTATGAAATAATTACAAAAGTATAATTAAATTATAAATATAATATATAAAATATATAAATATAGTTTCTATCATAATTCAAAACCATGAGAGGTAATAAAGAAAAAAGGAACAACTTTGTTTCATGAATCATTATTTTGCTGTACACATAAATGATAATATCATTACCCATTAGAAGGAATTATGTGTAAGTTTGGGTCTAAATCATAACATAAAAAATATCAGTATAATTATTATAATTTTTTCTATATAGTCATATAATAATTATATTTTAGTATAGGATAATGGAAATAAAACTAAAGATCTTGAGGAACGATGTTACATTTTCTTTTGGTAACTCCTTTTTGTTTGTATTGAAGTGATTCCTTATATGGATTTATGACCATAGGGATGATTATAAGAAGATAAAAGGTATTTTTAAGAGATATTTGGGTAGATATTTATTGATAAAATTTGGATTTATTGGTTTGAGGAAGTGGGAGGCGTGAGGTCCATTTTTAGTGGAGTGACACTCTTGTGAATTTTTCGGAAGGGAGTTCCACCAACATTTTTCCCATTGAAAGTGGATCAAATAATCATCGAAAGTTAATAAAATTGAGTATAGGATAAATATATGGTCATAAAAGTTATTTTAGAAATGGTTTTAGATTATTTTGGTCCTTATGTTTAAGGTGTAGTCCCTTGTAAATATAATTATTTCCTTAATCAATGTAATTAATTTTAATCGCATTCAATAATATTTTGGGTAAAAAAATAAGTTGAACATATTATAAATTTTAAATTATTCTCACTAAAAATATATAATCCATTTTTATGAATTATAATAATATAAGTGGTAGAAATTAATTTTAATTTAATCATGTGGACGTTACGACAATGCATGTTTTGAAAGTAAATATGTTCAAATGTTTTAAATGTTTTTATATAAAAATTCAACATGTAATTGAATATAATCACCTAAATTGAATTAAATAATATATATTTTATATAATGGGAATTTATGATAAAATAAAAATATAATTTATCACAATAAATAAATTATATGAAAAAGCATTTTTAAATTAAAATTGAGAATTTTTCACTATTCCTTAAAAATTGAAACTTCATAGAAAAATACCAAAAATTCACCATAACCAAATATTTATTCTCCAATTTAAATGATTAAGTTTATTTTTCCATATAATATTTTTTAAAGTTCCATAAATTGTAATTTAAATTGGTTTTCCATTAAATGGTGATAAAAGTGTCTTTATAAAAATCAGTGTTTTTTTGTATAATAATGGGTTAATTCTTATATTATTCATCTCGGTTATATTAGATGAATACCAAAATTATTTTAATGAATATAATATATATATATATATATTACATTAATATCACTCACTATTTAACATTAAATTAATTTATTAGGACAAAATAGCTTTGTGAGCATGATAATAGTTTTCATTAAAAATATTACCTTTATTTTCATTTGGTTCTTATATTAATTTTTAATTAATTTATAACAAATTAATTAGTTTTATATTTTTTTAAACCATATATTTTCATAATTTAGATAATATTATTCATAACTATTAATTTAATTCTAAGGTTATATCTTATTAGATTAAATAATTATATTTTAATAATATATTGTTGTTCGGTAAAACTCGGTCTTACAAGTAACGCAAGATCTTGAAGAAACTCGTTGTTTCATGAATAATATGACAAATTTTTTTCATGTTAATTAAAAGATATTAATTATTTTGAACATATTTAAAATAGTAAATATATTATGAATTCTTAGGATATTATATTCCCTTATGAACTTGAGGTTGTGTGTCGCACATGATATTGAATATAATGATCAAAATTTATATTTTTGGGGTGTTATAGTATACATGAGAGTTGTTTCCATTTTCCTTTCAAAATGAATAAAATAAATTTAAATGTTATATTATCATTCAAGAATAATTTTTATTTCATATATTTGACATATTTTCATTAAATACATATTTAATACCTTTCGTGCAAAGTATTAACGAATCACGTCGCTTCATGAGGTGGTAGTCCACCGTACACATGAGTGACATTATCATATTCCCACAAAAATTAGATCATGAAGTTTTTTGGTATATAATATTAATAAGATAATAATATCATCATGAATATAATATAATATTAATAATAATTCCATCATCATGTCTATCCATGAGAGGTGGAAGTAAGAAAATGAATGACATCGGTTCGCACTATGGTAGTCTGGCATACACATGAATGATGATTTCATAACCAATTTGATGGAATTTGAAATGGATATAAGTAATTAAATTAACATAAAAAATATTAGTATATGTAATATAATTATGCTATCATATCATCATGTTAAAATAATAATTACAGAAGGTGGAGGAATAAATAAAACAAAAATGCATGTTGATGGACGTTAACTCTTCCTCGAGTATCCTAGTTAGTTTTTTTTCACAAAACTCATTATATGGATTGTTTTTTATATAAAATAATGAAGCTCCAAAAATATTTGTGAATTTGGGGATTGAGTTTGTAGTTTTTCTCTAATAAAATTTCTTGGGAGGTGTGAATAAGTGATGGGATTGGGTGCCCTTTTATAATTGAGGAGGAGTGGTATTCTTAAAAATACACAATAGTATTCACTAATGGAAGGTCACTCTTACCTAAAGTGCCTATAAAATAGATAATTAAAGTATTTGATGGATTATTTTTTGGATAAAAACATCCACCACAACAAATTAAAAAAATTATTTAATTTTATTCTATATTCTTTATGTTTACTCGATTTTCTCTTTTAGTTTTTTTACGATGGAAAATTTTACCTTTTTCATTACCAAGTAAGTTTTCAATTTAAAATAAAAATAGAAATGATATTAAATATATAATTTCTAATTATTTATTTAAATTTTAAAAATATTTATTAAATAATAATTATATGCACATGTAAAATTAATATTAATATAAATTCATGTGACATGACGACCCCCATTTTGACTCTAACAATAGTTATTAATTTTAACTGTTTTCACTAATAATTTTGGTAAAAAATTAATATAACCACATTTTATAGTATAAATTATTTTAATTCTAAATATTGAATCTATTTTCTCAAATTCTATTCACATAAGTTTAAACTTTAAATTTAAAATTAATCTCATAGATGCAACAAAATTTTTATCTTAGAAAATACACTTTTAAGCATAAAATTGGATTTATTCTTATCTATTTCCAAGGAAACTAAAAATATGAATGTTAAAAAAATTATTGAGTATGTAATATATAAATTTAATTAATATAATTCATAAAAAGCGATTCATTTAATTTACTATGTTAAAACATATTTATGTGCTGAAAAATAATTTTTTTGAAAATGATTTCTATTTTAACAAAATATTTTAATTTTCATTTGGAATTATTTGGTCACCATATTATTCATTGTATATACTTTTTTAATCCATACATATTCATATTTATTTTAAAATATTCATACCTATCATTCTAATGGCTAGGTATAACTAACATATTAAATTATAATATTTTAATAGTATGTCACGTTACATTTAAACTTGTTATTACATTTAACATAGGAAAAAATCAATGGCACATGTAACAAAAGATAAACCCTATGTTATGTTTATTTCAAATAATAAAAAAGATTATATTCTTTTAAAAAATATATATTTCAAAAAAAAATCAGGTTGCCACATTCTGTCCCCCATAAAATAAATTTATCCTCCAAAAGTTTTCATGGCCATCAAAGGTTTAACATTTGAAAATTCATTCATAGAAATAAATATCGTAAAAACTAATAATAATAATTATCTAAAAAATGGAATGTTGAAAAAATAAATTTTACCTAAAGTAACTCTTAACTAGGATTCAACATAGAATAATGTAGGTGGGAATTGAATATTTTGACATGGAAAAAAATCATAAATAGTTATAGAGGTTGAGAGGGATCATTGATCATAAGAAAGTGGGTGATCTAAAGAAGTTTTAGAAGCATAAAACCTTAAATTTGTTACCTGTTGAGGGATAATTACATTTATTAGAAATGATGTACTATGAAAATATTTTTTTTAATATGCTTTACCTATAGTTAAGTAATTATTTTAATATATACACTTGTGAAAATAAAATTACTTCATATAATTATATTTCAAAGGAACAATTTCATCCTTTGGCTATGACTTGATAAATTTACACTTCATATATTACTCTAAGAGTGTAATTTTTCATGTCTGAAGCTCTAAATCTGTTCTATAAAAATAGGATAATTCATTAATTTTATCTCTAGATAATATCAAAACAAAATGGTTAGAATAAGTCATGAATAAATCATTATATTGTGAAATACTATATTAATCACTAAAACCTCATGAAAAATTTAACTTAAACCATTTCATAATGTTTATCCTTATGACCCTTCCAAAACATTAATTTCAAAAACATTAGACATAAGGCAACTAGATTTATAAAAATCTATATAACATTAATCCCACATTAATCCCAAATTGCATCATGATTTTCATATACAAATAATGTGAACAACATCATCGTATACACTCTTGAATCTTGGTAATGACTAGAATTAAAATAAAAACTTAATGAAAACATAAATTCTTCCTCATACATTAAATAAAAAATATAATATTTAACTTATTCCATAGATCAAATAATGTACTGAACTCCATTAATGTTATCATAAACTATTTTTTCAAAAAAACCCCCTTTATCAGTTCTGAGGTCAATAATACTATCTAATTTACATTATCCAAAATAATAATCTATTTATCCAAACTAAACCTTATTTTCCCAACACCTAGAACATATTCAAGGTTACCTACACATTATCAAAATATTACCTTTCCATTAAGTAATTTTTATTTACTGTCAATACTATTTAACATATTATTGAAATTCTTTAATTGAAAAACTACTATAGAAAATCCATTGATGTTTCATGATTCTAATAACCAAAATACCACTAAAAAATATAATAATTTGAATCCCAATACATAAAATAATTATTTATTACACTTTATTAATAAACTATTTACCAGGATTTATCATCTTATTATTGAATTCTTCTTCCTTTTATATTTCAATTTAACTCTCTTTATCATCTATAAAAAAACCATTACTCATATAGACTTGTTTATTATCTTCATGATCTTTACAATATGGGCTTAGTGTAACGACCCAAAATTTTGAATAAATCTTGTTTCCTTGTTTTGTGTGTAATTTTATTTTTATACTCAACAAAACTGTTTCATTTGATAACCTGAGTATAATTAAAATGAAACCATTGGGTTTTGACTGCTATATGACCATTGATCAATATAACTACTGGAAACTAAATGTTTCGATTATTGTCTCTAAATACAAGTAATCATGGTTAATTAATATAGAAAGAAGATTCGATGGCCTCACCTCGTAGTCTTTGACCGATCGAAGCCCATCTAACAGAACTTGGAAGGGAGGTATCACCACTGGGCTTTGCTCTAGACCAAACCCAAGCCGAACTTCATCGTGTGAAGCTAGAATGAAATCACCTTTGCAAGAAGTTCAAACATATAGAAATTACAACTCGTGTGATGTTGGTCGAGCCTCACTCATATTCTCTCTCCTTAGAACACCTTACACTTACGTCCTATACTAGTGTGATAAGGGGCTATATAAGGAGATCGTAACTACCTTCTGTAATCCTTTGTTTTAAATAAAAATTTTGACTACTTCTTATGATGATTTTTATGAATTTTCTAATGTCCGGATAAATATAATATGCATGTTTTTGGTGAATTTTAGAGAAAGGATGTTTTTAAAAAATGTTTATGTAAACCTTAAATATTAAAAAATGTGTAATGATTTTCAAAAAATGGTCTTCTACAATTATGTTCAGTACGAAATTTAGAGTCTAATAAGCTCAACATAATTTTTGATGAATAATAAATTATGAATAGTGATTTTATGCTTAAGATTAGTAATGTGACCAAATAGATCAGTAATCTCACTTAAAGAAAGTATTAATATAATCTAGGCACCTTGATTAAGTAATGTGATTCAATAAAATGATAAAATAACGGTTTCCTAAATTATTAATCAAGTATTAGTTTTTTTCGGTTGAATAGTGTTTTTTAATTAAAAATTAAATTAAAAATATTTAGAAAAATATTTTTTAAAAATGGATTTCATTTTTGAACTCAGAGCATCGGTATTATGTTAAGGTATTTTTTGGGGCTTTTTCTGAAAAAAATGTATTTTCGGTGAATAGTGTATTTATTTAAAAATTAAATTAAAAATATTTAGAAAATTGTTTTTATTAAATGGAGTTAATTTTTGAAATCAAAGTATCCATATTTGGTTTCAGTGAAATTTTGGGATTTTTCTGAGAAGGTTGAATTTTCGATAAATAGTGAAAATATAGTTTTTAAGTTACGGGTGTTTAATGACATCATTAAATGATGTATTAAGTATGTAATAAATATGTTCAACTTATGAATAGTAAGATAAGGTATGAGGTGTCCCAGCTGTCCAATACCATGGGAAAATACCATGGGAAAGCCCATGGTTTTTCCAAAACCACCAATGAGGTGTCCCTTGGCCATTAATGCCTTGTCCCCTCACTTTCCCTATAAATACCAAGCCATACTCTCATCCATTAGACTCAAAACTCTCCCCCAACGAAGATCTAGTCTCATTACCTCCTAAGGAGTCCTCCCAAGGTGACCCCAAGCCCTCAAGGTCCCAACCTTTGAGTTTTAAGAGTTACGTTTTAAGGTAAGGGATCCTACCTCTCTCTTTCTTTTCAAGTAATCACTTTTATGTCATTTATTTTATGATCCATGCTCTTATGTGGTAGGATGTTCTTTTATTTTCATCTGACTTACCGTATCATGTTCATATGATGAGTGAACCCCTATTTCTCTCATAAATTAATTTTATGATAGTTTAAGTGGCGCCGTTAGGCTGCCGAATTTTTAAGGTATTCGTTCACCTTTCTCATTTTTTCAAAGTTCTACATTCATGTCAAGTCTTTCAAGTTCTTTTTTCTTATGTTGGAGTATGATCTCTATATCTATAATACTGATCTTTTATGTTCATATAATGAGAGACCCTATTTGATCTCTTCAATTCTTTTTTTATGATGTTTAAGTGACGTCGTTAGGCTGTCGAATTTTTATGGGATTCGTTCACCCTTCTCATTTTCAAGATCTATTTTCTTGTCAAATATTTCAAGTTACTTTATGTTGGGGTATTATCTATACATCTATAACACTGATCTTATATGTTCATATGATGAGATACCCTATTTTATCTCATCAAATTCATTTTTTTGATGTTTAAGTGATGTCGTTAGGTTGCCGAATTTTCAGAAGAGAAATCTTATTTTTGTCTTTCTTTCATGTTCTTCATTTCATATGGTATATCTTTCAAAAATCATTACCATGTTCTTAAATTATTTATATTCTCTCCCCTACTGTTTTAAGGATCATTTATGAGTGGGTTACACATGTCCCCTCTCTTTTCAATGTTTTCTAAAACCCTAAAACGTAGCTGTTACGCTGTCGAATTTTCATCACAAAATGTCTCTCTATTTTTCTCAAATTATTTTATTTTATTAAGTGAATACTCTAAGATCATTATTGTAAATGTTTATTCACATATATAACAAAATTTTTATTTTAAATTCTGGGATTTACATATATGAGACCCGATTCCCTTTTCTGTGGGTTTAAAGTGACATAAAGATCATGTCTTTAAAGCAGTTTTTAAAACATTATGACTATGAAATGAAACCCATTTATTTTATGCTATATGGGTTATTTATGAACTTTTTGATGATTATATATGTGGCACACATGATAATAAAGACAAATTTAAGGGTGCACCCTGATAGCACTCCAATGCATTGGGTAAAGACTTAATCTCTAGAGATGACCATTTTGACTGATACCTTGGTGAATAACCTTGGTAATTTATTATGACACCTTGGGGATGGACCTTGGTGAAATGGAAATAATTTTCAATATTAAATTTTCATCTACATGTTCAAGTTATGAAATATTTTTTTTATTATGATATTCCTCATGATTTCTTTCTCATGCCTTAATGTTCTTTTCATGACCTTATTGAAGTATCTCATGTTCACATTAAAATGTTTCTCTTATTTCCCTTACTGGGCCTTTTGCTCACCCTTTCTTTTGATGTATGTTCTCAGGTTATGAGATGTAGTAATGAATCTAGGATGAACTTAAGGAAAAGCCTTTCAAGTGTTTAAGAAGATTGTTTTATGTTGTTTTAATGTATTATGTTCCTGGTTTCCATGACACTAATCCTTAAAGATCCCCAGTTTTGTGTATTGTAATGAATGTTAAGGTGACAAAAAGGCGGTATGCCATAGTTGGTATCAAAGGATGGTTTAGTTATTTGTGGAAATTTGGACATGAAAACTCTAGGAAGAACCCTATAGAAAATTTTAAATATAGTAAATCTTCCTGGTATTTTGGTGAGTATTGAGTAAGGGATTGCCAATCAAATACATCCCTGTCTGGAAATGAGCAGGTAGAGGTGGCTCTGGCATAGATGTACATAGGGGTAAACCCCGAAAACACCGCTTTGAGATAGACTCGAATGGGAACTAGTACACGACAACGGGCCTTGCTGCACACTTGGTTACAACACTCCTGGGGGATATGCTTTGGTAAATTCATAACCATAGTATGCACCATTATTAAAGGAACAAAGATAAAACAAAATAGAGATTCACATAAGAACATATGATCATAGATAACCTAGATTTGGACCTAGGGGATCACAAGTTAATGTATAATTTTCTTCTACAAGTTTATCCTTCTATACATTAAGTTTCCTTTTCATGATTATTGGCTATGTATTTAAGCCCCCTCATTATACGTTCTTTTATTAGTTAATAGCGGGAAATGGAAGAGCATGTCCCAACAACCAATGTGGTAGGGAATGTGACGATTTCCCTATTAATGTGACATAGATGAAAAAAGATCAATTTGAACATATTGTGATTATGACAAATTACCTATCAAAAGTCACAATTAATAATTGGTACCTAGTTTAATGCCCAAATTCATAAAGGAAGAAGAAGAAAAATTCTCAAGGATGTTCTTCTGATAATGTTGATAAGGGAAAGAAGACCCAATTTCTTTTTTGAAATAAGTGTTGGAAGTGGAACCAAGGAGAATGTCACAAAGGAACCAGGAGATGTTTTAAGTGTGGGTAGATAGGGCATAAAGTATGCAATTGCTTTAAAAATGGATAATGTGATGAATGGAGATAAGGTTCGATCTAATGCACCTTATACATTTTTATGTCCTAAATGTGGAGAATTTAGACATTATCCAAGGAAACGCTCTCTTGGAATGGATGAGAAGCATGATGAGCATCAACAATCTTTGAGGACAAGGGAACAATGCATGTCCAATTCTGAGATGGATCATGATGAATAAAGTACATGTAACTTCTTCGAAATAATTGTCTATGTCATGTTGTATTTTAGTTCGTGCTATTTGAGAATATATTATATGTTTTCTAAGATCATCGAGACACTACCTAATATGATTTTATATAATTAAGGAAAACATATATTGTTATGTACCACATTTTGATGTAGTGAAGCTATTCTACTTAAAAAAAGAGGGTGATTAGGGGGTCAAAAGGTGATTATTATTTTGGAAGACATTCACTATTTTAGTAACCCTATTAGATCGAGGTAAATAGATTACTATGGTATTTTCATTGAGGATTAAAGGTTGACTTATATATTGAAGAATCGATGAATTTAAGGCGGACTTATAGTGATTTAGGTTACATATGGAAATGATTAACCTATCTTGGGGAAAATGCGATTAGGTTAGTTAATTTTGTTATAAGATGATAAGAGTGGTTGATGTTGTTTGAAGATGAATGATAATTTATGTCTTGGAAGACTATGTTATGAGATCATTCTTATAATTGGCTTTCAATCATAGTTTGGTTTATTTTGAGATATTTTAAGGACAGTTTTTTATGGAATGGTCTATGATGAACTTTGGGTAGTACCATGGAACTTTGAAGATTTAAAAGTAGTTTCCCTTCCTATGGGATTCTTTATATTTGAAGAGTTGTTTTATCTTACCCTTTCTGTTTTTTGGGATAATTTTTAAAGATAGAAGAAATTGATGGTTAATCTTTTGTGGATTATGTGACTCTCAAGAAGATGATTCTTGTGTCTTGATGAGACCAAGTGTTTTTAAATGATCCTCATTTGGAGAAAATATTTGTATTGGTAGAAACTTATTAACGGATGAAACTCTACTTGAAGGTAGGTATATTTCCTTATGTTTTTGTTCTGTGTAGATAATTAATTCCTCAAAATTATGAAAAGGAACGTAAAACAAAAAAAAATTTGGTTTGCGTTTCTTACTAGGTAATCAAAGACCGTTTAAACACATTATAAATTTGTGATTTTCTTGTGGTTAACTTTTTCCTAATCATGTTTTCTATCACTCTCCCTCAGAACTTGACCCTTTTTTTCTCCTCTAGGTCCATGTTTTCCTACATGGAATCTTAGTGTGGGTTAACTTGGGTGACCTTTGTACTTCCCGTTATTTCTTTTAAAGTAATAGTTTTACTGACTCCTTTTTCGATGTGGGACATTCAATGAAATTTCAAAACCTGATTTTAAAAATTGCAAGGAAGCAATTTCTTAAGGGGGGAAGATTGTAATGACCCTAAATTTTGAATAAATCTTGTTTCCTAATTTTGTGTGTAATTTTATTTTTATACTAAACAAAACTGTTTCATTTGATAACATGAGTATAATTAAAATAAGACCGTTGGGTTTTGACTGGTATATGACCATTGGTCAATATGACCGCTGGAAACCAAACGCTTCGATTATTGACTCTAAATACAAGTAATTTTGGTTAATTAATATAGAAAGAATATTCTATGGCGTCACTTCATAGTCTTGGACCGATCGAATCCCATCTAACAGAACATGGGAAGGAGGTAGCACCACTGGGCTTTGATCAGGACCAAACCCAAGCCGAACTTCATCATGTGAAGCTAGAACGGAATCGCCTTCGCGAGAAGTTAAAACTGATAGAAATTACTACTCGTGCGATGTTGGATGAGCCTCCCTCAGATTCTCTCACCATAGCACACATTACACTAAGGACCTATGCTAGTGTGATAAGGGGCTATGTAAGGAGACCGTAACTGGCTTGTGTAATCTTTTGTTTTAAATAAAAATTTTGATTTCTTCTTATGATGAAGTTTATGAATTTTCAAATTTCCGGATAAATATAGTATGCATGTTTTTGGTGAATTTTAGAGAAAGGATAGTTGAAAAAAAATGTTTATGTAAACCTTAAATAATTAAAAATGTGTAATGATTTTCAAAAAATGGTCTTCTACAATTATCTTCAGTACGAAATTTAGTGTCTAAAAGAATCAACTGAATTTTTGATGAATAGTAAATTATGAATAGTGATTTTATGCTTAAGATTAGTAATGTGACCAAATGGATCAGTAATATCACTTAAAGAAAGTATTAATATAGTCTAGACACCTTGATTAAGTAATGTGATTCAATAAAATGGTCAAATAATGGTTTTATAAATTATTAATCAAGTATTAGTTTTTTTCGGGTGAATAGAGTTTTTTAATTAAAATTTAATTAAAAATATTTAGAAAAATATTTTTATAAAATGGATTTCATTTTTGAACTCAGAGCATCGATATTATGTTAAGGTAATTTTTGGGGATTTTTCTGAAAAAAATTAATTTTCTGTGAATAGTGTATGTATTTAAAAATTGAATTAAAAATATTTAGAAAATTATTTTTATAAAATGGAGTTAATTTTTGAAATCAGAGTATCCATATTTGGTTAAGGTGAAATTTTGGGCTTTTTATGAGAAATTTGATTTTTTGATAAATAGTGAAAATACAGTTTTTAAGTTACGGGTGTTTAATGACATCATTAAATGATATATTAAGTATGTAATCAATATTTTCGAATTATGAATAGTAAGATAAGGTATGAGGTGTCCCATGTGGCCAATACAATGGGAAAATACCATGGGCAAGCCCAAGGTTTTTCCAAAACCACCAATGAGGTGTCCCTTGGCCATTAATGCCTTGTCCCCTCACATTCCCTATAAATACCATGCCATCCTCTCATCCATTCGACTCCCAAATCCCCCCAACGAAGCTTTGGTCTCATTAAATCATAAGGAGTCCTCAAAAGTTACCCCTAAGTCATCAAGTTCCCAACCATTGAGTTTTAAGAGTTACCTTTTAAGGTAAGGGATCCTACCTCTCTCTTTCATTTCAAGTAATCTCTTTTATGTCATTTGTTTTATGCTCCATGATTTTATGTTGGAGGATGTTCTTTTATATTAAACTTTATTCCCTTTTTCATGTTCATATTATGAGAGACCCCCTCTTTCTCTCATCAATTCATTTTAAGAATGTTTAAGTGGCGCAGTTAGGCTGCCAAATTTTTAAGGGATTCGTTCAGCTTTCTCATTTTTTCAAAGTTCTACTTTCATGTCAACTCTTTCAAGTTCCTTTTTATTATGTTTGTGTATGATATATATATATATCATACTGATAATTTATTTTCATATGATGGGATATCGTATTTGATCTCTTCAATTCATTTTTTTTGAAGTTTAAGTGGCGCAGTTAGGCTAACGAATTTTTAAGGGATTCGTTCACCATTCTCATTTTCAATTTCTATTTTTTTGTAACGTCTTTAAAGTTACTTTTTATTATGTTGGGGTATGATATATACATCTATCATACTGATATTTTATGTTCATATGATGAGAGTCCCTATTTGATCTCATCAAATTCATTTTTTTGAAGTTTAAGTGACGTTGTTAGGCTGCCGAATTTTCATAAAAGAAATCATATTTTTGTCTTTCTTTAATGTTCTTTATTTCATATGGTATATCTTTGAAACATCCTTAAAATGTTCGAAAATCCTTTATATTTTGTCCCCTACTGTTTTAAGGATCATTTATGAGTGGGTTACCCATGTCCCCTCTCTTTTCAATTTTTTCTAAAACCCTACAACGTAGCCGTTATGCTGCCAAATTTCCGTCTCAAAATATCTCTCTCTTTTTCTCAAATTCTTTTATTTTATTAAGTGAATACTTGAATCTCTTTCCTCTAAAGGTGTATTCACATATATACAAAAATTTTCTATTTTAAATTCTAGGATTTACATACATGAGACCCGCTTTCCTTTTTCGTGGATTTAAAGTGACATAAAGATCATGTCTTTAAAGCAGTTTTTAAAACGTTATGACTATGAATTAAAACCCATTTCTTTTATGATATATGGGTTATTTATGAAATGTTTCATGATGATATATGTGTCTCACATGATAATAAAGACAAATTTAATGGTTTTCCCTGATATCACTCCAATGAATTGGGTAAAGACTTAATCTTTAGAGATGACCATTTTGACTGATACCTTGGTAAATAACCTTGGTAATTTTTAATGACACCTTGGGGATGGTCCTTGGTGAAACAGAAATTATTTTCAATATTAAATGTTGTAGCCACATATTCAAGTTATGAAATATGTTATTTTTTTTATGATATGCCTCATGATTTCTTTCTCATGCCTTAAATTTCTTTTCATGACTTTGTTGAAGTATCTCAAGTTCAAATGTAAAATGTTTCTCTCGGTTCCCTTACTGGGCCTTCTGCTCACCCTTTCTTTTAATGTATGTTCCCAGGTTATGAGATTCAGTAATGAACCTATGATAAACTTAAGGAGAATCCTTTAAAGTGTTTAAGAATAATGTTTTATGTTGTTTTAATGTTTTATGTTCCTGGTTTCAAAGACACTAAACCTTAAAGATCCTCAGTTTTGTATAATGTAATAAAAGTTAATGTAATAAAAAGGAGGGATTCCATACATAGATTTCCAAAATGCCTATAATTTAAAAATATTAAGCTTGAAACCATCAAGGATATATTTGGGAGACCATTATTCAAATCCATAGTATTGACCAAAATTTTCATTTTTCCTCAGTAGTTACTTTATTTGTGTCCTTTTCAACACTCAAAACATCTTCTTGTCTCTCTAAGACATCCCCTTTAGTGTTTATTTCCACATTAATTTCATATAGGAAACTCAATATTTTTTATCCATGGTCTCTATTACCCAAGATCTCAGATAACTCTATAATTATTGTCTTTGGTGAGTAGGAGAGTTATTTAAGGGATGTGTTGTTAATCACATTTCATGGGAACTGCTTAAGAATAATTACAGCATCATTCACTTTAGTCATAATCTCATTTGGTTGCTCATCTAAAAAATTTCCATCATGTTCAATGTTAATCCAACTCCTTCAAATTACCTCCATTGAAAAAAACAAAATATTCCTAGTATGTGAAACACTATTCAGAGTATAAAACCACATAATCATTAAAATTTACTTATAGGATTTATAAATAATGACATATTATTTTAATTTTTTGAAACATTTATCTTATACTAGGTCTTCCATGACCATAATGTATTTAAATCCCTTATGATGGTTCATAATGAGTTTTTTGGATTTCAAAATCATATCCCTTATGTTTGTCAAACCTTGTGTATATAACTGCCCATTATTATGCCCCGGGTGATGATCGATTCTAGCTCAATGTGCCATTTTAGAATTTATTACACCTAAGTTACTATATGATAGAACCACATATACATAAAGTATCCAAAAATGGATGAAATAGATTGGAACCCACTTTCTCTATCCATAAACAATATTCAAAGACATTTTCCTATACTTTGACTCACCCCTATACTTATCCTTAGACACATCATTGAACATATACATAGAAATATCCATAGGGATCTCATTAAATTTTTATCATTCATTTTTTCCAAAGGATAACCACACCATTCCTCTGATATCAACTGTATCTACCTAAGATTATCATACATGAATATTATATTTTTTTAGACGAATATTCATTACATTATAGGGACACAATGGGTGAAAATAATATTTTAGTTCCTCTAGGAACATTGATTGAAATATTCTTAATTCCTAAAAGATATTTAATGAATCGCATAAAAATATTCCCCATTAGTAATCCTATATAAATAAAATTCATCATATCCATGGTAAATGAAACATAAGATAGGGTGAGATTATATTCTCAATAAGGTAAAATAAAGGATACATGCGTGCATAACATGACAATAAGTGTTTGAGAACATGAGCATAATATTAGAAAACCATATTGTTTATATCAAAGATAATAATCTTGGTAAATGGATTAAATATTGGTTTTTTTATAAGACATGAATCATAAGGAATCAAAGAACCTAATCCCTGAGAGCATAAAATTAGAATAATACAATTATTTGTGGTATACACATTGGATTATAACACTGTGAACATGTTTAAATAGAAATTGTTTCAATCATTAAGTTAAGGACATGAAATCAGGACCATGCATAAACTAATGGGCATATAATAAGGTCAACATATAAAATTATGGAAATGAACGAAAATTACATTCATAACATTGGGACCATATAATCAGGTTTATGAATAAAATTGAAAACATGTAACCAATTTCACACATTACATTGTGAACATGTTACCAGATTCACTAATAAAATTGTGAAAATATAATTAGGTTCACATATAACATTTTGAACATATAATCATCTTTAAAGATAATATTGAGAACTTTTATTCAGTTTCACATAGAACATTGTGATACATTAATTAAGGTCATTAATAAAATTGTTACCATATAATTAGGTTTATTCATAACAATATGAATATAAAGTCAAGTTCATAGATAATATTTTTTTAATCCTAAATTATCCATATTTACCCAATGCATTGGAGGAAGATATAGGTCCCACCCATCTCATAATAAAAACCATGTTTATGTGTTCCAAAATATCCTAAAACATTCATCATATCATAACCCATGAAATGAAATGGATTTCATAAACATTTAATCCTATTATAACCTATAAAAAAAATTTAGGTTTCATAATCATTTCATTATATAATCATAGCACAACCCATGGAAAATATAAGTGGGTTTTATAAAACTTTTATCACAGTAAAACCTATGGAAGATAAAAAGATTCATAAAAATCATGAAATCATAAACATAAATCATTATAATAAATAATAATAATGGTATCCTTGGATAATACTCTCAGTAATTTATAGGTAACAGAAATGGATGACGTCGAAAATGGAAAATGATTTTGATCGATTATTTAAAAAATATCTTGAGGAAAATATCTGTTTCAATTTGAAACGAAACTTTTTAAGACCTAAAACGTTTGAAAATATTTTGATTTTAAAATAATATTAAAAACATATAAAAAGAAATAAATAAAATAATGGACATGATTACAGGAAGGTTTTTGCATGTCATATACATTAGAACTAATATTACTTTCACATTTTTTTTAAAATCTAAATGGGCATTTCATGGAAAATGACATTAACGATCCTTTATAAAATTTAAAAATTAAAAAAAGGGTAAAAATGGAATTTAAAAATCATAAGATAATAGTAAATTTATATTTTTTATATTGTTTAGAAAACATGGTTTTGGAATAATGATGGGTTTCAACCAAAAAGAAGATTTTTCTTAAAGACACTCTTTTTGAACTCTTGAGTACATGAATAGAGTAAAAGGAAGTAAAAATATATTATAATGGCATAAAAATATTATAATAAAATTCATGATTTTATTTATATATGTATTATAATATTTTATCATCAGAAAAATAGTAATAAAAAATCTCAAAAATTGATGAGATTGTTACATAAAATCATTACCACATTGGTAATATTAAATTGTAAGCCCCCCAGAAGAAATAAATTTAAATAAAACTAAAAATTTCATTGGAATAAATAAATTCATGATATTACAAATCAAAGGGTCTCTATATACACCTCATAAAATAATAAATGTGAAAAACATGACATATATCTTAAAGAATGAAAATTGAGACAAAAATACCTTGCATATATTGTAATTACTTAAATAATAAAAAAAATAAAAAATAACATAAAATTCAACTATAAATATCATGAATTTTTTTCGGGATATAATATTTCAAAGGAGTATTATATACACCACATAAAAGAAATGAGTTGTGAATTTTTATATGTCTCGTTGAAATAAAATAGATATTATAAATCTCTTACCTTAAGTCTATACATCCATCATTCACATTAATACGTACTATATAATAAATAATGGTTTATAATACATATATTAAAGAAACACTTTCATACATATCATACTATTTATTTCTTTATTGTCCATTTATTAACAATTACATGTTAAAGTCACGTTTTGGGGAATTACTGCTTTGTTTTTTATATATGATTTGACATTTTATTTATGATAATATATCTTAAATAATGGTTTAACATTATCTATAAATTTACAAAATATATAAATATCATATATATTTAATATATATGTTTTTATAGTAATCCCTAATATTTAGAGATAAAAAATGAAATGTGTTGTTCACGGTGATGGTGGGTCATGCGTACGCATGAACACTATTTAAATTGTTTTAGGATGGAATGAAATAGAGTTAAATGATATATTATAATTAAAAAATTATTTATATTTCATATATGTAACATAATTTCATTAAAACTATCCTTATTACCTTCTATGTAAAGTGTCAATGAATCACATCTTTCGTGAGGCGGTAGTCCGCCGTACCCACGACCGATATTATCTTATTCCCAATAAATAGAGATCATGAAGGCCTATGTAATATAATAATTGAAAAATCATAATAGTATCATAAATATCATATATAAATAGTAAATCATTAATTATTCCCAGCCTTGAGAGGTGACAATGGAAAAATGAATGACATCAGTTCATGAGGCTGCAGTCTTTCATACACAGAAATAATAATTTTGTAACACATATGATTGAAGTGGAGATGTATGTATCTCATACACTTAATATAAAAAATTCCAATTATATCAAAGATACTGATGTTTTAATATTATCATGCTATAAAAATAATTTAAGGAGTTGGATGAAGAAATAAAAAAGGCTTGTTGATGAATGTTACCTCTTCTTTGGGTATCATCCTTGGGTTTAGACAAAATATTCCTCGGTTTCTATTTTTTCTGAAAAAAGGATTCTCATATGAGATTATGTAAGTTGGAAAAATGTTCCCCATTTTTTTGTCTATAAAAATGGATTTATAGTTGTGAATATTTGAGAGGAGTGGGTTCCCTTTTATAATTGAGGAAGAGTGGCATTATTTTAAACACCCCATAGTATTCACTATTAGCATGTCACTCTTACCTCATGTTTATAGAAAATAGATAAATATTGTATTTTATGAATTATGTGGTCAACACACACCTCTAATACAAAAAAATAGAAACATCTCTTTCATTTTATTTATTAATCTTTATGTTTACTCAATTTTTCCCATTTAGTTTTTTACCACAGTAACTTGTACCTTTTTTACCAAAGTAATTTATCCTTTAAGAATAACATTTTAAAAATAATTTATACTTACTGATTAAAAATATAAAAACCAATATATTAAATAAACGTTTTGTCTTTTTGAAAATTAATTTTAATGCAAACACATATAATGCATAAAACCATGTTTTAACCTTAATCACATAAATTAATTTCAACTATATTATATAATAAATATGGTAAAAAATTAAGTTTATATCACTAGATAATAAAAATTATAAAGATTAAAAATATTTATTTCATTTTTCCAAATTTCTTTCATATAATAGTCAAGATTTAAATGAAAATTAATTATGTAGATGCGACGAGAAAGAGGGTTTTCAATGAAACTTTTTTCAAATGTTTTCAATGTTTTTATATGATATTTCCATATAGAAGTAATTAAAATAACCTATATAGGATTAATAGATATATAATTGAACTAAATTTACTTTAAAAACAATTTAAAATATAATTTAACATTATAAATAATTTAAACGAAAAGGTTTTTTTCCCAAAAAATAGTATTTTACACTATTCATAAAAAATGACTCATTTTGGAAAAATCCAAAACAAATTATCCAAATATAATTATGAAGATATAATTTGAAAAATGAATTTAATTTCTTGTAATAAAATCTAAATGTTTGAAAAATTATTTTTAAAATATTTGTGCCAATAGAATAAAATTTTTTTTAAAAAAAATTAGTTTTATGTGTAAAATTGGATTTATTCTAATCTCATTTTTAGAAAACACAGAAGAACAATGTTAAAAAAATTATTAAATATATAAAATATAAATAATTCATCCAAATAATCCACAAATAATGATTTGTTTATTTTAATTACTTAATACACATTTAAGTGAATAATAACATTTCTTTCAGAAAAAGATTTTATTTCTTTTCAAAAGGTTTTTATTTTAAATTCTAATTACTTGGTCAACATATAATCCATTATAGATACATGTGCAAACCATGTGTTTTTATATTTTTGGTAATCTACGTAAAACCCACAATTCCAATAACTAGATGATAACAGTCATATTAAATAATAAAATTTTAATTATAAGTCACTTTTGGTTTATACTCTCTATTGTGTGTAATGAAAGATAAACTCGGTATTGTGTGTAAGTAAAGACAAATTGTGTGTTTCATGTAATTCAATATAAACTAAATGTTACATGTAACATAATCGAAACTATGTTTTTCATTTAATGAAAGTTAAACATAGTGTTATTTGTAACAAAATCCATACCCAATATTTCATGTAATGCAATCTAATCGCAGTGTTATGTTTAATGAAAGCCAAACATAGTGTTGTGTGTAATGAAAAATAAACTTAGTGTTACATGTAATGAATTTTTTTAAAAATATTTAATTCATTTGAAGAAAATATTTCAAGAAATCTTAGTGTGTTATATACAAACTAACGTTTCCTAGATATTGGGGGAGTTTTATTATGCTAGTAGTAGGATTGTTGTAAATCCCTAAGCTTACATGAGTCAATGTTGATGTGAAAAATAAGATATCGTAAGGGATCAGACACACTATCTATATGGGTGGTACATATATATTGAATGATACCTATAATAATATTATTTTAAACCTTGGAAATTATATTCCCCCATCAAGGGAAGGAATGGTGTTCTTGTTAGATATGAAGATAATAAAATAGGAAGGCATCCTATGTATCCTGTTTATAATAGGAATTAGAGACCTCAAAGTTATCTTAGGTTACTAATCTGATGATGGATAATGAAACATGGTAGAACCACATGAGGTTGGTCCTATTATATCTAGTAATTATAATATTTAGTGACATACAACAAGTTGGATACCCTTGTCACATATCGTTTTTTATACTCTATTGAAAAAGAGGGGTCGTAAGAGATCTATTGAATATGATTGGATAACAGGGAGACCCTTTACCTAGCATGGATCATATAGGATTGAATGAGATTATAAACCCAATCTACTATTTACAATTCATGCCTAAATAGGAAATCTTCAGCCAAATTTTCATGGGTTAATGTTCACATGGCTCGAGGGTACATATCCATGTATGTCTTCTTAACAAGGCTGACATGTCCAGGGGTGTCTACCGGACCTGGTTGATATGTCTACAAATTTTTCATGACATGTATTATTATGTATATCTAATAAGGCAATAATTTTTTAGTATTTACACCTAATATGTCCAAGTATCTTTTATTTATTAATATTACATTTATGAATAAATCTTCATGACATATCTAAGGATGTAAATCTAACAAGGCCGGCGTGTCTAAGTTTCTCCAACAAATATATCCAAGGATTTTTACATGATCAATATATCTTTTATGAGGACTATTTTGTGAATGCGGATGACATTACCAAAGATTTTCACATGATCTAGCTAGAATTTCATTGTTTCTTCTCATAATCTGGTTGACATATTTGGGTGTCTTTGCATAATCATGCTAACTTGTTCGAAGGTCATCCCATGATCAACATTAAATATCAAGTTGTATTTTCATTATCTTGATGATATTTATAAAGGTAATTTAATGATATTGATGACATCTATTGGTTTCATTTCATGACTTTCTATCATCATAGAAGTTCATCGTGTGATCTTCATGACATGTTTGGGTTTCTTTACATGATCCGGTTGACATGTCTAGTTGTCATCACATGATCTCAATGACATATATAAAGACTATTTCAAGATATGGATGACATAATTGAGTTTATTAACATGATCACTTTTTCATTTCTAATGTTTCTTTCATAAATGATGATATATCAAATGAAATACCTTACCCAATTTCATTAAAATCAGTGTATCTTCCGTTGCATAAAGGATCCATCTTTATTAGCCTCCATCAGATGAATGAATTAATGTTTTTCAGTCATTTCACATCTATGAAATGAGGTGTTAAATTATATATATTGAACTTCCTTCACCTGACCAATGAATTTATCAGGTATAGAGCATAAATCCCATTCATAATACCTTAAGTTACCCAACATACATTTTAGGTGGAAGAATCTTGAGATCACGCAGTCCACCACTCTGAAAATTCATCTCTTTCCTCCATGTATTTGTTATATATTTGTCATGGTGGGATTTTATAGGAATATACACCCCATATATATAACACATTTAAGGGGTATTATTTCTCATTTCATTGATTGATTTGGTGGAGGGAGTGTTTTCTTCAGTTGATAATGAATCATGCACTTCACACGATCAAGCTACATGATATAATTGCCACCATCCATTTGTTGCATTATAAATATTGAGCATGTGATTACCCTATCATTACCAACTCTATTGAACAAATGAATTATCAAATGTATTTCATGTGATCAGACAAACATGTTTAATATCCTTCACGAGATCAAGCCGACAGGTCAGTGGGCCCATATGAGATTAGGTCACTTTTTAGAGGGCTTTTGTGGGTCCGGGTTGGCATGTCAAGGAGACATTACAAGATCATAGAACTGATCACACGAATCATCTAATCTCTTCACATGATGACCAATATAACTAACTTTACTTAAGTATTCCACTATTTTTAAATTTTATTTCATGACCCCATAGCTGATTTTCATGTTTTTATCTGCTGAGGCATCACATGATCAATTCGTAAAATTCTAGGGGTCTTCAAATGATTTGGAAGGCATGTCTAAGGGACTTCACATGATAGGGTTTCATGTATTAGGGACTTAATGAAATCTATGATAGCATGTAAAAGAACATTTTCATTATCTTGGAATAGATCATACAAATAGTATAATATCTTCCCATAAAGATCAACATAAATCACATTGCATAAGGATCCAATCATTTTGAAAATTAATAATGTGAATATTTTGATGGTTGTTGTGGGTTTTTCCCATTAAATGTGACATGATTTGGAAGACTCATTTGAAGGTATTAGAGTGGTTGGGGGGGGCTTGTATGTTGGGTCTTCATGTGATAATTGAATAGTTCATTCAAAACACATGATCCCTTCACATGATTTCATAAGGCTTTTTTGAACTCTTACAATGAAAATGGTTATCTGACTTCCATGAACCAGCTTCTTGATCATCATGTGTCCATACTTCTTCCTTCTTTTGTGGGAAAATAATACTTATGATTTCTGTGTTTCTTTATCCCAAATTTTATGATGATCATTTGGTGAGTGCCAACAATAACGAAAGGAACCTAGTACATAGATTTAGATTGAATTATACTGAATTAAATATCAAGATTCTATAACCATCACCCAGTAACTGAATTAGGAACAATCACCTCGTTTTTTTCCAAACTATAACACTAGAATTCATGGGACACCTTCTACCACATCCCATCCTCATCAATTAGATCATTCCTCTGATGATCTTCAAGTTTATCCCGTTGAACTAATCCTACCTAAACTACGTGAATACAAGAGAATGATCCCTTTATGAAAGTAAAATGTTAGGAAATCTATTCCTAATACCATGGAATTTTTTTAGATTCATTTATTTACGTTCATTTTAATTCCTAGAATCACAACATTTAACAACATACACTTAAAAACCTGATTCGTGTACCTATCTTAGGTCTTTACCCCCAAAATAACTGTAAATTCTCTTAGTATGCTCAAAATTATTTATTCCCTTTTTCAGATAATATGGGGTCCTAAAATCCTATGTCCAAGATGGTCTCCCTAGCTTATGTCTAGATCTAAGAACAACTGACATTATTTACCTTCCAATGGTGTAATGCCTTAGAAGTTCCTAACCCCGTGATCCATACAATATCCCAACCAAAATAAATTAAACCACTCTATCATTCCCCCCACTGATGGGCTTCCAAGGATGGCAATTAAGTTAAGAAGTAACCCCTGAATCCAACCTCCAATAGATCTTGGATTGGAAACAAGAACTAAGGTTATAGAGACATACAATGGGTGTAATTTCGCTAAAAAATAAGTTAAGAACCATATATAACATGAAACCACCAAAATACACCATATCATATAAATTTTAAAAAACTATCTCACAATGCACTTCAAGCGATGAAAATTAAAACTCTAAAATAAAATATTCATAAGGGAAAATAGTCATCCAATAATTACACAAAATGTACAACCTTAAAGATATTAGTAACCACCTTGGTCTCTAAAACCTCATGGAAACCTAAAAAATAGTTAATATATACATAGGGTGCGAGTAACATGTTTACTCAATAGGACCATACCCAAAGTATATTTTTAAAATATGAGAAGTGTAGACTAATACTTCTTCGAATGAACAATAGAATTAACATATAGCTAAATAGGTCAACCAATCCATGCCAACCATAGTAAGGCTTACTTAACAAGTAACAAAGGAAAATTAATAAAACAATATAAAAAAGAATATAATCTAGAAACCACATAACTTCTTCCCCACTAATCATATAAATATAACCACAACCTCGTCATTATGTATGAAACCCACTTCCAAGGAGGTAAGGTATCATGAATATAAATGACATAAACCTTATACCCTCTTCTTAACATGAACGTCCCCCATAATTAATCACATTGATTGTGAAGCTCATACCATAGTTTCCTAGATACGGTGCTTTATTAAATTACATTGGAATTATTATAAGAATGCTACACCCCAAAAGAATGAATCGTTTAGTAGATTTAGAAAAAAGATACATATATAAGTTGAACATTACATCTTGGAAGGAAAAAACACTAAATTACTCCATTAAAAACATCCATGCCTCCTAGATTATGCCTGCCATTTACTAATAACATACTTCTTCATATCCTAGTAAAATGAAATAATTGAAATGGGTGTTCCAAAATGCTCAGTAAGAGTAAGAAATACAACATAAGATAGCATAAACCTAAAAATTATGAATGGTGAATAATTTAAAACACATGACTTTACAAATAATAAACTAGAACACATTATGGATGGAATATTATATGAGTAAATAATTTCATAATAAAACATAATAATGGGTATTATACTAATCTAAAAACCAAAAGAAATTTAAATAAAAGATATATAATAAGGGAAGTTTAAATTCTAAACATTCTTAAATATACTCTCATGGCCTCACACAAGACATCAAAAATGATTAAGACCTCATCCAAAACCACAACTCGAAATGGGAAAGGCCTCATCCAAATCCATGTCTATTTGTCTCATGAGACCTATCGATGCGTCGATGTGATATTGTGATCCCCAGAAATCACAAAATATTTCTAAGTCATTTATCATATGAGTTTTTATAATCATAAACAACATTTTCATACATATTTAAACATACATATGAAATGTAAATCACTTTCATCGATCATTAAGTTTAAACACTAACTATTCTGAGTAAATTGTTGAATGGTTTTATGATAGAAAATCCACAATAAAACTATTAATAAACCATGAAATTAAATTTGGTAGATGATATCATACAATATTAATCACAATAATACATAAAATTCCACAAGAGTGCTGAAACAGATGAAAATACTGTTATATATTCATTACGTAATTCTTGAGATAAATACAATTTTATTTACAAAAGATTGTTTATTTTGGAAAATTATTTGTATAAAACCATAACTATTGTAATATAGTATTTTCATAAAAAAATTAGTGATTTTAGAAAGATAATTATTTCTAAAAACATATAATATAGTTCCCTTGAAATTAGGTAAGAAATTGAGAAATTCCCTTGAATCAGGATTCTATTTCCGAAATAATTTTGAAAGTTGTTTTTAAAACATGTCACTTTTCATTAAATAAGTAAATATTATGGTTGGTAAAAATATGCATAAAAATCAAACTTTATTTATGTAATAAAACAGAATAATTTCATTTAGATTATTATAGAATAAAAGTAACCTTAATGAAAATGGAGGTTCAGGTGGAAACAATCCCTACCTTAAGTCTGAATCTGTTCCGTTCTTGAATGTAAGGTCCTGGAATATGTAATTAGACTTATTAATAAAATAATTAAGAACTTACTAGAAATGTTTTTAGTTTATAATTATTTTATTTATTCTATTATTTCCTTATTGATTATTTATAATTTTGAATTTTTTTTTTCTGGGGTTTTTGTTTTCTTGATTTCCATAATTAGTTCACCTGTTTTTATTTAATGGAGTTCATGTGGAATGGATGTAAATCTTTATAATTGAATTTAAATATTATTTATGAACATACATAGGTTTTAATGGTAATTTATAAAAAAAATTACATGGAATAAGGATGGATCATTAGATGAAAACCACTTCGATTATTTGGCAGTATTTGGATTTCTATGAAATAGTTTTGTCATATAAATTAATAGTATGTACATATATTGGTCACTAAATATTAAGTAGGTTATAATACATATATTATAGTCTGGTTGAACCATAAAAATCTTTTAATGATGTGTAAATAATGATAAAATTATGAACGAATATCCGTCATCCACGAAGGTTGTAAATTGGAACCTAATGGATGATGATTTCGTTTATAAAACAAGAGAGAGAGAGAGAGAGTAAGAATATTGATGAAGGTTATTTTATTCTCATGATATAATTCCACTATATTTATGACACTAGAGTTATCATTTTCATTTTTACAGATTATGTGAGGGGAATATTAGAATAGAAAGGAACTCAAAATAAAAATGAAGGAAATAAAATGTGAATTTACCTCTTCAATCCACCTACTTCATAATTTCTTTAAGGGAAGGTGTTTTTGTCATTTGGAAATACCAAGATCTCCTGGAGGTGTGGATTGACTAGGTAATGGTATATGGGTATAAATTTTAGGATATTCAAGGCTTAGAATAGTGAAGATAATATGGAGTGATGGGGGGTTTTATAGTGGAGGTGAGGAGTGAATTTTGAATATTATACTCATCATTTTCATATTTCCCTCAAGAAAACCACTTTTTTGTTTCATGTGACCCCTAATAGTAATTAGATCATGTGATTTCAAATAAGGTGGACATAAATCACTCATTATGTAATAAATAGTGTATTTAACTGATAATTTTTATATATTGTCTTTTACCATATTTCATTATTCATCAAAAATTACAGAATTTCTGAAAAATACAAAAAATTTACCGTAACCATTTTTCGCCATGTAGAATTCAAAAATGAACTCCATTTTTTTTTAAAAAAAATATAAATATTAATAATTTTATTTTTAAATGAAATCATATTTTATTCAAAAAAATAACAATTTTACAACTATAAGTCGATTTATATCACATTGAAAATTTAATCAAGATATCATTATCTTGTAACAAAAAAATTAAAATAATATTATTATTTACTGTTAATAATGTTGATATTACTATTCATGTTACTTTTCATATGGGTATGTTACTATTCAGCAAAAATTAAGTTGTTTCTATCAGACACAAAATGGCTTACTAATCACAACTCAAGATGACCGTTCTTCAAAATCCAAAACATGGTAAAGGAAAAGTTGTGATTAATGGCTAGATTATAAAATGTGTTTTTTTGAAAGGACTGAGTGTTTTAGGAATTAAATATTTATTTTCAAATCATTGGGTTGTAACATTCTCCCTTCATAAAAATTTCATACTTGAAATTTATAGAATGTTACCTCACAAAAATAATTGGGCAGGTCTTCCTCATTAGCTCCTCAGGATCCCATGTTGCCTCTTGGAATTTATGATTTCTCCAAAGTATCTTTACCAGATGAGTCATGCAATTCATCAACAATTTTTCATTAGTGTCTAGAATCTGGATAGGCTCTTCATAGTAAGATAGATCTGGTTCTAATTCTATACCTTCATAAGTGAGGACATGTGTTGGGTCTATCAAGTACTTTCTCAGTAATGAGACATGGAACACATTGTGTAATTTGGACAAGATAGATGGCATAACAAAATTATTTGCAACATATCCAATTCATTCTTGAATTTCAAAATTCCAAATGTACATAGGGCTCAGTTTCCATTTCTTTCTGAATCTTATAATTCCTCTCCATGGAGATACATTAAAACAACGTGAACTCCCACTTGAAATTCCTGATCCATACTTCAATTATTGGAATTTCTCTTTTGTCTTCATTGTTCTGTTTTGATATGACCTTGAATATTCTTTACCTTCACTGTTGTTCCCTTATCAAGCTCTGGACCCACAATCCTCCTTTCCCCAACTACATCCCAACAAGTTGGTGTAAAACATCTCATTCTGTACAATTCTTCATATGGCGCCATTTGAATACTTGAATAGAAATTATTATTTTAGGAAAACTCCACTAAAGGTAAGTGTTGATCCAACATACCTTGGATGTCATGTGAACATGATCTCAATATATCTTATAAGGTTTGGATCATCCTCTTTTATTTCACATTAGTTTATAGTTGGTAAGAAGTACTCAATCAATGTCCGGTATTCAAAACATTCTGAAGACTTTTCTAAAATTTCTATGTAAATAATGGGTCACAATTAGGAAAAATTGAGAGATTTTCTCCATTATGTATAAAAAATTCAATGATATATAGTCTTTCTTTTTTCTCCAGTGGAAAATCGTCACTTATAGAAAGGAAATGTGCATATTTTGTATGTCGGTCCACAATTAATCATAACGCATCATTATTCCATGGATTTTTAGCTAATTCTGTGACAATATCCATGGTGATGTAATCCCATTTCCAAGTAGGTATAGTTAGAGGTTGCTGGATTCCTTTGGGATGTTTCCTTTTGACCTTTACTTATTGACAAACTAAATATCTTGATACATAATCCACAATTTCGCTTTTCATGTTACTCCACCAAAAATGTTCCTTCAAATATCTATACACGATAGTGATACCAGGATGAATAGAGATATTTGAATTATGGGCATCATCCAATAAATCCCTTTTTATCTCGGGTATAGATGGAACACAAATTCTCTTACAAAATTTCAGAATTCCATCTTCTCCTACAAATTCAACCATCATCCTCTCTTTCACAACATTAAATTTCTTTTGCATGTTCTCATCAGTAGGATGATAATTTTTAATCCTTTATAATATATATGGATGAAAAAACAAATGAAAAAGTATCAACTTTTCACCTTCTATGATAATTCCTATATCCATCCTCACTAGATCCCTGTAAAAATAATCTTTTCAATATAAATTTTGCTGAGAACTCAATAATCCTTCCCGCTCAATGAATTAGCTACCATGTTTTCCTTTACAATTTGGTAGTCTATATTACATTCATAATCCTTGAGTAGTTCGAGCCATCATTGTTGCCTCATGTTGAATTATTTTTGTGAGAAGATACACTTCAGGCTCTTCTGATCAATATATATCTCACATTTTTTTCCATAAAGAAAATTTATCCATATCTTTAGAGAAAAGATTACCACTTCTGACTCAAGATCATGAGTGGGATAGTTTTGTTCATAAATTTTCAATTTCCTTGATGTATAGGGAATAAATATATCTTTCGTCGTAAGGACAAAAAATATTCCTTTCTTTGATGCATCGCTATATATCACAGACCTATCATTCCCACATGGTTGGGTTAAGATCAGATAATTCACTAATATCTTCTTCAATTATTTGACACAGTCCTCAAATTCTTTTGTCCAAATAAATTTAATCCCTTTACATGTATGCTTGGTCATTGGGTTGGCTAAATGGGCGAAGTTCTCAATGAAATGTCTATAATAACCTGCTAAACAAATAAATCTATATACCTCAGTTCTGTTCATTAGAGTAGGCCATTCTTGCACATCCTTTGTCTTCATAGGATAAATAGATAATAAATCTTTAGAGAAAATGTCACCTAAAATAACTAATTGAAGCCAAAATTATCACTTTTTAAACTTCCCATATAAATCATTTCATCTAAGATTTTTCATAATAGTGCACAAGTGATTTTCATGACCTTCATAGATTTTAGAGTATACCAATATATCATTAATAAATACCAAAAAAAATTCATGAACACATTCCTTGAAAAAAAATATTAGATCAATGAAAACAGAGGGTCTATTAGTCAGTCCAAAAGGAATTACTATAAACTCATAATTCTTATACCTGGTTTGAAATGTTGTTTTCGGAATGTCTTCCTTCCTCAAAAGAAACTGATGATATCCAAATCAAAGTTCAATCATCAAAAAATATTGAGCCCCATAAAGTCAATCAAATAATTCATCAATGCAAGTTAGGGTATACTTCTTCTTTATTATTATATCATTGATCTCCCTATATTTGATGCATAACCACCTAGATCTATCTTTCTTCTTAATGAAAATAATAATGTCTCCCCATTGAGAAACACTTGGGTTGAATAAATCCTTTATCACTCAATTACTCTATTTGTTTCTTCAATTCAACTAATTCCAAAATGGAAATTCTATAAGAATTGTTTGATATAGTTCTTAAATCCGGAATTAAGTCAACGGAAAACTCAATTTTCTGACATCTGGTCGGAGGATCAAAACCTCCCTTTGATACCAACTGTAAAGACCCGACCCCAGTTTCCAAGAGTCTGTGCCATATTAAATTACATTAGAATGATTACAAGAAAGCTACATCCTAAAGTAACGAATAGTTTAGTAGATTTATAAACAAGATACAAATATAATTACAACATTACATCATGAAAGAAAAAAACACTAAATTATTCTATTAGAAACATCCATGCCTCCTTGATTATGTCTGCAAGTCATTCATAACATACTTATTCACATCTTGGGAAAATGAAACATAAGAAATGGGTGATCTCAAATGCTCAGTAAGAGTAAGTAATAAAATAGAAGATAGCATAAACTTAAACATTAATCATGGTGAATAATTGAAAACACATGTCTTTACAAATAATAAACTTGAACACATTATGGATGGAATATGAGCTTAGTAAAAAATTCCTTAATAAAAAAATAATGGGTATTAAAATAATCAAATAACAACATGAAATTTCAATTTATCGCTTGAAAATAAGAGATGTGAATATTCTAGACATTTTGAAATATACCATCAAGGCCTCGACCAAGACATCTAAAATGATTATGGCCTTAGTCAAAAACATAACTCAAAATGGGCAAGGCCTCGGCCAAGTCCACTTCTAATTGTTTTATGATACCTATCAATGCATGGATGGGATATCGAGGGCCCCACATATTACATAATAAGTCTAATTAATTCCTCATATGAGCAAATCTAAACATAAACAAAATATATATTCATATTGAATCTAACATCTGAAATGTAAATATCCTTCCCAAAACATTAAGCTTAAACACTAACCATTCAGATTAAATTGGTGAATGGCGTTAGGATAACACATCAAAAATCAGAAAACTAATAAACCATCCAATTAAATATTTTATATGATATAATACATGATTAATCCAAATAATACATAAAAATCAAGAACAGTGTTGAAACAGATGAAAATGCTATTATAAAATCTTAAATTAATTCTTCAGATAAATACTATTTAATTTTGAAAAGAAGAGTTATTTTGGAAAATAATTTATATAAATCCATAAATTTATTTTTATAGTATTTTCATAATAAAATGTGTTATTTTAGGAAGATAATGATTGATAAAAACAGATTATATAGTTCCCTTGAAATTATGTAAAAATTTGAAAAATTCCCTTGATCGTGATTGTATTTAAGATAGAATTTTCAAGGTTACTTATAAAAAAATTAACACCCCATAAAATAATGAATTCATCTGGTTGGTAAAAAAATTTAGAAAACTCACACAGATTCTATGTAATAATTCATAATAATTTCATTGATGAAATAAGATAATAAAAGTAACCCGAAAGAAAATGGAGGTTCGGGTAGAAAAACACATACATTAAGTTTGAATGTGTTATTATCTTGAACTTTAGGTCTTGGAATATGAAATTATAATTATTAATAAATTTATTAATATCCTATTAGACATATATATATTTTTTAATGATTTAATTTTGTCCATTATGTTCTAATTTATTAGTTATAATATTGAATTCTGTCATTCGAGAGTGTTCATTTTCTTGATTTTCATAATCGATTCAGTTGTTTTTTTGTAAGGGAGTTCATGTGGAATTTATATAAATATCTAGAATTGAATTTATATATTATTTATTAACATAAATAGGTTTTAATTTTCATTTATTTCATTTGGTTACATGGAATAAGGATGAATCATCAGATGATAACCACTTCGATTATTTGGCAGTATTTGGATTATTACGAATTAGTATTGTCATATAAATTAATAGTTGGTACATAAACTGGGTTATGAATATTAAGTAGGTTACAATAAATATATAATAGTATTTTTCAACCATCATAACGGTTTCATGACCCATAACGAAGGAGAAATTGAAGAACGAAACTCCATCGTCCATGAAGGTTGTAAATTTGAACCTCACGAATGATGATTTCGTTTATAAAATAAAATAGAGAGAGTAATAATATTGATTATGGTAATTACTTAAAAATTATATAATTCTAGTAAATAGATGAAAATAGAGTTATCATGGTCATTTGGACACAGGAGGTGAGGAGAAGATAAAAATATAATGGAACTCAAAATAAAATTGAAACAAATAAAATGTAAATTTACCTCTTGAATCAACCTCCTTGAGTATCTATTTATGGGAAGGGGTTATGGTATTTTAGTAATAAAAGGAGCTCATAGTCTTTGGGAGTGACTAGGTAAGAGTATATGGTCCGAACATTGAGGTTCTCCAAGTCTTAGTGGAGTAAAGAGAAGATGATGTGATGGGGGGTTATAGTGGAGGAGAGGAGTGAATTTTGAATTTTTACTCATTATTTTCATATTTCCCTCAAGAAAACCAATAATATTATTTCATGTGAACCATAATAGTAATAATTTCATGTTAGTTAGAACCAATTGTCCCTATATCACACATGAATTAATAAATAGTGTATTTAACTAATAATTTGTATATACTGTATTTTACTATATTTAAATATTCATAAAAAATTCAAGAATTTCTAACAAATCCCAAAAAATCCCGTTAACAATTTCACGATTTGTAGAATTCTAAAAAGAACTCCATTTTTTAAAAAAAAATCTTATAAATATGATTATTTTAATGTTTAAAAAAATCACATTTTTTTCAAAAAATAATAATTCTAAAACTATAAGTCGTTTTATATCACATTGAAAAATTAATCAAGATCTCATTATCTAGAAACATTAAGAAAATAAAATAATATTATTATTTACTATTCATAAGGTTCATATTACTATTAAAGTTACTATTCATAAGGGTATGTTACTATTACCAAAAATCATGTTGGTTCTATAAAACTCCAAATGACTTTCAAATAACAACTCTAGATGACCATTTTTCAAAATTCCAAACATATTAGAGGCAAAGTTGTGTTTAATCACTAGATTATTAAATATGTAGTTTTATAGGGACTTAGTGTTTCATTCATTAAATATTTATCTTCAATCCTTAGGGTGTTACATTGATTATCATCACCGACTAAAATTCATCACCACTATCTTAAGAACCAATTGATCAATCATCTCTATGAATCATCATCAATTGAGCTATAATCTATAGAAATCACCACCAACCAAGATGTAATTACATGGAATATCCCTTAACAGATCCATCAACAATATTTATCTCTAATAATTTATCTATCATCACTAGGATTCATTATAAACTAATCCATCATCACTATTCATATCTACTAAAATAGTTATCAACACCACATCCAAAGAGAGAGTAGGGAAAACACTTGGAACCCAAAACTGTTGTTGGATGTCGGTAATAAATGATCTTGTATAGAGAATTGATTTGAAAATCATATGAAAATATAGTTAAAGTTAGTCTCAAATAATACATGGTCTAATGGTTCACATAACCCACACTATAATAGCATATAATAATACCAAATACACCCATAATATCCACAAAAAAACACTTTCCATCAGTGAATGAATCTAAACACACAAAAGAACCAAATAAATCATAAAAAATCATTTTTTTATATATTCAAAAAATTTACTTATGTACTAGATTTTTATCCTTGTACAATTTAATAACCATTAAATTTAATATTTAATGAAAACCCACTCTCAAGAACACCTTGTGATTAATTTCATCCAATTCCTTTTACATTTCTACCCATTTATTATATTTCAAGACATTTATCAACTACCACTTTCTTATATTACCACATTACTATCTAATTTCAAGCCCATTACATTATTGTTTAATCATTACTATCCCCATTCCGTTCTTACTTGTAAACTAAAACACATTCCTAAACATAAAAGTCCATTAGTCTCATAGATAAAATCCCACATCTCACTCTAAGGCCATTATAGAAGACCACCCATCGCACATCGACATCCATAAACCAACCTTACAAAATCATCTTCTATCAAAACCCAAGACAAAGAACATGTATCCCGAATACTGTAACATATTACTCATCTAAACTATTCACCTCTATCACCTTATAAACCCCCGTAAAACCATATAACAATAATTGAAAATCAGCAAACACAATATCCCACATAACATTAGATTTCGGCTCCAATAATTACCACAAATCCAATTAAAAGGGGGGTTTCATAGCATTACATCTTCCCTTATATATGTTCTTTAAAAAAAATCAATATTCAAACATAATATTTTTTACCATATAAAAATGATTAACCTTTTATGACGAGTGAGTTTAATCACTGAATCACAACAATGGTTCTCAATTATCAAAAGCCACATCACAAAAAAAGCCTTCATAAATAACAGTTACATTAAAAAATAATAGAAAGTAGGCATAACATCATAAAAAATATCATAATATAATGTAAATAAATGTGAATAAACTATTCCTGTTTAATTTAATTATTTCTAGTTTATTATCTTCATTAGTGAGTCATTATCATCCACCTAATGGAAGAACAAAATTATGTCAATATTAATGATTCACTAAATAAGTATATAATAATGATCCACTACCTCAATGGGAATCCTTTTGAATCAATGTGTAAGAATAAAGAAATTGAATGGAGATCAAGAGAACTCGCCATGAAAAAAATAACTTGATAAACCAAAACCAAAAATATCACAATAATTATCCCTCTATAACATCACCCGGATGAAACAAATTTACCCCTAAATCCTCCCTAAAATGAATAATATGTGAAAGAAGAGGGAAAATAATGAAACTCTCCTATAATAATCAATATCTATTCCACTGATTCCATGGATAAAATTCAACAGGAAGGGGTTAAAAATACTCCTATAATCTTTTGGAATCTGGCCAAGGGTTGAGGTTAACAAAGGGAGAATTATGGAAATTAGTGGGGCTCTAAAATATATATTACGTATAGAGACCACTAATTCTATACATTATGAATTACCTAGAGAACCACCAATTAAAAGATTAAAAAGGGTTTTAATTCCATAAACATTTTCATCTAAACCACTACATTAAATAATATCACTGTATCTTATAAATCTTGTAGTCATTCATTCCATGAATAAGCCTTTCACATTGTCAACCTCACTAATACAATTTCACCTAGAAAGCTTCATTAATCCACCACACAATGAATAAGGGGTTTACACTATGAAATATGTCTATGAAGCTACTAAAAATATATCCCTAAAAAATTATTGTTATAATTAACCATATTGTATTGATCAAAACCTTTGTATATATCTTAGCCCCATTCACACTGTGAAGTATATGTTCAGACTGTGAACCACTCACCCAACTGGGATTTCAACACCAAAATACTCATCCTTCTCCAAGACACTTTCAAGTAACTTTATCACCCAAATACTAAAAGTAATGGGTTGTATTATCCCGTATGTTTCATTATGTGCATTGAGAACTAAAATATCACATTTAAACAAGAACATGAACCTTCAATCATATTGTTTACAACTTATATTAGATTTATGATCATATAATTATTACAAATCAAAGATGAATTACTGATATATTCCTAAAATATTAGGAAACTATGTGCATGTTTTCTTCGTTTTGAGTTTTTAATTCATGTTTCTAACTGAAATGTAATTTTTTAACTAAAAATGAAAAATTATAGTCCATTAATCCACATAGTGTTTCAGATTAACGTGTTATTCATTCTTTCATGCCACTAATGAATCACAAATAATTTTCCAAAAATATCAAAATAATATGAGTGTTTATTATCGATTTTGAGTATAATCAGATTGTTTTAAAATAAAATGTCATTTTTTAATAAAAACACAGACTAACAGTCATACTAGGCACACTGTGTATCAAATTTACTTGAGGTTAATTTATAAAAATCAAAAAAGAATCACATATCATTTTCATAATGTATAAAATTAATATAATAAAATTTTATTAGTTTTGAGTATGTGAAATATTATGTATACTAAAATGTCACTTTTAAACTGAAAAAATGCACTTCTAATCAATTATTCCATACTCTATGTCATATTAATGTGCATTTAATTCATACATGTCAAAAATAAAATCATGTATAATTTTTATAAAGTATTAATACAATCAATTTTTTATCACTATTTCAGGGGTGACATTTATTTAGAACTAAAATGTCACAATTAAATGAAAACATGCACTTTTTGTCATACCGGACACAGTATGTGACAAATAAATGTTAGGTGAATTCCTACTCATCAGAAATTAGTAATCTGTAATTTTCATAAACTATGAGTAACATTTGAGTTTGTTTTCTCATTTTTCTGTATGTAATACAGGTTTCGAACTAAAATGTCATTTTTAATGAAATCACACATTACTGGTTATAATGGACACATTGTGCATAATATTGACTTAAGGATAATTAATATATGTCAAAATTTAATCCTAGACCATTATATAAATGTATCAATAAAATTTACGTGTGTTGTCTCATTTTTTATTATGTGACATCTATTTAAACTAAAATTTCAATTTTATAGGAAAACACTCACTTTGGATCATATTGGACACACCATGTGTTTCGTTGACATGTGGTTAAATACTACTTATACAAAATGATTCCTTGTTAATTTTACTAATATATTAACTCAATATATCTTTTGTTATTATTTTCGACAATGATCCATATGTATTGAGCTAAATTTTCATTTCTAAATAAAAACATGCACTCCTAATCATACCAACCCTAGTTTGTAACTGGTTGACTTGATCATAATTCCTACATATCATAAATGAATCATATACAATTTTCTAAAAGTATCCAGACTATGCGAGCACATTTTTTCTGTTTTGAGTATATTACATGTTTTTAGAAAAAAATGTCACTTTTAAACTAAAAATATGCAATTTTATTCAATTCAACAAAACCATGTGTCAGAATGTTGTGCAGTTAATTTTTATGCATCCAAACTAAATCACGAATCATTTTTCTGAATTTTCAATAAAAAATATTTTTTCGTCAATTTTAAGTATGTGACTTGTGTTTTGAAAAAAAAATGTAACATTTTAATAAAAACACATATTTTCAATCAAAAAAATTACACCACATGTTGGATTGATTTCAAGGAAATTCCTACACATCAATCATTAATTAAAAAATATTTAATAAAATATAAATTCAATATGGTTATGTTTACATGGTTTTGAGTATTTACATCCAGTTTTGAAATAAAATTTCATTTTAAAATTAAAACACAAAATCTCAGTCAAATAATAACCCCAAATATTATATTTACTTGATGTTAATTTATACACATTAAAATTGAATCAAAAAACATTTTCCTAATGTATCAATATTATATAAGATCTTTTTATTACTTTTGATTCTGTGACATTGGCTTAAACTATAATATCACTTTTAAATGAACACAGAAACTTTATTACATACCATCCATATTATGTGTCATATTAATGTGATGATGATTCCAAAACATCATAAATGAATTATGGAATATTTTCCCAAATTATCAATATAATATGGGCATGTTTTCATGATTTTTTATGGGTGATGCACATAGTGAGTTAAAAAGTATCATTAAGAGGAATTAAAGGCCGTAAATAGTTTGGGAATATCATTATGGGATTAGGAATAAATATATAAAATAACCCCAATGGAGTATGTAGAAATTTATAGTAGAGATTATTCCATTCCAATATCATTTACTATATTAAATTGAAAACATTATTTTCTATCATTAGAAAAAATTCTCCCATTTATATTATTAAAGATAACAAAACCCAAAAGGGAATTCCCTGAATAACTAATGAAAATAAACAATTCAACGAAATAAAAAACATATCTATGTAGAAAATTTTAAATAGTACCTTAGTGCCTCAGAATTTCAAAAACCATCATAATGATTTCATATTTATCCAACTATTTTATACCTGTGAAGATAAAAAAGGTCCCTATATTGTGATTAGGGCCTTCTTTAAGGTTAATATAACTTCACTTTAAAAAAATTATTTCAACTAAAACTTTTCCCTTCATTATTAATCTTAATTCTATATGTAAATTATTTTATCCTTAAAGAATTATCTTGACCACTATATAGAGGCCTTGTCTACTCTTCATATGCAAAACAATATTGGATAAAAAGAATTGGGAAATAACCACTTCATGATATCATTTAAAATTAACTAAATAAGTTGTCGACAAAATGATATGAAAATTAAAAATATATATAGAATATAAAATGATATGAATAGTAACTAAATAAGTAATAAAGAATCACTAATTCAGGTTGTTTGCAATCATTCTGACAACATGTATGTTTCCTGCTCATTTAAAAACAAATAAACTTCATCTATTGAATATGTGGAGAGTTGATTGACTTATAATTAAATTAAATTTATAAACAAAAAAATTCTTAATAAACATTTTTATTAAATTATATCTAACATAAAAATACCTCTTCAAGGATGTTAGTTTGTTGATGGAATTAAACATCATTCATAACTTTATAAATATAATAAACAAAATAATTATCAAAACTTTTTTTGTACACTGTACAAACATTGAAAAAAATAAGTAATCTATTAGGATATATGTTTTGATAGTGATTTTTTATATGCACCCTAATACCTATGTAGTTAAAGTAATTCATAGGATCTTTATATTCCTAGGTCATCTTCATACCATTATTTTTATGATAATAAAACATTTACCTATTATAAAAATTCTCATTAAAACATAATATAAAACATATTATTTGTATTATATTTTTAATATTTTGATTGTAGTGTATGGAAAAATTTATAAAGGTAATCATGTTTTGTTGATTTTGTTGGCAAACTACGCTTTGGATCTAGAAAATACATATTCTTAGTATCCAAATTTATTTTAAATAGAATCCAGTGCTTCCTAGAAAAAAGGAATGTGTAATGAAAAAAATGAAAATATATTTTATTTAAATAGATTATATAGATTTACCCCTAAAATGTCTGTATTAATAATATGTAGTTATATTTTAATTTCTATTTAAATTTGGCAAATACTTTCTATGATTTTTGGATATTTTAACATCTGCTGTTTTAAATTCATGTATAGAAGTGACATGGGGACCAATGAGTCTAAATTTTTTTATGTTGGTTTTTTCCTTAACATAGTAGTGATATATAATCCTATAGAAAATATAAACCGTAATTAACAGTATTTAGAATAGTTCATCTTCTATTATAAAAACATATTACGAAAATTTACCCCATGTATACTTTCACAATTGAGGATCCCAGCAATTCATGCTCTAGAATGTAATTTACACTCTCAATACCAACCATGCATGTAACGACCTCCCCATATAATTTTTATTAAAATGGAATGTAAGCTATATTTTGATCTTTCAATGTCATATTTAGAAGAAATATTAATATTAACAAATGTGAAAATGGTATTGGATGGGTAAATTCACTCTAAAATGTTATTTTCAATTTATGGGTTGATCCCATGTATTGTTTTATCTTGGCCTCCAATTTCCCTTCCATTTCCCCATTTTTAATAATATAGCTCAATTTTTACATTATTTAATTAATATTTAACTAGTTTTCATTTAAAATAACTTATAAAGGACATACCTCATTATCATCGTGTATATTTTTATGATTATATGTCGGTATATCATTTCATGGTCTGTGAGCTTGGTGAATTTCTACACTGACATGAATTTTTCAAAGTCATTTATTTTTTAGAACATCTCCATGGATATTGTATAACATACTCCCAACAATAGGGTACTAACTAAAAATCACAGTCAATTTCACATTGTATAATTTTGATATTGGAAAGGTATAACTATTTTTTTAATTCAAATTTCATAAAAATAGTTATGATATAATAAATTACATATTGTATGGAAGGGTTAAGGGGGACGGATAACCTCAATTATGTGAGGTGTGGTTATTCATATAGTGGTCACTACAATGTTGTTTATTCTATTTTATTCTAGCCTAAAAAAATTTCTAATAAGTCACACTAATGATTAACGATTTATTTTAGAGAATTTATTTTTTAATGCTTGTGTTATTTATTCATATCCTTATAGAGTTATCTAAGTGTTTTACAGATATTATTACAAGATTTTGGGAATAATTATACATGAAATAAAAATAAATTATTTAAGATTCTTGTGTCTTTATAAGACAAGGTATATAATTAGAAAACATGAAACTAGAAAAAAAAAATTATTTATCACAATGATGAGTTACTAAATCCATTTGAGTTCCCAAAACATCATAGGATAACCTAGGGTATACATAGACTACAGGGGTGTGCTAAAAATCCAAATAAGGGAAAAATTGGGAGTAAATAATATATCATGAGTTAGAAGGTATAACCTAATAACATAAAAGGAATGGATAACGTATAAACATATGGAATAATAAAATATATAACATGTAATCATATGATCATGGAAACATATGAATGTGGTAGAAATATATAACATGACCTAAATATGAGTCAAGGATAACTTCCAAGACTATATCATTTGGTGGAAAGATTCCCGTAATTGATTACGTTTACTCCCGAATCCCATATATAATGTCACATGACACTAAAAAATTACCTAATGCATAAGATTTATATCTGGGTGCACTCATCATAACATGTTCTATGTTCCACATAAAAAAACCAAACATAAAGAATAAACATAGGGGTCTTCTATAGAAAAAGATAGGTATTATAATCATGTCATAAGACATAACCAAGGAGTGTACTACAATAGGGTCCATGAAATAAGAGATTTAAATATTTCTAGGAAATTCATCAATTAAATATAAGACTAGATAAATAATGTTTATTACCAACTAAATTTAAATAATTAAAAAGAGTGGTTAGGTAACATTATAAATGTTCCACTTAAGTGTGGTTTTGGGGAAGAGACTTTAAAGTGGATGGAGGAATGATTTTTTGAGTAAAACTATAAATAAAGTAAAATAGTTATTCATGAAAAATTATGTTATTTTAGAAATATATAATTATTTAAATAATTTTATGGTGTGTACTTTAAGAAGTTTAAGAAACCAAGATGTTCCCTTTAATTGGTTTTGTTTATCGAGAGGAATTGAGAAGGAAACATTCTCAAACATGTAAATCTCCTTCAATGAAATATTAATTGAGATACATACATATGTGTGGTACATATACACATAATTTAAGATAATTATATAATAATAATGAAGATATAAATTTAGGTAATGATAAATATTTCTTAATATAATGGAAATACAGTGGATCGAAGAGATCTCTTATATTGGGATTTCATTTAGTTGAACATGATTTAACATCATGTATAATGGTTTAAAGAATGTTATTAACTTACAGAATAAACATATTGATATTTTATATACCATATATAGTCTTTATATATCCTTTTACAACCTTCTTGTTAATAAAATTACCTTATTACCATTATTTTAGGTGTTAACTGCTCATTTTTCCACGCATGTTTTGTTACATAATCTCTAGTTAATGTGAGTTGGATATAAATTAATCACCTATATAATTTTATTAATTATAAAAGTTTCATATTTAATCATTTAGTAAATTTTTATAAACATTATTTAAATTTTTATATGGAAAATGTGTCGCTTCGTTCCATGGAAACAGTAGGTCATATATACACATGAGTGATGATATCATTGCCTTGGTGGTGAATGGGTAGAGAAAGGGATGATATGTAATCTTAAAAAAATAATTATCAGGTCATAATTATCATATATATCCATTATTTTCATCATTATAACCATACAAGTAAAGTGGTGATGAAAAATAAATTACTCTGGTACATGGAGATGGTATGTTGTAATGTTGCATGGGTGGTGATTTCATTTTTCATATGAAGGATAAAAGGTTGAATACGGTTGTATAGTAAGCATAAAAATAGATAATTTGATAGATTATACTAAATTCATTATTTAAGTATGGTAATAAAATATTAATAATAGGTAAAAGAATAAATAATTTTGAATCAGTTACTAAAGACCATTACCTCTTCTATGAAAGATATCCTTTATAACATCTTTTAAGGGACCTAGGGTAGGTATTTTGGATTATCTATAACCACAATAAAGTAATTAAGGTTTTAAAGAGGATAAAATGGAAAATTATATAAGATATAGAATCCCCAAATTGGTGTAAATAAATGATTGAAGGGGTGCCCTTTTATAATTTAGGTGAGGGGTACTTTTGAATGTTTTCTAAATATTAAAATATAATTAGACTATTTTAGATACAAATGATTCAAAATGTCCTATAAATCCATAGGGTGTGAATTTATCAACCATATATTATACCATTTGTGATTATATAACATTTTTATGATATTTAAATAATTTAATAAAATATTTTTTTCATGAAATATCATTATTAGTAATTTTTAGACTATTCATTAATTTGAATTTTAAAACATCAAAAAAATAATAAATATTTACACCAACTATTTTATTATATCATAATCATGACATATTCATCTATAAAATTCTTGGATGGAATGTTATTACCCAAATTATATTTATTTTAATATTATTAATATCATTTATTTGAATTTTCCATTAATTGAATAATTACAGCATTAGAGTTGTGCAAGAATTTAAGGTAATTATTTATTCCCAAAAAATTAATAATAAATTAACATGATTATGTTTAATATATTATCTTTAAAAATATTATTTATAGTCAAACATATACTCTTTATAGTTCTATATTAAGAATATTACACTTATTAAAATGAAGAGTGCAGCATGTTTGGGGTTTTATTAAATAAAATACTAGAATGATCATAATATCACTAATGTGTCCATAAAGGGTCATATAACCGAAATATGGATTACTATGTATAGGATTAACTCATATAATAAAATTTACTCTAATTGTCTTGTCATTTAAAATTTATAATCTTTTTATATTTATAATAAAATTTCAAGCTCTTTTAGATTATTCTGAAAAATTTAATCATAAGATAATTTTGACATAATGAATTAAAAAATTAGTTAATTTATTAAAATATATTTTTTAATGTCCTTAAAATTTATTATATTTATTTTATCATATAAATAAATAAAATATTTTTTTAGAAAACGTTTTTTTAAGGAATAAACCAACTTCACTGATAATTTAGTGTTTATTTCCAAAAAATTAATTAATATATATATATATATGTATATATATATATATATCATAATATGGTTATTCATATTCAAACCTTTAAATTAAATTTATAGGTTATAATTCACGTGTTAGAATAATAATATTTTAATATTATATCATTGTTCATTTAAACATGGAGTTGTGAGGAACACAATCTTCTGAAAAAAAACAAATTATTTAAAGAGAAATATTTCATAAAAAATAATAGGGTGTTACATTCATCCCCCATTCAAAATTTAATTTTATATAAAAAGGTGAAAACATGTCAAGTTGATTCTCCTTCATCGCTTCCTCCAGTTCCAATATTTCTTATTCATATTTCTAGTTCCTCCATAATACTTTAACTAGGTCAGTGGTATTTTTATATAGAAAATTATATCTATGGTCCTAGTTCATCATCAAATTATCTTCATAAGAGAGGTTATTTTCATGTTGTAGAATCTCTAAATTCATTAAATTTTAAAGATCTGGTATATACTTCCTCATAAGGGATATGCAGAATAAATCATCTATTTGAGACATGGTTAGTGGAAGTGCTAGTCAATATTCCAAGGCTATGATACAATTAAGAATCTAAAAGGGGTCGATTTACCTCCGACATAGCTTTACCTTATTCTAAAACCTCATGAATCTCTTCCATGGAAATATATGGAAGAATACATTATCTCTACCCTATAAAACTGTGTCCCATAGAAGATTTTCTATGTAGATATTTTGTCTACTTTAGGAAACTCTAATGTACAACTAATTAGTCTTCACCTTTCCAACCATCTACTTGACCATTTATGGTCCCAACAACTTACATTAACTGACTTCATCCATGCATATAGGTGGTCTATATATCTTCCACTAGATGGCTTCATATATATCAATTTTAATTCTTGAGTGCAAACTATAACTATAAAGGATCTCAGCTAGTTGAAGATGACGATCCCATCCACCTATGAGGTTCATTGACTATGCTATCATAATTTATTCTAGTATCTGAATATTCAACTAAGATTTTCCATTAGTTTTTGGGAGATAGGATGTATTAAGGTTCAAATCAGTATGAAGATAATATTGGAGACATTTATATAACATGTAGGTAAATTTCATATCTCAAGAGGATATTATCAATAATGGTATTACATGCATCGTCAACACATATCTGATGCATATTTGTGTTAGTTTATTGAGTGAAAAGTTCTCTCAAATGTCAATAAATTGATCTATCTTTTTATGATGAACCACAAAAACTGATACATCATTATTTCCTCTAGACATCTTCAGGAGTCTAGTCACAAAATCCATAGTGATTTTTCTCATTTCTATATCATTATATGTAATGGTTACATCATCTCATTATACCATTTCCTTTCAACCATAACTTACTAATATACTCAGAACATTGATGTATATTTACTAATCTCATTAGTCATATTTTCCCACCCATAAGACTCTCAAAGATATTGATACGTCTTTGTGCACCATAGGTTCATAGAGAAGGTAAATATATGTGAAGCATTTAATACATCCATCTTTATATTAGGATTCTATGGTACATGTAGTCATAATCCAAATCTTATGACTCATTCCTTGTTAATTTTTAACTTCATGGATTTACCATATATGATAGATTCCACCTTCATTGGAATTTTCATATAATTTCTTTGAGTATAGTTTATCTTATCTCTATGGGATAGTTTAGAAATTATTTTTGGAAGGAATGATGATGTTCCTCCCCTTATGATTCCCATTTCCATACTCTATATGCCTATAAATATTGGATCATTCTTAATTATCATCATTGATAAAGTTACAAGATCCTTTCTATATAAAGCATCTAGCACATTATTTTCATTACCAGGATGGTAGTGGATTGAGTAGTCAGAATCCATAATAATATCTCACCATATTTTTTGGATCATATTAATATCATTCTGTGTAAATTTATATTTTAGGCTCTTATGATCAGAATACATCTCACACTTCTCCCTATGTATATAATGATGCCAGATTTTCAACATGAAGATCAGTGCCACTTACACCAAATCATGTGTGGGATAGTTTTTCTCATTAACATTAAGTTTACTTGAGGCAGAGGCTATTACATTTTCATTTTTCATAAGTACACATCCTAATACATTATTTTATTCTACATTATATACCACAAATATTTCCCCACTTGTGGGTAGTGTAAGCACTAGTGCATTGATAAGCCTTTTTTTAACTCTTTGAAGTGGTCTTCACATTCACTGAATAAAAAAACATAACTCCCTTGTGATTATTCTTGTTTTATGGGTTTTATAATCATGATATGTTCCTCAAAAAAAAATTTAATACCCAGCTAGACCAAATAATCTATGGATGACCATTAAATATGATGGTCTAGGCTACTCCTCAATTTCCTTTTCCTTAGAAGGGTTCGCTGATATCCATTTTCTAGTGATAAATTTCCCCATGAATGATACTTTTTCCATAAAAATCTCACATTCCATATAATTTTCATATATTTTCTCCCATTTCAAAAAATTTGGAACAATATTCAAATTCTCCCTCGACTTCTCCTTTCTCATGGATTATATCTTAATATCATCTTTAAAGACTACCAAAAATATATTGAGGAAATATCTAATGTCTTTATTCACTAAGTCCAAGAATATTGATGGAGAATTAGTGACTTTGAATGGAATCACTATGAAATCATAGTTTCCATACCTCATTAATAATTTATTCCTTAAAATATTTTCCTTCTTCACCATTAATTGGTGATTTCCCAATCGATGGTTCACATTAGAGAAATACATGGCCTCATTTAGTTTATTGACAAAGTCATATATATATATGATAGTGGATACCAATTGATTATTTTTATTTTTTTATGATCAAAATAATAACTGCAGAGGAGCATTGATCCATCATTATTCTTTAATATGAAGATTGGTTCACCCCAAAGTGAAGCACTCGAATATATAAAACCATAGCCTTGATTATATAATAAGCATTTCTTTAGGTCATTGATCTTAATGGTGGCTATATTATAAGGATTCTTTGATATGGAAAAATATCTAGATGTACGTTCAATTGAGTACTCAACCTTCTGTTGAGGTGCAATACCTGGAAATTCTTCAAGGAACACATCATTGTATTCCATTAAAATGGGAATATCTTCAGGAATGATCCAATATTTTTTCTCAATAATTTGAGCTATATATTATTTCTTATAATGAAATAATATTGAAATTTAAATTATTTATTTTTAAGGATATTCACCCTCCTCCATAAACATGTACAGAATTAGAGGATGTCTCAAGATGTGAAGGGTGATCTCCCTCTACAGACAATTGATGTTGGATTTGTATAAATTCATCCAATACATTACCAATATAGAATAGGACTGCACTAAAGTAAGTAAGAGAAGACATTATGGGAGGTTTAGTCTGAAAACATTTATCCAAGGAGTAATATACTTTATATGAAATAATATCCCCTTTTTCCATTCTAAAATATAACCCAAACCCCATATTTTGAGGTGGTGTTTGAATAGTTATACTAAAAATTAAATTTATGAAGGAAATAATAAAACTCGCATCAGATAGTACATTTTCTATTTTTGAATGAATAATAAGTGTGCCTTTCACAACATCATTATTGGGCTCAACCTAAATAATAGTGATAACAGATTCCCTTCCTTACTACCATGGAGGTTATTGTCTTCGATTATCTCTAATATCCTTTGTCTTAGAGAATCTTCTCCCATAATGTCCATGTTCATTATAATTGTAACACTAGACTAATGAATGAGTGCTAATATGGACCTTCCTTTCTTCCTTTAAATTAGTATGATTCATCAAATCCATTCGCTAATTATTATCTAGATGCCCATATCTTCCACATTTGAAGCATTTATTGATTCCCTTAAGACAATTCTTTGGTTGTTTTATCCCACACATTTGACATATGGGATTTTGGTTCTTCATTTTTCTATGGGATCTCTCTGTTGATTCTATAATATTAAACCATGTCTTCCTCTTCTTATCTAAGAGACCACAAGACCACTATGTGTCTCCAATCTCCATCGCAACCTTAGGACCATAATGGAAAATCTCCTCATTGCTTTCAAAATCTCAAATATCAATATATTTTCTTATACTCAAATTTAATAAACTAAAGAAAAAATCAACCTTGATTTTAGTGTACATGATAATGCGAGAGGAATATTGTGAAAGACTTGTAATGTTTTCCTCATACACTCTCATAGACTCATCATCCTTTTTATTCAGTCTGATGAGCTCTCTATACATCCTAATATATAGATATTGGGGAAACAATTTTTTGAAAAATATTTTCTTGATTACTTCCCATTCCATGGAATTAATTTATTATTTATACTTTATGTTATTAATTAGTTCCCACCACTGATAAGCTTCCCCATCAAAATGATATACTACCGGCATGACCTTCTATTCTTCAAAGAACTAGAGGACTTTAAATATCTTCTCAATATAGTTAATCCATTATTCTAAGATAAAGAGATAAAAAAGATCCACTAAAAATAGGAGTCAATTTCACATTATGTATTCGACCATAATTTTTTTTAGATAAGGGGTAGTTCCACAAAATTTGAGGTATTATTCATAACTTGATTTAGTTGAGATAGTACTTTCCTAAAGCCTTGATCTCTTATTTTAATCAGGTTTAGAATATGAATAGGGATATCCTCACATTTTTTATCACAATGGTTCTTTTCATGTGTTTTCTTACTCACCTCCATTAACTAGAAACGAAAATTATAATTAAGGGGCTTGAATACATATATAATGATCAAATAAAAATGTTGTTATGAACATTGAATTAATAACTTATAAATAAAAATTATATCCTAACTTATTATTCCCTATGTTTCATTCTAGGATACCTAGGGTGATATAATTATCCCTGGGGTTTTAACTATTGTTCTATAGTACTAATTTATAGAAAAAACATCACCATACTCTCAAACCATCTATAGTGACCAAAGCTTTTTCCACTTATTATTTTATGATTTTAAGAATATTATCCATCAAATACAAACCATGGAATGATAATTATGGTGTATTTGGAATACTAGGTACATAATTTGAAAATATTAAAATAAAATAAAACATCTTTTAATTAATCTCCATGATGATATCCTAAATCCCTTTGAGCTCCTACAACTGTATAAGATAAACTAGGGAATGCATATAAAAAATGATGAGATAAACAACATAGTAATGTAATAAACATGGGAATGAATCAAATCACATGATTTAAAAGGAATAACATGATAACATTAAAGGAATGTATTATAAATAAACATATGAAAGAATAAAATATATAACATAGATTCATATAATCATAGAAACATAGAAAAGTGTAAAAAAATAACATGGAATAAAAATTAATCAATTCTAATTTCCAAGACTATATAACATGGTAGATAGTGTCCCATAATGGATTAGGTTTAATCCATATTCCCATAAATAACATATCATGAGAATGAAACATTACCGAATGAATTGTATTGATATATGGGAACACCCACCCTAATATCTTAGATCATATGTGTGCCACATAAATAATCAAACAAGGAATAAACATAAGGGTTACCCACAGAAAGATATAGGTATCTTAATAATGTCATAATGAATATACAAAGGGGGTATAACAATGGTATCCATGAATGAATAGATTTAAATAATTATTATTTATTCATAATGGAAAAATAAAAAACTATAAATAATAATTATGTCGAACTAAATTGAATATATTAAAAATAATGGTTAGGTAGTATTAGGAATGTACAACTTAAGTATGCTTTAGGGAAAAGAGTCTTTAAATAAGATGAAGGAATAATTATTTTCATAAAAAAAATGTAAAAAATAATTTTTCATGAAAAATTGAGTGATTTCATAAAAATATTTGAGGATTAAATAATGTTATCTAGTGTACTATAAAATGGGTAATAAATGGAAAATTTCCCTTTAATTGGGTTTCTTATCATGTGGAATTGATAACTGAACATTTTAAAACATGTAATTCACCATAAATAAAAGATTATTTAATATACATACATATGTATGGTATATATATAAATAATACATAATAAATATATATGAATAATGAAGAGATAAATTGGGTAAAAGATAATTAAAGCATAACCCAAAGGAAATATGGATTTTTGAAGATATCCCTTACATTGCACTTTCCTTTAGATGAACCTGATTTAACATCTTATAAAATGGTTTAAATAATGTTTATAATTTATATAATGACCATATTAATAGTTATTATATGATATATAATCTTTATATAACCTCTTACAACCCACTTGTTAATTATATTTCCTTATAACCATTATTTCGGGTATTAACTACTTCATTTTTCCGTGCATGTTTTGTCATGTAAGATCTGATTCATGTGAATGGTATATAAATTCATCATCTATATATTTTAATAATTATATAATTAAAATATTTAATAATTTAATAAATTTTTATAAACATTATTGAAATTTGGATAAGGAAAATGAGTCTCATCACTTCGTGTAGACAGTAGGTCATACGTACACTCGATCGATGATATCATTACCTTATTGGTGAATCTAGTGAGAAATGGTTGATATATTAATTTTATAGAATCAATATCATGTAATAATTATCATATATATCAATTATTTCTATTATTATTACCATCCACATAAATTTGTGTTGAAATCAATTTTCCTTGCTACATGGAAGTGGTAAGTCATACATACGCACATGCGATACTTTTATTTTTCATAAGAAGTATAAAAGGTGGAATATAGTTGGATCATAATCATAATAACATATAAGTATATACTTGATACTGTATTTGTTATTTTATTGTGATTATAAATTATTAAGAGGATTTATAATAACAAAGAATGCTAAAAAGGTCGGTAAAGATGATATCCACTTCTTCGATGGAGCTCCTTTATAACTTCTCTTACGAGACCTAGGGTAGGTATTTTGGAAGGTAAAAACCACAATAAATTAAATATGGATATTTATAAGAAAAATAGTTATAGTTTGGTTGATTTATAAGGCTTAATGTGGTCTATATAAGTGAATGAAAGGGTTCTCTTTTATAATTGGTGGGAGGGGAACTTTTGGAATTTCTCACAATATTAAAATATAAAAAGACTATTCTCCAATAAAATGATTCTAACTCAATTATAAATGAATATGGGATAAATTATTTAGACCATATATTTAACTTTTTGTGATTATATAATATTTTCATGATTTTATATAATTTAATAAAATATTATATTCCTGAAATATCATTATTGTCATTTTTGAAACTATTCATTACTTTGACTTTAAAAACATCAAAATAAATTATAAAAATTAGAAAAAACTATTTTCTTATATACTAACATTTTCATGATCATATTTATAATTCATGGATAACATTAAATATCTCAAGGTATATTTTTTCATATTTTTAATACCATTAATTTGAATTTTCAATTAATTGAATAATTATTATTTCAGCATTGTGAAATAACTTAAGATAATTATTTTTCTCTATAAATTTAAAATAAGTCATAATGTGGAGTAAAAATATTTTAGAATTATAAATACTATTTATAGTCAAACATATCATTTGGAAAACTCAATACTAAAAATTTTACACATATTAAAAACTAGAGTGTGACATGTCTGATTTTTCGTTAAATAAAATACTATAAAGTTCATAATCGTAACTAATAGTCCATAAAGGTAATATTACCGAAATATATGCTGAAATACCTTTTTAAATTTTCTGAATAAACCACTTTAAGTGTGAGTGGGAACCTCACAATACAAGATGCCAAATTTAAAACACCAAAAGAACAATTTCAAACTTCACAAACAGCCTCCAAAATCCACCCCAAAACATCAAAACACAAATTCAGATTTCAAATTCAACTCCTCATGGAATGCTAATGGATTAGTACGCTCCTGGATTCGCAGTCCATCCCTCGTCGCCATCACATCATCATAAATCTGAAGCCCTCGGGAAGGACTCATTTCAATTTCCCAAAACAAATAGAAAAAAAATAACAATGAGGCGTCAAACAACCGCCATCATCTTCCATCCGTCTGAAATCAGATAAATCAACAAATCCAAATCAACCAGGAACCAAACAACACAGAAGCTTCACAGAACATAGATTCAGTAAATGAAAAAACCAAAAACAACGTAATAGAAAATGGCAACGATTCATTTGCATCATACCGAAATATAGATTATTATATATGAAATTAAATCTTAAAATAAAATTTAGGTAAGTTTTGAGGTCATTTTATAGTTCATATCATTTTATTTTTAATCTAAATTACATGATTTACCCTTTATCGTTGTAATAAAAATTATTATGGTTACTATTTATTATGACCAAAATAAAATGGAACTTTTTAATAATTACTGAAACACTAAATAAAAATATTTTATCCAATTTTCAAAAATTTAAATACAAAATTGGTATATTTTAATTTAATATTATATCAGAAAAATACAACAGAAAATAATTTTTCTGAAAAAATCCCTTTTAAGTATAAATTTTATTACTAAATTAATTCATAAAATTAATTTCAAAGACAAAAAATTATACTATTTATAATAAAAATACACAAATTATAGTGTAAAACTAATCCAAAATATAATTTTAATTTTAAAATTATTTAAAATAAAACATAGTTTTAATGTAAATCATTATGTTTCAATATTAATTAAAATTTCATAAAAAATGAAAATTCACAAATAAAATCTTCCTAAGATAATTTTAATTTATTAATTCAAAAATGAAGTTTATTTTTTCAAATTAATTTTTAAAAATTTTAAATAGTTATTTTCAATCTTTTCCCCTAGAATGAAATAAATTTTTTTTAAGAAAACATATTTTTGAAGAATAAAATGACATTACTAAATATTAAGTGTTTATTTCCTTAGCATTAATAATTAAATTTATTTCATAATATGTTTATTACTATTCATACATTCCAATTCATTGGCTATGTTAAAATGGAAATGTTTTAATAATAATTTGTTAATAGTATATCGTGCTTCTTTTAATCTTAGTGTTGCATCCAACACAGGATACCGAAAAAAACATAATTATTTTAAGGATATTATTTAATAAAAGATATCGAGGTGCTATACATTACTGCCCTATGTCCTTGATTTATCAAAATGCGTCAAAGGTGAATTCCTAAAAGTTGAACATTTGATGAATCCATATTGTTATAAGAACATCAAGACCATGAAAAAGAGTTCTTTATTAGGTACAGATGATCCCAAATATTATTTGTAAACTGGATAAAAAATAAAGGAATTTATGTTTTACTTGTTATTTAATACAAATATAATTTAGAAAATAAATTCTATTATATCATACATACACATGATTCTCAAATTATTTGTGTGGTTTTATATACTATTTGACCTTTTTCATTTACATGAGCCTTCCTCCACAACACATGACATAAGATTGAATGGATTTAGATTTTGATTCATCATTATGTTGTTCGGAGAAGAGAAGAAGGTGATGGCAAGAGGGGGGGGGGTGAATTGACTTTTAAAAATTAATTAACAATTTTAAATCAAAGTGAAAGTGCAGCGGAAATAAAAGAGGCAAAACACACAACTTGATAACGGAGTTCGGCTTAAACCCAAGCCTACGTCTCCGCTCCCAACTCAACCGTTGAGATATTTACTACTGCTTGCTTTTCAATGGTTTTAGCAAGAAACCCACTAGACTTTAAGGTTAGTCTAGAACCTATTACAGCTTGCTTTTATTGGTTGAGAAAGAACCCACTAGCCTTCTTACAGGTGAAGGCTAGCTCACCTTTGATTCAAGCCTTTTAAAAGGGAAGGCTTTACTAACCTCTTCACACCTTGAAGGTGGTGTGAAAACCCAAAAGAGAGGATAAGAGAAAGAGATGGGGATTTGTAGTCACAAACCCAATTTGATGCTCAAAATAAATAAAGCAAGAAAAACCGTAAGAGGAGAAGTCTTGGGCGCCAATGGATTGATTGGAGTTGATGAAGGGCGCTCCCAAGCTTCTTTGATGGTGCTCCTTGGATGTGGAAATGGGTTGGAGCAATTGAGGTTCCTTGGAGGAATCTGCCGGAGGTTCGCCAAATGATCAAAATGTATCCCGTGGGCTTCCGTATGTTTAGCTAGCTGTCAGGGGTTTCCTAGTCCATTTTTTATAGAGGGGGAACCCTCAAATGGCCTTTGGGAGGCTTCGGAGCCGTTGGAGAGGCCTTCGGAGCCGTTGGGAGGCAAGTGGACAGGTCTGGTCAAAGGCCCAACGGCTAGTTTGACTGGGTCCACCGGCTGACCGGTGCTTGGCCACCGGTTGGCTGGTGCTTTGAAAATGGGAGAGGGCTCAGGCTCAGGCACCACCGGCTAGCCGGTGAGGAGGCCACCGGTTGGCCGGTGCTGAGGCAGTGGCTGACACTGTTCTGGCTGGGTGGCACCGGCTGGCCGGTGCTGAGGTCACCGGTTGGCCAGTGATGAGGCAGTGGCTCAGCCTTCTGTCTGGGTTCCACCGGCTAGCCAGTGCTGAGACACCGGTTGGCTGGTGGTCTGGACAGAGGGATGCCTTCTGTCCAGGCCTCCACCGGCTGGCCGGTGGTGAAGCCACCGGTTGGCCGGTGGACATGAAAACAGTCCACTTTTCATCCTTTTCCACTTCTTGCTCCTGAAATCATGCCTATTAACAAAAACACTTGAAAACAAGATTATATAAATAAGAGAGTGATTGTGATCATGAAAATTAAACCACGAGGGGTACGAGAGGTACAACAATCTCCCCCTATTTTGATGATCACAATCACCAAAACAAAAAACGTAAAAATGAAATGAAAGGCATGCTTTAAAGGATTTTTCCCCCAATCAACCAAGAATTTCTCCCCCTTTGTGATTATCAAAATAGTACGGGGCATAAAACTTGATTGAGGGAAACGTTGAAAAACGAGATAGAGAATTTAATCCAATTGAAATTTTTGAAATTTGAATTGAAAGTTTTGAATGAAAATTTTGAATTGAACGTTTTGAATCGAAAATTTTGAAAAAAAAGCTTAAACAATTCTAACTCCCCCTAAATAAAAACAACAAATCACCGGGGAGAAGTTTTTGAAACCGAGACAAATTTTGGTCCGGTGAGACTCGCTAAAAGGGATTTTTCAATCCATACTTGTCTAGTGGCGGGTCTTCTTCTATAAAATTCATCGTTAAAGAAAATGGTTTTGGGCCTACCATACCGGGAATTTTTGCAATCTCACTCATAGAGTAAGTGCCCGGGTTTTTTTCAATAATTACAAAATTTATTTTGAGAGATCCCCCTTACAAAAATGGTAGGTGCATGGGAAGAGGAAGCTTGCTTGGAATATCCAATCCCTTCGGTGGTTCTAGATATGCGTTGGGAACCAAGTAATTTGGTCAAATTTTGTTCCCCTTGGGTGAACTTGGCAAGGGATTCCCTTAAATATTTGATTGTTGATTCCATAGAATCAACATCGAGAAGGTTTTGGACCTTGAGGGACAACTCCTCCTTTTCTTTGAGAAGTTGTTCCTTTTCGGAAGAAAGTTTTTTGAAATTCTTTTTTAAAGCAACAAATTTGGAAGAATGTTCATTAAAACCTTCCTCCAATTGATCTCTAGCATGTTGGAGATCCTCGTACGATAAATGATTGAAAGAATTTGAAGAACAAGAGGATGAGGAGTCGGAAGATGTTACCTCATGAAATGCCATTAGGCATTTGTTACCGTTGTCACTTGAGGAGGAGGAGGAGTTGGATGTGGAGCTATCACTCCATGTGTCCTTGAATGCCTTCTTCTTTTCCTTGTGCTTGGCCTTTTTCTTGTTGAATGGACAATCGGGCTTGTAATGGCCTTTCATGCCACACCCATAGCATGTTACCTCGGGCTCAGATTTTTCGTCGTGTTTTTCCTTTCGAGCCTTGCGGGATTTCTTCTTCTTGTTCTTCTTCATGAATTTCTGCATCTTGCGGGCAAGATTCTCCATTTCGGAATCGCCACTTGAAGAGGAAGACGATAAGGAGGAGGAGCTTTCTTCTTGTTGAACATTGAAGGCGATGTTCTTTGGAACTTTGATCGGTTTGCCTTCCTTTTCAGCTTGCCTCCTCATAGTGATCTCATAGGTCATGAGGGATCCAATGAGCTCTTCGACCGGCATGTTGTTGATGTCTTTTGCTTCTTGAATTGCCGTGACTTTTGGTGCCCATGAGCTTGGTAGGATCCAAAGGATCTTCTTGACCATCGTTTCTGCAGAAACATCATCACCAAGGGACTTTCTACCATTGCAAACATCAGTAAACCGTGTAATCATTTCAGTAATATTTTCAGATGGATGCATGGTAAAAGACTCAAAATCTTGACGGTTCATGTCCAATCGAGTATCCTTGACTTTGTTGGTCCCCTCATGGGTTACCTCCAAAAGTTTCCAGATTTCATGTGATGAGGTGCATGTGGAAACTCGATTGAACTCATTACGATCAAGGCCGCAATGAAGAGAATTCATGGCTTTTCCATCAAGCTCGAAATTTTTAATATCGGCTTGGGTCCATTTGGATTCATCGGGAGAGGAGAGAGAATAACCATGCATGAAAATTTTATAAATGGGATAACCAATGCTTCTAAGAAAAGTGGTCATGCGGGTTTTCCAATAAGTATAGTAGGTTCCATCAAAGAATGGAGCACGACCCAAAGAATAGCCTTTGGGGGCGAATGAGGTTGATTCCATCACAATGGATCTTAAATTTGAAACCGGTGAAGGTATTACTCAAATTTTGCCTCTGATACCAATTGTTGTTCGGAGAAGAGAAGAAGGTGATGGCAAGAGGGGGGGTGAATTTCCTTTTAAAAATTAATTAACAATTTAAAATCAAAGTGAAATTGCAGCGGAAATAAAAGAGGCAAAACACACAACTTGATAACGGAGTTCGGCTTAAACCCAAGCCTACGTCTCCGCTCCCAACTCAACCGTTGAGATATTTACTACTGCTTGCTTTTCAATGGTTTTAGAAAGAAACCCACTAGACTTTAAGGTTAGTCTAAAACCTATTACATCTTGCTTTTATTGGTTGAGCAAGAACCCACTAGCCTTCTTACAGGTGAATGCTAGCTCACCTTTGATTCAAGCCTTTTAAAAGGGAAGGCTTGACTAACCTCTCACACCTTGAAGGTGGTGTGAAAACCCAAAAGAGAGGATGAGAGAAAGAGATGGGGATTTGTAGGCACAAACCCAATTTGATGCTCAAAATAAATAAAGCAAGAAAAACCGTAAGAGGAGAAGTCTTGGGCGCCAATGGATTGATTGGAGTTGATGAAGGGTGCTCCCAAGATTCTTTGATGGTGCTCCTTGGATGTGGAAATGGGTTGGATCAATTGAGGTTCCTTGGAGGAATCCGCCGGAGGTTCGCCAAATGATCAAAATGTGTCCCGTGGGCTTCCGTATGTTTCGCTAGCTGTCCGGGGCTTCCTAGTCCTTTATTTATAGAGGGGGAACCCTGAAATGGCCTTTGGGAGGCTTCGGAGCCGTTGGAGAGGCCTTCGGAGCCATTGGGAGGCAAGTGGACAGGTCTGGTCAAAGGCCCAACAGCTAGTTTGACTGGGTCCACCGGCTGGCCGGTGCTTGGCCACCGGTAGGCCGGTGCTTTGAAAATGGGAGAGGGCTCGGGCTCAGGCACCACCTGCTGGCCGGTGAGGAGGCCACTGGTTGGCCGGTGCTGAGGCAGTGGCTGACACTGTTCTGGCTGGGTGGCACCGGGTGGCCGGTGCTGAGGCCACCGGTTGGCCGGTGATGAGGCAGTGGCTCAGCCTTCTGTCTGGGTTCCACCGGCTGGCCAGTGCTGAGACACCGGTTGGCCGGTGGTCTGGACAGATGGATTCCTTCTGTCCAGGCCTCCAGCGGCTGGCCGGTGGTGAAGCCACCGGTTGGCCGGTGGACATGAAAACAGTCCAGTTTTCTTCCTTTTCAACTTCTTGCTCCTGAAATCAAGCCTATTAACAAAAACACTTTAAAACAAGATTAGATAAATAAGAGAGTGATTGTGATCATGAAAATTAAACCACGAGGGGTACGAGAGGTACAACACATTATTTTTATAAGAAAAGGAAGATAATTATGTTATTGTTTCACATCACTTAAAATTATTACTTTATATGTAAAATATGTTCCATTTTTTCTTGTGAATCATATATGATTTTTTATTTATAGTAGGTGTACAGTGGTTTTTATGCACACTACTTATTTTTATTACTCCTTTATTGTTTCCTAAATTAATAATTTTAATCATAGTTACTCATACACATAATATCAAATAAAACATTATAATTACAATGTACCTAAAATGATTACTCCTCACGTTGATAAATGAACGAATTCAATGTCTTTTGGTTTATCATGAGAGCTTATATGGATAGTGGGGGGCGGTTTACCATCCCCTCAATATCCCTAAGATATTTATTCATAATAAGTGTCCAAAAATAATTATAAGACGTTAAAATTAACATTAATATTAATTATATTCAAAAAAAAAATATAATATAAATGTAATCTACAAGGTATAATAAAGTGTCGATAAATGTTTCAATATTTTATATTTTCTTTAAAATAGAGAAAGTATATATTAATATTTCCATAATGTCTATCCACATTATTGTATTCTGTGTTGGCACAACATTTTTTCTTGTACCTTCATGATCTAGAACATATAATCGAGTAGTGAACCCAATAGGCCAGTTGCACCTCCATGTTCTAATTGATCATGGGTCAGTTAGAAACTTCCAACAAACTGACTTAAACTCAACATGGACTGGTCCGTTCTACATGGCGTAATGCATGGAGGAGTTCTGGTCCGTGATGGGGAAGGGTCTGTGGTGCTGGCATTTTGTAGGTACCACGGATTTGGGTGCTCTCTTGAGGCAGAGATTCGATCTCTAGTTACAGGGATTACTCTGTGTAGCAGATTTTTTCTGGATTGCGCTGAAATTGAAATTGATTCGGAGGTGCTGGTTTGGGAAATCATGACCATGGGTGAGGTACCGTGGTCTGTGATCTATTTAATCTGTAGGTGCATGTTAATAATACCCAGAGGATGTGTGGTTTGGCATGTCCCAAGGGAAGGCAACCTTACTTCAGATTCTCTTTTGAGGGGAGGTAGACCTGAGGCACCTTTTCTGTTCTTTTCTCGTTTTGGCTCATTACCTCAGGAATGTAATTTGTTTCTAGAAAGAGATGCCTTAGGTCTTCATCACTATAGACCACAATGACCTTATGGTTCCATGTAAGATGTTTAACTTTTTTTATAATAATAAAAATACATTTTCAATCAGTCAATATGTTATTACTCGGTATTTGTAGAATCATTATGTGGACAAACATATTGTTCTTCAGGATTAGTAGCATCTGTTTACGGAGAAACCATTATCTAATGGAGTAGTTATGAATTAAATTTACATCAATTAAATAGTTTTGTGAAGAAATAATATCCTTAGGAAGTTTTTTTAATATTAAAAAAACATTAATATGGTCATTGAAAAAAATCATTAAAGATTTAATGGATTTGGGTCCTTTATGTGGAATTAAAATACCCTCATTTCCCCCTTATGACATACAAGTTACCATATATATTTGGACCACTACGAAATGATTTTGATTCCCCCTATGAAAGGGCCATCCCAAATGAAATTTTCATATTAAATTATAGTGGTTTTATTCGATAATAGAACAACTTAATAATTTATGTTTAGTGGGTATGAGACAAAAAAATAATAGTACATAATTTTTAGGATCTCAAACATTCTAGTGATGTATCAAACTTTTTTATAGGTAATTTTTACCCATGTTTTGGTTTTACTTCTTAGATAAAAAAATTTCTTGAGATGTATCATGATTGTATTGGGAAACTTTTACCCTTATATTTTGTTATAATTTTGTTGGGTTTTATTTAGGTTTTTTGGGTTATTTTGGATAATTTTTGAAGCCCAAGTGGGTGTGCACGAATAACGCATAGTTTGGAAAATACTTGTGGTTGTCCCCATGAAATTTTGCACCCAATTTGATCTATAGAAAGGGGGACATGTTTTTCCAAAACATGTGGCCACCCACCCCCAAACCATGCACCCTTGGTCAAAGGGGGTTTTCACGTTCGGATCATGGTTTTTCAAATCATCCACCAACTTATGAGAAACTGTGTATCCCATATAGTAGAGTTACATAGATAGAGCATGCTATTTGTCTACCTCTGTCACCCATCCTAGTAATCATGTGTGCAGGATTTTAAACCATAGAAAATTTAATTTAATATTATTTGGCCTCCAATTTATAATTTCAATCACCACCAATCGACATAACACATTTTCATTTTCTCTTTGGAGGATCCCAAGATGATTACTATGATTTTTAAACCCCTTCCTTTGTGAATCAAAGATCTAGTGGAAGGAATTGACCTCTCTTCAAATATGTGATCTATTATATTTTAATATTTCAATCTCTACCAGATCTCTCACCCGATTGAGAGAGATTAATTACCCTATAATTGATGGTTTAGATATATGTTTTAATAGACATCGGTTCATTGGATCTAGATCATATGTTTTAATCATAGGACCTCCTCGCTATTGTGATTTCAATAATTCTACATCAAATTAAGGGCTATGGTTTGGGGAGAATTCCACAATGATCTTGATGTAGGTGGTGTACATGCTATTTTTCTATATTCTTGAATATAGATAGTGTATTCAACTGTACCATTTTGTTTTCATGTAGTTCAATTTCATTATATTAAGAAGGTGAATTTAATTCCATGAAATGTGAGACCCTTCTCAGATCTCGTTGGACCTGCTGGATATTGTGAGACCAAGATTAATAGAAAACGATTGGGTGTTCTAATTACCCTTAAAATTATAATTACGAAATGTGAATAGGGGAATAATGGGTGTAGGAAATTTAACTAAATCCTTATTGTCTGTTTGATAATGGGATTCAAATGGGTGATTGGCTTATCCTTAAAGGGTTAGCGAGTTATAGAATAAATAATTATAAATGGATTAATGGGTAAATTGTTCATTTTTTTCCTTATATTATAATTGAAGAACCATGGTTTTGTTTGATAAATAAATTGATTCACCATGTTTAAAATTGTTGATAAATGATTTATGAATGTGGAACCATGATATCTTTACACGCATGTGAACAATGAGTTTTCGATCAGGCTCTACTGCTCCAAATATCCATGGTTTTTCAGACAACTACTCTAGGTCCCTGATATATATAAATTTATATGTGAAAGTGAAAAATGATTTTTTGGACAGGGAATGATGCACTAAATACCCATGGGTTTATAGACTACATCTCCAATACCTAGATAGAGATGTGTGTGTGTGTGTGTGTGAATATGATTAATTAGTTATGGGTCAGGGACTAATGCTTCAAATACCACTAGGGTGAAAAAAAAATTCTCTTGGACCCGACTCATGAATAAAATTGGATTTAAATTTTATAATGAAATCCCAAGAAAAGATTAAATGTAAAATCACTATGTTGTACGGGTCAAACTCTAACATGGGATGTTGTAGGAATGATATAGTTGGTTAATAATTAATAAATGTGAAACCTGTTTAAATTTTCATTTGATCATTATTATTTGTAGAACTTCATAATCTATTATAGAATACATATCTCCTTAGAAGTTTTTGGTGGTGGCCTATGTAGTTTTACTCACACCTTACTCGGTCCACCTTATTGGTACCAAAATAGACATCATGTTAGCAGATTAGGATAAGGGAAAGAGACCTGGACATATGGGTGACTTAAGATTCCGGATGGAGATTGGATGAGGGAATTGAACATGATATAGGGATCTATTTTGGAGTTTTAATAGTGTTTTTATTTTGGGTTTTCATTAGATACTAGTCACTTGTATCACATTCCATATTTATTTTTTTAATATTCATTTTCCCCAGATTGAATTTACTCATGTGATTTTTGGTTGTATATTGTTTATTTTTGTATCTTGGTTATAGTGCATATTTATTTCCTCTATTTCCATACTTTGATAATTATATTATATTCTCCACACATTAAATATTAGTCCCTCATTTCTATTTTTCATCCTCTAGCCTATTGGGAGGTGTACATGAGGTAATGTGGAAAACCGACTCAGGGAACCAATATGTGGAACCAAGGTCAGGATGTTACAAAGTTGTATCAAATGATTTTTCTTTTCATTTCATTTTTCTTATTGATTGGGAAAAGTATACAAGAGACTAGGATGAATCAACCCTTGGCCATAAGTTTGTGGAATGGAGTAGTTAATCCATATTCAGGGGAAAACCCAAGTACCCTGGGTGGGATTGTTTTTTCTTGATGTTTTTTGTTATAGTTATATGATATTTCACCTTGGGTGACTCACATGTTTTGTTACATTTTTTTTTTTGAGATTTTCCTTATAACATGGTATGAAACTGGATTGGAGTATACATACATCATTTTAAGCACTCTGTAATTTATTTGACATATACCATATTAGGAACAAATAGAAATGAAAGTCATGAGTGGGTTTTAGGGAATGAAAATTTCTATTCTTTGTGTCAGTATTTAGTTTTTTAAGAAATTGTTACTAATTATGAACTAATAATAGTCAAAATATGTTGATTATGTAAATTTTTTATTGTAAAAATCGGTTTCTAATGAGTAATATTAGAAATTAAATGTGTTTACCATTTGATAGCCATAACCCAGGTTGCAGATGGTTGAGGGTAGTGATAGTGCCTTGGTATTGACCTTGTGGTTGTGTGTGAGGGATGAATTTATTTGACATTATATGAATAACTATTAGGTAAAAGTGTTTTGTGTGTGTTCTAAGATGTGTTCTTGGAATTGTAGATAAATAACACTGTGATGAAATTAGTTAGTTGGAGAATGGGAGGACATTACTGAAATGTGCCTCCTATAATAGGACAAGATCCCCTGATAGTTATTGGTGAATGAGTGAGAGAGAAGATCCATGAGAACTTTTCTTAATTTATGCAGTTCATGGAAGGAGACCTAGGGAGGGATTTCTGGGATATGTATGATCATAATTGGGAGTTCTAGAGGATGTACTCTCTAACATTCACCGAAGATGGTGGACCTGAGGAAGCTGATTTTTGGATTGAGTCCATCTAGACAATTATTTAACATTTAGATATTCATATAATGAAAAGAGTCAAGTTGTATTTTTATATTTTATGAGTTAAATTAATGTGTTGGTGGTATATTCAGTCTTGGGATGAGTAGTTGTAAGGCATTTTATGCACATACCTCTAGGAGAAATTCTTGGAAAAAATTTATCTATAGAATATCAGGTGGTAGAGGGTGGTAGAGTTTATGTGGTTTACCTAGGGGGGTGAAAGGTGATATCATGGTTGTATACTTTTATTGGGTTGAATCCAGTGTCTTGGATTCATAGGAAATCATATGTGAGCGTCCCTCCACCCTATGAGATAAGAAAGCTCCAACCGTGAAGTTGGAGGTGTAAAAAATATGCTCAAAAAGAATCTCCTGTTGTGGGGGTTGTATGATCGGTGGAGTGGTCAGACACTTCTTTAGCTCATCAAAGGAAGTCCTTCAAGAATCATCAAACAGAAAATCAGAATCCTTTTGATGGAATAGTGACATAGGAAGAGCAATCCTACTAAACTATTTGATGAAGCGTCGATAAAATCCTGCATGCCCGAGGAATGATCTAACATCACGCAAACATGAAGGATATGGTATGGATGAAATAATATCTACATTATATCTATCAACCTCTCCCCTATGTTTTGATACTATATTCCGTTAGACAATTCCATACTCTACCATGAAATGTCACTTTTCAAAGTTCAAGACCAGATTCTTCTCAATACAACGACTCGACACCATTCCCAAACAATGTATAAAGTCATCAAATAAAGACCCATACACTGTAAAATAATCCATGAATACCTCCATGCAGGTTTCAATAAAATCAGAAAAAATACTCATCATGCATCTCTGGAAGTTACCTGGGGAATTTGAAAGTCCAAATGGCATCCATCGATAGGCAAACGCGCCAAAGGGATAGGTGAATATAGTCTTCTCCTGATCCTTCAGAGCTATATGAACCTGAATATATACAGAAAATCCATCAAGGAAACAATAGTGTGTCTTCCTATCTAGTCTCTCAAGAATCTGATCAATAAATGGGAGGGGGAAATGGTCTTTGTGATTTGACTGGTTTAGTTTCCTATAATCAACACACACACACCAACTATTTTGTACCCTCATCAGAACTAACTCCACTTTTTCATTTTTTACAACTGTAAGATCACTTTTCTTAGGAACAACCAGGATAGGAGTCACCCACTGTGAATCTGAGATGGGACATATTATACATACCTCGATCAATTTTTCAACATCTTTTTTAACAACCTATAAATGTGTTGGATTGAGTCTCCTTTTTGGCTGACTAACCGGTTTATCCCCATCCTCCAAAAGAATCCTATGCAGTAAAATGAAGGGTATTATACCTTATATGTCAGCCAAGGTCCACCCAATTGCCCTGATTTTCTCCCTTAAAAGATTCAAATGTTTTTCGTCATGTTCAAAACGGATATTTTTAGTAATTATAACAGGTAATTTCTCACCACTTAACAAGTATGAGTAATTGAGATTTAGTGGCAATGTATTGGGTTCCAGTGTAGGGGGTGGTGCATAGATGGAGACATAGAAGGAACCGAAATATGTTCACAAAGAGCATAAGTATCAGAATTTACATCATCAAAATCAGAGAATAAATCATCAAATCCACCAGCATAATTAACAGCCATGTAATAATTAGAGTTCACATGATCAATATCCAAATATGATTCCATTTAAAAATCTAATATAAGAGAGTCTTCTGCATTAGAAATAGGTGTATAAGTACTCTTAAACATCAAACTAATTCCAATACAAATAATCTCCCTAAGCATAGAACAATAAAATTCCATGGGGTTTTTATTTGGTGAGTCGAAATGGGAGATAAAAAATGAAGAATGATCCTCTGAGGGTAACTTCATGGAATCCATAACATTAAATATCCCAAATTCATCCCCAAACTCCATGTAATGTTTACCCTCATTGGAATTTAAAATAGTTTTTGTAGTTTTAGGAATGGTCTACCTACGATAATGGGAGCATGAGAACTTAGCTGATCATCCTCCATGTTATGAAAGTAAAAATCTGCTGGAATGATCATCTCTCTTACTCGGAAAAGTACATCCTCAAGGACTCTCGCTGGATATGTTTTAGCTCTATTTTCCAACTGCACCACTACTCTCATTTGTTTCAGCTCACCAACCTACAAAGAAGAGAATACAGAGTGAGTCATCACATTTATGCAAGGTCCAAAATCACAAGGTTCATCAGAAAACATCAACTCTCATATGGTTCATGGGATTTTGAATGTCCCTGGATCCTTTCACTTTGTTGGCATTTCTAGGGTTTGTGTAATGAGTGCGGACACATTCCTTCCAAGATTTATCCTCTCATTTCCCTTGATCCCTCTTCGATTGGTACACAGATCTTTTAAGAATTTTGCATACCATGGTATTTTATTAATGGATTAAAGTAAAGGTTTGTAGGTATACACATTCTTGAAAGTATCCAAAACATCTTTTTACATCTCCTCCTCAGCCATATTTTTGGTTTATACAACCCTATTTGTAAATGGAAGGGGTTTTAGGATGAACATCGTCAATCTTTTTCTTAAAATTATCTGTCTCCGTAGATTTCTCATCAGTAGATATGGAATGTGACTTCTCCATATTTTATGTGAATCTCGAAGGAACAATAGGTTCAGATATATCTGTTGTTTGATTCCCACTTCTCAATGTGATGGCACTGACATTCCCCTTGCGATTTGGAGTATGTTTGGATGGTAGATTTCCAGAATTCTTAATTACCAGTTCATGGAGGACGGTGGAAATCTAGCACATTTGAGTCTTCAACAACCTCAGATTTAAACCTTGACTCTTCACCTCATTCTGTTTATTAATCACAATTTTCTTCAATAGGTCATTAGTGTTGGAATCTACCTGGGGTGTGGGATTCTCTTGTTGTTGGATTGTTGATGCTTGAGCTTCAAATCTTTGTTGGGGTTATTGGAAACCCTACTAGTAAGGTGGAGGCTATTAGAAGTTTAGTTTAAAAGGGGGCCTTTGTTGTTTTCCAGAGCCATACCTCACGTCTGATTGATCCTTCCACCCTTGGTTTCATGTTCGAGAAAATGAATCAAACTTCTTTTAGGGGTATGTCTATTGTTGCTGCTGATATGTTCTCTCTAGGAATACTACTACACAATCCTCCATCTCTTGTAGTTGTGGGAAATAGTCAGTTGGGTGGGTTGTCTCAGTGAAAATGCCACAGGGCCTTGATAGAGGGGGTGGGTATGTCTTTTTTGACAAAGCAATCTACCTCACCATAGTTTTCAATTCTTCTAACATGGTATCAATCAAATGTGTCTCAAGAGAAGAGGGGCTTACCTAATGTACACCCTTGACATGTGGTATACCTCGATCGCCAAATTGTTGGGAGTTTTGGGCCATTTTTTCAATCAACGCACGTGCCTCTATTGGGGTATTTTCCACCACTGCTCCTCCAACCGCGGAAACCACTACTCTCCTCTCTATAGGTGTGAGTCTTTCATAGAAGTATTGGATGGGGATTTTCTCTATATTTGGTGTTGTGGGGATCTTTCACACAACTTATTGAATCCCTCCCAATACTCATACATTGACTCCACTTTGGATTTCTTAATCCCCGATATCTCCTTAAGAATGGAAGTGGTCCTTGATGCAGGAAAAAATATCTGTATGAAAAGACGTTTCAAATTGTTCCAACAAGTTACATCTTTAGGTTGTAAAAAATACATCTAGTCTTTCATAGCTCCATCAAGTGAGAATGGGAATGCTCTTAGTTTGATTTGATCTTCTGAAAAATTTCAGGGTATAATTTTTGAGTAAACCACATTAAATTAATTCAAATGTTTGTTTGGATCCTCACAAGATAATCCCTAAAACATTGGAAGAAGATGAATTAACCCAGATTTCAGTTCAAAGTCCGATTTTAGATTCAGGTATGCAATACAATTTGGTTGATAGTTAATATCTAGTGCAGCCAATTATCGAATAGTTATATTAAGTTCATTTCAATCATTTACAGCCATTGGTTCTTCTTTTATGTTGTAATTATAAGTGCTTCCAATTTCAATGTTCTTGGAGTGGAAAAATTCTCCATCTGTTTGAATGTTGAAACATACCGTAGACTGAGCATGTCTGATTTGAGCCTTAAGGCTGCGTTCAATCTTAGGGTCATGATCTAATAGATCATTAGGAATATTTTTTGTCATAAATCAAATAAAAATGAAACGTAGGAAAGTGGACTATAGTAAAAAATAAAAATAACAAGTTTGAGTTGGTGGTCCAAAAAGAAGTATAATAAAATAAAAGGAGAAGAAAAAAAGAATTCTGATTGTGTAAAGAAGGATGAAAGAAGAGAGGAAGTGAATAAAATGTAAAATAAAATAAATACCTCTAATTGGTTGAAATAATTACTTTCCTCCCTAGAAATGGTTCCAATTTGAAAGGCACAGTCGCGGGCGCCTTCAAATAATTAGTGGTTTCTGGGTACTTAGGTGCAGTAGAGTGGCTAACCAAGGTCATCTCTCAAAGGAGATGTAATTTAAAAAAACTTCATAAAGGTATTCTAAAAATAAAATATAAATGAATTAAAACACTACTTGAAAGGATTGGGGGATTTTTTATTGTTTATAAATATTGAAAATGTTTGCTGGAAGAAGATTTCATTTTTTTTTTGTTTTTATTTTTGAAATGATGTTTGATTAAAAAGATGCAACAAGAAGATGTTTTTGAGGAAGTATTTTAAATGGTGTAATCGATTTAACTCTATATATTCATTTACTTAATAATCATTATCATTTAAATCAATATCAACTTAATTTTCATCCTCTAATTTTTTAACCCTCGAACCCTATGAGAGTTAACCTAACCACAATGATGATTTACTTAAACCCTAGGCTAGTTTCGGAACACATAATCGCATCACACTACATTGATTTTCGTTCACATGTTAATTGATGGTCAGTGGATAATTAGAGAACATATCCATAATGTAAATGAGGATGAATTTTGTTTAGGGATTATATTTGAACTCTACAAACATATCCTATGAGGTCTTGTATTACCGATTAAGATCAAGCTTTCACAATTTACACAAAATCTTGACCTTTCTTGTATTTGTGTCAATTGTTATATTTCTTTCTTAGTTTTATCAAATTTAAAAACTACATTCATGAATCATATTTAGTGAATTACAGTATCTCAATGATTCAAAACAATAAAATGAAGAGGGTAGAAGATAGATCGATCACTGAAAAACTACACTTCTATGGGCGGTGTGGTCATCGTGGAGAAGTTTTGCATGAGCAAAGGATTGAAAGGGTGGAACCCAATAACATCTCCAATCTTGATTTGAAACCAATTATAAAGATTAAGTGATGAAGAAAAGGTAAGAACAGAAAAAATTAATTGAAGAAAAATTCATGATACAAAAATGAAAGAAATGTATTACAAAGAAGAGGTGGGAGAAGAGAGCCTTTTTGGAAGAGATGTTTTAAAAAAGCCTTACATAATCCATGAGTTTTGAGGGGCTCCCAAGAGACACCATTTCAACCAGCCCTCCCAAATAGGGAAAAAATTCTTTAAATAGAGTTGTGGAGGTCTGGGATTATAAAACATTATTAAATGTGAAAGGAAAATTCGGCCAAATATTTTAATCTCATTTTCACCACATAGTTGACCTCTAAAACACGTCAATTGGACGGCTTTCTAGAAATTTTATATGTGCATAATAATGTTCCCGATCTTCCCTCCAAATATGGGACCATTCCAAGCTCGGATGAAGAAGATACAACCCAAATGGTGAAGTGATCTCCAATCTGGATAGTTCAGTCCATCTTTGTCTTCATGGCCCATTTACTCCACTCAAATGCATGATCAAGCACACATTCCCTGAATATAATTTTTGGCCCATTATTCAGGAACACATTAACAAAATTTTAAGTCAAAATAATTGACATGAAAATATTTATGGCCAAAATACTACGGTGAATTTTAAAAGGGTAAAAATGGAATTTTCATCAAATTTGAAAATGAATGATCTAATCTGAAATATTTTATAATTGAACATATTTTTCATAATGTGGGGAAATTATACCATCTATTATTAATAAAAAAAATTTATCAATGATCATGTAAGTGATGGACTATACTGGTCGCTTCACTAAATTTCAGCACTTTGTCCCAATGTTGGTAGGAGATGAAGCAACTTTGGTGATATGTATTCAAGATAGACATAATTCTGAGATTAATTCTGAGGTAAAGCTCTTATAACTGATCAAGTTTACTAATTTTTTGATTCTTGATCTCATTTATGAGGGAATAATGAAGGATTCTCCAGTGGATGATGGGTGGCTTATGTAGGATGACTAAGAGGTGCATCTTTTGATGGTAGGAAACATTTCTATGAGAATTTCAACGATGGAGATGGACAACAAAGTGTCCAAGGAGAATGATTAGTTACTCAGGGTATTAATCGAGTGTGTTTTAATAAGTTTGTTGGGTCGGGAAACATTTATAGTCATTTTCCCCATCCACCACTGAATTTTCAAGCTTGCGGTAGGATGAGACACTTACAGAGGTACTTCAGTAACCTTTGAATGATGGGAATTTTTGGAGGATCTATGCTGAACCATAGTACTAGAAGGGGTTCTTACACCAAGTAACAGTTATGTAGTTGGAGTTCTACTAGTAGTGGCAGTCGAGGAGGAAAACATGGACTTTAGTGAAAGGTTTCCCATATGTGTAGTGTAATGTAGGATAGCGGACTCAAACTTGAGAATAAGGAAGAGGTTCTTGTAAGTTTCACTATGTTCATCATGTACTTATTGATAAAGTGGATGGGTCATCGATAGTCAGTGGTACTATTCTTATAGATTCTATGTTTTTTTGTTCTTTATTTGATATAGGAGCCTCACATTATTTACATCTCATCAAATTGTAAATGGTTTGAGTCTGAAGGTAGATTTTTTGAGTGGGGTTATGATGATTAACACAATTCTAGGTATATAGATAAATTAAACATCTTATACAATGGATTTTCCCTCATGTTTGGTGAGTATCATTTCATTTGGAATATCTACATACTTTCCATATTAGGTTTCGATATGATTTTGGGTATGGATTGGATGGTATCATACCCATCCCATATAAATTGTTACCAACGAAAAGTAACCTTCACATCCAATTGATCATGATAGGTATGTTGATCATTGAGAATGGTATATCTTAGTTGGACATGCATGGACCATTCATCAGCATCTAGGGGTGATCAACACGTAAGTTGAAAGGATTTTATTGCATTATGGGGGTGTTAAACCATGTTTATTTACCCTATTAGTGGATGTGTTTCAGGATGTGTTTCTTGAGGACTTCAACCTGAAAGAGATGTTGAGTTTACAATTGAGTCAATTCCTAGAGTTAAACCATTTTATATTCCACCTTACAAAATATATCCAAGAGAGATTCAAGAGATTAAGACACAACTAGTTGAATTAATGTGTAGGGGATTTATCTATATGAGTGTGTATCCTTGGAGTTCTTCAGTTTTTCTTTCTAATAAGTTTTAAAGTATTTTTAATTTTTGTGGTTGGGGTATCATCAATTGATATTTATACCTTCTAATATACCATAGATTAATTTTGGAAGTATGTATAACCTATATAATTTCCTTTTTTTGTTCTTTGAGATGATAAACACTCTAGATGTAGTTATGTACTTGATGAACTGAATATTTCACCCTTACAAGGAATATTTTTTGGTTGTTTTGTGGATGAAATCTTGGTGTACTATTGGACCCATGACAATCATTCCCCACATCATAGCATCATCTTGAGTATATTAAGATAACATTATCTATACATAAAGGTATCTAAGTGTTAATTCTAGATCAATAAGGTAAATTTATTGGGCCACATCAACTTTGAGGAAGGTGTGGCAATGGACATAGATAATGTTGAGGAAGTTGTTTCTTGGGAGAATCCCAGGATTTATTTTGATAACTAATGGTTTTGGGTTTTGTAAGCTATTATTATTCACTCATCCAAGAACTATCTTGGTTGGAAGAGCCAATTTGTTTTTCTAACCAAGAATGGTATCAAATTTTAATGGGTTTTAGTATAATTTAATTCATTCCACGATATAAAGAATAATTGTACTAATACATCGATTTTGATCCAACCCATGTAGGGTGAGGAGTTTACTGCATATTGTGATGCATTGGGAATTAGACTAGGAATATTGTTGTCTTAGGGAGATCAAGTGTTGGTGTGTGGACTATGAAATTTGAGGCCACATGAGTAGAATTACCCTATGCATGATGTTGAGTTGGACATGGTGGTTTATTCCTAAACGTGTTGGCAGAATTACCTGTTGGAAAAAATTGTTTATACTAGAAAAAAAGCTTGAATTATATATTCTCATAATGGAGATGAGTTGGGTATATGCAGTTGTTGACATTGATAAAATATGAACACAAATAAATTGAAATACTATTGATGACACTTTGAACTAGAAGACATAGAATCAGGCAGTCTGTAAGTCTAACTCTGAGTGGAATATAATGGATTTGTTGTCTAAGAGGCATATAGAGGTTCAAGAGTTCCAAGAGATGATGACCATTGTGTCCTTATCAGTTGCTTCCAAACATCTGATCAAGATAAAGGAAATGTGGTATGGGGATCTTAAATGGTTGGACTTTAGAGAAATCTTTTATGGTGGGGTTTGCCTTCTAATTGGACAATAGATGAGGATAAGATCAAATATGTCTATAATTGTGTTGGTTTGACTATGTGTATGGGAGATCATTTGATGTGTGAGTTTCATGCATCAAAATGGGAAGTTGAAATTATTTTTTCCAAAATGTATTCTGACATTTATAGAGAGAATTTTTTTCTAGGAATGGAATAAAATATTGCATATTTTTACAAGTTGTTAGACCTGTCATCAGGTGAATTCTGAGAATCAAAGGCTTGGTGGTTTGTTACATCTATTTCATTTTCTGGAATGGAATTGGGATTATTTTAATACAGATTTATTGATGGTTTATATGAGGATACCTTTTTATAATGAGTTGATATGGTTGATTGTGGACCAGTTAACAAAATTATCTCATTTATTACCATTACAAGAAAATTTCACAGTTGATCAGTTGGTGGATATGTATATTAATCAGATTGTCTATTTTCATGGGATGACATAGGGTATCGTTTCATATTGTGATCCACATTTTAATTCATGATTCTAGAAGGTCTTTTGGAAGGAACTTGTTACTCATGTGTTTCTGAGTACTGATTTCCTATCGTGGATTGATGGACAATCATAATATATTATCCAAGTTCTAGAGGAAATGATTAGAGCATCAATCCTAGAAATTGGTTGGTGTTGGGAGAATTACATAGTTCTAAATTAGTTCTTTTATAAAATCAATTATCATGTTAATATTCAGATGGAAACAATTGATGCTCCTTATGGAAGGATATGAAGATCACCTTTCTGTTGGATGAAGGTAGGTGAGTCAGATTTTTTGGTACCAAGTTTCATGCAGGAGACATCCTAATAGGTTTAATTGATTTAGAAATGTATATTTATGGAACATAGGATACTAATTCCTTATGCTAATCAAAATAATTGGCCCCTGGAGATTACATTGGGTGAACAAGTGTTCCTTCGGGTGTCACAAAGATTAGGTCACCGTAATATTCATATGTAGAGAATGTTGGCACCTAGGGTTTTATTATCGATGGAGATTGTAGAGTGGATCATGCGAGTGGTATACCGATAATCCCTTCCATGGAGGTACAATACTATGTAAGTTTTTTCAGGTGTCATATATTTTCCCATATCACTCCTACTATTCTAATGTTATTGACATGATGATAATGAGTGTTAGGTTGGTTCTTCCATTGAAGATAATCTGATTCGTGTTGGGGATCGCAGTAAGAAAATGATTCATCTAAAGATTATGTCATTGGTGGGAGTGATGTGGTAACCTATCCATGTTTAAGAGGAATCATGGGAAAGGGATGTAGAAATGTGTGCCCAGTGGCCCGACCTTTTTACCTCAAAATCATAGTGATGCATGATAGTACATCTCGAGGAAATGATATTATAAGTTGTGGATATTAGAAGGTCCCTAACTTTTGAGAGATGTCTTGTACTTTTTTCAGGTACATTTTACTCATGATTTTGTTAGAATTTGGTTGGGTTTTTATTTCAGTTCATTTTTTGGGATTTTATAGAATTTTGGAAACCAATAGGGCTACAGACACATGGCTCATGATTATGGAAAATTATTTGGGTTTCCATACGAATTTGTGCTCTCTATTTTTATCCAAAGGAAGGGGTGTATGGTTTGACTAAACCTTGTGGCCACCCTCCCCAAAACTATAAACCCTTGGACAGAGGGGGTTTTCATGTTTGGAGTATCGTTTCCCAAACTGTACATCTACTTAGGAGATTTTGTGGACCCCCTACAATAGGGGAGCATGGTTAGGGTGCACACACTGTCTAACCATGTGACACATCTATGTATTTATGTGTGTGTGTTTATAAACCGATGAAAATTTAACTAAAAAGAACTAAACCCCTAATTTATATCCCTAATCACCCCTCTTGACATAACACATTTTCCCTTTGGTCGTGGAGGCTCCCAAGAGGATTCCTAGGCTCCTTGAATCCCTTCCTTTGTGAATTGAATATCTGGTGGAAGGAATTAAACTCTCTTCTAGTATGAGATCTATTATTTGTTTAGGTGTCCATAACTCCAATATTTATATACCCTTTAAGAGTGTTTAATTCAATTGTTATTGACGGTTTATATCTAGGTTTTATAAGATCTTGTTTCATTGGATCCAAATCCAATGTTTTGATGGCAGACCTTCCTCATCATTGTGATTTCAATTATTCTACATCAAATTAAGTGATACAGTTCAACGATAATTCATCAATGATCATTAGGTAGGTTCTGTATATGATTTTCACAATAGTCATGATTGTGACATGGTTTGTTTAATTTTTTTATTGTGCTTCCAAATTTTGAAATTGCATTTATACGGAAACATTTAAATTAATTCTATGATGTATGATATCCTCATGGATCCTATTTGACATGTTGGATATTATGAGACCAAGTTTTATGGAAACCCATGGGGTGTTCCGATTATCCTTGAAATGATAATTATGATATTTGAAAAGGATAATAATGGGAGTATGGAATTGAACTAAATCATTTTTTCATGTTTAATAATGGGATTTGATGGGGTGATTTTATTAACATTGAATATTTAATGAGTCGTAAAATAAATTATAAAAAATAGATTAATGGGTAAATTTTTCATGTTGTTCCTTATGGTAAAAGTGAATAAATATGGTTATTTTGATAAATGGATTGGTACGCCATACAAAAAATGGTTGATAAATGAGTTGTAAATGTGGAACCATGACATGTGTTTATACATGTGAATAATGATTTGTTGGTTAGGGAATGGTACTCCAAATACCCATGGTGTTCCATGATGTTTCTCTAGGCTCTTGATATATATATTTATATATGAATGTGAAATTCTTTATTGGATTAGGGAATTATGCTCTAAATACCAATGGTATTCTATAATACTTATCCATGACACTAATATATTTATATATTTATATGTGAATGTGAAACATGATTTTGGGATCATAGATTATTGCTCCAAATATCCATGGGTAGAAATATAGGATCGAAATAATGAAATACATGCTCAATATAAAAATCGGGGGGGGGGGGGGGGGTTGGATTGTATACTTTAAAAAATTCCATTGGAACCTTTAAAGTTTGTTGCAAAAAAATCTATTGTTTAACAAAGTTAAACAAGGTAAATTCAGAATACCTCTTAGTTCTACAAACTTTCTAGATTCTAAAAATATGGTTTCGGAAATGAAACTTCAAAAAAGATTACGAAGACAAAGATTCTTCCTTAAAGCATATAGAATATTACTAATCAAAGTACAAGTATGAGAAAGTATAAGATAGTTATAATTTCCATTGATAATAAAAATGAAGCGGAAAACAAACATGAAACAATAAAAGTAACAAGTATGAAATCTTTTAACCCAAAGAGTTGGGTATCCAACAACCTTTGAAAAAGGACCCATGATTTATAACTTCAATAAAGTTTATCTTACCTACACCAGGGTAAGCCCTCGATAAGAATATCAGTGTCTCTCTTGCTATCCCCACAAGTCCTTGAACTTCAAGGTAGTCGGCACCTTTGTCTTCCTATCTGCGGAATCCCTCGATTGTACATAGAAAAAATTGGAGTCAGATGAAGCAATCTGAACAAGATGTTCAGTACACACAAAGCACGAGAGTTTGTTTCTCTAGAAATCACTTCAGCAATATGTAATCTCTATATTGATCAACGTGTTTAGTTGCTTTTATTTTGGACTCATTCAAATGAGCTCATATTTATATGTTCATTCCCAACGGTCGGCTCCCTCCTCCAACGGTCATATTTTCTATGACTTTCGGAGGGACTTGTACATGAGTTACTCAATCAACAATTGGTTAGAAACAAAATTCACAAAATCATTTTAAAACTATAAACGGGTAGGTAAAATAAGGCTGCTCAACCAAATTCATTTTTCGAAGTCTAAGGAAAAATAACATTCGGAGTCTAAGAAACTGAACATTCGGATTCTATATTGCATGAATATTCAGATTCTGTTTATCAAGGAATTCAGAATCAAAATTATGTAGAAATCAGAGTCTGAATTATAAGGAATTCAGAACCTAAATTCTGTGGAATTAGGAGTCTGAATTCTAAGGAATCCAGAACCTAGTTCTTATGAATTAGGAGTATGAATTATAATAAATTTTGAACCTAAAATCTATGGAATTCAGCTTCTGAATTCTAAGGATTTCTGAGTCTTAATTCTAAGGAATTCAGACCCTGAATACTAAGGAATTCAGAGTCCAAATTCTACGGAATTCAGAACCTGAATTCTAAGGAATTCAGAACCTAAATTTCAGATAATTCAATTTTTGAATATCAGAGAATTCAAAGTTTGAATTTCGGAGAATTATGAGTCTTAATTTCAAATAATTCATAGTATTAATTTCAGAGAATTTGGAGTCTGAATTATAGATAATTTGGATTCTGAATTTCAGAGAATTTGGATTCTAAATTTCATAGAATTCAGAACCTGAATTCGGATCCTAAAAATAGAATACTCTATATCTATATACTTTATATAATTCCCTTATTTTTGATGTGAAACCTAATTTTTCACATTGGAATAAAAAGAGTTAGATTTAGAGAAACTGAAATATGAACAATGAAAAATAGGGAAGGTTAAATTTTCCTTAGGGAAGGAAAATTTTCCATATTAAGAAAAATATTAGGTAAAATGAAATTGGCCTTAAGATAGAGTGTTTGTGATTTTCAATACATGAAGGAATAGATGATTCATAAGGAAACCTTATTTACTCAAAAATCTCCCCCTTTTTGGAAAGCACAAGAATCCTTACGAACAAGAATATAAGGACTTAGAAATTTTATGGGCTTGTAAATAAAAACATATCTCCCTTTACTTATAGATTGAAGTGAATACGACTAACTCCACCTTAGTCTTTGGAAACACTAAGGGTCATATTCTGAATTTCCTGAATGAGTTTTTTTTTATTTTCATGCATACAAAAATCTTCATGATTGAAAACTCTCCCTTAGATGAACCACCCTTACTTATGGAAATATATTCTTTACTATGATTTCATTTTTGACATTCCTTTCTCCCCCTTTGTGATTTTCAAAAGGAAATATAGGAAATGGAATCAAATATATGGTACGTAAATGATTAGTAGTAAAAAACCAAAAAAATATAAAGAGAAACAAGAATTTCATTAGGATTGAATGAATTTGTACTGCAGGTAAATATGACAAAAGTTGGGATTTGGAAAAAATCATCTTTCCTTCTCCTTTCGCATAAACTTCTTCACAATTTTTTATCTTCTTGAGCTACTTGTGATGCAATTATACACTCTTGAGAAACGGATCATGATCTTTTGTTTTCTTCAATAAGGCTTTAATTTTCTCTTCCTGATACTTAAGAGATTCCTCATGGGCCTTCAGAACTTCTTATCTCTTAGAAAGATTCTATTCTATCTCAATTATAAGATCCCTTTCCATCTTCCAACTCGGAGAAACTGAATTTATCTTCTTATTCAGATCCTTAACATCTTTCTTCTGAGAAGTCTATTCAAGAGATAGCTTTTCCTCAAAACTATTAGTGTGATCCTTGATCATCAGATATTCGGCATCAGAAGAATCCTTGAAACCTTATTGAAATTTATCAAATATTCTCATATCTTCTATTGAATTCCTTGACCAACATTCCATATTATTTCAAGATCTTTTATGAGCCTCATAACCAATGATAAAGGTCTTGAATTCTGTCTCGAGACTGAAACATTTATCCATCACCATGGATACTGAATCCAATTTTTGATTTAACGTATACTGAAGAATCTAACATGTTGAGTCTATACTGGGAAATATTTGAATAGTACCAACCAGCTTCATCAAAGACTGAACAAAAAAGTCATTTCCAAGGGAGGATGTTTCTGAATCTAAGACTTTGGTTGGTGAGAATTATTTTTCTATTTCAATAGTCTTCCTCTTCAATGAAGAACAAACTTCTTTATTATCTACCATAGTTTTTCTCGGTGTATCGACTATCACCTGTTTTCCCTTATCATCTTTCAGAATGACTTCATCATGATTAGGTGATTCATGTTCACTGTCTGATAGCTGAAAAATTCTATCATCATCAACTTCTTCCTTCTCAGCTCCTGCCATAACATCCCCTAGGTGAATGAAATCATGATTGCTACTTTCATTTTTGGACATCTTATTCACTTCTTCCTCAACCTTCTTATATTTACCTGGGGATTCATGTTTTAAAGACTCGGCTTCAGAATTTCATATTGATAACTTCTCAGAAGGAATCCCCTTCTAATTATAGTCTTCAACTTGCTTTATTATATCTTCGGTATCACCACTCCCTTATTCCACTTCTTCTTATTGCACTATTTCTTCTTCTTGATGTTGTTTTGAAATCACCAATTTCTTTCCCATAGTGTCTGGTAAAGGTTCTATCAAGGAATATTCATGTACCATAATTTTTTTAGATACTTTTTCAGCAGCCTTAAGAAGGGATTAGACTATCTCAACCTCCGAAATATTCTTCTTTTTTTTCTTCTATTTTTGTTCCTTTTCAAGATTCTCAATATCCTTTTCCTTTAATTCTTTTGCATCAGCAGGGTCCATTCCAAACATAGTCACCCATTCCTTCCTGTTCTTCATATATTCTCTCCACATAGCTACTACCTCATCAGGATATTCTTTTTTATTCTTCTTATTTGGAGGTGCTGACTGAGTTTCCTTACCCACTGGAGATTTTCCTTTCTCTTCTAGTTCCTTGACCTTCCTCTTCCTTCCACCTTTCTTAGTAGTTTCATCCACTTCTATCTTTCCTGACAGAGCTTCAACTTCTACTTCTGATAAACCATGAAATTCTCTGTATTTACTATTAAATCCATTATTCATCCCCCTTAGATTTTCATCACTCAAAAGCATCACCTTACAATTTTTTTTTCTTAGAACTACAAGGAATATTGAATTAATGAAGACAAATGAACAATGATCTTTTATAGAATGGATGGATACATGATAACCTGACACGTCAGATTTCCATTCTTTGTATTCTCAATAGTAACCAAGATATGATAAATTTGGTTTATCTTTCATAGGTTCACCAGAAAATACAGAACATATATATCACTTTTCTTTAGAGTATTCTTGTCCCATTTTCTCAGAATGAGAATGCCATGAACCCATAGGTGAAGAATCCAAATATTTTTAGAGAGATGAATAATTTTCGGAGTCTTTACTTCTGAAAGACCAAGACATGATAGATCCTTTTCCTTGTCAAAATATCATATTACATCAAGTACCTTGTGTGAGAAAAACTATGCTTCTCCTTTATATGGAATTCCTATCAGATTTGATGCCTTGTTATAAGAAAAAGAGTATGTCTTTCCAATGCTCTTGAAAGATAATTTATATCTTCCTCCTTTGAAAAAACTAACTGTCTCATAGAATTCAACCATCAATTCATGATACACCGGATCATGTGCTCTTGGTTTATGAAATACATGCACTCTCTCAACTATTTATCATCATATTCTTAGAAACAACTGAATCATACTTGGCATAAAACATCGGATCGACTAACCTTTATCGGTAGATCTTCCACTCGGAGATTTCCTTATTAAATGACATTTCATTCTAATAAGAGGCTTCAACATACATTGATAAGTAAGGAAACTTTGGAGAATCTGAATGTCCTTAAAAATAGAGGCAGATTTTCCGCATGCAAAGTCTTGGAATTCGATGTGGGATGACAATTAGGGGTCCATTATATAGGCAATTGATGTGGCGATTCAGCTTCCTTGGTTGATCCAATGATTGAAAACTTCTTTATAAGATATAATGGTTTAGATGATAGATGAAGAAGGATTTTTATAGATTCTAATCATTTGAGGTTTTCAGGAAAAACATTCATATTTAAGGAAAAGTGAATCCGAAAATTTTGAAAACAAAAAGAGAATTCCAACATGTAAAAGATGATTATGAAAACATAGAAAAGGAAACATACCTTTTGGGTTTCCAAGAAGTTTATCTGTAAGAAGAAAAATTTTTCTAGAAGAACATTACATTCATAAAAATTATATTACAAAAAAATTTGACTTACAAAAAAAATGAGATTACGAAAATATTGACTATGAAATTTTTAACTCCGAAAATTTTAACTACAAAAGTTTTAACTATGAATATTTTAACTACGAAAATTTTAACTACTAAAATTTTAACTATGAAAATTTTAACTACAAAAATTTTCATTACGAAAATTTTCACTATGAAAAAAAATTGACTTACAAAACTTTTAGACTACAAAAAAAAATTAGATTATGAAAATTTTTAGACTACGAAAAAATTTAAACTACAAAAATTTTGGACTAACATGAAAATGTACTCCCCATATGAAAAGGAGTTTGTTAATTTAAGGAGATAGGTTTCAAAAAAAACATTAATATGGAATATTGCCTTAGGGTTATAATTCCTAACATCTATTTTATCTATTCAAATCTATCAGATGGTAAAGTTTTTTTGAAAATATTAGGAGTTGATCTTGCGTTCCGATAAATTGAAGAATGATATCTCCTTTTTGTGTGTAATCCCAAATAAAGTGTTGTCTAATATCTATGTGTTTTGAATGAGAGTGATGTGAAGGGTTTTTACTTAAGGTAATGGCACTAGTATTATCACACAAAATTTGGGTTTTGGTAAAACTCATACCATAGTCTGTGAGTGTGTGTTGCATCCACAACACTTGAGCACAAAAAATTCTAGCTGCTACATATTCATATTCTATATTGGAATGTTCTAATGTGTGTTACTTTTTTCATGACCAAGAAACTAATGAATCTATTAAGAAATGACAACTTCCAGATGTACTTTTCCCATCCATTCTATATCCACCAAAGTTAGCATTAAAAAACTTTTTAGAAAGAAATAATTTCCAGAAGTATAAAAGAGTCATAGATCCATGGTTCCATTCACGTAGCGAAAAATCACTTTCACTGCCTTTAAATGTGAATACATAGGATTGGTTTGATATCTTTCACATAAGAATACCGAAAACATTAAATCTAGATGGATAGCTGTCAATTAATGTATACATCCTATCATACATCCAAAAGATTTTTGATCTACTGGTTTCCCATCATCATCAAGATCAATTGAATTTGAGGTATTAATGGGAGTACAAATACACTTAGTGTTGTCATATCGATACTTTTTAAGAATATATTTAATATACTTATGTTTGGATATATAGATTCCTTCTCGTTTTTTAAAATTTCAAAACCAAGGAAAAATGTTTACGCACCCATTATACTCATTTCAAACTCATATTCCATTAGATCTACAAAGGAATCAGTTAAATATTACTATGTTGAACCAAATAAAATTTCATCTACCTAAATTTGAACAATAAAAATATTTTTCTTATCTTTATTTATAAAAAGGGTTGGATCATCATTTCCCTTAACATAATTTTTTTCAAGAAAAAATATTGTAAGTCTATCATACCAGGCTCTTGGGGCTTGTTTAAGTACATATAAAGCATTGGTAAGTTTAAAAACATGTTCATGATGTTTTGTATCTTCAAAAAACAGGATGCTTTTCAACAAAAACATCCCCTTGAACATAAATATTAAGAAAATCACATTTAACATCCCTTTGAAAAAGTTTGAAATAAAAGAATTATGCGAAGGCAAGTAGAATACGAATAGATTCAAGTCTAACTACTAGGGAATAGGTTTATATATATTCTATTCTTTCTTTTTGATTATAGACTTTATCACCCAATCTAGCATTATATCTTACTATGATTCAATTTTCACCACACTTATTTCTGAAGACCGATTTTACTCTAATAACAATAGTTTCCTTAGGACTTTCAACCATGGTACAAACTTTATTCCTTTTGAATTCAAATAGCTCATCTAGTATAGCTTTAATCCAATCAACATCACCTAAAGCTTCATCAGTTCTTTTTGGTTCAATTGGGAAAGGAATGATAGATTTTCTACTTAATTTATAAGGACCTTCTAGTCCTTACAGGTTGATTTCCATCACCAATGAGACTATCCCTGGGATGATTCTTCAGAAACAACTAATTTGGGTTTTGTAAAACATGTTCATCAACGTAAGGTTGGAAGTCATTCTAGGGTAAATGCTTCGTAAATATTTTCTTGAAAATTTTCCTTATTAGAAGGATCTTGTATCAAGGGTTGATAATCAAATTTTGAAAAAAAAATTGAGGATCTATTTTAAGGATATTTAAAAACAAAAGCAACATTTTCATCTAATTTATCATGTACTGTTTCTTCAATGGTACAAGTATTTTTATGGAAAACTCTATAAGCCTTATAAGTTGTGGAGTAGCATATGAAAATTCCTTCCTCAGATTTTGGTGCGAATTTGTAAAGATTATATTTAGTTTTCAAAATGAATACCTTGCATTAAAAACCATGAATTAGGAATTTCTATGTTTTTTACCATTACATAACTCATAAGGAGATTTATTAAGAAAAGGTCTAATCAAAACATGATTTATAGTATATCAAGCAGTACTTACAGCTTCAGCCCAAAAATGTTTAGCTTCCGAATATTCACTCAACATGGTTCTTGTTATATCTTCAAGAATTATATTTCTTCTTTTAACCACACCATTTTTTGGGGTGTTCATAGTGCTGAGAAGTTATGAGTAATGCCTTTTCTACTCCAAAAGTTTCAAAAAAAGATTATCAAAATTCTCCTACATGATCATTATGAATAGTTATCAATGGAAGGTTTTTCTCATTTTTAACTTGGGCTCTAAAAATTTTGAAGTAAGAAAAAGCTTCAGATTTATTTTCTAGAATATAGACCCATGTAAATCTAGTGAAATCATCAACTAGAACTAATACATAATATTTTCCTCCAATGCTTCTAGTTTGTGATGGACCAAAAAGATCCGTATGCACTTGCTGTAATTCATCAATATTTGAGACTTCACTGATTGATTTAAAACATGATTTATGTTTCCTTTTATATTGAAAAGGATCAAAAACTTTTAATGAGTCCAATATATGCTTCGTTAGATCATTAACTAATCTTTTTATAGATAATTTTCATAGGTTCCTATGGTTATAGTGTCCTAACCTTCTATGCCATAACCAATAATGATCTTTCATTGCACTAAGACAAGGTAAATCATGGATCCTAATGTATTCCAAGTTTAGTGTGTAACCATTTTCTAGCCTATGGGCAGATAGAATAAACTCTTCCTTAGAATTGTGTACTAAAATCTTTTCAATACTAAAATTCACAAAATAACCTTCATCACATAATTGACTTATGCTAATAAGGTTGTTCTTAAGACCCTTAACAAATAAAACATTTGAAATCAATGTTTTTCCAAGAAGAACAATGTTATATATATCCATAATTTCTCCTTGAGCATTATCTCTGAATGTTACTTTTCCTCCCATTATCTTGATAATATTTTCAAAGAAGTTTTTGTTACCAGTCATATTTTGGGAACATCTACTATCGATGTACTATGTATTTCTATTGTTACTATCTTTACTTTCCATAAAACTAGAGTGTTAGGCTTTCTGAACCCATACATTCTTTGATCTGGAAGCTTCAGAAGGAAATTTTTTAGCAATCAACATTTTTTTGAAAAATAATCTTTATGAAAACCTAAATACTAAATTTTGTTTAAGGAAATTTTTTTCCCAATTCCGTCCACACTAACACTTAGAGAAGAATTGGGAACTTTGAGGAACAAAATAATTGTTACTAAAAACTGGTTTTGAATGAGTAAAACCAAAAACAGAATTATTCCTTAGAGGTAGAATTTGGGAATACATTTTATCAAAGTTTTTCTTACCTAAGGTAATGTTTGAAAAAAACTTCCTCAAGGAAAATATTTCTGACTTAAGCTCAATAACAATGTTTTTATCCTCAAAAACATTATTTTTAGTAATAGAGTTATAATCGAAAATATTTTTCTTAGAAATTACTTTTTCTAGATCCTTATAAAGTTTATCCTTCTCAAAATTAACTTCCTCACGGTTTTTTGAAATACTTTTAAAATCAAGGGTTTTATTATCAAGATCATTAGAAAGATCTGATATTTCCTTAGTATGAATAGTAATCCTAGAATTTTTCTTATCAATATTTTTCATTACTTTATAATTTTCAATATCAAGGAGCATAGAAAACCTATAAACTTCTTCATAAGTTGGTAAAGTATTATCTTCATCAGAATAATATTCTTCATCCGAGGATTAATAATATTTAATATCACTATAAATATCATTTAAGGATACATTTGTTATGGATTTATCACTGTGTACCTTATCCATTAACAAATGATTTTCAATGGGTAGTGTAACAGCCCAAAATTTCATTAATGAAAATTCATCTAGATCTAATTTAATGTATTATTATGTTTATATAAAATCTGAACTTAAATGGTTTTATGTTTCTGGATCTTAATATATGGTTATGAATTGTGACCATTGCTAATATAGCCATTGAACAATCAACAGATGATTAATATAAATATAGGGATTTAGCAAATCCAATTTACTCAGACAAAGGAAGTGATGACTTCATCCAGTGGATGTGCCCCATATGAAGCCCATTTTTCAGAGCTCAGAAAGGAGGTTGCATATTTGGTCTTTTCTCTTGACCAAGCACAATCTGAGCTTGAATAAATTATTCTCGATAAGGACCGCCTACGAGATATGTGGAAGTTGATAGAGATTACCACCCGAGCAATGTTATAAGAGCCACCCCAAGATTCTGTCACCATTGCACACCTTACTCTTTGGTCTTATATGGGTGTTATAAGGGGTTATGTAACAAGACCTTAGCACTATTTTTATATACATTATTTTTTTATATAATAGTGATTATACTTTCATTTTATTATTGTTACCTTGAAAATAGTTTTTTAAAGACCAAATAGTATTTTTAATTAATGTTCAACTATGAAATCCATTTTGATGAATTAATGGATTTTTGAATTAAATTAAATTTTAATAATGTATTATTATTGTTATTAAATTAATTTTTATTAAATATAAATGATCATACAATTTTATGAATGCAATTGTAATTTTTATTATGGTTTGAAAGTCATTTTTGTCCAAACCCATGAATTTTCAGTAAATATGAGTTTTTATTTTAAAAGTGAAAATTAACATATTTATAAAATTATTTAGATAAAATGAATTTTATTTCTAGAATCATGACTTTGAAATTATCTAACATTGACTTTTCCATAATTTTCTGAGACTGAAATTTTTTTGGGAAAAAGTTAAATACCGTTTAAATATATAATGTGTTCTATGACATCCAAATGACCCAATAGTGATGTAATAAAATACTATAAACTTTATGTTCGGCCAATATATGTTATATCTCTAAAATAATGTGATTTTGAGTTGTATAAATTATTTTACAATGCATTAGTGGACCCTTTAATACTTATTAAACATTTTTTATTTTTAAATTGTTTTCCCTGGAAGTGTGACTCGCCTCGACATAAGAAACCCCATTACTTTAAGAATTTCGGACATTGGAATTATAAAATATGTTTTTCCACTCCCCTTTTTCAAAAACCATGGGCCAAAAACATGGGTTGTTTTGTGGTTTTGATTAGTTTAATGTGAGGTGTCCCAAACCTAAATAATAAACAATTCCCTCTCATTTCCTATATAAAACCACCCAAGCTCTCACTTTATCTACACTCAAAGCATTTTTAGTTCGTCCAACATCTTTCCTAATCTCTGTATAATTCCCCCAAGGTTCACCAAGTTCTTAATAAGCCTCTATCAAGCCTCTCTTAAGCCTTTGGAAGCGCACTTCTAAGTAAGGGTTTTTCTTCCTTTCTCATTTTTTTCCAATATTCATAATGTAGTTATACCCTTTTAATTTCAATTATTAATGTTTTGGTATAGTTTCAAACCTCCCACATACTATAATCTTTATGTTTGAATTATCTAATACCCATTTCTCTCTCAATAAATTCCTCCCATGTACACACGTTACTATGCCTAAATTCCCAAAGGAATTTATCCCTCCTCACATATATTGAAGAAATTATTTTTCTTTATTTATCTAAATTCCATTAAAAATTTTGGGACATGTATCTATATGACCCCCTTAATGTTCATTTCATGAACATTTGATGATACACCCCTTTCTCTCTCATCAACCTTTTTTATGAATTCTCACATCACGTTGTTACGATGACGAAATTGCACCGATTTTACAAGCCAATGTCATTGTGTACTGAATACCATGCTCATTTCTCTATCAAGGGTATTTTCCATTATGCACATTTAATTTTTGTTTAAGGAGTTTCAAGTATGTATTCCACATTTTTTATTATGTAATAAATGATTATGTTGAATGATTAAACGTTTTATGTTCCATGTGACAGTCTTATGCATGAAATGAAATGTTTAAGAATGGTTCACCCTGATAGCACTCCAATGCATTGGGTAAAGCATAGTGTCATGATATGTCATTTACAATGGGTGTTTAGTCATGATAATTCAAGTTCAATGATGTTTTACTCGTGCTTCATTTGTAATTAGGGTTTACTCATGCTTTATGTGCAATGAGGCTTGGCTCATGTTAATTCCAAGTTAAGTGTTGTTGCCACATTTCCATGTTATGATTATCATGATTTATCATGCCTATATGTTTATTCTTATCTTGTTCTCAAATGATTTTCCTATTTTCTAACATGTCTTGTTCTCCACATGTTATTCCCTGATTATTCCCTTACTGGGCTTTATAGATCACCTTTTTCTTAGGCATGTCCTCAGGTTATCCCATGCAATGCTAAGTACAAGGGAATGTAGTGGTCATTTAATGTAATTTTTCAAAAAATATGTTTTATTTCATGTTTTAAGTTGTTATGTAATGATCCTATTCCCCAAATACACTACTTATCTTGATCATCTATGTTGTATCAAGTGATGTTTATGTAATAAATTATGTTTAACTGTGTAATAAAAGAAGGGTTGTTATAGGTAGCCTAGCTAGTAGACCAAGATTCTTCTGACTAGAAGATTCGTACTCTAAGGATTATTCAGAAGAGTTACCACCACTAGAATTAGAAGTTTCATTGGCTTTCAAAACTATCTGAGATTTACCCTTGTAGTACTTCTTTCTATTCTTCTAAAAATGCTTTTCGTTTCTGTCTTTTCTATTAAGCCTAGGATAATCTGGCCTTATATGCCCTGCTCTTTTGCATTCATTACAAGTTACATCAGAGTATTTCTTATCCTTTCTGTCATTCTTCTTGTATCTATAGTAAATTTATTTCTTACCAGCTATCATGTTCAACCTTCGAGAAAGATTAGAAAGTTCATTCACATAATGTTCACTTTTTCTTGATTCATATAAAACAGTGACCTTCTTAGATTTAGATATTGGAACTCTCTCAGGATTCTTGGCTTTTATATGATTGGAAGTAGTTTTAAAATAAGCACTTCCATTCACATTCTTCTTCTTATTTAGGTCAACATCTCTTTTCGTTCTTATCTTATGTTGATGAAGAGTTCCAAAATGTTCATCAAGAGTAATCTGTGAGACTTTCTGATTCTCATCAATAGTTTTTCTCATAGATTCTAAATCATTAGGCATGATGTCAATAATCTTGTCCACATGTGCCTCATCATATAAACCTTTTTCGCCCATATAATGTAAACTATTAACAATGGTTTTAATCATCTATTATACCTTACACACTGGTTCTCCATAAGGAAAGCAATAACCATTATATTTTTTTCTAAGAATAACTCTTCTAGTTTCGATAACTTTTGGAAGTTATAAAATGATTGACATCCAATTTATTCCAAATACAATTTGCAGCTTCATAAGAAGAAATATCGATATATATATATTATTGGTCATGGAAATCAACAAAGTATTTCTTACCTTATAGTTTAGTTGATATTTTGACATTTTGTGATTAGTAAAAGTTCTATCTTCCTTATCAAGAATCATATAATCTCTAGTAAGTATAAAAATGTATTCCACTCCGGTGTTAATGAAAAAAGTATTCATTCAATCTCTCTAATATACATAATCATTCACATAAAATATAGGTGGTCTAGTGGGATTAAGATTATCAATCGAACCATCATTCATTCCATCTATCTCAAAGAAAATATTTTTCCACAAAACAAAAATGTGTTAGTAATAAAAGTTTGTAAACTATGATAAAAATCCTATGCAAGGAAAAAAATAGAACAATGAAAAAATGTGTGAGAAAACATATATTTGAATATAAGTATTTTAGAGACCTCCTCTGATACCAATTGTAGGATCAAAATAATGATGTAGATGATCAATATACAAGAGGGGGTGAATAGTATACTTTAAAAAATTCCTTTGGAACCGTTAATGTTGTTATAAAACTCTCTATTGTTTAACAAAGTTAAAAAAGGTAAATTCTCAAGACCTCTTACTTCTAAAAACTTGTTAGATTCCCGAAATATGGTTTTGGAAATGAAACCTAAGAAAATATTACAACGAAAAATATTCTACCATAAAGTGTATAGAATCTTACTAGTCATAGTACAAGTTCAAGAAAGTATAACATAGTTATACTTTCTTTGATAATCAAAATGTAGTAGAAAACAAACTCCAAAAAATACAAGTAACATGTATGAAATCTTTTAAGACAAAGAGTAGGGTATCCAACGTCATTGGATAAAGGTCCCTTGATTTATACTTTCAAGAAAGTATTTCTTACCCACACCAGGTTAAGCCCTCGATAATAATATCAGAGTCTTTCTTACTATCCCCAAAACCCATGAACTCCATGGTAGTTTGAACCTCTGTCTTCCTATCCCCGAAATCCCTCGATTGTACACTGTAACAATCAAAGTCTCACGAAGCAATCTGAACAAGATTTTTAGTATGGAAAAATCATTAGAGTCTCTCCCTCTAGAAATCCCTTCAACATCATGTAATCTCTAGATTGATCAATGTGTGTAGTTATAGTTATTTTGGGATCGTTCAAATGATCTATTATTCATAGGTGAATTTCCAACAGTCAGATACCTCCCCCAACAGTCATATTTTTCGATGAATTTTGGAGGGACCTATACACATGTCACTCAAACAGCAATTGGTTTGAAATAGAATGCATGACATATTTTTAAATATATAACAATGGTATGTAATGTATAGTTTCTCAACCAAATTCATTTTTCGGAGTCAAAATAAATAAATAAAATTTGGAGTCAAAGAAACTAAACAATTGGATTCTATACTGCATGAATATTAAGATTCAGTTTATCAATGAATTCAAAATCAAAATTTTGAAGAATTTGGAGTCTGAATTCTATGGAATTCGGAACCTGAATTCTGAGCAATTCAGAGACCGAATTTTATGGAATTCGGAACCTGAATTCAGAGGAATTTTGATTCTGAATTCTAAGGAATTAGTAACATGAATTCTATGGAATTCTGCATCGTAATTTTAATGAATTTGGAGGCTTAATTCTTAGGATTTCAGAACCTCAATTATATGGAATTCAGATTATGAATTCAAAGGTATTCATTAAATGAATTATATGGAATTAGGAACCTGAATTTCAGAGAATTTGGAGTCTGAATTTCAGAGAATTCTTATAAATAAATTTAAGAGAATTCGGAGTCCAAATTTCTGAGAATTCGAAGTTTGAATTTCAAAAAATTCAGAGTCTGAATATCAGAGAATTTGGAATATGAATTTCATAGAATTTGCAATCATAATTTTACAGAATTCGGAACCTGAATTCAGATCCTAAAAACAGAATGCACTATATCTAAGTACTTTATATAATTATGAGATTTTAGATGTGAAACCGAATTTTTCACTTAGGAATAAAAAGGGTCAGATTTAGAGAAACTAAAATATGAACAATGAAAACTAGGTACAGATAAATTTTCCTTGGGGAAAGAAAAATTTCCTTATTCAGAAAAATATTAGGGAAAAATAAATTTTCCTTAAGATAGAGTGTTTGTGATTTTCAAAACATGTGGGAATGGAAAAGTCATAAGGAAACCTTATTGACTAAACGTAAAACAGTGATGCTCTATGCCCTGATGCATGAATGAAATTGAATTTGAATTTTAAAATTAAAGCCTATAAAAAGAGTAAAATTTAAAATCCTAATGGTGTATGGATCATACTCCAGCAATGAATGAAGCATGTTTTATGTGGTTCGGTAAAGATTAATAAATTTGAAACCAATTTAGTTTCTCATTTTATATATATTCTTTATATAATTTCATACCCTATTATATATTTTATATTTCGTTAAATGTACTTTCTGGTGGCATATTGAGTTGTACTCACGCCCTACTTAGTCCACCTGATTGGAACCTGAATAAACTTTATGTTTTCATGGTAGGATAAGGGAAAGATCCCTATGGTAAATGGGTGAGTTGAGATATAGGACAGAGAAAGGATGAGGGAACTGTATATGATGTCAGGATCTTCTTGGATTTTTTCTATGTTCCTTTATTTTGGGTCTCCATTAAACACTTTAATCATGTATGGAATAACATATTAATTATTTGGTTTTCGTCATTTTCCATATTTTGGATTTACTCATGTGAAGTTTGGTTAATTGTTGAATATTATAATATCGTGTTTATAGTTCATATTGAATTACATTATTGTGATACTATGATAAAGTCTGTATAGTCTCCCCACATTACATATTTGACCCTCAATGTTATTCAATAGCCTCAGACATACGTGGATGTATGCTTGGGGTCATATAGAGAACTAGCATGGGGACCTGATATGTGGCATCTTGGTTAGGGCATTACATTCTATAATGTCATTATGAATGGCTCGTCATTATACTATTACTAAAATTCACTTCCATGAATCCTAATTCATCAATTTTTTATGTAAATATTATTTATTTACTTACTACCAGATACCTACATAACTTTCACCATAACAGTAACTCTATTGTTTCTCAATGTACTATGTTTATAATATTTAGTTATATATAACATATTACCATTAATTACATAACCAATATAAGATAGTACATGCACACTTATTCCTCTTGGTAGCCATAAAAAGAAATTCTAAAATTGAATTTAGTGTTTTGAAAATCTCCTTAAGGATATGGTCTTAAAACAGTACTATAATCAATTGATTATGGGTATTAAATATCTATATTTTAATCCTTGATGTAATCAAAAACATAAAAATTATTTTATGGGTTTCAATATAAGAAAAAATATATTTTTTTAACGTAAAATCTAATGGTGAGCCAGCTCCTACTCTATAATAGTAACTATGAAAACATCTATATGGAAACTCCTTTACTCAAAAGGCACACAATCAGATGAGTTTTTTGGAGACCAATGTTATCCACATAGGATAGGTTGTTTATAAAAAAACAACGACATGGTTGAAAACATATATACCAACAATATAACCTTTTATTATTATTTGATTTTTGACATGATCTTTTAAAATCATTATACATTTTTCAATAAGGTATATCCATTTATAATGTATAGGACCAAATAGTTGGATCCCTCTATCCAATTGAACCATCAAACGAACCATTATATCTAATAATAATAGTTGGAATAAAATCTCCAAATTACCTAATATGAAAACTATTTCCTTTAACATAGTTTGAAATTTTCTTTGGTATATAAAATTATATTTCAAAGCTTTGAGAGATAAGTAATACTTTGTAAATATGTGTCATAAATTTCTAGTTATAATGAAATATAAATCCTTATGTATTAAATCTTCCATCAAAATAGGAAATTTTTGTGATTTTAGGTCCTTTAGCTTCAAATTAGTCAATGATATAATATTTTATATATTTAATTAATATTACTATAGAATAATTACACCATTCATAATTTTGAAAACTAAAATATATCATTATTGGAAATAATTTAATCAAATGGAGGAAGAAAATTCCAACCTTCACCCATTATTGTAGGTAACACTTCCCTTATCCCCATATTGATAATAAAAAATATGATATCTATATCACATTTGTACTTGATTTATTACATACGACAACAATTAATAAAACTAATATGATTGTGAAGTCAAGTGTATTTTGGAATTAAGTGGACTACATGACAACGTAAAATTGGGAATACAAGATCATTGTTATAAACTTCTTTAATAAGCTCAAAATACTCCATCGAACCTAAAACCACATGACATAATATGGGGAAATACATAAGAAAGGGGTGTCCTATAAATCATAGTAATTAAAATACAAATTGATCAAGTGATACATGTTAGACAATAGGAATATCAATTAGTAATACAAGGAACTTGAATAACAAGTCCTGATATTTCATGATAATCATAACATGGGAAATGTTGCAACAACTAAATCCACAGAATCATAAACATAGGTCAAGGATAAACCCACCAAGACATCAGGGTGGAAAAATCCCCATAAAAGATCTAGGTTTACTCCCTATCCCAATGTTACATATCATTATACTAAACATTACCCAATGCATTGGAGCGCTATTTGGGTTCACCCATAATATTCATTTCATTCTCATGATTTAGTGTTCCACATAGATCATAGAACGTGTATTCATTAATCCCCAAAAATTAATCCATGATAAATGGATTATTAATAAATACATATAAGTCTCCAATAAATATGTATATGTGTATAAAGATGAATATAGTTGATATAAAAATGGGTATAGTACTCACTACACAATTACATTGTCATGGAAAATCTCGGTGAAATTGTAGGGGAATAAGGGTGTTACATAAATATTCCTCAAAGATATTGATGAGAGAGAAATGAGAAACTCATCATTTGGAAATAAATTGGATAGTAAGGGGATAATGGATAATATATACCATATGAATCAAATTAATATAAAATACATAAGGTAATGAACATACTCCAAAAAAGAGGATAATTTAAAAGACCCCTCGCAAACTTTCAGCATGGTAACTGGTGTACATAAAGGATCATGAGTGGATTAAGGAGAGTGAAAAGTGTCTCTAATTATTTATAAATTAAATGTATATTATGGTTAATATGTGAGAACATATCCTAAAAAATGAAAATCTAATTTAATAGACATAAAATAAAAGGAGTTATTGAATGGAAATGAGAAAAAAAATCCATTATAGAATTTCCACATAGTAATAGGATAAGTGAAGGAAACAATTAGAGATAATAAATGATAACTCATTAAAATAACACCCATTGGAAATTAGGGGATGTTTATAAATAAATTAAATAATTATAAATTTCAACTATTATGGAAAATTCCAAATAAGTTGCTTGAATTGAAAGGAGAAAAATGTGAGGATCCCTTACTTGAGTGTGTAACGTCAAAATATTGGGAGGGGGTTCATGAGAGCTTTGGTGAGCCTTGGGAGGAATCTAGTTAATGGGGGGTACAATATTATCATGATAGAAAGATTTTTAGTGAAGATAAATCGGATATTGGGTGGGTTTATATAGGAAAATAGGTTGCATTCTTTATTATTTAGTTTTTGGACTCTACATAATAAAATATCCAAACCCCCAAACCATCCCATGGTTTTTACCCAATGTTTCTTAAAAATGGATTGGTTATAATTGTTTTATAATTTAAATCTCTTAAATTATTAAAATAATTCCCATTCTTATTTTGAGGTGAGTCACACTCCAAAACAATGGATTTTAAAACCCTAAAATATATTATAAGTTTTAAAGTATTCATAATGTCTTTATAAAATAAATAAAATTATTTTAAATATAAAACATAGATTTTCTTATGGATAAATGTTTTATTATTTATTACATCACTTTAGGGTCATTATGATGACATAATACACAAATTAAATTTATACTGTATTTAATTTTTACCCAAAAAATCTTCTGTCATAGAAAAATATAAAAAATTCACCATTACATAATTTAGTAGTTATAATTCAAAAAAATAATATTCATTTTATCCCAATAAACTTGTAAATATTTAAATTTTTACTTTTAAAATAATATCTAACATTTATTTAAAAAGACTGTTTTTTTACAATAATAGTTTTCGAGCCATTATAAAAATTACATTTGACATCATAAAATTTATATGATCATTTATATTTAATAAAAATTATTTAATAATAATATTTTATTAAATTATAATTAATTTTAAATATCCATTAAATCATCAAAATAAATTCTATTAATGAATTAGAATATTAACCAAAAATACTATTTGTGTTTTATTCCATCGAAATAAAAATTATTTACAAACTGACACTAATATGATTAAAATATATTCTTTTTTTATGTGAAATAATGCACATACTCATATTTCTAGGGTCTTAATATATTTACCATTAATACAGAAGAAAACTCCATAAGAGTAGGGTGTCGGATAAAGGGACATTCATGTGGTGGTTTGGTGAACATGTGTAGGGTTCTGAAATCAATGAGCTTGAGCTTCTTCTGTAAATGGTTTTTCTCATACTTATGTTGTTGGACATAAACATGGGTTTGGTCAAGGGAAAATCCTAGAAATGATATCTCCCTCAGAATGTCTAATGAATGGGATTCATATGGTATAATCCTACAAGTTAAGGCCATCACAACATTTTTCTGTGTCAATTAGATTTGTCAAACCCCTATGTTTATACTAATCATGTAATCACTGTTCAATGACTATACTAACAATAGTTATGATTCTTAATAGTATTTTAAATTAAATAAGAAATAAAAAAAATATGTGTATGTTTTTTCTATGACCATATTCCATGATGAGACATTTAAAAAAATTAAAATTGGGAATTTATTTATAACAGTTTGGTTCATTACTATTGTCCCATTGGAAATTGTTGGGCCCTATCTAGTTTAAATGGTTGTAATAATCACAAATAATTTTAAGTCATTTACAATCATTTATATCATGTTAATTTATGTTTAAATATTATTAGTTAGGATATTATGTTATCAATTATGAATTTAACTCGTTCTATGATTATTCATGTTGTAAGATAGTTAAAACAAAAAAATTGGATAAGTATGAGTCACTAACACCGACAAAACAACAGATACACTGATAGAGAAAATTACTCACAGAAAATTCAACTAAGACAGCAAAGAAAATATTTCTCACAGATAGAATAAATCTCTCAATGATAGTGGGAATGTCTCATCAATAGAAGGAATGTCTCACTGATAGTACAAACTGACTCATCGATATACGACTCACCAAAAGTAAAAATAAGAAAGTGAAAGAAGAAATGATGCACTGACAAAACAAAAATTAGTCAACAACACATTGAGTCACTGACACATTGAGTCACTGGGGCATGGATATACCAAAAAAAACGACTCTTAAATAGAATGATTCACTGATACCAATAGAATGCATCACTGACATGCTATTTATATTTTCATTTATTTAAAATTATTTATATGGTTCATATTTGAGTATTTTAATGCCACTGATTAAATTAATTCATTTTTAGAAAACATTAATGACTATGTCAGCGGAAAATACGAGGTATACGATACCTCTACATGATCCTTGTTTTCCAAATCATGTTACCTGAAATAAAATAAAATCTATGTGCAAGAGGTGTATAGAATAAGAGAACAAAAGAAAAGAACATATGTGTAGAGATACTAGACTAAGTATAAGAACAAAATAAGAACTATCATTCCTACTATATGTGAACCATAGGAGGATTATTATGCATCAAAGCCTAAAAATCCTTATATTAAACAAACACTAAGGTGGAGAATCCCATCATCCAAGAAAACTAGAACACAAAGCTTCATAATACTCTGTTTTCAAGGTCTGTTTCAATAAGAGGAATCAATATTCACATATTCTACATCCAAATAGTCCAAAGATATATTTCCCCACACATAGATCCTTCTAAACTCTATCTATTCATGCCCTTCTCTATTGCGTGCATTTTACTACAATCTGAGTAATGTGTATGCCTCTCTATTAACCAGACACTATATCCTATAATAAACTGGAGGATACAAGATGTCCTCACACTACATTTATCTTACACCATATTTCTCCCACAAAGAGCTATAGAAAAGGTCTATGTGTGACCGAGTTGTAATTATTTTCCAACGTAAACTATGGTAGAGTTATAACTTGACCTAGATAGATTTTTATGCTATTGTAAAACTCTGATCTTGGGTGTGGATCAATGTTTATTAATTTAAACTTCTTGGTGGCTAGTGATCACTAATTGGACAAGACAAAGTCTCATCTAAGACTAAACCTCTTGTTTTAATCTATTGTGTTCTCAAATTTAGTTTTTCTATGTTATAACTCATATTTCCGAAAACTAAGTTTAATTTTGACTCTTATTAATGGAAAATATTTATAACTAATTTGTATTAGTAAATTAGTTTAAAAAGTTATATCAATATCTCATATTTCTATAAATATGAAACAATCAACCTTCTGTGAAATTAATTGAACTGTCAAAATATTATTCAATTACTACTTTTACTAAATATCCTGTCTTTTTTTATTTGGGGGATTCATTCAAATAAATTTTTTAATTGAAATTTTTATAGGAACTCAATTCACCCCCCCCCCCCATCTAGATTGTCCTACTATGACCAAAATTTGGTATCATAGTTTGTTTAAAATAATTTTCAAATATTTTCAATTACGATTTTAGTTGTGTTTTAAAGATATCTAAATTTCTCTTAGTTCTAAATTTTTAGCTATAAATAAATAATTCTTTATTCTTTATTAGGGATAATATACTGGATGGTGTTGTTACTAAAAAAACACTTTTTTCAATGTAACAAATTATGCCCAATGGAAAATTAAGATGAAAATGTATTTAGAATATATCAGTTTTGGTACTTTGTCTTCCATTGTAAATGAATTTAACATTCCTACTAAAACCTAAAATACTTGTGAACAACCAACCAATACTACTTATAACAATAACGAAAAAGCTATGAATGCCTTATATTGTAATGACCCAAAATTTTGAATAAATCTTGTTTCCTAATTTTTTGTGTTATTTTATTTTATTTTTATACTCAACAAAAATGTTTCATTTGATAACATGAGTATAATTAAAATGAGACCATTGGGTTTTGACTGTTATATGACCATTGTTCAATATGACCACTGGAAACTAAACGTTTCGATTATTGTCTCTAAATACAAGTAATCTTGGTTAATTAATATAGAAAGAAGATTCGATGGCCTCACCCAGTAGTCTTGGACCGGTCGAAGCCCATCTAACAGAACATGGGAAGGTGGTAGCACGACTGGGCTTTGCTCTAGACTAAACCCAAGATGAACTTCATCGTGTGAAGCTAGAATGGAATCGCCTTCACGTGAATTTCAAACTGATACAAATTACTACTCGTGCGATGTTGGTCAAGATTCCCTCAAATTCTCTTACCTTAGTACACCTTACACTTAGGTCCTATGCTGGTGTGATAAGGGTCTATGCAAGGAGACCGTAACTGGCTTTTGTAACCCTTTGTTTTATATAAAATTTTGATTTCTTCTTATGATGAAGTTTATGAATTTTCGAATTTCCAGATAAATACAGTATGCATATTCTAATGAATTTTAGAAAAAGGATATTTTAAAAAATGTTAATGTAAACCATAAATAATTAAAAATGTGTAATTATTTTCAAAAAAATGGTCTTCTAAAATTATGTTCAGTACGAAATTTAGAGTCTAATAAGATCAACATAATTTTTGATGAATAGTAAATTAGGAATAGTGCTTTTATGCTTACGATTAGTAATGTGACAAAATGGATTAGTAATCTCACTTAAAGAAAGTATTAATATAATCTGGGCACCTTGATTAAGTAATATGATTCAATAAAATGGTTAAAAAAATGGTTTCACAAATTATTATTCAAGTATTAGTTTTTTCAGATGAATAGTTTTATTTAATTAAAAATTAAATTAAAAAAATTTAGAAACTTATTTTTATAAAATGGATTTCATTTTTGAACTCAGAGCAATGATATTATGTTATGGTAATTTTTGTGGATTTTTCTGAAAAAAATTAATTTTCGGTGAATAGTGTAGTTATTTAAAAAATAAATTACAAATACTTAGAAAATTATTTTTATAAAAAGGAGTTCATTTTTGAAATCAGAGCATTGATATTTGGTTAACGTAAAATGTTGGTATTTTTCTGAGAAAGATGAATTTTCGGCGAAAAGTGAAAATACAATTTTAGGGTTTCGATATGTTTAATGACATCATAAGTGTGTCATGATGATGTCATGAGATATTTTATGGTTTTTCCGACCAAAGGTGATGAATTATTGTATTGGGGGCCCCATGTGGTCTAACTTCATGGGAAATATCTTGGGAGATCACATGGTTTTGAGAAACCCACCAATGAGATGTCCCTTGGCCATTAATGCCTTGTCCCCTCACTTTCCCTATAAATACCAAGAAATCCTCTCATCCTTTCGACTCCCAACTCTCCCCCAACGAAGATCTGGTCTCATTACCTCCCAAGTAGTCCTCCCAAGGTGCCCCCAAGCCCTCAAGGTCCTAACCATTGAGTTTTAAGAGTTACGTTTTAAGGTAAGGGATTCGACCTCTCTTTCTTTTCAAGTAATCTCTTTTATGTCATTCCTTTTATGCTCCATGTTCTTATATTGGAGGATGTTATTTTATATTCATTACATTGTCCATTTTATTTTCATATTATGAGAGACCCCCTCTTACTCTCATCATTTCATTTTATGAATGTTTAAGTGTCGATGATAGGTTGCCGAAATTTTTGTAACGGATTCTTTCACCCTTCTAATTTTCAAGTTCTATTTTCATGTCAAGTCATTCATGTTCCTTTTTATTATGTTGGGTTATGATATCTATATCTATCATACTAAAATATTATGTTCATATGATGAGAGACCCTATTTTATATCTTCAATTCAGTATTTTCATGTTTTAAGTGGCGCTGTTAGGCTGCCGAATTTTTAAGTGGTTCTTTCACCCTTCTCATTTTGAAGTTATACTTTCATGTCAAGTCATTCATGTTCATTTTTATTATGTTGGGGGTATGATCTATATATCTATCATACTGAAATATTATGTTCATATTATGAGAGACCCTATTTGATCTCTTCAATTCAGTATTTTGATGTTTTAAGTGGTGTCGTTAGGCTGCCGAATTTTTAAGTGGTTCTTTCACCCTTCTCGTTTTGAAGTTCTACTTTCATGTCAAGTCATTAAAGTTATTTTTTATTATGTTGGGGTATTATATCTATATCTATCATACTTAAATATTATGTTCATATGATTAGATTCCCTATTTGATCTCGTCAATTCATTTTTTGAAGTTTAAGTGACGCCGTTAGGCTGCCGAATTTTTCATAAGAGAAATATTTTTTTTGTCTTCCTTTCATATTCTTAATTTCATATGGTATATCTTTTAAATTTCATTACCAAGTTCATATTTCCTTCATATTCTGTCCCTCTACTGTTTTATGGGTCATTTATGAATCTTTGACCCATGTTCCCTCTCTTTTCAATGTTTTCTAAAACCCTGTAACGTAGCCGTTATGCTGCAGAATTTTCGTCTCAAAATGCCTCTCTCTTTTCTCAATATTATTTTATGTTATAAAGTGAATACTCCAAGATCTTATTTCTATAGGGGTATTCACATATATATCAAAATTTTATATTTGAAATTCTGGTATTTACATACATGAAACCCGCTTTCCCTTTCCGTGGGTTTAAAGTGACATAAAGAACATGTCTTTAAAGAAGTTTTTTAAACGTTATGATTATGAAATGAAACCCATTTATTTTATGCTATATGGGTTGTTTATGAAATGATTTATGATGATATATGTAGATCACATGATAATAAATACATTTCAAACGTTCGCCCAGATATCGCTCTAATGCATTGGGTAAAGACTTAATCTCTAGAGATGTCTTTTTAGACTGATACTTTGGTGAATAACCTTGGTAATTTTAATGACACCTTGGGGATGGACCTTGGTGAAATAAAATTATTTTCAATATTAAATGTTGCAGCCACATCTTAAAGTTATTAAAAAATTTATTTTCATTATTAGATGCCTCATTGTTTCTTTCTCATGCCTTAAAGTTCTTTTCATGACCTTATTGAAGTATCTCAAGTTCACATGTAAAATGTTTCTCTTGTTTACCTTACTGGGCCTTCTGCTCACCCTTTCTTTTGATGTATGTCCCCAGGTTATGAGATGCAATAATGAACCTAGGATGAAAATTAGGAGAAGTATTTCAAGTGTTTAAGAAAAATGTTTTATGTTTTCATGTTTTAAGTTCATGGTTTCCAAGACACTAAACCTTAAAGATCCTCGGTTTTGTAAAATGTAATGAAAGATTATGTGATAAAAAGGCGGGATTATATATTTAGTATCAAAGGATGGTTTAGTTATTTGTGGAAATTAGGATATTAAAACCCTATGAAGAACCCTATAGAAAAGTTTAAATATAAGAAATCTTCCTAGTATTTTGGTGAGTATTGAGTAAGGGGTTTCCAAGAAAATCCTTCCATGTTTGGATACAAGCAGGTAGAGGTGGCTCTAGCACAGATGTACATAGGGGTAAAACCCGAAAACACCGCTTTGAGATAGACTCGAACGGGAACTGGTACAGGACAATGGGCTTTGCTGCACTCTTGGTTATGACACTCCCGGGGGATATGCTTTGGTAAATTAAAAAGCTTAGTATGAACCATTATTAATGGAAGAAAGATAAAATAAAATAAAGATTCACATAAGAATATATGATCATGGATAAACTAGATTGGGACCTAGGAGACAAAAGTTAGGGTATACGTTTCTTCTACAAGTTATCCTCATATGCTTTAAGTTCTTTTTCATGATTATTGGCTAAGTATTTAATCCCCTAATTATACTTTCTCTTCTTAGTTAATGGGGGGAAATGGAAGAACATGTCCCAACAACCAATGTGATAGGAAATGCGACGATTTACGTATTAATATGACAGAGATGATTAGGGGATTAAATGATGATTATTATTTTGGAATATGTTCACTATTTTATGAACCCTATATGATAGAGGTAAATAGATTACTACAGTATTTTCATTGAGGAGTAAGGTTGAATTATATTTTGAAGAATCGATGAATTTAAGGTGGACTTATAGTAATTTAGGTTACTTATGGAAATGATTAACCTTACTTGGGTAAAATATGTTTAGGTTAGATACTTTTGTTATAAGATGATAGAAGTGGTTGATGTTGTTTGGAGATGAACAATGAAGTTTATTTTTCAAGACTATGTTATCAAATCCTTCTTGTATTTGGGTTTCAATCTTAGTTTGGTTTATTTTGAGTAATATTAAGGACTGTTATTTATGAAAAGGTCTATGATGATCTTTGGGTAGTACCATGGAACATTGAAGTTTTAAAAGTAGTTTCCATTCATATGGGATTCTTTCTTTTTGAACAGTTGTTTTACCATACACTTTCTGGTTTTTGGATAATGTTTAAAGATAGAAGAAATAGATAGTTAATCTTTTGTGGATTATGTGATTCTATATAATATGATTCTTGTGCTTTTGATGAGACCAAGTGTTTTTGAATTATCAGAGTTTTGAGAAAAGATTAGTTTTGGTAGAGAATTATTAATGCATGAAACTATACTTGAAGGTAGGTATATTTCCTTTTGTTTTTGTTCTATGTACTAAAAGAATTCCTCAAAATTATGAAAAGGAAAGTAAAACAAAAATGTTATTGGTTTACGTTTCCTACTAGGTAATCAAATACCGTTTACACAGATCATAAGTTTGGGATTTTCTTATGGTTAAATTTCTCCTAATCATGTTTTCTATCACTCGCCCTCAGATCTTGACCCTTTGTTTTCTCCTTCATGTCCATGTTTTTCTACATGGAATCCTAGTGTGGGTTAACTCGGGTGACCTTTGTACATCCCTTTCCTTCTTTTTAAAGTAATAGTTTTACTGACTCTTTTTCCGATGTGGGAATTTCAATGAAATTTCAAAACCCAATTTTAAAAACTGCGAAGACGCAATTTCTTAAGGGGGGGAGATTGTAACGACCCGAAATTTTGAATAAATATTTTTTCCAAATTTTGTGTGTTATTTTATTTTATTTTTATACCCAACAAAAATGTTTCATTTGATAACATGAGTATAGTTAAAATGGGACCGTTGGGTTTTTACTATTATATGACCATTGGTCAATATGACCACTGGAAACTAAACGTTTCGATTATTGTCTCTAAATACAAGTAATATTGGTTAATTAATATAGAAATATGATTCGATGGCCTCACTCAGTAGTCTTGGACCGATCGAAGCCCATCTAATAGAACTTGGGAAGGAGGTAGCACCACTGGGCTTTGCTCTGGACCAATCCCAAGCCAAACTTCATCGTGTGAAGCTAGAATAGAATTGCCTTTGCGAGAAGTACAAGTTGATAGAAATTAATACTCGTGCAATGTTGGCCGAGCCTCATTCGGATTCTCTCACCTTAGCACACCTTACACTTAGGTCCTATTCTAGTGTGATAAGGGACTATGTAAGGAGATCGTAACTGCCTTGTGTAACCCTTTATTTTAAATAAAAATTTTGATTTCATCTTATGATGAAGTTTATGAATTTTCAAATGTCCGGATAAATACAGTATGCATATTTTGATGAATTTTATAAAAAGGATATTTTAAAAAATGTTTATGTAAACCATAAATAATTAAAAATGTGTAATTATTTTCAAAAAATGGTCTTCTACAATTATGTTCAGTACGAAATTTAGAGTCTAATAAGATCAACTTTATTTTTTATGAATAGTAAATTATGAATAGTGCTTTTATGCTTAGGATTAGTAATGTGACAAAATGGATTAGTAATCTCACTTAAAGAAAGTATTAATATAATTTAGGCACCTTGATTAAGTGATGTGATTCAATAAAATTGTTAAAAACGGTTTCATAAATTATTATTCAAGTATTGGTTTTTTCAGATGAATAGTTTTTTTTAATTAAAAATTAAATTAAAAATATTTAGAAAATTATTTTTATAAAATGGATTTCATTTTTGAACTCATAGCATCGATATTATGTTATGGCAATTTTTAGGGATTTTTCTGAAAAAAATGAATTTTTGGTGAATAGTGTATTTATTTCAAAAATAAATTGAAAATATTTAGAAAATTATTTTTATAAAATGGAATTGATTTTTGAAATCAGAGCATTGACATTTGGTTAAGGTAAAATGTTGGGATTTTTCTGAGAAAGTTGAATTTTCGGTGAAAAATGAAAATACAGTTTTAGGGTTTAGGTATGTTTAATGACATCATAATTGTGTCATGATGATGTCATGAGATATTTTATGGGTTGGAAAACCAAATGTGATGAATTATTGTATTGGGGGGCCCATTTGGCCTAACTTCATGCGAAATATCTTGGGAGAGAACATGGTTTTGAGAAACCCACCAATGAGGTGTCCCTTGGCCATTAATGCCTTGTCCCCTCACTTTCCCAATAAATACCAAGAAATCCTCACAACCTTTCGACTCAAAACACTCCCCCAACGAAGCTCTGGTCTCATTACCTCCCAAAGAGTCCTCCCAAGGTTCCCCCAAGACCTGAAGGTCCCAACCATTGAGTTTTAAGAGTTCTGTTTTATGGTAAGAGATCGGACCTCTCTCTTTCATTTCAAGTAATCTCTTTTATGTAATTCATTTTATGCTACATGTTCTTATTTAGGAGGATGTTCTTTTATATTCATTATAATTTCCATTTTATGTTCATATTATGAGAGACCCCCTCTTACTCTCATCATTTCATTTTATAAATGTTTAAGTTGCGCTATTAGGCTGCCGAAATTTTTGTAACGGATTCTTTCACCCTTCTCATTTTAAAGTTCTATTTTCATGTCAAGTCATTCATGTTCCTTTTTATTATGTTGGGGTATGATATCTATATATATCATACTGAAATATTATGTTCATAATATGAGATACCCTATTTTATCTCTTCAATTTAGTATTTTGATGTTTTAAGTGCCACCGTTAGGCTGCCGAATTTTTAAGTGGTTCTTTCACCCTTCTCGTTTTGAAGTTCTACTTTCATGTCAAGCCATTCATGTTCCTTTTTATTATGTTGGGGTATGATCTCTATATCTATCATACTGAAATCATATGTTCATATGATTAGAGACCCTATTTTATCTCTTCAATTCATTATTTTGATGTTTTAAGTGGCGCCGTTAGGCTGCCGAATTTTTAAGTGGTTCTTTCACCCTTCTAGTTTTGAAGTTGTACTTTCATGTCAAGTAATTCAATTTCCTTTTTATTATGTTGGGGAATGATCTATATATCTATCATAATGAAATATTATGTTCATATGATGAGAGACCCTATTTTATCTCGTCAATTCATTTTTTGATGTTTAAGTGATGACGTTAGGCTACCGAATTTTTCATAAGAGAAATCTTATTTTAGTCGTCCTTTCATGTTCTTCATTTCATATGGTATATCATTAAAATTTCATTAACATGTTCATATTTCCTTCATATTCTGTCCCTCTACTGTTTTATGGGTCATTTATGAATGTTTGATCCATGTTCCCTCTCTTTTCAATGTTTTCTAAAACCCTGTAACGTAGCTGTTATGCTGCAGAATTTTCGTCTCAAAATGCCTCTCTCTTTTCTCAAAATTATTTTATGTTATAATTTGAATACTCAAAACTCATATTTCTATAGGGTTATTCACATATATATCAAAATGTTCTATTTTAAATTCTGGGATTTACATACATGAAACCCGCTTTCCCTTTCTGTGGGTTTAAAGTGACATAAAGTACATGTCTTTAAAGAAGTTTTTAAAACGTTAAGATTATGAAATGAAACCCATTTATTTTATGCTATATGGGTTGTTTATGAAATGATTTATGATGATATATGTGTCTCACATGATAATAAATACATGTCAAGGGTGCGCCCAGATAGCGCTCCAATGCATTGGGTAAAGACTTAATCTCTAGAGATGTCTTTTTAGACTGATACCTTGGTGAATAACCTTGGTAATTTTAATGACACCTTGGGGATGGACCTTGGTGAAAAGAAATTATTGTCAATATTAAATGTTGCAGCCACATCTTCAAGTTATGAAAAATTTTATTTTCATTATGATATGCCTCATGATTTCTTTCTCATGCCTTAAAGTTCTTTTCATGACCTTATTGATGTATCTCAAGTTCACATGTAAAATGTTTCTCTTATTTCCCTTACTGGGCCTTCTCCTCACCCTTTATTTTGATGTATTTCCCCAGGTTATGAGATTCAATAATGAACCTAGGATGAACATTAGGAGAATCCTTTCAAGTGTTTAAGAAGAATGTTTTATGTTTTCATGTTTTAAGTTCCTGGTTTCCAAGACACTAATCCTTAAATATCCTCGATTTTGTAAAATGTAATGAATGTTTATGTGATAAAAAGGAGGGATGATATATATATTATACATTCAGAGATTAATAATTTAATAAAATTTATGAAAGCACCACATCCTTTGAAATTTGGGATTCCTTAGTTGTTTTACAAGAAGAAACCAGTAATGGAAAACAAATGAGACTTAATACCAATACTATTAAATTTGATAACATTAAGATGAATCTCGATGAACCCATTGTTGATATGTATCTTAGGTTAAATGATATTGTAAATAAATGAGCTCTCTTGGGAAGCCAGTGGATTCCAAAGAACAAATCATGCAACTACTTAGGTGTATACTGAAAATATAGAGGGGAACCTCTATATTAATTAGAGAATCATGTTATATTAGCATATTTACCATTAAAGAACTAATAAGAAAGATGATGATGTATGAATAATAATTAAAGGACTATAAATATGAGGAGGATGGACCAAAGAGAAAGGCGATGGATTTAAAAAACACCAATACCAATCATAAGGAAAAGGAAAGGATACAAGCTCATTCTGACAGTATAAGTAATGAATATTGACCGTTAGAAAGTGATGAGGAAATGGATCGGTTAGCTCGATGGTTTAAGAAGTTTTATAGAAGGAATAAATTCTTCAGGAAGCCCAGCTACAAAGGAAAAAATGATAAGAAGGGAACCTGTAAAATAGATTAGAAAAGGAATGATAACTCAAATGAAATAGTTTGTCATGAATGTAAGAGAAGAGGACATATAAAGGATGACTATCCAAGGATAAATATAAAAATAAATAGAATCCCAATGATAAAAGACAAAAAAAATGAAATGAAGACCACCAGAAGATCCTATGAGGATAGCTCCTGAGAATCAGAATCATCACATGATGAGAAAAGTGACAAGGAGAACATGTGTTTCATGATAAACACATTTGAGGTAACCCTTGAGTCTCATATACAAAATTATTATTATTCTAAATATGAAATAGATTCTAATAATATGACTAATGAGGAAATAATTTTATGTTTCCAAATTATTTAATATACAAGAAATTAATTAAAATATAAATATAAACTTTTTAAGAAACAACATGCTCTTACTTATAAATTTAAATGTAAGCTTACTATAGAAAAAGAAAATAATGATCAATTTCTTAAAGAAAATAATGCGAAAAAATTATCCAATGACTAAGTAATGGAGGATTTAAAAAAGGTAACCAATGTAAAATATATCTTGGTTCAAAATCTTGGTAAACAAGTTGTAACCAAATAAACTTTTGGTATTTTCTATCAACCTGGTAAAACAAATTTTGTCAAAATCAATTTTGTATCTAAATGTGGAAAATCATGTTTTATTCCTAGTTATAGAAAATTTTCTACAAGTTATAACTATGAAACATCTTCTATTATTTTAATTTTATATAGACCAAATAATTTCTATTTTTCAATATATAAAAAATTGTATATAGGAAACCCATGAAACAAATGTGGGTTCCCAAAGCTCTTATTACTAATGTTATTAGGCCCATGTAAATTTGGGTAACAAATCATTTATTGTATAATATATTTTTTGTAGGAATAATTATGGAAGATATCATCTAGAAGTATTTGGTATTAGGATAGTGGATGTCCAAGACACATGAGAGTATATTATTCTTTCTTCAAGAATATAAAAAAGATTAATGGTGGTATGTCAATTTTTTTGACAATTGTAATGGAAAAATAATTGGCCTTGGACAAATTTCTAACTAAAATTAGGTTTCAATATACAACATAAATTTTTTAAGGATTAAAGTATGATTTACTTAGTATCTCATAGTTTTGTGATGAAGGTTTTAATGTTATATTTAAAAATCATGCATGAAATGTCTTTAAATCTCTAAATTTGGTAAAATTTTCTTCCTTTAGAATTGAAAATTTTTATACTATTAACATAGATTTATTAGTGTATAAAAATGTTTCAAACTTAAGTGCCATTTTCATATAGTCCTGGGTTTGTAAAAGAATATTGGGACATCGTAATATTCATTCACATAGAAAGCTTACTAGGAAAGGACTACTTAAGGATCTACCCAAAATAGAGTTTCTAAATGAAAATGTTTGTAATACTTGTCAAAAGTGTAAAAAAAATAAAATATATTTAAAACCAATGAAATATATTTCAACTTCTCAACCTATTGAGTTGGTTCACGTTTTTTTGACCATCTAGGGTTTGTAGTCTTAATGGGAGACATTATGTCTATGTTATAGTAGATGACTTCTGTAGATATACTTGTACCTATTTCTTAGATCACAAAAGATAATCTTGTTCTCATCTTATCAACTATTCTAGAATTGTAGAAAACCTAGGTTGTCTTAGAATTAAATCCTTCCTAAGTGACCATGGATACGAGTTTGAAAACCAAGAATTTGAATCTTTTTTCTCACCAAATATCTATTGTCATAAATTCTCTACCCCTAGGACACCCCAACAGAATGGTGTTATAGAAAGAATAAATATAAAATTACAAGAGATAGCTCATACTATGCTTTATGAATATGAAATGCCTCTCAATTTTTTGGTAGAATATATCAATTCATCTTGTTATACAATTAACAGAGTCTTAATCAGATTAAATCTTAAGAGAACCCCCTATGAGATTTGGAACCACAAAAAACCCAAAGTTAGTTACTTCATAGTTTTTGGTTGCAAAGCATATATCCCAAATACAATATAAAATCTGGAAAAAAATATGCACCCAATAGTGATTAAGGAATCCTTATAGGTTATTAAATCTATAGAGAAGCCTATAGAGTCTTTAATAAAATAACCAAGTGTGTGGAAGAATCTTTATATGTCAAATTTGATGAAATAGGCCCACATTCAAACAATACCTCTCTAAAAAATATTAAGGATGATCTATCCAACATTTTTCATAAATTAAAAATCATATAACCATTTTATTAAGAAACCTATTAAATTATCTTGTTCTTGAAATTTTCTAGAATCTAGTCATGTTGAACCAAAACCTACTAATGAACCAGAAATAGCTAGACCTTCTTTTTCTATATCTTTTAGAACTCTTAAGAACAATCCTTTAGATTCTATAGTTGGAGACCTAGATAAAGAGGCACATACTATAGATTCATTGAGAAAACATGATGAACATCAAGACTTTTTGTCACATTATGAACCTAAAACCAATAATGATGCAATCAATGATTAATTTTAAGTAATGGATATGCAAGAAGAACTAATTTAGTTTGGAAGAAATAAAGTCCAGAAACTTGTAGATATACCTAAATACATCTTTACCATAGGTACTATGTGGGTGTTTTGAAATAAAGTACATGAATATAATAATATTGGATGAAATAAAGATAGATTATTTTCACATGATTATAGAAAAGAATAATTTATTGACTATGAGGAAACTTTTTCAACAGTTTCTTGATAAGAGGCCATTAGAATATTTCTTGAATATGTAGTGCATCAATATTTAAAGCCATAACCAATGGATGTTATGAGTTCATTCCATAATGGTTATATATTTGAGGATGTTTTTGTTGAACAACCCCCTGGTTTTACAAACCCTCATTTTTAAAATCGTGTTTTTAAATTAACAAAGGATTTTTATGATTTTAAAAAGTTCTAAGTTCTTGGTATGATAGAATAGGTAGTTTTCATATTTACAATGGTTTTAAAAACGATATAGATGATCCTACTCTTTTTATAAATGGGATTTCTAATGATGTTTTGTTGTTAAAATTTTTGCAGATAATATTATTTTTTGATCTTTTAAAAATTATTTATATGTTGATTTTTAAAATACGATGCGATGTGAATTTGAGATGAGTTCAATTGGGGAACTCAAATACATTCTTAGATTTTAAATCATTCAAAATAATGATGGTATTATTTTAAATAAAAGTAAATATACTAAAGATATTTTAAAATTATTGGGGTTTGATAGTAAAAAATGTATTGATGCTCTAATGAGTACCACTTATAAGTGAGATGTTGATAAAAATGGTAAATTTGTTGATCAAACCACTTTTAGTGGAAGGATTGGGAGCATAATCTACATAACCATAAGCTGGATTGAAATTCGGTTTAGTGTGTGTATGTATGCCCATTTTCAAGCTAACCCTAAATAAGATCATCTAAATTCCGTTAAAAAAATTTTCAAATATCTCAAATATACTACGAACATAGGATTATTTTATCCTAGAGAAAAACCTATTTATTTTATGAGTTATTATGATGTTGATTTTGGTGGTTGTGAGTTAGATTGAAAGAGAACCTCTGGAACATGTCACATTTTTGGAAAGTATCTAGATTCATGGGGAAGTAGGAATCAAAATTATAATATATTATATACTACCAAAGCTGAATACATACCTGCTGGTAGATTTTGTGCTCATATTTTGGGGATGAAACACACTTTACTAGACTATAGAAATCAATTTAGACATGTCGCTATAAACTGTGATAAAACAAGATCCATTAACATCTCTAGAAATCCTGTTTCTCACTATAGAAAAAATCATATTGATGTAAGACATCACTTTTTTAGAGATCATTATCAAAAAGGAGATATAACACTAGAGTTTAGTGGAATTGAACATGAGATTGCTAACATATTCACAATGCCATTAATCTCTGAAAGGATAAAGTACATAAAATGATAATTTGGAATGATTAATGTATAAGGGCCATATGTTGATAACAATTTGTGAAAAATAAGTGTATAAGTCATGCAGTCACTAAAAATGTCATATAGACAGTGTCATGCCAACGCCGATAGTGTAATGTCGATACTATCAAGATGAAATCAATAGTGTCATGCTGATGATGTAATGTCGACACTCATAGTGCCATGCCAATACTGTCATGTGGACATTGATAGTCTCATTATGATACTGTCATGTCGACATTTATAGTGTCATGCCGATACTGTCATGCAGACACTGATAGTGTCATGCTGATATTTTCATGTCGACACCAATAGAACCCACTATTTTATCTATTTTATGTTTTAACCAAAACTATGTTGTTTCATTTATTTCATTGAACCCGGTTTAAGAATTTCTGATCTCTAATGCCCTAAATGATATAAATTAGATTGGATCCACTCTAATACTCACCCTATTTAATTATCCTTGCACTCTTCTACTATTTCTCTTTACCCTCAACCTTTCACCTTCCAACCTTCAACCGAACCATCAGAAATGTAAAGGATGAACCGCGCACTCAATGGAGGATCTTGAGACGAGTTGTAACTTCCTAAGAAGTAAAAGCGAGAATCTAGTATGCCTACACCTGTCAATCCAGATCTTGCGTATAATGTGGTAACACTAGTGAAGGAATTTTTCAGAGAATGGATGTTAGAGAGTAATCCTCTCTTATTAAAGGTACCACAAAACCATGGATGGATGGACTGGTTTCCAAATAAAAATAGGACTTACTACTCAAATCTTATCCATGAGTTCTATATAAATGCTGAATTTATTTTGGAAGGTAGTGAGGTATGTTGGATTAAATATATATTTAAAGGAAGGATAATTTCATTTTCATATAGGCATTGGGTAGATTTCCTTAAGGTTCCACATGAAGGAATATTTTAATACTATTAGAGAAGTAGTCCACCAGCAAGTGACATCTTTTTCTATGAGATAGATTTGAAGGAGCTAATTGGGAATGAAAATCACATGAGGTCTATTTATACTAATCTAGATGGGGAGTTTATACTTTTTTTTCACTTTCACTCAACACCATCTTTATCCTAGGAAAGGGAACTTTACATCTTTGAAGTACCAAGATGTGTACCTAGTGTACCTACTAAAGAAAGGAATCAAAGTGAATCTATGTAGATACCATGTAGTACATATCAGTGAAATGGTTAAGTCGTACTATAATTCAAATTCCCAATTCTAACCATGTATGATCTCATACATTCTCTAAGTGAAATTATGTGGGGATGAAGTTGAAGAAATTGTTTCATCTTTTAGTGGAATTTTCTTGAGTACGGAGATATGCATGAGGTTGAAAATCTATTGGAACCCATGAAAAAAGGAATATGTTTGTGATGAGGATAAATTTTATTAAAAATTCAACGCTTAGACCGAGAGATTTAGTGGATTATGGCCTAAGACCAGTAGATGGTGAGCCTATTTATTCTGATGAGCAAGAGTTTGTTACTCTGTATAGAGATCAAGGGTCTCGTATTGTTGATTGAAGTGACCCTAACACCACTGAATCTCCAAAATTTATATCATATGGACCTCCAAGTCCACCTATATCCATACATTCTGACGAATAAACTCTTTGTGAAAATAGTGATGGGGAGATAGAAGTGTAAGGAAGTTTAAAGTATGAGATAAAATCTAGTGTCTCTGAAGAGGATTCAGAAGAAGAAGAAGAAAAAGATAAATAAGAAGAAAAATAAGAAATATAAAGTGACTTGGAAAGTGAACAATAATAAATTGGTAGTGGATATGGAAGTGAGGAAGATGCGAATGATGGATATAATGTAAATGAATAAGAGGACAAAAAAAGTGTAAGTGAAAATGGATCTGATCATCCTGGTGATGAACAATATTCTACTATAGAGTTAGCTGGTACGGTGAATCATGAGACCATTATAGACCCTAATAGATCTTTAGTATTTCATACTATAGAAGAGGTAGTGGTTGAAATTAAAATAGAAGTGAAAAATCAGATAATCCCAGTGCCTCGGTTAGATTATGCTTGAAAAGATCTCAAGTTGAGGGGGATCATCAAATAAAAAGAGATCTAGTTACGGAGGATCTTCAAAATTTAAGAGCTCAAGCTGAGTGGAAGCATCAAGTAGGAAGAGTGAGACTTGAATCTATTACCCCTTTATATTATGATCTTATGTCTTAATGTGAAATGAATCCTAGATATGTATCTATTTTTTTATACTATGAATATTCAGATGATGAGGTGTTCATGCATGTTCCAAGAGAATCAGTGGCTTAGATCCCTTCAAGTGTCTATGTCACTACGACATGTTTTTAGATTTTTAAAGAAGAAGTATGATCAGTTGTTAATAAATCTATTCACACTCAAGTTGTGTCCATGACTACTCCAAGTGATGAGGTAAACTCTTTAATGGATTTGATTAAAGGGATGAGATTGTCTATATATGCTGCTCCTGCTCCTATTCAGGTAGTTGGTGTGATTGAGAATGATTCAACCAAAGTTTTAGATAAGGTTATAGCTTAGATTCATCAAAACATAGTTTCAACGGCTAAAAGGATTGTGGAGAACAATACCAAGATTGGGAATGAGAACATAAAATTATTTTCTTCCATAAGTGGGATAACCTCTGAGTGTAATGGATTTTTGAAGACAATTCTTAAATATCTTAAGGAACACACCTCAACTCTTTCTATTCCTTCTACCTCTGCTCAGCCTTTTCAACATTTGGATAGTGAAATAGTCAGATCTATAGTTCTAGAAGTTCTTCAATATTTTTTTGGTTCTTTTTTTCTTTAAATCCTTGAAAATTTTGATAATAACATTCATCGTGTGATGATATGGTCAGATTTTAAATCCAGGATGCACCTACTACTCAGTAAGAACTCAAATAGAGTATTAATTCATATTTTAGAATCATTTACACCAAGAATTAGCTGACCAACCACATTAAATATTTTTTTATAGAATCTAATGTAGCCTGTAGTTACTTGATCTGTTAAGGATCAATTTCAAAAATTGAAGGACATCACATATCGTCTAGGAAAGTTAATGGAGAACAAGGACGATTTTGAAAAGGAAATAAAATAAATTGTGGAGATAATCACAGATTTTATTATTCTATTGAAGCTTTGTCTCTATGTTTAGAGTGAATACATAGTGGTTCCAGCTTCTTCACCTCTCATACCACTTTTGACCTCTTCAGACTCTCCTGGCCCCTCTTTTCCATCTTAACCTTAGTCTATTTCAGTTTCTCATGCATTGAGCCAAATCATACCAATCATCGTAGAGAAGATCCATCCTCATTTTTCAACCAAACCGTCCCTTACACCTTATGTTCATGAATCCATTATACATCCTCCCTTCAGAAGTAATTCAGACCCTCCAGTCTATCTGCCTCCATCAACAGAACCTACTATTGATCCTTATAATATAGGAATGTACAAACTCAATCCCAATGATTATTTTGGACCACATTTTGATAGGGATGATTGACTATAGTTTTGTTTTATTCCACTATATTGTACCTTACATTGTATTGGAAATTCACTAATCTTGAAATTCTATATGTGTGTTATGCCTTTATCCTTCTTGATATTTATTCATTCCTATATTTATGTTTTTTAATAATCCCAATAGGTGGATAAAAATCAAGAAATTAATATTATTCTTTTTTACATCTCATTAAGATAAAGGGAGATCAAATAAGGCATTATTTATTTTACCTCTAAACATTATCTATTTTTTGAGAAATTTCATTCTTTTTAAGAAAATCAGTAATGGGAGATTGTAAGTGAAATGATTATATTAATAATCATCTAATTTTAATTTATAATTCCATTATTTATGATCATCAAAAGGGGTAAAATGTTGGTTCATAAGAGATTGTTCCCCCTCTCTGGTTTTAATGGTTTTAATAATCACCAATCTTGTAAAATCATGAACAAAAATTTCAATAATTTTCATTCAAGTTTAGATATGTTTAATTATGATTATCTTTGATCAAAAATGTATTTAACACATTATTTTTATATTCATGTTGTAAGACATTTAAAATAGAAAGATTCCCCAAGTCTGAGTTACTGACACCAACAAAACAACTGAGACACCGACATATTAAATGTCTCACTAACAGTTCAAATAAGAAACTGATAGAGGAAATATCTCAATGATAGAAGACATGTATCTCTAATACAATTAATGTCTCACTGATATAAGGGATGTCGCACAAACAATAAAAATTGAATTACCGGTAGACAAATCACTGACAGAACAAATCAAACACCAACTAGAATAATGACTCACCAACAGAATAAAATTAGGCATTGATTCATGGGCATACTGAAAAAATGATTCAATGAAAGAATGAGTCACTGATACTTACAGAATGATTACCTATCATAGGATTCACCATTAGACTATATAAATCTTGTTTTATTTAAAATTATCTCTAATGGTCATACTTGAGTGTTTTAATGATACTGATTAAATTAATGCTTTTCTTAGATTACATTAAATACTATGTGGGTGGATAGTACGAGGTTCATCCACATTCACCTTGTTGGTCAATTCAAGAAACTAGAAATAAAATGAAATCTTGGTGCAAGAGCTGTATAGAAGAAGAAAAAAATAGAAATGAATATACGAATAGAGATACTAGACATATCAGAAGAAAAACCAATGAAAAATCATTCCAACTAGCTATGAACTAAAAGAGAATTTATATGAATTAATTCTTGAAAAATACATGAATAAAATAATCACTAAGGATGAGAATACCTTCTTCTAATAAATCTAGAACAAAAAGATTCATAAAACTCTGTTTTCATTGTCTGTTTCTAAAAGAGGACTCAATCTTCACATATGCTACATCCAAAAAGTCTAAAGCTAAATTTCATAACACACAGACCCTTCTAAACTATATCTCTTCATGCCCTACTGTATTGTGTTCATTTTTACTACATTTCATTATGTGTGTGTGTCTGTCTATTAAACGCATGGTGTGTCCTACACTAAACTATCTGATACAATATATCCTCAAACTACCATTATCTTACACCATATTTCTCCCATAAAGAAATGTGGAAGAGGTATGTGTGTGACCTATTTGTAATATATTGTCCACATAGAACTATGGTAGATGTCTAGCTTGACCTAGATAGATATATAGGCTGTTGTAAAACCCATATCCATGTTGTGGGTTAGATGATATTAATTTAAACTGATTGGAGGTAAGTTATCACATAGTGGAGAAGACTAAGTCTCTACTCGAGACTGAACCACTAGTTTTAATCCACTCTGATTTCAAATTTTGTTTTTCTCTATTTTAACACATATTTCAGAAAACTATGACTCACTTTGATAGTTATTCACCGATTGTATTTATAACTATTTGGGTGTAGTAAATTATTTCATAATGTTATATCATTATCTCATATTGTTATAACTAAGAAAAAATCAATCTTCATAGAAATTAATTGAATAGTAAAACTAGTATAAATTTACTACTTTTATTTATAGGCCTATATTTTTTTATTTTTGGAATTCATTCAAATACATTTTTTAACTGAAATTTTTATAGGAACTCAATTCACCCCCACCCCTCTATAGTGTCCTACTCCAAGAAACAATTAAACATTTTCCCCCTTAATAAATTTCACCCTCAAAATTTTCATTTCCCACACTTAGAAAAATGATGGCAACTCAGCTTTATCACCTTCTCTAGTTCAACATTTCATGTTCAATATTTTGGTTTCTCCACAACACATTGGCAAGGTGAATTCACTTATTTCATAGAAATTGTTTTCTATGATGTAAGATCTTCACTAGATACTCCTCATAGGAAAGGTCATTCTCCAATCATACCACCTCTATATTGATTTCATGTGAGGGTTCTGGTATGTACTTCCCCAAGATGGATACATAGAATACTTCATGTACCTGATATTAGTTCGGTGGGAGTGTAATCCTATAGGCTACCAATCCAATGAGATTATGGATATCAATGGGTTTGATGTGTCTTAGACAAATCTTTCCCTTCGTCTCAAATCTCATCACTTTCATCCATGGAGATATTTTGAGGAATACCATGGATCCAACATCCAACTCTAGTTCTATTTGAAATTTATTATCATAGCTCTTATGTCGACTCTGAGTAGCCTTGATGTGTTGCTGAATTGTCTAAACATTTTACACCATTTCCTCACCCTTTTAAGACCCATCATTTCTGATTATCTAACTTCATCCCTACATGATGATTTTCTATACCTATTCCCATAAATGGAATCATAGGGTGCCCTCTGGATTCATTACTAGAAAATATTATTGTAGGATAACTAAACTAGATAACGATGTTGGTATCAACCTCCTTTCATGTCCATAGAACATGCTTGCAACATGTATTCCAGTATATGAATAGTCCAGTAAGATTGGACTTCATTTTTTGAATGATTTGACTTACTAATGTTGATCACAATGTTTAGTGAATGTTGGATATGTTTCTAGAATATGGTGGTGAATGTTGAATATCAATCAAACAAAATCGATAGTGTACTCCATTAATTCTTACCACTTCTCTGACGTATTTCTGTGAAATTTGATCTAATGATAAGTCCTATAGAACTGAGATAATGTGGGTTATCATTGTATTATGACCCACAACAACCGATATAGTATTTTTTCCCCTTGATGTCTTTGGAAGTCTAGTGAAAATTCTATGGTGATAATCTCCCATTACTATGTTTTTTGGGTAATGGATTCTTTATCCCCTTATAATTATTCCCTTATACCATAATGTACTGGCATACAAGGAACATTGATGTATATTCAGCTGTCTCTTTCTACATATTGTCCCAAAAATAGTGCTCATGGAGATATCGGTACATATGTGGGATTCCTGGGTTAATGGAGAATTTTGAACTATGTGAAACATCCTAATAGTCCTTCCTTTAAACAAGATTTAATGGACCACAGAGTCTTGACCCAAATCTCTCAATTCTTTATTCATCAATTTTAATCTTTGAGGAATTCCCCTTTCTCATAGATACCACATTCTTTTAAATTTTGACATCATTTGTTTGAGTATCCTTTGACCTTTCCAAATATATGGTTTAGAAATCATTTGTGAAAGTATTAATGATGCCCCTTCCTTTACGATTCCCATTTAATTCCTTTGTGAGTTTAACAAGATAAGATTCTTCTCAATTCCAATCATTGATAAAGATACCATATCATTTCTTCTATGACCATCATCCACATTATTTCTTTTATCAGGATGGTACTGGATTGAGCAGTCAAAGTCATTGATCATCTCTAACCATCTTCCTTGGTGCATATTCAGATTATTTTGTGTGAATATATTCTTCAAGATTTTTTGATCTGTATATATCTCACACTTATACCCATAGATATTATGCCGCAATATTTTCAACACAAAGAACAAAACTACCAACTCTAGATCATGAGTGATATATTTTTTCTCATGATCATTCTGCTTCATTGAAGTATATGACATTAAATTCTCCTTATTCATTAAAACATATCCCAATCCATTCTTCTTAGATTCATTGAACACTACAAAGAGATCTCCACTTGTGGGTAGTGTAAGAATGAGATCAATGATGAGACTTGTTTTTAACTCCATGATGCTCTCTTCACGTTCACCTTTATAAGAAAACTTGACTCCCTTCTATGTTAGCTTGGTAGGACGGTTTGAAAATAATGAGAAATTTCCGAATAATTTTTTATAATACCCAGCTAACCCATGGAAACTATAGATATCTATCACAAATATTGGCCTCAGACACCACTTAATTTCTTCTATCTTGTAAGGGTCCCGAGATATACAATTTATTGTGATGATATGCTCCAAAAAAGATACATCCTTAAACCAGAACTCACATTTTTTTACTTGGAATAATGATTCTCCTTTCATAGGGTCTTTATCATAGTGCTTAGATGATCCTCATGTTCCTCCTTACTTCAAAAGTATATTATAATATAATCTAAATTCTAAAGTGATTTTTAGGTAATCTCTAGAAACTCTATTCATCAATTCTGTGAAGATTTTTGGAGAATTAGTGAGTCCAAATGGAATCACTATGAACTCATGGTGCCCATACATTTATAAAAAGTGGTCTTGGGTATATCTTACCTCTTAACCCTTACTTGATGATATCCCAACCAAGATATCTACCTGATAAAATTATTTTGCTCCACTTAACTGACCAAACAAGTCATCAATGTGATGATGAGGGTACTTGTTATTTATGGTGTTCTTTTTGAGCTCATGATAATCAATGCAAAGGCATGTTGACCAATCCTTCTTCTTGATGAAGAGGACTGGGGAATCCCATGGTGAAGAACTTTGGCATATGAACCCTTTATCTAGATTCAACTATAGTCTTTTCTTTTTCTCATCAAGTTACAGAATAGCCGTTTTTTATAGATTCTTGTATAATGGAAACACCCTAGGTATAATATAAATTTAAAATTTAACCTCTCAGCTATGAGGAAGACTATTAAATTCTTTAAGAAGCGCATCAACATATTCCCTCACAATAGTCATGTCTCCAAGGATGGTTATTTACTTATAATCAATCATTTGATCTAGATATGTTTCTCATAGGACAATAATATCCATACTTGAGATGATGGTGTTAAAGAAGATACATCCTCCTCTTTTCACTTGTATTGACTCAGGGGTCCATTATCAATATGGAGAGTGATTTCCTTCTTGTGGAAATTTATATTGAATCTATATAGGTAAAGTCAATCCATTACCGTAATTGCATCTAATTCTACCAAAGGTACTATGAAAGGGTTTTTGGGGAATTTCATCCCACAAACATTTATTGGAGAGGATTTATATACTTGGTATACAATAATTTTTCCATTTTATATTTTCACCCACATCTCTACCTCAATGATTTGTGGGGGTGTTTGAATTGTTCTACTAAACTATCATGATATGAAAGAATGAATAGAAACAAAATCAAAAGGTTCATTTGATATTCATGAATGATAACTACTGTACCTGTCACCACTTCCTTATTGAGATTCACCTCAGTAGTTTTGATTGGAAAATATCGTCCATCATACCTTTTATTTTATTGGTTGTCTCTGAAAACCCTTGAATTAGAGAATTAGTTTGCAATGTTCTCTAGTTCCTTTCTTTTGAAGCAAAGAACAATTTGTTGAGGTTTGACTAGAGAATTCATTTCATATGTATCATTAGAAGGTCTCTCATATCATCAATTTCTAGATTTATGTCCTCCCTTCCAACACCTAAATCATCTCTTCATTCCCCTTAGTATATTTTCAGGGTGTTTCTTCCCGCACCATTGATAAGTTGGATGTTGAAATTTTTTTCACCACATTATTTCTCCATCGAACCACTAGAAATATATTTCACTTTATACTTCTTATCCCCATGAAACCCTTTATATTCATTGATCTCCATTTAGACATTTAGGGATCATCAGAAAGTTTCCCCATATCTATCAATGTGACGGATCTCCAGGGATTTTCATAGACTAGGTTTTATCCCACCAAATAAGTGATCAACCATACATTAGTGGGTAATGACATTTTCATAGTCATATCATGAAAGTATTGTAAATTTTTCTTTATACATATTGATATATTCATCATCTTTTTGTTTGATGGTGATGAAATCCATTTCCATGTTAAGTTAGAGAGTGCGAGAGAAATATTTTCTGGAATTACTTCCACTCCATTGCATTGATCTATTCCTCATGCTTTATATTTTTTTCTATCAATTTACACCATTGATCAGGTTCTCCATCTATACCATAAATAGCCAGAAGAACCGTATCTTATTTATAACATTGATGGATGGAGAAGATCTTCTCAACGGAGTTGATCCATTATTACCTTATTAATGGGATTATATGATCCATTTAAAGTAGGAGGACATTTTTTCATGAGTCGCTCTATTATTTGGGTTCTCTTATTGATCCATTTTTCTATTCAGAACCTGAGTAAGCTGAGCTAGTATATTCATAATGATTTTGATTCCTACTCCAATAGGGCTGGTAATCCCGTTGGGGAAAATATCACGTATCCCATCACATCTATTATTTAATAATTCCTCTAATTTCTAGCCATTTTCTATAATAAAAAGAAAATTAGGGATGAGTACTTTTAAAGTATTAAACTTATAATGGTTTATAAAATGACATTAAAGGGAAAACATATAAATTACATTTATTTTCACAAATATTGAATATCTATGATTCAATCAATATTATCCATTATCTATTTCCTAACATATATTCTTATGGGTTTTTTATTCCATTAATAATGGTTTGTAAAGAGATTATGATTTTACAAAATCATATCCCTCGGGACTGTCAAACTAGGTGTGCAGTAAGGCCTGTTGTCATGTGCCTGGTTACCCTGAGTCAGTACCAGAACACCTTGTCAGAGTTGTTACTCATTTGTGCTAGAACCATGTCCACATATATTATCCATAGAGGTATTTATTATCTTGATAAGGAACTTACTCTATACTTACCAAAATTGGGGGATGTTTTCTTATATGTAGTATTATCCATATGGATTTTTCTACATCCTTATAATCCTAATACAAAAATATCTAATTTTTTCCTATAATACCAACTATAACAACCTTGCAATTTATCTAACATTAATACTTGATTTATTACATAAGTCTATAATTAATAAAACCCAGATGATTGATAATTATATTGTCTTTATGAATTAGGTACATTATATAATAACATCAAACGTGGAATAAAACATCTTTATTAAAAACCTATAAACCCTATGAAAATACTCCTTCGGAGATAAAACTACATGGGATAACCTGGGGACAAATATAAGAAAGGGGTGAGATATAAAGACTAGTTAGGTAATAAAAACGGCATAATAGATACTTGTTAAGAAATATAAATAACAATGTTCAATAAAAGGAATATGAATAATAAGGAATGATATATCATGATAATCATAACCAGGGAAATGTGAGAAAAACTTAAAACATTAAATCGTAAACATAGGTTAAGGCTAAAACCTTCAAGAAAACATGGTGTAAAATATCCCATAAGAAAATCAGGTTCACTTTCTATCCCAAAATGATGCATCCTGATACCGAACATTACCCAATGCACTGGATTAATATATGAGTGAACCCATCATATTCATTTCATTCTCAAGCTTATGTGTGCCACATAGATCATTCAAAATGGATTCATTAATCATCATAATTTATTACACAATCAAGTAATACTGAATACATATATGGAAGTGCCCAATAAATAAGTATATGTGCATAAAGGGTAATACATTTGATAGTAATATGGGTATGGTATTTACTACATAATTTTTTTCTCATAGGAAATCATGGTGAAATTTTGGCAACCTAACAACATTACCTAAAAACTCATATAAGATATTGATGAGAGAGAATTTGGTATATCATCATTTGGAAATAAATTGTCATATAAGGGGGATATGGAAAAACATATCCCATCATAATGAAATTAATATAAAATACATAAGGTAAAAAAATACTTTAATAAAGAGGAGAAATATAAAGATCCCTTATGAAATTATGGCATGGTAATGGGTGTACCTAAGGGATCTGTGGAGGCTTAATGAGATAGAAAAGTGGGTATAATAATTTTTTAATTAAATCTGCCGTAACGTGGGTATGTATAAAATATAACAATTGAAGAAAATGGAATTAAATATACACAACATAGAAATATTTCTTGAATGGAAATGATAAGAGAGAAATTTGTTACAGAATTTCGCCATATTAACGGTTTAGGTGAACCTAATAATGAGAGAGAATAAATATTTCCTAATTAAAACAACATCCATTGGATAGTAGGGTATTTTTATAAGTAAATGACATCATAAATAATTACAATTAAGAAGACAAAATCAAAATAATGTGCTTGAATTGATAGATGGAGAGGAAGGTGGGGATCCCTTACATCAGTGTGTGACTTCAAAATCATAGGAGGGTCTTCTTGAGAGCTTGGGGTAACCTTAAGAGGACTCTAGAGAGTTAAGGGAAGATTATCGTAGTCATCCAAGGATTTTTAGTGACTATAAATTGGATCTTGGGAGGCATTATTTATGGAAAGAGGGGGATTCCTTTATTGTTTTGGTTTTGGCATATGCATAATAAAATATCCAAAACTAGAGAACATCAAATTATTTCTTTCCATTTTTTACTCCAAAAGGGAGTGGATATCGTTTTCTTTTATGGAAAAGGTCAGAATAGTTTAAAATAATTTCCTTTCTTATGTGGCGGTGAGTCACACTCTTAAAGAAAGGATTTTAAAACACTAAAATATTCTATTAGTTTTGGATGATTGATAATGTCTTTATAAAATAAATAAAATAAACTAAAAATCAAATTCTATTAAAGGTAAAATATATATTTGGTTGTGGATACCTTTTATATTATTTATTACCTAACTTTTTGGTCATTATGATTTCATAATACCCAACGAATATTTATATGTTATTTAATTTCTACCTAGAAATTCGACTCCCACAGAAAATTATTAAAAATTCACCATTGGATAATTTCATCATTATAATTAAAAAAAATATATTAATTATATCGATATAATTTTATATATATATGATTTATTCTTTAAAAATTATAACCTATATTTATTGAAAATGATGGGCTTTTTGACAATAGTAGTTTTCAAACCCTTATAAAAATTACATTTGACTTCATAAAAATTATATGATCTTTATATTTAATAAAAATTATTTAATAATAATATTTTATTAAAATTTCAGTTATTTTATAAATCCATTAATTCATCAAAAAGAGGGATTTAAATAAATTAAAAAGGGGGATTTTATTTATAATACTTTGGGTCGTACATCAATCTTGCCCAACGTAGCATCAATTACATCCTTTTTTCAGGTGGATTTAGTAATGTTTCAATAAAATTATCCCATTTATTTTTTATTGGTGATCGAAATCAAGAAAATAACTAACATAAAAAAAATCTTGTATGTTAATATATGACAAATATACCTCTTTTCTACAATGTTTTCATATGGTTTTCTGAAAAGGATATCCAAAAAAGTTAAAATATCATTCGTTTTCTAAAAATATTGATCACCTATTAGGGGAGATGGTGTTGTACCTTCATTTTAATCCCCATTTAATTATTTTATGTAATATTATTATTTATTCATTTGGGATAAAAATGTGTACTGTCCAAAAAATATAATCTTCAAGAAATCATTCAACCACACTGAGTGTGTCTTCTTCATGAAAAGGGAACACTTTCATTCACTCAATGTTATTCCATAACCAATTTACATAGGTATGAAAGTCATTTATCTTCCCATAAAACATGGTTCACAACATGAAATCCTTATTTCTATGAGCATGATAAAATATAACACATGGATCCTACATTAATTTCAGATATTTGATCAATGGAGAAAAATAAACATCAACATAATTACAAAATTATTTTGTTCCTGATATGAATAGAGACAAAATTCTGTATTTTCGATTTATGCATACCACTAGTGGAATGATATAATTCTCCAACAAAATCGAAGTACTACTATAATTGACACTTTGAACACCAAAAGGATTCATTCCATCTGTATATAGCACAAGATAGTGTTTTCATAGCTCATATACAAATTCAATATACTCATGATTAATTATATTTCTCTGGGGATATTTTGATGGTTAATGAGGATTCCCATCTCAAATTATTTTATTTGCATCCCATGTCAATTTATTTTTTGTATCCTCACTTTTATATAGGCATATAAACCTTAAAATGATTTAAAAGTACCATAAAAATGTTGAAGTACATTATTCATCTTTTTTGTATTGATTCTAACTAATGTTATGGTATTTTTATGTGATTCATGTGTTTGGGAAAATGTCATGCCTGAAATTCCAATAAAAAAACTGGACTGTTGAATATTCAGTTCACTAGAAATATGTATCCATCAATAGTTCAACACTATGGAAAACTAAATACCATTATTTCCCTCCTATATTGAAGTGCCAAAATCTGGAAGACATGATGCACCCTAATATCCCCATCGAAGACAAAACACATGCACATTATAACTTAAAGGAAGAATAACAGGAAATGTAAAATGACCCCCATGTTTTACATGGATCATAATTTCTTCCTACATATATTGGAGAAAACAAAAAACTCTTTGTATTATTAGAAGTGAAATATTTTAAAACACTATAGTTTAGAAATAATCCATTACAAATTTATTAATTTAGAATAATAAACTCAACAACAGCTTTCCCTACATTATTTTATAGAGATATATTTTCAGTTAAACAGGTTTCACTACCATTTAAAATTTTTACTCAATCATCTATCAACATAATTATTAAACTAAAACCTCCACTAACTCCATTATCTCAGCTAGTACACTATTTATGTCACTCAAAGTCTAGTCTTCAAAAAATCAACCATAATTTTATGAACTTCTAATAAGTTTAATAGTGTGTTGAAAAGTCATAATATAATTTCATTAAAAATACAAAAATTTACAACTCGACTCAAAACCTTTGAAGAGTGAATTTCTAGTGAATTAAATAATTATTATAAACCCAAAAAATATCCAAATTTCATCTTTCTTCGAGTAACTTATTTGAAATCCTCTGTAAATATTTCAAAAACATACTCCTTATACATTCATTTTTGTGTTCTCCATCTCCATACATTCAGTCGAGTCCCACCAAGTCATATTGTTGCCTTAGAATTTCTAAGAATAAAACTTTTGTGACTAATTCATCCATATTTAAATTTCTTATGATCAGTCATATCTTTAATAACATTTCCTTCAACATATTTAGAATGGAATAGTATTTTAGTTCAATGTTTTACATTATCACAAGAAATTACAAATTTATGTTAATGTGGAAAACACTATGAGCGTCGCAGAGTAAAAATACTTCTTTTGATTCTTTATGAAACTCCTTTAGTAAGTACTTTAACTTGGAAAACTCTATTTTGCCTTCTATAACTATAGAATACTCTTCTTCCATTATAGAAAAAGTCACCATCATCTATGGATGTAATATCTAAATGATAATCATTACAAATAAAATATTTTTAATTTTTAAGTGTCAAAATCAACAACAAAATATTCAATAATAAATCCTAATAATGGATAATTTTCTTTGAAGCACAATTTCTTATATTTCAGTCCCTTCCAATAATGGATGATCCATTTCACTGCTTCTGAGTGCTCCTTCCTCTAGTTGGACATAAATTCAATCACCACTCCCACTAAAAAGGTATTGTGTGAAAGTGAATATATCATCAAATAATTCAATATAATTATGGTTAAATCATGCCATATTTTATACATGTATTGGGACACATATTTTTTTGAAGGTACCTATTCATTAAAATACTTAAATTGTTTTAGAGGATGAGTTCTCAAAAATATACATGTGTTCATACTGAATTTATTGATGGTCATATAGATATAATCTTTCTATGTTAACACAAAAGTACAAGATTTTTGAAACCTATATATCCTTATCATTTTGATTTTATTATCTTGACTCAAATATTCCATCTCAAATATTCTGTTCAACTTACTCTTCAGCTCATCAGTCCTTTGAATCTATGGAAATTTCGACCACATATCATCCTCAGATAGTTAGAGTATAACATAAGTATCATTATTCCATATATTCTAATAATAATATGATAATATTTTATCCTTTTAAAACATTATTTATCCATAAAATAATTATAATAATTGTTTCCCTATTGTCTTTCTTGTTTCAATCCATAAAGACTTCTCTTTAATTTTGAAAAAAGTTTCTCGAAATGATGTTCAAATCCACTGGGCTACATCATGTAGATATCCGCTTTCATGTTACCATGAATAAATTTAGTCTTCACATCCATTTAATCAAACTATAAAAAATAATATTAAAAAATTCTTTGCACTATTCATATTGTATTATTCTTTATTTCTTGTGAAAGAACCTTCTGATAAATAGATTATTTTTTTATTTTGGAAACCTTACACCACCAATAGTTCCTTGTATCTCATAATTCTTTTAATTTTTAATTTAAATAGGTAAACCATTTATTCATGATTCCCATTTCTTGTTTTGGTATTTTAGTCCTCTCTCATGTTTCTTTGAACATTAATGAATTCATATCTTCCACCATGGATGATTCCCAGTACTTTGAGTCATAGAGAGTTTATGGATCTTCTAGAAAATCGAGTTCCCCATAATCCATTAGATTTAAGAAGTTTTTGTAAATCCTGTACTACTAGATTATTCTTATTGCTCTAAAAGATCTTCTTAGTGACGTTTTTATAGTCACTGGTACATAATTTTTTAATTATATATCTTCTACTGATCTTGATAAAGATTTATCTACTCACAAAATATTCCTTATACTTCTATAGTTTTCTAGAATTTTGTTGCATCTATTGCTGGACAAATTTCTAGTGCATACATGTTGAAATCAGATATCAAGAAGTAATTTGGAATTATCATTACCTTGATCATTATTGACATGTACTTCAGTATTTTACCTTTTTTACTCAACTTCTAATCCATCCATAACCTCTTCATTAAATATAATATTCACATTAGAGATTACATATCTAATTTGGATGATCTTACATTGATCATCAATCTATATTTAGTGGAAAAAATATTCATTTCCATAACCTATAAGAAAAAAATAATTCAATTTTCAATCCAATTTATATCTATTATTTCTAATAATAATATAATAAGAAATGCAACTGAATATTTTGATGTTTAAAATAATTTTTTTCTTATCAGACTGTAACTCTTATAGTACACTTTTTCCAAGTATAGAGGTTATAAATTTCTTTTCCAAGTATATTTTTATGTTAATTACTTCCACACATATAGAATTAGGGATACTATAGAACAAAAACATTTATTAACCCTTCAATATCAATGTCTGGTTCATCCTCTCTACAACACCATTATATTGTGTAATTCTAGGTACTATTCTCACATGATGGATCCACTTATTTTGGTAGATGTTCTAAAAACATATATTGGTGTATTCACCACCATTATAATATCTTATGTACTTAAATTTTTTGGTACTTTCCAACTTCATCTTGTATTTCCACTATAAAAATGAATCAGGAATGTAAAATTTATTTTTAAAAAAGTAAACCCATTAAGTATTTAGGGAATTATTAATGAATGTAACCAAGTATCATGATCAACCCTAATATTAAACTGAATCAGTCCCCCAAACATCCATATAAACTTGATCTAGCTTCTTTTATTTGGGTTGTTGTCAATATATGTTGAATGAAACCCACTTTTTCTTTCAAATCACACAACTCTCATAACATCTAATAGTTGTATGATAGAGATTTAGAGTGTTATTCTAAGTAAAATTTCAACACTCTTATTTCTATGGTGACTATGGTTTTAATTTCTTCCCACTGAATTTTCAAACGCTGAAATCCATTCCATTTCACTCCCATATAATCATCTATCCTAATAAAGGGGACCATCCATTACTTCTCATTCCATAATAATATATCCCTAAGTCACATTCCATACATCATTGTTGAACTTAGTACCAAATCCTTTATCATCCAACTACATAATTAAAATGAGATTCCACTTGAAAACTAGTATGTGGTTCACTCATTTCAACTAAAGAATAATCACACTCTACATCTGAAGATTTATATCCCACTCTATAACCATTTTAAACCATTATCCTCTTCCAAAAAAACAATCTTAGATCTTCCAAATACATAGCTTTTAAGGAATCCACAATCATCCATTGAGTGAAAGGATGCACTAGATTCAACCACCCATTACACTATAAGATCATGGATAACGAGAATTATTTTACAATAATATTTTATTGTGTGAAAATATTTTTAACTTCTAGTATATGTTATTCAAGAACCCTTTTTATGTTTATATAATATATATAAATATGTCCTCACTTACCACAATGTCAATGGGTGTTCCATAGACCATTAAACATTCCATAAAATTTTTTATATATTTTTATCTTGGTGTTGGATTATTCTTAAAATGAGGTGTGTGTCCCGATCAATGTTTTTCAATTAACTATAGGAAGTTGTTTGGCCCTCTCTTATCTTAAGCTCCTCATTGAGGATCAAATTTTGGTTGTTCACAAAACCAAGTTTTTCATTGCAACGGAATTACTTATCCTCATAACAATGTCATCCCAATAATATGATAAAGATAAAACTAGTAGAATAGCCCAAAAATAAAACAATAGTCAATTTAACGGATTCAGTATGACTTTTTATCATGTTGAAATCATTCACATGATCAGTCGCCAAGAATCCTTTTGATATCCTCAATCTAAAACTTCTCTTCATCATGAACACTTTATTTAAGGATTCTAGATGTCATAAATATCTTGTAGGGCCACCATAATTATATTTATGGTCTTATTATCCAATATATTGAAGGAATCATCATGTTCCAATTTCATCCATAGAAATCCTAATGTTTTTCTATCTAAATTTTCCCATTAATATTTATCCATATTGTTGTAGTTTTTGCGCAATAGAAGTTTGAGATCATTCTGAATGAAATAGTCCTATGTCTATATCTTTCAAAAACCAAATTTAGTTTTATTGGACTGACTAATTTGAACTTTTAAATCATATTATTCATGTCTCCTTATGATATTATTACCATATAAAATCAATATGACTATAAGACATGTATGGAAGTTACCTTAGTTTTTGGGTGTGTTAAAACATGTACCCATTGAAACCATTTGTGGGAAAAAATGATGAGCTAGAAATTATAATACAATCATCAGATGGATGATCCTTATGTTTATTAGAAATTCATATCCACCAGTTGATTAATGTTTTGGAGAACCAACTATTAATTCTTCATAAATAATATGAATCACAAGAATTATGATTACATTATTCCATTCAATCATCAATTTCAAGAAGAAACACACAAACAATCTAACTCATATTAAGAAAAATAGGAAAAATAAAATGTAAAGATGGGTTTTATGTGGTTTGGACATTCATCTAACACCCATGAGATAACATAGTAAACTCTTTGTACTACCAGAAGTACAATATTTTCATATATTGTATCTTTGTAAGAAATCATTACAAATTTCGTAATACAATATATTATACTCAATAATAATAGCTTCCAATTCCTTTTATAGAGATACATTTTCTGTAAAACTTGTTTCACTTCAACATGAGACTTGCGAGCAGTCATCCATTGACTTTGCTGTACAACAATGGCATCCACCGAATCAACCATCTTAGTAGGTGTACTATTCATAGAACCCAAAGACTAGTATGCACATTATCCAACATAATATTTTGATATTTTGTCAAATTAACCTATATAATGATTGTTTTGGCTTCTGTTTCTCTATCAAGACTAAGGCATTCTATGGGACTTTGAACAATCAGTGAGTGAAATCTTGGTGGCTTAAATAAACTTCATAATCCGAAAATCACAGTCCTTGAATAATAGTATAAAATAATTTTTATGGGCATGTATTCATTTGTTGATCATACTCATTGAATATAAAATTCATTTAATGTCAAATGTTTTACATGGAAGAACATTATATTCTGGTAGTATACTATTCACAAGTGAATGTATGTATGTAAAGATATTTCCACTTCATATATTTATAGAATTCAAAGTATATAGCTTTAGTAAAGACAACAATGTTATATATTTTTGTACTACTGGTATACAATGTAATCTTTACACATCTATTTAATTTCTCAAATGTCATTGGATGGTCATGGTTTTCATTTTCCTATGCCATTAACATTTTCAGAACATGAACCCCATCATCATTTATACCTATAAGCAAATAAGGTGATGCATAATTTTTTTTTGTCTTAGTCAGCATGTAAACTTATAATATTATAATATGGTCCAAAAGACATAGTGTTAAACTGGTCTCTAGAAATAATCAGTTGTTCCTAATGTTTAATCCAACATTTTAAACATTGATCTATTTTTCAAAATATAAGGTTCTCTTATAACTACCCTAGATAAATTCTTTTTAAATATTAATGTAATCATTGATAGGGGATTTGAGATATAATACCCCAAAATTTAAAAAATAAAACTATATTTAATAGAATACAAGAGGTTTAACATCGAGCCTAAATAAAGCATGAAATATTATTATCTAAAGGACTATTATAACGTAGCCATTAAATTATATGTTATTAACTAGATTAATTTTTATATGAACTATATATATAAAGGACCTACTAAATATAAATGTACTGATAAATTATTTGTAATTAATAAGTCAATGTTTAGTAAAGTCATTTTATTCATCAAAAATAAATTTTCATAATTAATTGATTTTATTAATTATTGTGAGAAAAAATTATAATTTATTTATGTATTATTTATATCCATTTTTTGAAATCAACATATCAAAATTATTTTATGGATAGATTTTGATATTTTTCTAAAAAGGTTGATTTTTCAATTAATAGTGAAAATGATGTTTTTCTTGAAAATTTAATTTTCCATTAAATTATTTATAATGTAAAATTCTATTTTTTAATAGTTTCAAAAATTAATTAGTTTATTTTTATTAAAAATTAGTTAAATAATGATATTTTTAATGAGTTTTATATATAAATTTTTTATAAAAACATTTTTCATACATAATAAGTTATTTTATGAAAAACAATTATTCATTATGTTTTTACATTTTAATCTTAAATTAATTTCTACCACATATTAAAATTTAATCCTAAAAATGGAATCCTTATTTTTTGTCAGAATTTCTAAATTTCAAAAAGGGATTCCTTTTATTTTTTTCATTATGAATTGTAACCATAATAAATAATTGTCATAACGGTAAGGGTAAATCAGGTAATTGAGTTTAAAAATAATATAATAAGGACTCAAAAATGACCTTAACAGACGACATTATCCTATTAGGTGAGTGAATTTCGGCCATTTCTACCCAATTATTGAAAATATGCCAACATGGTGTCATATTTCATTCATTTTGACCTTTATATGATTTTATGTAAAGATATGTCAAAATATCATTCTCATTTTTTTATTATCATTAATTTTTTGGCATAGGGATAAAAAAATCCCATGTTTGATTCTGAATGTTTTTTTAAATATAAATTATTTTTATCATTTAAATTTATTTATAATTTTTAGTGAAGATATAATTACCTTAAATAATTATGTAACATTGAAACAATATTTATTCAATTAATAGAAAAAATAATAATTTATTTGAAAAATATTTAATGAAATTTAATTTGAATGAGTTAATATCATTCATGAAATTTTTAAACAAATAAAACATGTTAGTCATGTGATAAAGGATTATATTCTCACTCATTTTTTGTCGTGTAGTTTTCAAAGTTAAATAAAATGAACAGTGTCAAGAATAATAGTAATGATATTTTATGTTAAATAATATTTTATGGAATAATTTAAAAGTTATAAAAATAATTAATAAGGACAATTAGGTAAATAAATCAAATAAAATTACATCCATTGGCCATTTATGAGCTAATTTTCACCTTATAAGTAAAATTATAACCCTTTAATATGTAAAAGGTCATTACCACGGTGAAGGTTAAAATTGGTTAACCGATGGGTTAATCCGAATGATATGTTTTAAAACAACACCAAAACTTATCAAAATTTTATCATATTATTATATTAAAATAATATTTTCAGTATATTAAAATACAATCTATTTTGGAACCATTTTACATAAGTTATAAAAATATTATAATATAATATTTCGTTTATATTAAAAAATGACATAAATGAAATTTTATAATAAACTACATTTTATTGAATTTTTTAAAATTAATAAAAAAACCTATATTCATCAAAGTGATTGGAATATTTTTTAGAATATCATAAATAGTCCATTTATGACCAATTGTTATTTATTAGTAACTATCTTCACCCTTGAGGTGAAAAAAACATTGTTATCGTGGAAATCATCAAAAGGGATCATAGAGGATTAGGAAAATGTAAAATTGGAAACATCACCTAAAATTGTCCAATTATTATTGGATGATATTATTTATAACAATGATCATATTATATCATGGTATATAAATTTTGAGCTATTTTAAGATGAAATTTAATTTATATTAATTTAAAAAATTATGAAATTTCAAGAATGGACCTCCCTTCATTATAAAAGGGAACTTCTTCTCCTCTTCTATATATACATAAATAAACATTTATTTTGAATATAACTTATAAAATAACATTATAAAATCCCTTATCATGTTTTAGAGTTCTTATTTTAGGCATAACACCAACCATAGACGGATCAATGTGTTAAACAAATGTTGTTGTCCAAAGAAGAGGTATATTTATTAACAAAGAATTTTTTGTTTTATTTCTTATTATAACTCTTTAAAATATTATTTAACCATTATTAAATAATAACACTAGAATATTTAATATGCTGATATGTTTTTATATTAATGTAATACAAAATATCCATCTCTTCTTCCAACAAATGGAAAAAGAATCTATCTATCATCTGTTTGGCCAATGACTGTCACACGAACCGTTGTAGTTCATTTTCCATCACTGCATCTTAGGTATGGATAAAATTATTTATTATATATATATATATGATATTAATAAAATAATTACCATACTATAAATATAATATGTCATCTATTTTCTTCTCTTTCAATCCATTGAATAATGATAACATTGTTCATGTGTATGTTTGGATTACCACCTCAACGAATCAATGTGATTTTATATTCTAAAACACATCAAATTGATAATAAATATAAGTTCATATAATGATATGATATGATATTTTTGATATAATATTAAAATTTTATAGATAAAATAAATTTTACCTTCTTTTTATCACGGTTGTTATAAAATGGAAATGTCGCAAATTCATATGTAGGACTGTAGGGTCCTGAAAAATCCACAAAAGAGATTCTACCCAATTACCCCAATGAATTGGGGAAAAGAATGGAGAAAATTCAAAGAAGGGACACAAGCAGGACCAGTCCACAGACCGGTCCCATGAAAAAGCGATGTGGCCAGGCCCCACGAAGCACCCCCACCACGAACCATCATGTTCGTGAAATGGAGGTGGAGATCCTCCACGGTCGCGAGGCAGGATAGGCACGGATCCGGTTCACTATCATGAACCGCCCCCACTGCAGACCACATCGACTGGTTCATGCCACATCCGCTATCATTCATGGAATGGAGGTGGAACCCTCTGCGGCCGCGAAGCACTCCCTGAGTTCGGTTCGCGGGGGGGGGGGGGAGCACTCAATACCCATCGCAAATTACGGATTGACCGAGTCAGCTATAAACCAGGTTTTTTGTCATGGTCCTCCATAAAAGGTGCCACATGGCCATAGATACATCTCTTTCCACACTCTATAAAAGGAGATGGAGGGGGAAGGGAATGGGGATCGTATTTTGAGGGATTGGAGATTTGGAAGGAGATCGGTCAAAGGAAGGCTTCAGATTTCGCAAACAACAAAATTCCCATTCACGAACCACAGAAGGTATACGAATTAATATGGAATTGGAAAATGCATAATAACTTGGTGAACCGCGAACCTAAAATAACAAAAAGAAGGAAAACTATGAACCATACCCCCTCCGTGGATGAATTCCCCGCGGACCAAGGAGTTTATGCCTCTTTTCCCATCCGTCGCACCGATTAGCACCCTCGTACGTGGGCGAAGCCTCGACCGATGAACCCCCGACCAGTTCCGCCCTTGGCTGCCGCTGCCCGTATGGAACCCTCCGCGAACCACCCTGGTTCGCGGATTGAACCCGAAGGCACGGACCACCCTGGTTCGCGGGATGCTCATCACTCTGCGGACCACCCTAGTTCGCTAGATTCCCCTCAGTCCGCGGACCGCCCTGGTTTGTGGATGGCTTTTCCAGCCGCGTAGCACCTTCCGATGTGAAGGGCGCCACCACTCCTTCATATGTGTGGCCCCTCAGAGCCTTCATAGTTCCCGTTCCCCAAGCCACATAAAATCCTTCCAATTCGGTCCGATCCTCCACAACCTCCTCATTGGCCTGCTCATCGGCCCCGAGCTGAGGCCTCCACTAGTGCCGCCAGACCCGTGTGGTGTAACCTTCAGGCGCATCAGTGCGCCACTTTGAGTTCACATACCCATGGTAAGTATAGGTGATGGGGTTTCCCCGACCCTTGACCAGGTTCCCGAAGCATTCCTGGGTTCAAATTCCCACGGTAATGTGGAGTCTGAGCTTGGGAATCCTCATTCTACCCCTCTACTTGTTAAGGGATCCTCGGGGTAGTAAAATACCCATCAGAAGGAAGACCTCATACATAGCATGATAAGAGATGGGCACAAGAGCACCCCCTTTCCCTCTCCCTCTACACATTGTCGCATGGGCCTCCTTATAGTGTAAGCCCCAACCTATTATTATGGGGCACTCCATGCGTAAGCCCCACTCCACTTCTCACGGACGCACCTTTTTCATGTGATTGTCTGATCCTTGCACTCTCTTGTTTCTCACACCGAGCATGACTCACGTGGGCTTAGAGTAAGAATAAACCATGAAATCCACTTATGGGCCTCCTCAGAGTGTAAGCCCCACCAAGAGAACTACAAGGACTTTGATCCATGTCAAGGCGTGGTACGTTGGAAGCCTCCATGAGGATCAAGCCCACCACTCGGTCTCTTCTTCACGTCGACTTCCACCCTCATCCAGCATGATGTTATACTATATGCCCTTGTCCAGCATGACATTAAACTGTATATTCGAACTACGTGGACTTTGATACCTGCCTCCTAGACAGGGTACATAGGATGCCTCCAAGAGGTTCAAACCCGACCACCATCGGACCCCCGGGTCCACATTTATGTCAGTTCTCCAGCGCTCCTATGCGAACTACGTGGACATTGAACCCTGCCTCCTAAGTAGGGTACATAGGAAGCCTCCAGGAGGTTCAAGCCCACCACCCATCTATTCCGACAACCCTCACGTCGGTTCATCTTCGTCCCGCATGACGATAAACTGTACATTAAAAATATGTGGACTTTGACCCCCGCCTCTTAAGCAGGGTACGTAGGAAGCCTCCATGAGGTTCAAGCCCAACTACCGGTTGATCCGACTATCCTCACGTCGGCTCACCGCGCCGTTCCTTGTGCCGCATCAGTGAGTCCAGACACCTCGTGGTCATTAACCCAATGAGGTATGGTAAACCTCATGAGTAAATGATTCTGAGTCCCTGCATTCAGATGATCATTTCCAGCCTGGAAAAATCAGTGGATACTATTTTTGGGTATAAACCAAATATTCGTGAACATATGAATACGTATTAAATCTATATGAGAGTCCCAAAACATGAAATAATTTCCCCCCAAAAGGGTGTGATGAGCCCTACTTCCCATCCTCTCAACCAAGGTGAGATCATATCTGTCGCTGGTCAGACCATACGGCGAACGCCTGCCTTTGGAAAGCAGGTCCATGTGTCATCGGATACGGAACCGTTGGGCATTTCGAGGCCGAAACCTGAAACAAAAATGGAGAACCCGATGTGAATCTTTAACCAAACATGACATATTTAACCTAATCTCACCATGTTCCCCCTTAAACTAATATGGAGGGCCAATCAAGGTCACTAATTACGCATGGGATCATGAGATGACGCTTTGATGGGTTTTCACTATGTACTTGTTAAATTTTTTCTTACAGGTACCATCTTCATGAATCCCTTCGATCCAATGGAATCTCAAAGGAACTCACAAGCACGTGCTTCCAACAATGCAAGGACCAAACATCCTCACCTACAGTAGACCCTGTCACCCACCCGGTGTCTTCAGCGCTGGGTCTCAGACGCGCTGATCTGAGAGTACCACGTGAATGGTACTCTCCCAATGGTGGAGGCAGCCATGCATGCCCTTCAGTCTGCCAGAACTCACCGATCGCCTGCCTAGCAGCATCCGCAATGGCAGATCTAGATGGCCCATGTTGCCGTCTCAAACTGTTTCGGGAGTCTCTCCCAGGAATGGGACAATGCGTATATCCCTTATCTTTGGGAGGTGGATGCGGTCGATGCTGAGGACTTCATCCGTACCGAACAGGGGTTCTTCTCCAAGGCCACTGCCAGAAAGCGTCATCACGGTCACGCCGCAACTCTACATCCTCCCGCTGAGGAGGATGTTTCACCGATGATTCAGGCCCACGCTCCCCGAGCTCTGGCCCCTCGGACCGCCCGACGAGGGTGGTAGACATAAAATCAGGGACCGGTTATCACCCTGGTCCCTGAGGAGGAGCTCTGATGGCCATCCCGAGAGACGTTCCATGAACGGGAACCTACACCTATTCGCTCCTCCCGAGCCTGCCATCCCAATATGGCGGCATAATACGAGCCGACGTGCATCCCCACCGAGCTCCATCAAGCACGTCGCTCACGTAGGACGACGCTTAACCGACATTAACCTCTCCCTGCCCAGGGTTTTGAATCCCACCAGCTTGATGTGGTGGAGACCCAGCGCCTGTAGGACCAGTTCCTAGTAGATGCTTCTGATGCCCTCCATCCTGAAATTGCCGAGATCAACAAAGCCTGCCACCCAGATGTGGCGGGGACACATAGGCAGGTGCGTATCCCTGCCAACAAAGGCCACCGAATTGATACGGTGGGAAACCAATATATGTAGGGCCAGATCCTTGTGGATGCAAGTAAAGTCCGCCGCCCTGATGTGGCGGTGAACAGAGAGATAAACTGGCGTATATAGGTATAGGGGAAGATTCGTTCACTTGCACCGACATAGGAGAATTATCAGTACCCACTGACCACTGGAGGACCGGAGCAGGATATTCCTACTCCGATACCAGAATAGGACTTCCTACCTTTTCTAGCTAGAGATGTCTCCCATCATATCCTGGAGGTGATGGAAGAGAAAGTATCGATCCCAGATCACATCTTACAGACTTTCCATAATTTAATTTCATCAGCGGAAACAGCAAGGACTCGGGCCCATTAGCTCGTCTCCCCAATTGAAGAAACTAATATATGAGACGAGATAGTATCCTCGGAGCAGATCTCCATCCCTGCTTATTCCCAGGAAAGTCACAGGCCATATTCCGCAACGCAAGAGCAACCGAATCGAGTAGCTTCACTCGTTCCAACTGGGGAACACCCGTCCATCACGGTGGATGCTCCAAAGCAATCATATATCCCTGCTAAAAGTAAAGATGTACGTTGGCGTATCCTGATGGCATCACGAGACCCAATTAGACAGGGACCCAAAGGTGAAGGTCGTTATCCACAACAAACGGTCTCGGCTACCCACAAGAAAGTGCCCCGAACGCGCCAAAGGCAGCCGGAAAATAAAGACTGGTTTCATGACTCTACTCTGCTGGAAGTTGGGGTTCCCAACTCTGCTAAACACACATCACATGCATAGAACCCTAACCACCCATTACCATATTATGGAAGTGGCAATAGCAGTTGTGAAGGTCCTCCATGCAATGTCGATACCAGCATCTCTGATGGTCCTCCCGATAGCACCCATGAGGGGTTTCCCCGTGGGCATATAACGATCGATCATGAGAGCTCTACTTTTGATACGAGTCACAAAAACCATCCACATGGCTAGAAGATCGAGCATCAATAAGGTCCTCCACTTTCTGGGGTCCACCCTGAAGGTCCTCCCCGGGGTATACACCGCAATCACTCTCCATGCAATGGGACCACAAATTGTGATAGTAGTCCTCGCTATCATAGTCACAACTACGGAGGCCCTCCCCGTAGTGACGTCTCATCATGACAAGAAGGACCACCCCTTATCGTGGCTTTCCCTGAAGGTACTCCCCAGGTTTTACGCTGCAACGACACTCCGCGCAGCCGGGCATCAGATCACGTTGGTAGTCCTTGCTACCCAGATAATGGAGGTCCTCCCCGTAGAGACGTCACGAAACGATAAGGCCCTCCCCTTATTGTGGTACATTCTGGAGGCCCTCCCCAGGATTTATCCCACAGATATTCTCCCTACGGCAGTAGTAATGGTAGTCCTCACCATTTCTGTAGCTCTGATGGTAGTCCTCACCACCACGACCGCCATTGCGAAGGCCCTCCTCGACATTGGCCCCAAGTGACAAGAAGGTCATCCCCTTGTCACATTGTGTCCGGAAGGTCTTCCCCAGGATGCACATCGAACGTCAATCCATGATGGTCATCCTCACCATGATGGCGGTTGTTGCAAAGGTCCTCCCTGTAACAACACTACGCAACCATAAGGTCCTCCCCTTGCTGCCACACACCCTGGAGGTCCTCTATAGGGAGTGCACTGCAAAAGTACTCTATGAAGTGAAGCTTCATGCAGTAATGGTAGTACTCACCCTTACGAACGCCATTGCGAAGGTCCTCCCCGCGATGGAACATCATATCGACAGGAAGTTCCTCCCCCTGCCGAATCAATAATAGAAAATCCCTCATATGCCGAGGCACTCAGGAGGACGGGATCGAGCATGTCAGATTCCCATCTTGTCGCTAAAGACACCCTTCTTCGATCATGAGACTGTCCAGGGCCACATTCATCCTCTGAACCACCTCGAAATCATCCACATACTGATTCAGCACCTACCAGTCCCACTGCCTCCGACCACGTTGACAGTGAGCATCTTAGTTTGGGATGACCAGGTAAAGGAATCACTATTAGAGGAGTATGCCGACATGTTGAACATGAAGAAACAACTGGCCAGAAACGATATAGTAGTTATGTTTTGGCCTACGTCCACCTCTCAGTTCGATATACCGAGAGAGTTTTCAAAATAATGAATGCATGACATCCTCCATAATATATTGACGAGCCTCCACCGACTGAAATCAAGCTTCCTACCCTATGAAGGGTATGTAGACCATGTCAAGACGATATGAGACCTCCTACATCACATCTACCTGGAGGCCCTTCCTACGGCGCGACGATAGCACCCCGAGAGATATAAAGGAAACGTGGATATATCCTTCCTCTGCGCACTGCACCGACTATGCCACCTCATCGGTGATGCTCCAATGGGAGTCCATATCAGGGGATGGGGGGAACACGGAGCTCTACATTTCACTCCTCTCCCTGCACAAAAGAAACTGTTCGGCATGGTGTCTTGAAACGTCATCACGTCAAGACGGCAATCGAATGGTCACCGTGTTCAGGAAATTCAACACACCCAATAGAATCAGGACGTGAGTAAGTCCCAGAAGATTCAGGCCTGACAGGAACAAGCCATTCAAGAACTCCTGAATCCGGAAACCGAGACCATACAACTGGCCTCTCGCCTAAGAGAGGACAATCAATAATCTTTCCTTGACTCCCTAGAAGGGATTGATTCACAGGTGAATTCGACACCAAATCTGGTTCACCCCCGAATGGGGGAACACGAGACCAGGTAGGTTGCGATAGAAGTAGCAACTACCGCAATCCAGGGTCAACCCCAGCCTGCAGGGCTGGGGGCATTTTTAACAACAAATTCCCCTATAAGACCAACAAAAACGGGACGAGACTCAACGTCCAGGGAACGGAGCCAACCCCAGCCCTCAGGGCTGGGGGTATTATTACCCCCTCAACAACAACCTCCCCCATGATAATCAGTATTCTATCATCTAGGGAGGACAGTCAGAAGAGGAGGTTCCCATCCTATCCCGTCATTTGAATCATCATCCCCTCTGAGAGGTAGGCGCACCATAAGGCCGCATCAAAGAACTCTCCGCATCACCCTTCATCAAGAAGTCCGAAGGAAATCCCAAGCCATGAAAGGGAATGCTAGAAAAAGACGTGGGAGATCCTCTTCCCATTTGGATGATGACATCCCACCACCCCGTGATATGCATTTATCAATTCCATAGAGGCTAACCCCATGAATGACACTAGGGAAAATGAAAATCCGGATGGATCAGGAGACGACGGTTCCGGCCAGGTTGTGACTCACAACGAACCCCCCGGTGCACACACCTGGAACCAGAGGGTCATCCTAAATATGGCCGTCCTTCCAGCCAACCCTCCTCTACCTACCCAGCAAGCTTCCAATAAGGATAAGAATAAGGGACTGGTTACCCTTAACCCGTATCCTTCTCTCGACAAAAACGAGCCACTCATGCTTGAAGAGAGATTCACTCGACATGAAGATGAGATGAAATAATTAATGTGGCTTAACATCGAGCTACTCTAGAGGAACCACCTTATTAAAAGTTCATCCCAGGAAGAGCCACATCATGAACTCCCAGCAAGTGCACCATAAAGGCTAAGGCTTGCTCTGGCATGCGAAGCACAGTTAGGGCTCCTACCCAAGGAGGCTTCTGGTTTGTCCAACTACCTAAATGTGGATGATGAATACCAATATTTCTCTCCATATAGGTGGAAACCAGAGAAAGAATGGCTGAACCCTCCAAGGGTTCCCCAAACAGAATATGCACCCTTGGTGCCAGCCATTCCGGATCCTTAGGCAATGCCTAGGGCTACGCCTGCCCAGGACCGAGCCCAACAGGATGTAAACCAGGGTCTCAACAACACCATCAAGGCACTAACATCTTGATTAGAAGCGATGGAAGGTCGACGCGCTCCGATACAACCAGAATGGAAACCCTACCTAGATTGGGTGACCAACACACCAACTCCACCCAATTTTGGGAGCCCTGTATTCCCTATTTTCATCGGGATAGGCGATCCGGAATAGCATTTGATGCACTACGCATCCTAGTGCATCGGTATGATGGGATCTCTGGAACAACAAGTAGTGAAACTCCGGTGCTTCGTATAGACCTTGCAAGGATCTGCCTTCGTCTGGTACGTGAGTCTGCCAGCCCAGTCAATAAAGAGCTAGGAGGACCTATGGCAGTAGTTCCTGTTCCATTTCACCACAACGTTTCCCAAAACAACAGTCAGTGACCTCATGAACTGCAAGAAGAGGGATAACGATAGGGTCTCAGATTTAATTTCCAGATGGAAAGGTCTGACCTATCCTCTGAACAGGCCAATGCATCAAGATGAGATGCTAGCCATATGCATCGATAATATTAGAGTTTATATGCGAACACTACTCATACTAGTGGAGTGCACCACTGGCATCTGACATCTCTTAGCCATTGCCCATAGAATTGAGGACTCCCTATAGAAGACCAATTTAAATTCCTGAATAGCCTCGCAAGCTCTTGTGAAAAGAGCCCCTAGAGCTGAAGCGTCTGCTGCCATGCTCAAGCCGGCCCCTATGCCTGCTCCACCGCTCAGGCCTCCACCAAATCATCAAGGGCCCACTGCATATCAGCGGCCACCTCCACATAAACAGGAAGATCAGCGAGGACCGAAGCGGAACCAATTTGAGGAATGAAGACAAAAAGTATACTCGTTCTGAGACGATCAAGTCTGCGGCAACTTCATTGTCGCCATGAATTGCAATTTGCTCCGCCTCCTGGAGCTGAGGAAACCTGAAGTGGTCGGCCACGAGGATAGGCCAGATTACTGCCCCTACCATAGAATGATGGGGAACAATATCCCAGAATGATTCATCTTCAAAGACCTCTTGCAGAGGATGGTAGACTCCAGACAGGTCGAGCTAGGACCACCCCAAGCACATGTGGCATACATCTCTACCACTGACTCTGACAGAGAGGAGGGGTGGCAGAATGTCCCTAGAAATCAGGGGTAGAAAATCGATGACTGGATGACTCAGAAGACTATCAACCGAGCCCAGGGCATACTCTGAGCTTAGCTACAGCAGATGGTGTTGTCGCCAACATCCCCTAATGTTTCATGGCCGACAACATCGGCCTCAAGGTCCTCCAGGAGCCGGTTATATGAGTGGAGTAGAAGAAAGAAACAATCAAAAGTGGAGCAGTCCACAACGGGGCCAAAGTTAGCCCCGACCTTGGAAGAATATATTCCCTCGAATATGTTTCCATGGGCACTGACCCACCAAACGGAACCGACATGGATGACTGACTAGGTTGACCTGTCAGAGGATGAAGAACCAATATTTGGTTCCATTAACGCCATCCATCTTATGAAATCATTCCCTGAAGAAGGGTATGGTTACGAACCCGAGTTCCCTGCACAAGGAGTCGGGAGGAGGAATCGTAGAGGTAGGGGATACTAGGGGAGGCACAGCCGCGACCGAAACCAACCCTACGGTTGGACCCTGGCACAAATAGTAAATATCATGGAAACCCATGGGAGAGCCCTTTAACGGACTAAGAAGGAGAAGGAATGACCCTCCACCTCCATAAGCAGCCACTCTGGCCCTGTTGTCCTGCGATACCCACTAGATGAGGAACATGTGTCTGGCCTCCTAGTGCACACAAACAGACCGGCCGGGCCAAATACTCCAAACGAGGGAACACCATCGACATCCGTCCCCGTGGCCGGTCCCTCCTCGTCAAATGTTCCAGCTCCCAAAGCACCCGCTAAGACTCTCTCTCCAATGGAGAAGCGTCGATCGCTGGAGAAAATATACGACATCCTTAAGTATCTGGCGTCAGTACCAGTCAAGTTGTCAATCCTAGATGTCCTGTGTTTGTCAGCCGACCTTAGGGAGGTGCTTATCGAAGATTTGATCAGCCCCCATGAGTTTCAAGCTGAGGTAGTTGTCGTCGAGATTTACCGAATGGAGACTAGCCTTGGTGAATGCAATGCGGTGATTTCCTTCCCCGATCAGGACGAACATTCCATCATGCAAGGACACATAAGACCATTATATGTGTCTGGTACACTGAATGGTATTGAGATCTGGAAAGTCTTTATAGACAATGGCTCTGGAGTTAACCTCCATCCCCTATGAACACTCAGCAAGTTGGGCTACAGTGAGGATGATCTAATTCCCTCAGCCACAACTCTGTTGGGTTACGATAGGAATGAACAGAAACCAAAGGGAAAAATTAAGCTAAAGGCCCATTTTGGTGACCTTGTAGCCTACAAGGAATTCCTAGTGGTCCAGTAGATCACATAATTCAATGCCCTTCTGGGAAGGTCGTGGCACCATAAGCACATGATCATTCCTTCATTCTACAAACAGTGTTTCAAGTACTGCATCAATGGACAAATTGGAACGTTGCATGCTGACAAGGCACCATTCGAGCTCTCCGAGTCACATTATATTGATGCTGGGTTCTATGAGAAAAAGAAAAAAAAGCCTTGGGTCGATGGTGTCTACTGGAGTTCGGCTCCAAATGTCCTGGAAATGGTTCTTGATGACCCCCTCAGGAAGCTTGGCTGAGATTATGTCCTTCCCATCATCCACGTGGAGGGTAGGAGTTCAAATCCGGAGACGCACATGGATTTCCTCATGACTTTATCCATAACGGCCGAGTGTGACAACATGGGAACGTCTACTGACCCTCAATCTTGGGATGAAAACTCAAACAAGGATGCCCACAACACCTCGCCTCTGGACTCCAAAGAGCTTGTGTCAGGAGCTCTATCCTTGATGGAGCATATGACCTGACCTCCATGGATGGGAAATTCCCCATGGCTCCTACCAATGCAAGATTCCTGAAGAAGTATTTTTCATAGAGACCAATAGTACATCGTCCTAACCGCATGACGATAAACTGAACAGGCTTCATCCTAACCGCATGACGTCAAACTGCATGGACCTCATCCCTGCTACATGATGATAAAATACACATCATCCTTTAATAATACTTTTCGTCCTTACCGCATGATGATAAAATGCACGGATAGGAAAAAAAGGAGCGAGGTGTACTCTTCATCCTCGCTGCATGACGATAAACTACACATCATTGTTTAACAAAAATCTTCATCTGAGTTGCATGACATTAAACTGTCAAGATCCCAACAGTCCAAACTCTATGACCTTAAACTAAGTGTACTTCTTCCTCACCGCACGATGTTAAACTACACGGATAATAGGAGTTTAGAGTTCTCCTCCCCTCGTGTATGGACCAGACCTGCACGGGGTGTACTCCTCGTCTAAGCTGCATGATGTTAAACTACCAAGCACCCAACAGTCCAAACTCTATGACCTTAAGCTAAGAGTATTTCTTCTTTACCGCACGACGTTAAACTACACGGACAAGATGATTTAAAAACTCCCTCTTCCCCTGTGTACGGACCAGACCTACAAGGGGTCTACTTCTTTCAGAAAACTACGTCAGGATTGATTACTACCCTCGCAGGATAGGTAGTGACGCCAAAATTTCACACCATGTCCTAGCCACCTCAAAAAGAAAAAAAAATCACCTTCCCCCGTGTATGGACAAGAATTGCATGGGGTGTATTCAAATCCTCACTGCATGGCGTTAAACTGCATGGAGTCCAACAATACCATGCATCCTAACCACATGATGTTAAACTGTATGGCTTTCCTCATTACCACACGATGTTAAACTGCACGGATAATAAAAGTAAAAAAGGACTTCTTCCCCCCGTGTACGGACCAGACCTGCACGGGGTGTATCCCTCCTCCTCACAGCACGATGTTAAACTGCACGGACAAGAAGTTTTAACAATGCCTCTTTCCCTTGTGTACGGACCAGACCTGAACGGGGTGTATAACTTTTGCAGAGAACTACATGCGGCTTGATTCCTGCCCTCGCAGGATACGTAGCAACACCGAGATCCTCTATCCTGGCCCAGTCACTCCCAAGTAAAAATAATGATTTAAAAATGACATCTCCCCCATGTACGGGCCAGACCTACACAAGGTGTACTTATCGTCCTCACCGCATGACGTTAAACAGCATGGACTTCGTCCTCACCGCATGACGTTAAACTGCATGGACTTCATCATCACCGAATGAAGTTAAACTTCACGGATTTCAGAGAACTATGTGCGGATTGATTCCTTCCCCTATAGTATACATAGCGACAACGGGATTACCTATCTTGGCCTGACCATTTCTAAAAAATTCCCTCTCCCCCTGTGTATGGACCAGACCTGCACGGGCTGTATCACTCTTGCAGAGAACTACATACGGCTTGATTCCTGCCCTCGCAGGATATGTAGTGACACCAGTGTTCCCTATCCTGGCCCAACCCCTTGAATAAAAGATAAAAATGCCCATATCCCCCATGTACAAACCAGACCGACACGAGGTGTACTTCTTGTCCTTACCACACGATGTAAAACTGCACAGATAGTGAGATTTCAGAATACTCCCTTTCCCCCATATAGGGGCTAGGCCTACACTGGGTGTATTTTTGCATCCTTGTCGCACGACGTTAAACTGAATGGACAGTAATGTTAAAGATGCGCCCTTCCTCAGTGTACGGGCCAGACCTGCATGAGGTGTATACCTCGTCCTCACCGCATGACGTTAAACTGCACGAACTCCGTCCTCACCGCATGATGTAAAACTGCATGGACGTCGTCCTCATTGCATGATGTTAAACTGCACGGTCTTCATCGCGACCCACCCAAGACACATGGCGATACGAGGTGGAGATACTCCGTGCACATTTGGATGCATCCTCTCCATACATCAGACTCCACGACCCAGATAATTTTGGATCTTCATAACCAATCATGGCCATCAGAAGTGGAAAGTTATCAACCCAGGGACACCTTTGTACAACTATTCACACCATTCCCTTAGCAGATCTTCATAATGATAGCCCCTGGATCATCCATAAAATGCAATGTTTCCTCGGGTGGTACTCTTCCTAGCTCTGTACGCTTACCGGCCTTAGAGCCCCCGTATCACATCTCCCGATACAAAAATTTATGGAGCAGTGGTTTACATGATCATTCCCCTTTTCTCATCCAAATGTTGCCAGGATACCCCTATCATGCTATCATATGTGTCTTCTAATGGTTCACATAGCGACCTGCATCAACGAACGTAAAGCCAGGACTAGGCTACTTTGACTCAACAGATAATTGCAGTGAAGATGTTTCTTGTATGCTTGGAAACCATTATCCCCATGTGTCGAACTCTGCACTGTGAGCAATCTCATATTTTCATAATCATTCATGTACATCGGAAGTGGAAGGTTATCAACCTAGGGCACCTTTGTACAACTATTAATACCATTCCCTCAGTAGCTCTACAAAATGATAGCCCCTGGCTCGTCCATCAAAGGCAAGATTTCCATGGGCGGTACTCTTCCTAGCTCTGTATGCTTAACGGCCTCAGAGTCGCCAAACCACACCTCATGATCCGAGAAAACTCAAAGTTACAGTTTACAACCTTCATCCTCCACCTTGTTCAAGTATATCAGAGCATGTTGAGCCTGTTATCCTTCAAGTGACTGTAGAAATAGACACCCAATGGTCCGAGCACTATGACCACTAAACTAGGAGTACTTCATCCTCTCCTCATGACGTTAATCTACATGGAGTGAAGGCATGCCCCCGTGAGCAAGGTAAATCAGCGCTGGGGGGGGGGCTCTTTGAGCTTTAACAGCAACCAGGGACGAATATCCCCAGCATGCCCAAACATTTCCTTCCACGATGACAGACTTTGTGGCCCGGATGATTGTGGATCCTCATAACCATTCATGGCCATCGGAATTGGAAATCCATCGACCCGTGGACACCTTTTCATGACTATGCATATCATGCCCTCGGCGGATCTGCATATTGATAGCCCCTGTCCCGTCTACCAAAGCAAAGATTTCCCCATGCGATACTCTTCCTAGCTCCGTACGCTTACCGGCTTCAGAGCCTCCATATCATCTCTCCTGATCCTAGAAGCCCCAGAACCATTATTTACACCATCAACCCCCCTACACGTCTTGGACATTCCAGGATACTCGGGCCCAGTTATATTCTAATAAAAAGAGTCCTTTTTAACTATTTCCTTACCACACGACGTTAATCTACACGGTCAATCTTCCTTGCTGCACGACATTAAACTATAAAGCATTGGAAAAAGAAATGAAAACGCCCCTCTTCCTTGCTGCATGATGATAAACTACACAACATCCATTTATAATACTCTTCGTATTTTCCACATGACGCTAAACTGAACGTTCAAACCCGTCACGGGTTTAGTATGGAACGAAGGCTTTTCTATGTCCTTCAGTGCACGGGTCAAACCAGCACAAGCCACCATCTCACACTCGCATAAGAAGGGATTTCTTCACCCATTCTCGGGAAGTTTATTCTAGATGTATCCCCCATGTCCAGGCACCCTCTCATCAAAAACTATACTCTGTACTCAGAAAAAAAAGCCGAACTCTCATAAGCCATCCATGGTGGTCCCAAATCTCAACTTCCCTGAAGTTTCTCGGCTATTGGGAGAATACAATCATGGGCCTAAGGACACCTTTGCATGAATATGCATACCATTCCCTCAGTGGCTCTGCATATTGATCACCCTTGGCCCATCTAAAAAAGTAAATATTTCCTTAGGCGATGCTTCTCTCCGTACACCTCTTGGCCTATGAGCGCCCATGTCTATCCCGGGATTCGGAAACCCTCTGAGCTACAGTTTACTAACCTCTTTCAAAACCCTGCCTGAATATGGTGGAACATCTCTGAAAAGATTACCGAGGACCAGGAGAAGTCATTCCATTTTAAATGATGTCCCAGATGCATGACTTTAAACATTGCCAAGCCTCAACCATCCCTTATGCTAACTAAATGTGTAGGGAAGTGGTCTCCTGACCATGATTTTGATTAGTACGGATGTTTCCAAAACCCTTTCAGATGTCACATTCCCCTTCTGATCCACCCCTGGTGGTTTTCATAATTTTTCAAGCCAACCATCATGGTTTCCATGAGCCGTACTTCCATGAAGTCCCCTGGCCATCATAAATGGATAGTCATTGACAAAAAGACACCTTTTTACAACTATGCATACCATGCCCTCAGCGGATCTACATATTGATTTCCCATGGCCCGTCTACCAAAGGAATGTGTTCCTTAGGAAATGCTCTTCCTACATATGTATGCCAACGTGGCTCCCATGCCTTGAGACATGCCCTGCATGTCTTTCAAGTTCAAACACCCCCCCCCACGTGAATCTGAAGAGTATTGAGACATCTTTTAATCAGTTTAACCCTATTGGGGCCCTCAACCCACCATATCTGGTCAAAGATGTTCGACCAAAAACATCAGTAATGATAGTCTTGACAGCGGGACTTTAAACCACCCATTAAAATAGGCACAAAGCCTGTTTGGCCAAAAACCCATAAAGGGCGGCCTATCAAAAAGCTGGGTTATACACGCTATGTCCACACCAAATGGGCCCAGGAAAAATCAGGGCATTAAAATGAAAAGGCAAAAACTTTGTGGGGGTTTTCAACAAAACCCCATCAATACTCGAACTATGCTCACTAAATCCCTTGGTCCAGCAAAAGTTAGAGCTTTATTTATTTCTATCAATGGTCATGGACTCGGATTATTCAATGTTGGAGGAATTAACATACGCAGCGATTGTTCCAAATAATTTCTATCACAGGAGAAGGTGAGAAGAGCACCAAGGATAGATATACCATTATTCCATATCAAAGTTGGTAGGAATGGAATCCATAATCTAGAGCCTCCTCTAGTGAGAAAGGTAATTACAGGAGTTTTTCGGCGGATTCAAAAGGATGTATCAGGCGCTGGTGAGAATCCTCGATTTTCTAAAAGAGAATCCATAGTAAGGTCATTTCAGCTTCTACACCAGCCCACAGCTCTTCTGCCTCCTGGACCACCTTTGTGCTCACCCTCATTTCCTCCTCCATCTGCCACAACCCTTCTTCAATCATGGAGGCAACATTGGACTCTTCCGGCTGCAGCCGCTGTATCTCATTCCTCAGCACCTCCAGGTGAGAATGATGCTCAATAACTTCTATTTGAAGCCTCACAACGACCCCAACGTGGTCATAAGCCTCTGTTAGGAAAAGAGGTCAGGTTGTGGAAAGTTATTCTTCAGATTGGGAAGAAGAATGGCGAGATTAGAAATCACCCAGCCTCTCCCAGTTAGCGACTACCTACTTGACAATGTTATAAACACCATGATAGTCGAAGCCATCAAATCACAGCAGCATAAACAAATTCCCTATCCTCGGTAATTTAGTCAGCATCTCGACCAAGGGCGTTTGAGAGATCAGTCTCCAGATTTTCTCCCAAGCCCATCGGCGAGCAGGCCGATGACTGGAAAGGGCTTGTTGATCAGGCTCCGAATCACTCCCGGATGAGGACACATACTCAGGTATGAATGTCACCAAGGAGGGACCCAATGCGGCTTCAACCACCAACCCTTGCACTTCAGCAACTTTTCCCTCAGCGGTTGTTGTCATAGGCACAGTCAGGTCTTACAACACCATTGCCAGCGCCAAAGGTCATGGTCCTGAAGCCTGAGAGTCAATAAGACGGATAATTACCCCTAATTAGAAAAGGGAAGCAAAAGGAATTGGTGGAATGATATCGGGAATCATACTCCTAATCGCCAAGGCATTGGAATCCTCAAGCTTTACATTGCCGCGACAGCCACTCGAGGAAAATGCCACATCCTCAAAAGGCAAGGGAGACCGGGGAGCCCCCAGAAGGGTCCAGGACCTAAGGCCATGCCCGAGGTAAGCAGCTTCCAAGGTCATCCACAAGCGATCACCTACAGAGACCATGATCGGGGAAATCACTCCCCCGGTAAACAAGATAATGACCCGCTCCGGGTTTCCAACAACTATAACAATGGAAGTCTCTTCCTCCATTACCACGAGATCCATTTGGTCTGAGTTGTCTTCCCCATCAGATCTAGAGGCCCCTCATCAATCATGGGAGCCCCATTCTCCTTCGAGATAGAAAGGGATGTTTGATCAGTATGAGGCTCGAATACTAGCAGTTCCTCCTCTGATGCATCTCTGACTAATGAAGGAGGGAGTAAAGCATCCATATCACCAGCCCCTCCAACAGGGCCCTCCATTTCGTTGTGCCCAGTTGTGGCTACAGGAGATTCCGCAGATGGCAAGGAGACGGAAGGTATGACTGCTTGGGTAGCCATAGCCAGATCCCTGAGTGGCCCTGCACCATATGCCAAAACAGCCAATGACTAGCAGAGTCAGGATATGCAGGTTGGAAATTAAGCAAACAGGAAGGCATGATTACCCGATGTCCTCTGTTTGAGCCGTTACGATAAATGAAACCCCTGTTTATGTCTCTGGACCTGCCCAGGGGATTGTTCGCCCGGAATTCTGGGAGGAGCTAGAGGATGGAAGACACTAGCTGGGTCTGCAATGGTCGCTTCCATATGATCAGCTACACCAGGGGACCCCTGCTCGACGACCCCTGTGGGTGAAAGAGCATGCTCACCCACTACGGTACCATGGGGAGTATACTCGGGAGAGGGAATTTCCCCCTGAGATTCTTCAACACCCTGCATAAAGGGGATAAAGCTTAGAAACTCGACGATAAAGGGGAAAGAAATCCAGAATAGGCGGCAGAGCAACCTATTATTCAAGGTCAGACAATTCGGGATGTCTAATCCTCATGGACAGCCGGGTTGTCCCGTAGAGCCGGTTTCGGAGTGAGCGCACATATACCTCCATATCCTTCAATGATGCGATGATGTCACCCAAGTCCTCTTCCAATTGACGGTGTGGTGGAACAAAGATAACCCCAATACCTGAAAGCTTAGATGGCTCATTTGGAGTGATGCCCAAACCTCTTCATCTGAGCCACTGGCCCTTAGGTCATCCCAAATCCTCCATGCATCGGGGAATGCAGCTATAATGGGAACGACTAGCATAGAAGGACCAACCTGAGAGGGTTGGGCAGTGGTAGGGGTTGGTAGGGGCACCATCGACCGTGTTTGTGCTCTGAATCTCGCCCCCACCTTAGAATTCTCTGGGACTATTGGTGGACGGGACCTCACAGGTAGGAATGGGAATTCCCTGGCTTCAGCCATGATGGGGAGATCATCAATATCATCACCCCAAGAAGAGTGGTCACTTCCTTCCTGCTCTTCGTTAGTCGCCAGATGCAACATGGCCTGGACTTGGTGGGTTAATACCGCGTGACCCTGGTTCACATAAATATAGGCATCAGGATCCCAGAGATACCAATTGGCCAACTCTGGGTCCACATCATAAATGATGTCAACAGGGGCAGATACAATGCCCATCCCATTAAATTCCACTTTTGATTCCTGGAGATACTACCACCGAGAATGGGGTACTTGCTACGAAAGGAAAATTGACCTTTGAATTCCTCCCATTGACCCAAGGTCGTTGGAAAGGAAGCATCTACAGGAATAACCACCCCCCCTCCGGGCAGCCTCAAGGGCACGAGAGGATACACCTATGTCTGTTAAGATCTTCCCTAGAAGCACGGGACCAGCTGGGTGGCGAAGGACTTTTCCAGGCCTAGTTGAAGCATCATCCCACTTCCACTTCCTCTTTACCTATGATGGATTGGGACTTGAAATGGTAGGAACCAACGTCCCAAGCTGGCCATTTGGGTATGATTGTACCCAGGAGTCAGCATAATTCTGGGATAAGAAGGGTGTGGAGTCTACAAGTGTGGGATTCATAAACTCGCAACGGGTATCCTCTCGGGTAAACATTAACCACAGTTGATTGGACACCATTAAATTATGGTTCTCGTGGGCACCGTTATGTGCGGGAGGACACAATGCCTGGATGAAGCCAAACTGGTGCCCGAATCGGAAAGGCACATACCCCTCGTAGATCAGTTCCCCTCCAATACAAGCCACCTAAATACCCTCTCGAAGGAAAAAGAGGTATCCCCATTTTGTAAACTCCTCTGTTATGGTGTTCGTGATTTCAACAGTTGGGGAAGAGAAGAGATGTAAATTGAAATGATCATAACACGAGATTCGACTCGATAACAGACGCATGTTCTGAGATTTCTGCTGATTATCCTTCTCTTGGGACGAACACTCTTTAGGCATAACCTCGCTGGTTAGTTGCATGTATCGTTGGAATGTGGTGCCCAGAATCTGAAGAGGGTTGATAAAGGTGTAGCAGTTCTTGACATGAACACCTAGAAATCCCCAGATAATTTGAAAAGGGATGACCACTAGGTTCGGCCGTCTCCTGTCGATAATATTACGAAGCGCCGATAAATCTTGGTCAGTACCGGGACAGCTAAGTTGATAACGTTGTCGGTGGCCAATTGGGCCACTATAACAATGGTGGAGACCCGCACACCACTAGACTCGCGTATAGGCAATATCCAGCCGCTCAAAAACATGGCCAAAAATTCCGCTAGACGAAGCAGCCGATCGACATCCGGGGCAAGCTCCCAACCCCAGTCATTGAATTGGCCCTACTCCAGATTAGGCCAATAGCTGCCCTTCTGCTTTCGGGACTCCATTGTAGGGCAGGTTGTGGGCCTATGTGGAAGAGTTACAGATTGGATCTCTTTGGAAAAACCCTTGATCCAGTCGTGATACTGAACAAGCTGTCTCGAAGACGTATCGTTTTGATGCTCCTCATGACCAGGGACAAGCTTTTTCGGAGATGTAGCCTTCGAATGTTCCTGGGCCCGATCAATGAGCCGCTTCACCAAGGGAGGAGTTCTCCCTTCATCATCCCACACATAAGGGGGAGGCAGGAATTCACCATACATATCCCCAACAATGGGGACCCCTAAAATCTGAAAGATGTCCTAGAGTCTAAATCCCACCTCCCCATAGACTTGATGGAAGGTGTTGGTGTCCGGGATCCAATGGATCATAAGCTGCTTAGCAAGGGATTGAGGCTAGTAGGTATAGTTTTGGGACACCTAGGCAGCTTCATACAGGCCTACGACTCACAATTCTGTATCGAACTTCGCACAGCTCTGGCGAACCCAGATGGGCCACCCCCAATCCAAGGATTTAAATGATCGTCCCGTTCGAAGGTCCTGATTCGCTGACCAGCCTTGCTGGTCGCTTACCATGGAATTGCGGGCAATAATTCGGTAGTAGTGAATTGTTCCTTCCTGTTGACGTTGTTCTCCTGTCGGAGATACTGGAAGGTGGTTTAACACAGACCCGATAGTTGTATCTCTTGCGGAAGGCTGACCGCTGACATGTATCACGAATCAAGGGATTATGGCAGTAAATATCCATGCTTTAGGATTGTTATCATGGGATGGTACCGAAATCGAGGTATCAGACAACAAAACTAACACATAAGTAGGAAGGCTTTTAGAAAATCGATACTCCTGCTGTGACTTGGAGAGCTGGACGACAAGGAAGGAAGACAGTGGGGAGTGGCAGATTCCATCTTGAGCAAAGTTGGTCATGTCCCTCAGGTTTTGATCGACAATTTAGAGGGGATCGATAGCAGTCCTAGGCACAGGGCGAGGGGGAACCATATTTTCTCCCTTCATTATGAAGACCAGGCAAATGGTTAGTCTGGGATAATAAAATCTGGACAAAAATACTAGTTGTATGGAAAAATCATTGAGTAGCCTTCATATGCAAAGTCCGCAAAGAGGCCTCGAAGGATGGTTCGTGATGACAGTATCCTGTGAACTAGCCCTTCGTGAAAGCAGTCTGCGAATCCTTGGCCCACGGAGTGTTCGCCAGGAAACCGCAAACCAAGTTGCTCCGCGGAATTTCAATCCCGAATTTAAGTGATTATGATCAGAAGACATAGAAACTTTTAATGTTCAAGATATTTTTAGTCCGCGAAGAAAGTTCCTCCATAGCCCGTCATGACATACTTTTTAATTAATTAAGAATAATGGTTCACGATTGAGGAATTGGTTCATGGGTGAAGGCGACCGCGAAGTAGGAATGGTAAGTGGAAGTCACATCCAGTTCATGGACGAAGCACTTCATGAAGGAGCAAGCACTATGAGGCGAGGGAGCTCTGGTTTCGCGAAGAATTTGGTAAAAGTCAAATGATGCCCCCCCCCATATTTATAGGTGTGGTCCCCTACCAGGTCCACCTCTCAACTGAAAAACATCTCAGTTTTAGGACCACTCTGCATTGGAATGGCCACCACTTCATTCCGATCGGACCCCATTCCGATGATGAGCATTTGTAGGGTCCTGAAAAATCCACAAAGGTGATTCTACCCAAATCCCCCAAAGAATTGGGGAAAAGAATGGAGAAATTTCAAAGAAGGGACCCAATTAGGACCGGTCCACGGACCGGTCCCATGAAAACGTGACGTGTCTAGGCCCCGCGAAGCACCCCCACCGTGAACCATCGTCGTTCGCGAAATAGAGGCGGAGATCCTCCGCGGTTTCGAGGAAGGATGGGCGCCAATCTGGTTCACTGTCATGAACCGCCCCCACCGCAGACCACCTCGACCGGTTCAAGCCGCATCCACTGTGATTCACAGAATGGAGGTGGAACCCTCCGTGGACTTGAAGCACTCCCTAGGTTCAGTTCGTGGGTGGGGGGAGGGGGGGACTCAATGCCCATCGCGAATTACGGATTGACCAAGTCAGCTATAAACCGGGATTTCTGTCATGGGAATCCACAAAAGGTGTCACGTGGCCATAGATACATCTCTTTCCACACTCTATAAAAGGAGATGGAGGGGGAAGGGAATGAGGAATGGATTCAAAGGGATTGGAGATTCGGATGGAGATCAGTTGAAGGAAGGATTAGGATTTCCCAAACAGCGAAATTACTTTTCGCGAACCACGACAGGTATACGGATTAATAAGGAATTGGAAAATGCATAATAACTTGGTCAACCACAAACCTAAAATAAAAAAAGAAGGAAAACTGCGTACCATACCCCCTCCGTGGATGAATTCCCCGCGGACCAAGGAGTTTATGCCTCTTTTCCCATCCGTCGCACCGCGTAGCACTCTCCTACGCGGGCGAAGACTCGACCGATGAACCCGCGACCAGCGCCGCCCTTGGCTGCCGATGCCCATATGAAACCCTCTGCGAACGACCCTCGTTCTCGGAATGAACCCGAAGTCATGAACCACCCTGGTTCGCGGGCTGCTCATCAGTCCGCGGACCACCCTTGTTCCTGAGATGCACCTCAGTCTGTGGACCACCTTGGTTCGTGGACGGCTTTTCCAGCCGTGTAGCACCTTCCTACACAAATGGCACCACCACTCCTTCATATGTGTGGTCCCTCAGAGCCTTTGTAGTTCCCGTTCCCTGAGCCAGATAAAATCCTTCCAATCCGGTTTGATCCTCTACAACCTCCTCATTGGCCCTGAGATGAGGCCTCCACCAGAGCCGCCGGACCCATGTGGTGTAACGTTCAAGCGCATCAGCGCGACACTTTGAGATCACATACCCATGGTAAGTATAGGTGATGGGGTTTCCTCGACCGTTGAACAGATTCCCGAAGCATTCATGGTTTCACTTTCCCACAGTAATGTGGAGTTTGACCTCAGGAATCACCTTTCTACCCCGCTGCTTGTTATGGGCTCCTCGGGGGTAGTAAAATACCCATCAGAAGGAAGCCCTCATGCACTACAAGAGAAGAGATGTGCATAGGAGCACCACCTTTCCCTCTCCCACTGTGCTTTGTCTCATGGGCCTCCTCATAGTGTAATCCCCAACCTATCATTGTGGGTCACTCCATGTGTAATCCCCCCTCCACTTCTCACGAACGTACCTTTTGCGAAGTGACTGTCTGATCCTTGATCTCTCTTGTTTCTCACACCGAGCATGACTCACGTGGTCTTATAGTAACCATCGACCATGACATCCTCTTATGGTCCTCCTCAATGTGTAAGCCCCACCAAGAGAACTATGGAGACTTTGATCCATGTCAAGGCGTGGTATGTAGGAAGCCTCCACAAGGTTCAAGCTCACCACTCGGTTGCTTCTTCAGGTTGAGTTCCACCCTCGTCCAATATGACGTTATATTGTATTCCCCCATCCAGCATGACATTAAACTATATATACGAAATATGTGGACTTTGATCCCTACCTCCTAGACAGGTTACATAGGAAGCCTCCAAGAGGTTCATGCCCGACCACCATCGAACCCCCGGGTCCACATTCACGTCGGTTCTCCGGCGCTCCTATGTTAACTACGTGGAATTTGATCCCTGCCTCCTAAGTAGGGTACATAGGACGCCTCCAAGAGGTTCAAGCCCACCACCTGGGTATTCCTACAACCCTCACATCGGTTCGCCTTCACCCCGCATGATGATAAACTGTACATCCGAACTACATGGACTTTGATCCCCGCCTCCTAAGAAGGGTACGTAGTAAGCCTGCATGAGGTTCAAGCCCAACAGCTGGTCGATCCGACTATCCTCACGTCGGCTCACCGCGCCGCTCCTTGTTTCACCTCATTGAGTCCAGACTCCTTGGGGTCATTAACCCAATGAGGGATGGTAAACCTCGGGAGTAAATGATTCTGATTTCCTACGTGCAACTGACCATTTTCAACCTCGAAAATTCCGTGGATACAATGTTTTGGTATAAACCAATGATTTAGGAACATAGGAATATGTCTTAAATCTATAAGAGAGTCCCAGAAAAAGGAATAATTTCCCCCCAAAAGCATGTGATGAGCCCGACTTCCCATCCTCTCAACCAATATGAGCTCTTATGTGTCACTGGTCAGACCATCCGGCGAACGCCTGCCTTTGGAAAGCAGTTCCACGTGTCATCGGACACTGAACCGTTGGGCGTTTTGAGGGCTAAACCCGAAAAAACGACCTACCATCTCCAAGATTATATCACAATTATTTTTTTCATAAAAATATATCATGATTGGTTTTAAAAGTTTAATTAATTAATAAAAATGATAATTCTATAATTAATATTTTTTGAGATGATGGAATATTGACCTTGATGACTATAGTTAATCTGCCGAATTCATTTTTGATATATGAGATGAATATCATCAAAACATCTTATGTGAACATAATTGAATCAATAATTATTATAAAATGGTAAAAAGAATAATAAAATTTCAAAATATTATAATTAATGTAAATAAGTAACATAAATTTATTATTCATGAGGATAATAAACATATGTGATTAATTTGACTTGAGGAAGGGGACAATTTACTTCAAAACAAATGTTCTAAATATTTTAAAGATCTATTTATAAATATGTATCTTCCATGTACACATTCATAAAATTATTTTATGGATATATTTATGGATTATAAATGAAATATTTTGTCAATTTTTAGTTTATATTAAATTTTTTCAAAAATATTATTTCTATATTTTTTATTCAGAACGGTTTCGCACTCATTACAAAAGACAAAAGGGGTGTTTTATTTTAATGTACATGGAATCAAGAGATTTTACCACTGCCACAACCATTTTTTATTTTCAGATTATTTGAGATTGTTTTTTAATTAAAATAAAAAATGTAACACCCCAAGAAGTCATACTATGTTATTTTCTTTAAAATAATTCAATAGCTTTCACTACACGTAACACCGAGTTCGAGCCCACCACCACTTACCAAACTAGCCGTCCAAAAAACTGTTATGATTAGTATTAACTGAATTTTCAATTTTATATACTCCATATAATATTAGAATCCATATTATGTGTTTCATAGGCATAATATATGAACAAATTCATTTTTTCAAATAAAAGAAGTATTTTACAAAATATACAATGTTACCACCTTTTAATGGAAACCCCTCTTTAAAACCAATACATGAAACTTTTATATATTCAATGTAATGAAATAAAATTATTCTTTCTAATGGAGACATAAAAATTTATTTTGGATAAATTTTTGGTACTTTTCTGATATCTTTTATATTTTGATGAATACTGAAAAATACTAAATTTTAATTGAAAAAAACATTTTTAATTGAAATAATTTATAGTTATAAATTAGTAATTTGAGTGGTTTCGAAGTGTAAGTAGATTATATTTTTATCATTTAATACAATCTAGGTCATTATAATTAATTTCACATTTAAATTTGATATAAACACATGTCAATATTTTGATAATTTTTACCTTTTAAAACCAGCTTTTATTGTTTATACAATGATAATTAATTTTAAACAAATTAATGAAACTTATAATTTTTTAATTTGTTAACATAAAATTCATTTTTGAATTCTGAATATCAAAATTTTCTTAGGGTGAATTTTTGTTATTTTTCTGAAAACATTCATTTTTTGATGAATAGTGAAAAACATTGCATTATGGTTTAAAAGTGACTTTTTATTTAAATAATTATTTACTTTGTTTAAATTTATTTTTATTAAAAATAGATACATAATACCTATATATGTACAATTTAATTCATTGAAATCATTTTATAATCAGATTATATATATATAATTTTATTGAACTTTTTACTGTCTTTTACCCACCTTTTAGGAGAAATTGTAAATTTACATAAAACATTATTTCACCACTTCTGTGAGTAGAATTTCAAAAATCCAAGGAAAACTGTTAACATTATTAAGTAAAATATGGATCAATAAGATGAAAATAATTTTTGGTCAATAGTAACTTTTGACTTTTATTTACCACGGTAAAAATAAATAGGTTAATTAAGGGTAAAAATGATATTACAATTACCCTAACACATGTCTTATTTCTATTGGATAAGTGTAATTAGACAAAAAAACATAGGAATAAATTATGATCCTTTTTGGTCCACTAGTATTTGATTAGGACATTTATTATTATTTTATTTAAAGATGAGTTCAAACTATTATATTCAAAGTTTAATAAATAAACCATTTTTAAAATAGGGTTATACCTAAGATAAATTTGGTGGTAAATTTTCATTAGAAATATAAAAAAATTTCCTAAATATTTTTATTTTATTTATAACTCTTAGAAATTAAATAATTAAATTTCTTTATGACATAATGAAGATGTACTAATTATATTATTAATGAATGATTAAAATAATTGATATTATAAATATCCAAATAAATGAAATTTGAAGCTTTTGATGAATTCCAGAAATTTTCTACTTTAATATGACCTTTTAGAGTTTATTAAATAATTTTTTTTCGAAGTAATCATGCTGTTAAAATTTTCAGAAAAACCCAAATACTAAATAAGGTCAAAATTGACATAAATGAGTTTTTAAAACAAATAGTATATTATTGGTTGATATAATATTCTTAAAAATATAAGGTTCAGAAAAAGGTATTAAATAATGTTATATATGTCATTAATGAACCAATTTATTTTCTCATGGAAGTTTGGTGAATGTTTACTAACCATGTAGTGTAAGACTACAAGATAACATGGTAAAAGTTAAACTATTTAACTAATAGTTAAATATAAAAGATAAGGTTAATATGGTGACCTAAACCTATCTAAAACCAATTGGTTGAGAGGTTTTAGACCCATAAACTCCTTATCCTATACATAAATCATTTTTTATCTATTTTAATTAGAAAATGATTTTATTATAATTTAATATTTCACGATTTTCTGAAATTGACCCTCACCTCTCTTATAAAAGGGAACTTCCCCTTCTCTTAATTTTACACCTCCAAAGCCATTTGGCTCGGCCAAAACCCTACCCAAATATCCTTCCCACTTTCCTACCTTCATCCTAGAGGCCTTTATTTGGTCAGAAAGCCAACTTATGGAGCCCTTTTGAACATATCAAAAGGAAGAATCTGAAGAAGAGGTAAATATTTCATCACCTCTTTCATGTTATTTTCTTCTTCCAATTACTCTGTCTTTTTATTTACATTCTAAAATAATAACACCATTATCTTCTATATATTGTGATGTTATTATAACAATGGTACAACCATATTCATTATTCTATCCATCATATTAATTACAAGGTCAACATACGTGCGTATGTAAGGCTTACTCTCTCCAAGTCGTGGAGTAGTTTGTTATTCAAATACTTCATTATTTGGATGGGTATAATAATGAGTATAACAGATTTAAATAATAAGTGTAAAATTTTATTGATTATGTATATATCATATACCATCAAATTACAAAAAATTTCACTATTAATATAATGATATTGTCGCTCGGGCGTACGTACGGATTACCGTTTCCACGAACGTGATGACATTCATTCCCCAAGGTAATCCTTCAAGAATAATTTTTCGTTTTATGATTATAAATAAATTTTAAGAACTTAATATTATTCTGGGTATGAATAAAATACATCCTATGTATAAAAAACATGGCTTATGTAACCGAGCATATAAAGGAAAATAGATCAGTTAACACCCAAAATGATGATATTACTAAAATATTTATAACAATGCAATATTTTAGGATAATATATGATATCATATTTATGTATACAGTTTGTGTATAATTCAATAACAATTATTTATCTAATATATAGGAGGTTAATGTACCCTCGACCAAGGAAAAGTACAAGGTACGTGTTAATTTCACAATCTCTTTATTATCCGACGTTGTTTTTACATAAGTGTCTACTAAGACGTCTTTATCATCCACATCTGTGTTTTCATAAGAATGTAATTAATTTTTTTTACTATTTACAATACTATGGGTTAAATTAATTTATACCCTTATTTGAACATATGTTTTTTCAAAGGAATCCTTCCATCATTATCCAAACTTTGTACTTTATGACTATTTCGACAAAATTAAGATAAGAATGTCTTTTTAACTTATATGGAGAGTGTGGCTATTTTTATCCATTATATCATCATCAAACATCCCATAAAAAGAATATAGGAATATTTTCAAAATAAATGTTTTCTTTTATTATTATATGACTTTGAACTGATTTAAAAATAAAAAGAGATATTTCTCTAATTTTTTTGATTTCATCTATGTCAACATCCTTTGATGTATTTTAAGCTTGTATGAAGTTGATTTATTATTATTAAAATATTCCATACTGTATTGAAAGTTTTATGATATGTTTTAATGTTTATGTGTTATTTTTATACCATTCATGTTTTATGGATAAAGTATTGAAATTTTGTATGCTGCTTTTAATATGAATGCTTATGTTATGTTTAAACATTTTAATATGAGGAATGTATTGGACTTAATAAGTGATAGGTGGATCCTTATATAGATCCTCGATGTATTGGTAGGACTCATGAGACAAACTAGTGTCTTGGCACAAGGCCTTGACAAAATCTTAATTGTAGTCTTGGCAGAAGGCCTTGATAATGTGGTTATGTGGTCTGGCATTATGCATTCCATCATTATTTAATTGGATATTGATATTTCATGTGATTATTCAACTAGTAGAATATCCATGTTAATATGTAAATGGAATTATTTGATTCTATATTTTCCATATTTTGTTGATGTTTATGTTTAAAAGGATTTTGTTTTAGTCTTATATATTTCCTTAAATGTTTATGATTATTTATAAAAGTTTATGCTATATTGTTATCTTTAATGAGCATATGATATCACCCATTTCTATGTTTTATTTTTCCTAGGATGTGAAGATTTATTTTGTGGATGACCTGTAGGGATAGGATAAGGATATAAGTGTGTTCAAATGGGGAAAAAATGTTGTTGATGTTTTAATTTTCATGATGTAATATAAAACATATGAATGTATCTAGTACTTCCAAGGATACTAAACGGATCAGTATTTTGGGACATGATTCCTTGTATCACGCCAATGTTATATAATAATGAACCGACTCAGGGAAACTAGGTTTGGGGCATTACAGTTGGTATTCGAGAATGATTAGTACAAACCATGGAAAAAAGATTTAGATAAAACTCTTGATTTGGAAACACTACTCTAAGACAGACATTGAGGATTAGTATAGAAGAACATCAAAAAAATTTGGTAATGTAAATATTTTGTGAGTTTTCCAAGAAATACATGTTTTTTTGGATTCGAGTAGGTAGAGATGTCCCAGGAACAGATTTACTCATGAGTGAAAACATCGACCAGGAGTTTTGGGCTTAACCCGGGGTATCCTGGTGCACAAAAAACAGGTCATGCTGCACTCTTCATTACGACCCTCCTGGGTGATATGCATAGTATAATTCAAATTTGGTTCAAAATCTAATTTGAATGATTTTAAGATAATATGAGAATAAATAAACATGGTTAATCGTAATGTGTTTTAGATTGAAAATAAGGTGTTATGATATTCTCTAAATGATTTTATGACACACATTATCCTTTCTTGTGTTAGTTAATGGATAGATTCCAAGAATTCATAGTTACATTGAACATGATCTACAAGGTGGGACACAGTGGTGTAAGTGAGAATGGAAATGGATTATTGATAGGTATAAAAGATATCACGTTCATGTCGAGTCATCTTTCCAACAATATGATCAATAACATATATATTAACCAACTCCTAGACTCAATAAAGAAGAGAAGGGAGGTGAATGATAAGATCTCCAACAGTGGAGACCATAGAGAAAAAGAAATATCAATTTCCATCATGTAGGAAATGTGGAATGAGGCACCTAGAATCTTGTTCATCCTTCAAGAAAGATTGGCATTTTTATTCTAAGAATGATCACTATCACTTGAATCAGATATCATTTTATATTTCTTAGCTTTTAATACAGTAACTCTTTCAGGAGTTTTGGATTTAAATGTAGTAGGTAATGAAACACTACCATTACTATTATTTTTCATATTGTCTTCTACATCTCTCTTCATTATTGTTTTATGTTGAATATGATTTCCAAATAAATCATCAAGGGTGATATTTGAAACCTTCTTATTCATATCAATAATTGTCCTTTTAGACTCACACACATTGAGCATGATATCAATTATCTTATCCCTAAAAATTTCATTGTATATTTATTTCTCACCCATAGACTAAAGACTTTTGATAATGGTCATAAATATTTATTTCACTTTACAAACTAGTTCTCTAAAAGGAAACATAAAACCATGATATTAAGCCCTTAACAAAACTCTTCTTGTTTCTAACACTTTTGAAGTTCCAAAGCATGTAACATCATGTTTCTTCCAAATATAATTGGAAGCTTCACAAGAGGATATTTTACTGTAGATATTCCTAGTCATAGAACATAAAAAAGTATTTTGTAACCTATATTTTAGTTGATATTATTTTTTCTCTTGATTAGCGAAGGTTCTATCTTCCTTTTCTGGTATCTTGTAATCTTAAGTGAGAATTACAAAGTTGGATACTACAGTGTTAATAACAATGGTCTTCATTTTATCTCTGTAATTTCATATTCATTACCATCAAATATTGGGGGTTTAGTAGGATTTAGATTATCTATAGAACCAATGTTCATTACTCTCATCTTATAATAAAATACAAAAGATATTTTCTGCAAGAAGGATTAACATCAAAAGAAAATATACTTAAGAACAATGTGAACAAGTAAAGTTAAGTAAGAATATTTTGGGCAAGAAAACTTATATATAATTATAATTATTTCAGATACCTCCTATAATAACACTTGTAGGATTGAAATATAGATTTTTATGCTCAATTGCAATAGGGGTGAATTGTAGGTTTAAAAACCTTTGTCTTTATCCTTAAGAAAAATCTATGTTTAACAAAGTTAAACAATATGGATTCACAAACCCTCTTTAGTTCATAAATAAGAAACTAACATTCTTAGGATCCAATAATATGGATTTGATAAAGAAACTTTTGACATGTTTACTTAGATAAAGACTCTACTTTAAATCATATAGAATTATATTTATCAGAATATACAAATATAATAAAGTGTAAGAAATTTACACTTTCTTTCTTTTAAAAAAATGAAGTGGAATTAAAACTTGTAAAAAAGACAATTAAACAAGTATAAGAAATATTTTAACCCAAAGAGAATGGTATAATAAAAACTTGGATAATGGTACCTTGATTTATACTTTCAAAATCATATGTATTACTCAGACGAAGGTAAGCCCTGAATAAGAATATCAGAATTTTTCTTGTTATCCCCGCAAGCCCTTGATCTCTATGGTGATCAGCACCTCTATCTTTCTATCCACAAAATCCCTTAGTTTAATAGTAACAATCTAGATCATACTTGGTAGGCTGGACAAGTTGTTCATAGCTTGAAAACGTGGTTCACATCATTCGCATAAGGCAGGTTCAACAATGCTCTTGCATAGTATCAGCACATCCAGTACTTCTCAATATGTGTTAACACGTATTGAAATCTTTAGATGGCTAGGGAATTTATGATCAAAGGTTACAACAGTAGACTCCCTCCACCAATGGTAATATTTTTCATTAAATCTCATAGGGACCAGTACATGTGTCACTTAGCTAATGGTTAGTTAGAAACAGATTGTATGACATCATTTCATGGGAAACATTATCATGCTTTATGAAACATTAAAAAGAATAAAAGAATTTACATGTTTAAGAAACATTATCATATTTAGAATCTGATAAAATAAAATTTTACATGAATTAAATGAGGTAACTGTAAGAAAATCATTTAATAAAATTCTTAAGAAAGTGAAAATCAAAGTCTAGAAAAAGTTAACAATAAGTTTCTTAAATAAAATAGAATCAGAGTCCGAATTTTGAAGAATTCGGACTATGATTTATAAATTAATTGGAATCAGATTTCAAAAGAATTTAGAATATAATTTTAAAAGAATTCATAATTTGATTTCTATATAATTTGGAATTTTATTTTTGAAGAAACAAGAGTCTGATTTTAGATGAAATCAGAGTCTGATTTCATAAAAAATCGGAGTATGATTTTAGAACAAATCAGAGTCTTATTTTAGAATAAATTGAAGTATAATATTAGAATAAATAGGATTATGATTTCATGGTAAATGAAAGTCTAATTTCAGAATAAATATGAGTATGATTTTAAGAGAAATAAAATTTTTATTTTAGGAGAAATTGGAGTCAGATTTCAGGAGAAATCAGAGTCTGGTTTCAAGAGAAATAAGAGTTTGATTTCTAGAGAAATCCAAGTATGATTTCAGGAGAAATCAATGTCTGATTTCTGAAGAAATCAGTGTCTGATTTCAGTAGAAATCAGAGTCTGATTTCCTGAGAATTCAGTTTCGGATTTTAGAAGAATTCGGAGTCTAATTTTAGGATAAATCGGAGTATGATATTAGGAGAAAGAAGAGTTTGATTTTAGGAGAAATCATATTATGAGGAATAGTATGATTATAGGTTAGAAAAGGATCTGATTTTTTGACTTAAGAAAAAGATAGTTGGTCTTGGTTTATGAAAACATTAGATAAAACAATGAAATCCATAAGTAATTCCAAAATGGTTTTTAGAGAATGTAAATTTTCATTATGAAAATTTGTTAGTGATTTTCAGAACAGAAAAAATGGAAAATTCATCAAGGTACTTATTAACTAAACAATAATACCTCATCTATGGAATAATATATAACACCCCATGATTTTATAGTATGTTATTTTCTTTAAAGTAAATCAATAGTTTGTGCTACATGTAACACCGAGTTTGAGCGCACCACGACTTACCAAACTAGTCATTCAAAAGTGGTTATGAATAGTATTAACTGAATTTTGAATTTTATATACTCCATATAATTTTATAATCCATATCATGTGTTTCATAGATATAATATATGAACGAATTCATTTTTTTATATAGAAGAAGTATTATTAAAATTGAAATTTTAACACCTTTTATGGAAAACCCTTTTTTAAAACCAATATTTGACACTTTTATATAATAAATTTAATGAAATTAAATTTTTAATTATAATTGGGACATAAAACTTTATTTTGAATAAATATTTGTTAATTTTCTGATAAATTTCATATTTTGATGAATGCTGAAAAATACTAATTTTTAATTGAAAGCATCTTTTTAATTGGAATAATTTATAGTGTTAAATTATGAATTTTAATGGTTTGAAATTATAATTAGATTATATTTTTATCAGTTAATACAATTTAGGTCATTATATGTTATTTCAAATTTAAAGTTGATATAAACACATGTCATTCTTTTCATAGTTTTCCCTTTTTAAAAACTCACTTTTCGGTTTCGACAATGGGAATTAATTTTAAATTAAATAATGAATCTTCTTTGTCTTTAATTTGGTAAAATATAATTCATTTTTGAATTTGGAATATCAAAATTATCTTAGGGTGAATTTTTGGTATTGTTCAGAAAGCATTCAATTTTTAATAAATACTGAAAAACACTATGTTATAGTTTAAATCCAATGTTTTATTTAAATAATTATTTATTGTATTTAAATTTATTTTAATTAAAGATATATATATAAAACCTATATAAGTTAAATTTAATTCATTGGAGTCATTTTATAGTAATATTATATGTATAAAATATTATTTAACTTTTTATCGTCTTTTACCCACCATCTAGGAGCATTTTCAAATTTGCATAAAACATAATTGTACCACTTCTGTGAGTTGAATTCCAAAAATATCAGAGATTAGGTTGACATTAGTATGTGAAATGTGGTTCAATAAGATGAAAATAATTTTTGGTGAATCTTAACATTTGAATTTTATTTACCACAGTTAAAACTAAATAGGGTAATTAGGGGTAAAAATGATATTATAATTACCCTAACACATGTCATAATTCTATTGGATAAGTGTAATTAGACCAAAAACAACCTTAGTAAAAAATATGATCCACTTTGATCCAATTCGATTAGATTAGGACATTTAATATAATTTAATTTAAAGAGGAGTTAAAAAGAGTTAAAATCAAATTTTAATAACTAAACCATTTTTAATATAGGGTTATACATAAGATAAATTCGACCATACGTATTCATTAGAAATGCAAAAAATGTTTCCTACATAATGGTATTTTAAGTATACTTTTTAGACATTAAAAAATTAAATTTATTTATGACAGAATGATGGGGCAGTAATTACTTTATTAATGAATGATTAAAATAATTGATATTATAAATAACCAAATAAATGTAATTGGAAATGTTTGATGAATTCCACTAATTTTCTAGTTTAAAATGACATTTTAGGGTTCATTAAATAATTTTTTTTCAAGATAATCATACTTTTTTTACTTTCAAAAAAACCAAATACTAATTAATGTCAAAATGGACATAAATGAGTTTTTAAAACAAATACTATATTATTGGTGGCTATAATATTCCAAAAAATCATAGGCTCAAAAAGGACTTCAATAATATTATATATGTCATTAATGAACCACGTACGGTTCTCTTAGAAGTTTATAATAATTTTATTAACCATATAGAGTAATAATAGAAGAAGACACAGAAAAAGTTAAACAATTTAACTAAGAGTTAAATCTAAAAGATATGTTTAATATGTTTTCCTAAACATTTCTAAACCCTATTGGTTTATATTTTTTCGACCCATACCCACCTTATATTCAAAATAAATCATTTTTGAGCCATTATAAACCAAAAATTATTTAATTATAAAATAATATTTCTTGGTTTTCCTAAAGGGACCCTCACCTCTCTTATAAATGGGTACTTCCCCTTCTATTAATTTCACACCTCCAAATCCATTTGTCTTGGGAAAAACCTAACCTAATATTCTCCCAAATTCCATCACATCAAACAATATTCCTTACGATGATCATAAATCCTACCAAAGGAGCCCTTTTGATAGACTCAAAAGGAAACACCCGAGGAAGAGGTAATAATTTCACCACACTCTCTCATGTTCTTTACTTCTTCCACTTCCACATTCTTACTTTTTTCCATAACAAAATAAAAACTCCAGTACCTTCTACATACATTTATTTTTTTATAAATATGTTACAACCATATTTTTTATTCTATATATCCTATAAATGACAAAGTCACCATACGTGTGTACGTACGACTTACCGTCTCCACGTCGTGGTGTAGTTTGTTATTAAAACACTTCATTTTTCGGATGGGTATAATAATGAGTATAACTGATTTAAATAATAAATATAACATTATAATTATTATTAATATATGATATACCATCCAATTACATACGATTTACCATCAATATAATGATATTTTCGCTCCTGCGTACGTACAGATTACCATCTCCACGAACGCGATGAGATTCATTTCCCATCATAAGAATTCAAGAATAATATTCATTTTATGAATAAAAATAATTTTTATGAACACAATATCATTCTGTATATTAATAAAATAAATCATATCCATAACACATATGGCTTACGTAACCAAGCATATAAAGAAAAATAAATCAGTTGACACCCGAAACGATGATACTACTGCAATATTATTAACAAATCAATATTAGAAGATCATATATGATATCATATTTATGTATTTGGTTATTTTATAATTTAATAACAATGATTTAAACATTATATATGAGGTTAACCAACCCAATACTAATTAAAAGTACAAGGTAATGGATTTCTTATATCACTTTTGATTCCATGAGATTTCCATTGTTCGCCACTTATTTATTCCTTGTGGTGTATTGTGTACAACCATTTGATATAAATTATCATGATTCAATTTATATTCATGTTATTCTATGATTAATTTTTTGGTTAATAACTTTTGTTCATACCACTCAATTTATTACAACATGGTAAGGGTTTTTCATCTCAGTTTTATTCCCCTGAGATTCATGCTATATTTCCCCATATTACCTTTCGTGTGGTGTATGTACTGACCATGATTGCATTGTTTGTGTAATATAAATTAACTTATGGGTATTTACATTAGAATTGGATTATTCTTCTTTCATGGGGTGTATGTTTCGTATGTTACAAAATCATTAAGGTAATATCAAATTTCAATTTCCACACATTCGGTTTTACACAAACTTCCATGATAACATTACTCCAAGATTATGTGTGAAATAACTATTTATTTACTTATTTTGTAATTTCCACTCCACTTTGTGTGGATATACTTTTTATACACAATATCACTCCATTTATAAATTCTCAATTCATCGATATAAACTTGATAAGACTAATTTTAACTCAATTTCCATTTATTGAGTTAAATATCCATGTCATTAGTGTTGTTATTACAAGAATATGCTTGAATGTCCTTTGATTGATTTACACTGAATATCCAATCATATTTAGTGTATTTATATTGTTCACACCTAATTATGTCATTTATTTATCCTTAATCTAAGGATACAGTCTTTATAAACGAATTCATCTCAACTTACATTCCATTGGGACATCGTTATTGTTATATGCCAATTTACTTTTATTTGGTGTATATACTATACTTTGACATAGTGTATCATGAATACATTTATTCTCATGATATTATAATGTTTTTATTACCTCAATTATTTGTATTCAAGTGCCTCTCATTTGGTTAGGAACTCTTACTAAAATATCATTTTAAATGTTTTAAAAAAATTATTCTTCTAAATAATTCTCATTAAAGTCCATGTTTTAAAAATGGGTTTAAGGTTTTATTTATATTGAAATTAATATTTTAAAATTGATATTAATTTTAAATGTTTCAAAGTGTTATGGGACACATTTTTTCAAAAATCTATTTTAAATATCTTCTTTATAAATAGTGAGACATTTAAATGTTTTCATGAAAAAAGGATATTTCCCTCAAATATTTTTACTGATCCTTTTCAACTATGTCAACATACATTACGGGATATTATTCTTGATCTAGGTTGATTTATTATTATACAAATATTTCATACTGTATTGAAGGTTTTGTGATATTTTTTTACTATGGATGTGTTATTTTTATACCATTCATGGGTTTTGGATAAAGTATTGACATTTCATAAGCTAGTTTTAATATGATTATTTATGTTATCTTTAAAACATTTCATAGGAGGAATGCATTGGACTTAGTAAGTGACAGGTGGATCCCTCTATAGCTCCTTGATGCATCGGTAGGTCTAATGAGACAGACTAGTGTCTTGGAAAAAGGCCTTGACCAATTCTTATTTGTAGTCTTGGCACAAGTCCTTGACTATGTGGTTATGATGTCTGGAATTATGCATTCCATCATTATAAAATTGGCTATTGATATTACATGTGATTATTAAACTAGTAGAATATCCATGTGAATATGTAAATGGAATTATTTGATTTATATTTTCTATATTATTTTGAAGTTTAATTTCAAAAGGCTTGTGTTCTAGTCTTATACATTACCATAAATGTTTGTTCTTATTTATGACAGTTTCCTCTATATTGTTAGCCTTACTGATCATCTGAGATCACCCATTTCTTATGTTTTATTTTTCCCTGAATTCAAATAATTATAGTATGATTACATTGCAGGAATAGGATAAGGGATATAAGAGTGTTCAAAGGGGACATAATTTTGTTTTTTTATTTTATAATGCAATGTAAAACTTATGTATATATTTCGTACTTCTAAGGATACTAAATTGATCGGTCTTTCGGGACATGATTCCTTGTATCATTCCAATGTTATATAATAATGAAACGATTATGGGTAACTTGGGTCGGGCTATTATAGTTGGTATCAGAGTAAGTTTAGTACAAACCTTGGAATATAGATTTAGATGAAAAACATTGATTAGGAAACACTACCCTAAGAGAGACATTTGAGGATTGGTATAGAAGAACATCCAAAACTTTTGGTAATGTAAATATTATTTGGGTTTTCCTAGAAATACATCCCTATCTGGATACGAGCAGGTAGAGGTGGCTCTGGCGTAGATGTACCTATGAGTGAAAATTCCAACAAGGAGTTTTGGTCTTGACCCGTGGTATCTTGGTACATGACAATGGGCCTCACTGAACTATTGGTTATGACACTTCCTTGGGATATGCTTTGGATTATTCACATTTTTTTTATAAATCTATTTTTATAATTTAAATATAAGATGTGAATAGATAAACGTGGTTATTATTAAGGTTTTTTAGATTGAAAATAAAGTGTTATGATATTCTCTAAATGATTTTATGACTCCCATTATTTTTTCTTGTGTTAGTCAATGGCTGGATTCCAAGGATGTCATAGTAACACTGAACATGATATACAAGGTTGTAATGGTGGAGGAAATGAGAAACATAATGGATTGTTGATAGGTGTAAAAGATATCTTGATCATGACAAATCATATTTCCAAAAATAAGATCAACAACATATATATTAACCAACTCCAAGACTAAACAAAGAAGAGAAAGGAAGTGAATGATAAGAGCTCTAGCAGAGGAGACCATGGAGAAATGAAAACTCAATTTTCATCATGTATGAAATGTGGAAGGAGAAACCTTGGAAATTGTCTCAGTGGAACAAAGAAATGATTTGTGTGTGGTAAATAAGGACATAATGTAAATAATTTCTGAGGAAAAATTAAGAGTATTATGGAAGAAAATAAAAATGATCCCAAGAATCCATTTATAGAAATTTCCCGTAAATATAGGAGACCTAAGAATTACCCGAGTGAATGACCTATTATTTAGGATAACCTCATGGTAAAGGAAGAACATATGTGGAAATAAATGGATGGCGTAATGTTTGAAATTATTAGTTATCTTTGTTGATGAGAGTACTTTTGAAGAATTTTTTCTTGTATGTGTAACCCTACAGTTTGTTATGAGAAAATGATATTTTTTGAGGAATTATCTTTTCTATTATAGTTATAAATAACCATTTGGTTTTATATGATCCTTTAATTTGAGGGAATTTACAGGTAATTAAATTTTGGGATGAAAATCCGAGGTATGAGATAACATTTGTGGTGAAATTATGTAATGGTTATTTTGAATAATTTTTCTCATTTTGGGAATTTTATAAAATATAGTTTTTGAAAAAGGGCAACAGGCAGACCGTGTGACAACCCGTCACGTCAGACCAAGCTGCAGGAATCGAACCCACAACCAAAGTGCGATTGGTATTTATCAACTACCACTGGACTACGTGAATTCCATGGTTAGTCTGACTAATTATTTTTAGTTAAATGATTTTATTGATCAAAAATAAGTTTATTTGGGATCTTATGTCTTATCCAATGGATATACTTAGTATAGGAAAAGATTTGGTGATTAAGTGATAAATGTTATTTTGGAAGACGTTCTCTCTATTGGGAACACTATATATCTAAGGAAAATAGAATACTATGAGATTTTATTTGAGGAGTAATGGTGGATTTTTATCTATGTTTTTTTGTGGAATTATAGCGATGTTGGTTATTTATGGAAGTGATTAACCTATCACAGAGAATATGTGAGTAGGTTAATTACATTAAGTATGTGACATTAAGAGTAATCAATGTTATTTTGAGATATAATTTAACGTGGAAAACTATGTAATCAGATTATTCTATGTTTTCGGTTTCAATATTAGTTTGGATTATATTGAAGGATTTTAAGGACAATTGTTTATTGAATAGTATTTACTAAACATTGGGTATTGTTGGTTTAATTTTAGAAATTAAGATTAGTATTTATTTCTCTAATATAATAACCTTTTTGGGGATCATCTGATCTTGTACTAACCATTTTGGTATTAGTTAATCTCTAAAGACAAAATAAATATATATTTTATCCTTTGGGGGTCATGTGATTCTCTAGAAGTTGATTCTAGTGAATTAGGTGTGACCAATTCATCTTGAATACTCATCGTTTGAAAAAACGTTGAGTTAGTGGTATAAATTTATTAAAGGATAAAAATATATATAAAAATAAATTATATATCCTTATTTTTGTAGTCAATATCATAAATAATTGTCTTCACTATATGATATGGAACTTAAAACCAAAAAAAGTTGTCTATTTACTTTTCCTATTGGGAAAATAATGATCATTTATCCCATCACAATTTTGTGGTTTTCTTATTGTTAAATATCTCTTGATCATGTTTTATAACACTCTCCATCAGAACCTAAAACATAGTTATTATTCTGTATCCATGTTTTTCTACATGGAATCCTAGTTTGGGTTAACTCGGGTGACCTTTGTACTTCTCTTTCTTTCTTTTAATGTTATAGTTTTATTGGAAATTTTTCCTATGTGGGACTTTTAATGAAGTTCCCAAGCCCAATTTTAAAATTGTGAGGATGAAATTTTCAAAATGGGGGAAGAATTTAACACCCCAATATTTCATAGTAATTTATTTATTTAAAAGTAATTTAACAGTTTTCACTACATGCAACATTGAGTTCGAGCTCACCACGACTTAACAAACTAGCCATCCAAAAAGCGATTTTGAAAATTATTAAATGAATTTGGAATTTTATATACCTCACATAATTTTAGAATCCATATCATGTGTTTCTTATACATAACTTAAGAACTAATTCATTTTTCAGATAAAATAAGTATTTTTCAAAATAAGCAAATTTACCACCTTTTAATGGAAAACCCTTTTAAAACAAATATTTGACACTTTTATATATTCAATTTATTGAAATTAAATTTTTATTTAGAATCCTGACAAAAAATTTTATTTTGGATAAATTTTTCTTACATTTCATATAACTTTCATATTTTGATGAATACCAAAAAATACTAAATTTTAATTGAAAACAACTTTTTAATAAAGATAATTTATAGTGTTAAATTATGAATTTGAAGGGTTTGGAGGTATAATTAGATTTTATTTTTATCATTTAATACAATTTAGGTCATTATAAGTAATTTCACGATTAAATTTGGCATACATACAAGTCAAAATTTTGATATTTTTTACATTTTTAAACCTGCTTTTTTGTTTTGACAACGAGTATAAATTTTAAATTAATTAATTCAACTTCTTTGTTTTTAATTTGGTAAAATAGAATTAATTTTCTAATTCTGATTATGAAAATTATCTTAGGGTGAATTTTTGGTATTTTTCTGAAAACATTCAATTTTTGATGAATAGTGAAAAATACTGTGTTTTTATTTAAAATCGACTTTTTATTTAAATAATTATTAATTTTATTTAAATTTATATTTAGTAAAAATAGATCCATAATACCTATATATTTTAAACGTAATTCATTGAGGTCATGTTATAATAAGTTTAGATATATAAATCTTATTTGAACATTTTACTGTCTTTTACCCACCTTCTAAGAGAATTTGAAAATTTGCATAAAACATAATTTTACCACATCTATGAGTCGAATTTAAAAAATCTGAGAGACACAGTTGAAATCAATAAGTAAAATGTGGTTTAATAAGATTAAAATATTTTTTTTCTGAATAATAAGTTTTGACTTTTATTTACCACAGTTAAAAGTAAATAGGGTAATTAAGTGTAAAAATAATATTATAATTATCCTAACACATGTCCTATTCCTATTGGATAAGTGTAATTCCACCATATACATACATAGGGCTAAAATATGATCCTCTTTGATCCACTTGGATTAGATTCAGACATTTTTTTTTATTTTATTTAAATAAGAGTTAAAGGAGGTAAATTCAAAGTTTAATAACTAACCCATTTTTAATATATGGTTTTACATAAGATAAATTTTATTATAAATATTCATTAGAAAAATAAAAACATTTCCTACATAATGGTATTTTATTTATAATTTTTGAATATTATATAATTAAATTTATTAATTACATAATGATGATGCATTAATTACCTTATTATTGAATGACTAAAATAAATGATATTATAAATATCCAAATAAATATAAATTGAAATTTTTGATAAATTCCACTAATTTTATAGGTTAATATATCATGTTACTATTGATTAAATAATTTTTTTATGAAGTAATCTTGCTGTTGTGATTTTCACAAAAAAACAAAATACTAAATAATGTCAAAATTGACATAATTGAGTTTTTAAAACAAAAACTATATTATTGATTGATATAATATTCCAAAAAATATATGGTTTGGATAAAGGTCTTAAATAATATTATATATTTCATTAATGAACCAATTTAGGTTCTCAAGGATGTTTAGAGTATTTGAATTGACCATATAGTGTAATAATACAAGAGGACATGGTAAGAGATAAACTATTTAACTAAGAGTTAAATCTGAATGATAAGGTTAATATGGTGACCTAAACCTATCTAAAACCAATTGGTTGATAATTTTTAGACCCATACACACCTTATCTTGTAAATAAATCATTTTTGAGCCATTAGAAACCGATTTTTTTATTATATAATTATATTTCAAGATTTTCCTAAAGTGACCCTCACCTCTCGAATAAAAGGGTACTTCCCCTTATCTTAATTTCACACCTACAAAGCCATTTGTCTTGGACAAACCCTGCTGAAATATCCTCCCAACATTCCTCACTTCATCCTGGAGTCCTTCCCTTGGTCAGAAATCCAACCTAAGGATCCCTTTTGATCAAATCAAAAGGAAGAACTCAAAGAAGAGGGAAATATTTCATCACCTCTTTCAAGTTCTTTTCTTCTTCAACCTACCCTATCTTTGTTGTTTACATTCTAAAATAATAACTACAGTGTATTCTATATACTATGATGTTATTATAAAAATTTTACAACCATATTCATTATTCTATCAATCATATGAATGACAATGTCACCATACGTCCCTACGTACGGCTTTCAGTCTCCACGTCATGGTGTAGTTTGTTATTCAAAGACTTCATTATTTGGATAGGTATAATAATTAATATAACTGATTTAAATAATAAATATAACAAGTTTTTTATTTTTAATATATTATATACCATCCAATTATATACTATTTGACAATCAATATAATGATATTGTCACCTGTGCGTACGTACGGATTACCGTCTCCAAAAACGCGATGAGATTCATTCCCCATCATAATCATTCAAGAATAATTTTCATTTTATGATTAAATATAATTTTTAAGAACCTAATATCATTCTATATATGAATAAAATACATCCTATCCATAACAAACATGGCTTTTGTAACCGATCATATAAAGGAAAACAGATCAGTTAAAACCCCAAACGAGGATATTACTAAAATATTATTAACAAATCAATATTAGACGATCGTATATGATATCATATTTAGTTATATAGTTTTTGTAAAATTTAATAAAAATTATTTAACTATTATATAGGAGGTTAATGTACCTTCGACCAAGGAAACTTACAAGGTAATGGTAAATTTCACAATCTCTTTATTATCCGAGGTTGTTTTTACGTAAGTATCTACTTAGACCTCTTTATCATCCACATATGTTTTTTCATAACAATTTAATTCAAAACATTTTTACTATTTACTATAATAGGGTTAAAAGTAATTGATACCCTTATTTTACCATTTATGTTTTCAAAGGAAACTTTCCTTCTTTTTACAAACAAGGTACTTTATAACCTTTTCAACAAAATTAAAGTAAGAATTCCTTTTTTTAACTTATAAGGATGGTGTGGCTATTTTCCACCGATATATCATTTTCGAAACTTCCCATACAATATTATAATAATATTTTTAAAATACCTATTTTCTTTTATAATTATATGACTTTTAAATGATTTTAAAATAGAAAGTGATATTTCTCTAAAAAAGTTTGGATTTCATCTATGTCAACATCCTTTAATGGATTTTATACTTGTTTGAAGTAGATTTGTTATGATACAAATCTTCAATACTTTATTGAAGTTTTTGTTATATGATTGAATATGGATGTGTTATTTTTATACCATTCATGGTTTATGGATAAATTATTGAAATTCTGTATGCTAGTTTTAATATGAATGTTTATGTTATGTTTAATCCTTTTCAAATGAGGAATGCATTGGACATTGTAAGTGAGTCATGGAGCCCGATATAGCTCCTCGATGCATCGGTAAGTCTAATGAAACAAACATGTCTATTGGCGCAAGGCCTTGACAAAATCTTATTTGTAGTCTTGGCATAAGTCCTTGACTATATAATTATGATGTCTCGCATTATGCATTCCATTATTATAAAAGTGGATAATGATATTGCAGGAGATTATTTGACTAGTAGAATATCCATGTGAATAACTAAATGGAATTATTTGATTTTATATTTACCGTATTATTCTGATGATTATGTTTAGAAGGTTTTTTTAGTCTTATACATTGACATAAATGTTTATCTTTATTTATGAAAGATTCTGCTATATTATTATCCTTACTGAGATTCTGAGCTCACCACTTTCTATGTTTTTTTCTCCCTAGATGTGAATAAGTATTTAATGCATGACCTAAGGGATAGGATAAAAATTTAAGTGTGTTAAAAAGGGGAAAAATGTTGTAGATGTTTATATTTCATGATGTAACGTAAATCTTATGAATGCGTCTAGTACTTACAAAGCTACTAAACGGATCGGTCTTTTGGGACATGATTCCTTGTATCAAGCCAATGTTATGTAATAATTCAATAACTCTAAGAAAACTGGGGTTAGGGTGTTACAAAAACCATGCTTCCCCTTTTTCATGGTATTTATTTTTGAAAATTGGGTTTCAAATATATTTGATATATCAAGATCTGAAAATGTTTTCTTATTGGTGTAAACAATGTTTTTATGATGAATGATTCCATCTATTAGGATTAAGTCTTATGATTGATTTAATTTTTTGACACACATAACTATGAACTTATTATGATGGGTTTTCGCAAATAACACTTCAAATCATTGGGTAATGTTTTTTTCTTATGAGATATTATGTAAGGGATTTTGGAGTAAACCTAATCCATGATGGGATTATGTCCACCCTTTGATGTTATCTAGGTAGATTTACTTAACTTATGATTATATAATGTTTTCTGTTTCAACAACATTTCCATTATGAATTTTATATTTCTTAAATATTTCTGATGAATGGATTTTATAAAATATTTGGGTAGAATGTTTGTTTTATTTTTCTATAAAATGATTATTCTTTGCCTATATATTATTTTTTTAAAAAGGAAAAAATATATCTTTTCATGAACTAATGGTTTTATTTATTTATTTAATAATTCTATTACTGAGTATTTTTTTCTTATACCATGTTTGAAAATTTTATTCACATGTTTTTTGGTATGATTAGGAATGATAATAAATAAATATTATCGAAAAATATAAGCTATGTATATTGAAAATAATTCTCAAATAATTTCATGGGTATCATTATGATAGGGTTTACCCTAATTATAAAAAACAATAAATCTAAAATATTCAAATTTATTAAAGTGATATCATTTTTTTAATATTGTATGTTTTGGATGGTTGAAATTAGGTAAATTAGATTAATAAAAAATCCAAAATTGAAAAGGTTATTTTTTATTTTCATATTTTTATGTGTTGGATAATGGCTATTATAGATGTTATCTTAGTAGGATTTAGAAAACTTTGGAGATTAGTATGTTTTCATGATAGTTTTTCTAAGAATATATATATACCATCATGGTTTTATATGTTTTTGTTTGGTCAATTGTTTAGAAACATAAACACCATTTGTATGTTTTTATTTGATTGGATTTTATGGTGAATAATGATATTTTTGGAGATTTTTTATTTGGTAGAGTTATATGTAACCCATAGGTTTAACAAGAATTATTTTTTGTAGAATAATACCTTTACATTTTATATACATAAGTTTAAAGGTATCGATAACCTTTAGGGATTATATTATATTTTATATTGAGGTATTTATGGAACATAGGATTTATCATATATATAACCATGGGATTGAAAAGTGATTTGGGGATTATGTGATTAATTTTAGTTAAAAAGAATATCAATATATTTTATATAACATTTTATGATTTTATTGGATTTTATTTGAGTAATTAAACTATAATTATATTTATGAAGAATATATGATTTTAATGTCGATTTATGGTGATTCAAATAATTTTTTGAAATGATTTCAATATTTCAAGAATTTATATAACTATGAAATTTACATTGATGATATGATACTTAAAGAGAGATAGATTATATTTAGAAATAAATGATAAGTTTATCTAGGAAGAATATGTGATCAAATAATTTTAATATTTGTTTTTAATCCATAGGCTGGAATATTTTGTAATTTTAAGGATAATTATTTATAGAATGATTTAGTTTTATCTTTGGGTAATACTCATTAATTTTGGTGATTAATCTATAATTCCTTGATATAAGGGTTTATTAATTTTTGGAATTATCAAGGAAAATTCTAACCATTTTTAATTGGATAATGTATAATTATAGTTGTCACTATTAATACTCATCATTTAGGGAAAAAGGTGAGACTATGGTGGAAATTGATTAATGGATGAAATTATAATTTTAATGAAAGAATATTTCCTTATCTTCTTATTTTAGATGGTAAATGAATTCCTCAACTCTAGGAAAAGGAATTTCAAACAAAAAAGTTATCCTATTACTATGATTTCTGATAAATCGATTGTCTTTTCACCCATCATAGATTTATGGTTTTATGTTCATTAAATTTATTTAGACCATGTTATATATCACACTATATTAATCCCTATCTATTATTTTCATCCTTTTTTTTCCATATATTGACTTCCCACTATCGTTATCCTATTTAGAAACATGGTTTTGTGCTATTATAGATTACCTTCATATTTCCCTTTCCTTCTTTTTAAGATAATAGTTTATTAACCATTTTTTATGATGTGGGTTTCCTATAAAGGAATATTCAAATTTGAAAACGTTTATTACTAATTTCAAGTAAAAATTGTGAGGATCTAATATATTATAGGGTTTATAATGTAACACCACTATATTTTAGAAAGAAAATTATGTTTGATAGTGTATACAACATGAAAAATTGATCCCAAACAAACCATGAATTATTATTATTGAAATATGAACATTATAACAAAGCTATAAAATTTATGGGTATTAATAGGATTATATACTTTATGAAATTTATATAAATTTCCTACTCCAAATAAATTTATTTATAAATGATAAGTAATTAGCCACTCAATTTTTAGTTAAGTCAATTTTGTCCTCAAAAATGTATTTCATTAAAAAATAGTTTTTTGATTATTATTAGAAAATATTATTGTTAATTACACTAAATTTGAGAAATAAGATTTTAAATAATAAAATCAATATTATATTATTGTAAAAGGTTTAAATTTTTATGAAAATTTTGATTTTCAATGAATAGATTAAAATAATGAATTTTATTTAAAACTATGTTTTTTTTAAAATATTTACAATGTCTAATTATATTTTGGATGATTTTTAAAATTTTACAACATCTTATTTATTGAACATAATTTTTTATTGTCTTTGGAACGTGTTTTGTACTTGAATTCGGTATAAATACATTTTTAATACTTAGAAAGACATTTTTTAGAAAAATTGTTCTTCATTGTGTTTTTCATTTCAATATTTAATTAATTTATTCCTATTCTATAAATTTTATAATGAAAAATGGATTGAATATTTTTAATAAGGATTTTTATATTTAGTAAATAGGTCCCATTAATTTTTGGTATTTATGAATAGTAACCATAATAAATAATTGTTCCCACGATATGGGTAAATCATGTAACTAAGGCTAAAAATAATATGATAAGAAAGAAATACTGACCATAAATCATAACTCTATCATATTTTATGAATTTATATTGGCCATTTATATTGAAATATCAAAAATATGTCAACATGGTGCTATATTTCTTTGATTTTGGTATTTATATTATTTTATGTAAAGAAAAGTCAAAAAAGTCATTCTCTTTGTTTTATTTTCTCTAAATTTTGGACAGTAGGATAAAAACCAGCTATGTTAAATTCAAAAATATTTATTTGAAATATGAATTATTAGTTTTTGTCATGGAAATCTGCTTCCAATTTTTTGTGATGATATAATTACCATAATTTCTTACTTAACATTGAAACATTATTTATAAAATTTAGAGAAAAATAAAATAATTGATTTTAAATATAATAAAATTTATATTATTTGAATTAATTATTGTGTTCCATGATTTTTATGATCAATAAAAAAACTAATAATGTGTTTGATGATTTTATAAAAATTTATTTTTTATCAAGTCATTTTCAAAGACAAATAAAACAATTTGTGTCGAAAATGACATTAATGATATTTTATTTTAATAAATATTTTATTAAATTATTTAAAAATCTTTAAAATATTTAAAAAAATTAGGATGATAAATGGTTGACTATGTAATACCTCTTCCATTTATGATACATTTTTCACCTTATTAGTAAAATTAAAACCCTTTAATATTGAAAACATCATTACCACAATGAGGGTTAAAATTGGTTAATAAAGGGGTTATTTCAAAAGATAACGTTTAAAAAATATAAAAACATATATAAAATTTATTGGATGATTATATTAATAAAATACTTTTCTTAAATTAGTATCCATGCCATTATGGAACCATTTTACATGAGTTTGACACATATTATATTGTAGTGTTATATATATATATATCCAAAAAGTAGAAAAATTACACTTTAATTAAAAGTATTTTATAAAATGATTTAAAATTATTAAGAATCCAACATTTGGCCAATTTATTTATATATGTTTGAAAATATCAATCGCGGCCCATTTATGGGATAATTTTCCTTTTAAATTAACTATTGTGACTCTTGATGAGTAAAAACAATTATTATCATGGTAGTCATCAGAAGGCTTAGTGAAGGGTTAGAACAAAATGATAAAGATGACAATATCCCTTATATTAGTCCAATTTTTATATTATTAGATTATTTAGGTTCATAATCATAATATATTCCAATTATATTAATTTGGATCATTTTTAACATGAAAATTAATTTATATTAATTTAACACTTTAAGTAATTACATGAATACCCCTTTCCTTATTATAAATTTACACCCCTATCCTCTTCTCTACACACATCAAGAACCATTTATTATGCCCAATACTTACCCAAATACCTTCCTAATATCCCCTTACACATTCTACAGGTCTTCGTTTAGGTATAACAATAACCATAAGAGGGTATAAGGTGTAAATAAATAGGCATTGTCCAAAGAAAAGGTATAAGTCATAACTAATAATTTTAACTTTATTTCTTATTCTAACTCTTAAAAATATTCTTAAAAATTGATGAAATAATACCACTAGTATCTTACATTTAATAAAAAATTTATTTTTATTTATTACCCTATATCCATCTCCTCTTTCATGAAATTGGAAATGAAATTACCATTCGTGTTTATGGTGGACTGCCACCTCAGGAACCACTGTAATTTGTTTTCCATCATTTCCTCTCAGGAATAATTATAATTATGGATTTAATGTATATAAATTATATTAAATAAATAATTACCATTTTATAAATATAAAATATCATCTATTTTCATTCGTTAAATCCATTGAAAAATAATGACGCCCTTTATGGTTATATGTAGATTACCACCTCCATTAAGCGATATGATTTGTTATTCAAAACCAAATTGAATGAATACTTTTTATATACCAACATAAAATACAATACCCCAGTGTTGGTGGTTACATTATTACACTGGAATAGATATAATGCTTCTATTCATTGTATTAGAGTTAGTTTACTAGTCTTGGAGATCAAGATACATAAATGATACCCATTTTACATTGGGAATAAAATATAAAACATAAAAAGTGGGCTTTCTTCATACTCGAATCTAATTAAAAAAATTTATTTTTCATATGTTGGGGAAAGGAAAAAAATAAGGATGATCTAAAATACTCGGTATGGGTCTCATATAGTGAACATTTCATGAGAAAATAAGGAATAATAAATATGGAAAGGTAAATCACCAAAAACACATTCCATTTAATCAATAAATTGAGAAGAAAATTCATCAATAGATAATATAAATGAGAAAATATCATGGATAATAATAAATTAATTCTTAATGGAGTAAATTTTTGATATTATTTATTTTGATCTAATTCATCATTATATCTATACCATCAAGACTTCGTGCAAAGATATTTTAATCTATTGGTAGGTAAACACAAAAAACCCATTTAATTTGACCAATTGATTCATCACATGAGACCTATCGATGAATCGAGGTTCCATATATAACCAAAACCTACCCATAATTACATGTATATTTATTTACTCATAAATGTAATTATCAATTAAATTCATAAACCATATTCATTATTAATAAATATCCTTATTGATTAAATATTTTAGATTTATAAAGATTTTCCCCAGTCAAGGAAATAAATTTCACAACAAAGCACCATATATAAAAATGGTATAACATTTAGGTAATAATAATATCCATGATAGAAATAATTTTTATATTTAAGATAAATTTAATATATAATGATCTGAAGAATATTGATTTTTAATAGCAATTTAATGACTACAAAATTTATAAGGGATAATACATAACCATCGGTTCATTAGATATATAGGTTTCGAAATATGATCATTTACATTGGAAAAATAAGGAAAGTAGATGTGAAATAGTAAAACAATCCTTCATTAAATATTGTTCTTTATAAAAAAATTTAAAATGTCTAGAAGAAGAAAAATTTAACAAAATGGTTATGGTGGCAGGTAATTCCGTTAACATCATATACGTTTCAAAACATTAGTTAAATTTTTTCCAATAAAATTAAAAAGTAAACCTCTTAAAAACATAATAATGTATAATTTAATGAATATTAAAAAGTTAACTATAAGATAAAATTACTTCAATAAACCATTTGAGTAAATAAACGAGCTTTTGTAAAATAATTTTGTAAAATATGGACATGGAATTGAAATATATTTGATTAAAATAGAAATAATATAATTTTTTATTTTAAATTTTTTTATTCCTGATTCAAGTACCAATTATATGAAAAGTTTTAATAAATTATGGAATCTTCTTCAATATCCATAGGATTTGAAAATAGATGGAGTTTAAGAAGGATGGGTTAGAATTTTCCTTCTAAATAAAATATTAGAAATGCCAAAAAGTAATATTGTAAAGAAAAATCATGTCACATTGTTAAATTAAAAATGAAAACCCATTGAAAGAAGATAATTTAATTGAAACATGAATCATCATTAATAAAAATTTATTCATGTTAAATACATCAATGGGTCAGTATATACAGCATGGAAATTTGTATTGGGGCATAATAAAAATTATGACTCAATTGAGATTAAATTTGGAATAAATACCTTAACTCGTGCATTCCATTAGTTAAAAATACTTTATGTTGGAGTGGGTGTAATAGGACCACCTAGATGTAATTTTATTACATTTATATTCAAGGAATTAAATATTATTAAAACATATTATTACAGGTTATTCATTATTCTTCATCACTTTACTATAATAATATCTTAGGGTATCCATGACATTGATAAGGCCATTGATGTTCCCCTCTATTATGATAACCTTTAAGTATAAGGAATATATTCCTAAATATAGTTATATAGTTCTATACTGTACTATAATTGGACACATAGTATGTCGATTGTCAGGTGCAAGTACTCGTAAGCGGGTGATGATTCATCTCATAATGTTTAAACTTGGTAATCTCCAAGATATGAGATTTTGAGAAGAAACCCACCAGTATGAATTACACATGTTTTAGTTTAATTATATGTTACTATTTTTTAGTGTGGGTAATGGACGTTGTACATTAATATTATCATTCATTCAATTCATGATTCAAGAACATATATTTATTGACAAAAAATTTCACGTCCTATGTTAACGGGTAGTAAGGTATATTGGGTGTTCCACAGATGACATGTTATTAATGGATAATTTGAGTAAGGATTTTTCCCTTCCATAATTATGGAAGAATATATTTAATCCCTTTGATAGGAATAGTGTCATCACATTAAATTCCATCTTTGTGGTGTAATGATGTGTTTATTTAAAATAGTCATAGAAAAATATATCAAGCATATAGGTTGATGACACATATGTGAAAACTGGTTAATAAGATATTGAGATAATGTTATTATATTACAAAATAAGAATTTGAATGTTGTTATAGTAATTGAGACAATAAATTCCTTCTATTGGGTTCCTTGATCTGTTGCTAAACAGTAATCTAGGACTTTTGGAAAGCCAACCTAAATCCAAATAGAAATAATCCTAGAGGGTCACACACCAAGTGTTTCCATTGATATTTCTTAAATTATATATGAAATTAGTTATTTAAATAAAATTATTCTCCTGATTGAGGTATAATTTTATTCAGTTTTTATTTATCTATAATATTTTCAAGGTAATAAAAATTTATTACAAGAATATTTTGATAAATATTTATTCACTGGATTATGAAAAGAATAGTTATTTTATATTCAAAAAAGTAAAAATATTAATAAAATATTTATTGGGGTATTCAAAAAATTTCATGGACTATAAATAGAAAAAACCATGTTCATTGATAAATACTAATTTTCCACTTTGTAAAAATATAATTATCACAACACAAGTTTGTGTATGAAATAAAATAATTACAATATTATTATGTGGACTGAGGTTTGTAAAATATTATCATATTATTTAAGGGTCATTACACAACTAAAAAATATTTAAACATAAGCCCTAACTCAACAAATATATGGTTATGTCTATTAAGTAGGGTTAATTGAAAATTAATAATTGATAATAATTACACAAAAAGGAATTATTTATCAAAATTTTCACCTCTCCTCCTCCCATTATTGATGATAATTCCATCAAGCCCTAAATATATTAGGTTAATCATGAAGAATGGTGCAGTATGATTGATTTGGCATGCTAGCACCAGAAAATCAATCGGTGATGTTATCAATGGAGACATGTGGATCACCACTGGAGGGATTCTACACATGGATACTTATGGTGAAATGAAGGAAATACAAAAAGTTTATTTTATATGATCAATAATGTCATCGAAAAAATTATCATAAGATGAGTAAATTAATTTCTTTAGATATAAATAAAGTGATTATAAATTCAATGTTAAAGATCAAATATTTATGTTCGAAGAAAATATAAATTAAATTAAATTATAATTTAATTCCAACCATTGGATCTTTTTCTATGTCCAGAACCATCATGTTGTATTATAGTATTCATGTTTCAAATTAATAATTATTTATTTTATTGATTATCTATATGTGCAATAGAGGTTAGATTTTTGTTTCAACATTTATTTGTTATTTAATTCATTTTTTATATTAAAATTATTTTGAAAATTAAATTTCATCGATAAACCTAGAATGATTATAATGTCAAATAATAGTTAAATAATTACTAGGGATTCCATTAAAAGGTGTTTTGGAATCTGGTTAGATAGAATGGGGGTTCAAATTATTTACCTGGAGTACACATTGTGTACCCTTATGATCTGCACCTAGCAATGTCAACATATACCAGGTGTTAGATGTATTAATTACACATGGTACATTTATTGCACTCCACTTAAAGGCCGGTCCAACTTAGAACGTGACATGTCAGATTACATGAAATGTATCTGGAGTACTTTTTGTGTAGTCTACATGGTTTAGAAACAAAATTCATGAAAGCAGTGTGGTCAAATAAATTTTCAAATCCACATGAGACTGACATCATATAGAATTAATATAATATATTATGTTTATTTAGTGTATATGGTGTATAGATCATTAATTATCTCATTCACAATATATGAATATTTCCTTTTCAGAGTTATGCGTAGACATGGTATGTGGGACACACGTCATGTAACTAGATTGTACACATCACGTAGTCACACTTTCAGTGAAGGTGTTGAGTTTTTTAATAGATTTCACTAACATATGACGAGACGAACTATTTTCATGTATATGGTTAGTACATTTTGTGTTGTCTAGCCAAGGAACAAACAGATGCCCTAGGAATATACCCTAGATACATGAAGAGCAAGATACATGGAGTGTTTCAGGACAATACATACCTTGTAGTATCCTAATAAATAATAGAATTAAAATTAGATTAAATTGATAATTTCACAATTGAAACCATATTATATTGGTTGGAACATTTTTTAGCATTTTAATAATAGTTTTACTGAATTTTAAATGCTGAACTAATTTATTTTAATAATTTTTTATTATTGGTTCCACAATTTATTTTCCATGAATGAATTTGTGATGGGTATCATCAAGAGAATATGAATGGCTATTAAGATGAAATGGAATTAATTAATTAATTAATTAATTCCTACATGCTTATCTTAACAATAATGAATGAATATGAAATTAATGATAATAGGTTTTACATTTTCATATTTGTTACATGTATAACCATTCATGAGATAGAAGAGGACCTACATATGTGTTGTTTTTTTATTTATTTAATTGCACGAGTTTAAAAATATTCAATATTAAATTAAATTTGAGGATTTATGAGCCATCCCTTCCCCCATTATTGTGTAGGACCTGCATGTTCGAGGTTAGTTATATAAATACCCTTAACTAATCCTTTGGTTCCCCGCACCTCCATATGGTTTATAAATTCTTGTAATTCATGAAGTATCCCAAGGCACATGAAAATGGTTCAATACAGACCCATAATGATGCCTACCTAGGTGATACATAGGTATATATGTGAAATACTTTAACTCATTCCAAAACTAGATAAGGAGTTATTCCCATAGATCATAGGTTGATTTATTGTCCACTCAATAAATAAACTATTAGATAATATCATGATTGTTACATTTATTTATTTATTTATTTATATCAACACATTATTTAATTTATAGATGGAAGACTATAGTCACATAAATAAATGAATTATTTTTCAATGATGGAATTTAAATAAATGGATTGTTCATAAATGTATCATACAATATAGTTAATTAATTAATTAAAATCCAATTAATATTACAAAGTCATGGAATGAATAAAAATGAAATTTATGTATAAAAAATTAAAAACCCTTAAACCAATATTAATTCAGATTTTCCCTTCCATTACATTATTAGGAATGAATGTCGTAGAACTAATTATTTGACCAACTCACATTTAGAAATTTAATTTTATTGTAGAGTTCTTATAAAATTTATCTGTTTACATGACCATATTTCATTAATGGATGTATCCAAATATAGACTTGATGTAACATGGAGAGAAGTGTTGAGGAAATCCATGTTTGGATTTCAGGATTGGGGAGTCCACTCAATGGATCAAGGAGTTGTAATATCATAGTTAGTAAAGGAATTTCTACCAAAATAACTTCAAATAGCTTGACCAACTTTAATTGGGGTTCTGATAAGTGTTAAATGGATCATTTCCACTAGAAATTTCTAGAATCTAGAAATTCCAAGGTTGATGGTGAGGACTATTGAGACTTGATAAAATAATATAATATTTAATAAAATGAATTTTATTATTTATAAAATAACGTTTAATCAAGAAAAGTAAAAATTATATTTTTATTTTAAATTTTTAAAATAAAATGGAAATTTCTTCATCCACACTATTGATATGATTCATATTGTAGAAAGGAAATCTCTTCACTGGCTGTAACTTCCAATAGTCATTCAGATACCTTCAGGTTATGTAGTCCCATGAACAAAAATCTTATGCGCTAAAATCCTCAAATATTGATCCTCCTACCAATGAGTTGAGTGATGAATAATTACAGGCCTCTAAAAATATATGAACAATCTAGTTTCCATTTAATGATTGATGTTCTCGTCAATGTCTAGTGAACTCATAGTGTTTGATGAAAACATGGATTCTTATTTCATGTTTAAGCATCTATATGGTATTTATAAATATATAGAATGATAGGAATGTTTTATATTTCCAAATAACACATTCAATGAAATATTACAGAGCATGTGCCAGCTAGGCCTCAGGCAGTAAATCCCACTGGCTACATTAAGTGTACAGATGTTCTCAGGGTTAAACTCCATGATGAACTGTGTATTGACCTAATTATTTTATCACCCCTTAGAGATTCTCTAGTTTTTTTGTTAATTTAATTATAAAGAACATTTTTATGTAACGTCATGATATTTACACTCTTATTAGAAAAGTAGATAGGGGGATGGACTGTGATAATCCTTCTATCCTAAGGGTTTTTTAAAAAAGCAAGCAACAAGGCTGAATATTAAGAGAAAAGTGGGTTTACAATAGTCTAAAATAAGGAAGCTAACATTTATCGTGTTGAAGTATGGCCATCACCTCACAAGGTATTTACTAATAGTGCATGTAGTTCCCTTTAGAGGATCCTTTGTTAGAAAGCCAGTCAACAAGTTGATTTTCCTCACAATCTATGTGTGTGATGATGAAGTTCATTGATGCTAAAATGCTTAGACATTTGTTCCATTTTCTTGTGAGCTTCCAGGGAAGATATATTTGTCCCATCCAAACTGCTTGCACAATTGCAGATGAGTCACTTTCAAACTAGACTGTTCTCCATTTTCATTGTTGGGAAATTTCATCCACCATGATGAGGCCCAACATCTCCACCTCAAGTGTAGTAGTTTATCTGAATGTACCATGTTCCCCCTAATGAAATTCACCGTTTTGATCTCGAAAGACAATACTGTAGCCAATAGGTCCTGGATCTCCCTTTGAAGGGCCATCCGTGTTGCATTTGACCCAACCTAAAAATGGAGGAAACCTAAAAACTACCATGGATAATAAGGGTTTTGGAAAGATACCTGTGATTTTGAGCCTTTTCAAGACTGTATGCTCATAAACAGACATGTTGTAGCATTATTCACGGAGGTCATTGGACTTGTAAATCGTGAACAATATAGAATATATATCATCATTTTGGTTAGGGATTGATTCATCATGTATTCTTTTATTTCCTCATGTACATATTGTATGAATTACCTCTACACATGTAACCAGGAAGAGAATTCTTACCTGCTTCGAGAGTTTCACAGTAGCCATGGATTGAAGAAAACTGGGAATTTCATTTGTATTCAGAGTAACACTTAAATAAGTTCAAAGAAATATATCCAGAGTGTAGTAGATGTGTTGCAGGAGAGGAAAATATGGTTTAGGTCTTCATGGTGCTGGTGGCATAAATTACATCTTGAACATAGGTTGATTCCAACATGTTTCAGGTTCTCATCAACAAGTAATTTGTTAATATAAAGGTGCCATAGCAAGGTAAAGAGTGAAGGAATCCGCCATTTTTTATTGAATGTTTAATTCCCTTTAATATTCCCATGAATAAGATGATTGTAGTAGCTTTTATAATCATGGATCCTGTTTATACTAGGATCCCGCAAAAGCAAGTCATCACCCTCCAGGAAGTCGTTGTTTTCAACCATGTTAGCAATATTGGGATGAAGATCAACAATATTATCATGATTATTCCTAATGGAGGAATCAAAATTAGTGTCATTATTAGTTATGCCAACACTATCAAAAAGAGGAGAGCCTGTCCAGTTGTGTTTGTAGAATTTGAGGGCGGACTGAGCACTCACTATCCAGTGAGATTGAGAGTTGATATTCTGATATATATTTTTCATCCAAGGGAAAATTGAGGATTGAACATGGGACATGTTCCCATCAATAAGTCTTTTAAGGTACTTGGATCTAAATAAGTACATGGGCTATGACATGTCGTAAATTAGCCTCTATATGAGCAGTGCTTGCAAGGTACGATTAAAGAGTGCAAGGTTCTTAAGTCCAAGACCTCCATTAGTATAAGGTTTACAACAACTCTTCCAAGGAGTAGTAATCACCTTTCATTCTATTATACTACCACTCCATAAAAAATTCCTCACCATGGAGTTTAGGAATTTTATTACTGAGGCGTTTCAGGAGTAAACTATGAAAGAGTAGACCAGTTTTGATGTGGCATCATGTTTAACTAAGCAAAGCATGCCTGCCATAGAGAAAGATTTTGATTTCCATGATGAGAGAGTCCTTATAACATGGGTCACAATTTCATCAAAGAGAGAATAACAAGGTCTAATAAAGGGCATGGGGACTCTATGGTAGGTGAAGGGGAGTTACCCCTCATGTATTCCCAGATCATTTATCATGCATGATTTCCTTGAGGCATAGATACATTTCCGAAATAAATAAATGACTTTCTCCAATTGACCTCCTATCTCGACACTTTATCATAATAGAGTAATGACTTATTGAGGTTTTTTATGTTTTTTATATCACCTTGAGTGAAGATAATGAGATCATATACAAAGGGTAGGTGAGAGGGGGCAGAGATACCTCTTGATGATCTAATTGTCAAAATTTCACCAGAAATTGTCATGTAAAGGAGAAGTCAGCTAAGGTAGTCTTCAGTAATGGAAAATATAGTGGAATATAGAGAGTCACTCTACCTCACTCCACTTAATAATTTGATGTAACCCTCTAAGGATCCATTAATGATAATGGATATGTTTTCAAATATGATAAGAGCCTTGATCCATTGAATAATCCTTTCATTAAAACCAAACTCATATAAAATGCAACTAATAAAATACCAGTAAATTGTATCAAAATCCTTTCTAATGACCAATTTTATAGCAATATTTCCCCCTCTCGTATACCTCTGTAGATGGTTGACACATTCTGAAGCAGTGTGAAGGAAATCCAGAATTTTCTTCCCATTTCCATAACCCAATTGATTCGGGGAGATGATTTTTCTAGTGACATGATAATTTCGATTTGCAATAATTTTGGTAATGATCTTATAGATAGTGTTGACAAGAGAAACTGGTCTAAATTGAGCAATATCACATGCATTTTCCACCTTTGGTATTAAAAAAATAAACTGAGCATTGCAACATTGGGAGAGGGAACCTTCAGAAAAGAAATGTGTAACCATTTTACAAACATCTAAGTTAATGATTTCCCAATATACATTAAAGAAATGATTTGTGAAACCATCTGATCCCAGATAACACCCTTTATTATGCCCCAAAACTGCATCATTGATATTAGTTTCTAGGGTGGTAGTTGTGGGAAAGAGATTATCATTTTCAATGAAAATATTGGAAATAATCTCATTCATAATATCCTCATTTCATCTAGTACCATTAAAGATACTACTGTAGTAGGAAACAATATAGTTAGAGAGACTGTTACGATGATCCAAAATTAAATCACCATCCTTTATTAAAGAAAAGGGCCTCTGAACTTTTTTAACTCTCATTAGGGCATTGAAATATTTAGTATTTCGATCCCCATAATTGATCCTCTTGTATTTAAGATTCTTCTTTTTAATGTAGTCTCAACATCTTAGATGTTCATTATGTTCAGTTACTATGCTGACTTCATGCTCTTTTTCACCAGATAAATTGGTTTTAGTGTTGTCTTCTTGAAATTCATGGAGAGTGATTTCCAGTGCATCAATTTGTTGATCCAAGATGCTGAATTTTTGTTTTCTCCACTTCTTCATAACGACCTTGAGAGATTTCATCTTGTATATAAAAGAAAGAGGACTACCATTCCAATCTGGCATTTTCTAGTTATCATTCACTAGTTGGAAGAACTAATGGAGAGCGGTCCAAGCATTATTAAACTGAAATGGTATAGGAATTTAATCTCCCTTGGTAGTGAAGGTTGTAAGAATTGTATGGTGGTATGAGTTATGTATCACAAGAGTAACACATGAGACGGTTTTCCAACTTCCAAGATGAGTTTCATTTCCAAAGGCATGATAAATTCTCCCCGCACGGATCCTAGTTACATGCCTCCTGTACCAAGTATAATTTGTACCAATCAGATTAATTTCAATAAGGTTTGAATCATCAATGAAAATTCTAAAACACCCCTTGATGTAACATTGGAAGTGTGTCAAATCCTATCATCCGCATGTAAAATGGAATTAATGTTACCCATGACTACCCATGGGCCCTAGATGGAGATGGATAATTCTTTGATATGCTTCTAAAGAGATATTCTTCTGATATTGCAACTGGAGGCATAAACCATGGAACATAAGAAGATCAAAACAACATTGAGGAAGCTACATGTAATTACTTGTTCATCCACCAGCACAATAGCAGGATTTGAAACTCTCTTTTGAATAAAAAAATAAAATCTGTCAATTATCGATGCATCTTGAACATAACTATGCAAATAATTACCATTCCAGGAAATAGGGGAACCAGAAATAAAGCTATTAGATTTAGGCTCAGAGAGTCCAATGAGAGCAAGCTAATGTTTACCCACAAGAATCCAGAGGGAACCAAAAGTGCTAGGGTTGGCTATTCCATGGGAGTTCCAGTAGAGGATTTTCATCACTAATTCTGAATAGGGACAACACGCCCTTTCTATTTTCACTCACCCTCTTTGTTTTTATGAGAGCTCCTCAGTTCTCATTTAGAGTATAATTTTGATTTGTACTATCTTGGTGTATTTTCTATGCTTATATGTACCATGGGTATAGAGTCTGGCTTGGTAGGGGATGATTTTTTCCTTTCAGTCACTATGCAAAGATCATGAGTCGGCTCAGACTCCTACATTCAGAAAGATCCTAAGGTGTCATCAGCCTCAGAACTGTCATCCATAGCAGCAGTTTTCAGCAAGACTATTGCTATAAGATCAAAGGTAAGAGATTCATATTTCATGATAAGGGAAAATGAAAAAAATATCATTTGCTAACATATAGTGAAATCTAGATTCTTTCCCACTTTCTGTCTTCCAATCAACCCAATCATCTGTTTGATTGGCATCTCTACCTTGTATTTTATCCTCTTTGACCAACTCACCCCAGGAAATACTTGTAGTAGCCTTATTTTCAATAGTGGCTTCTTTTGAGATTTCCATAGAGCCTTTTCTCACATAGTGCTTAGAATTTACATTTTTTTCCCTCGAGATGTATCCTTAACAAAGATACTCTTGGAGACTGGCTTGGAAAATTTATGCACAATTCAACAGTAGTCTATGGTATGACCAAAAATTCTATAGTGCTAACAATATTTGGGTATTTTTTCAAATAAAAACATACCTCAATAATATGATCGTTGACATCAATTGACACCCATTCGGGAGGAGGTAGTTCCATGTCAACCTCGATCAGGACTATAGAATATAGGCCAAGGTCACCATTAATCATGCAGTGATCAATCCTTAGAGTATTCCCAATATCGTGGGGTGCCAGTAGATCCAAGGTAGTTTGTGAATCCATTCGCATACCTGAAAAATAAAATTATTTTCTGTAAATGGATTGAAGTTCTGATCCCATTCTGAGAAACGCCAAATACCTGGTTTCAAATTAAGACTTCCCAAACACCAAATTGCATTTAGGTCATCCTGACTATGAAAGATAATGTAAAGGTATCCTTTACCAATTTGGATACACCGCTAACCAGATATGTTTCAGAAATGTCAAATGAGGTCCTTTAGGTTCGCATAGGACCAAGGTTTTTCCCCACGTTTAGATGAAATTAGACCCAGCCCCGAGAATTTGCAGGATTCCATATGCTGTTTAACCACCTCCAGATCAGCCACCACTATGATAGATCCTTCACCTGAACAATTGTTGATAGGAGGTTTGAACTGATTATCATCTAATGAAGAAACTCCTTCAATTGCTTCCGCAAAAGACATCTATTTTCTAGAAGGATAAGAGGTTGAAGACGCATTGGGAGGGTCGTAATGATGAGGCTAGAACTTTCTTTCCCAATCCGGGTTAAACGAATCCATTTAGCTTCAAGGATGAATCCTGAAAAAATTTTATTAGGGGAAGAAGATCTACAATATCCTATTAGATCCTAACTAGATGTTGTGGTTGTTGAGGACTACATCCTCACATTGCCAACACGAATGATCGGGGGTTTGAATGATTTTTATTTTTAGAAATATACTACAATAAAATTATTTTTGTATCCAAAATAGATATTTATGGATTCATATTCATTCTTAGGAATTAATGTTTCATTTTTTATAAATATATAATTTATTATAGTAAGCAACATTTAAATAACTACCTTTATGTGTTGTATTAAAAAAACTAGGTAATTGTAATTGATGACAAATATATTTCACATGACCTATAACACACCCCACTTTGGAATCACTGGATAGGTTATGTAAACAAAAATTGTTTAACTAAATTACATTAAGAAGGATTTTTATATTATTTTTAACTAAAAAAACTTGGTATATGCCACACTTGATTAGAAGTAAAAAAGTCTAAAGACCTATTTAGTGAAAAAGGTGAAAGGTCTAAATAGATTCTTGATTATGTCCTACCGATGTGTGTGGAATATTTACTATTGAAGTAAGGGTGGGTACACATTCAATATAAAATTTATAGGTGATTTTAGTGGATATGGATATGTATAATTGATGAAGTATATATTGGATTCCATTGAGTGATTAAATTAATAGAAGAATGGAGTTGAGAACTACCTTGGTATGAAGAGTTAGAAACTCTATTCAGACTATTATAGAGAATATCTTAATCAATACTTAATTTATTGTTTATAGGATATTAGGATTCTATCCCAACTAAATCCTTATAAACTATATTATAATAGTGATTGTTAATGGTGGAACAACACCTTTTTGAGAATTGGGATACCATTGATGATTCATGCGAGTTTTTTATTATCCTTTTGGGGATACATATTATAAATAGATGTAAAAATACAAAACCAATTTCACTATAAAATGTCAAATGGAATACAATACAAATTATGAAGTGGAAAGAAACCCTTGTTGTCATACATACATGTTTGGGACTATGAATTATTTGTTATGTCCTCTTTATGTAACAATATTTCACCCAAATGAACAAAGTGTACTTTTATAGGTTACCACAAGGAATCAAGTGGATATTACCACTATGAACTCTTAGAAAAAAATGTAAAAGTGGTAAGACATTAAATATTCGTGGAAAGGGATAATATATTAAAAATATATAATGGGTGAAAGGTATATTCAAGGAATTTGAGGCTAAAAGTACACAAATATTTCTATGGAAATAAATTCCACATAGCCCCATGGAATTAGAATATGTTCTACAGAAACAAGTGCTCTATAGGAGTACAAGAGATATTAAAGAACAAGAATGTTATTGTTTTCTAGTAACGGATTATGGTGACTCATTATTATTTAATAATAATGATCATGTAAACTACAATGATCATGTAAGTTGAATAGATGTTTCCAATTTGCAAGAAGCCATGATTTCTGAAATGGATTCAATGTACCAAAACAATATCTGGGTTTTGGTATATCTTTTGGTGTATGTGAATCCCCTTGGTTTTAAATGGGTATTCAAGAAGAAACTGATCTATAATGGAGAATTTTGTACAGATAAGGAATAAATGTTTTAAAACGGGCTTAAAATAGTGTTAAGGAATAAATTGTGAGGAAACAATTTCACTATTGTCAATTCTTAAATACATCAGAATTCTACATTTCTTTAAAATTTCATCCCATATTTTGGACTAGATAAAATTCCAATGGAATTTTAATTTTTTTATTTGGTGGATGGCCCATTTTGTAAACCAAACCTCAATGTGTAAATAAATGTTTTGGAACACTCTAAAGTGTTGTTTTAGATGTGGTTGGGAGACCGAGAGGTGTCTCGGGTGGTTCCTTGAGTTTCAGAAGATCAGAGCTCCAAAATCTCAACTTTGGTTGGACTGGTAACAATACATTATTTGTATGAAACTATTTGGCCCATTATTATAAACTTTTTGATTCTTGATGGTGATCAGAAGTGATCTACATAGGCTGGGAATGGTTATCCAAACCGTGCACCTTTCCCACATGTTTTGTGCCACTTAGGTAGTTTGTGTTCACTATTTGGGGTGTGGTTGCCTCATGGTTTGGCCAACCCTAATTCCAAACTATGTTAACAAGTAAAAAGGGTAAAATGACCTTTTTCCTTAATGAGATAATTTTTTAACTCCCTTTTATCAACCTTTTTTCGTTATGTCGGTGCCTCCTTTATCACTCACGATGTTCCCCTCCACTACCAAGGTAGGTAGGGTTTTTGATTTATCCTTTATGTGAGCTCAAAATACATCATCCTTAGAAGAATAATAAATATTGAGGTATATTCTACACTCATCATCCTTTCATTATTCATTATTTTCCTCTTCTATTGTGCTTTTTTGTGCATCCTAATTCACTCTATTTTCCAGGTGGTCGTTCTTTTCTATGATTTATCTCAAACCAGACCAAATCAATCCTTGATATCTGATGTGTAGGTGTTCCATGAAATATGAAAGTTTTTATAGCTTATTTCGCAATTTTTGTGTTATTATATATGTTGCACCATTGTTCCCTGCACCAGAACCTTTCAGCGATGACACTAACATGTTAAATAAATTAAATTGAACTTGTTACTCTGTTCGGAACGACCCTAGTTTGTGTAAAATCAATACATGGTTGATCTCCATGTCTCCATCCACCTTGATGGATGTGTTTTACCCATTTTAGTCCTAATTCAAAATCAATCATATTTTTTAACAACCATAAGATTTATTTGAACATGTAATAAATGTTTAAAGTAAATAATTTAATCATGATAAATTGGAGTCCATTAGTTAGGACATTGAGCCTGATGCCTGCTATCATATGTTATATACTTTATGCCTTTTACTTAATATTTCATGTCTCATTACTTATTTCTTATACCCTATACTTTGGGAATTTTTATTAGTTCTTTGTGCCTCATATATTATGCTTTATTTTCCATCGCTTATATATTATTCCACTTTGCTTACACATTATTCTTTATGCATCTTCCCATTCTTATGTGCTTATAAATTATATGTTATTCCATCTTCTTTAATAATTTCATTAATTTTAAATGTTGTGTTCCATATGTGTATTTTTCTGTAGCCTTGTTCTCATGATTAGGCTTAACGCATATGGTCTTTTTCATTTTTGTTATATTTAATTGGAAATTTATGGAATGCATGGGCTATATTGTTTAGAATATACTATTCCTTTCCTCATTGATGATATGTGATTGTGAATGTTATACATCACCTTATAAAATTTGATAGATAACATGGGACCTAACTTAAGGATGAAATGGACAGACTCACCATGATTTTATTCGATCTACTTAATGTGATGGGAGTTATCATTTGGTTTACCTTGGACAGGATCTATGGGAAGATCATTTATATTCATGAGTGACATTGGTTCACTATGGGAGAAACCATGGATGAAATCATTTTAATGATGGCTATGCCATTCCCCTGGTGATATGTGGTTTTCAATGTGAGATACTTGGTACAAACTCAAATTTTACTATTCCGGGAGGGATTTGAGGGATGCTTTTACTGGTCGCCTTAGATGTAATCGGTGGTATTGGGTGTATTGAGGGATCTTATAGAAACCATTGGGATTCCATTATAGATTACTTTGGATGGGATCAGGATTCCATTACTAGATTTGATGGTTATTTTCTTGTATTACGTTTGGTTCCTTAATATTATTATTATTATGATTATAAAGTGGTATCAACATACTTGGATTATGTACTAGGTGTGTGACCACAATGAAAAAGAAGAAGATTTGGGTCAAAAAACATAGGTTTCATTATATGTGATGCCATGTGCATTACCATATTACCTCTATAGGGTCCCTTGGTTCGGACTTTTGGCTTAGGATGAAGTTAGTAAAATTGGTCGGGTATCCATTTAAGAACCTGAACGAAAGTGTTATTTATTTATTTTATTTATTTCCTTTTGTTAAACTATGTTGGAACATTGTTCTTATTTGTGCATAACCAAGATAGATCTCGACCTCATTGGTGGTGGCCAACATGGATTATATCTCACACCCTGCTCAGGCCACCATTGCACTAGGGTACCTGAGAAGATCTTCATGTTGTAGGTCCATGGATTTTTATTCTTGTGTTGTGATGTGTACTTGGGAACTAGGGAGAACAAGACTGAGATAGTACTCTAGAATGTCTTTGAGTTTTCCATTGTGATTGTTTTCTTTTATTTGGGGTCTTACTGCCTATTACCCCACAGTCTGGTATTTTATATCATCATTTAGACATGAATGCATTATTATATACATATGGGAATTGGACATTTACTTTTATTCATCAATTTTAATTATCTTATGCTTATTTTTAATTTATTATCACCCCTTTCTCTATTTTCCATTATTTTACATCGGATGTACCATTGAGTGATTCTGACCATGAGGGTATAGTCTCCCCACTATAGAACTTTTAGACCCTCATTGTTAGTCGGTAGCCTCTGATGTATGAGGAGGTTTGATTTAGATCACGTGGTGACCAATACAACTACTGGTTTAATGTTTAGTTGAGTCGGGATGTTACAATATGGTATCAGTGCTCTTTTTAACTTTTTCTTTCTATTTTTGGCTTGTAGATAGGATACTAGGAATGTGTTGGAGCATGGTAAATAGTCATTCTTGGGATTGATCAACCAATGTATGGAAATATTTAAAGTTTCCTAGGATGGGGATGTTGTTTGTGATGATTTTTATTATAGTTGATTTTGATTTCACCATGAGTGATTGGAGAACATTCTACTTCATATCAATTTATGACATTTTTAGTTTTTATCCATGTCCCAGTATAACAATGAAGTAGCATTTCATGCATCATTATAGTCAAGTAGGGATTGACATTACATGCATATTCCATACCATATAGATTGTATTGTTAGTCTATTTTAAATTTTTATGTTATTGTGTGTTAATTATCATCCTATTTTATGTTATTCTATGTGTTTTTATTACATTTCTTAGCTTTTACCTACTTATGAATTTCATTTTATGTTTTTAAATAATTTTTTAAGAGGTTTATTGAGATTATTTCATTGAGTGGTGTGTAATGTTTCTATGATATTAGTGTTATGATTATCATCTTATTGTGATTACCTAGTTATGTAGTTGGATTCCGTGGTTATTTTTTATGGATCCATACTATTTTAAACCATATGAAAGTGTTGTTTTTATAATTTCTAGTTATAAATTTTAAAATTAAAAATTGGTTATTGATTGTGAAACCTCATTAATCAATTATGACATGATTGATCTATGAAATGTTGGTTCCATGGGGAGGAACATTATTTTTATGGTTAAATGCGATCCAGTATCCATTTTGTAAAGTGTATGGATGATTTATGAATTTGTACAGGGTAACCCATATAATAGAACCATTTTAGATTCACTTTATATACCAAAGGACCATAGAATAAATGTTAATGCTTTTAAATTTTCTTTTAATACTAGATCAAATGGTTGAAGTAACATGGGACCCCCTTCAACTTGTAAAGTATATGGGAACACTATAAATTGAGAAGAGGGTGACCATATGAAAAAACCATCTATCATGAGCTTGAGGTTTAGAACTATCATAAAAATAAATGTTTTCTATTTGGACCTTGAATGTCTTGGTTGGTCAGTTAGGTATCGTATCTCTATTACTTGGGCTTAATGACTCGTATTACTAAGCATCATAATATACTACTAGACCCAAATATGTTAGTTGGGGATTGTTTCTTATAAAATGAACCACTAAGGGGTTTTTAAGGTATAATGATTAAAATGTTTAGGTTTCTTTTAGTTAAATATTAAATGGATTAATGGGACCCTCACATGTCGCCTTTTCTTTTATATGACTTAAAACTTAAACCCCATTGGGTTATGTTTATGAAATTTTTTAGGAACATTTTAAAGATCGTATATCACTCCTATATGGTTTTTCACATAAGAATATGGTGGAATCCATTTAACTAGATCTCATTATTTTATAAAAAGATCTTAAAAATTAATTTGATATGTATTTAAAAATGATTCAACAGTTACTTAAAACTACAATTTCAACCTTAAGGTTTTTTTCCTATATAGATTGTAATTGCAATTTTCTTTAGCTAAGCTAACTGTGAAAGCTTATTAATTAATTAATGATATTTAAAATGGGGTTATGTGATAAAATGGCCTAGTTATGATGTGATTTCAAGACAATAAATAATTTCAAAAATGAAGTTAATATAACTTTCTTATTTTTCCTTGTGGTTTTTTATATCTTTTTCATTATGATTGGTATTGGTTTTTTCTCCAATAACAGAACATGAAATGTTTCTAAAATTAGTCATTTTTGGATTAATTTCTTAAAATGGAACCTTAAGTTGTATTCTTGGTATGTCCCTCATGTAAGGGCAGTTTGTTTTTTCTTAAGACAACCTTATAATTGGAATGTGAACATTTTCCATAGGATCTTCTCTTATAGCTCGAGCTTACGTGATATTCTCTTTAAACTAGTAAACTTTTTTAGTATGGTTCTTTATTAGTTTCTACACTCCCTATTCTAGTAAGGTGTTGTTCTATGATATTTATTTCCCTCACATATCTAAATCCCTTGCTGAAATATTTTGAACCTTTTCAGCTATTTGGTATTGTTCATGTGTCTTCTGTCCTTCATAGGACTCCTAGTTATCAAAAACAACACCCTTGCTTGGACTGGTGGTCGTACAATGTTTTGACCATTGTATCTAGTGTGATAATTATACAATTCTTAATTATAGAGGGCTAGAAATTCCATGGAAATTTTCAACTGCTTATTGGGTCTTGTGACACTACTTCTCTTTCCTTCTCATTTCCGGGAATATTGGGAGGCTGTCTTTCCATTTTATATACATATAGGATAATATGACTCTGATCCATTTTTCAACATGGGACATTATATACAAGAATAAATAGAGATTACAAGCCTATGGATAGTATTATGGATGTTTTATTTTCCCATGTAACCTTGGGTTTGTATGTGTTGGTACACCTTGGGCTCGTTGAGTTGCTAAAACGGGATAGTGAATCCTTTGGGTTTAGCAGAAGGTGTTTAATACTTGTGATGTGATGCACCGATCATAGTTTATCTCATTAGTAGAGTAACCTAGGATTTAGGTAAATCAATCCCACCCCAATGTTAGGGATGATTTTTAAATAGAAGCAGGTTTTTGACACACTGGTCAGTCATTTATATTTTATGGCTAATGCTATAGTACACCTTGATATAACTCAAGAGGAGAGTCATGTGTACGACTAATAGTGAATGTAATCTAGTACTCTTACGTGGCTAGTTTTCTATACATTCAATTTGACACTTTATAATGTCTGATATACACATCTAGGACCCATGTTTAGGGGTTGATGGAGCATGTGTTGTGGGATAATATCCAGTCTTTATCAGATCAGATGACTATAACACTCCAAAGTTGGGGAGAATCTTGTCAGAAGTGTTGTGGCATGTCTTCCAAGTAGAGGCATTGAAACTATAGAAATTTCATGTCAAAATGGTTATTCCTGCTTAAAATTCAATGTGGTTGGTAATATTTTGTTTAATGCAGTGGTTGAAAGAGATCACAATGATGTGGTGCTCGGATATACACACAACCTGTAAAGATTCCATTTGTTAGGGATGCACCTTATTGTTTATTCTTGAGAAATCATAGGATTCCTCATGTTGGAAAGTCATTATGATAAGTGGTGGAGATATTTCAGTGGTTGATGTTATGTATTTTTAAAGGATATCAGCCTAAGGTGTTTGACAATCCTTTCTCTTGGATTTTGGAATGTTTTGTTTCAAACTGTACTGAGCACTTCTCCCTCATGAGATTTGAAGTGTCTTGGGTCCTTTATTGGAACCATTAGAATCCTCTTAGAGTACTCTTGGCTAGGTGATGATCGTTTACCATATCTTTACATTGTCTGGGTACATTGAGATAGTTTCAGTAATACACGTTGTGAAATTTTCAAACATGTTGGTCTTATTATGTGGTCTCTATCATAGTTCCCTCTATATGTGTGGTTTTCCAAAGAGGCATGGTTATTCTTGAGTGATTCATGGGTTCCAGAGTAGGAATTCCATGGTCAAACTCATGGACACCATCTGTTTTCCTATTGACTTGATTTCTAGGTTTATACTGCTTTGAAATCAGTTAGTGTTTTTGGTATATGGTTGTATGGTCTTATAAACATGTCTTTCTTATGAATATATTTTATGTTTTTACCTATAGTGACACCCTTGGATTCCATTTTTTGATTCTGTGGATACCCTGATCTTCAGTCGGGCTCAGCTCAAGTGTTGTATGGTGGAAATCCTTGTGAGTTGGTTTTGGCATGAATCCATGTCCATGCTAGGGTGAAATAGTTGAATGATGGTTTTTTGGCTAGAGTGTTCACCAGAATCCTATTACAGGATTCAGTGAGAATGCTCAGTAAAATCTTAAGGTACCTTCATCTAATGGCATTAGGTCTATATTTTTTAATGCATTAGACATCGAAGTTGAGTGCTTTGAGGGAAGTAAACCATAGAATGTTCAAAAAATTATCTCTCTCCCCATATCTCCCTCTCTTAACATATGTTGTTGCTGAGGAGTTACTTAATGGTATGTTTTCAGTTGAGGAATGTGCAATGAATTTTGGTCAAAACTTCTATAAAAAGTCGGATCGACCAAGCCTCTAAGTTCAATTGGGATTAAACTAACCATTTAGTATTTGAATCATTCTAATAGAACCATTGAAGTGACAAGGGAATGATTAAATTTGATATTACATCATTGGAATATAGTGAATCAGTTTAGGCTTTGTGAATTATTGAACCTAGAGGTGAAGGAGATAATGATGTGATCATGTCTTAGGTAAGACATGCTCAGGTGGGATATATATTATTGTCTAAGTTCAGAAAAATAATTGTTGTCTTGAGTTTATATGGATTATGTACAGGAAGTTAAAGTTATTCTTAGAGGTGCATTGGGCATTTGGAAATGCAACGTGGTCATTTGAACAAGACAGAATGACCCAAGTTGATCTAGTTATGTTCTCTTCATTTCTCCACGGATTCTCAGGGATGGGAAGTTTTATGGTGGAGAGATTGTAGTGTCCCATATTTTCTAACCTGATGAAATTACATTGGAAATTTAATTTTATCATTTAGTGGATGGTCTATTTTGTAATCCAAGACTCAGTGTCTATGTAAATGTTTAAGAACCCTTCAAACTATTTTTTAGATGTGGTTGAGTGGACGAGATGTGTCTCGAGTTCTTAGTTGAGATTCATGAGAATCGGGCCCCAAGAAATCAAGTTTGGGTGGATTAGTAAGGGTATCTGTTTCTTCTAAAATAGTTTGGACCACTAGTGTAAACTGTGAAACATGTGCAGGTGAGAATAAGTTACCTTCATGGGATGTACATTGTTCTATAAACCATGAACCTAACCCGCACACTTTGTGCCACTTAGGGAGTGTGTATACACTATTTGGGAAATTTTTGGTGTACGGTTTGGCCAACCATATGACCATGTAAAAAGGGTGAAATTAACCTTTTTCATTAATGATTTAAATTTTTAACTCAATTTCTTCCTCTTCTTTTTCTCCAGTGGTTACCTCTTTATTCCTCATGCTTGAAGCATCCCCCTTACTCCAAGGTAATGTTTTTGATATCTCCTTCATGAATGCTCAAAATCCATTTCCATCATAACACCAATTTTTTAATTTTTTTTTTGTGATTCCACCTCTCACCCAAGAACACTGACCCTGGGCACACCCTCATGTTTGTTTCTCCCTCTTCAGAGCTCATCTTCAACATAGATTAGGGAAATATTTCTCTGGATTTCTCAAATCGTCTAGATTTGAAATTTAATTTTTTTCTTTTATAACTCCTTCATTTTTTAATCTTTCCCCCAATTTTAGTTCCCACTTGACCTTTTAATCCTTAATATAACATCAATGTTATTTTTGGATAGTTGTAGTTTCACCTAATGGTGAATTTGGGGGGATTTCTTCCAGGTATCTCAAGTAAGTGGGTTTCTATCCTTCCTTACATTTTCATAGATTTCTTCCCTTTTTATTGATGTTCCTAATGTCTATAATGTGGGTCTTTTAATATAGGGTTTTAACTTTGGTTGCCTTGTCTAATATTGTAGTTTTAGGATTCTTTTAACTCCCTTGTGGTGTGGCGGTGGTGCGGTTGAACTTTTGCACAAGGATTTTGTGTTTTTGACACACATAGTAGGTGATTCCATGTGTAAGAACTAATAGATGAGTTAGCCTTGCATGATTTATATTTTTAGACTACTCCTCCATCATTTTTATTATTGTGAAATTTTTTTGATGGATTTTTTACGAAATTTATCTTTTAGTTCCATTTCTGAGTGAAAATGGGTATTTTACATATGGATTCTATATTGTACCATTTGGGGAGATTTTATATTTCAAGGGAGGGTATTATTAAAATTATTTTCAGCTAACAAATATAGTTTGGGGTAATATTGGTGTGTATTTGGTTTTCAAATAATGCTTTTAGATGGATTTAATGTGCAATGTTTCGTTATATTCCTTGAAAATGTTTTATAAATATTTTAAATGGCTTATTGAGTTATATAAATGGTGAAAAGCATGTGTAGCTTCTTTTTTCAATGTTTATGATGAGAAATGGGGTTTTTATATTAAAATTCCATTATATAACATTTGTAAATTGTTTGAGAATAAATGGCGAAACACAATTATCTAGGTGGGAGGACATGTACTGTTATACAACTGATCCGGAGTGGTTTTTCACTATTTCACTTAGAATGTTAGACATTGAAAACAGTAACAAAACTATAATGATAATGATTGTGGACCACTGGGTTATGGGTATTTTCTCTACTAGTGGCTCGTGCATGAGAATATGTATTTTTATGGTCACTTTACGTCGAGATAAAAGGTACCTGGGGCCAGAAACTAACTAGTGCCTAGGGATGTTCCCAGGATTAGTGCTCATTGACTATTTTGTATTTTTATTTGGATTATGGTGTGTTTTGATGAAAATTTTCTATCTTTCATGTTTTATTGAGATGTGTTCATGATTTGAAATCATCTATTGAAACTGTTTACTTTTAAAAAAAATTCTTTAGAAATCATTTCCTCCATTTCTTATTTATTAAGACTTACATGATTTTAATCTTGTATTTCTTACTATTTGGAATCGTTGGGTGGTTCCCTATTGGTCTTAGGATCACACCCTACATACACATTTGGGTGTATGTAGACTTGATCTTATTTGACATAGGTAATGGTGAGGCCTTGGGTGATGGTGGTTCAAGTTGTTAGTTACCTTCCATAGTGTGGTGTTGTTGAGATGGCTCATGGGTGATGACCCCTTATCGTGTGGTATTCCTTGGGATATTTTACTGATACTTTTATATGCCTTTGAACCTCTTGTGTAATTTTTATGACCATCTAGTAAATTCAGAGATAAATTTAAGGCTTGTTTAGTTGGTAATTTTTAGATTTAGTTTATTGATTTTATTTTCTTGTTAAATGATTACGAACTAGGGTAAATATTTCCCAATCCAATATTTAAGATACTTAGAAAATTGTCCCAGACCATGGGGATAGGTAACGCCCTTTGTGGCCTTCCATGGGCTAGGTCATGTTTTTGTTTTGATGGTGGCCAGATTTTGATAGTGACAATTAGAGTGTCCATTCTTGGTTTTGAGTATATAATGTGTGTTTGGAACTAAAATGTCACTTCTAAATGAAAACATCCACTTTTAGTCATTCCTTTCACACTGTGTAATTTATTGACATGTAGTTAATTTGTATATTTTTTAGACTAATTATATTTATTTTTAAAATGTATTATTGAAATAGTACTGTTTTTGTTCAATTTGCAGTGCCTGATATGTGTTTTGAACTAAAATGTCACATTTAAGTTTTAATCCTGAACATTAAATCATGCTAAATAAAATATGTGTCAAATTGATGTGAATTTATTACACATCAAAAATGAATTATTGATATTTTTTATAAATTAAAAAGTTCTTATTAGTGTATTTTATCAGTTTTTGGTGTGTGACATGTGTTGTGAACAAAAATATATATTTTAAATGAAAACATTCACATTAATTTATACTAGACACATTTTTTATTAGAATTTGGTAAAATTTAGCATACTAAAAATGAACTATGGTTATTTATTCTGATATATATAAATAAAATAAATATTAATTTTATTAATTTTATTATTTTGATATAAAATGAACTATGGTTATTTATTCTGAAAGCACCATGCATTAAATTGTGGTGTGGTTGTTTTGTATACACAAAAAATAAATTATGGAATATTTTTATAATGTATAAATACAATATCATCACTTTTTATTTGTCTTATGTGTTTTACACGTACTTCGTACTTAAATTTTACTTTTAAATGAAATAACATTCTTTTAGTCAAAATGATCACACTATGTGTATGATTAACATGAGGTTATTTTTTATATTCATTATGAATAAAGGTTTTCCTAATAAATAAATATATACTGAATGTGTTTGATTGGTTTTCAAGAAAATTCATTAATTTTTAAACTAAAATGTATATTTTAAATTTAAAACACACAATTGGTGTGTATTTTCTTAATAATCATGATAGATTTAATTATATAATGCATTCCATATTTCTATCAACATGAAAATATTATTATCACATAATACAAAAGTAAATATCCCCAATAATGATTTTCAATGTGAAAAAATTATATTAATAGATATAAAATAAATTAACTATCTATGATCTATAAAAAAATTCAAGATAAGAAAAAACCTCTAGATGATGTCTCCAAGAATCCCAAAACCTTGTATGGGATCCACTCATTCAAAAAAGAATCAATTTTCTATTGGATTTTGGGATATTCCAAAACTCTAGTGGCATTGAATATATATATATATATATATATATTGTCATTAAATAATTTAAATGAAATTATAAATAAATTTGAAAATAACTCTTAAGAGATACTAGTTTGAATATAGTAATGATATCATTTATATATTTACAGATTTTGTAACCCCAATTGATTTGATTATTTTATTTCAAAATCTTAATAATCATTCAGAAAAATAACAAATTTATTTTGATATGTTTTTCTATAGTAAAATTTTATTATATATATGTTAATACTTATCTATTTTGAAATACATAAACTTTTGTTGCACATTTATAGTATTCATAACATGGTTTTGATGATAAATAAACATTTTCATAACAAAATGGTGGTTAAAAATTAATATAAAAATATAATATGAATTTAATCATTATAATTTGGATTTTATTGAATTACCAATTCACAACAGATATCATGTGAGGTCGAATTATTAGATATCCAGTCATTGTTCCAATGAAATATCTATAGAATATATAAATTGATTAAAATGATCTTCCGGATAGCCTTAAAAATTAATATGTAGTATTCAAATTAATATATATATTTTTGATTGGAGTATATAGTTTTGCGAGAGAAAAAATTAGTTATTGAGAATATAATATATTATTTTATTTCCTTTTCAAATGTGGCATCTATATCATGGCCTCTTACTAAGATTTAATCATCAAACATTATCTCTTTTTAAGAAAGAGATATGAGAACTAATGAATCTAAAATTTTTATTTCTTTTCCTTCCCATAACATTAGTTTTGTAAAAAATCATATTGAAAATATTAATTTTATTGCATTGTAATTAACATAGTAGATCGTTTATTGGAAAAAAATATGAAAGTGTGTCTCATGTATACATTCATAAGAGAGGCTCTAAACCATTCATGTTTAAAATTTAATTTACCTCACCAAGACCAGTAATATGAGTAATGTAATTAATATACATTTCTCCTTAATATTCATTATAGGATATATATAAATTTTGGAATGTTGTTTCTACATGATCTTGTAAAACTAATAAATATATGAGTGAAATTTATTTGATAAATATACTCATCGACGGTCAATTCAATCAATTAGTTAATCAAATATAATTTCTCAACCCAACCTTTGGTTTTCCCTTTAATTAATCCTTATTTAATAACATATGTCACTTTTATCATTTTTTATTAACTCTAAAAGGATTAGAATAAAAAATTAATAGTTATTATGTACCTCATGATCATCATGTATGTTTTTACAATTAAACAACCATTAAAAAATATTCAAATAGGATTTACACCATCTTATCATAAAAATCATCAAGGGTAAAATGTTACATGATTCCTAGAGAATATGTTTTGTGAATATATACTCTAATGTGATCTTTTATAATTTTTTATAATATACAATATATCCATAGATATGGTACATTATTCCTATCACAATACGACATTGAGTGGATTATGATACCTATAAATTCAAATTAATTTCATCATATATAATTTTAGTACAGGAAATATAGCAGTATATGTTTCATTCAACATTATTATAGACTATTATGGAAAAAAATTAACATAGGTAATTTTGGATATTGAGGGTAATGGATAACATCAAAAAGGGGCATGGATCTTTATGCTTTGGTTTTTACTCTTGATTCATCTGGTTGATCCCTTCTATGAAAATACATTGTCAAACCAATCTTCTAGAATTCATTTTCTATTATCGTCTATATTTATGCCTTAAACATTTCAATTTACCACCATTATCCTATAGTGTAATTGAGTTTTCATTGTTTTCTTATGGTGACAAACTAAACCCTTAACCTCTAAATCATCCATACTGTTCTAATCATTTCAAAGACACTAAATCTAGGCATTCATAAACTATGGTATATAAGGATTAGTATTTTCAATCTTGATTAAAAAATATTGGAAAACATGAATTTATTTTTATTTAAAACATTTTTAAAGAAGAAACAAAATTTATATTCTATCATACATGCACCTAATTATCATTATTTCTATGTGTTTTCATTTATTAATTTCCCTTTTCATTTATTCACACTTTAATCCATAGATCATTTCATTGGATAGATGTGGCTTCAAATTCAGATTCATTAATTTGAATGTAAATAAAGGAAAAATATTATTTTTTTCATTTCATATCATTGAAATTTATTACTATATTTTTGAAATACATTAAAAATAATTGCAGTGAATCATACCCCATACTTGTATTATGTAAAGTTATGGTGTCTTCGATTCACATTCCTTGTTTTCACAAAATTCTTATTATTTCATAAATAAAAAAAACATAATCAATGTGATAAATACATGAAATGTCAAATGAAATAACACTAATTCAAATGTAGATAAATAATTCCTTATCCCAACAATAAATATTAGTAGCTTGGGAGACATGGTTTATGATTTTTGTTTATATATATATATATTAGATGGGGTTTTACTTTCCCTAATGTATCCCTATATTGATGATTCATCAGAACTATATGAAATCTTCTAAGAACCTTTATAATAGGGAATATTATTAATTTGATCGGACAATTATCCAATATAAATTTACTCAATAATGATGTGAGAAGAGTAAATATATTTTTCTATTTATTGGTAAAATAAATAATTTTTTTCATAATGTTACCATAATGAATTTCCAAAATACCATCTTTAATATTTTAAAAACATTATTCCATATATATATACCAATTAGCATGCACATTATATTACTGAACCTAATGTTACAAATGAAAATGGATATTTTTATTTTAATATGATGAACATGTGTAATTAATCTAACATATAATTTATTAAATTTAATTATCACTTTAATAATTTTTTCTCACATTATCACGTTATTCCTTCCCTATCATTTCCGGTCATATTTATTTTTCTTTCTGTCTCACCTTCAGGCTGTTTCTATGCTCTAAAATATTGTTCACCATCTAACATTTTATCAATTTCAACATCCCCAATATGTTATTTCATGGAATTAGTAAGTGGAGGAGCTACACAAACCATTATATATACAACTAGTTCAACATTTCATTTAGATACCATAAATAGATAAGTGAACACATAATATTATGAGGAAATACAAACACATATATATATTCTAATCAATGACATTTTAACTATAAATTAAAATATTTTTTCTTTAGAGGATAAATTGATTTGTAAAATATATCATGTATATAAATACAATCCTTGTGTTCTTTACTAATTTACAAAACATTTTCTATATTTGGATATTAATGTTATCCACAACGGACTCGTAGTCGTTACAGAATTAAACAAAATCCATAATAATATTTCACTATATTATATAACATTTTGATTGGATTTTTTTGAAATTCCCTTAAAAAATATCCATTAAACATTCAATGCGGTATTTTCATCTATAATTTATAGGGCCACATAGTTATATCTATTGAGAAAATTGAACCATTAAGATAGAAAATATTTCAAATAACACTAATGGTAAGGACAAATAAAATTCCCATAATTTATCTAATTTTTTATTTTACATGGTTAGAAAGTCCTTCAACACAATAATGTACTATAAATAACATTGAAAAGAATAAATCCTTGTATAATTTATGTCATAAGTTTTTCGGAATAATTCAAATTAATTCCAATAGAATTAATTATAACATCATAACTTAATAGTCATGTGATTCTATATACTTTTACTTAAAATGAATCATTGAAATGACATTATTAATATGTTATGAAATATAGTATGGAACCTTTATAACATTAAGGATGTTATAAAATAGATATATGTCTTTCCCAAATAGAGTAATAATATCAAGAGTAAGTAAATTTCATCTATCACCCTTCACTAATGGTAACTATTCTCATATCCCCTATTAATCATGTCCAATTTAGCATTAATGATGTCTTTTATTTTTCTGGGTGCATTTTTTAATCACTCAATTACACTATCACATATATTTTTCCCCATGCATGAAATCAATAAAATCCAGGAAATATAACCAATTCCAAAATGTTAATTAAGAAAATCTCTTTTTCTAGGTGATTTTCATTATGTTATAACAAATATGTGTAATAGAAATAGTCAAAATACCTTTTATAATATAAAATTTATCATCATTTTTTAATATAAAAGGTGATGTACATTCTACCAATTATCATCAATTCATATAATAAAATATTGGTATTTATTTCATCGAGGAAAATTTTAATATATCCTAGAAAAATATCTTTATTTAATGTCCTAACATAACTAAGTGGGAAAATTCTCTCCAAAGGGGATACCATAAAATTATTTTCAGGTTAAATCAACTCATATTTCTCTATTTAGGAATGCTATTTTTCTCCAAAAACAACATGTATTACAATTTGAACTAATCATTTATATGAATATATTATAAAATAGAACCACAATCCCAAATTAATTTCATTTCATTGATCCATGAAGCCAAAAAAAATTCAATTCCATTACCATATTGTTTTGGGAATTATATAAAGAGATAAAGAATAATGTACTTTCACTTATTACTTAACCCTAGTGTAATGGTTTAATTTATCAACAAAACCATTCTTGTACTATTAGCACCATTTTAACACCAAAATGATTCATTCCATCTATATATTGTGATGGATATAAATTTATTGGATCCATTCCCAATTTATGATGCTCATGACAAATTTTATCCTGAAATAGAGAATCTATTAGGTGAAAACCTTCCCATATTTAATTTATTTATCTGTGTACAATATCAATTTCCTTATAGTATTTATACTTCTATATAGCTATATTAACCATGTAATAATTGGAAATTACACGAAAACTTTTAAAGGACTTCATTAAAATCATTCTTTATATGCACAAAATATATAGAATATTATATGGGATTCATAGTCTATATAAACAGGAAAAATATAATTAGGAAAGGTATGTCTACTTTTAGAGATGATACCCAATAAACATGACATTTGTTTAGAATTATATGCTTAACAAGGAGGGCCATTATCATCTTTTGACATGTGATTTTGGAGAGAAACTAATTCTTTAAATAGGGTATCTCTCTATCCACTTCTTTCCTTTATGTCATATAGTTTAATTATATCCGATAATTTTTTATATCTACTTCATGCAACATAAAAAAAGATTTTTTTACACTTCCTTATAACTTCTCTATTATATTTAGGACATCTTGAATGTTATCATCATTTGTTGTTTCCATTATGTCTATATAATATATATCATTATTCATTGTTATACTCATACCTAAGGATCTATAAATTATATTGTTATGTTAGTGAGTATTGACATTAAATTCTACACCATGATTAGCCAAACATTTATAACATTAATATATTCCCAGATAGATCAAACTCTTTTGAAAAATTTCAACTTGAATAACAATAATAAAAACAATTAATAAATATTTTGGAGGGTTAATTTTTAATCACTCAAGAGAATAAGATAAAAAAATTAACATTATCAACATACTATTTTCACTAATGCATAATTCTTCCATATCCATAAGACATACCTATTTTAATAACCTCTATATATATTTCCACATGTCGATTACCGAATTTCAAATGGATATTCCCATAGATATAAGACTGGATGGTAGTGGACCCTATTGAAAAAGGAAACATGATTATGGAAATTAGGTAAAAAAGTTGAAGATGGTAGGATTCAAACCCACATCACCCTTCTTCTAGGTATCATGGATTAACCATTCCATCAATGGGCTTTCATATTTTATGAATAGATCATATATATATATATATATATTTGTGTGTGTGTGTGTTTAATTATTATTTTTTGTGTGTGTGAAAACTTATAGATATTTTCAACCATGTCTAAGGGTTATTTTAAATAGATTTATCGTTGGAAAAACCATTCCCTTACTTGCATGAGAAAATGTAAATCCACATTCATCCATTAACGTAATCCTAAGAAATTTTTTACTACATATATCCATGTTAATTATTGATGATGGATATAGCCACATGGTAATATATGAATTTTGAAATACTGTTTAAGATACTTTTTATTTCATCCATTTTTTATTCAAATTCATCTAATTTGGTCTAAAAATAATCATATTTACCAATAAATAAATAAATAAACATAATGTATGTATACAATTTATTATTTTTCATATGCATAAATTAAATTAAGAATCATATTAAAAAATATAATATGAAATTTTATTATATATATATATTTCTAAAATATTTAGCATATCCCATTGGATTTAAATAATAATAATGTGATATGAATGCCTAATAATATTGAAATCTTGTATTTGACATATAAAAATTTATATGTGATTATATTTACCTATTAAATGAAGATGTGGTTTTGAATGATGGAAATAAATTATTGATTGAATCGATCACTAGTATTCTTCGATGAACATATTCGAAGTTTAATATTATATTTGTTTAAAGAAGATAGGATTTTAGGAATTCCTCATATGTAAACCAATGATTAATTATTCATTTATTTTGGAAGCAATTCTGTGTAGAATTTATTTGATAAGATTAGTGATGAAGGATGATTGAGTACTGAAGTTAAATTATTTTTAATTCAAATTTTGTGTTGGTTTTTATCATTCAATCATTCTTCTATATGAGTTCATTATTTTAAAAACTTGGTAGTTTTCATATTTTGTGATGATTTTATATTTAACACATAAATAAATTTATTGAATTCATTTATGTTCATGGAAGGAGTATGAATTATTATATTTAAATATATTTATGGAATACAAGATTTTTAAACAATTGAAATTAATAAATTATAATAAAATAATTCTTATAAATATATAGTTAAAACACCATGACAAATGTTTTATTAAGATTCAATTCTGAAAAAATGATTATTGTTTAAAAATTTATATACCACTCAATAACATGAACCTGTATTTATAAATTATTGGTTAGTTTTTAGACAAAATATTTAATTCAAATTTGTTTTAGATTAGTTTTTATAATTCAAATCATACATCAGCTACTTCCAAACAAAAGATTTATTCTATGGATACTTGTCTCAACTGGTCAACCTCACATGCAAGTTTATAAAAAAACTTTGCATTTTTATTTTTAAGGATGAAAAATTATAATTCGTAAACTTGATTATGGATTGGAAGTATTGAGACTTTGTTGGTGGTCATTATCCATTCTCTATTCAATAATTATATGAGACTTAAAGAATGTATTAATTACAATTAGTAACCCCAATGGAAGTTGGTTCCTCTAATGAATGATATAGTAAATAAAGAAGTTATTAAACTCTTATATAAGAAAATTATCTACTCTATATCAATCAATGATTGGGTGTGTCCTTTATATGTATTTTTGGTGATGTGTGCAATGATTGTGGTAGGTTATAATGTTGAGTTAGTTTTAACCTAAATAAAAACTGGTAAGAGAGTGTGTTTATACTATCAAAGTTAAATAAATTGGAAAATAATAAAGAATTTACCCTTACATTTATTTATTTAATGTGGGAATAAATGGTAGTCATGATGGAAATAACATTAAAAATATAAATCCATGATATAATCAAATTCTAGTGTCACCCAATGTTCAATTTATTGTGATACATACCATCCATTAAACTCATTATACATTAAAAAAGTATTTAATAAATAAAATCTTTTAACTATCAAAACTAAAATTGTATAAAGATAAATAAATCACAAACACCTAAAAAAGGAAGAAAATAATTGCATACATGTTTATAGACACATATATAAAAACAGATTAAACATAGACAAATGTTTATATACATGTGTCTATGTGTGAATATAATAATATATATATAAATTGATATATGAATATATATATATATATAAACATAGGTTAATATATATACATATATTGGGTAGGGATAGAGCCTCAAATGTCATCAACGATGAACAATGAGAGTTATAAATGAACTACAATCCAAAAAATTGAGGATATGTCATTAAAACATGAATAATAATATATAATAATGATGAAAACTCCATATAACCATAGAGATATATATGATTAAAAATCATCAGATATATATATATATTAGATATACATAAAGAAAAATCTATAAAATTCCTAAAAACACATCATTATTGTTGGAGATATCATTAAAACAAATGTTCTTAATTATGATCCTTTGATTTTTGGAAGTCATGTAATATATAAAAAATGATGTGATGTAGGTACACGAGAGTAAATAATATTAAATATCCAGAATTATAGGGCCAGTGGGTGATGTTGTCAACATTATTTTAATGATATTGTAATGGATTTATTATATCATAATAAAAATATATTGGCAAGAACGTTTTTTATTAACAAAAAACTTTTAAGCACTGATAATTAAATATTATATACATTATACTTTTAGAACTAATATAGATCAAACATCAAAAGAGTTTTATTTACCATTGATTATTCATTCCATAATCATATCATACTTAAAAAATTTAGTTCTATACTTATGAAAATTTTAATTTATCTTATATAGAAATTGTTATCAACACTAAAATTATCCCCCGTATATTTATATTAATTATTACAAAATTACCGCTAATAAAGATCTATCCATATAATTAAATCAATGTTTTGTATGATTAACTCTAAAATTTTAATGTTTTACTAAGGGGGTATATTTCACGAAATGCATGACATTTATTGGGGGTTGGGGATTCTATAAAAATAAATCAATATGATTTATTAATTTTATAAGTTCTTGACAATTTATATTACAAAATACAATACATATAATAAAAAATATTCTAAAAAATGTTTCAATTTATAGATTATTATCATCAATGTATTACATATTAATATTGAATTTACTATCAACAATATTTAAAATAATAATAAATTATTACATTTTTAAGAAAATATATATGATACATATGTAATTTTATAATATTTTTTACCAAATTCAGGAAAAATATAAATAAATTAATTAATTTCATTGTATGTTTGTAATTATAAAAAAATTAAATTAAAAGGAATAATATTAAAATATGTATCTAAATAACATTAAAATTTCAAACATATCGATGTATTATTATTATTAGTTAATTATTTAAATGTATATATTTTATTGATTGCATATAAAAATAATTAATTATTCTCTAAATTTGAAATTTATTAATTACATTTTTATAAAATAATATTTATATAAATGGAGGAGGATAGAATGCTCTTTGGATATTTGGTGTTTTCAGGGGAATTTTTTAGGCAATCTATGGGAGTTAGGAATCATTGGATTTGAGCCAGATGATTCTCTCAAATCGAAGGGATATTCTACTTGAAATGGTTTATTGGAAACACAAACAATTACCAATTATTCTATATGGGCATCAAGGAAACCCAATATTCTAAAGATCCATGATAGACTTGAACCTAGGGATTTAAATCATATGTTTTAATTTGGGGGCATGTTCACACCTTTTCCTATGAATTTTTTTATCATATTGTTTCATAGACTCCTCATGGTTTGAATAAAAGCCCGCCAAAGGTATAAGAATTTTAAATAAGATGATATCTTCCTATTATATATATTTGGTAAATTTATAGTAATATATGATATTATCTGATGTTGTAAATGTGGTTTGAATATTTATTACATTGATATAAGGGACCTGAATGTCACAAGTGGGAGTTACAATCCATATTGAGGTGAAACCTAATACTTATTTAGGTACATTATGTGATACAATGACTTTAGTGAAACATATAATCATTAAAGGGTTTTGAGATGATCTCAATATGGCATATCAAAAAATTGAGTAGTATAATACTACCTTTGTTGAAGTAACCATGGAATTATTAAAATGAAAATTGGTAATTATAAGTATTATATAATTTCTCACTAATATTTTCAAAAAAGGCTAACTGATGGAGTCTATTTGAGATTAAGAGAATGTTAAGTGAGATTTGGATATTTTATTATTGTTGAATAAAGTCATTATGGAAATGATTTTTTAAAATATATTCCCAAATTAATCTCTAAAGAATAAATCATTGGGGTTCAATCCTGTTAATTTGAACCCTGAGTATCTAAGGATTCAATATTAGGATCCTTCCTTTAGCCCTTTAAATTTTAGTAACTATATCACACATATTTTGATCCAAAATATTATTTTAACTTGTTTGTTTGGAACTCAAAAAAATTATTTAATATTACCTTCACAATTGGAGATCTAATGAAAATGGTAAAAGTAACTAAATTGGGAATATATGGACAGCATTATAATTTTCTTAAAGAGGTATACCTCACATTTCTTATAATTTAAAAAGTTGTTTTCTCTTATGATGAGTTTGTAATTTATTTTTCTATTGACTATGATAAGGTTACTAATTTCATTAATGGAATAAAAAACCCTATACATTCCATTAAAAAATATAGAAAATTAATTTAGTTTAGTTGTTTTTGGATAAAGGTCAATGATATAGGTAGGTGTTAGAGAAACAAAATTAAGAATTACTCTAAATATGGGGACCAATTGGGGAAAACAATGTGACACCATGACTCCAATAACCTAGAGTCAGTGGTTATCTTTGTATATTAGCACAAGATACCCGACATCGCATCATACATGAAAAAATAGTTTATTAGTATTGACACTCAAATGTAAGAACTCTGATCTCCTTTTCAGGTATGGATCTTGATTTTGGGTTGTTTTTTAGGAAAAAGGGAGAAATTGGATTTTTGTGAGTGCATGCCGTGTACATCCATGTACATTCCATGAACCCAATTTCCGCATACAGTCATGTACTATTGGTCTAACAGTAGAGTACATGGCCTTTTGATGACCTGGAAGACAACTTAAGTCGAGGGGGTGGGGGTTAAGGCTACTACACGGTGTGTAAATTTAATAAACACAATGTGTAGTTTTATTTTTATTTGTTAAATCAGAGTAGGGTATCATATCATCTTTGGAAATACCCTCTTCGGGTAGTGGTTCATACCGAAGTAGGAACAAAGTTCTGAATAACTCCAAACCCCTCATGATTCTCCGTACAACACTAATTGATACACTATTTGGTGCATTGGAATCCCACCGGTGTGTTCTCAAAACCCTTGGAGCCTTTCATCATGATTCTACCTCTCTCTTGAGTTATTAAAGGTTAATATTTTTCACCTTTAGTAGATCTATGATGATATAGGCTTATTCAATGGATGAAATTCAATTATATTGATTGTACAATATCGAGGTAGGTGTTTTGTGCCTTCAGTTGTTGGTATTTGGATTATTTAGGCTAAAAGATCTGCATACCCACATTTGGGGTATTGCTTGATTCGGAATTTAACCTTGTTTAATACCTGATATGAATTGATTGATTAGAAAGGGGTTTTTCTAATGTTTAAGGTTAGAGGCCTTGTTTTCAGTACATCCCATGGTTCTGTTTCCCTTGATCAATAGTCATAGATATTTGGTTATGTTTCTTTGAGGTATACCTTGATTTACATTATTTGGTTGATTAGAATGGAGTTTGTTTTATTATACAAAATTCCTATGATATGCATTCTAAATGTTTGACCAAAGGGGAATTGGACTGTGATAGTTCCCCAAAGGGGTCAGACTGTGAGAGCTACCCAGATGGTCATTTATAATTAACTATGTCAGACCGTGAGAGATACCCAAGTGATCATTATTATTTGATTAAATGAATGTTGGACCCTGCGTTATTGATTGTGAGAGATTCCAGGTGGTTGTTTATATTTTATTGATGCTATGTTGGCCCAAGGGTATTGATCATGAGAGCATCCTAGGTGGTTTTTTGTAAATGAATTGGTTCTATGTTAAAAAAAGGGTATTGACCATGACAGCATTCCCATAGTTTTGTTTATGATTGATAGAATGATTGTGATGAGTGAACCATGACAAAGAACAAGATTTGACTCAATCGTACTTGATTGTTTAGATAATCTTATAAGACATCTGTTTTGTTACTATTACACAAGTGGATATAAAGATTAGGCAAGATCCCAATATTACATGATTTATTGGATGAATAATAAATCTAAATAAATCTAATTGAAAAATTAAGGATGGATTTCTTTTGAGTACTTCTTAGTTTATTGCTTCATTTTTTTATATTACCTGCAATATATATTCACTGATAGTTAGGCATATATCTTTTAGCAGTTTCCTACTTGGATTTATCTCACACCATGTTTGGGTCAGGTTTTGGACCCAAAGAAAATTTATGGTTTCAAGTATAGATAAGGGAATGTGCCCTTCTTCACCAGGTACTTGACTGCTGTTAGAGCTAGAGAGCATGTGACCAAGATGGGGATTGAAATGATATTGGAGTTTAATTTAATTTCTGTACTTTGGTTTCTATATTTTATTTACAACATTATGACTTGTTTTTAAATAGTCCATGACACTTGTGGCACACATCATTTATATATATATGTCCAGCTATTTTATTTTTTGATCAGCCTTCTACTATCGAATTTTGTTGTATGGTATTTCTAATTCCGCTATTGTTTACTATTTTTATTCCACTATTCATACTCTGCCAATGAGGGAATATTTTCCCCATTATCACACCTTGGCCCTCTCTTCTTGTCAGCAACCTGTAGATTTTATGGAAATGCACATGAGTTCATTTGATCAACCGGGTTTGGGGAACCTTTGGGTGGCACTTGGATCCGAAATGTGACAAAGTGGTATCATAGGAGTTTTATTTCCTTATATTCCTTAATATTTGGATCTAATAGACTGAGATAAAAAGCATTAGGTGGTTGGGAATATGTTTTGATCGGAAGTAGATAACTTGTGTACAGGGAAAATCCAAGTTACCTCAAATATTGAAATTTTTCTATCTTTGTAATTATTACAGTTGATTTGATTTCCCTGTTGGGTGATTCACTTGATTTGTGTAGTTATGATTGATATAATTTTAATTCAATTTTGTTTTAACCCAATGAGATGAGGGTATTCCACCTCATTCATCATGTAGGAAATTATTAGAGATCACACATCATGAATTATTGTCATTCCATTTTGTGTGCATTACTGGTAGTATGTTGTTGTAATTGATTTCATGCTATATATGCATGCTGTTATCATAGATTTCATGATATAAATACCTACTATTTTGATAGGATAATGGTATATATAATGTTTCATTTGGATGAACCCCAATCCATGGTCCCTGAGGTGTTATGGGCCCTCTTGGATCAGAATTTGGTGGACCAAGTTTAAACATTAATTTAATTTTGTGAAGATATGACATGAATAAGGATGAAAAACATTTATTTGTGGAATGTTTGGGATTTCATGGATTGGAAATTGGCATCCCTTGGAAAAAAAATTAATATTTTGGGGTTCCAAAGAAGTCTCAAATCCTTACTGTCTGAAAAAACCTAGAAAACATGGCGTGTGATGCTATGAACACATGCCATGTCTTCATCAGTTCTGGATGAAATGACTTCTCTTAAGTACACACCGTGTACCATTTTTACACGCTATTTAGTTGTTAACAATTTGTAAAACCGTGTGAGTGGATACATGAGGTCAGTAAAGTTTTGGTAGAACACATCGTGTACTTGGAATACACATCGTGCTATAAAAGATCATGTATCAAACCGTGTGACTAACAAAAAAGGTGGATGAAACCTGTTTTGTACACTCCATATATATCTTATAAACACTATTTAGTAATCAATCTTTTATCCGGATAGTTGAATAACTACATGGGTGGATGGATCTTACATGGTTCACGCTGGGTCTAGATTATGCACGGCAGGTAGTGTTTCACTAGAAGGACCATTTAGTTATAGTCATGTAGATGTACCTTGGATTGAGGGGATATTCTAGTACACGACATGTCTCATATGGAACATGTTGCGTGTATTGGGTGTTACATGACTGGGATGGAAGAGGTACATTCCAATGTTATGGTTTAAGGGAACACACCTTGTAGTGGTTCTACACGTCGTGTGACCGTCTTTTGTAAAACCTAAATGTTTTCCTTTTCTTGTTATTTTCTTGCACATCTAATTTGTATTCCTTGATATTCTTGAACTGAGGTGTTTTCTTAACCTTGCATTGACATTCCACCAAGGCGTTCAATGGTTGTATGTTAGGTATGGTGTGATGATCAAACAGTGAAAATGGAAGATCAAGGACTACCCTCAGATCATCCCATCGGTAGTGTCTTGGAACCTGGTATTATACTAGACCCAAGGGATTATGCATTGTTCTATGAGGAATTTTTTAGGATGATGTAGAATTTTTAGGGTTCACCAAATCCTACCCCGAATATGGCAGAGTTATCTCGGGTGTTCCAGTAAGAACAACCTCTCACTTTGTCTTGCGATGGAGGACCAGAGGTGTTAGAGTCATGGATGAAGGATATGGTTTCTATCTACAAGTATATAGATATGCCTCATGAGTGGAGAGTGAAGTTCATGTCTTACATTCTACATGATTCCTCTAAGAGATAGTGGGATGTTATCTCATAGGTATCATGTCATCAGAATATTACTTGGGAATAGTTTCAGAGAACCTTTTATGAATAATTCTACCCTCAGACATTGAGGGCTGACTGAGGCTGGGATTTCATGCACAAGGAGTAGGGTGCTCATTTAGTGATGGATTATTCTACTCACTTTATAGATCTTCAGTGCTTCACCCCTGATTTTGGAGGTGACGAGTTATCACTGGCTAGGAGATTTGTAGATGGTCTCAAGTAAAACTTCCAATCATAGGTGAATTTTTTCAGGATGGCATTGGTGACTACCATAGTAAACAAGTTGCTGATTTATGAGCACAATATGATGGATTTTGGAGCTACAAGCCAAGGTATTTTAGTATCCTGGTTTGATACTCCTTCGGTCGATGGAAGGAAGTGATGTAGGAAGCTTACATGCAGTGGTTTTTCATGTAGCAAGAATGTTTCTTCAGGTAGAGAAGTGGGGTGCTACCAGTGGGGAAAGAGTTGGAATATGTGACTATAGTGCATAAGAGACCCAATTGAGTGTGGATCTTGAGGAAATATGGGTCATATTCAGAATTTTTGAAGGTTTTTCTTAGCAGTAGAATGTGAGAGGGGATATTTTATAACTCCATGACCAATAGAATGGCCACAAGTTTCTCAATCATTAGGGAACTGGAGTTCTAAAGGCCTTTCATGATGAGGATTTGGTCATGGTCATGGTAGCCAGACGGAATGTTTTCAGTGACAGTAGGATGGATCAGCTTAGGGTAGTCAGGTTGGGTCACAGGGCCATGGTATAGATCAAATATTTGTGATGGAATAGACCTAGCCAAAGCAGTATCCCATACCCTCTATGGTTAGAGGTACGATTCTAGTTTCCTCGGTTTTAGCTTATACTCTTTTTAATATAAGGGTTTCCTATAGCTTAATATATGTTGCTGTTGTGGATAGTCTTGATCTCCGTATAAGTACTTTTGATGATGTTATCATTCTAGACACTCTATTGGGAATTAGGATAGTGAATGTAAGTCAGTTCAAGGAGTTCCCTCTAAAGGTTGGTGGGTTTCATATCTTATGGGACCTCTATGTATTACAGATTAAATGCTTTGATTTTATTCTTGGAAGGGAAGGGTTGGCCTCCTTCTAGGCCTTTTTTGACTGCTATCATTGTAGGGTGAGTTGTATGTCAGGACATGGCATATCTTTTCTATACAAGGGTGAATTGGCTATCCAGGTGCGCAAAGCTGGACCTAAGAATCATGGGTTCAAAGGAATTATGAACTAGATTTCTAATTTATATTTGGATGAATAGGGTAATACACAGATTGAATTTCCATTAGTGGAGGATTGTTTCATAAATTTCTTTTTAGATAACATTTTAGGTTTATGTCTGGAGCAAGAGAATGATTTATCTATATAGATTGTTCTAGGAGAAGATCCAATGACCATTCCTCCATAAAGGATAGCTACACATGAGTTACAAGATCATAAGAAGCAGTTAAAGGAGTTACAGGAAAAGAGTTTCATCCGAACCAATTATTCTCCATGGGGTTCACCTATCCTTTTTTCAAAAAAGGTGAATGGTACCCTAAGACTTGTTGTGGATTATCGGAAGCTGAACCAGTTGATGGTCAAGAACTGATATCCCTTGCCGAGGATTGATGACATATTTGATCAGCTTCAAGGATCATAGGTGTTCTCAAAGATTAATTATATATCTTCTTATCATCACTTATGCATTAGACCATTAGATATACCTCTTACCACCTTTGGGAGCATGTATGATCTATTGGATTATGTGGTTATTCCCTTCGGTCTCAAAAACATGCCAAAAGATTTCATGGAATTGATGAACCGAGTATTCCATCCATACTTGGATTTTTTGATAGTCATCATTGATGATATCTTGGTGTACTATAACACTTTACATGATCATATAATCCATTCTGAGATCATATTGAATACACTGAGAGATCATCAGTTATATGCTAAGCTCACAAAGTGATAATTTTGGATGGATCTGATTCACTTCTTGGATTATGTTATCTCAGAGAGAGAAGTATCAGTAGACCCAGAGAAAGTGAAAGTTTTAGTTTCATGGGAGAATCCAAAGAATGTATTTTAGGTACAATGTTTTTTTGGGGTTGGATGTTTATAATAGAATAATTATTTAGAACATTTTCAGGCGTAGTAGTTCCATTGAAGGTCCTAACTATGAAGGGTGTGAAGATCATGTGGACAGATTCCTATGATTTATCCTTTAAAGAGTTTAATGGGAGATTGAGTTCAGCAACGATAATGATTTTTCCAGAACTCAGAAACAGTTACACCATTTACTATGATGCATCATATATTGGGCTGGGAGCAGTGCTTATGCTGGGGGAAGGAGTCGTTTCATACAAGTCTCGGCATTTGAGGCCACATGAGTGGAAATACCCAATGAATGATCTTGTGTTGGCTGCAGTTGTGCATGATTTTCATTATTGGAGAAATTATCTTCGGGGGGATCATTTTTTGGTATACACTGTCCACTGAATATTCATTTATATCTTTACTCAATGAGATCTAAATTTCAGACATTGAAGGTGGGTTGAGTACCTTTAGTATTTTTACTTTGAGCATGCCTACACGCCTGGGAAAGGCAACACTGTGGCTAATGCACTAATAAATGAGGACATATATACTGGAAGTTCATGAGGACAATAGTGAGTGTAAGCTTATGGATGTATTATATGAGATGAATTTAGAGGTGCAAGATAGAAAGGGGAAGATATTTCTTTCTTCTACAGTTGTTACCTATACTCTTCTGGATTAAGTGTGAATGAGGCAGCTATCAGATTCCAAAGGTCTAGTTTTATGAGAGAGTGTGTCAGGAGAGGAAACTACTCCTAGGAAGACCATATATGAGGATGAGGTATTTCATTTTCATGGGTGCCTATGGGTGTCATCAGACATATATGAAGAGCTGTTGCAGGATTTTCATTCCTATGTTTTGGCAATTCATCCTTGGGTCAGCAAAATGTATCAAGATCTACATCGTCAGTATTGGTGGCCATGTATAAAGAGGGATGTATCTTGTTTTTTATGAGATATTTCACCTATCAGCTAGTGAAGGTAGAACATCAGTGACTAGAAGGGATATTACAGCAGCTACCCATTCCCTAGTGGATGTGGAATGATGTCGCGATGGATTCTTTGATAGGTTTACCGATGTCTCCTTGAGGGAATGATGATGTATTGGTTTTTATCGACAGGCTCACGAAGGTTTCACATTTCCTTTTGATTAAGGAAACATTCAATTTTATTGACCTTGTAAGGTTTTACATCTGAGATATAGTGAATTTCCATGGTTTTTACCCTATTTCATTTAAGAAAGGGATTCCTGGTTTACTTATTGTGTCTGGAAGGGACTACATAGGGATTTGGGTACATAGGTACTTCTAGGTACAACATACCATCCATAGACAAATAGCTAGTCTAGGTGCACGATTTAGGTTTTGGAGGGCATTCTTCAAGATTGCATCTTGTATTTTAGGGGTTCCTGGAAGAGGCACACACCTCTTGTGGAATTTTCCTACAATATTAGTGTTCAAGAAACAATTCATATGGAACCTTATGAGGATTTTTACGGTAGGTCATGTAGATCACCCCTATGTTTTATGGAGGCAGGAGAGGCACTTATGCTGAGACCTCGTACTGTCCAGGAGACCACTGAGTAGGTGGAGCTAACTTTGAAAAGGATGTCTACTGAAAAGTCTCGGAGGAAATATTATGTTGATCGATAGATATGACCTCTAGAGTTTGAGGTAGGGGATTATGTTTTTTTTTTCATGTCACACTTAGGTTTGGACACATGGTGAATTAGAGGAAAGGGAAGATTTCACCAGGATATGTCGAACCATTTGTGGTTTCGGAGAGAGGCAGGCCGGTTCCCTAGCAGTTGTAGTTACCTCGGAGGTATTAGGCTATGCATGATGTACTTCAGGTTTCTCAGATATGAAGTTAATTTTCAAACCTCTCTCACGTTTTTCATCCCAAGGAGGTTTAGTTGGAGGTGTATGCATCCTTCAAGGATCACCCTATATGGATTGTGGATCGCAACACGGAAGTTCTCTATGGTCTGTCTGTTCCTCTGGTACGGGTGTGATTATAGCATTGGAGAGTACAAGATGAGACTTGGGAGAGGTAGACCAACAGAAGATCACAGTGGCTGAAGTTATTCGATGTTTCCTTTTCACCACCCTTGGATGGGAATTTCAGGGATGAATTTCTTTAAGGGGGTAAGTTTATAAGATCCAAAATCATCTTTTCAGGTATGGATCAGGATTTCAGGTTGTTTTTGTTTTGGAAAAAGGATGGAAATTGGGTTTTTGGGGATACACTCTGTGTACTTCCATGTATATGCCTTGTACCCAGTTTCCGCGTATAGCCATGTAATGACTGAGTACATGGCTATGTGATGACCTTGATGAAAACAAAATTGGGGGGCAATTAATGATACTACACAGTGTGTACATTTAATGAACATGATTTGTATTTTTTTATCTGTTAAATCAGAATAGGGTCATATCTCATTTTTAAAAAAACCTTCTCCAAGTAGTGGTTCATAAAAGAGCACAGTTGAAGGGCCGAAAAAATCCTAACCACTCCCGATAATTCATATGATCACCAATTGAGACATTGTTGAGTGCGTTGGAATCCCACCGAGGTGTTCTCAAAACCCCTAGATCTTTTCTTCCTGATTCTTCCTCTCACTTGAGTTATTCAATATAGATTGTTTTTCACCTTTTTTTAGATCTATGTTGATCTAAGACAATTCAAGGGTGGGTGTTCTTGTATATCGATTTTACGATATCGAGGTAGGTGGTTTGTGCATTTTGTTGTTTGTATTTGGATTATATATTCTAAAAGTACCTCATACACACAGTTGGGGAATTTCTGTATTTGAAATTTAACCCTGTATATTACCTAATATAGTTTGATTTATTAAAAAGGGGCTGTTTCTAATGTTTAAGGTTATAGTACTTGTTTTTAGGACACCCCATGGGTGTGTTTCCCTAGATTGGTAGTAATTGCTGTTTGGTTTAGGTTTATTTGAGGCGTACCTTGTTGTCCATGCCATGGTTGATTAGAATGGAGTTTGTTTGATTATACAAAATTCCTATGATATGCATTGTGAATGTTGATCAAAGGGGGAGTGGACTGTGAGAGCTTCCTAGGTGGTTATTTATAATAAATTGGGTTAGAATTCTAGAACTACCGAGGTGATCATTATTATCTGACTAAATGAATGCTGGACCCTAGGGCATTATCTGTGAGAGCTTCCGGTGGTCATTTTTATTGTTATTGATTCAATGTTGACCCAAGGTTATTGAATGTGAGAGATACCTAGGTGTTTGTTTGAAAATAAATTTATGATATGTTAAACCAAAGGCGTATTGACCATGAGTACTTTCCTAGAGGGTTGTTTAGGATTTATTAAATGATTGTGACAAGTCTTCCTAGACAATGAACCAGAATGGACTTGATCTTACTTGATTGTTTAGATGGTATTCTGAGGCATATGTTTTGTTACTATTACACAGGGGGTACAGAGCTTAGGCTAGATCTAGGAATTACATGATTCAGAGGTTGAATAATAAATGAAAATGAATGTAATTGGAAACTGTTGGATTGTTTACTCTTGATTACTTCTCAGTTTATTACTTCATTTCTGCATATAACCAACTATATATATTCATTTATAGATTGGAACAAATATTTGGGTGGCTTACTACTGGGATTCATCTCACACCCTACTTGGGTCATGATTTGGACCAAAAAAGATTTTATTGTTATAGGTATTGATAAGGGAAAGTTCCCTTCTTCATCGGGTACTAGATTGTTGTTGGTCCTGGATAGCATGTGACCAAACTGAGGCTTTCGATGCAATTAGACATTACTTGATATTTTGAACATTGGTTTCTATATTGTATTTTTATCATTGTGAATTCTTTAGATTCTTTCCTAGACACATGTGACATGAATCATTTATATATATATATATATATATATTCTCCAACTATTTTATTATTTGATCAGTCTTCCATTATTTACTTCTGTTTTATGGTATTACTGCTTCCGCTATTGTATAATATTTTCCTTCTTCTATGCATAATCTTCTAATGAGGGCATAGTTTCCCCATTATCAAACCTTATAATTTGCTACTAGTTGACATCCTTTGGCATTTTGGGAAATTCGCTTGAGGCTATGTGACCAACCGAGTTTGGGGAACATTTGGGATGAACCTGGAACTGAGATGTTACAAAATGATACATATATGATTGCCATATTAAATTTTAAAAAAGCTACATAATATAATAGAGGGAACTATATTATTTCCTCTCATATATCCATGGAATCTTCCAAATATCCCTTATTGGTTTCCTAAATATAGGAAAACATAATAAAGAATAATATTATATTCTTATTAATTTTAAATATATTATTTATCAATCAATAATCTTAAGTGATTATATAAATACGGGTTTTAAAAGATGATCAAAACTTGATAATGGAATACCCAACCAATCAATGATCATTAATCATGAGTCTTTGCATATGGGTTTTCTATAATATACAAAATAAAAATGATTTTAGAATTATCAATAATCAATCATGATCTATAGGAAAATATCAGAAGTGTACTACATATTATTTTATCATATAAATAAGTATAAGAAATAATTTACATAAAGATATTCAATATGAAAACTAATATAGTGTATTGTATTCACTGTCAATTTCACCATTTCAATAGTCAAGGTACACTTCTAAGGCTATCATAGTGGACATAATCCCATACTAAACAGGAGTCACTCTCCATTATGGTCTTTATTATCTTTTGCAAAATCATTATTTACCCAATGATGTAGAGGGATATAATGTACCCACATTTATATGATTTATAATGTGACCAACCAATGTTTTCTTATAATGTAACCACCAATTTCATAAAACAACAATACATATGTGTCCGACAGGATCATTTATAAATCATATATCATCACAAATATAACACATAGAAAAAAATTTCTTCATCATAATCATAAACCACCTAGAGACAGAATAATAATTATGTCATTGAATAGTATCACTAGTAAACCATAAGTAACATCAAATGATTTTATCCTATATTAAATATTTAATTAAAAGATCCCTAGAAAATATATTGAAGAAAAATACCCTTTTAGATTTTGAAATCCAAAATTTAAATTATAATAATTTGAAAAATATTATGGATGATATTTCATATGAAAAGAAAAATTGAAAATTGAAAATGAATATTCAAATAAAACAATGAACATGATAGTGGGAAAATATATCCATATGTTATTTCTAAAAAGATCACATTATTTTCATACATTTTTAAAAAGTCATAAAAAGACTTGTTTGAAGGATATTTCTTTATAAATATTCCTTTTAATTCTTTTTAAAATTTATAAAATCTAATTAAAATTTATTTTTTAAAACATTTAACATATAGTTAATGAATTCCATAGCATAATTATTAAGAGTGAGGAGAAATAAGTATAACTTTTATTACCAAATACAAAATAAAGTAATATTTTGATTAAAAGTATTTTCTCGATAATATTAATTAAAAAAGAGTGTAAAAATTAATTATACTTAAAAATTATAATAAAAGAAATATTTTAATATAATAATTATGTTTCAAAGTATATGATCCTTATAGATTTTTCCCAACTAAAATTATGTATAGACTATACTTAAAAGAAATAGGATTATAACATAAACCCTTCCAACATTGTTAATCTCCAAAAAAACCTAATAAAAGAATGAAAATATATGGGTTTTATATCCCAATTATTTTTATTAATATCATTATAAAATAAATTAATGGGTATTATATACACCATAAAAATATACAACTGGTGAATATGGAATATGCCTCACTAAAATAAAATTGAGATTTGATGCCCTTAAAAAGATCATACAATTTAAAATATGATTCAATATATGTAGTGATTATTTGAAACCAATATATATATACAAATAAAAAGTGTAAATTTGAAATAAATAATCATAATTCATTTAAATAATAGTTTTGGCACAACATAGTCAATAAAGAAGTGTCATAACCCAAAGAAGTGAACTTTAGTTAAGAAACCTATTAGCTTATGTCTGATCATTCTTCGTTCGAGTTTAGACCTCATATATAATAAAAATTTATTTATTATAAATCTATTTCAAATATATATTCACAAATATAATACCTGTAATTATTTAGTTATAAAATCTAATAACTTATTTAATAATAATAATTTACTAAAATCATTGTTTTAAATGATAATTGTTTCATTTTTCATGCATGTTTCAGTCTAACAGTTATAATAATTCAATTTTGATCATGGTTACATCATATCTCAAATTTTAATATTTTCTTAAATATCATATGAAATCATTATATATACTTTTTTAATTATTCATATAAAATTATGATGAAAAATGAAATACATAACTTCATAGAGACGATAATTCTTATATACACATGAGTTAAGTATCCACTTTTTGATTGATGAAATGAAAGAAAGTTAAATTGTAATTAAAAATTATTGTTTCATTATTATATAATAAATCTAAGATATATTAATTAAATCTATCCTTATTACCATCTATATAATGTTGAATAGATAACTGAATCATGTCTCTATGATGATGGGAAATCTACACGATAGAATAAGTGACACTATCATTCACCAATTGATTGTAAGGTAACAAGATAGATAATATATTATAATTGAAAAAGAATAATTATTTCATAAATAGCATATATAAATACTAGATCTATAATAATAATTAACCACCAAATATGTTGTTGGAAAATGAATCATATCTCTAAGTGGTGGTGGTAGTCCAAACCTATTCTTGAGTGATACTATATTTCCTAATTTGGTGAAAAGAAGGTGAAAATGGCTATCCTGATATCATAATAAAATCTAAGTATTTTATGACACTAAATTAATCAACTTATGATTGGTATAATATATTTATAATGCGTATAAGAAGAAATTAACTTTGGAAAAATTTGGTAAGATGATTTCATCTTCTTAGGGAGACCTACTGTGTCTTACTATTGGATCCTTCATAGGATTGTAATAGTGGAAGAAAAAAGGATCTAATATAATGTTAATGGATATTGTAAGTTATTAGTATAACTATTGTCTAAGAAAGAGTGATTAGACTCTATGGATAAAGGGAAAAGGTGATTCCCTTTTATAAGTGATGCAAATGATGAAAAAGGAATTACATAGAATATTTAAATATAATATTTATAAAAATATTGTAAATTATCAAAAAATAGTCATATGTTCAAATTTAGGAAATGAAATGTTGAATAGAATTCATTCTTTTAAATTGAGTAATTTTTATATAAAATTTTCATCTTTATATTTTTGAATAATGGCCCCATTAACCATTTTTAACCTTAACTATGATTACACGTTTTTAAATATTTAGGGTACTAAATTTACATATAAAATGGAAATTGGATAAAAATGATCAAGGGATGAATTTTTAAACTATTTCCCATACCAATTTCATAATTTTGATATATTTTCAATTTATTTAATGAATATTATTTATCTTAAAATATGATTAATGTTATTTTTGTCTCTATTCATTTAATTTGACTTTATAGACACCAAAATTGAAATATAAGTAATATATAAAAACATTTAGCATCCATTATGCAATATAATAACAATTTTTTTTGAATACCATAATTAATCCATAAAATTTTAATTTTTTTATTTCAGAAATCATTTACCTATATTTTTTCTATTTCTTATAGATACGCTATATTGGAATTGCTAAAAAATTTATGGTAATTATATCATAAAAAAATTAAAAATAAATTAATATTATAAAAATAATTAATTTATATTCAAAACAAAAATTTATATTCATTCATAATTTTTTTATCACTAATACATCATAAAATAGAAATTAAAATCTAAAAAGTGAAATTTTATATTTATACATTACTTAAAATAAAATAAATGTTTTAATAAATGTATTATTTATATATATTTCCATATATTAAAATAGATGATATATTATTTCAGAAAACACACATCCAGTTGTATGAAATTATGTTTTAGGGTTATTTTTAGGCCTTATCTCAAAGTTCTAACTATGTTTCACCCATTTTAGTCTTACAAAGGTGATCAATATTTATCATGATTACATTTCATAATGCATACAAATAATTGGAACTTTAAAATAACTTTTTTTAATGAAATGATGATTCAATTTTACAGAAATCATTAATATTTAGTATTCACTGAAAAAATAAATCTTCTTAGAAAAAATCCAATACATTTGACCTATGAAAATATTCCAAAAAATGAAATAAAAATTCAATTTTATAGAAATCATTAATTTTCAATATTCACTGGAAAAATAAATCTTCTTAGAAAAAATCCAAAACATTCGACCTATGAAAATATTCAAAAAAAATGACCTCAAAATTGATATTCATTCCATAAAATAAAATTTCCTAAATTTTCATAAATTTGACCTAATGTTATCACACAAAGTGAGATAAAAACCTTTTTTTGAATAAAATATATTTTGAAACATAAAATAAAATTTCAATAAATTGAGTACATATATGTTTTTCATTAATAAATAAATTTAAATTATTTTAAAATTTTAAATATATTATTCAAAATTTGAAAATTCCAATTTATAACAATAATTTAACTACTTAGTTATAATGGTGACGTTTAAATAAAAACATATTTATAGTATATCTTGATTCTATTAAAGAACAGTGTTGTGGGTTAAGAAATATATTAAGATTAGTATTATTTTTAATTAAATTTTTACGGTTCTTTATTATATCCCCTTTAAATAAATTTCATCCTCAAAATATTTTTGTCGATAATCAAAGGTTCAATGCTTGAAAAATAATTTGTTGAAAACCCTTATTGTACAAAGGGTTAATAGTAATCCCCATGAAAAGGTGAAGAGGGAATCATAATGGTTACCTAAAATAACAAATAATAATGTTCCCAAATATAGATATAATTAGTGGGAACTGAAAATATGGAAATTGAAGGATGAAATAATTTTCTAGGAATAGTTGATAGTGATTGAGAATTAGATTATGAGAGTGTAAATTTCGTAAATATCATAATTCAGTAATGGATAAATAATTGTTTTATGGATAAATTACACTAAAATGATAAAAGTTTATTTCAAGAACATTTTTCTGAGTGTTGAGGTATTATTTTACTATCGGGATTGTAAACATGAGAAAATATACTATCATGATTTATTTTAATTTTATAAGAATAGTTCCATCCTTTGGTTATGTTTAGATCAATTTCTTCTTCTATAAATTATCTTAATATAATAAATGAATATTTAATAAGAATATTTTATTTTTTAAAAACTTAATTTTAAATTATATATATCATAGAATCCATAAATTAATGAAAATACATTCCTTTAGATTCTGTATTTATACCAATACAAAAATCGTTTGAACAATTATTCCAATATGGATAAATATTCTTATGATTAAGCAATACATTAATCTTTTAAATCCTCAACAATAACACAAAATTTTCATCTTAAATGATTCCATAAATATTTAACCATATGACTCCTCAAAAATATTTCTGGAAATTTTCAAAATAAAAAATCCAAAATATTTGATCATAGATTTTTTTTCAAGACCAAATTTAACATTATCCCCAAACAATATTATATTTCTCATTATTTCATATACCAAAGACTTGAATTGCATGATCATATATTCTCTTAAAACCAAAAAATCAATTCCTTAAATAATCTAATTCAAGAAAAAACCATATTAGATCATTATAGTCATTAGTAAATTAAATAAATATTAATTCATTAAATTATTTTTAACTTAATCATATAATTTTGTGATATACTGGAATCATTTAAAAATAAAATAAATCCCATAGTAACCAAATCAATTTTTTATCCAACAGTTTTCATTATAAAAAAATATGTTCCCAAAAAATGAAAACCCTTATTTTCCTAGTTAACCATATCGATATCAATGATCATATTAAACCTAAAAGTAATAAATAATTTTCAGTTTATGTCTTCAAAATAAAAAAACATTCTTCCTAAAATAACATTTTTCACTCAAACTCTTAAAAACAAAAGGGTGTTATCCCATAAATGACTCCCAAAATAACACTAATAATATTAAAATCACCTCACATAAAATATAAATAGGGGTATCAATGTCATTAAGCGTATGATCCACCTCAGTATTATTATCCAATTTTATTTTATGTTTATCCCATATCCATATTGTTTATTATAGGATACAATAGGTTTTTCCACTTATCCATCATAATCGTTCATAAATAAATTGTGAAATAACCTTATAATATCATAAAGAGTGTCTAGATTGGTATTCATTATGAGGCCCACTCATCATGTACTCATGATAATTTTGTTAATACCCAATGTTCCCCTTTCAGGGTTATTACACCTATGCACATCTATACCACATCTGTATCTATCTTCTAGTATCCATGCATGGATGAATTTTATAGGAAAACCACATAATATATACATTTACATATATTCATTATAATATACTATACATATATTTATTCCTAGTATCTATCATTAGGTTAGGTTCTATAATATATGTTTTCCAATTTTAATTCCAAACATTTCCTATTATCCATCCAATGGCCTGAAGGCCTTCATTTTTTATTGATATTTTGATAATATACCTTTCAAGGGGTGAGGTGGATCCCTTACAAGGCCCGTAGGAATATGTATTAGATGGATTGTAGGCCTTTGGGGAATTCATTTCTCGTAGGCTTCAAACATTACATACAACCTAGACTAACTACTTGGAACTACTCCTCCCTAGCATCTTCATCATGAATCAGCTCTCCACCATCACATGGATATTCGTCTAGCCCATCTCGTGTAACGTCTTGCTTCCGGGTGCCACTCAATGGGTGACTCAAACTCGGTTCTCCATGTGACCTCAAGGGCATTTCCCCAAATTCTAGAGGCTTCCGACTAGCAGTGAGGACCTATGTCTGATAGTGGGAAAACTGTAACATCATTTGTCAAAAGTGTAGTGCAGCAGAATAAAATAAAAAATAATTCAACAACAGCGGAAGAAATAAACCATACACATTTAATATAACAACTTTAGTAAAAGCTAACCACCCAGATATATAGATATGATGAAACATGTTTCATGTTCTAAGTAAACAGCCATAACATGTTACAGAGTAGTACAATACAATACAGAGTACAAAAAAACAGAACAAAACAACTGGTAGAATCGCGAGCCTAAGCCCGATCCCATGCTTCCCTAAACCTTAGCAGCAATAAAGTACCTGTATTGGGACCCTTTCCATTATCCACAACTGCAGAAACGTAATCTGTTTGGGCTGAAAAGAATGACCCAAACTGGGTGTGAGAAATAATCTCTATAGGCTCCCACCAAAGGCTTGTGCCTAATTGTGTGAAAAAATGCAACAATAGTGCGTAGTAGTAAAATGCAGTAAACTAATCCGTACTCAAAAGTAACTAACTTTACCAGTTATATTTCCATTTAATTATTCATTTAATCATTCATTATAAGGAAACAAACAGAGTGAATTTCTATGTAAACAGTCAGTGTCCTCAGACACGCAGGCCCTTACCCTCAGGTAAACAGAAACGTAACCCATAGGTATTTTCCCACAGGAATACAGATATTTCCCTCAGGCGTACAAAGTGTCTCCCTCAGGCACAGAGTCCATTTCCCACAGGCACAGAAGACGTTTCCCTCAAGCTAAGGATGCACTACCCTCAGGCTGTGTAAAACGCTGACCTCGGGCTAAACAAGTAATCAGGACATGCCCATCATATAAACAAGAAATTTACAAACAATTCCTCTCAAGGAAAAAGTAATGTGCAAAATCAACATGACATACCCTCGGGTATCCCGTCCAAATGGCTAAACAGAGGAACACACCCCAGGGGTGGTCCTGGATCCATGCAGTGATCCCAAAAAACATTTTATTATCAAATTTAATTACCTATACAATTCAAGGTGTTTAAATAGCTGAGGCCTCAGCCACAAGATACACCAACATGGGTTCGTAGCGAGAAAATACATGAAAACACACAACAGTTGAAAATTAACCACCAAGACACCTACCTTAAACACCAAAAATGGTATATGAAAATAATGCCTTCTGAAACATCCAATAACATCGTAGATATGATGTAAAATAACTCTCATTAAACCTCAAATAACTTCCCTTAGTGGAATAATTGGCAAGAACTGCACAAGGAGAAGGGTGCTCTTACCCGTGCGGTTCCAACGTGATCGACGGAAGCAGGATCAGATTCCTGGTGATCGATTGGTTGATCCAAAAATATTCAACCCTCCTCTCATGAGCTCCCATCCGGTTCTAAGAAAATCCTATGAACAGGGTTGGCTACTGCCCATTTTATGCAAAAAAATTACACGGCATGTACTTTTGACTACACAGCGTGTACTTCCTTCATTTAATTGTTCCTTTAGCAGCACCGCCAAACTTTTCATCCTTCCACAAGGGTATACATCATGTATCCTCGACTATACGACATCTACTACGCCCAGTCGGCAGCTACTTCCACCGCCTTACTATTTTTCTGCAGACTGACTACACGGTGTGTAAATACCCACTACACGGTGTGTTGTCAGTTTTGACACCCTTTGTCACCAACATGGCTACAAACCCTGTGTACTCATCCCACACTACCAAAAGTACATGATATGTGTAATAGTACATGATGTGTAGTTCCAAATTTTTTGATTTTCCCCAATTTCCTTATTTTCACAAAAACAATTAAGGAAAAGAGAAAAAAAGAAACTCGTACCTCAAAAATAAGAACCTAGTTCTTACAAACTTCCCCCCTTAAAGCAATTTTTCCCTGAATTTCCCTTCCAAGGGTGGAAAAGATAATGCTTAGAACAACTATGGCCACTGAGCACGTATGTCGGTCTCCCACTTGCAGGTTTTGTCCTGCACTCAGCCATGCTTCAATTGCACCCGTACGAGAGGAACTGACCAGCCTCAGAGAACCTTCATTCTTCAATCAATGATATGAATCGGATTCTCCTCAAAGGATGCATCTATCTCAAGCTCAACCACCTCAGGCTGAAAAACATGTGATGGGTCTGAATGATAGCAGTGCAACATAGATACATGGAAGACTTCATGCATGGCCCGGTACCTCTGTGATAACTGAAACCGATAAGCAACTGGCCCGACTCTCTCCAGAATCTCAAATGGCCCAACAAACCTCTGTGAAAGATTACCATGTCTCCTGATCCGCCTGTGTCCCAACCTCGGTGTAACACTCATGAAAATCTGATCCCCAACCGAGAACTCCAAAGGTCATCTGCGGCAATCAACATAAGATTTCTGACGAGAGTTTGCAGTAGAAATCCACTTCCGAATCAACTGGACCGTCTCAAAAGTCTCCTACACAAGACGTGGTCCCAGTAAATCTGCCTCGCAAATCTCTAACTAGCACAAAGTTGATCGGCCTGGACTACCATATAACGCCTCATTAGGTTACAACTCGATAGTTTCCTGAAAAATGTTATTGTAGGAAAACTCTACTAGTGGTATGTGCTTCTCACAAGAACCCCCCATTTAAAGGATGCTTGCTCGCAGCATGTCCTCAAGCACCTGTATCGTACGCTCTAACTGGCCATCAGTCTGAGGGTGGTAAGTTGTGCTCAGAAGCACCTGTGTACCCATTTCCATCTGAAAACTCCTCTAGAAATTAGACATAAAATGGGCGTCCCTATCTGAAACGATAAAACAAGGAACCCAATGAAGATTTACGACCTCTCGGATATACAAATTCCTGATCTCATCACCACCGAAGGTCTCCTTGATCGTCAAAAGGTGAGCTACCTTCATGAGTATGTCCACAACAGCCCATACTGAATCATTGCCTTGAGGTGACCTCGGAAACACATTCATGAAATCCATCATGACATCATCCCATTTACACTCCGGGATGGATAACTACTGTAACAGTCCATCTGGCCTCTGATACTCCACCTTTACCTGATGACAGGTGGAACACCTCATTAAAAAACCTGCTATCTCTCTCTCCATACCCGGCCACCAGTACTGACCTCTAAAGACACGGTACATCTTGGTAACCTTGGGATGAACTTCCCAAGCTGATGCATGAAACTCCTGCATAATCTCATCGTGTATATCCCCTGAAACCCACACTCGTCCATGGAAACACATAATTTCATCATCGCCTATCGTCTAACCTGGAAGAGGGTCCTCACTTGCCACCGACTCCCATAGAACTAGGCCTTCCAAATAAGATAGTTGTCTTATCCTCACTCTATCCAGGAGGGTAGAAGTCAAAGTTAAAGATGAAAGATAGTTCTGCCCCTGACTGTCATGCACCTCCAACTGCATCTCAGAGAACAAGGCCATATGCTTCCATTCACCACAGTCCTCCTACACTTCCTATATCTGAGTCTTCCTGCTCAGTGCATCAGCTAATGCATTAACCTTACCAGGTGTATAGGAAAACTCAATGTCAAAATAATGAATGTATTCGACCAACCTTCGTTGCCTCAGGTTCAAGTCACACTGAGTAAAAATACACTCGAGACTTTTGTGGTCAGTAAAAACCAAAAATTGTTCTCCCAAGAGATAATGTCTCCAACAGCGCAATGCATGCACAAATACAACCATCTTGATATCATGCATCGGGTAATTCCTTTAATGTGTCCTCAATTGCTGAGAACCATACACAACAACTCGATCGCCCTTCATCAACACTGCTTCCTGCACAATACCTGATTCATCACAGTAAACTGTATAGCTCTTCCCCTGATCTAGGAGTATCAGGATTGGTGCTAACGTCAACCTTCCTTTCAGGTCCTGAAAGGCTTCCTCACAAGATTCCGACCAAACGAACTTCTCACCCTTCTTATTCAAACCCGTCAACAGCGTTTCTAAGCAGGATAAGTCATGTATAAAGTGTCTATAGTAACCATCCATACCCAATAAACATCGTATCTCAAACACGTTCTTAGGCTGCTCCCTGGAAACTACTACTCTCACCTTCTCTAGGTCTACTGAAACTCCTACTTCTGAGATGATATGACCCAGGAAGTGAATCTAGTCAATCCAAAAGTGGCACTTTGAGAGCTTAGCATATACCTGATGCTCTCTCGATGTACTCAATACGATCTCATGATGGGTGGCATGGTCATGTCGAGGGTGAGGTTAAACCAAGATATCGTCCATGAATACTACCACAAAAGAATCCAGATACAGATGGAACACAAGATTCATCAGATCCATGAAAAATGATGGCGCGTTCGTGAGTCCGAACGGCATAACCAAGTATTCGTAAAGACCATATCTTCTCCGAAAAGTAGTAAGAAGTATGTCTGATGGTCTCACGCGCAACTGATGATATCCTGATCTCAAGTCAATCATCGAGTACTCTTGTTCTCCACGATGTTGATAAAAATATCATAAATCCTCCACAAGGGATATCCGTTCTTAACCATAAAATTGTTCAGCTTTCGATAATCAACGCAGAGTCTGAGGGTATCATCTGACTTCTTCGTAAAGAGGACTGGTGAACCCCATGAAGAAGTACTGGGTCGGATGAAACCCTTTGTCTTTAACTCCCCTAACTACCTCTTGAGATCATGAAACTCTGGTGTAGCCATCCTATAAGGAGGAATGGACACCGGTGCTGGTCCTGGCACAAGCTCAATAGAGAAATCCACCTCTCGCTATAGAGGTAAACCTGAAAAGTCGTTCGGGAAGATATCCCTGAAACGTTCAACCACATGAGGGAAATTTTTCTAACAAGTCCCCTGATCATCCAGATATAAACTCGCAATCTGGGATGTGACTCCACCTCTCCCATGATGCTCTGGTCCAACTCTACTCGTCTGAACATCCCATTCACCCTTGTATAGAAACTCTCTTCCCTCTAGTGACGTGAAACTCACCCTACGACGATAGCAATCTACAAAGGCTTGGAAGGGATCCAACCAGTCCATCCCGAGAATGAATTCATAAGCTGTTATCTCTAAGACATAGAGGTCCCATAGAAAGTGACACCCACCAACCTCAAGGGGGAACTCCTTGCACTAACACACACATGTCGTTCTATTTCCCAACGGAGTGTCTAGTGTCATGATACTAGAAGAAGTAGAAAAAATGATCCCTAGGCTCACCAAAACAGTTACAGATATGAAAATATGTGTAGCAACCATATCGAATAGTACTGAAGATAAGACAGATGCTACTAGAATAGTACCTCTGACTGATGAAGGTTAGGGATCCTACTCCTGTTGGGTCTGTTCCACTGCATATGCCTGCCCAGTGTCGCAGCCCTACGACACAACCTAGCTAGCCTGAGCTGTCCCACCCTACTTCCTCTGAGATCCTAGTGTCTGGCTACCACGACCCTAACCACCGTATCTGCCAGCATGCCCTGATGTAATCCAGTTTTCTGACTGGTAGGAAGCTGTTGGTCCTGCTCCCGCACGTGAAGTCTGCACAAAACCCCTCTCACTAGCCACTAGTGGAAACTCCCTTGAAAAGTTCTACAGATGACCCATCTTGCCGCAAGCTCAACACTCCACTGGGTCTCATGGACACTGAGGTATCTTGTGCCCCATATTTCCCACACTAGTAGCACCTGACTTTACCACCAGAAACATTCTTCTAGCTGGTACTGCCACCGTAAGAGAAGTCCATATGTCTTTTCCTCTTTCCAGTAGAGATAGTACCAGAAACTGGTGCTGAACCGCCCTGGACCACACCACTAGCTTCCTGCAGGTTCCTCTCTATAATCAGCGCATGCTTCACAATAGCGTGTAATGAAGGAAACCTGAAAACATTCACCAATGCTCAGATGTCATAATGATGACCATCCTCAAAGCGACTGACTCTCAACATATCATCACCCACCAGAATGGGTGAAAAGCACTGAAGCTAGGTGAAACGAGATTAATAATCTATCACCGACATAGTTCCCTATAGTAGATTCATGAACTCTCGAGCTCTATCTTCTCTCACCGTCTCAATAAAGAAGAAGTCATAGAATACTTCCTGAAAATCTTGCCATGCCATGTCCCTGTGATGCTCTGACTGGGTGGTAACATCCCACCACCTCTTGGCAGAATCACGCAACATATAAGTCGTGATCATGACCCTCCGCCCTGGAGGAGTCTCATGATGCTAGAAAATAGTCTTCATATACCCTATCCATGAATCTATAGCTTGTGGTCCACCATCCCCTAATAATGTAGATGGATGATGATGCTGGAAGATACGAGTCAGCTCAGCCATAGATGTGGCAGCCGACGGTGCTCCTTGAAAGGTCTGCATGAACCACATAAAGCATTCACAGAACTGCACCTCCGCGCTTATGTCTGGTATAATGGCTGGATCTGCATCTGGCTCTGCTGGAGGATCCACTAGTAGACCATGGCCTACCATCTCTAGTGTATAATCGTCGCCGCTCTCCTGGCGAACAATGTGTGTTTGTCTCTGCGGCATGACACTATAATGTCAAATGCACACCTTAGAACAAGATTAACAATGACCGAAAACGAAGAAACCCAAATGGGAAAAAGAAGAAGAAGGCATTCAAGATTTTCGATACAAAACTACACGGCATGTATCTGGACTACACGACATGTACCTGAGTTCTCTTAACTTTCTCGGGTCCTTCTACACGGCTAAGCCACACGACTCCCGTTGAACAAAACTACACAGCGTATATATAATCTACACGGTGTGTATGGTGTAATTTATCCAACAGCCCGTGTCGTTTGTGACACGACCAAATACTCAGTTTAAAACAACACGGCATATTACACCCGCACACGATGTGTACACCACACCATTTTTCATCCACATGACTAAGTCACATGTTATATCTGCAGACAAGACTACATGGCGTGTCCCATAGGTACACAGCGTGTACTAGATGAGCTCTTCCGACCCGTGTTGTTAGTTACACGGTCGGACACACGGCTCTCACTACACTGTGTGTTCTATATACACACGGCATGTACTCGAAAGGATTACACCGACCCGTGTTGTAAGTTACATGGTTGGTTCCCCAGGTCAGAATACACGGTGTGTTCATCATTGATATGACGTGTACTAGGAAATATTCCACCGACCCGTGTTTGTTAGTTACATGGTCGGACTCTGGGTCTGTAACACCCGAGATTTTTATTAGTAATATTTTGTTTTTATGTTATATATATATCATCAAAGGAATCTTTCACTACACACTAGCTTGGCTTACTTTACATGCAATCGCGACCTTCCTCGATAGCTTGCGTTGTACGCAATACCGAGTTTCACTAAACGACGATATGCTATTAAAATATTATTTAAAATAGCCTTTATGAATAGTAATAACCACTTTTTGAAATTTTATCTTTCAAAATGGACCTCTTTTTTGGATTCGGAATACCGAAATTAGCCTAAGGTGAAATTTCGGTATTTTTCTGAAAACTTTCAATTTTTGATGAATAGTGAAACCACTAAGTGGTAGGTTAAAAACTGAATTATGCATAAAACTTAATTTTACCGCTTCTGTGAATGGAATTTCGAAAATACGACAGACACGGTTGATATCAGTATGTAAAATGTGGTTCAATGAGATAAAAATAATTTTTTTGGTGAATAGTAACTTTTTACTTTTTTTACCACGGTTAATAGTAAATAGGGTAACTAAGGGTAAATATGATATTACTATTACCCTAACACATGTACTAATTCTATTGGATAAGTGTAATTCGACCAAAAACAACCTTATTAATATAATATGACCATTTAGGTCCACTTGGATTAGATTATGACATTTAATATTATTTTATTTAATGAATAGTTAAAATAGTTAAAATCAATGTTTAATAACTAAAACATTTTTAATATGGGTTTATACATAAGATAAATTCAATTATAAATATTAATTAGAAATCTAAAACGATTTCCAACATAATGATATTTTATTTATAATTTTTATACTTTAAATAAATTAATTTATTTATGACACAACGATGATGCAGTAATTACCCTTTTAAGGAAATGTTAACATAATTGATGTTATAAATGATCAAATAAATGTAATTTGAGACTTTTTATGAATTACACTAATTTCCTAGGTTACTATGATATATCAGTGTTGATTTAATCAACTTGGTTCGAACATATAATTCTGTTATGACTTTCACAAAAATCATATATCAAATAGTGTCAAAATTGACACAAAATAGTTTTTAAATCAAATATTATATTATTAATTGTATTTTATTCCTAAAAATATAAGTTTCGGCCAAATGACTTAGATAAGGATATATATATTAATAATAAAAAATTTGGGGTTCTTTTGGCATGTTATAGTAAGTGTATTAACCATATAGTGTAAGAAAACAAAAAGACACGGTAAAAGTTAAATTATTTAACTTAGAGTTAAATCTAATTGATAAGGTTAAAATAATAACCTAAAATTGTCTAAATCCTATTGGTTGAAAGGATTTCGACCCATACCCACTTTATCTTCCAAATAAGACCCTTTGGAACCATTATAAAACGATTTTGACTTTAATATAAAATAATATTTTGAGATATTCTTAAGGTGCCCCTCTCCTCCCTTATAAAAGGACACCTCCTCCCCCTCCTCCTCACACCAATTTGAGCACTCATGCTCGTCCAAACCCTGGAAAAATACCTTCTCCACTTCCCTAGAATAATCCTAGTTGTCCTGGTCTTCTTCAAAGACCAATATTAGTTCCCTAAGTGGAGGATTCAAAGAGGCGTTTCAAAGAAGAGGTAATATCCATTACCGATCTTTTCAATTTCTTTCTTCTTCAACTTCTTCTTCTTTAGTTGTTTCATGAAAAAGTAATAACATAAGTATTACGTACATACTGATATGTTATTATAAATATGAAACAACCCTAATTCACCTTCTATCCATCCTAAGGAAAAATGAAATCACCGCCCGTGCGTACGTACGGAATACCGTCTTCACACCGTGGTGTAATCTATTTTCCACCACCAAATTAGTAGGATGGGTATAATGGTGTAATAAGTAACTATATATGATTATTATAAATTTATATTGATACTGAAATAGTATAAACACACTCCAATACAGTCCCACGATCATGATAATGATATCATCGCTCGTGCGTACGTACGGACTACCGTCTCCATGACGCGATGAGATTCATTCTCCACTTTAACAATTCATGAATGATTATAAAGTATATATAATAAGTAATCATGAAATATATGACATAATAATGATACTGGATTTATGTGTATATATATGAATGTCATCTACTTAATTCCGTTCAACTCAATAAGGAAACGAAAACAGCGTTCATGCGTACGTACGGCCTACCGTCTCCATGAACGGTGTATTTCATTCCATTTAATGATTTATTATATATATTTATATTCTGAATATATATATATATTAATCATGTTTTATATTATGGAATTAAGTAATCATGATCTAAGTAATCATATGAATAATTACAAGTCAAAACACGGACGACAAATGAAACAATTTTACCCAAAACACTCTTAATCATGGAATTTACAAAAGAACGGGTAATATAAAGTCATAAGTGAACCATATATGATATAATAACAATGAATATGATTCTTTAATAAGTCAATGACATTATTTAAATCATTATACAGTAGGTTCGGACACTTACGAAGCAAATCTGACCTATGGTAATGGAAATATCACAATCTCACTTTTATCCGAGATTGTTTTTACTTTGGTAATTACTGGGGTGTATTTTATCATCCACATCCATGTTCCCTCAATATGTAATATTATTTCCATCCTTCTAAAATAGTTTATATCCAATTTTACCCTTCGGTGAGTTTTTAGTAAAAGATATGAAAGGAATCTTTTTTCGTTTTTCGTATGAGGAACTTTTTGACTTTTCTGACAAAAGTACGAAGAATGTTTTTTTTAACTTATACGGCATGAATGGATTTTTAAAACATTATTTCCAAGAAGCTTCCTTTACAAGTTTTCAAGTTTATTTTTAATCAACTTCTTTTAGTTTATAATTTTACGACATTTTAAGAAAGGAATAGTGTTTTTGAAGCATAAAGGATATTTTCCTCAAGAATGAAGTTCAAGAGTTTTATCAAAATTATTTTCCATATAAGATAATATAGGGTTATGTTTTTATCCCTATTATTACATGGATTTGATTATGTTGTGATGGAAATATTTTTATGAATTCCTTTCTCTTATATGAATTGTTTTATGATGTCACGATGTTTAAGATTCCCATTTTTATTACATGGGTTATGCAATGATGTATGATTTAAGATTTTGTGGCACACATAAGAATGGTATCATTATAAGATGGGTGGGAACTATATCTCCCTCCAATGCATTAGGTAATGATTTTATATCTCATGAGATATACATTGTTGGAATGGTAGGTTATACCGGTTCAGTGAAACAGGACTGAAACGAGGGTGACTCAGTTCAGAAAGGGACTTTGTCCACTAAGATAGTCTTGGCAATAAGTCTTGACTAATAAGATATGATTCTCTATGATTATGTGTGTATGCCAAAAAGTTTCATGTTTTAAGATATGATTATTGTGATTAAATTTCACTGCCATGATTTATCCCATGTTATGAAATTATGATCTCTTTTACAGGTTAAGATTTCCAAAAGTTATGTGCTTATGTATATTATGTGATTGATATTTCTTTTGTTTACCCTTACTGAGCATTTGAGCTCACCCTTTTTTGTATGTTTTCTTTTCCCCAGGTCAGGAAGATGGATATTAAGTAGAATATGCTAAAAGGGACCCTAGATATGATGAAATAAATGGGAGACACTATAGAAGTTTTATGAACCAGATGTTTATGTTTCCCAGTTTCTAAAGACACTTTACCTATACGGTCCTTTGTGGTTTTGTCATATGTTGTAATAAGTATGCTTCAATTTTGAAGTATTAACAGTGTATGTAAAGTATGGGTCATTATAGTTTGTATCAGAGGAAAGGTGTAGTCAACCTTTGGAAACTAGGATGTGAAAGCCTTAGTAAGAACCCTAAGGATAAGTCTAAGCATAGAACACAATATTAGTGTTTTAGAAATGGCCATGAATACCCTAGTATAAGACCTTATGCATGAAAATTTTATTCTTGAATTATGTGGTTTTCCTATTATAATTAGTGTTGCTCACACTATTCTTCTTGGTTTTAGTCAATGGTTGAAACCTGAAGGAACCGTGTTAATGCGGAATGCGATGGGCAATGCAATGATTGTCCCCCTGAGCAACCAAACGATATAGGAGCTGGAATGAAAAATCATGTAGCCATGCTAACACAACTTTCTCAAGCTATGAATCATGAAGGACTTCCAAACGAGCAAAGGAAGGAGAAACATTTTGTTGAATCCTTCATGAGGCAGCGTCCACCTTATTTCAGTGGGTCTACTGATCCATTAGTTGCTGAACAATGGATTAGTACTACTGAAAAGCTATTTTCAGTTCTTCAATATTCTGAACATGATAAAGTCATCCTAGCAGTGTATCGTTTGGAAGGAGATGTTGATAAATGGTGGAATCTTACTAAGAATATGAGGCAAAGGGATGAAATTGAGTCCATGGAATGGGACGAGTTCACGAACTTATTTTTCAATAAGTACTTCCCTCATATTCTCCGAACAAAGATGGAGAAAGAGTTTCTTGAACTAAAGCAAAGGGATGATGAATCTGTTGGTACCTATGAAGCAAATTTTACAAGACTTTCAAGGTACGCTTCTGGTATTATTATCCAACCTGAGAGTAAGATCGATCGATTCTTTAGTGGCTTAAAACCAAGTCTTCGAAGGGCGTTAGCCATAAGGGACTTCAATAGCTACGAGGAAATCGTTCGATGTGCTCTCAAAGTCGATATGGAGATTGGAGTAACCCATCAGTCATATGGGTTTGATAAGAAGTGGAAAATGGAATTCAAAGGAAAATCTAAAGAGCACATTGAAAAGAAGATGATCTTTCCCTTATGCTCAAAGTGTGGAAAGAAACATGGAGGGATTTGTCTTAAAGGGACAAGTAAATGTTTCAAATGTGGAAAGGAAGGTCATCAGGCATTTGAATGCCACAATAATGGGAAGAATATGTCTAATGATACAAACAATGGAAGGGATACACAGAATGAACCTACTACACTTCAATGTTTCAAGTGCAAGGAGATGGGGCATTATGCCAATCAATGCCCAAATCCAAGGGTTGATGATGATGGTCGACGTCAACAAACTCTTAAGGCTAAAGCCAAAGGAATGTCACATGCAATTTCTTTCAGCGATGTGGAGTACGATAACGAAGTGGTGAAAGGTACACTTACCATCCACTCAAAATTAGGAAATGTTTTATTTGATTCTAGATCCACCCAATCTTTTATTTCTGAAGAATTTTCTAAGGGTATCACCGTATTACCTCAACAATTAGATGTTGAGTTAGCTGTGATAACACCTAATGGCACATCAATCGCATCAAAAGTTTATAATTCTTCTCCAATTGACGTTTGTGGGAATGTGCTTCCTGCAAATCTTGTGATCCTTCCTTTAGTGGAATTCGATGTGATTCCAGGAATGGATTGGCTTTCATTATACGGAGCTCATATGAATTGCCAAAGAAGGGAAGTCACATTTCATATTCCAGGTCAATCTATGATCTTCTATCAATGCAAGGATGAACATAACCTTCTAGTGGAAATTTCTTCCATTTTATGGGTGTTGATTCCACTAAATGAAGGTTATTTATCTCAAATGGTTGGTGGGAAACTCACGATTAAGAATATACCCATCGTACGGGAGTTTGATGATGTCTTTCCGGAGGAATTACCGGGTCTTCCACCAAATTGTGAAGTTGAGTTTTCAATAGAACTCGTACCGGGTTCTTTGCCTATTTCAAAGACACCTTATAGAATGGCCCCTATTGAGTTTCAAGAATTGAAGAAGCAACTCCAAGAGAATCTTGATAAAGGATTCATATGCCCTAGTGCGTCACCTTGGGGAGCACCAGTTCCATTTGTTAAGAAGAAAGATGGATCAATGAGACTCTTCATTGATTATCGAGAACTTAACAAGATCACTATCAAGAACAAATATCCTCTCTCACGCATTGATGACTTATTTGACCAACTACACGGAGCTCAATACTTTTCCAAGATTGATCTTCGTTCAGGGTATCATCAATTAAGGGTCAAAAGGGAGGATATACCAAAGACGGCTTTCCGTACAAGGTATGGGCACTATGAATTTATAGTGATTCCATTTGGTCTTACTAATGCCCCTTCTATCTTCTTGGATCTAATGAATAGAGTCTTTAGAGACTATATTGATCAATTTGTGGTAGTCTTTATAGACGATATTCTTGTCTATTCAAAGAGCAAGGAAGAGCATGAAGATCACATGAGAATAATATTGAAGACCCTGAGAAAGGAGAAGCTTTATGCCAAATTTAACAAGTGTGAATTTTGGCTTCAAAAAGTTGCATTTTTGGGTCACATAATCTCAAAAGAGGGGATATCTGTGGATCCAGCAAAAACAGAGGTTATCGAAAGATGGTCGAGACCAATAACAGTAACTGAGATCCAATGTTTTCTTGGTTTGGCTGGATATTATCGACATTTTGTAAAATATTTTTCACGATTATATAATCCACTCACCAAGTTGACTCGGAAAATAGTTATGTTTGTTTGGACAGAGGAATGTGAAGATAATTTCAAGGAGTTGAAAAGAAGGTTATCCAGTGCACCTGTGCTCACACTGCCTTGTAGTGGAGAATGGTTTGTGATCTACAGTGATGCATCCAAGAAGGGATTGGGGTGCGTTCTTATGCAAAATGATATGGTGATATCTTATGCCTCACGACAGTTGAAAATCCATGAGCAAAATTACCCAACACATGATTTGGAGTTAGCTGTGGTAATCTTTGCATTAAAGATTTGGAGGCATTACCTTTATGGTGAAAGGTGTGATATTTATACTGATCATAAATGTTTAAAGTATATTTTCACACAAAATGAGATGAATATGCATCAAAGAAGATGGTTGGAGCTATTAAGGATTATGACTGCTCAATCCATTACCACCCTGGAAAAGAAAACAAGGTGGCAGAAGCATTAAGTCGACAAGACCATGCTAGTTTATCCATGATGAGGATCACAAAAGATCCAATATTTATGGATTTACAAAGGATGGATCTTGGAATTATAATGGAAGGGGAAAATTCTTATCTTTGTCAAATGAATGTTCAACCATTTATACATGTGAAGATTAAAGAGGCACAGAAAGAAGATGTCGAGTTACAAAAGAAGGTGAGAAATGTTCCTGAAATCAACCTTGATTGTGATGGGATAATAACGTTCAGGAATCGGGTTTGTGTTCCTCCCATCCCCGAATTAAATAAGGAGCTGCTGGATGAGGCTCATAGTTCTTCATTTTCTATTCATCCTGGAAGCACGAAGATGTATAGGGACCTGAAAGAGTACTTCTGGTGGGATGGCATGAAAAGAGATGTTGCTGAATATGTCTCTCGATGCTTGGTTTGTCAACAAGTTAAAGCTGAGAGACAGAAGTCTAAGGGGATGTTACAACCATTACCCATACCCGAATGGAAATGGGAAAACATCACTATGGACTTTGTCACAGGACTTCCTAAAATATCCAAAGGCAATAATGCTATATGGGTCATAGTTGATCGTCTTACAAGGTCTGCACACTTCATTGCTATTAGAGAGGATTTCTCTCTAGATCAGCTTTCCAGGATATATGTAAAGGAAGTGGTAAGATTGCATGGAGTACCACTTTCTATTATATCTGATCGGGATCCAGGATTTACCTCGAAGTTCTGGCGAAGTCTTCAGTATACTCTAGATACAGAGTTGAGTTTCATCACTGCTTATCATCCTCCGACAGACGGTCAGTCTGAGAGAACAATTCAAACCCTAGAAGATATGTTGAGAGCTTGCTCTATGGATTTCAAAGGAGGTTGGGATCAACACCTACCTTTGGTGGAATTTACTTATAATAATAGCTTTCACTCCAGTATTCAGATGGCTCCTTATGAAGCTCTCTATGGAAAGAAATGCAGGACTCCAACTTGCTGGGATGAAGTTGGAAAAAGAAAGCTATTAGGACCTGATCTCGTTGATGAAATGGAAGAAAAGGTCAGATCTATTCAACAACACATAAGAGAAGCTCAGAGTCGACAGAAAAGTTATGCCGACAACCGAAGAAAAGACCTAGAGTTTGAAGTGGGTAATAAAGTGTTCTTTCGAATATCTCCCTGGAAGAGGGTTATGAGATTTGGAAGGAAGGGGAAGTTGAGCCCTAGATATATCGGTCCTTTTGAAATACTGGATCGTGTTGGAAAGGTAGCTTACAGATTGGCGCTTCCACCGAATCTCTCTCAAGTTCACGATGTGTTCCATGTATCTCTCCTGAGAAAGTATATACCTGATCCTTCACATGTACTCAGCTCAGAAGTTGTACCGCTGGAGCAAGATCTTTCTTATGAAGAACAACCGATAGAGATTCTGGATCGTAGTGAAAAAGTCCTACGAAACAAGACCACTCAATTGGTGAAAGTTTTATGGTGGAACCAACAACTTGAAGAAGCTACATGGGAGCTTGAGGATATGATGAGGGAGAAGTATCCTCATCTATTTGTTACAAAGTGACGAATTTCGAGGGCGAAATTCTTTTTAAGGGGGGTAGAATGTAACACCCGAGATTTTTATGATTAATATTTTGTTTTTATGTTATATATATATCATCAAAGGAATCTTTCACTACACACTATCTTGGCTTACTTTACACGCAATCGCGACCTTCCTCGATAGCTTGCCTTGTACACAATACCGAGTTTCACTAAACGACGATATGCTATTAAAATATTATTTAAAATAGCAGTTATGAATAGTAATAACCACTTTTTAAAATTTTATATTTCAAAATGGACCTCATTTCTGGATTCGGAATATCGAAATTAGCCTAGGGTGAAATTTTGGTATTTTTCTGAAAACTTTCAATTTTTGATGAATAGTGAAACCACTAAGTGGTAGGTTAAAAACTGAATTTTGCATAAAACATAATTTTACCGCTTCTGTGAATGGAATTTCAAAAATCCGACAGACACGGTTGATATCAGTAAGTAAAATGTGGTTCAATGAGATAAAAATAATGTTTTGGTGAATAGTAACTTTTTACCTTTTTTACCACAGTTAATAGTAAATAGGGTAACTAAGGGTAAATATGATATTACTATTACCCTAACACATGTCCTAATTCTATTGGATAAGTGTAATTCGACCACAAAAAACCTTATGAATATAATATGACCATTTAGGTCCATTTGGATTAGATTATGACATTTAATATTATTTTATTTAATGAATAGTTAAAATAGTTAAAATCAATGTTTAATAACTAAAACATTTTTAATATGTGTTTATTCATAAGATAAATTCGATTATAAAAATTCATTAGGAATCTAAAAAGCTTTACTACATAATGATATTTTATTTATAATTTTTAGACTTTAAATAAATTAATTTATTTATGACACAACGATGATGCAGTAATTACCCTTTTAAGGAAATGTTAACATAATTGATGTTATAAATGCTCAAATAAATGTAATTTGAGACTTTTTATGAATTCCACTAATTTTCTAGGTTACTATGATATATTAGTGTTGATTTAATAAACTTTTTTTGAACATATAATTCTGTTATGACTTTCACAAAAATCATATATCAAATAGTGTCAAAATTGACACAAAATAGTTTTTAAGTCAAATATTATATAATTAATTTTTATTTTATTCCTAAAAATCTAAAGTTCGGCCAAATGACTTAGATAAGGATATATATATTAATAATAAACAATTTGGGGTTCTTGGGCATGTTATAGTAAGTTTATTAACCATATAGTGTAAGAAAACAAAAAGACACGGTAAAAGTTAAATTATTTAACTTAGAGTTAAATCTAATTGATAAGGTCAAAATAATAAACTAAACTTGTCTAAATCCTATTGGTTGATAGTATTTGGACCCATCCCCACTTTAGCTTCGAAATAAGACTCTTTGGAACCATTATAAACCGATTTTGACTTTAATATAAAATAATATTTTGAGATATTCCTAAGGTGCCCCTCTCCTCCCTTATAAAAGGACACCTCCTCCCCCTCCTCCTCACACCAATTTGAGCACTAAAGCTCTGAAAACCCCTGACAAAATCCCTTCTCCACTTCCCTAGAATAATACTAGAGGTCCTGGTCTTCTTCAATGACCAATCTTAGTTCCCTAAGTGGAGGATTCAAAGAGGCGTTTCAAAGAAGAGGTAATATCCATTACCGATCTTTTCAATTTCTTTCTTCTTCAACTTCTTCTTCTTTATTTGTTTCATGACAAAGTAATAACATAAGTATTACATAAATACTGATATGTTATTATAAATATGAAACAACCCTAATTAACCTTCTATCCATCCTACGGAAAAATGAAATCCCCGCGCGTGCGTACGTACGGAATATCGTCTCCACGCCGTGGTGTAATCTATTTTCCACCACCACCTTAATAGGATGGGTATAATGGTGTAATAAGTAACAATATATGATTATTATAAAGTTATATTGATACTGAAATAGTATACATACACTCCAATACAGTCCCACGATCATGAGAATGATATCATCGCTCGTGCGTACGTACGGACTACCGTCTCCACGACGCGATGAGATTCATTCTCCACTTTAACAATTCATGAATGATTATAAAGTATATATAATAAGTAATCATGAAATATATGACATAATAATGATACTGGATTTATGTGTATATATATGAATTTCATCTACTTAATTCCGTTCAACTCAATAAGAAAACAAAAACAGCGTTCATGTGTACGTACGGCCTACCGTCTCCATGAACGGTGTATTTCATTCCATTTACTGATTTATTATATATATGTATATTCTGAATATATATATATAAATCATGTTTTATATTCTGGAATTAAGTAATCATGATCAAAGTAATCATATGAATAATTACAAGTCAAAACACGGACGACAAATGAAACAATTTTACCCAAAACGCTCTTAAACATGGAATTTACAAAATAATGGGTAATATAAAGTCATAAGTGAACCATATATGATATCATAACAATGAATATGATTCTGTAATAAGTCAATTACATTATTTAAATCATTATACAGGAGGTTCGGACACATACGAAGCAAATCGGATCTAAGGTAAGGGAAATATCACAATCTCACTTTTATCCGAGATTGTTTTTAATTTGGTAATTACTGGGGTGTATTTTATCATCCACATCCATGTTACCTCAATATGTAATATTATTTCCATCCTTCTACAATATTTTATATCCAATTTTACCCTTCGATGAGTTTTTAGTAAAAGATATGAAAGGAATCGTTTTTCATTTTTCGTACGAGGTACTTTTTCACTTTTCCGACAAAAGTACGAAGAATGTTTTTTTTAACTTATACGGCATGAATGGATTTTTAAAAAATTATTTCCAAGAAGATTCCTTTACAAGTTTTCAAGTATATTTTTAATCAACTTTTTTTAGTTTATAATTGTACGACATTTTAAGAAAGGAAAGGTGTTTTTGAAGCATAAAGGATATTTTCCTCAAGAATGAAGTTCAAGAGTTTTATCAAAATTATTTTCCATATAAGATAATATATGGTTCTGTTTTTATCCCTATTATTACATGGATTTGATTATGTTGTGATGGAAATATTTTTATGAATTCCTTTCTCTTATATGAATTGTTTTATGATGTCACGATGTTTAAGATTCCCATTTTTATTACATGGGTTATGCAATGATGTATGATTTAAGATTTTGTGGCACACATAAGAATGGTATCATTATAAGATGGGTGGGACCTATATCTCTCTACAATGCATTGGGTAATGATTTTATATCTCATGAGATAGACATGGCTGGAATGGTAGGTTATACCGGTTCAGTGAAACAGGACTGAAACGAGGGTGACTCGGTTCAGAAAGGGACTTTGTCCACTAAGATAGTCTTGGAAATAAGTCTTGACTAATAAGATATGATTCTCTATGATTATGTGTGTATGCCACAATGTTTCATGTTTTAAGATATGATTATTGTGATTACATTTCACTACCATGATTTATCCCATGTTATGAAATTATGATATCTTTTACAGGTTAAGATTTCCAAAAGTTATGTGCTTATGTATATGATGTGATTGATATTTGTTTTGTTTACCCTTACTGAGCATTTGAGCTCACCCTTTTATGTTTACTTTTCCCCAGGATATAAAGAAAGGTTTAGGTATAAAAAATGAAGATCTTTATGGGTGATGTTGAAGATCTTTCACCAGGATTAGAAGATTATATTCCGAGTTTCGAAAGACACTAAACTATTACGATCCTTGTGTGTGTGTTTTTGTTATGTACTAAGTATTCCGCAAATGTAATGTAATGTCAATGTACATCAAGATTCGGGTCTCTACATGGTCAATACTACACGGCGGGTACAGAAGCTATACGTTGTGTTCACCCCATGATCGTACCTTCCCCGTGTCGCTGCCCACATGGTTTCTGACACGGGAAGAAACTACACGTTGTGTACTAAGGGTACACAGAATATACTTAAAAAGTTTCCTTTTCTTCCTGAACAGAAGAACATACACGGAATGTTTAAGGTACGACACGACATTTATACTGGTTTTTTCCAGACAGTATGCCTTAGAAACTTCCCCGGAACCCAGAAAAGACTGAAAAACCACACCTAAGTGTCAAATTCTGATCTGTGAGGGCCCATACACCACATGAATCAATTTATGACATCTTTTCTGTGTTATAACAAAATATACAGCTAATGATCCACCAAATTCTGGTCTACGAGGGCCCATACTCCCCAAAAACAAATGTTTGGCGTCCACTCTACAAACCGACACATACAAAAATACCCTATCACCTAACAGGTATTTATTAAGCATCTATCACAACAGCATGTTTTTCGAGCACAACTACTATCACAACAACATGCAATTTCTAATGCGCCTACGTGGCATGAAACTATGCATGGCATGTGATTTCTAGCATGTTCCTAAATGATGCATGAGATGGCATACCCTCATCTAATGGGGTTTCAAATGAAATAGAACTCATGGATAAAATATAAACAGCTCAATCACAAGTGTGTCACCCAACATTGAAATCAAATCAGCTGTAAAATTTAGAAAATCAAAATAATTTCAAAAATACGATGTAGATTGGATTTTCCCTGTACACGGGTTAGCTACGCCTGGGCACAGCTTATTACCAACTACAGTTGTCATCCTATCCCTGAATAAGGCTCCAAATAGTAATTCAAAGAAAATAACCCCTCTAATACCACTTTGTAATGTCCCGGTTCCAGGAGCCACTCAACGGGTGCCCGGAACCTGGTTCGCCACATGTCCTCAAGCACATTTCCCCAAACGCCAGAGGCTACCGACTAGGAGTGAGGGCCCATGTCTGATAGTGGGGAAACAATTCCCTCATTTTTTAAAGTGTAGCACAGTGGAATAAAATAAAAAACATACAACAACAGCGGAAGCAATAAACCATTCACATTTAATATAACCACTGTAGTAAAAGATAAAAAACCAGATATATAGATATGATGCAACATGTCTCAAGTTCTAGGAAAACAGAAAGAACATGTTACACAGCAGTACAATACAATACAGAGTACAATAAAATAGAACAAAACAACCGGTAGCATCACGATCCTAAGCTCAGTCCTATGCTTCCCTACTCCTTAGCAGCAATCAAGTACCTTTATAGGGACCCTTTCCCTTATCCACACCTATAAAACTAATCTGTTTGGGCCGAAAAGCATGACCCAAACAGTGTGTGAGAAATAATCTTAGTAGGCACCCACCAAAGGCACATTCCCAACTCTGTGAAAACATGAAACAACAGTGCGCAGTAGTAAAATTCAATAAACTAAATAGTACTCGAATGTAACTAACTTTACCAGTTATATTGACATTTAATTATTTATTTAATCGTTCATTATAAGGAAACCACCAAAGTGGATTTCTATGTAAACAGTCAGTGTCCTCATACACGCAAACCCTTACCCTCTGGTAAACAGAAATGTAACCCGTAGGTATTTTCCCACAGGAATACAAATATTGCCCTCATGCGTAAAAAGTATCGTTCTCAGGCACAGAGTCTATTGCCCAAAGGCACGGAAGAAGTTTTCCTCAGGCTAAAGACGCACTACCCTCAAGCTATGTAAAACAATTCCCTCGGGAAAAAACAAGTAACCGGGCCTTGCCCAACATATAAACAGGAAATTTACATACAATTCCTCAAAAGGAAAAAGTAATGTGCAAAATAAACATGACATACACCCCGATATCCTGGCCAAATGGCTAAACAGAGGAACACACCCCCGGGGTGGTCCGAGATCCATGCAGCGATCCCAAACAGCAGTTTATTATCACATTTAATTGCCTATACAATTATAGGTTTTTAAACAGCCGAGGCCTCAGCCGCATGATACCCCAACATGGGTTTTTAGAACGAAAATACACGAAAACACCCGACAGTTGGAAATTAAACACCAAGCCACCTACCTTAAACACCCAAGAATGGTATACGTGAACGACGCCTTCTGAAACGTCCAAGAAAGTCATAGATATAAGGTAAAATAATTCTCATTCAACCTCAAATAAATTACCTTAGAGGAAGAATTGGCAAGAACTACATAAGGAGAAGGGAGATCGTACCTGTGCGGTTCCAACATGATCGACAGAAGTGGGATCAGATTCCCGGTGCTCGATCGGTTGATCCACAAAGATTTTCTTGTCCTATCCCAAGCTCTCATCTGGTTCTAATCCAATCCAGTGAACAGGGTTGGATACTGCCCATTTTAAGCAAAAAAAACAAATTACACGCCATGTACTTTTGACTACATGGCGTGTACTTCCTTTATTTAACTGTTCCTCTAGTGGCACTGCCAAACTGTTCATTCGTTGACATGGGTACACGTCGTGTATCCTCGACTACATGGCGTTTACTGTCGCCCAGATGGTGGCTACTTACACTGCCTTACTATTATCCTGTCGACTAACTACACAGCGTGTAAATACCCACTACACGGCGTGTAGTAAATTTTTACACCCTTCGTCGCCGACATGGCTACACACCCTGTGTATTCATCCCACACGACCAAAAGTACATGGCGTGTGAAATAGTACAAGGCGTGTAGTTCCAAAATTTTGAATTTTTCCCATTTTCCTTATTTTCACAAAAACACTTAAGGAATAGAGAAAAGAAGAAACACGTACCTCAAAAATAATAATCAGGTTCTTACATCTCGTGCATGCACAGACTTGTCCCGATGGTAAGTTTCATACCCTCTCATTCTTGCTATTCGTTTATTTTCTATTGTGGTGAAATCTCCTTGCTCATCCTCCTTATAGTGCTTGTTCCTTGTAGGTTGTCTAGTTTTCATCTGCACTTAAGGTGGCCCGAAGGCCTTGAGGTGGCCCGAAGGCCTTGCCAGCTTTGAAACCCCCAAATATGGAAACCTAGATCTAGTGGTAATCATAAAACATTTTCAATATATATAATAGATCACATAACAAAGGAAAAAATAGTTTAGTTGTCTTATGAAACTACATACAAAAATTAATCTCAAATTACATTGGAAAAATTGAAACCACTAAAAAACTTCTTGTGAGAGCCATATTATAACTTCTAGTATATGCATGGAATCATTCATAGATCCATTCATTGTATATAATAAGAAGGAAAAAATATTAAAAGTTGGGATCAAATACTTTTTAAGGATAAACATATGATATATCATACAATAATAATAACTAATCATATGTATATGTTTATTAGAACAAGATCCTAATATAAGGATTTCATTCCCAATTAGTCAGAGATATTTAGTCTTAAATCATGGAATATATTTTTTCATAAAATAATAAGACATAACAAGGAATAATCAATAATAATCAGTCATTATCTATGATAAAATGTGAAAATCAGAAGCCCTGTGTTTTTGGAATACATATAATCATAGACCATCATTTCTTTAGTTGGGGATCACTTCCAAAATTTTCATAGTGGATTGTGTTCACTCCTTAGTCCATTACATCATTAGTCATGTTCCACTCCCAATATTATCACAATGGATATAGTACATTACCAAAATAGGTGTACAACCCATTGTATTTCTTATTATTTAATGAGATATCATTAGTTACCCAATCCATTATAGTGTTATAACAAAACAAAATGTTTCTTTTTTATAAATTAAAAACCCATCTATTGTCTATAACAAAATCACTCATCACTATTTTATGAAGTGAAAACATGTACTATTTTATAACATAACCACACGTCACATAACTAAAACCATACATATTTATTCCACAATATCATCAAACATTCATCATATCATCATTGAATAACCCTTGAAAATAAATGGGTTTCATAAACATCTCTTCATCATAATTATAATCCATCTAAAGATAGTATAATGATTTTATCTTTGGATTATATCCATAGTAATATATATGTATCATCAAATGACATTATTAATGATGAAAAATTATACGTTACCAGAATATTTCATGAGAACAATAAACATTTTATTTCAAAATCATTTATTGAAAATTTTAAATCTAAAAATTAATAAGAAAATAATTTTATTTGAAAATAAATATTGAATCTTTTTAATGATGCTTGAATTTAATGAATATGTATGGTGGTGAAAAAATCTATTCATATCATATTTTTTAAAGGGGAACATTTTTTCCACACATTTTCAAAAAGTAAAAACAACTTGTTCCAGAAACAAATCAAAAAAAATATTTCAATTAATCCTTTATAGATAAACTAATAGGTAATGAAAATGATATTTTTAAAATTTCTCATGTATATATAAAAACCAATATAAAATTTTATTGAATATAAATGACATATAAGAAACACATCATATGTATAAGAGGAAATATTGTGAGTTTTTCATTAAAAAAATTTCATGATCATTTCTTGTAACAAATAGTGGAAAATTGTATTAATATAAAAAAATTATTAGAATAACCAGAGGATATTTTAATATATTGGGTTTGATGGATAATATCGAAATAATTTTTCTTAAGGTAAATTTTGTTTAAAAATCCCCTAAAAGATATTATTTTTTACCATATAACTTTATCACATTAATAATATCCAAATCAAAACCTCATGAAATAAATAAACATAAATGATTTTGTATATCTATATACTTTTCATGTGGGGAATCATAAAATTAATTCAGCAACATTATATACAAATCAAAGAGAGGACCATATGGTGAATATGGAATATGTATCATGAAAATAATAGTGAGATTATAAAACCTTATAATTAATGAATCATTTATAATCAGGTTCGATCAATAAAGTAATTATTTCCAATAAATATAAATTAACATAAATAAATTAATAAAATAGGCACAATCAATATTGATTTCACACATTACTTTTGACAAACAATGTCAATAAAGAAATGAAATAACCTAATGATAGAAAATTGAGTTAAGACACCCATTACATCAAGACTATTCGTGCATTGTATAGGTTCAAACCTTGAGTATAATAAACACTGATTTTCTATTAATCTATTTAATGACCATATTCATAGATATCATACAGAAAATTATTAACTTATATCATTTAATTACACATTATTAATAATTATTTATTAAAATCACTATTTTAGGTTTTCATTATTTCATTTTTCATGAGATTATCGATATAATAGTTATAATACTAGTACTTTGATCATGGTTTCATCATCTGTATAGTGTTAATTATTTCATAATCACCGTATCTAGTAGTATAAATAATTTAATTACTATTCCTATAAATAAGTGATGAAAAAAGAAATAAAACACCTCATGAAGATAGTAATATGTACATACATAGAGTATTGTTTCTACTTTTTAATGGATTGAATGAAAGAATGATAAAATGTTATTTTAATTTATAAAATAATTTTTATATAATAATTATAATTTATATTCATTAAAAATTTATCTATTTCTATCCATCTAAAGAGGAAATGAAAAGAAATCACATTGGTTTGTAGTTGTGGTGGTCTATGATTATGCATGAGTGGGGTTATAATTTTATTGTCGATGAGAGGGTAATAATGTAGATACGATCATATAATTACCAAATAATTATTATTTTAATAATATATATATATATATATTAAACCCATTATAATAAAAAACTATGAATGATGGTGTTGTAAAATGAATCTAATAGCTACATGGATGTAGTAGTCCACACTTGTGCATGAGCGATACATAAATTTTCTCATTTGATGGAAACAGAGTGAAAATTGATCATCTTATAATAATAATAATAAATCGTTGTATTTTTGAAACTAGATTCATCATTTTGTAATTTATACAATATATTTATATAATATAGAATAATAAATCAACATTTATGGAGTCGGGTAATAAGATTACCTCTTCTTACAAAGACCCCTTTGAATTACACATTATTCCATAATATGATACTCTTAATAAAATATCATAAATAATATAATAATGATAGAAATATATGATGTTGTTTTTTGATCTAGAGTGATGAGCCTTTATGACCAAAGGATATGTGGGGGTTCCCTTTTGTAACTAAGGGAAGAGGCACACATTGAATTACATAACAGATTTAAATATAATATATATCACAATCATCCAAAGGGGAAGCAAATGGGACTAATTTTCTTTTTCATACAATATAATGTCTAAATAATTTCATCTAATACAATTTAAACATATTAGCGTTAAATTTTAAACATTATCTTTTTATTTGACTCCTCATTATCCCCTTTTAACCTAAACCATGGAAACACATTTTTATTATTTAAGGGACATGATTTTTATTCTAAGGTGAGAAATAGCTCAAAAATTGTCCATGGATGAAATTTTAGAACATTTCCCATACCACTTTTCCTCTTTAAATATTTTTTTAACTCATTTAATAAAATATAATTTAGACTAAATCATCTGTAAAGTTAGTTTTAGGGAAATTCATTTAATTTGATTTCAAAAACATCACGGTAGAAAGAAATTCAAATATAAAAACATTTACCATAATTTACACCTTATAATTACATATGAAATTATATAAATACAAAAATTGAACCCAAAAAATATTTATTTAATTTTTTTCACAACATTTAACCTCTTTTTTCTACTAGTTATCCAAGCACTGTATTTGTTTTCTGTTTCTTTTTAGGGTAATTATATCATCCTAAAAAATTAAATATAAATAAATAACATAAAAATATTTTTCATTTTCATAATAATTCTCTATATTCAGTCATAAATTCATTGTATACTTCTGAATACATATAAGGTAAATTTAAATCAAGAAAATAAAATTTTGTATTTATCCATTTCTTACAATAATATAAAGGTTATAATCAAAGGAAAGGGGTATTAAATTTCTAGATATCATTTCTCAAATTTATTTAGAAAAAAACTAATCAAATAATGAAAAGTTTAATGGAAATTTTATGGCCTTATCTCATATCATTAACCTCATTTTACCCTTTATACCCTTTTCGGTGAGAAAAATATTTACACCGTTACTATTCATAATGACAATAAATAAGAGGGTTATATTTTAAAAAAATTTACCACCTAATTCCAAATATGGAATCAATTTTCTAGGATGAAAATTTTAAAATTTAGTTAAATTAATTTTAATATAAATGTGTAAAACACAATGGAATACAATTTTTAGAATATTATATTTTTATGCATAAAATGATCTTACACCAAAATCAAGTATCATATTTATTAATATATAATTATTTATATTTTTATTAATAAAATTAAAATTTTTTTTCATAAAAAACATATCCATAATAGAATGAATCTTCTAAATTACATGATTTGATAAAATTAAATGTCAGTTTTAAATATTTAATATTTTTTAATAAAAATAAAATATAAATATTTTTTGAAAAAAAAAATTAAAACACCATAAGATAATATTGATATGAAGATTTAAAAAAGTATCTTCAATCCCTCAAATAATATTTTAAAATTAAAATAAATTTATTATAATGTTTGTGCAATTTTCTTGATAAAACCATTTTTGAAGAAACCATATTTTGGAAGCATAAAATGACGTTAATGAAAATTTAGTACATATTTATTATGTATTAATAAATAATTTAAAATAATATAAAAATAGTGTACATATTTTTCATAATGTTGTTATTTTTATTAATTCCACTAATTTTATAGATTAGTTATGATGGTCTCACTTGATAAGTAATATTTTTGTAGTATATCATTGTCCTCTTAGAGATTATCATTTCTAGATAAGGGAATCTTCAATTATAGTATTCATTTAAACAAAATTATCATGGTTTTATAGAAAACCACGAATTACCTATTTCAATATGGTTAATGGGAACTTTTGTCATTGATTCATGGAAATTATACTCATTTTGAGGGTGATGTGTAGTCTATTTCCCCACCCCTATGAGAGGTCCTGAATCTATAGGAGTATAATGAAAGTATATTGGGTGACCAATAAAATTAGGAATATTGGGATACACAAAAGTAATATGATTTTTAATTTGTTCTTGTGGACTATCATTTATTGGAAAATTATGAAGAAATATCCCAACTCTATTACACATTAAAATGGAATAAGTTTCTTGGGATGACATCTCTCTTATATGATCATATCATGAACCCAATGCAAAGAATCCCAAGGTGAATGTATAGTTCATTATCTCCTTTAATAGAAAATAAAAAATTTATCTCTCATACCAAACTAGGGCTGTATAGATTTTCTGCATTTACGGATGATAAACTAGAGTAGCCTCAACCCATGCTATGTAGAATGTAGTTTGCTTCACCATGATAGATATCAAAGCTATGTTTACTGATTCAAATTAATAGTAATCCACAAGGATCCCTATGAGGAAAACCAAAAAATCCCCTATTATAAGAATTTCAATTTGAATCATCATGAACTATGAATAATTAGAGATACATTTTTATTTAAACCTTGATTCAAGAAAGACTGAGCTATAGAGGAGGTATTAACTTGAACTAAGAAACACAGTTTTTAATGGGAATCATATTGACACTCTTGAATCCCCACCTAAATTGAATTCTAATGTTGATATGGTGGTGCATAATTCTACATATTATTTGATGTAATCATAAAGGGGATCTAAGGTCCCAGTTGTATGCATTTTGGATATCCTCCAATGGCCCGAAGGCCTTTATTTTTTATTGATTTTGATAATCCACCTTTCTAGGGGTGAGGTGGAACCCTTACAAGGCCCGTAAGCTTAAGTATTACATGTCCCATAGGCCTTAGATGAATTAATTTCCTTTAGGCTTCAAACAAAACATACATCCCAGACTAACTACTTAGAACTTCTCATCGCCCGTATCTTAATCGTGAAATTAGCTCTCCACCTTCGCATGGCTGTTCGGCTAGGCATTCCCATGCATGCACCAGATCCTACTCTTGATGAGGAAATAGGTGGTCAATATTCCAAGGCCCCTAGGACTGATCATTGAAATTCCATGTTAAAGCAGCATGTATACATAGTTTCATAGATTATTTGGATTTCACAGTAAGGTGGATCCATAAATACCGTGGATGAAATTTAATGGATTTTTTCAATCATCTCTAAAATAAAAGGAGGAGGATCTAATAATCTATTTGGTGAAACATCTTTGGTGAAGGCCCCTAACTATCAAGAATCTCAATATAGAGAGGATTCTAGAGATGTTCTATGATAGAAGGTTGAATCATCAAACATTGAAAATATAATCACTTAATGGTAACCCAGATGAAGGTGAAGCTGCTAGAAATATAATCATCGTGGTTCACGAAAAACAATATGTAGAGAAAAGAAAAATATGTATTTAGATAGTCATTTATCTTAACATGTTTTTTTATGTTCAGCCAGTGGCTTTTTTGTGATAAATGATTGAAAAATCATATACTTTTACCCTAGTGTGTGTGTGTGATAATAAATTTTCTAAGGCCATGGGAATGGGAAACCAGACCCTTGTTTTATGAAATCGTGAATTTATAAAAATGAATATATATATATATATTGAAATCTACAATTAATTTTATTAATGTATAATTATTTTCATAAACAATTATATGGGTAAATGAAAAATAATGAATCTATAAGATAAAAAAGTATACAATAATTATAAAATAGTTATATATTATTTCTTATATAATGATTTATAAAAAAATATATTTAAATATGGTTTATTTTATTTATGAAATATTATTATTTATATAAATGTGAAAATATTTTTTAATGGAAATAAATTCATAAATAAATTTAAATATATCAAAAAAAATTAAATAAAAAATGTTTTATAAAATTATTAATTATATAATAGTACATAATATGTGAAAGAGGATTAGTCCTTGACAAAGACATCAAAAGACTCCTTATTCAAAATGATAGTATTACAATAGTCATAAGGTGAGAGTTTTTTAATGATCAATTTCACTTTTACAAGTTAAATCAATTATTATATCATTGGACCTAAGAAAATATATGATGGTAACTCCTTTGTTTGCAAGAGAATTGTCCAGGGAGTCACCTCTCGATAGTATTGAGAAATGAAAAATTAAATGGTGGAGAAGAAGTAAAAACACTTGTTTACTATACTAGTTATGTTCCATGAGTGGAAGATATTTATTCTTCTAATTTCTTGAACAATGGTGGTGGAATCCCACTTAAGACACATGTTTGGACAGAACCATTATAATCAGAACAAAATTTCTTTGAATCCACTAATAATGTTAGCATTTAAGGAAACCAAAATTCTATAGGTCTCATATATGCATCCATAAGAAATCCTGATATTTCCTCAAAATACCCCAACACACCCGAAGGAACCTGGTTTCCCATTTGAATTAATATACATGTTGCATTTAATCTAACCTAAAAATGAAATTTCTAGAAAACATCACAAGAACTGGTTGGTAGTTTATACTTACTGATGATATTAAGACATCTATAGACTATACAATCTTAGAGGGAATTATAATAACAACTATAATGATGTGAATTTTCGTCCATAAAATCAATAATAATCTAGGCCAAGGCCGATTTCCGGTTGAATGGTGCTTCATAACGAATGAATTCATTACAAGTAGACCAAATAAAGTGAAGCAACTCTAATGAGTGTATTTAAAAGAAGTTCAAGATTATCAAGGATAAGTGAAGGTTCAATTTTCATTGATGCATATCAAAGAGAGTATAAGTAGTCAGATGTGGAGATTATTCCTTGTCGATGAAGGCCTTGCATCAGGCTAAGGCAGCTTAGGGGTAAGAACCCTTATAGCGTCACAGGAGGTCTTGGGTTTTAGTATATTCGAGCACTCCCATGTTGGTAATTTTAAGATTATTTTTCATTTATTATCCCTACTTGGACCGTGGTAAGTAGTTATAATATATTAAAAATGGGTACTTCAATTAAAAAAATATTATTTATATAAAAGAAAAATTATATAATATTATAAAAAATTTCATTTATATTTAAAATTATTAATAAATATATTTCGATTTACATTTATTATTTTAAATATATTAAAAAATAGTATTAAATTTTACATTAAACCTATTTAAAATAATTATAAGTTATTATTTTTTTAGAAAAAATATATAAATTAAATATTTAAAAATAAATTATTTTTTACAAATTACATGAAATATATAAATGTACATAAAATTTTCATAATAAAAAATTTATTATTTTAATGTAAAATTATATGCATAAATAATTTTATGTAGATATATAAAAATATAAAACCCAAAGATAAAATTTGACACTATAATAATAAATATGTATAATTAATTTTATTTAAAAAAATATTTATTTTTAAGAACTATATTTCAACAAGGCTAATTTTACATAAGAAATATTATATATTATATAAATGTGTAATTATTGTTCACTATATATAATTATATAAATAAATATAAAATAATTAATAATCACAATTAAATATAAAAAATTATAATAAAATTCAATTCATATAAATATATATTATATTAATTAAATACTCAAAATGGCCCACTCATTCATTTCAAACCCAAACTCATGACCCTAAATTTATTAAAAATATAAAAAATAAAAATAAATGATGTGAGTAAAATAAGGTATAAACTACCCACATCAAAGAAGAGAAACCAAGTAAAGTTGGTCAATCTTGGCCTCAAGATCCTAGACTTCTTTGAAATATTCCACTTCTTTTTCGGTTCTGACCTCCCTACCATGTATTTAACCATTGTAGAGCCCCATATTTATCAACCATTGATAACCCGAAGTCTGCCATAGTTTTTTCTGAAATCCTCCTCATTGTCTTTGTGTTTCCATAGGTTCTTCAACCCAAACCCTTTTTTAAATAATTATATTTAAAAGAAAATTTGAAATATTTATTACATATGTAAATAAATAATTATTTAATATTATAGAAAATAAATATATTTAATAACATAAGTAAATTTATTTTAATTTAAATAGGTTTATTTTCAACATATTTGGATTTAATATTAAATTTAATGTCAACTATATATAAAAAATACAATATTATTATTATTATTATTATTATTATATTAAATATATAAGAGAATAATATTTCTTTATCATCTATAAAAAATATAAATATTTTTCATAATATGTTTCTAATTATAAAACTATAAAATTAAAATTAAGAGTTTTAATAAATATATTTTAATTGGGTTAAAGTTATTAATATATAGATATGTTATACTTATTAGTTATGATTATAAATTTTATTTGTTTTCTACTAAAAATAAATAATAATTATTTAAATTCAAAAAATATTAGTTAAAATTAAAAATAATATTTATACAAATGAATAATTGTTCATATGATATATCATTATTTATAAAATGATACTTTTTGAAATAATTGTATACATGGATGAAAATTATTTAAAATTTATAAATTACTAATAAATTAAATATAAATATTAATTAATATTGTTTCTATTGTAATAATATATACTTTAATTTAATTCTAAAGGAAAATCAAATTCTAAATATAATTCATTGCATAAATTTAATCAAAAATTTTCATTTTTTAAATTATCAATTTCTATATATGTCCCTTTATTAATAAAAAATTAAGTGTATGTGTCTGTAATAGAGGAATCCAACACATACATGTATATATCCAACTATATAAAATTCATATAATTTTACTCTTATTAACATTTCTATATAAAATAAACAAAAATTAATTAAGATTTTTATATAAAAATATGTGGAATATATATATATATATTTCACTAATATATAAAAAGGGATATATAATAATTTCTAAAACATTAAAACATGAATTAATTATTTCATTTAAACATTAAGGTTATTAATATTTTATTACAGTAAACAATATAAATATTTTACCTTTTTTCACTAGTAAAAGCTCTATTTTTTAGCACTAAATAAAGTCATAATAAATCTATAACATTTATTAGAAGAAAAATAATCATTTATTTGATAACATTTCTTATTAAAAATGTGCATAATAGACAATTAATTTTGTTTGGACTTTGTAGTAGTGTATATGCGTTGTTAATTAATAGATTAACCATAAGTATATTTTTAATGATTATATATGTAATTGATTTATTATGTATACCTCTAGGTTGTTTTGTGATTTTTTCACCACATTTATTTTTAAGGATGTTTTCATGTATAGTAGGGGAGAATACCCATATTTTTATTATTTTATTTATTTTTTTTTTGTGTGTATATCATTTTTATTTACCTAAAATTGTCAAAAAAAATTGTGAAATCATTTCATGTGTTTCCCTAATACTAAGGGTGCTAAAAGTATGAAATTATTTTATTCATTTACCATTCTTTATAAAACAAAATCATGAAATATTTTTACACATTAAGAATTATTCCTGACTTAAAAGCATGAAATCATTTAATGTTTTTTTGATTTTTGTAACAAAAAAATATTTTTATTTTGACTTTCTTGTTTTTTAATACATATATATATATATAAATATATCAAATTTTTAAAGAGTTTTTAAAACACTGTTATTTTATTTGGGATTAATAATATTAATATAATTCAAATATATAACTAAAAATATTACTCATTGCTATCTTTTATAAGGGTAGGGTCCATGAAACCCCTTAAGAATTTTTTATATTGGATTTACCAGCCTCATAATAATAATTTATATATAATTATAATATATAAATAATAATAGATAAATAATAATTTAATTATTTTAATACAAATATATCTAATATAAATAATAATTAATAATATATATAACAAAAGTAAATAATATAATTAATATAAAAAATAATAAGGGATAATATAATAAGTAATTAATAATATAGTTTATTATTAACAATATTAATAGTGCTATATTTAATTATTAATAATACAGATAATAGTAAAATTAATTATTGAGTGACTGAACTCCTCACCTTCAAAGGGTTAATGGATGGGCCTCATGCCAATATTTATAGAATATTAGGCCTCATGTTGACTGAACAAAGACCCTATGATTTCAATATCAAAGTGGAATGGGGAAGATTATGTGGAAAAATATTATTCCCTATAGAGGTCAGACTCCAATCATCAAAACCCCAATATTCAACCATTTTTTCCTAATATATATGAAACTAAACCTATCATATTGATATTTTAGAAAAAAATTAACAATGATCGGGTAGTTATAATCATGAATCCTTTCAGAGAGGTGTCCCTTAAAAGAGTCTGTAAAGGATTTGACACCCTATATAATAATCCCATATAACGTGAAACTAAATTCCATTTACAACCCACTATAGGACTTATTACATGGACCATAAACCACATCCAATTACATATCATGTGATTCAAAAGGAGTATTCATAAAATGATACTCAGATAGAAACAAATATCTTGTGATGGGTTAAGAAAATGAGACTCAATTAATAGACACAGAGTTGTTAGTCACATCAGTGAGGTTAGGATCCCCATTATTCAAAATAGGGGCTAGAACTGAAAACTATTAAATAATGGACTATAAAGAGAAACACTATAGTGGATTCCCAAAATGTTATCAGAATATTCGATAATACATTCCAATAAAACCTTTTTTAAGACTCAATATAGCCATCTTATTGGATTCATCTCAAATTGGATTCAATTAGTAAGAAATAGAAAGAAGCAATAAGGCTTTCTAGATACATATGAAGAATACGGTCTCTGTGGGACTTATTGATAATAATATTAATGATTTATCTTCTGATAAAATTTCTATTGTCTCAAATAATGTGTACATGAAAATCCATTCCCAAAAGTAGGTTTGTCGAATACCCACATTATGAATATTTCTATAATGGAGAAGGGTAAGATTGTTGACTAGTAGGGCTCTCCCTTAATGTCACATAATATGATGGTATAAGGTATTGATTATATTTGTACAAGTGTATACATTATCAATCAACTTCAAGATTAAGGAGAGTTAGATGACCGTGAAAATGTATATATCTATTATGTGAAAGGAAACTTTTGGTTCAAATAATGCTCATTCTAAATATTTCATGTCACATGAATGTGTTTCTTCTAATTTTGATTCAATAATTTTTTATTTTTGGGATATTTGTGGGTAAGACCTCATAAAAAGATGTATCAATAGATCCATACTTCATGCTAGTAGTGCTAAATGTCTAGGTAACTTTTTGAGAATAAGATAATATATCTTCTTACAATTATTCATGTCTTGTATTGGATAATGATTTTAATAAATAGATAGGTAGATCATCTAATGTGATTATTGGTTATCTTTTTATATTAGTTACACCTATGTATCTTGTTGTTTGGGTATTTTCATGGAGAAAGAGAGACATAGGAAAAAGGTAGTGGGGGGGGGGGTAATTCGTCATCCATATTTTAGGATGGTGAAAGGGTGAGTTCTAGTATCAATGTTCCAATTTTTGACTCTTATGAATTTTTTCTAATAATAGGGATGTAGATCATCTATTTAATTCCCTTAATATGTTTGGAATTTGGATGCATAATGTGCTAGTTATGGATGTTTTCTATAGTAAGTAATCCTTGGATGAGGGGTAGTCTTATCCCTCTCATTTATCTAAATCAATGATGGTTATATATGCCAATTTCAGTAGGGACGTAAATAAATAATGTTATTTATGGAAGTTTAAAACACTAACTATCCTTCAGATACATTTTTTGTAAGAACAGAATTCATTGGTTATCATTAATGCTTATAAAGAATTCTTTGACTAATAGGTTTAGCATATTATTTCACTAATGTTTTCTATATAATATAGGTAATAGGAAAACCTCACAGTCTTGGAGTTCATTCCATAATAAATTGAAGATTATATCCGGTCAAACGTGGATCATGACATTCAAAAATTATCCTATAAATTTAATAAGGCGAATAATGATTGTGAAAAACCTTTAAAAAACCCTAAAAACTAGGTTAGAGGAACAGATCGAGGTAAGGGTGGTTCATCAAGCATATTTAATTGATTATGCTTAGGGTTAAATAAATTCACATTATTTTATGGTTCAATATATTGACATTGAATGTTTTTTAATCTATGTATTTAAATTGTTGTGTTCATTTTTGATGAGCGTAGTATTTTTCGTGTCTAACACATTATCACCCATTTTTATACAATTTTTTTCTTTTAATTAATGGGTTGCGTGTATTAGGATCTAACCTATGCCTATTTAAATAAATAATAAAATAATTCATAATTATTAGTATTACTTATAATAATTTAAAATGTAATGCATAAATAATAATATAATTAATAATGTAACCAATAATATATGTAATAAGTAATAAAATATATATATATATATATATAACAATCAGTTAATAATTACCAATATAATTAATATAATTAATATGATAAATAATGGTTAATAATATAATTAACTATAATAATTTAATAATATAATTTATATTATGATTAATATAAACTAATAATATTAAAAAAATTATAAATATAATTCACATTTAAAATGTTCTAAATAATTTGAAATATAATTAATAATATTCTTAATTATATTTTAAACATAATTAATAATTTTTAATTATATTGATAATTATATTGTTAATCATGTCTTTAATTATATTGTCATATAGGAGGAAGAATTCATGTAAATTGAAGGTTTATTGAAGATGTTTAGATTGTGGTTTAAATTTTCTTCAACAATGGTGTTTTTAAAATATTTGGGACTTGATTGGAGTTTTTTCTTATTGGAGGGGTCTACACTAAATCTATTATTACAAAATATAGGTTAATCACGGGGTAAGATCTAATGAATATGAATGTTGGTGGGGATTAGTGGTGGGATATTGAGGTAAAATCTCAACTTATTATTTAATGAAGTGATTAATGGAGACTCGGTTTTTGGAAGGGTCTTTAATATATAGTTAATTCCACATATTGAATTGAATTATAAGGTAGTTAATTAATTTCTATGGATGTTTAAGAACTCAATTATTGTGATATTTTTTATTAGTAGATGGGAAAAAACCATTTCATCTTGATGATTTGGTATGTATGGTTTCTTCAATATGGGGATTCAGAAATATGAATTATGTGTTGCTGAAAATTATTATTTTTTCACAAATTTTTTCCTTCTATCTATCATAAAAAGATGGATAGGGGTCATGGGTCTCTTAATTTAAATCACAGTTTCTTTCATATTCATTAATGGTCCTTTAATTTCAATTTTTATAACATTAAAAATTTATATACACCATTATAGATTAATTTATACAGTTTTAATTTTATCTTTTTTCACACAAAATTACTTCATGATATTTCTTCCTTGACTGGAGTACCATTTCATCTTGATATAGAGATGAATTTGGTAAAATATGGTAATTTCCCAATATCATTATTGGAGGTTAATAAAATTTGGAAACTTATTTTAATGTATTACATTACTCATGTAATGATGAGATAAATCTTAGAGTGGAGTGTGAAAAATCCTTCAAAACAATTAGGTGTTTAACATGGTCAGATACATAGAAGTAACCACTAATATAATTATTTCCTATTTTAATTTTAGTATGAAAGGGAATATGGTTATAGAATTTATAAGAGTTAAATCATTGAGGTAGGGTATAGTGGTTTCAACTTTTGTTCCTACAGTTTGGGATAGAACGTACTCTATTGTGGAAAACTGTAAATGTCTTCATATTTTGTGGGAGGAGGAGGCATAATATTCTTCTTCTTGTTATTTGGTTAATGGGAATGTTAATTAAGTGTATAAAGTTTATTATATTGAGGTACGTTCTTCTCAAGTCTTTCCTTGGATTCCAGGGATGTATAAACTTCTTATAGAAGATATTTTGAACTATTTAAAATTCTATTATATTGATTCTTTGGCTCTATAGGCTAGAGGGAAGTGTGGTATTAAGTCGTAGTCAATGAAATTTAGGATGTTGGTGTATTAATTTTCAATATATTATGTTGGAAAATCATTAGAAGATCATGAGGTTCCTTTTCTCTCAAGAGCTGTCTATTTAACTAATTCAGACTTAGCATCATCTTATTAAAGGAATTTTTAGGACAACATAGAATAATATAGGATTTAAAATGGATACTGTCTTCCACTAATCCTCAATTTCAGAATCCAAATTTAGAGATTAATAAAACAACATGTGTTTTCTCTAACATATTAGATGAAGATATATCCTTTATAAATTCACTTATCAAAAATATTATGATGATATATTAATCCAATAATGATACGTATGTTAATGAGTTAGTTGTAAAAAATGACACTAACATGCAATTGATTTGGGAGAGATTATTACATTCTCATTATGACAAAAAATGGAATACAATCATAAGAAATATTCTACTATGAATCCAAAATCCAATGTAAAGTGGATTTCAGATGGATTTCAAGGGTGATTTTCCGTTAATAACATAGAGGTTCCAGAAAGGGGCTCTCCCAAATGAACACATGTTACTACTCATATGATAAAGATTATTTCTATAAGAATAGGTTTGGGGACCATAGAGACCTTAATTAAGTGGTATTGGAAAATTTCCATTCTATTTTAGTGAAATTATGTGGATAGGTTTCCTCTAGGCATTAATTATTGTGTAAGGTTGATGCTTGTAATGTTGTTGTAGGGGGCATGAACTCTTATGTCTATAACACAATTACCTACAATTAGAATATGTTAGAGTTTGTTAAGGTTGGGTCTTCTAAATATTATTAATTTCTATATTATAATAGTGATGAATACCAACCATACCATTATCTCAAGGACAGTAAGTGTGTGTAGATTATAGTTGATGTTGTAGCCATCAAGGAGGTAGATTTTGGGGATACTTAGAATCATAGGAAGAAGGATAAATCATTTTTAACACACCATTTTATCAAAGAGTCTAAAAACATGAAAATGGAATACCCTTATAATTAGAAAAAGGAAAACACATGAAGAAAATCAAGATTTGCAAAGGCATGAAATTTGGATCGCCTTAGTCAAACCAAAATAGCATCGGCACGCAGCCTACTTACGCACCCCAAAATGTCGTGCAACCTACTTGTGTTCCCAAATTCATTTCACCCCAAGGTCCCATATTTTCCTATAAATATTCCCTTTGGGCCTCCATTTGTATGGACAAATTTCCTTGAATCCCAATTGCTGCTCTAGTCTCACTAGTACTTTTCCCTAGTCTTTCGAAACATTCAACGTAGTTCTTCAACACCTTGAGCTGATGTTTTAAGGGAGGATCATTGACATAAGTCCTTTTAGTGTTTTAAAACCATAACACTTGTGCTCTTAAAGAATCCAACCTCCCCAAATCAGAAATACTTGCGCGCCGCCTATTTCTTTCAAAGGAACTTGAGCGCCATACTTCTGGGATCACCTATGAATACTCTTGAAGGCTTGAGAAAGGTCTCACCCAAGTATTACCATATAGGTTGTTAGTCAATTAATTGAATATCAGGTCACCCAAGTCTACATGTTCACCCATACATATGGACAACAGGATCAAGAACATACACCCTTCTCAATTGGAGGTAATCGGTCCGTTCCGATTACGAATCCAAGGCAGGAACATACACATTCCCATGATAACCATTCATCCAAACAAGTCTCCCTAACTAAGTATAAGAGAACATCCAAAAAGAAGTATCACCATGAACAATTAGAAAATCATGATTCAAGCATCGATCTACCTCCTCTTAATGTTGGAGTTCTTGATGACCTTATACATTTATCTGTTGTAGCTCATGATCTAAGCCTTTATTTACCAATTTTAATAGTGGTAGTAGTAGTTATGAAGTTCATCATTAGACACTTCATCATGAAGTTTTGGTTCATGAAAATTTGGTCAACTCAGTGTGCCTATCTCTAGATGAGAGCCATGGAAACCCTCCATGTTTCCAGATGACCACGGAGCAAGGAGATTTGTCCCTTCCTGTAATCCACCATGGTGATCCTTCCCATGCTGGAATTCCTTACAAAATTCCTCTTCGTAGTATTATTTCTCAATGTCAAGAAAATTATAAAACTGAAAATGTATAGATAAGAAAGCCCACCTCTCTCAAGGCACTTGCAAACACAAGACCAGTCATGTCTGATGCCTTATCATAGAGAGGTGAAACACTTTCTCAATGATAATACATCTTAATGGAACGATCATTCTCCTAACCTCCCTCGGGTCATTTGTATTCTAATAACGAGCATCCACTTTGGCTATACCATGTGGAGAAACCTATTTGCAAAGACGATAATGATTGGCTAAACAAGAGGAAAAAATTGGCTAAGGGAGCAGTAACAGTCATATTTTGGCATTTAAAAATTCTCAGTAAAACATTCCAGAATTGATGACAGAATATTATCTTCATGATATCCGCCAAAATTTATGGAATAATCTTTTTCATTTTAAAACCAAAGTATTACTATATGATGAATATTAAAATCATGTAATGGTAATAGAAGGGTTTAAACTCCAAATTGACTTGGTGTGTATCTCAGTTTCCAAACATCCAATGGTAGAAAAATAGCATATAATCCTTCAGCATTCTTGCCTAAATGCTCTAATGAGGCTGCACTAGTTAATTTCTAATTCCCCATATAGCTTTTGTATCATAGGATGGAGTAAAAATTGGGCATTTCATTTCAATGCACTCCAAAATCAGAAAAGTCTTCCAAAAGTGGTCTCATGCAATGTTATTGCCCACGGTCAACCATAATCAAAAGATTTTGTATGTAATCGAATGTACGCTCATGAATGGGACTCAATCAGTTCTCATCAGAGTTAGACCAAAAGTAATGAAGTTGTTGGGTTACTTTTACATCAAGCATCTCAGAATCATGAGAAGGCATCTCGCTTAGAAGATACTAGGAGCTAGAGAATGCAAATGTCTAAAATAGAAACCCAATATTCCAAAATAGGTGATTTGAGTGGTTGTTGGATAATTGACATAGCTAATATCCGAACCGAAATTTGAAAATTCAGAAGAGCTGTTTGATGAATTTTAGCCATAATAGTTTAACAATCACCCCATCTTGCAAGGCTGGGGGATCAATTAATTCATCCTTCAAATTCATTAAAAATGATCAATGATTTGATGAAGATGAACTGGAACAACCCCAGCCTACAGGGTTCGAGGCTTTTTAACATCAAGAATCCCCTCCTCAAGGGAACTCAGTTTTCTCCCGATTAGGGAAGAAGCCACAAGGAAATCATACAACTGAACTATCCAAGGATTCCCTTTGGGTTACTATCTACAAAACAGTTCCTGTGAATTCAACATATAAGAGAATAGAGTCTCATGGAAGAAACAGAGGTAGAAGAGAATACAAAAATACTGACAAAATGTCATCGATGCATTATGCTTTAGTGAATGTCATTAACACCACTGCAGAAGATCATCATGAAAATGATTCAAGTTCCGGGGAATCCGAAGATGAAGTTCTTGTCCATAATAAGTTACACACTTAGGCAGATGAAGAAATTGTGTGTACCTGAAATTAGAGGCTTACCCGGAATGTAGGTATGTCTTCAATTAACCAAATCCCACCCCTCAGAAAGGCATCTAACAAGGGGAAAGGTAAAATTCATATTGAATCTCACTTTTCCATTGGATAAGGTCAATATATTTTACTTGAAGAGATATTTTCATAGCTAGAAGAGGAAATTGAAGAGTTGAAAAGACTCAAAACAATGTTACTTCGAAGCAGTATTTTTGTTCGACATACTCCTCAGGCAGGTCCCCAACTAGTAAATCATATAGGAGCTCCTCAGTAAAGGGTACATGTAGTAACTATAGATGTGGATAATTAATTCCCTCCACTAGGTACAAAGTCAAGGCAGGATAAGACATGTCCTATTAGGCCTATTCCCATGGGTTATCCAAGGAAAAAAATAGCACTACCATCAGCGGTTCTGTCGGTCGTTTCACAAGCTCATGCTCCAATTGCAATACCTGCACAGGTTCCAGCTTATTTGGATGTTCCCCAAAATCATATGAACAGAATTGAGGCATTGACAACTCGATTAGAAGATATAGAGAAACTACATGAACCAGTTAAACCCTAAAAGGGAGACTACCGTAAATGGGTGGATGCAACTCCTCCCCCACCAAATTTTGTGAATACCACATTCCAAATAATTAATGTTTCGAGAGATTAGGAACAACACATAACACATTTTGTTTCTCATTGTGATCCAATTATGGGAACTCTTCAACTATAAGAAGCAGTAAATATTAGGTGTTTTCGGCAGTCATTACATGGGCCGACTTTTGTTTGGTATACAAGTTTACACTCTATATCCATTACTGGATGAGAAGATCTCTATCATAAATTCCTTCTTCAATTTAGCTCAATGAAACCAAAGATGATAGTTTTTTATCTTAAAAATTTTAAAAATACGGGGAATGAAAGAGTTTCAGATTTTATTGTGTGATGGAAAAGATTAACATAATCCTTATGTTCGGCGCTCCCTCAAGATGAATTTCTTCCAATTTTTGTCGTAAATATACAAGATTAATTACGCACACCATTGATCCCGGTGAAATATATAGGAGGGTTTCGAGACCTTACAACAATTTCTCAATAGATAGAAGACTCTATTGTAGAAACTAATACTAAAACTCATTTAATTCCATCATCTTTATGGAGGAGGATAGGAAAGGAAAAAGCTGCTACAGTTACACTCATGCAGGCACCTGTACCTGCTTCTACTTCAAGACCTTCATCTTACCGAAGGGATCCACCTCCTAAGCACCATCAGCAATGAGAAACTCATCACGATTAGAAAATCGATCAAAGGCAGAAAAAATTCGATGAATTAGTGAATAATTTTTATTCTTTACATAATGACCATGTTCCTGGTTACTTCATCTCAGCTCTGGAAAACAATTTAGTTCAATTGTCGAGGTCAAAGAAACCAAATGAAGACGGAGATAAATATCTTATGAATTATTATCCCTTTCACTATATGTTAGGGAATACCATCCAAGAATGTTATGTTTTGAAGGACCTCTAGAAAAAGATGGTAGATTCTAGACAAGTAAAACTAAAAATTGCATCAGCTCAAATAACATGTGTGATTGCTGCTGATCCAGAGGAAGAAGGAAATTTAAAAGAATTAAAAAGTAAAAATGTGAAGAAATATGATGACTACATGATCAAGAAAATTATTAACAAGAATCTTTCCATTTTAAGAACATAGTTGGAATAACCGAATATGTCTTTCGCCATTTTCACCATAGTAAAACTACCTTCATCCAAAAAGTAGATCCTGAAAGAAGAAAATGGTCATAAGGAAGAAAGAGTAGTAAGAAGAATATGAGCTCACGTTAATGCCAATGTTGGCCTTGACCATGAAATATTTCATGACATCTATTTAAAAATTACGGGAACTTCCCAACTAAACGGCACAATTAGAATTAACCTGTCAGGAAGAATAACTATTAGATGATGAATTGATCTTCGGTTCTGTCAACATTGTCTATTTAACATATCCTTAATCCAATGGTGATTTAGACTATAATGAGATAAATTCCTTATACCTAATTGGGGAATTAGAGGAAGAGGTCAGGGTTGAGGATATAGGGGAATACAGGGGAATTCTAGAAACCATAATTTTATATTTACCCCATCTAGAACCTTATATGCATCAAAAACTCGTGGAATAGCCCTTCTGTGGGCTCAACAAAAAACATGGAGTTTCTAACATGCAAGAAAGGTTTAGTTATAACATTATTGATTTGGTGGAATGATTAGGAGGACAAATATTTTTGTTCTCAATCCATCATTTTCTCTTTATTACCATAGGAAAACCCTTCATCATCAGAAGTATGAGATATGGTGGCCTTTTAATCAGGATGTTCAAATACTGCTTCCCCCATTAACTCTAGGAGTTTTTCCTCTTCATCTAATATGAATATGGAAAGAGAAGAGGTAACACATAATGATGAAGAAGAGGAAGATATTGGAGATGATCCTCCAACATTTGAGTAAGGATTCTCTACCACCGTAGATGTGCTAAGAGAAATAAATCTGGGTATAGAAGAAGATCCATGCCCCACCCTAATTAGTGTGGCCATGACATATGAAGAGAAATAGGTGTATACTTTATTTTTAAAGAAAAATCAAGATATGTTTCAATGTAATTATATATAAATACTAGGTATTAATCCTGATATATCCACCAATCATATGGGTTTTCCCTAAGAACATTGTGGATTCAAGAAAGCAGAAAGAAGAGCACACCCAACTTATGCCAGTAAAATTGAACCTGAAGTCAATAAACTTATAAATGATAACTTTTTTAGAGAAGTTCAATATCCCAAATGACTGGAAAACATTATCCTAGTGAAAAATTAGAATGGGAAAATTATAGTTTTCATTGATTTCAGAGATCTTAACTGGCATTGTCCTAAAGTTGATTTTATAGTTACGATTATAGAGCTTCCAATTGATGCAACAATTGGCTATGAATCTCTTTCCTTCATGGATGGTTACTCCAGGTATAATCAAATATGTATGGCCCTAGAAGATGAAGAATATACACCCTTCAGAGCCCCTCATGGTGTGTTTTTCTATTGGGTAATTCCTTTTGGCTTAATGAATGCAGGTGCATCATATCAACGTGCCATGCACGATATCTTCCAACCCTTCTTAATGAAATTTGTTGAATGTTATGTTGATAATTTTTTGGTCAAATACAAACAATGTTCCAATCACTGGGATGATTTTCAGACCATATTCCATAAACTTTGGCAACACTATTTGAAGATGAACCCCATGAAATGTTCTTTCAGGGTAACCTCATGAATGTTCCTTGTCTTCGTTGTACGCCATCGTGGTATCGAGGATGATCCTGAGAAAGGAAATAAATACTTGGCTTGTCACCTCCTCGAAATTTAAAAGAATTAATATGAATACAAGGAAAATTGGACAATATTACAAGATTTATCGCCAATTTGGTAGGAAAATGTTTACCCTTCACCAGATTAATGAAGCAGGGAGTCACCTACCAAGGGACTGAAGACTATCAATAATCATTCTATACCCTCAAGAAATATCTCTTGAGTCCACAAGTATTAATGAAACATGTTGAAGGAAGGCCTATTATTTTTTATGTGACAGCTTTAGAGTGATCATTGGGTGCCTTCCTTTCTCTAAAGAATGTTGTTGGGAATTAAAACAGTCTTTACGATCTCAATCAAACTATGAATGATGTAGAAACTCGATATTGAAGTATTGAAAAGTGATTCCTAACATTAATATTTGAAGATATGAAATTGAGGCACTACCTGCAACATCATGAGGTCTAATTGGTATCTCACAATATCTTTCTCAAATTTATCCTCAGTTGTCTTATGCTTTCCGGGTGTCTGGCATAGTGGGCAGTTATTTTGAAACATTATGATATCTAGTTTGTGCCTCAAAAAGAAATAAAAGGACAAGCTCTAGCCAACTTGCTTGCTGAGAATCCATCTACAGAAGATACATCATTAAATACTAAACTTTCAGATGAAGAGGAGTTCTCTATTCAAGATAATTCCCAAACATGGAAAATGTACTTCGATGGTGCTTCCAGAAGTCCACAGGGAAGAAAATGGAAAACCATAAACTCAAAAAAGTTGGGTTACAAATTTTCCTTATCTCCCCAGAAAATGTAGTATTTATTTATTCCATTCTATTATCAGTAGGCGGAACCAAAAATGCGCTAATGTATCAAGCTCTCATTGTAGGTTTGGAATTGGCACATCAGGTGTAAATGAATCACTTGATGGTAAAAGGTGATTCATAATTGGTAATCAGACAAAGAAATCGAGAATATTCTATCAAATAAGAAGAGTCAATTCTTTTGTGTGATTACATCAGAGGGTTAATGGATAATTTTCCCTTAGAGTCGACATTGTTTTATGTCCTACGATCACAAAATTCCCACAAAGATGCACATTCTAATGCAGCTATAGCCTTGGAAGATCAAAATCAGGATGAGACAGTAATTATCATTACCCATCATCATGTGGTATCACTTTTCTTCAAACTAGAATGGAAGAAATTAGTGAAATTAGCCATATTTCTGAGCCATATGGTCATACCACGGGATGGAGAAAACCCATCATGGCATATCTTCAAAGTGGAGTACTTCTACTGAATATGGATGAAAAAGAACAGATCTGTTGACAAGTAGCTAATTTTAGTCTTTGGGATATTACAGACCACCAAAAGATCCTGCAAAATAAATTCTGTGATGGAATCCTCTTTAGATGTATTGATGGAGAAGAGTCTACAGCTGTACTGAAAGAAGTATATTTAGGAGCTAGTGGGGCCCACTAGTCTGGGGATACACATTCTGATGAGATCTGAAGGCTTGGATTCTTTTTTCCTTTAAGGACGTAGGATTACACATATTCCACTATGAAATTTCATCCCTACCAAGTGCATCCCCACTTCATTAATGAACCCTCAAAGTTTCTACATATAGATAAATACTACTGGCCATTTTCAAACTGGGTAATGGATGTAGTAGGTCCTTATCCACTATCTATAACTAAGTAGTTCAAGTATATCCTTACTTCTACTAACTTCTTTTCTAAATTGGCCATGGAAATACTTCTCAAACAAGTTGGAGCCAAAAGCATTGTTAGTTTTTTCAAAACTAACATCATCATCAGATTTGGTGTCCCTCATACTCTATTGACAGACAATGGCACCAATTTTTGTTCGATTGAGGTAACAAATTTATATCAGGAGCATAATATCAAATCCAACCATTAATCTCACTATAATATGGTATCCAATGGAATGATAGAGGCCTTCAACAAAACCCTATAAAATATTATCTAGAATATGATGGATAAAGATAAGAAATCATGGCCTGATAAACATTTGAATGCTTTATGGGCTTATCGGACAACTACTCGTACTGCAACCCAAGAAACTCCTTATTCATTGGTATATGTAACCGAAGAAGTTTTTCCAATTGAAATGAAATTGTATTCACTCAATGTTGCAATATGTGATCAGTTGTCCACATATGAGAGGTATTATAAGTGGATCAATGAGCTGGAATGATTAGACGAGAAAATATTGCATTCTTTGCATCATTTAAGAGTTTATCATATCAGAATAGCACCAGCTTTTAACAAGAACGTTAGCCTCCGTTCATTTCATCAAGTAGAATTGGTATTGGTCCTTAAGACTCAAATGATTCAAGGGAAGAAACCTCCAAAGCTTGAGACAATGTGGGAAGGACCTTATTCCACACATAAGGTCTATTCAAATAGATCTTATTCCTTAATCTCAATGTATGGATAACTTTTTACCACTCCAACCAATAACAGATTCTTAAAGAAATAAATTGTGTAGTTGTACAAATCATTTTCACTGTAAGACTTAAAACTACACAATACCACATCTTTGTTGCAAGACTACAAACTGCACGTCCCTCAAGTCCTTTCTGCAAGACTAAATACCTCACAACCCTCAGGTCATAACTGATAGACTAAAAAACCGCACAACATAATCTCCAAGTTTCAAGACATTAAACATCATAGAAACCATTTACATTTATTTTTTATGATGTTAAAATGTGTAGAATATTTTTCTTTGTCGCATGATGTTAAACTACATGACGCAATTAGTCCTTGATACATAAAATTAAACTATAGGAATAAAATTTTCCCAATTTAACGTTACAAGCTTCAATAAGAAAAGGTCATTAACATCATCCCTAATTCTTATTAGCACATGAGTCCCTCTCTTTCCTATGTCTAATTCAAACCTTCATAGAGGCCTTATTTCAAGAACTACGTATGGATTGATTCTCATTTTCAATGAGATATGTAGAGACGCCTAAATCTCCAATTTTGGGCCCAAAAACAATCACTAAATCTTCTTATTTTCTTTTCCCCTCCTGTAAATGAATCATATATATACATAATGTTTTTTTAAGATATATAATTTGGTCTTTATACCATTTTATGTATTGAGATTTACTATTCTCTCAGAACATGTCAAAATCCCCCATTCTTCATGTCAAACTCTATTGGCATGAGTAATGATTGTTTAATAAAATATGTACGGATTGATTCTAATCAATTTGAGATACGTAGAGACGCCTATATCTCCATTCGTAGGCCCAAACTCGATAAAAACCCCCTTGATTATTTTTATAAGAATCAAACATTTATATGTAATGTTTAAATAACTCCATATGGTTGGATTCTTTCCCTCAGTAAGACACGTAGTGAGACTTGGATTTTAACCCTCAGTCCGGCTACAACAAGTCTTTCTTTTCACATCTATTAATTTTTGTCTTTACTGCACAACATTATTTTTCATGGAAATCTAACACCCATATTATTCACTTATGTCACCTTTTTGTGATAAAATATGCCCTTACTGCTTCTTCTTTCTCACACCGAGCATAGCTCATGTGGGTTTAGGAGTTGGGTAAAAGATTTATTTATATAAATAAGGTGATTCAAATTCTTATAGGATTATTAATGTCCTCACTACATGATTTAAAATTTCACAGTATAATCTCCTCACTACATGACTTAAAACTGCACAATATAATGTCCTCATAGCATGAAATTAAACTGCACATCACAATGTTAGTTCAAAAGGAAACAAAGGATGTCCCTATTTTACGTATGAATTAGATCTATGTAATGGATTACAAGTTCATGGTCAATACTAATTCAAATATTCCCCGTATGAATTGAGCATTACCTCCTTCCATTTTTCACACTCCTAATCATGAATATTTTCAGATATTCATAATATTTCTTACAGTTTATGGTGACAGAGTTTCTAATATTTAAGAAAAAGTTTTCCTGAGAATGCAGTACAAGACCTTAAGTGGCCTTGCATAAGTTTCCCACATAAAAGGCATGTCATTCAGAAGATGCCACTATTTGGCTATGTAGCATATGCCCGAGTTGGCCATGCATAATACAACCCCCATAATAGGTTTTTCAAATAATGTTAATTTTATTCTTGTTTATAGTGTCTTTTCCCCCATTCAAACTTTTATGGAAATGTACAGGAATCTGTTTTAAAAGTCATTCAGGTATATTTGTCCCATTATCATTCTCTCGATCTGAAAGAATTCAAGACTATTGTTTACACATTTTTATATCTATTTTTTTATGCAATATGATCTAACCATGGAACCACATGGCCACATATCACATTCTATTTCCATTTTTCATCCTAGTTGCATGACATAAAACTACAAGACCCCATACCTCATATGTTTGGGTCAGAACTTCGTAGGAGTCCTATTCCTATGATTTTATAGAAATATTGGATGGAAATACCCTCTCCATATTCCGGTACCTTTCACCATAAACCGAACTCTATGTTTTAGAAAATTTGAATCTCCATAAGCGTTCTTCATCTTTTAGAAATAGAATGTCAAAATTCAATGAACTCTTTCACTAGACTATGCAGCACGTTCCCATGGGTGGCCTTACATAAGTTGCCTACATAACGGGCATGTCAGTAAAAAGATTCCACTACTAGGATACACAGTATATTCCCAAGTTTTCCCTACATAGCACATCCCACATAATGGGTTTTTCAAATAATGGTAACTTTGTTCTTGGAAAAGACTTCATCTAATTCTTTTATCCCCTTTTCCCATATCATCATTTGGACTCATAAATTCCTAAATTACAATTTACAATTTTAAATTTCATACCTGGATATGGTTGTATATTTCTAAACAAATTATCAAGAAATTTGGGGACTCTCATACCTTTTTTCAAAGCTAAAGACCTTAAACTAAAGCCATACTAATTTCCTCACTACATGACATAAAATTGCACTGTACCAATGTCCTCACTGCATGACTTAAAACTCTATAGGACAATGTCCTCACTGCATGACTTAAAAGTGCAAAGTATAATTTCCTCACTATATGACTTAAAACTACACAATATGATATCGAATATTCCCCTTTCTGATAAATTTTAATTATTACTCATATAACAAATTTTTATAGAAAGGGTTTTCCATTTCATGAAATATGTCTTCATAAAGAAGCCCTTTAATTCTTAAAATTAATTTCCTTGGAAAAACCACCAACTATGGTCTTGAGTCACCCAAATATAATGTTCCCCTATCTATCAAAAGTAAAATGGTAAACTGCAAAGAACTATTTTTCCTGACTATGTTACACATTCCCTTAGGTGGCCCTGCATTAGTTTCCTACATAACAGGCCTATCTGTCAAAAGATTACACTATTTGGATACGCAGTATATTCCTTAGTTGGACCTACATAATACAACCTCCATAACGGGTTTGTCAAAATAATGGTAAATTTGATCTTGGAGGGGACTCACCTTTTGTTGAAATAAGTTTTAGATTTTGTGACCATAAAAATAATTACTCGATATTCCCCATAGAAATATTTAAATAATATTAAAGTAATTCTTAGCCATAGAGTCATGTTTGGGATCTAATTTCCATATTTATGGTCCAATATATTCGACCATAAATAGTATCCCATTATAGTCCAACATGCATGACTCTAAACTACCAACAACAAGAGGAATGGTACTCACTAGATTGAGAACTCGCAAAGGGATCTCTAAACAAAAGTCTAGTCCAAGATCACTAAATGTACATTTTAGTATGATTTAGGTAATATTTAGTAATAAAAATTCATGAGATATAAATCTTGTGGGGTCCTCTATATAACCCTAGAAAAAATCAAACTATTCTTACTAGGCCCAATGGATTAAGTAAAACAAAACTAGTTAGAAAAAGTGAAATCAAAAATGATTAAAGACAAAATATTTTTCATTTATGAAATTTCTTCACAGAGGAGCGTAAAAAAATTGGAGTCACTCTCTCTTGTGAAAAAATAGATATTATAAAAGGCTTTATACATAATTTCACATTTGTTTTAAAGCCTCTTGAGCCATGTCAGCTACCTATTGAAGCTTATTTATTTGACTAGCCTCTCTCTCTTCAACATGATGATGTGCTTCTCTAGTATCTACAATAGCTTTTGAACCATCTTTTTGGACTTATCCTAATGAGTTATGAAGTTTTTCATGTTCCCCTATAATGATATATGACTCTTGTTGAAGGCGCAACTGCTGAACAATATTTTCTTTAATTCTTTGCTTTAGTCCCTTCCACTTTGCAGTATGATTAACCTCATCCTGGGATAGTGATTCTTAGAAATATTTAATATTGATTGACAGTCTAGATTTTATCATGTATTGTAAAAGATTTTTCTCTTGATCCCTCCCTTGAATAATCTCTTTCACCACAGTATGAATTTCAAGGTATTTGAAACTACCAAATAGTAACGTGACAAATAGAGATGAATGTCGTGGAATTCATGAAGATAGTTCCTCAAGGGGAATCTATGATATTATTTTCTAGATGTTTTCCATGCCTCGCGGTGTGAAATAAGAAGAGACTCCTACAGTTCTAGGTCTAATACAGAATCAATGTCATATGGATGGAAGTATTCTGGCTGTAATGCACTTAATGAAGTTCCCTATTTTGTTCCTTCCAGAATAATGGATGCTCCACCTTCCAATGTTGTTTGGGATGATGTAGAGGCTTTACCTATAGACCTAGCAATAAATTTTGATAACCTTATATGGTAAATCCATAAGTATTGTTATATTTAGATTCAAGAGATAACAAAAGTGAATGAAATAATAATATCTGTATCTATTACATAACATGAGGTCAGTAGATTGAGAAGAATCCGCCCCCAACATTCTCAGTTTTAGTAATTTTTTTGATGTCCTTGGATGAGGTGTGCTATCTTTAATATTCTTAGTATCATTATAGTGAATCTCTAGAAGATCGTCTATCTCAAGATCCACCCAATACAATGTCTCTGCAATGGTGGGGTTGACGTTATTATCAATACTTCCTTCAAATATCATTGCGGTACAAGTTTCATTAGATGGAACTGCATATTTCAAACGACCATGGTTAGAATGTTAATCATAATAATATTAACAAGACAAATAATAAGAACTCATATCCAGTTGATTCTATACAAGGAACTCCAAAATATTCTAAATAATTTTCTATATTTACATGTTCTAATATTTCATCAAAATACATGATGAGGTTCATCATTACATCCAATGATATCTCAAATCCCAGGTTAGTCTCACCCATGGGAACACTTAGCGTGTCTGCTTCGCAACCTTCCTCTAGTAACCATTGAACCCAAATAGCTTCCTCATCAACAATTGTGGTGTCAATGCCCGTTGTTTCCAGATGTTTTGGGGTATGTGATGAACCTAAAAGTATCACATAATGGTTGTTAGTTAGGTTTACATTTTATTCCTTATAAAGTATTTTTTATTTTCCAGAAGCCTCCTCTCCTCTGATAGTGGGAACAAGAGCAATGAAAGGTACATATGTTGGTTCTTTTCGCTTCAATTCCATATTCTGAAACCAATATATTTGTAGGAATTTATGTCGGTTTAGCAGTACCTTCAATGGTTCCTTGAACCTTATCAGTTGTTTATTTCAATGAAGAAATATAAGAATCACCTGTAATCCTAAAAAGATTAAACGCCTTTTCATGAATAAGGACTACAATTTATGATTATCAGGAAGACATAACACTACTATGAAAGCACTTAACCATGAATCTCTTTCTTTGGTTATTTTAATTCTACCCTTTCTTAGGAGGGAATGCATCATAACTTCCAAAGATAGGTATTTTATATTCCAATACGGCATCTATTTACTCCTCCATGTCCTATTGGCCCCGAGATATTTCTCCCGATTCAAGGGGTGATCTGGCAGCAGTAAGAGCAGTGCCTCCAGGGCTATATTGTGGTGAAGGAACTTTAGTTTTCTTTCCTTTACCCATCAATAAGATAAGATAATATTTATCCTAAGTAATAATTTTTTGACTAAATTTCATGTTTCAAAAAAAGGAAGAGAATACGAGAGAAAGGAAACATACATACTCAGTATTTACAAAGTCATGCCACTCTTCATATAGTGAAAGATTAAACCCTTATGAGGTACCATGATCTATCATTTTCTTCACCTTCTTTGTGGTCGGAATTGATTCATCAGTGGAATATATGATCATTTCTGGCTCTTAAATGTAGGTCCGCACCTCATTGGGATTATCCTTAAAAATAATCTTAGAAGAATCCATAAAATCCCCTTCTTCTGGAATATGCAGTCTTTCACATAGATCCATCCACATGGTTTTAGTGTCACTGTATAGACGCTTCCATGTTTGAAAAGCCTTTGGTCGTATGTATTCTAAAATTATGTTAGAGGGTTGTGAAGAGGATCTTATTACATTGGATATAAGTTTCTTATTGACACGCACAGTCACAGTTAGAAAATAGAACTCACCACTATTTATAATGATGGCACCTAGATCGCATCGATATGACTTTGGTAGGGATTGATGGAGTGGATCCCTTAATTCTCATAGGAGGGTTATATCTGGCAGAAGGTCTCTTCGGTGATTTTGGAGCATCATCACCTTCACCCTCAGAAATCTTGCGAGTCGACCCCTAATGATGATGAATTGTCATCCAAATGAAGGGGTTACCTCCTGCTACTTCTCTTCACCCCCACTCGAGGTATGACATGATTTAATACCCCTTTTGTGTAAGATGCAACCCGGTTTTTGGCATACTAGATAGACAATCGTCATAATGAATCAGTGATGGGTAAATTAAATACTTCCACAGTCTTCTCCAAAGATGTAAACAACCATAGTTGTCAAGAAAACATTGGGTGTTTCTCTAATATGACAAGCCCAAGAGAAGATACAATATTCTATTTTATACATTTAAATTGACACACAAATATATAAGGAGCCTAGGCCTCTCATATGATCTCTCCATTGATTCTGGTGGCCAACACGCCATCTCTGCAAGCTAGCACATATGCCCTCAATTCCAAACTGGCCATCACATCATCCACAAATCACCCCATAAGAGAATTACCATAAGGAAGGAAATGGAACTCCTTATACATTCTCAACCTAGCCTTGATGTCGTAATATTTCAAAGACAAGGGTGAAATACCTGAAAAATCTTAAACAGATGGTTGGAAATAACTTCCAAAAACCGGTACTCCACATTGTAGAGAATAAGTTGTGAATGGAGTAGTGAACCATATCCACAACACTTGTAATGGTCCCACTATTCTAAAGGGAGACTTCCCCTTGAAAATGTGCAGAAAACTCTTATCAATCTTGGAAAAAAAGAGTATCTAATACTAATATCCTTTTTCTCCAGCTTAGTTGTAATAAAAAAGGATCCCACCCCCACACCTGCCTTGGAGTATCAGACCAGTAATAAATACATGTTGAGCCACATGGACAATAAACCTGTCAAACATGTCTTTGTATGAATTTATGGGTTGATATCATATCCCCATTTATGAAATTCTCCATTCTCTAATGTTTTCCAAAATGTATCATGGGTACCCCTCTTCTCTGCCCTGGGACACCTATTCAGACGGGTGTAAGTTGGACCCATTTCCTTCTTCTGTATCATAAATATTTCTATCCATTCCTCTAGATGAATATCCCTTCTGGTGAGAGATTTCATGGAGTCTGTGTTCGTATGTTTGAAAAATATTTTCATCAACTCACGAACCAAAGATAATGTCTTCTCTAAGTCATTCCACGTCACCTTGGGAGGAAAATATTAATCATAAATTTCTCCAAGGATTGGGGCTCTAGAAATCTTGTAAACATCCCACAAGTAGATGCATACCTCTACATGTGTTAAATGGAAAGAATTAGTCTTTGGGATCCATTAGCATAATAAATTCGACATGAAATAATCATTCATGTAAACATAAGTTTGTACAAACTAGAAAACCTCATAAATCCTAACTCCATTCAAGTCATCTGTAAATTATGAATAGGTCTTATGAACTTAGTATGCCTACATCCACGTGGGTTTTACACCTCCTCCTAGGAAGAATTCCAAACTCTTCATCCAACCCTTGGATTGATTTGTCTGAGAATCCTGAAAGATGGATGAATAACAATGTCGATGCATCTCGGGTTTGTGTGACCTTAAATCTAGAGCACATGGGCTATGATGCATAATATGAACTTTCTCTACTGTCCCAGCATTAGAAAATGATCCCCCAATAGAAATGTTGGCTGAAAAAAAGTTGTTATAATCATGAAACCAAAAATGTGGGAAATAGTTCTTTGGATTTGGAATATTAACATCTTCCAAATGGCCATATCTATACAAAGGAAGATAAATGCTTCAGGGAAACGTGAAATGATACTTTTTCAAATATTTTTCTCAGTCTAGAAGGGTGGTGTCATAAAAATAAAAGTAATCATGACCAACGACATCCATCATGTCATCAATCCTTTTGCTGGAGAGTTCATCAACACATCCAATTCTTTTGGATGCCATTTAAACCTTCAAAAGGTATAAATATTATCTTAAAGTACGTTCATGTTTTGTGTTCTGAAAAAAACTTGGAAAAGGCATTAAGGCGTGTAAGTATAAACATGGACCACAAGTATAAGACTGCATGCAAGTATGGTGCCCCACTTATAGTGCATAATTAAAAAAAATACAGTAGAAGTGTGACGAAACAGAAGTGTTTGAGTCAAAGAATACTTGCACACCGAGAGATGAAATTTCAGAAGTGTTGAGATTTTTTGCAGAAGTGAGGTCATTATATATAAGCGACACATGTCACCTTGCACATTGGATTCCTGCCTTCTGCAAACTTGCGCCATTTGCTCAACACGCATAAGGATTTCACTCCCCAGTCTTTTCTTTCTCTTTCATTACATTACCTCATTATAGGATCATATTTTGATTTAGGATCCAATTCTGGGGGGGACTTTTATGAAACATTCAAGGTATTTCTTCAACACCTTTAGTGGAGGATTTAAGGGAGGATCATTGGACATAAGTCCTTTTAGTGTTTGAAAACCATAGCATGTGTGTGCTTGAAGAACCCAACCTCACCAAATCATAAATACTCGAGCACTGCCTATTCCATTAATAGGAACTTGAGAAACATTCTTTTGGGATCACCTATGAATACTCTTGAAGGATTGAGAAAGTTCTCAGTCAAGTATTAGCATACAGGTTTCTCGTCACTTAAGTGAATATCAGGTTACCAAAGTCTACTTACATGGCCATACTTCCACACCCTTATCTACTTAGGCAACCATCTTTGATTCAGTTACTCTCTTCACTCTCTTCAGTCTACAAGCCATCAAGTCTTCGTCAAATCATTTCATGGTAATGATTCTTCTTCCTTAGATCCCTTGTCTGATAGGGATTCTGTTGAGACTTCCACCAAAACCACCTAACTTATCAATCCTTTGGGAAAGGCACATCAACGTGTCTCATATTTGGAAACACATATGTTTTCCATGTTCTTTGGGCTACTTCAGCATAAGTCACACACTTTGTTTTGACTATGCACATTTCACATAGATGTCCATACCACATGACATTAAACATTATGGCTAGGTCCTAATCACAAGACCCTAAATGGTATGTTGTGTCCCATTCATTGGCACCGAACATTGAGGGTTCTGATTCTTTTTATAAGGATACGTAGGTAGCCCCTTTTATGGGTATGATCTGAAGATCAAACCAAACCTTCATCTCCCTGTATGACAGTAAATTCCAGAGTGCACCACTCAGTGGCTTAAAAACCAGTATCATCATAATGATGATTAAAAGAATCTCTAAGTAGTCTATCAGAGGACACCATTGATGGAGATCCTCGAATACATATGGATATCTCCATTAATGAAGAACCTCTAATACATATGGATGATTATAAACTTTTCACATGCTAAATAAGTGAATGAAAATTTCAAGGGATTCTTGATATACTTGTTGAATTAATAAGGATTCATGAAAGTATCTTAAAATACAAAGAGAGTCTTGGAATAGAAAATAATTCCCCCCAAAAGGGTGTGATGAGTATGACCTCCCATCATATTGACCAATGCACGTTCTTAAGTATCTGGATGTTCTAACTTAATAGACGACTGGCTTTAGAAAGAAGGTCCCCTTTTGATAAAGAATTGTTCAATGTTTCTGGTTCCATAAATAAATCCAATGGAAACCATTTGGAAACATTTATTCATAAAACTAGAATACACATTTCAAGCAACTAAAAAACAATCATATACACATGAATGATGTCCACATGGTCCAAGTAGTTAGAAAGGTTATCTTAATATGAAACTTTGTTCATAGGTGGAGTATTTGAATAATTTTGGACTTTAAATATAGTAATTATCTTGTATTTATTTTATAAAGAACGATGGAATGTATTCATTTTCAGATCCACCCCTGGTCCATATTCTGGATTCACCATAATAAAGTGGCTTCAATATGAACTCATATTTATATTATTAATAATATTACTTATTATTAAAAAATTTAGAAATTATATATTTTTCACTATTTATATTATTGATTATATTAACAATATTTTTTCAGTTTGGGGTAGTCCTGAGTGGTAGAAGCCCCAAAAATGTTTCATAAGGTCTGGGGTTCAACCTCAAATGACCCCATATTTGGGTATATTTTTTTGAGTCAATGTAGCACCACAACTATGTTGTAGTATGAGAAATATAGAAAGAAAAATAGTAGTGGTCGATACTATAATAGTATTGATTACTATAACATTACTATTCACAGCTAATGTTCATGTATGTATTTAAGGAAATTCTTCATATGGGCATATGACCCCTGTATTCTAGGGCCATCTAATCTTGTAAGGGTTCCAACCCAACCTTGTTAAAAAGTTGTTCTCTTTGCTTAATAAAAGGGGTTCCCCCCAGTTTTTTGTGATGAATATTATTAATCAAAATATAAATTTATTAATTAATAATTATAATATATATTATATTATTAATTCTTATTCATATTATTAATTATAATTTATTTTATTACCTATTATTAATTATATTATTATTTATTATCTATAATTTCAATTATATTATTAAAAGATAATTATTAACTATTAAATGTAATAATAATTACGAAATATATTATTTATTATTTATTATATTATTAATTAAATTTTTTATTTTCAATCACATTATTTAAAATTAATTATATTTTTAATTATTTTTGTATTATAACATATTGTTAATTGTATTATTAAAATTTATTATTTGTATTATTATTTATTTATAATAGAAATTTTTATTGTTTTCAAATTCAATTTTTAATTATTTATTTTTAATTTTCAATTATTATAAAATATTTATTTTTATTCTGATTGTTGTAGACTGAAGGAGTAATCACATATATAAAATCCTTAAGACATGTCAAGTTCCTATCCCATCTAAAAAATTACTATGGATGGGGTTTTTATTAATATTTTTGGATTTTTTAGTGCTTGTAATCTATAAAAAAATTATAGAATTATAAACAATGCATTAAATTTAATATATATATATATATATACATATAAAAAGTGTTAAATGGTCTCGTATTTTTAGTTCAACAAAATTTCTAAATTCATGAAACTATATTAAGCTTTTAGTTCCCAATAGATTTGGTCAAAATCCTGAAATGATTCATGATTTTGAAACCCATTTTAATAAATAAATCTAACACAAGACACAAAAAAATACAAAACCCATTGAATTACATGCACACACACACAAATATATATATATATATATATATATATATATATGTATAAATTTGGTTTTTTCTATTTAGTGAGTTATTTTTTCATTTACATAGGGTAACACCTACCATTTTTTATATTTTTACCCTCATGGATTGTTTCCAACACTTGTCCTATTGAAAGAAAACATAGAGGGTTATAATTGGACTCATTAATGGGTCATGGGAGTTTCAAAAAGATCTTGTTATAAATAAGTTATATCAGAGTAAGAGATTTTTAGAATATAGTTTAGTTCATGTACTGGATAAAAGTTTTGTATTGGGTTTTTGTGTAACATGAAAATCTTAAGATATGAAAGATCATAGAGCATGGAATCTAGAAAATGGTGTGTTGGCTAAATAATTTATCTACAAAACCATTGATTTTCTACTGATTATTCTTACGTTATATCTTATTACCTATATGATACTATATTAGTTGTTGATGTGAATAATATAGTTTCAATTCATGTTTATTTCTTGTGTTATGGATTGAGAAATTGTATGCATGGGGTAGTGATTGAGATAATGTGTTTTCATATATATTTATAACAATGCAGATATATTAATGGAAACATATTCCATTATATTTATTCATAGAAGAACATTATCATCTTCTTGGTTCTAATAAGCTGCAACATACTCCATCTATGTGATCCAGAGTTGATGAGACTTGACAATTTTTATTATAGGTTTTCTATTAGTAGATGTTAAAGAACTTCATAAAACTTCCTTGTAAAATCCTATTATCCAGTATAAAATTTTTATTAGTACTTTATTATATTATTGATGAGATTTCATGGAGATATTTTTTTGGAAGAGTGTATAAATTAAAATATTAACTAATTTTAGAATTTGACTTTTTAAATTGAATATTGGTGTATGTTTTTAGGAAAAACAAACTGTGTGACAGTCATCATTGGTCAATAACAATAGCTATAATCCATTTTATAAGGGATTTCATCTATAAAATTGGTCATAAAGAGATTCATTAATCTTATCAACAATACTATTAATATGATTTTATGTGGGGATTTGAGAGAATTACATTTCATGTTATCTCTAAAACATGAGATTCGCAATCAAAAATCTTCTCATAGTTTAAGAATTTTTGGGATTTTTTTACAATATGCAATGAATTGATTGAATGAATTATAGTGAGTTAAATTTTTTTATTGATAATTGAGGAAGTTTGTACAGATATGTTGATAGATTGAGTCAATGGTTTCCATATATATAGATCACGCATTTAAAAGTTAAGGATTGAAAAAGTGGGGAACATAGAATATTTTAGAATTTTATCACTAATAACACTAAAGAATAAAAGACTAGAATTAAGTCAATAGGATCATTAGTGGTTTAACGAGAGTTTATTTGGATAGAGGGATTTTATATATTATTATTCAAAGGAAATTAATATTTTTATGTGAAAAAGTATGATTTTTTTAATATTGTGTATGAAATTCGATAAACCAGTAACATATCATGATAATGATTTTTTTGGAATAATATAATGTTATGATCTGATAGTTAGAGGTATTCATAAAAAAATTCTAAGTTATCTTGTGATTTAATTGATTTACTATTTAGATACGGGCAAGTGGAATCTATAAATCCATTTAAAGAGCTATCATATATGTGGAAATAAATTTTGTTGAGGAAAATTGTGTGAAAAATTCTATGTGTCAAGGTTTTAATAGTATTTTTATGTAATCTAATATATGAATGAAAAAATAAAGTAATTATTCATGTGAAAATCAGAATCTGGGATTCATATCATAAGAAATTGGGAGCCTGTGAAATTTGAAATAGGAAATAATCTTCACTGTGTGATTCAAACATTATCTAGACTTCATAAATCTTTTTTAAAGTGATGGAAATTTTTTAAAGAGTTTTATTAGCTTTAGTTTTCTATTTTATTCATTATGGAATGCTTTTTCTATTTTTGAAAGAATATATTTAAATATTTAAGACATATATTTTTTTAAAAAAATTTGGGATTTTTAAGAATATAATCTTGATTACATAATACACATATGGGAGCTTTATAATAATTTTGGTTAAAACTAGAAGAATTTGAAAATTTTATAAAAACATTCCTATATTTTTTATGATATGTTGAGATTTTTTAGATTTAATTTCAAACGGTTTTTTCTAATCCCATAGGAATATTCATTGAAATTATCAGAAATTGACAATTAAATTAATGTATTCTTTTTCTCATAAGTATTCGTCGATTAAAAAAGGAAAAGTGTTGAGGTACTCAATGGCTCATAATAATCATCCGATGTATTTATAAGGAACCTTTAATTTTGTTTTTTTAGTGAATGATTTCTTCAAATACAATAAGGATGTGTTTCTCCTTGGGAGTTTTCTAATAATTGAATTTTGGTAATCCATTTATCATGACATGATAGATATGATTGAATTGAGACAAAAGGTGGAAATTTATATAACATCATTAATGTCTTAAAATTAATTGGAATATTTTTATTTATAAAATATGATTAACAATCTGGTGTTGTATTAAAAAGAAAAATTATAGATTTTGTAGAGAATTTTAGGCCTTGATTTATGATGAATATTTTGAAGATTATAAAACATTAAAATAATCACTACTTATCTCTAAATTTCATGAAATTTTAATATTCCAAAATGGTAATTATCATATAGAAAATTAGAATATAAATATTTCTCATACACCAGTATCAAATTTGTCAACTTGAGATTCATGGAAGATTAAATGAGAAATATCTTCAAGAAAATATTACCCATGTATTTCCATGTATTAAACATAGGTAAATACCACATGTGGGTATTTGTGTATAAAAAAAAGAGAATAATAGGATGATATTGAGAGATAGACTCTAGTAAAATTATTAAAATTAGTCTATGAGATAAAAAGGGGGATGAGAGACTTAGTGATATTTATGATATAGTTCCAAATAAAATTATTGGGAGATGGAGAAAAGCCACATTATGATTCATTAATCTTTATATAGATATGTTGGATGAAGAAATATCAAACGAAGGTGGACTATCAGTGTCCCATTTAGATGTTAAAGAATATTGTAATAGGATAATTCAAGAGTGGAGTCATACTAATCCAAAGGAAGTGATACAATTTTTTTCCAGAGGAAGATTCCAAATTAAAACTCATTTTGAGTATTCAACCTTATCCATATTAAAAAATTGAATAATATAACGCATTATCTTTAAAGTGAACATAAACATATATAAATGATGTAGTAATATTTAAATGTCACCATTAAGAGAACCATAGGTCTATAAACTATTATATATCATCTCATAGCTCTTCTTAGAGGGAAAATGATACATTTTCCGAAGTAATGATTTTTGTTAAAGGGAAGGTAGTATCAATGGGATCAATTTTTTTCATTTCATAAATAAATATAATAACTATTGTGAGTAGTATTATCTCTAAGGTAAGTTGACACACTCTTAGAATAGGAACATTGAAGTATCCTTTTATGGTGAAATAAGTAAAATCAATATGTCACTATGCATGCTTTATATTTAAACTTTTATGATTTAGATTATTTGATGAGTAGTGGAATAATAATTAAGTGATTAGTTGAAAATTATTCTTTATAGTGAAATAAAAACATCCAATAGAAATAGAAATAAGTCAAATATTTTTTTGGGTATATACCCTGATTCAACCCCTATCTCATGTTATACTTGTTTCAAATTACTGCTTTCATATCCAAAAGGTTGTGAATTTGTGTTTAACCAAAAAATATATATTTAATTTTTTCTAATCATAGAATCAATGATGAATCCTTCATTATTTAGAGGAACTGACTTCTATCATTAAAATAGAGAAATTACTATATTCCTCTAGTCTTTTGGTAAGTATTGGATTGTGTTTATTGAGATGATGGTTCAAAAAAAATGTGAAATGAATTCTAATTCAAGGACTAAAAATATCTTCATGAGTTAATTTTTAAATAATTTCAATACAAAATCACTTTTCATCCAATTCCTAAAAATGTGGATGAATTTGGAAATTTTATGTAGAAAATTTGAAAAGGGAAATTATGTTTTAAATTTATCCATAAGAGATAACTTCAAAAATAGTCAAGATGAGAAACTAACAAACACTATTATTGAATTAATATGTAAAAAATGAAATAATAAAATGGAAAATAAGATTAATAATTTTAAAATATTGGACACTCTAATTAAGGAGAATTTTTTTGATTCTGTTGTTAAATATTAATCTAACACTATTTTTATGACGGATATTTATTTTTAATTTCATAAACCCTCATAGAAGTTATAGAATATGTAAATATATTTAAATAAATAGAAATTAAAATTAAATTCCAATATAATTTATGATCTTGTAGTTAAAAATATATAATTAAATCCCTATATATAAGAATGTGTTTCAATAAGTAATCTAAGACAGGTTAGGTGGAAAGCATACATGGTACATTCTATTATAAAATTCACCGTATAAACATTCCATTTAATATAAAATGCCTACCCTTAGGGAGGTCAAGGGAAGGCACACATGAACAGTGGCTGAAACATGTCAAAACATTAAAAACCCAAATATGGCATAACGTTTGATAAGTGGTGGATTGAGTTGCGGGTGTACCCGCTAACAATTAATAACATATTTGGAAAGAGCATAATGATAATGTTCTAACGAGTATGATCAGGGAATATAAATTTATGAAAAGGGACACTAAAAAATTGGTGTTCCCCACACATATATTCCAAAAGTAAGGACCTTTAGGGATAAGTTATAGACTACCCACCTTAGGTTTGTATGATAATTTCTTCCAGTATTGGACCTAGATTTGTCTTGGATCATATTAGATCTAAGAAAAGGAGAAAAAATTCACATACCCTTATATCTCAGTCATGAACAAAAGAGAAAGATAAAGGATCAAGATGATGAGAGTTCGTACCATTACGCATCCAACCTGATGAACCGAAGGTTGATCGATTTTCAGATGAGGTAGATCTCATGATTTCAATATTATATTGTAAAAAATCACCAAATTTAGAGGGAAATAGGTTTATCAGGAATAATTTTGTATTATGGAAGATGTAGGTGGCTTTATTAAGACATTAAAAACAAAAAATACAATTTACCCTCAAAATTGCATGTTCATGGTTTGTCAGCACGATTTGAAAAATCATGTCGAAACCATGCACATGTACTAGGAAAAAAATGAGCTCTTATAATTAGGAATCATGGATGTGCACCAACAATTTGAGGTGTTTCTATTTGAAAAAACACAATCCACATGGTTTACCAAAAGTGAGAAACTCCTACACGGTTTACTCTAAACTGTGCACTAAACATGATTTTTCCTAAAAATATGGGTTCTGAGCTACAAACATCGCTCAAACATACTTGGGACCTTTATTAACTCATTAAGAATCCATATTAGGTCCAAAGTATAGATTTAGACCCAAAATTAAAGGATTAATACCAAAGTGAAAAACTAGGTTCATACAATTTTCCTCCCTTAAAAGATCGTGTCCCCAAGTTCACCTTCCAAGGTTGGAGAACCATTATTTCAGAAAAACATTGGCCATTGGTCACGTACATCGGCGTCCCTCTCCCAAATCTCATCTTGTAATCTGTCATGCTTCCATAGCTATCATACTATAGGGAAAGACCGGCCTTAGAGAGCATTCCTTCTGTGGTCAACATTGTGTACTATATACTCCTCAGAAGGCTCTACAAAATTATGCCACATCTTCCACTACTTCTATAACCATCTATGACCTAGCCTGAAAGATAACGGAATAAAAACATGATCCCTAACCTCAAACTCTACATGTAATCAACAATGATCAACAAACAATTTCTATCTAGACTGAGCCGTATTCATATGCTTTCTGATCAACTGAACTAGCTCTAATGTCTCTTGAATGAGAAGAGAATATAGTAAGGCTTCCTCACCAACCTCTAGCCACTACAAGGGTGAATTGAATGACCTACCATATAAGGCCTCAAACATATCCATTTTAATTTTAACATGAAAGTTGTTATTATAAGCGAACTCAATGAGAAGGATATGCTTCCCCCAGGAACCACCAAAATCAAGGACACATGATCAGAGCATATCCTCTAAACCATGTATTTTTCATTTTGATTGCCCATAACTACGAGCGTGGAAAGATCCAATTAGAATCACTTGAGTTCCCATAGCTTTATTCAAACCCTTATAGAATCGTTAAGTCAAACGAGCATCACTATCTGAGACGATAGTATGTGGAACCCTATGTAGTCGTATGATCTCACATAAAAATATCCTTTCCTATTGATCAACTAAGAAGGTCTCCAAATAGAAATGAAGTGGGATGATTTCATTAGTCGGTCAATGACTGCCTATATATCATCGCTACCCCTCGATGACATAGGTATGTTGACTACAAAATCAATAGAAACATTTTCCCTTTTCCATCCTGGGACTAGAAGTGGTTATAGTAGTCCTGATGGTCATTGGTGGTCTACCTTCCCCTACTGATAGGTGGAAAACATAGTGATAAATCATTCTATATAACTTTTCATCCAAGGATACCAATACTGGTACCTCATATATCGATACATATTCAATATTCCAGGATGAAATGCCCACTGAAAATCATGGTAGTCCTTCATTAACTCCACTCTTATATCTGTAGGAACCTAGATATGTCCATGTAGACATAGGATGTTTTCTCTATCCACAGACCAATCCAAAGGTGATTTATCTCCTCATATACTCTCATGGAGTACCAAGCCGTCAGGATGTGAAAAATTTCTACTCTTAACCTTATCAAGGAGGGAATACATAAATTTCATTGATTAAAGATAATACTACTAATGACTATCATGGAAATATAGATCTAGCTCAGAAAAGATGTCCATTAACTTCCATTCATCATTGGATTCCCATACATCATGTGCTTGAGTTTTCCAACTCAGTGCATCTAGAACCACATTTCCCTTATCAGATGTATATGCCTGATCAAAATCAAAGGATTATAGATATTCGACCCATATCTACAGTCTGATGTTCAAGTCACACTGAGAAATGTTATTTTTGTGGATCTTATGTCTTGTGTACACAACAAATCACCCACCCAATAGAAAATGTCTCCCACAACTTAAGGCATTGACCACTACTGCTAGATCAAGGTCATGTGTTGTGTAATTTAACTCATGAGGCCTCAACTACTAATATACCTAAGAAACAACTCTATCTTACTATATATTTACTACTCCTAGGCCAATGATTGATGCATCACAATAGACAATACAACCTATACTATCCAACCAACCCTGAGAAACTCAAAATATCAAAGATGTTCTTAGTCTTCTCCCAGGAAACTAAAACACTATCCTTTTATAGGTCAATTGATTCTCTTGATTTTGATATTATATGACCAAATATGTGGACCTTTTCAATACATAAGTGGAACATAGAAATCATCAAAAAAAATAATGTCCTCTTTCAATGTACTCAGAATGATCTCAAGATTTCTTTCATGGTCAGTTCGAGTCTGATAATACACCAAGATGTGTTACATAAGGACCATGACAAAGGAATCCAAATAGGGGAGGAAACCCCAATTCATCAAATAAATGAAAATAGAAATCATTTTTGTTAGACCAAAATACATAATAAGTTACACATATAGACCATACCTATTATAGAATGTTGTACGAGGTATGTCATGTGGTTTGACTCACACTTGATGAGAACCTTATCTTATGTCAATCTTAAAGAATACCTTCACTCCTCAGAGCTCGTTGAAGTGATCATCTATTTGAGGAAGTAGATACCAGTTCTTCAATACAATATGGATCAACCTTCTTTAATCCACACATAGATGTATGGTTCCATCTGATATCTTGGGGAAAAGAACAGGTGAACACCAAGGGGATGTATTGGGATTTGTAAAACCTTTGGCCTCTAAATCCTCTTACTGCCACTTGAGCTCCTAAAGCACTATAGGTTCCATCCTATGAGGATAAATGTAAACTAGATTTTATCCTGTAATAATATAGATTGTAAAATCAACTACTCTCCCATGTGGTAATATAGAAAAATATATGGGGAAGACATCTCTAAAATGATCCATTATTCAAGGGAAATCAGCTTGATGTAAACCCTGATCATCAATAAAGAAATTTTCAATTTGGGAAGTCACTACACATGGAACATGATTCAATGGTATAACTCTACTATCATGGATTTCACACTCACCCTTATGTAGATAATTACTTCCCTTTGGTGATGTTAATGTTACTCTATAATGATAGTAGTCTACAAAACTGTGATGGTAAACCCACCATCCCATTCTGATAAGGACATAGAAGCCAGTCATCACGAGGACAAAGATGTTCTATCGGAAAGGGTAACTACCTTCCTTAAGAGGATAGTTCCTAAATTGGTATATTCCAAATTTTTTTACCCCTAACGATGTATCTAGGGTCATTACACCATAGTGATAATTTATCTATTGTATGAGACATTCCAAAATGGATACATAGAGAAAAGATTTTGAAGCGCCTATATCAAACATAGAAGATACAATAGTTGAGGCTACTAGTATAGTACCTCATATAGTATAAGGTCCCAAGCTGGATCCTCTGGTATTGGCTTTATTTAATGTAACAGACATAATTCATGGCCCTTTGCAACAAATAGACTACCATGATCTAAACGTCTCTTCCTGTGATACTAGTGATCAGGGGTCTGACAACAATGACCACAACCTCCTCCATGGCTATAACTTATGGTTCTATTCTGACTCCCTACTGGATGCGATGTAAAATAACTCACTCCTGATGGTAAATTTCATGACCCGTCCTAGTGGGGCTCACACTGTCACTCCCCAATCCCACCTCCAATAGGACAGCGGCTGGTGACTAGCACTGAGTAGGAATATTACTAACATGGGAGGCATTGCCTATGTACCTGAATCCACACACACATCTCCAAGTCCTAAATGATGAAATGTAAAAACCACTATGGATCAAAAAATGCTTGCATACAAATAAACCCAACCACCAGAGTACAAAGAAAGATAGAGTACAAAAACGTAAATTGGGCCAGAATACAAGCCAACTAAAAACAAGAGTCAGAAAACAGCACAGTCCAATCTGTAAACACAAAAGGTACTCGGACATCGGCTCGTAGTCGTAGGAACACCTCGACCTATAGGCAACTCAGAAAGCTCAGTCATGTCCAGGTTTTCCCTGGACTCTGTCAAAATTCTGCTTGTCTGCACAAGACACAACATGTGTCGGCAAAGCTCGTGGAGTGTTGATTATAACAATACTCAGTAGAGGACCCCAAAAACCACAAAATAGTACACAATGTAAAGGTACAGTCTTCTATGCATAGTGTATGTCTACCTAACATACAGAACAAACCATATATACTAAAAACCCAGACCCATAGTCTTGAGACAAGTCGCACAAGCACATACCCCCGCTAGGGATTTAGTTTGAAGAAATCACGAAACTCTCGTCTAGGGAGAACACACTCCACGAGTCTTACATCTCTGTTGACGTCCGTCCAAGATGTACCGTTCGTCGAGAACCATAATGAGAGGTAGTCACACTCATTACGGGAGACACACTCCTGAGTGGGACGACTTCCGATAGATAGAAGCACTCATTACGGGAGACACACTTTTGAGTGGGAAAGATCATGATACACAGATGAGGATCAATGCTAGGGCCATGGAGGATGCTACGACTCATCCGGATTCACCAGTTAGGTGATACACCATCTAGGTAGAGGATCAAAGCCCAGTAGATTTGGTCATGTCGATTCCTGACTATACCTAGGGTCAGGAATGGATATAGGATCTCGATCCAGGCCTCTCGGATGGATGCCTGACACTATCACAGAATGTCCTGCTGAAGGGATCATACTCCTGTGTGAGGAAATGATGCCTGACCTTTAGGGGAATGAGGAGAAGGGGTACTAACCCAAAAAAAATATGTCCAAGATACGAGAAACCAGAGGACCATTTCTTTTTCCAAAAAGTACACGGTGTGTAGAAAAGTTAAACACCATGTTGTCTGACCCCGGGTACTGCCTGTGTACAACAGCTTGTGTCATAAGGCTAGTCATGTAGAAAAACTGAGTACACGGCACGTAGTAAGATGTACACGCCATGTCCAAGTGACTAGGGTTGGCCCCATGTACACTGGCCATGTGCCCGTACACGGTCATCAACCCGTGTACTCCAACCCGTGTAATTGGCAGATGGGGTGACCCGTGCTAATGGCCTCGCCTGGCCATACGATGGAGTACACGGTCTTGTACTCCATCACGTGTCTATGTACCCCCTGGGTACACACTGAGTCCCGCATTGCCGCCTTTGCCATGCTATACACTCCGTGTCACTTGAAGCCATGCAGATCATCCCGTGTCTGTGTACATCCCAAATTACACACTGAGATTTGGGGAAATTCCAAAACGCCGTGTGACCAGGGTCACACATCATGTGATTCCTCTCTGACCACCGAAATCGTAGCTGCCTCTAGTACTAAAAAACGTGTTCTTTGTAAGTACACTCCGTGTATTCTAGAAATTTCCAGAAACGTGGACTTCCGCCGTCACGTCTCCAGTGATGATCTGTTCATCGATCTGGTCATCCGATCGCTGCGAAACATCCAGGTTTTGGTCGCCCCGACACCACGAAGCTGCTACATATGTTTTTAGACCTCCGATCGGCTCCAAAAACATTATTTGATCTTCCCACTTGAAGAACGCTCGAAGAACACCCTTTTCTGATCCGGTCCGATTCGTCATCCACCATCGTCACCGCACCTCTGCAAGGTCGTTTCAGTGTCGAATCTTTGATTTGGGATGTTTGCATCGCGAAATGGATGTGCAACGATCCATTGTTCGTCGCCCCGCAGAGAACATGAAGATCGCGCGAGAAAAGAAAGGGGGAGAAATCCAATAAAAAAGTGAGGAATGAACCCCCACCGTCATTCATCACAGCGTTGATCCGCTCTTGTTTGTAGGCTTAAACGGAGAAAGGATCAACAATAAAAGAACAAATGTATAAATTCCCTGAATCATCCTCATAAAAATCCTCCCACAAGAATGAACGAATATGCGGATCCACTTGTTCGTGGTTGATCCGCGTTCGTCGTTTAAAATAAAAAATGGGGAAATGAATTCAAATCAAAAACCCCTACCTCAACAGGGATCAATTGCTGATGAAGGTGTAACGCTACCGCTGTCCTGGAGATCCTTCAAATTCATTGGCACAACGATTCTCAGCTTCGATCTGTCATTGTTCATCGCCATGAATTTCCTCCAAGGATCCACAAATATTTTCTCTATTGTTTCCTCTCAAAAATTTGTCAACGACCAGTATTCGCATAATCCTAATAAAAAGGAAACATGCTTGGAATTTAATTATGCGGAGGTATTAATGACTATATCTTTCCATTCGTGAGTCATTATGACTCGTCATTAAAAAGGAAACAGATGTCTCATCACTACGCTGCATCAGATGTTTCCATAAAAATAAAATAATCATTTAGTAATTTATTTAATTTTCAATTTTCTAAAAACGTCTGAAAATTAACTTTTTCCCTCGACTCGCGCTGGTCGAGTTTAGGCTCATTATTAAGTAAAGTAATCACCCCAGACGCAATGGTTCCCTCATATTTTTATTCCGAGAATCTGTTTGGAAACTTCCATTACCCCGCACAAGTATCGACTCACTTATCTTAAAAAGTTCAAACCACCATTCCAGGCTCAGTGGACCTCAGAATGATGTTCCTTCTTCACACCTGGTATTGAAATAATTCCATATAATATTTTAAAAAATAATATGGGGAAAATAATGAGACATTACATTCTCCCCACATTTGGGATTTACGTCCCTGAAAAGCCAAAATAACAGCTACTCAAAAAGATGCGGGTACTGGCATAGATCTTGGCCTCCCGCACCCGCATGCTCTCCTGATGATTCTCGTGCTGCTATCGGTCGTGCACCAATGGAATCGATTGCCCACGAAGGATCCTCTCCCACCGATCCTCGATCTCCACAGGGTACTCAGCAAAGTTCACTCCATCCTCGATGTCCAGCTCTCCCTAGTCGATGACGTGCAACAGGTCATGCACGTACCTCCTCACCTATGACATGTGGAAGATATCATATAACCAATGCAACTATAGTGGTAGAGCTCAACAATACACCACCTCTCCAACTCTGCACAGTATCTAGAAGGGTACGATGAACCTCTGAGATAGCTGGCCACCTCGTCCAAATCTCTATAACCCTCGTTGAGGTGAGACTCGAAGAAAGACGTGGTCTCTCTCTTTGAACTCCTAAGGCCTCTGTCGTCGGTCAGCATAGGACTTCTGCCGGCTATGTGCAGTCTTCATCTGCTCCCAGATGATATGCACCTTCTCTGTGGTAGCATGTACCAACTCTGAACTCATGAGTGATGACTCTCCTTGGTCGGTCCAGTAAAGTGGTGGCCGGTAGGGTCTCCTGTACAAGGCCTCAAACGGTGCCATACCAATGGTGGAGTGGTAGCTATTGTTTTATGAAAACTCCACCAGTGGTAGGTTGTCTTCCCAGCTATGACCAAAGTCCATTTTACAAGCTTGAAACATATCCTCTAGAACCTGAATGGTCCTCTCCGTTAGACCATCAGTCTAGGGATGAAACTCTATGCTCAAGCGTAGCTGAGTCCCAAAATCCACTTGTAATCCCTTCCACAACCGGGATGTGAAGAGGGTGTCTCTCTTTGAGACTATAGTCAGGGGGGACACCCTGAATCTGAAATATCTGCTGCACGTAGAGGCATCCCAAACTCTCTACGACACTCTCGTACCTGATATCAAGGAAGTGGGCTGACTTGGTGAGTCGGTCAACGATCACCCAGATGGAATCATGCCCTTTGTATGTCCATGGTATGCCTGTCACAAATTCCATTGATATTCCATCCCACTTCCACTGTGGAACTTCTTGGGGTGAGCTTATCCCGTTGGAACCTGGTGCTCAGCCTTCACCTGTTGGCATGTGAGGCATCAAGAAACGAACTCCGCTACTACCTTCTACCTGCCTGACCACTAGAACAGTCGTTGGAGATCCTGGTACATCTTTTCCACCCTTGTATGTACCGCCAAAGGGGATGTATGAACCTCCCTCATGACCTCCGCCTGCAACACCACTAGTACAACAGTGTTTCCTCTGAAAAGAAGTATGTTCTCCCCACCTTGTTAATATCCATCAGGATTATGTCCTATGTATAAATGAGCATGTAAAGACACATAGTCAACATCCTCAAGCTATTCCTACCTGACTCGCTGTAAGAGTGGAGGGTTGACAACCATCGACTGCAGGTAAGTTGTATCCTCTCTATCCACGAATGATAACTACAACACGGCTAACTGTTGTATCTCCTCACTCAACAATTGTGAGCTCGAACTTCAGCTAAGAGCATCCTCCACCTTGTCCCCCTTTCCATGAGTATTTATGTTCTCGAAATCATAGTCCTAGAGGAACTCTATCCATCATCTCTACCGCAGATTCAGATCGTTCCGCGAAAATATGTACATGAGGCTCTTGTGGTTAGATTAGACGATAAATCGCTCTCCCACCAGGTAGTTTCGCCACATATTCAATGAAAAGACCACTGCTTCCAACTCCAGATCATGGTTTTCATAGTTCTGCTCATGTGGCCTATGCTGGTGTGAACCATAAGAAATCACTGCATGTCGTTGCATCAGGACACAGCTGAGCCCAGTCCCTGATGCGTCACAAAAAACTACGTACTCGACACCCTCCTCCGGCAACCTCAAGACTCGGGTGCTCGTCAAACTCTGTTTCAGCTGATCAAAAGCTTGTTGGCACTTCTTCGTCCATATGAAGGGTTTCCCCTTCCTAGTGAAGGCCTTCATTGGTGCTGATATTCAGGAGATACAGGTATGAATCTCCAGTAATATCCTACCAACCCAAGGATGCTCTGCACCTCCGTCACACTCCGAGGTGGCTCCCATGATTACACAGCCTCCACCTTGGTTGGGTCCATAGCTACTCCATCTGCTGAAGAGACAAGTCCCAGAATGTGTTCCTTCGGAATCCAGAACTGGCACTTTGAGGGATTCCTATAAAGCTGGTTCTCCTGGAGTACGTCTAGAACCATCCGCAAGGGTCTCACGTGCTCCTCCTATGACGCCGAGTACACAAGGATGTCATCGATGAAGACCAAAATGAACTGATCCATGTATGGCAGTAATATCCGGTTCATCAGTCCCATGAACACTGTGGGGGTGTTCATCATGCCAAAAGGCATCACCAAGTACTCATATTGACAGTAGCGGCATCTGAACGCCATATTCGGTATATCATCATCCCACACTCGTAGCTAGTGATAGATTGATCGAAGGTCAACCTTCAGGAACCACTATGCCCCTCTTAGCTGATCGAAGAGGTCATCGATTCTCGGTAGTGGATACTTGTTCTTCAACATCACCTGGTTCAGGAATCGGTAATCCACACACATCCTCAGACTCCCGTCTCCCTTCTTGGAAAAAAAGACTGGGGCCACCCAGGGTGAGACGCTGGGTCTCACGAAACCCTTTCTCTACAAATCCTCCAACTGCACCCTCAGCTCGCGACGCTCTACAGGAGCCATCTGATATGCTGATAAGGAAATCGGTGTCGTCCCGTGGTGTATGTCGATGAAGAAGTCGATCTTTCAGCAGGGAGGTAATCCTGGAATATCTTCGGGAAAGACGTCCTCGTACTCCTCCACTACTGCTAGGAGCTAGGAGCTCACAACATCCACTGATCTGAGGGCAAGGCTATCCAACTCATGAGCGATTGGCCGCACCCTCCCGTGCATAAGTCCATTCTGTGCTGCCTGGGTTTCCATCTCTCTGACAAAGGAAAACCTCATTCCATCATGGCAGACACACCATACTCATCGCCTAAAATAGTCAATCTGGGCATGGACTGAAGATAACCAATCCATACTGAGAATGATGTCGTAAGCCCTCGATGATACCACCAAGAGGTTCCAACTGAAACTCTCACCTCCAAGTGTAATATCACACTGTCTTCAAATGTTTTTGATCGTCGAGTCTCCTCTCATAGGTTTCTCCAAACGTTAGGATCATGTCCACGGTTCTACCAGAATCTCGAGGTTTTGTGCAAGAAATGTAGCTATGAAGTAATGACTGGTACCTGTGTCTATAAGAATTACAACTAAGGTAGAGAAGACACAGATCATACAACGAATATTCCTTGGAGTCCCTGGGTCGTATGACTCGATTGCATGCAGCTATCCCCGCCCCTTTACTCTAGCTCCCTGAACCTGGTAAAGACCTCCTAGGGGTGGTGGTGGAAGTAATTCTAAGTGTCTTCCACCACCTGCAGCTCTCCCTGATCCTCTACCACGTCTTCTGCCTAGAGGGTCTTCCTGTTCCATTCTATGCCTTTACCTCGTTGGTCAGTCCACCACATTCCTATCAGCAGCTCGACGGGTCGGGCAATCTCTAGAGAGATGTACCCTACCATCGCATGCGTAGCATCGCTTCTCCCTAGGTTGACAGGATCCATCTAGAGATACATGGACTGTCGATCCCTTGTCCTGGGTCCTCCTATGACGTTCCCCATGTCCATATCCCTATGACTGATGTAGACTCCCTACTGTCGGGGTCTCTGTGCCTGCTGCCTGCTGCGGACTACTAGCGGCTCTCTCTGCTCCGCCAAGAAGCTCTCGATCAGCAAGGCCCGATCGAGCACTCCGGCATATGTCGATATGCATAGAGGCACAAATCCAGCTCAGATGTCTCATCGTAGACCTCACTCGAAGGATCGAGATTGGATTTTCTGATCCCTGACCATATCCATCGAGTACCTGGCGAGGTTGGTGAACCTCGATGAATAGTCATCTACGATCATACTTCCCTGCTAGAGCTGAAGAAGCTCCTGGATACATACAACTCTCAGCATAACCAGATAGAAATCCTCTCTGAAAAGTCTCTCAAACTCCGTCCATGAAAGAATCTACTTGTCGTGAGTATGTGTGGTCAGACTCCACCATCGTCCCACCGAACCCTGAAGAAGGATCACTCCTAGGATCAACATATGGTCTGCTGGTGTCCTCACTAGATGGAAAACTCTAGTCACCTCCTCAAGCCAGTCCTCATCCACCTGAGGGTCGGGATCACATCGGAACCTAAAGGGTCTTTGTCTCTGGACCTCATGGAGCGCGCTAAGCCAGCGCACCTCACCGATCGGTACTGAAGGTACCACTGGCTGCTCCACTAGTGGTGGTATAGAAGGTGCACCACCTGGTGGTAATCCCTGGGAAACTGGTCCCTGTATCGAATCCTTGTCACTGAGGGGGTCATCCTCGTGATTGTGCTGCCGAATCCTAGCGGGTATGCGTCATAGAGGCATCCTATAAGGAAACAAGATGTACCATGGTCAATGAGTATATCTGGATAGCTGACACAAAGGAAATGAAAAAAAACAAACCATTCCTATATGATGCATGTACTTTTTATTCCCCTACAACCCGTGTTTTCATGTACCAATTCGAAAAGAAGGTTACCAGAGTCCTAGTTTATGGATACGTCGGCCGCTGCGCCAGCACTAGAGTCTCTGGCCTGAAAGCCGAACCCGAAACACTCAACATTGTTTCCCCAAACCAAAATCATAGTCTCTTGTTCCTAAGGTCGAACCGACCACCTATGATACAACTCTATCACGACCTGTCCCAGTGGGGCCTGTGCCGTGACTCCCCAAGACCGCCTCCAATAGTCCAAGGGCTGGTGACTAGCACCAAGTAGACATATAAATAACATGGGAGACATTGCATATGTACCTGTACACAGGCACACATCTCCAATCCCACAATACTAATATGTAAAAACCACTATGGAAAAAAAATGCATGCATACAACTAAAACCAACCAACAGAGTATGACGAAAGATAGAGTACTAAAATGTAAACTGGGCCAGAATACAAGCCCACCAAAAACAAGAGTATGAAAATTGCAAAGTCCAACCTGTAAACAAAAAAAGGAACTCGGACTACTTATCGTAGCCATAGGAATGCCTCAGACTGTAGGGAACTCAGAAAGCTTGGTCCTATCCTGTTCTTCCCTGGACTCTGTCAAAAGGCTACTCGTCTGCACAAGACACCAGATGTGCGGGCAAAGCCCGTACATGGGTGAGTATAACAATACTCAGTAGAGGACCCCAAAACCACAAAACAGTACACAAAGTAAAATTACATACTACTATGAAAAATGTATGTCTACTAAACATACAGAAAAAACTAGATATACTAAAAACCCCGACCCATAGTCTAGAGACAAGTCGCACAAGCGCCTACCCCCACTGGGGATTTAGTTCGAAGATTTCGCGAAGCTCTCGTCCTGGGAGAACACACTCCACGAGTCTTACGACTCTGATGATGTCTGTCCGAGTAGTACCTTTCGTCAGGATCCATCACTATAGTTAGTAAAACTCATTACAGGAGACACACTCCTGAGTGGGAAGACTTCCGATAGATAGAAGCACTCATTACGGGACACACACTCCTTAGTGGGAAAGAAAACGATTCGCAGAAGAGGATCACTGCCAGGGCCATGGAGGATACCGTGACTCATCCGGATTCACCAATTATGTGATACACCAGCTAGGTATAGGATCAAAACCTGGTAGAGTTAGACACATCGATTCCTGACTCTACCTAGGGTCTGGAATGGATAGAGGATCTCGATCTGGGCCTCTCGGATAGATGCCTGACTCTATCACAGAAAGTACTGCTGAAGGGGATGATACTCCTCTGTGAGGAAATGATTCCTGACCTTTAGGGGAATGTGAATAAGGGGAACTAAACCAATGGAAAGATGTCCAAGTTATAGTGAACAAGAGGACCATGCCGTTTTCCAGAAAAGTACATAGGGTTTAGAAAAGTTACACACCATGTTGTCTAACCTCGGGCACTGCTAGTGTACAATGGCCAGTGTCGTAAGGCTATTCATGTAGAAAATCATAGTACATGGCATGTAGTATGATGTACAAGCTGTGTCCGAGTGACTGGGGTTAACCCCGTGTACGATGGCCATGTGCCCGTACATGGTCATCGACCCATGTACTCAAACCCATGTAATCGGCACACGGGGTGACCTGCGCTAATGGCCTCGCCTGGCCGTGTGATGGAGTACAGGGTCATGTACTCCATCCCGTGTCCATGTACCCCCTGGGTACACACTGATTCCCACATAGCCTCCTATGACATGTTGTACACGCCATGTCGCCTGAAGCCGTGTAGATCATCATGTGTCCGTGTACTTCCCAAATTACACGATGAGCATTGGGGAAAGTCGAACATGTTGTGTGACATGGGTCACATGCTATGTGATCCCTCTATGACCCCTGAAACCCTAGCCGCTGCCAGTACTACATGGCATGTTCTTCATAAGTACATGCCGTGTATTCTAAAAATTTACAGAAACGTGGACTTCCACCATCGCGCCTCTGGTGATGATCTGTTTGTCGATCGTGCCGTATGATCACCGTGAAAATATCATGTTTTGGTCATCCCGATACCACAAAGCTTCTCCCAATTTTTTTGGACCTCTGATCAGCTCCGAAAACATGATTTGATCTTCTCGCATGAAGAACGCTCAAAGAATGACCTTTTCCAATCCGGTCTGATTCATCATCCGACATCATCACCGCACCTCTGCAAGGTCGTTTCGATGTCGAACCTTCGATTTGGGACTGTTGCATCGTGGAACGGATGCACAATGATATGTTGTTCATCACCCTGCAGAGAACACGAAGAACGCGTGAGAATGGAAAGGGGGGGAATCCAATAAACAAAGTGAGGAATGAACCCCCACATTCGTTCTTCACGACGTCGATCCGCTCCCGTTAGCAGGCTTAAACGGAGGAAGGAACAACAATAACTAAACAACATGTTTCAATTCCCCGAATCATCCTGATAAAAATCCTCCCACATGAACGAATGAATCCGCGGATCAACTTGTTCGTGGTTGATCCGTGTTCGCCATTTGAAATCAAAAATGGGGAAAATAATTCAAATCACAAACCCCTACCTTAGTTGGGATCGATTACTGTTGTACGTGTTGAGATACTTCCATCGTCGAGATCCTTCAACATCATTGGTGAAATGATTTGCAGCTTCGATCTGTCGTCGTTCGTCGCCGAGAATTTCCTCCAAGGCTCCACGAATTTTTTCTCCAGAGTTTCCTCTAAAAAATTCAACAATGACCACTATTCTCATAATCATAATAAAAATGAAATGATTTTGGAATTTAATTAGTCATCGGTATTAATGACTCCAACTTTCCATTCATGAGTCATTATGACGCGTCATTAAAAAGTAAACAGACATCCCGTCGCTGTGCTGCAACAAATGTTTCCATAAAAATAAAATAAACATTTAGCAATTTATTTTATTTTCATATTTCTAAAAATGTCCGAAAATTAACTTTTTTCCTCGACCCGCGCCGATCTCACTTAGGTTCATTCTTAAGTAAAGTCGTCGCCCTAGACGCAACGATGCGCTCAGATTTTTAATCCGGGCATCTGTTTGGAAACCGCCACAACCGTGCACAAGTGCCGACTCACATTACTAAAAAAGTTCAAACCACCATTTCGGACTCACTAGACCTTGTAATTATGTGCCGTCTTCGCACATGGTCTCGAAATAATTCGATATTATATTTAAAAAAATAATACATGGAGAAATATGAGACATTACTATAGAGATGGTGTTGATCTGTTTCAACATGAATCTGGTGGAAATATCCTACAGAAACAATAAAGATTCCCTATAAGACCACAATCTTGACACTCCATTGGGTCTCTATCACACAGATTCTTTGAATGAAACCATCATCCACACAGATTACACACTCTAGAGTTGTTGAAATAGACACTCTGGTGGTACTACCCTGATGAGAAACCTTGAGGGAATGCTTCCTACCACTGGAAGAACTACTGGCTTGATGTGGAACTGATCCTTTAAAGCTAATAATATTGTAATCCAACATGTTGAGATCATTGATAAGGACCTAATTGGATATATATGAAAAAATAGGAATGATAAAGGAATTGACCTACGTACAGATGGCGTACTAGAGTCCATCCTCGAAATGTAGAGCACATGAATGCTCATCACCAGATTGATGAGGTGAAACGCACTAAAACTCCATGAAATATTCTGAATAATCTATAACTAAAAAAGAACCCTACTAGATATGAATTAACTCTCTAGCTCTACCATCTCTCAAAGTCAGTGGAAAAACATTGTCATAGAAAATAGTCTTGAAGTCAACCCATGGAATTCCCTAATTGTGATCATCCTGGGTAACCACATCCCAGCAATGGTTAGAGGAATCCAGAATCATGTATATAGAATTTTTGAATCTCCACTCTAGGGGAGTATCTTGATGCTCAAATATATATAGGATAGCTTCAACCCAAGACTCATCAGCTTGTCGACCACCATCTCCTAAAAAGGTAGTAGGATGGTGCTACTGGAACTCACGAGTAAGACCAGACATCGTAGGTGTGAGGCATTGAGCACCATGCATAAAATAAATCAAATGTAGGAAAAAATCACAAACTTGGGCATCATTTTCTAGATTAGGTACAACATGTGGTTCCTCAATTTTTAATCTTGGTGGTAATAACAGCACCTCAGGGTCCACCAAATTTGGAGCAAGGTCATTGCCACCCTCCCGGCGTATGATACAAGGATGTCATAGCTGCATTGTTCAACAATATCCAATAACACACCTCAAAACAAGCTTAGAATTAGAAATACAACATCACTAGTAGAAGCTAAATGTAGGAAAACTCAATACCCAATGCATGCTACCCCAACTACTCAGATGGTTGGGCATCTTTAAGTACTCAAGTTTAAGTTTCATTTCAATTTATATTTAATTTAGTGGTTCACTCGTTTACCTTACATAAACAAGATGAGGTGGGATAAGAATGTGAAACCATTTAATTTTAGATTTCATGATTCACTTTATAATGGATAACCATTTACGATGAACCTATTCCCAAACACCTATCACAAGAAATGACACCAATTTATTTATTGTATAATGTGTTGAGTCAGAAAATTACTCAACCTAACCAATGAGGGAACATTCACCTCATAAATTAAGATAAGAAATCACTCAATCACAGCTAAGAGTAATACAAGAATAATATAACTATCACAAAATCACTATGAAATCATTGTCATATCAAGAAATAAATTGTAGTTAAATTCACCTATATGGAATGAAAATATGAATGAAATTTGAATTATAGGTTCCTATAATGATGCATGTAACAATGATCCTTTCCCTCATATCATTAGGATAAGGATGAAGTAAAATCCTCAAAAATAAAAATAATCAACAAAACCACAAAACATGTGCATCACCAAACTGTGAAATAATATCAACTATAAAAGGAAAAGGCATAACTAAAATTATAATTTAGGCAACATGGTTTTTACCCTGAACATGGGTTTTAGTTGCCCAAGAACTACTTATGACCAAGTCTCAATCATTCCTAATCTTCAATATATTATCTATAGATTTTAAATTGTGAAAACAAACTCATCTGATACCAATTTTGGATGTCTTAGTCCCAGATGCCACTTTAAGGGTTTCCCGGGCCATGTGGGCCACATGGCCTCAAGAACAACTTCCCAAACACTATAGGCTTCTACAAGCTACAAAGGACTTCGGTGTGTATATGGGGATACAATGAAATAATTACTAGAGTGTAACCTAATGGATACAAATAACAGAGGTAAATAGTGGAAGTAAGATAAGTAAATAGAGGAAGAAGTTAAATGGAATTGTTAAACAAGGGATAACATCAAAGAACACAATGACTGATGATGATACGTCATGTCACTAGAAAAATGAAAAACATGGATACCAGACAGTTGGAATAACATGTTCCAAAATAGTGTAATTGAAATAAAATACTATCCCTTGAATCATAAGAACTAACTCGATCATCTACTATCAAGATCCATACTAAACAGAAAGCGAACAAGTGTTTGAAGCTGTATGCTTCACTTTGTCTACACCTAAAACCATGTAATCTACTCTGAGTACCAAAGGGAGCCTAGAGGGGGTGTGGGATAAATCTCAATGGGCCACCGACAATGGTGTCTATAACACCTGGATCATGTAATGAAATATAACAGTGTGTAGGAATATATATATATAAAGTAAAGAAGTAAAATGTAACTAAATACCCATCTACAGACTTTATCCATCGGCAGGTGTCTGAACAAGTAACCAACTCATTACCTGATTAGTACCAATTTATCAATAGGTCACTTGTTATTAATAGTAAAGATTCCAAAATGTAATAGGGAAACCTGCGATAGTGTTTAATAATGAAGTACCAAGGTACTAACAAAAGAAACATTAGCCTCAAGGGCCACTATCTCTATACTATCAGAGTCTAGCTAAGGGGTAAAATTGTAATCTAAGGAGCATAGTCCATGGAATTCTACAATGAGACACCTACCGAGTCCAGGGAGTGAATTAAAGGTAAACTAGGCCAAAGCTAATATAGGACCCAATGGGAATTAACCATGGAACCTACTTTTTAATACAAGATCTAGGAGTGTAGAAAAGAAATACTGGAACTATGGAGTTTACCCAAGGCATCGTGTTGTACTACATGAGTTATCCTACAGTATCATACCAGGTATCAAAAGGTTAGACAAGGATCAGGGTTCTAGGTGGGTCTCAACCTAAGAAGGTTGTATCCTTGAATTAGAATGGGGTTCCTGAGTGCTCATGGTATCCTCTGGTCAGAATCCATGAGGATCTTGAGTGAGTCCATTCTTATTTGATAGTGAGTTAATATAATATCTCCTCCGGTCCAATCCTTTCCTTTCATTAGTGTGATAAGGTCATGTTGCATGCATCCTTTTTATTCCATCTTAGTCATATTCCATATTAAAGGTTTATTCCTCTACCTTTCATTAATGTAGTAAGGGGTTCTATGGTTATGAAAACTTCTATTTATTTACATTTAAGGACAATTATATTATTAGTATACTTTCCAATTCACAATTAAAATTTCATTGTCAAATTGGAGCACATAAATTAAGTGGGTCAAGTGGTAAGAATACATGGTACTATCCCTTTTGAAATTAAAAATATAAACTTTTCAATTAATATAGAAGGCTTACTCTTAGTGAGGTCTTATGATGGCACACCCAAACAGTGGATTAATAGTGTCAAAACATCAAAAACCCAAATATGGCATAACCTTCGACAGGGGGAAGATTGAGTTGTGGGTGTAACTACTAACAACTAATAACAAATTTGGAAAGATCAAAACCAGACAGTTCTAATGTGTATAATAATAGAATATAAATTTATGAAATGGAACCCGAAGAAATCAGTGGGACCCAAAAAATATATTCTAAAATATTTGAACATAAGAGAAAAATTATTGACCACACACCTTAGGGTTTCCCAATCCTTATCCTCTGGTATTGGCCCTTGATTTGGCTCAGATCACAGTAGCTCTATGAAAAGGAGAAAAAACACTCATACCCAAATATCTCGGTTGAAAGAAGAATAGAAAGAGAATGGATTGAGAGGACTCGAGTAATTACCATTACGCATCCAACATGAAAAATGAAAGCTTGATAAATTGTCAGATGATGGAGATATCTTGATTCTAGAGCCAGATCTTCCAAAATCCCTGAATTGAGAGAGAAATTGGTTAATACTGTATAATCTCATATTAGGGAAGATGGAGGTGGCATTATTATATCATTATGGGAAAAAAAGAAAAATTTACCCTCAAAATATCTTGGGCACATTTTGACAAACTGTGCGCAAACCATGCACGAGTACCCCGGAAAAAGTGTCACTCACACGGTTAGGCTGCACGACCGCACACGAACCATGCGAGGTGGATTTGTTAGAAAAAACCCAATCTGCACGTTTTTCAAACCCATGTATAATTCCTGCATAATTTACTCTAAACCGTGCACTGAGCCTGGGTTTTCAAAAAAAGATGGATTTTTAGCTCCAAGCATTACCCAGATACCTCTGAGACCTTTATTAACTCGTTTTGAATCCATATTAAGTCCAAAGTATCAATTTAGAAAAAAAAATTAAAGGGTTAATTCTGGAGTGACAAACCAGGTTCAAACATATAACTCTGTTAATAAAATTATTATTGAATACATTATTCCTAAATATGAAATTATTTCCATCGTCATGTAGTTAGATAAGATTCAAAATATTTTTTTTGATATGATTAAATAATAACACTTTTTTATTTTTTTATTTTTGTTATTTAATCCCTATAGTGCAAACTCCCTTTATTTTCAATAATAATATATTTGAAAATATAATTGATCTTATATCCTGGATTTAAATATTATTTATGATATTTTTATCTCGATTCATGTGAGATTAAAACCATCTATTAAAATTCTAAAAATTGTTCTTTTTTCTTGATCTTAAACAATCATCAATAAAAAATGAGTAATTAGATTTTCTATTTCTTTGAGATTCATCAATTACATCATCTTGATATAATTGATTTAGAAATATATTCATATATTCTACAGAATATTGACCAACATCATTAGATCTTCAAAATATTCAACAGTACTTTTAGTGTTTAAATTGGAAATCTATTCTTTTATACTTATCCTTTAATTAAATGTTATTTATCATCTCCCTTGTGTAAATATTCCTCAATTACTACCTTATTTTCCCTAATAAATAATGATATTTTGTTTTTGAAAAAATTGAATTTAAATCCATAAGATCCACTTCAATAACAATTTTATTAAAATCTTGTTCTATAATAATTTAAATTATATCCAATATAAAGTGACACTCATAATGATATAAATTTATTATTTTATTTCCATCACATTGGGGAATATTTTTTTTTCTAATGTCCCTTTTCTCTTTTTGTTATAGAACTAAAAATTTATTTATTTTACTCAGACCAAACAATAATACAATTATTTTAAGAGTTATAACATTATAACCACCATCTAGAAAAATTTTATAAAAAATTTGAGGTGGTTTTTTCTTTTTCATTAGTCAAACAGCCTCATAAAATTTTAATGATTTACCATTTTCTTAAATATATTTGTTATATTATTCAATAATATATCTTAATGTTATTTTAAAATCAAGACAAATAGATTTTCCTTCATTTTACTCATTTTAATTTTTAGTAGATTATTCATCTTATTCATTTGAACTTTTTAATATTATATGGAATTATCATTAAGAAATATGGGTTTACCTATGTTATTTCCTTCTTTATTGAGAAAAATAGATTAAATTTCCTTCACATTCGAATAATATTTATTTTTTTCATAATTTCTGAATTGAATATGGAATTTTGATAAGAAATGCCTCGATTTTGTTATTTCAATATCAACTTGGTATGTCATTATTTATCCTCTCCATCACTACTTGAATAATCTTTGTGTTTTTCAATACGATCCATGATGATTCTATGTTTTTCAAATAATAATGTATTCTTGTAGCACACTATTTTTTGTAGAGAAAACAAATTCACATTGATTGAAAAACATTCATATTATACATCTTTAAAATTTATTCTTATCATCAACAATTTATTAATTTTTAAAAATTTATTCCTTTTTTAGGGTATTTTTTTTATAAACATAATCATAAATGTCTATATTTCAATTCATTTTATAGTCAATTAAAAAATATCCAATTCTTTCACAATTAATCAATTTTTTTATGTTTATAAATACATTTTTCAAATCATATTACAAAATTTTTTTATATAAGATAAATGTAACACCCGAGACTTTTATGTTATATAAATCATCAAAGGAATCTTTTTCTACACAACACTTTCTTGGCTTGCTTTACACGAAATCGCGACCTTCCTCGATAGCTTGCGTCGTACGCAATACCGAGTTTCACTAAACAATGATATGCTTTTAAAATATTATTAAAACTAGCCATTATGAATAGTAATAAGAACTTTTTGAAATTTTATAAATTTTATTTTTCAAAATGGACTTCATTTTTGGATTCGGAATATCGAAATTAGCCTTGGGTGAAATTTTGGTATTTTTCTGAAAACATTCAATTTTTGATGAATAGTGAAACCACTAAGTGGTAGTTAAAAAACTGAATTTTTCAAAAAACTTAATTTTACCGCTTCTGTCAATGGAATTTCAAAAATCCGAGAGACACGGTTGATGTCAATAAGCAAAATGTGGTTCAATGAGATGAAAATAATTTTTTGGCGAATAGTAACTTTTTACTTTTTTTACCACGGTTAAAAGTAAATAGGGTAATTAAGGGTAAAGATGATATTATTATGGACAAGTGTAATTCGATCAATAACAAACTTAGGAATAAAATATGACCATTTAGGCCCACTTGGATTAGATTAGGACATTTATTATTAATTTATTTAAAGAAGGGTTGAAATAGTTAAAATCAAAGTTTAATAAGTAAATAATTTTTAATATGGGGTTATACATAAGATATATTAGACTATAAATATTAATTAGAAAGATACAAATATTTAATACATAATCGTATTTTATTTGTAATTTTTAGGCATTAAATAATTTAATTTATTTATGACACAACGATGATGCAGTAATTATCTTATTAATGAAATATTGACATAATTAATGTTATAAACACCAAAATAAATGTAATTTGAGACTTTTTATGAATTACACTAATTTTTTAGGTTAATATGACATGATAGTATTGATTTAATTAACTTTTTTCGAACTAATAATTCTGTTATGATTTTCACAATAATCAATTACTAAATAGTGTCTAAATTGACATAAAATAGTTTTTAAAACATATATTATATTAGTAATTGTTATGTTATTCCTAAAAATCTAAGGATCGGACAAATGACTTAGATAAGGTTATATATATTAATAATAAACAAATTGGGGTTCTTTTGGCTGCTTATGGTAAGTTTATTAACCTTATAGTATAAGAACACAAGAAGACACGATAAAAGTAAAATTATTTAACTTAATGTTAAATCTAAATGATAAGGTTAAAATAGGAAACTAAACTTGTCTAAATTATATTGGATGAACGGATTTCGACCCATCCCCACCTTAGCTTAGAAATATATCAATTTGGAGCTATTTAAAACCGAACTTGACTTTATAATAAAATAATATTTTTAGTTTTTCCAAAGGTGCCCCTCTCATCCCTTATAAAAGGGAATCTCCTCCCCCTCTTCCTCACACCACTTTGAGCCTTCAAGCTCGGCCAACCCCTCCCAATTACTCCTCTCCACTTCCCTAGAGACATCCTATAGTTCCTGGTCTTCTTCAAAGACCAATTTTAGGGCCCTAAAAGAAGGTCTCAAAGAAGCACTTCAAAGAAGAGGTAATGTCCGTTACCGATTCTTTCATCTTTATTTCTTTTTCCACTTCTTCTTATTTAGTTGTTTCATTATAAAGTAATAACATCAGTATCACTCATATACTGATATGTTATTATAAGTATTAAACAACCCTATTTCACCATCTATCCATCCTACGGAAAAAGAAATCATCGAGCGTGCGTACGTACGGAATACCGTCTCCACGCCGTGGTGTAATCTATTTTCCACCACCACCTTACTTGGATGGGTATAATGGTGTAAATAATGACTATATATGACTATTATAATGTAATACTGATTCTGAAATAGTATACATACACTCCAATACAATTACACGATCATAGGAATGATATCATCACTCGTGCGGACGTACGGAATACCGTCTCCACGATGTGATGCGACTCGTTCAACATGATCTTCATTTCATAATGATTATGTAAATGAATTTAATGAATGAATATGATATATATTACACTAATACCATTATTTAAATAAGGTATCTATAACCTAAAGATAAAAATAAGAATTTATTCGACAAGACACGCATAAGAACAAAAAGTTATAAACACCCGAATAACAAGTAGCAATGAAATATTACTACTAAGAAGCTAAGAATATGACCATATATGATATCATAAAAATAATTATGATTATGGAATAAGTCAATAACATTAATTAAATCATTATACATGAGGTTCGGACACTTACGAAGCAAAACAGGCCTAAGGTAAGGGAAAATATCACAATCTCATTTTTACCCGAGATTGTTTATACTTTGGTATTTACTGGGGTGTATTTTATCATCCACATCCATGTTTCCTCAATATGTAATATTTATATCCTTATACAATATTTTATATCCAAATTTACCCTTCGGTGAGTTTTTATTAAAAGATATGAAAGTATTCTGTTGTCATTTTTCACATGAGGTACTTTTTGACTTTTCCGACAAAAGTACGAGAAGAATGTTTTTTTAACTTATACGGCATGAATGGATTTTTAAAACATTATTTCCAAGAAGCCTACTTTACAAGTTTTAAATTTTATTTTTAATCAACTTCTTTTAGTTTAAAATTGTATGACATGTTAAGAAAGGAAAAATGTTTTTTTGAAGAAGAAAGGATATTTTCCTCAAAAATGGAGTTCAAGTGTATTATAAAAATTATTTTCCATCTAAGACAATAAAGGGTTCTGTTTTTATCCATATTATTATATTTATTTGATTATGTTGTGATGGAATTATTTTTATGAATTCTTTTATCTTATATGAATGGTTTCATGATGTCATGATGTTTAAGATTCCCATTTGTATTACATGGGTTATGCAATGATGTATGATTTTTGATTTTGTGGCACACATAAGAATGGTATCATTATGAGATGGGTGGGAACTATATCTCCCTATAATTCATTAGGTAAATATTTTTTATCTCATGAGATATACATGGCTGGAACGGTAGGTTATACCGGTTAAGTGAAACAAGACTGAAACGAGGGTGACTCGGTTCAGAAAGGGACTTTGTCCACTAAGATAGTCATGGCAATGAGTCTTGACTAACAAGAAATGATTCCCTATGATTATGTGTGTATTCCACAAAGTTTCATGTTTTAAGTTATGATTATTGTGATTACATTTCACTGCCATGATTTATCCCATGTTATGAAATCATGACCTCTTTTACAGGTTAAGATTTCCAAAAGTTATGTGCTTATGTATATGATGTGATTGATATTTCTTTTGTTTACCCTTATTGAGCATTTGAACTCACCCTTTTGTATGTTTTCTTTCCCTAGGTCAGGAAGAAGGTTATTAAGTAGGATATGCCAAAAGGGACTATAGATATGATGAAATAAATGGGAGACAGTGTAGACGCTTTATGAACCAGTTGTTTATGTTTCCCAGTTTCTAAAGACACTATACCTATACGGACCTTTCGTGGTTTTGTTATATTTTGTAATAAGTATGCTTCAATTTTGAAGTATTAACAATGTATGTAAAGTATGGGTCATTATAGTTGGTATCAGAGGAAAGGTATAGTCAACCTTTGGAAACTAGGATGTGAAGGCCTTAGTAAGATCCCTAAGGATAAGTCTAAGCATAGAAAACAATCTTAGTGTTTTAGAAATGGCCATGAATAACCTAGGATAAGACCTTAATTGTGAAAATTTATTCTTGATTATGTGGTTTTCCTATTATAATTATTTTTTATCACACTATTCTTCTTGGTTTTAGTCAATGGCTGGAACCCGAAGGAACCGTGTTAATACGGAATGTGACGGGCAGTGCAATGATTGTCCCCCTATGTAACCAAACGTTATGGGAGATGGAATGCAAAATCTTGTATCCATGCTCACACAACTTTCTCAAGCTATGAATCATGCAGGACTTCCAAACAAGAAAAGGAAGGAGCAACATTCTGTTGAATCCTTCATGAGGCAGCGTCCACCTTCTTTTAGCGGGTCTACTGATCCATTAGTTGCTGAAAAATGGATTAGTACTACTGAAAAGATATTTTCAGTTCTTTAATGTTCTGAACATGATAAAGTCATCCTAGCAGTGTATCATTTGGAAGGAGATGCTGATCAATGGTGGAATCTTATTAAGAATACGAGGCAAAGGAATGAAATTGAGTCCATGGAATGGAACGAGTTCAATAACTTATTTTTCAATAAGTACATCCCTCGTATTCTCCGAACAAAGATGGAGAAGGAGTTCCTTGAACTGAAGAAAAAGGATGATGAATCTGTTGGTACCTATGAAGCAAATTTTACAAGACTTGCAAGGTACGCTTCTGGTATTATTATCCAACCTGAGAGTAAGATCGATCGATTCTTTAGTGGCTTAAAACCAAGTCTTCGATGGGCGTTAGCCATAAAGGACATCAATAGCTACGAGGAAATCGTTCGATGTGATCTCAAAGTCGAGATGGAGATTGGAGTAACCCATCAGTCATATGGGTTTGATAAGAAGAGGAAAATGGAATTCAAAGGAATATTTAAAGAGCACACTGAAAAGAAGATGAGCTTTCCCTTATCCTAAAAGTGTGGAAATATACATGGAGGGAGTTGTCTTAAAGGGACAAGTAAATGTTTCAAATGTGGAAAGGAAGGTCATTGGGAATTTGAATGCCACGATGATGGGAAGAAGATGTCTAATGATGAAAACAAAGGAAGGGATACACAGAATGAACCTACTACACTTCAATGTTTCAAGTGCAATGAGATAGGTCATTATGCCAATAAATTCCCTAATCCAAGGGTTGATGATGATGGTCGACGTCAACAAAATCTTAATGATAAAGACAAAGGAATGTCACATGCAATTTCTATCAGCGATGTGGAGTACGATAACGATGTGGTGAAATGTACACTTACCATCCACTCTAAAGTAGCAAATGTTTTATTTGATTCTGGTTCCACCCACTCTTTTATTTCTGAAGAATATTCTAAGGGTATCACTGTATTACCTCAACAATTAGATGTTGAGTTAGCTGTGACAACACCTAATGGCACAACAGTCACATCAAAAGTTTATAATTCTTCTCCGATCGATGTTTGTGGGAAAGTGCTTCCTGAAAATCTTGTGATCCTTCCTATAGTGGAATTTGATGTGATTCTTGGCATGGATTGTCTTTCTTTATATGGAGCTCATATCAATTTCAAAAGAAGGGAAGTCACATTTCATATTCCAGATCAATCTATGATCGTCTATCAATGCAAGGATGAACATAACCTTCCAGTGGAAATTTCTTCCATTTTATGGTTATTGATTCCACTAAATGAAGGTTATTTATCTCAAATGGTTGGTTTGAAACTCACGATTAAGAATATTCCCATTTTACGGGAGTTTGATGATGTCTTTCCAGAAGAATTACCGGGTCTTCCACCGAATCATGAAGTTGAGTTTTCAATAGAACTCGTACCGGGTGCTTTGCCTATTTCAAATACACCTTATAGAATGGCCCCAATTGAGTTGCAGGAATTGAAAAGCAACTCCAAGAGAATCTTGATAAGGGATTCATACGCCCTAGTGCGTCACCTTAGGGAGCACCTGTTCTATTTGTTAAGACGAAAGATGGATCAATGAGACTCTGCATTGATAATTGAGAACATAACAAGATCACTATCAAGAACAAATATCCTCTCCCGCGAATTGATGAACTATTTGACCAACTACGCGAAGCTCAATACTTTTCCAAGATTGATCTTCATTCAGGGTATCATCAATTAAGGGCCAAAAGGGAGGATATAACAATGATGGCTTTCCGTACAAGGTATGGACACTATGAATTTATAGTGATGCCATTTGGTCTTACTAATGCCCCTGCTATCTTCATGGATCTGATGAATAGAGTCTTTAGAGACTATCTTGATCAATTTGTGGTAGTCTTTATAGACGATATTCTTGTCTATTCAAAGGGAAAGGAAGAACATGAATATCACTTGAGAATTATATTGAAGACCCTGAGAAAGGAGAAGCTTTATGCCAAATTTACCAATTGTGAATTTTGGCTTCAAAAAGTTGCATTTTTGGGTCACATAATCTCAAAAGAGGGGATATCTATCGATCCAGCAAAAACAGAGGTTATCGAAAGATGGTCGAGACCAACAACAGTAACTGAAATCCGAAGTTTTCTTGGTTTGGCTGGATATTATCGACGTTTTGTGAAATATTTTTCACGACTATCTAATCCACTCACCATGTGGACTCGGAAAGGAGTTAAGTTTGTCTGGATGGAAGAATGTGAAGAGAATTTCAAGGAGTTGAAAAGAAGGTTATCCAGTACACCTGTGCTCACCCTGCCTTGTAGTAGAGAGAGGTTTGTAATCTATAGTGATTCATCCAAGAAGGGATTGTGGTTTGTTATTATGAAAAATGATATGGTGATAGCTTATGCCTCACGAAAGTTGAAAATCCATGAGAAAAATTACCCAACACATGATTTGGAGTTAGCTGCGGTAATCTTTGCATTAAAGATTTGGAGGCATTATCTTTATGGTGAAAGGTGTGATATTTATACTGATCATAAAAGTTTAAAGTATATTTTCACAAAAAAGGAGCTGAATATGCGCCAAAGAAGATGGTTGGAGCTGATTAAGGATTATGACTGCTCAATCCATTACCACCCTGGGAAAGTAAACAAGGTGGCAGATGCATTAACTCGACAAGACCATGCTAGTTTATCAATGATGAGAATCACAAAAGATCCAATATTTATGGATTTACAAAGGATGGATCTTGGAATTATAATGGAAGGGGAACAATATTATCTTTCTCAAATTAATGTTCAACCATCTATACATGTGAATATTAAAGAGGCACAGAAAGAAGATGTCGAGTTACAAAAGAAGGTGAGAAATGTTCCTGAATTCAACCTGGATTGTGATGGGATAATAAAGTTCACGAATCGGGTTTGTGTTCCTCCCATCCTGGAATTAAAGAAGGAGCTGCCGGATGAGGCTCATAGTTCTTCATTCTCTATTCATCCTGGAAGCATGAAGATGTATAGGGACCTGAAAGAGCACTTCTGGTGGGATGGAATGAAAATAGATGTTTCTGAATATGTCTCTCGATGCTTGGTTTGTCAACAAGTTAAAGCTGAGAGACAGAAGTCTAAGGAGATGTTACAACCATTACCCATACCCGAATGGAAATGGGAAAACAACACTATGGACTTTGTCACAGGACTTCCTAAAACATCCAAAGGCAATAATGCTATCTGGGTCATAGTTGATCATCTTACAAAGTCTGCACACTTCATTGCTATTAGAGAGGATTTCTCTCTGGATCAGCTTGCTAGGATATATGTAAAGGAAGTGGTAAGATTGCATGGAGTACCACTTTCTATTATATCTGATCGGGATCCAAGATTTACCTCAATGTTCTGGCGAAGTCTTCAGCATACTATGGATACAGAGTTAAGTTTCAGCACTGCTTATCATCCTCAGAAAGACGGTCAGTCTAAGAGAACAATTCAAACCCTAGAAGATATGTTGAGAGCGTGCTCTATATATTTCAAAGGTTGTTGGGATCAACACCTAACTTTGGTGGAATTTTCTTATAATAATAGCTTTCACTCCAGTATTCAGATGGCTCCTTATGAAGCTCTCTATGGAAAGAAATGCAAGACTCCAACTTGCTGGGTTGAAGTTGTGGAAAGAAATCTATTAGGACCAGATCTCGTTGATGAAATGGCAGAAAAGGTCAGATCTATTCAACAACACATAAGAGCAGCTCAGAGTCGACAGAAAAGTTATGCCGACAACCGAAGAAAAGACCTAGAGTTTGAAGTGGTTGATAAAGTTTTCTTACGAATATCTCCCTGGAAGAGGGTTATGAGATTTGGAAAGAAGGGGAAGTTGAGCCCTAGATATATCGGTCCTTTCGAAATACTGGATCGTGTTGGGAAGGTAGCTTACCGATTGGCGCTTCCACCGAATCTCTCTCAAGTTCACGATGTGTTCCATGTATCTCTCCGGAGAAAGTACATACCTGATCCTTCACATGTACTCAGCTCAGAAGTTGTACCGCTGGAGCAAGATCTTTCTTATGAAGAACAACCGATAGAGATTTTGGATCGTAGAGAAAAAGTCCTACGAAACAATATCACTCGATTGGTGAATGTTTTATGGAGGAACCACCAATTAGAAGAAGCTACATGGGAGCTTGAGGATATGATGAGGGAGAGGTATCCTCATCTGTTTGTTACAAAGTGACGAATTTCGAGGGAAAAAATCAATTTAAGGGGGGTAGAATGTAACACCTGAGACTTTTATGTTATATAAATCATCAAAGGAATCTTTTTCTACACAACACTTGCTTGGCTTGATTTACACGAAATCGCGACATTCCTCGATAGCTTGCGTCGTACGCAATACTGAGTTTCACTAAACAACAATATGCTATTAAAATATTATTAAAACTATCTATTATGAATAGTAATAACAACTTTTTTAAATTTTATACATTTTATTTTTCAAAATGGACGCCATTTTTGGATTCGGAATATCGAAATTAGCCTAGGGTGAAATTTTGGTATTTTTCTGAAAACTTTCAATTTTTGATGAATAGTGAAACCACTAAGTGGTAGTTAAAAAACTGAATTTTTCATAAAACGTAATTTTACCGCTTCTGTGAGTGGAATTTCAAAAATCCTAGAGACACGGTTGATGTCAATAAGTAAAATGTGGTTCATTGAGATGAAAATAATTGTTTGGTGAATAGTAACTTTTTACTTTTTTTACCACGGTTAAAAGTAAATAGGGTAATTAAGGGTAAAGATGATATTATTATGTACAAGTTTAATTCGACCAAAAACAAACTTAGAAATAAAATATGACCATTTAGGCCCACTTGGATTAGATTAGAACATTTATTATTAATTTATTTAAAGAAGGGTTAAAATAGTTAAAATCAAAGTTTAATAAGTAAATAATTTTTAATATGGGGTTATACATAAGATAAATTCGACTATAAATATTCATTAGAAATATAAAACGAATTCCTACATAATGGTAATTTATTTGTAATTTTTAGACATTAAATAAATTAATTTATTTATGACACAAAGATGATGCAGTAATTATCTTATTAATGAAATATTGACATAATTAATGTTATAAACACCAAAATAAATGTAATATGAGACTTTTTATGTATTACACTAATTTTATAGGTTAATATGACATGTCATTATTGATTTAATTTACATTTTTAGAACTAATCATTCTGTTATTATTTTCACAAAAATGAATTACTAAATAGTGTCAAAATTGACATAAAATAGTTTTTAAAACAAATATTATATTAGTAATTGTTATTTTATTCCTAGAAATCTAAGGTTCAGCCAAATGACTTATATAGGGTTATATATATTAATAATAAACAACTTGGGGTTCGTTTTTCTACTTATAGTAAGTTTATTAACCTTATAGTAAAAGAACACAAGAAGACACGGTAAAAGTAAAATTATTTAACTTAATATTAAATCTAAATGATAAGGTTAAAATAGGAACATAAACTTGTCTAAATTCTATTGGATGAGAGGATTTCGACCCATCCCCACCTTATCTTAGAAATATATCAATTTGGAGCTATTTAAAACCGAACATGACTTTATAATAATATAATATTTTTAGTTTTCCCAAAGGTGCCCCTCTCCTCCCTTATAAAAGGGCACCTCCTCCCCCTCTTCCTCGCACCACTTTGAGCCTTCATGCTCGGAAAACCCCTGCCAATTACTCCTCTCCGCTTCCCTAGAGACATCCTAGAGGTCCTGGTCTTCTTCAAAGACCAATTTTAGTGCCCTAAAAGAAGGTCTCAAAGAAGCACTTCAAAGAAAAGGTAATGTCCGTTACCGATTCTTTCATCTTTACTTCTTCATCCACTTCATCTTATTTAGTTGTTTCATTATGAAGTAATAACATCAGTATCACTCATATACTTATATGTTATTATATGTATGAAACAACCCTATTTCACCATCTATCCATCCTACGGAAAAAGAAATAACCGCGCGTGCGTACGTACGGAATACCGTCTCCACGCCGTGGTGTAATCTATTTTCCACCACCACCTTACTCGGATGGGTATAATGGTGTAAATAATGACTATATATGACTATTATAAAGTAATACAGATTATGAAATATTATACATACACACCAATACAATTCCACGATCATAGGAACGATATCATCACTCGTGCGTACGTACGGAATACCGTCTCCACGATGTGATGCGACTCGTTCTACATGATCTTCATTTCATAATGATTATGTAAATGAATTGAATGAATGAATATGATATATATTACACTAATACCATTCTTTAAATAAAGTATCTATAACCTAAAGAGAAAAATAAGAATTTATTCGACAAGACACGCATAAGAACAAAAAGATATAAACACCTGAATAACAAGTAGCAATGAAATATTACTACTAAGAAGCTAAGAATATGACCATATATGATATCATAAAAATAACTATGATTCTGGAATAAGTCAATAACATTATTTAAATCATTATACAGGAGGATCGGACACTTACGAAGAAAAACGGACCTAAGGTAAGGGAAAATATCACAATCTCATTTTTACCCGAGATTGTTTATACTTTGGTATTTAATGGGGTGTATTTTATCATCCACATCCATGTTTCCTCAATATATAATATTTATATCTTTATACAATAGTTTATATCCAATTTTACCCTTCGGTGAGTTTTTAGTAAAAGATATGAAAGGAATCTTTTGTCGTTTTTCGTACGAGGTACTTTTTGACTTTTCCGACAAAAGTACGAGAAGAATGTTTTTTTAACTTATACGGCATGAATGGATTTTTAAAACATTATTTTCAAGAAGCCTCCTTTACAAGTTGTAAATTTTATTTTTAATCAACTTATTTTAGTTTAAAATTTTATGACATGTTAAGAAAGGAAAAATGTTTTTTTGAAGAAGAAAGGATATTTTCTTCAAGAATGGAGTTCAAGTGTTTTATCAAAATTATTTTCCATCTAAACAATAAAGGGTTCTGTTTTTTACCTATTATTACATTGATTTTATTATGTTGTGATGGAATTATTTTTATAAATTATTTTATCTTATATGAATGGTTTCATGATGTCATGATGTTTAAGATTCCCATTTGTATTACATGGGTTATGCAATGATGTATGATTTATGATTTTGTGGCACACATAAGAATGGTATCATTATGAGATGGGTGGGACCTATATCTCCCTCCAATGAATTGAGTAAAGATTTTATATCTCATGAGATAGACATGGCTGGAACGGTAGGTTATACTGGTTCAGTGAAACAAGACTGAAACGAGGGTGACTCGGTTCAGAAAGGGACTTTGTCCACTAAGATAGTCTTGGCAATGAGTCTTGACTAACAAGAAATGATTCTCTATGATTTTGTGTGTATGACACAAAGTTTCATGTTTTATGTTATTATTATTGTGATTACATTTCACTACCATGATTTATCCCATGTTATGAAATTATGATCTCTTTTGCAGGTTAAGATTTCCAAAAGTTATGTGCTTATGTATACGATGTGATTGATATTACTTTTGTTTACCCTTACTGGGCATTTGAGCTCACCCTTTTGTATGTTTTCTTTCCCCAGGTCAGGAAGAAGGTTATTAAGTAAGATATGCCAAAAGGGACTATAGATATGATGAAATAAATGGGAGACAGTGTAGACGCTTTATGAACCAGTTGTTTATGTTTCCCAGTTTCTAAAGACACTATACCTATACGGTCCTTTCGTGGTTTTGTTATATGTTATAATAAGTATGCTTCAATTTTGAAGTGTTAACAATGTATGTAAAGTATGGGTGATTATAATAAATAAAATGTAAATATTATATATCATGTTATTCATCATATCCAATTTCAAGTTTAAATTATTCATTCCTCTCATTGTGTTTTTTCATTCATATTCATATCAATCAAATTTATTCCTCCTCTTTGATCCTATTTTTTAAAACATGGGATTTTATCATCTCATATGTAATAAGAATACAATATAAATCATTCATAAAGTGTTGAATAAAATTTATATACATATGTGGGAAATTATTAGACTCAAATATAATAATAATAATCCTTAATATATTTTTAACAATAGTGAAATTCCCTAATGTTTTGATAAGTATTAGGATATTTCTGAAAATTTCATCAACTCTTGCATAAAAAAGTATCATAGATTTTATCGTCATCCATCTTCAAATATTCATAAAAATTCCTCTATAACTATAATTTTAATACATTAATATTTATATAAACTTAAAATATATTTGTATAATTATACCAATTCAATTTTTCAATATTAAATCCTATCTCATTGATAATATTTTTTTTGTAGTAACATCAAGTCAGCATTCTTTGATTTTCCATTAAACAGAATTTTATTTTTATCATAATGTGTCATTGGATAATATTTCTCAACATCTATTAAAACAATTTTTGAAAAATTAGATACCTTATGGAAAAAAGATATATGAAACATAACAATTATATCCTTCCATTCATTATCATTCATTCCATTAAGTAAGAATACATCTAATATTGATCTAATTATGAATATCCATTAGATATTTAATCTATAATGGATACTTCATAGGAAATCATGTTCTCTAACACCAATTGTATTGAAAAGTTAATATTATTAATAACACTAATTAGTTGGATTGAATCAGTTTTACCCACTTTTTAAAATTAATTAGAACTCATCCACTTTTTCTTGGGAAATATAAGATCCTCGTAATCTTTTCAAATCACCCTCACTCATCCTTGATATAAAAAAATCAAAAACAAATATATAATATTTACATGTTTTACCCAAAATTTGGTTTATTTGACACATATTGTGTTTCCTTGTGTTTTAGAGATAAAATATCCATTAATTTCATAAAGTGATTGAAATGTGATGATAGATCATCCTTAACACGTGATTGTTTCCCAAAACATATACTTAAAAAATTATTATTATTAAAGGATCTCTTCTATTTACATTAGTGTTCAAAATTAATAAAAAATAAATTTAGAAATATATAATATGATTTTAAATCAATATATAGGCATCCTTCCCATGTTAAGAGTTCAATCACTTAGCATTCTTTAAAATACTATGCACAATGAAACGCTTGATCATAATATCTCTCTTGAACATTCATATTATTCAGAATTAATGTGTTCTCCTTTCAATATTGACATTTATGAGAATGTTACTCAAGAATAGATTCCCGCCTATTTTTCAATGACATTAATCAACTGATTTAATTATATTAATTTAAACTTGTAAAATATAAGAAATGTAAATTAGGTAGTTTCATTTTTTTTCATATCACGAACTTCTTTCTTATAAATTTATTTTGTTTCTAGTAAAATATTTTTCCAATAATGATATAGTATCGATCATAATTTTTTTGAAAAGAATATTCTCACTTAATTATTCAGAATTATCATTTTTATATATCTTTATATCATTATTGATTTCCCCCCTTATATTTCATATAAAAAAGGTGTTGAATTCATTTAAAAATCATATGAATTCAAAGAAATAAATATTATATATCAACTTGTTTAATACTTTGAATATATAAATTACAAATACTAAATTTTCAAAATTCCTCAATTAATAATAAATGAATATTATTTTACTCATATGTGTCTTTTACTAACCTTATTTTATACATAAATGATATTTATATTACTCATACATGGAGTTTTTATATTATAGATTAATTTTATGTTATTAATTCAAAATTATATTTAATTTATCATTTCTAATTGTAGTTACAAAAATAAGCGTTTCATTGGATTTAAATATTTATACAATGATAAAAACATCATCGTTCATCTCAAATGATATATTAAATATATAAATTATAAATATTATTTAAACTACACTTATAGAAAATAAAACCATAATAAACACAATTCATTATGTAATTTACTACATAATTGTGTTTTTAGTGGAGTTTCATTATCTTGGAAAAGTAATATTGGAGGTTTTTTCCAAATTTTTCATATACAGTAACCCATTTATCTACTTCACTATGAAATAATATTTTTTATGACAAATACCACAAATAGTTCTACATATTATATTTCATGTTAACTTGTTATTTTGTAAATTTATCAAATAATGAATTGATTCCCTATAATGATAATTATGATGTATATGTTCACGGAAATTTTTTATATGGGAAATTGGGGCTATATATTATGGTTTTAAATAGTTACATTCTGAAAAATGCAGTTTTACTACAAAAGATTTATTTCATACAATTATTTTTTCAATTATGTTGTGGTGAAATTACATGCTTAGATAACATTGATAAATGTATACAAATATATTTTTAAAAAAAAATATTTAAACAAGAAATACATGATATATAATGAATTCATATGGGATAATAATATTGAGAGGGTCTGTATTCTAGGAAAATGGAATTCAATGAAAGGCACTTTGAGAAACCAATCATATAGTGAAGTGTATCATGATTTGAATGACTAATACAAGATGGTAGTATAATTTGTGGTTATACATATTGTTATATAATAATTGAATAGTTTATCTTACTTATAGTGTATGAAAATAAATTATTATTTCTATTATAAGTGATGGTGTTTCAATTTAATGATATTAATATTTTTGTTTTGTGAGATTATATTATTCCAAATAATTCTCTTGTGATGGTGGTGTGAAGGTGGGGAGAAATAGACCATGTTTTGAAAGAATTAGTTCATTATTTCAACTATATAAGTTCACAATGTATTTCTGAAATATATTATTATATGAAGAGGTAGTTTTAGTGGAATGAGATAAACAAATTGAATCCCTACTTATAGACAATTGTCTGAAAAATCATCAGTTTAAGGATCTATATTAAATACATATAATTTATTACAAATATCAAGTATTAATGAATAGTAATGGAAGGATATAACCTTTTATTTTATGAATTATTTACACCGTACTCCTATATATATTGATATGATTTGTTTTTTTTGTTTGGTTGGATAATATTTTCATTTCATAATAATCAAGTAGAAGAGTTCAGCGGAAGGTATCTAAGGTATTTTAGTGGTAAAGAAATAAATAAAAATATTATTATTTGGATGATGATTTATATACGTGTCATAAAATTTACCTCTCAAATGTGGATAGGATGTCAGTATTCTTTTGGGACACTCTATGTAATAGCATAGTCATTTTTTATATAAATGGATGGATAGGTTTGAAATGGTTCGGTTAGTGTATGATATGTTGATAGAATTTATTGTATACCATGGTATATATTAGGTGGTTTAGTTTCTTCTAATATTGTTTTCAAAAACTTATAGTTATAATTCATCTATCATATGGATGTATATATTCTACCATGATGAAATCTATTGTATTGTGTTGATATTGGTGAGTCAACCATTATAAAATATGAAAAGTTGAATGATATGAGAGAGTGATATTCAAATATTTGGGATTATAATATAAATACTTGGAGTAATAAAAAACCATTAGTGTGACAAAATATGACACAAATGGATTTCACTATTGTTGATCGTGTATCATTCAGAGTATCTCCTATTTGTGGGTAAAGTTATTTGAAAATCATAATAAAAATTCAACAATGTTTATAGAATCGTATATAGTTTTGGAGTGTATTGGATAAATTTCAAATCTAGTGGATATTACTACTTTGTTTTTTCGTATTCATGGATTAATCAATGAGTCTCATATTGGAATGGATATACATGATCTATCCCATGTGATTTATTGAGATTAGATTGTCTTGAGAGAATATTTGACCTATATGAAAAATATTGAGGTGTTTTAATATCAAATATTGAATGTTTTATATGGATGTGTTATATTTTTTATTTTGTCTTTACGGGTGAATGAAATAAGGTAATAAACAACTTAGTTGAAGATATTTAATATTGTAGATTATTACCTTAGGTTACTTTAATTGTTTCTTTTATACGTAATAAAATAATGTTTTGAATATTGTAAATACATTAAAATAATTTTAATTATTGTTTATGCTTTTTTTTGGTGCAATTGTATTGAATAGTTTTTAGGCTAAAAATATCCAATGGTTGGGAAAATAACAAAATCCTTATTTTTTTGGTTTTTTGGGTTTTTGTAATAATTTTGATAGAAGTGATTAAAATTGGAGATGTTTATTTTTTTTAAAAAATAATAGAGATATAATTATTTAATTCATCTTATTATTTTAGATGATTAATATATAAATTATAAGATATCATATGTTATGTTTTAAAATTAAATATGAATTTTATAGAGAGTGAGTTACCATTGGTCAATATATTTCGTCTGATCTCATTATAAATAAGGAAGGTAAATTGAATTTTTTGTTTAATGGATTTAAAATAGAAAATCACGAATTTTAATATTATATTTAAATGGTGGAATGAAAAAAACGTGGTGGGATTTTAGTTTCCTTTCATATTATATAGTATAGTGAATTCATGTCAGAGGTGTAAATTCTCATTATAAAAGAAGGCCCTGGTAATCTGAGTTTTCATTTATTAAATATATCCTCTTTCTCTCCAATCCATTATTATAGGATTCATTGATTTATTCATGTTCTTTAAGGAATGTTGGAATAAAAATAAATCCTTATGGAAGGGAAGAAAATGAATGTAGAATAATGGAGGGTGAATTGTTGAGTTTTGTGGTTCTTAACCCTCAGTCATTTTTATTAATTATGGATAAAAAATGTACTCTATATTTTTAATTATAAATTAATATTAAAAATATAGAGATATAAATATCTACATTAATTTTTCATAAGATATTTAATTATCATAATAATTTCTTATACATATCTTTTTGATAAATGTGATTTTTTTTCATTAATATAAAATGATTTTAAAATTCAATAATTAGTTTGCAGACCATTATTACAAAGTGGTAATCTATAATAATATCATGTGTTTTCTATTAAATTTAAATCAAAACCATATATACTATTTTTTATACTTTTTATACATGTTATTATATTTTTCCCATGTTATGTTTCACTCACGTGAAATTGATACCATTTACACATAGACTTGGGTGGTGAATAATTCATACAAGATAGATACACTTTGGTAGGAGCTAAAAATATATATATATAGTTTGTGAATACTGTTTTTTTATTATTTATTTAACTCTTATATAATGTGGGTAGTGTGGATTTGATTAAAGGATGTGAAAAATGAGGATATGGTGTTGAAAAACAAACTTTAATTCTAGGAAATTACTCAGTCGAAATATCACTTATGGTTCCAAATTACAATGGGAATTTATAAAGGGTTATAACTATTGGAGATGCTTTAATTGAGGTTAATTACTATAAATATACTATTAATGATTGTTTTTATAGGAATTTATATAATGAATAATGGAAATTTATAAGACAACGACTCTATATATGGTAGGTAAATTGATAGATAATGGGATTATATTTTTGATTGTATGATTAGATTATATTTATTTGATTCCAAATTCTCTATAATTATCAACAATTATTCGACATAATTATAATTAGTTTTATATAATAAATTAATTGTAATAATTGACGATTCTTCCGGAAAAATATCAATTGTATTAATTGAAAAATTCTAGATAAAAGTAATATAATTATGATTCTCAATTATGCTAATTCAGGGAAGATCTTTCATCCAAAAAATGTATGATGATGGGGTATATAATATTAAGGATGATAGAGAAACTATAATGGGACATGTTTGTTACTTATATGTTGAGTTATATTATTGTTGATTCACACCCATAATCAACTATGTTAACACCCCCAATATTAAATAATATGTGTGACCAATATCGACTAGTTAATGGAGATCACTATATAGTAAAAAAAAATTATTACCCCTTTCTGTTGAGTGAATTCAATATTTATTGAATATACATTCAACATTTAGAGGGATGGTCATATAGAAAGTTGTAGTTTGTCTATGGGTACAAAATTTATTTTTTTAGAATTTACCATTATTTTAGTAAGACACAAACATACACTATTGTATAATGGGAGTTTTTTTTGAGATTGGAGTAGAATTTTCAACTATTATTAGTTCTTATTTTGTTTAATCAAGTTATTCTAATGATACATTAGTGTGATTTATACACATTGAATTTTTTTCTTCATGTGCATAACCTAATCATTAAATTTTTTTCTTACCTTTATTTTATATATCATGTTTTTTTTGATTTATAAGAGAATTTTGGAGGTGTATTTGGTAATTATTAAATTTTATCTGAGAAACTATTATACTAGTTGAATTATATTTGATTTCTCTAGTATTACTTTTGGATTATTGGTTATTTCTTTTAAACATTATTTATGTTTTATTACGATGTTTGGAATTTACATGAATGTTCTAATATATATTACATTATTATTTTCACTATTTTATATATTGAGTATTCTAAAAAAGGATAACACATCCTATTTGTGATATTTAAACCATTAAGGTTAGTTACATAACCATTTCCTATTGTCAGCGTTCTTAGGGGTCTTAAAATTCTCATTGTTATCTTACTGGGAATATTTATGAGTTCGAGTCATGAAATATTGGGATGTGATGGAATTATCTTGGAATTTTATGGATTATCTACTTTTACATTACACTCATAGGCTGTTAGAACACATCATCCACATTGATATGAGTGTTTCTAGGGAGGAACCAACTAGGTATTGTGGAATACTAACCCAAATTTTACAGTTATTAAATTTCTATGAATGAGTTAGAGTTTGTATTGGGATATATTAGTGTGGGGAATATATTGATCAATTGTATTTGGGGGAATTATATTTATATTTTTTTTCTTATTTTAGGACATTTGGGATTTTTTACATGGAAATGGTTTGTGTCCTCGATTTAGTTATAATGTTTTTCATTTTACATGTCATGCATCTTATTAGTTTGAGATGTCTACATATAATTGTGTTATTTGTTAGTGTTTTAATAGTTACTATACATATGGTTTTTGAAATAAAAATTTCATTATATCGAATAACATGATATTTAAATACTTAGTGTTAATTTTCACCGTGAACCCTACTGATGGTGAGCTTTGAGGGACATCAATCCCACTCAATGGGATCCCTTTAGGGTGCGGATGTGATAAAATATTATCAAATTGATCATTATTTATTTTTTTCGAGTATTCACTAGTGATAATTCTATTTTTTTTGTAACTCAATAGTATATAATAACTAAGGATGGGAAATATAATTGGGAACCCTATAAAGGGTGTGGTGGTTGATGCCTTTTTATACCAATACCATGATTTTAAACATACCATACCCAAGGAACAATTTACTATTTACATGGTAATATGTTATGATGAGAAGGTATCATGTAGTATATGGCCTATATGAATTTTAATTTTTTTTATTTTAAAATGATTAGAAAATAGAATTTAGTAGTGATATTAAAAAATTTCAATAACATATGGCTTAAAACTTCATTATTTTTTATATTGATATATTATTTATGAAATGTTATAATATGTTTCAACTAGAGGAGGAGGATTAAGATCCCATTCCATGAATTTAAGTATTAATTAATTAATAAGGTTTTTGATTCAGATTGGGAAATCAACTAGTAGCTATAATAGGTAGAGATTATTTTAGTTAATTTAGGTAGCAGAAGTAAACTTGATATCACTAGTTTTTTTATAAATTCCCGAGAGGGCCTCTATAGTGGTTTACTATTTTTCTTGGGTATCATGACATATCATGTATATAATGGGATTAGTTTCAATGGTATTTCATAAGAGAGGTTCTTTCATCAACTATTGGTTTTGAATGGATAATGATTTGAAAATAAGGAAGTAATTTCATGTTGAAATTTGAGGTTCTGTTCGTGAACATGATATAATAGTCATGGTATTATTTATCTCGGAAATAGGCGTGGGAGTATAATATTTAAAAAACCAAGTACAGTGATATTAAATTCCATTTTATCCCCTTCACCATGAGGACTTTTATAGGGTAGATAAAGAAATATTAGGTGATATAGAATACTTTCCATTAAAAGGATCAAGTTGTAGAAGAAATTCATCTAATAGCTCTATGTATTAAGAATGTGGATAGAGGTGTTCATATTACATGAAAATCCATATTTTTGTGTGTATTAGGAAGTTACATATCTCTCTATCCCATTATAATTTTCAGTTATTTCTAATCCTTTATTTTAGATTTTATATGTTGTATAATTCCTTTGTAGTGGTCATGGGTGTCAATTATTCTTTATCCCATCATTTTATACCGGCATGTGTGGGTATGAAACTATGATAGTTGATAGACCTCATCTTTTTTTGGCACTAAAGTGAAAGTTAAATCCTAGATAATATCATCAATATAAGTATAGACGTTTGATTAAACTAAATTTACCTAGTGTAGTAGGGGATGTACAACTAATAGTGTTCCACACCCTCAACATATTGAATGTTGATACCCTAGATCAAATGCATTCATGTAATTGTATTATAATTAAATGTTTATAGTTTGATATGTACATTTTTTCTTATTTTAATAGTGTTCATACTTCTAGATGCACTATATGTATGGAAATATCCTTAAATTGCATTTCGCATCACAAGGTTTTAGTAGTCCACAGATAATAATGATAACCTAGATATACTATGATAGTAATCTCATATTTGAGTCATATAGTCTAGATATGTAATACTAATAGGAAACAGATGATGTGAGACCATCAGGTATATGGGGCTCATAAGAACGGAGAATTTTTATCATGAAGTTCTCACATGGTGATATTGAGAAGATGAGATCACGAGGAAGAACCCGCCAAAAGAAACACTGCATGTATTAGCTGTCATTGGTTGTTCCTATCTATAAACATGTCTATTATTATCCTGAATTGATATCATTAACTTTATGTCCCATTTTATCACATACTTTGGTTAAAGGAAAAAACGATGATATCGAAGTCCTGACATGTTAAAATGTTTTGGATTCGTCGTTGATGGTATGTCATTGGTTGAATGATGAAGATTATTTTTTCATTTCTGATTTGAATAAGTGATATCTCGATCCTAGTTGATTCGGATGGTAGTACCATCATAAATCCACGACCATGGTATTCAATGTTTAGTCTATATAGTAAATTCAACAAATAATAATAAAATAAAGGATGATGACACATGTGTGTGTCCTGCTTTATGAGATATCTCCTAACAAAGATAATATATTACACAGTGCAAGTTCATCGGAAAAGTTTTCTTTACTATAACTATTATTTATCTCATTAGGGCCCATGATGGGTTTTAAGACATCACTTTGGATTGTGAATACTATTCACCTCTATTGATATAAGGTTCTAGAGGGTCACACACAATAGTGAATTCATGATATTTTCCTATTATGGTGAATTAGTATATATAATATTGCCAGACCAACCATGGGGTATCAGGTTTTTCCCAGAATTATTGATCATCAGTGAATAAAAAAATCATTATTATTCACATATAGAAATAATTTGGCAGATTTTATTTATTAAAAGTGTTTAAAAATGTTTATGTAATTACATCGAATAATATTATATGAACAAACTTTATTTTAATAGTCAATGTTCAGTAAATATTAGCAGTAAATACAATTTCGGATAATGACTTATTTTTATTACTTAATATATTTAATAAAAATTACATATATGTGAAAAAAATATAAATAATATTTTGGATGTATTCAATTATTCATAATTATTAATTTATTAATTATGTAGTGGACAATAAATAGATGGGGATTAGGAACCATAACAGGGTACTTTAATCATCCACTATATATGTAGATTATAAGCTCATTCTCTAACCAAGTGGAAGATCCATGAATGCATTCAAGAATCAAAATACAAGATATTGATATTATCATCATGATATAATAAAATTCTTCGAAGATCTTCACTAGAACCATTATTTTTACTAATAGAATATGTGTAGTATCATGAAGTGTATGTGTAATATATGGAGTGGTTTAACTTTGGATCCTTAACGCAATAGTCGTCTATGATGGGCTACTGTCAAACACATATTGAATTAAATTATGTAACTATTTGTGATTAATTTTTTTTCCTTGAAATATTCATGTGAGATTATTGGAAGTATATCGAGGCTTGGATAACTGTATATGAAAAACTTATGTCACTATAAAGGAAAAAAACATTAAATTCAAGGCCCACTGGCTTCCAATAAATGGCCAGGTACCATAAATCTGTATTCTATCATATATGTGATTTTTATAATCCAAAAATATTAATTTTCACTGAATTAAGTATAGGGATTTATATCAGTCCCAACAAAATAGACCACAATTCCATCTAATTTGGGATGGTCAGGTTATGGCCGTGATATATTTTTAGGTTGGATTTAAAATGCGTCTATTGCATTTTAAAATTGAAGAATAGTATATTTATATATTTAATTAAATTTTTGTTTTTCAAGGTGAGTTATGGGGAACCCTTGATTTATGGCATCATTTTTATTAGTATATTCTTTTCATTACCAAATAGGGAAGAACAATCTTCCTCAGTTACAGTTTCCCTCCCAAGAAAGAATTTCTAAAAAAATAATAAAGGGGGGTTTTCTTGGGAAGAGTGAATTTTGAGGAAGAGAGTAAAATTATAAATTATTGGGAATTCATGTCTCAAAATATTAAAAACTTCTCATTGAATCATGTAATATTATAAAATTAAAAAGGGTGAATTTTAGTGGGTGTATTCTCAAAGAATACACCTTCTCCCCTAAAACTTCTCCTACAGTCAGCCTCTACGACACTGCCCTAGAAGGATGTCACAATGCCCTAATAGCCAGATCAGCATGACACCACATTCAACTATCCAAAATCCCATATTCCACCATATGTATCTTATTCATGTTCCATTCACAATAGTAAGCACCACAGTCTCATCATTCGACTGAAAATACCTCTTATCCTAGAAACACAGGTCTTATGACTACCACCCCCTCCATAATTATGAAGGTCACAGTGGCACCATTCTTTTTGACCACATGAATTTTCCACAAAGGATGACCCAACCAAAAAAACCACTCATGAATTACATTACCACCGATGCTCATTTCCTATCTATGGTCCAAATTATTAATCCTAGTTGCCTCCCACCAGACTAGGCCTCTTAATGACCATCATGACCAGTCCCACCAGCGAGCTGCCCATCCCTAGCCAAGAACAAGCATTGACTTGAACACCTAAGGGAACACCATATTGAGCTAGTCCCACCATTGATTGAACCCCCTGTCAAGAGAGAAAACCCATTGGCCTCCTAATACAACACCATTTCCGGATGATTCCCCTCTGACCGAACATGCATGCACCAACCCCTATTGCATGACCTCTGTTGTCTGATCCAGCAAACTGAGAAGATTATAATAGTTCTGTATCGACATGGAAGTGACCTAAAAGGGGTATTCCTAGACCAAAATGGTCCACGGTGTGTTCTTCCTTGCCCAGAATTGGCCTTCAAGGGTTCAGCCATACCCACAATGGGCATGTGTTTTGTTTTTCGACCCAATATATCTTTAATTAATCTAAAACATAATTTATTAATTTATTTGTTTGAAAATAATAATAATTTTATTATTTAAAATGGTATATTAATTTTTTTATTAAATTAAATTCAATGGTCAATTAATTTTTTTGGAAAAAAATTAAACATTTGGATAAAACAAAATTAATTGTTTTATTTTTATATTTCATAAAATTTATTTAATATAAATTGACATTAAATTTATTTCATTTAATTTTATGTTGAATTTATTTGATATTTTGTCTATTCTTGGGAAATGAATGACCTCTTGTATGTCATGGCTTATTTATTTAAATATTTATTGTGAATCTATGTGACTTCTTTAACAGTTTTTTAGTTATATAAGATCTACACATCATCTTCTTCATTTAAATATGTATATGGGATGCTCATACATCAGTTTATTACTATATGAATTATTCTCCTCTTGAGACCCACTATCCTTTGTCTGAGTATAATTTTATATTTAATGATGATGAAGTAAGATATAGACCATGCCAAAACAAGGAGTTATCGCAGTTGAGAAATGAAAATACTAGACCAAATGTGATCTTCTTTACATGTCAATATTGGACATAGGTATTATCACCCTAGGTTATGAATTTTTTGATTGGGTTTAAATGGTCCTAAAATTACTAGATGCTTGAGAACAATAGGATAATTTATTTACAATATCCAGTGTTTATTATTTTATGAATTTCCATGTTTGTGAGAACACATAAAATAATAAATAGATATCTCGAATAATGATATAATGAATGTATTCTATTGAAACATTTTTAGTGGGGTGCATGACAACATATAATTTACATATTTAAGATAAAAGGATTATATTCATCAATAAATATTAAGAACCCCACATTGATATATTATGTCATAACGCCTTCCACTAATCAAATTTGAACTAAATGGGTGACCAGGGTTCTCATCAGCCAATGTTGAAAGTTTCTCCTATTATGGTGAAGTTTTTATGATAGTAATGGGTTAATATGACAATATTTGGTAAGTAAAAATTGTCCATATCTAGTTTTCTATCAATTTAGAGGAAACCTATTGATGGAATCACCATTACGATTCTAATAAGCTTGGAAATTACTCAAAAGTTCAAGGAATCATGTGTTGATGTGGTTTGATAATCAAGAACCTACCTAGAATCACTCCATGTAGTAAAATAGAAAAATATTTTAGACTATTTGGAGAGTTTTTGGGGATCTTTTACACTAGAACACTCAAATGAAATATTATTATGAATCTATTAGTTAGGTCTATTGAGGTCAAATAAAATAGTGGGAGAAATTTAATGATTTAATAATCAATAAATAAAAAATGTCCAAACAGTAATCAAAATAAAGGACTAAATTCAAAATATTATTTTATTTTTCAAAAATTAAAATAACCAACACTATAAAAACATTATTGTTGTGATAAATAGAGGATAATTAAAATATATTATGCATCTGTATGTTCCATGATTTGTATAGGTTATTTTCTATAGTAATAAACTAAGAAAGGAATCTTTATTGGTTGGATTCCTCCCTTCCAAAAAATCCCCCTTCTATCCCCAAGGGAGAAATAAAGGATGATAAAGAGAAATATAAAGTTAATATAGATGATTCAGTAGATGTATAATCTATCATGTTATCATATATGTCTACTAAATTATATAAAATGCATGAGGATAAAGATACCCACAAGATACTAACTCATCTTCACAAACTACATCTATAGAAATCATGGAAAGAAAGGAATGATATATCCAAAAAACTGTATAGGTGTAGGATAGAAAATGGAATCATGTAGTATCTCATATACTCAAAATGATATAGTACAATGGGATTGTTGAATCTATAGGGATCAAAATCAACCAAGGACTTGAAATTTATCTCATTTATTCCTCTTCAACACTGAGCGTCGAGACATAAATTTTTAATTGTAATTTTAATAAAAATAAAAATACACTTCTAGATGTTTTTTTTTTATTTTATAAGATAATAAAGACATAATGAATACCAAATAATTAGTCTTTATAGTGAAATACAAGAGGAAGGGAAAATATATGGCATCTAACATGTGATTCTTGTAGCTTTGGTAGTGGGAGATTATCATCTGACATTTATGAGTGGTTTATTTATTATGTTAAATAATTTTTATTATGTTCCATTGGTTACATGAAATATAATCTTTCTGTACATTTTAGACAAAATAATATTTTACTTCTTGTTTGGAAATAAATTTTGTTTATTTATTAAGGATATCATTTGTTATGGTATAGAACATCTTAACAATGTCTAATACATACATGAACTCAAAATCCTATAATATCTTACAAATATTACATCAATACATGTATTTAGAATCAATTAAGTTAAAATAAATGGATATATGTCATGATTTTTTACAAGAAAAAATGACCAAATAACCCATTTTTGGGACAGGAGTAAGAGCCACTAAATTTCTGCAATTAATTTATACTGACATATTTGGTCCTTTTCTAGTTGCCAAAACGGGTTTATTTTTATACTTAATTAATTTTAAAAATTTCTACAGTAGGTATTGATATGTATAATTCATATTTCATTAATAATATTAAGGAATATCATTTTGAAGTGGAAAATTATCTTGGTAAGATGATTAATTCACTCTGCTCATATGGAGGAAAAGAGTTTCTTAACCAAACATTTAGTGATCTCTTGGAGGACTGTAGGATTGTATCTGAACTCACTCTTCCTTATACACATAAGTGAAATGGCTTAGTGAATAGATGAATTGGGCCATTCTTCACATTGTCAAATCAATGATGAGTTAGAGAACACTTCCATTACAATTTTTGTGATATTCCTTACAGATAGTGACATAAACTCTTAACCGAGGACCAAATAAAGTGAAAGATTTGATTATATATAATTTATGGTGTGGAAAGAAATCCAATACTTCATAAATACATCTATGTGGATGGATTTATTTTTATAATACTATACCTAGTGAAAAATTAACATCCAGAAGCATAAAGTACGTCTTTATAGGTTATCCGAATGAAACTAAAATATTTTCCATATATTACCATTCTAATATAAAAGTGATTGTGAAAATAAAATACATATTTCTACAAATGGAATAAATATACAATGTAAATAGTTGGAGAAATATTGACTTCAATGAAGTTAATTCTCAAGATGAACATTAGTTGAAAAGGGAATAATATTCATACGATAGAGTGGGAGATGAAAATATTCCTAACACACAACCACTACATAGGTCAACTAATGGGGATAGAGAAACAAATAATTGAGGTTTTCTTGTGACCTAATTTGGTGGCACATTAATACATGATAATGATGAAGCTGTAAACTATATATAACTAGTAGATGGTAGGGATGATGGTAAACTGAATAAAGCTATGCATTTTGAGATGCAGTCCATATTTCATAATCATGTCTGGATTTTGAAAGACCCTATAGTAGATTTAAAACCCAATGGACACAAATTGTTTTGAAATAAACAATTTTATATGTACTGGTAATGTCAATACATATATAGAAATAATGTTAGGGTAGGGTTTTAGGTAATGTCACGGAATAAACGATGATAAAACCTTCTCACTAGTGTCAATGCATTAATCCATCATATTATTACTCACAATAGTAGACCTCCATGGTTAGGGAATTTTGTAAATGGGTGTCAAAAATGATTATCTAAATGTTCTTTTGGTGGAAGAAGTATATATTACTAAACCCAAAGGGTTTATAAAGTAAAATAACTCCAATAAACTATGCAAGATAAGGAGATCCATTTATGGTTTGAAGTAGGAATCACAATCATGGGATGTTTCTTTTGATGAGTCTATAAGAGAATTTTAATTTTCAATGAATGAAAGTGATCGATGTTTCAAAAATAAGTTTAATGGGAATGAAATTATTTTTGATGTATTATATTTTGATTACATATTAATTACCATAAACTAAGTGAAATACCTATTGTTAGCTAAGGCTTAGTAGTATAAATTCTTCTCTTTTAAAAAATTATGTGAATAAGACTACATTATAGGGATAAATATCTATTAATATAGATATCATATGAATATTTGTTTACCTCATAGTGATCATGTTGAAAAACAATTCAAATGTTACATTACAGAACAATCCGTGAGGGGGTTATTACTGAGGTCACATGGTATCAATATCTCAATGAAAATGTGTACACAAAACAAGAGGAGAATTAATGAATGAGTATAATATACTATTCCTAGGTATTGGGATCTATCATATATTTCATACTATTTACTAGGAATAATTTTTCCTTTTGTTTGGGCATGGTTAGTAGATATCAATATTATCTCGGAGATATGCATTGAGAAGTGGCCAAAAATATCCTTATATATTTGAGGTGTACAAATGATAAGTTCGTAGTTTATATAGGAGTTATGTAACTTGTAGTTAGAGGATACAATGAATCTAGTTTCTAGACAGATTGTGATGATCTAAAATCCCAATTGGACTATGTATTTCTCCTAAAGAGTTGTTTAGTGATCTAGAGAATCTCAAATAAACATATGGTTACTTATTTTATAGTAGAATCTGCGTATATAGAGGATTATGATGTAGCTAAGGGTGTGGTATGGATATTAATAGTTATCTAATACATTGGTGTTCTTCCTTACAATTTACTAACTATTTTTATTTATTGTGATAATATTATAGCAGTGATACTAGCTAAGGATCCCAAGTCCCACTGATTTACAAAGAATATAAATTGGAAATTTCAACACTTCTGGGATTTTTTTCATAAAGGGGAAGTCACAGTTAGCATAATATCCACATAAGTAAATTTTTAACCCTTTATAACTAAATCCATTTCTTAGAAGAAGCATAAATCTCATTGGAGAGATTGTGGATTGAGACCTGTTATCATTTGGCTCTAGTGAAAGAGGGTGTATGGAATGGGGGTTACCTAGATAAAATTTATGTATAAACATTGATTACCATTACATGTATTCATTTTGATATATAAATCATTTTATCTTACCAGAATATTTTTTAATTTTATGTAACCACAATATTTATGCTAATTGTGGTGAAAAATACCTGAAGGTAACATTTCAGCACTTTTGGGTTGCTTGTGTTTGTGGACAATGCAGGTTTTCCCTGGAGAACAGTCATGTTTTGGAGATGGGAATAGAATATCATGAAGCGGTAAAAAATATCAGATACTAGGTGGCGTTGTTTTCCTATGTTTTCCAAATATTTGGGGTCAAAAATTTGGAATTTGGTGAGAATCGTGAAATGTGGTTTCCCTTGAATATCTCATCAAAATATAGAAAAGGCACGAGTTTCATGAAAATGCTCTTCTTGATGTCGATTTTCTGAAGATATGATGAAATTTGACAATGTTCTTCACGATTACGATGAGTTTTGTGAACAACAGTGTTGAAGAGCATTGCGGCGACAAAGGTAATTGCCAGTGGATCTTCACGGCGGTGGTGAGAAGAATTGATAGAATTCTCCACGATTATGATGATCTCTACTATCTGAAAATTTATATAGTGCTTCACGATATAGAGAAAATTTTGGCAGAAATTTCAAAGCATTGCGATTGGATATGACATGGCGCTGACATCACGTGTAAGGTTCGAGGGTCAGTGGAATCCCCTATAAATAGACATCAACCACCATAAGAGAATCAGATATTTTTCCAAGAAATATTTTTTACTCTTGAATCATGAAGGAGGTTCGCGGACGTAGTGTGCTTCGTGAAAGAAGGAGCTTCACGACGGCTAATCAAGCTCTACGAAGGAGGTGTGTTCCACATTGCCTTAGTGAGCTTTGCGATGAAAGTCTCTCTATGACGGCTTGAGCTTTAAGTAGGTCTGAGCTCTGTGAAGTAGTGTGCACTGGGAGGCAGTGATATCTACGAAGGTGTGTGCTTCACAAAGAGTAAGGGACTTCGTGAAGTCATGTTTGATCTTCGCGAAATTGGGAGCTTCATGATGTAGGGTTTTTTGTGATGGTATTTCCAAAGTGTGTTGACCAGTGATCAATGGTAAAGGGGTATTTATCGGTGGATGAAATTTTGACTTCATTAGAACATATACATATAGTGGAGGATGCATTCATTACTAAAAATGAAGATACCTATAGGTTTATAAACTGTGAGTGGATATTCTGAAGAAGCAGTGAGCTCACTTCATTTGAGAGAGTAATGAGTTCTCAAATTGTGAATATTTGTAAACCAGTAGGGGCAGTGTGTCCCCTTCAATCTTGTAAACAACAGTGTATTATAGTGGATTTGGTACATCGACACAACGCTGGTGTATCCTCCTTGGACGTAGCCCAGTGAGGGTGAACCAAATAAAATTGTGGTGTCATGTGTGTTCTTTAAGATTCATTCATACTCTGCAATATGATGGAGAGTGAGAAGAGGGTTTTTTATAACAAAATAACAAGATCAAATGGGGAAGATGTTTTAATGTTTCATACCCTAATTCACACATGCCCTCTTAGTGTATATAGTCTAGTGGACCTAACAATTAGTATCATATGGAAAGGTTAATATCAGTGTTTCCCTCTCAAATGGAGGTCACCAATCACAAATGTATTCTAATATTTGATTGGAACAATTTTATGCTATGAAAAAATCAGATACAACACTACTTCCAATATTTAGGATTGGATGTGTTCACAGTAGCAATGCATGGAATAACTACTAATATTTACAATGGTGTATTATCGGAAGCCGAGTGAGTCTATTTATATGCTGACACCAATGGAATTAATTCTTTTGGGGTAGCCTAATCCAATGTTATCTATATGAAGGTGATTTCTTGAAAAACATCACATCCTATGTGGGGAATTCTATTGAATATACATAAAAGAGATACAATGGCCAGAGATGAAAAGAAGAAAGTTATGTGGAACAAGTATGAAGATTTGAAAATGACCCCAAATGAGTCAGTTATTAGTTTATTTAACAAGATAAATATTTTTGTGGAAGATGTAAGGGGTATTGGAGAAGTCATTAAAGACATAAAGATCATAAAGTGCATCTTGAGGAAACTTCCACCTTGGTTCAATCCAAAAGTTTCAGTATTGGAAGATAATGATCCAAAAGAGCTGACACTGGACAATTTGTACAGTACCTTGGGTGCATATTAAATGAAGAATGGTGATAAAAAAGGCTACGGAAAAGGGTAAATATAAAGATGTGGCATTCAAGTCCATGAAGAAGCTCACCATTGAAGATTTTAAGGAGGAGGAAGAGACAGATGAGGTGTTGTTATTTCATTCTTAATATTTGAAAATATGAAAAGGAATGTTCAAGGGGAAACATCCACTAGAATGTTTTCGATGTGGAAAGGTTGAACATCTTGCAAAAAGGTGTCCCAAAAATTCCCAAGAAGATGATGATGTCGATGAATTCGAAATTCCCAAGAAGAAGAATTCGGCCTTTGGGAAAGTCAAAAAGTAGTTCAAGAGAAATTACTTTAAGAAGAATAATTTCCTTTCACAAGAATGTTACAGTTCAAATGATTCTGGGGATGACGAGGATGAAGAGATAGAGAACTGCAAAGATCTTGGAGAAAATCATATAGTGGCAGTTGTAAGTAGTACTCCTGAAAGAAAAAAACAAACATTGGAGAAGAATAAGAAGTTGATGGAAAAGTTAATATGCAAGATGAGAGAGAGGTTTCTCTTGAATAGATTGTTGTTTGGAGAGATAAAACAATGAAAGACAAAAAAAATTGTTCATGACGCCAAACTCTATATACAACATCAAGAAGAAGAGAATTCTAAGTTGATGGAAGAAATTGAAAAACTCAAGTCAGAAACACCAGAGGAATAAGATTCCATTAGTGTGAATAAAATAAATATTTAAGAATAGAAAAGGGAAATGGATGGATTGAATTACACAATATAAGATAATATCAAGAGTATCGATGAACTTGAAGGATAAATTGTCGGTCTGCAACAAAAAATTAAGGACCATGAATAACTTTTGATTCCTAGCCCATTATTTGGTAAGAAGGTCATTCAAAAGACTGAAAAGATTAAATATGAGCCTAGAAGTTATGTAAGAAAGGATAAGAAGTTGAATTCATATATTAATGTTGATTTTGGTCTTCATGATAAATAAAAAGCATTCATGGTGGATGTTGGACCGAAAGCACCAGATTCATGAATAAAAATTGATGTGTGTACAAAGAAGAATCAGAAACTTCATGGAACCAAAGGAACAACTTGTAGTATATACGTGAAATGCATGAATGTGCCTTCAATCGGGTTCTATTACTGTGGAATGATGGGACATTCACATTATATGTGATCTATAGCCAAGAGATATTGAAGGGCACAAGAACAGAGGTGGCAGCCAAAATGATAACGGTTCACTAGAACATATTTTGAAGGACACTATTTTTGGTGAGGAGGATTTGGGAACATGGTTAGATACTATACATTGACCATATAGAATAATGTTCCATAGAAGAATAAAAAAGTTTCTCAAGTAGCAGATAATTGAACCAACAAATGAGTTGGAAATGAAAAATAGAAATGAAAATTTTCAAGATGAATTTGGTCCATCATACTCTGATAAAGATCATAAGTCCCAATAAATGCCAAGAGTGAATTCAAAAGTATGTAACAATAAGAAAAAGTATGAGAATGTAGTGGTGGAATAAATTTCCTTTAAAGCATTTGTCCATTCTGGTGTGTGGAACCTTGAGAGCAGTTTCACATCTCACATGACAGGTCATAAGGATCTTGTTATAGGCAAAACATATGACAAAGAAAGAGTTTTCATGTATAGAAATGATGAAGGCCTAAAGATCATTGGATCAGGAAAGGCCAGGTTTGGGGAAAAAGAGATAAGACATACTGATGTCTTAGTAGTAGAAGGCCTCATTCACAATTTTCTAATAGTTATTCAATTATGTGACTCATGAAATTATATATGGTTTACTAAGAAGATGTGAATCCTCAAAGGAAGAGATGGGGAAGTGGGTCTATAGGAAAAAGAACAAAGGGAAATCTCTAGAAGTTAAATGAGAAGAAGAAATTTCCTTTTTGTCTAGAGAGGAAGAAAAAAAGATGTTCCATAAATGACGTGGTAATCTATTCCAACCATCCCTATATGATCTGGTAATGTGTGATGCATTAAGAGACCTCCCTGTGTAATCATTTGTTTGTACGCACACATTTGATGCATTCCAACAAGGGAATATCATTAGAAAGATGTATAAGTATAAGTAAAAGAAGTCAACAAGAGTGCTTGAATTCGTGCATGCTAATGTGTTTGGGCATATCAGACCAAGAGAAATTGAAGGAAAGAGGTTATACATTATTTTTGTTGATTACTATAGTATAATGTCATGGGTATTTGTTATTTCCCAAAAGTCTGATGTGTTCAGCTTCTTAAAATAGTACCGGAGGGAGTGCAAAAGGATAGTTGGACAGAAAATTATGATGTTTCGTACTGATAATGGTATGGAATTCAAAAATAGTAAGGTGGAAGACTATCTTGAGAATCATTTGATAAGGAATCATGTTTCCTAAGTAATAACTCCACAACATAATATAATGGTTGAAAGGATAAATATGAATATCATCAACAAGGCCGGAATGATGATTATAGAAAAATACCTACCAGAGAGGTTCTGTAAGGAAGCAATGTTAACATCAGTCTACATTTCTAACAAAGCTCTGTTGTGTCCAAAGAATGGAAAACTATATATGTGAGGTGGTATGGAAAAAATACAACAATGAAATACATTCAAATATTTTTAAGTAAGTGTTTCATTCTCAAGACGCAAAAACATAGGTAATATGAGTCATGAGGATATGAGGGGATATTCCATGGCTACTCAGACAAAATCAAAGCATACAAATGCTTTAATAAAAGGCTGGGAAAATTAGTTGAGAGCATTGATGCCACAATAGTGGAGAATGAGGAGAGAAATTGAAAGTGCAACCAATTTTTGCCTTTCGACCGGTCAAAGTTCTGATGCTCTGCTAATGGGTATAGAAACACATGGGTCAAATCCTCAGTGATGATAATTTTTCATAGTCTTTTGTTTTTAGTTGATTTTATTTTGATTGGAGGGGTTTGTTAGAAGAAATTAATTAAAATGATTTATTAATTTAACAATTTAATAAATATTTGGGTGAATTCATCATTAGGTAGTTAATCTTGTGATATCCTTGATCTTTTCTTTATATTTCATTAAATTAACACACATGTCTCAAGTTGACGTTAAATGGAATTCACAAGTGTTAAGGATTTAATACAAGCCTTATCATAACTTAGGGTTCTAATCTTAATAATATCTTGTTTATAGAAGTGTATTTATGGTTCCAATAATCCGTGGAATCCAATCGTTAAAAAAACAAGTCAGTAATCCATGACATGTTAAGTCTAACATATAAAATGGTAATTCAAAGAATACTCATCGAGCAAAAGCTCTAAAACGTTTAACATATCTCAATAATGAATCACCCCAATGGGATATTTACTCGTCAATTGAAATTATTAGTAATCTGGTTATAATTATTATGATGATAAATTTAAAAGATAATAAAAAGAAATAGATAACAAAATATTGGTGCGACGAACACACACGCAAATGATGTTGATAATTAAAAATTAACTATACATTGAATGATAAAGAAAAATAATGTAAGGGGATTCAACCATATTTAAACTATTTTAAGAACATTAATATTAAACTACTGAAGGAGGATGAGAATAAGAGATACTCGAGAAGAAACTTCCATTAAAACAAAATTAAAAATACAAACACATACAAAATTATAATTGAAAATAAACAGAAAGAACATGAAATCAATGAGAGGATGAAGGGTATCTCAAGAGAAAACTTGAGTTTGGAATGTCCTCCCAGGCCTTTGGTAGATCCTCTCTCAGGCCAATTGATCGTCATCTATTCTGAATTTCAAACCCATTTGAAGGAGAGTAGGGGATCTATTTATAGCCCAAGGAAGTGGTCTATTTCATTCCATATATATCCCTCCACTTGCATCTCCAATTAGGCTATTACGATAGATGAATCTCGAGATAGCATCTTATTCAAAGTTGTATAAAATGATGTTGTCCGATGTCTCTCAAAATATTGAGTCAATTTGACTTATGGAGACAATGTTATGGTGGTTTTATTAAACAAAGTTAAATAGCCCATTTTAGTCCATACTTTTTTAAGGCTGAAATGTGAATGTGTTCATCAGCTACCTTTATCTACTTCTTTACACTGTAAAATTTCCACAATATTTGATGATTAAATCATGATATATGTCATGAATACTATACTAATTGTATTTCCTTTCTAGAATTGAGGGTTGAGTTTAAATGAATCAGATGGGCCCCTTTTATTTGTATTTGGTTATTGAAATTTTTATGTATGACTCGTTACATTTCCCCCCAACCGTTTGAGGAGAATGAATGAATTTTCACATCCAGATAGATCCCAGTAATTCAATAATCATGGATGGGCCAGTTTCTTCACAGATTCTATGGGTCATATTTCATGGACCATATGACCCTTCAAATGGCAGAATTGTACAATGATTCCTTTTAATGATATGTGGGAAATTGAATAAGTAATCCTACAAAACATGAACCACACAATTTGAATCATAAGGGTAAGTGTTAGAAATAAAAGAGTAAACTGACTCAATTGGACTACTTCTAAAAATTCTAAAAAATTATACTTATTATTAAAACATTAATATTTCACAAAAATAATGCACATTTCATATAAAATTTGTAAAGGGGGTATATAATAAGTCATGAAAATTTTAAAAACATCAACTCCCCCACACATAGTCTCATGCATGTCCTCATTTGAAACAAATATAAAATCATGATAAAATCACTTTCACTCACCATCAAATATTAAAATTTTGTTTTCCCCAATTAGGGAGGTTTAGAAAATATCACTCAACCATATTGAATTCCACCACAAGTTGTTACAGAAACAATTTTTCAAAAATAATTCATTTTTTCAATATCAAATTTAGAAATGGAAAATGGTAGCACACAAAACATACTCTTCTCAAGTAGATAAAATTAATCAATGGAGCTTCACTCATTCACCAACAAAATGTAGAAATATTAGAGTTTGTAAGAGCTCTCAGCTTCCACTATCTATCCTAAAGTTCTTAAAAATTAAGTGGTCTTATTAGGGGTTTTTTCTATGGCTATGGGATGGAAGGAAGATGATATCTAAAAGATATAAAAAATGTAGTAAAACAACAACGTAGAAAAAGAAATGTACATTTTTTTGAAATTAAACATGTATGGAAATTAAAATACATATTTACAAGTGAATTATTATGTGAAGAAAGACACAAGAGAGGAATATAATTTGAAGGGGATGAGACGATGAAATATTTACAAAACAGAAAACTTCACCCAATAACATATGAATACAATTAAAGTGTTCTTTTTTCTTTTTTTTATCTTTTTTCAAAAGTTGACCTTGAAACAGATCTCCCAAACATATCCCAACCCATGATTGATCTCCTCACGACACTAATTGAAATAGTTATAACAAGATCAAAGGCTGAAAAATAGTGAGTTTTGGCCTACCTAAGACACAACCCACTATTTTTTTTGATTTTTTAATTTTTTTTGAACCCTTGTCGTTAGAATTTGAAAAATATTTCATAAGAATATAGAAATTCCCCAACCCCACTGATAGACAACCTATCCCCCACACTAAAATGGATTCTTTCCCTCAAGTATAGGATAACTCATTGAAAATCAATAAAAGGGAACCCAAACAATGAAATCAATTCCCCTCGCCCACACTTAAATTTCAGAAAAATATGCAATGAAAATACATGTAGATATTGGGTGGGAAAAGGTATTGGGCTTGTAATGTGGAAATCAAAGAAAAGGTTTTCATAGGCTCATAGGGGCTTTCCAAAGAAGGATTAATGTATGGTTAATGGGAGGCTTTTTGGCTATTATAATTCACATGTGCCTCAGAAAATTACTCTATCATATTAATGCACACTAAAGTAGGAAATTCATCTTGAAGGTACACAAACTCAAGACTTAGACATGGGGGTGAAGAACACACATTGTGAAAAGATAGTCATAGGTGGCCTTTTCATGAAAGCTAATGTTGTTCCTCACGACTGGGGAAAATCATTTTCCAAGTAAACAATTGAGCATTGAAAATTAGTTAGTTTTCAAAAAATATTCATTATCCAAATTTAGGAAGAAACAACAAAATATTTGAGATGAAACCATGCGTTTTGACTCTCAAAAATGGTTTTAAAAAATTTGAAAATTGGAAGGTGAGTACATATGACTCTTATTGGGTCATTTTTTTTTTAAATTTTTATGTTTTTTTGTGTTTTTAAATTACATGCCCACATAAAAGAGAGAGAGTAAATAAAAAATTTGATGAAGAAAATGGTAAAAATAAAAAATGAGAATGAGGGAGGAAGAAGAATAAAGAGATAGAGAGAAGATGAGTTAAAGTTAAAAAGGTTCCCCTTGGTTTGGATTTTCTTGGTTGTCATCTCCTTCCAATTATGGGTCATCTATAGAAGTTGGGGATCTGATAGAAGTTGATGTTTTTCCAGGATTGTGTGTACTCTCATGGTGAAACTTTAACAAATATTCATTAATCATGAATGTCCTTTTGCAAGACGGCTCTTGGACTTGCACTGCACCAAATGGGTATACAAGAGAAACAATAAAAGGACCTTCCCAACGAGAATTAATCTTACACGGTTGAAGCCGAAATCGAGAATTGAAGAGCATGACCTTTTCACCTTCATGGAATACCTTTCTCAGGATTTGTTTGTCATGGATTACCTTAGCCTTTTCTTTCTATAGATTGGTATTCTCATAGGAATCAAGTCAAAGCTCCTCCATTTCAGCCAATGGCAATAATCATTCTTCACTAGATTTTTCAAGATACAAATTAAAAGTTTCCACAGCCCAAAATGACTTATGTAGGATTTCAACTAGAAAATGACATGGTTTACCAAAAACTAGAATAAATGAGACAACCCAATGGGTGTTTTATAGGCTCTTCGATAATCCCAATGTGCTTCACCAAGTATTTAGGTCTATTCATTTTTGGTGGGTTTTCCAATTCTCTCAAGTACTCTATTCACTTATTTTTTTAGAAAGTTTAGCCATGCTATTTGTTTGGGGGTGATATGTAGTTGATGTTTTATGTACAACACCATTCTTTTTTGAAAAGATATTTCATGGTTTTATTACAAAAATGGGTTCACAAGTCACTTATCAAGGCATGTGGTGTTCTAAATCGGTTGAAGATGTGTGTCTTTAGGAACTCACTAAAAGTATGTGAATCATCCTATCTAGTGGGTTTGGGTCGACTCACCTAGAAACATAATCAACCACAAGAATAATCTATGAGAATCCATTGGAACAGAGTAATGGTCTCATGAAATCGATGCCCCAAACATTGAAGATCTCATAGAAAATTAAAGGCTATTGGGGAATTTAATTTCTCTCTGAAATAGTGGTAATATTTTGGCATGTGGGACAAGATTGACCGAACTCATGTGAGTCATTGAAGAGTGAAGGCCAAAATAATCTAGAGTCTATGAACTTTTGGGAAGTCATTTGTGGTCCAAAGTGGCCACCTCCGGGAAGTGAGTGAAAAAATTATAATAAGGAAGAATGTTCATTTTCATCAACGCATATCCGAATTAAGATATCTACCATAATTTTCCAAAGATTATTTCCATACCAAAAATATTATTCTGAATCAATTTTCAACGTCATTTTTTGATCTTTTGAAATAGTTTCAGGAAAAACACCATAAAACCAATTAATTTACAATTGGGTAATACAATGGTATTTTTAGAGTGAGAGACTAAAGGTGATCAGTGAGGAATTTAGGATCAATGATTTTAGAATGAGAAGAATTAGAAATTCTACTCAAGTGATCATCCACAGGGTTTTATTTTCTAGTTCTATCTTTGATTTCAAGGTCAAACTCTTAGAGCATTAGGATCCATCTTATTAGCCTCAGTTTGGAATCACATTTCATGAGTAAGAACATTATAGCAGAATCGTCTATGAGGATGATGATTATGGAACCTAAGATATTGGTCCAGAATTTATCTTAGGAAAAAACCACTGTTAAAAGTTCCTATTCAATCACAATGTAGTGAGATTGATTTTTATCCAATGTTTTTTTAGGCATAATAGATGACATGAGGAATATTTTCTCTTCTTTGACCAATAATGGCCCCAATGGTCCTATCAGAAGCATCACACATCTACTCAAAGGGTAAGGACCAATCGGGGGATTGGATTATCAGGGCAGATGTAAGAGAAATTTTTAGTTTAACAAATTCTATCTTGCAAACCACGTCAAAATGTAAAGTGTCATCATTTTCGAGAAACCGACTGAGTTGGAGGGAAAATATACAGAAGTAAATTATTAATCGACAATATAATAGAGCAATACTGAGAAATGAACGGATGTATTAAAAAAAAGTGGGTTCAGGAATTGATAGGATCACTGCAATTTTCGCAGGATCAACTTCAATGCCCTCTTTTGGATTTATGTACACTAGAATAATCCCACTTGCAACCATAAAGTGTCATTTTTCAAAATTTAACACAAGGTTACAATTGACACAATTTTGGAGGACTAGTGAGAGTGAACTCATGCAAGATTAAAATGAATCTCCATAAATGGTAAATTCATCCATGAATACTTCCATGCAGTGTTCAATGAATTCAGAAAAGATACTAATCATAAATCTCTAGAATGTTACAGGATCATAGAAAAGGCCAAAACACATTCTCCTGTTTGCATGTGTTCCAAAGGGTAATGTGAAATTAGTCTTTTCTTGGTCGTTAGGTGGGATTGGGATTTGGAAGTATCCAGTGTATCCATCAAGAAATAAATAGTGCAACATTTCGGCTAATAGTTCCTGCATCTGATTAAGGAATAGAAGAGGGTAGTGATCTTTTCATGTTTCAACATCAAATTCCCTATATTCGATGAAAACATTCCATTTGTTCTTCCCACTTGTTGTGACTACCTCTCCATGTTCATTTGTGACAACAATTATACCACACGTTTTAGGTACAACATGAATTGGACAAACTCATTCACTATCTGAAATTGGGTAAATAACACCATCTTGAAGAATCTTGGTAATGTATTCCCTAACCTCCTCAAGGATGATTTTATTGAGTCTTCATTTTGGTTTTGTAATTGGTTATGATGATTCCTCAAGATAGATATGATGCATAAAAAGGGAAGGGTTGATTCAAGGTATGTCATCTAGGGTCCAACCTATGGCCTTTTTCCTCTAACACTTGAAAAATATTGGAATCCTTAGTTATGGTAAGTAAAGTAGAGATAATTAAATAATAAGAGTGATCATGGAAAATGATTTCATATTTCAGGTTTTCTTGAAGAGGATTTAGATCAGTATCATCTCTCATTTGTGGGTTAGACAACTCGGGAATAGGGGAAGGGACTCCAGTTACTTCATATTCATTTTCTTTAATACTGTCCAATGTGGAGAAGTATAGATCAAAGTTGATGTGTAATTCAAGAGTGTTTTCAAGACCCTCTAGATTGATTGAGTCTATGAATGAGAGGACCACATCAACATCACCATTTATAAAATATTTAATCGTGGGAAATATTTTACAGGATCTTCTCTCTTCAGAACATGATGTACATGATTGAATGGGGTTCAATTGACTCTCAGAAGTTTCCTTAGAATCCATGATTGAGAATGCAGAGTGATCCTCAGATTGGTATTGCATGGCGTGGAAAATGTTGAATTTGACCAGTGGGTCACCAAATTCCATGGATAAGATGCCTGAATGGACATAAATTTTCATATTATAAGTCATGAGTATTGGTCTTCCTAGAATTAGTGGAGGTCAAGAAGAGTTCACCTCACCTTCCATGTCAGGGACATAGAAATAAATAGAGAATATAAGATCATTGACACGAACAAGGACATCCTCGATTATACCCTCAAGACTAGAAGTGCTTCGACAGGAAAACTAAATGAAAACACCCTTTTGATGTAAGGTACATAGACCAAGGTTGGATAATATGGATTTGGGAATGACACTAATTGATTCTCCTAGGTCTATGAGTGTATCATCAATGATTGAACTTCCAATTTGGCATGGAATCATATGAATACCTGGATCTTTGCACTTTATGGGAATAGACTCTGGGTGGAAACATTTTTCAAGGTCCTGAGTTGTCTCTTGTTGGTGTGAAATTCCTTAAGAAACATGGAATACTTAGAGATTTGTTTTATGGAATCTAAGAGGGAAATATTGACTTCAACACATCTATACATGTCACACATTTCAGGATCAGGTTCAAAGGACTTCGTTGGCTTTGAAACAGCTTGAGTAAAAGGAATTGGGTTCCTAAGTGGAATGGAAGAATTTGAGAGGAATGAATTCAAATTCCTTTTTATATTTCTATTTCTTTTCCTTTTATAGGTCAACATTCAAATAGGGGTTTGAGGACTTATCTTGAGGAATATATTAATTTTCTTTCCTGATCTAAGTGCAATTGAACTTATATTACCCTTGGTGTTGGGTAATGGTAGATCTGGGAGTTGTGAATAATTTGATTGTGGTTTCTGGCTCAGGTGGGATGCAAGTTGACATATGTGGGTTTCTATGTTTTTGAGGATGGAATGGGTGAATGAGGCATGATATTCCACTGCACTTTCCCATGGTTTCATGGAAGAAGAGTCTTGTCCAAGATTGGGATTACCTTGACTTTGGTTCTTGGGAAAGCGGTTGTATTGTATTTGGAATTGGGATGGCTCACTAGGATAGTGGAATCCCAGAGGAGGATCATTCCATTATTGTTGAGGAACAAAAGGATAAGGTTGTTGGATGTTACCAAAATCATGACCATATTGAAACTGGTTTGGGTTTTGAGGAAGGAAATTTAGGGGGATGAAAGACGTGATTACCATACCTCAAGCTTTGGTTATATGAATAAGAGAAGGGCTCAGAGTGAGGTTGGTTGAAGTTTATAACTAACTATCCTGATATATGAGGGTTGGTGTTTTGATGAGAATAGTCTACATTGAGCTCTATTGATCTAGATGAATCAAATTGATCCTCTTGATGTTGTGGACATGTGTCAGTTGGATGAGCTGGTGAGTTGCAGATTCCACAATTTTTTACAGGTCCGGAAAACATTGATTGTAGAGAACATGAGGTTGGGGCTTTGGATGACACAACTAGTTGTCGCATAAGACTTGTAAGTTAACTCATTCACTCAGTCAAATTGTTCCGATCTATGGGTTGAATGTCTTGGTCTATATTTACTAGATCATGTGCTCGAGTATGGAATTGTTGTGTGTTCGCAACCGCGTTACTTATGAGATCTCTTGTAGCTGCTAGAGTTTTTTCAACAAGAGCATCGCCACATGTGACATCAATGAGAGTTCCCTCCATATCCAATAACCCATCATAGAAGTATTGGATCATGAGTTAGTCAAGAATTTTGTGGTGTGAGTAGGTTTCTACAGGATTTTTGAACCTCTCCCAAATTCATGTAGTGATTCAAACTGGAACGGACAAATACCACTTATTTCTATTCAGATAGAAGCAGTACGAAAAGCAAGAAATTATTTATCTAAGAAGATTCACTTAATTTCAATCCATGTGGTTATGGAACAAGGATGAAGGTATTAATTCCATGAAATAGTAGTGTCATCTAGGGAGAAAGGGAATGATCAGAGTTTTATTTGTTACTTAGAAACCCCTTGAGGCTTCATGGTAGAGCACACCACTTGGAACACATTAAGATAATGATGTGGATCCTCACTGGCTAGTCCGTGGAAATGAGGAAGAAGATGAATCAAACCCAATTTGAGTTCGTAGTTAGACTGTATGTTTGGATATTGAATACCAAGATGTTGGTAATTCATATAAGGGGAAGCAAGTTCTTTAAGTGTTTGTTCCCTAGGATAGGACATTTCTAATTCAACTGGTTGGAGAAGGACAGGTTCTTGAATGAGTTGATTATATCATATGTTCCTCCAAATTGGTGACGTTTTTGCTAAATTTCAGGGTTAAACAAATCCGAGGGATTGTTTGGGAGGCTACAGGGCATTCAGAGAGATATTGGAAGAAAGGGGAAGATGGGTTTTTCTTTTTCAGTTTTCCGTTTATGATTTTTATGACGAAGGAGGGTTTTTCTTTTTTGTTTTTTATATTATGTTTTTTTGTTTCTTTTACAATAACTATAAACTAATGACTATATAAAGAACCATCCCTAGAAACAATTCCATTTGAAATCATGACTGATTTTTTCCTATCGACCGGTCAATTTTTTGATGCCCTGCTAATGTGTATAGCATCACGTGGGTCGAATCCGTGGTGATGATACTTTTTAAAAGTATTTTGTTTTTAGTTGATTGTATTTTTATTAGGGGGTTTGTTTTCAAATCATAATTGAAATTATTGATCGATTTAAAAATTTAATAATGATTGGGGGGAGTTCATCATTTGGTAGTTAAACTTGTGATATCCTTGAGCTTTTCTTTATATTTCATTAAATTAACACCCATGTCACAGGTTTATGTTGATGGGAATTCCCAAGTATTAAGGATTTAATACAAGACTTAAAAGAACATAGGGTTATAATTGTAATCATATCTTGATTATGGTAGTGTATTTATGGTTATAATAGTCCATGGAATCCACTTGTTAAACAAAACAATTCATTAATCCATGACATGTAAAGTCCAACATACACAATGTTAATTTAAAAAATACTCATCAAGAAAAAGCTCTCAATTTCTTGACATCTCTAAATAATGACTCACGTTAATGGGAGGTTTACTCATTCACTTAAATGATTATTAATATGGTTATAATTATTATTATGATAATTTAAGATGATAAGAAAAAGAAATGGATATGAAAATATTGGTGCGACGAACACACAAAAAAATGAGGATGATGATTAAAAATGAACTTTAGATTGAAAGAGAAATAAAAAAAAGGGAAGGGGATTCAACTTTATTAAAACAATTTTATGAAAATTAATATTAAACTGCAGAAGTTGGATGGGAATAAGAGATACTTAAGAATAAACATTCATTAAAATAGAATTACAAAAACAAAAACTTACGAAATTACAATTGAAAATAAACGGAAAGAACATGAAATCAAAGAGATGAGGAATGGTCTCTCAAGTGAAAACATGAATTTGGAATGTCCTCCCAGGCCTTTGGCAGAGCCTTGTTTGTTTCAATTGATCATCCTCTATTCTGAATTGCCGACCCCTTTGAAGGAGAGGAGGGGGATGTATTTATAGCCTAAGGAAGTGGACTGTTTTCATTCCCAATCTGCCCCTCCACTTGCATCTCCAAATAGGCTATTAAGATAGCTGAATCTCAAGATAACCTCATTTTCAAAGCTATAGAAAACAATGTTGTATGAATTCTCTAACAATTTTGAGTCATTTGTACTTATGGAGACAAATTTATGGTGGTTTAATTAAATAGAGTTAAAATGTCCATTTCAATCCTTACTTTTTAGAAGGTTGAAATGTGAACGGGTTTAGAAATAGGCACATGCCTTCAAATGTAACACCCCAAGATTCCACATTACGCTTCTCTTTGAATAATACAATTAGGTGTGATGTACGCTACTTCGAGTTCTAACACACCACAACTAGTCAAACTAGCCATTATGAATAGTAATACCCACTTGTTGAAATTTTATAAATTTTTTCTTTCAAATTGGACTTCATTTTTGGATTCGGAATATTGAAATTACCTTCAGGTGAATTTTTAGAATTTTTCTAAAAACATTCAATTTTTGATGAATAAGGAAGAACACTGAGATATAGTTTAAAACAGAATTTTTATTTAAATAATTATTTATTTTATTCAAATTAGTTTTATGTCAAAATACATAAATAATACCTATATAAGTTCAATGTATTTCATTGGAGTCAGTTTATAATAATTTTATTGAACTCTTTTACCGTCTTTTACCCACCTCCTAGGAGCATTTACAAATTTACATAAAACATAATTTTACTACTTCTGTGAGTTGAATTTCAAAAATCCTAGAGACACAGTTTATATCAGTAAGTAAAATGTGGTTCAATAAGATGAAAATAATTTTTGGTGAATAGTAACTGTTTACTTTTATTTACCATGGTTAAAAGCAAATAGGGTAATTAAGGATAAAAATGACATTATTATTACCCTAACACATGTCCTAATTATATTGGATAAGTGTAATTCATCCAAAAACAACCTTAGGAATAAAATATGATCCTTTAGGTCCACTTGGATTAGATGAGGACATATATTATTATTTAATTAAAAGAAGAGTTAACAGTGTTAAATTCAATGTTTAATAACTAAACCATTTTGAATATATGGTTTCACGGAAGATAAATTCGAATGTAATTATTAATTAGAAAGATAAAAATATTTCCTAAATAATTTTATTTGATTGATATTTTTATACATTAAATAATTAAATTTATTTATGATAAAATGATGATGCAGAAAGTACCGTATTATTGAAAGATTAAAATAATTGATATTATAAATATTCTAATAAATTTAATTTGAGACTTTTTATGAATTAAAATAATTTTCTAGTTTAATATGACATATTAGGGTTGGTTAGATGAATTTTTTTTGAAGTAATAATGTTGTTATGAATTTAGCAAAAATAGAATACAAAATAGTGTTAGAATTGACAGAAATGCGATTTTAAAACAAATATTATATTATTAATTGATATTCTCTTCCTAAAAATATATGTTTCGGCCTAAATACATATGTAATGGTAGTGGTATCATGAATGAACCACTTGGGGTTCTCTTGGATGTATGTAATATCTTTATTAACCATATATAATAAAAATAAAAAGACACATGGTAAATGTCAAACTGTTTAACTAAGCGTTAAATTTAAAAGAAAAGGTTAATATAGTGACCCACACGAGTCTACAAGATAAGGTTATTAGGATTTAAATAATTCATTTTGGATACATTAGAAACCGAATATGATTTTATTATAAAATAATATTTCTAGATTTTCCTAAGGTGCCCCTCACCCCTCTTATAAAAGGGCACCCCCCTTCTCCCTAATTCACACCTTCAAAGCCATTTGGCTCGGCCAAAATCTACCCAAATACCCTCCCAACTATACTAAATTCATCCTAGAGTCATTACATTAGTTATAAATCCTTCCTAAGGATCCCATTTGATCAAATTAAAAGGCAGAACATGAAGAAGAAGTAAATATTTCATCACCTCAATCATTTTCTTTTCTTCTTCCACATCCTCTTTATTTGTAGTTTCCACTCTAAATAATAACTCCAGTATATTATATATACTGTGATGTTATTATAAATATGGCACAACCATATTCATTATTATATCCATCCTTTGAATGACATGTCACCATATGTGTGTATGTACGGCTTACCGTCTCCACGTCGTGGTGTAATTTTTATTCCATACATAATTATTTGGATGGGTATAATAATATTGTGTAATTGATGTAAATAATAAATATAATATGATAATGATTATGTATATATGATATAATATACTATTATATATTATTTTAATATCAAAATAATGATATAGTCGCTCGGGCGTACGTACAGATTACCGTCTCCACAAACACGATGAGATTCATTTCCCATCATCATCGATTCAAGACTAAATATCATTAGATGATTAAAAATAATGTATAAATAATTAATTTCATTCCTTATATCAATATGATACATCCTATCCATAATAAAAATTACTTACATAATAAAGCATATAAAGGTAAAAAAAATCAGTTAATAGCCGAAATGATGATAATACTAAGATATTATTAACAAAGAAATATTAAAAGATCATATATGATATCATAATAATGTATATGATTCTTGTATAATTTAATAACAATTATTTCACCATTATACAGGAGGCTAACCTACGCTCAACCGAGGAAAAGTACAAGGTAAGGGTTAATTTCACAATCTCTTTATTATCTGAGGTTGTTTTTACATACGTATCTACTGGGACCTCTTTATTATCCACATCAGTGTTTTCTTAAAAATGTATTTCAAAACATTTTCAATATTTACTATACTATGGGATAATGTCATTTATACCATTTTTTGACTTTTATAATATGTTTTTTAAAGGAATCTTTCTATAGTTTTGCAAACAAGTTACTTTATAACCTTTTCAACAAAACTAAAGGTAAGTATGTCTTTTTTAACTTATACGGAGGGTGTGGCTATTTTCCACCATTATAACATCATAAAAGCTTCCCTTACATGATTATAAGAATATTTCCAAATTAAATGTTTTCTTTTATAATTATATTAATTTTAAAAGATTTCAAAATAGAAAGATATATTTCTCTAAGAAGGATTTGATTTCAACTATGTCAACATGTTTTGATGGATTTTAAGCTTATTCGAAGTTGATTTATTATGATACAAAACTTCCATAATGTATTGAATGTTTTATGATATGTTTGAATGTGGATTTTTTTACACCATTCATGGTTTATGGATAAAGTATTGACATTTTATATTCTAGTTTTAATATGAATGTTTATGTTATGTTTAATCCTTTTTTATAAGGAATGCATTGGACTTAGTAAGTGGTGGGTAGAGCCCTTTATAGCTCCACGATGCATCTATAGGTCTCATGAGGCAAAATAGTGTCATGGAATAAGGCCTTGACAAAATATTATTTGTAATATTGGAACAAGGCCTTGACAATGTGGCTATGAAAGTCTGGAATTATGCATTCTATCACTATGAAAGTGGCTATTGATATTTCATGTGATTATTCAACTAGTGGAATATCCATGTGAATAAGTAAATGTAATTACTTGATTTTTATCTTTACATATTATGCTGATGTTAATGTTTAAAAGGCTTTTTTTAGTCTTATACATTGCCTAAAATGTTTATGCTTATTTATGAAAGTTTCTTCTATATTGTTATCCTTACTGAGCATCTGAGCTCACCCCTTTCTATGTTTTTTTCTAGGATGCAAATATGTATATTATGACTAACCTGCAAGGATAGTCTATGGGATCTTAGTGTTGTCTATAGAAAAAATGTTGTGGTAGTTTTCCATTTTATGATGTAATGTAAACCTTATGAATTTATCTAGTACTTCAAATTTTACTAAACTAATCAGTCTTTTGAGACTTTACCTTTTTTGATCATTCCAATTTTATGTAATAATGCACTGACTTTGGGTAACTTGGGTTGGGATGTTACATTTGGTATCAGAGGAAGTTTGGTACAAACCTTGGAATATAGATTTAGATAAACTCTGATTAGAGCACATTACCCTAAGATAGAATTTGAGGATTAATGTAGAAGAACTGACTAGAGTTTTAATATTGTAGATATTTTGTGAGTTTTCGAAGTAATACAACCCTATCTAGATACGAGAAGGAAGAGGCAGCTCTTGCACAGATGTACCTAGTGGTAAAACCCGAAAACACCACTTTGAGCTAGACTCGAATGAGAACTAATGCACGACAACGGGCCTTACATCACTCTTGTTTACGAAATTCCCAGGGGATATACTTAAGAAAATTCTAATTTTCTTCACAAATCATTATTAAGGGTTTATGAGTATATACTTCCTCAAATAAAACATTTTTATGATTATGGATTATATCCATAAACTGTTCAGTTTATGTTAAGTGTTTAGAAGTTTGGAATTATGTATTTCGATTAATAAACTATTCTAGTTTATGCCATTGTTTAGAAATGGAACTTAGTGGAATGAATGGAAATCGTATCAATTCATGCACTCCAGGTAGGGATTTCCCTCCGGATCAAGATAATTATAGTGGAGATGGTGATACAACTGGTGCTGATCAGCTTATCACCATACTGGGAAAACTCACTCAGGTTAAGAATAATAACCTTACCCGTATGGAGCACCCTAATCCACAGCGTTGAGGATAAATTTTAGATCACATAATGAGGAAAAAACCACCAATACTCAATGGGAGTAAAAATCCATTAGTAGCTTAGTAATGGATAAATTCCTTAGAAAAAATATTCCTTGCCTTAGAGAGAAGTGAAAGGGAAAAATTTCTCATGGCAGTTTACCGCCTCACTGGAGATGCTGATCAATGGTGGTCATTGATTCAAAAAACAAAGGAAGATGATGAAGTATCAAATATGGATTGGATGGAGTTTAAGGAGATTATCTTAGAAAAATACATTCCTCATGACCATCAAGCAGATATGGAAAGGAAATTTTTGAGTCTAAGGAAAAAGGAGGATGAGAATGTCGCAAATTATGAGGGTAACTTTACAAGGTTAGCGAGGCATGTTGTTTATTATATACATATCCCAAGATGTAAGATTGATAATTTCATTGATGGGTAAAAACCATTTCTCCATCGAGCATTAGTCTCGTAGTTCTTTTCATCTATAGAAGATATTGTCTAATGTGCTATCATGATAGAAAAATAATTCTCTATGTCTTACGACATTAAAGAAAAGAATGAGAAGAAGAGATCTATAGAACACTCTGGAAATTGATATAAGGGGAATAAGGGAAAAATTGAATATCAATCCTATAGTAAATGTGGGAGGAAACACCCTGGTACTTGCATGAAGGGAATGGTAGTCTGTTACAAGTGTAGTGAAAAAGGCCACCAAGCCCATGATTGCAAGGGGAATTAAGAGGCTGTCGATGTTGAATTCTACAATTGTAGAGAAAGTGGGCATTATATAAATGAATTTCCTAAGGATTAGGGGAACTTGCCTTAGAAAAGGCCAAGGTATCAAGGCCATGATTATGATATCACTACTGCTGAGGTTGAAGCTCTGAAAGACGTAATGCCTGGTAATTTAATGGTTTCCTCAAGTTTAGAAAATGATTTATTTAATTCTGGATCATCGCATTTTTTTATAACATCCTAGTTTGATAAGAAAATTAGATATTTCTTATTTGATTTAACAAGGGATTTGTTAGTCCAAACTCCTAAGGGAAGTATCATTGCAACACTGTTTTGTGAATTATTCCCCAATAGAGCATATAAATATTCATTATCTGTGGATCTCATAGTCATACCCATGATTGAATCTGATATAATCCTCAGTATGGATTGTGTTTTGGACAATGATGCAAAAATTTATTGTAGGAGGAAAGAGGTTACTATTATTTGATGACGATGATAAAGAACACCTTCTCTTTAGAGCAGAAATGTCACCACCTAATTCTTATGTAGATCCACCCCCAATATCTCAACTAAATTAAATTATTGGGGAGGAAGAGAATGAAATAACTGTCAGTGAGGATATGAATTTTGAAAGAAAGGATGTACTGATTATGAAAGAATATGTTCATGTATTTCCATAAGATTTACCTGGACATCCTACGGTATGAGAAATTGAGTTTTCCATTGATTTAATTCCTGGTTCAAGGCCCATATCGAAGACCCATTATAGAATGGACACAGTGGAATTACTGTAACTAAGGAAACAACTAAGGAATTGAGTAATAAAGGATTTATTTTCCCTTGTGTTTCTCCATGGAGAGCCCCTATCCTTTTTTTAGAAGAATGATGGATCTATGAGGTTGTGCATTGACTACATGGAGATCAATGCTATAACAATAAAGAACAAGTATCCCCTACCTCGCATTGATGATTTATTCAACCAAATTAATGGAGCTAAATACTTTTCAAAGATTGACCTACAACCTGAATATCATCAGTTGTGTGTGAATAAGGAAGACATTGTGAAAAAAGCATTTCAAACCAGGTACGGGCATTACAAGTTTACAGTAATGCCTTTTGGGCTAACTAATGCACCCTCTATCATCATGGATCTAATTAATAGAGTTTTTAAGGAATATCTTAATGACTTTGTAGTGGTATTTATTGATGATATCTTGGTATACATCAAATGCTTCGAAGATCATGAAAATCACTTGTGCATTATCTAGAAGTCTCTTAGAAGAAATGAATTATCTGGGATGTTTAGCAAGTGTGAATTCTTGCTTCAAGAGATTTCTTCTCTTGGCCAAATTTTCTCTAAGGATGCAATATATGCTGATCCTTCAATGACCAAGGCAATCCAAGAATGTCCAGCACCAATGAGTATAACTGAGGTATGCAGTTTTATTGGTTTAGCAGGTTATTATCGGCGTTTCGTCCACAATTTTTCCTGAATGGCTAACTCATTAACAATGCTCACATGAAAATGGGTTAAATTTTTCTGGACAAAATAGTGTGTAGAAAGTTTTGAATAACTGAAGATAATATTAGTCAATGCTTCTATCTTGACTCTACCATCAGGGAATGATGGGTTTGTTATTTATGGAGATTCTTCAATGAAAGGAATTGGTTCTGTCCTTATGCAGAATGATAGGTTTATTTCCTATGAATCATGATATCTAGAAATTCATTAGAAAAACTATCCTACTCATGATCTTGAGTTAGTAGCTTTAATATTTTCTTTTAATATATGGAAAAATTATCTCTATGGTGAAAAATGTGAGATATATACTGATCGCAAGAGTTTGAAATATATTTTCTCATAGAACAAACTCAACATGAGGAAAAGGTGATGTCTTTAACTACTCAAGGATTATGATTGCACTATACACTACCACCCGTGGAAGGAAAATAAGGTGGCAGATTCTTTGAGTAGAAAAGATCATAGAGTTTTGAACAATATGAGAGTTAAAAAGATCCTATATACATAGATCTAGTAAATATGGATATGGGAATAACCATGGAAGGTGAAACATAAATACTTTTTCAAATGGTTTCCAAACCATATTTACTAGAAAGGATAAAGAGTTCTTAGACTAGTGATGAAGTGTTTCACAAAAAGATTAAAGCTGTGAATGATGGGACATTGTGTGACTTTGTGTATGAAGGTGGAATTTTGAAATTTGGGAAGAGACATTGTGTTCCAAGTATACCTGATCTAAAAAGGGAATTGTTGGATTATGATCATATTTCCAATTTCTCTATACACCCTGGAATCCCTAAGATGTATAGAGATTTAAAGGAACATTTTTTGTGGGGAAAAATGAAGAGGGAGATTGCAGATTTTGTTTCAAGATGTATGGTTTGTCAACAAGTGAAATATGGAAGGCAACCGCTTGGAGGAGTCATGAAACCTCTTCCCATTGCTGATTGGAAATGGGATAATATTATGATGGAATTTTTCATGGAACTACAAAAGACTCCTATAAGGAATGATGAAATATGGGTCATTGTTGATCGTAATACAAATTCATCACATTTTCTTAATATAAGAGAAGAATTACCTCTTGAAAATCCAGAAAGACTATATATTAATGAATTTGTGAGACTTCTTGGAGTACCCCTATCGATTGTTTTTTATCATGATCCATGTTTTACATCAAAAATATGGATGATTCTTCATAAATCCATGGATACTAAACTACATTTGAGCACAGCCTACCACCACCAAACTGATGACAATCAGAATGGACTATTCAAACCTTAGAAGACATTTTGAGATCATGCTCACCTGACTTTTAAGGTACGTGGGATCAATATTTAGCTCTAGTAGAATTTTCCTATAACAATATCTTCTATTCAAGTATTCAGATGGCACCATATGAAGAATTATACGAAAAGAGATGTTTCACACCAACCAGTTGGGATGATGTTGGTGAAAGAAAACTCGTAGGCCCATAACTGGTGGAGGAAACGATGGAAAATGTGAAGGTAATCCAAAACCACATCAAAGTAGCTTAAATTAGGCAGAAGAGCTATGTCGATAACCAAAGGAAGGATTTGGAATTTCAAGTAGGAGATCATGTTTTCTTGATGTTATCTCCATGTAAGGGTGTTATACATTTCATTAAGAAGGGTAAATTGAGTCCTAGGAACATCAGTCCCATCAAAATTCTAGAACGAATTGGGATTATAGCTTAATTTTTGGTAGTTCCAGCAAGTCTATCCAATGTTCATGATGTGTTCCACATATAACTATTGAGAAAATTAATTCCTGACCTAACACATGTAATTATCTATGAGGAATTACAACTGGAATCCGATCTGTCTTATTATGAAGAGCCTTTCAAGGATCTTTATATAAGAGAACAACTGCTGAGAAACCTGACGACTTGTCTGGTAAAAGTTCTAATGAGAAACCATAAGATAGAAGAGAAAACGTGTGAACCCGAGGAACATATGATGAAGAACCACCCACGTCTTTTGATGCATTAATATTCTAGAAATTTTAAGGACAAAATTATTTGAAACAGGGTAGAATGTAACACCCCAAACTTCCACAGTACGCTTCTCTTTGAATAATACAATAGCTTATGTTGTACGGAACTTCAAGTTCTAACACACCACAACCAATCAAACTAGCCATTTTGAATAGTAATATCCACTTTGTGAAATTTTAAAAAATTTATCTTTCAAAATGGACTTCATTTTTAGATTCGGAATATCGAAATTAGCTTAGGGTGAATTTTTGGTTTTTTCTGAAAACTTTCAATTTTTGATGAATAGTGAAAAACACAAAGTTATAGTTTAAAACAGATTTTTTGTTTAAATATTTATTTATTTTATTTAAATCTGTTTTAGGTCAAAATAGATACATAATACCTATATAAGTTCAATGGAATTCAATAGAGTCAGTTTATAATAATTTTAGATATTGAAAACTTTTAGTGAACTTTTTACTGTCCTTTACTCATCTCATACGAGCATTTGCAAATTTACATAAAACATAATTTTACTTTGTCTGTGAGTTTAATTTCAAAGCACCGAGAGACACGGTTGATATCAATAATTAAAATTTTTTTCAATAATATGAATATAATTTTCGGTGAATAGTAACTTTTTTCTTTTATTTACCACGGTTAATAGTAAATAGGGTAATTAAGGGTAGAAATGACATTATTATTACCTTAAAACATGTCATAATTCTATTTCATATGTGTAATTAGAATTAAATAAACCTTAGGAATAAAATATGATATTTCAGGTCAACTTTGATTAGATTAGGAAATTTATTATTATTTAATTCAAACAAGAGTTAAAAGTGTTAAATTCAATGTTTAATAAATAAACCATTTTTAATATAGGGTTAAACATAATATAAATTCTAAAATGAATATTAATTAGAAATATAAAGAGATTTCCTACTTAATTTTATCTTATTTATACTTTTTAGACATTAAATAATTATATTTATTTATGACACAATGATGATGTAGAAATTACTGTATTAATGAAATATTAAAATAATTGATATTATAAACATCCAAATAAATGTAATTTGAGACTTCTTATGAATTAAACTAATTTTCTTGGTTAATATGACATATTAGGGTTGGTTATATGAATTTTTTCTCAGTAATAATGCTGTTATGAATTTAGAAAAAACAAAATACCAAATAGTGTCAAAATTGACATAAAAGAGTTTTTTAAAACAAATATTATATTATTAACTGTTATTGTCTTCATAAAAATCTATAGTTCTGGAGAAATACTTATTTAATGATAGTTGTATCATGAATTAACCACTTGGGGTTCTCTTGTATGTATGTAGTATGTTTATTAACCATATATATTAAAAATAAAAAGATAAATGGTAAATGTCAAACTATTTTACATAGAGTTAAATTTGAAAGATAAGGTTAATATAGTGACCCAAAAATGTATAAAATCTATTGGTTGAGGGGTTTTCGACCCATACCCACCTTATACTTTAAATAAATCATTTTTAAGACATTAGAAACCGAATATTATTTTATTATAAAATAGTATTTCTAGCTTTTCCTAAGGTTCTCCTCACCCCTCTTGTAAAAGGGTACTCCCCCTTCTCTCTAATTAACACTTTCAAAGTCATTTGGCTCGGCCAAAATCTTCCCAAATACCCTCCCAGCTATAATCCCATCATCCTACAGGCCTTCCATTAGTCATAAATCCATCCTAAAGATACCTTTTGATCAAATCAAAAAAAAGAACACGAAGAAGAGGTAAATATTCCATTGCCTCTTTCAAGTTATTTTCTTCATCCACTTCCACTTTCTTGGTAGTTTATATTTTAAAATAATAACTCCAGTATATTCTATATACTGTGATGTTATTATAAATATGGTACAACAATATTCATTATTCTATCCATCCTTAGAATGACATGTCATCATACATGCGTACGTAAGGCTTACCGTCTCCACGTCATGGTGTAATTGTTATTCAATACATTATTATTATGATGGGTATAATAATAAAGTGTAATTTATGTAAATAATAAATGTAATATGATAATGATTCTGTAGATATGATATACCATCCAATTATATATTATTTTAATATCAAAAGAGTGATATTGTCGCTCGTGCGTACGTACAGATTACCTTCTCCACGAATGCGATGAGATTCATTCCATATCACAATCCATTCAAGACTAATTTTCATTAGATGATTAAAAATAATGTTTAAATACATCATATCATTCTGTATATCAATAATATACATCCTATCCATAAGAAACATTTCTTACATAACAAAGCATATAAAGGAAAAAAATCAGTTAACACTCGAAACGACGATAATACTAAGATATTATTAACAAAGCAATGTTAAAAGATAAAATGTAATATAATATTAATGAATATTATTCTTGAATAATTTAATAACAATTATTCTAGCATTATATAGGAGTTTAACCTACCCTTTACCATGGAAAAGTACAGGGTTAGGGTTAATTTCCCAATCTCTTTATTATTCGAGGTTGTTTTTATGTAAGTATCTACTATGACCTCTTTATCATCCACATCTGTGTTTTATTAAAAATGTATTTAACAACATTTTTAATATTTACTAGACTATTGGATAAATTCATTTACACCCTTGATTGACTTTTTATAAGATGTTTTTGAAAGGAACCTTTCTGTCATTTTCCAAACAAGGTACTTTATAAGCTATTTGACAAAACTAAGCTATGAATATATATTTTAACTTATACGGCGGGTGTGGCTATTTTCTACCACTATAACATCATCAAAGATTCCCTTACAATCTTATAAGAACATTTCCAAAGTAAATATTTTCTTTTATAATTATATGAATTTTAAAATATTTCAAAATAGAAAGAGATATTTCCCTAAAAAGGCTTTGATTTCATCTATGTCAACATCCTTTGATGGATTATATGCTTATTTGAAGTTTATTTATTATGATACAAAACTTCCATATTGTATTGCAGGTTTTGTGATATGTTTGGCTATGGATTTTCTATTTTTACACCATTCATGGTTTATGTATTGTGTATTGACATTTCGTATGCTATTTTTAATAAAAATGTTTATGTTATGTTTAAACCTATTCATATGAGGAATGCATTGGACTTAGTAAGTGACAAGTGGAGCCCGTTATAGCTCCTCGATGAATCGACAGGTCTCATGAGACAAACTAGTGTCTTGAAAGAAGGCCTTGAAAAAATATTATTTGTAGTCTTGGCACAAGGCCTTGACTATGTGGTAATGAAAGTCTGGTATTATGCATTACATCATTATGAATGTGGCTATTGATATTTCATGTGATTATTCGACTCGTAGAATATCCATGTGAGTAAGTAAATGGAATTATTTGATTTTTATCCTTTCCATATTATGCTGAAGTTCATTTTTAAAAGGCTTTTGTTTTATTCTTATACATTGCCTTAAATGTTTATGCTTATTTATGAAAGTTTCCTCTATATTGTTATCCTTACTGAAAATCTGAGCTCACCCATTTCTATGTTTTATTTGTCCTAGGATGCGAGCAAGTATATTATGACTAACCGGAAAGGATAGTCTATGGGATCTCAGTGTTTTCTATGGAAACAATGTTGTTGTATTTTTCCATTTTATGTTGTAATGTAAACCTTATGAAAGTATCTAGTACTTCTAAGGGTATTAAAACAATCAGTTATTCAAGAAATCGTCGTTTGTGATCATTCCAATGTTATGTTATATTGCAACAAGTCTGGGTTACTAGGGTCGGGGGGTTACATAAAATCTGAAGTCTTTCATGAACAAAGTAGGCTGCCTATATCTCCTATTTTACAATGAAAAATCTCAGCTCGATTTCATGATTAAATCATGGGATATGTCATGAATAATGTATTGATTTTATTTCTCATCTATATTGGTGGGATGAGTTTAAATGAATCAATTGGTAATATTGTATTTGGATTTGGGATTTGAAATTTTTATCCAAGACTCCAAACAGTTCCCCCCGAACGTTTGAGGAGAAATAAGGATTTTTCACTTCTGTATTGATCATTGTAATTCAATCTTCATGGATGGGCCAGTTTCTTCACAGATTTTGTGGGCCTTATTGTGTGGTCCATATGTCCCTTCAAATGGTAGATTTATCCAATTATCACTTCTAATGATATTTGGAAAATCGAATACAGAATCCTACAAAAAATGAACCATATAATTTGGATCATTAAGTTGAGAGTTATAAATAAAATAGTAAAATAACACACTTGGACTACCTATTAAAATGGTCAATAATTATGCATAGTATTATAACCGTAATAGTTCTCAAAAATTATGCACATTTAATATAAAATAAGTAAATTGAGTATATAATAAGTCATTAAAATATTTTTAACATCGACATTCAATAGCGTAGTGAACAATTTTTGATGAATGTGATGAGGTGGAAAGCGACTTAGGGGGAGAAGAAGTGGATGATTCAGATTCAAAATAATATACTGAATATGACCATGAGGAAGTAAAATATGTATCTACACAAAAGCCAAAGAGTCTACCCGAAATTTATAGGAATAATATCATTGGTTATCATTCCGCTCCAGTTTAGACAAGAAGAATGAAATCTCTGCAGCAGACATCTTTCCTATCTCTGGTAGAGCCGGAATGCTTTGCTGATTTAGTTGAACATGAAAAATAGCTTTACGAAATGAATGAAAAGCCAAATCAGATCGAGAAAAATCAGATGTGAGAGATTTCTTTGAGGCCAGTAGATAAGAATGTCATCAGGACTAAATGGGTTTATCACAACAAGATGAATGAAGATGGCACACTGATTTGAAAAAAATCATGACTACTGTTAAAAGGATACTCCTAGATAGAGGGAATAGATTTTGAAGATAAATTTGTACCAATTCAAGGATAGAGACAATTAGATTATTCCTAGATATTCCAGTGCAATGAATGTTCAAATTTTTCTTGATAGATGTCAAATCTGCATTTTTGAATGGGGTGTGGGAAGAAGAAGTGTATATCAAGAATCCAAATGGTTTTCTCATTCATGAGGATGAGAATAATGTATGTTTGCTAAACAAGGCACCATATGGGCTGAAACAGCACCAAGAGCATGGTACCCGAGGCTTGATTAGTATATGATAATGCTCGGTTTCCAGCATTGCATGTATGATTACAAAATGTATTTCAACAACCACGGTAATCAAGGGATGATGGTGCTGGTTTATGTTGATGACATAATATTTGGTGGATCAGATGAAGATAAGTGTAGATAGTTTTCCAAATATATGAAAAGTGAGTTAAATTTACAATGATTAGAGAGATGACATTATTCCTTGGTTTATAAGTGTCACAAGGAAGTAATGACACTTTTATTTCTCAATAAAAATATTTCAAAGAGGTTCTAAGTTGATTTAAAATGGAAAATTACAATAATTGGAAGACTCTGGTTGCTACACGGATGAAATTATCAAAAGATGATAATGGAAAGGTTGTTTATATCACAGAATACTGGCATATTATTGGATGTTTTCTGTACCAGACAGTGATGAGACCTGATATTGATTTCTCCACAAGCCATGTAGTGTGATATCAATGAAATCCCAAGGAAAGATAATTGTTTTCAATCAAAAATAACACTTCAATATATCAAAGGAACTGTGGATATTAGCTTAATGTATAATAACAAATCTCAGCAATAGTTGTTGGGATATAAAAATGAAGATTGGACTGGTTTAGCAGATGACCAAAAATAAAAATCAGGAGGTGATTTCTATCTTGGTGGTTTTTTTATTTCTTGTCTAAGAAATAAATAAGATTGCATTTCATTGAGCACCACATAAGGTGAGTATATTTCTACCACTCAAGCATGCACACAATTATTGTGGATTAAGTAGCTGCTTGATGATATGGGAGTTGATGTAAAGTCTCTGATCAGAATCTAGTGCGATAACTCAAGTGCTATAAATCTCATAAAAAATATTGTCCATCACTCCTCGAAAAAGTAAATTGAGATAAAGTATCATTTTTTCAAGGATAAGGTTGAGTAAATAATCATGACGTTGGAGTATGTGGCTAGAAAACTAAAAGTTTCAGAAATTTTGACAAAGGACTTACCTAAAGAAGCTTTTGAGAGGCATAAACTAGATCTAGGAGTTCAGTAGACTCCTAGCACTTGAAAAGGTGTGGATTTGGGTCACCCTCTCCCTGAGTTATGGTGTGTTTTTTCCCAACGAGCTAATATGTGTTATCTACTGTGTGGAATACCAAAAATGAGTGACCATTGTGATCATTGAAAAATGAGGAGAAAGAGGGAAGGTGACTCTTAGAGGGGATAAAATGTGGCTAAGTAAGGGAGAAAATGACTTAATCCAAGAAATATGGAGAAGATAATAGATGGAGCAGTGATATAGGGGGAGAGTAATGGGATAACGGGAGAATTTGAAATCTGACGATGCTAGAAGTGATCGATCAATGAATAGATATCACAACAGCTAAGGATCCTAATGAAAACAAAATAGATACATTGGAATAGTGTTAGAAGGTTTCCAGAAATTAGAAATTAGTATCAGTTTGGTATCAAGAATTGGTGTCATAAATGATGTTATTCATTGATGAACATCTCATAATACTCTGGTTTCTCACATCAGGCATTTCTCATGAATCCTTAGAGTATGTGGTGAGTGAATCTTTTGTCGCTGTCTGAATCCCTATAGGTGAAGGATGGTAGATGATGTATGGAGACTCAGTGAGGTATTAAAGTGAAGAAAATAATTTTGAGAATTGTTTTCAATAAACATAAAGGGGTATATTGTTGGGAAAAAATCCATGAAGGTAGCATTGGAGCATTTTTGGGTTTCTTGTGTTTGTTGAAAATGCAGGTTTTCCTTGGTGAATTGTTGAGTTCTAGAGATGGGGACAGAAGATCTGGAGGCGGTTAAAAAGATTATATATAAGGTGACATTATTTTCCAGTGTTTTCCAAATTTTTGGGGTCCAAAATTTGGAATTTTGTGAGCATCAAGAAATTTGGTTTTCCCTGAAGAACTTATAAAAATATGGAAATGTCATGAGTTTTGCGAAGATGGGATGTTTTATTTGGATTTCACGATGGCATGAAGAATGGGGACGGTGTTGTTCGTGATTATGATGAGCTTCACGAACAGTAGCATTGAAGAGAATTGTAATAGGGAAGGAAATTACAAGTGGAGATTTGTGGTGACGATACTAAGGAATTTATGGAACACTATGTGATTATGATGAACACCATTAACTGAATGTTTCTATGGTGCTTCGCTATATAGAGATAATTTCAGCAGAAATTTCGGAGCTTGGAGATTTTAGCAGATGTGGTACTGACTTCACACGTAAGGTTTAAGGGTTGGTGGAATTGTCTATAAATAGACCACGACCCCCTCGAGAGAAGTAGACAGTTTTTCAAGAAAACATTGTTGCTCTAGAATCTTGATGGAGGTTCGCAGAGGCAGTGTGATTTGCTAAAGAAAGAGCTTCACGTCGGCTAATCTAGCTCCACAAAAGAGGTGTGTGACGCATTGGCTTAGGGAGAATCACAAAGAATGTCTCTTTGTGATGTATTGAGCTTTGTGAAGTTCTGATCTCTGTTAAGAAAGGTGATATGTGAGGCAATGAGCACTTCAAAGGTGTATGGATCACGAAGAGGCAGGGACTTTGCAAAGGATTGTTAGAGCTTTGAGAAATTGGGAGCTTCGCAAAGTAGGGTGATTTGTGTAGTTATTTACAATGTTTGTTGTATAGTTATTAGTGGAAAAGGGGTATTCATCCGTGGATGAAATTTGGACTTCAATAGAGCATCTACGTATATTGGGGATGCATTCATTAGTGATAATGAAGAGATCTGCAGGTCTATAAACTGTGAGTGGATCTTCTAAAGAAGTAGTGAGCTCACTTTAGTTGAGATAGCAGCGAGTTCTAAAATTGTGAGTGGTTGTAAACCATAAGGGACAGTGAGTCCCCTTCAAACTTTTAAACATCATTGCTCTTATAGTGGTTTTGTTATATTGGAACATATCCATTTTATGCTCTTTGGACATTTACCCTTGAGGGTGAACGAAGAAAAATTGTTTGGTCCTATGCATTATTTAAGATTCATTCATACTCTGCAACCGGAAGTAGAGAGAGAAGAGGTTTTTTATCAAAAAAAAAACTAGATCAAAAGGGTCTGTTTTTTTATTTTTCATACCGTTCTTCACCCCCCCTCAGGGTATCTAGCCCGGTGGACCTAAATGTAATATTATTAAATTATGTATCGTATCATAGGGTTATAGTAGTTCCCAGTCGGTAATGGGAACATAGAGATATTATGAAATTGATCTGAATGTTATGTCCTCTGGTATAGATAGATTATACTGATAGTAAAAATATGATGCGCAGAAATAAGGTGTTGGAGGAACATAACAAATGAAACCTATTCACATTAAGTTTACACATGGTGATCTCACGTAGATGTGGTCTTCTATAAATTCCCATCAATATGAACACCACATGTTTTGGGTGTCCTTAGTTATTATTATATATAAACACATATATTGGTCTCCTATCTTATGATAATTATCATTTTAGGTAATTTGATCACATAAATTTATTTAAGGAATGAAACCACACATTAATTTTGTGGTCAAGTAGTTTGTCTTTGCTACATCATTAGTGGTATGACCCTAGATGAATTACCAATACTGAATGTGTCACTTATGAGTTGAGGAAGTGATATATCAATTTTGGTTGATCATGATGGTAATACCTCAATAAATATGTGGAAATGGTAGTTTAAGGTAAGTCTACCTTAGAATGTCAACAAAAAATGAATCAATAATGGATGATAACACAAATTTGTGTCTTACTTTATGTGACATCACATGAAAAAGTGATTATATTACACAGTGCGTGTTCATAGGAATGGTTTTCATTATTATAACTATTTGTGATCTTTTGGGGGTATTGATTGGTTGATAGACTATTCTCTTGGCCTAGGAAAATTATTCACTACTATCAAGATGAGAGCCTAGTGGGTAACACAGAATAGCACATTCATGATTCTTCCATATTTTGATAAATATGTATATAGGACATGCTGGGAACCACCATGGGGTCTGAGAGTTTCCCACCCATTATTAATCACGGATAAATAATTAAATTTATTATTATTTTAGTATATATTAATTTGGTTGTATTTATTTATTACAATTATTTACAAGTGTTTAAGTAAATACATGGAATAATATTACAAAAAATGAATATTATTTTAATATTCATGGTTCATTTAATATTACTAGTAATTATGAGTTTAGTTAAGGAGTATGGTTTATCATATCATATATTTAATATATATTAAGATTATGTGATAAAATAAAAATAATACTTTTAATGTGGTTAGTTTATCATATTTATTTATTTATTACTAATTTATTGGATGTTAAGCATATGGGGGCCAATAACCTAAACATGGTATTTTTGACAACCAATTTAAAAGTGAAGGATAATATAATTCCATGAACTATAAATTATTTATAATTGTGATCTTCTCTCTCCTACCAAAATCAACAGAAAAATGATCTAATTGATCGAATGATCAAAGAATGAATTGACTAATCGAAAGGCATAGGATTAAGGTTATCATCGTGACATCAATGAAAACATTAAAGCCCTATGCTAGCACCTAGATATTTATGAATCGGGTTCATGTGGATTCTTGAAGCTTGTGTGGGAAATCTATTGCTTTTTGACATTGAATGCTTTATGAAATAGTCACCAACAATGAGATCTAGTCGAAAACATGTCGAACTAAATGATTTAACCATTTATGATTAATATTTTTGGTTTGAAATATTCACATGAGATTGTTTGACCTCTCCTAAGGCTAGGATCACCGATGAAGAAAATGATATGTTACTGCAACATATGAAAATATTAAATTCTCTTCCCACCAAAATCTAGTGCATACCCTGATGCCATCATAGGAACCCTGATTAGACTGGCCATGTAGTTCAGGTTGAAATTACGGGTGAAGAGGAGAATGAGATAATCATGGATAGCTTAAAATTCTAGTATTACCAACCCTAAATGGATCAGAGTATATCTAAGGTACAATCTAGGATTATTCAACCTTAACTTTTTATGGATATACTAATGTGATTTTCATTATTTTATTTCTCTATCAAAAGATTAAGGATTTGAAATCAAGGTATATTTTACTTCAATACCATTAGTTTTATCAAAAACTATTGGAGGTTAGACTATGTCAACAATAGTTTTAAATTGGTGTAATCTAGTGATGGGGGGATATCAATAAACATTGGAGTTGATATTACTATTACTAAAATTACTAGGGCTCATTATTGGAATGTATATGTTGTGATCTATGCACACCTATATAAATTGTTATCGATTTGGAGTTTTTTTTCATGAACCTAGAATGTGATCCTATGAATATTCATAGTATAAAGGATTATTAGATGGAAATTGATGTGTGGATGAAATCAGGAAAAATATTTCTCATTTGATTTCATTTTTGGAAAAGTTGTGAATAAATGAGTTTCAATGAGTTCCATTTAATTCAATTAATTTTTATACTAATAAGTATAGGAACCTACCTCCTTATAAAACGATTGAATATGGAATATAATTATATCTATGTTTCTCTTATATCTTTATTCCACCTAATGTGGTGGCATTGAAACTACATCAAATATTTGGGATTCAAATTGATGATTTTATTTGGAAGGGTTTTATTCATCCTTGTGTGTCTCTAATGAGAGTTGTTGTATTTTCTCTAATATTTCTCATGATAGATTAATTTTTGATATTAATTACCATGGTCTTATCCAATTTATTTTAAAGATACGAAATCATTTTCAAATTTTTTATAAATTATTAAAATATTTTAAAGGAAGCAGCTATTTTTTAGATATAGATATGTATTTTTAATATCATTATTTTAGGTTAATGAAGAAGGATATTAAAAAATATGAATGTCAAATATTGGTATGGTTATTTTTTATTATGATTCCATAATATTTATTAATTTATCTATATTTTTTATGTAATAAATTTATTGATTATTTTTTCGTTACATTAATAAGTTTTTGGTGTTGTCTAATGAATAAATATAGTTCTATTAAATTTTATCGAAGAACATGTAAACATTTTAAGTATGGTTCTTAGAAAAATTCATCTACATAAGTTTTAAGTTAAGATATACCAGTAAATAGTTTAGGTGAAAAACTCTATTTCAATGTCCATTATTTTTCTAACCATGTTGTTTATGAGTATCGATTAGTGATAATGGTAGTTATCTTTTGGGTGGTGCTGAAGAATGAGTTATAGGACTATAGTTTTCAGGGTTTAGTAGGTCATTATGGATGTTTTGTTTGTAATGTTTCCTGAATTCTTTATTAACTGAAATTAGTCGGGATTTAATATATAAAAAATAACATTAGGCTCATTTTTATTATTTGTGGGAGAGGTTGATCAATGCCCTTATCCTTCAGATTCCTAATGACGGTATTTGGTTTGATACTTACTAAAATCAATCTCATTTTTTGATATGGATAAATTTTGTATCACTTGAAGAAATTTTAATCAAATGATTCATGTTTGTTATTCACTATTAAATTAAATACTCCACTCATGACCTTAATCCTTCCACTATCATGTTTTCTTTGAATTTATGGAGGAATTACCTCATTTGTGAAATATTTATGGTCTTTACCAAACACAATAGTTTATATTATTTATTCATGAAATGTGTTTTGAATATATTTCATTTTAGATCGATTCAATTCCTATATGATTACTATTTTGAAAATTCATATACTTTATATAATTATATTGAGGTAGCTGATCTGTTGAAAAAGTATTACCTATACCAATACTTATCAATAATAATGAAATTATTGAAAGATTATGTATAATCCATTGGATTAACATTTACATTTTGATGTGTCTAAAGTTGGGGGTTTCTTATATTAGATGATAGTAAAATATCCCTAGCTCCCACAAGTGGAAGAGTATATGTTTGTAGAAACTATAGTGGAATTTGGAAAAGTTGATGTAATCAATAGAGTTTCAACTACTCAAAAGACACAAGATGAGTAACATCATGGTTTTTCTATGTGATGTTATATTTATCTAAAGATATGATATAGATAAGTTTTTTTCATTTCTAATGGTCACACTTATCATGAAATCAATAACAAGATCACCACCTTGGTCAATTTTGGTAATATACCTGGTAGGAAAGGCCAACTAATTTTTATAATTAGAGGATGGGATTATAAGAGTTTATTAGATCGTCTATATGGAAGGTTAAGAACAAATTCATGGATTCAGATGGACTCATTTCGAAAAACTAGAGGTCATGCAGAAGGAATGATTACTCCTACCTCCCTAAACCTCATATTACTAGATCTGCTGGTAAGGGGAATTTGTCCCTGAATGCCACTAATTTTTTTTTAATCTCAACCCTGAAAAAGTCCAATGACCATTTCCAACAAGCGGTGGCCGCCATATCTAAGGAAATGGTTTTGGAATAATGTGAGGCTGCATCTCCAGATTATTCTTCAAGAGGTGTGGAGCTGAGGGGTTGGGGGAAGCATCGCGAAGTAGGTTATAAAGCTGACTCACAGTGCCAAATGGTCTATGTTATGGAACATATGAATCTACTCCTACATTCAGATGAGGGAATGTTTGAGGAAGCATTGTATATCAAATATTTGAAGAAGAGTACATCGATCCAGTTGTCCACTACAAAGAAGAAATGCGAGTGGGCTGATAAGAAGGCATGCATTCTATTGAGAGGATTCAACATGGGGAAGATTTGCAAAGAGGAGTACAATAAATCTTGGGGCAACATGGCTCTTCTTTTAGAGGTTACCTAAAAGGATTTCCCTGGCATGAGAGTAAACAATACTCCCAGGGTTTTTTCATGGAAACCAATTCCAATCAACTCACTCTTTTCTTTAATAGATCTGTCATATACTTTGGTACTAAAAATAGTTAGTTGTGTGGGTTCCACCATTCCCCATAAAACTGCTTGATATTTAATAAAAAATTATCGTTTATCTCAGATGATTAAATCCCATTTTCAATTTGGATTTCATTTGGGTCTTGTTTTTAAAAAGAAATAATGATATTTTATTTTTGTAACGTATTAGTTAGCATAAAAAATTTAGTTTATATAATTTTCAATAAAATAACTAAATATAATTATATTAAACCACATTAGTTGAAAATAAATTTGGATAATATTTTAAATTCATTTAAAAATGTCGCTAGATGCATGGTTTATTCATACACATCACTATGGTGGGGTGAATATGTTTTTTTAGAATTATAATTTACCTTTTTCGGAATACTTACAAAAACTCAATATTTTTTGTTTGATTCTACCCACCCCAGATGCCTTTTTTTATCAATTATTTTAATATTGAATCTTTGAATTAGAAAAAATGTATCATTCCATGAATGTTCTCTTTTTGTGTCTTGGGATTATCATATAAATGGATGAATTTATTTCAAACCTTTTTGTATACCATAATATAATGGTCAAACATAAAGTATTGGTTATTTTATTATATCCTTTAACTATTCCATGGAGAAAATTAGATGATTGATTATCATATTTTCTCAATTATTTCCACATGAATTTATGAGAAATGATGATAATTGGGGTTTTAAATAGATAAAAAATTATGCTCAATTATTTATGATTTGACAATTGATATTGATGAAAAACATGGAAAATGTTTTAATGGATTATATAGTAAATATTAGTTGGGTTATGAATATTATTATTTCATACCATAACCATTGATATTTTTCAAGCATATAAGAGGATTCCATCCTATTTTTTCTACAATAATTGTCCCTTATTACAATATTTCACACAAACACTAGTTAAACCCTGATAAAATGATTTAGATAATTCAAAACATGTTGAGATTATGTATCCTATATTTTTAATGATTATCCATAGTAATATACCACTAGTTATGTTTTCATGTAGTTATTGTTACCACTAAACTATTGGGTAATAATAATTTGTATCATTAAAATAGAGGCCCAATCATCCACCATTATGTTGGATCAATATTAGTAAGATAAAAATTATTGGACATATTTTAATGATATATAAGATAGAATGGTTTTGAATAATATGATATTATATGAAGATTCCATAGGTTCATTATAAAATATACAAATATTAGAATAATAAATTGTTATATTTTGATATTTTCATCATGTACACGTTATGGTTTCACACTGATATGGGAATAAATTGATTTAGAAATTTTATCAAGGATTATTTAATTATCATTTGGCCTATAAATGTATTAGTGTGAGTTGGTGAGATACAACATTATACATCACTTCTACCATAGGTATAACAAGTTCATGTTGTCTTCTATGTTTCATGGCTTCATAAGTGCCGTTATAATAGTTCTCATGTGATCAATTAGGGCGTGATTGATATTGACAAGGATATGAACTTTTTTTCTTAAATGGAATATATTCAAGACTAAAGTTATAATTTGTTTCATGTATGGATTATAATTTCATTAAAATTTCATTGGAATCATGGCGTTTTCATAGAATATACATGGGAGGAGGATTTGTATAAGGTATTAAATATAATTAGTTATTTTAAACCTTTTTATTGTCACATGAAACAGATTTTTGAATTTGAATTTATAATCTAGTTGGTACTTAAGATTTTGATTATCTTTTTTGAGAAATATCTTATCACCATTTTATTTTTTGGAGATATATTTACATATTTAGATATTATAAAATTTTATTATATAGCGATAAAAAATCAATTGAGAGGTATATATTGTAGATGATCATAGTTATCATATGTTTTAATTTTTTAATGTTATCAGTGTTGAAGAAAGAAGGGGGAGATAATGGTTGAATTAGGTAAGATTGTTTATTTTACTCAAAGGAAACATCTTTCTAGGAGAAACCCTACCATAGTTAGTAATTTAAGTGAATGAACATATTGGAGTGTTGTGATTTAGAGGATATATAGGCTAAGGATGTAGGTGTATGATAAAACATAGTAAAAATATCATGGTACAAATAAATACTTTAGGGTATGCTAGAAACGTTTAAAGTTATTGAAATTGTTTGTATATGATTATTATGAATCTATGAGAAATATAGATAGAGAAAACATGACATGTTTTTCAAAAAAAATAATGGTGAATTATGATTAAATAATAGGGATTCATTTTGTAGACATGATGAAGGTGATATATCATGATTTTATTACCTGGATTCAAAGAATACACTAAACATGGTTTCCATTATTTTAACACATTATATTTGAGGTTGGATATGTGATAATTCTGATGTTCTAATGGTTTTAGATTTTAGTGGGAAATAAAAACACTATCTAAATATAATATCATACTATTGTTGATTGAAACATGTTATGATTTCGGTTGAAACACTATGGTTTTCATGGGGGATTGATTAAAAAATATTTAACCACATAAACTCTTTTTATTTGATCTTATAAATTCTCTTGACCTTTTTATTGACCAGATGTTAACAAATGAGATATTTACATATATATACATTATCATTTAATGGTTATATTAATGTTATTGATGAGGCCAAATCCTTGATTTCTAGTAATTATAGTTCTTCTTTGGTGTACTCAGGAGTGACCTAGGATGGTTATAATGGTTTAGTGGTGGTGACCTTCTCCAATGTCCAGTTATTTTATTTGGATTCAGAATTTATATGTACCTATTTCACGTTTTTTCACATCTTAATAGTTTTTATCTATGTTTTAAATACTTTTCATGTTAAACATTTTATGGAATCAATTTGTTAAGGGTTGAATTTTGGTTTCCAGGGTTACAACTAGGGAGAAAGCATCCTCTAGTATAGTGTTTCTAGTAAAAAATCATGTTGTGGCAGTATGGTCAGCTTGAACTGCAATCTAATGGAATTGTTTCCTTGGTGCAGTGTAGTCTGTGAGAAAATCATTAATAACAAAATATTTTCTTCTATATGAATACCCAGACCAGGTTTCCACACCCCCATCCCCCTTTTCCCCTATCTAGGTAGTTCTGCCCCGCCCCCTTTGCCCTTATCGCAGTAGTCTTGCCCCCATCCCTACCCTCATTCTCCCTAGTGATTCTCAAACCCCCTCTCTCATTCCCCAATTCCCCATACCCCAATCACATTCACTGTTTCCTAGGAACCACAATGGTTCCCTACGCCCATCCCGTTTACACCCCCCCACCCCCGCGCATAAAATGAATTCACTGGTGCTCAGATTCAAACCTGGACCTGCCACTCACTATGAATTGCATGACTGAAATGGTATGAAAATGCTAATTTGTCTTTTTAAATATATGAACAGATGTGGGTCTATATATATATATATGATTATCAATTTAAAAAAATAATTCAGATAATATATTTCAATACATTTAAATAATAACCTATATATAAATTTATATAAACTATTTATATGTTTATATATTTAAAAATATATGAATTATTTATATTCTTAAATAAATATTTGTATATTATATATATGGTTCTTCATATAATATATATAAATAATTATATTTACATATATAAATATATATTTATAAATACATTTATACTTCTCTATGTTTTTTATGTATTTTTTCTAATATTTATAGATATAATATAATTATAATAAATATTTATTTAATTATTTGTATATACTTATATATATGTGTCTCTGTGTGTGTATCATAACAATAATATTATTAATTATTATTATTTGTTTTACACCAATTTTTTTAAAATATAATAATTATAAATTGGTTTAATAAATATTATACATTTATTTTATGATTTATATCATAAATATATTATAATAAATTCATTTATAATATAAATTTTTGTAATTTATTTTTATACCATAAATATAAATTTTTATATTATATACATGGTTATTTAAATAATATATATATATATATAATTATTTACATAATATATTTTAATAAAGTCTTTTAAAATATATTTATATATTGTATTTCAATACATATATTTATTATTATTTACCTTAATATTTATTTATTTGTATAAAAATATAAAATTATATACAATTAATATATAATATTTATTATATGAAATACAATTTAATCAAATATTTAATTTATATAGAATTTCTATTTTATGAAATACGTTTTATAAATATATTTATAAAATGATATGTGAAATAAAATTTAATATTATATATAATTAATATGTGCATTATATATAATCAATGTTATATGAAATATAATTTATACACAATTATACATAATATTATTTGAAATATAATTTATACAAATAAATAAATATTAATGTACATAATATTATGCACATTTCTGTATAAATATAAATATGATTAAATATAATCATATAAATAATTTATATAATATGCTCATATAATGTATTTAAATACATTAATATATTGTGTTTTAATTATATATGTGTGTGTGTGTGTCTGTCTAGATATGTGTATATATATATATATATATTATGGAAGTTTATTTTAAAAAAACAATTATTGGGGATCAAAACCTCATGTAATGTTTTAAATTTGGGGGGGGGGGGTTGACCCCCTCTAATTTAAAGTCATTAGAAGGGGTTTTGAACCCCCTCTAAATTAAGGCATTATAGGGGGTTTTCAATCCCCTCTAACTTAAATACATTTGAGGGGGTTTGAACCCCCTCTAATTTATGAAATTTAAGGGGGGTTGGACTCCCGCTAATTTAAGAAATTATAAGGGGTTTTTAACCCCCTCAAATTTTAGATATAAGGGGGGTGGGGGGTCTAGACCACTCTAAAATCCAATGGGGTATTTCAAAAATAATGTTAAAAAATTTATAGGGGGTTCAATTAGAGGGGGTCCATAACCCCCTCCATATTCGATGATTAACGAGGGTTTTACATAACTCCCCCTAATATTTTTATTGAAAATGAATTGAGAGGGGATTCATAACCCCCTATAAATTAGATGATTAAAGGGGGTTGTGGAAAAACCCCTCTAATGTTATAGAAAATGAATTTATAGGGGTTGTGCATAACCCCTCTAAATAACGCCATCGAATGTACTGTTTTTTTGTTGTGTGTGGGAAAAACCAGCCGGGAATGCCATTTGAATCCGTACATGACCCAACCCAACATTGACGAGATGGGTGATCCTAATCCCCATGAGCTAGAAAATATTGCATAGGCTTTATGAAATACATGGTGATAATTATTTTACCTATAACATACATAAAAAATAAAAAATAATTAGAAGAAAATAGAAAACCAATTGAAAATTTAATTAGAAATAAATATACATACAAGGATATGAATCTGAAATAAATACATAGTAGATGTAGATAAAAATATTAATTTTAGGTTTAAAGGACAATAAAAAATCCAAAAATAAAATAATTTATGAAACATAACATGAATTTATCCAAAACCAAAACTGGTGGCCTCCGATCACCCATCACATCCCACCATCTATCCATGGATTTTCCTAAACAACTAAGGAAATGAAATAGAAAATGGTACCCAACCGAGAATAATAATAGATGCATACAGACCAAGTAAATTGTGTATATGTTTTGTGTGAGCTAAATATTACCATTAGGATCTCACAGGGGTACCATATGAATCCATTCATAATAATGTTCATAAAGTGATATTTTTAATATATGGTATAAAATATGGTTTTAATTTCCATAAATAAACAACTGTAAAAACATGACACTTACACAATTTTAAAAACCACCAGTCTTAATAAAAATAATTATGGATGGTCAAAATTTTAATTAATCACTATAAACCAAGTAAAGAGGGCATTAAATCCCATTAAAAACAAACCAAATCACTATTTATCCCAACTTTTATCATTTATTGAAAACTATGTGTTCAAAAAAACCTCATTCAAATCAATTTTTTAATACTCTTTTATGAAACATCCTAACCATTTAAATATATAGTTTAAAAGCGAACCAATACACACTCATGATGATATGAAAATCATACATAGGAGCATAGTAAATAAGGAAAAATAAACCAAGAGACCAATTAGACAAGGGGGCCATACAATCCATGGAACATGGAGAATAATAATGAAATAAAAAATAAATATCCAAATTTGTTCTAAAAAATACCTAATCATATTTTTCATCTAAAGGATCATGTATTTGGATCCTAAACTAGTGATTACGAATGTAGGCTATCACTATGAAAAAGGTAATTTCCTAGTAGTCCATCATTTCTAAGAAGGATTGATCTCAATCTGTGTTAGAGTTTGTTCCATAAAATCAAAATATAATTTTCTTATAAATAATTCATTTCAATTATTTTAATATTAATATAATTTTCTTATCACCCAATTTTTATTCTTGTATATGACATAGTATATATTGATCTAATAATGGTACATGACACATAATAATATTAGAACAAAACACCGCTATGATGAGAACCTACAAGTTCCACAAACGTATATCAAAATATAAGTTCTATAGATAAATGAAATCATTTCATAGAATAAAAATGATATAGGGTATTATTTTTGGAGACTCATTGGACTTTGATACACAACCTAATTATTTACACCTATAGTATATATTCAGTAAAGTATATTATGAGAACATGAGGAGATAACAGGAAATCAAAATTTATTGATGTCATTGGATATTCCTATTTTTGTATGTTTTTAATGGTCCTTATACATTATGATTGTAATTAAGAAAGGATACGAGTCACATAATTTTATTTACTAACCGAAATTGTCATACAATTTGTTTTAGGGATATTGGTTATGTTGGTTGTGCCATGAGTTATATTTTAGTAAATAATAATGTGAGAATAGATTTATACCTTCTATTCAATAATAGATGTTGATATCTTATACCATATGATAGGAATAGAACATCCTAATTAATTCTATATACATTATGTCTGATTGTAGAGTTTATTTTGGAAATGTCTAAGAAAGATACATCAAGCCTATAGGTTGATGACAGATGTATGTAACCTTCTCGATTATAGATATCTAGAAAAAATAATTATATTACAAAACATGCATTCATTGGATATTACATGTCATTGTGACATTACATTATTTCTCTATGGGTTGTTTGATGTGTTTCTTTATGAAAACCTTGTAATTTAGGATTTATTACCTAATTCTACAAATAAGTTTCCTTAACAGATCGAACACTAAGTTTATTTGTAACCTCTATTAAATTCCATTTTAATTTAACGTGTTATATATATATTATTCCCTTAAATGGTTTCTTAATTATTTATATTTATATTCCCAAAATACTTAATCATGAGTTATTCAAAAGAATATATATGCATATTTTATATTTAAAAAATATATATTCACTAGGTAATTATTTATTCAATTATAAGAAAACATAATATTTATATGTTCAAGTATTTTACAAGATAAAAAATTATTTTTTTATTTATTTGAATATTTAATAAAAGTGTATTCACTATTTTTTAGTGAATATAGTATTTATATAGTTAGTAGATAATAATTTAGTGAAATTTAATTAATTAAATAATAATTTTTCCATCAATTCATGATAAATATTAAGGAGGATTTCTGAATCACATTTTATGGTCAAATTAAAAATCCATATTAACATCTCTTTCAATAAATATTAATTTAAATATTCAAGAAATATAATATTTGTTGTGTCCATGTGTTTAGAAAATTTCATGTAAATAATAATAATACTATTATTATAATTTTAACGTGGGGTTCATTGGGAATTATGAAAATTTTAATATCCCTTTAACAATTAATAATTTCTAAATTAAGAAATATTTAATCCCAAATATAACATTTTGTAAAGTGATCTTCATTCCATTGTTGTGAATAGTGAATTCTAATGAGTATTATCTCAATCCCTAGATCTATCCATACAATAATTATCTTAATAAGGGAGAGAAATTTTAATCCTCCACTAGACCGAATTCTTCACCCCTTGATTGATACAATTAATATCAATAATAATTATCACAACATTCAGATTCATTCATCCTATCTATAGGATAATTATGGGATGATAGTTAATGGTTTATAGAGCATGTGTGGGTCACTAGTATAAGGGATCTATCCTTGATTCTTCCATCATAATGATTTTTCAACAAGAATATTCTAAATATTAATTGAGGACGAATTAATTAAAAGGTAATGATATTTCTAAATCAATCTATAAATTATTTAAATATTATGTGTAATGATCGTTCGATCTCGGTATGGGATTTACAAGTCAATTAATATTTTATTTAATTCAATTTTATAAGATATTTCTCAACATGTGAAACATAGATTATTCATTCATTATGAATCGATTCTAACTTGGTAGATACCCACCTGTCACTTCTTCTATTTCCATAACCTTCAATAAAGAAGATAAAGGGAGTCCCATGGTCCTTATAATATGCTTCAGTTCCATGAAAACATCCAGTTATCTCACATAGTCTAATAGGGTACCTTACTCTAGAAATAACCCTCTACATAAGGTATTTAACTTATTGAGATCCCTACAAATTTCCTAGGACTCACATTACATGTCGACAACAATGGTGATAAACCAAAGATACAATAAATCACCACATAAATAAAATTTCAATCATTTGAAATTAAACCTCACCTCTAACTCACTCATAAGAAATATCCCCCTTCAAATCCATGCATATGTATTTCTATATAGTCATGAATATCTCCAAAAAAATCTCACAAGGAATATAAATAAAATATGGGGGGAAATTGAAAGATTCATAAATTTATAAAACAAATTAACATAAGGTCTTAACATGTAATCTATATAATTAATGAGGAATCCAATACATTTTGACACCATTTTAAAACCGAATCTAAATTATACTTTAAAAAAACATAAAACTACTTTTGAATTATCATTTGCAAGCCCATACATTTTTAAATAACTATTTATTAAAATTAAATGAATTTTCTAGGAATAAATTTTTGCTTTTAACCCTTTTCATGAAATTAAATTTCCTTATAAAAACAATTCTACCCACCAAGAGAACCAATTTTCTCAAAACCATTTAAAGAGAATTAATGTAATCTCCCATCAATTGATAAATATTTCCTCTAAAACATCAAATATCCATTTAAAAAAACTGGTATCAAAATACGTTTCAAAACATTAAAATTCCCTTTAAAATACACATGATAAATTTGATGAACATTTGGAATACAACATAAGTCCATGCCAGCTACATAATCCATTTTATAGAATTTTGAAACCCAAAAAGGCATACCAAAGGTTTCTGACTTCATAATAAATCATTTAAAATCAATCAAGAAATTTATAACATGTATTATAAGAGAGTTACAGGGTAACACCAACCTTGTTCATGTAGAATCTATACTAAAATTCATCTTCATTGATGGATAATTCAAAAAAAATCTATATGATATACTCCTAAATGCATAACAACCCGAATACCCTTCATTTTAACACACTTTTACCGTAAACCCAACATAAAATCTATTTAGGTAGATATTTAGTGATAAAATCAAAGAGATATGGTGTGGGAAGAAGATAAAATAATAAAAGAGGAAAAAAAATGGATTACCCACATTAAATTGAGTATAATAAGCCCCAAAATTGACGGTATAAGAAGCACGCAATCTCCCCCATGTTCTCCCCATGCTCATCGAATGAAGAATATGAGATATGGAGGATCAAACATAAAAACCCAAGGGGGGGGGTTTAACTTAACCACATTAGTGAAATATTAGAAGGATGCACATTTTTATGAACAATTTTCTACAAGTAAAAAAGGCACTTCCAATGAAAACAGACTTTCATGGTTATCTTGGAGACCCTTTAATATTTGACTAACATTACCAAATAGAGCTATCAAAATGCAGTCTCAATTCACTCACTTATGGAATGGTTTACCTAATTAGATGCACGATATGTTCTAGTACCCTTATACTCAAATTTCCTGCATGGTTATCACTAGGATTCTTAGGGTTTGGATATAACTATGTGATACCCATTCATACGAAATCTGAATAGAAAAAAATGAAAAATAGATTTCATGTTTAAGAATAACTTCATGGTTTCCCCAAAAATATATATGAAAACCATTAATATATGAAGAATTATATATTTTTCATGTATTGAGATGAATCTTATGAAATAATAAACTATCCTACATTTAGATAGAATAATACAAAATCTAATGTAACAAGAATATATGGGTTTTATAATTCTCGCTACCATGCCACCTTCTACCATAAAGAATATAATTAGTCAATGTTTAGGTAATCGGAAAAAATGATAATCCATCACCCAATCTGAATAATTGTAATGATAGAGGATAACTGAAAAATATATATAGGACTATAGAACCGTAAAAAATAATATATCCACAGAAAATACCTTCTAAATACTCTATAAACAGAAATAACTACAATAATGAATCGACAACAACACTCCAATAAGAAAATATAAAAAAAGGTGACTGGACATGGTATCCACAAGCATTATAATTAATATAACTGGTTTTAGTAACAATGATCTCCTGTATAATTAGAGTATATCTCAAATATCTATGACTCCATAAATCAGTAAAAGAAATAACTAGAGTCCACTCTCTCTAAAAATACACAAGTTATATCAACTTCAAAATGGAAGAACTAACCAGGAAATATCCAATATACCCCAAGGATATAGAACAACCAAGACCATAATATTTTATTAACATTGGAATCCTTGACCATAGAATCTCACAAGGGCATAGAACTATCCAAGAAAAGAATCAAAATGTAAAAATAACTAATCACCAAAACCCTTAAAATAGAAAACATCCAAATAATGTTGTAACTAATGATATGACTCATTAAAAGAAATGTGTGGGATCTAAAGATGGATAATATACTGTATGAATGGGGGTACTATGGACACAAAATTAGGTTACCCTCCCATGTAGAGGTCTAATCAATATACACATGGTTGTAAACCATACTTGGAGATAAGGAAACAATATTGCATACTATCTTGAATCCATAGAGGTCGAGCGGGAAACACAATCTGTTTCCACACATCATTTCCTCTAGAAGGGGGAAACAATGAGAGAGGGGATGATCTTATCCACTATTGAAAACTTCCTTAAAAACCCAATCTTTTGGATCACTTTTTATGTTTTTTTAGGTGTGTGTATTATTTAAAATATAATGATGATGATATATGTTACATCATATATACAACTCCATACCACATCCAAGAAGAATATAAAAACCATGAATGTCATACACCACAATTCCAATATCACCTAAATAATCCATATAAGGAACAAATAATAATAATCTTGAACCATCCCAAGCAACTGCAACTCATGTTTAGAAACCCAAAATACCACCCAATAACGACACTAAGAAAAGGTAACACAATGATACAAGGGTCAAAACAGACTAAGTTTGAATCTACAAAACAAACCATCACCCAAATTTCACATGATTTTGGACATCATCAATTCATGTAACTATATTTCCAATTATAACTTAGACTAGGTTCCAATCCAAAACTAATTTCTAAAACATCACCACACCACTGAAATGTTAAACACTTCATGAAACACCATTTTCAGTCAATTATGGTGATAAGAATTAAAAAATAACTACCCTATTTCTTACCAATCCACTTTTAGTTTATACCTTTCTTAAAATATCGCTTTTAATTTAAATGTAACATGAAACCAACCAATTCATGTTTAATAAATAGAAATAATTGATCCATACACACATAGTGGGATGAAATATAAAAAAACAAATCAATCAAGGAAAATCTCCTTCCAAAATCACATTCCATTAAAACCCACAAATTTTTTGATGGAATACAAAATAATTTTCCAATAGACATGATATTTAAAAGCACACAATGTATTGAAATAATTTCACTTATTTTAAAATTCTAATTCCCCATAGAAATTTAAAAACATTTAACATAGATTTATAATACAATATATCCTTTGAAAAAACATGAAACCCACTCAAGATTCTCGATTCTCGTCATCTAAAACATTTAAAAAAACTATACACACTAGAAGAAAACATTAAAGCCACACACGTCTTCATTTTAGTTAAATGAAAATAATCACATTACAAAATCATGAAAAAATGGTTCAAAATCACTTTTCACTTAAATTGTTGACCAATTTCAAAATGAACACATTTCCAAAAACATTTCAGTAAAACTAATTAATCCTAATAAATTCATTCTATGGATTAATTTCAAGACCAAAAAATGTTTAATGATATCTAATCCAATTTTATAAATAATCCCCAAAATATTCAAATCCCCTTTTAGTCAAACTGAAAAAACTAATAAAATGAAAGATTTTTTATGAACATTATCTTGAAATAAGACAATTTAAAGAATAAACATCCCCAATAAATTATCAAAAACATATTTTATTTTATAAAAAATCACAAATAAATAATTTCAAAGACTAATAATATTTTCCCATAAACACTTATTTCCACCAAAATATAATTCAAACAACAATCAGTCAAAAAAGGTGGAACACCAAAAATCCTAAAAAAATAAAATCCACAAATTGAATATATAACAAGACCAATCAAATTCAATTAACAGTACTATAGATTACTAGAGAGTGGTATGAGAGAAAATTCAAACTGGTTATGGTACTGTGTTCAACTCAACCACATGGTATGATAGGTCATGGTTCTATCGTTCAATAATTCCAGTATCATTTTTAGGATTGAGTATTCGGTCACATGTCGATTTATCAGGTTGGTTAAAACAACATAAAACCTTAAATCACTTTTTAATTCTCAACAAAAAATAGTGAAAAAAATTAGGAAATTCACAAACTTCCATGATGACCAGGAAACAATCATTGGTAAATCCAAAAAAATTAAAAAAAAATGAAGTCAATCCCCATCACTCGTGGTAACTCATGTGTCATCATGATGGGTAGTAATGAATCACCCAATAATGTACAAACTCCTATGTCTCATAAAAAATATTAAATCAATATTACAAAGAATCCATCAAATAATAAGAGTGTTTCTCAAGAAACAATTCCACCATTAAGAAACATTTGCTTAGATACAATTTATAACATTCCATCATGTGTTACAACTTGAATAGGTAATAAAATCAGCCTTCCACTACCCGGAGGGAATTCCAGATCCCCATGGGATGGACAACAGCTCATATGAATATGATAACATACATTGGTAATGGATTCTCCCCTATCAAAAATACCAAATAAGCAGGATTCATAAATAAATATAAAATAAACTAAAGAAGACATAAGAAATAAAAATCATTACAAGGATAAGAACCCAAAATAAATACATAGTTTAATTTGATAAAAATTAACATGTAGATCAAATAGGATGATAAAGCATCCCAAAATAAATATTATGGTTTTGATATTAACTCTAACATCTCCAGAACCTCTCCTATTGACTATCGATCTGTCATCATATACCATTTCAAATTAGTGGACTAACTTAAATCATTGAAAAAAAATTTTAACCTAAAATATAAGCATGAGAGGTGAATATCCACCTAATCACTGATAAATATGTAGTGTGTAAGATAAATATTCATAAGGGATCTATGCATATCAAATCATAATAAAATTAATATTGATCTAGTTTGTACATTTATTACAAAATAGGATATTTCACATGTTTAATAAAACAATGGAATAAATAAGTCAACTATAAATTTTAAAATAGCTTCATATTTGAATAAAACTAAATAAGGATGGTCAAATATTTTAATTAATAATTTTAAGCCAACAAAATTTTTCCTTTATAATAATTAGAAACCCAATAATCATTAATACCTCTGTCCATCATTTCAAGAAATTCATTTTTATAAACAACTTCATCGGAATCCATTTTATAGAACCTATTAATGATATATCAAAACTATTTCCTTTAAATACAAAATTTGCATACCATTTCAAAATATATTTCTAATCTAATCAAAACCAATTAATATAATACACAAATTATACATTGGATCCAAAAAAATAAGGAAACATAATACATGAGAACAACAAAAAATGGTTTTATATAATAAAATAAACATTGATAATAATAAAAAAACAATAAAATGTACCTAATAATTTCTTTTAAGAAGGTTCTTAGTGTCATGGGGAATATCCTAAGACTCACTAATCTCAATCCTATGCTTATTTGGATGAACCTAGGTCGTCATTATTAATCCTTTCATGTACTGGTAGTCCTACAAAGAGAAACTAGATCCTTCATAATGAGGTAGCTAAAATGATATTTTTCACACTTATAATATATCCAAGAGTCTCTTAACCTTGGTAGTACTCTAAATGGTTTTAATTTCACTTATCTAGATCCATACTAGTCTAATAGAACTCCAATTAAATGTAAATAGCGAAAATAAGGAGCATTAGATATATTAAATCATTACATAAATAAAATTTAAAAAATTCAAAAATAAACTACACCTCACCTCATATAGTCTTGAAAGAAACAAACCTTTTCACATCCATGTATATGAATCGTAATAATCAAAAAAAAATACAAACATCCACCAAGGGTTTATATGAAAAATTTTACTATAACCAACTATTCTAATTTTAGTTTCTCTCAAATTTATAAAAAATCTCTACATAAAGAGCCAAAATGTGATTTCCCAAAAATGCATAGGTGGCTAGGAAATTTTCACCTCATTTGAAAACCACATTTCATGTTTCATTTAAAAAATAGTTACTAAATTGTATATAAAATAAAATTTAGAAAACTAATATTTTATACAAATAAATTATTAAATAATGAAGTCCTTTATTTTATAATTGAATCAATTCAAATAACCATTTCGTAAAACATAAATTATATTTTAAAAACTTTTCTAGCCACAATGACACACAATTATCACAAAAAACCTAAAGAGAATAATTATAAACCCCCCTTTGTTTAAAAATAATGACTTTAAAATCAGATATCCCTTTTATAAATAATACTAGTCTCAAATAAAATTTTGAAAAATTTAAATATCTTTAGAGAGTGCACTCTAGAATATTAGTGAACACTTTTACTACACAATATTTATAGTCCATATCCTCAATGCATTTTAAATCCATTTAAAAAACAACAATTTATACTATTGTCTTTAAATTTTATCTATAAACTTGAACATTGGAACAATATTTTGTTTCCTAAAAATGTGTGGTTTTCTATTTAAAAATAGATAAAAAATTTAATGTATAATTGAAATGTAACCATGAATTTTTTACTATTATATTACCATTGGTTAATATGACTATTTGGAACAATAATAATTTTTAATTTCTTAATTATTGTTTATAAATAGAAAAGATAATGGATAATTTGTGCAGTAAGAAGAGTCAATGGCCTCTAACAGTAAAATTATTCCTTATGAGTCCCATTTTTCAGAACATTTGAAGAAGGTAGCATCATTGGGATTTTCTATTGACCAAGACCAATATGATAATCAACTCGTTAAGCTTGAACCGAATCACCTACGGGAAAAGTTCAAGTTAGTGGAGATTACCACTCGGGCGATGTTATTTGAGTCACCCTAAGAGTCCATCACCACAAAAAACCTTACACTAAGGTCATATGAAAGCTTTTTAAGGGGTTAAAATTAAAATCATTTGTTATTTAATACATAATCACATTGTTTTAATAAAATTGTTACTTCATCATTTCTTTTTTAAGAATAGTTTTGCTTAAAATTTAGGATGGAATTTGATAAATTGTTTTGTTTTATGTAAAATTGTACTTTTATTAATATATCAAAATACATAGTTATGAATAATTTTTATTATAATGAAATAGGGTTATAAAAACAAACCTCTTTATTTATAAATGATAAAATAATTTTTTAAGTGTTGAATATTTTACTATGCTTGTCACTATGCATTTTCTGTCCCATATTATTTTTAATAATAAATAATTTTTATAGTTAAAAGATAAATTTATCATATGTATAGATTTATTAAGATAATATAAAAATCATTTATAATTATGAATTTTGATATTAGGATACGTTGAATTAAAGAGATTTTTATAAAATACATTTATTTTCAGTGAATAGCAAAAATACATTTTTGAGTGTTCGTTTTGTTTAATGGAATCATTAGTGTTGTATAAATGATTTAATAATGTTGGTCGAAAAATGAGTAATAAAAAATTATATGAGGTGTCTCAAGTTTCTAATACCATGGGAAAATACAATGGGGAAGCCCATGGTTTTTAAAATACCACTAATGAGGTGTCCTTTGAAATTAATTAAAAAACTCCCTCTCCTTTTCTATGAATACTAACAAATTCCATCCTTTATATTCATTAAAAATACATCCACCATAAATATCTACTCTTTCTACCTCCAAATATTCCTCATAAGGCATACTCAATCCCTGATGGTTCCAATCATATAGTTTTAGAAGTTACTCTTCAAGTTAAGGGAAATTTCAACTTCTCTTTTCCATTATTCTTCTATTTTTATGGTATGTATTTAAAGCTTCCATACAATGTTATTATTTCCATTTTATTATATTCTTATACTATATTTTCTGTATTCTATTAATTTATGTTCCTTCTACCTTATCTTTTTAATGTTTTCTAAAACCATGTTGCATAGTCGTTATGTTACAGAATTTTCGTCTCAAAATCTCACAGTTTTTATATAGAAATTATTTTATTTTATTTATGTGAAAACCAAAACCAATTTTATTTCTGATGATATTCATAAATACATAAAAATTAAAAATTTCATTCTGTGATTTACATATATAAAACCCTCATTACCTTTTCATGAATTATAAATGACATAATGATCTTGTTTTTAAGCACTTTTTAATATGTCGTGATTTTGATATGAAACCCATTTATTTTATTCTCATTAGGACATTTCTGAAATTTTTTATTATGACATATGTGTATCACATTAAAATAATTTCATATTAGGAATTCTCCTTGATAGTGCTCCAATTTACTAGGTAATGAAATTAATCTCTATAGATGACATGTTTTAAGATACCTTGGCCAATAACCTTGGTAATGTTTATGACACATTTCGGAAAGAACTTGGTGATATGATTATGAATGTTGAAATTGAATGTTGTGGACAAATTTTTATGTTATAATTCATGTTCTTATTGTTTAAATATTCCTCTTTCACCTTAATTTGTTTTATTCCTCATGTTATTATTGATATCTCTCACATTTACATGTAAACTGTTTCACTTGTTTTCCGTTACTATGCCTTTTTAACACCCTTTACATTGATGTATGTCCCCTGGTTATAAGATAAAGTAATTGTACTATGGATGAAGCTAGGATGAATCCTTACATATGTTTTAGATGATTTTTTTTTTATTTTTTCATGTATTATGTACCTAATTTCCGTGACACTAAATATTACAGATCAGCTATTTGTAAAATGCAATGAAATGTTATGTTATAAAAAGGAGAGATTCCATAGTTGGTATCAAAGGATTGTTAAGTTATGTTTTGAAATCAGGATAAAAAATCTTTATGTGTAACCCTATATGAATGTTTAAATATAGTAAAACATTCTGGTACTTGGGGGAAATATAAAGTTAGTGGTTTCTAAACAAATAGATCCCTATCTGGATTCGAAAAAGGGGATGTGGCTCTACAAAAAATGTATCTTGGGGTAAAACCAATAAACACCACTTTGAGATAGAATCAAATGGGAAATTGTGAACAATAATAGGCCTGGATTCACTCCTGGTTTGACACTCCTGGGGGAAATATTTGGATAATCATACATTTTTTTTGAATCATTATGAAGTATTTATAGAAATTTACAATAGTTTTAATGAATAATGTGTTTAAGAATGATGTTTTAAGACATAAAAATCATTTATAGATAAAAGATTCCTAAACGAAATAAGTTTCTCACAAAGGATTTATTATTTTAGAAAATGGAGGGAAATATGTGGAACCGTGCAAATGGTGACCACAATGGAACATGTGTTGACATCCCTCCGATGGAAGCCGAAACAAAAACATTCATGAGAATAATGAACCAACTAACTCGGGTTATAGGAAATAACATTAATAAATCTAAGAGACTGATGTAACCACGAAGGTAAGATTTTTTTATTGAGTCCTTTATGTTTCAATGACCACAGACATTCTATGGATCTACTAACCCATTGATTACTGAGTATTGGATTGGCTCTATCGAAAAGATATTTTCTGTAATTCGTAGTTATGAACTAGAAAAAATCACTCTGGTTATTTACCTCTTAGAGGAAGAAGTTATTCAGTGGTGGTAACTAATTAAACAAATGAGTCCAAGAGGGGATATTAAAGCTATGGAGTGAGAATAGTTCATAGGAATCTTCTCCAATAAGTATTTTCCTTGTTTGATGAGAATGAAAATAGAGAAGGAATTTCTAAAGCTGATGTTGAAGGAGAATGAATCTGTGGGAATCTATGAGATGAACATCAAAAGGAATTCATCTTACACCTCTATATTCGTCATGGATCCTAATGGGAAGGTTTATAGATTCTTTGGTGGACTAATACCTCATCTGTGAAATAATCTAGAAAACCGAGTCTATGATAACTATGAGGAGATCATCGAGATTGCTATGGAAGATGAGCTGGTGTTTAGTGAGACACAGTGGTCACCAAATCCATTGAAAATAAAAGATAAATGGACCCATGCTTTGGGAGGATCTTTGATCAGGGAAGATGATTAAAGAAAGTTAAACTTCCCATGAGAAATAATGGTGGGAAAAAGAAATCGGGGAACTGCCTACTTGGGAATGGGAATTGCTAAAAGTGTGGAAAAGATGGCCATATCACACAGAGTTGTCGAAGTGAAGTGATTCCTCAACTTAAAAACACTAACTATAAAGGAATGATTGTTTATGCCCTACTTGAAGTCCAATGATTCATGTGTGGATAGCTAGGGAACTTTTCTAATCACTATCTATATCTGAGGGTAGTGGAAGGGAGTCACCATCAGCCTCATCATAGGCCAAAGGATAAAGGTCATGCTTTTAATATCATGAAAGTTGATATTGAAGCTCTAAATGATGTGGTGGAAGGTAATCGTGTTTTTCTCTCAAAGTTATCGAGTAAATTTTTTGGTTATGGTTCTATGCATTCCTTTATTTCTGAAAAGTCTGCAAAGAATTTAGAATAAACCCCTAAATTTATATAAGTAGAGTTATCAGTCAAGACTCCTTGTGGGATTATCCATGAATCATGAGTGTTTTGAAACTCTAGTATTTAATTTAGAGAGAACGGTCATATCTCAAATCTATTAGTCATTCCAATGTTGCAAATTGACATTATACTAGGGATGGATTGGCTCAGATAGTTTAATTCTAAGATCAAATGAAGAAGTAATGAAATATTCGTAGTCATGAATGGGAACCATATTGTTATCATCCAATGAGTGATTTATCGACCAGAGACTCATCTAGAAGCACATTTTATAGCCTTATTTATGGAGTTAATCTGTGATCATGATGAAGGATATGATATTATAAGAATAAAAAATTTCCCCACTGTCTAAGAATACATTGACATGTTTTCTGAGTTTTCACTCAGACCTCCCACATAAAAATAGGTAGGTTTCTCCATTGAACTCATACTTGGATCTCATCCAATATCAAATAACTTGTATATAATAGAAAATGTGGATCTGGAGGAATTAAAGAAACAACTACAATGCATTTTAGAGAAGGGATTTATCTGACCGAGTGTGCCTCCTTAGAGATCACCTTTTCTATTTGTGAATAAGAAGAATGGATAAATGTGACTATGCATTGAATATAGATAACTGAATGGAATCATTGTGAAAAACAGATACCCTCTTCATAGAATTTATCACTTATTTTACAAGCTTCAGGAAACTCAATTTTTCTCCAAGATTGATCTTCACGCTAGTTATCATCAATTTAGGGTGAAGAAAAAAGATATTCCAAAACCAACGTACGATCAAGATATGGGAATGACGAGTTTGTTGTTATGACTTTTGAACAGAAAAATGCACCCGCTATTTTTATGAATTTTATTAATATAGTCTTTAGGGACAACCTTGGTAACTTTGTGGTAGTTTTTATTGATGATATTCTGATATTTTACAATAGTCGTGTGGAGCATGATCATTATATAAGGTAAATTTCGAAAACACTATAAAAGTAGAGGCTTTCTGGAATTTTCAAAAACTTTGAATTTTTTTTACAACAAGTTGCTTTCAAGGGCCAGATTATAACCAATGAAGGAATCTCAGTTTACCCTGCAAAGAAAAAGGTTGCAAAGGAGTGGACTCAACCTACAATAATAACATAGATTCATTGTTTCCATGGTTTAATGAGATATTATATGAGGTTTGTGAAAAAAATGTCATAACGTTCTAATCCACTAACCATGTTAACTCGAAAATGGGTTATGTTCATTTCGACAACGGAGTGTGTGGGATGTTTCTAAGAGCCGAAGATGATATTGGTTACTATACCACTGTTAACTCTTCTCTCATTTATAGAAGAATTTTTTGATTTGGTGATGCATCTATAAAATTGTTTGGGTGCATCCTCATAAAAAATTATAAGGAGATTGCTTATGCATCTCAACAAATGAAGCCCCATGAGAGAATTTATCCAACGCATAGTCTGGGGATGGATGTGGTTGTTTTTAATATGAATATTTGGAGGCAATATTGTTATAGAGAGAAGTTTAATATATGCACATACCATCAATGTTGGATGTATATATCCCTGAAAAATGAATTGAACATGAGACAAAGGAGATGTTTGGAACTTATTAAATACATTGACTGTTCAATTCATTATCATCTTGGAAGGGGAAATGACGTTGCTGATGCATTAAGTATGAATGACCCTATTGTTCTTATAGTAATGAGGATTCTAGGAGATCCCTTGACCAAAGACCAAGTGAAACTGGACTTGGGAATTGTAAGGGAAGGGACATCATCAACTCTATCCAAAATGATTTCTAAATTGTCCTTACTAGAAAATATCAAGAAAGCTAAAAAATAAGATCCTTTTTACAAAATAGTCTTGAGGTTGTGAAGGAAGAGATGTTTCCTGAGTTAAATATTGACGGAGAAGGTGTAAGGAAATTTTATACAAGTCTATGTGTTCAATCTATTCCAGAAATAAAGAAGGATATGATGGATAAAGATCACAGATATACTTTATATATATATATATATCCTGAAATCAAAAAAATGTATAGATACCTTTGTGATCATTATTGGTTGGATAACATGCAGAGGGAGATTGTCGATTATACTACAATGTGCCTAGTATGTCAACATGTGAAGGTAGAGTGAAAACATCGTAAAGGGATATTACAGCCACAACCCCTATAGGCATGGATGTGGGATAATGTCACAATTTAATTTTTCATTGGTCTTTGGAGAACTTCCAAATGAAATAATGTAATATTGGTTATAGTGGACAATCTCACCAAGACTTCCCACTTTATCTCTATTCGGGATGATTTTTCTCTTGATCAACATGCTCGAATTTACATGAGGGAAGTCGTAAGGTTTCAAGGGGTTCCACTATCTATCATATCTTATCATGATCTGAAGATTACATCAAGATTATGGAGAATTGTTCAACATGAATTGAGTACCAAATTGAATTTCAGTATGGCCTATCACCCCCCAACTGTTGTAAAATCTGAAAGAACAATTAAAACACCTGAGGACATGCTGAGAACAGGATAAATTGAATTTAAAGGTGGATGAGATCAATAACTCCCATTAGTTGAGTTATCTTACAATAACAGTTTCCACTCGAGCACTAAAATGGAACCCTATGAAGCTCTATATGGGAAGCGATTTAGAACTCATATTGGTTGGGATGAACATGGTGAGAGAAAGCTTCTTGGGATTGATCATGAGAAAGATATGACAAAAAAAGATTCATTTCATCCAACAACACATAAAGGCTGATTAGAGTCGGCAGAATAGTTATGTGTCAACCGTCGAAGGGACATGGAGTTTGAGGTTAGTGACAAATTATTTCTTCAAATTTCACATTGGAATAGAGTCAAGAGGTTTGGGAACAATGGATTCCCATCCCTAGGTACATTTTCCCCTATAAAATCCTTGATCACATAGTAGTACTAGAATATCATCTTTCACTTAGTCCAAATCTATCACAAGTTCCAGATATATTACATGTAACCATCTTGAGGATGTACATAGATGACTCTTCACATGTACTAAATATATAAATTGTAAATCTAGAACACAACCTCTTTTATGAGGAGTAGACGGTGGAGATCTTGGATCATAGAGACTATGTTCTATGAAAGAATACTACCCAACTTGTTAAATTTTTGTGGAAGAACCAAAATTTTGAAGATGCTATATGGGAACTAGAGGAGACTATAAGGCAGAAGTACCAACACTTTTTCTCTTCTGAGGGTATAATTTTAAATTTTTGGGATGAAATTTCTGAAGGGGGAAAATGTAATGACCTGAACAGTTAAATAATTTTTGTTTCCTGAAAATGTATGTTTTACTATGTTATAATCAATAAAAATATACAAGTATAATTGGAATGTAACCATTATGTTATGACTGTTATATTACGGTTGGTTAATATGATAGTTGAAAATAATAATAATTTTCAATTTTATAATTATTGTTTATAAATATAAATGATAATGGATTATTAAAGAATAAAGAAGAGTCGATGTCCTCTACAAGAAGAATCATGTCATATCAAGCTCATTTTTTAGAGCTTGGGAAGGAATTATCATCACAAGTCTTTGATCTAGACAAATCCCAAGACAAGATTCAATACGTTAAGCCTAAAATGAATTGCATACGAGAGAAGTTCAAGTAGAGATTATTAATCTGGTGATGTTATATGAGACACCAAAAGAGTCCATCACCATCTCATAACTTACCCTTAGTTCATATGTGGATGTTTTGAGGGTTAATATTTCATGTCCCTTGTAACTTAATATAAAATCCCATTATTTTAGAAATTTTTTTTTTCATCATTTCCATTTTAAGAATATTTTTGCTTAAAAATAATGATGGAATTTGATAAATTGAATTTTTCAGGTAAAATTACAATTTCATTAAAATATTAATATACGTAGTTATTAATAATTTTTATTATAATTAAATAGTGTTAGAAAAACACAACACTTTATTTAAAAATGATAAAATAATTTTTTTAGGTGTCGAAAACTTTAGTATGCATATCGCTATGCATTTTTTGTGCGCTATTATTTTTAACAATATAGTATTTTATAGTTAAAAGTAAAATTTATCATATTTATAGATTTATTAAGATAAAATAAAATAATTTTTTAATTTAAAAATTGATATAAGGTTACGGTGAATTTATGATATTTTTATAAATTACTTTATTTTTTGGTGAATAGGAAAAAACAGTTTTTAGTTTTTTGGTAAGTCCAATGACATCATTAGTGATGTATTAAGAATGTACTAATGACGGTTGACTCTGGAGGAAGAAAATATGATATGATGTGTCCCAAGTGTTCAATACCATGGGAAAATACCATGGTAAAGTCCATGGTTTTTCAAATACCACAACTAAGGTGTCCATTGAAATTAATCTAAGAACTCCATCTATTTTACTATAAATACCCACAAATTACTTCATTTATCATCATTAAAAATCATCATTCAGTAATTTATGCTATTTATACCTCCCCAAAGTCATCCAATGGTGTCCCCAATCCCTCATGTTTCCAATCTTAGTGTTTTAGAAGTTACTCTTCAAGGTAATGGAATTCTCAACTTCCCTTTTTTCCATTCAAGTCCTCTTTTATGTGGTATATCTTTCATTCTTCCATACCATGTTATTATTTATATTTTATTTAGACACAATCATTTTATTATGATTATTTTATGAATCAGTGACCCATTTATTCTCTATTTTTTAATTTTTTCTAAAACCATATTTCATAGTCATTATGCAGTAGAAATTTTGTCTGAAAATCTATCTGTTTTACTAGAGAAATTATTTTCTTCTATTTCTATGAATACCCAAACCTATTTCATTTCAAGGGGTATAAATCAAGAAATAAAAATGATATATTTTATTCATTATTTTACCAACATAAAACTGACATTCTCTTATCGTGGTTTATAAATGAAATAATGATCATGTTTTTTAGCACTTTTTAAAACATCACGATTTTCATATAAAACACATTTATTTTATTCTCATTGGGTTATTTATGAAATGTTTAATTATGATATATCGATATCAAATTAAAATAAATAGTTATTATCATTTTTCCTTGACAGCACTCTAATGCATTGGGTAAAGAAACTAATCTCTAGAGATGTAAACTTTTACGATACATTGGTTAATAACCTTGGTAATGTTAATGACACCATGGGGATGGACCGTGGTGATATGATTTTTAATGTATAAATTTAATATTTTGGTCATATTTTTAAGTTTTTATTCAACTTGTTATTGTTACAATTTACATCTTTCTCATTCCATTATTTTATTACACATGTTTTTATTGATATCACTCAAATTCACATGTAAACTGTTTCACTTGTTTTCCCTTACTGGTCCTTCTTCTCAACCTTTTTTTCGATGTATTCCCCCAGTTTATGAGATGTTGTAATTTTAAATAATATGAACCGATTAGGAAACCTTATAAGTTTTTTAGAATAATTTTTTCTGTTTTCATGTATTATGTACCTAATTTCCATGACACTAAACATTAAAGATCATTTGTTTAGAAAATACAATGCAATGTTATGTTAAAAAAGGAGGGATTACATATTTTAAATTTATGAATTTAAATGTATTCAAGAAATTTACAACATCTATTACAATGGAGATGAAAATATAATCCTAACGTGTTCATGTCAAATCATAACCAAAAATCATCAAATTCAATATAAAGCACAAAAATGAGCCAATAATAATCCTCTTCATCCACTAAAAATCCAAATTCCCATCATTAGAACCTCCAAAAATCCTAATCCTAACATTAATAGTTGTTAGGGTTTATGGGAGTGATAAAAATTTTGAGAGACTATAAGGAAAAAAGGATATGAGAAAAATGTGGAAGAAAAGGGGCATACCTACTTAAAATTGAGACGATCGTGCTACTAAATCAAATGATGAGAAAGGTAAGAATATCCCTTATATGCACCTCACACATAATAAAATAACGGGAGGATTAATGGATGCCTTAATATATATAACATTGTGTAAAAAATTTCAATTTCACTACATTAATTATTGTAGGGAATGATTCAAGGTTTCGCCACTTGGTTTGGATAGTTTAGATAGAGTTATGTGATACCCAATAGACCAATCATGTGTGAACCAAAAATAACTGAAAAAATGTTATGTCAGGTTAACCACATAATTTCTCCTTAAATGGCAATAAAAACTATGCACAAAGTTAGAAACAATATATTTTCATTATTTCGTGCTGAAATATCATGGAAACATAATCTACCCCACACTAAGATAAAATAATATATATATATAATTTAACATGTACATCTATTTTTCACATCCTGATTGGATTGAAAATGGTTTTGGTACTCCTTGTGAGCATATAACTTTCTCAATTATTGTTTCTTGATTTATTTGGTGGTAATCCTTTTTCAACAATTATTAGAGGTCCATGAAACAGTCTTCATTCAACAATCATTATTTAAATTTCTAGTGCAACATAATTGTTGATTTTCATGCCACTTGATATCCTTGGACTCATATCCTAGTGTCTCATTCACTTTCAGCTTATTCTTTACACCTTTTCCATATCCACCATGTCACATCCCGACCTTACCTGGGCTCGAGCTGCAACTACCCCAAGCCCGCCTCCATAGGCCCGGAGCTGGCGATAATCACCGAAGGCTAAACAACATAGGGAGGCCTTTGCCTAAGTACCTGTACACACACATGCAACCCACTCAATGAAGAAGTGCAGAGTAAAAGAAAAGACAAGAAAAGTAAAGTGCAACTGCTATATATAAACCACAAAAGTGCATCGACCTCTAACAGTACAAATAAAGTGATGAAGGTAAAATGAAAAAATGGGAAAACACACGCCCAACCAGAAAAGGTGCCACAACCCGAAAACAAGTAAACAAAAGAAAAAAATAGCTGGAAGGGTCCCCCACCTGGAACCTGACTCCGACCACCGAATGGGGTCCAAGATCCCGATCTCCTAAGCTCTAATGAAGTCACGATCCACATGTCCTTCGTCTATAAGGGCACACCAAGTGCGGGAAAATCCCAAGCAGGGGTGAGTATAAGAATACTCAGTAGGATGCCCCGAAGGTTTGAGAGAGAAAACAAGGATATACCGAAGAGTGAGCAGTATATCGGACAGGGAAAAATAAATGAGCACAAGAAAGAGTGCAGTAAAGAGTACAGATCAACCCAACAAGAGGAAGGAAGTAGACTCGTCGAAACACAAGGAGATAGAAATGGTCAGAAGATGAACATCTCGTCGAGTCTTCGATACCTATAATAGGAGAGTAGACTCGTCCAACCATGTGAATCTAGACACGGAAATCATGTGGCATACCCCGCGCATCTTCGCCTCTCCTGGAAAGAGAGTAACCAAATCTCAAGGAGTGGGTAATGGAACATGGTATATACATATCCATATGCTCAATCAAGAATCCAGAACAAGATCGTAAGGGGATCTCCATCCCGTAGATCATCCCAAGAAAGTGATTTGCCAATAGTCCCAGAAGTAAACACCATCGATGCCCAACATCCCATGTGTCTGCCCTAAACTGCAAGTCAAGGAGCTAAAATCACCGCACCTTGACACTACCCACTTTCGGCGGCACTGAATCGCCCGCACGGTTTTAGGTTGTGTCTCAAGGATGCGTCTCAGTGGGGAAAGCGCCCCTCATAATTGAGATTTATGGGGGAATGTCAAACCACATCTCATCACTACCCCACAGTCGAGAGGTCTCCTCAAAGTCGACAGGCGACCCCCTGCCTAGCCCCACTGGAGGGTAATCCCTAGAAGTCGACGGGTTCCCACTTGAGGGAGACCCGGCAAAAGACGATGGGTGCCACACTACTCTGTCCCGTAAAAGGGTAATCCATTGGAGGGAGACCCGGCTAAAGTCATAGATTAGTCCCAATGCCCAGTCCCGTAAAAGGGTACTCCACTTTAGGGATGCTTGGAACCATCAACGGGGACCACTTCCCAGCCCAGTTAGAGGTAAAACAAGCATCGGGGACCACATCCTTGCCCCGCTGAAGATAACCTGAAACCGCTCTGGCCATCCCTACTGGATGGTACTGCTCGGTGAAAACCACTTTATTGCCCATCCCTATTGGAAGAAACCTCCTTGGTAGAGGATCAGTGCCTGCATAATGTGTTGGTCACATGAATCCACAAGAACTCTATTAGGGAAAACAAAGGGAATAGAGAAACATCTCGGGCCTCTCACGGCGATCACTCTCCAATCCACTGAGTCACTGTCAAAGAGGACTGCGACAAATAATCCCATAAAATTGGAAAACACCCACACTCTATGAGCACACGTAGTCATAAACGTTGCCATAGTCCGGTGAAAGGGGTGCGGTACTGAAACCCCTCACTACTGAAGAAACAGGGGAACTAAACCATCTCTACCGACCAAACCATCGAGAACAGAAGTAGGGGAAACCACTCAACCCTTCTGGTCAACAAACAAGAACAGGGGGACCCTCTACATCATGAGAGGTAAAAGGTATGTAACGTATAACATGACATGGACACGAGGCACATACGATGTGTGGCCCCAACTCAACCCCAACCAAGCGCACAAACGTTCTCAGGTACAAACATCCACACGTACCTCCCAGCGTTCTCGCATACTCCTAGAGTATTCCACGTCTCCATCAGAAAGGATAACATACACACGAACCCCAACGTTAACGCGAAGGCATAAACATAACAACTCCAAATTTCCACCTCAATGGCTGAGGCACGGGCAACCACATCTCTTCAAGCATTACCTCACTCAAACTGGAGTGCATGCGATCACATGCCAAGGGTTCACTGAAACACAGTAGGACGAACCACCACTGGAGCACCTTACTTGATTTCACATTTAAATACATCTCAAATGAGGCTCCACACCTCCAAAAGGATCATACCACTGTAATCCTCGCCGAAAAACATGCGAGATAGGCTATTTACTCGCCTCAAATGGATATCCGAAAGAAAAGTTGTCTGACACCGCCTTACGCCCGAACGGCGACCCGTGGTGCTGAGCCTCGGCCCCGAAAATAGTCGGGCGCATCGCACCATTTTGATCTCCTTGGAAACACATGTCAAAATGACTGATTAATTTCATGGAATGGATTTCCAGAGGAAAAGTTGTATTTCTCTATACCGTGCACGAGCAATGCTTCGCGGGAAACACATTTATGCCCTGAAGCACAATGAACAGATCGCGCCATTGTGATCCTCTCGAAAAAGTACACAAGATCGACTATTTATTTGTCCCAAATGGACACCCGGTGAAGTAGCTGAAATTCACCGTTAATGCCCAAAACAGGCCTCATAGGTCCCAAACCATGATCTCGGTTTAAGCACTCGACAATAGTCTTGAAAAGTACAACTCAACTTCAAGGTCATGATGCCACTGATGGCGCGTCGATCGGATGTCGAATACATACGTACAATCGGATACAAGATTCACTCAAATAATAATAATTATATTACTATAATTATACTTGGGAATTCTGAATAACCAAGACACGAGCCCGAATTAAGTATCTAATATTGGACTCTAAATGACCGTCTCAAGGTCATGGACAGGCTGCCACAAAAGGCAAAATAATCAGACGCTCCATGTAGAAGGTACGTCTGAATCAGTGTTTGAAAATAATAATAAAATTATTATTTTTATGGCATTTTAATGACCCACTCCACGAGTCAGTGAAAGGTACCCAATATTGATCTTAAAAACATTGTATCGAATATAGAGTTACACTACCGCTGATGGCACATGAATTGGGCCCCGCACGGGGAAGTTACGCCCAATTAAATATTTTAATAATTATAACATTAATATGATTATTAAAAATCATTTTTTTATAATTTATTGTTTTCATATTTTTCTTTCATTATCGGTGGACCTTTCTCTCTCTAATTAGAGGAGAAGCCATTTGTCTCCCCACGCGGGTCGTGGCACCACCCACTGCCTGCATGCCAAGTCTTCTCCAACTCCGACAGCCTCTGCCACCGCTGCCGCCATGAACCAAGCCGGACCACCACCGTGAGGCCCGCCGGACAACCGCCTTCTGCTCGCCAGACCACCGCCGGACTGTTGCTGGATAGCTGTCGGACCACCACTGAAAAACAGTATATTCTGTGGACCACCCGGAACACTCTGGTGGTTGAAAAAATCATTTCTGTCATAGATCTGGGATCCTCGGGACCCAATCTACAGCACTGTGGCCTTCGCCCAATGATTCGTCGCTATTTTGACGCGGTGAAAATTATCCGCCACTTCCACTCGTTGTCACGGCTCCACCGGCACCCAAAAATAAAAAGGGAGCACAGATCTGGACTCCACCGATTGAGAGCTTCGCAAATATATATATTACTACATGTTTCTTCGATGATTGGATGGATCAAAAAGTTGGAGTATGTAGAACGCGGAGAACGAATGGATTTGAGATACATTTATATTCTTCGAACACGGATTGATGACCATGTTAGTGTGTTCATCGATGATTGATAATGAAAATAATGAAAAAATATGAGCAAGAATGAATTTACGGGAGCAACTTCAATCTGAAAACAAAATTGGAATAAATCCTACCTCGATTTGTTTGTCTGTCGATGACGACGCGTCCCATGCGATCCTGCCTCGATCCGATGAGGCTTCGTTGTCAGTCTACCAATAGAGAGAGTATAGGAGACGAGGATAAGAGGTTGGGGGAGAAGGATGGGTTCTCCCGGGGAGAAATAATGGGTAAGGGGGTAGGGAGAAGGGAGGCTTAATAAAATTAAAAGGAATGAATCCCTTTAATAAAAAAAACTCAACCAAAATTAAATCTGCGTCTGAAATGCAAAACGCATTGAAAGTTAGGTCACACCTAGGGTAAAAACCACCTCCCGAGCACAATGGTTCTCTCATAATTTTAATCTGAGACTCCGTTCGAATGATATAAAATCTAACGTCCAAGACCACTTAATTACGAAAATGCCCCTCGTAGCGTTTTCCACGGAGGACCCGCGCCCATGAAAGTTACACCCCTCCTAAGGTAAACTGCACGCTCCATACTCAATGGTGCCCTTGGTTTTTAAATCCGAGCTACCATTTAAGAGATACTGGAGTTTAAAAAATAAATGAATAATTTAATTATTTTATTTATCCGTTTAATGTCCTGTTAACGGGCGAGGGGTCCCAATGTCCCGCGCCGACATGTTTTATGTCGTTCATAAGGTAAAAACACCATTTCGGTCCCATTCATACACTCATATTTAGAATCTGAATTACCGTTTAGATGTTATTTCATTTATTTAGTGTGCCCAGTGTGAACGCACTGAATATTTAATTCCAGCCACACCGGGGCTCGGAATCACATGCCGTCTGAAGGAGCTGCTCTGGAATTACATCAAAAATATTCCAAAGTATTTTATAGCAAAAAACGGGTTCTTACATCATTCCCTCCTTCATTATTTTCGTCCCCAAAAAGAAAAACTAGGGAAAAACTCATGGTACTAAGCCCACACCTGGCTCTCCAGTACCCAGGAGAACTCTTGCACAGTCCCACGTTACTACACACAGACCAAAGGGTCTGATCTGTTCATGTGACGTCTGCCCTTGCCGATGACTTGCATAAGAGAACACACCCTATTTTTCCGGTGAGTCACGTGGGAGACGTCATGCACCCGCTCCCGACCTTGGGGTTAGGGAAAGGAGGTAGGGAACATCGACATCCCTTCGCATGTTCTCAAATGGTCCGAAGGACCTCGGGGGTAGCTCACCTCCCTGATCGAACCTCTACGTGACTGTAACACCCCGAGATTTTATGAAAAATATTCTTTTAATTTCATCAATGTCTTGTGATACACCAATATTACCTTGCGCTATACGCAACACCGCATTAGCTTACAGTATACGTAACACTATTCTTGGATCATGTTACAAACAATTTTGATAATAGTTATTCTACGCAACATTGAGTATATATATATACATATATATTCAATGTATAAATTAAATATGTTTGGATTCTGTTATACGAAACAACGAAATATTTTTGCGCAACACGCAATCATGACTTGGCTTGCATTACATGCAATCACGACCTTCCTCGATAGCGTGTGTTGTACGCAATACCGGGTTTTAATAAACAAAGATATATTATTATAATATTGTCATGAACTAGCCGTTATGAATAGTATTAACTAAATTTTGAATTTTATAACATTATTATTCATCTTACACATTTTCTAGAACATGTTATAAGAACAAAATAAATTTTTCGGGTAAAATAAGTATTTTTCAAAAAATGCAGTTTTGCCCGCTTTTGATGGCGCACCCACATTAAATCTAGTTTTTGACATGTTAATATGTTCAATTTGACGAAATAAAATTCTTCTTTTGAATCAGGATATAAAAATTTACATTAGATAATGTTTTGATATTTTTCCGATAACTTTCATATTTTAACGAATAGTAAAAACACGCTATATTTTAATTAAAAACAACTTTGTTCATCGTAATATATTTTGTGGTCAAATTATAATATTGAATGTTTTTAAATTATAAATAGAATATATTTTTACCATTTAATATAATTTATGTCAATATCATTGATTTTACCATGAATTCGTAGGTTAAATCAATTCAATCTTTTGAAATGTTTTAAAGAAAAACCTATTGTCTTTCGACAAAGGGATTAATTTTAATTTAATTTCTGAATATTTTGTGTAATGAATTTGGAAAAATGGATTCCATATTTGGAATCAGTGGGTCCAAATTATGTTAATAAGCTACTTTTTATTTTTGGGCATTGTGAATAGTAACTACGGTAAATTTTATTTACAATAGTTAAAGGTAAATCGGTTAATTAAGGGTAAATATAAGATTATAAAATTACCATAACACTTTTAAAAATCATATTGGATGGATAAAAGTAGACCTATATAACCTAAGGGTCATATTAGATTCATTTTATGGACCTTTGTCCATGAAAATAATTTAATTATGATTAAAACCTAAGAATGTGACAACATGTCACTTTCTTAAATCTTATAAGTATAATAATTTTAATTTAGTGATAAACTTCATGAAACTTCAAAAATGAATATTCTCCATAAATTTAATACAATTATCTACATCATATGAATTTATTTAGAATTTTTATGGATTAAATAATTATCATTTATTATGACACAAAGATGATGCAGTAATTGTCTTATTAATGAAATATTGACATAATTGATGTTATAAATGCCCAAATAAATTTAATTTGAGACTTTTTATGAATTAAATTAATTTTCTAGGTTAATATGACATTTTATTGTGGATATAAGTAACTTGGTTCCAACTTATCATTATTTTGTGAATTTAATAAAAATCATGTACCAAATAGTGTCAAAATCGACATAAATCAGTTTTTTTAAAAAATATTATATTATTAATTGTTAACTAATTCCTAAAATTCTAAGGATCGGCCAAATTACATAGATAAAGATAGATATATTAATAATAAACAACTTGGGGTTCTTTTTTCTTGTTATGGTAAGTTTATTAACCATATAGTGTAAGAAACAAAAATACACGGTAAAAGTTAAATTATTTAACTTAGAGTTAAATATAATTGATAAGGTTAAAATAATAACCTAATCTTGTCTAAATCCTATTGGATGAGATGATTTAGAACCATAAACACTTTATCTTCGAAATAAGACCCTTTGGAACCATTATAAACCGAATTTGACCTTAATATAAAATAATATTTTGAGATTTTCCTAAGGTGCCCCTCTCCTCCCTTATAAAAGGCCACCTCCTCCCTCTCCTCCTCACACTAATTTGAGCATTAAAGCTCGTCCAAACCATTCCAAAATCTCTTCTACACTTCCCTAGTATCATCATAGATGTCCTGGTCTTCTTCAAAGATCATCCTTAGTTCTTTAAGGGGAGGTTAAGAAAAGGCGTGTCAAAAAGAGGTAATATCCATTACCGATCTTTTTCAATTTCTTTCTTCTTCAACTTATTCTTCTTTAGTTGTTTCATGATAAAGTAATAAAATCATTATTTCTTATATACTGATATGTTATTATAAATATGAAAAAACTCTAATTAACGTTCTATCCATCCTACGGAAAAAGGAAATCACCGCGCGTGCGTACGTACAGAATACCATCTCCACGCCGTGGTGTAATCTATTTTTCGCCACCACCTTAATTTGATGGGTATAATGGTGTAATGAGTAACTATATATGATTATTATAAATTGATATTGATACTGAAATAGTATACATACACTTAAACACATGTTCACGATCATGAGAACGATATCATCCCTCGTGCGTACGTACGAACTACAGTCTCCACGACGTGATGAGATTCATTCTCCACTTTAAACATTCATAAATGATTATAAAGTATATATAATAAGTAATCATGAAATATATTACATAATAATGATACTGTATTTATGTTTATATATATTTATGTCATCTAATTAATTCCATTCAACTCAATAAGGAAACGAAAACAGCGTTCATGCGTACGTACGGCCTACCGTCTCCATGAACGGTGGATTTCTTTCCATTTACTGATTTATTATATATATGTACATTCTTAATATATATTATATATAAACCATGTTTTATATTCTGGAATTAAGTAATCATGATCTAAGTAATCATATGAATAATTACAAGTCAAAACACAGATGACAAATGAAACGATTTTACCAAAAACGCTTCTTTAACATTGAATTTACAAAAGAACGGGTAATATAAATTCATACGTGAACCATATATGATATCATAACAATTAATATGATTATGTAATAAGTTAATGACATGATTTAAATCATTATACAGGAGGTTCGGATACGTACAAAGCATATTGGCCATTAGGTAAGGGAAATATCACAATCTCATTTTTATCCGAGATTGCTTATACTTTGGTATTTACTGGGGTGTATTTTATCATCCAAATCCATGTTCCCTCAATATGTAATATTATTTCCATCCACCTACAATTTTTTAAAACCTATTTTACCCTTTGGTGAGTTTTTAGTAAAAGATATGGAAGGAATCTTTTGTCTTTTTTCGTACGAGGTACTTTTTGACTTTTCCGACACAAGTACGAGAAGAATGTTTTTTTTAACTTTTACGGCATGAATGGATTTTTAAATCATTATTTCCAAGAATCTTCCTTTACAAGTTTTCCAGTTTATTTTTAATCAACATCTATTAGTTTAAAATTTTATGACATGTTAAGAAAGGAAAATGTTTTTGAAGTAGGAAGGATATTTTCCTCAGGAATGGAGTTCAAGTGTTTTATCAAAATTATTTTCCATATAAGATAATATAGGGTTCTGTTTCAATCCCTATTATTACATTGATTTGATTATGTTGTGATGGAATTATTTTTATTAATTCCTTTATCTTATATGAATTGTTTTATGATGTCACGATGTTTACGAATCCCATTTTTATTACATGGGTTATGTAATGATGTATGATTTATGATTTTGTGGCACACATAAGAATGGTATCATTATGAGATGGGTGGGACCTATATCTCCCTCCAATGCATTGGGTAAATATTTTATATCTCATGAGATAGACATGGCTGGAACGGTAGGTTATACTGGTTCAGTGAAACAGGACTGAAATGAGGAATGAACTCGGTTCAGAAAGGGACTTTTCCCACTAAGATAGTCTTGAAAATGAGTCTTGACTAATAATAAATGATTCTATATGATTATGTGTGTATGCCAAAAAGTTTCATGTTTTATGTTATGATTATTGGGATTACATTTCACTACTATGATTTATCCCATGTTATGAAATTATGATCTCTTTTGCAGGTTAAGATTTCCAAAAGATATGTTCTTATCAATATGATGTGATTGATATTTTTTTTGTTTACCCTTACTGAGCATTTGAGCTCACCCTTTTATGTTTTATTTTCCCCAGGATATAAAGAAAGGTTTTAGGTAAGAAAGAAAAGGAAGATCTTTATGGGAGATGTTGAAGATCTTTCACCATGATTAGAAGATTACATTCCGAGTTTCCAAAGACACTAAACTATTACGGTCCCCGTGTGTGTCTTTTTGTTATGTACTAAGTATTCTGCAAAAGTAATGTAATGTCCATTTACGTCAAGCTTCGGGTCTCTATAGTTGGTATCAGAGGAATGGTTTATTCAACCTTTGGAAACTAGGATGCAAAAACGTTAGTGAGATCCCTAGAGATATTTCTAAGGTATGTCTAGGGATGTCCCTAAGGATAAGTTTACGAACTTCGGTAACGTTCTTAGAATTTATCCTAAGATGTTAGATATTGAGGGTACTCCCCCTGTACTATGTTGTTTTCTCTAGCATGATTTTTGCCTCTCACAGAATTATTTTTGTGTTCTAGTTAATGGAGGGAACTAGAAAGAATTAGTTTAACATTGAATCCAATGGACAAATTGGTGACTATGAGCAACAAAATTGTGTAATGCCTAGAGAGAAAGATATTGTGATTATACCAAATCAGTCATCACGATATATGATTAACAAGGTGAAATTTAGTGGTATGCCTAATTCAACAAATAAGAGGAAGATAGACTTTTATACATGTTCGCATGTGGAGGAGGATAAAGAAAGGAAGATTGAGATTTCTAAAGAAGGGAAGAAGAACCTCGAGGAATACCTCAAATGGAGGGATAGATGTTATCTTTGTGGAGAAAAGGGTCATAGAGTGACAGACTGTTATGGAGTTCAATGTATTATTTGTGGAGAACATGGGCATTACCCAACTCAATTCCCTAACCTAAAAGGATACTTCTAAATCAAGGAAGGAATTATTCCAAGACAATCATTGAAGAGGATGGATTGAAGTGTTTATGTATTGTTATCCAAGAATAATGTTGTTGAGGTAATTTTATGGATTATTATAATATTTTTGTATTAGTCTATTGTGGTTTTCAATAATTTTATGGTACCGGTAACTATGGAAAGTGATTGAGATATTTTTAGAAAAAAGATGATATGCGCATAATGAAGGGATAAGGAGAAAATGAAATGTTTGACAGTATTCATGAGCTCATGATTGATATAAGTACTAAGTGATATCATGGTTTGAGTATATATAATTTTGAGGATTTTGGTATGTGGAAAGAGTTAACTTTTAACAGAACTCATGTTTTCAATAAGGTTCAATGGGTATTCAAGAGAACACATGATTAAGTCCTTTGAATGTTTGGAATGTGACCAATAAGACATATCTTATGATATATGGGGATCAACGATGGTATTAAATCTCTAGTAATCGTTTTCACTATATTATGAGAGTGGACTGTAGTATTATGGATAAGCCTAAAGATTGGAATGGACTATGTTGGACATAAGTTAGTATTGTTTAAGGATAAAAGTTTTTTCTATATTATTGATGGGATGTTATAGTAATATAGTTTTAGAAAAAGGAAAACCTGCAGGACGGGCGACAACCCATTGCGTCGGACAATGTCATGGGAATCGAACCCACAAACGAAGTGCGACTGGCCTTTATCGCCTACCACTGGCCTACAGGAAGTCCCTGGTTACTACAAACTAGTTTTATTTTATTAAGCAGTATGATATATGAAGTATAAGTCCATTTTAGGAACCATATATCATTAATCTCACTATAGATGGACTTATGTATTTTTTGATAACTTTCCTAAACTTTTGTTTGAGACAGATGGAATGACCCATCATTATATCACATGATCTGCTAACACATCACGAATGACAAATTCAACTTCATTTCTTTAAGATATGAAGTGGAAATTGTCCATAGAACGACCAACGGTGAGACTATACCGAAATCAAGAAAGAATTTCTTCTAATTTCAATTTCATCAACATTAAGAAAACGATCTTGAAAACCAAAAATGTTTTCCTAGTGATCTTATATCTGATGAATCAGATGTTACCTTAGATCATCAAAAATTTATGGCTTTGTGATTGCTGGCTTTTCCATAGCCATGTTCTCTACCACTTTCCATCAGAACATGATGGTTAGATTTCTCTTCCATATCCATATTTTCACCTATGTGGAAACCCAGTGATTTTTATATTTTGGTAACCGTTACATTTCATACTTTTGTTTTTAAAGATTGGTTTTGGTATTCCTTTTTACGATGTGGGTTTCTATTAAACAAACTTTCGAGTAGTAAACCATTTATAACCCCGATGAATTTCGAGGGAGAAATTCATTTTAAGGGGGGTAGAATGTAACACCACGAGATTTTATGAAAAATATTCTTTTAATTTCATCAATGTCTTATGCTACACCAATATTACCTTGCGCAATATGCAACACCATATTAGCTTGCAGTATATGAAACACTATTCTTGGATCATGTTACACACAATTTTGATAATAGTTATTCTACACAACATTGATTATATATATATATATATATTCAATGTATAAATGAAATATGGTTGGATTCTGTTATACGAAACAATGAAGGATTTTTGCGCAACACGCAACCCTGACTTGACTTGTATTACACGCAATCGCTACCTTCCTCGATAGCGTGTGTTGTACGCAATATCGGGTTTTAATAAACAAAGATATATTATTATAATATTGTCATGAACTAGCCGTTATGAATAGTATTAACTAAATTTTTAATTTTACAACATTATTATTCATCTTACACATTTTCTAGAACATGGTATAAGAACAAAATAAATTTTTCGGGTTAAATAAGTATTTTTCAAAAAATGCAGTTTTGCTGCCTTTTGATGGCGCACCCACTTTAAATCTAGTTTTTGACATGTTTATATGTTAAATTTGACAAAATAAAATTCTTCTTTTGAATTAGGATATAATAATTTACATTAGATAAAGTTTTGATATTTTTCCGACAACTTTCATATTTAAATGAATAGTAAAAACACGCTATATTTTAATTAAAAACAATTTTTTCATCGTAATATATTATGTGGTTAAATTATAGTATTTAATGGTTTTAAAGTATAAATAGAATATATTTTTACCATTTAATATAATGTATGTCATTAGAATTGATTTTACCTTGAATTCGTAGGTTAAATCAATTCAATCTTTTGCAATGTTTTAAAGAAAAACCCGTTTTCTTTCGACAACGGGATTAATTTTAATTTAATTTCTGCATATTTTGTGTATTGAATTTAGAAAAATGGATTCCATATTTGGAATCAGTGGGTCCAAATTATGTTAATAAGCTACTTTTTTTTGGCATTGTGAATTATAACTACGGTAAATTTTATTTACTATAGTTAAAGGTAAATCGGGTAATTAAGGGTAAATATAAGATTATAAAATTAGCCTAACACTTGGAAAAATAATATTGGATGGATAAAAGTAGACCAATATAACCTAAGGGTCGTATTAGATTCATTTTATGGACTTTTTTCCAGGAAAATAATTTAATTATTATTAAAACCAAAGAATGTGACAACATGTCACTTTCTTAAATCTTATAAGTGTAATAATTTTAATTTAGTGATAAACTTCATGAAACTACAAAAATGAATAGTCTCCAGAAAGCAAATAAAATTATCTACATCATAGAAATTTATTTAGAATTTTTATGGATTATATAATTATCATATATTATGACACAAAGATGATGCAGTAATTGTCTTATTAATGAAATATTGACATAATTGATGTTATAAATGCCCAAATAGATGTAATTTGAAACTTTTTATCAATTATATTAATTTTATAGGTTACTATGAAATGTTATTGTTGATATAAGTAAATTGTTTCGAACTTATCATTCTGTTATGAATTTCATAAAAATCATGTACCAAATAGTGTCAAAATTGACATAAATTAGTTTTTAAAACAAATATTATATTATTAATTGTTATTTAATTCCTAAAAATCTAATGTTCGGACAAATGACATAGATAAAGATATATATATTAATAATAAACAACTTGGGGTTCTTTTGGCTTGTTATGGTAAGTTTATTAACCATATAGTGTAATAAACCAAAAAGACACGGTAAAAGTTAAATTATTTAACTTAGAGTTAAATCTAATTGATAAGGTTAAAATAATAACCTAAACTTGTCTAAATCCTATTGTATGAGAGGCTTTCGACCCATACCCACATTATCTTCGAAATAAGACCCTTTGGAACCATTATAAACCGAATTTGACCTTAATATAATATAATATTTTGAGATTTTCCTAAGGTGCCCCTCTCATCCCTTATAAAAGGGCACCTCCTCCCTCTCCTCCTTACACCAATTTGAGCATTCATGCTTGGCCAAACCCTGAAAAAAACTCTTCTCCCCTTCACTAGTATCATCCTAGTGTTCCTGGTCTTCTTCAAAGACCATCCTTAGTTCTTTAAGTGGAGGTTAAGAAAAGGCGCGTCAAAAAGTGGTAATATCCCTTACCGAACTTTTTCAATTTCTTTCTTCTTCAACATCTTCTTCTTTAGTTGTTTCATGATAAATTAATAACATCAGTATTTCTTATATAATGATATGTTATTATAAATATGAAACAACTCTAATTAACCTTCTACCCATCCTACAGAAAAACAAAATCTCCGCGCGTGCGTACGTACGGAATACCGTCTCCACGCCGTGGTGTAATCTATTTTCCGTCACCACCTTAATTGGATGGGTATAATGGTGTAATGAGTAACTATATATGATTATTATAAAGTGTTATTGATACTAAAATAGTATAAATACACTTAAACACAAGTTCATGATCATGAGAACGATATCATCGCTTGTGCGTACGTACGAACTACCGTCTGCACGACGCGATGAGATTCATTCTCCACTTTAACCATTCATAAATGATTATAAAGTATATATAATAAGTAATCATGAAATATATGACATAATAATGATACTGTATTTATGTGTATATATATGTATGTCATCTACTTAATTCCATTCAACTCAATAAGGAAACGAAAACAGCGTTCATGCGTACGTACGACCTACCGTCTCCATGAAAGGTGTATTTCTTTCCATTTACTAATTTATTATATATATGTATATTCTGAATATATATTATATATAAACCATGTTTTATATTCTGTAATTAAGTAATCATGATATATGTAATCATATGAATAATTACAAGTCAAAACACGGATGACAAATGAAACGATTTCACCCAAAACGCTTCTTTAACATGGAATTTACAAAAGAACAGGTAATATAAAGTCATAAGTGAACCATATATGATATCATGACAAAGAATATGATTCTGTAATAAGTTAATGACATTATTTATATCATTATACAGGATGTTCAGATACGTACAAATCATATCAAACATAAGGTAAGGGAAATATCACAATCTCATTTTTATCCGAGATTGCTTATACTTTGGTATTTACTGGGGTGTATTTTATCATCCACATCGATGTTCCCTCAATATGTAATTTTATTTCCATCCACCTAAAATTGTTTAAAACCTATTTTACCCTTTGGTGAGTTTTTAGTAAAATATATGAAAGGAATCTTTTGTCGTTTTTCGTACGAGGTACTTTTTGACTTTTCCGACAAAAGTACGAGAAGAATGTTTTTTTAACTTTTACGGCATGAATGGATTTTTAAAACATTATTTCCAAGAAGCTTCCTTTACAAGTTTTACAGTTTATTTTTAATCAACTTATTTTAGGTTAAAATTTTATGACATGTTAAGAAAGGAAAATGTTTTGGAAGTAGAAATGATATTTTCCTCAACAATAGAGTTCAAGTGTTTTATCAAAATTATTTTCCATCTAAGATAATATAGGGTTCTGTTTCTATCCCTATTATTACATTGATTTGATTATGTTGTGATGGAATTATTTTTATGAATTCCTTTATCTTATATGAATTTTTTTATGATGTCACGATGTTTAAGAATCCCATTTTTATTACATGGGTTATGTAATGGTGTATGATTTATGATTTTGTGGCACACATAAGAATGGTATCATTATGAGATGGGTGGGACCTATATCTCCCTCCAATGAATTGGGTAAAGATTTTACATCTCATGAGATAGACATGGTTGGAACGGTAGGTTATACCGGTTCAGTGAAACAAGACTGAAACGAGGAATGAAATCGGTTCAAAAAGGCACTTTGTCCACTAAGATAGTCTTGACAATGAGTCTTGACTAATAAGAAATGATTCTCTATGATTATGTGTGTATGCCTAAAAGATTCATGTTTTATGTTATGATTATTGGGATTACATTTCACTACTATGATTTATCCCATGTTATGAAATTATGATCTCTTTTGTAGGTTATGATTTCCAAAATATATGTTTTTATCAATATGATGTGATTTATATTTCTTTTGTTTACCCTTACTGGGTATTTGAGCTCACCCCTTTATGTTTTCTTTTCCCCAAGATATAAAGAATGGTTTTAGGTAAGAAAAAAAAGGAAGATCTTTATGGGAGATGTTGAAGATCTTTCACCATGATTAGAAGATTACGTTCCGAGTTTCCAAAGACACTAAACTATTATGGTCCTCGTGTGTGTGTGTTTTTGTTATGTAATAAGTATTCCGCAAAATTAATGTAATGTCCATGTACGTCAAGCTTCAGGTCTCTACAGTGACACGCCGCGACTGGAATCACTGCTTGGACCTTGGAAAAAGCTCAGTGATTCCCTCCTTCAGAATATCCATATGGGGAAACACCCAAGGATATATGGTCACACAAGATCTCAAAGTCGATGTCCCAAAACCAAAACTCTGTTACATGCTCGAAAGGTGAAGGAGTCGCTACCATCGACTGAAGAGAAATGTTCCCCGGCTTTTATTCCACCAACACATGGTTACACCGATTCCCCATGTCACCCTTGTAAAAACTCAATTAAGGAGAATGGAGAAAAGAATTTCACACATAGAGTGTAACAATTCTACTGAAAAACGTAGAAGAGCTATAGAGAGTACCTCTTATCACCTCATGCTCTGCAAGATCGTAGACATCCAAAGCTCGCGGCTGTCCGCGGTCCCAACCGTCAGCTCCCGGCACCTAACATGGATCGCCTAGTGGTGATAAGAATACATCGTGATGTCGTCCCCCACTAAAGGATCCTCCTGATCCTCTACTAGAACCACCTCTCTGGGTACTACTCCGATCACGTCGCTGCCTCCGTCGTGGTGGTGCACCTACTGCCTGCCTGAAGCTCTCTGCATGCTTGGTCGGGCAGTCCTATGCGATGTGACCTCACCCGTCGCAAGCATAGCCCCGACTCTCTCAGGGATGCACTGGTGCCCTTTAGCACCAATGTGGTATACAACCATTCCCATGAGTCTGGTTGTCAGAAAGCCACCTGCGTCGAGGTTCTGTTTGCTGATGCCCACTAGCTGTGGCAGACGTCTCGGCTCCCTCATTCCTGCTGCCACCACCAACTGTAGAATGTGACAGGAAGCTATCTATCACCAGTGCATTCTCTAGAACCCCAGAATAAGTGGGAATTCCTAAGGGTAATATGATAGCGTGAATCTCTCGGCGGAGACCCTGCTCCAACTTCCGCACTCAGAAGATTCCATCATGGTTGAAGTCTGCGTAAAAGTGTGCACGGTCTGCGAAACTAGCCGCGTACTCGACCACCATCATCCCTCCCTGCTGAAACTGCAGGAGCCCCTTAATCCAAATGGAGAGGAAGAAACAGGGGTAAAACTCCTCACGAAACATCAACTGAATGTCACCCCATGAACGTGACGACTTATCGAGAAACTGAGTAACCAGACTCCACCAACGCCCATCTACTCTGTGGAAATAGTTGGCGTCCAAAGCCACCATAAGATCTGTCAGCGTCTGCACAAGCCTGAAAAGGAAAACCACTGTCTCTTTCCAAACCACTACTGGATGAGGGTCTGGCTCACCACTGAACCTCAGTGGTCTCTATTGCTGAAACTCACGAAGCGTGCTCAACCCACGATCAATCTCAGTCTGCTCTGCTGAAGATGTCTGTTGCTCACAAAGTGGGGGTGCTGCAACCAGCCCACTCGGAGAAAGGGACTCCCATGATGGGTCCTGGACTGGGGCCTCATATCTCACAGGGTCGTCGTCATGAACCAAAGATGGTATCCTGGCTGGCTGTCTTCGCGAAGACATCCTGAATGTTATCAAGGAGTCTCGTGGTCAGTTGAGCATATATGAATATAAAAGTAACAAGAATTGAGAGCTGAATCAAGAAGGACAGTCAAGACTCAATCATATGTGTTGCACAACCCGATTTTCCCACCAACGAGTGTCTCAGCATGCTGAGCCGACAAGTGGGTTATCAGGGTCCTGGTGAATGGATATGTTGGCCGCCGCACCATCACTGGACTCCCTGGCCTAAGAGCCACTCTCGAGACATGTTAAAATTATTTCCCTAAATCCCAACCAATTCCTTTTTAGGGAAGTCCGAACAACACCCCAAGGAACGAACCACCTCTGATATGACATTATCACGACCTGACCCTACCCAGGCTCGAGCTGCAACTACCACAATCCCACCTCCATAGGCCAGGGGTTGGCGACAAGTGTCGAAGGCTAAACAACTCAGGGAGTCCTTTTCCTAACTACCTGTACACACACACATAGCCCACTCAATTCAGAAGTGCAGAGTAAAAGAAAAGACAAGAAATGTAAAGTGCAACTACTATATATAAACCACAAAAGTGCATCAACTTCTAACAGTACAAAGCAAGTGATAAAGGTAAACTGATAAAAGGGGAAAACACACGCCCAACCAGAAAAGGTGCCATAACACATCAACATGTAAAAAAAAGAAAACATAGATGGAAGGTTCCCCCACATGGAAGCCAACTCCGACCACCATACGTGGTTTGAGGTCCCAATCTCCTAAGCTCTGCTGAATTCACGATCCACATGTCCGTCGTCTGCAAGGGCACACCATGTGCGGGAAAATCCCAAGCAGGGGTGAGTATAAAAATACTCATTAGGATGCCCCAAAGGCTCGAGAGAGCAACAAAAGAGGTACCGAAGATAGAGCAGTAGATCAGACAGGGAAAAGTAAAGGAGCAAAACAAAGAGTGCAGTAAAGATTACAACTCAACCCAACAAGAGGAATGAATTAGACTCGTCCAAACATAAGGAGTTGGAAACGGTGATAAGATGAACTTCTTGTCGAGTCTTCGCTACCTATAGTAGGATACTAGACTCTTCTAACCACATGAAGCTAGACACTGAAATCATGTGGCATACCCCACGCATCTTCTCCTCTCTTGGAAGGAGAGTAACTAAAACCCAAGAAGTGGGTACTGGAATATGGTATATACATATCCATATGCTCAATCAAGATGCCCGAACAAGACCACAAGGGGATCTTCATCCCGTACCTCAGCCCAAGAATGTGAGTTGCCAATAGTCCTAGAAGTAAACACCAACTATTCCCCACATCTCGCACGTCTTCCACAAACTGCATGTCAAAGGGCTCAAATCACCGCACCTTGACACTACCCTCTTTGGGTGGCACTGAATTGGCCGCATGGTTTTAGGTCACGTCGCAAGTACGCGTCTCGATGGGGAAAGTGACCATCATACTTGAGTGTTCTGGGGGGACTTCAAGCCACACCTCATCACTTCCCCACAGTCGAGAGGTCTCCTCAATGTCGACAGGTGACCCCCTTCCTAGCCCTGCTAGACAGTAATCCCTGGAAGCTGACGGGTTCCCACTGGAGGAAGACCCGACAAAAGTCGATAGGTGCCACACTGCCTAGTCTCGTAAAAGGTTAATCCACTGGAAGGAGACCCAGCTAAAGTTGTTTAAGAGTCCCAATTCCCAGTCCTATAAAAGGGTAATCCACTGGAGGGAGGCTCAGAACCATCATCGGGGACCAATTCCCAGCCCAGCTGGAGGTAAACCAAGCATCGGGGACCACTTCCCAGCCCCGGGGGAGGTAAACCTGGAACCGCTCTGGCCATCCCTGCTGGATGGTACTGCTTGATGAAAACATTGTACTGGCCATCCCCGCTGGAAACAACCTCCTGGGTAGAGTATCAGTTCCCACGTAATGTGTTGGTTACACCAAATCCACAAGAACGCTACCAGGGAACTCGAATGGACTAGAGAAACTTCCAGGGCCTCTCAGGGCGATCACGCTCCAATCCATCGAGTCATTATCGAAGCGGACTGAGACAACTCATCCCAGAAAATGGGAAAACTCCCACGCTGAACGAGTACAGGTAGTCGTAAACAGTACCACAGTCCGGTGAAAGGGGCATGGTACCGAAACCACATACAGCTGATGAAACAGAGGAACCAAACCATCTATGCCGACCAAACCATCAAGAATAGAACTAGGGGAAACCAATCAACCATGCTGGTCAAAAAACGAGAACAGAGGGACCCACTACGTCGCGAGAGGTCAAATGTACTTAAAGTAGAACACGACATGCACATGGGGCCCATACGACGTGTGGCCCCAACTCAACCCCAACCATGAACACAAACGTTCTCAAGTACAAACATACACATGTACCTCCAAGCATTCTCGCATACTCCCAGAGTAAGCCACATCTCTAGCCCAAAGGCTAACGTGCACAAAAACACCAACGTCAACGTGAAGGCGTAAACGTAACAACTCCAACATTCCAACTCAATGGCTGAGGCACATCCAACCACATATCTTCATGAATTACCTCACTCACACTGTAGTGCATGCGATCACACACCAAGGGTCCACTACAACACAATAGGACGAACCACCACTGGAGCACCTTAATTTATTTCGCATTTAACAAGATCTCGAATGAGGCTCCAAACCACCAAATGGATCATACAACTGTAATCCTCACGAAAAAACATGCATGGTAGGCTATTTATTCGCCTAAAATGGATATATGATAGAAAATTTTTCTGACACCGCTTTATGCCCGAACGACATCCTGTGGTCCTGAGCCTCAGCCCCGAAAACTGCCGGGTGCATCACACCATTATGATCTCCTCGGAAAGACACGTCAAAATGTCTGCTTACCTTTGTGGAACAGATTTCTGGAGGAGAATATGTATTTCGCCATACCACATAAGAGCGGTGCTTTGTGGTACCCGCATTTTGGTCCCGAAGCACAACGAACGGATTGCACCATTACGATCCTCTAGAAAAAGTACACAAGATCGACTATTTATTTGTCCAAAATGGACACCCGGTGAAGTAGCTGAAATTCACCGTCCACACCCAAAACGGGCCTCATAGGGCCCACACCTTCATCTCGGTTTAAGTGCTCGAAAATTGTCTTGAAAATTCCTCCTCAGATTCAGGGTCACAATGCTGCTGACGGCGCATCGATCGGATGTCGAATGAAAACGTATAGTCTGATACAAGATTCCCTCAAATAATAATAATTAAATTATTATAATTATACTTGGGCGTTCTGAGTAACCAAGCCACGAGCCCTAATTAAGTATCTAATATTGGACTATAAATGACCGTCTCAAGGTCATTGACACACTACCATAAACGGCACAATAATCGGATGATCCATGTAGAAGTTACGTCCGAATCACCATTTGAAAATAATAATAAAATTATTATTTTTAGGGAGTTTTAATGACCCACTCGATGAGTTAGCAAAAGGTCCCCATTATTGTTCTTAATTATAATGTATCGCAGATAGAGTTACACCCCCGCTGATGTCACATGAATTGAGCACCGCACGGGGAAGTTAGGCCCAATTAAATGTTTTAATAATTATAACATTATTATGATTTTTAGAAATCATTTGTTTATAATTTATTTTGTAAAACATTTTTCATTCATTCTCAGTGGAACTTTCTCTCTCCAATTAGAGGAGAATCCATTTTTCTCCCCATGTGGGTCGCAGCACCACCCACTGCCTGCATGCCAAGTCTTCACCGCCTCCTACGGCATCTGCCACCACCGCCGCCATGAACCGAGCCAGACCACCACCGTGAGTCCCACCGGACAGCCGCCTTCAGCTCGATGGACCGCTGCCGGACCGTCACCAGACCGTTGTCGGACCACCACCATAAAAATAGTATATTCTAAGGACAACCCGTAACACTCCGGTGGTCAAAAAAAATTATTTCAATCATAGATCCGGGATCCTTGGGACCTGATCTACAGCACTGTGGCCTTCACCCAAGGATTCGTCGCTATTTTGATGCGGTGAAAATTAGCTGCCACTTCCAATCGCTGTCACGACTCCACCGACACCCGAAAATCAAAATCGAGCATAGATCTAGACTCCACCGATTGAGAGCTTCACAAACATATATATTACTCCATGTTTCGTCGATGATTTGATGGGTCAAAAAGTTGGAGTATGAAGAACGCGGAGAACGGAAGAATTTCAGATACATTTATAGGCTTCGAACATGGATTGATGACCGTGTTAGTACGGTCATCAATGATTGATAATGAAAATAATGAAACAATACGATCAAGAATGAATTTATGGGAACAACTTCAATCTGGAAACAAAATTGGAATAAATCCTACCTCGATTTATTCGTCGGTCGATGACGACGCGTCCGCTGCAATCCTGCCTCGATCCACTGAGGCTTCGTTGTCGATCTTCCAACAGTGAGAGTAGAGGAGAGGAGGATAAGAGGTTGGGGGAGAAGGATGGGTTCTCCAGGGGAGAAGGAATTGGTAAGGGGGAAGGGAGAAGGGAGTCTTAAATAAATTAAAAGGAATTAATCCCTTTAAAATACAACCCAAATTAAATCTGCGTTAGAAACCCCAAACGCACTGAAATTTGGGTCGCGCCTAGGGTAAACAACACCTCCCGAGCACAATGGTGGTCTCAGAATTTTAATCCAAGACTCTGTTCAAAAGATATAAAATATAACATCTGATACCACTTAATTACGAAAACGCCCCTCGTGGCGTTTTACACAGAGGGCTCATGCCCACCAAAGTTACACCCCTCCTAGTGTAAACGGCACACTCTAGATTCCACGGTTCCCTCAGTTTTCTAATTTGTTCTACATTTTAAGAGATACTTGATTTTAACCATTAAACGAATAAATTAATTATTTTATTTATCCATTTAATGTTCTGTTAACGGGCGAGGGGTCCCAATGTCCCGCGTCGACATGTTTTATGTCGTTCCGGGGGTAAACACCCAATTTCAGGCCCATCTGTACTCTCATATTTAGGATCTAAATTACTGTTTAGAAGTTATCTCATTTATTTGGCGTGCCCAGTGTGAACAAACTGAAAATTTAATTCTGGCCACACGGGGGCTCGGAATCGCACGCCGTCTGAAGGCGCTGCTCTGGAATAACATCAATAATATTCCAAAGTCTTTTATAGTAAAAACCCGGTTCTTACACAACACCTTAATCATACCAAGTGGTTCTGAAATATTTACAGAGTTATATGTTTTTTTCCCTTTTTAGTGCCTTGGTTTTGGGTTTAGGCCGTATATGTTGTTGGTTTTTGGCCCAAAATATTTTTTAGGTTCCAATTTTACTCTAAAAGAAAATAGGTTTTATAAATCTATAAAAAATGTAAAATTATTAAATGGTTTAAATTCATAACATATTTTCATATTGTCATGGTAAACCCTTATTTACCCATGTTTATCTAGAGATATGTGTAGATAATGGATTTTTGGGGTTTTTTATCATAGATATGGAATTGTGGGTTAAAGTACAAGATTAATGAATTCCCACTAAAGGAACTAGATATGTGACATGGTTTGCACTATTGATTAAACAACTCTTATTTATGTGTTTATTTTTGATTTATTATTTTATATTATGTATGTGTGGATAAAATACAAATCTAGTTTTTTATTTTAAAAATATCCACTTTAAGGAGAGTGATAACCCTTACAAATTTCTATTCACCAGTTGAACCATCCAAGAATATACATTCAAAATTAAAAATATCCCAAAAAAACTTGATTACAAATTTTAAATTCAAAGCAGTATCACACCTCGAGCCCTACGAATTGTGCGAAATGTGGCCACATGCCGTGTGGGCCATCATCATCACTGCTGTTGTCGATGTTGACACCATGGTTGCCAGAATCATTAAAAAATAACAGTAACACCAAAACATCAACAAAGTTTTCATAAGGCTGCATCAATGCATCAATACCATCGAATGTCCGTTGTGGAACTAGAACCTAGTCCATCACCACATTATCAAATCGCTGGAACACCACTGCCTTTAACATCACCATTTGATCATCACAAGAAGCACCAGAGAAGAACAACCACCGAAGAACGAATGCTGATGAAATCACCATAACACTGATACTCTCGAACTTATGAACCAAGGAAGAATCAAGATCACCATGTAGATCTGCCTCAGATAGTGAGGTTGAGTTCTGGAGTAAGAGCAGAGAAAATAGTGGACAAAGACTGGTCATAACGTTGATGATACTCACTGGAAACCATCATCACCATGAGACAAAATCCACACCACCGGATATATAAACTGCCATCAAAGAACAAACCACAATCAAAGAAGAAATGAGATGAAGAAAAGGAAAAATAGGGTCTGAATTTAATTAGGCAGTATAAGATTAATGTTTTATATTATATTAAATTAATTATGTGTTGAATTCTATTTGGGTAAATGGATATCATATGTCATATAATTTCTATAATGATGGAAATGAAACGGGTATTCATTTGTTGTATTTTGAGATATTAAATTAGATATGGCATTCCAATATATTAATGGATATACCATTATAACTATAATGGAATGATGTGGAAATGATAATAGGTTATTTAATTAAATTTTTTGATGAATATTATTATAGATAATGTAAATTTTTGGAGGTTTGGAAAAATGGATGATGGGGTTATGATATGTTAAAAGGAAAAAATACATGTGTTTGATAAATATAATATATTGTTTCAAGTTCAATATATTACAATGATATGGAAATCATGTATAAATATTGGTTAAACCAAATAAAGTATAAGATGAATATTTTTTGATTATGAACATAGATTGGTTGTATATAGTGGATAGATATTATAAATAAAATGTTGGGGTAGTGAGTAGATAAGATCCAAGATTATGATAGTTGTTATTATATCATTATATATTTTCTAATTTTAGTAATGTTTAGTTTTGTATTCTTGATTTATAACATGGACACCAACAATATTTTAATTTAGAGGATCTAAAATCTATATTATATTGGATTCAAGGTGAACCCCACTATCCATGATGTATTGTCTAGTCATTTAATTATCCCTCTTAATACTCATAAAGGATGTTGTATTCCACATTAATATTCCATATTCAATTGATAAATAACTGATTTGATATTTCATTCCCCTATTATGCTTTATACCATCAAATATAGATTTTTTTAATTCGGTAGTGAGTATCCTTTTGATGTTATTATGTGGATGATCTGAATATACTTATAAGATTATTTTTGTTTCTAAAAGAGTGTGATTATGGTGATATGGGATGTGTTGGAATTCTCTTCATATGGGGAATTATTTATTTGTCAATTTTATTTAATTTGTCATCCACATTATCATAAGGGTTCTCAAGGATGAATATATTGAGAATTATGGATCAATTACCCATACTTTTATTATTTCATGATTTTCTAGATTGTGATAGTGGTTTTTTATACATATTATTTTGTATCACATGATGGTTGGTTCGGGATAAATATGTTTCATTTTATTACATTTTCATTTTATGTGTTTTTGTAAATTTGATTTCTAGTTTTTATTTACTTGTTTTTTATCTATTTGATAATTTAACATATCATATATGTTATTGTACTGATATATTTTCATATAATTCAATTATGTGAAAACTATTTTATTTTTTATGTGCATGTGGGTTTTCAATTAAAATGGAAAATGTATCCTATAATAGGATATTTATATCCTTGGTGTTAGTAACCCCCATGTGTCTTATTAAAGGTGGGATTTGGGGGTAACTCTTGATCACATCATTGACCATCAAGACTCCCAGTGGAATGAAGGAATAACATGTGTTAAATAAAAGGATGTATTGGGTAATATATTATCATTACTATCCAATATAAGGAATGAAACACACTATTTGAGTAACGCATAATGCAGAAAGTGTCAATATTTTTCCAATATGGATTGATCAATAAACCATGTCTCAAAGTGGAGTTAATGTAATTTTATGAATGTATAATTATAGTAAAACAATATATGAACAACATTTTAAGGAAATTAACCACATTTTTTTGAGATGCAGATCAACACATATTTGTTTTATCAACAAACCTAATATAATATATTGGGTGACTTTTAATGATATGAAAATAATTTAATTTTTTAGATATGTTTAGTTGTAATATCATGGTTTTGGAATAATGTATTCAAGAAAGAACACAATTTCATAATATTAATCAACACTCCATGGTTTTGATTATTTTTAATTCTTAATATCTTTTGGATATTATATTAAATGTAAAAGGTTCTGAGAAATTTGTTGAAGTTATTTGAGTATAATATATAGAAATATTTAACTAAATAACAATGATTTTTGATATATGGATTATGATTAATATATCATGGATTCAGTTTTAAATGACATAATTTAAATGAAAATATATAGATATAAAATATCATAATATAATTAATCCTTGTAGGGGGAAAGGTTGAAAAAAGAGAGAGGATATATGGGGAAAAACTCCCATTAATGACGAATATTCTTAAAAAATATATTATTATAGGGGGATATAATAGACATTATATACCTAGTTCATTTAGAGAGAATATAATCCAGGAAATAATAATGACACATCCATCCTAGAAGATTAATAGAGATAACTATAATGTGTATTAAATATAAATTATCTTGAAAAAATATTATCTTATATGAATACTTGACTGAATGAATTTTTTTTAACCCTAATAAAAGTTTGGAATATATTTGAGAAACTATCATGGACCCAATAATGTATATCATCCAAATCCATAAATTATGGATACTATGGATGGTGATTATTTCATTCTGGCACCATAACAAGGTTGGGTCCATGCTAGGATTTCCAGGGTTTCGTGTAACTATTATCAGCATCATGAATGCATGAAAGCACCAAAGATTCATCGATAATATTTTGGAAAACAGACAACATGGATCTTTTGACCTCAATGATTTACACACTAACCCATACAAAGTTCATTTTCATAGATTATTCTTTATGATCATTATCTGTGAATGATGTTTGTAGGGTGATGACACCCTTTAATCCCAAGACTCATGGGGTGATCTCTTTGAGTGTAATGATGTCTCTATACAGTATAAATACCTCTTATGGGTGATAAAAAATGAAGTGATACTCACCTATGATAATATTAATCGAATTGGTAGCATCTTGGTCTCCATGACAATTTATTTCAAAGATCATCTGGAAGAAAGTTAATATTTTTTCCAAAGGGAGATTGGGCTAGAATGGTTTGGATATTATTCAGTGGAATTACTGGTATCCCCTCCCATAAATTCTCAGGTATTTCCATTCTCAAATATTGGTTCCATGGAGTGGAGTTGTCTGGTCTTAATAGTAATTAAAGATCCATTATATTGAAAAATGATCAGAATTTATTTAGAAATCAAGCAATAATGCGTTGATTAATAGAGGTACATGCTCGAAAAATGTTGTAGTGACTACAACCAAGAACCTCTTGCAATACATGATGAGTATTGCCATGAACTAGAAATAATCTCCAACCCTCAAATTCCTATTGTCTATAATTTCATCTTCCCACTTAGTCATTGATCCCGCTCTGGTACACTAGCTTCGATTAATTCCTTACACTTCATCTCCTAAACTAAACACAGATGGCTCATGCAGTTTGGGAACCATATGGGGAGATGATGTGGTTATAGAACCCATGGTCCATGTTATTTTTTCTTAATATGTATACATAGGATGTGGGAAATTCCTTCAATCTGAAGAAATAGAAATGATAATTGACATATATCTATGCATACAATAGAACATGAGTCTCATAGCAATGGATACATGCTCTAGAACTCTCTATAGTTATCTATAGAACACATGTAATGTCCTATGAACTCTACATTACATTATTATATGTTGTAGGGTCCTTATTTAAAACCAAACATAGGTACCAAATTCATGGAAGGAATTTAAAATGTGGTGGATTGTCTTGCTTCTATAATAGGTCATGAGAGAGATATCACTTTCTACCCTAGAAAGAACTTATTACCACCTAAGTGGGTGAATCTAGTAAGAATATATTCCAACACACTACATTACATCATACCCCAATTAAGTGGTTTATCTTATATTATTTAATTTTTACAATTTCATGTTTCTATTTTTCTTTTTATTGTGTCTATCCATCCTTAATAATGAAATATTGATACTGATGATTAATTACAGTTTTAGATAAATTTATTTCAAGATACTATATATCTTACTACTTTATATAAGATAATCTTGAATAAAAACACTTTTAATTATTCTAAATAAAAGGACATTGAAATATAGTTGAATAAAATATATATTTTTGAAACATCTAAATTTAAATCTTCTATAGAAATTTTTGAGATATATGACCTTATGTATTATCAATCAGTGATATAGAATTATTGTCAAACCATCAATGATAATTTGATAGAATCATGATTCTAATTTGTATAATATTATAGAAATGTATATATGAACATAAAACATACAAGAAACTAATTTTATCATTTTTAAATGAATAGATAATAACAACAAGGATTCATACCCTAATTAAATCAAGATATTTAAGGGATGAGTATAACATATTTGTAAAAAAAGTAGTATATTTTTTAGATAAAGATAAATATGAAGGTGTAAATTGATTTAATGGAAGAAAATTATAATGAATTAATAGATAAAATTACAATAAAAAAGGAATCCAAATTTATCATTATTTCTCCAATGAATTTCAAAAATATAGAATTAAGTTTTATCAACAATTTTTTTCATAAATTGAGGTGTTGTCATATGAATTTAATGAGAAGGACTTGATAATTTTAATAAATAATAATAAATTTACATCTATTAAATATGTCATAAAATCTTAAAATCATTAAGATTAATATTTAAAAAATTCAACACATATTCTTTATTATCTATCATAAAATAATAATAATAGATAAAATCATTGTATAATGTAATTTAAATATTTTAAAAAGTTAAAGGATTACCTCTGAAGAAAAAAATGTGTATTGTAAGATAAATCCTTGGATTCGATGAAGGTTTTCATATGATGGATTATACCAGTGGTGAAAATAATGGAAACAATAAGGAATCAATAAATACGAAGTTGTTTCTTAATATAACGGGAAATTAAATTTTACCCGAATTAATAAGGAAGAAGAACTACTATTGGGGTCTCATTGGAGACACTAATGATATTTTTATATTTTATAGAAAGTAATATAGTATTAAAAATTATGAGGGTTCATATCAAACATGAAGGGAATAAAAGTGGAATGATTTAATCGGGACATATTTTATATTATTTAATACTAAACATATAGAAATGAATCATTATAAAAAATTACTGTAGAGGTGAAATGATAAAATTTAATAACATTATATTAAATTGATGATAATAATTGAATTAAGACCAGTCTATATTTATAAAAAAATCATGTCCCAATAAAAAATATATGTTGAAGGTCCAATTAGTGTGATGAAAACACACAAGTCTAAATATAATATAGAATCCCATATATTATGGAAATAAAATAAATATGGACAAAAAAGAAATAAATAATAGTCATTATCATAAGAAGGACATTACAATTTAATATGATGTCTCAATAAAATGAAGTACTCTAATGTGGTATTGTTATATAATAAAAATGGGAGTCACTAAGAATGTATTAGTTGATTCATAAATTCCACTACACATAAAGATAAAAAATTGGAGGAAGTTCACTCTCTCGGAGGATAGATCGTTGTGTATAATACAACAGTGATAAGTCAAAAGATGAATTTTATATAAGTGTATTTAAAAGAAAAAATTAAAATTTTATGAATGATAAGAAAAATATGTGTACGTTGTAAAAAATAAAATATTTAATGTGTTTTATACTTGGTTTATCCCTCAAAAGATAATGATAAAGATGAAATTGAATAAAGTCAACTGAAATGGATTGTGTTATTAAGATCAACAAAATTTTATAGTATGAGTATAACTATGAAGAACCCAACTTCATTATGTCATTAAATTTTATAAGTATTATTGAGTGACATATGATTTGGGTTTATTTAAAATCCATATGGATGACATAATGAAGTTCATAAAAAGATTTGATCTATAACACATGCATTTTAACATGATAGGCGAGAAGTATTTTTGAACAGATTATAATAATAATCTAAAATTTGAATTATGAAACACTAGTGAAAGCATTAACAAATAATAATATCTTTTATATTATTAAACGTGGCACCTAGTCTAAAGAACAAAAGTTTGATTTTTTGAAGAAAAATAAACTATATCATAGATAAACACTATAACAAGGTATAAGATGACCAAGAAAAACACACATAGTAATTCTATGAAGATAGATACTTTTAAAAAAATTATAATTATCATTTATTCATGAATAAAATATTTATACCCATTCTGACATGAGAATTAGTGAGAATTTAATAAAATGATATATATCAAAGGATAAATCACCATTCTCAACTGGTTTCTTATTTTTTTATAGACATTCAGTACCCAAATTTCAAAGTAATTTGTTCTCTTTCAACATATAATAGGATAATAAAATGAATTCAGATAACAAATGGAGAGGATAAATCAATAACACATTCCATATGTTTTCTTAATAATAAATTGAGTAAATTAATGAATTCTACTTCATCAAACATAATATCTGAAATCATTGTTTTATTATTTGTATGAATAATCATAGAAACACCCTCAGATTCACATACCCATAGAATATATTCTTTCACAATATCCTTCATAATAATATTTGAGAAACCTTTATAATGTTTTATTTTGGTAATAGATATAAATAGTACCACAAGTTCCTCATTTACCATCTCTAAAATTGTATCATTTAATCCTTTTGTGGGAGATAAAATTATGGAATGATAATTCAGGATCCTAGAACATCTATGATAATGAGTAAATTCATGGTTGTTACATTATAACCTTACTAAAGGAATATGAAGATCAAAAGAAAAACATTGAGTTGATATGTCTCAAATTTATACCACCACCACATCCAATATTCCTGTTAACATAGAAATATTTTTACTATCAACCATAGGTGAATTATTTTACTCGAAGATATTATAACGAGTTATTTAGAATTTTGAAATGGGGTACCAAACATAAGAGAGCATCCTAAAATTATTTTGTTAAGAATGAAATGATAAAAAACAACTATATATTTGTTAACTCTAGTGGGTTTTTTAGAATAATCATTTTTCTTCCCTATGATATTGTTCTTTATTTTAAAATTAAAATGGTTCCCTTTAAATTTTCATTATGGCTTGAAAATGGTAATAAATTCAAATAAGACAAGTTCCGTATTTTTAAATTGATCATTGAATAAAAAATTATAAAATTATAAAAGGGGATTATAAATATTGACTTTAGATCAAATATTAGTATGAAGAAAAAATTTACGATATTGGTTTTGTACATCAATGCAATGAAAAAACAAAATTTAGTTTTTAATAATAGAAAATTTGTTTGATTATATTGTATGTGTGGGACACTAATAAAGACACATTGAAAGTGATATAAAAAAATCATTGACATAATTAACCTCTATAATCTAATGAAGGAGGATGAATTTAAAAACATAAATGCACCACAAAATCATGATAAGAAACTCATAAAGTTATATATGGATAAATATGATCAAAACATAATATGTGTGGAGAAATTTAACCACTGCATGATAATTTAATTCCCATCCAAATTTAAGATTATTTTCTAACTCATGAATAAAGGGTAAACCTTTTTGAAACATAGATACCCTAATGATATCATGAATATAAGATGTATATGTACACTATAATAATGATATTTTAGCCTAAGTAAGATTATTAATCTTCCATAGAACTCAATTATAGAATTTTATATTTATGATTGGGAGGATTGAAGATATATTTTTGTATGGGGAAACCACCATAAAAGTTTTACACCAACAACACCCAAAATGTAAGTAATAATGGATGCCTATAAATAATATGAGTAATGTCACATAGTACCTACCAACCCAAATAAGAGGACCATTACAGGATAAAACCCTAAGAGAGATCAGGTAGTCATCCCAATAATTTTTTCCTTACACCACACTTGTAGAAATATTTTTAAAAAATATTATGATAATAAAATGGTATCAGGAAACATTTCAATAAAATACGCCATATTAAAAGTGGAATGAATATTAGTAATTAGTCATTATATAGAGACGTGATGATTTTTGGTGGTGAAAATATTTTTATAATTGGCATATCATAGAAAAAAATAAAACTGATGATCAATAACTTATTATGGTGAAGAATATCTTCAAGTTAAGGGTTAAATAATATCATAAACAAAAAAATCATTAATTGTTTAGAAGTTATGTTTTTTACTATTTATAAGTAGTGTTAATTGGATTGAAAATTTAAATATGTTTGGTGAGCAAGTAGAGACCCGTATAATTTTATAAATTATAATATATATATATATATATATCTGTGTGTGTGTGTGTGTCGGGGCTGAAGTAGATGTAATTAAAGGAGAGACTCATCTAATAATATTTTCAGGCTCCTAATTTAAATTAAAATAACATGTGGAAGGATCAATCTAAAAAATCATGTATTTATGACTCATTAACATTTTTTTTAAATTTTATTCACTGATAGTTTTTTATAAGTGTGATTGAGATCATGGGGTGAGTTTCATGGTATAATTAAATTCTCAAGTCAATTTTTTATAGCTTCCCAGGCAACTCATACATAGATATTATATATTTTATATGAATATTAATTATTTTTTTCAAACACAAACATGAGGATCACAATGGTTTTTCTTTTAGAGACTACATACATAAATTAATTATTTAGATAATTATATTCAAAGTTTCTATTGAAGATATTTACACATTGTACACTTCAAAGACATACCCACCTTAAAAACATTCTTCATAATTATGGGAAGATAGATATAAAAGGGTGATCAAATATGCTTAATAAGGTAAAAAGTGTGAAATTCATAAAAACAAAATTTCCATAAGGGTATGGTAAGGATATAATAACATATGAAAACCATACCATGCATATCAAATATCAAAATATTGTGTCATGGCACAATGATTGAATGTTTGTAAGACATGAATCATAAGGGAATAAAAGAACATGAACCATGAGTGCATAACATTGACATAATACATGAAATTGAGGAAAAAATAAGCATAGAAAATAATTTCCATGGTAATAATGTATCATTTCCAAGGATATGATTGTTGAATGGTTTCACTCCCCAAATAATCATAGTATTCGTGGTTAACACCCAATACTATCAAAGATGACAAATCACCTTATTAAATTTGGTTCACTCCCTAATTTAGTCATATATATATATCACGAGATACTAATAATTAACCAATGAATTGGAGTGAGATATAGGTCGTACCCATCACATAATAAAAATCATAAGTACTTGTGAAAAAATATCATAAAAGATTCCATATATTATAATATATGAAATTATATGGGTTTCATAAACATTTTATCATATCATAACTAGTGGAAAATTGATAGGTGTCATAATCATTTCATCATATCAAAAAAATTGGAAAATTTATAGGTTTGATAATCATTTCATCATTAAATCCTAGTATAACCATTAAAAATTAGTGGGTTTCATAGGAATTTCCTCGTGGTGCAACATCCACAAGAGTAAGTGGTTTCGTAAACATCATGCCATCATAATCAAAATCCATTCAGAGAAAGAATAATAATGGTGTACATGGATCATATCCCCAATATGGAATATGAAAAATCATTTAATGTCATATTATATGGGAAATGAAATTGAAATATAATTTAAAGTATCTCCTAAGGAAAATAACCACTCCTTAAAAATTAGTTTTCAAAATAAAAAATTAATAAATCATTTTACATATCATTTTCTTTGGAAATAAACTTTAGAAATTAAATAAATAATCTTTAAAATTTATTTAAATAATTGTTTAGGAAAATTTCATTTACAGCTTGTAAAATCACATTTTTAAACATAAAACATTTTGAAAATAATTTTATTTGAAAATGTCTTAAAATTATAAAGTAATATTCAAAGAAATTAGTGGTTATGATGATGGGAAATTCAATTCATGGAATACGCATTAAAATAATGATTCATTTCATATTTTCAATAAAACCCATATGGGAATTAATTGAAAAAATACATGATGATTATTTTTTGAATATTTTATAAAATCTTAGAAAATTCTAACAGGTTTTTTAAAAAATTATTTGGATAATTTTATTAACATTTTTTGAAAACATTATTATGGGAGAAAAGGGTTTTCGAATGAAGATAGAAATATTGAGGATTTTGATTAAAATAATTATTATGGTCTGTTGAGTATGTAAATAGTGGAAAATTAATGTAAATTTTTCTTTTAATGAAAAAACTATTGGAGAATAATGGAGGCTCCACTTGGGTAACATCGAATCATAAGCCATAATGGAAGAAAAAAATATATCAGAAATATAATATTACGATAAAAAATAAATTCATGATATTAATAGTCAAATGGTATATATATGCACCTCGCACAAGAATGTATGTGCAAAACATAACATATGACTCAAAGAAGGAAAATTCATACAAAAAACCCCTTACTAATTTGGTAACATTTGAACTATAAACACAATTAAATAGATATCATAAGATATATATGTAACAAAAAAAAATTTATGTAAAATAATCCTAATATTAATTATTGGGAATTATATATATCAAACAAGTGAAATAGGGTGTGAATATGGCATGTGTCTCATGGAAGTAAAATTGCAAAATGAAAATCGTTGGCTACATCAGTAATATTTGTGAATAAAAAGTCCCAATAAAGAATAATGTCATATGAAACATTAAATATAATCAAAATATATGGATTAAAGATATAAAATTTCAAATGGGTAGTATAAACACCATAGAAAATAAATGAGAAATGAATTTTCATACGTGTTCCAAAAATAAAAGAGAGACTAGAAGTCCCTTACCGTTAAGTCATCATACACATTGGAGGCTCCATTAAAATAAATATAATTTATTAATTCATATATAAAAAAAATTAATATGTATGGTAAAATATTATATTTACTTAGGTCATTTTAGAACCAACTTATCAAAAATTCCTTATTAAAATGTTGATTTAGGTAATAACTGCTTTGTTCTTCATGTATGTTTCGATTTTTTTTGGTTCTATAACTTTAATCATGTATAATTCATATCCATAATTATTTGAATTATATTAATATCATATACATTCATTAAATATTTGTTTATCATAATCTATAAAATTTATACATAGAAAATGAAATAACTCATTCATGGAGATAGTAGGTCATACATACACATGAATGATATTTCTATTTTATTGAATGATTTGATGAAATAAATTTAAATAATATATATTATGGTTAAAATATATTTTTATGTAATATTTATCACATAAATTCATTAAACCCATCATTATTATCTTATTTTTAAATTTTGAATGAATCATATCACTTCATATGGTGATAGTCCACCGTACACACGAGCGACATTATTATATTCCAACATAATAGAAAATATGAAGTTATTTAAGATAAAATAATGAAAACATTATAATTATATCATAAATATACATATATAATTTTAATCCATCATTATCTATAGCTGTGAGAGGTGGTGATGGAAAATGAATAACATATGTTTGCGAGGAGGTAGTCATCCGTGCCTACGATTGATTATTTCACATCTCATTTGATTGAAGAAAAAATGTATATAAGTAATTAAAATAACATAAAAAAGTATTGGTATATTTAAGATACTGATGATAATATATGATCAGGGTTAATTAATAATTTAATGTTGTGGAGGAAGAAACAAAATAAAATTCTCTGTCAGGGATGTTAACTCTTCTTTCGACAAATTCTTTGGGTTTGCACCAAAAGGCTTCTTAGGATGGATTTTTGAACAATATAAGGATAATAAGATGATATTAGTGAATTAAATAAGTGATTTTACTAGGTCCTGGTTGAGAAATGGGTTATGGATGTGTAACATTGATAGGAGAGTGGGTGGCCTTTTATATGTCAGATGAGTGGGACACTTGTATGTTCCAAAAATAAAAAGGTGTACTCATGTTTTTCACATGAAACAAGGATCTCAAATGGATAATTATCTCACCAAAAAGTTATAGGGTTGACATATGGACATAAAATGGGTGTTAATAAATTTTAGGGTCATTTTAACTATAATCTTGTTAGTGTTACCCCATAGTAAACCCATTTTTTCATTAAACATGGTATATTTATTTTTTTATGGTTTTATTTTTCATTATGGTAACAAATAAAATATAAAATATTCGATAATATGAATTCTTGTTATATAAAATACAGAATACATTTTTCTTAACTCCAACCATTGAAATAGAAAATTTGGATTTAAAATAAATCCCACAGTCATGATGAGAAAGCCTTTATCCGAAGAGAAAATGATCAATAGTTATAAAAATGCATTATATCAAAATTAAATATCAAATAGATTAAAATTTAATATATTTTATAAATATATATATGATTTAAAGAATTTTATATTAAAACATTTTTATGATTTTTAAGGGTTTAAAATAATTTTAAATGAATTAAAAACTAGAATATTTCTCTCTAGTCAAAAAAACTCATCTTCTTAGAAAATACTCAAAAATTTTACCTATGATAATTTTTACATGATTCTTTCAAAAATATGATGATTTTTCTCCAATATATTTTCTATCTATTTAAAAAATATTTTTTAAAATATTTTTTCAAAAGCTTATAAGACTATTTTTTAGAAAAATATAGTTTTTAAGAGTAAAATTGGATTTGTTATTATCTCTTATCTAGAAAACACCTAAGATGATTGTTAAAAATTTGAATGAATTTATAATATAAAAAGTGTCTTAAAATCATTAACAAAAAATTATATTTTTAATTCATTGAGGCAAAACATATTTTTCTCATAAAAATAGTTTTTTGAAATAAAATAATTTCATTGATTTCAAACAGTTATAATTTTCATTTCTAATTAATTGGTAACCAAAAAATTAATTATATATATAAATGTATACACCATATATTTTCATAATTATGATAATCCTATCAATATCCACCACTCAAATGGCTAGGTTATAACTATTATATTAAATAATAATATTTTAATTGTATTTCATGTTTTGTTTAATCATGGTGTTGCAAGTAACACAGGCTGCACTCATTGTTGCATGTAATGCGAGATAAACATATTTTTACATGTAAATCAAAATAAATTTGATTTTGTGTGTAAAAAAAATATCAAAAATATAAAATTTATTTTTAAAAAATATTTTTCACATTATCATGGTGTGTTATATTATTCCCCATTAAATAAATGTTTCCCTTGCAATTTGAAATTGTTCTCAGTAAAAAAGGGTTTGTCATATAAAAAACCATTTTATGGAAATCCAAATTTTAAAAAAGGTTTATAAAAAATTATCTCAAAAAGAGATAAATTTACATGATAATTTCATTTTTAAAAACAAATAATAGGATTCTAAATATGAGAACAAATGTGGGAAATGAAAACATTGTAAAAAAAGAGAAAACCACACCCAAATACCAATAGAGATTCATAGAGAACATAGTCCGGAGGAAGTTAGAAAACATCAATACATAACATTGTAATACATGATACAACCATTATTTAATTAGAAATGAATACAAATTCATGAAATTTATTTCATGATACTTTTCATATGTCTGAAAAAATTTCTATAAATGATATACTCTCTTAATTTCATTCCATTTAATAAGCATAAAATCATCCTTTGGTTGTGCTTCAATCAATTTACACTTCTTCTCGCACTATGAGAAATAAAAATTATTTTTTTAAGAACTAGTGGATCCTAATATCCATAAAATAATGATAATTCATTACTTATTTCTGTAATTATTATCAAAAACTGAATTTTTAGAACATGTTATTCAATATGCATAAATCATTGTATAGTGAAAGAATACATTAATCTATAAAACAACATCCAATGTATAACTAAATACATTACATTAATAGGTATCCTTAAAGCTCTTCCCTGCTTTTGAGAAACTGAAATAAAGAAATTTATAAGGAAATTCCCTAAATTTCCAAATAAACTAATCTTTATTCCCCTAAGTAATATGAAGTAGATCTTATTATCACATACCAAATATATGAATAAATTGATCATATATTTTCTAGAAACATGATAATATTCTTAATTACTATAGAACCATAATGAAAACATACCTTATTTCAAAAAAAATTCTATTTCCAAATTCCTTAAATAAAATAATTGATTATTTAATATATTATAAAAATAAAAATATTTTCTAAACTCCATCAATGATTAAATTAAACACATTTTATTAAAGTTATTAATTTGTTAAAAGGTAACCAATCATATAACGTTTCTATAGATTGTATTAATGCTCTATTTATCCAAACTAAACAACATTTCCATAACATCAGGAACATATTAAGGGTTATATTACGTTATTAAAAAATTACCTTTACATTAAATCGCTTTTCATGGACTCAATATTTTACATATTCTATCAAAACCTTAATCAAAAATAAAATGTAATAATACAAAGACGTTTCATGAATATAATAACCATATTACCACTCATAAAAATATAATTATTTGAATCCAAAAACATAAATACACCAATCATTCCACATTCCTTATACACCATTAACTAGGCTTCTACTTCTCATTATATAACAATTATTTCCTTTAATATGTTATTTTTAGTCTCTTTATCAGGTTCAATGTAACCATTACACATACAAAAATTATGATTTTATTTATGATCAAGCCTTTTAGGGAATTGACCTTCATAATTCCCATGCATTTTACATTTGAAACATTCAACCCATAATAATTCCTTATAAGGACTATTATTTGCATCCATTCCATGAAGATAACTTTTCATTTTTCCTCTACAACTACATAATTTGTGACCTTATTTTCCATACTCAAAACATCTTCCCATTCCTTTGATACATTCACTTTTGTGTTTTTGCCCACATTATCAACATATAGAAAACTGAATGTTCTTCCCTCCACGGTCTCCACATCATAATATCTCAACAAAATATATCATTCTCTTCTTTGAAGAGACCAAGAGTTGGTTAAAATGCAAGGTATTAATCATATATTGTAATAACTGATTAAGAATAATCTTAATATCCTTCAATCTATTAATAATTCAATTTGGTTTCTCATTAACACGGTCTCTATCACAATCATCAAAAATCCAGTTTCTTCTCGTTCCCATCATGTTCTAAAACCAGAAATCAGAGTGTGAGTAATAATATTCATAGTGGGAAAACACATAATCAAAACAAAATTCATATAGGATGTCAAAATAATAAAAAATTATTTTAAATTAATGGAAACATAGGATTATACTAGGTCATTCATGATCATTATTTAAATATTGAATGATGGTTCTTAAAGGGTTTGTGAATTTACAAATCAAATCACATTGTACTATCAAACTAGGTTTATAAAAAGGCCCATTTTCATACACTAAGTGACAATTGAGTCCATCTAAATGTTCAATTTTCAGATTTATTACCCCTAGCTACCTCTATAAAGGATCCACATCAACTTTTAGAATCCCAAATAGGATATAATTACATATAAACCACTCGATATATCCTCAAAATTCTAAGACAATTTCAAATACATCGCCTCATACATAAACTTATCCTTAGACATGTCCTTAGGAATATCTCTAAATTTTTCTCATCCTTGTCTCCAAATGTTAACTAAATTTATCCTTTAATAGTAACTATTGTGACTTGGGATTATCGTACAAATATATTACATCTTTTTTAGATGAATATTCATTATATTACATAAACAAACAACTAGGGAAAAAAATGGTTAATTTTCTTTTAATACTAGGTACAAAATCTTCTTATTTAGTGAAAGATATTCAATGTTACCCTCATAGATATATTTATTTAGTACTATTTATAGACATACACTACATAAAACCTTTTTCTTATCTAGGGGAAAGGAAAGAAGAGAAATTGTGAGCTTAGATGCCCATTGAAGTAAGACAAGGTAAAATATATAAAAATAACATCGGCATACGGGTATAAGAATGTGATAATAATTTATTAAAAGCATTCCCTTTATATCAAAGATAAAAAAATCATGTTTGTATATAAGTATTGGTAATTTATAAGACATAAATCAGAAATAAATCAATGAACATGAACCCTGAGAGCATAACATTGACACAACCCAAATAATTGTGACCTACACATAGGAAAAGAAAATCATTTCTATGCTAGTCAAGGCTCAATACTATTCCTATCATAGTAGAATGGGTTCACCACCCAAACCATCATAGTAGTTGGGGGTCACTCCGAAGACCATAATAGCAAATAACTTCCCCTAATGAATCTGTGTAACTCCTCATTCATGTCCTATCTATCTCAAAGGATGTAAATCGTTACCTAAATCATTGGATGTAGATATTGGTCCCACAATTCACATAATAAAAATCTACTTATGTGTTCCGCAAAAACATAAATCAATCATAATATCTTACCCTATGAAATTAAATGGGTTTCATTAATATTTAATTATATCATGTCATGTTTAAAAAAGATCAGTTTCAAAATCATGACATCATATCCTAACTAATGAAAATATGTGGGTTTCATAATAATTTTCTTATAGTGTTACCCATAGAATAGAAAATGGTTTTATAAAACTCATTCCGTAATACAGAATAAGAATTTAGAGAGTGAATGAGGATGGTATCATTGAATAATATCCTAGTAAGGCATAGATTACATTAATGGATTTAATCATAGATAGTAGTTGACATTAAAATATCATTTGAAACATTTAATGAGAAAAATAAATTTTCATTGAAATTTTATTTTTAAAAATAAAAGGTCAGAAAAATAATTTTGAAATAATTTTTTTATATTGAATCTTTTAAGGGAATCTTTAAAACCATTTAAACATTTTTTGAGGAAAATATATTTTCCTTATTGAAATAAAATTTTAAGATGACAACGATTTTTTTAAATACTTATATTTGAAAATAATATTGAAAACATATAAATTATTAATGAAATAAAATAATGATCACAATGGAGGGAAAGTTCATTCATGTGGACGCATTAAACAATGACTTCGCTCACATTTTCATTAAATGAAAAACTTTAAGTGTTTGGTAAATACCATGAAGAATACATTAATGTTTTATTGTAAAATCTAAAAAATAGGTGAAAATTCATTTAAAAATACTTTTTTAAATTGATAAAACCATTTTTGAAACATTTGTAGATAACATGGTTTTGGGAGAAAAATGGGTTTTGACCATAGAGAGAAATAACAATGAGTTTTCATGGATAAATAATTATTTTGGTCTCTTAAGTAAATAAATAGATGAAAATGAAGGGAAACCAAGTATTATTAAGAAATAAATATAGTATATGAAAATTCATTATTTTCTTGATAGGTGTATCAGAAAAATTCATCATCAAAATAATAATTATAACCAATCCTTATAAACAATGATATTCTATCATAAAACTCATACCATTATGGTAACACTGAATCATAAGTGAAATGAAATAATAAAATTGAATTAAACATAAATTACCATGGTAATAAAAAAAGTATGTATATTACATTTTTTGGGGGGTTTCATACAAACCTCCTGAAAGAATATTGGTGCATAATATAACATCTTCCCCAAAAACATACAAATTGAGGAAAAATCCATTATTGATTTGGTATCACTAGAATTGTAAATAAATTAATGATATATACTAAAATTGATATGTAAATAAAAATAATTTCTAGTAAATTATTAATAAATTATATTAATTTTAATTATATTCACCACATTAAATAAATAGAGGATGAATATTCAATATATCTCATAGAAGTAAAAAATTTGACAGAAATCCCATATCACTTTAGTAATATTTGGAATCATAATCCCCAATAAATAGTAAAAACAAATTAAGCATTATATATCATGAAAATAATTATATTAATGATAAAAAATTTCAAATTTGGACTATATATAATACACAAAACAATCAAATGGTGCATTTTCATATGTCCACCAAAATAAATGTGATACTAGAAATCCCTTTCCTTAAGTCTAAAATTCTTTATTACACATTCAAAAATCCAATATAATAAATATAATTTAATTAAAAATATATTAAATAACAAAAATCATATGTATAATACCATATATTATTTACTTATGACCTTTTATTACCCGTTTATCTACATTTACTTGTTAAAATCATGTTTCATGTAATAACTATTTGTTTGTGTTTGTTTAGATTTTTTACCTTTTCATTACTCTAAATTTTATATTTTTTACATAATATCCATAATAGTAAACATTATATAAAAATCCTATATATTCAGGATATATATATTTATAATAATCCATAAAATATAGAGATATAAAATGAAATACCTCCTTCATTGATACAGTTGGTCGTACTTATGTATGAACGTTCTTTCCATTTTCCAAATGCATTAAAGATAAAATGATAAATAATATATTATGATTATAGAATAATTTTTAGGCAATATATGTTACATATTTTCATTAAAATTATCTTTATTAAATTCCATGTAAAGAGGAAATGAATCACATCGATTCATGGGTCAGTAGTCTGCCATACACATGAGCGATGTTATCATATTGCCCCATAATAAAATGTATAAATGTATATGGGATATTATAGTTATATAAGTATAATATTATAATATATGATAAATATTATATAAACATTTAATCAATCATTATATCAAGTCATGATAAGTGGTGATAGAAAATGAATAACATCAGTTAATGATGCAGTAGTCCACCATACACAAGAACAATGTTTCATATCTCATTTAATGGAAGAGGATATTGATATATTTCATGAATATAACATAACAAATTATGATTATATTTTATATTATATTATTTTTATGTCATAAATTATTAATTATAATTCAAGGATTTGGGGACGAAGTAACATAAAACACTCGGATAGGGTGTAGCCTATTCTTTAAAACAATTCATTTGGTTTTCAAAAAAAGGGAATATTATGTTGTATTTTTTACCAAAATAATTATTTTATGATGAAAATAGGTATTAATTAAGTCATTGGGGTGGGTAATTTCAGAAAAAATATATTTTGGATGTGTGAATAGGAGAGTTAAGGGGGTGGATTTTATAAGTGAGGTGAGTGAAACACTTTTATTTTTTGAAAAGTAAAAGGTGTACCAACATTTTTCAAAATACAAAAGCCAATAAATTTACGGATTATCTAGAATTAAATATATAAATTTTATATTTCTATAAATTTGGAGTTAGACGTGTTTTGGGTCATTTTTAACCCATTTCATTTTAGTTTAACACCATGGAAAACCCATTTTTACCTAAATTGTGATAAATAATTTTTTCTATTTTTAATATTAGTTATGGTAAAAAAAATTTACATTATTAGATTACATAGATTATTATAATTAAAAATATTTAGTCAACTTTTTACAATCACTAATTTCAAATTAATCTTCTGGTAGTGATGATAAAGGAGTTTTCCAAAGAGAAAACATTCAAATGTTTTAAAAAAAACATATATAAATTTTTTTTAAATAGATTCTAACTATATTAATTGAACTTATTGATATATATTTGAACAAATTTTTCCTTTAAACATATATTCACAATTTTTATGATTTTCAATTCTCAAGATGAAATGACAATTCAGAATAAAAACAATTATTTTGTACTATTCGTAGAAAAAATTATCTGCTCAAAAAATTATAAAAAATTCATCATCATATAATTTAGACATAATTATTTAAAAATTGAATTTCATTTTCAAAAATATATTTTCCAGTACCCAGTAATTAATTTTAAAATAAATTCTCTAAAAGAAATAAGTGTATTTCATAAAAAATAGTTTTGAATGGTAAAATTTGATTTATAATTATCTCTTATCTATAAGAAAAACAAGATGAGCGTTAAAAATTTTATTGAATTTATAATATTTGTTCATTAAAATCATTCTAAAAAAATTATTTGTTTATTTTTTTGAGGTAAACAAAAATTTTATACATAAAAATAGTCTTCAAAAAATATTTCCTTTATTTTCAAATGGTTTTTATTTTCATTTTTAAATTATTAGTCATGAAATAATTAATTATATATAAATATGTAAAAAATATATTTTATTAATTGAGTTAATCATACCAATACCCTTTATTTCAGCTGCTAATTGATAACTATATTGTTTAATATTAATATTTTAATAGTATGCCATGTTTCATTTAAACTCAGTGTTTCCTATAACAAAAAATACAGTTATTTTTGTGTGAAACACAATCTAAATTTAGTTTTTCATGTGACTCGTGCTAAAAACGTTTTTTGTGTAATTAAAAATATCAAAAATATTTCTATTATTTGAAAAAAAATTAAATATCCTTGGGTGTAACATTATGTATGAAAGTATCTGATTATAATATAAAATATAGGTATTGTTTACATATCCCTTTTGAATAAACTAGTTTTTCACTCGATATTCTTAAAAGATATTTAATTGCTATTTTTAAAGTGGTATGATCACCCATAAAAAATTATTTAGACATAACTATATTTTTGTATAATCTGTTTCAAGCATAAGTCAAGAATATTTATAAAAGGAATGTTGAATAAAATATCATATTATGAAAATAACATAAGAGTCATAAAAAATATAACTAATAAATGTATGTTAAATAACTATATAATAAAGAAAATGTATGTATAATATAATAAAAAGTGGATAATTATATATTAATTCAAATTGGTATTTTAATTTAACATATTTTATAGCTGAATAATATTTTTTTTAAGAATATGGAATCATGTTTTGTGATGTTTTCATAAGTTGTTTAAAAAAAGATAACAATTTTCATTTAGTATCAAATTTGGATGGAAAAAATCAGAACACCCTTATCAATAATGTCATATATTTTTGACTATAAATATATTTTTTTAATGGAATCTTTCTAAACCATATGAGAGAATTTTGGAGAAGGAGGTCCCAATTGATTCTTTTTTATGGAACTATAGTCATGATATTTAGAGATTCGTGATGAAAACCCAATCTAAATGGAGTGATTTTGAAACCATTGTTATATATTTTATTATAATTATTGTTACCAATTGGATAATAATTGATAAAAATTGAATAATGATTTTTATTAAATGAGTGAAAAGATTTTATTTTAAAAATTACACCTGTTAATGTTCTATAACATGTCCATGTAGAGTTGATATAAATATATTCAAAGGAATATTCATGGTATTGATAGTTGAATTTTAATGGTCGCATGTATGGAAGTCAATAAAAAATAAATTGTGTTCATGGAAATGAAAAGATAATAGTAAATAATAATAAATATGGATGCTATTAATACAATGTTTTGTCGACATATCATGGTAAGATGAATGATGGTGTGATAAGAGAAGAGACCATTCATGCTAAATAAATAATACACCATCCAAGTAAATTATATATAGATACCCATCACAAATATTCGGAGGACTATGAGTATAATTTTTTTTTGAATATGAGGTGTCTCTATAGAATTTTTTATTTAAATTTTAAATCAAAATTAAATTTCTGGTTACAAATAATGTGATATACACACATATTTTATGATTAAATATTAAAATAAATTATTACCTCATGAATGCATCATGTGACTATAATTTTTATAAGTATCATTTTCATAGTTTCACAAATGATAAAAAGACATAATCCCTCTTTAAATATAAATATAGTATTAATCATTCTTAGGATGTCAGCTTTCATTTATTAAGTGCGATAAGAATAATCATTATCACTTTAATATCATTGTGTCAATCATAGATAAATCTCTCTATTTCTCACAAAATAATGAAAATATATGGAAAGGGGATCAAAATTAATGTTTTGTATGAATATGTGCTCTTATGGATAAATCTAATTTACCCATATTTAATAATATAACATATCCTTGTTTTAGAAATAGTAATTTTTCTAATTGTCACTATATTTTATCCTATTCTAAAAATAAACCTTATTTCATTAATTTTTTTTAAATTTATCAATAAATATAACTGTACTGTCAACTTTTCTTTATTTAATTTATAAATAATTACATAAGATGTCATTTAATAAATTTAATTAAATAAATTCCATGTAATTATTCATCAAATTAAATAATTTCACAGATTTGGACTATTTACTCGATCAGAGATCCCAATTAATAAATACATTTTCATTTTCCCTCACTAGGAAAATATATACATGTTATGAGAATTTAAAATTAATGATTTCTTATATTAATCATAAATAACTAAGGATAAAATTACAATTTTAATTTTTATAACAAATAATAATCTATTAATTAAGATCAATTCTATTGTAAAAAGTAAATTAAACAGAATGTAATGAACTTCTAAACGCACTAATTATGTGTTCTTCTAGGTCCCCTTCTTAGTGGTAGTCGGTCCATCCCATAAAAAAAGAGTGGTATCTTTTAACACTTCATGTTTTCCATGGATAATGATAAAATTTATTGCAGTTATTGTAGAGACCCGAAGCTTGACGTACATATATATTACATTTCTTTTTCGGAATACATAATTCATAACAAAAATAGACACACAAGGACCATAATAGTTTAGTGTCTTTGGAAACTTGGAACGTAATCTTCTAATCATAGTGAATGATCTTCAACATCTCCCATAAAGATCTTCCACTTTTTGTTTCCTTACCTAAAACCTTTCATTTAATCTTGGGGGAAAATAAAACATAAAAAGGGTGAGCTCAAATGTTCAGTAAGGGTAAAAAAAGAAATATCAATCACATCATATTCATAAGAACATAAGATTTTGGAAATCTTACCCTGCAAAAGAGATCAAAATTTCATAACATGGGATAAATCATGGTAGTGAAATGTAATAACAATAATCATAACTTAAAACATGAAGCTTTGTGGCATACACACATAATCATAGAGAATCATTTCTTATTAGTGAAGACTCATTGCCAAGAATATCTTAGTGGACAAAGTCCATTTCTGAACCGAGTTCATTCCTCGTTTCAGTCCTATTTCACTGAACCGGTTTAACCTGCCGTTCCAGCCACGTCTATCTCATGCGATATAAAATCTTTACCCAATGAATTGGAGGAATATATAGGTCCCACCCATCTCATAATGATACTATTCTTATGTGTGCCACAAAATCATAAATCATACATCATTGCATAACCGATGTAATAAAAATGGGATTCTTAAACATTGTGACATCAAAAAACAATTCATATAAAATAAAGGAATTAATAAAAATAATTCCATCACAACATAATAAAATCAATGTAATAATAGTGATATAAACATAACCCTGTATTATCTTAGATGGAAAATAATTTTGATAAAACACTTGAACTTTATTCTTGAGAAAAGTATCTTTTCTACTTCAAAAACATTTTTCCATTCTTAACATGTCTTACAATATTAAACTAAAAGAATTTTATTAAAAATAAACTTGAAATCATGTAAAGGAATCTTCTTGGAATTAATTTTTTAAAAATCCATTCATGCCATATAGGTTAATAAAAACATTCTTCTCGTACTTTTGTCGGAAAATTCAAAAAGTACCTCCTACGAAAAATGACAAAAGATTCCTTTCATATATTTTACTAAAAACTCACCAAATGGTAAAATTGGATTTAAAAAATTTTAGGTGAATGTAAATAATATTAAATATTGAGGAAACGTGGATTTGGATGATAAAATACTCCCCAGTAAATTCCAAAGTATAAACAATCTCGGATAAAAATGAGATTGTGATATTTCCCTTACCTTAGGACTGATTTGCTTCGTAAGTGTCTGAAACTACTGTATAATGATTTAAATAATTTCATTTAATAATTTCAGAATCATACTCATTGTTATGATATCATATATGGTCATATTCTTAGCTTATTATTAGTAGTATTTCATTGCTACTTGTTATTCGGGTGTTTATTACTTTTTGTTCTTATGCGTGTTTTGTCAAATAAATTCTTATTCATCTTTTTAGGTTATAGATACCACATTTCAAGAATGGTATTAGTGTAATATATATAATATTTATTCACTCAATTCATTTATGTAATCATTATGCAATGAAAATCATGTAGAACGAGTCGCATCACATCGTGGAGACGGTATTACGTATGTACGCACGAGCGATGATATGGTTCCCATGATCGTGGAATTTTATTGGAGTGTATGTATACTATTTACGAATGAATATCACTTTAAAATAATCATATATATTCATTATTTACACCATTATACCCATCCACGTTAGGTGGTGGTGGAAAATAGATTACAGCACGGCGTGGAGACGGTATTCCGTACGTACGCACGCGCTGTGATTTCTTTTTCCATAGGATGGATAGATGGTGAAATAGTGTTTTTTCAAACTTATAATGACATATAAGTATATTAGTGATACTGATGTTATTAATTCATAATGAAACAACTAAAGAAGAAGAAGTGGAAGAATAAATAAAGTTGAATGAATCGGTAACAGACATTACCTCTTCTTTGAAGTGCTTCTTTGAGACCTCCTTTTAGGGCACTAAACATGGTCTTTGAAGAATTCCAAGACCTCTAGGATGTTTCTAGGGAAGTGGAGAGGAGAAATTGGCAGGTGTGGTCCGAGCATGAAGGCTCAAAGTGGTGTGAGTAAGAGAGAGAGGAGGTTCCCTTTTATAAGGGAAGAGAGGGGCACCTTTGAAAAAACTAAACAAATTATTTTATTATAAAGCCATATTCGGTTTTAAATAGCTCCGAATTGATTTATTTCGAAGCTAAAGTGGGGATGGGTCGACATCCTATCATAAAATAGAATATGGACATGTTTAGATTACTATTTTAACCATATCATTTAGATTTAACTTTAAGTTAGATAATTTTACTTTCACCCTGTCTTTTTGTGTTCTTACACTATAAGGTTAATAAACACACTATAACAAAACAAAAGAACCCCAAGTTGTTTATTATTAATCTATATCACCTTATCTAAGTCGTTTAGCTGAACCTCAGATTTTTATGAATAAAATAACAATTAATAATATAATATTTGTTCTAAAAACTATTTTATGTCAATTTTGACACTATTTAGTAATTGATTTTTGTGAAAATCATAACAGAATTATTAGTTCTAAAAATGTTATTTAAATCAATAATAACATGTCATATTAACCTAGAAAATTATTTAAATTGATAAAAAGTCACAAATTACATTTATTTGGGTATTTATAACATCAATTATTTCAATATTTCATTAATAAGATAATTACTGCATCATCTTTGTGTCATAAATAAATTAAATTCTTTAAAGTCTAAAAATTAAAAATTAAATACCATTATGTAAGAAATATTTATTTCTTTCTAATTAATATTTATAGTCGAATATATCTTATGTATTACCCTGTATTAAAAATTATTTAATTATTAAACTTTGATTTTAACTATTTTAACACTTCATTAAATAAATTAATAATAAATGTCCTAATCTAATCCAAGTGGGCCTAAATGGTCATAGTTTATTCCTAAGGTTTTTTTTTGGTCTAATGACACTTAGACAATAGAATTAGGACATTTTTTAGGGTAATAATAAAATCGTTTTTACCCTTAATTACCCTATTTATTTTTAACCGTGGAAAATTAAAGTAAAATGTTACTATTCACCAAAAATTATTTTCATCTCATTGAACCACATTTTACATACTAACATCAACCATGTCTCTTGGATTTTTGCAATTCCACTCACAGAAGCGGTAAAATTATGTTTTATGTAAATTTGCAAATTCTCCTAGGAGGTGGGTAAAATATGGTGAAAAGTTCAATAAAATTTTTATATATCTAAAATTATTATAAAATTACTCCAATGAATTACATTGAACATATATAGGTATTATGTATCAATTTTGACCTAAAATAAATTTAAATAAAATAAATAATTATTTAAATAAAAAGTAGGATTTTAAATAGTAACCCAGTGTTTTCACTATTCATCAAAAATTGAAAGTTTCCAGAAAAATACCAAATATTAGGCCTAAGCTATATTTGATATTATGAATTCAAAAATGATGTCTATTTTACCAAATTCAAAACATATCAGTTTCATTAATTAATTTAAAAATTAATTCCCGTCGTCAAAACAAATAGCGTGTTCTTAAGAGATAATAACTATCAAAAGATTGACACTTGTTTATGTCTGGTTTAAATGTGAAATTACATCCAATGACCAAGATTGTATTAAATTGTAAAAATATATTCTAAATATACTTTAAAACCACTCAAATCAATAATTTATCACTATTAATTCTTTCTATTAAAAAAGTAGTTTTTAATTAAAATTTAGTAATTTTCACTATTCATCAGAATATGAAAGTTATCCGAAAAGTACCAAAATTTCACCCTAAGCTAATTACGATATTATGAAACCAAAAATAAAGTCCATTTTGAAATATAAAATTTATAAAATTTCAAAAAGTGGGTATTACTATTCATAAAGGCTAGTTCATAATAATATTATAATAATATCTCGTTTAGTGAAGCTCGGTATTGCGTACTACACACGCTATTGAGGAAGGTCATGATTGCGTTTAATGCAAGGAAAGTCAGGGATCCATGTTTTGCAAGCTCCTTTTGGTGTATCTTACAACACAAGACATTAATGAAATTAAAAAGAATATTTTTTCAAAAAATCTCAGGGTGTTACATTCTACTCCCCTTAAAATGAATTTCGCCCTCGAAATTCATCGGGGTTATAAATGGTTTACTACTCGAAAGTTTCTTTAATAGAAACCCAGATTGTAAAAAGGAATACCAAAACTTGGCTTTAAAAACTAAATTATGAAATGTAACGGTTACACAAATTAACTCATCACTGGGTTTCCACGTAGGAGATCATAGGTGAAAATATGGATATAGAAGAAAAATATAACCATCAAGTTCTGATGGAGAGTGGTAGAGAACATGGCTATAAAAAATCCAACAATCACAAAGCCATAAATTTGTGATGATATAAGGTACCATGTGATTCATCGTATATAAGAGCTCTAGGACAACATTTTTGGTTTTCAAGATTGTTTCCCTAAAGTTGACAAAATTGGAATTAGAAGAAATACTTTCGTGATTTTGGTGCATTCTCACAGTTGGTCGTTCTTTGGAAAATTTCCACTTCATCTCTAAATGAAATCAAGTTGAATTTCTCATTCATGATGTGTTAGCAGATCATGTGATAGAATGATGGGTCATTCCATCTGTCTGAAACAAATGGTTAGAAAAGTTATCAAAATAAATACATAAGTCCATCTATAGTGAGATTAATCATATATGGTTCCCAAAATGGACTTATACTTCATATATCATACTGTTTAATATAATATTACTCATTTATAATAAACAGGGACTTCCTGTAGGCTAGTGGTAGGCGATAAATTCCAGTCGCACTTCGGTTGTGGGTTCGATTCCCACAGCCTTGTCTGACACGATGGGTTGTCGCCCATCCTGCAGGTTGTCCTTTTTCTAAAACTACATTACTATAAAATCCCATCAATAATATCGAAAAAACATCTATCCTTAAACAATACTAACTTATTTCCAACATAATCCATTCCAATCTTTATGCTTATCCAAAATACTGCTGTCCAATCTCATATTATAGTGAAAATGATTACCAAAGAGTTTATATAACAATCATGTTAATACCATCGTTGATCCACATATATCATGAGATATGTCTTGTTGGTCACATTCCAAGCATTCGAAGGACTTAATCATGTATTCTATTGAAAAATGAATACCCATTGAATCTTAGTGAAAACATGAGTGCTGTCAAAAGTTACCTCATTTCACATACCAAAACCTCAAACCATGATATAACTATTTCCTTATATCAGTCATGAGCTCATTAATACTCTCAAACATTTCATTTTCTCCTTATATCTTCATTATGTGCATATCATCTTTTTCCAAAAATATCTCAATCACTTTCCATGGTTACCGGTACCATAAAATTATTGAAAACCACAATAGACCAATACATAAATATTCCAATATTCCACGATACTATATACAACATTATTTTGGAATCCCATTATATAAACACTTAATCATTCCACCACATCGTTTTCATATTCAACATTTCCAATAGTGATCGCATGTGACTTCCCTTTTTTCCTTTGACTTAAGTGGTTGCTCATATTGATCATCACTAACCCTTGGGTTAGGGTATTTATTAGCATAATGCCCCATTTCCTTGCACTTGAAGCATTGAAGTGTTGGTGGTGCATTCTCTGCAGTATTTTTTTTATTCCCATCATTAGAAACCCTTCCTCCATTACTTCGACACTCAGATGCTTGATGACCTTCTTTTCCACACGTAAAACATTTTCTATTCCCTTTAAGACAATCTCCACCATGCTTCTTTCCACACATTGAGCATAAGGAAACATTCATCTTCTTTTCACCATTATTCTGAGATTTATCCATGAACTCCATACTTCTTTTCATGTCAAAACTATGAGATGGATAAGTAACACCAACTTCCATTTCTACCTTGATAGAACAACTCACAATTTCTTCATAGCTACTGAAGTCTCTTATAGCTAATGCCCTTCGAAGATTTGGTTTTAAGCCACTGAAGAATCGATCAACTTTACCTTCAGGTTGGATGACAAAGCCAGATGCATACCTTGAAAGCCTTGTAAAATTCGCTTCGTATACACCAACAGATTAATCATCATTTTTCTTTAGTTCAAGAAACTCCTTCTCTATCTTTGTTCGAAGAATACGAGGGAAGTACTTATTGAAAAATAAGTTCTTGAACTCATCCCATTCCATGGACTCAATTTCATCTCTTGGCCTCGTATTCATGAGAATATTCCACCATTGATCAGCTTCACCTTCCAAACGATATACTGCTAATATGAATTTATCATGTTCAGAACATTGAAGAACTAAAAATATCTTTTCAGTGGTACTGATCCATTGTTCAGCAACAAGTGGATTAGAAGACCCACAAAAAGAAGGTGGGTGTTGCCTCATGAAGGACTCAACAGAATATTGTTCCCTTCTCTTCTCAATTGGAAGTCCAGAATGATTCATAGCTTGTGTAAGTATAGCAATAATATTTTTCACTCCATATCCCATAACAGTTTTTTGTTAAAGAGGACAATCATTGCATTTTCCATTGCATTGATCAACACGGTTCCTTCGGGTTCCAGCCATCGTCTAAAACCCAAAAAGAATAGTGTGACATGCAAAAATCATGCTAAGGAAAACAACATAATAAAGGGGGAGTAACTTCAATATCTAATATCTTAGGTTTAATTCTAAGATCGTTACTGTAATTCTAGGACTATAACCTATACTTATACTTAACCTTAGGGACATCCCTAGACATACCTTAGAAATATCTCTAGGGATCTCACTAAAGTTCTCGCACACTAGTTTCCAAAGGTTGACTAAACCTTTCCTATGATACCAACTGTAGAGTCCCGAAGCTTGACGTACATAGATATTACATTACTTTTGTGAAATACATATTACATAACAAAAACAGACACACAAGGACCATAATAGTTTAGTGTCTTTGGAAACTTGGAATGTAATCTTCTAATCGTGGTGAAAGATCTTCAACATCTCCCATAAAGATCTTCCACTTTTTTTTCCTTACCTAAAACCTTTCTTTTAATCCTGGGGAAAATAAACCATAAAAAGGGTGAGCTCAAATGCTCATTAAGGGTAAACAAATGAAGTATCAATCACATCATATTCATAAGAACATAACATTTTGGAAATATTACCCTGCAAAAGAGATAAAAATTTCATAACATGGGATAAATCATGGTAGTGAAATGTAATCACAATAATCATAACATAAAACATGAAGCTTTTTGGAATACACACATAATCATAGATAATCATTTCTTATTAATCAAGACTCATTTCAAAGACTATCTTAGTGGACAAAGTCCATTTCTGAAACGAGTTCATTCCTCGTTTCAGTCATGTTTCACTGAACCAGTTTAACCTGCCGTTCCAGCCATGTCTATCTCATGAGATATAAAATCCTTACCCAATGCATTGGAGGGATATATAGGTCCCACCCATCTCATAATGATACCATTCTTCTATGTGCCACAAAATCATAAATCATACATTATTGCATAACCGATGTAATAAAAATGGGATTCTTAAACATTGTGACATCATAAAAAAATTCATATAAGGTAAAGGATTTCTTAAAAATAATTCCATCACAACATAATCAAATCAATGTAATAATAGGGATAGAAATAGAACCCTATATTATCTTAGATGAAAAATAATTTTGATAAAACCCTTGAACTTTATTCTTGAGGAAAATATCCTTTCTACATCAAAAACATTTTTCATTTCTTAACATGTAATACAATTTTAAACAAAAAGAAGTTGATTAAAAATAAACTTTAAAACTTGTAAAGGAAGCTTCTTGGAAATAATTTTTTAAAAATCCATTCATGTTGTATAAGTTAAAAAAACATTCTTCTCGTACTTTTGTCGAAAACGTCAAAAATTACCTCGTACGAAAAATGACAAAAGATTTCTTTCATATCTTTTACTAAAAACTAAAAAAATGGTAAAATCGGATTTAATCAATTGTAGGTGGATTGAAATAATATTTCATATTGAGGAAACATGGATGTGGATGATAAAATACTCCCCAGTAATTTTCAAAGTATAAACAATCTCAGATAAAAATGAGATTGTGATATTTCCCTTACCTTAGGTCTGATTTGCTTCGTAAGTGTCCGAAAATCCTGTATAATGATTTAAATAATGTCATTGACTTATTTCAGAATCATAATAATTGTTATTATATCATATATGGTCATATTATTATCTTATTATTAGTAATATTTCATTGCTACTTGTTATTCGGGTGTTTATTAGTTTCGGTTCTTATGCGTGTTTTGTCGAATAAATTCTTATTCTTCTTTTTAGGTTATAGATACCACATTTCCAGAATGGTATTAGTGTAATATATATCATATTTATTCACTCAATTCATTTATTTAATCATTATACAATGAAAATCAAGTAGAACGAGTCGCATCACATCATGGAGACGGTATTCCGTACGTACACACGAGTGATGATATCGTTCCCATGATCGTGGAATTGTATTGGAGTGTATGTATACTATTTAAGAATCAATATCACTTTATAATAATCATATATATTCATTCTTTACACCATTATACCCATCCAAGTAAGGTGGTGGTGGAAAATAGATTACACCACGGCGTGGAGACAGTATTCTGTACGTACGCACGCGCGATGATTTCGTTTTCCGTAGGATGGATAGATGGTGAAATATGGTTTTTAATACTTATAATAACATATCCGTATATGAGTGACACTGATGTTTATAATTCATACTGAAACAACTAAAGAATAAGAAGTCGAAGAAGAAATAAATTTGAAAGAATCGGTAACAGACATTACCTCTTCTTTGAAGCGCTTCTTTGAGACCTCCTTTTGGAGCACTACAATTGGTCTTTGAAGAAGACCAAGACCACTAGGATGTCTCTAGGGAAGTTTAGAGGAGAAATTTGCAGGTTTTGTCTGAGCTTGAAGGCTCAAAGTGGTGTGATTAAGAGAGGGAGGAGGTGCCCTTTTATAAGGGAGGAGAGGGGCACCTTTGGAAAAACTAAAAATATTATTTTATTAAAAAGCCTTATTCGGTTATAAATAGCTCCAAATTGATTTATTTCGAATCTAAGGTGGGGATGGGTCGAACTCCTCTCATCCAATAGTATTTGGACAAGTTTAGTTTACTATTTTAACCTTATCATTTAGATTTAACTTTAAGTTAGATAATTTTACTTTTACCGTGTCTTTTTTATGTTCTTACACTATAATGTTAATAAACTTACTGTAACAAGCCAAAATAACATCAAGTTGTTTATTATTAATATATATAACCTTATCTATGTTATTTGGCCTAACCTTATATTTTTAGGAATAAAATAACAATTAATAATATAATATTTGTTTTAAAAACTATTGTATGTCAATTTTGATACTATTTAGTAATTGATTTTTGTGAAAATCATAACAGAAGGATTAGTTCGAACAAAGTTAAATTAAATCAATACTAACATGTCATAATAACCTATAAAATTATTGGAATTCATAAAAAGTATGAAATCACATTTATTTGGGTATTTATAACATCAATTATGTCAATATTTCATTAATAAGATAATTAATGCATCATCTTTGTGTCATAAATAAATTAAATTATATAATGTCTAAAAATTACAAATAAAATACCATTATGTAGGAAATATTTCTAGATTTGTAATTAATATTTATTGTCTAATATAGCTTATGTATAACCCTATATAAAAAATTATTTACTTATTAAACTTTGATTTTAACTATTTTAACCCTTCTTTAAATAAATTAATAATAAATGTACTAATCTAATCCAAGTGGGCCTAAATGGTCATATTTTATTCCTAAGGTTGTTTTTCGGTCGAATTACACTTATCCAATAGAATTAGGACATGTGTTAGGGTAACAATAATAACATTTTTACCCTTAATTACCTTATTTACTTTAAACCGTGGTAAATAAAAGTAAAACGTTACTATTCACCAAAAATTATTTTCATCTCATTGAACCACATTTTACTTACTAACATCAACCATGTGTCTAGGATTTTTGAAATTCCACTCACAGACGCGGTAAAGTTAAGTTTTATGTAAATTTTCAAATTCTCCTAGGATGTGGGTAAAAGACGGTGAAATGTTCAATAAAATATTTTTATATCTAAAATTATTATAAAATTACTCCAATGAATTACATTGAACTTATATAGGTTTTATTTATCAATTTTTACCTAAAATAAATTTAAATAAAATAATTAATTATTTAAATAAAAAGTCGGTTTTTAAATAGTAACCCTGTGTTTTCACTATTCATCAAAAATTGAAAGTTTCCAGAAAAATACCAAAAATTAGGCCTAATATATATTTGATATTATGAATTAAAAAATGATGTATAATTTACCAAATTCAAAACATATCAGTTGCATTAATTAATTTAAAAATTAATTCCCATCGTCATAACAAATAGTGTGTTCTTAAGAGATAATAACTATCAAAAGATTGACACTTGTTTATGTCTGGTTTAAATGTGAAATTACACCCAATGACCAACATTGTATTAAATTGTAAAAATATATTTTTAATATACTTTAAAACCAATAAAATTAATAATTTATCACTATTAATAATTTCGATTAAAAAAGTTGTTTTTAATTAAAATTTAGTTATTTTCACTATTCATATGAATATGAAATTTATCCGAAAAGTACCAAAATTTCACCCTAAGCTAATTTTGATATTCCGAATGAAAAAATGAAGTCCATTTTGAAAGATAAAATTTATAAAATTTCAAAAAGTGGGTATTACTATTCATAAAGGGTAGTTCATAATAATATTATAATAATATATCGTTTAGTGAAACTCGGTATTGCGTACTACACACGCTATCGAGGAAGGTCGCGATTGCGTGTAATACAAGTCAAGTCAGAGATGTGTGTTGTGAAAGATCCTTTTGGTGTAGCATACAACAAAATACATTAATGAAATTAAAAATAATATTTTTTCAAAAAATATCGGGGTGTTATAATTATATCTCTAATAAGAATTGTCCCTATAAAATATTATACATTTTTTCATTTGATATATCACCAATATAAATTCAAAAACGTGCTATCATCTGTTAATTCTTGATCCATGATTATTTAGTTTACCAAGATTAATCATGTTATAAAAACAATGGAATACAATTTATCTCAAAAACCCAAATTCAATTAAAGGAATGAATATATATTATCTCAAAATCAAGAAGTTAAAAATAATTTCTTATACATTAAAATAACATCAAACCTCTTATGTTTTGTATTTTCCAATCTACTTTACCATGATGATATACATCATTATTTATATCATGCATTGAAGTATATAATTATTGATATAAATTAATTACAATATCATTCCTAAGAATAAATAAAAATTCTTATAGATATGAATGTTAAGGACATGTTGTATATATAATTTCTATAGTGCATAATTTCCTCAAAACCACCTCCTCTTAGAGATTATCATTTCAAAACATCATGATAATATGTCTTAGAGATAATAATCACATGACACCTAATAGTTATAAAAAGTTTATTTCAAATTCTATAGATATATTTAATCCTCAAGACATTCTTTATTAATAATTTCATTTTATGCCTAAGTTCTAATTAAAGAAGGAATTACTATAAACTATTGATGAAAATAATAATTTAAGTACATTATCACATAGAGTATATAGATGTAAATTAATTATTTGATTAATGACATATATATATGTGTGTGTGTGTATTTTTGTGAGCGTTTTTGTGTGTGTGTGTGTCACATTTTATATATGATGTAGTAATTAATATAATATAATGATTGTTCATGGGAAGAAATTACAACAAACTCCAACATACACTAAACCCAAATACTAAATATCACTTAAAATAAATATCACATGATATTTATGGTTTTTATTTGATATTAATTTAATTAATGAGTATGTCATACCATTCTCATTGGACACTCATCTAACTAAGTCTTTATATTTATATGTAAGTCCCCAAAAAAATTTCTCATTTCAATATAAATTTGTTTAACTATTGGTCTTATTTTTTCACCTTGGAAGAAGACATTATTTTTATGTTATCTTAATAAGTTGTTATTGAATGTAACCATCTAAATATTAAAACATTCAATGATAAAACTATTCTAATCTTAATCACTTATTTAGATATATTAGAAGGTGAAATATACTCCTAAATTTTAGAAATGACAATCACAGTCGACTTTGATCATCCCCTTCTCATTTACAATAATGTAAATGTGATATAAAATTAACCAAATATTTTATTATGTTAATTTATATATATCCCATATATCCTAAATCTTTTGGTTCTCATTATTCCTAAAAAATATCTTTCATACACATATAGATAGTTTTTAATACAACCCATTTCAATTCACTGATTATTTTCACAATATGATCATTATTAGTACAAAGAATGTGATATATAAAACATATGATCACTAAAAATTCAATGATTCTACTGATTTTATCATTATCTGTAATTATCAATAAATGTATCATTATTTTATTTTTATTCAATGAAACATAAGAAACAACTTTCCCCTAAATTTTCAATATTATATTTGACAAAACATTTTCAATTTGTTGAGTTTTACATATAATAAGAATACTTTCAAACCTATATCTATAGATATTTATCACTAAATAAAATTATATTTCATTGATTCATTTATGAATAATTATTATTTTTACCATTAATTTTTTTAATATAATAATTTTATATGTTTTTTTATATATCTCTACTAAAGACATGGAACCCATATGAACCACACATAGACAAAATAAATACTTTTAATATAAATAAAAACCAAATTCAGTTATTAACTCTTAAAAATTAATATTCAATGGGGTTTATGAAATCATAAAAATATAAACAAATCCCTATATATTATATACATTATTTTACTTATTATATCTCCTAAGACCTTCTAGAAAATACATTTAGTGGTATTTTAGTATATTATATTAAGGATTATGGTGTTTGTATCTATTCTCCAAATAATATAATCTAGCACCCCGTAAATCATAAAGAATAACATTTTATTTAATATAATACACGACACACAAACCCAATCTTAGAAGAGAACAAAACACAGAATAATTTAAAATATATATATTTTATAATAAATTAATTTTCTTTAATAGATTATGATACATGGAACAATGAGTTTCTTCAATGATTCTGTTACACAAAATACTGAGTTTTACTGAACGAAAATATTATATTAATATTATTATTTGTAATGAAATTTATCGTATAGAAGTTGGAATGGGTGTTATGAATAGGATAAAAAAACATATGAAATTTATATTTTAGACACATTTTTAGTTATATATTTATTAGTAAAAAATAAGAACCCTTTAAATGAAAAAGGAAATATTTTTATAAAAATTTTATTTTTCGAAAATATGGATAGCATTTTGTGGACATATTTTAAAATTATTATTTTTTCTAATTTTAAAACAATTATTTGAAAAAATAAAAAAAATTAAATATTGTTATCAAAATAATTTTAAGGTGTATTTTTTATATTTTTATGAGAAGTTTCATTTTTTGATGAATAGTGAATTATACTATATTTTATTTTAAAACATTATTTTAATATAAATTATTTATGATGTTCAATAATATATTTAATTGATTGGAAACTAAAATTAGGTCAATTATATTTCAATTAATTTAATTTAGGTCATTTTAATCATTTTTATAATAAATTTTGATATAAAAACTATGTAAATATTTAGATATTTCCCCTCTTCAAACGTATTTTCTCATATTTTTTATAGGATTAATTTTTTTTACATATTTCCACTTATGTGAATAACATTTGGAAAAATAAATTCCATATTTTATATAAAAACTTTTTATAAATAATAATAAATTCAACATAATTTTTACCAAAATGAATGGTGAAAGCGGTATAAATTAATTACCATAGATAAGGTTAAAATTTGATTACTGTTTGTTAAACTAAAAAAATATTAGTGTAATAATTTCCTATAAACATGTTTAGAATCAATTTTATATCTATATTTTAACCATTACTCTTCTAAATATCTATAATGACCCATTTGGGACCCTTTTGGCATATGAAAAACACAGGAGCACTCAATTCCTTTTCAAATATTCCATGTGTGTAATCTCTTTTCTAATAAAAGTCCACCCACTATCTTTTATTATTTATACCTTAAAACCACTTTGGTTGTGCAATGAAAAGTGAAAATCACATCAAGGAATCCCTCTCCTTATCCTAAAATCCTTATTTTTGTCATAAATATAGCCTTTCAAATATTTATTGTAAACCTATGGTGGATACCCAATGAAGAGGAAATGTTCTTTAAGAAAAATATTTATTTTACTTATTTATCCACCAACACTAGTTTTTATTATGTCATGATGATATAATAAAATTATTATATTACTTATAATATAATTTTTTATAATAATTTCATTTCCTAAAATTATATCCACTTTCCTCAATTGGGATATGAAATCAAGCTCGTGTATAAGACATAGCATCAACAAGCGAACTGATATAGTTCGTTGTTCATTTTCCAATTCATTAGGTTGGGTGTGATGGTGGATAATATATATAGATATATGATATTTATAAAATATATATACCTCTAGAGTCACTACATCATATGTATATTTTTACCTTCCATTCCCTAGGATATGTAATAACATCTTTCATCGGTATAGTGAACTACCACCTCACGATGTGATGTGATTCATAATTCACAAACACTTCACATGGAAGGTGATATGGTTAATGTAAATGATTATATTTGATATACATGAAATAATTTTTATATTAATGACATATTTATTATTCTTGAAATATATTGTATATCATATTTTTTTTCTTTCCATTTCACCCACATAAAATGGGATAACATTATTCACAAACATGGGGACTATAACTTTATTTCTATTCCTCATTAAAAACAACACTATAATTTCAGTCCAATGAATATATATTATATTTATTCCACCGATATGTTTCCTCTAGATGGTTAATTTTCATTTATTCTAAGAAAAATATTTGCATTCAATTCTGTGGCTCATTTTTGTTGTCATTATGTTCCCATTGAAATATTCACTTTCTTGAGATCAATGAACCTTAAATTAATTATAAAAATCATTTATCATGGATATTATTATTTCTTAAAAAATATATTATTTCTATAAATGGTTTTTTACATTGAATTTTATTTAATCAATTGGGGAAATATTAATAAATGCTTAGTTTTTAATCAATACAAATAATTTATTATAAGGAACATCAATTATGAATTAAATTGATTATTCGATATATGAGTAATTCATTGGACATTCATGACATGGGTTGGGAAAATTTTATAGGTATCCCCTCGATGAACCAGTATTACCATAAGATAACTTTCTTTATAGTATTAGTTAAATGGGTTTTCTACCTGTATGATCTAAACATTCAAATAAGAGGTCTTTATGGAAAAGTGTCATGTGCCTAGGAAATGTGACTTCTGATATTTAATAATTTATTAATTCATATTTTGGATATTATTATCCATTATATTTTCATAATGATATTATCTTTGTATGAATTTCATTCTTAGTTATAGATTAATAGCATATATTTTTAGTCATTTACTTTTCCATTTGGATTATTCCTTATCCAGTTACAAAATTGTATTGATTAAATGGAATGTGTTTTCATTTATTTACCTTTATATTGATTATTCTAGTAAATTATTTTAATATAATTCTCATTCATATATTTTCCTTTCCATATTTTTCATTAAATTTTTATTATTCTTATTGATTCATGATATCTTCTGTTTTACTAAACCATTACTGATCATTTGAGATCACCCATATTTTGATTACTTTACCTAGGATTCCATGAAGTTTACTTTGAATGATATGGAAATATATTCTATATAAAATAATTTTATTCATGGAAAAAATTATATTGTAATATTTTTATTGAAATGTAATTTTATACTGGAGTATGTAAATATTATCATAGGGATCCATATATTTTCTTTTTTCAAAATGTAGAGAACATGGGAATTATCCAATTCAATTACCTCTTATAAAGGTTAACCACTATACAAAGGAACAATATATGTTGAAATAACAGGGATGAATAATTCTGTATTGGGATTCATGAAATAAATTGTAGAATTATTTTTACCAATGGTATTTCGGAATAAGAATCATGAAATGTTTAAAGATTGTGTTAAATTTTAAAACCATATATTTCTTAATTAACATAATAGTTATTGATACTATTATAGCTTAATGAGTTTAATATTCATCATAAGTTCAAAATCTTAAACACCACTATTAAAAATATGTATGGCAGTAATTTCACATGATTGAAGATTTTTTTTGAGAAACGTTTATGGTAATACAACCTGTTGGATCTATATAAGTTTTAGTTATAATATTATTTAAGGAATGATTAATTTACATTGTATATCCATATCTTTAAAGTCATAGGAAATAATTATGATTGATATGATCACTAATTAAATTATAATAATATTCAATTATATTATTAGACATTTTAAAACAACTTTCTGCATTGAAAACCTTAATAAAAAGGTCATTTAATAAATAATTTTATTTCAAGGATGTATATCATATTGTTTAGGTAATATTATAAAAAAAATAGTAATATAGTTTATGGAAATGAGACTTGTATGAAAAGAGATAGCTCATTGAATTTAGAAAGGCCATAGGGCTTCAACCCATGATCAAAGGATGATAGGGGTTTCATGCCTTCCTCTAGCCTATGTGATGTAATAGTTAATATAAATTTTTTTATTTAGAAAATTTAAAAAAAATATTAATGATTAACTAGTGGTGTAAATTTTTCATTTTAGAGATTAATGTATTATATTTCATAACATTTACTAACCATATAAATTTTGTAAAATATGATTTGATAGACATAAAAATATTTTTAATGGACCCTATAAACCATTGAAAAGATATTTAATTTCTTTAAGAATAAAAATTCATTTTTAGACACTCATTTCATATAGTAAGGGATAAATTTAAAATTGTTCTTAGTGAATATAAACGTTAAAATATCAATTATTAAAAATGAAACTAATTATGTAATTAAATTTAGTTATATTCATATCAAGTAATACAATTTATCAACATTAGGAAAAAGGAACTTGAAATGAAAATTTCATCCAATTATATTAATATACTATGAATCTAATGGTCTTTTAAATCATAACAAATTTAGGGTTTTGATTCCCATAACATCCCATTGATCATTAAACTACTTTTTATCAATTAAAAGTAACACTCTCTATAATTATTGACTCTTTTATTTCATGTCCATATATTCAATTTAAATAGAATTTATACTACTCAGAAACCTAGTTAGGTGTGATTCCATATAACCTTGGAACATCCCTTTATCTCTTATTAATAGATTTTTTATTAACCCTTTTATTATTAGGGTCTCTCATAAAAGTAAATTTCAAATATCAAACCTTTATTAATGATACCATGTTTAGATTACGAGGATACAATATATTTAATATGGGGATAATGTAACACCCTAAAATTATAAAATAATAACATTTTATTCAATGGAATATGTGAATAGAAAGACCTTGCTTATAAGACTGACTGAAGATTGAATATTTTTATTATATGGGAAATAGAAGGGGACTGATGGGGGAACCCATCCCCAAGGTCAACTAGGGGGCCTAAAGTGGTGATGTCCAAGGGAATCCACTAAAATAATGCTATTATAATGAGTCAGAAGAGGACCCAAACCAGAATAAAGGATGAAAGGATCACCTTCACAACCTCTTCTTGCAAGACCATCAGCTACGAATATCCTCTCCATACAAATATGTCTCACTAAAACCCCTGAGCCTAGGTCCCTTTTGCACCGCTGGATCAGATAAAGGAGGTCCCAAGGAGTAACTGACTTCTCTTGCAACATATTCACTGACACCTCTGAGTCTGATTGTACAACTTTAATTTGAATCATAAGACTATTGCACAATGTTAAGCCATCATACATAGTGATCGCTTCCGCCACCAAAAAATATCATTGTCTGAAAACCGCCGTAAATGAAATAATGACTGACCCATAGAAATATCTAATAAAACCCCATCCCTTCATATGGCCAGTTAAGAAGGATCCATCATCATTGAGCTTAAGAAAATTATGAATAGGGGACCAACTCACCCACTGACCCTCGAGGCTAGGGGCATCCAACAGACGGTTGATAAAGATGAAAAGAACCTAGGAATCCAAACTCCCTTTTATTAAAGAGAAAAAAACCATCACCCAAGATCTTGTAGTAATCTATAAGAAGAATATAGAATACAACACACCCTATTTGCCCAGATTTCTTGCATACTCTATGGTTCATCAAACAGAAGAAAAGATGAGGTTTTGGATTTTATCTTTCCAACTCCCCTACTCCTCCCTATAAAACCACAAGTTGATTGCCTCCTCCATGGAATCACCATCGGAAATGAAGCTAGAGATATGATTTAGGCCCGACCAAATTCTTATTTCCCAGTCTCTCTTGAAAAAGAAATGTAGAGCAGATTCACTCCTTGGCTGGTCGCAACACCTGTATTTCGGTGCCAGGGTAATGCCTCTCTTCTGAATATTTTCGTCTGTAGGAATAATGTGATTTCTCATTCTACGCACAAGAAAGTTCATTTTTGTGGGAATCTCCTTGCACCATATAGCCTCTACCCGTGATTCCCGAGTGTTGTTCAAATACATCATGGCCCTAAAGTCTTTTCCTGAAAAACCACCTAATCTTGAGCCCATAAAAATGCACATGCCTTTCTCCACATATATGATAATATTATCCATCACCGACGTTTTCTCATATATCACCATCGATTTCATGAGAGAATGGTGTTCGCTGGCCTCCTTGAATGTGATGTTCGGAACCGAGCACCCATGAAAGAAGAGCTTCTCACCTGTCTAGTTATCGCTCCAAATATTAATATTTTCTTTCCCCACATCCCATATCTTATAGCCCTCCAAATCCTCTAAATGCAAGTGCATACATATTGCAAGACTCAAGAGCCTATGCCTTCAAATCCCCCAATATTCATATAATTGGCTATATCTAGACTTGAGGAAAATAGACAATAAGGAATCGCATTCCAGAAATTCCCATGCATGTCGAGTTTGCATGGATCACATCATATTAGAAATATCCTAGATTTCAACCCTGCCTTCCTCAATTTGTTTCACCAGTCTCATCCAAGAGGCCCCTTGAAAACGCCCAGAAAAATTCGCATCCTAGAGGGAGTTGGTGAAAGTCTTCTCCGTACAGCTAATCGATCCCCTATGGGGATAATGATATAGAGAATATTCATCAGAATTGATGTCGAAACTCTATTGATAAGTGTGAATATACCTCCAAATAAGAGGAAATTGTGATTCTAGTATGAAATTCCCCCTAAAATCCTATTGATAATGTCATTGATGAATGCTTTTTTGAGCCTCCCATTAGATATCGGCGCACTGAGGTAAATCATGGGGAGTGGCTATATTTAAACCCTGAGGATCACTTGGAGGTCCCTATATTATCTTCCTAAGAATCACTTGGATATGATGACCTTGCTTTTGGAGTGATTTATGAATTTTCCATTCAACTGCCCATAATTGTAAATGAGTCGCATGAATCCATTGAGAGACCTACGACGTCCATTAATGATGATACAGATATCGTTAGTTAACACCAAATGGGAAATAGAAACATTCATAGAGATATTGTAGTAGGGCTGAATCCTTCCACATTTCATGCTAGTAGTGATGTTCTAAGAGAGAGCTTCTTGCGCCATAATGAATAGAAAAGTTGATAACGGGTCCCCTTGTTGTACCCCTCGGGTGCTTTTGGAGAAGCTAAAGCCTTTCCCCAAAAACGAGATGGTATTCCAAGGGGAAGAGTAGCATCTAAAGAAAATATCACAAAAACATTTATTGAATCCAAATATTCTCATGAAAGGTCTAATGAAACCCCATTCCAACTTATCATAAGCTTTGTCCATGTCAATTTGAATAACCAAATTTGAACCCACTGTAAACTTATTTATTTCATCAACTAGTTCTTTAGAAATACCAATGCCCCCCCTGAATAAGACTTCCCCTTAGGAATCCATGTTGTTCTTTAGAAATAAGATGTGGAGTAAGAATGTTCAGTCTCCTAGAAACAAAGGTAGCAATAATTTTATAGGAGAAGATGCATAGACAAATGTGTCTAAATTGGTTAATGTTAATCGGGTCCTTTACATTGGGAATCAAAAAAAAATATAGAGGCACACACACTCTTGGTGGGCAGGCCCCCTCTGAAGTACTCTTACATAACATCAATAACCTGGATTTTAGTACCATCCAATTTAAAGACGTAGAATGCTCCAGGAAAGCTGTCATGACCCGGGTCACTATACTGGTTCATTCTTAAGACATAGGATTTAATATTTTCTTGAAAAAGTATCTATATAAAAAAAATGTTTTCATAATTATCCACCTTATGGGGTAGGGAATACATAAAAATATCAACCTCAGTAGAGTTCCTTACATCTGAATGACTACGCCGCTCAGAGCCAGCAAACAGCTTCTGGAAATTATCGAGCGCCATGTTTCCTGCATCCTACACCTCAGCAGTATATGAACCATCTATTAAATTCAATTTTATATTCCTTTGATGGGCCTATTATTTTAAACAATCTTGTAATAACGACGTGTTCTAGTATCTCTTTCAACCACTGAGTTCTAGATTTAATCCTATAGGGTTTCTCAATTTTCAATATCTTTTCAGCCAACAAGGAGCATTTATCACAGATGTTGATGAACCAAAATTCATACCAAGACTCCTTCAGATTCTATTAAAACTTTTCAATGGATGATTGCAATCATTCTAGGCTGGAGTCCTCCACTGAGACAGAGCTCACCAAATCCCCAATGTCTGTTTTTAGATGCTTGAGACGCCTGGGATGGCCAGCCCTAGCACCCTCCACCTCCATTCCGTCCTAGAAATTATTCCCCATTTGCATGAATACATACTTCTCATGCTCAAAACTATAATAGAAAATGGTAAGTTTCACCATATCCCCTTTCCTAAGCTCCAACAATAGTGTAGAATGATCCAAGAAGGATCGAGTCAGTTGCATGACTTAAGAGTGAGGAAAAGAGTTGAGACCGTGAAGATTGGAAAAGAACCTATCCAGTCTACACCAAATGTGACTGGCACCCCTGTGATTATTACAACAAGTGAACATATTTCCTCAAAATCCTATATTAAGGATACCCGCCACATAAACCAAATAATTTAAATCCTTCATGCTAAAGTAATAGAAAAACATTTCTCCTCTTTTATCAGCCTCCACTATTATCGAGTTATAATCCACTCCAATAATCCATGGGAAGTTTCCCAGTTGATGGGAGTCTAGGTAGTGCCAATGATCTCTCCTCCCAAGGGGGTCACCACTAGAATAGATAAAGGAGAAGAAGATAAACTCATTCCCAAAACTGATCCTGGTAGTGATGCATTGCGGCATAGAACTCATAATTTCTACTCAGAACCCATCCTTCCAACATACTGAAATGTGTTTGTTCACATGAGAGGCCTGAAGACAGTTCCCACAACCCATTCTCCATGAAAATCCACTGATCTAGGAAGGATCCATATTTGGATCAAGAAAGGAAAAGACAGAATAATTAATAATACAGGCCATAGAAGAGATGAATACGTCATTAGCCTGCTTCCCTAGACCCCTCGCATTCTAGACAAACAAGGAGAACATTAAAATAAAATGGATTTTCCCTCCCCATGGACAAGGCTTAAGAAAGACTCTATATGAAACTCTAGATGATCCTTGTATTTGTAATGATTCACCGGTATTGCGGACGCCACCGACTGCTGCTTGGAAATCGATGGGGGGCACTTCACCCACATGCTCCTCCATAATGGAGAAACTGTTAATAGTCCCACACGGAGGCGAACTCAAAAACCCCACCTCATGGATGGAGGGATGAAGAAGCCTTATTGTAAGATAATCACATGAAGGACAAATGGCTTTAAGAACACCCTCCGGGAAATACTTCACCTAGGAAGGACACTTAACCTCTTTCTTTAACCTAGAAGATAAGTAGGAATCCATATGGACTAGATAGAGAGGCAGTAGAGATGAAACTCAGAATATTTATTGGGGTAGAAGAATCCCCCTTAGAATCTACGAAATGGAGATCTCCATTGGGATTCTAGAGCTCGATGGAAATGATAGAGGGTGAGCAGTGCATGAGAGACCCTCTAGAGGAGCATATAATAAATGCAAAGGAAACTGTTGGAAGACATCTCTAGGATGCAATGGTCGGGTGTCAGATAAGGAAATAGACGTACTAGAGGAGGGAACATTGGAAAGTTCATGGGAACTGGAATTTGAATTTGAACATTTCACTACTGGGTGAACAACTTCGTCTTCCACTGCCGGCACCACCACTAGGAGACTTGGTGCTTTGCGCACCACAATCTCAACATCTCGTGGGTCCTAGAAGCAGGTCCTCTTGGAGTGTGAAGGCACCTCAGAAGAAGAAGAGGGAGGGTGACACACAAAGAACTTGTTGAAGGACCCATATCTACAACAAATCACTGAGTTCCCTTAGAGATCACACCCTACACAAAACCTAGGTAGATCTTGAAAGAATAACCATTTACACCATGCATAAACCATCATAATCTCTAACCAACACTCGAGATGGGAGCTGCTTAGGAAAATACAACTCCACACAGATCTGCAGGTTAGCCGGCTCTAGAAGACCCACCACTCTATCATCAGCACAATGAAAAGAACCCAAAGAATCTCCCACAGAACAGAGGGTCGAAGGATTTTGAAGTTGTAAGGGGAGATCAGGAAGCATGATCAAGAGAGAAGCCAAGTTGGAGTCCCTAACAATGTTATTCTCCCATCACCAATGGGATAGAGAGAACCTCCACGAGCCACACCATCTCCTAGGTCTATCCCAGTCCCACACAAAGTCCTCCCTGTCAGAGAAATGGATGTAGAAGATGGAACCGAAAAACTCTAGGACTGTTTTGTGAATAAGTGACCCCCAAGAATCCACAAAATCTTTGAAGAACCCAAGGGAATGTTGATTTCTACCAAAGTGAGACACCAATGCCCGATCAGAGAAGGAAGTAGTATCCTAAAACTCTTTTGTAGACAATCCTCTACCAGAAAGTTATTGACTAATTGGAAAGGGTGCAACACAACACTAATCTCAGGACCTTGAAGAGGGTGTCCATCCATAGTGGATTATGGATCACCAGATAGAAACTCTTTAAAATACATCTTTCGATTTGTAGGAGAGATAGCCATTGGGGGGAAACCACACAAGGCCAGCGGTGAAACACCATGCAACAACACCGACGTGAATCCAACCGCGACCGCACAGAGTGAAACGGGATGAGACACTACTCGACACACCATTCCACTCAAGAACTATGATAGTTCTAGAATATAAGAGAATATAAAAGCATATGGAATTAAAATATATTTATTTTTGAATAAATTTAATCTCTTTTATAGCTTATGATGCATGTAACAATGATTTTCTATAATAGCTTTTGTTACTTGAAAGACAGAGTGTTACCGAACGATAATGTGCTTTTAATATTATTATTTAATATGAAATTGATCTCTTAGATGTTGGAATAATGTGTTTTAAAATATTTAACTGAATTATTAATATATATATATATATATTTTATACTTGTATATTATTTATCTTTTTATTTGAAATAAAATAAATATAATTTTAAAAAATGATATAATTTCCAAAAATATGTATTTTTCTAAAATATAGTGTAGTTTCACTTTGCGCACATAATTTAACACTACTTTTCAACACTATTAAAAAATTTAAGTGAAAAAGTATACTTTATTTGATGTTTTTTAAAATAAAAATTATCTTATGGTGAATTATTTGGATTCTTATGAGAAGTTTCATTTTTAAGAACAGTGAAAATTAGTGAATTTTACTTGAAAATTTCCTTTTCATATAAATAATTTATAATGTTAAATAATATACTATATTTTTTAAAAAATAAAACTAGTTAAATTATATGTCATTTAATCAAATTTATGTATTTATAATCATTATCGTATTGAATTTTCATATAAAAACTTTGATCACTTTTGAAATTATTTACTTAAAAACCCACTTTCTCGTCACGTCTATGAGATGAATTAAAAATTAAATTTTACCACTTATGTGAATAGAATTTTGAAAAATGGATTAAATATTTTTAACCATTATAATTTATAATAATAATAAATTCATCTTAATGTTTTACCAAAATTAATTTTGAATGTAGTAAAAATTTATTACCGCGGTTCAGGTAAAAATTGGATTATCAGTGGTTAAACTAAAATGATAAGGTTAACATTTACCTATAAAAAATATAATAACTATTTCCTATAATATTTTTTCCCAGAAAAATATAATTTTATATAATTGATTTTTTTTACCCCTGTGAAAAATGAAAAACATGAGAGCACTCAATTCTTTTCAAAAATATTGAGTGTGTCCTCTCCCCCACTTGTAAAAGGACACCACTATCCTCTCGTATTCACACCTTCAAACCACATTAGTTGAAAAATTACCTACCAAAAAATCCTCCCAAATTTCCTACCACACATCCTAGAATCCTTAATTTTTGAATAAATACAACTTTTAAAGGCTTTAGTGCATACCTAATGAGGATACCATATAAAGAGATAATGTTCTTTAACGAGCATATTTATTTTACTTATTTCTCAACCTCCTTAATTATTTAAACAAGATGATATAATAAACACAATATATTATTGGTTATGGGATGTGTTTATAATAATTACATGATCTAAAATTGTCACCACATCCATCAAATGTGTCATAAAATCACAGTTAGTGGTTACAGTGGGTTACTGCCTCACGAACCGATGTTGTTCATTTTTCCATTTCCTCTAATCAAGGTGGGGTATGATGAAAAATATAATGTATATAAGTGATATTTAAATCATATTTATACGTTTTTATTAAAAAATTTATATATTTATTACTATCTTCCATTCCATAGAAGATATGATAATATTGCTCATGTGTACGGAAAACTACCGCCTCGCAATGTGATGTGATTCGTCTTTCACTAATACATCAAATGAAAGGTGATAAGGAAATAGTTAATGAGTATATATAATATAAAATAAATAATTAGTATATTCAAGGATTATTTATTATTTTTAAAATAAAATATATTTGATTTTTTTTATTTTCTTTTCACTTACGTAATGATGATTACCCAGTGCGTGTATGTTTCGACTACCGCATTCACGAATCTATGCATCTCTCTATTCCTCACCAAACCACATGGATGACATATATAAGTATATAATTTTTCAATTTTTATAATTTATCATTATTTGAGGTTAAAAAATTTCTTACCTCCTTTCCATAATGATCATTGAGAAATGGAATCATTACTAATGCATATGTATGACCTACTAGCTCTATGACCGTAACATACATTATTTTTATTAACCATATTTCAAGATTGATTTTAAAATTATAATGGATGAACAAATATGATAATTATTTTGTAATTATTATCATATATATTACATTACGTTATAATATACTTAATTACTAGATCTCTCAATTCGAAAAACTAATGAACAAATAATGCAGTTAGAACATAAAATAATTAAAATAATTAAATATTATTATTGAATAGGTAAAAATATGTTATAAAATGATCATATATTACATTATAAATATTAAAATGAATATTTAATTATTTTTAAAATTTTAGAACCACAATAAATATGGTTAAAAAATTTCAATTTAACAGATGCATTAGGTAAGAGATTTCATCTCGATTTCATTAATTTGCGGCATATTATAATTCCATAAACCTAATTTCATTTATATAGTGTACATACTAACCCTATTATATTTAATATCATGATCAATTCATTATTAATCGTATTTTATATTTTAATTTGGAATTATTTCATCTATGGGAATTTGAATTAAAAGTTACTATGTTGTAAAAAAATTCATAACTCAATTTCTTTTCATTGGGTTATATTACTTCCTCGGTGTTATTAATCTTATAATATTTTTTATTTAATAACATTTTATTTTATAATATTTTATTTACACTTTTTTATATGTATTTATAATTGATACACATAATCAATTCATAGGATGATTTTCGCTTCAACATTATGATCATTTGAAGAGTTTACAACAAATTATTATTTTAATCACAATGTTTTATTTTTTAATTTCAATTGAGGGAAATTATTTGAGTACTATTTAACAAATTATTATATTTTATTATACTTTGGTTATTCATGAAATATTCAATTAATTGTAAATTTTTTTTACTCTTTGGTACTTAAAATTAATAAAAAAATCAATTTAATAAAATCCAATTTTGTTTTCTCTTTTCAATCAAAAATAAATTTTCTTCTAAAACCTGGTTTTTTAATATGTTTTCTAAAAAATATCTCTTTAAAATTTATTTGTTAAATTCCTTGTCACTAATTTATAATTTTAGTAAATATTCAAAGGAATCTCTATTTAATTTCTAAAACTATTATGTTTTGTATTTTATCATAAATGTGAAATAAATTCTCTCATCATATTTAGAAGAATACAGTTTTATAAACATTTTAAATGAAAAAAGAAATTTTTTTTACTTATTTTAAATGTACATAACTATTTTCCATTTTATATTTGAGGATTAACCAATTTTTTTACCATTATTTTTTTAACTAATTTTTTCCCTAATGTTATTATAGTAATTTGAGTCTAAAAGTGATTTTAAAATATTTTTTTTTTGAAATTGTTTTGTTATAAATATTTTTATCTAAAATGAAAAGGATACTTTCCCCCTGAATTATTTTAAAAAATATTTTTAATGTTTTTTCTATTTATAATAGAAAATGAACCTTTATTATTTATCCCAAATTTATATGTTGTATTGATACCACACTTATTATTCCTGTGGATGGTTTATGATCATTTAGACCAAAGAATGTATTCATATTCATTTCCATGACTCATTTTTGTTTTCATTTACTTATCCTTAAAATTCTCACTTTCCTGTGATAATTAGACATTAAATTTCTTATACCTATACATATCATTTATCATACATATTCTAATTTCTGAAATTGAGTCTATTTTCTATATACAGTGTTTTACTTTGAAATTTAATTTATTAACTGTGGAAAATCTGATAACATTGTATTTTTTACTCAATATAGATACTTTATGATTAGTCAAAATGTTTATGAATTTTGTTTTATTTCTGTGAATGTCTTTGTAAATCCATGAAACAGGTTGGGTACCATTTATTGAAAACCCCTTGATGCATCAGTTATATCATTGGATGAATTAGGTAGCCAATGTTAGTTAAATTTTTTTCACCTATTATATTCTAAAGAGTCTTGTGATTGTTCTTTATGGTAAAAGTATTATGAGCATGAGAATCATTATGTGAAATATTTATGCTTAACCTTCAATCAGATTTTAGTACTTATTATCTATGATATTTTCACAATGATATAATCTCCATATTATATTCATTCTATGTTATTGATTAATGGAATTTGTTTTATGTTATTTACATTTCCATGTTTATTATTCCCTATTCTGTTATGATAGTAATTTTATTAATTAAAAGGAAATTTTTATCAGTTTTTTCTATGTCATTGATTTTTCAAGTCAATTATTTAAATGGAAAGTCTGTTTAGATATTTTCCATTCCATATTTTTCATTATATATTGATTATTCTTATTAATTCATGATAACTTGGGAAATACTTAACCCTTAATGAGAATTCGATCTCACCCTAATTTTGTTTCCTTTCCTAAGGATTCCATGAAGTTTATTATTACTAATATTCAAGGATATTGTATAATCAATAATGTTATCAGTAAAAAACAATATGTTGTAATTTATGTATGAAAATGTAATTCCAGACTTCAGTGTGTATCTAGTTTACCAGGACTACTAAACTGTTTGATCCTTTGGGATATAATTACTTATATCTTATTCTAATAATAGAAATAAAACACTGGCTCTAAGCTATAAGGTCTGAGTATATAAATATAATCACATTATGAATATATGATATGTATAATTTTAATGTATTTTATTTCCATAAATTTATATCATTTATTACATTTACTTATTACTTGTAGGATTTTTTTTATAGTTTTAAAATGTACCTTTTCACCTTTTTTAATGACTCGAAAACTGTATCACTTTAGTTCCCTAAAATCCAATATAAATATATATTTTTCATTTGATTATGAGAAAAAATTTTCAAAAGGTATTTATGAATATTTATCTTGTGATTACATTAATGGAACTTGAAAATATTGAGATTCAACTTCATTAAATTATATTTTTCCAACTGTATCATTTAGATATGTGCTATCATTATATAAAAATTTATTCTATTTTTACTATAAATTTTATATCAATGGAATTTCATTGGTAATATTGTAGACAACTTCATTGTTCTTAATTATTTTTTACATAAAAATGTGATTTATATTATGAAGTTTATTTTAATCTTCCACAAATAATAAACTAAAAAGTCACTGTATAGAATATGTTGCATTTCAAGACTATAGAAAAAAAGAATTTTAAAATGAAAATCATGATTTTAAATTCAGGAAAGTTATTTAAGAGCTTAAATATATATATATATATAATTAAAAAACTTTTTAACACCTGAAAGTAAACTAATATTTTTTAAATTATTAGTGCATGGGATAAATAATATTTTTAATCATTTAATTAATTGTGCTATTATTTTCCAGATTTCATTTAAAAAAATTGTCTTTATATTGTTCTCTAAATATTAAACACCTTTTTTCTTTTGATCAGGTACTTTAATTAATTATGTAGTTATTTGATCCAAAACCATGTTTAATCATTGTAAATGAAACTAATATTATGACCATGAAGGATTACAAGAAGCTTATTATGAAATAAAATGAAATTACATAATAAATAAGATAATGATCATGATTGAATAAATAATAAATTATATAAAGGAATGGTTGAATGAGAAACCCAAAAAAACAATCATTAGATGTAAATAACATCAATATTCCATCACACTTCACTATAAATATTAGTATAAAGAGTATACTCTCATCATTATTTCATTAGAACTTAATTATTTAATAATGATATATATGATAGGGGTTTATTAAATATTATTCTACACAATCGAGATCCACTTGTACTTTATCCTCTATAAAATAACTCTAGAAAATTATCTTTTAAAATATAAATGACCATGTAACTAAAAATACCCTTTTTATATAGAGAAAATATTCACATAAATATATTTATGTCACCCATATCATATAATTATTTTTATATTCCAAAATAATCATAAATTAGTCCTTATATACTGTTCTTAATATTAAAAATATATCTCAAAAATTTTATTTTTGGGTTTTATAATTATTGTTGATGGTTAACATTCAAAATTTTCAACAATATTTAGCATAATTTTTTAATATATTCACCGATGAAACATTATGATTCCATTAACTTTCCTCAACAAATGACTATTCTGTAATTCCTTTTTTAGTGGAATAATATTTAACCTTTTAATTTTACATAGTATTTATGTTAAAATTATCAAGAGTTTTGACCTAATATATTCCAACACTCATAATTCACAGTGTAATGGAATCCCTTTGTATTATAGTTTTTATCATTATCCTTAAACATCTTCCAAACTAATCCAAAATCCCCTTTAAAACACTTTCCACCAATAACCATTAAAAACATATAACATTTTTCAAGTAAAACTCATGTATCAGTGAAAATATCTGAAAAATAACACATAATTTTATGCTTCCAAAGTCCCCCAAATAAAAAAATATACTTTATTCTCAAGAAAAAAATCCACATTATTATAAATAAAATCTAACTAATCATATATTTAAGCACCAAATATACAAAAATTAAAAATAATATTAATAAGGAATTAACATTCAAGCATAATTAAAGAAACTATATTAAACTCTTCATTTATCAATAAATCATACTGACCTTGTATTTCACATTTCTTCCAAAAAAATTACATTTATATTCCATTCCAAAAATATATTTTAAATTAATATTAATTTTTATACACAATTTTGATATACTATACCAAAATTGTTTGTTACATGGAACCCAAAATCTTTTAGTTTTATTTAATATCTATCTAAAGTATGCACGCTATACCGATTGGATTACATGATATATAAATTATAAAATAGATATTAAATCATATTATTCAATATGAAATTAATTAATGTTTTTATTTCACTATGGATAATGTGTTTGTGGTTTATAATTTAAAAATTAAAATTTAAGACTCTAAAATGATGCTAAAATCATAAAGTACAATGTTTTCTATTCTATTATGTTTAATGAAAAAATATGTGTTTCTAAATAAATCTCCCAAAATAAACATATTTTTTCTCTTAAAAGGGTCAAATACTATAACTATGAAACAAATAATGTATTTTACCTCTTTTAAATATATATCAATACTGTATTTTAAAGGGTTCCCATGAATGATTATTGAATGGAAATTTATAAATATGTTCCCTTCAACCAATAGTATCCATTTCACATTAAAATATTACTAATATGTGGAATTTCATATAAATTATGAATCTACTTTTCCTAAAAACCTATTGCACTTTGAATGATATAATCATACTTGTAGTGTGGTAGGATGGAAAATAGTCTTATAATGTTCCTTTGCTGTCATAGAATTTTATGGTTTATATTTGTTTAACAAAAAAACATATTTAATTTATATATCAATGTTTTAGTGTCTAGTAAGTAACAAATTGATGTATTCATTCATCTTGATATGGCTTGAAACCTTCATGTATTAAAAATACTCAAAGTGATTGTTCTATTACTGTTTCAAATTTCAAAAATCTCTATAGAAAGAGGATATTGGGAAGAATAAGAAATAATGGTTTACAATACCAATAAAAATTTATAACTAAAACAACGTAAAATCACTCAGGTAATGAATAATAATAATAATTCACCAACTGAATGAAATATAAAATGCCAATAAAAAATTTCTTATGGAATTTCCAATATATAAATCAACCAATTTTCATAAATCATGAAAATAAATAAACTTCTTCATTTTTATATTTATTCATTTACCCATCATATTTCAAACAAAAATATATCAAAAATTAAATTTAAAACAAAATATGAATGTATTAATAGGAAAATATCAGTATCATTGATATAATATATTACATGAAATCTAAGTGTGTATTGGAATTGCCTATAAATAAATATATTTATTGTGAAGGAATGATGAACTAAAAATAATTCTCCCATATGAATTTTAGAATTTTATCCATTTTATATTTTAAATTATTATTTACTTGATCATAAAAGACATATTAAATCTAAATACACAAGTTACAATACAAGATATATTCCATAAAAACTCAAAAGTATAATAGCGGATGAACTTCCTAATATTATTACTAAAATAAACACAAAAATTGACACTTATTAAAGAAAAAACATGGGTTTCTTCACTTAAGATTTTATTTTAAATCCTTTTATATTAACATTACATAATCTTGTCATGTAATAGAGTAATGAAAATATTTTACCCAATAAATATAGACGAGTAGTCTGTGTTCACATTCCTCCATATAGATAGCCTTTATTAATTTCTCTAAAATTACATCTTATATTCCTTTAGATAGACCATTCTATACTCTAATGGGACTAGTCCTCTATTTTATCTTACATCATAAATAATCACATTTCAGTTCAAATAATAATTAATGTTATTTAAATTATTTTTTCTGTTTTTATAAATTTTTTCTATAATCCTATACGCTCTTAATTTTACATTATTTATCATTATCTTCAATTTTTTCCTTCTATTTCTTCCCTATTATTGATTATTATTTCATTAATTCAAAAGAATTAACATCCAAAACTATAGGATTATTTTCCTCATTCAAATCCCTTTCTTCATTATCAAATTGTTTCATATCCAAAGGATTATTAAACTTTACATTCACATACACAACTCTAAAAGATAACACCATTATTTAACCATCATTTAAGTCCCGTACAATTATAAAAAAATAACCCTCCATGTATAAGGGGTTTTTAAAAATAATTTATTTCAATAATAAGGAAATTCATAGGAAATTATATCCACTTTTACTGTTACACAATCAATTTAAACATATAGATATATCATTATAAATTCGTGTAATTAAATAGAAATTTCTATTGGATTTATCCCATATAATCCAATGATTCTGAATTATTTTTATTATATTATATTCAAACTAACACACAAAAATATATTAAGATATCACACAATATTAAAATCCAATATATATGGGAATTGAAGATTTACTAGAATATTGTTTCTTATTGGGTATTTTACTAGAAATCCTCACTATAAACTATCTTGTATATTGTATTGTTCCCATATTCTAAAGAATCCTTTTTTGAAACCAAATCCTTCATAATCATTTTATACATAGTCATTTTCAATGATTTTTATTAAAAGGTAATTTTAATAATAATTTTTATATATTTTTCTCAAAATAGCCTCATTTGATCTTAAATAATACATGTATTAATCCTTTCTAATAATGTTAGTGGTTTTTTGGAAGGTGTTCGAGATTCTTCTCTAGCATCCATTTATCTTTTTGATTCATTAACATTTTTTCCCATATCATTAATTTATTTTCTTTATTATTTTAATTATATATTCTTATAGTATTAAAAAATTTCATTATGTTTTCTCTACTTCTATGGGTTATTACCATTATCTCCCAATAAGGATTTGTATTTATATCACCTGAATGTGTCCTTATTTCCTGTCATTTGGATAATATTTAATATATATAACTTTAAACTCAACATTTCTTATAAAATACCATCATTATATATTATATTCATTAAAATGATTGATATAAACCATTATCATAATTTAATTTTAAGTGATTGTCCTTTTTTGTTTTTTGAGCCTCGTGGATCCTTGTTATAGTACATGACTTCCTTGTGGTATCCATTATAGATGATTATTTTTCTAACTAAAATCTTTGTCATTTTATTCTATAGTATACATATATATAGTTTGTTTTAAATCCACCATTGTATCACCATTATTTATCAAGTTATCTAATTATACAACCAACCATCAATTATTATATATAATTCACAATTTTTTTGGTTGTTTTACATCTCCATTCCATTGAAAACAATATCTAGAAATGTCATCGAAAAGTATATAAATATTTTCCATATGTTTATATACCTACAATCCCTCAATAGAAGAATCAATAGTGGGAATATATGATTGAGTCCAACCATTATTGAATGTTTTCAAGATTAAACACAACTATTATCTTTTACAAGGACATTATATTAAAAATTATTTAAATATATCTTAATTTGAATAAAGTTAATTTATTTACAATTATCTAAAATTAGAGATATTTAATTAGATATTAATGATTTTAAATAGCTGGTAAATCATTTTATGAAATATATTTATATCTCATACTATAATATAATAGAACATGATTCCTATATTTTAGCACATTATTTATAACTTTTATTATTATAAAAATAAAAAATAGTCCTACCATGATGTTGGAAATACTATTAAATTAGAAAGTTTCAGAATGTTCAATAAAACTCTCTAGGTGTCAGTTTTATTTTTCTTCTATTGCCATTGTTAATGGAATGTTATTTCATATCATCTAAATAATTGAAGGATTTATTAAGAAATTATTCATAGTAAATAGAGGCATTATGATGTTTGTGTTTACCATATCAATAAAAATGATAGGATACTACATTAATGATTTTTATCTTAATTAGATTGTTTCCATGGGAATGATGCTTATCTTTATAAGCATGATCTACGCCATCTATGTTTTCCCCCATTTGTTTCTCCTCAAACTTATCTCTATCCTGGGATCATAATCATAGAGTTCTTCTCAATAATTTTTAACATTATCCTTGGTTATATAATCTTGCATCCATATGATATACAATAAAAGGTACAAAAAAACAACACCAATAATTAATAATGAATAAAATATTAATATAAAGTGGATAATAAAAGGAATGTACTAATCTATTAGTCCTAAGCTCGTAATAAGATCAATTATGCTTGGTAACGGTGGTAATAACCTTGAACCACCTTGAGGTGATACAAATAATAATAAGTAATCAAATTTAGAAGTTTATATTACTCATTCATAAAACTAAAATAAAAAAAAATGGGTTTTATAACACTTGAATATGGTCAACAACATAGAAAAAAAGGATCCCTCGAAATAAACTTATCATTTGAAAGTCAGGGTGTTTATAAAATTTTAAAAATAAATCTATAAATAATCATGAAATGAATGAATTACAGTGTACTAATATTTTATGATTAAAGGGTAATCTAAAAAAATAATAATCATAATATTTCAAATGATATTCACTTTGTTATAAAAATTATATAAAAATATCTTTCGCCATGGATTTTTTCAATAACTATTAAAAACCTCATTTCTAATGATTAATAATTTTTTTCATTAAATAGTTAGGTGATAAACAACTTGGTTTATATATAGTAATTTAAATTCATTATATCCTGAAGAAGAAATCAAAAAAAAAATTAAATGATTAAAAATTAACTCTTCAATATATATGATAGGTATATAGTTTAAAAATATAGAAAATTATATAAAAAATAATTGAAAGTAAAAACCTGATACAAAATACCACTAAAAATAATATATATTTAATACTCAATCACCATTCAATAAAAATCCCTAAACAAAGGTCATACCCCCACAAGTATTCACAAAAAACCTAAGTATTGATCCATTCTAGAATTGACCATGGTTTTTATAATCTTATTTTAACAAAATCAGACACTCAATACATCTATACTCTAATCAAGTACTCCATCAAGTGATCCCCCCAGTGTTTAATTACAATATATTAAATAATCACTTATTTTTTATAAAACAAATCCTCCCATACATCTTCTTATATCTCTGATATAACCATCAATTTATTTATTATAACAATACATGTCATATTATTTGTTAAAAACCAAATTTTTATATCAATATTATCACCCCAAAAGGTTATCTTTAGGTTCCCAGGAAAATTGAAACAAAAAAAATTCCAAATATTCTACAATATCTATAATAATATTGAAATATATTACCTAATTAAAATGAATACCTCTCTAATTTTTATCTTCAATTGGTTATGTATAAATTCTATAATTACCATGGAATAACAATCATCATTTTTATCATAGACACTAATTATAGAAAGAATTTGAAGGGCCATGATTTAAATCTAAATATCTCACAATATTTAAAACATTTCCAAAATGATACAAAATATATTTCAGGCCATAAACCATTAAAAATAGTAAATAATTAAATAAAAACTAATTTATAAATAATATTACAAACAGAATATCATGAATAATATTTATTTATTAATACACTTAAAATATTCAATGTAACAATATACTATAAGTTTTTTTCATTGGTTATATTTAACAAATTCATCAAATCACTATACGTGAATATTTTATAGGTTCATATTATTCTAAAACTATAAATCATATGAGAAACTATTAGCTTCTTCTGTTAGAACAACTGGATAAGTGTGTAATAAAAAATAGTAAAATTATAATTATAAAAGGATAATGGATTTATTTTCAATTATTATCATCGATCACACCATGTCAAATATTATATGGATTTTATTTGTGAATTATATAAAACTATTCCCAGTAATTAATGAATTAGTTTCCCGTATATTTTTTATATCTCAATATTATTTATTTATTTTTCTTATTACCATGTTAAATCATTACTTCTATTTTTCCCTTAAATATACCAAAGAAACATGACTTATACTAGATAATGTACAAATATCTATATGATAAAGTATAAGAACCTACCTATATCCTATATATGAAATATTCCCCATAAATCAATGCTTCATGGACCCTTATTTATACAAGTACATTCTATTTTTTTATTTTGTTATGCCTCTTTTAGATTTTTTTAACCTTGGTTATAAGGTTTTAGTTTTGATTGGATTTGTTCTCAGTAGAGAAGAAAGAGTTTGTAGAGCATATTATTCTATACTGCAGATCTGTGGACAACACAATAAGCATGGTCACTATGGTGTGGATGATCAGGATATGGAATTGGGATCTAACTAGAGGATGCTAAGAGCCACTTACATTTAGGTATAGATGCGGCACGGTGGCATGCAGTGGTGTATGCCTTCCCCTAGAAGATGATTTCTTCTATATTTGGAGGTTTGTTGTGGCATAAGGGCCTTATATTTGGATTTTATTAGTTTGAAAAATCTAGTACCCTTGTGTCATGGATCTTGGATGCACCATAGCCTACATCATGGGTTTCTAGGTTCTATGGTGTTGTGTATATTTCTATGTTGTAGTATTTCACTGGAATTTATAGGATCTATGGTGTGGTCATTTCATGGAACATCATACTCATTTTGAATGGTCCAGATGTTGACCCATATATCATGATAAATCATAGTCCTACTAGTGCAATCAGTTTCATCTACATAGTCCTAAAGGCTATACTTTGGTATTTTATATTAAAAAATGTCTAAAAATACTCTAAACCACTCAAAAACAACCTCATCACAATCACTTCCACATGATCCCTAGGTTCCCCATATATTCTTTTGGAGGCCTTTGAAGAAAAATTTAATCATATTATTCTTCACTGGTTTTGGTATCAATCCATCATGATTGAATCCTTCTAGTGGAAACCTCAATGCATCCTTTATGAACTATAAGAATGTTTCATCTAGTCTTGGTGTTCCATTACAAGATTTTGAAAGTAAGAACATGACGTCATCTTGGACATTGAGGATTTTTCACATTATCTCTGTTTTTGAGGAGGGTGGTCTAGAAAAAAAAATCCCTAAATGTTTATTTTAAATTCTTATAAAAACTGTAATAATTACAATGGTATCTATATTCCATTTGAATAATATTTCAAATGTAATAAAATAGGGTTTTTGATAATCACATTGGAGGGACCTTGCATGGATCCCATTGGGTGTATTGGTGTTTAGAATGGACTAAAGGATTCTCAGGCGGTGATCCTACCAATATAATTATAGTCAACTAGAAGACTTGGTAATGTGATTTTTTGAATAATTAGTGAATTGTAGTTATATATATAGATAGGATATAATTGCATAAAAATTGGTTAATTAACGTGTATATGGATTAGTAACTTAAACTGATGAGTTGTCACTACATTTTACAAGAAACTCTTCTCCCGAGACAAATTCTCTGACATTTTATTAGAATAAAAGAAAAGTAGAGAAACTGAGTACCACAGGCTTGGAATCACAAATACAAATCAAAAAAATCATACATGTCACCATGTCCATGATCAATTACCTCATCCGTACTAGGAGACTCCCATTTTGAGAATTCATAATGCAAGAGAGTCGTAACATACATACAATTCAGATTTATTTTTTCCAAATATAGAAACCACTCAGATGGTTTCATACCTTTTACCTTGAAGACAGAAGACCTGGTAGGCATCGGCTTCAGCATATGACAATAGTCATTCCTTTTCCTTCTTCTTGGTAAATCTGTCATCACTTTCGTATTCATTGACACAATCTTCTTTCCACCTTGAACAATGTCAATGTAAGTGGTTATAGCCCTTCCATCAATATTTTACTTTTCACTATCATAGATTTCTCCCTAATTTACAAAGATATGTACCTCTTGGTAACCATCCTTCACTCCCCATTCCTGCTCAGAGTGACTATTAGTATCAATCATTGATAAACATTGTGGATGTTCAACACACCCATGGTCATCATGCATCCACTACTGATGTGAGCCTTCTCCATTGAAAACATCCTGTAAAAAAGGTCAATCTGCATGTTTTAAACTTCATTCTTTGGAGTTTCCTCCTCAACATGAAGTCTCCTCCCTGGATTTAAATCCTGTAGGCATTTTTTGGAGGCCTACTCTTGAAAATTACCATTTCCCCTGCCTCTGTTGTTGCTCTTATCATCTGGGATAAGTATCCTGCTATCATATAGAACATCACCCGACATCTGTCCAGGAGAAATACCAGGGGTAGGTTGAACAACATCCCGAACCTGGTCCAATTCTAATTCATCATTTACCATGCCCGAAAAATAATTACCAATTTCAATATCGTCTGCTGCTTTTCAGATTGTGGCTGCAGCCCAGTTGAAACCCCCACCCACCCACCATTTTCATCCAATGATCCACCCATCTACATATTCAAATTGGGAATTTCTACTACAACCTCAATAATCTCAGTGGGCTTAGCTTCTTGGTTTTTGTAGATCACCATCCCTCTATCTTCCTCATTGATCACAGTGGGTAGAAATTCATTCTTTTCATTGGACTTTATACCTTTTGTGTTGAGAATCCCAATAACACATTTCAGTCTTCCAAACATCTCATCCACACTCAGATTCAGAGGATCCTCCACTACCCTCACTTGTGAACCATTAGCTATAATGCCTTTAACCAGATAGGGCACTATCAACATTCAAATACCCAAGAACTTCTTTCCTTGCTGATCATTCGAGGCCACCACAACCAGTCCAACAAAGGCCACCTACAGAGCCACACTTCTACCTCTACTACCTACTTGCTGATGCCCAACCCCCTGCTTCATGTTCTCTGCCTCAACATATGACTCATATTCCTTGCCTCTATCCTTTCTCCCTCTCTCTACAAACTGAGACCCCTTGTGACAGAATTCCATCGAATGACCAAATCACTTGCAACCCAGAGATAATTTCATCCATTTTTCGTAGAAAACCTATTGTTTTCATTGATATTCCAAACCCATAGTAATACACACATATTCAAATGGGTCTCTTGACATATCCATTTTGACACATACCCTAGGATTAGTTGGATGGAAAAGAGATTCAGTTCTATTATATGAGAACATATATCTACCTATCATGTTTCCTAGCATGCGTATAATAGTGGGATTTTGAATGGGGAGGGGGGGTTTGGTAAGATAACCCATGTCGCCATCACTGAAAGATCTCACTTCATATGATGATCAAACGACCACTAAAGAACGATGAATCTGAACCCGTTGAAACTATAAGGTGCACTTGCCGAGGACATGATGAGGTCTTCCTACGAAGTGAAACAGATAATAATTTGTCGATTATCTAGGAGACTCACAGTCACCCTGTCATTCAAGTTCCAATCTTCAAATATTAATCTATCGAACAGATGAAATTTTGGAAATTATTATGGTAATTGGAAACAATACTATATAAAATTTAAATGTTTATAAATTGCAGTTTGAAGAATTTATCATTGTTTCTTATGATGTTATATATGTTAATCTTGATGCTTTCCACTGTTAATTGATTCCACATATTTTCTTCACTAATACCACACTATTTTCAATGATTCATAAGGGTGGGATATTATATGGATTATTTAATTCTGCCTTATCATGAATTATTATTTGGATTATTTCTTGAAGCCACCATATGTGATGCTTGAGGGAATGTTTATTGGTTATGAACGACACTCGATGGTTTAATTCATTGTGTTTGATACAACCGTAGGGTATGTTATATTAGGGTTAGACTATGTGAGTGTAAGATCCAAAATCATTAGATTATGGAGTGCGTGGTTCTTGATTTCTTGGGGGAGATCCTTGATTTCTATAGGATGGGAAAACTATTTCATGACATGATATGGGAACTTCATCCTCAATAAGAGAAAATTCTAGTGAAATGAGTGATTCATCATAAATAAAAATTATTATTTTTATTTTGAAAAAACATTTAATGAAAAAGTGAGGAACTGGAAATAAATTTTGAGGAAAATTGGTGAACTATAAATGACTTCACAACAAACTTCAAACACCATTGACAATGGCCAACCAAACAAGCCATTCAATATATAAAATCAACCAAACCATCATTCAAATTGAAAATATTTATAGCAGGATCCGGAATCACCATAGAGAATTCTTAGGAACCACCACAAAGCATAAAGTATAATCCTTAGAAAAGCATAAACAAACCTCAGAACCAGCATGCTTGAAAGCCACTGATGCGACAATTGACACCAGCCCAAATCCACCAACCCTCAAGAAAACTCCAGTAAGAGGTCACCAAAAATTTCCAGTAACATGATATGGACTCCATAAAATCATCAGAGAAGAAAACATCCACAAAATACTAACGAAGAATCTAGTTTGAGGAAGACCATGTAGTCCTAAAGCCGAATCCTACTCCTCAGGGAACCACAACCCAACCTCGAATGTCAACGACTACCCCTTGTGAGACAGAGGCAGTGCCCACAAACCTCAAACCACCTTGACTCATTGATTCACAAACAAAAATACATTACACCTATTCCAAATTCAAATAGTTGATCTACCTATCTCGAGGCTTCAACACAGTAGAAAAAAACACCAAAACTGGACATGCGATGCACAGCTCCTCTAATGCTTAGCCAACCACCCGAATTCCAACCAGCCAGATTCATCACCGACTAGAAATCGAAGCTCATTCCGAAAAACCTCCACACTCCATGAGACTCCCACCAGCACCACATCCATTGAGGAATCACTCCATGAGAAGCGACGAAGAGGGGGAGGGAAGGACCGAACCAGTAAAATCCACACCGTAATCCAATATATTCATAATGTTCAAATCCATCAAAACATATTTCCAAACCACTAAAATCAAACCTACAATAGAGTCACAAAGTCATCGAATTCCAAAACTAGAAACAGCCTGCCCCTCCCCCTCCGAGTCGCTTCAAATCTGACACCATGAAACACTAGATGACAAATCTGGAAGCACACTGGAGTCGATGCTGAGCCATGTTGATGCCAGGCCGAGCCGTTGCCAAGCCACGCTGACGCCAGGCCGAGCTCATGCCGGAGACAATGCCGAGTTACGAGAAAAATTCGGTAGCTAGAGCCGACACCAAGCGATGCTAACCCAAGATGATCTTGGGGAGACAATGATGATCCACACTGAGCCATGCTGGAGGAGGGTAGGAGATGGCTCTGAAGAAAAACCCAAGCCCCGTGTAGAGATTGGTAGCCACTAATCAAAGGCTCCTATCCCGTTGTTGTAGTTGTTTGGTGTTGAACTTTTCTAGGTGATTCATCCTAATAAGGGTTATCCAGCACTTGAAAGAGATATATGGAATCATGCTAAATCATCATTTTCTAACCCTGGGTGTCTACCTAGAGCTCAAGAGTCATCTGTTTATTTAATTTACAATATATATTTAATAAATTGATAGTCTCATTTACCAGATTATTTCATTAACTATATAATTTTATTGGATATGTTTTTAAAAAATTGGTTTGGGATAGTTGTTTTTTAATCATACCCTATTCAGGTCATCATTTTGTACCCCTTCATATTTCTTGGATATAGATATGGACAAGGGAAAGAGTCCTTGTGTTGGTTGATTAATTTCTTGATGGATTCGATCAGGGGTATGGAAAGTACATGGGGTTTGGGGATAGTTTCTTAATCAATTATTGATTCTATTAGTCTTTTTTTATAAGAAACTTAGCATGTTTTTTATATATATTCATGATTTAATTAGCTTGATTATATTATTTTTAGATAATTTGGTTTTCCCTCTATCTTATTATCATTTTCTTATTGATTATCATTATTATTATTCAAAATATTATTACTACTCTTTACAGTAGTAGTTACTCTATCCACTATAATCCTTACACTCTCGAGGCAAGTCGAAAGCCTCTTACATATGGATATGAATCCCTTAGTTGATGTAACCACTCATATTTATCATGGGAGGGGGTATTGGGTTAGGGAAATTACAAATATATATCATGGGGTATATCTTCTATATTTTGTTACTATTTTGTAATGTTATAAAATATACTAGAATGTATTTTTATGTGGTAATGAGAATGTTCATGGGAGTAGCTAACTCATGTGAAACAGGAAATATGAGTGCCCAAGGATGGGGTTGTTTTTCATGTTTTTTTCCTTCTAACATTTTTGATGTATTTTCAAATTGGTTGATTCACTTTCTTATGTTATTATTATTGATATTTTACTCATGGGATGGTATGAAATTAGATGAGTATTTCTAACTCATGGTAGGAACATAGGAATATATGTTGGCAAGCACTTTCCTTACTAATGAAATATTTATTTCAATTAAAATAATATCACATATGAATAGTCAAATTAAATCCTTTAAAAATAAAAGTTATAATAAATAATAGAAACAATTACATTATTACAATTCACATACTAATCCACGTGTAGAGGAACCTTTAGTGACTAGTTCTTATTTTTTTTCACCAATCAAGTTTTACCTTGTTGTGTAACCAATTTTATAAGGTGTGTGTTATCATTTACAGAAAAATGTCTCCTCTTAATATTAAAATCAAGTAATTTGAGTGTGGTAATCAGTACAATCCAAATTTAAATGACTTAGAAATTACTAAAACTCTAGAGAATTAGATGGATGATCATATATGTGACAGAATCAGGAGGCTCATGTGATCTATGGAGATAGAAACAGCTCTCACCTTACCATCTATGTATGAGATGGTGGGAGACTTCCATCTACAACATCCATATATGATCACTGGGGAGAGAGGCCTCCAACCTAATGTGTTTTGGATTTTTTTAATCCGTATTATCTCAATGAACATCAAGACATCCAAAAAATGAATGGATGATTCTTACAGCATATATGCTTTAAGGACCGTCTAGTCATTTGTGGGAAATTTTACAGAATATTGTGAAGAAAGAGGAGATATCCTGAAATTAAATCATAGAGACGTTCCTATGATAGTTAAATCTAGTGAATTTTATGTATTATAGGGCTCATGAGTTCATGAACATGATATATTATGGAATTTTAGTGATGAACTATGGTAGATGTTTCACTGAATTATACCTTTTTTCTATCCTTTGAAAAAGATTAGGTCACCAGGGTGAGACATTTTTAGGATGGTAATCACATTGAGATATGTAAAAGTAAACATATTTAACCTAAGAAAACGTTTAGAAATAATTAATCAGACTCTCATCATAAAATGGAATCTAAAAGAGGCTCTGAGTGGCAGCTAGGTAGTCTCAGTAGGGTGATCTGGGATATCTTCATCAGGTGGAAATTAGAATCACTATTACAGTTATTTCTAGGGTTTTAGTAGGAAATAAAATCATGGGATTATAATTCCACCATAAGATAATATCTCAATGTAGTGATTTTAGTGTGTCAAGGTGGTCCACAAGCACCAATGGTGTCCTAACCCTATAGTGAAGTGTCATTATTATGGTTGATTGTTCCATAAAAATAAATAATTTTGGAATTATTAGTAGAAAAAATGTGGTAGGGGAGCAGGTCATACACTAGAGTCTCATAAGGACTCATCTAACCCTCATTAGATTAGAAGAAATAGTTCCACTAGTCACTCAAACTGAGGTAGTGGATGTTGTACCCTTGTAAAGGAGAAGCAATTCTAGCTAGAGGTAGAATCTGAGGGGAGTTATATTGGAGCCTAAGGGATAAGGGTGAGTAAGCTGTATTCAATGTCATCGACTATGGATTTTATGGATCCAAGACCTTCTATCATCATATGTACTATTCTTGAATCATCTACCCTATATTGTGTTTTTATTTATATATTTAAATATTATACCTTTATATATGCTCAATTTGAAAATGGATTGGGTTTTTTTGTGTAGATAATGGATGGTGTTATGACCATCGACACAACATTGAGAATGTGATCAGAGGATATCAATAATTGAAAATAGTTTTCCCTTGAAATTGGCAGCTACCACTTCATGTGGGGGATATTTTTAATGGAAATGATAGGAATTGATTTTGTTTCAATGTATGGATTGGTAAATTCTATACTAGGATCATAGAAACTGTTATCAGAGGATATTTTCATTTCTATATCAAACATGGTGAATATTTTATCTCCAGGGTTAGTGGGATTTTCTTGTTTTTCATAAAAGACCAATTTGGTGCATATTGGATTATCTCATGGATCATATGGAAATACATATTCTATAGGATATAAAGATACAATAATATAACTATTAATAGAAGGTGATCTTTTTTATGATTTTTTTATTTAAGAGGTCTCTACCTTACAATATGAGATGGATATGAAATTCCAGATAGGTTTGTTGTTCAGAGCTATGTTAGTTTATATTATGTCCTATATAAGGGAACCATATAATTTTAATGTGAAATTTTTTTTGTTTGAATTAAAATGATTCATAAGGGATAATATTTCTCCAGGGAGATCTTCAATTATTTTCCCATTGAAGGATAATGGGACTTTATTCTTGTGTGTGGATTATTAGAGACTCAACCAGATGATGGTCCAAAACCAGTATCCCCTTCCATGAATCAATGATATCTTCAAATAACATAGATGATACAAGATATTTTTGATGATGGAATTATGTTTTGGTTACCATCAATTCAGATTGAGACCATTGAAAATGCACTATCCTTCTTTTAGAAGTTGGTATGGTTTGTATGAGTTTCCGGTGATGTTTTCAGCCTGATAAAAACACTAACAGAATTGATGACCTTGATTAATTGAATCATTTTTCCTTTGATGGATTTGTTTCTTATATTATTCATTAACAATACCTTAGTGTACTATTTATCTAAAGATGATCATGCTAAACATCTTCACATCATCCAGAGTACAGTAATATAACATTATCATTACACAAAGATATATAAATTATATTTTTATATTGATAGAGTTCACTTATTAGGTAACTTAATCTCAATGGGTAGAGTGGTAGTGGCCCCAAATATTGTTGCAGCCCTAGTTTCCTGGTATCATCCTATAAATATCTACGAGATCTACAGATTTCTAGTTATTGTGGGTTTTTATTGCTGATTTATCCAGGACATATCGCATTTTGTAGCACTGATGAAAAGAATAATGAAGATTGGGGAGATGTTTTTTTAAGAAGATTGTGAGAGATATTACCAACTGATAAAGAGAAGGATTACATCCAAAATGATCCTCAACTAACTAGTGTTGAGTAAAGAGTATATTGGGAATTGTGATCTATCCATAGGATGACTCATAAAAGTTATCATGTATGAGGAACAAGAGGTATCCTATGTCTCCAGACAACTAACACTTCATGATAGGAATTATCATAATCATGATCTAGAGTTTTATGTGGAAGTGAATTCTCCAAGATTCTAAAGACACAATATATTGGGAAATATGAATCTATTTTACATGTTCCATAAGATCCTCAATTAAATATTTTCATTACAAGACCTAAAACATAGATCGGGGAGGTGTGTCAACTATATAATATCCTTAAAGATCAAATTTTCTTACACACCAAGTAATGGAAATGAAATTTCTGATTCCTGATGTTTGAAGATGTATATATCGGAATTGAGGGAGTGTTCTGATGAGTAGTGTTTGATGGAACTCTTTGCAGTCATTCATCAAAGTGTCAAGGAGTCACAAATACAATTTTCTCCATCTTTGAATCATATATTACCCATTATTCTATACTAGATCAATATATAGTAGTTTTCTAATCTAGAGGGATTAGTGATGAAGAAACTATTATATGTTTTAAAGACACTATAGTGACGGTATCTTAGAACTTTTGATGATATTTTTATCCATAGACATGTATGAGTTCCTACTGTCTTCCTCAGGGAGCTAATGAGAGAGTTTTAAGATGCAAAATGGGTGATTAATCTGGGTATAATGAAGATGTATCAGGATATCTATAGAAAATACTGTTCTCTAGGGATGAAAAATAGATAATGAGTTTTATGGACATATGTTTCACCAATCCATAGGTAGATGATGAGCATAATGGGCCTTCTTGATTTTTACAGCCTCTTACCATTTGGGAATGTAAGTGGGGTGAAGTTTCTATGGACTTTTTGATAGAATTTCCAAGGAGACCCTACAAGAATTATATAGTATGGGTGATTATAGATCAAATGATGAATATATCCCAAAACATTATACTCATGGAATACATAACCATGGATGATTTTTATTGTCTCTATGTGAAACATATTATTTGGATGCATAGGGTTCTGAGTACAACTATTTTAGAATTAGATAATAATTTAAAATATCAGTTTTGGTTGGGTCTTAAAAAGGATTTGGATCATAGGTTATTATGAGTACGACCTATCATTATAAAAATGATTTCTAATCTGAATAGATGATTCATATTTTTGAGGATATGTTGTCATCATATCTATTAGAATTTATATGCTTATAGGGGAATTATATATCACTTATGGAGTTTTCTTATAATAACATCTCCTAGAAATTGACCCAAATGGCTCTTACGGATAATTTTTATATAATATCATTTCATTCAAATTATTACCTGTTAGAGGTTGGTGATTTTGCACTTGTTGGACCTAGTATCATGCATAAGACTTCTGAGTAGGTTCAATTTTTGAAAAAGTATATTGTGATCATGTATAGATGGTATAAATCATATGCTATCTATAAAATAAAACCTCTAAGGTTTGAGGTTTCTCATCATGTTTTCCTTTATGTGTTTTCTAAGATACGGTAACATAATATCAAGAAGAAATAGAAGGTAGAACCCATCTTTTTTATCCAATTTTGGATATTTTAAACATCTAATCCAATTAAATACATATTATCTCTTCCAAATTACTATGGTTCCATGCACGAAGTGTTTATTGTGTCACAACTATGGAGATATCATCATATCCCTTCTCATGTAATATAAATTGATGACATCAAGATGGATGTTGAAAAGACTTTTGAGGAGTATTCTATTTATATCAAAGATCCTAGTGAGAAGAATCTTCATGGAATGATATTTCCTCTAGTGTGATTGAAGGGAATAATGGGAATGAGAAAGAGTAAACCTCATAGAGGGATCCAGGTATGTGGACATAATGGAATGTTTTTATAATACCCACTATTATTCATTATACCAAAAGATTGAGGATGATATTTTATATGCTGGAGAGGTTTTTTTATTCCCCCTTTAGAGTTACAACATCATTACATTTTGGTAAAACTCATTGATCCTATTGTTTTCTATTTGAACCTTGGTTATCTAGAATTATTATAAATGGAATTTCTTCTCATAGAAAGAAATAAGACTTGGATAAAGAAGAGGATTAAATTATATTGAGACATGGGCTTCACCATAAGCATGGTCCTGACATCATATTGTGATCTTGGGAGGAATTTAAGAGTAACTACCTTTTTAGTCATAACATTAGAGTAGTGGCATGTTTTGGTGTAGACCTTCTTTCAGAAGGTGATTTCTATTTCATAAGATTATGATTGGGTCACTTGGTCTTTAGGGTGAGTTTTGTTGTTTCTTCCAAATATGGTACCACTGTAATGTGGAACTATGTTGTTTTTAGACTATATCTCGGGTATCAATGTTTTTTTGAATGGTTTATTAGGTTGTGTTATATTCCTTACCATTGTTTTACAAGATATTTGGAATGGTTCTATCCATAATCATTAAATGTGGTTTGAGAAACTAAGTTGTGGAACCATCCCCTGCATTGTGTTTTTGTCCTACACATGTAATCCTATTCGATGGCACAGTCTGGAACATTGCACATTGGTCTTATATTTTACAAGATTTCTATAATTAGGATGAACTCATCCAAACTATTAACTTTCCCATATCATATAATCAAACCCAATACACCCTGAAGATTCCTTCTAATGCCTTTGAATAAACTTCTAATCAGATTCAATCCTCACCTTCTATATATGGATATTTGTTGATCAAAACCTTTTATTGTAAACCTTTAAGCATCTTATTTGATCCAAAATATTTTTTATTTACATCATAGTGTTCTTGTCCTAGGGTTTTAAAGAATAATGAACAATAAGTTATCTTGTATATAGAGTATTGAATGAATATTCTACACTTTTGAGGTTGGTGGTCTGGAACAACTCTACAAATGTCTTTTTTCAATCATTCATGTATTTGAAATTATTGTGACCAGGTTAGAATTCAATGTTTACAATATTTTAACTTAAATAAATAAAATTTATTGATAATTGAATTATTTAGACCTCCCATGGATCTAGTCAGGTCTTTTGGAATTAAGACATAACTTTCGGCCACAAGAATGGGGTTCTTACCCATAGACTAATAGTGAACTGGTAGAATTGGTAACATGAATTTTTTTATAATAGATGAATTTTAGTGACTTCTTATGATAGGATTTCATGGACTAAAAATATATAATTTTTAAGTGTATTCATCTAGTTTGTTAATTTTATGAGTTGTGGCTATATAGGTATATTAAACCCATTTTGGATAAATTGATAGATTGAATGGAATTGTGTAAATTATGATGGTAATTGGAAACATGAAAATGTTAAATGTAAATGTATAGAAAAATTAAAATTTCATGAATTGATCATTGAGTTATATGATGAAATATATGGTATTATTAATGATTTACCATGGGTATTGATATATTATATTTATTCCCTCATATCAAACTATTTATATTGATTTATATGGGTGGGATGTTACATGGCATGTTGAGTTTTATATTTTTATGATTTATGGTTCTAAATGGTGCATGAAGGAACCACATCTGATGACTGAGGAAAATGTTATTGGTTACAACCTCCACCTCATGTTGTTATTTTTTTTAATACTTCCTGATGTTAAGATGCATGTGGTCCAAATACATGAGTTTCGGATGCATAGTCTCTGGATGAATGGGGTGAGAGGCTTGATTCTAAGGGTGAGAAGATTGATTGCCTAAGAGAGACTTTTCACTATTTCATTACATGTCATGGGTTATTTGTCCTTGATTGGATAATCCCCCAATGAAATGGATAGTTTATAATTCCCATGAAAATCTACCACTTGAACAAGATATCTGACCCCATGATGATGAAGTTTTAGCTAACCCCAGTTGTCAACCCATAGATCAAGGGTTATTAAATTTATTTCAAGTACAGTATTGATTTATTAAATTGATACACATGTTTATCATTTTATTTCATGCACTATATACTCATACATTATTTTTTGACACCATTGGTGATGGCCTACATAGTTTTACTCGCACCATGTTGGGTCTATCAGTTGGTACAATAGAAAATTTCATGTATTCATTTATGGACCAAGATAAGAGGACATTTGTTGTTTTATGGATTTCTAGATGGGTTGGGGATTAGATATGGGACTAACAGAGTGTTTAGGGTTAGAGTTTTATATTATGTTATTGAGTTTTTTTATCGTTTATTCACATTACATTATTCATGTCATTTAGAAACACTCACTATGATATTACATGGTTTCTATTATTCATAATTTTATTGGTACAACCATTATCCTATTTTAAATACTCATGGATTAATATTAATATTATTATTTATTTTATTACTACTTGGTAATAGAGGGTATAGTCTCACCACTATAATCCATACACCCTTTCTACAAATTTCAAACATCTATTTTATGGTGAGGTGTGTCTGAGGCCATGTAACCACCAGGATATGTCCTAAGAGGGAGTACTGGGTAAAAAAACATAAATGTGTGAAAAAAATCCTAAAACATATTGGATCATCCTATATTTACACTAAAAATTTCCTTGTCTATCTATTAATGTAATCAATCAATATACATATCCGTCCTTTTTTACATCAATGATTATAAATAACCTTATTTTTATTACTTTGTCAAAATATTTTGGTTTAAAAAACCATCTATATTAAGCCATAACTAGTTGTAATTTGATTCTATTAAATTGAGTTTTTTAATTTTCAATAGCTAATATATTACATATAAACCATTATTTTGTTCATTTGTTCTATAAAATCTATTATCATTATAAAATAAACCCCTGTTACTTCAAAATAAGAAACAAATCATTTATAAAAATACATAAAACAAAAAAGTTGTAATTGGTAAAACCAAAAACATGGTAACATTTAGATAATTCTATAATAAGCCGACTATGAAAAATGAGAATGTATTCTGTTATATCCAATAGATGTATCTTAAATTAATTAGTAGCATGATGTTCAACCTTATTTATTATAGCATTTCTTAATCTAATTGGTTCTTTTATTTTAATGATAATATACTATCAACAAGTTATTTCTTATATTGATGATATAAAAATTATAATATTTCATTCAATGATTAACATACCCGCAGAAACCCTTTAATTATTTTTTACTATATTTTGTTACTTCTTCTAGTGTTCCTTATTATCATATAAAAAGTATATAACATTATAATCTTTGATTTACCTTTGTGTATTTTGATTATTAGAAATACGTTTTATGGGTCCATCTATATTTGAACTTTTTTTTACTATTTCTCCTTGTCCAGACATTAGTTTTAGATAAGGATTGAATACATATCCTCCATCATGTAATTATTAATATAATAAATTTTAGATAAAATATAGGTTTCCAATGTGTCAATATTTTTCTTTTCAGTTCTGACATTGAAGTTGGATAATCAATGTTGTAAAGATATAATTATTTGGTATTTTATAGATCTTTATCCAATATGAATCGAAAATTCAATAGACTATCAATATAAATAATCATCTTGAGTACATGAAAACCAATATGGATTCCTTCCCAAAACTAACACATAAATTATTTTTTAGATATCTCATTCCTTTCCTTCCTATCATTATCTTAACATAGATCATAAAGTTTAGACAATATTGTATATACATCATTATCCATAAACATTTTTTACTACTTACATTACATCAATAATTATATGCTTCATTGGATATCCAAAATATGATCCATGTGTTATTATATAAATTATTTTCGTCCTTATATTCTCCTTTTGGTGGATCCATCTTTGAGGGGGTTTAATATTTCTCACCAACTGTAATATTATTAAAAACCATAAGTACCATTTTTGGGGAAAATTAAGAAGGTAATTTTATTTAACAAAGATATCTCATAGTAATAATACACATTGGGTGTTACGAGTCTTCAACAGGAAATAAAATTACATTGTATTACTTCATCTAGATAATCATTTTAAGACATTTATATGTAATTATTCTTCTATATCTCCCTTATTTTTATGAAATACAAAACTACCTTGAAAATGTATTTGTAATATCCAATAACATAGATAATATGATAGGAATGGATCCGTTTTCCCTTATTATTGTATAAACTATGGTCATGATTCTATATTGAGGTATCCAAGTATGTTCTAAACTTTGAAACAACAAAAACCTATAGCACCATGATATATTAAGTGAACTTACCTATCCAAAAAATCATATTAATATATTTTCACAATGATTACCTCATAATTAGAATAAATGAACAATACATTTTAGTCTTGATTCAATTTTGTTTAAGTTGAGCAACCACTTTCATTAGAACCTCTGGTGGATGGGTATTCCATTGACTATGTCTAAATGAAATCATAGATATTTGGTTATATTCCAATTCAAATGACTAAATGTGTGTTATGGATTAATAATATCTTTGATATTTCTTTAATTCATAATCTATTACATCAATTTTTATCTTTTATTCTTGTAAGTTATTAAATATGGGATCTTATATAAATAATAAACCATATGAAATTAAACAATTTTACACACAAACTGTTTTTAGTGATTTGTTTTTTAATTATTCTAATCTACATGGTTTGAAAAGGGAGTATTTTATCATACATAGATAAACAAAATATGTGTAACAATCATGTGAATTTTAATTAATAATTTATATACATATATGATAAAAACCCGTATAACATAGTGGGAGTAACTCTGTGGGTCTTCCATTACATGAGTTACAAAAATCCTATATTCTTCTATAATGTTCCATAATTATGTCCTCCTTTGACTCGACACATAAACTATAAACTCATAAAAACACCTCCCATTATAATGATACATGGATGTAATCAAGGGGACATTGGTAATGGGTTATATAAAATTAACCATTGATACATGTTCACAAAAATCATAAAGGATTGAGCTTTGATCCATATGCTATCCTTATATAATTTAATAATCATCTTAAAAAATTAAAAAATATTCTCAAAAATTTAAAAAAATAACCAAAAATGAACATATCAATTATTAAATCATGATTAATTACCATGAAATAAAAATATATGGGATTTAAATATTCATCAAAAAAATGTGTCACTAATAATATCCAATTAAATAAATTTAAATAAAACAATTTAATTATTTAAACATATCTACTTATGGTCATTGATATATCCATTTTAATAATTTTAATATAAATTAAATATTTTATTAATATTTATTTTTATTTATTTTAAAATATATATTATACACTTTAAAATTATATATGTTTAAGTCATCATAATATATATTAGGGGGATGCATCCTAGCAAGATATGGTCTCTCAGTTAAGATGCTAGAACTATAATTAGTTAGTCAACCCACACCCAATGGGCATGTTCATGAAACAAAAAACTTGTACTGAACACTACTTGCTATCAATGGTTATGATATCTCTTTGGTTGATGAAATGTAACGAACCAATATTGCTAAACCTAGAACATCACCTAGTTCAGCCCACTATTAGTTCAAAGACACTTTCTTAGAAACCTGAGTCTAGAAACTATCATTACGGTATCAATGTTAACTCTGATGGAATTATTCCATCCTCATAATTAGATAAATCAAAACAAGGAATCCTATCGAGGAACCAACATGACCCATCCATAGGATGGACATCCACTTAATAAAATAAATAGTTACACTTATATAAATCATTCCTAAAGAAGTATAAATTGTTATAGGTCATTGATAAACCATATGTAGATGATAAAATATATCTAAAATGGGAAATATAAATTTATAATAATAAACATGTGTGTAAAAATATATCCCAGGACATAATTTCCAATACATAACAAAAATCCTAAAAGACAAAATTACATAGGATGTAATAATTCTCAATTAAGTTGTCTCCTTATCTCCCTCAGAAACCACTAAACTCATACCATAGAAGGTTGTATAACATCAATGAGACCTACTATGAGAAGTGTCTCATTTAACTTTACATATGTTTGAAAAAATAAACTCTATAAACACCCAATCATATATAAAGGATATGAGTCCATACTTATGGTACACCGCCATTAATCTATATATCACATTTCAAAATGGAGAAAACTTATTCTCGTTTGAAAACAGATTTTTGAAAATAATTTTTTTGAATAAACTTTTGGAAATCATTTATTTCATTCAAAATAAGACTTAGAATATGAATCAAATATAGACTTAAACACAATGTATTTATGGGGAAAATAAGTGATAGCGAAAGTTTTAATAATCAATAATATAATGTAATAAAGTAAAATCGTGTCATAAAAACCTCAAAGTATTTGTGAAACATGATGGGAGCTCTGACATATTGGCTCTAGGTGACTAGGCCACTCTCTAGGGATACTAAACAACAGATGTGATTCAAATCTAGTAATATAAGCTAGGTACTCTTTAGACCCCTCCAAAAATGATACCATTATAGCTTATTCCAAATGATGGGGATGTCGTCATCTTATAACCAACACACTGAATACCTCTTATACAATCTCATAACCACATAAATCACATTAAATATGTATATGATCATGTAATATGGATCCTAGTAAAATTTACTATCAAAATAACTTTTAAATATAATTTTAAAACATTGTTTTTGTTGATGAAAATTTTTCAAACACTTTATCCCAAAATGGGTTTTTTATCAGAAAACCATTAGAAAAAAATATTTTTCTAGTACACTTCTATCATAAAAAATCTTATATAACCGAACTGATCAACTCAATATAGAATTTATAAATCATAAAACCAAAAGGAAAATTCAAGAAAAATGGTGAACTAAAATAAATATTTAAATATGATGTGACATTTTCTTAAAAGGGTTGAAGCATTCTCACATTTACAAAATATCCCATGAATGGGAGAATAGGGGTCCACACCAATATATTCCCATTTAAATTCATAAAACCCATCATAACCCTAAGTTGTAGACCTCTATTTCCATTACAGTTATAATTGGTAGAAGGAAATGAAAGAACATGATTTTTTAGGGAGAGATAAGGAACAAATCCTGATGAAATCATGACTAAAGTAGAAGGAATTCACAAAATAATCAAGGAAAACTAGTAAAATAGATGTGGGGGGGGAGTGGCCACTGATGGGATGGGTATTGGTTTTCATAAGAAGGAAAAAAGGTATAAGGAGTTAATTATATGGCGGGGAAATAATGTAAAATCACATTTTTCGAAAAATATGGTAGACCACATGGTTTGGATGAACAGTTTTCAAAACTATTTCCCAACAATAAAGGTCACCTATATTTACTATTTCGAAACTCCTTATTTTTTAGAAGGTATATGTGCTTTTAAAAACCATGTAGAGACCATCTAACACATACCCCAGCCCCCTCCACCCCATATCACATGGTTAGTCACATGGTTAGAACTAATAATGTGATAATTGTGTGCTCATGGATATTTTTTTATAAATTTTCCCTTTTTTCCACCAACACCCTAAAATCTCAAAAACAAATAAAATAAAATATAATCATAAATTAAATTCATAAAATTGACCTAGAGGGTGTAATTATTTCTCCGCAAAACCAGTTTTTAACCTAATAATGTTCTCGTGTCTTGGATTCTACAAAGAGACGATGTAACTACTCTCTCACCATCGTATCTCATTACCATGTTTCATATATATCCTGATGAAGCTACCATTTCACATATAATAAAATAATTAATTTAACTCATAAAATCATGAGGTAGTTATCTAGACATGAACCATCTACTCAAAAATATAGGTGTTGGTTTTCGTGTCCAATCCCAATCATTTGACCATTGGAGATGGCTCCAAATAGTTTTTGGCTTCCTACAAAACATAAAATAATTCATGAATTGATGTAATCTAGTCTATAATGTCCAATAAATATTCAACCTTCCAATAATTTACCTCAATCACAAAATGTCCAACATAGCATGGTTCTAGATTACCCAGATTCCCAAATGATAGTGCCCTAGCCAATGATAGACATTTTGAATCACATGATCACCTACCAAAAACTCTATTAGATAAAGATGATGATGATTGATAAAATATTTATAGAATGACATATTCATACCCAAAAAAATATGAATCATGTAAACCCATACCATAATATCTTGAGTGATAATCAGTCCCAATAGTTAATGATATCAAAAATTAGACCAACGAATAGGGGATCATTATTTTCAACTTTACAAGTCCTTGAATATAATAATAGTAATTCATTCTTAATAGCCATTATCATCGAATAAAAAATCTAAAGATAAATTCTTCTCACATAAGCCGTTGAATTAAAGGACACAAACAAATAGAATATACCCAAAAATTTGCATAGCCTTCTCTTTATTATAATCATTTTGTTGATTATAGGTTATCCCCAATTTAAAATAAGAACCCAAGGGATATAAACTTCACTTATGGAATTGTATTTGAATTATCGATTTGAAATTATCATGGATGTGACACCATAAATTTGAAAACATCTTGGAGATAATGTCATCCATGTTTATCCACTTTTGTATACTCATTAACATGGAAAAAATATATTTTTTCATTAGTCGATCAATAACCACCCATGGTTCATCATTTTTACTATAATAAAAATTAAATCCAATAAAAATCCATGGATATTTTATCCAATTTAAACACTAGTATACTGATAGGTTTTAATAACCCAGTATGCTTCTAGAGATCATCTTTGATTCTCTAGCATGTTTATCAGTGAGATACAAAAATTTTGATATATCATTTCATACTATTTTAATAATACAGACACCTCAAATAATATAAAATCTTGGATTCACCAAGATAAGACGCTCAACTAGAGTGATTTATAGCACACATCAACTCTAACTTCAAAACCCAAAAATGAAAAACTTCCCCCACTAATAGATGATGTAACAAAAAGACTATGTAATGTTACATGAGTTTTCTCATATATATATATATTATTCCTCTTATATTTTAAATTTATTATTATGAATTATTTTCTAAGGATAATCTATTAATTAGGAGAGGCAGCTACCTACTCGCTAATCAAAAAATATCCTTATAACATCCTCTTATATCACCAAATAAAGCTCAAAAAATAAGATCACTATACCCTTCTCTTTCACTGAAACATTCACTATTCGAGTCAATATATTTTTTCTCATTGTGAATCCCTCTATATTCCACTTCCAATATATAAATAAAATATCAAAATCAAATTTCTTAAGGTACTCTACCCACTACCTTTTTCGGAGACTCAGGTTCCTCTATAAAAATATATACATAATATTTTTATGATCATAGTACTACATGAACATGTACTTAAAAACGTATAAGTTGCATAATAATATTTTCAATGAAGAATTTTTTTTGATAGCATGTATGACACACAAAACCTTGCTCAAACAAACCATAAAACATTATTATTTAAATATGATCATTATAACAAAGACATTGAATTCAATAACATGAATCTGATTAACTAAATTTTGAAATTTATATAAAATACATATATAGTACAAATTTTATAATTAATTATTAGGAAATAATCATTCAATTTTTAGTAAATTCATTTTATTCTTTATAAATAACCTTTCATTATAAATGATTTTTATTAAAATAATTATGAAAATAATATAATAAATTCCTTGAAAATTTATAAAATTTATTATATAAACTGAAATTATTTTTTTAAATAATCATACAAAAATTATTGTAGGGTGAATTTTAGTAATTTTCTGAAAAGTTTTATTATCTTTTGAAGAGTGAAAATACTGATCTATTTAAAAAAGTATATTTTTCGATCAATTTATAATGTATTTGTATATTTTAAAATGGTTTAAAATAAATATTAATTCACTTATATTATTATTAATCAAATTATTTTCATTCGAATTAATTTTATTGTTCAATTTGGGCTCAACATATTTTTATATATTAAAATAATATTTTTAAATGTTTTCATTATGTTTAGTGTCTTAATATTTTTTAAAATTATACAACTTCTAGGAATTGAATATATAAAAATTGTTCAAATATTATGAATACTAAGGTTCAAATTTAGTAGACTTTCCCTTTTATTTTTTATCAATTTTAGTAATGACCATATTAAAAACATTTCACCTCAAGATGTGTAAAATGGATAAATAAGATTAAAATAATGGGATAAGTCATTAAAATTCCTATAACCATTTCATTTTCCTATTTTATGTGTGAAATTCATCCATTTTCAAAAATGTGTTGAATATCTAGACACTTGAATCTATATTTCATTGATTATGACCTTTATGTTAATTTAAGTAAAGATAATGTTAAAAATGCCACACTATTTACTTTAATAATAGTTATGTATTATTATAATGGTAAAAAGTGGTTTTGTTCGATTATAAATGTTTATTTGAAAGATAAATTAATTAAATTTTATCATATAGTAAAAATATCATCAAATTTCCATTTATTATTTAATTTTAACCTTATATTTAATGTTATAACCCTTCAATATTTAAAAAGTTTGTTACTATGGTTTTGGATAATGTAGTTTAAATAAGGGCTTAAACAAAAAATAGTTTAAAATATAACATCAACATATAAAATAGTTATTTTTTATGATATTTCAACTATATTTACCTTATCACGAAAAATAATAGCCATTTTGAATCATTTTTCATAATAATGACATTATTATATTATAATCTTTTATGAAATTCCAAGAGTTCCCCACCCCTATCTTATATATGGGAAACCATCCTTTCTCTTATTTGCAAAACATAGTTCCTTATATCATAAAAACCCTACTAATTTTTTATTAAAATTTTCAATCTATAGACTACATGGTCTAGTATTATTAAAAGTCAATTCTAAGGGTCCTTAAAAAGGTATCTAAAAGAGTCCTTTTGATGAGGAGGTAATCATCATGTTTGACGGATTTAAATTTGTTTTTTAGGATACATCATCTAAATCTATTATATTTTTCAAAAACTAATAATATAATATTTATTTTAAATATACAATAAATTTATAATTATTATTAATCCCCCATTATCCACACAATTTCACATTATATGGGAAGTGAAAGTATCACTTCTGTCTACATACAACTTACCGTATCCACATAGTAATAATATTAATTTTTCTTCACCATGTTTTATATATGGGTATCAAAATGGGTTTAATTTATATGTATTATATTTAGAAAATAATATTATTATTTAAATATAATATTGTTTATTCCCTCTTACATTTCTATATATTGGAAAATGATAATGTCGCTCGAGCGTTTGTGTGGATTACCACCGCCACAAAGTGATGTATTAATTTTTTTCATTTTTAGATTACATATATAGTAATTAGGATGTATTATATGTATTTTTATGATTTTTATTATATTATAATTATTCATAAAATCTTAATTTATAATTACCATTCCTTCACTAAATTATTCAAGAGTTGTAGTAATTTAGATGCGTATATACGACCTGTCATCTCCTTAAATGGTGTAATTCATTTTTTATCACTAAATTTTATGAATGAATGTAAATATATATATTATATTTATATCATTTTGAACCTTTTTAATTATGCAACCATGATCAATACACATGGACTGATATTTTCAAACTGAAACATGAATGAAAAACTATTTAATTATCACCCAGAAACATAATATTAATAAATAATTATTTACTAACAGTTTATTAGATTTCATAATTACATAATAAATGGTAATATAGATTCGATTATAGTTATATATTAATTTTTTAATGTATAAACAGTTAGTATATAGTAATTTATATTTTTTATGAAAAAATATGAGACTCTAGGTAAGGGATTCTCATCTCAACTTTATTTTTATTAAATACAAGCCATATTAAAAAATTAAATATATTCAATTATGTATATACTAAATGTGATTGTATTTTATGATTATTTTAATGAAAAACATGGTATAAAAATGTCTATATAATGTTATTTCTTCTATGTGGATTATAATTCAAATGTCACCCATCGATAAGGGATTTATTTTTAAATCGAATTTTTAATCGGGGTTGTTTATTATTGAACTTAATTTGAGGAAATTAGGTAATCCTTATCTAATAAACACCATTAATTATTATTATCCTCTTTTTTATAAAAAATAATACATTATTTTATTTAATTTTATTAAAATTATACAATCTAGATATCAAAATAAGTTTTTTCGAGAAAGCATACTTTATTTCTCCCTTTGGTCAATAATCCTCTTTCTTCCATATATATGATTTATAAAAATAAATTCAAGAATTATTTTTAATACTATAATGTGATGTTTTAAATTAATTTCTACCCATTATTGAATTTTTATGAGAAAAATTAGAAGAAATATTCTTATCCTTTTATGAACAATGTACTTTTTGATATTTTATAATGTAGTGTAATCAATGTTTTATTTTAACTAATAAGATATGAACTGAATTTATATTGACCATGATGGATCAATTTAATGATTTTTAATTTAAAAAATTTCAACATTTTTTCAAAGAAAAATTTTCTTTAATATTTCAGGAATTTATAGTTTTTAAATAATTGATTTCAAATTAGAAAGGGTCTTTTCCTATATAATAATTTCAGTGTTTCATTAAAATGAATTTACTTCTACGATAACATCCTTATATTTCAATTATTAAATGTTTTGGATATAATCCAATTATTCCATAATTAATATTTCTATAGATGGTTTATGATTATGATGTTGAGATTTTAATGAAACCATTTCATTTTATAGGGATTATGATATGATGAAAATTTTAAATGTTAATGAAGCTCATCTTAAATAGGTTATGATATAATGATATGTTGAATGTTTTATGATCTTATAGAACCCATATTTAAGGTTAACATTCTTTGATCATGGTCCTATAATTATATATCCCTCCAATAAATTGGGTAATTTTTTATACCTCATTAGACAAGTATGGGAAACAAGTTGATGTGTTTGATCCACCATGGAAAAAAGGTCAATGTTCTTGACGCACTATGGGAAAAAGTCAATGTTCTTGATCCACTATAGTAAATAAGTGATGATGACTTCTTAGATATGATATAGGGAACTTATGTTGTTTCTTAATCCACTATGAATTTATGTTCTTATTAGTCAACATTAGTATATAAAATGGTTTCTATACATATAATGGTTCCACAGTTTTTGACATGAAAATATGGTTCAGGATTGATTTATGGTGATTTATCACTCTTATGATTCAATTATTTTGAAATGATAATTTTTTTGATGTAATTAATGTTTATGGTTCTTGTTATATTGGGTATGAACATTTTATGTTATTTTAATTATCTTATACTCTTGTTATTATCTTATGCTGTCATATGTTCATCGTTTCATATATCCAATGTTTACCCTTACTAAGAATCATAGCATAAAAATTATTATTTTTTATTTTCCCTATGTTATGAAGAAATGTTTTAGGCATGATATTTCTATGAAATGTTCTTTTTATGAAAAACATTGTGGGGTATTATATAGATATATTTTTACATAGTGTTTTTTCTATCCATTTTTTTTCAATGACACTAAACCTATATGATTCTAGAAAGGATTATGAGGTTTTGTAATGAGTATTGATCAACTAAGATATAATTGTTTTTGTATGAAAATTATGGTTCTCTATAGTTGGTGTCAGATTAAGGATTAATGAACATTAATAAACTACAATAAGAAAAATGTATTGAATATAATTATTATAATCTGGTGTATATAATAATTTCATATGTAATAATAATGAAAGGAGAGTGGTTTTCCTAGGAAAATATCCACTTTTGTATACTACACATGGAAGTGGTTTTTTCAGAGATTCATTTAGGGGGTAATAACCAAAAAAATATTTGTTTTTGAATATATCAATCGTAAATTGATTATGCGGTGAGTGTTCCCTATTTACACATCTATTCTGACACTATCGAGAGATATTCTTAGGTTAACGTACATTTTATTTAGGGACAATTATGAAGGATTTTAATAGATTATAACCATGAATAACTTATGTTAAACATTGAATTTCATGGATTTTAATGTTTTTTTATTGGTTTAGATAACCTATAAATGATGTTTATTGATTATGTGATTTCTCAATAAGATTATTGTTTCCCAAACTATGGTTTTTGGGTTCATTCAATGGTTGTAACTAAGTGAAATTATATTAATAAGGAATTTGAAATATAATGGAATGAATTTACCAGTGAAAAACTATGTGAAATATTTTTATCAATAAGAAAATATATTGTTATAAATAATTAGTTATATCATTAAATGACATACAATATCAACTTGGGTGGGTCCCCTAATATGCCTAATTAGTAAATAGATGGAGATTCATGATGACCATTGAGGGACGAAGATTTAATTTCCTACATGTAATGTAGATTGGAAAAATAACCTAAGTAAGTGTCTCAATAGAACATGAATTTGGTTTGGGTGTAGAAAAGGGAATAAATCAAGTATTTTTTTGGAAAAATGAAAATATTGGGTAACTCAATGAATGATAAAAATTATTTCTATGAGGTATAATCAATGTTTAGATATTTTTAACACAGAAAATATGGTCATTATTTAAATAAATATCCTAATGGAAAACTTAAAAAGCATATCAACAAGGTTAAATGTGTAAATATTTTACTATTTATAACGAAAGGACTATGAATTACATATGATTAAGAAAGAGGTATTGATGAATAAGATGACAAATTATAGTTAATAGATTAAAAATGAAGGGTAATGATTGATGTGTTTATATATTTTAATTAAATAATTACATTGTAAAATTATTTGGATCGATAATATTCATGATATAAGAATTGTGAAGTATTAGTGGTTTGTTTTGATATTTTTTTTATGAATTGGGAATAATACATTCAACAATATTTGTGACCTAGAAAATTGATTTATTATTAAGATTATATTTTCTTGAAAAACACATAAGTTATGAAAATATAACCCATAATATGTGCTTGATGAATAAATAATAATTTTTATTTGAGATATATATATTTTTGATAATGTAAATGAGATTGTATTGATGACCTTATAAAAAATTATTGATTTGATGAAAATGTTTTTTATATAATATTTAATGGAGTTTATAAAAATTTTATATTTATGTAATATATTATATCATTTAGGATTTTATATAAGGAATGTGGAGAAAATTAATTTTTATAAACATTAATGTTTTCATTTATGTTTTTTGTTAAATTAGGTTGTTACCATGTTTATAAGAATATATCATTAATGAATTCACATATTTTCTATGTGAAATTTGAGTCTAATAATATGTGGGTAATTATTATGAATGTGTTTCTAGATATTTAGTAACATTAATTCCCAATTTTTGGATTTTTAATTTTGTCATATTAATTTTTGGGGGGTTTAAGGTTAACTTCTTATCGAAAGGTTTATGCTAAACATTGAGTATTTTTGTTTGATGTTAAATTTAAATTTTTCATTTTCAATAACCTATGATAAAAATTTTATTTTAAGAAACTTTCTAGAGAGGGAAAATGGATTCTAATTATTCTATAGACGATAACATCTGTTAAAATATAATTTTACTACTTGACACATAAATAATTAACATTTATAATTCACTTCATCGAGTAAGAGTTGAAGTGGAGATCGATAGATGCACAACCAACTGGTGAAAGTGTGCATAGGATATGGATATAAATCATGTAATTATATTTTTTTACGTTCTATATCTTGATTTTAATATAATAACTAAAGTTTAGGAAATGTATCATGAAATAAAATAATATATTTCTACCAATAATTTTGATGAATTGATGGTGTTTTCACCCATCACAAATTTATGGATTTGGGGTTGTTAATATTATCCAAACCATATTCTACATAACTCTCTATTATCCCTTGGGAATTAGTTTTCTACTCCATGTTAATGTTTTCATTTCCCACTAATGTTCTCCAATTTTTAATTTTAGTTTTGAGTTATTCCATATAACCTTTGTATTCCCCCTTTTAGCTTTATAATAGGATGTTTCATTATCCCTTTATTATGATGAAGGTTTTCTATAAAGGATATATCAAATGTAAAATTCATAATTATTGAGAACAATTTAAAATTGTGACACAAAATATGTTAATGAGGTTAGAATGTTACAACACACTATTTTCAAAGAAGAACATTATGTTTGGTAGCATGTACTTCATGCATCCTCCAGAATAAAAGAATAAAGAAACAATGTTATTTAAATATGATTTTTATAACCATGTAATTTAATTAGTGGGTATGATAAGGAATAATAATACTTTGAAACATATATAAGGATTATTATCAATAAATATGCATTGCTTAATTATTAGGAAAGAGGCACATAATTTTTATTAGTCATTTTATACATTAAAAAACTGTTTTCTTACAAAATTATTTTTATTTATTTTTATGAGGAAATATTATAATTAATTACTAGGGAATTTATAAAATGTATTTTATGAAATTGTCTTCATTTTTTATTTTATCACTATAAAATTTACTTACGGTGGTTTGTTTTGAATTCTCTAAAAAGATTGATTTTATAGTGAAAGCTAAAAAACTACTTTTTATTGAAAACTATATTTTTAATTTTAAAATTTGCAACGTACCATTTTGTTCTAAAATGGTTTAAAATAAAAATTAATTCTATTATTTTATTATTACTCAAATTTAGTTCATTTTAATCAATTTTATGGATGAATTTGGTAAAAAATATTATAATTAGAAGGCATTTTCAGGAAAAGAAATCATTTTACCTTGCATTTTTTGTTTTAAACTAGAATAAATTTCCAAATATTATAGGAATTGAAAACATAAAAATAGATCCAATATTTTCAATTATGTGGTCAAAATTTAGCTGATACAACCCATTTATTTTTTATCAATATGAATAGTAACAATAATATATTTTTATCACCTATTTAAGGTTAAAATGGGTAAAACAGGGTTAACAAACTATGATAAGTCCTTATCATTTCTCTACCATGTTATGCCAACCTATTTTATGTGTATTGTTCTTATATTTTAATCCATGTACATAAAATATTTCCACTTGTTTCCATATTTCATTGATTACGACCCTTATATTAATTTAAGTAATGATGAAGATAAAAGTGTCACAAAGTTGACTTTAATAATAATAGAATTTTATCATAATGGTAAAAAGATAACATATTCAAGTAATATTTTGTTATTTAAATATATATTATTTTTATTTATCACAATAATTTATTTATAATTTTTAATGATTGAATAGTTACCCAAAATACTTATGCAATGACAACACCATATTTATTTGATTCATTGAAAAATAACATAAATAATTTAATAAATATTACAATATATAAAATTTAGATTAATTTTTATGATATTAGAATTTTAAAGATAAATATTACATATTAGAGATGTTTTAATGTTCTATATTTTACTTCTATATCTATCTTTTTGACATTAAAGTAAAATTAAATGAATTGTGTCAAAAATTAACTTGATGATATCTTATGAAAATAACATTATAATATTTATTTAGAAACCATAAAAATATTAAAAAAGGACCAGATGGATAGAAAAATTCTAAAATTTTCTCTAATTCCCATTTATGAACTTATTTTCAACTTATATATAAAATTATATCCCTTTAATAGCGAATAATTCCTTACGATAGTTATGGTTAAAATGGTAAAATTAACATGTTAAAAAATATAAGGTTTAAAATACCACTTAAAATGATCCAAATTTTTTTATTTTATTATATTTAGACCATTTAATACATTATAGTATAATATTTTTCCATTATGAATACTTTTCATTAAAAATTAAATTATTGAATTTTAGAAGTTTTGGAAATTCCAAGAGTTCCCCTTCCCTTACCTATAAAAGGGAAACCATAGTTTTACTTATTTACACAACATGGATCTTTATGTATCAACCCAAATATACCATATTACTTTCAAAACTTCCCTATACATGAATATTAGGTTCTTATATTCTTAAACTATCATTAAAAGGATCGTTATGAAGGTACCTAAGGGAGGCCAACTTAAGAAGTGCTAACCATATAAACCAAGTTATTTTAATTTTATTCTTTTTCAACATCCTACTAATATATGATATTATTCAAAAAAATAAAATCGTAAGTATCCTAAAAATACTAAAATAATGTTATTATATTTTAACTACAATTATATTATATTATTCTTTTAAAATTGTATGTGAAAGTATTGTTCATTCTCATGTACGGCTTATTGTCTCCACATATCTATTAAATTCATATTTTATCACAATATTTTATGGATTAATATTATGAAGGGTTTATTGTTTATATATGATATTTTAGAACTAATTATTATTAGATAATGTTAATATCTAATCTTCCCTCCTACATTATAATCTTCTGGAAAATGATAATGTCGTTCATGTGTATGTATGGACTACCAATGCCAGGAAGCGATGTGATTCATTTTTTTCATCTTTACAGGGATGGTATTTTGGATTTTTTGGATGTTAAATATTATTTTCATAATATTTTATTATTTATAAAATGGTGAATCAATTTTTTACATTATTTACTTCAAAGAAAATGTGAAAATATGGTTTATGTATATATACGAACTACTGTCTCCATTAATGGTGTAATTCATTTTTCTATATAAACCTTTTATGGATAAATATAAATAAAAAATATATGATATTTATATCATTATTATGATTTAGTATATTATGTAACATGATCAATTTATAATTATTGAGACTACCAATATGAGACATTCATGAAGAACGATAAAATTCTTCTCCAGAACAGGGATTTTAAAAGCTAGTTGTAAATAAATGGATATTTATATGTCATAATTAAATCAATCCGGGTATGATAGATGTAAATATCTTTAGGTAATTAATATCTAATAAATATATATTTATTATATAGGATGTTCTAATGTGTATAAAAAAAATACTTTTCGTAAGATATTTTCATCTTACATTTACCACTATCTCTTATTATTTTGTATACATATTACTTGTAAAAGTATTTTATGATTATTATCATGATTATTATGGGATATACATATACATATAATTTCATTTCATTCATGAGGATTATGATTCAAATTGTACTAAATCTATAATGGATTTATGTTTCCATCATATTTTTTTTTATCAAGATTGTTTATTATTTAATTTATTTTATGGATATTATATGATCCTTATCTATATATATCATTAGTTTTTCTTATCCTATGGTGATTTATGAATAAAAAATGTTTTAATTATATTTTATTCAATTTATTTTGTAATGACCTTGACCCCAGTATCCTAGAGTCAGTGATTACATTACTACATTTGTTCTAGATACAAGAAACGACATCCTAAAGGAAAAAATAGTTGAGTAGTATAGGTATACAAGATACATGATTGAATATCACATTATAGTTGAAATCCTAAAATGTAGAAAAATTGATAACACCATTATTCCTCATAGTGTGTCCATGTATATAAATCATAAGAGACTTTGTGGAATCCTTGGTAAAATATAACATAAGAAAAGGCGTTGATTAGACTTTCAATAAGGGTATATTTACAATGAAATGAATTGTGAATAAATAAGAAATAGTAAATATGGAAAGGTACATAACTGAAAAGCATTAACTTTAATAACTAACTTGAGAATAATATTTCTTGAATAAATAATGATCAAATAATTCCATATAAAGAGTCACATGATCCTCAAAACAATCTATGAATTTTTTATCTAATAGAATTATCACATGGATATCAATAAACAATCTCATAATGAGGTAACATATAATTCCATAAAAATGATTTCGATCCTAATAGATACATTATATTAATAATTTTTTTTATGATGATGGTGATGATGATGAAAACTATTCACATGAATTGTAAAACTACACGTAAAACCCCATCGGATTTTGTGAACATATTTTTCATGTGTGACCAATTGATGGATCAAGGGGCTATCTATAATTGGGAATCACGTATAAAATAATATATCCTATGAATTAATCATATAGAAAGGGTGAAAAAATAATCAATATAAACATTTTTATTGAAAAATAGACATTTTTAATGTGAATACTTAACCCAATCAATAAACATAATCATAAACCATCCAGTGTAATATGGTTAATGCTAATAAAATAGTACATCCTCAGTAAAAATAATCATAAATCCTTTAAATAAATAATAATAATGATATAAATAAAAAATATCTCCATTGGATCATAAGTACAATAAAGGGTTGATGTTGGTGATGAATAGAAATACCATAAAATTATCAGTAAAAAATTTCTTCAGCAAAATAAACTTTTCACTATGAAATTCACCACTTCAAACAAAAATTGAAAAACAAATATTTTAAAAATAATTTTATTTGAAAATAACTTGTAAAAATGAAAAATAATATTCAAATAACGTGTTTTCATGAAGTCGGAAAATTATTTTCTTGTCTCACACATTAAAATAATGATTCCTTTCACTTTTTCCATAAAATACAAATTTGAATTGTTTGAGAAAAATCATGAAGATTAATTTCAAAAAGTTTTTAAAAAAATAAAAAATTGTTGACAAATAATTTAATAAATTATTTTTAAATTGATTTCTATAGACACTTTTAGAAAAAATGGTTTTAGAAGAAAAAATATTTTTGACCAAAGGGAGAAAAGAAGTAAAATTTTCTTAAAAACATTTTATCAAAACAAATTTTTCCAGAGAGATGATAAATGGAACTATTACATGAAAATGTTCATTAATAAAAATATGATAAGAAAATATATTGATTTTATGATATAAATATTAAATTAATACACCCTTACCACATTGGAAATGTTTAAATCATATACCCCATGAAAGATATAACATAAAATAAAAAATTAAATACCATTGAGAAAGTTATATTAATTATATAACTTATTAAAAGATTAATTATAGACACCACACAATGGAATAAGTGGTGAATATAGAATATGTCTCATGGAAGTGAAAGTGATATGAGAATCCCATACCTCAGGTAAAAATCCTTTTATATGTGTCTAAACCTCATGTATAATAATTTTAGGTTTATTATAAAACTATTACAGTACCATAATCAAATATCTCATACCCTATATGATTATATATTGTCTCTTATCAATCGTTTAATAATAATTCATTATTAAAATCACTATTTTGAGTGATAATCGGTTCATTTTTAAAGTATGATTAGGTTTGGTGATTTCAGTCCTTTTACATTGATAATGGTTAAATAGTCTCTATAATGTTAATATTGGGTGTTTGGGGGTACAATTACATTAAACACACACACACCACGCACACAGGCTAGAAAGGAAGGCCAAAGCCCCACCAAGTGATAGCCCACCCATCAAGCCTTATTTATTCAGTGCGTCGCCCGAAGACCCAGTAGGGATGAAACCCATTACATAACCAAAAGTCTTAGTGTGTCATCATGCTTGAATCATGCATATATCACTATATGCCTACGTCACCGCCTACCTACGTCATGAATGCGTTACTTCCTACCTACATCATTCATGCATCACCACCTACCTACGTCAAGCATGCATCATATATGTATTTATAGGAATCTATAAATATTAGTGATATAAAATAGATTACACTGTTCAAGGAGATGGTAGATCATACATATATAGGAACATAGATTCCATTTCTCATGATGATTGGATCAAAATAAAATAAATATTAATTAAACTGTAAATAATTATTATTATTTTATTTGTATCATATATGTTACTAAAATTATTTATTATTACCAACCAATAAATATAAAATGAAAAAAAGTTCACATCACTATGTGGATGCAGAAGTCCACATATACACATAAGACCAGTTACTGTTTTACAACCGATTGTAGTGTAAGAGGATAGATGTGATATTATATGTTTAAAATAATTTATTGATCATAAATATCACATATATTTATTAAATTTATACTTATTACATTTCATTTAAACTCCATGTGAAAAATGAATCACTTCAATTCGTGAGGCTATAGTCCAATGTACACACAAGTGACATTATCATAGCCTCCATAGAAATGAATCTAATAAGTTATATATTATTTTATAATTCCATCAATATAATTATTTTAAAATTATGATATTTATATATTAAATTGTTCATTCCTCCAGCTGTGAGATGTGTCAATGGGAAATTTGTTACTTCACTCTGTGAGGTGGTAAGCCAATGTATACACGATCAATGGTTTTGTTTCCCTTCTGATGAAAGAGGAGATTAACATAGGTTATTTAGTTAACATAATAATATATTAATATATATGAGATAATTTTGTTATTATATTTTTAGGTATATGACATAATTAATGGTTTTAGTAGAATAAATAAATAGAAATAGCTTTGTTAAGACGACTACCTTCTCTTAGAGAATACCTTCATTGGATCTCCTCTAATAGATCCGAGGGATGGAATTTTGAGAAAAATATATCCAATATAATGTTTATAAATATTTTGGTAATATATTTTAATAGTGTATTGTAAATAAAAATAGATTATCATGTGTGAATAATTGAGTGGAGGGAGTTCCTTTCTATAGGTGAAGAGAATTGTCATTTTTACAATTTCTCAAAACTGTTTAATAATGGAAAGTCACACTCACCACATGTGCCTCAAAATATTAAAAATAATATATAAGTTGTATTATATGGTCGTTACATACCTCCACCCAAATAACAAATGTTTTGAACATGTAATTACTTATCCATCATGTTTACTTCATTTAACCATTTTATTTTTCACCATAGTAACTTGTTTCTTTTTTATTTACATGTGAAATTTCTACATAAAAATAAAATAAAATTTAACTTAATTATACAATTTTAAACCAATTATTATAAATATGATAGAAAATTTATTAATTAAAAAATAAATATGTGTGTAAAATTAATTTTAACATGAGCACATGTAATGTGAAAACCCATGTTTTAATCGTAACTAAGTTAATAATTTTATTATTGTTTTTATATATTATTATGATCAAAAATTAATTTTACATAATTTAATAATTTTAATTAGTATGATTCATAATAGTGATAAATTTTATCAGAATAAAATCTTATAATTAGAATATTTTAATTTGATATTAAACCCACATATGCATCAAAAAATGGGTTTCCCAAAGAAAAACATCCAAAATATTAAAAAGTTTTTATATCATAATTAAAGATGAATTTTTTTAAAATGACCTAAATTAGATAAATTTATATATAATTGACTAATTTTACATTAAAATATATTTAAAATATATTTTAACACATTAAATATTTTGAATGAAAATGTAGTTTTCAATAACAATCAGTTTTCTTACTATTTATAAAAAATATTATATTCATAAGATTCTAAAAAATTTAACAAAATATATTTCTATATATATATACATAAAAATAATTGTTATTATTTCAAATAAATTTACTAAATGTGATAAAAATATAATCAAACTTTTGTACACAAATTGAGGCTTGACCGCCTTATAGAAAAATACATATTTTTAGAAAACAATGTTTTTCTTTAAAATGATTCTTAGTTTAATTACAATCCAAAGATAATAAATGAATTTATTTTATACTTGTGTAAAACCTAAAATTATCATAATTTATTTATTCTAATTATTATCCATTAACTTAATGTTTATGTTATAAAATTTAGGATTAAATATTAATTTTTTAATACAGTATAATGTTTCTTTTAAACATAACATTGATTGCATAAAAAGATATCAAAGATATTGAATTTAATTAAAAATATATGTTTGTTACAAAATTATGGGTATTTAATTTATATTATAATATTGGATTTTCATTTCATATTCGATATTATACAATATATACATGTTTTAATAAATTCGGGTGTTATATTATCTACAAAATCAATAAATTGTTTCCTTGGGAATTTTTCTAAAACTAGGATATCAAGGGTATGACATTTGAAAATATATTTCCTTAGATCACACATCATAAGAATAGTTAATAAAAAACATCTTGAATATTGGTAATGTGAATAAGAAGTTCATCTGAAATAACACTTAACTAGGTTTCTATATGTGAGAACATTGGTGGGAATTGAAGATATTGGCATGGAAAAAAATCAAAATAAATTATAGAGAGTGATAGAGATAATTGATCCCAATAATTTAAATTATCAATTTAAATTTAAGAACACCCAAAACATAAAATAATGATGAGTTGAATTTCAATTGATTTATTAGAAATATATTTAAAAATAAAATACTTTTGTTTCAAAATCCTTTTTCTGTTATTAAGGAACTATTTTATTGTCTAACAATATAAGGAAATATATTTACTTGAAATAATTATATTTTATAATCAGAATTTAATCAATTGTATTTTCTTCGATCAATGTACATTCAATATCATAATATAAGCAATTAATATCCAAAATAAAAATTTTATACCTAAAGAACTAAAATTTACATTTAACGTATCATAAGATCTATAAACTAGTGAATTTTTTTTTATCTGTCACAAAATAATTACCAATTCTAAAATGGTTAGCACAAGTTATACATTAATCTCTAAATCCCTAATATTAACATTAAAAGTACAACTCAATCCTTTTTATAATTATATATCATTAAAATTATTTATTTAAAAACAATGTCATATTATTTAGGATATCTCATTTTCTAGTGGTTAGAACTGTAAACTTATCACCATTCATCCATGGCTCAAGCCCCAAAGATTTTTTAGATGTGATGGGTTGTCTTATATCATGTGGTTTGTCTCATTGTTATCAAAAATATATTAAAATAATTCCTAGATCATTAACAAATATTTAACAAACCATATTTACCTCAACATCAAAAATGAGGTAAACCTTAAAGGTTTCTGATACCTTCATAAAAACCACTTTATCATTATTATATCAATATCAGGATCCTATTATGGGCTATCCATCCTCAAGAATGTCATTTCAATGAAGTTCAACATTCCAATTAATCTATTTTTTGGTTATCTGTTAGCATTCAACATATTCTCTGAAATCCTTAAAAAATATTTTAGTACAATCCTAATATATTTTAGATTTATTATGACCAGAACATAATTGATAAAATATTGATGTAACCTAATTTTTCAATCCAAATACACAATCGCATTAATAACACTTATTTGGATACATTATTTTAATAATCTTAACCTTGATCCCTTTTCTTCTTCCAAGGTATATTCCCATGACGCTTGGAGAATTCATTTTCATAGTGCCATATATCCTCACAATTGATCCAGAAAACATAAAAGGTTTTGTTCATACCATTTCATTCACTCTATCTATGTCCTTTATTTCAACACTTTTAGAAAACTCACATTCCCTTAAAGCATTTACCATGCTACTTATTTCAAAAAATCACTTATAGGAAAATCCTTTCTTCCCTTCATTATATTATATTTCCTTTTCTCATTCATGCTCTTCCTCTATTTCTTTCCTTTGAATCCATAATGTGTGGAGATTTATTTATCTCCCTTGATAAAACATGATATTATGTACTTATACAGTGGTACTTTTAGGATACTAATTCCCTTAGAATAAGTTTTTAATGCTTATCAAAGAAATGATCATTATTACTTTTTATATTATATTGATCGATAAAATTTTCATTCAATATAATTTATAACACTTGTAAATAGTGGAATAGACAACATTATATCTTAAAATTATGAAAACTAATTTATAATATATAAACTAGTGAAATAATAAACATATATTTAACATTTTATTCTTAGATTATCTCATAATGATAAACATAATTTATTAAAGATTTTTTCAAATAATAAAAATATTTTCATATACCTCATAAAATGTTTTAAAAAATAATGTGAATTAACCAAAGCATATCCCCGCAGAGTTAAAAAATAGGTTCATGGTAAGGACCAATGTTGTGTTTTAGGCTCGAGTCAGACTTAAAGTTCCTTTTTTGGATTTATTACCACTACAAGAATCTATTCTAAAACAACATCCACATATAATATACAAACTAGGATTTTATTCAAGGAAAACCACATAATCTCTATAACACCCCAAGAATTTGTCAAATTTTTTTAAATAATTAAATCTTTTTTATATTTTTCATTTCACCCAACAATGAAAATTGTTTTTTATATTAAATAAAAATATTTGGCTTGATTTATATGCAACACAATATGAATCATTCAGTGCACACAAATTTTTTTTATCTTTCTTTAAATAGAACATTGTTATTAGCATACATTATATACATGACTGACTTTCTTTGATGGCTTGTGTAACACAGAAGACCAAGTTTTTCCAAACAATATTACGTTATTAAAAATATTGTTATTTAATGTTATAAGACATCACTAGGACATTATGATAGATTTTATTGAATAGGATTAACTAAACTATCAAAAACCAAGGTTGAATTCATCAATTAAAACTTAATTAGAAAATAATATAAGATAAAATTAAGTATAAAGGGAATTATTTTATAAACACATTTTTATGCTCATAATTGAATTCTATACTAATTAATTAAATTATTTAAAATTAGTGAATGATAATAATGAATAATATATTTTATATATTAAATAAAATATTTTTTACATTAATTAAATGTATTTGATAGGCATATGAGAAGAAAAAACCCAATATTAAATAGAAACCCGTTATTTTTATAAAATAGGTATTACTGCCTTTTAATGGAAAAACTATTTTGAACATAAATTTTGTAAAATTTGTATTTATTATATTTCAAAATAGAATTTATTTTTTAAATTTAAACAAAAAAATTTCATTTGGGTGAATTTATGGTTTTTTGTGATGTTTTATATTTGGATGAATAGTGAAGAATACTGATTTCTGATTAAAAACTAGTTTTTTATAGTTTATTTAAAAGGTTAAATTAAATTTATAAATTGTTTTAAAGTATAATAAGATCAAATATGAGTCCAATAATCCAATTTAGGCCTTTTAAATAAATTTCATTTTGAAATTTGATATAAAAACGTACCAAACAAATGTAATTTTTTACATTAAAAACTCACTATGTCTCCTTGTCTACGGGACTAAATTTAATTTGATTTCGACCACTTATGTTTATGGAATTTGGAAAATTGCATTATATATTTTCAATATGAATAATTTACAATGTCTAAAAATTAGAAATTATTTTTTTACCAAAAATATTAGTTAAATTAATTAAAATTAATTACACCATTTAAGGGGAAAATAAGCTTAGTAAATGTCTAAATATTAATCTTAATGCCCAAAACGACCAAGAATCCGTTCCAAAGATTTATTTATGGCCATATTTTGACCCTATATTCCCTTTTATCTAATTTTGTTTATTAATTCATCAAATATTTATAGGAAAAAATGGGAGAAATTCCATTTCCAATAATATACAAGAATTCCACTCTTCCCCCATAAAAAGGTAAACTCACCTCCCACTTATTCCCACCTCCCAATACATTTGAATCACTCAAAATAAACTCAAATACGCTAAAAAACCTACCATCATAATTTAATCTCACCTTTTTGAATAAATCCGACTAAAAAATCCTTTTTTCTCAATGAAAAGGGAGCTTCTGAATAAAGAGGTAACATCCTTCTTTAAGATTCATTCATTTATTTTTTTATCTATATCCTAAAAAATTCTTGTACCATAAATATTTAATGAATTTAATATCCTAACTATAATGATATATTTTTTCTATGGTTTATACATACACTTACACACCCATCTATTTAATGGATAACGAACTTACTGTTTTTTGTTCAACAAACCATCATCTTAAAAACGATGTTGTTCATTTTCCTTTACCATATCCCTTGGTTGGTTTTAATATATATGTATATATATATATATGATATTTTTTATTTACTTATACTTTTTTTATTATATAATTCTTAAATTCATTTTTTCAATTTTCTATAGATGTGATAACATTGTTTGTTGAAGTGTGGAACTTCCATAAAGCGATGAGATTCGTTCGCACAATACATTGAATTTATTAAGGATGGGTTTCGCAAAATTATATAATATATATGAAGTAATAATTCTACTCTAATAATAATATATATGTATGTATGTATGAATATTATTTACTTTCTTCATTTCAATGTGATAATAAAACAGAAGCAGTGTTCTTGTGTATGCACGACCTTTTGTCTCCATGAATAGTGTATTTCATTTAACAATTATAAAATTAATTGAATAATATAAATATTTATAAAAGGAATAAATATTATATAAAAATTATGTTTTACATTGTGTAAATAAGTAAACTATGATCTATGTAAGAGTATCAAGAATAACAAGTCAAAGCATGTATGATAATCAAATCGGTTATTACCTTACTTTAACATGAAATTGATAATAAATGGGTAATATAAAGTCATAAGTTTATATTATATGGTATTATATAAAATAATATTTTTCTATGGTATATTTATAATAGACATATATTTATTATACATGATGGTTTAACGTGTACAAAGAAATACAAGACTTATGGTAAGGGAATTTCATACCACTTTTTTAATTTTGGGATATACATGTATTATTCACTGGTCATTTCATTTGTGGGATTTTTATATTAAAAATTTATGTATTACATTATTATTATGCAACAAAATTTGGGTATTTATATAATGATTTTATGATATTTATTCCATAGAGTTTATGTTTCAAAAGTTACCAAATTGGTAAATTAATTTTTCTTTAATTTTCCTAAATTGAGACACATTCTATTTTGTAAACCTAAATTTTTATATTATGTGTATATAATTACATTTACATTTTTAATCCGGAATATAATTATTTTATGTAAGATTCATGGTTCATGTATTTTTAATCTTTCCATTGTATTAGGATTTAAGACTACTAAACTGGTAATATTTTTTTTTACAATATCATCATTAACATGATTGTTTACGATTATGTTTCCATTAATGAAATATTATGATCCATCTCTCAATATCTCCCATAAAATTTCTTAAACACTAATGGTATCATTTTTTCCAATTTTTGGCACTGAAGATAATTAATAGAATGTTTATATGAAAATATTACTTTATTTTTAATTTTGGTAAGAAATATGTGTTCTGTCAAAACTGTGGTTTCAAAAAATGTATTAACAATATCCAATGATGATGAAACCAATTTTCTACCCATTTATTACCCTTCTCCAAGATGGTTTTAAAATAAATATTCATTTCATTTTCTAACCAAGTAACTTTACTAAACATTTAAGGTGAAAAAGTGAAGTTCTCCATATATAGACTTACTCGCCATCATGACTGTCATTTGCAAAATTCTTACTTTCTAAGTTTATAGTTTTTTTAAGAAAATTAATTTCATGATATTTTTTATCTTTGTTGAATTTAAAATATTTTTCAAAGAAAAATGGTTTTAAAAAAAATCTATTTTAAAATAGATTCAAATGTTTTCAAGATTAGTTTATTATTTTTCTGGTAAACTTTTGTTCAAAATGTTTTTATTCCTTATTTTTATTTTTTCAAACTATTTTCAATGAAAAGGGTTTAAAAATGTTTTCAATATTTCATAATTACTTTTCATAGTGTTATCAATGAATAATGTTTTCAAAGTATTTTTAATATTCCTTTATAAGTAATCAAATCTATTATAAAAGAGAATGTTTTTCAAAATGTTTTTGTTTTAAAACCATCCATCAAAGACGAAAATTATATACCTCAAATAATTTTTTTAAAATAAATTATAAATATTTCATTACAAGAAATTGATTTTCAAAATGGTTTTATGAAAAGGTTTTTCGAAAAAATATTAACTTCCTTCAGTAATGTTTCATGTGAATGTTCAGAAATACTTATCCATATAAGATATCATTATTTTTAATATTTTAATCGTTTTTTGGCAAAGGATCTAATAATACATTTTATTTTCTTTCTTGAATGATTTATGTATCAATAACATTGTATTTGCGTCACCTATTTATCTCCCACATGTTATATTCTTTTGAAACCCACATTGTTCACGGGATATGCTTTAATAAAAATTTTATGAAACCTATATATTTTTTATAGGTTATAATGTGATGAAAATATTATGATACCCATTTAATTTCATTTATTAGGCTATAATGTTTATAAATCCATCTCTTTTTATTTGTCAAAATATGATTAATGTTTTATTATCTTGTGAAACATATATGAATGGTTTTATTATGTGATTGGTGGGACCTATATCTCCCTCTAATTCATTGGGTGAATATTTATAACTCATGAGATAATGATGGTAATCAATTCAATGGGCTTGATCCATTATGGGATGATAGTGAAACCTGATCCACTATTGGAATATAGGGAAACACAATCCATTATGGGAAGATATATAAACCCAATCTTCAATGGAAATATTAGGAAACATGATACCCTATGAGAAGATGGGGAATCCTGATCCCTTAAATGGAAAATACTGTGATTAGGGATAATGGTGTGTCCATCCCATTATGTTTAATCCACATAAATTTCCCTAATAAGTTATAAAAATGTCTCTTGACTTATAGGGAATAATATTACATGTTCATGTTTATTCGACAACTCCATGTCATACACCTATGTTGTGATTTCAGGGCTTGTGATAGATATTTAATTATGATTCCTATATTATTAACATCAATGAATTATTATGTGATTCTTTTTAATTAACTTTGATATGCAGGGTATGATCTTCGAATGTTATGTTCAAGATCTCATGCCCGTATAATCGTGGTATTCTTTCATATTTCCTTTATTTACCCTTACTGAACATTCAAGATCGCCCATTACATTCCTTGAATATCCCCAAGTTATGAAGAAAGGTTTCTATGTATAATTACTATGGTGTATGATCATTTTGGGAAACATTAAATACCCTTCACTAGGTTAAAATATTTTTGTTCTGAGTTTCCAAACACACTAAACTGACGCAGTATTTTGGTGTTTGTTTGGGTAATGTTTTAGCTATTTTAAAAATTTATGTAAGGCATATGTGCATTATGAAAGGGTTGTTATAATCTCTACTTTACCACAAAATGAAGATTTTATCTTATACCTAGACATATCCACTATGTCAATCATAGTCTTACATTCTCTAATGTATGTTTTCCAAAATCTAGTTCCCAGTGTTTCCAAAAAAACATCCTTTAATATCAACAGTAATTACCTCGAACCTAGTATAATAGAGTTTGCAGTTACATTATGAAATTAGTGCTAGAAACAAGAAATAATATACTAAATGTCCCAATAGTTCAGTTTTCTTGGTAAACAAGATACATACATGAATCTCACATTACAATTGAGGTCTAAAAATAAACAAGGCGTTTCTTTGAGAATTCTATTATTACCCTTATAATATTTGTATATATCAATCATAAAACACTTCTTGGTATCCTATAAAGAATAGAAAATAGAAAGGTGTGAGCATAAATTACATGTAAGGGTTTAAATACATCAAAATTTATCATGAAAAAATAAATCATAATCAATATATCAAGGTAAATAACTGATACACATTCCATTTAATCAAATACTTGAGCATATTATATCAGGAACACCTGATGATAAGATAACTCCATATAAATAATCATATGATGTAGGATAGAATATGGCGCCTTTCTCCCCAGGCGGTGCTCCCTCTTCTAAGCTCTAGGGTTTCCCCTTCTCTCGATGCAGCTGAACCGTCTCCACCATGTTTTCCTAGTTTCCTCTCCTCTATCTCCCTCTTTCTCGCTTTTCGTAGCATCCTTTCTTTTCCCCCTAATTATCTTTTCACCAGCCTTCACGGCGGTTTTTTCTCTATTTTGGTCTCCACTCTCTATGGGTTTCATTATGTTTCAGGGTTTGGTTTTATTTTTTGATTTTTATTTCCTTTCCCGTTGTGGTTCTATGTCACTCGGATGCCCACTATTGAGTTGTGTTCTCTGATTGCTGCTCTCATGCTCTTATCGTGGGAACCTTTGTGTCAAACCCCACTTTGGTTTTCCCCGAAACTGATCTGGTGGTTTGGGATTATGTTGGTATCGATGATCAGTGATTCTTCCTATTGTCCCATTCTTCCACCACTTCCATTACGGCATATCCCTTTGTAATAGACTCTATATCGGTCTTCTATGATGGTGTTTGCGGTGTTTTTGGGATGGTGTTGGTGGATGTGTTCAGTGCCAACGACGCGTCTTGGTGGTGTGGCCCCGGGTGACTGTTGTTCATTTGGGTAGCCTCTTCATCCAGGTATGTGGTTCTATTATAGTGATGCATTTGGAGGCGATGTATTTGTAGATGGATTCAGTCTATCTTTTGGCAATGGTGTTGTTTTCTGATGATGTCTGGGTGTAATGGTTTGATGCATGGTTCCAACGATGATTCTATAGCGGTTTGAGATATTTTGGTGATGGTGGGATGTAATGTTTTGGCTAGAATGACTTCTCTCTATTGGGGCGGTGTTTGAGGCAACATCGACACGATGATAGTGATGATGCGACGAGATGGTGGGTTTGCGACCCGAGGTTTCTCATTACCCAATGAGCTGACAGAAGGCACTTGGCTCGATGATGGATCTTTCAATCTTCATTTTGAAATTTGATTTTGATTTTTGAATTTGAAATTATGAGTTGGAATCATTCTATTTTTTGTAGTTTTAATTTCATTGATGGTTTTGTTGTAGGGTTTATATTTTTCCCCTAAAAATGGGTTATTAGAAAATCAAAAATATAGATTTTGAGGAGTATATGATCTAGTACAATTATCCATGAATAATCTATCAAACTGAATAGTCACATGGAAACCAATAACTAATATCTTGATGAGGGAATGTGTAATTCTATAAAACTAAAATATACATTCAATGAATTTAAAAATATAGTTTAAAACTATGAGTAATAACCCATTTGATTTGGCCAGCTTATTTTCCGCTATAAAATTGTAGATAAATTGAGGGGTTATCTATAACCAAGACCCACCTATACCATTATAATTCTAATGCATTCCTCATATGAAATATGAGAAACATAATCAACATAAACATTCATATTGAAAAACTAATATTTGAAATGTTAATACTTACCCAACTGAGTAATGATAATAAAAAACTATCATTATTAATATGTTGAATTGTAATAAAGTTTGAAATCACCAGTTAAACAGATCAAAAAACGTATAAATAATTAATATGAATGATAAAAAAACAACATATACCCAGTGGATCATAAGTAGAATAAATAATGGAAGTCGTTGATAAAAAGAAATACCACAAAATGTTATTAAAAAAGTTGATGAGAAAAATATATTTTTCACTTTGAAAATCACCATTAAAAAATGTATACAAAGCATTTTGAAAATATTTTTCCTTAAAAATAAACTTTATAAATTGTAAATATATATATATATATATTTAAAAAAATATTTTCTATAAATGTGGAATTTGTTTTCAGGTTTTACACTTAAAATATAATTTTACTTTTACATTTTATGTATAAGATAAATGACCGTTATTTGTAAAATTAAATGAATATTCTTTTAGAAAACTATATATCTATAAAATGGTTAAAAATGTGAAAAAAATAATTTGGAAAATTTTACAAACATTGTTGAAAACGTTTTTTTTATAAATATTGTTTTGGAAGAATAATCATTTTTGACCAAAGAGTGAAATAATGTTTTCTTTTTCATAAAAAAAATTTCTAAAAACTTCTATGTACCAAATAGTGTTGAAATTTAATATTACATGATAAATATTAGGAATAATAATAGTAGAAGAAAATATATTTATTTTATGATATAAATATCTAATATTTTCCCCAAGGGAGACTTGAACATAAACAATGCCAGATAATGTTGAGATTGTGAAATACACTCTTACAACATTAGAAAATTTTAAAAAGATTATTTTTTTAGATACATGGAATCAAATTAATCTTTAAATACCATTTAGATAAATATTTTCATTATATAACATATCAAAAGGGGTATTACATATGCCAAATAAAGAAATAGGTGGTGAATACACCCCATGTTCAACATCGATTGTATGTGTATGAACCTCATGTATGATAAATATAGGTATAATATACATATATTATAGAACATTTATCATATATATAATCCTTATATGATTCATCAATAGTATTTTATCACTATTTTGGTAACAATTATTTGTTAAAATCATTTTTTTTGAGTAAAAATTTCATAATTTTTCATGTCTATATTAGTTTGTTAATTTCTATAATTTTACATTAATCATGGTTAAATAATATTAAAAATTTCAACCATGATATAGATATTATATATCTTAGTTATATATATATATTTATAGTAATATATAAAATCAATATATAGAAAATGGATTACACTATTCATGGATATGGTTGGTTGTACAACGCATGAATGTTGATTCCATTTTTCTTGATTGATGGAACAGAAGGGAAATAAATATCAATTAAACATGAAAAAATAATTATTATATATATAATTTATATTGTTAAAATACATCCTTAGTACCAACCATAAATAAAAAAAATGAAAAACATTTCACATCACTGTGTAGAGGTGGTAATACACATTTAGGCACAAGCGATGTTAATTTTTTCCAAATGATAGTAAGGTTACAATTTAGATGTTATATTATCATACCAAAAGTATTTTTATTTTATCAATATCACATATATTCATTTACATTTTATTTATTATCATTCTAGTAAATAATTATTGAAAAAATAATATCTTTGCTTCCCGAGGTGGTAGTCTACCATACACATGAGTGATGTTATCTTATCCCACATGGAATGGAATGTAAGAAGTTTTATATGATATAATAATTATTGAAGTATAAGTATGTCACAGTTATAATATTTATATATTTAATCCATCATTAAATCCATCATTTCCTAAAATTGATACAGGTGTTTATGGAAAATGAGTTATATCCCATCATGAGGTGATTGTCCACTTTACACATGAAAGATAGTTTTGTTTCACATTTGATATAAGTGGGGATGGATATAAGATATACAATTAACATAATAACATCTTTGTCAACATATATAATTTTTTATTATATATTTTTTCTTAGTACAAAATTAATCGTTGTAAAATAAGAATGAAAAATAAAGAGAATCATTAATAAGAATACATTCTCTAAGAGAAGTCATCATTAGATCACTTACAAACCATGTGATTGTTCTTTTGGTAATACCATTATCTCTAAAATATTTTTCAATATTTCTGGGAGATATTTTTTTGGGGTTATTCATGATAAATTACATGATAGTCGTGAATAATTGAGGGGAGTGATTTCCTTATGATAATTGAGGTGGAGTGCCATTTTTGTAAATACCCAAAACAATTCAATAATTGGAAGTCACTTTCACCAAATCTGGCACTAAAATTAATAAATACTAGATTGGAGTGATTATATGGTCTAGGAAAACCTCCACCAAAAAAATAAATTCATTATTTTTACATGTTATTCCACGCCTTTAATGTTTACTTACTTTTACAGTTATATTTTCCACCATGATAAGATGCATCTCTTTATTTACCTAGTTAATTTATTCATTAAGACTAAATTGAAGTTAATAATTATTAAATACTTTGGACCCACTAATTTTAAATATGAAATAAACTTTTTTAATTTAAAATTCTATTTGTGCTTAAAACTAATTTAAACATAAGCATAGGAAATGCGCAAAACCTCATTTTAACCATAACCGCATTAACAACTTTATTATTATTTTTCATAACTATAATGTCCAAAATTTAAGTTGAACATATAACATAATATTACTAATTTTGATTCAAAATATAGAATCCATTTTATCTTGTTCAACTTGTAGAAGTGTCAAAATTAATTTCAAAATCAAACACATTGATGCATTGAAAAAAGGGATTTCCAAAGAAATCATTCAATTGTCTAATAATATTTTTAATCAAAATTATGTATAAAATCGAACCAAAGGAACAATGTTCTTTTAATTGAAATAAATTTGAACTTATTTTACATTTAACACAATTTAAAATATAATTTATATTTGTAAATAATTAAAAAAATACAAATGTCAATAAAAATCATTATTTTCTACTATTCAGGAAAAAAATTATTCTTTTCAAATTTTTTAAAAAAAATACATATTGATGATTTGGAAATTTAAATTTCAAAAATTAATTTATATGACTCAAATTTTAGTTTCAAATAATTATAATTTTTTTAATTATGTGTGAAAATCGTGACTGGATGCTTTCTATAAAAATACATTCTTTAAAGAAACATTTCATTTTAATTAAAATGAATCTTATTTAATTTATAATATATAGGTAACCATTTAATTTATTCTATACAAATTTAAACTATATATTTATCATATTTTATTTATTCGTATGCATACCTTCCAAATTTAAAACTAGGTTTTAATAGTCATTTTTAAATAAGAATTTTTTACTTGAGCATCATATGTCGTTTAAAAGCAGAATTGCATGGTTCACAACCAATCAAATATAACAAATTAATTTAAAAATAAATATGTCATAAAATATCATGGTTTTATATTTACTGTTGATACTTATTCTCATATCATATATTCTATCAAACATAGTGTTCCTCTTTTAAAATGTTAGGATGTTACATAAGTAGTCAACATATAAAAATAATGATTTCAAGAAGACTGTACATTATTTATCTCTTCGGTTGAAATGGATTTTTCTTACATATTCAGGTTTTCTAAAAAAACTCAATAATTTTGTTAAAATTAAAATTTTCTTTTTTAATTATATTTCTACCAATTATTGACTTCTTACAAAATCGTTTAAGAGGAATCTTCTACTCATTTTCGAATCATGTCAGTTTTTTACTTTTAATAATATCATTAATTAAATGTTTTATTTTAAAATTTATAACATGAATATAACTTCCTCCCATCATTCCCACTCAATTCTTTTAAAATTCCCTTTAAATTTTTCATTTTTCTATTAAAATAATATTTCTTTTTAATATTTTTTAAATTTTTAGATTTCAAATTTGTTCTCTCTATGTGAAAATGGTATTTTACTTCAGAAATATTCAACTAATTTAGTTAAATCAATTTTCATATATGATAAAATAATTTTATGTAAATATTTTTTACTTGTGATATGATCTAACGATACAATCATTATTTATTATTTGTATTTTTTATGATTATGTTGAAGATATGTTTGTAATCCCTATTTATTTTCCCAGGGTTATGCTATGAATGAATTTTTACATGTGAATTAAGCTCTTATTATTTTCATGGGTTATCATATAATGACATGTTGAATTTTTTATGATCATTTGGAACCCATATTTTGGGTTATCATTATGTGATGTTTGGGACTATAATAATATATATCTCCAATACGCTGAGTAATATTTGATATCTCTTGAGATAATTATGTGAAGAAAGATGATGTGTTTAATCCACATAGGGAAACAAGTCATTGTGCTTCATCTAATATTGGAAATAATTCAATTTTCTTGATCCACTATCAGTATTAGGGGATGAATCATATTCTATTATGATATTGTAAATTGGTGTAGATTATTAATATGCTATGATTTTATGGTTTTAGTAATCAACCATCACATATGAAATGTTTTCTACACATATTTTTATGCAACAATTTTATGACCTCAACATATAACTGAGGATTGATTTATGATGATTTATCACTCTTATGATTAATTTATTCAGAAATGATAATGTTTTATGCCCTGAATCATGTTTAAGATCCATGATAGATCGAGTATAATCTTCTTAATTTATGTACATGATATCATACATATAATATTAGCATACTCTTACACATGATAGTCATTTGATATCTCTCATGATTACCCCTACTGATAATCTAAGTGCACCCTTTCTAATGCTTCAATTCCCTAGGTTATGAAGAAAGGTTTTAAGTATGATATTCTTACGAAGGGTTCTAATTATGATGGAATTAGATTGAGATGATGTTGATCTCTTATGAAATAGTTTTTTATGTATCTATGTTTCCAATGTCGCTAATAATATTTGATACTGGAATGGATTTTGATATTTTTCAATTAATATTCATCTAATATTATTTAATATTTATTATGAAAAGTTTGGGTCACTATATTAGTGTAACCATGTTTCTATATCATGCATCACCGTTATCAATTCATGATCAAGAGCATGGTATTTTCTTTTGTGAGGGAATATATTATGTGATAAAAGTGTACCACATGTTCACCATATAATAATAAACATCCCAACCATAAAACCTAGGTATCAAAATATACAAAATGTTCAGGGATAGGATTTGGAAGACTCATAACAAGATAGTAAATTAACCTTGATTTAAACAGTTAAATTGAAATTTTATGTTACATACTCCATTCATATTTCATAGAATTCTATATTATGGATGTCAAATGATATGATAACATTGAGAATTTCTGTAAAAAACACCTCACATATCCTCCTTATATAAAAAAAATATGGATCTACAATACATTATTTGGTCTTTGATAATATATCATAGCCTCGATCTTCTTTGGGTCCCCTAAAATACCTTTTTCAGAAATAAAATGACCCAATAATATCACCTATAATATCCAAAACTAGAATTTTCATATCTTTACATATAAGATGTATTCCATTAGAGTCCCCAAAATAATATAAAAAAGAACCTCATTATTTTTATTCATCTTAGTGTAAACCATGATGTCATCAAAAAATACTTCCATGATACATTCAATATATTGATAGTGGATCTAATTTATGAAGTGCATAAATTCAATAGTGTATTTATTGAGATACAATTACATGAAAATTTAACAAAAATTCAAATATTTTATTCATATGGTTGTCTTATTAATATCTTCCTCCCTCACCCCAACTGGTGGAACCACAAATTTAAGTTAATCATTGAAAACCACCAGTTACCCCTGAGCTGGATGGGAAAAAAATCGATCTGAGGAAAAATATAATTTTTCATAATATTCTCATAATTAAGTATTTTGTAGTTAATATAAAAAATATGGATTAAATTTTTATTATTTTCCAATATCATCATCTATTTCTATAGTGACACACTCAGGTAGATGAACCCATTCGACTTGAATTCCTCTAAAAATACCATCAAGTACTTTAACTTAGTATGGGTAATTAATTTATAAGTTAATGAGATATAGAATATCCTAGGAAGTAATATGATAGTGAACTATACATCACATTATAGTGAAATACTATAATAATAATCTTTTGACACCTTTGGGTACCTATCTATTACGAATTGAAGTTTCACACATAAACTCCACCTGAAGGATATAAGAAATAACTAATAATATTTTCATGAAAGGGACCCATCCATAGGAATAATAGGACTTTATATACCTAACTTGGGATCCTATAAACCTTTAAATATATTATTATTCCCATCATTTGAGAGAAAATGAATCTTTTCACACAATTAGTCGATCTGTGCTTAAATTCTCACTATCATGTTCATACAAAAAAATAATGTTGATCATGAATAAGAAAAGAATAATAAAGTCACAAACAATCAAAGTTTAGTTGACGATCACACTATACATAGGGAACTTATAAACCATCTTAATATTTTTTCATAATTTTCACGAACCAACACGGGTCGACCCCGAACCGGCCACCTGAGTCGGCTCGCGACAAGGCCCGAGGGGCGTTTCTGATCCCCACGGGCTGGAAACTAGTGCTGGGCATCAAATTTAAAAAGGTGGGAATGATTTGTCCAAAAATAAAATAAACTAAGCAGTGAAAAATAAATAGAACAAAAGAAAATAAATAAATAACAACAAACAACGTTACTGACCTGAATACGACAAAAACTCATAGTGACCCCGTGGGTCACTCCCCAATACCACAGCCAAAGTCGCTCGAGGTAAAAAACTAAAGCTCGGATCTACAATAGCACTAAAAACAATAAAACAATATAGGCGTGAGTATTAAAACTTAGTAGGCTATCCCGATAAATCTATTCCCAATGCACTACCACTAAATAAAGAATTTATCAATTCCATGTATGAACTAAATAAAATAAAATATTGCTTTCCACACACACTTTCATTTCTCAAACATGTAAAAACTCATTGCCCTTTATAATATAAAAACAAGTCTAGTGAATGAATGAAATAGGTTCATTTCATTTTAAATGATTTTTGTGAATCCATTTAGAAATACAAATTTTTTTGTTAGTAAAAAGAAAAACTACACATAACACACAACACACACTAAGGGCAATGGAAAAAGTGGAACACATGGGCCAGCCACCAAACTAGACCACTCAACCATCCACCACATACAAATAAACACTCAATAAAAACATGGTTCGAACCTAGGAGATTGTGAATAGTCCAAAACATACTATAAATGTGACTCATCCTGAAGGCATGCCCTAACTCGATGACCTCATAACGCCCTAATGGTAGGCAGATCCCTACATGGCCTAATCGAGGGGCCCGATCCCCATAGGAATAATAACTCAGTATTCCCCTACTATGGGGCCACTAGCCAGTGTGTAATATAAACTAGTGCATCAATCATTCTCAGAAGATTCACTCACTATGCCAGGTTTCCATGTCAACACATGGAGTAAAAAGGGGTGTGTCCATAATGTAAATCAATCAGTCACGATGCACAAACATCACATACAGCTCACGAAATCAACGCACACCAAATATCACCCATGAGTGGGTTTTCCAAAATAATTTATTTTATTAATGTTCCAAACGAGCCTTCACAAATTTTAAAGAAAAACCTCTTTTATTGAGAAAACCCAAAACACTTGTTCGGAAGAAATCATTTCTCTTTAAAACTAGAACTACATTTGATATTTTGTGAATTATGTTTAAAGTCCAAACATGCTTTCATTCAATACTGTGTGTCCGCTCATCAAGAAAATGTTCCAAGTGTCGTGTATAAAATAAAAGGCTGTATTTTACTCCAAATAATTATTTAAAAATTAATTATCTTATATTATTTATCATTTATTATAATTAATATAAAATCAAGCAATTAATAAATTCTAAATTTAAAGGTGAGTGCAAGGGGGACCTACCTCAACTCACAAACCAATTATGATGACACGACACCACTTGTGTGGGAACGCATGATGAAAATCGCAAGACCATGGAAAAACCTTGTCAATGCGCTGCAACCGCAATGATAAATAAAATACATAAACACTAACTTAAAACAATTCAAACGAGCAAACAGCGCAAAAACCACATCGACCTACTTTAAATTCATGACTCGAACCATTAGTACTATTCAATAAGTCACTTTAAAATTTACAAAATAATTTTCAAAAAGAGACCCATGACTTCAGACACCCAAAACCAACTCAAAACCCCATCTTTTGAACAAAGGCACGCCCGTAATTTACCAAAAAAAAACATGCACCACATTAAAACCAAAACCAAATTGGGTAGCCATAAAGGGACCCCAAAACATAATTCTTCATGTTCCCAATACATTAACAAAAACAAACAGAATATTTTATATCACTTTTAACACACAAGAGCCAACCGGGCACCTTTCGAAAGACCAGACATGCATTGCTTAGCAACCAAATTCAGTTGACACTCACAAAGTTATAAAATTCCTATTTCTATGCCAAGAACTTATTTAAAATGTTGAACCAGATTATAAATATCACAATTCAGGTGTGAACCAAATAGAACCTTTAATTAAACAAAAAGTATGAACAATTATAATTAAATTACATCACTTTTCACAGAACCAGAATTGAGATACCAATTAACATAATGAATAAATTAACCAAAAGATGCATCATAAGAATTAGCACATATCTAGGGCACAGAAATCATGAAATATATGAAACTAAAATTCAAAAAGGAAGTTAGAAAGGGAAGTTACCTGGAAGTCATAGCACAACGATGGCGCACACCTGAAAACATGCAACAACACTCAACGCATTACAATTAAAATAAAAAGAACCTTAAAACTCCCAAATTAAGAAATATAATCTAAGTGGAAACATGTGGAAGAAGAAAACACTTACCTTAGAACCAAGGCAGAAAGGTGATGCAAACCCAAAACCGATGAGAATCTTCGTTCGTACCACAAATGCACCATCGCGGGTCAAGAACAAACTATAATCATGGCAAAAAAAGAATGAAAAGGCTCAAAACAAACTCCAAATCATGAACCTTAGCCACTGGAAATCTACAAAAAAGGAGAAATAAGTATTCAGAGTAGAATGAACCTACGATGACTGTGATAGAGGTTATACGAGCGAGAAAAGATGGAACAGGAGCTGATGGGGCTGGTCGTTCTGCCTCGAAAGGACAAATAGGATCTGCGGGAAGGCAGATCAGAGCGAGGGCGAGCTGGAATGAGATCAGGATGCTGGGCGAGGGGAGAAAGATGGGTGGTTGGGTCAGATAAGCACCGAATTGCGAAAAGGGGTGTGTGGGGTCCTGTCCGACAACGAAGGGGCGAGCAGGGAGGCGGGAGGCGGGCTAGTCGAGGCCGAAGGGCCGGAGGCAAGGGCGGAGCGAGGACCTGCGGGCGAAGGCAGATTCAGTGTGAGGCTGGCCGGTGGGTCTGCTCAAATGTGAGGACAGCAATAGACATGGGGGTGCAGGGTTGTTGGGGCCGGCGCAGGTGGATCGGGATGGCGGGTAGCGCTGCATGTCGGGGCGACTAGCACTGGTGAGGGCTAATGCGGAGGCGACCTGGAGGCAAGATCCTTGGGTAGGGGGTGCAAATCATGGACAAAAAACGGGGAGGGGGTCCTGGTGCGCCGTGAGGGTAAGGGGAGAATGGGGGAGGGTGTCATATATATTAGGGTTTGAGGTTTAATTTTTTTTCTTTTATTATATTAATAACAATATTAATACAACAATAGTGATAATAATAATACAATTAATAATAACAATAATAATAATAAAGTAAAAATTTGAATATAAATAATAACAATTACAATTAAATTAAAATCTATTGATAATTATATTAATAGCAATATTTAGATAATAAAAATATCATTAACCATTCTTAATAATATAATTATTATCTACATCATAATTAATTATTATAATTATGATTTAACGTTTTACTTATTTTATTTTTCGTAAAATGTTATTTCTTTCAAGTGATAGACATCTGTACGACACCTGAGTCGATCGTGCGGCAACTGCCCACCGTACGGTGACTGCGCACAGGTCCAAAACCTGATAAAAATATAAAATATGAAAAAAAAAATTAGACCCACAACCTGACGAGGTTGACTGAAGTGATGAAATAATAAAAATAAAAATAAATTAAAACATTGGGCGGTGGCAATTCTCCCTACCAAAGACACTTTCTGCCCCCAGAATGTCACGCAGTCGAACAATAGACAAAACATGAATTCATGCTCGATTGAACTTCAATGAAACCACATCACAAAAGAAAGGGAGAAAAAGATAGGGTTCTCCCCACCAAAAGAAATCAAATAGTGTGGAAATTCAACACCCAAACATACCACCCCGAGAAGAGGGGTCCAACACGGGAACTCCCAACTGATCTGGACTAACTTATATACCACAAGTGAAACAACACCTCTACTGAAACTAGGAACTCTCGGCCCAGACCAAAAAAATCCCAACACTACGGGAAAACATCCGAGCGGAACATACCCCAAGCAGTGAACCTGAGCATAACCACAAACATCATCTCATTCATAGGCACTTACATCTCCAAACGAACACAGCTAAACCAAAATAAACATGTACAAGGTTCAAACACACTTTTAAGAAAATGCACGATTCAGAACCCATTATCTGCCAAAAAAACTGTTGGACTATAACAGAACATGTCTATTATAACTTCACAGTGAATTAATGAACTTACAACAACGTCAAAACTTTATTAGTAGAAAACAAGAACAAAAAGACTTTAAATGTTCCACCACCAACACGGAACACGAAACCAAAACTGAGGCTTCACACCTCCGGAAACAGCTAACTATGCGTGAGCTTCACCCCATGACTAGTGGTTGGGTCTCTGATGGATGAAGCATCTCCTACCTCACAGTTAGGTGCGAGAATCCTTCCGCCACAATGTCTTCTTCAGGCGATGCTTCCTGCAGAACTTCTCTGAGTGACCCTGACAGCCACAACAACGTCCCATCATCGGAGGAACGTGACATGACATCTTCACGTTCCTGAACTGGAAACACTGGTGGCACACCAATGAATGGTCCGATGAATTGGAAACCAGAACCACTGCAGATGACTCTTTAAAAACAGGTTCCGCTGGAATGCCCTACTCTTCAGATTGGGATCCTTTTCAAGCAACCAAACACGCTGGATTTCCAACCATCTACATTTCAGATACCAACTCCTCTAAAAACGCCTCATCCACCAACTTCTCAAAACAAAGGACCCTTGAAGAATGTAAACACTCCATGATCTCTAGACAAAGACCCCTGATGAAGAGAGGAGTCTTCATCAAATCCTGTGACGCTACCTCAGGAGAAAAGGACACAAGTTCCTTGAAATGGTCAAAATATACCTTTCACCATCTGTTGGCCTTGTTGAATGCGCATAAGGTCTTTCCTTTTCTTTGCCTTCATCTATTCAGGTGTAAACCATCAGACGAAGACAAACATAAAGACATCACACACCATCCCAACTTGAATCGACGGTGGGGAAAGAAACTCACATATGACCAGAGATGGACCTTCAAATAGACCGAAAACAACACACACCCTAATAGCTTCGGGAGTTCCCAATACCCTGAAGATGCGGTCGACTTCTTCAAGACACTCCACTATATCTATCAGACTCTAATCACCATGAAGGAAAGACAACGTCCGAGAAAGACCAAAAACTGGGCATGACTCATCAAAACTCTGGGGACCTTTTTGGGCGGCATTTCTGAACAACATATGTAACACCAAGTCGAAACTGATATCAATCAAAGCAACATCAATAAAGCACCCTCATTCAAAAAAAACCTGCTCAAAAAACCAAACAACCACAAACAAAACCCAAAATTCCTTTTCCAAGATTCCCATTCCATTTTAGATTCCAAAACGACCCCTTTTTTTTCAAAACCGCTTTCTTTCAAGACAACTTTCCAAATACCAAATCCACTTTTAAAACCAAAATCACTTTCCAGAACCATTTTCCTCTTTAATGTCTAATTTAGAAAACAAGGTCAAGCCTTTAATTTCAAACACACCTAAGTAATCCCTTGAACCGTTGCAGATTTATTCATCCACTTTCATTTATATGCACTAACACGCACTTTCCATGCATCCTCTCACATGTGCAAACGTTCATAAGGAGTACCTGAAGTTTCACCCCAAACCATTCTTGACCAATTTCTAATCAAACACCAGTTTTCCAAACCAAAGGCTTTCAGTTTTAAAACCCATTTCATAAATTTAATGTCATTTAAAAGAAATCAGTCCCATTTTCAAAAACCCTTTTTCATTTCCAAAAATGCACTTGAACCAACAAGAATAAAAATGACACACAACTTGCTTCAAAACCCAGGAGTGAGTGACTAGCGGTTACACTTAACCTAGTGACATGGTAGTGGGTGATACCCCAAGTAAGCGTCAACAAATAGGAGGAATTAAAACCATTCACATGGACTCCACATGGGTCACTACTCCATGTGAGATCATGATTTAACAACGGTTTACCTTTATTGTCATCCCCCAATACAAAACAACCCATAATGAAACAAAGACTCAATTCCCGGACAATCCATGGTGACTCATGGTGCGGAACAGGCGAGGGTTCATGTCTTCCTTCTCGTACCTACCTCTCAAGTCCCAAAAATCCTAATTTCCATCTACCAAAACCCCAAATAACAAGAACATCCTCTAATACCAATTTGTCACGAACCAAATTGGGTCGACCCTGAACCGGTCACCCGATCCGTCCTGTGACATGGATTGATGGGCATTCCCGATCCCCACGGGCTGGCAACTAGTGTCGGGCATCAATGTTAAATAGGTGGGAACGATTTGGCCCAAAAGAAAATAAACTAAACAGTGGAAAATAAATATAAAAAATGAAAATAAATAAAGAAAAACCAACAACATTACTAACCTAACTATGACCAAAACACTACGTGACCCCATGGGTCACTCTCCAATACCACAACCAATGTATCTTGAGGTGAACAACTAAAGTTGGAACCTGCAACATAACTAAAAACATGAAAACACTATAGGCGTGATTATTAAAACTCAGTAGGCTAGCTTGATAAATCTATTCCCAATTCACTACCACTAAATAAATAATTTATCAATTCTATGTTTGAACTAAATTTTATAAAATATTGGTTTCCATACACACTTTCATTTCTAAAACATGTAACAACCTATTTCCCTTTATAATTGTAAAGACCCGTAAAATTCAAGGGAAATTTTTTCTTAATTTTCTTTGGAATTTTACAAGAGCGCGGTTTCTGACGGCACCTGATTTCGAGGCCCGGAGTGCCCGGAATTAATTTCCGAAGTTTGGCTCGGGTACGTTCAGTGAACGAACTAGCGGGATTTCCTAACTTTTGATCCGGTGCTCGGAATTGAAATCCGAGGACACCGATGAACTCGTAGCGCCGATATTCGCTTAAGGATACCTTTCCCGAAGTTGCGTTTGCCTAGGAGGAGATGTTTAATTTTCTGGATGAAATGAAGAGTAAAATAAATTTGTTATACAATATTTATTTTATTTATCTTCTTAAGTGGTTATATCCTAAGTGTGGATGTTGGGGTGGAATCACAAGTTCCTAACTAACCAAGTGAGGATTAAGGTGAGGTGGGGCCCACACGAGCCCCAACCCTTCACCTTCCCCTTAACTCTCTTCTACCCCCTTAAACCCCCTTGCACTTAATGTGCCAAAACCCCTCAAATTCCTTAACTCCCCTCTCTCACTCTTAAAGGCTTCACAACTTAACTTTTAATTAATTATACAACTCATGTATAATTAATAAGTGAGTTTAATTTTGAGTTTTTGAAATTCAAACTCTTGAATTCCAAAGGTTGGGTTGTGTTAATAAATTAAGTGTAAGCTTGATTTATTTTTGGGTTAGTTCCTTTGTTACTTGAGAGGATTGAGAGAATCGTTGAGAGACTTGAAGATCTTCTTCGTCTTCGACGAAGAACGTGAAGAACGGTTCTTCTCCGACAAAGAACATCGATCCCACGACCATCGAGACTCGGCGTCCCGGATTCTTCCGTCTTCATCTTCCTCCTCGACAAGGGAGAAGTCGCCGACCGTGGTAATCATCGCCAACGACAACGTACCTCTCTTCTTCGTCTTAAGCGACAAGTGAAGAGACGTCGTTTCCCCCTCGGACGCACCCCGATGTCCACGGAATCTACGTCCGACACCGCGACGCCTTCCTCCGCGATAACCGACGTGTGACGTCAATTTTCAAGGTAGGGGGTTTGTCCTTTTTAAATTACGTGTTTTCATTCCCTCGAACATGAAAGAATAATCCGTTGGGCGTAGTTCCAAATTTTATTAAAAATTGTGAAACATTCATTGTTGTGTTTATACGATTGGCCAACTGATATCGTTATAACGGGAGGAGACCGGACCGCACGAACACGGCCGTTTCTCCTCCCCCTTCTATTCTTTCGTGTTAATTTAGCGGAGACAGCGCGGTGTTGTCGCAACCGCGCAGGAACAAAAGAATTAATGGCCGGAGCGAGCTGCGACGAAGAAACGTGGTGCCGACGCACCGCGTCATTGTTTATGAAAGAGACCGCGGTCGGAGACGGGCCGCGACGGAACAAGGAGGCGACCGGCGGCCATCCGGGCCGCCGGCGCCGGAGATCATGAAGGGCCGCGGCCCTACGGCCGCGGCGGAGCTGCCAGGGGCGCCGGAGAACAGGAAGGCCGCGGCCCTACGGTCGCGGCGGAGCAGCCAGAAGGCGGCCGGCCTCGCCGGCCGCGCCGGCCGCCGGTTTGGTTAGGAGGCGGGACCCGCGGGTCCCGCGTGAGAAAGATACGGCCGGCCTTAGGCCGGCCGAGATCCGAAAAAGGGGGGGTTTACCCCCCCCCCCCCCCCCCCCGCGTGCGGCACATGCGCGGCCCCCTGGCCGCGCCGCCGCTGGCCGGACCGCGCCGCCGCGCCGCCACCGGCCGGGCCGGGTCCAGCGGACCGGGTCGGTCCGACCCGGTTCGGGTCAGACCAGGGGGGGTCGGGCCGGGTCGGCCCGGACCCGGACCCCCCGTTTTCGAGACGACTTTGGCCTTTTGGCCATAACTTGAGCCACGGACCTCCGATCGATGAACCGTCTGCGGCAACGCGATCCTTGGATCGAGACGGTCGTTTCGGTATACAATACTCAAGGCGCACCTTCTTTTTCGGGAGCCTACGTGGTTAAAACTCCGTAGTTAAGTGTGCTTGGCTTAGAGTAGTGATCAGGATGGGTGACCTCCTGGGAAGTTTCCCAGGGTGGGTGTGAGACGGAAAGGCTGATATCTTTCAGACTGGACGACCGATTGACGAACCGTCAGCGGCGATGCGATCCTTGGATCGAGACGGTCGTTTAGGTTTATCGCACTCAAGGTTTTGGATTACTTTGAGTTCGGCCGGGTTGGTTCGTTCACAAAACCAACCGGGCCTTCGGAGCGGAAACGCTCATATCTTGAGCTACGGACGTCCGATCGACGTGCCGTCAGCTTTGTTGTGTTCCTCTTAGTGAGACGGATCTTTTGGCATACTCCGCCCGAGGTTTGGACGCAGGTGGAGTATGGTCGGGTTGGTTTTGCCTTAAAAACCAACCGGGCCCCGGGGACGAAAATGTCAATAACTCTCAGACCGGGCGTCCGATCGACGCGCCGTCTGTTGCGTTGAGTTCCTGTTGACGATACGGAACTTTTGGATACATCAACTCTGTACTTTGTGACAGTTGATGTATCAGCCTCTCGGCTCGTGGAGCGGACCCTCCGAACGAGCTTGCTGTGTGCGGGAACCCTAGTGCTGGCTGTGACTGTTACTGTGACTACTACTGCTACTACTGCTATTGTGACTGTGACGACGACAGTACAGAGATCCTGTGTGGATTCGACGACGACGACTACAGCACTCAGCGATCCTACGTGGATCAGTGCTACAGGTCCTGTGTGGGCCCGATCCTGTGTGGATTCGACGAGGACGACTACAGTGCTCAGCGATCCTACGTGGATCAGTGCTACAGGTCCTGTGTGGGCCCGATCCTGTGTGGGTCCGATCCTGTGTGGGTCTTTGCGCTCAGCGGTCCTGTGTGAACCAGCGCCTACAGCTCCTGTGTGGGCCCGATCCTGTGTGGGTCTTTTGCGGGGGTTAGTTACCTATCGATCCTTCGTGGGTCTGACGACTTAGATGGATCAGAGATCATCTTTACCGTCTTTTGAAGAAGTATACCTGTGTGAGCTGAATCCTGTTGCTTTCCTGTGTGGATTGAGTTGTGCTATCCTGTGTGGATTACGTTTTGCTTTCCTGTGTGGAATACGTTTACTTTCCTGTGTGGACGGAGTTGTACTTGGGCTCGGAGGTTGGAGCGTATTTGAAATTGATGACTTAGATATATGTATGGGCATATACCTAAGCAGTGTCGGTTATTACTTCGTGATTGTACCTTTCTTCGTGGTTTATCCTTTGTGGATTTGAGAGACCTTCAGGGGTCTCGGGGTCCCTACTGATTAGCTTATACTCACCCCTGCACGGGCTTTGCCCGCACTACGTTGTGTTGGTTGCAGACGACGGACAACGTTGACCTTAGCTGAGGCTTGCAAAGCGGGACGGTACCCGGAGGTGGACCACTGGGCGGGACGTGCTCGGAGCGGACGGCGGAACCCGTGGAGCAGAGGAGCTATCTGTACCCACCCTTCAGGTGGGATTTCCAGTGGACAGCTCGGAGTAGCGGCTTTTACTTTTCAGTTGCTATTTTCCCTTTCGAGTTGTACTTTACTTTCAGTTTGGGTTTGTATTCTGGCCCATTTACTTTTCCGCACTTTCAGTTGTACTCTGCTTTTGTTTAGTGTTTACTTTCCGCTTGCTTACTCTGTGGCGTTTGTTTAATTTACAAAGGCAATGCCTTCCCTTTTTACCAGGATTTACGCCTTGGTGCTAGTCGCCAGCCCCTGGCCTTTGGAAGGCGGGCTTGGGGTAGTCACGGCACGGACCCCGAGGGCGGGTCGTGACAAATTGGTATCAGAGGAGTTCGGTTCTACCGCAAACTCTGATCTTTTCTATGTGAAGCAATAATTTTTAGCGTATTGAGTGTGGTTATCAGTCCAGGGAGTCCAGTGTTGGTGCGGCGGCCGACGTATCCGTACACCAGGACCCTGACTTCTGATTTCCGACTTAATGCACGAAAACATTGATTGCGTGTGTGTTTCAAAGTTTTATTTGTGATTTCTTTGTGTCAGCTCACCAGGTATACTGTTTGACCGTGGCGCACCTGTTTCCTTTCAGGATGGCCCCACAACGGCAGCCATCTAGGGTTCCGAGAGTCGAGCGTGATGACAGCCCACCGAGCGACGAGGCCTCGGTGCAGGGCCCTTTGTCAGCAGTGGCACCGGCGGTAGCACTACCCACCAAGCCCCCGATGCTTCCAGCGCCAGCCGCTAATGATGCACGTCGCCTCAGCGCACTGCATGAGTTTCAGCGCCAGCAACCACCCAGGTTTCGTGGGGAGACGGATCCCCAGGCAGCAGAGGAATGGCTGGAGGCAGTGGTACGTGTGTTTAGGCTAGTGAGGACGCCAGCAGACTTCATGGTGATCTTTGCTGCCAGCCTCCTTCAGGCAGCAGCAGGTAGGTGGTGGAGCCACTTGTTTCAGTTCTGCGATGGGATGACCTTCGCATGGGAAGACTTCGAGACCTTCTTCAGGGTGGAGTTTGTGCCAGTATCTCTACACCCCGAGTGTGTACAGGAGCTTCTGCCTTTGTCGCGTGTTTTTCGATCAGTAGCCGAGTCATCTGTGGGCAGTAGACAGATGATGCAGAGGTCCAGGAGGACCAGACTAGCAGTTGGACGATCTCGGGTTTTAGGACCGGTGGTGCAGGGCACCCGAGGTGGGGTCAGAGCCAGGCGTGCCAGAAACGGACAATGTTACTCCTGTGGCGGGAAGGGTCACCTGGCACACGACTGTCCGACTCCTCGTACGATTGATCAGAAGGTGTTAGAGGAGCCACTGAGACAGAAGCAGCGGCGAGTGCTTGAGAAACAGCCGAGTAGTGGACAAGGCAGTAGAGCTCCGAGAGTAGGTGGACAGGAGCAGAATTAGTGGATACATCCTTTGTACTTCTGGTTCCTTGTTGCTTTTGTGTAACGTCTTGTTTTATGAGCTGCAATAATAAAAGATGCATACTTTTGTGATAATTTTGTTCATGTCCTCTTTCATGATGTTACTAAGAGGTTCCAGTTTTGGATGTTGACTTGACCCTCACTTGTGAAACATCTACTGGAGGAGACCCAGTTACCACACACTGATGCCGACAGTGTGACTCAACCCTTGGAGGCGAGAGTAACGGTTGAATCTCTTAGTAGTAGCGTCGAGGCCTTACGACGTCATCCTTGGTATGGATTAGTATCATCCATGTTAGGATTGACTGTTTTAGGCGAAGAATGTGGTTCATCCAGGGGATGAGACCAGATTTCTCTTATCGGCAAAGAAGAAATCTTGCAGCTCCTGTGGGACCTAAGATGGTCCAGGTCATCCAGGGGCGGATGAGTACAGCTCAGAGCCGGCAGAAGTCTTATGCTAACAGGAAGCGGAGGCCACTGGAGTTCGAGGGTGGCGACCACGTCTTCTTGCGGGTCTCACCTCGACGTGGTATTCGGAGATTTGGCCGAGGCGGCAAGTTATCTCCACGCTTCATCGGACCCTTCCAGGTCCTCAGCAGGATTGGTGAGGTGGCTTATCGCCTGGCTCTACCACCTCAGTTGCACCGGGTGCACGATGTCTTCCACGTGTCTCAGCTAAGGAGATACGTGCACGACCCGACGCACATCATTGACCATGGGGAGATTGACGTTGACGATGGGGCGACTTTTACGGAGGACCCGCTGGAGGTAGAGGATCGACAGGAGCGGGTCCTACGTGGGCGATCAATTCCTCTTTTGCGCATCAGATGGCAGCATGAGAACCTCCAGGAAAGCACATGGGAGCGGGAGGCTCAGATGCGTGCTCAGTACCCTCATTTGTTTCCCTAGTTTTGATGTAGCTTTACGGGGACGTAAAGCCCTGAGGTGGGAGTAATGTAAAGACACGTAAAATTCAAGGGAAATTTTTTCTTAATTTTCATTGGAATTTTACAAGAGCGCGGTTTCTGACGGCACCTGATTCCGAGGCCCGGAGTGCCCGGAATTAATTTCCGAAGTTTGGCTCGGGTACGTTCAGTGAACGAACGAGCGGGATTTCCTAACTTTTGATCCGGTGCTCAGAATTGAAATCCGAGGACACCGATGAACTCATAGCGCCGATATTCGCTTAAGGAGACCTTTCCCGAAGTTGCGTTTGCCTAGGAGGAGATGTTTAATTTTCTGGATGAAATGAAGTGTAAAATAAATTTGTTATACAATATTTATTTTATTTATCTTCTTAAGTGGTTATATCCTACGTGTGGAAGTTGGGGTGGAATCACATGTTCCTAACTAACCAAGTAAGGATTAAGGTGAGGTGGGGCCCACACGAGCCCCAACCCTTCACCTTCCCCTGAACTCTCTTCTACCCCCTTAAACCCCCTTGCACTTAATGTGCCAAAACCCCTCAAATTCCTTAACTCCCCTCTCTCCCTCTTAAAGGCTTGACAACTTAACTTTTAATTAATTATACAACTCATGTATAATTAATAAGTGAGTTTAATTTTGAGTTTTTGAAATTCAAACTCTTGAATTCCAAAGGTTGGGTTGTGTTAATAAATTAAGTGTAAGCTTGATTTATTTTTGGGTTAGTTCCTTTGTTACTTGAGAGGATTGGGAGAATCGTTGAGAGACTTGAAGATCTTCTTCGTCTTCGACGAAGAACGTGAAGAACGGTTCTTCTCCGACAAAGAACATCGATCCCACGACCATCGAGACTCGGCGTCCCGGATTCTTCCGTCTTCATCTTCCTCCTCGACAAGGGAGAAGTCGCCGACCGTGGTAATCATCGCCAACGACAACGTACCTCTCTTCTTCGTCTTAAGCGACAAGTGAAGAGACGTCGTTTCCCCCTCGGACGCACCCCGATGTCCACGGAATCTACGTCCGACGCCGCGACGCCTTCCTCCACGATAACCGACGTGTGACGTCAATTTTCAAGGTAGGGGGTTTGTCCTTTTTAAATTACGTGTTTTCATTCCCTCGAACATGAAAGAATAATCTGTTGGGCGTAGTTCCAAATTTTATTAAAAATTGTGAAACATTCATTGTTGTGTTTATACGATTGGCCAACTGATATCGTTATAACGGGAGGAGACCGGACCGCACGAACACGGCCGATTCTCCTCCCCCTTCTATTCTTTCGTGTTCATTTAGCGGAGACAGCGCGGTGTTGTCGCAACCGCGCAGGAACAAAAGAATTAATGGCCGGAGCGAGCTGCGATGAAGAAACGTGGTGCCGACGCACCGCGTCGTTGTTTACGAAAGAGACCGCGGCCGGAGACGGGCCGCGGCGGAACAAGGAGGCGACCGGCGGCCAGCCGGGCCGCCGGCGCCGGAGATCATGAAGGGCCGCGGCCCTACGGCCGCGGCGGAGCTGGCAGGGGCGCCGTCCTCGCCGGCGCCGGAGAACAGGAAGGCCGCGGCCCTACGGTCGCGGCGGAGCAGCCAGAAGGCGGCCGGCCTCACCGGCCGCCGGAGATCGGGGAAGAGCCGCGGCTACGGCCGCGGCGGAGAAGAAGAAGGCGGCCGGCTGCGCCGGCCGCCGGGTTGGTTAGGAGGCGGGACCCGCGGGTCCCGTGTGAGAAAGAAACGGCCGGCCTTAGGACGGCCGAGATCCGAAAAAGGGGGGGGTCGGGCTGGGTCGGCCCGGACCCGGACCCCCCGTTTTCGAGACGACTTCGGTCTTTTGGCCATAACTTGAGCCACGGACCTCCGATCGATGAACTGTCTGCGGCAACGCGATCCTTGGATCGAGACGGTCGTTTCGGTATACTATACTCAAGGCGCACCTTCTTTTTCGGGAGCCTACGTGGTTAAAACTCCGTAGTTAAGCGTGCTTGGCTTAGAGTAGTGATCAGGATGGGTGACCTCCTGGGAAGTTTCCCAGGGTGGGTGTGAGACGGAAAGGATGATATCTTTCAGAATGGACGTCCGATTGACGAACCGTCAGCGGCGATGCGATCCTTGGATCAAGACGGTCGTTTCGGTTTATCGCACTCAAGGTTTCGGATTACTTTGAGTTCGTCCGGGTTGGTTCGTTCACGAAACCAACAGGGCCTTCGGAGCGGAAACGCTCATATCTTGAGCTACGGACGTCCGATCGACGTGCCGTCAGCTTTGTTGTGTTCCTCTTAGTGAGACGGATCTTTTGGCATACTCCGCCCGAGGTTTGGACGCAGGTGGAGTACGGTCGGGTTGGTTTTGCCTTAAAAACCAACCGGGCCCCGGGGACGAAAATGCCAATAACTCTCAGACCGGGCGTCCGATCGACCCGCCGTCTGTTGCGTTGAGTTCCTGTTGACGATACGGAACTTTTGGATACATCAACTCTGGACTTTGTGACAGTTGATGTATCAGCCTCTCGGCTCGTGGAGCGGACCCTCCGAACGAGCTTGCTGTGTGCGGGAACCCTAGTGCTGGCTGCGACTGTTACTGTGACTACTACTGCTACTACTGCTACTGTGACTGTGACGACGACAGTACAGAGATCCTGTGTGGATTCGACGACGACGACTACAGCACTCAGCGATCCTACGTGGATCAGTGCTACAGGTCCTGTGTGGGCCCGATCCTGTGTGGATTCGACGACGACGACTACAGTGCTCAGCGATCCTACGTGGATCAGTGCTACAGGTCCTGTGTGGGCCCGATCCTGTGTGGGTCCGATCCTGTGTGGGTCTTTGCGCTCAGCGGTCCTGTGTGAACCAGCGCCTACAGGTCCTGTGTGGGCCCGATCCTGTGTGGGTCTTTTGCGGGGGTTAGTTACCTATCGATCCGTCGTGGGTCCGACGACATAGATGGATCAGAGATCATCTTTACCGTCTTTTGAAGAAGTATACCTGTGTGAGCTGAATCCTGTTGCTTTCCTGTGTGGATTGAGTTGTGCTATCCTGTGTGGATTAAGTTTTTCTTTCCTGTGTGGAATACGTTTACTTTCCTGTGTGGACTGAGTTGTACTTGGGCTCGGAGGTTGGAGCGTATTTGAAATTGATGACTTAGGTATATGTATGGGCATATACCTAAGCAGTGTCGGTTATTACTTCGTGATTGTACCTTTCTTCGTGGTTTATCCTTTGTGAATTTGAGAGACCTTCAGGGGTCTCGGGGTCCCTACTGAGTAGCTTATACTCACCCCTACACGGGCTTTGCCCGCACTACGGTGTGTTGGTTGCAGACGACGGACAGCGTTGACCTTAGCTGAGGCTTGCAGAGCGGGACGGTACCCGGAGGTGGACCACTGGGCGGCACGTGCTTGGAGCGGACGGCGGAACCCGTGGAGCAGAGGAGCTATCTGTACCCACCCTTCAGGTGGGATTTCCAGTGGACAGCTCGGAGTAGCGGCTTTTACTTTTCAGTTGCTGTTTTCCCTTTCGAGTTGTACTTTACTTTGAGTTTGGGTTTGTATTCTGGCCCATTTACTTTTCCGCACTTTCAGTTGTACTCTGCTTTTGTTTATTGTTTACTTTCCGCTTGCTTACTCTGTGGCGTTTGTTTAATTTACAAAGGCAATGCCTTCCCTTTTTACCGGGATTTACGCCTTTATGCTAGTCGCCAGCCCCTGGCCTTTGGAAGGCGGGCTTGGGGTAGTCACGGCACGGACCCCGAGGGCGGGTCGTGACAATAATATAAAAAAAATTCTAGTGCTTGAACGAAACAGGTGCATTGCATTTTAAATCATTTTTGTGAATCAATTTAGAAATAAAATTTTTTTTTGTTAGTAAAAAGAAAAACTACACATAACACACAACACACACCAAGGGAAATGGAAAAAGTGGCACACATGGGCCGGCCACCGAACTAGACCTCTCAACCATCCTCCACATACCAATAAACACTCAATAAAAACATGGATCGAACCTAGGAAATCGTGAACAATCCAGAACATACTATACATGTGACTCATCCTGAAGGCATGCCCTAACTCGATGACGTCATAACACCCTAATGCTCGGCATAGCCATACAAGGCCTAACCAAGGGGCCTAATCCCCATAGTAGCAATAACTCAGTATTCCCTACTATGGGGCCACTATCTAGTGCGTAATCTAAACTAGTGCAGCAATGGATCTCAGAAGATTCACTCACTATGCCAGGTGTCGATGTCAACACATGGAGTTAAAAGGGGTGCGTCCACAATGTAAATCAATCAGTCACGATGCAGAAACATCACATAAAGCTCATGAAATCAACGCACACCGAAGATCGCCCCTAAGTGGGTTTTCCCAAATAATTGATTTTATTAAAGATCCAAACGGGCCATCGCCAATTTTAAAGAAAATCCTCTTTTCTTAAGAGAACCCAAAATACTTGTACGAAATATATCATTTCTCTTTAAAACTAGAACTACATTTGAAATTCTATGAATTGTGTTTAAGGTCCAAATGGGAATTCTTTCAATACTAGGTGTCCCCTCATCAAGAAAATGTTCCAAGTGTCATGTATAAAATAAAAGGCTATTTTTTACACCAAATAATCATTTAAAAATTAATTATCTTATATTATTTCTCATTTATTAAAATTAATAAAACATTAACAAGTTAATAAATTCTAAATCTAAAGTTGAGTGCTATGGGGGACCTACCTCAACTCGCAAACCAATCACGATGGAGTGACAGGCCTCGCATAGGAGTGCAAGCTAATGATCGCAAGACTGTGGAAAAACATTTTCAATGCATTGCAACCGCAATGATAAATAATATACATAAACACAGACTTAAAACAATTCAAAAAAAAAATAAACCGCGCAAACACCACCTCGACCTACTTTAAATGCATGACTCGCACCATTCGTACTACATAATAAGTCACTTTAAAATATACAAAACAATTTTCAAAATGAGACCCATGGATTTAGACACCCAAAACCAACTCAAAACACCATCTTTTGGTCAAACGTGCACCCGTTATTTACCTAAACAAAACATGGGACACTTTAAAACCAAAACCACTTTGGAAAGGCCTAAATGGACCCCAAAACATAATTCCTCATGCTGCAAATACTTTAACAAAAACAAAAAAAATATTTTATATCACTTTTAACACACAAGATCCAAACGGGCACCATTCCAAAGACCAGAAGCACAATTCTTAGCAACCAAATTGAGTTGACACTCACAAAGTTATAAAACACCTATTTGGATGCCAAGAACTTATTTAAAATGTTGAACCAGATTCTAAATATCACAATCCAGGAGTGAACCAAATAGAACCTTTAATTAAACAAACAGTATGCGCAATTATAATTAAATTACCTCACTTTTCACAGAACCAGTATTGAGATACCAATTAACATAATGAATAAATTAAACAAAATATGCACAATAATAAGTAGCACATATATAGGGCGCAGATAGGATGAAATAAATGAACCTTAAATTCAAAAAGGAATTGAAAAAGGGAACTTACTTGGAATTCATAGCGCATGGATGACGCACACCCAAAAACATGCAACGACGCTCAACAGATTACAATTAAAATAATAAGAACCTAAAAACTCCTAAATTACGAAATATTAACTTAGTGGAAACATGAAGCAGATGCAAGCTTACCATAGAACTAAGGAGGAAAGGTGATGCCAACCCGAAACCGATGCGAATATTCCTTCGCACCTCAACCGCACCTTTGCGGGTCAAGAACAAACTATAATCATGAAAAAAAGAATGAAAAGTCTCAAAACCAACTCCAAATCTTGAACATTAGACACTAGAATTCTACCAAATATGGAGAAATAAGTATTCTGATTAGAATGCACCTAAAAAGACTATGATGGAGGATAGCCGAGCAAGAAAAGATGGAACGGGATCCGACAAGGCTGGTTGTTCTGCCTCAAAAGGATTAAGAGGATCTGCAGGAAGGAAGAGCAGAGTGAGGGAAAGCCGGAATGAGATCAGGATGCTGGGCGAGGGGAGAAAGATAGTTGGCTAGCTCAGCTAGGCACCGAATCGTGGCAAGGGGTGTTCGGGCTCTTGGGCGAGTGCGAAGGGGAGAGCAGGGAGGTGGAAGGTGGGCTAGTTGAGGCCGTAGGGCCGGAGGCAAGGGCGGAGTGAGGACCTGCGAGCGGAGGCAGATCCAGTGTGAGGCTGGTTGGCGGGTCTTCTCAAAGGGGAGGATAGTAGAGGACAGGGGGGTGCGTGTTTTCTGGGGCCGGTGCAGGCGGCTCGGGATAGCGGGTAGCTCTGCAGGTCGGGGAGACTAGCACTGGCAAGGGGTATGACAGAGGCTACCTGGAGGCGGGATCCTTGGGTAGGGGGCGCGCAACAGGGACAACGAATGGGGAGGAGGGCCTGGTGTTCCGTGAGGGTAAGGGTAGAATGGGGGAGGGTGTCGGGTAGATTAGGGTTTGTTGTTTCATTTTTTTTCTTTTATAATAATAATAATAATAATACAACAATAGTAATAATAATAATACCAATAATTCAAAAAATAACAATAATCAAATAAAAATTTGAATATAAATAATAATTATTACAATTAAATTAAAATCTACTAATAATTATATTAATAGAAATATTAAGATAATAAAAATATCATTAACCATTCTTAATAATATTATTATTATCTACACCATAATTAATTATTATAATTATTCTTTATCTTTTTCTTATTTCATTTGCATAAAATGTTATTTCATTGACCGATAGACATCTGCACGGAACTTGAGCCGATCATGCGGCTACTACCCACCGTGCGGTGACCGCAAACAGGTCCAAAACTCGATAAAAATATCAAATATCGAAAATTTTAGACCCAAACCTCGACGAGGTTGACATAAGTGATGAAATAATAAAAATAAAAATAAATTAAAACTTCGGGGTGTGAAAATAATGAAGTGGAGCGATCAGTCACATATGTTATCATCTCAAATCACATTTCCAAGGCATCAAGCAGCTTAGTCGAGATAACCTTATGGGATTCCCCTTTATCAAATAAATCTATGTCCAAAGATGATGTAAAAAACAATGTACCTATGAAAAAGTTGTCTCTAACTATGATTATTTTATCTCATGATTTTTTGCATACATGCACCTAGATTTGGGCATGTTTATAGGATTCATATCTTAATAAGAGTCCCATTTCACTTTCGAATGAGATCCATTCTATTTTGGCTCATCCTATTGCGCCATGTATCCCGTGGTATGAGTGGAAAACTCTTTATTTCATTGGGTATTACTTCTAAAGTATTCTTTAATATTTACAAGGCTTCCACATTAGTAGTATTTCCTAAGTTCTTCTGTTAATTTCTTCTTGGTATTATTGAAATTATCACACTGATAACACTATTTTGACCCTCATCTTGAGGAAGCTACTAGAATGGGGTATAAGGGACGTTTCACACTCCTGTAATTGACCAATTTTGAATCTTCACATTTCCCCTTTTTCCTTAAATATGATATTTGGACTCCAACTGTAGAAGTGGAGGGAAAAGTTTAAACTAGTTAGTTAACCTATATCTATCTCATTCATATCTATTTTTTCCACAACATCCTCATGGGTAAAAAAACACCAAATCAAAATCATGAACATAATTTATAGAATCAATACTATATTGAAATGGTGGAAATTCTAGTAGTAATTCATTTATAACTTGGGTAAAATATTAATAATAAAAAAACAATGAGTGGAATACTCCATCATCTATTAATCACAAAGCTTTAACTTCATAAAATCTAAAGATTGAAACACTTCTAGACTCCCTGAAAAAAGTATTGATTAAACACCTATGTGAATTTAGTTCAAGTGAGATCTTCATGAATCAGAACCATAACTAATAAGTCCCACCATCATCAACTATACCCTTTCAAAATATAATTTCAATATCTCATCATTGATGTCTTTGAGATTTGTAAAAATTGGAAGACTCATTCTATCCTTCCCATCCATTCTTCTAGCTTATAGGGTTATTGGTCAACCAAGAAACTTCAAGAACTCTTGTTAATAATTCATAAATCATATTTTCCATAGATCGCCACACTTACCCAAGAATTGTATATTTATTATTAATAATTCAATGAAATTATGGTATATAGGTTGATTTTCTAGTGGAGTATTTTACATAGATTCCTCCCTTTATTAATTAGAGTACTTTATAGGATCCATGATCTATAAAAATAATAATAATAATTCAAATAATAAATAATTAAATAAAAAGGAACATGATTAAAAAATATCTTAGGAAAACATACCAACACATTCATTATATGAAAACCGTATTAAAAATTAATCAACTTACTCAAAAAAATCAACCATAAACGCCATCATAGCCCTCCTTGGTAAATCTATGACCATAGTAAAGAATAGATAACCCGGAACTCCCCTACACCATTCACTTGGATTTTGAATGTTATATTTTATACTATAAAACTTCCTAAAATATGAATAGTGTGTTTGAAACTATTTTATAATGAACCAACTAGGATCATCCTACCACATTACCTTGGTCAGCATGCCAAAATCTATGAGGTGTGTTCTCGATCACCTGGGATAGGTGACAAGCTCCTAGGTATTAATGCTAATTTATTGGGAATGATTTTACCCTTCCAATTTAATACCACACAATAATAATTTCTACCAAGAATCTAAAATTATCCTTTATAGTATAGGAATATACACCATCAATAAAAGAGTTACAACATTATAAACCAGGTCTTACACTGTATAAATAAATATATTATATAAAAAACAATATACAGATAATAAAATACAGCTAAAATAGGATACCTCAACATAAAAAAATTAACATAGGAGTCAAAATATATAACATGCCTAATTGTCCAATACATAACCAAAATATAAAAATATCGATATATAAAGTATCCTAAAATGTTTGGTCATGTTTTCTCTACATGGGTCTTGGATACAAAAAGTTTTATACAATGAAAGCAGGAATAACATTAAGAATCCATTTTATGGGAAGAATATCATTTAAAATTACACTTTTCATATAAAACCAATTTTTCATGCACCCAATTTAACATTTAAAGTGTGAAGAAAATTCTAATATAATACCACCATGAATCAAAATATCACATTTCAAAATGAAAACCAATAATTCATGTTTGAAAAAATGTTTTGAAAATTATTTCTTTGTGAAACACTTTTGGTGATCCTTTAGTTCACAAAAAATAAGACATAGAATATGTATAACATAGTGAATAAAAAAGATATAATAAATGGAATGAATTAATATCCTATTTAATAAAATAAAAAATACATGGTAATAAAGTAAAACAATATAATAACAATATAAAAGTATGTGGGCAACACATGGGAGCATCAACCAATGTGATCTAGCTATTTAAGAAACTCTCACGGGACACTAGTGGGACTATATGATCTTAAATAAGTAATATGAACTAGGTCCACTTAAGACGTCACTTGATATGGATCTATGATAGATTACTCCATATTCTGGGGTAGCATCCAACCTATTACCCACACACACATGGTTTTCCATGTGAACTCAAAACATCATTTATCATATTCAAAAATCCTATGACAGAGTAATATAACATCCATTAAAATTTCCCATAAAAATATCCTTTAGAAATAGGATTTTTCATTAAGAAATTTTATCAAAGATTTTATAGGAATAAAATTTGTTTTAGGTAGAAAACTAATGGAAACCATTTATTAAAATAAATGCTATTCAAAACCAATAAATAATGTATAACATGTACATAAAATCAATCAAAATATATTAAATCAATAAAACCAAAGCAAACCCCAAGAAACCTTTTAATCCACATTAAAATTATATATATACATTTACACACCTAACTGATAAGTGATGGAAGTTGTTCACCTTTTCAAAATATCCCATGGATAGAAGAATAGGGATCCTCATTGACCTAGTCATTCAAGAAAATTTTCAAACCCAAAATTCAATCCATATGTTCGTCTTATATATCCATTATGTATAGAGGTATTGGAATGAATTGGAGGAACATGATATTATAGTCATATTGAATACTATCGTTGGATGAATCAAAAAACGTTTTATGGGAATCCCCAAATTTGAAGGGGGGATATTAATGCTAGAAGAGGGTTTGGTTCACATGAGGGAGTAAAAAATTTTAAGGGAAACTAATATAATATCATATTTTAAAAAAAAGTTGGTTTTTGATTTTTCAACATGGTTTACGAAACCACGCACTATCCATGTTAGTCACCCCACATCATTTATTTGAGTCACATCTATCTGTTAAAGGACATGTAATGATTGAAAACCCATTCAGAGACTCATAAAATAGAATGAATTCCCCATACTCTCTATAACATGATTATCCACAAAGATATTACCAACAATATACTAATTATGAATACCAGGATGTTTTCCCTATATTTTTTTATTTTTGGCCTCCAACTTGAAGAAATTAAAAAACACAAAAAAATGTAATTAAATAAATTAAATACATACCAGTGATCGAGAGGGTGACACATCACAATAGATCACTAATGAGATAGAACATGTTATTGAAGTGATATTGGCCTAGTGTAGCATTAATATCGATACAGTATAGTAATTCATACTACCAATGAGTTCAAAAGTTCCTTAGGGGTGGGTCTTGGTTTTGATAAGTATCATTCTGAAAATGTCATAATACTGTATCAATGGTGTGTCGCATAAAAATTGTGATTCAAAAACATGTTGGTTGAACACATTAGTTCCCCAAAATGGCGAGGTTCATGAAATGATGGTTCACAACTATATTTTAAGATATATATTAACTATCTATCTATATAACGACTATTCACTGGATAGTTTGGACTTATGATTAGGGTTACTCATTTAAATTTTCATGTTCATAGAGATTGTTAACAAAATTTTAGTGAAATGTTGATCAACATATTTAATATTCAATGGTAAATTATAATTTCTTAAATTTAATATAAAATATAAAAAATAAATTAAAAATTGTCAATTTAATTCCACATTCTTGATCCAAGCATAATGAATTTTCCCTAGTTTGTGGTTATATTTCAATTTTCATTCAAATAATGATGACTATATCTAATGAATGAGATCTAGAAGCATAACTATTTATGATAATATTAAAATAGAGTATTATATGTTTTACATTTTATATTATTAAATTCCCTATTAGTGTAATCCTTATCATTACTCCAAGTACCTAACTTGAATTACCCAAGTGATATCAACATGTTATCCATGATTATTTACATGTGAGTCTCTATTTATTATGTTCAGACATGAATCATTGGAATTAATAAAATTTCCTTTTTTTGATTATAGACAAATCTCTCTTCTTTCCTCTATGTCTTGGGAGGATTTTTGTGTGGGAAATCAATAAATCCCATTTGAAAATATACATTCTGCGAAATTAAACCAAATTAATTAGGTTTAGAAAATAATATATTTGAAGAGGTCCCTATCATTTTTTTCATAATTAAAAAATATTACCAATTTTATTAGTAATAATAAAATTTATAATTAAATAATAATAATAATTTTTTAAATGACATTTGAATAATATTTTTTTCAATTGAAATTTATTTAAAATATCATTTCTTAGATATAAAATTATGATAAGTAGATTATGAAAATAATATCTATAAAAAATTATCCAACTAAATAATGTAATATACTTTAACCTTTTACTCAGTTCAACATCTCTAAAAATAAATAAATAGTCACTTTTATTAAGTGGGATAACTTTTTAATTTTATGAGAATTGAAAATTAATGTCCCTTATTATTAAAAATAATAATATGTTATTGAATTTTGATCGATATAACATGAATAAACATTGATCATTGAACTAAATTAATTTTTTTTCTTAAAACCAAACTAAACTAAATATATTTGCATTCTAGATATAATGAGTCTATATCCATATAGGTACCTTTCTTAGTGGAAGTTGGTCCAACAAACAAATGGAGAGAGATATCTAGATACACCTTATAGACCCCATAAAAATAGAAGGAATTAATTTTTAATGAAAACATTCTGTCAAATGATTATATCTTAATATAACATTTATTTCATTTGATATCTCATCAGTATGGATGTTTATAAAAGTCATCATCTATTAATTATTGACATATCTTTCTTTGACTTACCTATATAATGTTTATTATAAAATCATGGCCATTCATATTTTATAAGGGATTAAACCTAAATAAATTGGATGGGGATATATTCTTCAAAACATGGAATGGAGAATTCTTATTACTTGTCGTTTAATTAACATAATACAATTTATTATTCACCTAATAAAAAATATTTGAAAGTGAAAATATGTCCCAATTTTTTAATGCATCTTAGTATTTGATTTATAATATATTTTTTATCATCTCAGATTTGAGTATTTTTTATATAATAATTTTAAATGAATATTATTAGGTGTAATTCCTACTAATAGGTTTACCCATGATCTCCCCCTCTTGGATATCCCTAGTTATGAAATTATTGAAATGATGTTTGAGTTCTTATAAGCCCAAATTACATAATAGTTTGAAATCATTATTATCCTATTAAAGATATTTATTTATTCCATAAGACAAACATTAAAAATATTCAATCCAAAAACCAAGATTCTCATTGTAGTAGAAACAGTTATAACATATAGATAAATTAAATAATATATATACATCATTAAATAGAGTATGTAAAATAAAATGAAATATTTTACAAGAATGAAACATATTTATATTTAACTATATAGATGATATGGTAATCACAAACATATAATGTTGGCTTAATAAAACCACATAGAAAAATTACAACAAGTATTGATGTCATTAATGTGAATATAGATGTTTAAATGAAAATATTGTGCCTAGTTTTTCTTAAAAACATTATTTATGACTTTATGATTTAATTTTTCTAATAAATTTTTTTTGGATGATTTATATGATGAACCAGACTGGTCAACTTGTCATATCACCAATTTTAATTACCCACATGGCCCAAATTGTGTTTCCAGTCACCATTGATGGGTGCTATAAACTGATGGAATTTATCATATAAAATGGAATTAGTTTCAATCTGTAAATTTGTTAAATAAGGTAATGGTCTCTAATGAGGAATCATTTTGAAGTTATATATAAAACATCCCATGGTTATAAAAATAAATTTAAATGAATAAAACACTAAATATCTATATATTGGAACCCTATTTTAAGGAGATAGTAAAAAACTAGCTGTCAAAATTAATTTTTCCACTTCTATGATTTGAATTTTGAAAAACAGACATCTACGATTGAGATCAGTAAGTTATTTGGAGTCTGATAAAACCAACTAGAATTTTCGGTGAATAGTAACATAACATTATAAATTGTAATCTGAACCTTATAAATAATAAATCATATTATTTTTTTATCTTCTTAAGTTTAAAATATAATGACATCTTGCTTATGTTTTAAATGTGATTTATAATCAGTTATAGTTTTAAAATTGTTATTTTTTGAATAAAATATGATTTTCTTAAAAAACTAAATTTATCATATTTAGAAAATTATTTTCAAATAATAGATTCCATTTTTAATTTCAACATGTTGAAAACTTATTAGGGTGAATATTTGGGATTTTTCACAAATACTTGAATTTTTGGTGAATAGTTAGATTCGATAATTTATGAAAAATTATATATAAATGAATTTATGCATCAAGCATGAGTCATGGATAAGGTAAAGGTAAATTGTTTCAAAATATCATGCACGTATTTCTATTTTTTTCAAATGAATAAATACTATTCATTGTATTGGGAAAAAATATTAAACTACTGATTAAAATAATAGAAAACCCCTCCTCTCCTCCACTATAAATACCACCCTCACCTCTTTCCTCTCACACCTCTCAAGATTTGATAATTTCCTAAATTCTTCCAAATCGCCATTAATAATAATCTTCCCCACATCTAAGTACTTATGTCCTTAGAAAAAGTCAAAAACCAAATGCCTTATGCAGGATCTCAAAGAGAAGATATCAAGAGGTAAAAATCCACTTTTATTTTCTTGTGATTTCTTTTCAATTATTTTATTCTCTTATAATCAATTATAATCCCCTTATGCCTGTGTCCGGAAATATAATAATCATATATTTTCTATATGTTATCATGTTTATGGAAAAATTCAACAACTTACTTCTTCTCCTCCCCCTCTAATTCTAAAAACCCATCGTCCGCGATGTGCCGATTTACCGAAATCAGGGATGATGTGTTTCCAATAGCCATTAATTCCATAAAAACTGGTTATAAAACCATGTTAATGGATGAAATAGAGTGTAAGGTGTATTATATATCCACATTAATGTTATTTAGTTAAAATATATACATAATATTATGTTATATAATGAAACTAGTACGTGATTATCAAAGAACCACCAAAATGATCTAAACAAATATCACTACTAATTTATCTAATGTTTCATATAACCAAAATGATTAGTGGAATAATTTAATATTTTTTAAACATATTAATACCATTTAGTTCCTCTTTTAGATTATCCCTTCCATTACATAAGGAAATCCTTTACGAACTAACCTTGTAATTATTTTAAAGAACTCATCCAAAACAATGGAAAGAAAAAAATAGTATTAATCAATGGGTGGAATGATGTTATAAAATGATCATATAAGGTGTCACAAATATAAATATGCTTCTTTAAAATATTAATAACATTATTTAACCATTATTAATGAGTTTTAAAGAAGTTTTAAGTAATATAAACCTGAGGTAAGTGAATTCTTAACCAAATTTCAATTTTTGGGTTAAATGCCTACTTCTTTGATTATATGGTACTAAGAACATTTGTGTAATGAATAATTGTTTATATAATGTTATATTAGTTATATTTAAAGTGTATAAACATATTCTTTTCTTTCTATTAATTCTATCATATATTTTATGATAATTGTAAGAGACATTTCATGAACAATCCTATTTTAAAATTATGTTTTACGAAATTCAAAAGATATGTTTTTTATATTATTTACATTTTATATTTATATTATTGTTCAGGGAACTATTTTAGATGAAGTTTTTGACCTATATATCCCTCTAAATCATTGGTTATCTGTATGTTAGAGGTCAGTTGTAAGGTTCCTTCAAGTTAAACTATGATGGTTTCACCATATGGTTGCTGTGAGGGATACATTGTAACATAGTCATTTAGGTTTCAAAATAATTAGGTTTCAACAAGGGTTAAAATATAATTATATAATTATAAAATATACCTTTAGGGTCTTATATATTTTCTCTAATGTTTTATAGAAATCTCATGTTTTACAAAGTAAGAATATAAAGGTGAGATGTATGTATTTGTGAAAAATGATTTCATATGCTTATAAGTTTTCATAAACTAATGGTTTATTTCCATCATTTTATATACCTTACTAATATTTTTATTCTCATACCATGTTTTTAAATTCTTTAAACAGGTTATAAGTGTGTTTTTTATAAACAAGGAGGTCAATTTAATTGTTATAAATATTTTTCAAAGAAATGATGTTATTGTTTTGGGTTTAAAATTTTATGTTTTGGAAGAAACAGATGCTATTAAAATGGTACCTAGTTTGTATGGTTTTTAGTATATATGTATTTTTTATGTCATAAATTTCTAAAACTATAAACTTAAAAGATCATTCATAATGTAGTGAAGTAAAATCTAGTTGAAATGTACATAATATGTAATGTTTAAGGACGAGTTCTTATAGATGGTATCAGAATAGAGTTTAGACAACATAAAGTGTTATGATGATATTAAAAAAAATAACACAAATGATTTTTACCTTACCTTTATGTTGAAATGGTATAATATTTAAATATTACCATGTTTTTTCATCTATGATATGTATGTTCGGAATGATTTTCTATAGAAGGAATAGGGAAGTTGATGTTTGAATGAAGAGAGAGGAAAATAACATTCTGAATCCACAATTGGGAATGGTGGGATTTGGAACCATGCAGTTTGTGATCATAGTGGATTAGATGATTGAGGAAATAAATAGTGGTGTCAACCAAGAAAGAGAACAACCAGATCTACTATAAAGGGACATGATAATAGTGGAACATTTTATGAGTAAACACCCACTATCTTTTATTGGATATCCTAACCCAGTAGCATATGAAGGATGGATTAAAGCACATTAAAATATATTCAACGTTATGGGATGTTAATATAATAAAATGGTTAGTATTTCTAGTTATCATTTTGAAGGTGAAGTTGATCAGTGGTCGTCAATTCTTATGAATATTCGGGATATAGGGAAGATTCATGCCTTGGATTGGGATGAATTTAAAGGTATATTCCTTGAAACATATTTTCCTAAGGTGGTTTGACTTAGGATGGATAAGGTATTACTTTAATTGAGGAAAATGGAGGAAGATTTGGTGGCCATGTATGATGTGAACTTCACCAGAACGGCATGGGATGCTCCAAATATTATTCCGAACCATGATTGATAAATCAATTTATTTTACTCAGTATTGAATCCAATATACCAAAGGGAATTAGCATACTGAGAATTCCAATGTTATGAAATGCTTTTCTAATGTGATGAGAGGGTAGAAATGGGGTTTTATGATTATCATGTTTACATTGAAGGAAAAAAAAGAAGGGGACTAGACGAAAAGAGATATGTAAGAATCAATCAAAGAAATCTGATGGTATGAATGAATGTTTATAATTTCTAAAAAGTGTGGTAAAAAGAACCATGGGGAATGTTGTACCAAAACCTGGAAGTGTTTTTGATGTGGTAAGTTTGTACATATGGCCCAAGATTTTAATGAAAATGATATTTTGATCAATTTTGATATGAAAACAAAAAAGTGTTTCAAATGTGGTGAGATGGGTCATTATGAAAATTTTATCCCAAACAAAGATCTAGATAATGTAAATATGCCAGACTATAAGAAGAAAGGTGCAGTCAGATCCTTTGCGACTACATTAGCAGACATTGGGTCATCCAATGAAGTTTCATTAGTTACCTTTCTTATTTACTCATATATTTCTAATGTTTTGTTTGATACAGTGTCTACACATTTCTTTATTTTTGAGAACGTTTCTGGTAAATTGGAAATATCACCTCAAAAAATGAGATTGGACCTTACTATTAAAACTCTATGGGGAAAATATTACAATAAATAGGAATTATAAGAATCTTTCTATTTTTGTTTATAGAAATACTTTACCTGAAATCCTTGTTGTTTTTTCCTTAGTAGAGTTTTATTTCATTTTGGGTATGGATTGGATTTCCTTTTATCATGATAACATTGGTTATAGATCTAATGAAGTTGTTTTTTAAAAAGTGTTTTAGTTTGAATTCATGAACGAACCCCTAAAATTAATAACATATCATGGAGATGAGAAACTATTGAAATATGGAAATTAATGTTCTCATTCTCATATTGTTTAAAAAATAGGAACTGTTCAAATTAATGATGTTGAAGTGATAATTGAATACCTTGATGTTTTTAATAATGAGTTTTTTATTATTACACAAGATTGGGATGTTTAATAAACAACTGACTTAGTTATTGATGCTATGATAATTTCAAAGCCCCCTCCTTGAATGTCTCAAATGGAACATTTAGAGTTGAAAAAGAAATTGTAAGAATTATTAGAAAAAGTCTTAATCTGGCATAGTACATAACCATGGGGTTCTCCTGTCTTTTTTATTAAAATGAAGAAAGATTCAATGGGACTTTTCATTGATTATATAGCCTTGAACATCGTCATTGTTTAAAACATGTATCATATGCCTCATATTGATGATTTGTTTTGTCGTCTCTAGAGAGCATAGTATTTTTTGAAGGATGAACTAAGGTCTAGGTACCCTCAGTTGAAAGTAAAAAAACAAAGACATTCTAAAGACTGTATTCCATACTAGATATAGAAATTATGAATTTTTTGTTATTCAATTTGGGATAACTAATACACATGTTGTATTTATGGATCTTATGAACTGAATATTTCATGAGTTCATAGAGATTTTTGTGGTTGTGTTTATTGATGAAAATATGTAATATTCTAATATAAAGATCAGGAAAAACATCGATGTGTTGTTTTTCAAACCTTAAAAGAAAATAAACTTTATGGAAAATTCGGCAAGTGTGAATTTTGGTTGTAACAGTTATCTTTTCTTGCGCATATTGTAAATAAGGATGCAATAACCATTGATCCTGCCAAAACAAAAGTGTTCGATGAATTTCTAAGACCTAAATATGTTACAGATATTTACAATTTTGTTGGATTACTATGTTATTACCGGTGATTTTTTAATAAAAATACATGGTTGTCTAGCTAGTAAACTATGTTAATATGAAAACGGGGTTAAATTTGTTTGGACAAAATAATGGGTTGTTTTTTTCATGAACTGAAGACGAGAGTTGTGAATGCTCCAACATTGGTCATACCTTACAAAAATGGTGAGTTTTTTATCTATAGTGATGATCCATTGAAGGGACCAGGTTGTTTTATAATGAAAAATTATTATGTAAATTTTTATATGTCAATACAACTAAATCCTCGTGAGTTTAATTGTCCCACAAATTATTTGGTATTAGAAGTTATGTTTTATTTGTTGAAAATTTGGAGGCATCATTTATAAAGAGACAAATTTGAAATATACACTAACCATAAAAGATTGAAGTATATATCCACTAAGAATATATTAAACATGATGTATATAAAATGTCTTGAATTAATAAAGGATTACGATTGAACGATCAGTTACAATGGAGGAAAAGAACAAAAAAGTGGTGGATTCCTTGAGTTGAAAACATCATGCATCACTAACCATGTTACAATTGGAACATGACCCCATGATTAATGATTTGATTAATTATGGCTTGGAAGTGTTTGGTGCAGCAAATTCAACTATTTTGTTTCAGATTTCAGTGAATTCATCTTTTTATTGTATAATTAATAATGTGTATTAAGAAGATGCTGAGTTACATAAAAAGGTATAATTGGTTAAAATGGGTATGTTTCCAGAATTTAACATTGATAACGACTGTGTTTTGAGATATGGAAAAATATTTTTTGTGCCTTGTGCTTCCTATATGAATAAAGAATTGTTGTGAAAAGATCATAGTTCACCATTTTCAGTTCATCCTGGAAACCCAAAGATGTTTAGAGACAATCTGGTGTATTACTGGTGGGATGGAATGAAAAGTAATATTGCATATTTTACTGTGAAATTATTGACCTGTCAATAGGTTAATGTAGAGCTCCAGTTACCAAAGGAGATGCTTCAGCCTTTACAAGTTACAGAGATGAAATGGGAAAATATATCCTTGGTATTCGTTGTGGGGCTACCAAAGACTTATCTATGTTACAATGTCATCTGGGTTATTGTTGATCAGCTGACTAAATTTTCTCATTTCCATACTATTCATGATAATATTTCATTATACCAACTTTTTGGGTTGTACCATAAAGAAATCATCAGGTTAAATGGAGTTCGTCTTTCCATTGTATATAACCGTGACCCTAGGTTCACTTCTAATTTTTGGAAAGGACTTTATAAGTCATTGGGAACAGAATTAAATTTCACCACAACTTTTCATCCTTGTTCAGATGGTATGTAAGAATGGATGATTTAAAAGTTTTAGTATATGCTTCAATCATGTTCAATGGGTTACCCATGAAGTTGGGATCAACATATTTCATTAATTGGATTTTCTAATAATAATAGCTTTCATTCTAGTATATAGATGGAAACATTTGATAATAATATGGGACGTAGTGTCGAACTATTGATTCTTGGGATGATGTTGGGGAATGTAAGTTAATGGGACATGAATTTGTAGAGGAAGTGGATAAAAAATTGAAAATGATCCAGAAACACATGAGGATATATCAAAGATGGAAGAAAAGTTATGAAAATAATAAGAGTAAATAATTTTCTTTAGAGGTAGGTGATCATGTTTTTCTATGAATCTCACCTTTGAAAAGTGTTGTGCATTTTCATAAAAAATGGAATCTAAGTCCCCGGTTCATTGGACCTTATACAATCCTATATAAAATTTGGACAAGTAGCCTACTCAGTAGCTTTACCCTTGAATTTATCTTAGGTGCCCAATTTTTTTCTTCTTTCGATGTTGAGAAAGTATGTGATAGATTCGTCTCAAGTTTTGATCCCAAAAGTAGTTTAGTTGGAAGAAAATATTTCATATGAAGAGAAACTTTTTCAAATTGTTTGTTATATAGAACAAGTATTGTGGAATTATGTAATCCACCAGATAAAGGTTTTTTCAGGAAACCAGATGGTGGATGAAGCAATATGGGAATCTAGAAAAGCTATGATGGAAAGGTACCCTCATTTATTTAATAATTAAATAGAATTACGAGGATGAAATTTCCAGAAGGTGGGGAGAATGTAACACCCCATTGTTTTAAAAATAAATTTAAATGCATGAAACAATTAACCTCTACATAATGAATTTCTTTAAAGAGATAGTTATATACTAGCAATTAAACTTAATTTTTCCACTTCAATGATTTGAATTTCGAAAAACCAACATTTGTAATTGTGATCAGTAATTTATTTTGAGTCTGATAAAACTATTATGATTTTTTAGTGAATAGTTACATAACCTTATGAATATAAATATAACCCCTATAATTAGTAAATCATATTATTATTTTATTTTCTTATGTTTATAAGATATTTATATCGTGATGGATTTTCCAAGGTGATAAAACATCAGTTATAGTTTTAAAAATGTAATTTTTGGAATAAATAATTCTTTCTAAAAAAAATTAAATTAATCAAATTAGAAAATTATATTCACAAATTTGAGTTCTTTTTTGAATTCAATATGTTGAAAATGGTTACAGTGAATGTTTTGGTATTTTTCTAAAATATACAAATTTTCGGTGATTAATTAAATTCAATAATTTATGAAATGTGCTAAATAAATAAATTACTGCATCATGCTTGAGTCATGGATGATGTAAATGGCCATTGGTTTGAAATATAATGAACTTATTACTATTTTGGTTTAAATTAATCAATACTATTCATTGTTTTGAGGAAAAATATTACTCTAATGATTTAAAAAAATGGAAAACCTCTTCTCTCCTCCACTATAAATACCACCGTCACCCCATATTCCTCTCACACCACTCAAAATTCAATAATTGTCTAAATTCTTCAAAATACTCTTCCCAAGGCTCTTCCCCATGTCCAAAAACATCTGGTCTCCCTAAAAAGTCAAAACCAAAGGCATTAAGGAGGATATCAAAGATAATAGGTCAAGAGGTAAAAATCCCCTTTTATTTTCATGTGATTTCTTTTAAATTATTTTATTTTCTTGTACTCTCTTCCCCTCAGCATATACAAGTGGAATGACACCTCTATAATATTATATATTCTGTATTTTATCATTTTTATGGAAATATTCATCAATTTATTTCTTCCACTTGACCACATTTATTCTAAAAATAAAAACACCATCTGTGATGTGCCAATTTACCAAAATATTGGATGATGAGTTTTCAATTTCCATTAGTTCCTCAAAAACATGTTATAAAACCATTTTAATGGTTGAAACTTATTTTAAATTTAATTATATATCTTTTTTTATTTTTTTGAGTTAACATATAAACAAAATATTATGTTATATAATTAAACAAGTTCAAGATTATCAATGAACCACCAAAATGATATAAATAGATATCACTAAGGAATTATCTAATGAATTATCTTCATATCATCTAACCAAATAGATTTATGAAATCCTTTAATATTATAGAAACATATTAATACCATTTCATTCCAATTATGGTTTTTATCTTCCATTCTTCAAAGAAATCCTTTATGAACCGACTTTTGAATTCATATAAAGAATGCACATGAAACATTGGAAAGATCAAAATAGTATTAATTAATAGATTTAATCATGTAATAAAATTATCATATAAGGTGTTATAATCATCAATATGTTTCCTTAAAATATTAATAACACTCTTTTAACCATTATAAAAGTGGTCTAAACATGTTTTATGTAAGAAAAATCTGGGGTAAGCAAATTCATAACCCAATTTCCATTCTTTTGGTTAAACACCTACTTCATTTATTAATGGTACAAATTTTTTTAAGGAATATTAATTTATATTATTTTTTATTATGTTTACTTAATGTTTATAAAAAAATTACTTCTTTATATTAATTATATCATCAATTATATGATAATTTTAAGGGACTTTTGCTTTAAAATCCTATTTTAAAATTCTGTTTTACGGAATTCAAAAGAAATATTTTTATAAAATTATTCATGATTTATAATTATGTTCCAGTTATACGGAATTTTTTATTATTTAGGGTTGTACCTATATCTCCCTTCAATGAATTGGTTATGTGTATGTTGGAGGTTGGTCATATGGTTACTCGAAGTGTAACTATGATGGTTACACAATAAGTTATCCATGAGGATTACATTGGAAGGTGGTTGTGATGGTTACAAATCATAAGGTAGCCACTAGGGTTACAATGTAATTATGCAATGTGATAATATAACTTTATGGTCTTATATATGATCGTTAATGTTTTTTGTAAATCTCATGTTTCACGAAGTATGTATATAAGGGTGAGAAGTATGTCTTTGTGAAAATTATTCAATGTGATTAAAAGTTTCCATGGACTAATGGTTTATTTAATTATTTTTATATCCCTTAATGATATTTTTATGATCATATGATGTTTTTAGCTTCTTTTCACAGTTTATATGGATGTGTAGTAGATAAGGAAGTAAAGTTAAATATTATGAATATTTTTCAAATAAATATTGTAGTGGTTTTATGCATAAAATTTTATGTTTTGAAAAAATGGATACTATTTTCATGGTAACCAATTTGTATACTTGTGGGTTGATATGTATGATTTATTTCATAACATTCTATACTTATAAACTAAAAATATTTTTGGGAATGTAAAGAAGTGAAATCTAGTTAAAATAACTAGATTATGTAATTTTTAAGGCCGGGTTCTTATAATATGTATATTGAGACATCATATAAAATTGAATAAAAGGATTTAAATTATAACTTATCGAAAAATTGAATAATTAATGGAATCAAAATAAATATCCAAACATAGTTTTATAAATACAATTTGAGTTATATATATATATATATATTAATATAAGAAATAAAATATTTAAAATAAGTGAAATTAGAAGTGGTTGATCTATATACATCCTAATGTAATCATAATTTTGGAAAATTATACAGGAACCATCTCCTAATAACCTATTGTAAACATACAACAATCATACCACTAATAAGAGAATAAGGCATCAAGTTATTCCTCTAAGGGAAGTGTATCCTTTTATTTTACCCACATCAGTAATAATTCTATCTATATATACCGAGTGAGTGTATGTAGAGTGTCAAAAATTTCTCACATGGATACCACCGTGAATTTATATAACCCCTTTCATGTGGAGATCTAAAAGAGATAGTTTGTAATAAAATTATTAATTAATGTTTTATTTACATGTGTATGAAAAAATTCAAATTCTACATTCTCAAAGAAGAATAAAATTCTTTATAAATGAAAAAAATAAATGTTCTTATAATATGTCTAATGAATCCAATAATTTAGGTATTAAAAATTAATACAATGTAATGAGTAAAACATTACTAAAAAATAATTCAACAGGGGAACTCATACTTCAATCTAAATATATAATCTATCACAATGATTTTAGATTACTACTGGACTATGGTGATCCTGATAGACTAAAGACCTGACTTACCATCTTAGAATCATTAGGTGGAATCCTCTAACCTCATGCATGAAATTCATTATGGTAAGTGTAAATTTCTTAATATATGAAAGTGTAGAACCAATATAAATTACCTATATATCTACAAAATTTTCCCATGTGATTCAATTCCAATTTTAAAGCTAATAGGAAAACCGTCAATAAAACAATATTAATAATTATATCAATCCCACTATGTAATTTTTATAACAAAAACATAAACCATAAATATAAAATAATAACAAAACAAATAAACCTGTTATATGATGGAAAACAATAAAAAAACCAAATCAAATAATTATTATAAACAATTATCATTCCAAAACATCATTTAGAAATCCCTTTTAACCAAAATTAGTATAACATGAAATTTTTTAAACACCTCTTATGCATGGATAATTTGTTTTGAAATATAGTATATAAATACATTTAAAACCAAACATAAAAAATATTATTTAAATAATTTTTTTTAATATTTATAAATAAGAATAAGGATATTGATATTGGGACTATATTTGGAGAATTAATAATTTGATACTGTAACTACTATGTTTGTTCCATAAAAAAGAGTTAATATAGTGACACTTACCTTTTTTGCAATGAAAACTAATAAAATTGTTCCAGAATGAATAGATTTGAAAAATGGGATACCACCAAGATCCATAGAAACCAATATCACCATATTTATACACAAAATGTCTATGTATTAAACCCACATGGCCATCTATGTCTATAGATGAAAGAAAACGTGGTAGAAGAAGATAATATAGAGAGATAATATTGATAAATATTGACTAATATGAGGATTACCTTATAGAGCCAAATGATATTAAAGAGATATCAGAAATGTAATATTGACGTGGGGAGCGAACATATTGGATTAGCCCGAATGGCCCAAAGGACTTCATTTTTATTGATTTTTGATAACCCCCCTTTCAATGGATGAGGGGTAACCCTTACAAGGAATGTAGGCTTAGTGATTAAATGGCACATAAGATTAAGAGACATTAAATTACCTAAAGGTATTAGGAATTCAACCAGACTATAACTACATGGAACTGCCCCTCCCCAGCATCTTCATCGTGATAATATCTCTCCACCTTCACATGGCCATCTGGCTAAGCTTCTTGTGCAAGTACAAGCTGGTCCCGATGGCATAGCCATACAGTCTCATTCTTCCAAATCCATTAGTTTGGCTCTGGTGAGTGCATCTTCAGTGAATTCTACTCTAGGGCTGCTCCTTTTTTTAGAGTTTTTCTGGGGAAACTTCATTTGGATCGAAGGCCTTAAGGTGGGCCAAAGGCCTTAAAGGTGGCCCAAAAGCCCTACTAACCCGAAATCCTGGGTGGACTGATGGACTTAAGGACTCCAAGACCAAACCGGTGGTCCAAGTTGAAATGTTTTGGCTACTATAGTACCAAACAGTACATGCTAAACTAGCAGCTACAGTGCTTGCTGTAGTTCCCTAGAAGGTATTATCGAATAGGGATAGTCTAAAAGAGAAAAAACATTAGTTATGGTACAATTGGAATTGAAATATTATATTTCTATATTGATATATTGATTTCGATTCATATTTTATGAATTCATGATCCAATTATGCAATGAAATTCAGGCTCACCTAAGAAGCTTCAGGGTTTCATCACCCATTTTAGATAATTATTCACCAACTATTCCTAAGCCACCAAGATCAGACTCTTCCCCTACAAGGCTAGGATAAAAATTTAACATTTACCATCTATTATTTTTTAATCTTGTACTTTCTCAAGATTTTCAATGGTTTCAAATTAAAAACTCTAAATTATTTAGTAACAAATATCTAATTGAAATATAAACATACATGTGGCATTAAGGTGTTAAAATTTGACCAACCATGACATTTTATACCCAAGAATTTTCACAACACTCTTGAACAAAGAAAAAGGGATGTTATTTTTCCCACATCATTGACCCACATTCCAATTTATCATTGTTATATATACTATTTTTTCATATCACATGGACCAATGGAATAGAGTTTATATATAATACCTTATTCTAATACTCATGTATATGAACTGATTGCTCAACTACAGTGGTGTTAGGTTACTAATAAAGGTCATCCAATTTAGCTATATGGGATAAATCATGATGATGCAACTTTAGTGGGATTCGAGGAATACATCATGGATCGATTTGAACTGTGTAATATCTGAGTCCCAAATAGAGATGGTACAGACTATATTAGGAAAATAATCACCCAATGTACAATATATCAAAAGGAAAAGAGCCTTAATTTTTGATTAAAAGTTAACTTTCATAATTTGTAGAATTAATATTTGATAAAAATGGATCCATTTTTTAATTTACTATGAAAATATTATCTTAGGGAGAATTTTTTGGACTTTTCTAACATAATAGATTTTTATGTGAATAGTAATAAATACAATGTTGTACCAAAACACTAAATATATATAAGTAATACTAAGATATTTAATGTTCTGTTAAATTTATTAAATTTTTAATAACTAAATTTACCTATGAAAGATAATATATTTTATTTTGAAAACCTATGGTTATCATTTTAAGGACATAAGTAATATTTTCCATTAAAAATTATTTTGGTATTTTTTTGAATAAAATCTTGTTTTGATAAAATATGGTTTCCTTTTACTTTGAAATATAAATAACTCACATTTTTTTAAAAATAAAATGATTTATATAATGAAAATATTATACAATGATAATATTTCCCTCTAGATAAATTTTAATCATAAAAATACTCTTTTTATAACATCGTGTATTTACATGTCACATGCGTGAATGTAAAAATTGACTTTTCATGCAAATGGAGATTTTATATGATAAAATTGTTTTGATATTTTGAGTTTGTGTATATAAAATTTTTAATCGGTCCAATATTATTTCAATGCATAAAATTTAGTTTCCATGTTACATATTATTAACAATAGTAAAATAATTATTTTTCAAATGGTGATACTTTTCTAAATATTGTATATTTTTTATTTAAATTGATATATTTTAAATTATGACTTAAATATAATTTTAATATATTTATAAAAATAAAATATAACTCATTTAATTTATAATTCTTTTTAATTAATATTAATGTTACTAAACAATTAAAATTTCATTTTTCTAAAAAATATGGTCTTTCTACATATTATATATTTTAATTTAAAAGTATTTTTTATATATTTTGATGTTTAATTTCGTTAAATGATCCCAAATTATGATTAAATGTGTTGAAATTTTTATTTATGGGAATCTTAATTTTTTACAGATAAAATAATTACGATGAATAATATTTTATACCAATTAATAAGTGTTAACATGGGAAATATATTATGGATCGAATTTTACAAAAATCAATTTGATAGTTCAACATTATAGAAAACCTTTGTTAGGTTAGAAAACCATTCTATCATTTATCACTAATATTTCTCCATCTAGCTCGCATAACACACCAAAACCACCTAACACCCATGTGATTCCATTCGTACACCTTGTCTAACTTTAGTCTCTATGAAAACCCCATATTGTTCGTCCATCAATGTATATCACTACCACTATTTCACTCATTCCATTTCACCCTAATGGCATTGATCATGATGTTCCAGTCTTTATCCCTCTCTAATGCACTACCAAGGTGTTTCAATGTTTTCAAGGAGTCTTTCAAAGAAATAAGAAGTTGTATTGAACATTAAGGGTTTAAAATCCTTCTCTATTGTTTTAAAATGAATATATTATGTTATAATAGCATTTTCATGTTTTATTTGATTTAAATTTTTTGGAATTATCTCCCATATAACCAATTGTTAGTTAGGGACTACTTATGTCCTCTCATTATGGTTTTTTATTATGATGTTATTATTTTCACATAAGGGTTCTTATTCCACCACTTCCATTTTCAAGTACTTACCCTTTTTATAATGTCATCATGCTTGTAATTATATGGAATTTTATACAGTTTTATATATTAATATTTATATTTACTATCATAATATCTTTTTCATAATACATTATAATTACAAAATATAATAGATTTGGAAAAGTAAAAGTTTTTTTTAAATTTTCTTAACTATTAAAACCTTATTTTGATACTAGTAATTGAATATAGCTATGATATATATACACATATGGTTAATCACCATGAAAAAAGTATGGTTGAGTTTTAAATCAATATTCAATACGGTTCATCATGATTGGGATTAAGACTAAACATCTGGTTATACAATCCTAGGGGATATTCTTATGATTTTTCATATGTTCATTAAAACCCATAATGATAGCTTTTTATACCATTTTTATAGTATCTTTACAGTGAAAATATTGAACTAAAATTTTATATTCTATTAATAACCCTTCACATTTAATGTGAACTTTTACACTACCTTGAATTTGTTCTTCGATAAGGATAGTTCATTTTAAAATGATAATACCCCTATAGTTTGAATTATAATTATGTACTAATTAACCATCTACCTTTTTTGCATAGATTATGAAATGTTATTTTCTATTAAAGATATGATCTATCATTTCATTTATCTTACTTATACATCCAACATGGTATGAAATACATTTTCTTCAAATTATGTTAGATTGTTAATACCGAATTCTCAAATCAATTAATTGAAGGTTTCTCATCTAGATTCTATATGGTTATTTATTAGGAGATAATTTAATGAACCATATATTCCTTTCTCTATTCATTGTTTGTTTTAAGGATACTTATATAGAAATATCTTCCATTTATATATTGAAGAAATATTGAAAATATGTATAGTTTTTATGCTGTTATGTATATGTATTGACTACTTTGGAAATTCTATCATGTGCTATATAGTCATACACCTAATTTAACTAGATGGGTTATGACTGTGTAATCCATTTTATTCACATAGAGAAAATTATTGGAATTATATATATAATAATTCCAATACATATGTATGTGAAGGAAGGATGGTTATTCCGATATTTCATATTGTGAATGCATTAGATATAAAGAAGTGGCAGGTGGGGCTCGGTGTTATATAGCCCTTCAATGCATTGGTTGGTCTCATGAGGGAAAGGTTTTCGGTATTTGGTGTATAGTTACCCAACGTAAGCTTAATTTTTTTTCAACAATGATGAGAAGATTTATATCTTTTTTATGACCTTGATGAAAGAAAATAATATAATGGTTGAGGCTTTGATGGTAAATATCAAGATGTCTGATAATATGCATTCAAACACCATGAATCTAGATATTCTTATCCATGTAATTATTTTCATGTGTATATTTTATATAGATATTTTTCATTATCATGAAATTAATAATATTGAATCATTATAAATTATTTACTCTTCCATAATGTGTGTGATTGTTATGATATATTATTATATACTTGTACTCTTATTGAGGATTTGACCTCAGACATCTTGTGCTTCCATTTTCATAGGGTACAAAGAGTTGATGTATTAATAAATTAAGGGATGAGATAAATATAATATGGAAGTCTCATGAAATTATAATGTTTCATTTTTTTTCTTATAAAATATATAAATCTTGTATTTATATAGTCTCCTAAAAATGTTAAATAGTTTGGTCCTTTTTGATGTGATCATTTAATTTTATACCAATGTAATAAAGTCGCCACTGAATCTATGTAACTAGATTTTGGGAGTTATACATGTTATAAAAATAGGTTTATTAGGGTTCTTATGAACTATATTTTAGAACAAAATTTTTATTATAATAATTTTGATAACCCTTAGGGTTCCTAAATCCTTTACATGCATTAGTATTTTTAGGCCACAATATTCATAATGTTATAATCTAATTAGTTATTTGTAATTTTTTATGGATAGAACCTAATTCGAGGATGGTAAATAAGATCCAAACATGTAATTAATTTTGGTATTTCCATCCAATGTAATATAACATAACTAGTGTTTGAACTCTGAAGATTGTGGTTATATTAGGTAAATTGACGGAGGTTATGACTAATAACATTTCTTATATAGAGAAACCTACTAATAGACAACAAGATCCAATAATTTTGTACTAATCCATTTGGTAAAAACATTCATCAATCAATGGGACTAATTATCGATTATTATATTAAAAATAGATCAAGTCACTAGAAAATATATTTCTTGCATTGGTAAATATTGAAAGGGAGAACGTTTTCATAGAATGTAATTTCATGAAATTCTAATGTAATAACATTTTATTAAATAGTGACAATTAAATGAAACACCAAGTGTGTAAGGGAATATAATATAATGAAAAATTAAATTATATTTACTATTTTAAATAAATTAAATCTATGATAGAGATTATAATGCACAGAACATCGAGCTAGCTTCTGTTATACACAACAATGACTTCCTTTGATAGCATGTATTAAACATAAAATCGAGTCTTTCCAGAAACAATACATATTATTATCTAAAATTAAAATTATCCCCTTGTAGTTAAATTAAATTTATTAATAGTATTAACTAAATTGTGAGAATATATAGTTTGGGTTAGGGGTCACAAGTTAATTAGAAATGAATATAAAAACAAATTGAATATAAAAGCAATGTATTTAAGCTTACGAAGGGTTTTTATGATAATAAATTAAATTAGATTAAATAACTGAATTACCTTAATGAAATATATATGATATATATTCAGTAATTTTTTTGTTGATATTCATCTGTTATATTTGATAAAAATATGATATGAATAAATCTAATTTTATGCAGAAAATTTGTATTTTTCAAATAATATAATTTTACCATATTTTAATGTCAAACCTATTTTAAATAGAATTTTTGTAAGATTTATAAATTATATATGTAAAAATAAACTAAATTTTCTAAATAGTAACATTAATATTATCGTAGGGTTATTTTTTGGAATTTTTTTAGAATTTATTTTTTACTAAATATTTAAAATAATGAATTTTATTTGGAATATTTGTTGTCATCTTTTTTATTCACATTGTAAAATTATATTTTAATTTATTTTTAAAATATATTTATATCCAATATACATAATTTAGTCCAATTTAGGTAATTATAACCAATTTCACAATGAAATGGGATATGAAAACATCTCAAACATTGGAAAATTGTTACATTCAAAACCAACATTCTCATCCTGTCTGTGGGATTAAATTTAAAATAACTTATTCTTATTTTTTGAATGGAAATTGTAAAAATGGATTCCAGTTTCAGAATTAGAATAATTTATAATTTTTAATAAGTTCAAATTAATTTTTTACAAAAAGAATTAGTGAATGTAATTAAAATTAATTATAGTGATTAATAGAAAAACTAGCTTAACATATGACCGAAACATAGACATATGGAAACAAAGGAAGTATTAACATGTAAAAAGCATATTTTATTGCCATATTTTTTCAATATAATTCATTCTACATAATTTGGTTCATTGTGGGGGTAACATGATGTAAAACACTCCACTCAATAGTGTTTACCTCTGTATATTTAAAAGCTTGTTACTCTGACCTTACTATCAAATTGAACTCTCCCCTCCCTCTTAATCAAAAATTTCAAGGCCTTTGTATAATCCAAAACCTTCAAAACTCTGCTCCGAAAATCCATATCCAAATAATAGAAGCCTCATTTGGGAAATAATTCCACTAATGAAGTATTTTGTTATAAACCAAAATGAGTTTCCAAAATTAGTGGTGAAGTTCATCAACAAACCATTTTTTCTCGATTACTTCAACAGTCCTTAAATTATTTTTGTATAATTATTATATAACAAAACTAATGTATTATATATTTCTATATATTTTTGTGCAATTATTTTTAACTACTCTTGAACACACATCCATCAAATGGGATACACAATCATCCATCGTATGTATGGAGGACTATCATAACACGTACCAATGCCATTTGTTGTTACATTACCACCTTTAAGATTGAAAAAATGATGAATTTATAGTTAATATATGATATATATTATTTATATTATGTCTTAATTCGGGTTTAATTCTTATATAACCCTTAACATTATTCTTTAAATTTTTTGGCAATACGATAACATCATTTATGGACATGTGATCTACCACCTCATGAAAGTGATGTGATTCATTCACACTATAAATGGAATGCATTAAGGAAGCTTTTAATAAACATATGCAACATATATTAAATAAATATGATACTATAATTATAATATATATATATATATATATATATATCATTTCCATTTCACTATTTTAAATTCAACATAGAAGTGGAAGTATCGTTAATGCGTACGTACGACCTACCGTCTCCACGAATGGTACATTTTCTTCACTATATAAAAAAATTATGGATTTATTAAAAAAAGATACTAAATATAAATAATAATTAACTCATGTATTTAATCCTTGATATGATGAATTCATGACTGATGTAAGAAGAACAAAAATAACAAGTCTATATATAGTTGAAAAACTAGGCAATTAACACACGAAATGTTGAAAATAATGATTGTTTGTTATCAAATGTGTAATAAGATATTATAATATGATCTGATTTGAAATTATAAATATTTTTATGGTTCTGGTATAATTTTTAAACTTGTTTTAAAATTCAATATTTGAGGATAATGACCACATAGCAAAAAGAAAGAAAAAAATAATGGATTATTGTATAGCTTTTCTATCCATGAGGCATATACCATTTTAACCACTGATTCTTTTTTTAGTGTATATACTTCCCACATTTTTATTTCATATCATATATATATATATATTCATGGTATTTAAATTTTAATTAGAAATTATTTCTTTCATGGGGATTATAATTTAAAATGTAAGTAGTAAGGGACTTAGTCTCAATTTTTATTATTTGAGGCATCCTTTTTCATTGTGATTTGAATTTATTATATACGGTTTACATACTACCAATATGAAATGTAATATAATGGATACTTCATAGATCATGGTATTTGGATTTACAGTTTGAATTATTTCATCTAAGGGGATTTGACTGGAGAAATACCTTTTGGTAAAGAAATCTGATACATCATTTCCAGTTTAATTGGGTTATATTACTTCTTTGTTTTCTTTAATAATACATGATTTTTTGTATAAATAATTCTAATTTATATTGATGAATTTATGTTTCTTATATGCCGATTTAATGTTTATTCACAAAATCAATACATTGATCAATTCTCCCTTCAATGTTATGATCATTTTAAGGGTTTATTTCATGATCTCATTATAATAGAGATTACATATTATTGAAATTAAATTAAATGAATTTATATGATAATGGTGAAACAAATCTTTTAATTTACTTTTACTCTATTTATTCATCACTATTTTCATGTAACAATACCATTTTTTCAACACTTTGGTTCTCAAAATTTCATAGAAAATATTTTTAATAAAATTGAACTCATTTCTCTCATTAGTTGGAGAACCTATTTCCTTAAAGACTTCTATTTTGTAAAAAGGTTTTTAAAAATGTTATTAACCATTAAAATTTATTTATTAAGGAAATATTTACCCAATGGTCTTTTAAAATAATATCGAAGGATTCAACATGTCTCTTTCGGAATAAGGAACGTTCCTAACCTTCTTACCTTCAAAAAAGAATGTTCTGTTTACCTTGTACGGCATGTAAAGAATTTACCCACATTATTTGATGCTTACATTACATGTTTAAAATGGTAATTTTAAATTAAAACATTTTTAAATGTAATTTTTAAATAAAATGATTTTCAAAACAAAATAGATATTTTCCACTTGACTGTTTTTAAATTATAGTTTTATAGTATTTCTATTCCTAAATGACAAAACCCTTTATTTATAATCCAATTGGAATATGTTGTATTGATACCATCATTAATCTCCCTATAAATATTTTTTCACATATTCAGAAAATGGTAGTATTGATATTCTCAACCATGATTATTTTTTAAAGTCCCCTTAAAATATTAACATTCTAGTGACTATTGATTATTAAATTTCACTAAATATCAACCTTATTTATCATGGATTTGATTATTGACTAAAATGTATTTTATTTTTACATGTGGTGTTTACAATACAAATTATTCAATAATATGTTGAAATTTTGATAAATTTATATTCTTTATTAAATATGTAATTTTGATAAGTCATTTTATTTATTAATTAAATTTATTACTTGATATTTGAGAAATTTTAGTAAAGGTAGTGGTAGGTGGTTCCAAGAATTGATTTTGACCCTCTATGAATTGACAGGTTCTCATAATGAAAAATAGTTTCACAAATTAAATGGGATATTAAATATAGTTTTAAATTTCATTGTGAATGGTATTGATGGTATACGTTTTCAAATAACTCATAAGTAATTTCTAGTATTTAATTATTGCCTTCATTCAGAGATCTGTAATTATTATAATTATGTATCCATAAAATTTTCACTTTGAAATTATCTAAGGATACATTTAACTCTCAGTGAAATGATAAAATAGAGTGTGATTTCGTAATTTACCCTTCCGTATTGATTATTCCATATTCAGTTAGTTTAAATGTCATGGGTTATGAGTTATTTACCTTACCATATTTTTTACTCCCTCCCTACCAATTTATTGTTTACATGGAATCTCTATTAAATTTTTTACCTTTCCATATTAATTATATTCATTTATTCATTATGTTTTCCACTTTACTTATCCACTAACAAAAATTTTATCTAATACTTATATTTTCCTTTTCATATGAATCCAAGAAGTGCACTATGAAAGATATGAAATAATATAATAATGGGGAATAAAGTTATCCTCAAAAGAAAAAAATATGTAGTAATTAGTGTATTCATTTATAATAAAAAACTCATGTATGTATTTGGTTTACCATGTCTATTAAACTCTTTATTCCTTCAGGACTTGATTCCCTATAATCGTGCCAATCGTATTGTAGTAAACACTTTTTACAAGATTTTTGGGGTTGGGCAGCTATACTTGGTATCAAAGGGTGGTTTTTTATAAATTTTGGAATCATGATTTAGGATAAAAGAGATTATATAGCATAACCGTAGGTTGAGATGGAGTATAATTATATAATAATATCTTAATTTTTCATTTAGATATAGATTATTTGGTTTTCATGGAAATAAAACACTATTAGGATTCTACAAGTAGATGTGGTTCAAGAATAGTTTTACCGAGAACTAAAAACTCTAAAAAATTATATTGGCCCTAACTCGAGTGTAACCTGGTACAGGACAACTAGCTTTACTTCTCACTTGGTTTGATGCACCAGGTGTATATTCCAAGGAAAATAAAAAATTTCACTAAAAACCATTATGAACGATTTGAATAGATAATTAAAATGGAGGTTTAAGGTTAATACAGATATGTCCTAGATTAAAAATAACATGTCATGATTTAGATAACCTAAAAATAACTATAATGTTTGGACACAATGATAGATGCCGATCATCCTATTCTTTTTTGTTTTAATCAATTATTAAAACCATAATGGATCATGTTAACATTGAACATAAAGGAAAAGGTGGTGTCAATGAGCAGACAAATGGGATATTTATATGAGTAAAAGATATAGTGTTCATACCTAATCATTTATAATAAAATATGATTAAGAACTTATACATTAACCAAATATATTACTCACAAAATATTATAATGAGGGAGTTTTATAAAAGATAATGTGGTGGAGATCATGGGGAAAATAAGGCTTTATTTTCATAATGAATGAAATGTGTAAGGATACACTTGATAGTGTGTCCCAAAATATATTTTAAATTTTATATGTGTAGGAAAAAAGGACAAAAATCAAATAATTTTTCATGAAAAAATGAAGAGTACGATGGAAGTAAATAAGACGCATATGAAAGATACATTTGTATTTTTTTCCATAAATGTGGAGAACCTGGGAATTACTCTAGTTAATAACAACTTCTATTGCATAAACACTAGATCAAGGAAGGCCCTATGTGGAAATAAATTTATGGAGTATTTATATACTGGTATTCTATTAAAGTCATTAATTAAAATGCTATTTGTTGTTTAACCTTATATCAAGGATTCCATTCATTTTTCTTTTATAAATAATATTATATGGATTTAGTAAAAGTAAAACCTATATTTCAAGGGAAAACCCGTCATATCCGATGATGGAGTGGTCAATTAACATATGGATAAAGGATGATAAATGTTTCGCACCTACCATTGTCCTCCATGATTACCTAGTTAATGTATCATTGATTTTAGCTAAACTATTTGTAAAAAATATTAATGATGAACCAGTAGTATCACATTTTAGTTTTATATATTAATGTATTAAACATATTGGTTTTGGAAACTATTTAGATAAATATATAAATACATTTCATAATTTAATGTATCATATGATCTGTTGAAATAGAATTTTACTGACTTGGGAAAAACAAAATTCATTATTGTGTATTATGTTAATGGGGTAATGCGATAAAATATGAAATTGATCAAAGAAAAATAAAAGGATAAATTTATGTTTGTAGAAATATATCAAGTAATTATATTTCCTTGTATTATTTGTTTTAAAAATAATTCCTCATCATTAAGAAAATTTTATTTAAAAAATGATATGATGTCAATTTCATTTTTGTTGAACTGATGGTGTTTTAAATCATAAAATATTTCTGGATTTGAGTCACTTAACATTACATTTATCATTTACCTATTTTTTCATCTATAACCTCAATCACTTCCAATAATTATTTACACTATTCCTCCAAGTCGACATTTTCACTTTCCACTAATTTTCATATATTAAGAAACTTAGTTATATGTTATTCCATGTGAACTTTGTAATGCTAATTATTTATTATTAAGGGGATATTTTATAAAATGTTTTACAATGTGGGTTTTTCTAAACAATGTAATATTGAAATATCAACCCTAGATTACCGAGATCAAGTTTCAACTACGGTGACATAATTTAATTAAGGTGGGGTAATGTAGCGTCGTGAAATTCTAATGTAACAACATTTTATTCGATAGTGTGTAGGACCTGAAAAAACCATTTTTTTAATTTAATATTGTATCCCAAAATGTAACAATATATTTTCTATTTTAAATAAATTGAATTTATGATATATATTTCAATGCACATAGAACTTAGTTGGCTTGCATTACACAAAGCAACTACTTTCTTCGATTGCTTGCATTACACCGAAGACTTAGTTTTACTGAGTAATATTAATATTATTTTTTAAAAATAAAAGTATTACATAGTCCTTAAATTGGTAGTTATGAAAAATATTAATGAACTTATAAAAATATATAGTTTAATTCATAGGTTTCCAATTACATAGAAATGAATATAAAAATCAACTGAATAAAAAATAAATTTGTTTACGCTCATAAAGGTGTTTTATCCTAATAAATTATATTAATTATTGTTAAAGGATGATATTAATTAAATATTTGTGTTATATATTAAATAAAATATTTTTATATTAATCAAATAGATTTGATAAGAATAAAATAAGTATAAATCCAGTTTTATGGTCAAAATTGTATTTTTCGAAAGAATGAAATTTTACCACCTTATAATCGATAACATATGTTAAATCCAATTTTTTAAAATTTTATAAATTTTATATAAAAAAAATTATTTTTGTAGGTCGATCAATAATTTTATCTTAGTATGAATATTTTGTTTTTTCTATGATGTTTCTTTTTTTGGATGAATAGAGAAATGTGATAAATATAAATTGAAAACTTTTTTTTCAATTAATTTATTTATATAGTTAAAATATATTCTAATTTATTTTTAAAGTATATTTACATAACATATATATCAATTAATCCAATTTAATTCATGATAATAAATTTCACTTTGAAATTGGATAGTAAAACATCATAATCTTGTGAAAAGTTTTACTTTAAAATCATGCTTTCTCATCCTGTCTGTGGGATTAAAATTAAAATAGTGCCTACCACAATTTTTTACTGGAATATGGAGAAATAAATTCCATATTTAGAATCAGAATAATTTATCATATATAATAATTTGAACATAATTTTTTACCCAAAAATATTAGAGAAAGAAATTAAAATTAATTGTAATGATTAAGAGATAATTTATCTTAATAAGGGACCAAACCTTATACTTAAGGGACAAAATGACCTAAACAAATTTCTAAAACCTATTATCTACACATATTAATGATTAATCATTCAATTAATTTCATATAATTATTTATTTTAGGAACGTGATATAAGGGATACCTCTCAATAGTTTTTACCTTTTATAATTACGAAAATTCCACTCCTCCTCCACTATAAAAAGGAACTCATCCCTCCTACATAATAACACCTCTCAAGACCATTGTATTGCTTAATACCTGACCAAATATGCTCTAAACCTCCCTTAACTCATTATATAAGAATAAATTTGGGTATAAATCCAACCAATAATGACTTTTGGGATAAACTAGAATGAGTTAGCTAGATAAGAGTTAACATTCTTTAGCAACAACTTTTTTTTCAATTACTTAACCACAATTAAAATTATTTATATAATTATTATATAGTAACCTAATTATATTAAATATACTGTGATTTTTATATTCCAATAATTATACCACTTCTTTCACACACATCTATCAAATGAGATACGCAATCATCACCCTTGTGTATGGCAGACTACCACCTCGCGATCCGATGTCATTCGTTCTTCAATTATCACCATAAATTGTTACAATAATGATGAATTTATAGTTTTTATATGATATATATTATATTTATTATGTATTTATGCATATGAATGTTTTATATAGAATATACCTTCATGTTTACAATTTTTTTGTATTATGATAAAATCGTTTGTCGACGTGTGGAATGCCACGTCCTCAAAACAATTTGATTATTTCAGATGATACATGGAATGTAATATGGATGGTTTTAATAAAAAATTTGATAAATATGAAATTAATATGATACTTTAGTTATAATATTCTCATATTTGTATCATTTAATTTTCATTATTTTTAATATGACGTGGAAATGGAAGTAACATTCATGTGTACGTATGGCCTACCATCTCCAAGAAGATTGCATTTCATTTCATATATTTAAAAATAAAGGATAAATATAAATACTTCTATAATTAATATAACATACATTTAATTCAAGTTTGAAATCATGAAGATGATGAAATCAAGATTTTCTTATGAATAATAAAAATAAAATGTCCAAACATATTAAAAATACTAGACAATTAGCACCTAAAAAAGATGAAAATAACGAATGGTTGTTAATAAATAGTTAATAAGAAATTATATTATGATCATACGTGATATTATAAATATGATTATGGTTTTGGTGTAATTCAGTAATATGTTTTAAACAACTATATTAGAGTTCAAATACCATGCAAGTAGAGGGAAGCATAAGGTAAGGGATTCCTATCTCACTTTTCTTTTCGTGAGGAAAACAAAATTTTCACAACTTATTTATTTTTTGGGTTCTATTTAATGCACGTGTATTATTTTATCTCATGAATATTTTTATATTAATTATATTTATAATTTCATTTATATTATTTTCTTTTATGGGGATTATAATTTACTTGTTACCAAGTAGTAAGGTACTTCGTCTCAATTTCCATTATTTAGGGAATACTTTTTCATTGTGAATTTAATATATTATATATAGTTTAAATACTACAACTTTTATATGTAATATCATTAATAATTCATTCCTAATTCTATATTTGGTTTTAATCTGGATTATTTCAGTTATGTGGATTTGAAATTCAAATTACCAAGTGGTAATAAAATTTCATAACTCAATTCTTTTTCATTAGGTTATATTAATTCCTTGTGATTTTTAATATTCCATGATTATGTGTGTAATGAATTTTCATATCTATTGATTTATTTCCTCTTATTATATGTGGATATATAGTTTATACCCATAATCAATTCATTAATAAATTCTCCCTTCATTGTTTTTATCATTTTAAGGGTTCATTTCAATATCTCATTCTAATCAAGATTAATTATTTTTGAAATTAAATTAAAGGTATTTAGGTTTTTATTATCTACCAAAAACATTAATTTCCATATCATATGTTTATTTATTACCTTCTTCATGTAATTGTACCATTTTCTCTCTCTTTGTTACTAAAAAAGTATTTATAATTATTTTTAAGAAAAACCAAATTCCTTTCTCTATTTACTTGGAGAACCTATTTTTCTATAAAAAAAAAATTTTAAATCGTTTTATTTTTTTTAATTTTTCAACAATGATTTATTAGATAAATTTTTACCCTTTTTTCTTTTACATATATTTTCAATGGAGTATTCGTGTCACTTTCTATACAATAAACATTCCTAACCATTTATATGGATAAAGGAATTATCTTTTTAGATTGTATGGCATGTATAGAATTACCCACAATAATTTATTGAGGATTCCTTTGAATGTTTAAAAGGGTAATTTTTAAAGATATTTTTTAAATTCATTTTCAAAGAAAAGGGTTTTTAAAATGTTTTTTTTTAAAAATTATATTTTCTTCAAGAATGTTTTTAAAATATATTTTTATAGTATTAAAATTCATCAAGGATAACAACCCCTTATTTTTTTAAACATTGAATATATTTTGTTGATACCATACATATTCTTCCTCTAGATTATTTTGGATTGATTTTCCAATGATACTATTGATATTCACATCCTTGATTCATTTTTGTAGTCCCATTGAAATATTCAATTTTAAAAGACCATTAAAAATTAAATTTCCAAAAATATCCACATTATTATAAATGAATATGATTATTTCCTAAACTATATATAATTTTTATATATGAGGTTTAAATTGAAAGTTATTTTATTATCTGGGGAACTATTGGTAAATTTTTATTCTTTATTCAATATGGATATTCTATAAGTAATATGCTTTATTAATTAAATTGATTACTCGATATATGAGGACTTGTTGGACTCATAGTGATGGGTGGGGCCCAAAAATTATATATCTCCTTAATGTATTGATGATTTTGCATGAGGAAAATCAGTTACACAAATTAAGAAGGTTTCAACCTATATTTTTAAACCATCTTATGAAAGGTCTTGATGATATTTGTTTTAATGTGTCTCAAACAAGATATCAAATAATTATAAATCTCCTTCATTCTACATTAAATTATTATTATAATTATTTAACCAAGGTATTTTCTCTTTTATATTTTATATGGATACATTTCATTATAATATTGTTATTTAAATGGTATGTGTCTCAGTTATTTAAATTTCAATATTGATTATGCATTATCCAGTTATTTTAAATAGAATGTGTTCTTAGTTAATTACCTTTTCATATAATTTAATCACTCCATCTTAGTTTATTTGTTCTAGGGATTGTGTGTTCCATTATTTACCTTTCCATATTGATTATGTTCATTGACTCATTGTTGTTTCTGAGGTACATAACCCTTATAAAGCATTTGAGCTTAGTTTCATTTTGTTTTCTTTCCCCATAAATCCAAGAAGTGTACTAAGTAATATATGAAAGGATATGGTAAGAGGGAATAAATTTATCCTCAAAATAAAAACTAGCTATTTTATAAATATTGTATTCATTTATAATAAATATTTATGTATGTATCTAATTTACCAAGACAACTAAACATTTTTGAACATTAGGATTTGATTCCTTGTAAAAATTCAAATGTAACGGTAGTAAATATGGGATCCATAAATTCAAGGTTTGGGGTGATACATAGAATTTTATCATCTATGGGAGTATAATAATCAATAGTGGAAATAGATTAAAAATTGTTAGAAGGGGATATAGAAAAAATTTAATTAATGACTTTCAATGTGGTGTTTTTTGAAAAATACATCCCCCAAGAGAAACAAGTTGATAAGGAAAAGAAAAATTATTAATTAGAATGAGAAGGAAGAGGATAGTGTTTCAATGTATGAACATCAATTTACATGATTTTATACGTTTTTTTCAAACTATATATGTAAATCGGATTATTGGATCAACTAATTTTTTTATGGGTTGTAGACACCAAAAAATGTGTTGCATGAAATTCTCCATAATTAAAGATGTATTTCCAGGTGTCGAGACTCAAAATGACTTCAACCAGGATCGAAAAGATCACTGTGCGCCTTTTCATTTTTCATAGGGGTTAGTGACAGTAGTGAAGGAACCAACCCGAAGGGCCTGGACCATAGAACAACACTAATCCCATGTAGGGGTGCAGGGGAACAGCCCCCACGGTATGGAGTAATAAATTTGGTTAAGTCCCTAAAGCGACATCCAAGGTACATGCACGAAAATATATGGGCACCACCATGATAGAGGAGATTGAAGAAATTATTTTGGTTATGTCCACAAAGCAGTGCCCCAGTTAGGTCAAATCATCGGTGGCACGTAACTGTACTTGGGCACCACCCATCCAGTGTGCAGCCACTTGCGTTCTACAAATTGGCACGCACCCCACTTGCATGCTCAAACTCCTTTCACCCAGGGTCCTATTTTCTCCTATAAATAGACCCTTGGGGCATTCATTTGTATAGAAGGATTTCCCTGAACCCCAATTGATGCTCTAGTCTCCCTGGTTCTTTTCCCAAGTCCTCTAAAACGTTAATGGTAGTTTTTTAACACCTAAATTAGATGAATTGATGGAGGATCATAAGACTTAAGTACTTTTAGTGTTTGAAATCTATAAAACTTGCGGGCCTAAGGACCCAACCTCCCAAAATCGGAAACACATGTGCACCACCTATTACTTTCATAGGAACTTCAGCGCGCCACTTCTAGAATCATTTGTGAATACTCCTGAATGCTTTATTCAAGTCTCACCAAAGTATTAACATACAGGTTGTTCGTCACTTAAGTGAAAATTAGATCTCCCAAGCCTACTTTCATGCCCATACTCGCGTGACCTTACCTAATCGGGCACCCCTCTTTGATTCGCTTCCTCTCCTCATTCTACATATAAGGACCCGACCTTAAACCTTACTTAATCTTGAGTTATTTCAAGAATACACATTGAGGATCTTTTCAGGGCTATATAAAAGATAGTGTTCATTTTTTCCCATTAATGGAAACATATTTATAATAAAACATGGATTCTTTCTTGACAATTCCTTAAAAATATCATCATATCATGTACCGTTCCCTTGACCTATGAAAAACATTTCAAAAACATGGGATGAGCATAAAAAGCTCAGTAAGGGATATAAAAGTACGGAATGGAAACATTAGTACATGTATACATAAGAATCAATGAAATCATACATTACTCATAAAACATAATCACGTTAACATACCTCACGAAATCATAAGATTTATGAATAACTCATAGAAATAATAAGACATAAAGGTAACCTGAGACATTCATAACATTCTTATGTAGGGAGTAACCCTCATGGTTATGTTTGGAATACCCATCAAAGTATATTCCCTAAATCCCTTCGGAGAGACCTTAGCATTTAACCCCTTCGCATTACCCAATGAATTGGAGAGAAATCTCGGGCTCACCCGCCCTTAGTTTATCACGGAACCACATGATTTCATAAAATTTACCCAAGAACCATAACATAATCATAACATTTAAAACATTCATAAAAAACATAAAATTTCCACATTTCAATCACAAGAGATCACATCATGATATTATCATAAATAAAAACATCTACTAAAATCATTAAAACTCTATGAGAGAAAAATTCCATTATACTTTGAAAATATTGAAAGAAGACATTTAAAAGAGATTTTAGAATCAAAGTGTCCCATACCACTTCGAATCTTTTGAAGGGTTTTAAAACATTCATTTCCTTAAAATCATTTTTAAAACATGTACATGGATGATAAATGTTTTAAAAGAAGAAATCTTTAAAACCATTTAAGACAATGTTTTAATAAAAGAGTCCTTTTCCATTTTGAACATTTAAATTATAAGCCACATGAAAGCATGCCATTTTAAAAACCTTTAAATGACTTCAGTATAGACATAATATGGATATGGAAAGTCAAAGGGGATGTATATACACTTTATAAAAGAATAAAAGTTCATATCATTAAGAAATGTCTCAATGAGAAGAAATTGAGATGTAATCCCAATCAAGGATCATGCCATTAGAGAAAGGATAAAGATATGACATAATTATGTGTGAAAAATATAAATACAATAAATTTAAGTGGATAATCAGTGTAAAACAATCATCTTTCATCCAAACATATTCATAGCACGACATAATCAAGAAGTAGAGGTTTAACCCAAAGAATTGAAATTGGGTTAAGAAGTTCCCTTACAGAAATTCGACAGCCTAACGACATCACTTTAAAATTCAGAGAATTAGTTTATGAGAGATAAAAAGGGTATCTCCCCACTTGGACATAACATTTACATCAATACGGATATATAAGAACATATCTCAACATAATAAGATGTAAATTAAAAAACCTAACAAAAAGAAGTCTTTTAAAAAGTGGCGCGTGAAAGGTTCCCTTACCGACTTGGGTAACTTTCGAAACGTACACCCCATGAAAGAAGGATGATAAGAAACTGATTTAAATACCCATAAATGAAATTATATTACACAAAGAGTAGAATAATTGGAACTACATACACCACTCAAAGGAAATGGTGGAAAAGTAGCATAAATCCCAAGGGAATAAAAGTGAGATGAAAAATCCCTTATGAAAACTCGCCAGCCTAACGACGCCACTTAAAACTTCAAAAAATGGATTTATGAGATCAAATAGGGTCTATAATAATATTAAAATAAAAATTACATAATTATGAATATAAAATATTATCCCCAAACATAAGAAAGATGATATTAAAAGAAATGACATAAAAGAGAGTACATAAAAAGAAAGAGAGATGTAGGATCCCTTACCTCAAGTCTGACTTGTCCTCTTCGTTTCTTTATATACCTGAATAATAAAACTTTGTCAATTTATAATTGCTTAAGGAAATCCTTTAAAGATTATTATTAAGTTCATATCACATATTATAATTTTATAATAATTGGTTAATAATGTGAGTTCACATCAGACGTTTTTGTCGATGTTTGGTACATGAGTCAAAAATGACCTTGTTTGAAAATGATTGTCCATGTAGTTATAAGTAAATAATTTCCAGAAGAGTATTAATGATTTAAATATAATATATATCCAGTACATATTTATTTTATACTATTCCATAACATTTGGAGATAAAAACAAATGAAATGCACCGTTCATTGAGACAGTAGGCCATACGTACGTATGAACGCTACTTTAATTTCATTGTCATATTAATGGAATTAAAAATAAATGAGAGAGATATATATTATAATCCCATTATAATATATATGTTATATAGGTCAAAAATGTTAATTAATTTCATTATTTATACATTCCATGTATTGCATGAACGAGTCACATCACATGAGGGGGCAGTAGTCCACACTTCCACGTATGAAAGTATCGCATTTTCACAATATGCAAAGCATAAAGGTATGTTTTAAATATAAAATAAAGAAGAATATAGAAAACATAAATACCATATATATCATATATAAAATACAGTGACATCATAATTTCCACCATGAAAGGTTTCAAGAGAATATTGAACAATTATCGTTTCGTGAGGCAGTAATTCGACATCCACAGAAACAGAATATTCTTTAACCATTAGACGGAGGTGTGTGTAAGTGTATCTAGAATATTTCTCATAAAAAAATAATATTATTTTGAAGATAATTATTTTGTTACAAAAGAAATGAATAATAATAATTTAGGGGGTTGTAGAAGTAAACTAAAACAAACGAACATAAGAGAAGACATTACCTTTAAATCGGGTAACGCCATTTGGTTTGAACCAAAAGGGTTTCTTGAAGAGCTTTCATCATAAGGTAATTCTTCTAGGATGAGGAGAGGGATGTGAAGAGATAAAATGAGTAGATCTTGGCTGAGCCAATGCCTTGAGAGGTTTGGGTAAGGTGGTACAGGTGGGGGCCTTTTATAATAGGAGAGGAGGGACACTCTTGGAATGTCTTGAAATGTTACTTTATTATAAAATGATTTTAAGATATTAAAGGTCCCAAAAATATATAATTCTAGGAGAAGTTGATAAGGGTTATAAATCCACCCATTCAATAAGTTTTTTACAAATTTAAGTCTTATATATTACCTTATCTTCTCATTTTATTTAAATAGTTAAATAATGAGGTAATTGTTGCATCATCATGGTGTCATAAATTATTAAATTTATTTAATGTCTAAAAATTATAAAAAAATATCATGATGTAGGAAATATTTTTTATATTTCTAATGAAAATTTATAGTCAAAAATATTACTTGTATTACCCCCTGTAAATAATGTATTAGTAAAAAAATACATGTTTGTGACATTTTTATTTTAACTTTAAATAAAATGTTATTATTGTCATTTTCTTACCCAAGTGGCTTCATGGGGTCCCCAAGTTGACCCATGGATTGTTTTGGTCGGCCATGACACATCCAATAAGGTTGGAACATGTTTCAAGGTAATTTCATATTATTATAACATTATTTTTACCTTAAATTACACTAATTACCTTTAATCTTGATTAATAAAACTTAAAAGTTACTATTCACCAAAAAATTATTTTATTCCCATTGAACCACATTTTACATCCTAATGACAACCTTGGATGTCTAATTTTCTTGAAAATAAAATCACAAATGTGGTAAAGTTTCATTTAAACGAAAAATCGGTTTATTAACTACCACTTAGTGGTTTCACTATTCATCAAAAATTGATGTTTTTTAGAAAAATACCAAAAATTCTCCTTATGCTATATTTGATATTCTGAATTAAAAAATTATGTCCATTTTACAAATATAAAAACATATACGTTGCATTTATTAATTTAATAATCAATTCCCGCAGTCAAAACAAATAGCGTGTTTTTAAGAAAAAATATCTATTAAAATATTGACACTAGTTTAAGTCCAATTTTAAAGTGAAATTAATTCCAATGACCACCATTGGATTAAATGGTAAAAATTTATTCTAATTGAACATTAAAACCAATTCAAAATATGATCTAATCATATATGTAAATTAGATTCAAAAGAGTTTTTGAATTAAAATTCAACATTTTTCACTTATTCATTAAAAATGAACTTTATCGAAAAAATAACAAAAACATACACAAAGTAAATTTTGATGTCCTGATTCTAAAGAAGGATTTTATTTGGTCCAATATAACATATGAAATTGTCAAACAGTGGATTTGAAAAGGGTTTTCCATCAAAATGTGGTTAATCGACCCTTTAAAGAATATTAGAAGATTTATGCTTAAAATTAGATTTATTCACATTTTAAGCCTCTAACATTTATTGGAAAAAAGTAAACATATTTTACAAAGATATATAATCATTTTCTAGTTAGTTCTGTTCATTCAGACCATTACAATGGCTAAGCATTGACTACCATTTAAAATAATATTATTTTATTATTAGAGTGCAACGTAAGATTTCAAAGAAACTCGTTGTTGCGTATTGGGTATGCCATCGAGCATAGCATTACCTTTAAATTAATATTAACAATTTATTAAAAAATATGGATAAATATGAAAAAGTAATATTATTTATTTACCTGGGATGTTACATCCTTCCCCCCTTTTGGGAATTGTGTCCTCGCAATTTTTAAAATTGGGCTTGGAAAATTCATTGAAAGTCCCACATCGGAAAAGAAGTAAATTAAATTGTCACTTTAAAAGAATGAAAAGGAATTAAAAAGGTCACCCAATTTAACCCATACTAGGATTCAATTTAAGAAAACATAGATATGGAAGAAAAAAAGCGTCATGTTCTGAGGGAGAGTGATAGAAAACATGTTTAGGAGAAAGGTAACCACCAGAAAATCACAAAATGGTGATGGGTTAAACGGTATTTGATTCCCCAGTAGGAAAATTTAACACACTACATTTTTGTTTTTATGTTTCATTTTATTGAGTAATTTACTTATGAGCCTAACTAAATCATAAGGATACATACTTACTTGTCGTGTAGACTCTCATATCCTACTAGATTTCTTACACAAACTCATATTTTTTCCAAAAGACGAGTATTTAGGATGACTTTCTCACATTAAGAGAGCTATAATCAACATCAAGAGAATCACCTAATCCAAAAAAGAGAACTATATATTTCCCATGTCTTTAGACCTTAAGGAAAACCAAAATTTTTAGAACAAGATCAGATAATCCACAAAAGGATAATCCTTTACAAAAAGAAAATCTATTCTTAATCTCTAAAATTTTTCCAACAATACCCAGAGTTCAACGAATACCATTCGATAAACAATTTATCCATAAAATTATTCAATGTAAACCAAACTATGATTGAAACCCAAATATCTGAAGGATTTAATCACATAGTCTTCTAAGGTACAAATTAACATTTATCTCCAAATAACATCAGTTTCTCTTAAAGTCTCATATTGAAAAGTAATTAACCTAATCATATATCCTCCACGATAGGTCAATAATTTCTATAGATAAACCAAAATCAACTTATTATATATTCATAAGATCATATAACTAAAAAGAATTAGTCAAAATAACAATGGACTTCACTTAGTCCAGTGGTAGGAGATAAATACCAGTCACACTTTGGTTGTGGGTTCGATTCTTGCAGCTTCGTCCGACGCGACAGGTTGTCACATGGTCCACGTGTTGTCCTTTTTTCAAAACTACATAATTCTTATAAAATTCCCCAAAAAGCAATAAAATCATCAAAAATAACCATAACATAATTTAACATGAATCTTATCTCATGTCGTTCATATTCCATCATAACATATAGTAACCCAAAATTTCCTTAAAAGTAAGGATCATATAAACCCTAATGGTTACCATTATAATTATTACCTGAACTTCCACATCGACTTGGTTCTCTCGTACATGATTCATTAGAGAACTCACCAAGGTTCAAGTGGTTGATCATGACTCCTGATAGTTGGTTTAGAATAACCATGATATTTCTCATTGAATCTCCCATTTCATTGAGTCTCTTAATCAAAGAACCACCATAGTTTCCTTCAAACCCATTTTCACTTCGATGCCGTCTAGATCCATCCATTTACTAAAACCAAAAAGGTCAGTGTGAGTATATCAACAAAATCATCATGTACTAAAGAGGAAGATAAACACTAAGATACAACTATCCAAGTTATCTCAAACACATTCCAACCTTCATAATTAACAATGACTCTATCTAATATAATAACCACTGTGGTTATACACAACTTTTCACTTATGCTTAAACAACACTCTAACCTCTAAAGTTATCTAGACCTCTCTTTGATACCAACTATAAGGACCCGACCTTAAACCTTACATAATCTTGAGTTATTTCAAGAATATACATTGAGGATATTTTCAGGTTTAGATTTTTAGAAAATTAGATCATAAATCATGCATTTCATTCCACATTTAAACCAAATGGTTACATAAAAGATAGTATTCATTTTTTCCCATCAATGGAAACATATTTAAAATAAAACATGGGTTCTTTCTTGACACTTCCTTGACACTATCATCATATCATGTACCTTTCCCTTGACCTGTGAAAAACATTTAAAAAACATGGGATGAGCATAAAAATCTCAGTAAGGGATATAAAAATATGGAAAGGAAACATTAGTAAATGTATACATAAGAATCAATGAAATTATACTTTACTCATAAAACATAATCACGTTAACATACCTCATGAAATCATAAGATTTATGAATAACTCATAGAAATCATAAGACATAAAGGTAACTTGAGGCATTCATAACATTCTTACGTAGGGAGTAACCCTCATGGTTACATTTGGAATACCCATAAAAGTATATTCCCTAACTCTCTTCAGAGATAACTTAGCATTTTACCCCTTCGCATTACCCAATTCATTAGAGAGCTATCTCGGGCTCACCCGCCCTTAGTTTATCACGGAACCACCTGATTTCATAAACATTGCCCAAGAAACATAACATAATCATACCACTTAAAAAATGCCTAAAAGAAACATAAAATTTCCAAATTTCAATCACAAGATATCACATCATGATATTATCATAAATAAAAACATCCAATAAAATCATTACAACTCTATGAGAGAAAAATTCCTTTATACTTTGAAAATATTGAAAGAAGACATTTAAAAGAGACTTTAGAATCAATGTGTCCCATACCACTTCAAAACTTTTGATGTGTTTTAAAACATTCATGTCCTTAAAATAATTTTTAAAACATGGACATGAATGATAAATGTGTTAAAAGAATAAATCATTAAAAATATTTAAACCAATGTTTTTATAAAAGAGTCATTTTCTGTTTTGAACATTTAAATTATAAGCCACATGAAATCATACCATTTTCAAAACATTTAAATGACTTTAGTATAGACATAATATTGATATGGTAAGTCAAATGGGAAGTATATACACTTTATAAAAGAATAAAAGTGCATATCATTAAGAAATGTCTCAATGAGAAGAAATTAAGATGTAATCCCAATCAAGGATCATGCCATTAGAGCAAGGGTAAAGAAATGGCATAAAAATGTGTGAAAAATATAAATACACTAAATATAATTTGATACTAAGTGTCAAACAATCATATGTCATCCACACATATTCATAGCATGAAATAATCAAGAAGTAGAGTTTTAACCCAAAGAATTGAAATTGGGCTAAGAAGTTCCCTTACAGAAATTCGACAGCCTAACAGCGTTACTTTAAAATTTAGAGAATGAGTTGATGAGAGATAAAAAGGGTATCACATTACTTGGGCATAACATTTACATCAATAAGGAATTATAAGAACATATCTCAGAATACGAAGATGTAAATTAAAAGACCTAACAAAAATAAGTCTTTTAAAAAGAGAAGGGTGAAAGGTTCCCTTACCGACTTGGGTAACTTTCAAAACATACACCCCATGAAAGAAGGAATATAAAAAATTGATTTAAATACCAATAAATGAAATTATATTACACAAATAGTATATTAATGGGAATTACATACACCACTCAATGTAAATGGTGGAAAATGTAGCATAAATCTCAAGGGAATAAAAGTGAGTTGAAAAATCCCTTACGAAAACTCGGCAGCCTAACGACGCTACTTAAAACTTCAAAAAAATGGATTTATGATATCAAATAGGGTCTCTCATAATATTAACTTAAAAATTACATAATGAGTAATATAAAATAACATCCCCAAACATAATAAAGATGAGCTTAAAATAAATTACATAAAAGAGAGTACTTAAAAAGAAAGATATAGGTATGATCCCTTTCCTCAAGTCCGTCTTTTCTTGTTCGTTTCATTATATTCTTGAATAATAAAATTTGTTCAATTTATAATTTCTCAAGGACCTCATTTAAAGATTATTATTCAGTTCATATCACATATTATAATGTTATAATAATTGTTTAATAATTTGAGTTCATATTAGACGTTTTTGTCGACGTTTGGTACATGAGTTAAAAATGACCTTGGTTGAAAATGATTGTCCTTGTAGTTAAAAGTAAATAATTTCCAGAATAGTATTAATGATTTAAATATAATATATATCCCGTACATATTCATTTTATACTACTCCATAACATTTGGAGATAAAAAGAAATGAAATGCATCGTTCATGGAGACGGTAGGCCGTACGTACGCATGAATGCTACTTTCATTTCTTTGTCATATTAATGGAATTAAAAATAAGTGAGAGATATATATTTTATAATTCCATTATAATATATATTTTATATAGGTAAAATATTTTCATTAATTTCATTCTTTATACATTCCATGTATTGCATGAACGAGTCACATCACTTGAGGGGGCGGTAGTCCACACTTCCTCATATGAAATTATCGCGTTTTCACAACATGAAAAGAATAAAGGTATGTTTAAATATAAAATACTGAAGCATATAGAAAACCTAAATACCATATATATCTTATATAAAATACAGTGACATCATAATGGCCACCATGAAAGGTGTTAAGAGAAGATTGAACAATCATCGTTTCGTGAGGCAGTAATTCGCCATCCACAGAAATAGTATGTTCTTTAACAATTAGACGGAGGTGTTTGTAAGTTTAGCTCGAATATATATCATAAAAACATCCTAGTATATTTAAAATTCTGGTGTTGTTACAAAAGAAAAAAATAAAAATAATTTAGGGGGTTGGAGAATCAAAATAAAACAAATGAACATAAGAGAAGACATTACCTTTAAATCGGGTAACTCCCTTTGGTTTGAACCAAAAGGGTTTCGTGAAGAGATTTATGCCTAAGGTAAGTCTTCTAGAATGAGGAGAGGGATGTGGAGTGGTAAAATGATCATAGCGTGGCCGAGCCAATGGCTTAAGAGGTGTTGGTATGGTGGTAGAGGTGGGGGCCTTTTATAAGAGGAGAGGAGGGGCACTCTTGGAATGTCTTGAAAAGTTACTTTATTATAAAATGATTTTTGGATATTAAAGGTCCCACGGTTATATATTTAAAGTATGAGGTGATAAGGGTTCGAAATATACCCATCTAATTGGTTTTTGACAATTTTATGTCTTAGATTTTACCTTATCTTCTCATTTTATTTAAATCGTTAAATAATGAGGTAATCGCTGCATCATCATGGTGTCATAAATAATTTAATTTATTTAATGTCTAAAATTTATAAAAAACTATCTTGATGTAGGAAATATTTTTATATTTCTAATTAATATTTATAGTAAAAAATATGACTTTTATAACCCCCTATAAAAATTGTTTTAGTAAAACAATACATGTTTGTGACATTTTTATTTTAACTTTAAATAAAAAGTTATTAATGTCATTTTCATACCCAAGTGGCTCCATGGGGTCCCCAAGTTGACCCATGGATCTTTTTGGTCCGCCATGACACATACAATAAGGTTAGGACATGTGTCAAGTTAATTTCATATTATTATAACATTATTTTTACCATAAATTACATTAATTACCTTTAATCACGATTAATAAAACTTAAAAGTTACTATTCACCAAAAAAAATTATATTAATCCCATTGAAACAAATTTGACATCCTAATGAAAACCATGTAATTCATATTTTTTGAAAATCAAATCCCAAATGTGGTAAAGTTTCATTTAAACGAAAAAACTGTTTATTAACTACCACTTAGTGGTTTCACTATTCATCAAAAATTGATGTTTTTCAGAAAAATACCAAAAATTCACCCTAAGAAATATTTGATATTCCAAATTAAAAAATGATGTATATTTTAGAAAATTCAAAACATATAAGTTGAATTAATTAATTTAATAATTAATTCCCACTGTCAAAACAAATAGCATGTTTTTAAGAAACAATATCTATTAAAATATTGACACTAGTTTAAGTCCAATTTCAATGTGAAATTAATTATAATGACCACCATTGGATTAAATGGTAAAAATGTATTCTAATTTTACTTTAAAACCAATTAAAAAGATGATATATTCATATAAATAAATTAGATTAAAAAGTGGTTTTGAATTAAAATACAACATTTTTCACTTATTCATTAAAAATGAACTTTATCGAAAAAATAACAAAAAACATACAAAAAGTAAATTTTGATGTCCCAATTATAAAGAAGGATTTTAGTTGGTCCAATATAACATATCAAATTTTCAAAAAGTGGATTTAAAAAGGGTTCTCCATCAAAAGGCTGTTAATCGACCCTTTAAAGAATATTAGAAGATTTATGCTTTAAATTAGATTCATTCGCATTTTAAGCCTCTAAAATTTATTGGAAAAAAAGTAAAAATATTTGAAAAACATATATAATCATATTGTAGTTATTTCTAGTCATTCCTGCCATTACAACATCTAGGCATTAACTACCATTTAAAATAATATTATTCTTTTATTAGAGTGCAACGTAAGATTTCAAAGAATCTCATTGTTGCGTATTGGGTACGCCATCGAGCATAAAATTCCATTTAAATTAATATTAACATTTTATTCACAAATATGGATAAATATGAAAAATTAATATTCTTTATTTACCTGTGATGTTACACTACTAGCCATCAAGATATCATCAAGTCCATTCATGGCATGGATTCTTCTTTATTGGCTCCCTTGTCTCAAAGGGATTCTATTGATACTTACACCAAAAACTCTTGAGTTATCAAACCTTTAGGAAAGGAACATCAGTGTGTCACCCATTTGTGTTTTTATATCCACAGTCAGAGGTTTCCCACATTTGTTTCATAATTGGGTTAGGATTATCGGAGTGTTTGTGGGTGTGTATATCCACATTCACATATATCTTTCTCTCAAGAATAGTGAAGGGAAGTTCCCGATTTTAGAGAATTGGGGTTTAGGTCTCAAAATATCCCTTCTTAAAGAGACAGATCCTTAGATCTCTAGCAGGGAAGGTAAAGTTCACAATTTCTTTTCCATATAAGTAGAGGATAAATATCCCTCCCCTACAGTGATCAATTTTAGGGCATCCATCCTGATGTAAGCCCCTAAGCTTCATCCCTTCTTCCTTTCATTTGGACCCTTTCCCAATGTAATTTGAATAGTGGAGGTCTCGTCGCCTCATCCTCTTCCCAGGTTCCCTTGACCTCATCCATCCTGGACACCTTAGGCTCTCCCTCCTCCACCAGAAGAGGAGAAAAAGTGTGTTCCATTGTTGAATTTTCCACATTCTCTTGTTTATCACACCGAGCATGACTCACGTGGGATTGGTGATTTGTGATGATTACAACATTTAAAAACACCCATGGTGAAGGAACTATGATAACTTTGATTCTTGATCAAACTAGGATATGTTGGAAGCCCTTTTAGGGCCCGATCTCCCTGGATATCCTCTTCAGGAATCCAAACCTAATTCTCTTAATCTAGTCATCCTACTTAGGAATAAGATCCAAATTAATCCCCTAAATAATTAAGGTATCCTTTTCTGGAATTAATCCAAAACTCGCTTCTCTCAAAGGAATATACTCTTTTATGAGACTCATCAAACTATGTGGTCTTTGATTCCCATCCACATGGGATATGTAGGAAGCCTTCTTGATGTTCTAACCCAGCATTTAATAATCCACCTTGTTCTCCATGGTCCATATTCTCCTCATGGTCTAGTCTTACTAGGATACCCATATTCTTTCCAAGTTCCTTAGGCTGCTTAGGTATAATTCTCTCACCAAACATTGACTAAGATCCTTTTTCATAGAGGTCCTTCTCACATTATCATAAAAGGTATGATGGGTCCCATTATGAGGCAGCGAACTACAAGGGTTATAGTTCCTTTTACAAAGATACTTAGGTAGGCCATTTTAAGGTCATGATCCCTAGATCAAAACAAACATTCCTCTCCCTAGATGATAGTAAATTCAAGAGTACCCCACTGTGTGGCTCAAAAACCAGTATCATCATAACAATGATTAGAAGAATCATTAAATAGTATACGAAAGGATACCATTGATGGAGAACCTAGAATTCATACAGATCATTCCAATAATAAATAACCTTGAATACATACTGATGATTATAAATTTTACACATGTTAATAAGTAATTGTAAATTCTTAGGGAATCATATGTTATACTTGGTGAAATAAAAAGGATACATGAAAATATCTTAAATTTATATAGAGAGTCCCAGAGTAGACAATAATTTCCCCCCAAAAGGGTGTGATGAGTCTGACCTCCCATCCTCTCGACCAATGTATGTTCCAAAGTATCGTAAATTTCAAACTTAACGAACACCTACTTTTGGAAAATAGGTCCTCTTTGGATAAATAATGGTTAGATGTTTTTTGTTCCATGAATAAAACTAATGGAATCTTCCTAGAAGAAATGATTCTTAAAACTAGAACACATGTTTCAAGGAACAACCATACAAAAATGGTGAACCCGACATGAATCCTTAACCAAGTTAATAAATGGTACCCACCTGTTTTCCCCTATAATTTGGTAAAGGAAGGATAGAAAAGGAATAAATCAGGCATCTATCCATATAAAAGATGTTGCATTAATGGGGTTTGATGTTGTTTCCATGTTTTTTTTCAAAACTCCCAACAGTCTAAAATGGTTTTCTTTGAGAGCACGTCTACGAACATCCTAACCGTTGCTCAGGATAGATTCTCATCCACGGGAAGGAATACATCACCCACCCAACGTCTTAAACACTAGGTACCCAACATGATAATAATGGATTGTCTTCAGCACAGTACAATCCTAACTTTGGAATCTTTCTAACAGGACCTCCAAGTGAGTAACAATCCTCAATCATCTGGCCAATGACGATCGATGATCAAGAAGCAGACAGTTCCAACCACCGTTTTCAACCATTTCTAGTCCTTATCCCCAGAACACAGCAGCCAGTCCCTCCCATACTAATGGGAGGTAGATAAAGAGGTTACATAGTGCCTCAATTCAAGGATAAAGATATCCTTCCTGAGGACTCCAGCCAATAATTGTCACTAGAAGAATTGTGCGGTAGTGAACCTCCAACATGATGGGGGTGTTGACTCTGGACGTTTGGCCTAGGTCTCTCAGACCCAGGCATTCAATACGAAATGTTGGGGACAGTGTCTAGTCAACAGGGAGTAGGTTATTACCTCTTCTCCCATCGGAGAAGTCCATCAACCTAACTTTATGGGAAACAATGAGCGGACCCATACACCTACTCGTCCTAATTTTTCTATCCAGAAAACTTGGCTGGAAGAAACTCACCAATCCCACTAGATAAATCCAATGAAATACTATGAAAAGGAACATACACCTACTTACAAGTTATCATCTATTTAATAGGATCGTGTAACTGCACTTAAAGAAGCCTTCCAATCAAATGTGGTGGGAACTGGTAAACAAGAACATACACCTGCTCACAATACCCAATTATAATAGTAGTCTCCTTTGAAAATATTGAAGGAAGACTATCAACTATAATTGATGAGAAACAGCCAGTAGGAACATACACCTGCCGGTGTTCATCAAACCTACCAATCGTCTCATTTGGCAGCACCCGGAGAATTCAGTCGGAATGCTCCTACGACAATTCTGGGGCAGACCCAACTCTCTACCCCCATGCATGAGTACTGTCAATACCCATTGACAGTAAAAGGAGTATAAGATCTGGAACATACATATAATACCTATACGAAATGGATGTATATTCTTGTTTCAGTCACTGATGTCACAAATCAAATCTTATTAATGGTTAAAGGGCATACACAAATTTCTACACATATTCTGCAAGTATGTTAGGATATTATAACAACTACTTCAGAAATACCAGGGGGACAGACACATAAATTTTCCCCCACATATTGGATGACACAACAACATACCATCCTAGAGCATATACACACCTCTGTTCCAGTTCAAGAGGGTCATGGGTAAAACTCCCCCATATCCTATGAACAATAGGATCGGGAACATACACCCTTTACAATTGGAGGTAATTAGTCCATACTATTAGCGGCTCCAAGGTAGGCATATATACATACCCATGATAACCAATTACCCTTGAAAGTGGCCCAAACTATGTGTAATATAACATACAAGATGAAGTCTCGTCAAACATGGTATGAAAATCAAGAGTCAAACTGCAATTTGGATCATATTAATGTGGGAGTTCTTGAATCCCTCAGTCATTTATCATGTGGAAGCTCAAGATACTATCCTCTCATTACCAAATTCAGGGAGTGGTATTTGTAATTATGATGTTCCACATTGGACACTTCATCATGAATTATTTCTTCATGAAAATTAGGTCAATCCAGAGATCCTATCTCTAGATGAGATCCACAGAAACCCTCCGTGTGGCTAGAAGACCATGGAGCAAGAGGATTCATCCCTTATTGTAATCCATAATGGTGGTCCTCCCCATGATGTCATTCACTGTGAAATTCCTCTCCACAATAGTATTTCTCATTGTAAAGATAATTTGATTATTGATACTGTTGAGATGAGAAATCCCTCCTATCTCAAGACACATGAAAACATAAGGCCACTCATGTCTAATGCCTTTTTCATTGATTGGTGAAACAGTTTCTCAATCGGAAGACACCTTAAGGGAACAATGATTCCCCTAACCTTAATTGGGTCATTTTCCTTCAAATACAGAGAGACCACTTTGGTCAAACCATGTGGAGAAACCTCTAGTGAAATAAGATTAAGATATGTAAACATAAGAAGAGAATTTACTAAAGGATAAATACCTTCCCTGTTCTGGCATTTGAAAAATTCTCAGTATAACATTCCAGAATTTATGGAAAAATATTTCATTCATGATATCCACCTCAACATATAGAAAATCCTTCGTCATTTGAAAACCAATGTATTACCATATGATGAATATCAAAATCATGTAAAGGTAATAGAATGGTTGCAATGAAAAATTGACTTGGCATCTCTCTCAGTTTCCCTACATCCAAATGATGAAAAAAAGAAGAGAACACTTCAGTGTGCATGCCTTAATGCTCTAAAGAGGCTACACCAGTTATTTTTGAAGGATCAAAATAATTATGTAGATGCTCAATATACAAGAGGGGGTGGGTGAATTGTGCACTTTAAAAATTCTTTTGGAACCTTTAAAGTTAATTAAAATTAACTATTTTTTACTTAAACAAAGGAAAGAGCTAAGTTTAACAAAGTCAAACTAAGAAAATTCATAACACCTCTAATCACCAATTGAAAACTTGGAAAAAGGAATGAAGTTATAAACATCAAGTCCTATGTAATTTCTTAAAATTGGAAAGAGATTCCGAAAGTAGGTTCAAGAAATATGGTTCCAGAAATTGAAACTTAAAAAAAGATAACAATATGAGATTCTACATTAATGAGTATAGAATCTAAATGAAGCAGAGTACAAGTAAGGAAGTATAAGAAAGTTATACTTTCCTTATAATACAAAATTCAGTGGAAATAAACAAGTAGTAAAACTACAAGTAACAAGATATAAGTCTTTTAACCCAAAGAGAAGGGTATCCAACAACCTTGGATAAAGGTGTCTTGATTTATACTTTCAAGAAATTCTGTCTTACCCACACCAGGGTAAGCCCTCAATATGAAGATCAGAGTCTCTGTCTTGCTATCCTCGTAAGCCCTCAACTTCAAGGTAGTTGGCAACCTCTATCTTCCCCAGCAAGGAAGCCCTCGAACTTCAAGGTAGTCGGCACCTCTGTCTTCCTATCCCCAGAAGTCCTCGAATGTAATCACCAACATTCGGAGTCGCATGAAGCTTTGAGAGTTAATAAGAGCCTCTCTCTCTCTCTAGAAATCACTTCAACAACATGTATTCACAATGTCGAAGAAGTTATTCATCAGTCAGCATATAGCTCTTTCAAATGAGCTCCTATTTATAGGCAAGGTCAGCCTCCTTTCCAATGGTCATATTTTCCTTAAAAATCGGAGGGACTTGTACACGTGTAACTCAACCAATGGTTTGTTTATAACAGAATAGACGACATCGTTTTATAAAAAAACAAGTGAAACAGAAAGTACGACATCGTTTAAAGTCTAACATAAAAGTTCGAAGTGAAGGTTCGGAGTGTAAACAAATTTTTTTTTCAGAGTCTAAATAAATTCGGAGTGTATAAAACAAAGATGATCATATTCTATTTAATGGGTGAATTCGGAATGAGAATTCGGAATGTGAATTCGTCAACAGAATTCGTAATGAGAATTTGTCATCCGAATTCGTAATGAGAATTAATCATCAGAATTCGTAATGAGAATTCGTCATCAGAATTCGTAATGAGAATTCATCATCAGAATTCATAATGAGAATTCATCATCAGAATTCGTAATGAGAATTCTTCATCAGAATTCGTAATGAGAATTCCTATCCATAATTAGGAGTAGAACTTTATTAGAGTTCGTATCCGGAATTCGGAATGAAACGTCATTACAGTTCTCATCTGGAATTTGGTACATAAACCAGAATGTTTAATATCAATGTTTCAAATGATTCCGAGAATATAGAAATGAATCTGAAACTTATACTTAAGAAATATATGAATGAAAATATGATAAGGATAATTTTTCTTACAAAAGCGATCTTCCTTATAGAAGCAATTTTCCTTATAAAATAGATTTTCCTTATAAAATCAATTTTCCTTATAAAAGAGATTTTCCTTATAAAAGAAATTTTCCTTATAAAAGAAATTTTCCTTATAAAAGCAATTTTCCTTATAAAAGCGATTTTCCTTACAAAAGCAATTTTCCTTATAAAAGCTATTTTCCTTAGAAAAGCAATTTTCCTTATAAAAGCGATTTTCCTTACAAAAGAAATTTTCTTTATAAAAATGATTTTCCTTACAAAAGAAACTTTCCTTAAAGATAAGGTGTTTGTGATTTTCAAATCAAAAAGGAATGAAAAAGTCATAAGGAAAACCTTATTGACTTAACAAATTTATGATTCCCCATCCTGTGTTCATTTCAGAGAATGGGGTGCACATAGAGAATTTCATTTCACCACAATCTAGAATAAAAAAGTCCAACAAAAGTGGTATCAAGAAATGTTAGTGTCAACGGTTGGCCACAATCAATAGGTTTTGTATATAATCAAATGTATGCTCAAGAACATGCCTCATCTAGCTCTCATCAGATTTAGGCCCAAAGAAAAAAATTTGTTGAGTCACTTTTACATCAAACATCTGAGAATCTTGAGCAGACATCCCTCTTAGAGGATGTTATCCATCAGATAATGAAAATGTTTGAAATAGCAGAACAATATTATGAAACAGAAGATTTTAGTGGTTGTTAGATAATACTCCCAGATAATGTACAAACCAAAATTCCCAAAATCAAATGTGTAACTGCGTGAATCACAGCCATAGAAATTCAAGAACCACCCCATCTTGCAGGGTTGGGAAATAATTTAATTAAACCATAAAATTCGTTAAACAATGTTCAATGATTTGATGGAAAAGAAAAGAATATCCCTAATCTGCAGGGCTGAGGGATTTTTCACATCTACAATCCCCTCCTCAACGGATGATAGTTTTCTCCTGATTTGGGAAGAAACCACAAAGAGGGTGCACAACTGAACTATCCAAGGATTCCCTTAGGGTTATTGTCTTTCAAACAGTTCCTAAGAATTCATTATAAAAGGGAACAAAGTCTCATGGAAGATAAAAAGGGATAATATCTCACAAAGATACTGAAAAATTCCATAAATTCATTATGTGTCAGTAAATGTCATTAACACCATTATAGAAGATCATCAAAAAAATGAGTCTAGTTCAGGGGAATCAGAAGATGAAGTTCTTATCCATAATACAGTACACACCGAGGCAAATGAAGAAGGTGTACGTACCAGAAATCAGAGGCTTACCCAGAATTTAGGTATTCCTTCAAATAACCAACACCCCCCCCCCCTCTAAAAAGAATCTAATATGGTGAAAGGTAAAATTCAGATTGTAACTTACTTTACCACTGGACAAGGTCTATCTATTTCACTTGAATAACAATTTTCAAAGCAAGAATAAGAGATGGAATAGTTGAAATGACTCAATACAGAGTTCCTTCAATGTAGAATATCTGCTAGAAGTACTCCCTAGGAAGATCCTCAAGTTTCACATCCTACAGGAGCTCCTCTGCAAAGAGGATTTGTAGTAACTACATATGTAGATAATTAATTACCTCTTTTGTGTACACAACCGTGAAAGGGTCAAACACATCCTGATAATCATGTTCCTGTGGGTTATCCAAGGCAAATACCAGCATCACCAGTAGTGGTTTTTCTGGTCTTTGCACGAGCTCAATCTTTAGTCGTTGTAACTTCACATGTTCTAGTTCGTCCATATATGAACACAATTGAGGCATTAACGAATCAGTTGGAATCTATGGAGGAATGAAGTGCACCAGTTCAGTCAGAAAATAAAGCTTACCTTGAATGGGTGGACCTGATTCCTCCCCCCCCCAATTTTGTGAATACCTCATTTACAATCTTTAATGGTTCAGGAGATCCAGAACAGAACAAAACACATTTCTTTTCTAGTTGTGATCCCATGATGGGAAGTCCTCAATAATAAGAAGCAGTAAAACTCAGAGGTTTTTTTGCAGTCATTATAGGGACCAGATGTTTATGGTATACAAGTTTGTAATCTTGATCAATTATTGGATGTGAAGATCTCAGAAAAAAATAGCTTCTTGAATTTAGCTCAACGCTAGCAAAGACAACAATTTTTTATTTCACCAATTTCAAATTAAGGGAAAATAAAACAGTTTCAGATTTCATTTCTCGATGGAAAGTATTAACGTATTATTTATGTCTAGACCTCCCTCAAGAAGAGTTGCTTCCAATTTGTGGGGAAATTTTGTGTGATGACTTATGTGCACCACTAATCCCTGTAAAATACATAAGAGGGTTTAGAGAAATTACTTTAATTTCTAAGTATATTTAATATTCCATTATAGAAACTAAGGCTTAAACTCATGTAATTCCATCACCTCTAGGAAGGAGAATAGGAATAGAAGAGGCTGCTACTGTTATACTCAAGCAAGGACATGTATCTGCTTCCACTTCAAAACTATCGTCGTATCAAAGGGCTCTGCCTCAAGAGTGTCAGCAGTAATGACCACCTCATCAAGAAGATCAAAGAGATAAAAGGGGAAAATAGTTTCATGAATTAAAAATAAAATTTTATTCCTTCATGATTGAACATGTTCCCGATTACATCATCTCAACTCGGAAAAAAAAATTCATTCAGTTTCCAAGGATGAAGAAACAAAACAACGAAGGAGATGAAGATCCTCCAAATTGTTTTCCCTTTCACCAGATGATGTGGCATCCCATTCAGAATTGTTTTTATTTCATGGACCTCCTTCAAAAAATTGTAGACTATGGACAAGTGAAACTGAAAAATTCATCAGCTCAAGTAGCATGTGTTTTTACTACTAATCCTGAGGAAGAAGGTGAATGGAAGAAAGTTGAAAGTAAAAATTTGCAGAAATATAATGATTTTATGATTAGGAAAACAATAAACAAATATCATTTCATTCTAATAATAGAGTTGAAACAACCTATTATGTCTTCCGCCACTTCTTCCACAGTAAAACTAACTTCATCAAAAGGTCTATCCTCAAGGAAACGAGGTGATTAGAAGGACAAATAGGAGTCATAAGGAGACGATCTCATGTTAAATCCAATGTTTTTGTTGAGCATGGCAGATTTAACTCCATCCTCTTCAAAAGAATGGGAATCACCCAGCCAAATGGAACAACAAGAACTAACATTTCAGGTAGAATCTTCATCACATGAATAATTGATCTTTTTTTCTATCAATGATATCCACTTAATGGATCCATATTCAAATGGTGATTATGATTATAATGATCTAGAGTTCCTTGTATCTAACTGGGGAACTAAAGGAATAGGTCATGGTCGAGGGTATAGGGGAAGACATGTGAATTATAGGAACCACTATTTTGACTTTATCCTTGCTCGAACCATATATGCAGAAGAGACTCGTGGATGATTCCTTCAATAGGATCAACAAGAACAAGGAGTTTCTTCTATGCAAGATAGGTTCAGTTATGACATGATTATTTTGGACGACCGATTAGAAGTCACACCATCATTCTCTCAGTAAGTAGATAGAACTTGTTAGTATAATCTACCAAATATAGGAGTTTTTTAGCTTCTCCTCCAACAATGGTTGAATCTACATCCGAAGCATCAAAATCTTAGACGCATGTGAAACAGCATTTCCATGTTGGTAAATGCATAAAATTGGATCAAAAGTATGATTTTTTCAAAAAACTGGCCCATGTACCAGCCAAGTTATCAATTTTATATTCCTTCAATCTGTTAAAAGATATTCGAGAATCCCTTATTGAGGCCTTGCCAAGTTCTCAATAGTTTGAAACCAAAGTTTATGTGGCTAAGTTTTACCCTGTCGAGAATAATCTTAAATAATATCATGCAGTCATATCTTATTTAAAATAAGATGATGAGGATTTTGTACATGGAAATATCATACCCTTGTATCTGTCTTGAAAGGTCAATGATATAGACATTCGATGAGAATTCATTTATAATGGCACCAGATCAAACGTCATTCCCATTTGTACAATTCGATGATTGGGCCAAACTGAATCTTACTTATCTATTTCTATATTAATGTTGCAAGGATATGACAAAAATGAGAAAGAACATTTTGGGGAGATTACTCTCAGAACCCAATTTACAGATCCTGTGTCTAATTCAGATTTCATGGTTGTTCGTCAGGACACAGCCTTCAACATTCTTCTTGGAAGTCCTGGGCAACATCAATATATGGACATACCTTCGTCATACCACCATTGTCTTAAATACTGTTTCAATTGTTAAATTGGGACATTGTATGGTGACAAGGATCTATTCAAAACATGTGAATCTCAATACATTGACGTAGAGTTTTATCACACAAAATGAACGAGGTCCATAAAAAAGGATATAACCAAAGTTAATTCTCTGAATTGACTCGAAAAAATCCCAAAAAACCCATTTATACATTTGAGTATAGATTATGTGCCACCCATAAATCAAAATGAATGGGTAAAACCAAATCCAAGCACTAGTCCAATAACCTTCATTAGGTCAATTGCGGCAATCGATCCTGACAGAATGGGAGAAATTATTGATTAACAAAGTAGTTATAGATTCATAAATTAAGATGCTTTAATTTCATCTATTGAACAACATCAAGTCTCTACTTCTCCAATCCGAATAGAAGAAGTAGTAGTAATGATAGAGGAAGAAAAATATGTTGATTCCCAATCCATTATCTCCCCTTTATTACCCCATAAAGATGAATCATCATTAGTAGGGTCAGAAATGGTGGCCACTTCTTTAGTATGTTCTGTAACACCCCAAGATTTCATAGTATGTTATATCTTTAAAGTAATTCAACAGCTTGTGCTACATGCAAGACCAAGTTCGAGCACACCACAACTCAACAAACTAGCCATTCAGAAAGTGGTTATGAATAATATTAACTAAATTTTGAATTTTATATACTCCATTTAATTTTAGAATCCATATTTTTTGTTTCATAGACATAATATAAGAAAAAATTCATTTTTTTCAAATAAAAGAAGAAATTTTTTCAACAAATACAATTCTACCACCTTTTAATGGAGGACCTTTTTAAAATCCAATATTTGACACTATTGTATATGAAATATAATATAACTAAATTATTATATATAATCGGGAAATAAAAATTTATTTTGGATAAATTTTTGGTACTTTTCTTATAACTTTCATATTTTGATGAATAGAGAAAATACTAAATGTTAATTGAAAACAAAATTTTTTAATAGAAATATTTTATAATGTAAAATTATAAATTTGAGTGGTTTTAAAGTATAATTAGATTATATTTTTATCATTTAATATAATTCAGGTCATTAGAAGTAATTTCAAATTAAAATTGTATATAAACATATGTCAACCATTTGATAGTTTTTACTTCTTAAAAACCTTCTTTCTGGTTTTGAAAATGGGAATTAATTTGAAATTAATTAATTCAACTCATATTTTTCAAATTTGATAAAATAGAAATAATTTTTGGATTCATAGTATCAAAATTATCTTAGGGTTAATTTTTTATATTTTTCTGAAAACTTTCATTTTTTGATGAATAGTGAACAACACTGCGTTATTGTTTAAAACATGATTTTATTTAAATAATTATTATTTTTATTTAAATTTATTTTAAAGTCAAAATATATACATAATACCTATATTAGATCTATTTAAATCATTTAATTCATTTTATAATAAGATTAGATTTATAAAACATTATTGAGTTTTTTAACTTCTTCAACCCACCTTCTAGGAACATTTTAAAATTTGAATAAAACATAATATTAATACTTCTGTGACATTAATTTAAAAAACCTAAGAGATACAGTTGACATAATTAAGTAAAATTTTGTTCAATAGCATGAAAATAATTTTTTGTGAATAGTAACTTTGGAATTTTATTTACCTCAGTTAAAAGTAAATAGGGTAATTAAAGGTTAAAATGATATTATAATTACCCTAACCCGTGTCCAAATTCTATTGGATAAGTGTATTCTGACCAAATTTAGGAACAAAATATTATCCTTTTGGTCCACTTGTATTATATTATTACATTTATTATTATTATTTTTAAAAATAGATAAATGTGTTAAATACAATGTTTAAAAACTATAAATTTTGTAATATAAGGTTATCCATAAGATATATTCAATGATAAATATTAATTAAAAATATAAAATTATTTCCTACATCATGATATTTTATTTATAATTTTTAGTAATTTTATAATTAAATTTATTTAAGACACAATGATGATGCAGTAATTACCTTATTAATGGATGATTAAAATAATTCATATTATAAATATCAAAATAAATGTAAATTGAGACTTGTGATGCATTATACTAATTTTCAAGATTTATATGACATTTTAGAGTTTATTTAATATATTTTTTTCTAAGTAATCAAGTTTTTTTGACTTTCACAAAAGCAAAATACTAAATTTAGTCAAAATTGACAAAAATGAGTTTTTAAAACAAATACTATATTATTAAAACATATAATATTTCGAAAAATATAAGGATCATAAAAAAGACTTATATAACGATATATATATCATTAATAAACCAATTTAGGTTCTCTTGGCATTTTATAGTAAGTTTATTAACCGTTTAATATAAAAATACAAGAAGAGATTGTAAAAGTTAAACCATTTAACTAAGAGTAAAATCCAAAAATATAAGGTTAGTATGGTCACCAAAACTTGTATGAAACCAATTGGTTGATATTATTTATACCCATAGCCACCTTATATTTGAAATAAATCCATTTTGAGCTATTATAAATCGAAAATTATTTTATAATATATTAAAATTTCAAGCTTTTCCTAAAGTGATCCTCACCACTCCTATAAAACGGTACTTACCCTTCTCTCAAAATCACACCTCCAAAGCCATTTATCTCTACCAAACACTGATAAAATATCCTCCCAAATACCCTATCAAAAAACTAGAGGCCTTAATTTTATCATAATCCAACCTAAGGATCCCTTTTTATCAAATCAAATTTGAATAACCCGAAGAAGTGGTAATTACATCATCACATCATTCAATGTTCTTTTCTTCTTTCACTTCTTCTTTCATTGATTTCTTTCATAAAAAAATAATATCTCCAGTATATTCTACATACAATGATTTTATTATGAACATTTTACAACCATATTCATTATTCAATCCATCCTATTAATTACAATGTCACCATACGTGCATACGTACGGCTTACTATCTCCACGCCGTGGGGTAGTTTGTTATTCAAAACGTCATTATTTGGATGAGTATAAAAAAGAGTATAATTGAGGTAAATAATAAATATAAAATTTTAATGATTATTTATATATAATATACCATCCAATTACATATGATTCCATAGTGAATAGAATGGTATCGTCGCTTGGGCGTACATACGGCTTACCTTCTCCACGACGCGATGAGATTCATTTCCATGTTCAACATTCAACGATGATTATAAAAATATATATTATTAATAAGTATATAATATATGACATAATAATTATAATATAAGGATACATATATCTATGTGTGTGTGTGTGTTTACATATATCTCATTCACTTACTTCCATTCAACATGATATGGAAACGGAAACAATGTTTATGCGTACGTACAACCTACCGTCTCCATAAATGTTGCTTCCCATTTCCTATATCTATCTATAATACATATTTATATCCTGAATGTATATGATACATAAATACTGATTTATATTCTGGAAGCAATTAAATGATGATATAAGTTATCTGATCAAGAATAACAAGTTAAAACATGTACGATTGAGAAATAGATTATTACCCGAAATATTATTTTAACATAGAAATTATTATTAAATGGGTATAATAAAGCCATAAATGAATAAATTATGACAAGGTAAATATTAATTTGGTCCTGGAATAATTTAATAACATATTTTAGTTATTATACAAGTGGTTAAACGCACCCTCGACCAAAGGAATGTACAATGTAAGGGTAAATTCCTAAATCTCAATATTATCTAAGATTGTTTATCTATAAGTATTTACTTGGAAATTTTTATCATCCATTTCCATGTTTCAAAAAAAAATTAAAAATGATTATTTATGGTTTTGTGGAGGGGAATATTTTTAAATATCATCATTTTAAATTATTTATTTATTTATTTTTCTAAATCGTTTTCATTAATGTCCATGTTTTAAAAATGATTTTAAGTATGTATTTATATGGACATGGATATTTAAAAATGTTAATTCCTTTAAAAAGTTTCAATGTGGCATGGGACACTTTGAATCAAAAATCTCTTTTAAAAGACTTCCTTTATAAATGTGTGACTTTTAAATTATTTCACAAAAGGGATATTTCTCTCAACAAGTTCTACTGATCATTTTCAACTATGTCAACATCCTTGACTGGATATTATTCTTGATTGAGGTCGATTTATTATAATATAATCTTCCATATTGTATTTAATTTCTTGTGATATGTTTGACTGTGGATGTGCTATTTATATACCATTCATGGTTTATGGTTAATGTATTTACATTTCGTATGCTAGTTTTAATTCGAATGTTTATGTTATGTTTCAACAATTTCATATGAGGAATGAATTTGACTTAGTAAGTGACGGGTGGATCCCACTATACAGCTTTGATGCATTGGAATCTCACATGAGACAAACTAGTGTCTTAGAATTAGGCCTTGACAAAATATTAACTGTATTCTTGTCATGAGGCCTTCACTATTTGGTTACGATTCCCAACATTATGCATTCCATCATTTTGAAATTAGCTATTGATATTACATGTGATTATTAGACTAGTATAATATCAATGTGAATAATTAAATGGAATTATTTGATTCTTCTTTTCCATATTATGCTGATGTTTAAGTATAAAAATATTTTTTTAGTCTTATTTATTTCCTTAATGGTTTATGCTTATTTATGATAGTTTCTGATATATTTCTATCTTTACTGGGAATCTGAACTCAACCCCTTGTTATGTTTTATTTTTACCAAGATGCGAAGAAGTGTATTATGATTGATATGCAGGGTTAAGATAAGGGAATAATGGTTTTATCAAAGTATTATTTATATTTTGGTTTATTTTATAAATTGTAATGTTATGTTCATATATATAATATATTTTCCAAGACTGCTAAACTGATCGGTCGTTCAGGACTTGATTCCTTGTAATCATGCCAGTGTATTAAAATAATGCAACGGATTCGGGCTTCTGGGGTTGAGGCATTACAGTTTATATCAGTGGAATTTTAACAACAACCTTGGAAATAGATTTAGATAAACCTTGATTTTGAAACAATACCCAAAGATAGGCCCTGAGGATTAGTATATATGAGCTTCCTTGAATTTTGGTAATGTAGAGATATTATGAATATTCCATTAAATGAATCCCTGTATAGATACAATAAGGTAGAGGTGGCTTCAGCACAAATGTACCTAGAAGTGAAAGCACTAACAAGGAGATTTGGGCTTGACCTGATGTATCCTGGTACACGAAAATGGTACTTTTTGAACTCTTGGTAACGACACTCCCGAGGGACATGCTGAGGATAATTCAAATTTTATTTACAATCCATTATAAAGGATTTCTGATTAAATGCCTCCTCAAAGAAAACATTTTTTTATGATTATGGATTATATGCATAAAATTTTCAATTTATGTTTGGTATTTTACAATTTAGGAATTATGCATTGAGATTCATAATCTAACCTAATGTATGACATTTTTTAGAAATGGTGCCTAGTAGAAGGAATGATAACTCCATCAATATGCATGATCCAAATAGTAAGAAGTTTCATATCTTTCATGGTCTTAAGCCAACATTTATAAGGGAAATAGTCTCCCACATATTCTCATCATAAAAATAAATAGTATCATGTGTTAATACGATAAGTAGAAAATTATTTGAGTCTTATTGCTTTGAAGGGAAGCGTGAGGAGAAAAGGATGGTAAAGATATTATGGATAAAGGGAAGAACTGAAAGAAGGATTTTCCCATATGTGATAACTGTTAAAACATTCACCTTGGAAAATTATTGAAGGTCATGAATGTTTGTTAGTAGTGTGGAGAAAGAAGGACACCATGTACATGATTTTAAGGGTATGAAAAAGGTTTCAAATGTACAATGCTTCATCCGCAAGGAGTTGTGAAATATGCACATTTCCTTAATATAAGGGAGGAATTTTCACTGTAGTGCCTTCCATAACTATATATAAATGAACTTGTATGAATTCATGGAGAAACACTTTCAATAATTTCTGATTGTGATCCATTATTTACATCATTATTCTAGAAAATTATTCAGAAATACCTAGATACTGAGCTTCGATTGAGTATTTCTTATCACCCTCAAACTGATAGGAAATCAGAAAGACCGATCCAAACTTTAGAAGACATGTTGAGATCATGATAACTTGATTTTCAAGGTATATGGAATCATTATTTACATTTTGTGGAGTTTTCCTACAATAATAGATTCCATTCAAGAATTAAAATGGAACTATATGAAGCATTGTATAGAAAGAGATGCCATACACCAACATGATGGGATGAAGTTGGTGAAAGGAAGATTGTGGGTCCAGAGCATGTGTATGAAACAACAGTGAATATAAAGAATATTAAAACCCTTATCAAAGATTCTCAAATAATATAAAAGATCTATGCTAATAATCTAAGGTAGGATTTTGAATTTCAAGTGGGGGATCATGTTTTCTTAAATGTATCTTTGTGGAAGGTTGTTAGAAGATTCGGAAAGAAATTAAAATTTAGTCATAGCTACATTGGCCCTTTTGAAATTCTAGAGAGAGTTGGTGTTGTGTATTATCATTAGAAAATGCTTCCTAGCATGTCTAAAGTACACAATGTGTTCAATGTCTCATTGTTGAGAAATTATATGCCAGAACCGATGCATGTCCTCACTTATGAAGGTATAGAATTGGAACCTGACTTATCTTACTATGAACAGTATATCTGTATTCTAGACACTAAATAACATGTGATGAGTAATCAGATGATGTGAATGATAAAGGTACTTTGGGAAAATTATATAATTGAAAAGAAACATGGGAGCCTGAGACGATTATGATGAAGAAATACCCAACTCTTTTTGTGATGTAACATTTTCATAATTTCGAGGATGAAATTTTTGTAAGAGGGGGAGAATGTAACACCCCAATGATTTATAAATAAATATAATATTGAATGCATGAAACACTGAGTTTCTATAAAGCACCACTTTCCAATAACATAACTAGTAATAATAATTTTTCCACCTCTATGATTTGAATTTTAAAAAACTAAAATACATAGTTGCATTCAGTAAGATATTTAGAGTTTGATAAGATAAACTAAATTTTTGGTGAATAGTAAGATACCCTTTTGAATAGTAATATTAACCTTATATTTATTAAACCATATTATTATTTTATTTTCTTATGCTTATAAGATAATGTTTTCTTGATTAATTTTTTAGTGTGATAAAAAATGAATTATAGTTTTAATGTTTTTATTTTTTGAATAAATTATGATTTTATTTAAAATTTAAAATTATAATATTTAGAAAATTATTTTCAAAAAATGGAGTTCATTTTTGAATTCTAGACATAAAAAATGGTTTGGGAGAATTCTGGGTATTTTGTTGAAATAATCTAATTTTTTATCAATAGTAAAATATGATAATTTACTGTATATATACATTATTTGTTAAGTTCAATATTTATAGAATCATAGATGATATAAGAACACATGGTTAGAACTCACATGTTTTTATAACAATTATGGGTCACATTAATCAATATTATTTGTTGTTTTGTGGGAAATATTAAAATAACTAATAACATATTCAAAAATCACCCTTCTCTTCCACTATAAACCCCCCTCACTCCCTCTTCTACTAACTCCTATATATCATTGTAATTGTCTAAATTATTTTCAAATATCCTCCCAAGATACTCCCCCAAATCCTACATCCCTTGGTCTCATAAAAAGTCTAAAACCTCTCCCCTAAAGAGGCACTTAAGGGTGATAACTTCAAGAAGTAAATTCCCCTTTACATTTCTTTTATTACGAGTTCCTTTATTTTCTTTTTCATTACTCACCTCCATTCCATCCAAATGTTTTGATAAGTCAATTACCTTAAATTTAATTTTATTTTTTGTAGGATATTTGAATAATTCACCATCATATCTCCCTTTACCATCTTTTATACTAGAGATGCAAACTCCATCCATGATGTATAAATTTGTCACATTCATGGATGATTGGTTTTCAATTTCTATTACCATTTTCAATTATGTTCATGAAATGATTTTTATGGTTGAAACAGACTATAATATATTTATTAAAACATATTTAAGGTTCTAGAATATTTCTTTACACATGATATTAATTTATAAATCCAAATGAGTTCATTGTGATCAAAAACTGCCAATAAACCCAAACAATTATCATTAATGGTTTATATAATGTTTCATCTTCACTACTAATAACCAAATGAATTTTTTAACCATGTAATATTATGAATGTTAAAAAATTAAATAATACTTTTATTCTGTAAAACCATGCTCATCTAATATGTTTTTCCTTACATATATATATAAGTAAACTAATCATGAATACCAAGGAAGAAAATGCTCCCAAACAATAAAATTAAACCTCTAAAACCCATCATGAAGGCCATGAAATTACATAATAAGTATATAATAAATAAATTACACAAATAATAGGATCTATAAATATTAATTAATGAATTTAATTTTTTTTCCTTATGATGCGACGTTCATGTGAAGAACACCATCAGACTTAAGGTAAGGGTTTTCTACCAGAACCTCTATTTTCTTTCGAGTTACTCTTTGTATCTCTTAATCCCAATTAATTTCTTATTTATTATTATTTACTCAACATAAATTATGTTTTGATGTTATATATATGTGTACTAACCATGATAATTATTTATTTTATGGAGAGTTATATGTTTTAAAAGGATCAATCAAAGATTCTTCCCAAAATACAAGCCTGATTCAAGGGAACTTCCCAAATTATTACAAATTTTTAAGGTCACTGTATAATATTTTTTATCAACCATTATATTTCTAAAATAAATCATTTTATTATGAAACTGCTATCATACTTCACTTCTAGTTTAATGAAAATATTTTTCCAAAATAACTCTTCTTTTAAAAGTAAGAGAGTATTAATCTGAAGAATTACATGATGATTTTATAAGAGTATATTCATCTATTTCAACAATTTTATTGATTCTTTTATAAATTTGGTATCAATATTTGATTATATCATATTTCATATTTAATTTAATATTCTATGATTACTTTCACTGTGGATTTACTATCTTAAAACCATTCACCAATTTACTCTAAATGGTTAGTGTTTGTGCTTAATGTTCGATGAAAGTTATATACAATTCACATGGTAGTTTAAATATGAATTTATATGTTGTTTATATTTATATGTATTCAAATGAGTAATTAATTTGACTTAGTAAGTGATTTGTGGGGCATACTATAGCCGCTCGATGCATCGGTAGGTCTTATGAGACAACTACGGTCTTGGCACGAGGTCACGAAATATGGTTATTTAAGATCTTGGAACGAGGTATTGATGATATAGTTATGATGTTTGGAATTATGAATTCCCTCATTATGAACCTTTTAATTCAAAGTTCATGAGGTTATTTGACTAGTATATTACCCATGAATAGGCTTTATTAAAGAATTATTTATTCAAATCTTATTCCTACAATAATGTGTTCACGTTTATTTTCAAGGTCATGTGTTTGTAGTCATTCTCCATGCCTAATGTTTATGTTTATGATATATTCTGCTTTATTTCTTACCCTTAGTGAGAATTTGAGCTCACCCCCTTTTGTATGTTCCATTTTCCCATTACATGAAGAGGTATATTATGAATGACATGTAGGGATAACCTATGAGTTATCAATGTTGTCAAAGGAATTTCTAATTTGTATTTACTTTAAATTTGTAATGTTGAATATATGTACGTATCTATTTTTCCAAAACTACTGAAATATTCATTCCTTTAGGATATGAATTTCTTATAGTCATTCCAATGTAATGAATTAAGGCACTGACTCTAGGAAATTGGGATTGAGTCCTTATAATCGTCCTATATTATTGGGGAATGGTTTTCCGTAGACTACTAAGTCTTTCCTAGAGTTTTCCCTATCTATCTTTGAGCATCTAGAGACACTTCCATGGTAGAGGGTTAAGCTTTCCACATACATACTTTGAGATTTGGAAAAGCGCTGCTGGTATGTGATTACCCAGGCTGGTCATCATCAAGGCATGTTATGGGTCGATTTCTAGACAGCCTTCTATGATCAGTTTATTCCTCAAACACTGAGAGTTGATAGAGCCAGATTGATAATGAATCTCGAGTAGGGTACAATGAGAGTTATGGAGTCTTCAATTCATTTCATAGAGGTATAGTGATTTCTACCACTTCTATCCAGTGATGTGGTTATGCATGAAAGAATATTTGACGATGAGATCCAGTATGCAATCTGTACGTTTGTCAATGTCTCTCACCTGCCAACATTTTTTTGAGATAGTCAATCATGCTCTTATCAATGAGCGCAACCTAAGGGAATAAAATAGTACATGGAATAGAGGACCAATTTCGATTCTGTCTTTTAGTTCTTTCAGTGGTAGGAAGTTTTTTATCAAAGTTTATCATTAAAGAAGTGAATTCTAGAGTATCTGTTTTGATATATCTAAAGTGTGTCATCAGTGGGGGAAATAGGGAATTTTAAGACTCACTATGATAGAGACCCACTAGAGTGTCTGGATTGTGGATGTATGGGGAATCTTTAACAATTTTGTAGGTCCTTTCCCCTAGCATCGAGTTTAAAGGGATCCACTCCCACTCCACCTTTAGGAGTGAGTTCTTTTATGACACTTCAAGTGGTGAGTTAGAAAAACACTGGTAGGTCTAGACAAGGAGGAAGTCATTTTTGTGGTATCCAGACCACTAATCACCAGCAGTTCCAGCAGAGTAGTTATGATAAGGGTAGTCTATATATTGCATATGGTCATTGATCAGGTCAGTTTCATTCACTATAGCTGATATCTTTGGATTCCATTGTGAGAACATCTATATTACAATATACATTTTTTGTGGAATCTACCATAGTATCTACTTTATTTTATATAGGTGATTCAAACTATTTTATCTCAAAATCAATCATGGAATGTCATAGACTTTAGATATAGTTTTACTATGGTGTAATGACCCTAGATATTATTATTGGGGTATGAATAGAGGGTATACGCCAGTGGAGGTACTTTCCCCTTGCGGTAGGTAGTTACCCTTTCTTATGGGACTCTTTTTTCTTGAGATTAAGGGCTTCGATGTCATTCTTGGGATGGATTGTTTAGTTCACTATCATGCTTTTATAGACTGCTATTATTGTATGGTATCATTTACATCACTATTGGGCAGCAGTTATCAACATAATGGTGAGTGGGATGTCTAGGTTGATAGAGTGAGCCTAGAGTATCATGGGCTTGGTGGAGTGACTGCCTAGATCACAAATCTTGTCATGAAGGATTAGGGTTCTCACCAAACTAATTTCCCTACAGTAGTGGATCATTTTAGGGATTTATTTCCCAATAATTTTTTTGTCATACCTCTTCAGAGAGAGGTAGAGTTTACAATTGAGCTTGTTTAAAAGTAGCTCCAGTGTCCATTCCTCCATATAGGATGACACCTATAGATATTGGAGAGCACAATCAGTAGTTATAGGATTTAGAGGCCAAAAGTTTTATATGGACTAGTACATCATCTTGGGTTTATTCAATGCTTTTTCCATGAATTCATATGGAACCTTACGTCTTTGTGTGGATTATTGATGGTTGAACCATCTTATGGGAAAGAACTGATTTCCACTTTATCAAATATATTGTCTCTTCTACCGGATCTGAGAAGAAAAGTTCTTCTATATGGTATACCTAATATCAGGTTATCATGAGGTATGAGTCAGACCATCAAACATTCCTCATACATATTTCTATAGTAGGTATAGTCTATATGAGTACATTTTTATGTTGTTCGATATTACGAGTGGGCCCTCTATTTTCATGGATCTTATAAATAGGGTGTTCCACCACTATTTAGATTATTTTTCCATGGCCTTTGTGGACAACAACTTGGTGTATTCTCACACTCATAAAGACCCTCCCAAGAATCTATATCTAGATTTTAGTACATAAAGAGAACATTATATTTACACCAAGATTGCTAAGTGACAATTCTAGATCGACAAAGTCCACTTCTTGTGTCATATAATATCAGAATCAAGAGTTTCTGTTGACCTTAAGAACATTAGTGATTTGGTATCCTAGGATAATCCCATGAGCGTGTCTAACATACGGAGTTTCTTGGGGATAGCTGGATAATAAAATCATTTTATACCAGACTTCTCACACCTTGCTTCACTTCATTATGGTCTTACAAAGAAGGATTTCATTTTCATATTGATAGAATCATGTGAGAAATCATTTCATCATATGAAATTGAGGATTGTATCAACATCGATTCGGACTCTCCCAGATCCAAGTATAGGTTTTATTTTCTTCTATGGTTCATTAGGAAGTGTTATAGGAGTAGTGTTGATGTAAGAGGACAAACTCAATGCATACAGATCTCAGTAGTTGAGGCTTCATGAGACAAATTACCTAACACACAACCTTGAGCTAGCAGTAGTTGTTTGTTACTTACGTTGCTGGAGACATTATCTATTGGGTGAGTGCTTTGTGGTATACCCAAAACAAAAGATCCTTAAATGTATCTTTTATCAGCATGAATTAAACCTCAAATAGCATAGATGGGTAAAATATCAACAATCCTTTGATTTTGAGCATTCCTATACATCTGGGTAGGGAAATGTGGTTGCAGATGCACTGAGTCGGAAAACTCAGGAACAAGCAGTACAGGAGTCCAATGATGAATGGAAGTTAATAGCCCTATTTTCGAAGTTATTTCTATAGTTTCATGATAGTCACAAGATGTATTACCTCTCATCCTTGATATTTACCTCTTCATTCCTTGATAAGGTGAAGGGTAGAAAGTTTTTAGATCATGAAGGATTGGTTCTCTCTGATAGTATATAAAAAAACATCCCTATGGATTTTTCTATTGATAGAGATGACATACTATATATTTGTGGTTGTGTCGGGGTTCCTAAATACATGAGAGAGGAGTTTATTCATGAGTCCAATGCTTCTCATTGGGTATTTCATCAAGGCTTCTTGAAACTGTATCGAGATATGTGACACCAATATTGGTGGCCTGGAATGAAACGTCATATAGAAGATTTATCAATAGGTTTTCCACATGTCAATTGGTGAAAAAGGATCCCTATAGACTGGTAGGATTGCTACAGCTGCTTATAGAACCATAATAGAAATGGTAAGATAAGGCTATACATTTCATAGTAGGACTACCTATGTTTTTGAGGTTTAGTGATGATATATGGTTAGTTATTGACAGACATTCAAAATCATCCCACTTCATACCTATATGGGCGACCTTCTCATCTGATGAGATGGGAAGACTCTATGTATTTGAAATCATACGTCTCTATGGGGTCCCTCGTACTATAATTTAAGATAGGGATTCTTGTTTCACTTCACGGTTTTGGTAGGGTTTGCCAAAGGATATGGAAACATACGTTATTATAAACACACCCTTTCACCCTCACACATATTGAAAATCAAAACAGAAAATAGAGGTTCTAGAGGACATGGTCTAAGAATGTGTCCTTAATTTTGGTAGTTCTTTGGAGAAGAATATCCCTCACTTCGAGTTATCCTATAATAACAGCCTTCAGAACACAATTAATAAGGCTTTCTTTGAGGCCATATATAGTAAATCATTCCATTCCCCCCCTATGTTGACTAGAGGTTGGTTAGGAAAACATACTAGGTCATCATCTCCATTAGGAGACGTTAGATTAAGTTTAGTTGATCTGAAAGTGTATCAATACTGCTCAGTCAAGATAGAAATATTATGTTGATATCCATTGATGACCCCTTTAGTTCAAGGTCATGGATCGTGTTTTACTTCATGTATTTACTAGGATAGGGTATTGATGGTTATGAAAGAAAGGAAATTTGTCACCTCTTTTTGTAGGTCCTTTTTTATATTATAAAGATAGTCGATCTGGTAGCCTATTAGTTTATTTTACCTCAGAGGTATCATTCCATACATGACATCTTCTATGTTTCACATATTCACCAGTATCATAGTGATCTATCTAATATTTTTGATCCCAAGGAAGTTGAGTTAGATGTTGATGCAACCTTTGAGGAGTATCCAGTATGCATCATTGACCATAGAACGAAGGCTCTTTGAGGCCGGTAAGTCCCTATAGTATAGGTTATAGGTAATCAATGTCAGTTATAAGATGAGACATGGGAGAGGGAAGCTGATATACATGCTCTATGGACAATGTTATTCTCAAATAGTGTTTCTACACTCTTATAATGTGAAATCACGGACAAGTTATCTAAAGGTGGAAGATTTTATGAATATTGATTCTCACTTAGGTATGGATCTTTAAATTTCAGTCTAAAATCTTGCATGTTCCTAATATGGATTCCTAATGAGTTATAAATGGTTTTAGGGTTTTTTGGGGATTGTTTTTATCTTAGAACCCATATTTTTTGGGAAACTGGCCATGTCACATGGTTAGCGCATGGTTCAGCTAAAAGTGCAGATTGAATTTTCAGCATAGAACCACTTTGCATGGTTTGCGCATGGATGGGTTTCCTAATTGATAAAAGTGACCTTAAACACAGGTAACCATGCATTATTTAGGAATAGTTTTTTAAACTATGTGGAAAATTGTGCACATACTGTTTTTCTGGGTAAAATGTCATATTTTCCCTTAATGATCTATTTACCCACCTCCTTCTTCCCTAATTCAAGTTTATGCGGGATTTATCTTCATTTTTCACATTTTGGATCCCTTTGAAGATATAGGGTGGGAATAAAGAGATCTCATTTATTTGGGATCTGATCATGCTTCCATTCATCATATTGGATGCACAAAGGTAAGTACTTGAGTCATCTTCAGTTGTTCTCTTTATCTTTCTCTCTTGAATGTGTTATCATGGTATGAACGTTTTCTCTTTTTTGTATATCTACTTTAATTTTAGGAAAATAAAGGGCCAATACCAGAGGAGTATATTTGTACAATACTAAGATGGGAAGTCTATAACTCATCCCTCAAGTCCGTTGATTTTGGATTTTTTGTGCGGGACCCGCCAATTTCATCAGATACTAATATTTGAATTTCTATGTCATGATTATAATCATTAGATCAGTATCATTATGATCTTTCCATATATCTAATTAAATGTTTGTGGTTATTCCCACAACTAAATTCATCCCATATACGATGTAATTCCATAATAGTTGTTTTAGTGTTTTCACACATTTGAGCCGTCGTTCGGGTATTCCTTGGATTGAATTTCATAAGGGTAAGCACTTTTATAATAAATGGCTTGATTTTAATAGGAAAATTATATTGGAAATTACCATGTGTAATCTCTACTTTACCCACCTAATGTAAGTGTTTCAAATTGAAAATTAAATGTGGGTGTTTAATTTGTTGAATATTCATAGCACCCCTTGCCACATTAATGTAAGGTAGCAGAATGAATCTCAAATATGGAATATGCCATAAATGGATTAAATGGTTTCATAATACTTTTCCTTATCACACTAATCAAAGGAAATACTTGATCTAAATGACTTGATAAAAATATTGAAAGCTACATGACCATGTCACACTAATAAAAGGAAGGGCTTGAACCAAAGGAGATATTACATAACCTCATAATTAAAAAAGAAATCGCCTGACTTGAGCTTACCTTGGATTCTGATCGGAGAATGCCATGAGCACTTGGGAACCCCATTCCAATTAAAGGACACATATTTCTTAGGTTAAAACCCACATAGATCTCAATACTTGTCTATTATTGGATGCCCAGTATGATACAACAATATAATTTCATAATCATTAAAGGATTCCTTGGATACACTCCTTGGATACATTGTTGAAAAGTATGTGCCATGGTTAAATACCATCAGGCCAAGTCATTACTTATCCCCATTTTACCTTGGATGAACTCCTTGTACTCAGTAGCCATCTCATTGTAAAATTCCTCTGACTATGATCCTTGGATTACACTCTTACCCCATGCTAGGAAACAGTTATTACTGTGTTGGAGACCCTTGAGGTCAACATCACCTTGGTTATTACCTTAGGACATCACTGGTAAATTTCATTACATGTTGCCTTGTAATATCTCGGATCCTTTGAAATTGCTAACATGTGTCTTATTTATAACAGGTTAATAATAAAATAATGAATTATTTACATGTTTAGACACCAATCAAGGACAGAATATGGTACTTGGGTATTTAGTTACATTTTACTTCATTAAATTAGGTATGCATGCTTTCACACTATTACATTTACATTACACGGGCTTGGTGTTATAGACACCATTGGTGGTGGCTGACTGAGATTTATCTCACACCCTCTCAACGTGCTAGTTGGTACCTATGGAATATTACATGGTTTCGAGTGTTTAAAAAGGGAATAATATAGCATCAAACACTTGATTTCTTGTTATTTAGTATATATCATGATAGCAGATGACCAAGTTGGATTTTGGGATGCTTGGGGTAGTCTTTTGATTTCATTTATATTTTTGTAGAAATTTTTATACCTTCTTACTTGTATCCATGTTTTCCAATTATCTAGTGAGATGACATATCATCATTTGTTGAATTTTATTACAATTATTTCATTTATTGTTACTTTTGCCTCTATTTTTCCATTGTGCCTTTGGTTTACATATATTTATTCTACTATTTACTTATGTTTACATTCACTCGATGCACTACACTTTGGTAATGAGTCATAGTCTCCCCAAAGACACACCAGGCTGTCACTGCAAGCCAGCATCCATTGAAGTTTGGGAATATGTTCTTGAGGCCATGTGTCCCACTGGGCATAGGGAACCCATTAAGTGTCATCATGGTATTAGATGTCAAAATATCTTTAATAAAAATTAACCTCATGTATTTTCATGTCCACTAACTCTCCATAGTACTTATTTGTAAAATGGTGGTACATAATTTTAAAATTACTTTCTTATATTTCTCTTGTTGAAATGGTAGGGACAAATGAAAATATTATTTAGGTTAGAATTGTAACAACCTAGTAATTTTTTAAATAAAAATCCATTTCATTGAATGTCTTATGGATATTGAAAACAAGTTCAAACTTTTTTATTTTTATTTTTATTGGGTTTAAATTACCATAATGTATCATTACCATTGATAATATAGTCATTGAACAGTAACCACACTGCTGATATAAATGTATGGTTTTAAAAAAAATCATATTCACACAGAAAAAGGAGAGGATAGCCTCATCGAGTAGACTAAGGTTGTGTGAATCTCATTTGTTAGAGCTCGAAAATGAGGTAGCATCACTAGGATTTTCTTTTGACCAAGCCCAATCTGAGCATCCACATATTAAACATGAATGGAATCACATATGTAATAAGTTCAAATTAATATAGATTACCACTAGGGTGATGTTATATGAGTCACCCCAAGAGTCGGTCACCATCACACACCAAACCCTTAGGTCTTTTGCTGGTGTTATAAGGGGTTATGTAATAAAGTATTATTAACTTATTGTTTAATTGGTTTTTTAAAATAAAATTCATATTCCGTCAATTCCTTTATGAGTATAGTCTTTCTTTTAAAAATGATGAATTTGATAAATTGGTTTTTCAGGTAAAAATGGTACTTTTGAGAAATATATACATTATTATACTAAAAATAGGTATTTATTAACAATATAATAAAAACAATTTTTATAAATTACTATTATATCAGTTCCTTATCTGTAAATGATTACGTAATCAGTTTGATAAGAGTTGCATTTTTTATACGATAAAACAGAAATTGTATTTTTAAAGAATTTATTTTAAGGAATTAATAAATTTTCAAAATAACTAATATTTTAATAAACTATTATTATCAAATTACTTTTACGAATAATAAATTAGTATTTAATTTTTTTGAAGTGAAATGTAATTTTTAGTAAGGTTTGAAAATCTTTTTTGTCAATACCCGTAAATTTTTAATAAATTCCTTTTTTTTCATTATAAAAGTAATAATTTACATATTCAGAAAATTATTTAGATAAATTGAATATCATTTTTTGGAATAAGGATGTCCAAATTATACAATGGGGAATTTTTTATAATTTTCTGAGACAGTCAAATTTTTGTGTAAAAATTAAATATCGTATAAACGGAATATGTGTTTTATAACATCATAATGACCCCAAAATGATGTCATAAATACTATAATGGGTATTATCAGACCAATATATGTTTTCTCGTTAAAATAATTTCATTTTATATTATGTTTTTATTATTATATAAAGCCTTAGTGAATCCTCCGAAATGTATAATATATTTTATGATTTGAAATTCACTTCATTAATAATGTGACTCAACTCCACATAATCACGGATAATATTTTACCATTTTCTGACCTATTCCTTATTAAATAGTGTTCACCACTCCTCTTTTCCCAAAACCATGTGCAAAACCATGGGAATTTTTGTGGTTTTAAAAATTTAATTATATAGATTCCAAAAACTATGTTTGTGAAACATTTATGAATTCCCCTCTAATTTCCTATATAAACCAACCAAAGAACTCATTCCTTTTCACTAATTCTACATTAATCTCTTACTCACTCGGATATAAACTCTCTAGAATCCTCCTAAGGCACCCCAATCTTAATGAAGCTCCTCTATAAGCGTTTGAGTTCACACCCTCAAGTAAGGGTTTCCTTCCATTCTTATTTTTATCTATGTTTCCTTATATTGTGACACCATTTTATTTTCAATTAAAAATGATGGAGTATGTTTTATCCCATCCCAAATACTAACCTTATTATGTTGGTATGATGGGAAACCTCTTTCTTTATCATTAATCCCTCCCATGTACACCTGTTACCATGCCAAAATTTCATAAGAGTTATTCCATTTCTCCTCTTTCATTATGTTTAATTATTATTTTACACCTTATATTTACAAATACCATGTGTTGGTAAATGTATCTATATAATCCCATTATAGTCCAATTAATTTATATATGATGGGATACCCCTTTCTCTCTCATCAACTATTTTTATTAGTTTTTATGTCACACCGTTAGGCTACTAAAATTGCACCGTAAGTTTCCATGCCAAAATCACCATGTAGTAAATACCATGACCATATATCTATCAACTATATTCACCATTATACACATATACTAATTTATTATAGAATTTAATATATGTATTCCACATTCCATTATTGTGGAATAAATGATTATGTTTAATGAATCCATGTAATATGATGTATGTGGAACACTTAAGCATGATATTGAAATGATTATGGAGGGTGCACCTTGATAGTGCTTCAATGCATTTGGTAATGTTTAGTATCCTGATATATCATGTTGCTATAGGGGTTTACCTGATTTTTTTGGGAAAATTTTCACCATGTTGGGATAGGGCTTTACCTGATTCCTTTATATTAATGATATAATGTTTTAAGTTGTTTCCACAGTTCCATGTTATGATAATTATGCTATATCATGCATTTGTGTTCATGTTTCTCTTATGCTTCATTGATATGTCTATTTACTTAATTCTATTTTATTTTTCATGTTATTCCTTTTTTACTCCAGTATTGAGCTTTATATCTTACCCTTTTTTATATATGTCCTCAGGTTATCCCATGCAATGCTAAGTATGAAGGAATGTTGTGGTCATGTAAAATAATTTTTCAATAAAGATGTTATATTTTACATCTTAAGTTGTCTGGTAATGTTCATAATCCCAAATACACTAAACCTATCTATCTTATAGGTTGTATTAAGTTCATGATTATGTAATAAAGAATGTTTAAATGTGTAATAAATGTATGGGTTGTTATAGTTGGTATTATAGGGGAGGTTTCTTTATTTTTTTTATTAGGGTTATAAAACACTAGTGAAATCCTTAAGGATAAAAATGAGTATAAAAGAATATTCCCTAAATTTTGGTGAGTATAGTGTAAGTGGTTTATCAAGAAAATACATCCATGTCAGGATACAAACAATTAGAGGTGGATCATTCACAAATGTATCAAGGGATAAAACCTGAAAACACCAGTTTGATCTAGACTCAAATGAGAACCGGTGCACAACAATGAGCCATTCTATACTCTTCATTCGACACTATTAGGGGATATTATTCTATAAATTCATAAGAATAGTAAGAACCATTATCAAGGAAATAAAAAAATGACTCTATGAATATATTCTAGGAAATATATCATGGATAACATAGATTGAAGCCTAGAAATTCATAAGTTATGAAAATAAATTTAATTTATAATTTATAGATTTCTTATTGGATTCCCCATTATGTGTTTAATAGTTTAAAATACTTACCCTCAATTTTTATTTTATTCTAGCCAATGGACAGTAATATGAGGACTCGGGCTAAATTCTAATGTGAATATCAATGTGAGGACTGTTCTAATGAGATACCCAATCTTATGGGAGAAGTAATCTCAAACTTTGTCATGATACTCTCTCAGTTAAATCATGTTTTGAATAAGAACAAGGGTCAAGATTAACTTCTAACCTCCCCCCCCCCCCCAGAATGAAAAAGTATCAATGGTGAGCTTCATGAGACAAATGCCTTCAAATTTCAATGGATCATCTGATCCCTCAATCACCGAAAAATGGATCAACTCTATTGATAATATATTCTACATAATTCAATTTTCATAATAATAGAAGGGTTTTCTGGTTGCTTATCGTATAAAGAGTGAAGCTGATCAATGGTGGACATTGATAAAATATATGATGCCTGAGAAAGATATCAAGGCATCAGAATGGAATAATTTCCAAAAAATGTTTTTTGATAAATATTTTCCTCGCAACCACCAACTTAATATGGAAAGGGGCTTCCTTAAACTCAAGTAAGAAGATAACGAATCCATCAGAGTGTATAAGGAATACTTCACAAGGCATTCAAGATATGTGTCCATCATTTCCATTACTCATGAATTCAATGTAGACCTCTTCTTTAGTGGGAAAAAACCTAGACTACGAAAAGCCCTAGTGTTCTATGACATTGATAGCTAAGAGGAAATTTTATGATGTTCCCTCAAAGTATAAATGGAGATCATAGAATCTTAGTGGTATACTACGGATATCAAGCGGAAGGTTGAATTTAATTTTAGTGGTCTGAGGGATAAATCTGATAGTGGTAATAAAATCCATCACCCCACTTGCCAAAGGTGTGGAAATAAGCACCCTGTAAATTTCCTCAAGGGGATGAGTAAATTCTTTAGGTGTGGAATAGAAGGGAATTTGGCCAATGATTGTCGAAAATAAAATAATGTTGTTGGGACAGAGAAGAGGAACAGTTCTTTAGACCCTCAACACATTATTTATTGATACAACTGAAAAGTATTAGGGAACTTTGCAAACTTGATCCCTAATCCAAGGGTCTTTAGTGGAAACCAACAACGTCAAAGGCAGCAATAGTGAGATTTTGTCATCACTACCACCAAAAATAATCCTGACAATGATGTGGTGATTGGTACGCTTTTAATTTATTCAGCAATATCAAATATACTATTTGATTCTTGTTCTACAAATTCTTTTATATCCTGAAAGTTTAGTAGAACAATCTAAAAACCACCACAAATCATGGAAGTAGAGATGTCGGTGAGAATGGTAAATGGGGAAATTTTTTCTTCCCATGAATATAACTCCAACTTTATTATAAATTTTATATTGAAATTCATGGAGAACCTATTCATACTCCCTCTAGTGGAATTTGATTCAATTCTTGTCATGGATTGGCTTTCGCAATATAGAACCAACTTAAATTGTCGTCATAGGGAAATCACTCTCCATATGGTGAATTGACCCCTGATTCTATACAAGTTCTAGGAGGAGGATGAATATTCTTTACATCCATCCTCTCAAGCATGGATACTACTTCCCTATGAGTATGTGTATCTTTATCATATTATTATTTCTAAGGAAGGAACTATCCTCAAAGACATCCCTATAATGAGGGAATTCACTGATGTGTTTCCTGAGGAATTGCCTTGTCTTCCTCCTATAAGAGATGTTGAATTCTAGATTGATCTTATACCTGGGGAATTCCCAATATCCAAGCCTCCATATATAATATATATTTTGGGGCAGGTGGAGATAAAACAAACTACAGGACAATCTGGATAAAGGTTTTATGTGCCAAAGTGCATTACCATGGGGTGAACCAGTCCTCGTTGTCATGAAGAAGGATGGGTCAATGCACATTTTCATTGATTATCATGAGCTCAACAAAATCATGATGAAGAAAAAATATCCTTTGACACAAATTGATGACATGTTTGATCCGCTATGTGGAGAACAATACGTCTCCAAGGTGGATCTGCAGTCAGGATATTACTAAGTAATGGTAAAGAAGGTGGATATCACCAAGATTGGTTTTCGTACAAGGTACAAGCACTATGATTTCATAGTAATGCCTTTTGAACTCATTAATTCTCTAGTAATATTTAAGGATGTGATGAGTTGAGTCTTTAGATATTACCTTGATAATATTTTAGTAGTCAATATTGATGATATTCTAATACATTCCAAAACCAAGTATGGGAATGAGGAATATATACACACTGTACTAGAGACCTTACAAAAGGAGAAGCTTTATGTAATGTAGAGAAATTGTGAGTTCTAGTTGACAGAAGTCTCATTCGTGGGGAATATCATCACAAGCAATAGGATATATTAAATCCTTCTATGAAAAATTCAATTGAGGGATGGATAAGGCTAATATCTATGATAGATATTCATAGCTTCCCTAGGATAGCTAGATACTATTTCCGATTTGTGAGAAATTTCTCATGATATTCAAACCCTCCTACCAACTAAATTGAAAGGGAGTTAAGTTTTCGTGGAAAGATGAATATGAAGAGATCTTCAAGGAGTTGAAAAGGAGCCTTATCACATCCCCCGTACTCACACTACCCACAAGTGGAGAACTTTTTGTGGTATTCTGTGATGCTTTGATGAAGGGAATTTGTTGTCTTTTGCTGTAAAATGGACAATTATTTCATATGATTCAAGTAAATTGAATGTTCATGAGAAAAAATATGCAACAATTTATCTAGAGTTAGATGTATTGATCTTCACTTAGAAAATTTTGTGACATTACCTCTTTGGGGAAAGGTTTGAAATAGATATGGATCACATAAGCCTCAAGTATATATTCATACAAAAAGACTAGAATATGTTCCAATGAAGATGGTTCGAGCTGATCAAAGACTATGATTTCTCAATTTACTACCATCCGGGGAAAGAAAATAAAGTGGAAGGCGCTCTATGTAGAAAGGATCCAACAATTCTTTCATTGATGAGAATTTAAAAGGATCCAATCTTCTTAGATTTGATGAATATGGACATGGGAATCAAAAATAAGGGAACTTCATCCATCCTTTCACAAATGATTGTTCAACCATCTCTTTTTGAAAGGTTATACAATTATAAAAAGGATGATGTGGCATTTATGAAGAAAATGTTAATTATCAGAAAAAGGAAATCCTCAGAATCCAATGTTAACGAAGAAGGAATTGGTAGATTTGGGTCAAGACTATGTGTTCCATCAAATACGGAGCTAAAGAAAGAAAATTTGGATGATGCACATAGTTTGAATTTCTCCATTAACATAGGAAACACAATGATATATCAAGATATATGAGGTTATTATTGGTGGGATAACATGAAGAAGGTGATCGCTGAGTATAAATCAAAGTTCATCATATGCCATCAAGTGATGTATGAGATGCAGAAGTATAAGGGCATGATGTAACCATTACCCAAACCAACATGGAAATGGGAAAACATCATCATGGAATTTGTCACCAGACATCCAAATAAATCCAAAGGAAACAATGAAATTTGGGTTATTGTGGATCATGTTACAAATACTACACACTTAATTTCAATTCATTTGGATTTTTTATTGGATAAACCTGTATGAATATACATCAGAGAAGTGGTAAGAATGAATGGTGTACCATTATCGATTGTAACTAATCAAGATCCAAGATTCATTTATATGATATAGAAGAGTCTCCAACATTCTCTGAATACTGATTTGCACTTCATTATGGATTATCATACTCAAACTGATGGCTAAACTGGGTAGACTATCAACACACTTGACGACATGTTGAGAGCATGCTAAATGGGCTTCAAATAATGATGGGATCAACATATTTCTCTTGTTGAGTTCTCTTACAACAATATTTCCCACTCAACAATACAAATGGATACTTATGAATCCATTTAATGAAATAGGTAAAGAAAAACATTATGTTGGGATGATGTTGGCAAGCGAAGTATTTTAGTTCTAGAAACGGTCAAATAAATGGTGGAGAAGGTCCAAACCATCCAGCAGAACATTAAAGATTCTCAAAGTCAACAAAAGATCTATAATTATAATCATCGATGAGACCTAGAGTTTGATGTTGGAGATAAGGCATTCCTGTACATAGCACCATGGAAGAGATTTATGAGAATTGCGTAGAAAATAATGATTAGTCCAACTTACATCAACCCTTTTTAGATCCTTAATCACATTGAAGCAGCGGCTTATCGACTAGCACTCCCATCGAACATGTCTGAAGTACACGATGTATTCCATGTATCACTATTGAGAAAGTACATACCTGACCTATCAAATGTACTCTATACATATGTGGTTCCATTAGATAATAACCTCTCCTATGAAGAGAATCTGGTGAAGATCGTATATCGTAGGGAAAAAGTTCTATGAAAGAAGACGTTGCCATTATCAAGGTGTTGCGGAGAAACAAAAAGTTCGAATAATCATCGTGGGAACTGAAGGAAGTAATGATGTAGAGCTACCTTCTTCTATTTTATCTTGGGAAAAGAAAATATAGAGGGTGAAATTTCTTAATGGGGAATGTTTTAACGACCCCATCTTTTATGAATAAAATTCCCTTTCTTTTAATGTCTTATGGATATAAAAAACACATTCACTCTTTTTTATTTTTTAGTTATTACTGGGTTTAAATGACCATTAAGTATCATTACCATTGATAATATAGTCGTTTAATAGTGACCACATGACTGATATAAATAAAATGTTGTTAAAAAAATCCTTCCAACATAGTCAAATGAGAGGATGTCCTCATCCAATAGACTCAGGCCACACAAAGCTCATTTGTCAGAGCATGGAAAGGAGGAAGTTTCACTGGGCTTCACTCCTGACCAAGCCCAAACCGGGCTGCAACATGTTGATCTTAAATAGAATATCCTATGAGGGAAGATCATGTTAATAGAGATTACCACCTGGGAGATGTTATATGAGTCACCCTATAGTCTATCATCATCGCAAACCTTACCCATAGAACTTATGTGGGTGTTATAAGGGGTTATATAATAAGGTATTAGTTACTTATTATGTAATCCCTTTTTATAAATAAAATTATTATTCCATCAATTCCTATATGAAAATAGTCTTTCTAAAAAAATGATGAATTTGATAAATTAATTTTTAAGGTAAAAATGGTAATTCTGAAAAATGTATTCATTATTAAATTAAACTAAGGTTTTTTATTAATAATATTATGAAAAAAATTATAATAATTTATTATTATATTAGTTCCTTATATGTAATTTATTAGGTAATTCGTTCGATAAGAGTTACATTTTTTATACGAAAACATAGAAAGTGTATTTTTAAAGAATTTATTTTAAGGAATTAATTAATTTTTGAAGTAATTAATATTTTAATTAAATATTATTATAAAATTATATTTAGGAATAATAAATGAGTATATAATTTTTATTAAGTCAAATTTAATTTTTATTAAGGTTTGAAAACTGTATTTGAAAAAACCAGTAAATTTTCAATAAATGTCAGTTTTCATTTTAAAAGTTAAAATTAAAATATTTATAATATTTTTTAGGTGAAATGAATATTATTTTTGGAATCATGACATCAAAATTATCCAATTCTTATTTTTTCTTAATTTTCTGTGACAAATGAATTTTTGGGTAAAAATTAAATATCGTATAAATAAAATATGTGTTTTATGACATCATAATGACCCCAAAATGATTTAATAAATACTATAATGGGTATTATAAGAACACTATATATTTACACATTAAAATAATGTTATTCTAAATTATTATACTTATTTTATAAATCCTATGTGAATCCCCCGAAATGTATAATATATTTTATCATTTTAAATTCATTTCTTTTATAATGTTACTCACCTCAACATAAGAAAGGATAATATTTTAATATTTTTGTCAATTGGATTTATAAAATAATTTTTTTACACTCTTATTTGTAAAAAAACATGGTATGTTTTGTGGTTTTGAATATTTAATTATATATATTCCAAAACCTATGTTTTTGAAATATTAAAGAATTATCCTCTATTTTCATATATAAACCCACCCAAGCACCCATTATTCTTCACTAAAATTCCCTAAATATCATCCTCAATCTTTTATACACTCTCAATAATCCTCCCAATGTGCCCCAAGCTCTCATGAAGCCCCTCTGCATGCTTTGTAGGTCACACACACAAGTATGGGTTTCCTTCTTTTCTCATTTTTATCATTGTTTGTTTATATTGTTACACTCTTTTATTTTCAATTAAAATAATTGGGTATGTTTATAAAACTCCCTCATACTACACTTATTATGTTTTTATGATGGGAGACATCTTTCTCTATCATTAATCTCACCCACGTACACCTGTTACCATTCATAAATTTTGTAAGAGTTAAGTCATTTTTCCTCTTTCTTCAAGTTTTGTTTATTATGTTACGCCATCAATTTCCAAATTAATTGTGTTGGTAAATGTATCAATATGACCCCATTACTTTCCATTTAATTTATATATAATGGTAGACCAATTTTTCTCTCATAAACAATTTTTATGAATTTTTATGCCACGACGTTGGGTTACCGAGATCGCACCGTGATTTTCCATGCCAAAATCATCGTGTAGTGAATACCATGCCCATTTCACTATCAGGGGTATTCACCTTTATGAACATATACTAAATTATTATATAATTTCATTTATTTATTGAAAATTTTATTATAGTGGAATTTAGGAAGATTTTTAATGAATTCATGTCACATGATCTATGTGTCACAATTAAGCATGAGATTGAAATGATTATGAAGTGTGCACTATGATATCACTCCAATTCATTGGTTAATGTTTAGTATCGTGATACATCATTTTGTGATTGGGGATAACCATATTCCTTTTAGGAAATTGTTCCACCATGTTGTGATAGTGGTTTACATGATTCCTTTATGTTAATGATGCAATGTTTTATGTTGTTGCCATATTTCCATGTTATGATAATCATGCTATTTAATTCCTTTATGTTCAAGTTTCTCTTATGATCCATTGATATGTATATTTCCTATCATTTATTGTATTATTGATTTTATGCCTAGTTTACTCCCTTACTGGTCTTTATAGCTCACCCTTTTCTAATGTATGTCTTTAAGTTATCCCATGCAATGATAAGTACGAAGAAATATTGTAGTCATGTAAAATAATTTTTCAATAAAGATGTTGTATTTTATGTCTTAAGTTTTCATGTAATGTTAATAATCTCTAAAGACACTAGGCCTCAAAATATTTTCGTTTGTATTAAGTGAAAAGTTTTGTAATAAAGCATCTTTAAATGTTTAATAATGATCAGGGTTGTTATAGAAATTCTCTTTATCATTTTACGAAGGATGGTAGGATTGTCATGCATGGCCTAGAGAAAACTATGAAAGATATTAATACTAAACTATCCTGAGATTTTTTTTATTGGTTCATATCATTGGGAATGGTTTGATCAAGATATACTTATATATTTATGGTATATAATTAAATGGGGTAAGTGAGGAGAGGCTTCTAAAATCTAGAGTTGGATTATTTAAACCATTCCTTCCATTATTGATCAAGCGTAGTGGATTATTAGTACCAATGGTACTATTTTTGAGAAGGATATATTGGCCGATGATCAGATCTTCTTATCAGGGTGTTTATCATCAAATGTCATTGTTAGGGAGGCTTTCAGTTACCCAATTTTCCTTGATATGTTCATGAATTTGGAATGAAAATAAATTTCCAAACACATTATTCTTTTACACGATAAGAATAGGTTGGTTTATTTAGCTTGTGTAAATGGTATGATATCATTAACTATGAAACACACTTTTAGTAGTATTCAAAATCATAAGGTATAATGGGGATCCTTTACATAGAATAAATGAACTCCTATTAATATGTTCTTTCTAATATGTGATATCATGAAAAATGGATTACCTAAAAATGTTTTGATCCATAAAAAGGTATTTCTATAGTTTTGAAATGAAGGTGATTCTCCTATTATATTGAATACAATGAATATACCTTCCCTAAAATACCATTTTCAATAGGTATTTGGAATTATTTTTTAAACATCATAGATGATACAATAGTATGTAATCATTTTAGTCTATCCTTGGATCTTAGCTTCTTCGCTCTTAGATCAACCATGCAAGTCTCTCCTATCTATTTATTTTTTTAATTGTGATTGGAAACATTGATGGAGTCTTAATAAAATAATTCATGGCTTGGAGTATTTTTCCTTCAATTACATTCTTAATAATTTTTATTAAACCAGAAGTGCTAGATTTTTATGTTATAGATGCATCCCCATAGGATTTATTTCACTCTCTATGTTTCTATTTTTTTCACTTAAGACATTAGTGAACTACTCTAATTAAAGGTAATGAGGATCACTGGAAACCTCATTTTCCCAAGAATAAAATGAAAAATGATGGTTCATTATTTAATAATAATATGTTATGGTGAAGTTTATTCTATGTCTATAATGGTTTACAGGTGGTAAAAAATTCAGACGACTTTTGGAATTGATCCTCAATGTTAGCCAAAGCTAACAAGCCATTTCTTAGTATCAACATGTTTTATAGGAGAGTTATTCATTTCTACTATATTGAAATCGATGGTATTATTATTGTTAAATTTCTAAATAACCAAGAGTTATTCCATTAGTTAGTCTCTTGTAGTATCTTCACGAGAGTGCCAAATATGGAAGATGGTATCATCATCTCTTACACATCAAGTAAAGAAAATATAAAACATTTTTATCTTTCTTCATATTGGTATTATACAAGTGATGTTGAGGTATTATAAAATCCCATGAGTCTTCCATCATCATGTTATTTTTTTCTCAATTCATTGCATCTTTATTTCATTTATCTTTCTAAATATCTAGTTTATTAGTTTTCAATAAATATTCTTATATTTTTTATTCTTTTTTTTCGTTAAATTAATTTTTTTTTATAGTTACGGAAGGTGTGGGTAGCCTATGTTATATTATAAAGGTATGTATGTATAATACCATGGGTTCTCATTTTGTGATTGGTATTATATTGTAATTATATTGTTACCCCATGGAATAAAGATGTTATCCCACATTATACCTTCAATTGTGGTACGATTATCAATATTCAGAAGAGTTCCTTCAATGGAATGAGGATTATCATTTATATCCATTATTCCTCCTAGTTTATCAAATGAAAATTATCCTCATATGGAATATTTACCTACCATATCATCCATGAAATTTTTATCCCATCTTCTCAAGATATTATTCATTTATATTAAGGCTGGTGATATTCATTCCTCAATATATTTATTCCAAAGAACTATTTATGTAGCTATATACTATCCTTCTGTCTGAGTTATTTTATAGGGGTTTTGTATTATATGAAAAAGAAATCATGTGTTTTAATTTATTTGATATATGATTCATCATTGTATAATTTCATTGGTTATGTGTTTCAAAGGGTAGTATCTAGAAATATATTTTCATTTCATGAATTTATTCATTCATGAAGGTATCATAATAGAATTTTAGTGAAAAGTGGTGAGGCATTAGTATGCTTTTTATGCACACCTGTTGAATATGAACTAATTGTGAACCCCTTAAAAATAAGAATATATTATTTAAAATCACCTAAAGTGTGAAAATAGTAATGGAATGTGTGTAAAGCTATTAGATTTATAGTTAATTCTATTGGATAGAGTCTTCCCTATTCATTGGTTTTTTTGGCTCTTCCCATGTATCATTTTGTATGATCATATAGATTATAAACACTCATCATTTAATGTGTTTTCTGAAATGATAGGAATTGTTTTGTATTAATGGGGAATATAATAAAGATATTGGGCATTGTATAATTATTTAGTGTTTGAATTGATTTATTTATTAATTATAATAATAATTATTATTATTTTTACTTGAATTATATATTGTTAATTTGAGGGAAAATTGTCTCCTTTTAGTTTCATTGACACTATTGATGCTAATTCCCCACCATATATTATTAAGGGATGTATCTAAGGTATCATTATATCCTTAATTTTATGTTTGAAACTCTCTCAAAGTGAGTCATTGCACAAATATTGAGGTATAATGACTGAATAGATTGAAATAAACTATTAAAATGAATTTTTTTAATAAATGTGATTTGTTTCACAGTAGGAATACAAGAAAGAGTTGTAATGGGGGTTTATTGTAACATACCAAGTAAGTAATGAATAATAGATATTTTTATCTATGTATATTAATGAATTATATAGTGTTTTAGAGGCTTAAAATGAAAATAAATCCAATCTTAAGCATGGAATACACTAATATTTTTAAAAGATTGTTTTACTGCCTTTTAAGGGAAAACCATTATTAAATCTATCTTTTTACAATTTTATTAGATATGTTTGTCAAAATAAACTTATTATTTATGATTGGGACATCAAAATTTACTTTGTGTGAATTTTTGGTATTTTTCTGACAATGTTCATTTTTTAATGAATAGTGAAAAATACTGCATTTTACATCAAAACAGCTTTTTAATCTAATTTATTTATATGATTATATTATCTTTTGAATTGGTTTTAAAGTGAAATTAGAATATATTTATACCATTTAATCCAATGTTGGTCATTAGGATTAATTTCACATTGGAATTGGGCATAAACTAATGCCAAACGTTTCATAGATATTGTTTCAAAAAAAACCCGCTATTTGTTTTGACAACGGGAATTATTTTTAAATCAATTATTGCAATTTATTTGTTTGGAATTTGGTAAAATGGATTACATATTTGGAATCAGAAGGTCCAAATTATTTAATCAATACTCTTTTGTTTTTGGACATTATGAATAGTAACGACGGTAATTATCTTTAATTATCTTGATTAATGAGTAATCGGGTAGTTAAGGATAATAAAATAATATCATAATAATAAAAAATGACACCAACATGTGTCCTAATTATATTTTATGTCTCATGGACGACCATGGGATGCCTTGTTCCAAACTTGGGGACCCCATGGAATCACTTTTGTGGATAGTGACATGTTATGTTTTTTTTTTAAAGAAAGTCAATATAACAAGAATGTATCACCAAATTAAAACATTTTTAATTTTTTCTACACAGATGATATTTTAGACTATAAATATTCATTGGAAATATAAAAATATTTCCTACATCATAGTATTTTTTTGATAATTTTTAGATGTTAAATAAATTAAATTATTTATGACATCATGTTGATGCATCGATTACCTCATTAATAAAGGATTTAAATAATATGAAATGATAATGTAAACTCTATGACCTAAACATGTCCAAAACCTATTGTATGGGTGTATTTCGAACCCTTATCACCGAAACCTCGAATTATATCAATGTGGGACCTTTTGAATCCGAAACTCATTTTAAAATAAACTAACATTTCTTTACTTTCCAAGAGTGCCACTCCTCTCCTCTTATAAAAGGCCCCCACCTCTACCTCCTTACCCACACTTCAAAAGCCTTTGGATCGGCCAACCCCTGCCCATTTTGTCTCTCCACTTCCCTCTCTTATTCATTGAAGCCTCACTTTGGGCAGAAGTCTTCCCAAGGAAGCCTTTGAGCTCAATCCAAAGGGAGTTACCCGATTTTATGGTAATGTCTTCACTTGAGTCCTTTTGTTTTTTTTGCTTCTCCAACCCCATAAACTATTTTTATTCATTTCTTTTGTAACAACACCAGTATCTTCAATATAATAGGATGTTTTTATAAGAAGGATTCGAGCTACACTTACACACACCTACGTCTAATGGTTAAAGAACATACTGTTTATGTGGATAGCGAATTTATGCCTCCCAAAACGATGATTGTACAACTTTCTTTTAACACCTTAAAAGGTGGCCATTAAGATGAAACTATATTTATATATGATATATAATATTTTTATGCTTTCCTTATGATTATTTATTTTTCATTTTGGGCATACCTTTATGGTTTCCATTATGGGTAAACGTGATATCTTCATTTAAGGAAGTGCGGAGTACCGCCCCCTCAAAGTGATTTGATTCGTTAAATACCATATGTGGGATGTATAAAGGATGGAGTTATGATATTATATATGATATTATAATGGAATTATAATATACCTTTATATCATTATGATTTCATTCTATAAAATACGAAATAGAAATGAAAGTAGCGTTCATGCGTACGTACGGCTTACCATCTCTATGAACGGTGCATTTCATTTCTTACCTCTAAATGATTATGTAATATTATAAATGAATGTATATATTGGATATATATGATATATAAATCATGATTATAACTCTGGATATAATGGATACATGAACAACTTGTAATTATAAAGAGCATATTTTTACTCAAGTACCAATGATCGTTGAAATGGCCGTTATTAACTAAAATAATTACATAGTGTTCATGACATGGTATTAAGTGATATAAAAGGAATAATGACCTTGTAAAAGGTTCTTGAGAAAGTAGAAATTAACTCAAGTTTATTATTCAGGACATTGAAGAATGATCAAGTCAAGTCGGACCTGAGGTATGGGACTTCGTCTCAATCTCCTTTCATTGGGCATATTTTGTTTTATACAAAACCTTCTTTTATACGGTGTATAAACCTCTTTGACTTTTACGTTTTTCCAAAAGGAAACTTTTTTATACGAAGCGTTTTACTAAACAACAAAAGGGAATGTTTTTGTCGTACGTATTCGGCGACAACGACCTCTCCGCCGCCATGACCATTATTTGAGTTTCAGCTTCCTCTACAAGCCATAACTTTTTCTAAAAGAAAAATAAATACCATGTTTTACTTTTCTTTTGTTTTGGTATTGAAAATGGATTTCATAATGTTTTTATATCAATGTGTGGTATTGATATCTTGTGATTGAAAGGTGGAAATGTTATGTTTCCTATATGCATGTTTTATGTGATACGATTATGTTGTGGTTCATGGAAATTATTATGAAGATGGGTGGTTCCGTGATAAACTAAGGGCGGGTGAGCCCGATATAGATCTCCAATGCATTGGGTAACACGAAGCAGTGAAACGTTAAGGTTTCTCCGAAGAGATTTTGGGAATATACTGTGATGGGTATTCCAAACGTAACCAAGAGGGTTACTCCCTATGTAAGAATGTTATGAATGCCACAAGTTACCTTTCTGTCTTATGATTTCTATGATTTATTCATGATTTGATGAGGTATGTTAAAGTGCTTATGTTTTATGGGTAAAGTATGATTTCATTCTTATGTATATATGAACTTATGTTTCCTTTCCATATTTTTATAACACATACTGAGCTTTTTATGATCATCCCAAGTTTTTTTGAAATGTTTTTCATAGGTCAATGGAAAGGTACATGATATGATGATAGTGTCAAGGAAGTGTCAAGAATGAATCCATGTTTTATTTTAAATATGTTTCCATTGATGGGAAAAAAGAATATGATATTTATGTAACCACTTTGTTTATATATGGAATGTAATGCAAGTTTTATACTCTAATTATCTAAAACTCTAAACCTGAAAAGATCCACAATGTGTAATCTTGTAATAACTCAAGATTAAGTAAGGTTTAAGGTCGGGGCCTTATAGTTGGTATCAGAGGCCGGTTTAGATAACATTAGGAGTTATAATTCTATTAAATGATTATCCAAAGATATATTTTTTAAAATGATTTAGAATTTAAAAATTACCATGTTGCTTCATCTAAGACATATTTGTTCAGAATGGTTTTCCGCAGAGGAAACAGGAAAGCAGTGCTAGGAAGGCATACAGAAGGAAATAACCTTCTGAATCAGCATCCTGAGATGGTCGGAATTGGAACTGAACAGTTTTTTGCAGTAATGGCGCAGTTGACTCAAGCGATAAATGGTGGTGGTATCCATGCACGAGATCAGCCAGATCAACCACATAGAAACATGATAGTGGTGGAACATTTCATGAGACAACATCCCCCATCATTCATAGGATCATCTGACCATGTTCTAGCTGAAGGGTGGATTAAAGCACTGGAGAAGATTTTCGATGTCATGGGGGGTTTAGACAATAAAAATGTTAGTCTTGCTATTTACCGATTGGAGGGTGAGGCAGATCAGTGGTGGTCAATGGTTAAAAATATCAGGGATGCCGATGAGATTGATGCTCTTGACTGGGATGAATTCAAAGGTATGCTTCTTGAAAAGTATTTTCCTAAGGTTGTTCGACATAGTATGGAAAATAAATTCTTGGAATTGAGGCAAGAGGAAGACTCAGTGGCTACCTATGAAGAAAGGTTCACTCGATTGGCAAGGTATGCTACAAATTTTATCTGAGACCTTGATAGTAAAATCAATCGTTTTTACTCAAGATTAAACCAAAAATATCGAAGGGTATTAGCTTCTCATGAGTTTAAAAGTTACGAAATGCTTGTTCGATGTGCTGAGAAGGTGGAAATGGAGTTTGTCGATGATCAAGTGTTCTATAACAACCAATAGAAGAGGAAACCGAGGTGGCAGGAGAAAGGGAAGAATTATTCAAAAAAGTCTGATGGTAATAAATCTAAGTTTCCAGTTTGTGATAAATGTGGAAAAAGGCATGCTGGAGAATGTATTCTGAATTCTGGAAAGTGCTACCGATGTGGTAAGATGGTACATAAGGCTTGTGATTGCACTGAAAAAGATCAAGGTGAAGGTAAGAAAAAATTTGATTTACAGTTAGTGAAATGTTTTAAGTGCAATGAGATGGGTCACTATGCAAACGAGTGTCTGACAAAGAGCTCAAGTGATGGGAAGCAGTTAGAATACAAGCAGAAAGGGGTGGTGAAATCCTTTGCAACTACTTCATCAGATGTCGGGCCATCAAATGAAGTTGTAACAGGTACTTTGTTTGTTTTTTCAGATTATGCCAGTGTGTTGTTTGATTCGGGGTCTACACATTCTTTCATCTCTGAAAACGTTTCTAGTAAAATGGGAATACCATCTCAAGAAATGACTCCTAGACTTTTTGTAAAAACACCTGGGGAAAATTTTGAGGCAAAATGAATTTATAAGAATCTTCCTATCCTTATATATGGAAAGAACCTACTTGCAAACCTTATTGTTCTACCTCTAGTAGAGTTTGATGTTATCCTGGGTATGGATTGGCTCTCTATTTACCATTCTAAGATTGATTATAGAGCTAAATAAGTTCCATTTTAGAAAGAATTTCAGTTTGTGTACAAGAATGAACCCTTAATGTTGATAACATATCAAGAGGCTGAGAAACTTGTAAAATATGGAAATGAATGTTACCTTGCACATATTGTTGAAAATAAAGGAACTATTCAGATTAATGATGTGCCAGTGGTAAATGAGTATCCTGATGTTTTTCCTGATGAGTTTCCTGGATTAATATCAGATCGGGAAGTTGAATTTACTGTTGACTTAGTTCGTGATGCTAAGCCAATTTCAAAACCCCCTTATCGAATGGCTCAAATTGAACTTTTAGAGTTGAACGAGCAATTTCAAGATTTATTAGAGAAAGGTTTCATTCAACCTAGCACGTCACCATGGGGTGCTCCTGTTTTATTTGTTAAAAAGAAAGATGGTTCTATGAGACTTTGCATTGATTATAGAGCCTTGAATAACATCACTGTTAAGAACAAATATCTGTTGCCTTATATCGATGATTTGTTTGTTCAGCTCCAGGGAGCTCAGTATTTTTCAAAGATTGACCTGAGATCGGGGTACCATCAGCTAAAGTTAAAGGAATCATATGTTCTGAAGACTGTGTTTCGTACAAGATATGGCCATTATGAATTTGTAGTAATGCGTTTTGGGCCATCCAATGCACCTGCTGTATTCATGGACTTAATGAATAGAATTTTCCATGAGTTCTTGGATAAGTTTGTGGTGGTTTTCATTGATGATATTTTGGTGTTTTCTAAAAGTAAAGTGGAGCATGAAAGACATTTAAGGGTTATTTTGAAAACCTTAAAAGAAAAGAAATTGTATGGGAAATTCATCAAGTGTGATTTTTGGTTGCAACAAATTTCTTTCCATGGTCACATTGTTTCTAAATATGGGATAACCGTTGATCCTGAAAAAACAAAGGTTGTTGAAGAATGGCCAAGACCCACATATGTAACAGAGATTCGTAGTTTCCTTGGTTTGGTAGGCTATTACCGAAGGTTTGTTATAAAATTTTCACAATTATCTGGTCCAATGACTAAGCTAACTCGGAAGGGTGTTAAGTTTATCTGGACAAAAGAATGTGATGATTGTTTTCAGGAATTGAACAGAAGATTGGTGAATGCTCCAGTTTTGGCACTTCCTTCCAGGAATGGTGAGTTTGTTATCTACAGTGATGCTTCATTGAAAGGACTTGGTTATGTCCTAATGTAGAATGATCAGGTAATTGCTTATGCTTCACGATATTTGAAAACTCATGAGGTAAATTACCCTACACATGATTTGGAATTAGCTGATGTTGTTTTCGCTTTAAAAATTTGGAGGCATCATTTGTATGGAGTAAACTGTGAAATATATACTGATCACAAAAGTTTAAAGTATATATTCACTCAGAAATAATTGAACATGAGACAAAGGAGATGGCAAGAATTAATCAAGGATTATGATTTTACAATTCATTACCATCCAGGAAAAGAAAATCAAGTGGCTGATTCTTTGAGTCGAAAAAGTAATGCTTCATTAGCAATGTTGTGTTTGGAACCTCATCCTTTTGTTAACAATTTGATGAACTTTGGAATAGAAGTTGTTGGTGCAGGAAGTTCTTCTGTTTTGTTTCAGGTATCAGTGAGATCATCTCTATCAAATAGAATCGAGCAAGCACAGAAGCAAGACAATGAGTTGCAGAAAAAGGTAGAGCTGGTTCAGAAAGGTAAGTTGCCTGAATTCAACATTGATAATGATTGCATTTTGAGATTTTGGAAGAGATTGTGGGTGCCTTGTGATTAACAGTTTAAGAGAGAGTTGTTATGTGAAGCTCATAGTTCTCTGTTTTTAGTTCATCTTGGAAGTACTAAGATGTACAGAGATCTGCAGGAGTATTACTGGTGGGATGGAATGAAAAGGGATATTGCTGATTTTACTGTGAAGTGTTTGACTTGTCAGTAGGTTAAAGCAGAGCGGCAGTTACCGAAAGGGATGCTTCAGCCTCTACCAGTGCCAGAGTGGAAATGGGAGAATATATCCATGGACTTTGATGTGGGATTGCCGAAGACATCTTGAGGTAATAATGCAATCTGGGTTATTGTTGATCACTTGACTAAATTTGCTCATTTCCTTGCTATACGAGATACTTTTTCCCTAGATCAACTTTCCCATTTTTATATTAAAGAGATAGTCAGGTTACATGGAGTTCCTCTCTACATTGTATCTAACTGTGATCCCAGACTCACTTCTAACCTTTGGAAAGGCCTTCAGAAGTCGTTGGGTACTGAATTAAATTTTAGTACATCATTTCATCCTCAATTATATGGGCAGTCAGAACGAACAATTCAGACCTTGGATGATATGCTATCATATTTTTCAATGGATTATCAGTGAATTTGGGACCAACATCTTTCTTTGGTTGAGTATTCATATAATAACAGTTTTCATTCCAGTATACAGATGGCACCATTTGAGGTGTTAAATGGGAAGCGGTGTCGAACTCCAGCTTTTTGCGATGAAGTGGGTGAAAGGAAGTTAATGGGACCAGAATTGGTAGAAGAGTTGGCCGAAAAAGTTCAGTTGATTCAGAAACACATGAGAACAGCTCAGAGTAGGTAGAAGAGTTATGCGGATAACCGGAGGAAGGATCTATCTTTTGAGGTAGGTGATCATGTTTTTCTCAAAGTCTCACCATGGAAAAGTGTGATGCGATTTGGTAAGAAAGGAAAGCTGAGTCTAAGGTTCATTGGACCATATGAAATTCTGGATAGAGTTGGACTAGTTGCATACTGTGTGGCTTTACCTCTGAGTTTATCTCAGGTACACAATGTTTTTCACATTTCTATGTTGAGAAAGTATATGCCAGATCCATCTCATGTTTTGAGTCCAGAGGTAGTTCAGCTGGAAGAGAACCTATCTTATGAGGAAAAACCGGTCCAGATTCTTGACCATAGGGAGAAAGTGTTATGGAATAAGGTGATTAATCAGGTATAGGTTTTGTGGAAAAACCACATAATGGAAGAGGCAACATTGTAATCTGAAAATGCAATGAGGGATAAGTACCCCCATTTATTCGATATGTGAATAAATTGCGAGGACGTAATTTTCTAAAGGGGGGAATGATGTAACATCCCAAGTAAGTAATTAATAATATATATTTTTATCTATGTCTATTAATGAATTATATAGTGTTTTAGAGGCTTAAAATGAAAATAAATCCAATCTTAAGCATGGAATACACTAATATTTCTAAAAGATTGTTTTACTGCCTTTTAATGGAAAACCATTTTTAAATCTATCTTTTGAAAATTCTATAAGCTATTTTTGTCAAAATAAAATTATTATTTTTGATCGGGACATCAAAATTTACTTTGTGTAAATTTTTGGTATTTTTCTAACAATGTTCATTTTTTAATGAATAGTGAAAAATACTGCATTTTACATCGAAACTGCTTTTTAATCTAATTTATTTATATGATTAGATTATATTATGAATTGGTTTTAAAGTGAAATTAGAATATATGTTTACCATTTAATCCAATGGTGGTCATTAGGATTAATTTCACTTTGGAATTGGGCATAAACTAATGCCAAACCTTTCATAGATATTGTTTCAAAAAAAACCCGCTATTTGTTTTCACAACGAGAATTATATTTAAATCAATTATTGAAATTTATTTGTTTGGAATTTGGTAAAATGGATTACATATTTGGAATCAGAAGGTCCAAATTATGTAATCAAGACTCTTGTTTTTGGACATTATGAATAGTAACGATGGTAATTATCTTTAATTATCTTGATTAATGAGTAATTGCGTAGTTAAGGATAATAAAATAATATCATCATAATACAAAATCACACAAACATGTGTCCTAATTATACTTTTTGACTCATGGCCGACCATGGTATGCCTTGTGCCAATCTTGGGGACCCCATGGAATCACTTTTGTGGAAAGTGACTTGTTATCATTTAATTTTTTTTTAAAGAAAGTAAATATAACAAGAATGTATCACCTGATTAAAACATTTTTAATTTTGTCTACATAGATGATATTTTAATCTATAAATATTCATTGGAAATATAAAAATATTTCCTACATCATAGTATTTTTTTCATAATTTTTATACTTTAAATAAATTAAATTATTTATGACATCATGATGATGCAGCGATTACCTCATTAATAAAGGATTTAAATAAAAAGAAATGATAATGTAAATTCTATGACCTACACATGTACAAAACCTATTGGATGGGTGGATTTAGAACCCTTATCACCTTACCCTCGAATTATATCAATGTGGGACTTTTTTAATCCGAAACCTATTTTAAAATAAAGTAACATTTCTTTACTTTCCAAGAGTGCCCCTCCTCTCCTCTTATAAAAGGCCCCCACCTCTACCTCCTTACCCACACTTCCAAAGCCTTTGGCTGGGCCAACCCCTGCCCATTTTGTCTCTCCACTTCCCTATCTTACTCCTTGAAGCCTCACATTGGGAAGAAGTCTTCCCAAGGAAGCCTTTGAGCTCAAACCAAAGGGAGTTACCCGATTTTAAGGTAATGTCTTCACTTAAGTCCTTTTGTTTTATTTTGCATCTCCAACCCCCTAAACTATTTTTATTCATTTCTTTTGTAACAAATCCAGTATCTTAAATATACTAGGATGTTTTTATAAGAATTATTCGAGCTACACTTACACACACCTACATCTAATGGTTAAAGAACATACTGTTTCCGTGGATGGGGAATTTCTGCCTCCCGAAACGATGATTGTTCAACATTATTTTAACACCTTAAAAGGTGTCCATTAAGGTGAAACTATATTTATATATGATATATAATATGTTTATGTTTTCCTTAAGCTTCTGTATTTTTCATTTTGGGAATACCTTTATGGTTTCCATTATGGGTAAACGCGATATCTTCATTTAATGAAGTGTGGAGTACCGCCCCCTCAAAGTGATTTGATTTGTTAAATACCATATGTGGGATGTATAAAGGATGGAGATATGATATTATATATGATATTATACTGAAATTATAATATACCTTTATATCATTATGATTCCATTCTATAAAATACGAAATAGAAATGAAAGTAGCGTTCATGCGTACGTACGGCATACCGTCTCCATGAACGGTACATTTCATTTCTTACCTCTAAATGATTATGTAATATTATAAATGAATGTATATACTGGATATATATGATATATAAATCATTATTATGACTCTGGATATAATGGATACATGAACAAATTGTAATTATAAAGACCATATTTTGACTCAAGTACCAATGATCGTTGAAACGACCTTTATTAACTAAAATAATTACATAGTGTTCATGACATGGTAATAAGTGATATAAAAGTAATAATGATCTTGAAAAAGGTTCTTGAGAAAGTATAAATTAACTCAAGTTTATTATTCAGGACATTAAAGAACAATCGATTGAAGTCGGACCCGAGGTATGGGACTTCATCTCAATCTCCTTTCATTGAGGCATATTTTGTTTTATACAAAACCTTCTTCTATAAGGTGTATAAACCCCTTTGACTTTTACGTTTATCCAAAAGGAATCTTTTTAATATGAAGCGTTTTACTAAATGAAAAAAGGGAATGTCTTTGTTGTACGTATGCGGCGACAATGACTTCTCCACCGCCGTGACCATTATTTGAGTTTCGGCTTCCTCTACAAGCCATACCTTTTTTTAAAAGAAAAATAAATACCATGTTTTACTTTTATTTTGTTTTGGTATTGAAAATGGTTTTCATAATGTTTTTATATCAATGTGTTGTATTGATATCTTCTGATTGAAGGGTGGAAATGTTATGTTTCCTATATGCATGTTTTATGTGATACGATTATGTCGAGGTTCTTGGACATTATTATGAAGACGGGTGGTTCTGTGATAAACTAAGGGCGGGTGAGCCCGATATAGCTCTCTAATGCATTGGGTAACGCGAAGGAGTGAAACGTTAAGGTTTCTCTGAAGAGATTTAGGGAATATATTGTGATGGGTATTTCAAACGTAACCAAGAGGGTTACTCCCTACGTAAGAATGTTATGAATGCCTCAAGTTACCTTTATGTCTTATGATTTCTATGATTTATTCATGATTTGATGAGGTATGTTAAAGTGATTATGTTTTATGGGTAAAGTATGATTTCATTCGTATGTATATATGAACATATGTTTCCTTTCCATATTTTTATAACCCATACTGAGCTTTTTATGCTCATCCCAAGTTTTTTTCAAATATTTTTCATAGGTCAAGGGAAAGGTACATGATATGATGATAATGTCAAGGAAGTGTCAAGAATGAATCCATGTTTTATTTGAAATATTTTTCCATTGATGGGAAAAAATAATACTATCTTTATGTAACTACTTTGTTTATATGTGGAATGTAATGAAAGTGTTATGCTCTAATTCACTAAAACTCTAAACCTGAAAAGATCCTCAATGTGTAATCTTGTAATAACTCAAGATTAAGTAAGGTTTAAGGTCGGGGCCTTATATTTATATTCATGACAGAATAATAGAGAGTAATGTTACAATTTTATTGTGAAAATTATAACTAAGTATAGAGAATGTAGTGTATATAAGGTATGTATTAATCTAGTTGTCATGTTTTGGTTTTTTATTATTATAATTTTTAATTATTTCATTGAAATAAAAAAATTGTTGTATACATGTATTAAATGAAAAAAGGGGTTCATTCAAATTTATTCCACATAAGATATTTTATTAAATTGAATTTAATAATAATTATATAAAATTAAAATACATTATTTATTTATTTTCTTATTTATTTATTTTATGAAAAAGAATAAATAAAGTGATAATAGTTTCCGATAGCACCCTTTCTTTTGTAATTTTTTTATAATTAATAATTAATTCCATGGATATGAAATAATAATTTTTTTTTAATATATTCTAAAAATATTTAAAATAATATTCTTAGATTTCAAATATTTACATGTTATAAAAAATACCAAATTATCACATGATAAACAAATTACCTTAAATCACTATGAAATTCATGAAACATTTATTTTTAAGAGTATTTTTCAAATTAATTCACTAAAAATATATAAAAATTACATATACATAAAAAAATATTTTATTATCAATGTTGATTAATAATTTTATATATGATGTTGAACGACTTATTTCACTTATCAATGATGTGATTAATTTAATAAATATATTGTGTGGAGATCATAAAGTCATGAATGGATAATTCTATTGTGGTAGTGTATTGGGTTATGTTGACAAGTTTACCATTCATAGTTGTATTTGATAATCATATTTTAACTTATGTATAAATTTGATTATATAAATTTTAGTAGTTGAATAATTGGTAAAAATCATTTAATATACAGAAAAATGTTTCTATATACATCAATTCACATGATTTTCAATTCATATCAAATTTATTTTCGAGGAATGACTAAAAACAACATAATTATTAAGATAAATAATTTTGATATTTATATGGTGAAGAAGAGCTAGAGGACCTAAGAATCACCTCAATTTTAATAATATTTTGAAAATAATTTTTATATATAAAATTTAAAGAAAATAGAAAAACCAATATGGATAGAAGTAAATAAAATGATATCATATAAATAAAATAAAGAAGGATTTGAAAAAAAACTGAAAATTGAATCTTCAGTTTCTTTAAGGAACATTATTAAAAGTTGTCTACATATAATGTTAATGGGTTATGGAAAAAGTATAATGTTTTTTTGTAACTGTCTATATTCTTAAACTAATAGGTTACATTTACGGATGTAACATATATACTATTATACCTATGTTGTCATGATGAAAGGCTTTGTAACCTAACATGTACTCCCAGTTCCCCAAAGGCTGGTGACTCGAATCAATGATCTAATAGTATCTCTTATGGAGTGATTTTACCCAATGGAATATCATGGTTTATCAAAATTAAAAGATTAAAATAATTATAAGTATTGGAATAATTTAATAATAAAAATAATAAATTCCAATATAAACCCAAACTTACCTAATGATTTCATGTTTCCAAAAAAAGGTATGAGTCACTCCTGAACAAGCATTTGATTTTTATGTTTTTTAGTTAATTAGAATGAAGTAAATAACCATCATGTTATTAGTTAATGAATTATAATATCTTATAAGTAGTTTTTTGTGACAATGCATGATTTATAAAATAACACCACAATTCTGAAGCCATGTTTTCTATAAAAAATTTGTTTAATTGTTTAGATATTAAATTGTAGTCCAGTTTTGTAACAAGTAAGTAGGGTATTTTCATTATTTATATGAAAAATGATCAGATAAAATGGTCAAATTTTTAATCTTTTTCCATTATTAATGTGGAAAATAATTAGGAATCTTCTATGATACTCATGTGAAAATCACATTGAGTAAATTTGAGAATCTTTTAAATGAGCTACTACCATTGGTTTAATAGAGATCCATTAACTAGGAAAATATCAACAAACTATTTGATTTTTTCCACCAATGTATGAAGAAGATATTGTTAACAAATTATAGAAAATATGGCTGTAGATTTTCGGAATATTTTTTGGAGGTATGAAGGAATTATAAATTCTCGTGGTATATAATTAATATTGAATAATAGTGAATTCATTGAGTTAAGTGATATCACAAGATGTGAAGATGTCCATAGAGTTGTGATAATGGTTATCATTTTATCTCTATGATAAAGTTGAAAATATAAATTATAATTTTTCACCTTTGATGTTATTAGGATTAAAGAATTTTATATCATATTGAAGTATACACGGATGAAGATTATGAAATATCTAATATTGAGGCAGTGAAGGTCCATTGAAATACTCTATGGAGTATATATATGTTTTATAGTAGTTAGAATATATATATTAATGATTTAATATTACATGAAGTTAATTTATGGTTTTTTGATGTGTTTTTTATGAAGATTAGTGGTGTAACACATAATTTCCCTATATCCACTCAATACTTCCAACAACATTGGTCCACCACATGAACTTAGGTGTGCCTCCCCATATTCTAAGAGTTGTCAACAAGAAATGAGGGTCTATGGGGTGATAGTGGGGATCTTATACCCTATAGTGATGAAAATAATAATAACAATAGTATAGAAAAATTATTAATTGAAATATAGTAGAAGGAATTTAAAAAAAATAAATAATGATCCAAAACTATGCATGTTGTTATAAAACTAATATACATCTATCATTCCATTCAGATATGAGTAAACAACATTACTCGTGGGTTGATAATATATAAACATATAAAAAATAATGTTAATGAACCATTATCCCGAAACTGAAGAACCACCTCACCGAAATATAAAATATATTCATCTTCTTGTTGAACCATCTACACTAACACTTCTCACTATGTTCTAATCATTAAAATTTATCCATTACATGTACTACGAACCATAAAGTAAATATGCATCCCAAAGTCCAGGTGTAGAATTTGAGTATGAACTGGGTAGGATAACACTGGTAGTGTCCCTCTCTTACATCCATTCATATATAAATGTATTCCAAAATACAATAAATAGTCTTAAATAATTAATTAAAACACCTAATCTACCCATTATCACTAACTGATGGTGAGTTTCCACCTACTTTGTCCAATGCAAGACTAGAATATTACATCCATTTTTTTCATGTTAGAATATCCCTCAACCGTCTAATCAAAATCGTGTTACTCGTGATATACATTCTATAAAAGTAACATGTCCATCATCGGTCTATCATGATGCCTCACCAACACATAGAAAATTATATCCATAATATCATGCCATTATATCCCCTTAAAAATTATGAAAAATAATCACATCCATTGGTCTCTCTCACCACTAATTTTGGCCTTTGTTGTGTGCACCTCCACTGTAATGATGGTTAACATAATCCACCTATTACACTTATACCATAGAGACCACGACCCATAATGAGTGGAAAAGACCAGATCATGGTTCATTATATATGTGAAAATTCCCCTAAAAACTAAATCATCTTACCATAATGAGAAAAAGTTACCAATATCATAGGCCAAACCTTTAGAGAACCTTCATCTCCAACCTCTTCAATGGTCACCACCATTCTCACCATACCTGAAAACCGCAATAGCAATATATCTAAAACATTTCTAATAATAATTGTGTAGAATCATTCTCATATGGCTAAAAAACCCACATAAACATTAAATATTAGGATAAAAACACCATTTCCCACATAAAACCAACACAAAGTATCTCCTAGTAACAATGGACACCCTAATCAATATTTTCCCATTATCACAACTATAAACTAACAGATTCCAATTTTTTACATGATAGATAACACATAAATAAATAGGAAACATCTTGGAACCACCTAAAAGGGGTTTATAGGACTACACCAGTTATTAATGTATGGATACTTCATCTTTAATCATAATATTCATATAAATTAGAACATTATATACATATGAATGTATATCCTCACCCATACTTACTTTATACTTTAGATGGAATGATATTCCAAAAAGAAATTCATTTTATACCACTTAGAGAAGAAAATAAAAACATGAGGACTATTTGGTTGATGTTTATACTATAAATGGAATTGAAAATCCCAATTTTCTAATGATTAAGTGATTTTAACCATTATTTAATAATTTAGATGTTTATGGGGACATTTTTAATAATATCTATTTTTTTCAATGTCTCGGAAAATTATTAAATTCATAGTAAGACTTCTAAAGTATTACTTTTGTTAAAAGACTTCTAAAGTCTCACTTTCTATAGGGCATTCATTTCATAGCTATAATTAAAAAATATCACTTTTATAGTTACCCATGAAGTCATAATTTCCAGATGTCGTACATTCATAGTAATACATCCTCAGAATTCATATTATAAAAAATGATTCAAGAACAAAGTATTACTCAATGTAATCTTACTAAATTGAAATCTTACCCAATAAAGACATGATTCTATATTAATCATTACCTATATTACATATATTGAACATTTATTCCGAAGAAAAGTATTAATAATTTAATTCTTACTCAAATAAAACTTATTGAATAAAATATTTACTCAGTAAAGTCATACCTTCATAAAAAGTCTTTCCTATAACTCAAACAATGGATTTTGATTTTGAAAAAAAAAATATTACTAAATGAATTCATACACAATTATGTCTTAATAAATCACTAATGCTATACTATCCAATATTATCTAAATTTTCCATAATTTTCTACAACTCCCAAAAACCAAAAACAAATATACAATTCATATTTAGGCCTTTCAAACACCTTTGAGCCCTTAAATATATATAATTTAATGTGATAACAAATAAAAATCATTTGTAAAAATTAATCTCCCAATCATGGTCTAATTCCTAAGACACAATCTATGACCTATACTGACACTTCCAAATCATCCATGGGGTCTAAAGTTTCTTGGTCAATCCTAGACCCAACCTAAATCACTATTACAGATACCTAAGAACATATATATTCCTCATCGTATGATCGATCATCCATGTGTTATCCAGACCAAATGTTAACCATATCATATATAAAACCTAAACCTCTCATTATCAATGTTCTGAAACCAAAATAGATTATGTCAAACACATCTATCCCTTTCTCTAAATCGAGATGACCCTAGTTGCCAAAATAAAAAAAAAGTTGATTTCTTATTTGGGAACTCCCTGCCACTTCTATTATATACTTGGCATCACCATATATAACATAACTTATACAATGATGGTATCACAGCCTCAAATGTTTCAAAAAACAGTTTATCCACATATTTCCAGTGGTCATAGTCCATTAATACCCCTAATCATCATGATTCCCACATAATAAAAAATTCATATTTGATACTTGATTTCATGGAATACCACAAATATCATAAACATATATCATCTCTATTACCCATCATACAAAATCATTATCATCATGCACATAGTGAACCTCTAACTAAAGATGACTCACATGATTTTTCTAAGTATATCAACTCAATCCCACGTTTCCTACTCAATGCATGAGTGCCTGATGTTTTCTTCCCAGAGGAGTCATACTCACTATCATCCACTACCCTCATTGTTGAGTATCTCATCTACTTCCACACCCCATGAGTGAAAAAAAATTCAAGTTTCCATCTCCTAGTCCCACCTCAAATCCTGGAGTCTAGCCCATTCCCTAACTACCACAATCATGTGTGGTTCTTGGACTAATCCCTATTATTATTCAATATAGCCACATTCTTATCATTAATTTAGTGTTTTATTACACTATGAAAAAAATTTCCAAGTATTCCAAAAAATAAATCACATCATTTAAGAACTACTCTATAGTAAAATCATATAATCTCTACTCTAATTACCCTATTGAGTCTCCTCATGATCCAACTTTGGGCTACCTACAAATCCCCTACTTGTCTCGCCATTGCCTATATCAGTGTACCCTCATCCTTTAGATTCAAAATTAAAATTAATTTATTGTTTACCACTTTATATAATGAATTAAATATATATATATATATTTACCTAAACCCATATAACATGTTTCAAAACATTCTCAAATCATCAAACCATAGCTCTCTTATCTCCCTCTATAGCAGAATAAACTTTTAACAAGTCAGTGAACCTCCCATAATTATCCATAACTAACATCTATCCATACTGTAAATTTTACAAACTCATGGTGTTGGTCCACCCTTAATGCCTCATGGAATAATTTTTCAATGAATATGACATCGATTTCTATCCATACTGGCCATTCTTGCATGCCTACTAGCAATGTTAACTCACACCATCATCTACTAGGGCTACTCATCCATCCACTGCCTAACTCCTAAACCATCTCTCGTTTCCCGTATTACCTATATACCACCACACTAAACTCTCTCAACACGGATGTAACTATCCTAATATTATATATAGGGAACTATATAGCATGACTTGTGACCCACTATCCCTTACATATCATTTTCTCTCCCAAGTCATATATAATTTGGACTCATAAAACCACATTTCCATATTAGGGTCAAGTACCAAAACCATTTTACAACATATGTTCACATAATATTTCATACCATAGATCTCATAAAAAAACTATGTAAAATACTACTAAGAACCTATATAGTAAAATATTAAAGGATATTAGTCACACATTAAATAGAAAATTACCTACCTATTTATGGAACCATAACCCTGCTTACATTAATTGAATATAATTTCACCAAGAGGCTACATAGGAAAACATTTATTATTCTATAGTTAACACCTTAAACAAATAACCCTTCCTTTTTTATTCTAGGTTACAATGACAATCACAAGTAATAAATGTATATTATGTGTTTGTTTCATGACTAAAGTGATGTCTGGGTAATCACTCTTACCTCTCAGGACCAAGAGTCAAAAAAATAAAAAAAATAACAACAATTAATCTAAATCAAATAACTGAACTATAACTCTAAAAAATAAATAAAAATTTATTTCCTTATTAACATCGACTTCATCCCATACAGGCGATAGAAATAGACACAACATTATATTTTTCCCATATTCCAACACATTTTTAGAATCACGGTCTACCATGATCCAAATAAACAATATCATTTTAAATAACCCATATTTAATAAAACATAGTTAAAAAAAATATTGTAACCACTTTATAATTGTCCTACTCTAGTGCTACCATGTAATAAAAAAGCGGTATCACCACTTTGTAATTTCATTCTACCCTACTTCTACTAAACATTGTCTAGATCGAAGGTGTGCCACTTTCCCTTAGGATCATCTCCCCAAAAGAAAATATCTATTAAATATTAGTGAGTTCATATGGGGTGATAGTGGGGATAAAATAACCTCTAATGATGATAATAATAATAATATTATTATTATTAATAATAACAATAATTTTGATAATGATGGTGATAATAGTAATACGCTACAGGAGATAACTCAATCAAAGCCTAAGAAAATATAAAACATGTAAAAATGATCCAAAAATTATTATATGATAATAAAAATAATGTAAAAATATCATATTAGTCGTGCAAGTGTAAAAAAACATTTGTTCTTTTTAAATATATACATATTTAAATTAACAAAACTAAACCATCATTCTGGAACTGAAGAACAGCAAAGATAATCTATAAAATCATCCCATATTTCCATGGAAATTATGTATCTCCACTTATCACTGGGTTCCTGAAATCAATTCTTTTCTATTACATATACCAATAAATAAAAATTGTGAATGTGTCCTAAAAGGCATGTGTATGGTGAGTGTAAACTCATTCAGGAACCACTATTAGAATCACTATTTATTATCCATACAAATACCATCATATGAAACAAATGAATTTAAAATCCATTAATAAATGACTAAAAGACCTAATACATCAATTATAATCAATCCACTATGACTCTTTACCAGCTTCAGAAATTTTTGTATTGGAACGAGGCTTCAATAATTTTTCATGATGATATATCCCTCAATATTCTGATCAAAATCATGTCCCTCATGATATAGATTATATAAAATTAATTTTTCCATCATAGGTAAACCATAAATCCCTCTCCCCAATAACACCCCAACAATTCTTCATACAATATCCTCATAATATATATCTCAACATAGTAAGAAAAACAATCCCATATTGTGGTCTCTCTCACTACTAATTGTCGCCATTATAGTGTGTACATCCACCATACCAATGATAAAAACTATACTCTAATGATGTTCAAACTATAGAGGTCACTACCCATAACAATTTAATAAAACCATATCATTTACCATCATTATTTTAAAAAGGACCGCAATATCCCCATCAGCAAACCAAAATGAGACAAAATCACCAACATCCTATGCCACACCCTCAAGAATCCTCAATCATATCCAATGATAATTTTAAAAACCTACCACACCATATCATAAAACATAAAAATAACATCACAAAAATACCAACTAATTAACATATGGTCTCATTATAATTGAAATATGAAACCACATATTCACTATATATGATGTTAAACCAACCATTGTCCACATGTTAATATTCACTCATATCTCCTCGGGAAAATTGATACCCCCGAGATTTGGCTCCCAATCTCCCAATAATAACCTAACCCAATCATATTTATTAAATTATGAATAACACAATTATAAACAAGAAATATCTAGTGGACAGAAACCTAATCTTTTAATGACTGCACTAATTTTTTAACACCCTCTGTTTTTACGAACCTTTTTTCAATGAAATTTAAATTTTCATTTATATATTGAAATAAACTAAGTAAAATATTTCTTTCACACACAACACTAATTTGATTTATCTTAAACACAACACCAACTTGGAATAAGATTCAAACAACACTGAGTTGGAATACGATACATGCGACTCAATGTTTCTACGAAACACCTCTTTTTATTATTTTATTTATTCAAATACGATAATTATAACCTATCCATTAAACGTAGTAATATGAATTGTAATAAATAATTTCAATATATTTTTTTTATATAAATTAAATGTATTGATAATAAATGATATTATTTTTTGTAAAGTCTTTTTATGTTTAAAAACATCATTTTCTCAAAAGAAAGACTTTTAATAATGAAAGTAATTTTTGAAAAAATAAGAAATATAATTTGGTAAAATAACTTCATTTTTGAATTCACAACTTATAAATTATCTTAGATTGAATATTTGGGATTTTTATGAGAAATTCCATTTTTAATGAAAAATGAAAATATTGCTTTTTTGTTAAAAACTACATTTTTGATTAATTAATAATTAATGATAAATGATATTATAAATATTTTTTAAGGTAAAATTAGATAAAAATTAATAATATATATACAATATAATTCATTATAATAAATTTCAATTTGTACTGAATATAAAATCTCAAAAAAAATTTGACCTTTTTTCCGACTTTAAAACCCCGTTATTTCGTTTCGTCTACTGGATTAGCACAAATCTTAATTTTACTGCATCTATGATTTGAATTTTAAAAATCCTATATACACCATGGTATTAATTAAAATATTTAATTTCTACTAATACCATGTTACTTTTTAACCAAAATGATTTGTATAAGTGATTAAAATTAATCACAATGGTTATGGGAAAATTAAGCTCAGTTGGGGACTAAACTTTAAATTAAGGGCTGAAATAACATGTACACTTTTACAAAACACATTTTATTTCCGTTTTTAGGCCATAAAACTAATATTATTGAGTTTTTTTGGTTTGGTAAGACTTATTTATGTAATAACATGTTCACACCTAACTTGTTTAAAAAACATCCAAGTGAGTCCTTTTCTTTCCCTATAAAAGGGAACCACCTCTACCCATTCCTCAAACATCTAAAACCTTTTATGTTGACCAATGATATGAACATGTAGCCTCAATCCTCACTTAAACCTTGAGGCCTCTCTTTCAGAATAAATCTTTTCAATGAATCTTTTTGGGATAAACCAAAAGGAGTTACCCGAATAAGAGGTAACGTCTCCTCTTAAGCTCCCTTACATTAATTTTTTTTCCACCCACTCGAATTTATTTATTTACATATCTTGTTAAAAAAACAGTATATTACATATACATGGATATTTTTATTCAATTTTTATGACCTACACTTACACGCACCACCATATAATGGATATTGAACTTATTATTTCTATGTCCGGCAAACTACTAATTCATGAAATGATGATAGTTCATTTCTCCTTTACTACCTATAATGGTGGCCATTGAGATGGTAAATCTATTTATATACGTAATATATTATATATAATATTTATTTAAGATTTTTTATTCATTTTTAAAATAGACATATCTTTTCTTTCAATTTTTTGTTAATACGATAATCTCATTTGAAGAAGTGTAGAGTACCGCCCCCTCAGAGTGGTGTAATTCATTCACACACCAAATAGATTTTATTAAGGATTAGTTTAAGAAGTTATATGATATATCTAATATATAAATTATCTTTAATAATTATATATATATACATTCATATATACCCATATGTCATTTATATACTTTCTTTTAATACGACAATAAAAAGGGAAAATAGCGCTCACGCGTACGTATGGCATACCGCCTCCATAAACATTGTATTACATTAAATAATTCATTATTATATAGATTAATATAATATAAATATAATGTATATACCTGATATTTATATCATTTTCTACATTCTGGAATCATTATATTACTACAAGGACTAACTATTTAACAAATTAAGACACATGTAAAGAACAACAATGATATTACTTGAAGTGAAACCATAACATATGATCATTAACAAGAATGTATTATAAGGTAATATTAAAAGAATATATTGTAATATATATGAAAATATTATATTTTAAATTTTTTATAATAAACTTATATTTATTATACATGAATCTTGTATGAGTACGGAGAGAGTCAAGACAGAAGGTTAGGGGATTTTCATCTCACTATTAACTTCTGTGAGATACACGTTATGTTCTCCAATCATTCATTTTTGTGTTTTATGTACTTCCCATTATATTATTTTATGTATATTGTACTTAAATTTATGGGTATTAACATATCCATTCCATGATCCTTCTTTCATTGGGGTTAACTTTCAAAAGTTTCCAAATCGATAAAACAATTTTGTCTCAATTTTCCTTCTTTGAGAGTCCTATTTTTTTATACACCTAAACTCTTTTTTGATGTGTATATGATTCCATTTTACCTATGTTTTCATGAATCTACTTATTTTTATGATATCGCATGATTCATGTGATTTATTTTTCAAACATGTAGAGTATGATCCCAATTCACCAAGTTATAAGACTTTATTGAGACAATCTCCTCATTCATTTTCATGATTATTTTGTGTGTGATTCCTTTTATGAAATATTAGGATTAATAGTTCAATAATATTCAAGAGTTTCAATATACACAATTTATTCAATATATCCTAATTTTTTAGTACCATTTTTCACTCTTTGGTACTTAATATAATGTTATTATGTAAAATCTGACTTCCTCTTTCTAATGTCGGAAATAAATTATATTCAATTACCATGTTTTCAAAAATGTTTTTATAAAAATGTTTTACAAAGATCCTTGAAGAAAATTCTCAAGGAAAAATGGATTTTAAAAATGTTTTATTGTTTTAAAATCTTCCTTCATATGTTTTGAAAACTATTTTGAATGAAAAAGGTATTAAAATGGTTTTATGTAGTAAAATGAATTTTTTAGAGAAGATAAGATATTTTCCTCCAGAAATGTTTTTAAGAGATATATCCAAATTATTTCACATTTAAAATAAAATCAATTGGTGTAACTCATTACATTTTGGGGAAATTATTCAATGTTTCCATTCATATTGTTTTTATAAATGGATTTGGTTTTTATGGAATGATTCTATCAAAACTGTTTCTCATTCACATGTTATGTGATTTTCAAACCCACTTTTTTTCATAGGTTATGTTTATGAATAAATGATTATGGAACCTATCTCTTTCCAAAGGTAATTATATGTTTATATGTTTATGATACCCATTTCATTTCATGGGTTATGATATGTTTATTTATGATCTTATGGAACATGTATGTATGATTTCATTATGTGATGGGTGGGACCTATAACTTCCTCCAATGAATTGGGTACATATTTATATCTTATGAGATAAACAGGTTTGGAAAGAGGGTTACTCGGTTTAGTAATGTAGGGATGGAATGAGGGTTACTCAGTTCAGTAATGTAGGGCTGGAATGAGGGTCACTCGGTTCAGTAATACATGGATAGAAGGGGGGTTACCTAGTTCAGTAAAGCACTTTGTCGAATAATATGTTCTTGGTAGTGATATCTTGGAAACCATGTAAATCAATATAATATTATGTGTTTCCAAAATTCCATGTCTTATTCATATGTTATTATTTCCTGGCTTATGTTCTTTATTTCATTGTGATTCATTCCTTATGAACTTCTAATCATTATGCCATGAACTTGGTTGTGCGGTGTATGTTCTCCTATTTTCATGAGTACATTCTCAAACCCTTATGATCATGTTTATAATTACATGTCTCCCAGGATTACCCTTATTGGGCATTTGATCTCACCCCTTTTTTACATTTCCTTCTTTTGGTTTTGAAGATATGTATTGTGTTCGATGTGTCTAAAAAGGGTTCTAGTAAAGAAGAACCTAGTGGGAGATAATGTATCTCACTTATGTACCAGTATTTATGTATTCCATGTTTCCAAAGGAACTATACTAGTATGGTCTTCTTTCATTTTTTTATATAATGTTTACGTATTCTAAAAAAGTTATGTAATGATAATGTAGGTAATGTGTGGGTCACTATAGTTTGTACCAGCAGAAATGTTTAGTCAACCTTTGGAAATTATGATGATAAAACCATAGTGAGAACCCTAAGGAAATGTCTAAGGATAATTATTAGATTGATTCAATGTATAAGAAATTGTCATGAAATTTTGGTGAAGGATAAAGTGAGTGGTTTCTTGGAAATACATCCATGTCTGGATACTACAAGAGGATGTGGCTCTGAAATAGATGTAACTAGGAGTAACATCTCTGACAAGATGTTTCGAGATTGACTTGGGGAAATCCGTTACATGAAAATTGGGCTTGTTTCACAACAGGTTTGACACTCCCATGAGATATACTTTGGGAATTCACAAAATCATTGCGTACAATTAAAAAATATTTATTTATAGTATGTATATGAATAGACTAGGATAAATCTAAAGTGTCATAGATTAAAGATTTTTTCATAGGATATACATTATATATGATATTTTTCATGATTATGTGGTTACTCATTATGATAAATATTAGTTACTCAATGCATTTGGTTTTATTCAGTGCCTATAACTTGAAGGAACCACGTTTATGACGATTGCGATGAACAATGAAATGATTTTTCTCCTATGGAATGAAATGCTATTGGAGCTTGAATGAAAAATCTTATTTATATACTCACACAAATGTCTGAATAAATGAATCATAGTGGGCATCCAAATGAGAAAAGAAGGGAGCAACATTCTGTTGAGTCTTTCATGAAGAAATATCCACCTTCTTTCATAGGTTCTCCTGATCAACTCATTTATGAATAATGGATTAGTACCACTACAAATATATTATATGTTCTTCAGTGTGTGGAATGTGAGAAATTCATTTTGGCCATTTATTAGTTATAATAAAAATTATATCAATGGGGGACTCTAATCAAGAATATGAGGCAACATGATGAGATTGAATGCATGGTTTGTGGTGAGTTCAAGAAATTATTTTTCAATAATCACATTCCTTGAATTATTCATAACAAGATGGAGAAAGTGTACCATGATTTGAAGTGAATGGATGATGAGGCTTTTGGTACCTATGAGGATAATTTCATAAGACTTTCGAGGAATACTTCAATAATTATCATCATACCTAGAAGTAAAGTTAATATGTTCTTTGGTGGATAAAAACCAAGTCACAAAATGGAATTGGCCATAAGTGACTTTAGTAGCTATGAAGAGATTTTTCATTGTGAAATTATGTTTGAAATGGAGGTTGGAGTGATGTATCAATCTCATGGATTCGACAAGAAGATGAAGATGAAGATTAAAGGAAACTCTAAGAACCATGGAGAAAAGAAGATGTACATTCTTTTATGCTCTAAGTGTGGGAAGAGTCATAGAGGAAATTGAATTAGGATGTTTAATAAATGTTTTATATATGGAAGGGATTCTCATTGGGAAATTTATTTCTATGTTTATGGGATGAAGTTTCCTCAAAATACTATGGCAGAAAAAGTCACACAAAATGCACCTCCCATGGTTCAGTTATTTAAGTATATGGAGAATAGTCATTATGCTAACCAATTCCCAAACCCAAGGGTTGGTGATGATAATTAACAACAACAACATCTTATGCAGAGGGAAAAGGAAAAATATCAAGCAATCACTATATCAAATGTGGGGTGTGATAACGATGTTATGAAATATAAAATTATCATCCAATCTAGAACTACTAATTTCATATTTTATTCTAGATCTACCCACTCTTTCATATCGAAATAATTTCATAAGGGTTTTAAGATTCCTCCAAAACCATTAGTGGTGGAAATAATAGCGAAAAACCCTAAGGGTATTATGATTTAATCTAATTCTATGACTTTTATCTTGTAGAATTTTGTGGGAATGTGCATCCTGTCAATATTTTCATTCTTAATTTAGTCAAATTTGATGCCATCTTAGGCATGGATTGGATATCTCGGCACAAATCCCACATCAATTGTCAAGGATTAGAAGTTATGTTTGATATTTCAGACTCTCTTATGGCCATCCACCAATGTGACGCTAATTCTAAACTTACTATGGAGTTTATATCTATCTTATGAGTATTAATTCCTATTCAAAAAGTTTTTTATCTCAAATGTTTGGGGAGAAGATCAGCATCAATGATATACCTATTGTTTAGTATTTTTAGGATGTATTTCCATAAGAGTTTCATAGTCTTCCACTAAAATGTGGTGTTGAGTTTTTATAGAACTTATACCTGGTTCCACACCAATTTCAAATATTCTTTATATAATGGGTCCAATTAAGTTGCAGGAATTAAAGAATAAACTCCAAGAAAACCTTGATAAGGGATTCATTCAGACAAGTGTGTCACCTTCTGGTTCACTGATTCTTTTTCTAAAAACAGAAGATATATCAATGAAACTGTTCATTGATTATTGGGATTTGGACAAGATCACATTCAAGAACAAGTATCATATTCCCTGTATTGATGAATTTTTTGATCAACTACGTGGAACTCAAAACTTTTCCAATATTGACCTTTGGTCGGGATATCTTCAGTTGATGGTCAAGAAGGAGGATATACCCAAGATGAAATTTCATACAAGGTATGGTCACTATGAATATATAGTTATGCCTTTTGGTCTTACTAATTCTCCTGTTATCTTAATGGATTTAATGAATATAGTCTTTAGAGATTACCTCGCCCATTTTGTGGTGGTCTTTATAGATGATATTCTTATCTATTAAAAGGGAAAGGAAGTGCATGGAGATCACATGAGAATTGTATTGAAGACACTAAGAAAGAAAATGTTATATGGAAAATTTAAATAAGTGTGAATTTTGGATACAAAAGGTTTCATTTTTTGGTAACATTATCTCAAGAGATGGTATAGTAGTAGATCCATCAAAGACAGAGGCTATTGAGAACTCACCTAGACCAACCATAGTGACTCAGATTAGTAGATTTTGTGGTTTAGCAGGATATTATTGAATATTTATGTAGAATTTCTCATGACTATCTAATCATCTAACCATGTTACCTCAGAATGGTATCAAGGTCCTCTGGACAGATGAATGTGAGGAAGATTTCAAGGAACTGAAGAGAAGGTTGATCAGTTAGTTGGTGCTTACACTACCCTATAGTGTATGAGGTGTTTTAATCTATATAAATGCATCCAAGAAGTGATTGAGATGCTTTTTATACAAAATAACATGGTTATAGCCTATGCCTCTTGAATTTTGAAGATTCATGATCCAAATTACACAACTCATGATTTGGAGTTAGAAGTGGTAATCATTGCATTGAAGATATGGATACATTATATTTATGGGGAAAAGTGTGATATATATACTGATCATAATAGTATGAAATAAATATTCACACAAAAGAAGTTGAACATGTTCCAAAGGAAATTTTTAGAGTTTATGATGTATTATTATTGCTCAAAACATTCCCACCCCTGGAAAGCAAACTAGGTGGTCGATGCTTTGAGTCAGAAAGACCATGCTAGCTTATCTAAGATGAGGATCACAAAAGATCCAATATTTATGGATTTTAAAAGGATGGATCTAGAAATTTGGAAGGAAGGGGAAAAATATTATCTTTCTCAAAGAAATGTTTAACCATCAATCAAAGTAAATATTAAGGAGGCATAGAAGGTAGATGTAGAGCTACAAAATAGGGTCATAAATTTTCCTGTGTTTAACCTTGATCAAGATGGAATGATAAGGTTCATGAATAATGTAAGTTTTCATTCCATGAAATATTTAAAGAATGAGTTGTTTGTGGAAACTAATAGTTCTTTATTCTATATTCATTATGGAAGTACGAAGATGTATAGGGACTTGAAATAATAATTATATTGGTATGGAATGAAGAGAGATATCACAGAGTTCATATCTAGATGTTTGGTGTTCCAACAATTTAAGTCTAGAAGACATAAGTATAAAGGGATGTTGCATCTATTACTCATATGTGAATAGAAATGGGAGAACATCACTGTGGATTTTTATATTAGACTACCCAAAACCAATAAAGGGTTTAATGATATATGGGTGTTAGTTGATCATTTTACTAAGTCAGCACACTTCATTGTGAATAGAGAATATTTCTCCCTTGATCATATTTCTGGGATCTACATTAAGGAAGTGGTAAGGTTTCCTGGAGTACTGGGTTCTATTATATCAGATTGGGATCCAAGGTTTACTACAAAGTTCTAGAAAAGTCTCTATAAATCACTTGATACCAAATTGAGTTTCAGCATGACTTATCATCCTCAAAAAGATAGTAATTCTGAAAGAACAATTCAAACCCTGGAGGATATGTTGAGATATTGTTATCTAGATTTAAAAGGTGGTTGATATCAAAACCTTCCTCTAGTTGTGTTTTCTAACAACAATAGCTTTGATTCGAGCATTCAGATGGAACCGTATGAAACCCTTTTTGGGAAGAAATGTAGATCTCCAAAAAAATTATAAGGATAGAGAAATAAAGATAGTGGGTACTGAGATCGTTGAAGAAATGGTCAAGAAGGATTGATCCATTTAGCAGCATATCAAGGTAGCTCATAGTCAGGAGACAATTTTTTCTAATAACCATTGACATGATCAAGAATTTAAGTTAGTGAACCATTTTTTATATGAATCTCAAAATGGAAGAAATTTATCTTATTCAAGAGTAAATGGAAACTAATCCCTAGGTATGTCGACCCCATTAAAATTATTGATCATATCAGGACGGTAGCCTATCAATTGGAACTTCATCCAAATCACTCTCGAGTCCATGATTTGTTCCATGTATCTCTCCTAAGAAGTTACATGCCTACCACATCACATGTAGTGAACTAATAGGTCATACCACTGGAGAAAGACCATTCTTATCATGAGAAACCTGTAGAATTTTTGGACCAATCAAAGAATGTTTTACAAAATAAGACCACTCTCCTAGTAAAAGTTTTTTTTGAGAAATAACCTTTTAGATTAAAATATTTGGGATCTTAAGGATATAATTATTTAGAGGCATCCTTGTTTTTTTACCCAAGTGAGGAATTTCGAGGTTGGAATTCTTTTTAAGGTGGGTGGAACATAACACCCAGAGTTTTTACGGACCTGTTTTTTTAATAAATTTAAATTTTCATTTATATCTTTTAATGAAATATGTCAAATTATCCTTTCACATGAAATATTTCCTTTTTTTACATTACATGGAGCACCATTTTGGTGTAAGATGCACACAACCCTGATTTTCCATACTATACACACAACACTTTGTTTCTAAGAAACATCTCTTTTTATTGTTTTAATTATTGAAATAAGATAATAAAAAGATAGAAATTAAAATCATATATATGAATTTTAATAACTCATTTCCATGTATTTTTAATAATTTTTTAATATAAATAAAATATATTTATAAAAAAAAAATGATATTTGGTAAAGTCCTTTTTATGTTTAAAAACTCAGTTTTCTCAAATAGACCTCTTTTATAAATTAAAGTAATTTTACACACATTTATAAATTTAATTTGATAAAATAAACTTCATTTTTTAATTCATAACAACAAAATTATCCTATGGTGAATTTTTTCGATTTTTCTATGAAACATCATTTTTTGATGAATAGTGAAAATACAGGTTTTTAGTTAAAACTGCCATTTGTTTAATTAATTATTGAGGATATGTGATATTATAAATATATTTTAAGGTAAAATTAAATAAATAATACATATATTAATACAATATAATTTATTATAATTAATTTAACTTTGAAAATGATTATAAAAGCTTAGCAAACTTTGGAACTTTTTTCTAATTTAAAACCCCATTATTTTGTGTCGTCAACGAGATTAGCACGGATCTTAATTTTTTCCGCTTCTATGATTTCAATTTCAAAAATCCAACATAGAACATTTTATTAATTATAATATTTATATTATAATAGTACCATGTTAATATTTTAAAAAAAGTGATTAGTAAAAGTGATTAAAATTAATCACAGTGGTTAAGGCCAAATTAATCTTAATTTGGGAGTAAACACTAAAATTAATTGCCCAAATGACCTATAAAATTTTCCAAAACCCATTTTCATTCCATATTTCGTCAATAAACATTCAATTATTTAGTTTTTTTGGTTGGTAAGACTTTTTTTGGGTAATAACATGTGCACATCTAACTTGTTTCGAAAAATTCCAAGTGAGTCCTTTTCTGTCCCTATAAATGGCCTCTAAATATACTCGTTACTCACACCTATAAAACCTTTTATTTTTATCAAAGTAATTCACAAGGAGCCTCCTAAATATAAAACCCTCTACCTTTAATCCTTCATTTGGGAATAAATCTTCTCAAAGAATCCTTTTTTTACAAACCAAAAGGATTTACCTGATTAATAGGTAACGTATCCTCTAAAACTCTGTTCCTTTATTTTCTTTCTCCACTCCTTCCAATATATTTATTTCTTTAATTTGTGACAACACCAGTATCATCCATACACTATGATATTTTTATGAAAATTTTATGACCTAAACATACACACACCTTTATCTAATTTATGTTGAATATACGGTTTCTGTGTATGGTGAACTACTACCTCATGAAACGATGATTGTTCATTTCTCCTTTACCACCAATCATGGTAGAAATTATGATGGAAAATCATTTTATATATGTCATATATTATATTTAAAATTTATTTATTATTATTTATTCCTTTTTACAAAAAAATATCTCTTTACATTCAATTTCTTGTTAATATGATAATCTCGTTTGAGGAGGTTGAGACTACCACCCCTTCAAAGGGATGTGATTCGTTCACACACCACATAGAATGTATTAAGGATGGGTAAAATAAATTTATACTATATATATTTTATATTCATGATACTTTAATAATGATATATATATACATACATATATATATATATGTCATTTACGTACATTCTTTCAATACAGCAATGAAAACGGAAAACAACATTCACGCTTACGTACAGCTTACCGTCTCCATGATCGGTGTATTATATTACGTAATTCATTAGGATATATATTACTATAATATAATTATAATGTATATACCTGATATTTATATCATTTTATACATTATGGAAGCCTTATATAAGTATAAGGACAATCTATTTAACAAATTAAGTCACACGTGAAGAACAAAGAGAATATTACCAGAATTTAAGCCCTAAAATAGGATCACTAAATAGTGGGTATTATAAGGTCATAATAAAAACATATATAATAATATATATGATAATATTACTCTATAAAATATTTATAATAAACATATATTTATTATACAGTAATCTTGTATGAGTACAGAAAGAGTCAATACACGAGGTAAGGGGATTTTAATCTCACTATTAATTTTTGTCAGATACAAGCTATGTTCGCCACTCTTTTATTTTTTGTGGTGTATGTACTTCAAATTATTATATTATATGTATCATGTACTTAAATTTATTGTTATTCACATATCCATTCTATTATCCATCATTCATGGGGATTAACTTTTAAAAGTTGCCAAATTGGTAAAACAATTTTGTCTCAATTTGCCTTCTTTGAGAATACAATTTTTTATTCTCCTAAACTCTTTTTAGAGGTATATATAATTCCATATTACATTTTGTTTCATTAATATAATTATTTTAATGATATATTAATATTTATTCAATTTTATTTTCTTACATGGAGAGTGTGATACCATGTCACCAAGTAATAATAGTTTATTGCGACAATCTCCTTATTTGTTTTTGATATTGTTTATATTTATGCTTTGTTTGATTAAATATTATGATCCATAGTTCATGAATATTAATGATTTTTTCACGAATATTTATTCAATATATACTCATTTTTAGTACAATTTTTTCACTCTTTGGTACATAAGAATTTTTTTTTTTAAGACCATACTGCCTCTTTCATCAGTCAGAAATCTATTGTATTCAAAAACCATGTTTTCCAAAATGTTTTCAAAAAAGGATTTAAAAATATCCATGAAGATAATGATCAAGTAATAAAAAGATTTTAAAATTTTTAATTTTTTTAAAATCTTCTTTCGTATGTTTTCAATTCTATTTTCAAATAAAAAAATTTTCAAAAGGTTTTATGTAGTAAAAATATTTTTTCAAAAAATAAATTATATTTTACAGAAGAAATTTTTTTAAAATATATTTCAAAATTATTTCCCATATAATATAACATCCATTGGTGTCACTAAAGCCTCTATGTGGAAATTATTCAATATATCCAGTCATATTCTTTCTCATAATGTATTATGTTTTGATGCCATGATGTTATGGAAACAATTTCTCTTTCACGGGTTATATGATTTTGAAACCCACTATTTTTCCACGGGTTATGTTTATGAAGAAATAATTATGAAACATGTCTCTTTCCACAGGTCCTGATATGTTTACATATTCATTATGAACATTTCATTTCATTCATTATGATATGTTTATTTATGATCTTGTGGCACATGTATGTATGATTTTATTATGTAACAGGTGGGACCTATATCTCCCTCAAGTGTATTGGATAAAATTTATATCATGTGAGATAAACTGTTTATGGAATGAGGGTTACTAATTTAAGTAATACAGGGATGGAAAGAGGGTTACTCAGTTCATTAATATAGGTCTAGAACAAGGGTGAATCAGTTCAGTTATACATGGATGCAATGGGGGTTACCCAATTTAGCAAAGGACTTTGTCCGCTATGATGGTATAGGCACTGATGCCTTGGCTACTATGGAAATTGGTATATACTTATGTGTAGCCAAATTTCCCTGTCTTCTTCTTATTTTATGCTTTTAGGGCCTATTATCATTATTTCATTGTGATTATTTTATTATGAAATTCCAATCATTATTCTACGATCTTGGTTATGCAGGGTATGTTATTCTATTTTCATGATCATATTATCATTCCCTTATGCTCATGTTTATAATTACATGTCTCCCATATTTACCATTTATGTGCATTTGAGATCACCCCTTTTTATGATTCCTTCCCTAGGTTATTAATATTTTTATTATGGTTGAGGTGTCTAAGATGTTTTATTGACACGAAGAACCTAGTGAGAGATAATTTAGACCACTTATGTGTCAGTGATAACACATTCAATGTTTATAAAGGCACTAGACTAGTACATTCTTCTTGTGTCTATTTGTATAATGTTTCAGTATTCTACAAAATTTTGTTAATTTTAATGTTTGTAAATTGCGGGTCTCTATAAATTAAGAGTGTCTATCAAGATTGAATTTAGTTGAAATATTCACCTAAATCTGAAAATAAATAATCAAAATTATGGTTTTTCAACGATAGTTTAATAAATAAAAAAGAAATATAAAAATTAGACACCTGTGGATAGTGATAAATTCCCATAGAACCCTTATTTTTCAAAATATATGTGATTCTGAATAGAAATAAATTATACCATACTCATAGAATAATATAGGAAATATTGACCTCTTCAGATGGTTTCTTGTTTGTATATAGTGTTGAAAACCCTTATTTTCCCTTTAATATGTGAATCATCTATTATATAGTAATTTGGATTATTCTAGAAACACTACTCATCATGAAAAATTAAAATTATAAAATTTCATATGATTTTAGTAAGACATGTTGAATTATTATTTTATATAAGTCATATTTTGGTAATAAGTCATCTAAAATCTTACTTTCATAGAAATAATCATGAATTTTGACCATACATAAGTCTTAATTTCTTAATAACACTTCTTTAGAATTTCTAATATGAATAGGGATTCCAAAAAAAGTCATATTTAATGAAGTCCTACTCAATGAAGTCATGATTTCATAGTAAGACTTCCCTAGAAGTTATAATATAAAATTTTATCCGAAAGTAAATTCTGACTAAATGAAGTCATACTCAACAAATTTTTAATAAATAATGTTTTACTCAATGAATTCATACCTTCATATAGAGACTTATATAGAATTCATACAATGAATAGTGATTCTAGAATAATGTCTTTCTAAATGAAGTCATAATCATTGAGGTCTTCCTAAATCAAAAATATCTTACAATCCATACATAGTCAAATTTTCAAAAAAAAATATAAACATTTTGAAAACACAAAAATACTACAAAACCCCATCTTTAGTCCTTCCATGCATCTTAAAATAGTTAAATAACCTTATATTAATTCTAAAAAACCTTCAAAAAAATAAAAAGCTAAACCCCGGGGTTAAGTTAACTACCAAGGATAGTTTTTTAGACAACACATCCATTTCTAACACCTCTATAAGGTACAAAGTCTCATGGTTGATCCATGACTCAATCCAAGTCACTGTAAAAAATAATCAGGGCCTTACAAGAGGATTATATGAAATCTATGTAATAGGTTAATTCTAAAAAACACATATTTCATAGACTCCAAAAATAATAAAATTTCCCTTGGTGGTTACTTAGATACATAATAAATTTTAGATGATATGTAATATTTCATGAATAACTAGAATATGGAAAATGGAAGATTAATCAAGAGACATATAATATATTCAATATTTTATGCATCATATTTTACTTATAGAGAATTACAAATTGGAAATTAAAAATTGATATAAATTTATTGTTATTGATTTATATCTTATTCTAATATATAAAACTAGAAATGTCTTTGAACAGTAAGTGATATATATGTTTTTTTATAATTTGTTTTTTCTTTTGATTCTTGAGAAAAAATTTTCTATTGTAAAAAATTATTAAATAATATGTAATGTTTAGAAAATCTAACAGAAAAGTCAACAGTGAGAAAATATGAGAAGGAAATAAAACCCTAAAGGATACATATGATTTTAAAAATTGATAAGAATATGATATTTCCAAAAAATATTATAAATAAGAGATTTACCATAATTATTTTTTCTATTCTTAATGCCTGGAATATTACAATAATGAGGGTGATTAGCCATTGTTCAAGACGAGATGCGTTTGTTGATAAAGAGTGAGAAGGACAAGGCTTTTCTTGAATTTTGTGCTCTAAAACCAACAACTGTAAACTTTTGATTACCAAATATTTATGGTATTGAAATTTTAATAAATATATTATCAAATGATAGTCATTATTTTTGAGGAAACCCATGTGATAATGTCATAATAATTCTAGTTTCACTGAGAGGCCATAGTAGTTCCCAACTACAAAGAAAACCAAGAAGTGATATGACTATATTCATAAATATTTGTTATATAGAAAAATGATATAATTTTATATGAAACATATTATATTAAGGGTGGAGACCCATAAGACTTTGAGAGACTTTATCATGGTGTACGACATAGGTAATTTTTAGAGTTAAGAGTCTGATAACATAACCCACCCGTATGAAATCCACATTTATATGTTTGATTAGATGTTCGTATATGTGGATGTTTTTAATGGTACTTGGGCATTAAATTTATTTTTAATGAATATCATGAGTCATATATTTTGATGTATTGATGAAAACTGTCATGAAATATTCTTTTAGTAGGGTAGGATATATTGGTTGTATGAAGAGTGATATTCCATTAATGAATAATGCGAGAGGATTCATCTATTATATTATTTAATATAAATAAATATCTCAGGACCTATGATAGAGATTTAACCACTTGACTAATTCCATGGCCATGGAATTCTATTAGGAAATTCATTTCCTGAATTTAAAAGAAATAGGATTCCAACACAACAGATAATGGAACTAGTATACAACATCCTTGATTAGAGATATGGAGACAAATGGATTATATTACATTGTGTGAATTCATATGTGGTTATAATCATTGTGACATTTAAATTCATTCTTTACAGGTTTTATAGCCTGTTGAAATATTTTGACCAAGGATTTTATGTTTAACAACCTAATTCCATTGAGAAAGGGGCATATAGGGTCAAATAATAACTGTATTTGGTACCTCAATTAAATTGTATACGAAATTAACAGGTCGAAAAAAAAATTATTCTCATTCATGTTTAAATAATTACTCATGTTTAATTTATCAAACATATAAAATCACTACTTAATCAAGACAATACTATATGAATTGAATATTAAATAGATATATGTTTTATAGGTATTTATATATATATTAATATTAATATAATATTTATTTAATAAGGTTTATTCATAGGATAAAAAATATTTATTTAAAAGGTTGGATGAATATTTAATAAATATTTATTTTCTATTTTAGAGAATATGATATTTTATCAGTGAATAGTGAAGTGATACATATTTATTTAAATAAATATTATTTATTCATGGTCAGATAAATACTGAGGATTAGGTGGGGTGAGTTTAGAGACTGATGAGAAATTAAATATTAACTATTATTCCAATAATTATTGGGTTATTTATTCATGAAAAATAATATTTATTTTATATGTGAATTTTGAACATGTCATGTAAATATTGTTATAATTATTATTTTAGTCAAGGTGTTTTGGGAGGATTTAGAAAATAATAAATTACTATGTGAAATTTTTATTTAACTAACCTTAGATCTATTAAAACACTATTATTTAATTTCTAAACATAATGGTAATTATAGAAATTAAAATCTCGAAAAAATTCTCAGAAGACCTAGATATATCTTCTCATAGAACACAATAAAAAAGGGAAAGAATTACTCCTCCACAGACTTTTCAATGCTATATAGATCATGGAAATATTCTTAATATGATCAATAATGAACGATGAAAATTCTAGTGTTTTGAGCTAGAACCCATGGATTTATTCAACAACATTTGGAGGTTCATAGAGCACTTGGGGACCCACTCTAGATAGATTCTATTCTTGAATCCTCTCACCTCAATCATGTTACTCCAAGAAGTGGCTGACCAAATCATCAATAAGGAATTAATTTCAACATATTTTCTTTAATTATATGAATAAATTTACTATATATTATATGTGATGATCATTCCATCATGGTTCTGGAATTCATGTAAACTAAAATACAAATTAATTTCATTGGTAATGATGGTCTTTATCATTTACATCAATGATTATTCAAAGATTACAATTGAAATATAACTTGGATATTACCCAATAGGTGATTCTATACACCCAATACAATTAAGTTATACTAGATAAGTCACATATTATTTTATTATTTTTTATTAATCATTGATCGATAATATATATTTTTTTCTAGTATTCATTTTTTTATTATTAATTTTAAAATATAAATGTAAAAATATCCTCTTCTAATTTTTAATTCTCAGACATATTGGCAATAATAGTTTAAAAAATACATAAAGAACAATCAAATATTCTATTAGGGGGTTACAAGAATTAATGACGGATAATATAATACTACATGAAATGTAGTCAATTAGAACACATCGTGTGCTTTTGTACATAGCCCAAGGAATGTTCAATTAAAAATTTTGTACTTCATGTATTTAATGCATAAATACTGCATTAGTTTACATCTTGCATTGATCGGGCCCATCTAGAATATAGTTTTTTTAGAGAACACATCATGTAACTCTAGTACATTTCATGTTTTCCATAAAATTTCATAGTGGAAAAAACAAACTCCCAGGTGATTTAGGTATTTATAACATTATGTATGTGACTAACAACCATATTACATGATAATTAATGCACATAATCTAGAGGGTCATGTATTTAATACACATTAAGTGTATTTATTTCCCACAATGGAGTGGTAATGTGATTAATACAAACATTTATCATTTAATAAAAATGATGTGGTTGTAATTAAATTAATTCACATGTGTTGTATTGCAAATGGTTGGGTAATTAATTAACATATAATGTTTTAATTATTCACTTAGGGGGTGTAATTAATTCTCATAAAAAATGTATCTAGTTCCCATATGATGTAATTAATTCATTCAGATGTTGTGTATTTAATTCACATGTATAGAAATTAATTAATTATCACACGGTGTAATTAAGTTACAAACAATGTAATTAATTCAGAAATGATGTAATTAATTCCCATGTGTTGTATTATTAATACACACACAGCATGTTAAATAAAATAAGATTAATTAAATTGTTAAACTGAAGTACACATTATTCTATGATGTACACATAATAACTAATTTAAATGAAATTAAAATTAATTATTTTATTAAACTAGGCTACACGTCAAATATATATATATATATATTAAAGAATTTTAAATTCTCAATTAATTATATGATAAATTTAAAAATATTCCCCATATTATGTTCAAGTACACACTCTATATTTATTTAATTGAAGTAAATTTAAGTTGTTTAATTTATTTGAAATTATGGGTGATGAAATTTCTAGGAATTTTTAAATAATGTAAAATGAATGAATTAAGTAATTAATTATTATATTAATTGGATTAATTCAAGGGAATTTTATGTTAATTAATGATATAATTTATGTGAATGTTATCTAATGTTCAAATGTATATGATTTAGTTGTATATAGTTGATCAAAATCCTAGACTAACTTGTGTGTACGATAGGTTTCTTTTAATTTATTATATTTAAATTAAAATTTTGGTTTGTGGGTCATACCCTCAGTTATTTATGGGAAATAATGTTCATGGTTTCTTTTATAAAAACCCCATATCCTACATTTTACTTTCCTTCACCTATGTGTGAATAAAATATTAAGTAAATTGTATGTACACCAAATGATTCATGGTAGTTTAGGATTGAATCTGAGGTGAAAAAATCCTTGAAATTAGATTGGTGTATAGGTGGAATATCATAACTCAAACCAAGTTATAGTTTACGTATTTTCCCCCTAGGTCAACGGTTATTTTATCATATTCTAAATTAACTAACCATTATATAAGATCATGATTAAAAAACATTTATTATTTTATTTTTTCAGTTGTATGGTTAATTATTTGTGATTAATTTCTTAAAATCGATTAATAAATTAATTAAAAAGAATTCAATATCGAATGAAAATAAATTATCCTATAATTAAAAATTTTTCTAAACATTTCCAATCACTTCTGTAAAATCCACTTAATATTAAAAAAAATTAGTATGATAAAATTGGATATTTCTTATTAATGATTTAAATTCCCACTATCAGAACAATATATCAGTATAGTAATAAATGGATGAAGTTATAATCCAACCATAGTTCAAAATAATTTTGTAGCCTAAGTTTTGGTGGTTTCAATTATTTGGGGGTTATAGTGATGAAATTGTTGGACTGAACTTAGTTTGTTTCAACGGTTTAATATTAAAGTATGAATTTTTGCAGTTGAGAATATTTTTTAGAAAATACATGTTCATGGTTTTTGCATTTGGTAACCCCCTTAATGGATCAAGGGTTTTCAAGTTATTGAATTAGGAATGTAATGCATACCTAAATCCCTTCAAAAAAAGTTTTACAAAAAAGTATATGTTATGAGAAGGGGTATATAGATCCTTGACACTAGAATATAAAAGTTATACAATATTCAAAAACCTATGGTTAGGGATGTTTGTTATTGATAAAATATTGAGAGAGTACAAGAAATAAATTATTACAAAATATATTTTGATAATCAATATAAAACTAATATCAGCTTTTAGTTAATGTTGAATATATAAAAACATAAAATTGTAATCATAATAGCCTAATATTTTAAAAGTGGAAGATCATGTCTGATATCATCTATGACACACAAAACCAAACTTAGGAGATAATAATACACCCAATTACTTTATAATATATTTCTTTTTAAATAAATTTTACCACATTGATATCTTATTATATATGCCACACTGAGTTTATAAGAAATGTAATACTCAATTAAAATATTATTATAACCATTATATCATATCTGTTATGTTTTTGGGAGTGAATGTTAAAAAATTAATTAGTAAAATAGGTTTACATAATAAAAAATTAAATTTAATGGTTAACTATTGATCAAAAATTAAATAAGATCCATCTGAAAGATAAATAGAAAATTTATGAAAAATAAGTTTCATTCTAAAAGATATATTAGTCGAACATTGAATGCATAATTTAATAATAATTATTACAAATTTTATAAAACTTATTTGATAAAATAAATTCCATTTTTTAAATAAATATTTCAAAAATAACATTGGATGAATTTTAACAAAAATTTTTTAAATATTATTTTATGATGAATGGAGAAAAAGATACCATGTGTTTAAGTTTTTTAAACAGTTAAGTAATATTTTAAATAGATTTTAAAGTAAAAATAGTTTGATAATATTAAAATTTAACTAATTTATGTTTTTAAAATCAAGATCATATTGAATTGTGATATAAAATATTTTTAATCTTTGGAATGCTTTCGTTAGAAAAAATGTTTTGGTGATGCGCATGAGGGTTTAATATTAAATTTAATTCCACAACTTTTTATATTTGAATTTTAAGAAAATGTATATTTTATTTTTACTCATAATAATTTATACTATCTAATATGGTAAAATTATATTCTTACCAGTGAAAATAGTAAAATGTAATTACCATGGTTAAGGTAATAATTGTTTTAGTGGGGTGGAGTAAACTAAAAGAATAAGGGTTAAAATAACCTAAAAATATATCAAATTCCCATTTTCTGACCATATTTTTTCCATTATTAACTTATGATCTATTTTTATGAGTTTTTGGTACACCTTTAAATGAAAATTACCAATATAGTAAATTAAGCAATGAAAAAGAAAATATCTCACCATGTTGATTTTAAATTTCAATTGTGTGTTCAGATAGGGTCAGAAGAAAGATATGAATGACTATGGATGATAATTTTTGAATAATTAAATTAATTTCATGAGGATAATTGTTTTAAATTTTTCTTAAACAAATAATAACATTAATTTTTTAATCAATTGTAATGCACAAATTATTGAGTTAATAGAAAAGTAAATTAAATACCACTAAAAATTTTAAAATTAAAATAAGTTGAATTAATTATTATTTGTTCCATTATTTTTAGATAAATATTTCATTTTATACTGTATTTATCATAATAAATTCAAATTCCATCATTTTAATTATATTTTTTAATTTCAAATTAAATGAATAATTTCAAAATTGACAATAATTTTATTTTATAATAAATGATACTTAAATGTTAATGTAGTGTTTTTTCATATTACATACACTTATGTTAAAATTAATTTTCAACGCAAATATTTTTTTAATTTGATAAATTAGATTATATATTTAAAATCATATTGTAAAATTTATCTAATAAAACTCATTTTATATTATTCATAAATCAGAAATTACCTAGGTAAAGTTGACTAGTTACCATGGTGAAAAACTACAATGGTAAAAGGAAATGTAGAAGTTAAGGAAAAACATTCATTTTTTTGAGTAGTGTATGTGTAGCTAAACCATATCATACCCAAACATGTTTAATTTTATATTTTTGAGCCACTTGGGGTGAGAGTGATTTCAAATTATTGAATAGTTTTAAATATTTACAAAAACGCATATCTTCTTCAATTATAAAAGGGAACTCACTACACATTATTATTTACACCTATCAAGAAATTTGGATAAAAAAACATCCAAATTCCCTCCCCAAAATCCTTATATACATTCTTGAACTTTTGTTTTCTAAAAAATACCAACCCTACGGTTCTTAAGAATAAATCCAAATGAGGTTTCTCTTTGAGAAGGTAATTTTCTTCACTTTGCTCGTTATTTTTTCTTTATTATTTTATAACCTCAAATTATGTCTCAAAAAATAATATATAATGAAAATAATGTCTCCCATTTACTGATATGTTATTATATTGATGGAACATAATTTATCCATTTCCACTTCCATTAAATTGGAAACAAAATCATCAATCTTATGTATAGTGGACTGCCACCTCATGAACTGATGTTACTCATTTTCCATAAACACTTCACATAGATAGAAATTATTATGTATTATATATATATATATTTATAAAAAAATATTATTAGATTTTTAATATCACTTATACATTCTTACTTTCTATTCTGTTTAAAATATCATTACGTTTCTCGTGTGTTGAGTGGGAAACCAACAAGTGAAGTGATGTGAACCATTTTTTTGTTATGATTTAAATGGAATTTAATAAGTTTATATTTTGTGAATATATTTTAAATATAAAACATGATATAAATTTTATAAAATTAACATTTCAAACACTTCATTACCCTTTCTCCCAATAAGAGAATTATATCGTCACTCGTGTGTGCATACATCCTACCATCTTCACTAAGCGATGTAATTAATTTTCTATATCCAATTTTAAATAATGTTTATAAGGTTTTATATAATGAAAGAAATAATATTTTTAAAATTAATATCATTCTATGGGTGATGTGACTATATCCTTTGTATAAGAACAATAATATTTATGAAAAGAATGCATGAGAAAACAATGCAATTAACACAAAAAAATTAAAATATAGAAATATTATTAACAAAAAAGTGGTAAAATATTATAATAGGAGACTATATGGTATGATATATATGTTTATGTTTCTTTAATAGATTTATAATAAACTTATATTTGTAATAAATATGGTTCATACACAAACAAAAGGGATTAGAACTAGAGGTAAGGGTTTCTTGTCTCACTTTTACTTTCATGGTACATATGCTATATTAACCACTTATTATTTATTACTGTGTGTATAATTCACTTTTTTATATGTTATAACATTTATATATTTCAATTAATGGTATTTATTTTTTCATTTTAAATTATTCCATTCACGGGGATTATGATTCAATCATTACCAAAATGGTAAGGGTTAATTTCACAATCACATCATTATACAGGTTTGATTATGGTTAAGTATACCTTGAGAGAATTATTCTATGTTTATTAAAATCAAACTATTTTATTATACTTGAGTTTTTAATGACCATTTTAATGTATTAGTACAACTTTTACACTTTTTTCACTTAAAAATATTGATAAAGTGTTTCTAAAAAAATATGACTTTATTTCCCTCTTAAGTCAAAAATCCTTTTTTTCCAAAACAATTTTTTTAACTATTTTCCTAAATGATTTAAAAATTATTGAAATTATTTATTAAATAAATTTTTAATCATTTTTCAATTTTTTTCAAAAAAAAATTGAATCGAATCTTCATGTCATTTTCCAAACAATGCATGTTTGTCTTTTACAAAAAATCTGAAAGGAATCTTTATTTTAACATGTATAGAATGAATGGAATTTTCTACCATCCCAAACACTCAACTTTTTAAAATTTATTTCATAAATTTTAAAACTATATTTAAAAATAAAATTATTTTCAAAATAATTTTTGAACCTTTTAAAAATGTTGACGAAGTGAAAAGGTTATTTTCTATGAAATTGTTTTTATGACATTTTATGGTATTTCTATTCATCAATGACATCAAATAATTTTATTATTTATGATTCATTAAGGATATATGTTATTCATAACACCCTTATTATTTCATTGGATGGATTATAATCATTTTTACTAAGGTTGTATAATTTTATTACCAATCACTATATTTCTATGTATAATTTATGATTATATTGATTCGACTAGGGTATATATTAACATTTAATATTCTAGTATTTCAATATAAATATTTACATTAAAAAAATCCCCAAATTTATATTAATATTATATTGGAAATAGTATGTGATTTGTGGGGCTCAGTTATAGATATCCCTCAATGCATTTAGATGTCTCGTGAGACAAATTAGTTGGACAAATTGCACAAGTTTATGCCGAAAGATTTAAATTGTCTTATGAAAGATATTGATAATAAGTTTAAGATGTCTATAATTATTCATTATCTAGTTATGAGATCATTTATTTATTCCCATCTAATTAATGGATTAGTTATAAAATCCAGGGATAAGTTTCAATCTCAAGTGATTATTTATATGGATTTATTTCATCATCATTAATTCCTACCATATTATTATCTAGTTATTTTTTAAATGGAAATAATTTCAGTTATTAACCATTTCATATTGATTATGTTTATTTATTCATGATATATTCAATTGTATACTTACCGTTATTGAGAATTAGAGATGAGTCCTTAATTATGTTTAATTTTTTATTGGATACAAGGAAGTGTTTTGTAATTGATATGTGGGGATATGATAATGGGAAATATGGTGTTCTCAATAAAACCCCTTTTTATATTTTATGTTTTCAATTATAACATAAATTTCAAATATATATCTATTTTAAAAAGAAAATTAAACAATTTATTCCTTTAGTATTTTAATCCTTGTATCTAGTGCCAATGTAAAAATGTAACCACTGGATAAAGGTAATTAGGGTGGGGGTCTTTATAGTTGGTATCAATGAAATTTTATTAAAAACATAGTAACTATATTTTTGGAATACCTAGATTTTGGAATATAACAATATGGAATACTTTAATGTTAATTATACATGTATAATAGCATCTTATGGTTTTATTTAGTTAGGTAATATGTGGTTTTACTTGAAATAAATCCATTTCTAAATACTATAAGTGGTTATGGTTCTGGAAATATATACAAAGGGATAATAACTCTGAAAAAGGTGTGTCAGACATCATGAAAGTGTTACCTTGTATATGAAAACATTCCTAATTGCACACCTTTTTTAAAATCCTAGGATATATGACTTGGTTAATTCTATTTATCTTTAAAAAACATTATTATCGATTTGAAACTATTTTAATGATTTGAAAACATTCCCAAAGAAACTATGTTTATGATTATATGATTATCCATTCTTATTTTTCACAATTTCTGCTATGTGTTTCACTATTTTTTGGATTATAAATTATAATTCATAATTTTATGATAAATTATAGTGCATGTAATTTTTTATAAACATAACCTAGAAGAAATAATTTTAACTATACTGGCTCACCTAATCCAATGTGTAAGAATAATCATTTCTAATTGGATTTATCCATTCTTATTAAGGGAACAAGTATCCAAAAAATTATCATCATATGTGGAAATTGTATATTATATTGTAAAGATAGATATTGAACTTTCTATGTATTATGTATTTGATGTAAATAAAAATAATAATTGGACTGTAGAGAAAAAAATGGATTAAGGGAATAAGGGAAGGAAGGTTTTCCCCTTGTGATAGTTGTAGAAAGAAACACCATATTACATACTAGATGTGAATGAGAGTTTTCTATAAGTGTGGAGAGAAAGTCCATCGTGATCATGATTTCAAGGGTAAGAAAGAAAAGTTGTTTCTCATTCTTTCAACTATAAGTATATGGGGAACTACTGAAAAAATGCCCCAAGCATCAAGGAAATATACCTTAAAAGAAGCTAAGGGATTAATGTGAAACATACGTTATCATTATGAAAAAAATGTAATTATAAAAATTATTCTATATTTATATTTATATTAGGTTGTAGAAGTATATTATCAATGATAAGAATCATAAAATGTATATAGATTTTACTGTTTTAATATTTATATAAAGATTTGGGGACATATGTTGAATAGTGCTGACAGCCAAGAAAGCCGATATAGTGGAAAGTGGATCACTATGCAGCACACGTCATTGAGGGATAATAACCCTTCGTATATGGCTGATGATGAGATAATAATGATAAGAATGAAATTGGTAACTATGAAATTGATTATCGATTTATGTAGTCTTTTTTTAGTTTACTAAAAGTCCAAATTTATAGAATATATTCACAAGCCTGAGATTGTATTTTTTGAATCACACATGTTTTCATTTAGATATTATGTTGATCAAGGTATTAACATATTTGGTATGAGATATCAAGATATAATTTATTCTATTTGAGGAATACAATGTTGATTTTCTTTTATGAATTTAGTGATCTTACTTCTAAATATTTTGCTCATTGAATTTGTTTAGACATATTTTAAGAGATTAGCTTTTTTTAAAATGCATTAATTTGAAATTTTCATGTTACTAATGGGGTTTAATTATTAATTTATTGTATTGGTTGACTCATTCTATCTATATAGGTATGAGTAAATATTTATATACGTGTTGAAGGACTTGTCTGTATTTTATGGTCATATTATCCTTTAAAGGTCCATTTTAGTGTTTTAGGCTTAGAAAATATTCATAGATATTCATCTATTTGAGTAATAAATTATGTTTAAAATGATCAAAGCCCAAATAAATTAGAAAATTGTTTTTATGAAATATAAACATATCAAGTAAATATATTTCCTTCTGTTCTTATTCTAAATAGTAAAATAATCCATCAACTATAGGAAAATGATAGTGAAATGAAAATGGAATCCTATTACCTTCATTTACAAAATAGATTTATGAATTTTTTATTTTTAAGTATATCCTAACAATTCATCTAATTTTTATCAATGGCCAATATCACTCTCCATTATTATTTTCACTTTTCATCCATGTTCTAATCTTCACATTCCACCAATGTTCTCCGATTTAGAAACCTAGTATGAGTTATTCTAAATAAACATTTTAATTTATTTTATCTTTTTTAAATATGAATTTTTATTATCCCTTTTTAAAATGAGAGTTTCAAAATTGAATTTTAAAAATCTAAAACCCTTGATTATAGAGATCAGTATTTAATTTTTGAGGAAAATATTTTATTTATGGGGGTAAAATGTAACACCCTATTATCTTAATAGAGAAACATCTTGTTTGATATCATATATAATACACAAAACAAATAATTAAAGATAATTTAATACATTTTTACATTAAAAATATATATTTTTTTAAGTAAATTCAATATATTTTATAGATTGAGATGCATGCAACATCAGGTTTAGACGAAATGTGATACTCTATTAAAATATTTTTATGACCATTAAAACATATCCATTAAGTTGGAGTATGAATATGAATAAATAAATTATTAATATTATATGTTTTACATATGCATAAAATAAAGTCGATTTTTAAATATTTATTAGAAATTAAATAATAGCCATTTGAAGGAGAATGAAATATTTTCTCAAAGAACTATATTTTTTCTAAAAGTCAGATTAGTTACGCTTTTTGAAAATAATTTAAATAAACTTTTTTACCACTTCAAGAAACAATATTTGAAAAAATAAATTTAATTTATTAAATATAGATGTATAAATTATATTTTAGTGAATTGTTATTAATTTTTTGAAAACTTTAATATTTTGAGGAATAGTAAAAAATACGAATTTTTATTTAAAACAACATTATCTTTTAAATTATTTACAAATTGAAATAATATTTTAAATTATTTTCAAAAAAATTTAGTTACATTATATTAATATTTAACTAATTTGGTCCATTGGAAGAAAATTAGAAATGAATTATGATATAAAAAATTTAAACTTTGGTATGTTTTTTGATGGAAAAAATATTTTTTTGACGCACATACATGCTTACTTTTAAATTCAATTCTCACACTTCTGTGAATTGAATTTAAAAAAATGGATTAAATTTTTTAGATAATCATAATTTATATTATATAATAAGGCTAAATTAGTTTTTTTAAATAATTAATATTTAATTATTAAAACTTGATTACCACAGTTGAGGTAAAAATGGGATTACCGGAGGGTTAAATGGAAATGATAAGGGTTAAAATGACCTAAAAACATATACAATTCCAATTTACTGACCATACATAAATGTAAATGATTATTATATATATTTATGATTTTTTTATATTGGTTTAAATGAAAGTGTACTAAATAATAATTTTCGTAAATAAAAATCAAAATGTTACACCCATTCTTTAAATTTTCAATTATGCATTCATATAGGTACACAAGAATTATGTAAATGAATATGGATAGTAATTTTAACAAAAATGAAATTAATTTCATGTGTTTAATTTATTTTTAATTTTTAAAAAAAATTATAATTACTTTAAATTCATAAGAAATCTCAACGTAGTAATTATTTACTTAACAGAATAATAAATTAATAACACTAAAAATATTAAAGGTAAAATAAATTGAATTATTTATTTTGGTACATTAATTTTTTAGATATATATGTATCTATATATATAATTTTATACATTTTTTAAACTAATATATTCTAAATCCATCATTATATTGATATTTGTTATATTCAAATTCAATGAATAGCTTTAAAATTGACAATAATGTTATTTTATAATATATGATATTTTATTAAATCATATAACAATCCTAAAAATATTATATTATTAAAATATATTTTAAAATATTTTAAAATATCATCTATTTTTCATTAATGGACTAATTTTTGTTTTATATTGACTATATTGATCCCTAAAGGGTAAAAAACGTTTTATCGCGATTAAGGTTAATGTGATATTTCTAAATGTTACAAGAACTTTTAGTAAAATTAATTTTCAAAAAATATAATATTATTTTTGATAAATATGATTTTATATTTATAATCATTGGGTCCAAAATATTTTTTAAGACTCATTTTATTTTATTCCTAAAGGATAAATTACCTAGGTTAAAAAGACTAGGAATCATAGTGAAAAACTAAAATGGTAAAAGTAAGGAATCATAGAAGTTAAAGAATAAAATATTTAAAAGTATATATTTTTGTGAACTTGAGGTGTGTCTCTACCATATCGTCCCCACACACCTTTAATTATGAATTTTCTATAAACATGGTGTGAGAGTGACTTCCTAGTATTGAATAGATTTGGGTATTTAAAAAAATACCACTCATCATCAATTATAAAAGGGTACTCATTCCCCTCACTTATTCATATATATAAAGATATTTTCATCATTCAAAACTTACAAAAATATATCCCAAAAATTCATATCCTAATTATAGATCTTATGGTTTTTTCAAAAATACCATCCCTAGGGTCCTTAAGAAGAGATACCAATGATGTTTTTCTAAGAGAGGATCATTTTATTCACGAATCTCATTATTTAACATTATTCTTTTACCACCCTAAATTATTTATTAAAACATAAAATTTTAAAAAAAAAGTATCTATAATATACATAGATTTTATTATGTTTATGGAATAATATTTATCAATATCCACATCCATCAAATGGGAAACTAAATCATCAATCCTGTGTATGGTGAACTACTACCTCGTGAATTTATATAACTCATTTTCCATCAACACTTATCATGGATAGATATAATGATGGATTTTTTGTTTGTATATATACTTATAATATATATTATATAATTATATTCCTATATTTATAAAAAAATATACATTTTTTACTTTCAATTCCATTTAAAATATGATAATGTCACTCTTTTTTACGGAGGACTACCGCCTCACAGAGCAATGTGATTTATTTTTCAGTTATTATTAACATAGAATAAAATAAGGATTAATTTAATGAATATATTTTATAAATATGAAATCATATAATTTCTTTAAAATTAATATATCATACCCTTCCTTTCCCTTTCACTATTTAAGGTAATTATATCATCACTTTTTTGTATGTGCGGCCTACCATCTCCATGAAGCAATGTAATTAATTTTTTATGATCAATTTTCTAGAAAAATTATTAAGGTCCATATAATGAAAAAGAAAATATTTATAAAATTAATATAATTCTGGGGTTGACATAACTATATCCTATATACAAGAATCAAATCTTTCAAGACAAAACACTCATGAGTGAACAAGGTAATTAACACCCGTAACAATGAAAATAATGAAATATATTTTTAAAACAGTTTGAAAAATGTTATTATATGATCATATATGTTATGATATATATATTATTACCGTATTATAATTGATTTATATTAAATATATTTTTATTATACATGAGTTTCTAACACATATGAAGGGAGTCGAACCTACGACACTAGTTTCTCATCGTACTTTTATTTTCATGGGACAAATGTCATATTAACCACTTATTACATTATATATTGTATATAACACCGATTTTTATTTGTTATATTGTGAATATATTTTTATTTATGGTATATAATATTTTATATTGTGTGATTAATTTCATGGTGCTTATGATTTAAACACTACTAATATGGTAAGGGTGTATTTCGCAATCTCATCATTATTCTGGATTAGTTATATTTATGTTTCCCTTGAAGGAGTTATTTTATGGTTATGAAAATACATATATTTTCTTCATATATATTTATTCATTAACTTTTTTATTTAATATCACCATTTTCCCTCTCTTTCATACTGAAAATGATTAATAAAATATTTTTAAGAAAATATGACTTTATTTCTCTCATCAGATGATAATCCTTTTTTCCGAAACAAATTTTTTTTTTAAAAAAATGAACCGCTTTTTTATCATTCTCAAAATTATTTATTAAAGAAATATTTACCCATTTTTTAATTTAAACAAAAAAATCAAAGAATCTTCATGACTTTTTTCGAAAAATGCACATATTTTTACCAAAAATGTTAAAGGAATCAGTATTTTGACACATACTGCATGAATGGAATTTTTAATCTTCATGACCACTCAATGGTTAAAATCTTATTTTAAAATTTTTGAATAGTTATTTTCAATGAAAATTATTTTTCATAATATTTTTTGAACTTTGTTTTAAAAAAATAATTTCAAATGGAAAAGGTTATTTTCCTTTAAAAAAATTTTAGTGCCATTTTTATGGAATTTTATTCAATAAACGATATCCACCCTTTATTTTAATTATAATATATTGTGGATTTTCTGTATTGATATCATTCATATTCTTTCTTTATAGGATTTATGATCAGTTTGACTAAGAACGTACAATTTTATTACCATTCACAATATTACTCTATATGGTTTATGATTATGTTCATTTGATTGTGGTGAATTTTAAAATTTTATATTTTAGTTTTTTAATATTAATTTTATTTATAGTTATGTTTCACCCCTTTAATATTAGAAATACATTGGACATAGTATGATATAGGTGAGGCTCACTTATCGATAACACCTCAATGCATCAAAACGTCTCATGAGAAAAATCAACTGGCAAAATTAAGCACGTTTATACCCAAATATTTATATTTTATTTTCAAAGTTCTTGATAGTATGTTTAAAATTTCCATAATTATAAATTCACTCATTATGAGATTGGTTATTAATTCCCATGTTTTTTTAGGGTAAAGGGGAAGCCCCTGTTAATTATTATTTTTCATTAATGATATATTCCACTATATGCTTACCCTTGATGATTATCTAATCTAAAACCTTCCTTATTTTTTACTTTCCCCAGGATACCTAGATGTGTTTTGTAATTGATATGCATAAATATTTTAAGGGAAAATATGGTCTTCTTAAATAAAACACATTAGGTGTAATACCCTAGGTAAATAAAGAATATGACATTTTTATAATTATCCCTATTTTTGAATAAAATGTTAATATTAATTTAAATGGAACGCTATGCTCGATGGCTTACCCAATACACAACAATGAGTTCCTTTGAAATCTTACGTTGCACTCTAATAATAAAATAATTTTATTTTAAATGGTAGTTAACACCTAGCCATTGTAATGATGGGAATTAACAGAACTAACTAGAAAATGATTATATATGTTTGTCAAATATTTTTACTTTTTACAAAAAAAATTAGAGGATTAAAAATGCGAATGAATCCAATTTTATGCGTAAACATTCTAATATTCATTAAAAGGTCGATTAACCACCTTTCGATGGTGAACCTCTTTTAAATCCACTTTTTGACCATTTTATGTGTTATATTTGACAAAATAAAATTCCTCTTTAGAATCGGAACATCAAAATTTACTTTGTGTATATTTTTGGTGTTTTTCCGATAAAGTTCATTTTTTTATGAATAGTGAAAAATGTTGTATTTTAATTCAAAACCTATTTTTAATATAATTTATTTATATGATTAGATTATCTTTTGAACTGGTTTTAAAGGAAAATTAGAATATATTTTTACCATTTAATCCAATAGTGGCCATTGGAATTAATTTCACTTTGAAATTGGACTTAAACTACTGTCAATCTTTTGATATATATTGTTTCATAAAAACAGGCTATTTGTTCTGACAGTGGGAATTAATTATTAAATTAATTAATGTAACTTATATTTTTTTAATTTTTTAAAATAGACATCATTTTTTGATTCGTAATATCAAATATATCTTAGGGTGAATTTTTGGTATTTTTCTGAAAAACTTCAATTTTTGATGAATAGTGAAACCACTCAGTGGTACTTAAAAAAACTGATTTTTCGTTTAAATAAAATTTTACCACCTCTGTGTTTTGAATTTCAAAAATATGACATACATGGTTTCCATTATAAATTAAAATGTGGTTCAATGGGGTTAAAATAATTTTTTTGTGAATAGTAACTTTAATGTTTTTAATCGCGATTTGAGGTAATTAGTGTAATTTAAGGTAAAAATAATGTTTTAATAATATGAAATGACCATGAAACATGTCCTACCCTTATTTTATATGTAATGGACGACCAATAAAATTCACGGGTCAACTTTTGGACCCCATGTATCCACTTTGGTAGGAAAATGACATTAAAAACTTTTTATTTAATGTTAAAATAAAAATGTCACAAACATGTGTTATTTTACAAAAACAATTATTAAATGGGGTTATATGTAACACCCAAGACTTTTATGTTATATAAATCATCAAAGGAATCATTTTCTACACAACACTTTCTTGGCTTGCTTTACACAAAATCGCGACCTTCCTCGATAGCTTGCGTCATACGCAATACTGAGTTTCATTAAACAATGATATGCTATTAAAATATTATTAAAACTAGCTGTTATGAATAGTAATAACAAATTTTTGAAATTTTATAAATTTTATTTTTCAAAATGGACTTCATTTTTGGATTCGGAATATCGAAATTAGCCTAGGGTGAGATTTTGGTATTTTTCTGAAAACTTTCAATTTTTGATGAATAGTGAAACCACTAAGTGCTAGTTAAAAAACTGAATTTTTCATAAAACATAATTTTACCACTTCTGTGAGTGGAATTTCAAAAATCCGAGAGACACGGTTGATGTCAATAAGTAAAATGTGGTTCAATGAGATGAAAATAATTTTTTGGTGAATAGTAACTTTTTCTTTTTTTACCACGGTTAAAAATAAATAGGGTAATTAAGGGTAAAGATGACATTATTATTACCCTAACACATGTCCTAATTCTATTGTAAAAGTGTAATTCGACCAAAAACAAACTTAGGAATAAAATATGACCATTTAGGCCCACTTGGATTAGATTAGGTCATTTATTATTAATTTATTTAAAGAAGGGTTAAAATAGTTAAAATCAAAGTTTAATAAGTAAATAATTTTTAATATAGGGTTATACATAAGATAAATTCGACTATAAATATTCATTAGAAAGATAAAAATATTTCCTGCATAATGGTACTTTATTTTTAATTTTTAGACATTAAATAATGTAATTTATTTATGACACAAAGATGATGCAGTAATTATCTTATTAATGAAATATTGACATAATTAATGTTATAAACACCAAAATAAATGTAATTTGATACTTGTTATGAATTCCACTAATTTTCTAGGTTCCTATGACATGTTAGTATTGATTTAATTAACTTTTTTCGAACTAATAATTCTGTTATGATTTTCACAAAAATCAATTACTAAATAGTGTCAAAATTGACATAAAATAGTTTTTAAAACAAATATTATATTAGTAATTGTTATTTTATTCCTAAAAATCTAAGGTTCGGCTAAATGACTTAGATAAGGTTATATATATTAATAATAAACAACGTGGGGTTTTTTTGGCTTCTTATAGTATGTTTATTAACCTTATAGTATAAGAACACAAGAAGCCACGGTAAAAGTAAAATTATTTAACATAATGTTAAATCTAAATTATAAGGTTAATATAGGAACCTAAACTTGTCTAAATTCTATTGGATGAGAGGCTTTCGACCCATCCCCACCTTAGCATCTAAATATATCAATTTGGAGCTATTTAAAACCGAACTTGACTTTATAATAAAATAATATTTTTAGTTTTCCCAAAGGTGCCCCTCTCCTCCCTTATAAAAGGGCACCTCCTCCCCCTCTTCCTCACACCACTTTGAGCCTTCAATATCGGAAAACCCCTACCAATTACTCCTCTCCACTTCCCTAGAGACATCCTAGAGGTCCTGGTCTTCTTCAAAGACCAATTTTAGTGCCCTAAAATAAGGTCTCAAAGAAGCACTTCAAAGAAGAGGTAATGTCCGTTACCGATTATTTCATCTTTATTTCTTCTTCCACTTCTTCTTCTTTAGTTGTTTAATTATGAAGTAATAACATAAGTATCACTCATATACTGATATGTTATTATAAGTATGAAACAACCCTATTTCACCATCTATCCATCCTACGGAAAATGAAATCATCGCGCATGCGTACGTACGGAATACCGTCTCAATGCCGCGGTGTAATCTATTTTCCACCAACACCTTACTTGGATGGGTATAATGGTGTAAATAATGACTATATATGACTATTATAAAGTAATACTGATTCTGAAATAGTATACATACACTCCAATACAATTCCACGATCATAGGAACGATATCATCACTCGTGCGTACGTACAGAATACCGTCTCCACGATGTGATGCGACTCGTTCTACATGATCTTCATTTCATAATGATTATATAAATGAATTGAATGAATGAATATGATATATATTAGACTAAAACCATTCTGTAAATAAGTTATCTATAACCTAAAGAAAAAAATAAGAATTTATTCGACAAGACACGCATAAGAACAAAAAGTTATAAACACCCGAATAACAAGTAGCAATGAAATATTACTACTAAGAAGCTAAAAATATGACCATATATGATATCATAAAAATAAGTATGATTCTGGAATAAGTCAATAACATTATTTAAATCATTATACAGGAGGTTCGGACACTTACGAAGCAAAACGGACCTAAGGTAAGGGAAATTATCACAATCTCATTTTTATCCGAGATTGTTTATACTTTGGTATTTACTGGGGTGTATTTTATCATCCACATCCATGTTTCCTCAATATGTAATATTTATATCCTTCTACAATAGTTTATATCCAATTTTACCCTTCGGTGAGTTTTTAGTAAAAGATATGAAAGGAATCTTTTGCCATTTTTCGTACGAGGTACTTTTTGACTTTTCCGACAAAAGTACGAGAAGAATGTTTTTTTAACTTATACGGCATGAATGGATTTTTAAAACATTATTTCCATGAAGCCTCCATTAAAAGTTTCAAATTTTATTTTTAATCAACTTCTTTTAGTTTAAAATTGTATGACATATTAAGAAAGGAAAAATATTTTTTTGAAGAAGAAAGGATATTTTCCTCAAGAATGGAGTTCAAGTGTTTTATCAAAATTATTTTCCATCTAAGACAATAAAGGGTTCTGTTTTTATACCTATTATTACATTGATTTGATTATGTTGTGATGGAATTATTTTTATGAATTCTTTTATGTTATATGAATGGTTTCATGATGTCAAGATGTTTAAGATTCCCATTTGTATTACATGGGTTATGAAATGATGTATGATTTATGATTTTGTGGAACACATAAGAATGGTATCATTATGAGATGGGTGGGACCTATATCTCCCTCCAATGCATTGGGTAAATATTTTATATCTCATGAGATAGACATGACTGGAATGGTAGGTTATACCGGTTCAGTGAAACAAGACTGAAACGAGGGTGACTCGGTTCAGAAATGGACTTTGTCCACTAAGATAGTCTTGGAAATGAGTCTTGACTAATAAGAAATGATTCTCTATGATTATGTGTGTATGCCACAAAGTTTCATGTTTTAAGTTATGATTATTGTGATTATATTTCACTACCATGATTTATCCCATGTTATGAAATTATGATCTCTTTTGCAGGTTAAGATTTCCAAAAGTTATGTGCTTATGTATACGATGTGATTGATATTTCTTTTGTTTACCCTTACTGAGCATTTGAGCTCACCCTTTTGTATGTTTTCTTTCCCCAGGTCAGGAAGAAGTTTATTAAGTAAGATATGCCAAAAGGGACTATAGATATGATGAAATAAATGGGAGACAGTGTAGATGCTTTATGAACCAGTTGTTTATGTTTCCAAGTTTCTAAATACACTATACCTATACGGTCCTTTCGTGGTTTTGTTATATGTTGTAATAAGTATGCTTCAATTTTGAAGTATTAACAATGTATGTAAAGTATGGGTCGTTATATTATACAAGTACTATTTTTGACTATAAATATTCCATATAAAGACAAAAAGATTTCCTACATCATTATATTTTATTTAGAATTTTTTTACATTAAATAAATTAAATTTTTTATGACACCATGATGATACAGTGATTACCTCATTATTTAACGATTTAAAGAAAATAATAAGATAATATAAAATATAAGACCTACACTTGTAAAAACCTATTGGATGTGTGGATTTCGAACTATTATCACATTATACTAGATATATATAATTTTAGGCCCTCTAAAATCTAAAAAGAATTTTATAATAATGTTACTTTTCAAGACTTTCCAAGAGTGCCCCTCATATCCTCTTATAAAAGGCCCCCACCTCTACCACTTTACCCACACCTCTGAAGCCTTTGGTTCGAAAAAACCCTGCCTATTTTGTATCTCCACATCCCTCTATTACTCCTAGAAGCCTCACTTTGGGCATAAGGCTTTCCAAGGATTCCATTGAGCTCAAATCAAAAAGAGTTACCCAATTTAAAGGTTGTGTCTTCTCTTGTGTTCTTATGTTTTATTTTGCTTCTCCAACCCCCTAAACTCTTTTTATTACATTATTTTGTAACAACACCAGTATCATAAATATACTAGGATGTTGTTATGAGAAATATTAGAGATACAACCACACACACCTTCGTCTAATGGTTAAAGAACATATTGTTTCTGTGGTTGGCGATTTTCTGCCTCACGAAACAATGATTGTTCAATATTCTTTTAACACCTTTAAAGGTGGATGTTATGATGTCACTATATTTTATATATGATATATATGGTATTTATGTTTACTATATTCTTCTTTATTTTAAATTTAAAACATTCCTTTATTCTTTTCATGTTGTGCAAATGTGATAATTTCATATGAGGAAGTGTGGACTACCGCCCCCTCAAGTGATGTGACTCATTCATGCAATACATGGAATGTATAAAGAATGAAATTAATGAACATATGTGACCTATATAAAATATATATTATACTGTAATTATAATATATTTATATATCTCATTTATTTTTAATTCCATTAATATGACAAAAAAATGAAAGTAGCGTTCATGCGTACGTACGGCCTACCGTCTCCATGAACGGTGCTTTTCATTTTTTATCTCCAAATGTTATGGAATAGTATAAAATGAATATTTTACTGGATATATATGAAATTTTAATAATTAATACTATTCGGGAAATTATTTACCTATAACTACATGGGAAATCATTTTCAAACATGTTCATTTTTTACTCATGTACCAAACATCAGCAAAAACATCTAATATGAACTAACATTATTAAACAATTATTATAACATTATAATATTTGATATGAACTAAATAATAATCCTTAAATTAGTTCATTGTTAAATTATAAGTTGACCAAACTTTATTATTCAGGAATATAAAGAAACGAACAAGTCAATTCGGACTTGATGTAAGGGAACCTACCCCTCTCTTTCTTTTTAAGTACACTCTTTTATGTCATTCCTGTTAAGATCATCTTTCTTATGATGGGGATGTTCTTTTATATTAATCGTACTGTAATTTTTATGTTAATATGATGAGAGACCCTATTTTCTCTCATCAATCCATTTTTGAATATTTGATTGGCACCGTTAAGCTACCGAATTTTCGTAAGAGATCCAACCTCTCTCTTTCTTTTTATGTACTCTCCTTTATGTCACTTCTTTTAAGATCATCTTTTTTATGTTGGTGGATGTTCTTTTATATTCCTCTTTCTGTAAATTTTATGTTAATATGATGAGAGACCCTATTTGATCTCATCAATCCTTTTTTGGAATTTTTAAGTGGCACCGTTAGGCTGCCGAGTTTTCGTAAGGGATTTTTCATCTCACTTTTATTCCCGTAAGATTTATGCTACATTTGACACCATTTCCTTTCAGTGGTATATGTACTTCCCATTATTCTACTATTTGTGTAATATACTTTCGTTAATGAGTATTTACATCAATTTTTTATTGTCCTTCTTTCATGGGGTGTATGTTTCGAAAGATACCCAAGTCGGTAAGGGAACTTTTCACCCTCCTCTTTTTAAAAGACTTATTTTGTTGGGTCTTTTAAATTACATATTTTAATGTTGGTATATGTTATTCTATATCCTTATTTATGTAAATTTTATTCCCAAGTGATTAGATCACCTTTTTATCTCTCATCAACTCATTTTTTGAAGTTTGAAGTGACGTCTTTAGGCTGTCAAATATTTGCAAGGGAACTTCTTAACCCAATTTTGATTCTTTGGGATAAACTTGTACTCCTTGAATATGTAATTATATGAATATGTGTGAATGATCTCTGATTGTTTTACACTTAATATCCGCTTATATTTGGTGTATTCGTTTTTCACACATAATTATGTAATTGATTTATCCTTAATCCAAGGATACCGTCTTTGTAAGGGACTTCGTCTCAATCTCCATTCATTGAAGCATATTTTGTTTTATACACAACTTTCTTTTATACGGTGTATAAACCCCTATTAATTTTATGCTTATTCAAAAGGAATATTTTTTTTATACAAAGCGTTTTACTAAATGACAAAAGGAATGTTTTTTTCGTATGTATGCAGCGACAACGACTTCTCCACCACCGTGACCATTATTTGAGTTTCGGCTTCCTCTACAAGCCATAACCTAACATTTTTTTAAATGAAAAAATAAATACCATGTATTACTTTTCTTTTATTTTGGTATTGAAAATGGTTTTCATAATGTTTTTATTATATCAATGTGTTGTATTGATATCTTGTGATTGAAATGTGGAAATGTTATGTTTCCTTTATGAATGTTTTACGTGATACGATTATGTTATGGTTCTTGGGAATTGTTATGAAGACGGGTGGTTCCGTGATAAAATAAGGGCGGGTGACCCCGATATAGCTCTCTAATGCATTGGGTAACGCGAAGGAGTTAAATGTTAAGGTTTCTCCGAAGGGATTTAGGGAATATACACTGATGGGTATTCCAAACGTAACCAAGAGGGTTACTCCCTACATAGGAATGTTATTAATGCCTCAAGTTACCTTTATGTCTTATGGTTTCTATGATTTATTCATGATTTGATGAGGTATGTTAAATTGATTATGTTTTATGAGTAAAGTATGATTTCATACATGGACTAATGTTTTCATTTCGTACTTTTATATCCCTTACTGAGCTTTTTATGCTCATCCCATGTTTTTGAAATGTTTTTCATAGGTCAAGGGAAAGGTACATGATGTGATGATAGGGTCAAGTAAGTGTCATGAAAGAATCCATGTTTTGTTTTAAATATGTTTCCGTCAATGGGAAAAAATGAATACTATCTTTTATGTAACCACTTTGTTTAAATGTGGAATATAATGCATGATTTATGATGTAATTCTGTAAAACTCTATACCTAAAAATATCCTCTATGTGAATTATTAATTTAATTCAATAATAAGTAATGTTTAAGGCCAGGTCCTTATAGTTGGTATCAAAGGTCTGTTTAGACAACTTTATGGATTATGAGTTTTTGTTAGACACATGGTTAGTCCCTATATCTATTATTTCAGTTAAATCTTTGTTTTATAACTTTTTTTAGGTCCTGTAAAGTCAGTTACGAATGGAAGGAGTAGGATCTCAATCAAAATTCCTATCTCTTCCTGATGACATGCTTGCAATAATTATTGCAAAGTCATTTTCGGATTATTGTGAAACTTTTTCTAGCATACAACTCACTTGCAAGCAGTTGTTTGAGATATCAAACACCTCCACTATACCTCATTATCATCGTGTATCATGGGTTGTATTTAGGAAAATACTATTTTCACAATATTCTCATATTTTCAATAATGGTAAATATTATCACGGTTTTTTCAAATATTTTACCGTATCACAAGAATTTGAAGCATATTATAATTTTAAAAATGGTGATGAGGAAGGAGACCCTTGCACAACCTATTTATATGTTCTTTTAAAATATAGTCTCTTAGTACATACTTATGGTATTTTAAAAGGACCAACAATAGAAATTTTCAACTCAAATTATGTCCGACTATTTTATAGAAATCATGTTTTATCAGATGTTTTGGAATTATATGTCATACATGATTATTTTATAAAACAATTTTTCTATGAACACCCATATCACCCATGTTGTACAAGGTGTATTTGGATTGAGGAAGAAAATGATTTTTAAGGATCTCTAAATCATTTTTGTAATGCATGGGACTTCTATCTATGTGAACAGGATGACGATGAAACCGAGTGGATTCCATGATCAAGGTATGTTGTTATTCATTTTGGGAATCGTTTTATTTTATGGTGGTGAAATAAAACCTCAAGAATTAAGAAGTTGAGATCGTAATGAATTTGGATGAAAATGATAGGTATAAGGAAACTATTGAGGTTAAAACATGTTAGGGTTATTTTTGGATTTTTATAAAAAAGGTCAACACGCAGACCATGTGACAACCCGTCGCGTCGGAAAAAGATGCGGGAATCGAACCCACAACCGAAGTGCGATTGGTATTTATCGCCTACCACTAGACTATGTGAAGTCCATGGTTAGTATGACTTATTTTTTTTAGTTAGATGATTTTATGAATTAATATTATGTTTATTTTGGGTTATCTATTTAAATTATTAACCTATCATGGAGGATGTGTGATTAGGTTAATTACTTTTCAATATGAAACTTTTAGAGCAACTGATGTTATTTGGAGATAAGTGTTGATTTGTACCTTGGAAGAATATGTGAGTAAATCCTTCAAATATTTGGGTTTCAATCTTATTTTGGTTTACTTTGAATATTTTTATGGACAAATTGTTTATCGAATGGTCCTCGTTGAACTTTTGGTTTTGTTGGACAAATTTTGGAGATTAAGAATAGATTTTCTTTTTATAAAGGGTTATCCGTTTCTGGATTATCTGATCATGTTCTAATATTTTTGGTTTTGGTAAGGGTCTAAATACATGGGAAATATATAGTTCTCTTTTGTGGATTAGGTGATTCTCATTAATTTGATTATAGTACACTTAATGTGAACACGTCTTCCTAAATACTCATCATTTGGGGAAAGTATGAGTTTGTGTAAGAAATCCAGTAAAAGTTGAAAGTCAACATGACAAGTAAGTATGTTTCCTTAAGATCAAAAATAAACTCATCAATGAAAAGTAACTTAAAAAATGTTTTCTATTAACTTTTCCTACTTGGAATCGAATACCGTTTAACCCACCACAAGTTTGTGATTTTATTGTGGTTAACTTTCTCATAAACATGTTTTCTATCACTCTCCATCATAACATGACCCTTTGCTTTTTCATGAATATCCATGTTTTCTTACATGGAATCCTAGTATGGGTTAAATTGGGTGACCTCTGTACTTCTCTTTCTTTCTTTTAAAGTGATTGTTTTACTAACTCTTGTTCTGATGTGGGACTTTCAATGATGATTTGAAGCCCAATTTTAAAATTGCGAGGACGCAATTCCCAAAAGGGGGGGAAGGATGTAACACCCCAGGTAAATAAAGAATATGACATTTTTATATTTATCCCTATTTGTGAATAAAATGTTAATATTAATTTAAAAGGTAACGCTATTCTCGATGGCTTACCCAATACGCAACAACGAGTTCCTTTGAAATCTTACATTGCACTCTAATAATAAAATGATTTTATTTCAAATGGTAGTTAACACCTAGGCATTGTAATGACGGGAATGAACAGAACAAACTAAAAAATTATTATATATGTTTTTCAAATATTTTTACTTTTTACAATAAATGTTAGAGGATTAAAAATGCGAATGAATCCAATTTTAAGCATAAACATTCTAATATTCTTTAAAAGGTCGATTAACTGCCTTTTGATGGTGAACCTCTTTTAAATCCACTTTTTGACAATTTTATGTGTAATATTTGACAAAATAAAATTCTTCTTTAGAATCAGGACATCAAAATTCACTTTGTGTAAATTTTTGGTATTTTTCCGATAAAGTACATTTTTTAATGAATAGTGAAAAATTTTGTATTTTAATTCAAAACCACTTTTTAATCTAATTTATTTATATGATTAGATTATCTTTTGAATTGTTTTTAAAGTTAAATTAGAATATATTTTTACCATTTAATCCAATAGTGGTCATTGGAATTAATTTCACTTTGAAATTGGACTTAAACTAGTGTCAATCATTTCATATATATTGTTTCATAAAAACACGCTATTTGTTCTGAAAATGGGAATTAATTATTAAATTAATTAATGTAACATATATTTTTTGAATTTTTTAAAATATACATCATTTTTGAATTTGTAATATCAAATATAGCTTAGGGTGAATTTTTGGTATTTTTCTGAAAAACTTCAATTTTTGATGAATAGTGAAACCACTAAGTGGTACTTAAACAAACTGGTCTTTCATTTAAATGAAATTTTACCACCTCTATGTTTTGAATTTCAAAAAACAGACATACATGGTTTCCATTAAATAGTAACATTTTTTTCAATGGGATTAAAATAATTTTTTGGTGAATAGTAACTTTTAAGTTTTTAATCGCGATTTGAGGTAATTAGTGTAATTTAAGGTAAAAATAATGTTTTAATAAAATGAAATGACCTTGACACATGTCTTACCCTTATTTTATGTTTCATGGCAGACCAAGAAAATCTATGGGTCAACTTGGGGGGCCCATGGATTCATTTTGGTAGGAAAATGACATTAATGTTTTTTTATTTAATGTTAAAATAAAAATGTCTCAAACATGTGTTGTTTTACTAAAACAATTTTTAAATGGGGTTATACAAGTCGTATTTTTGACTATAAATATTAATTAGAAAGATAAAATGATTTCATACATAATTATATTTATTTTAAAATTTTTAGACATTAAATAAATTAAATTATTTATGACACCGTGATGATGCAGTGATTACCTCATTGTTTAACGATTTAAACAAAATGAAAATATAATGTAAAATCTAAGACCTAAACTTGTCAAAAACATATTGGATGTGTGAATATATAACTATTATCACCTTATCCTTTAATTATATAATTTTGGGCCCTTTAAAATCCGAAAATCATTTTATAATAATGTTACTTTTCAAGACTTTCCAAGAGTGCCCCTCCCCTCCTCTTATAAAAGGACCCCACCTCTACCACTTTACCAACACCTCTCAAGCCTTTGGCCCAGACAACCCCTACCCATTTTGTATATCCACATCCATAGTTTACTCCTAGAAGCCTCACTTTGGGAATAAGTCTTTCCAAGGAAGCCTTTGAGCTCAAATGAAAAAGAGTTACCTGATTTAAAGGTAGTGTCTTCTCTTGTGTTCTTATGTTTTATTTTGCTTCTCCAACCCCCTAAACTATTTTTATTCCTTTATTTTGAAACACCACCTATATGATAAATATAATAGGATGTTGTTATGATTATTATTAGAGCTAAACCCACACACACCTTAGTTTAATGGTTAAATAACATACGGTTTCTGTGGTTGGCAATTTTCTGCCTCACGAAACGATGATTGTTCAATATTCTTTTAACACCTTTAAAGGTGGCCATTATGATGTCACTGTATTTTATATATGATATATATGTTATTTATGTTTACTATATGATTCTGTATTTTATATTTAAAACATACCTTTATTCTTTTCATGTTGTGCAAATGCGATAATTTCATATGCGGTAGTGTGGACTACCGCCCCCTCACGTGATGTGAATCGTTCATCCAATACATGGAATGTATAAAGAATGAAATTAATGAACATATGTGACCTATATAACATATATATTATACTGTAATTATAATATATATATATATCTCATTTATTTTTAATTCAATTAATATGATAAAAAAATGAAAGTAGCGTTCATGCGTACGTACGACCTACTGTCTCCAGGAACGGTGTTTTTCATTTTTTATCTCCAAATGTTATGGAATAGTATAAAATGAATATGTACTAAATATATATGATATTTTAATAATTAATACTATTCTGTAAATGATTTACATATAACTACATGGGCAATCATTTTCAAACAAGTTCATTTTTTACTCATGTACCAAACATCAGCAAAAACGTCTGATATGAACTAACATTATTAAACAATTATTATAACATTATAATATGTGATATTAACTGAATAATAATCCTTAAATGAGGTCATTAAGCAATTATAAATTGAACAAAGTTTATTATTCATGAATATAAAGAAACGAACAAGTCAAGTTGGACTTTAGGTAAGGGAATCTACCCCTCTCTTTCTTTTTAAGTACACTCTTTTAGGTCATTCATTTTAAGCTCATATTTATTATGATTGGGATGTTCTTTTATATTAATATTACTTTAAGTTTTATGTTAATATGATTAGAGACCCTATTTTCTCTCATCAATCCATTTTGGATGATTTGATTAGCACTGTTAGGCTGCCGAATTTTCGTAAGAGATCCAACCTCTCTCTTTCTTTTTAAGTACTCTCCTTTATTTCACTTATTTTAAGATACTATTTGTTATGTTGGGGGATGTTATTTCATATTCCTCTTGCTGTGAATTTTATGTTAATATTATGATATACCCTATTTGATCTCATCAATACATTTTTAGAAGTTTTATGTGAAACTGTTAGGCTGCCGAGTTTTCGTAAGGTATTTTTCATCTCACTTTTATTCCCGTGAGATTTATGATACAATTGACACCATTTCCTTTTAGCGGTATATCTACAGACCATTATTCTACTATTTGTGTAATATACTTTCTTTTATGAGTATTTACATCAATTTTTTATTTTCTTTCTTTCATGGGGTGTATGTTTCGAAAGATACCCAAGTCAGTAAGGGAAATTTTCACCCTCCTCTTTTTAAAAGACTTATTTTGTTGGGTCTTTTAATTTAAATATTATAATGTTGGGATATGTTCTTATATATCCTTATTGAGGTAAATTTTATGTCCAAGTGATGAGATACCGTTTTTATCTCTCATCAACTCATTTTATTAATTTTGAAGTGACGCCATTAGGCTGTCGAATTTTTGAAAAGGAACTTCTTAACCCAATTTTGATTATTTAGGATAAAATTTTACTCCTTGAATATGTCGTTCTATGAATATGTGTGAATGATATCTAATTGTTTTAAACTTAATATCCAATTATATTTGGTGTATTCATTTGTCACACATAATTATATAATTGATTTGTCATTAATCCAAGGATATCATCTTTGTATGGGACTTCGTCTCAATCTCCATTCATTGAGGAATATTTTGTTTTATACAAAACATTCTTTTATATGGTGTATAAACCCCTTTGAATTTTACGCTTATTCAAATGGAATATTTTTTTATAAGAAGAGTTTTACTAAACGACAAAAGGAATGTTTTTTTGTCGTATGTATGCGACGACAATGACTTCTCCTCTGCCGTGACCATTATTTTAGTTTCGTCTTCCTCTACAAGCCATAACCTATCTTTTTTAAAACTGAAAAAATAAATACCATGTATTAATTTTCTTTTATTTTGGTATTGAAAATGGTTTTCATAATGTTTTTATTATATCCATGTGTTGTATTGATATCTTGTGATTGAAATGTCGAAATGTTATGTTTCCTTTATGCGTGTTTTACGTGATACGATTATGTTATGGTTCTTGGGAATTGTTATGAAGACGGGTGGTTTCGTGATAAACTAAGGGTGGGTGAGGCTGATATATCTTTCCAATTCATTAGGTAATGCGAAGGAGTTAAACCATAAGGTTTCTATGATGATATTTAGGGAATATACTGTGATGGGTATTCCAAACATAACTAAGAGGGTAACTCCCTACGTAATAATGTTATGAATGCCTCAAGTTACATTTATGTCTTATTATTTCTATGATTTATTCATGATTTGATGAGTTATGTTAAAATTATTATGTTTTATGATTAATGTATTATTTCATAGATGGAATAATGTTTTCATTTCGTACTTTTATATCCCTTACTGAGCTTTTTATGCTCATCCCATGTTTTTGAAATGTTTTTCACAGGTCAATGGAAAGGTACATGATGTGATGATAGGTTCAAGGAAGTTTCATGAAATAATCCATGTTTTGTTTTAAATATGTTTCCATCGATGGGAAAAAATGAATACTAACTTTTATGTAACCACTTTGTTTAAATGTGGAATATAATGCATGATTTATGATCTAATTCTCTATAACTCTAAACCTGAAAAGATACTCTATGTGAATTATTCATTTAATTCAATAAAAATTTATGTTTAATGCCATGTCCTTATATTAGGTATTTTATTTTGTCAACTTTAATTTGAATTTCATGTATGTATAAATTTTATTAAGACTACTAAATATTTTTTCCCTTCGATATGTGATTAGTTCCAATGCAGCTAATTAACCACTATGTTTGGGCTACTAGGGTCGGGGTCTTTACAGTAACAATTTTATAATTTTTGGAAAAATATCATTTGATTTATATATTATATTTAAAAAATTTGTATAGTTATTAATACATAGAAATACAACAGTAAAATTTAAACTATGCATTGGAATCCCCTTTACATGTTCATCCAACTCGCTAGGGAATTGATGGTGGGAAATATGACTACAAGAGGTATGTCGGTTTAGTCTTATTGTCCAGTACATTTAAATACTAGTTATATCTAGATAAATAATAATCAAATGCATTTATTTTTATTTCTATAACATGAAATATCATCATCAATAACATTAAATTGATAAAGAAATTCATTTGATAAATAAGATTCGTGGTACATAGTACTAGTGTAAACTAGAATAGGGTACATATATATTTATATTTTCTTCAATATATTTAAATCAAATGATTAGTTTACAATATTTGGGATTCTATATAGAAAATAAATTATCCATTATTCTAATTTTAGAATCTATACCTTCCAATTTATCCTAATTCATATAGACTATGATATGAACATCATTGATTAATGAATCAATATTCTATTGACTAACCATTATATGGGAGATAAGGGTTACGAGTAACTTGAGTCCACAAAAACATTAGTGAAAACCATACTGGTAATGTAGAAAGGATAAAGAATATTTTAGGGTAAATTATTCCATTGAAATTTCTTTCCATGAGGTAAAAGATTTAGAGGTTCTGTAGATCTCAAAGGGATATTTATTTCTCATGTATACAAATAAGTAATTTTTAAATAATTTAAATATATTAATAATGATGTAAGTAGTAGTAGTAGTTCATTTTTTATTCAAGGAGAAATAATGAAAGGAAACAAGACCCCTCAAGGGGGACGGAAATGGTGCAGACCGAGCGCATCCCCCAACACAAAGGAGGCGCATTCTGAAGGGAGAGAGAGGGGAGAGTTATAGAGAATGAGTGGTTCGTCTTGTCTACCCAAGCGGGAAAGGGAATCTGCTGCGAAATTAGCCTCCCTCCAATGGTGAGACAAATGATCCCCAAGTGTGTGTTCTCTCAGGTGTTGAGGAAGGGAGATTCATTTTCCATCTATGGGAATTACATAACTACAAGAAGTAATGATAAATTAAAATTTTTAGAGACACTAGTTTTTCATGTTTTTTTTAAAATATTCTTTAGAATATTTTTAGAGCTAAACACTAAGAGGGTTGTGATTTTGAGGCCTAGTGAGCCCTGAATTAATTTTATAAAAATATTAAATATAGGTTATATCACACACTTGTTGTTTTCCTTAAAAATTGTAATAACCCCAAAAATAGAGTCTTGGATCATAAATATTAAACCACTTCTATGTTTAGAACATGGGGTTTATCCTAGGTGAATCTTAAGTTTGGTCAGAGCAGGATGTTCAATAAAGATATCTATTGGAAAGTGCATTTAATTAAAATAAATAATATATTTATGTATTCTAAATTAAAATACCTAATCTAGATTAATATCTAAATAATATGTTGTTAATAATTTCTTGGTTTATCCACATAATCCTTGGATCATTGAGTGGAGTTTCTATCCATCATTCTTTATTGGATCGAGACCAGATGTCAACCAGTGATCCGATCAAGGTGAATCAACAGGAAACAGATGTAGTTGGATCATCAAATGCCTCACTAGTGGATTCATTCTTTACCGATGATTTATCCATAAGAAATTTAGGGCTTATTGGTTGAGGTTTTTTTAATTTTTATTAAAATATTTAGTGATGGTTTTATCTTCTTCAAATCTACGATAATCTCTCATCACATGGTCCCCGTAATTTAATTGATTATATTTTTCTGATATAATTTTTTCCCCATTCTACATGTAATCACTTTATTTATATAATAATTGTCCAAGAAAGATTTTCAATTGATGGTTCAATTTTTTCTTGTTTTTTATCAGCTTAGTTTATCATTTACTTCTCCTTTGAACAATAGGACCACTGTTCGAATTCGTTGGGGTGGGATTGAGTGCATTTGAACCCCATGATTCATTATTGTAGCATGAATGAAATAATGATTGACGGTTTGTGGATAGATTAATGTATGTGTGGGATGATTTTTTTTTTGAATAGATCGGATTTGTGTTGTGAGTTTCGGTTCATAATCAAGGATGCAATCGAGATACAAAGTTGATAACAATTTATTATAGGTGGTTCAGAATCAGATCGAATGTCCACGTTTTCTCGATTGATGTGCGGCAATGATGTGCAGTTCAACAAGATTGGTTAATATTGTAGATCATGTGTGGGGTCTCATGGAAGAGGATACTCGGTGTTGATGTGATGGTGGCCAGACATTGATCTCCAATGAGGTGGTTGGACTTGGTTAACATGGTTGGTGTTATTATTATTTTTTATAATATTAATAACTTAAAATTAAATGGATTTCACTAAATTATTAAAATGATGAAGGTGGGAGTTATCCTTTGTGGGGTCTAAAGTGGAGAAGGGGGAGTGAATTATGTTTCTATTATTATAATAATAATTATTATTATTATTATTAATTATTGAAAATAAATATAAAACAAAAAACCATAATGAAAAAAGATAGTGAATGGGGTGTTGTGAGCGTGATTGGGAATGGGAATGGGGGCATGTTCCTTAAACCATTGAATTATGTGATATATTAAATATTTAATATAATAATAAGAATATAGACATTATTGTTATTAAATGGGAGAAAGAAGTAAAATTGGAAGATATATAAGGTGAGGCTCATGAGGAGTGGTGTGTGAATAATACCACCCATTGTGAAGAATCATAAATTGAAAACATAATAAAAAATCCTAAAATTTTATAGTTCTTGTTATTTTGTTATTTTTATTGAAAAATTGAATAATCCATAACCTCTTCACATGATTTCGGATTCATGAATAGTCTTTGACATTGTTTCCCTAGTTTGGATATGGTCATTTCAAGGAAATTGTGGGATATTCAATTCAGGCTCATGTTGTGGGATCACAAAGCACCAAATAATAAAAATAATAATATTATTTTTATTTTTATTTTTATTTTTATTTTTATTTTTATTTTTATTTTTATTTTTATTTTTATTTTTATTATGGAATCTAGTATCCATCTTACCTTCTTCATATGGTGTTGGAATGATGAACCATATGCAGGGTTATGAGCCTGATATTGAGGTGGATGTTTTAAGACCAGTATATGGTATTTAATTTAGACTCATGGCTTGGTCCCATTAAATGTTGTTCAAGCATGAAAAGGTGAAATGTTTTTTTTCCTCAGATGTTCGATTTGGGAAAGTTGATAGCCTATTTCGAGTGTTTTTTCTAGTAAGAACATAATGGTGTGATCGTTTTGGCCATTCAAGGCTATTTGTGATGAAACATCAAAGGGTTTACATTTTAGCTCATCTGACTGATGATGAGCCTCATGCCTTTGTCAGGATTTTGGTTAAGGTATATCGTGTAGTTCCCTTACACATCATGTTGTACTATATGGAATGAAATTTTTGTTCTATATATTAAATGTTCAGGATAAGGAGTGGTTCCACTTGTCTGTTGGAACCCTTACATGCCCTGTACGTCTTGAAAATGTTATACCTTCTCTATATTCTTCATCTTGAATCGGATTTTGGGTCATGAGTATCCTATAGTTAGTGTTTTTTTATTTAGAACGTGATTGTGGCCTTCGTATTAGATTTTTAGATACTTTGAAAGATGTTCCAAGTTTGATGATTCTTTATGTGGTTCTTGATGATGGTAGTCATCAGACAGGATTATTAGATAGTTTTTCCCCCAGATGAACTAGGGCGTAGGTCCTTTACATACTACGTGGTAACCCCTTATAGATTAGGGTGTGGGTCCTCTATTTACCAGATGACTGGTACTCTGCTATTTTACTAGGGCTTGGGTCATCTACTAATTGAGTGGTACCCCATTAAGACAATAGCATGGGACCTGTATCTACGTATTGAGTTGTACCCCCCCCCCCCCCAACATACTAGTGTGTGGGTCCTCTATCAATAGAGGGGAATCATGATGTTGTATGAGGGAATGAGTAATATATACAGTTAGTGGAACCATACTATTATACCAGATCATGAGTCCTCTACCTAGAGATTATTCCCCTAAAATGTCTGACATTATGGTGAGGAGTGACTCAACACGGTTACTAATTCGAATATATATGTGAGATGTAGGGAATAGATGATGGACTCTTCGATCTATTGGAAGATTAATTTTTTAACTATGGTATGGATATAGAGATCCACATTATCTCTCATTTTGGATTCTATCTGAACAAAACTGTGTTTTTCATTATGGATGTTGTCTCATATACTAATTAGCATACCTTCATTGCGACGAACTTATTACTTTTATAACATCTTTAATCGATCCCTCTTTATTTTTCTTGGTGTCCTACTACTTATGTATAAACAGAAACATGCATGGGATTTTCCCACATGTGCAGTGTCTTCTACAGATAAAAAACAAGTCATAGGTGATTTTATAGGAACAGATGGATAATCATGTTAATAAAATGCATTCGTTGGTCAATCGTAGAGATATGGAGTCCGGATCTCTAATTATTTCTTTTCCATCAATTGTCAGGTTGGGATATCCTTTTTGGTTGGGTGTTTATTTTCCCTATTTACATTTAAGATTGATATTTCATACTCTTTTTTATTCTCTAGAGATATTTATATGAATGGTTTTTACTCTTGAGGTTATAGTATTTATTATAATTCATTTTAACTTCTTCATAATGATGTTGGGGTGTCTGTGTATCGGTATATTAGGACAAGGTGTCCCAATTTAGTACGGTATTTTGACACTTGTCACTATCCTTTAGCCTATGGAGAGGATCATCGATTAGTTTTATTTCGGTCTTCTATTGGATAGGTGGGCCCCTATGGGTTGGGTCTTGACATATTGGTATCAAAGTGGATACCGAGTCTAAAGTCCTATGCAACTATCTAGTTTTGAGGTATATGTTAGTCCTCGAGTCGATGTTTGGAGTTAGACCCATTTTAAGGATTTGTTTGGGACATAGGGAAATGGTGTTAATGTGTATAGAGTGCTTATTTCAGGCTAGGGAACCCAATGATGGAATAGTGGCGGATGAATATATACTCCAAGACTCTTGAAATCCCAATTTTTGACTCAGCATACCGATACATCAGTTCTAGGGATCAATGGTACATGAATCATATAGGATTGAGTCATTTGACTATCCGTCGTGAGTTAGCTCCACAAATATAATATTTGAACATTGAATGTCTATATTTATTTTAATATTACTCTATGATGAAATCTAGATATAATTTCAATACATTTTCATGATGAATATCGGTTGAGGAATGAGACCTTATTTCAGAGACCCACCCACGATGTATTTTGGTTGGCACTGGGGTGCACAACGAAAGATGATGGGTAAGGAAATATAATTTTTTTATCACCAGAGTGATAGAACATTTTATATCCAATTATCTATGTCATTTTAAGATCCTAGGATATCGATTTAATTAAATATAGCTCAAAAAAATTGAACGAGAACCTCATTATGAATTAGAGCACGCTCAACTACAGCTCATCCTTGGAAACCATTGTTGAAAGGATCTAAATATAAACCCCTATAGATGATCCACACAAACACTAGGAATAAAAAAACACATCTTTTGTCTAATTTCATGTGCTATAGTAGAACTCCAATGAACTCTTCAACATTGCGAGGATCTCCATGATCTTGTACCTTCGATCTGTTAAAGGAACTCTTGATCAGTCGGTCAAATAGAGACCCTCTCTCTAGAATGTGATAGGATAGAGAATCTATCATTTTGGATGAATGAATAGTAATTGGAATGATACTCTCTTCAAAATTATATGTTGGGTATTAAAAATTAACTGATAGGGTTCCTCGGGCCTTATGAAATCAACAACCATTAAATAAGTTGTAAATAAATAATTATGTTGAACTAAACTACATCATAAAGATTAGTTATATTTTATCACATAATTTTAATATATATTAAATATATTACATGATAAAAATTAGTCATTTAAATTTAATTGTAATTCACAATAATATTAAATGAAACTATAATAATAAAATAAGATTCATTCATATAATATTTTTCATGTATTCACTAAATATCCTATAAATACTTTTATTAAATTAATTCAACCCAATAATTATGTACATGAATAGTATTGAATTTTTTTATTTATTGGTGATCGATAACTTGGAAATATCTTAGACCTTATGGTGGTTCCCACCATGTCCTACATTCCTATTCACCTGAATATGAATGATTATTGAATATTCTATTATGTGTGACCATCTATTCCCATTTCTTGATAGTGGGGAAAATTATTCATATAACAACAGCGGATTCTAGAAACCCATCAAGGTACCTAAAGAGATAGGGAATAGTCCATTAACTATGTAATATAATCTATTTTTTATATTTATAATAAATAAGGATGCACATATGTTTTACCATTTTTTCTTACTTTATTATTTGTTGATCTAACTAGACATACTTACCTATAACTTCCTTGGCCAGGGATTTATGAAGGTAATACCATTATGATCATCTTGACCCATGATATTAAATCCTAAACATGGAAGAAAAAATTAAATCATGATCATCCAACTAATGTCATAGCACTAATGTGGCGCCCAACACAAGCTACCTCACCATGATTTATTTATAATGGTTTTTTCCAATCATCAAAGTATGGGATCATATATAGTACATTGATAATGATCTTAATTTTGAAGACCAATACACATGTCTACAAATAGGAACATCCAATGATACCTAGAACATGTGGTGTTTCTATTTGTGGGTATCTTCACATGATCATATCTACTATAGATCACCATGTGTGAGCTTCCTGAGAAGTCGCAATGCATATGATCCCCCAACACCAGATTGACAGACATAAACTATGTCCAGTCAGTATGATGTATCTAGACCACAGAAAATTTATTTAGGATTAATGGTATATTATCTCAATGTTCTCATTATATCTTGGGATCCATTATAATCTTTTGATATGACAATTTATCTATAGACATTACTATTTTAATATTGGACATAAAAATATCGACACTATAATGGTAAGATTACATCATGAAAATCTCACTATATAGATGAAATTGTAATTAGAAAGTACTATTTAGCTGGGTCTAAGGAACATACTATTACAGAACTCCCACTTACACTAGAGAAAACTTGTTAAATATCCTTGTTAGCTCTCAAATTATTATGATCATGTTTATTATGAGTCATGGATTCATTTTATAGGTCTACCACATCTCCGATGTAGGATAATCTATTGCTTGCAACCTCACCTCCATGGGACAGACTCCTCAGGATATATAATCCCTGATTATATGTCCTTTTTCCACTATAATAACTTTAAATCATGGCTATTACTAGTAATAGAATTATCAAAATGAAAAAAACATTACATACAAGGTGCGATTCCAAGAACTGGAACAAATAGTTGCAGATTTTACACTACTTTTTTAGATACCTTAAATGGATAATTGTACTCAGTATTTGTAGGTATGGATAAGAATGGATTTTATGAGCTTACCTTACTCATTAACATAGCCTAATTATGATATTAGATCACTTTAATCTAAGTAAGACTAGTTTTTTCACCTAAAAACTATTATCCCTTTCTATCCACATACCATGTAGATATCCTTTGTACGTACTCTTGTACAATCAGATATTTCAGACTTCTTAACATGTAGTTCTCTCGAATATAACTGATTTTTTTCTAATATAATGTATATTTTGGAAATATCATATCTTCTACATAGCATGGTATACATGATTGATCCATCACTAAAGCATATGTAATTTAGCTCACCACTTTAATCTCCTCTTATTCTCCTGCATGTATTCTTAGAGAGATTTATTCCATGTGACACTGGTAAAAATTCTCTCTTGAATTATTCCAACTTTAATTTTGAAATACCATGTTACTATATATACATTTTATTAGGTCTAAAAACCATTATATCTAACTGAATTGATCATATTCTCTAGAATATAGGTTACTACATTATTTCAATCGTTGGAGTATTACATTCATCCTGGTCCTAACTAACTATAATACCAATAGTTTTTTCCAAATATTATCAAATATATTTTAAATATAAAACAAAAATAATCCCATTTAATTATTTTAGAAACAGGGTTTGATCCATTCCAAATTAATATATTATGACCCTTTTTCTTACCTTAACCCTAAATTGGATTTTAGTAACTTTTAAACCTTATTGGAATTCGATGATGTCATTATCCCTTTCTGGTTGCATCATATAGACACCTTCCATGACTGGTGTCCTTGATGTCAAATTCACAATAAAAGTCTTTGAAAATAATCTATGACATATAAAATTCTAATTGATTTATGAAGAATAATGTGGTATAACCAATCAATCCTTATAGGTACCACACTTGTACCATCTATTTATTTTTTCTAGAATACCCACCATATTAATCAAAAAAATAATCCCTTGTTCTATGATACATGGAATCCACTAATGAATTTTAATTAGACTTGTCAATTTTATCTAGTTTACATATACTATATACTTATAGGAACTATTATTCACAATGAATAAAATATCACTAACCATGGTGAATATATGAAAATCACTATGTTTTTAACCTTTCTATGAACCATGTGTCTCTAGAAAATTATATGTTCACAATCACTTATTGAACCCATTCTGATGCCAACTACTTGTGAATATCTTTATTTGACTAAACCCAAGTCAATCGTGATCCTACTATCTCAATTAGAGATGTGAATAATTTTATAGAAATGCGCTATATAACATGAATATGTTTTTTATATCCAATATATTTATATAATATCTTGTGAAATGTTAAGGATAATTACTTTAGATTCACATTGTGTTTTTGTTGAGGAAATTTTGTTTATATTCTAGAAAACACTCTATATCTAAACACATATTATTATGAAATAATGGATTTCCATCATACTTTAACTCATAAAATACCCATTTGTCCTGATAGTTGTAATATGGTTATGGGATAATGTTGTTATTTGTGATGCCTTACTGGAAAATAATGGAAGTTTCTACAATAGATATGAGTCTGAACATGGATACTCCTTTTACTGACATCATTACTCTAATGTAAATAAGGAAATATATTCTTAGGAATTAATCCATGCTATATTTTTTTATCAATGTTAACATATAATACACATTATCAATCCTCCTTATTATTATCATAGCTCTATTGTGGATAAGGTAATGTGCGTTTAACAATTACTCTACATAACATTATAATGATCGATGTATTCTTGGTCCGGATATTCTTTGGCACACCAGTCTGATGAATGTTATATCTTCATACCATTGATATAAGATACTTCACTTTCACATTCCATAATAAAAATAAAATTAATATCATGAAGTATATTTACCAATAACATACCCATGGAATAGTTCACTCTCTCTAGCTGAACTAGTTCCAGAATATTTTTTGCATACCTTTACTTCTAATAGTTTCTGTATATAATAATAAATAAGTATATAAATTGATAATTCCTATGTTATTTACCTCCACTAAGACTAAATACAATATTTGGTGTATCCTTGATATCCACTTTTACTTTTAATTGAAAAAGAATTATCTTTATACAGCTAGATATATACATATTACATTTTATAATCATCATTTATTGTCAATGATTCAAGTATTACTGAACAATAAGTTGACTATTAGACACCACAAACAACATTTATTCATGAATTGGAATATTGTATCCTTATGTAAAAATGACACCTAAGATTAATGTTTTGCTAATACTTAAAAAAATTTCAACTAGAATAATTCAACATTGAAATACATAAGTTGTAGAATTCTAACCGCTAACTTAGAAACCACCCTTTCTCACCTTCTTGTAGAATACGCCTAACTTATAGTAACGTTTCTATAAAAAATTGGATAATATATTCAAATACAAATATATGATTGAATATTGTATTCAATAACAAACAATTCTAACATAAACATTAATTGATGAATATTGCTAAAGAAGAAATGAAAACTTTCTTCTGCGATTCAGTTCATTGTAGTAAACATTCAAAGATTTATTTTATGACATGTGAAGTGAATGACCGCTTATTCAAAACTAATTTCCTTAAAAGATGTTGTGAAGGTGACTTTGAAAAATAACTTTTCATTGGCCTTTTTGGACTTGTCTTTCTACTAGTTCACTATAAGAATTAAATATTAAACTTTCTTTCAATACTTATTTACTTGTAGAATCTTACCCAAAATGTAACAAATTGATTTCCTCATATGGTTCATTTGATAATCATAAATTAAAATAGAGTAATTGAGTGAAAATTCTATGAGAAATGGATCCATTGATAGATCTTGATCCATCATTCAATTTACATATATTTGGTGTAAAAATCACTTATTCATATATGTGATTATCTTTTTCTGCATAAGATTCTCTAATATGAGACTACATGTAACATTATCCACGTCCAGAGGTAATATTCAAAACTCACATCGAACACTCATGATAACATAATGAAAAAACCATCATATGCATCATACATGAGTCTCCTATAATAATTTTTACACCATCACTTCTTATGGTGTTATAATAGGTATTGGGGACTCTAGTACCTTGAATTTATTATATTGTAGTGTTTTGTGCAAGTTCTTGTACTACTATTTAGAAATTAATTCTATTTTGGACATGATCCTTGTCTAATATCATTCAATGCATCTTGTGGTATTACTTTCCATTTTTCAAAAAAATTAAAATCTAGCGGGTTATATTTTTAACTTGATTACTGATTTTGGAATTATTGATTGATTAATTAAACCATTGAATGTATCCCAATATTTTATATAACTCTATAAAGTCATGGTACATGAATTTTAAAACCATATAACTTGATTATTCTACTGAAAATGATCCTTTCACCTCCCCTCATATTCTATAATCGTTGGATATGCCTTTACATAGAGATTACAATATAGTTTTTTGGCTTTCCCACAATATTAACTCGTGGTTCCTTGATTTGTTGACTGATGTCCCAGCTTCTAAAATCATACTATTGATTTACAAAATGCTTTCCTATAAAGTTCAATAAATTTATCATTGGTTACTTCTATGATTCCAACTTTTTATAAGTCAATCCATCACTCTATTAATAACTCCCTAGTAGTAAGACGTGCCCTAAACATTGACTTTCAAGCACCTTGAACACCCTATTTTGTTCAAAATCAAATTATGGAAGGTATTTGAGACATAATATTTCTTTGAGGGTCTTTTAATGTAATCAATTTATATTAAATATGTTCAAAATATGTTGTCACATTCACTACTGAACATGTATTAATATAAAAACATATGTCTCATATTATACATTTTTCTTTCTTATTATTTTATCGGATCTCATTTTAATCATGAAAATGCAAAAAATAAAAATAATTTCATTTAGTAAGTAATTATAAATGACTGGTCTTGAGAATGAAATTGTGATTGATCAATTTTAAAATTATCAGATCAATTGTAACCTAGGGGTTTCAAACCTGATTTGAAGCTTGACTCATGATGCGGATCATCTCGACTTTAGTGTGTCCACATATCATTTGGATTTCTCCTCACCTTGGCATGGTCCACAACTTACAGCATTATCATCATAGTTCAAATTTTCATGAATGCGGGTGAAGGGGACTCAAGATAAAAAATTGATAAATTGAAATCGTAGGTCCTTATACATATTAACCAAAAAGAAGATTATTCAAAGGCCATCAATTAATTTAATACTTATTACAATCATCACATTAAAGGAAATAAATAAATAAATAAATAAAGAAGTAAAATAATGGTATAGTCTGTGATCAAGACCCATTGTTATAATAAATAAATTTATGATAAAATTAAATTGCTATAAATTTATATGTGAGTAAATTTATTAAATTCAAATAATTATTTAAATTCAAATAATTTAATTATATTCGGTCCCAATATTAGTGCTATTTTAATTAAAAAAATTAAATTAATTAATTAAACTATTGTTTGCAGAGTGTTAAAATATTTGTTTATCAACAAAAATATTTTTTTAATTAATTTATGTTAACACTAAAATTTAATTAATTAACTAAACTAATTTTGATTATATAAAATATTTCTTCGGCCATAAACCCCACTCAGGTCCATTAAGGGTTGGGTGAACCCTGCACAAGCCCGTTTCAAGCCATGCAAATCACGTGCATAGCTATTTTGGGGTAGGCATGGCTTCTTGGAGCCATTATGGGTTCCTCAGACTCGTACCCACTCACTTCATCACGATTTGAGTCCAAAATTACTGTTGAAACTAGGGTAGGTACCACCTCACATCACCCCTTGATGAGCTCGGTCTGGCATGCGGTTCATGGCCTGATATTGTGGTTGGCTGGTGGTGGTGACCGTGTGAGGTCAGAATGATGTGGTGAAATAGTCCAGGATCTGTCTAGTTAGCTTAGTGAGTGAATATCATTGTTCTATGTGATGATGGAATCAATGTCCTCACCTAGAATGACATCTGGTGGTCCCACGGTCACCATATCTGGTCAAGTCATGGAGGTATGGGTTGCAGCTGTCTTCTGGTGGCATGAATCGATTGGATTCGGTGGTGAGGGTGAGCAACATTGGGTTCACAGTTGTGAGACCGGATGGGGGTGGCGGCATGTTCTCATTAGTGAGAGGAGGAATCTCCTCAGGAGGATATGGTGGTGTAATGGTTCAAGAATCCATGAGAAATGTCTGGCTTAGATCAATTATGGAGGAGTTGCTGCACTAGTAAGTGGAGTAGGTGGTGTGATGTTGGGGTCGGCTGCATAGGGAAGTGGAGGACGAGCCCACGCAGGGAGTGATGCAAATGATGACTCGGTCATGGATTGATGGGATGGATACCTGAATCAAAGTGGACGACAACTCTTTTGTGGAGGATGATGATTTAATGGGTGATCTAGCACTTTTACTAGGGTTTAACATGATAGGGTTGGGGTCCATTGCAAAAAAAATGACTTTTATAAAGTATTTCTTCTGCATAGTTTTTTATACTCTTTCTGATTTTTTTAAATGACCTAGGTTAAATTTATTTAAAAACTACCCCTTAAAGGCGACATCACATATGCCTCCTTTGCCAAAAAATATTAAAAAAATCAATTTTAATTATGTTTTTTATATATTTAAAATTTTAATGTTTTATTATTATGTTTGTATGGTAATATATATATAAATAAAACATAATGTATCATCATAATTTATCGTTTATTCATGTATGTGACTTTAATAACCTATAAAATATAAACAATAAGACCGATATGAATGAAATTTTAAACATTGATTAAACATATAACTAGTAGTCCTAAATAAAAATAATTTCTTGAAAAAATGTTGGTGAAGAATTATTTATAAGATTTCTAATCAACCTACTGGAAACATAAAAATGTTTCAATTATGTGACTTTGTTAGCCTATATAATATAAACTGTAAGACATATATGAATTAAATTTTAAACATTGATTAAACATATAACAGTTTTTCCAAAATAAAAAAAATTATTAAAAATTGTTAGTGGGAAATTATTTATAAGCATTTTCATCCACCAACTTGAAAATTAAAATTTTTTCACATACATGATTTTTCTAGACTATATAATATAAACTGTAAAACAGATATGATTGAAATTTTAAACATTTCTTAAACATATAATTAGTAGTCCAAAATAAAAATAATTTCTTAAAAAATGTTTTTGAAAATTTATTTAAGAGAATTTTAATCCACCTACTTGAAACGTAAAAATGATTCAAGTACGGGACTTTGCTGGACAATATAATATAAACTATATGACTGATATGAATGAAATTTTGAACATTACATAAATATATTACTAGTAGTCCAAAATTAAAATAATTTCTTAAAAAAGCTTGGTGAAAAATTATTTATAAGCCTTCTAATCCACCTACTTGAATCATAAAAATGTTTCAAGTCATGACTTGGCTGGCCTATTTAATATAAACTATAAGACTGATATGAATAAAATTTTAAAAATTGTGTAAACATATAACTAGTAGTTGAATTTTTGTTTTTATTTATATTGGTCTAATAGTTTATATTTTATAGGCTTTCAATGTCATGTTGGTGGATTTGGATCCTCCTCAACATTCATTCATTTCGCTCTCACTTCTAAGTTACATTTTTTTCATTCCATTAATTATAATTTATTTATCTTATTTAGGAAACTCTTTATTTTCAAAAACAAATTACATTGTTAGTATATCTTTTAAATTTTATTTACATTGTTTTTATACTATAGATTTTTTAATCTTTTAAAGTTATTTACTTGATATTTACTAATTTTTTATATGTTTCAAGTAGTCAACTTTGAAAGCTATCAAATATAAATTGCGCCTAAAATATAAATGAAAACTGAAATATTGGATAAAAATATAAGAGGAGCTATTAGTAATAATAGTATTTTGATATCAGTAGACATAAAACATGTATTCAAACATGTACAATCAATATCTATGTCTATGGTGAGGGGATTCTGTCCCCCATTGTGGTCTGCGAATAGGACGTCTACGTCGAGTGCACAGTGGGGTCTGATGACCTAGAGAAGGCTGATCTTTGAGCACTGGAATGTCGACTGGAGAATCCTCCATCTATGTGTCTGTGGGAGGAGCAGTCAACTACATCTTGTACTGCCCTCTGGATCCTTCTCCCACTAGGGTCGTAGAAGGACCTACATCCATTGTAGTAGGGAACCAAGAATGTGATGGAGTTATACCCCAAGACAGTGATGGATCTGGAACCCAAGGCTGAGATGGATCCCAAGGCTATGATGAATCTTGTACCCAATATGGAGAGAACTACATATATCCTATTAGGAAAGATGGATCCCATGACACCAGAGGCACATCCTGAGTCAGTTGATCCTAGACTACTAGAGGGCTGGCCTCTGCATGTGGAACATGTGAGGCCTCACGTGTAACATGAAACTATCTATATCACCATGTTTATGGCTCCTCAGAACTAGTAGAAAATGCAGGATGTGCTTCTGTGGAAGTAACCTCCCCTCTCCGGGACGGACGCATGAAGATGATCCCAGAAAGTGCAAGAAAATATGCCCTCGCCTCCAGTGTTATAGCATGGATGGCTGCCCAGCTAAAGACCCCCTCCTCCTTTTCATCACTCAAGAGAAAAAGCTTCTCTATGCGACTTCCCTGTAGAGAGATTGAAATTGAATTAGAAAATTTTTCAATAAAAAAGTAATGGAACTTTATTCACTTACCATCCTCTCCATCTCTATATCAGGTTCAGTAAGATACAATATTGATTTGAGTCCATACCATTTCACATACTCAACCTACTCCGAAAGAGAGAACAGTTTCGTAAGAAAACCCTGAATACGAAACTCTGCATGTCAGTGCCAGCAGTCGATAAAGCTAGCATGTACATGGGAGTAGTCATCATCCTGCCTCCCTGTCAGCTTCATCCCATGAATCCTATTTGTCTGTCTCAGTGGAAATGGAATCTGCTGAGTATGGTAAAACAGGTGCCTGACTCGGTCTGGCTATTGCCACTCAATAATACGGAAGTGAATGGGGGGGGCACTGAAACCATAACATCCTCATGCCCATTAGTGCAATATGTTGGAAACTCATATGTAATACTCTAGTATGGAAGCCATGAAATATGAAATGAAAACTGCTTTTGTCAAAAAAGAACCTAAATAATAACCAAAATTGATGCTATTTTTAAATATGTTAGATAGTGATATATTGTATATACATACCTAATCAGCTAAGAGATAGTCAAATTTTAGCTAATATACACCCAAATGTTGTCTCAGAACTGTGTCCAAATTGTGTCACTAACACCACCTATAAAATATTTCATCTATAGTGACAAATAATGAGAAATTATAGTCAAAAACAAATAGTAGAATCAGTAACCAATAGAAATGACTGATCATACTAGCATCCACGTGGAGCGTCATGCAGTGCCTCCTTCTCAATCGGCAAACCAGTATGCTCCGAGTAGAATGCTGGGATGCGCTCTCATGACCACATCTAAATAAGGATGACGCATCCCCCGAGACCTGTGGGGACCCTGTGGGATAGTCTACTTAATGCTCTATGCGTGTATGCCACGCAGGATGATCCCCAGTTGTATTTACCCATCTGATCAGTGTCCTCAAATAGGGGTAGATACATCATGTGCACATGCATCCCCATGTGATCCATACACATGGTCTTACCGATGAGCCGTAACATATATGTGCTGGCGTAACGCATGACAGACTACTCGTCATCATCATCATGTAAATTTGGAATCTGTGACTCCAACCAAGGCATAGATATGGACGCTCCATCTATAGCTCTACATTCCGACAAAATATCAATGTCGAACAAGCGCTGAACAGGGTCTTTCCAAGCTATTTGAGTGAGTCCAATAACAGGTCTCCCCTGGATAGGAAAACTGAGAAGCACTGTCACATCCTCGAGGGTGATGGTCATCTCTCCCTCAGGCAAGTGGAATGTGTGTGTCTCTCGTCACCTCATCTCAACGAGGGCAGCAAGTAGGTAATGGTCTACAAATGTGAAATCTGATGTGTCAAGGCCATATAAGTCAGCACAGTGCATGTATGGTCTAATAGCATGTGGAGGCTCCTTGTGATGAAAACGGTGTGCTCAATACACCCTGATCAATCGAACTGCACGACCCTCTAACACGACCGAGGAAATATGGGTAGGCTGCTGAGTGAGTAGAATGGTATCATCTATCTGCATACAAACAAATGAAATGAGTCATAAGTGTAAAATGTAAATATAACCTTATGTTTAGAATAATGATATAACATGTATAATTTAAGACATGATATTTTTATTCACATTATTTTATGAAGTTATATTTACCAAAATAAATATAATTCTCCATTTATTTTGGTATTGAATGAAATAAATATAACAATTGGAAAGAAGAGGGAAAAAATATATAGAAAATTTTATGTTGTGAAAGAATATTTTTAATAAAAATATCTTTGTAAGAATTGTTTTTATTGATGACTTCTTTAAGGTAATATATCTATGTTTTGGAATTTTTTTAAGGTTTTAGGGGTTTAGGATTGTGTTTTTTGGGTTGGGGTTTAGGTTTCAGGGTTTAGGGTTTCAAACATTGATATTAAGGTTTAAGAAAGATGTTTATGGGTTATGTGTTAAGCTTTTGGGTTTTGGGGTTTAAAAAAATGAGATAAAAAAGAAGAGATAATAAAATATAATTTTCAATATGGGTTAAGTGTTAAAATTTTGGATTTATGAAAAAATTCTATTATCTAATATTTTATATAAGGAATAAGGAGAAAGTTATTTCTTTAATGAATGCATGTTTTTATCAAATAAATTACATTATCTAAATTACTAGGTCTTGAATTTGGTTAGACATATTTTGGAGGATCATTATGATTAAGTAATTATAGATTAGATTAAGATAAACCATGTCAATTACAAGAGATGTTTTATAAATCTATATAATTTTCTATATTGAATAACTTATGCTAATCATTATGATTCTATTAATTCTTTATGTAAATGTTTATTAAAATATCACACAATGTTTTATCAAAAACCATGGTAAATGGAAGATGTTTTTGGGTTGGGGTTTAGGTTTGCGGGTTTAGGGTTTCAAATTTTGATATTAAGGTTCAGGAAACATGTTTCTGGTTTATGTGTTCTGCTTTTGGCTTTTGGTGTTTAGAAAACTAAGAAATAAAAAAAGAAGAGATAATAACATTTAATTTACAATATGAGACTATCACAATGAATACAATACATCATTCTGAATGAGACTATGAACTGATCCCAAAAAAAATTAGGGAATCATTTCCAATTATGACCTTCATGATAATGTATCATGCATCTCACACTATTCCCTTGTTCTTCAGGCCAGTCCATCTCATTATGCATCCAACAGGACTTCGGTCTCCCATGAGGAAGCAACCGATTTGTGTCAGGTATCACTATTAGTTGGCCTTCGGGAATTGGGAAGTAACAATACTCCCCAATAGGTGTCCATGGTTCATCATAATAGTTATAAATGGTATCCATATGATTGAATAGATCAATATATGCTTCCCATGATATGCTCAAAAAGGAAAATGCATTGATGGCGTGTGTGCATGGAAACCGTAAGGCCTGAATGTTTCTGCATTGACATTGCCTCGTTTCCAATAATACAACCATTTTTTCACCGATGCAATTTGTGATGGGGTCTGAACACTATTGAACTTCAAATAGAGAGACTTCTCATAGAAAAAGGTAGAGATGAAAACCAAAAGCTTCTTTAATATTATTTTCAATCTCTCATTGAAAGTGTCATTCGTACCTTAGCCCCTGTTGTATTCCGTCTGATGCACGTTTTTGTCTACCAACAATGTACTTCACGTGTCAATATAATGTCTCCTGAACTAGGGCGGTTATAGGTTTCTTGATAATCCCTTTGAAGACACTATTGATGCACTCCACAATGTTTGTCTGCATTTGTCCATACCTCTTCTACTCATCATATGCCAATGTCCATTTCTCTTTTGGAAACTGCATCATATAATCACAAACTTCTTGATTAGCCTGGCATATTTTTTCAAAACAGTCTTCAATATGCCATTGGTATGACTCATATGCTACAAAGAATATATGATATTTCACATAATTTGATTTTATCTTTATGTTGAAACAGTAAAAAATAAATAATACAATTTGTACACAGCCTCATGATTTCATTTTTCATCGCTTCATTTTGGAATTTTTATGCACGTTTCTAGCAATGTCTCTAACACATAACTGATGATGTGCATTTGGTTATCTCCATGAATCATGATCCACATTGATATCCTCATTAATTTCACAATGGAGATCAGATATCAAACAAACACCCTGAATGTTGTTGAAATGGTTGCTGGTACATGGCAGAAACCAACTCCATGATTCACAATTTTCTTTATCTACAATGTAGAAGGAAAGTAGAAGAGGTGAATATTTTCCATCTTGGGTTACCTAAATCAACAATATGCCTTTGTATTTTCCATACAGAAATTTTTCATCAATCCGAATAAATTGGTTGCTAAAAGGAATGGTGGAGATACAAGGAAGGAATGCCCAGAACAACATATGAAATTGAAGATAAGATGGATCAAGTCTGTTATCATGAGACACATGTTCTTTTGTATCCATATGGAAGCAAACTTGGTTATGATGCCTTAGTATGGAAATAAATTGCGGAAGCACCTGATATGAGTCATCCCAATCACCATAGACCTTCACAATTGCCTTCTGTTTCTCCATGCATGACTTATTATATGAAATATTATAACCGAATGTCTTTTGAATCCTCCCTTTCACAAGAGCTATTGGAACATATTGAAATGTCCTAATCATCTCAACAATAATATATGACACAAATTATACATCCAATGTGGTATGATCTTGTGTGAGGCTCAGCTGAATGCAAATATGAGCTGCCTCAATCGTTGATATTTTGCAACCTCCGAATGTAATTTCTGGAATCGTTCTCAATCCAAATCTACAATAATCCCCATACTTCTCACACCTTATGAAATATTTACTAAATCATGATTCATGATCTATATAGCTACAATTCCTCTAAATGTGAAATCTCTTTAGTGTGATTTTTAATGCATCTTTACTTGGAAAATTCCTTCAAATAGATAAGGTTTTGTCTATCTAACTATACCTATCTGGAACTACTCCGGGGAACTCAGTTGCTGGTGTGGGAACAGTATTGTCGAATTCAGGTACATGTGTCATTGCTTCTGACCAGGATGAAAATAGTGGTGGATAATTTTTTGTATATCATGGTTGATGTATAACTATTGGATTTCTCGAAACATCCTTCCAAACTTCAGCTGATCCCTCCTCATCAACACCATTGTCACCCTCTGATCCATCATTGTGAAACTCCTCATCGGATGTCAGATTTATATGTATATCTAGGAGATCATCAAGGTTATCCTCTTCAGCTGCATCATTTGGAATAGAGTCAATTTCATGGGGGTGGACTGTCTTCAACAACTCTTTTAATTCTACATCTTCGTACAACTGTACTTTGTTATTGTAAAATAGAAATATAAACGTATAACTCCATCAAGGTACCATCTGACCATTGAGAAAATAAATTAATTTCTTTGACCCACTACACATCAGTAACCAATGGATAATCTAGATGCCATAGTGCTTCCAGAAATTTCAAATATCTATATCTCATAGACATGATCTTTTGATCGGGTCTCAAGTTTAAGGAACCAAGAATTCTCTATTTAAGTTCACTTATGGTTACACAATTAGTTATACTAACCACTATTATTGGTTGTGTACTGTAAGAATCTCCTTGTTCAGTTTGAATAACCTCCCCATAGAAGTAATCACAGAAAAACGTGATTCTATGTCAAAAATTATTTTTTTCATCGAAATTTGGATACTATAACAAATATTAACAAAGATGGTTGACCATATAAAATTTATTATAACATAATTTTAGGATGCCTTTCTATATCAAAAAATATGCTAGTAATGTTTCATTATATAGAATTTTATTAGAATTTAAGTCACATAAGATCTCATCTACATGAACTCCACTCCCGACAAATGTATTTTTACAGCATCCTCCTCTGGTAGGTTCTCAATGCGCGACTTCTGTAGGCAAACTTTCCCTCGAGACCCTACAAATCAGTGGAACGGTATGCTAGGGTGAAAATCAATACCCACAAAAATCAACTTTCTTTCTTGGAGAATCAGAAACCAGGAAGTCTCTACAGATGACAACATCAAAAATCTAGGTATCCCTACTATCTCCATATGCACATGTTATTGGCAATGCAGGGAGGAGAGACTGCACCACCTATTTTTTGAGGGCGATTGGGCACGAGCCATCTAGGGCTACGTTGGTGACTTCAAGACTGTCCATCCTCGGGCTCTCTAAGGCGCTTCCATCCTGGACCAGTGGTTCTACAGTGCTAGTGATGTGGGGCCTGAACAAAGTGCTCAAGCGGTTGTCCTTAACGCTGGATGCTGGTGTATCTAGAAAGCCCGAAACAAGGCTCTCCATGAGCAAGTCAGGTCTTCTATCCAGTCCCTTATTTCCTACATTATGATCCTGATTATTGACTTGGTTAGACTTGTTAAAAACTGGCGCGATTCTCCCACCCTCAGACCTCTCCAAGCGATCAGTCATCCCGCTCAGGCTCTCCGCAACCCTTCTCAAGGATCCTGGATCCACTGGTGCCACCCTATGAAGGGCCTTAAACTCAATACTGATGGTTCCTGTCATGAAGGCACCATGAGGGGAGGAGGGGTTGTGCTTGATCCCAAAGGCTCTATCATTTTGGCCTTCTCAGCTCACTTCGGATGTGGACAACCTCTTCAAGATGAGGCTTGGGCAATGCTCACTGGTTTAAGCTTATGCCGTCAGTGGAATATTGTTCTGTCTGAGGTGGAAACAGACTCCACTATTCTGCATCACTCTCTCCTCGACACAGGCACCACCCCTTGGTCAATATCTTACATTATCAGAAGATGTAAAGGCTTTCTCAACAACAATATCCAAATGCTCCATACTTGTCATGAGGGGAACAAGGTGGCGGACCATCTTGCTTCTTTTTCTACCCATGTTACAGGTACCATTTTATTTTCACGTACAAACTCTTTTTGCACTGAGGGGGAGAACCTTGTTATAGGGGATGAACTCTTTCTTCACCATTTCAGGCCCCCTTAACCTGCCTTGAACTCTTTTTTCCCAATGCAATAAATAAACAATAATTAGTAGTAACATAAAACTTTTTAAACCGAGGTAAATAGAATAAGAAACATAAAATTAGTCTATTTTTCCTTGAGAAAATGTAAATTCTGATCATATAAAGTAAAATGAAGAAGAACAAATGCATTAAATAAAACATGAATGCTTTATAACATATAATAAATTCGTTGATATTTTTCAATAGGATGTGGTTTGGATGAAATGAGTCTCACTTCAAATGAGGTAAAATCCAAATTTTTGTATTGATAGCATAATAACATCTTTGAAAGATATGTAATTCACTTTTGAACATTCAAAACCATTCAACTTCTAATGACATATCTTAGATGTCATTAGAAGGCCAAAAACATTTTAATGTTAAAAATTTAAGTACATATCATTCGAAGATGTTATTAAGTTACCAATTAAAAATAAGTTTAATTTTACCTCATGTATGAAGTGAGACTCATCTCATCCAAACCGCATTCTATTGAAAAATGTCAATGAATTTATAGTATATTATAAACCATTCAGGGTGTTATTTAATGTGTTTGTTCTTCTTAATTTCACTTTTTATGATCATAAGTATCATTAGCTAATCATTATATGGATTCGTGTTTTAATTATATGTAATTTATTATTTATTCTAAAATTAATCATTTATAATAAAAACAATTATTTCAAAACTATATAATTTATATGATACTAAAATTTTAAAACATTATATTCTCCAATTCATTTTATATAATCATAATTTTCATTTTGTCTACTGATTTTCTTAGTACATTTTTTAACTAATAAATCTTTCTTAATAACTATTTAATAACTATTATGTTATTATTTAATTTTATATTCATTAATCATTAAACATGTTATATTCATTAGTTAATTATAATTAACTAATCATATGTATTAATTTTTAATCATAAGTTTTCATTAATTAATATATAATTAATCATTACTAATTATAAGATTTATTTCTAAACTATATATAACTAATTAAAATAAATAATAAATAACATCATTAATTAGTAATAATAAATATCATTCGTTAATGATTTTGTCACTATTTCAATCTATAATATCATATTTATCATTTTATCATTGAAAAATATACTGATTTGATTTTTATTTTCAAATATATTTTAGTAGTTTATCACGAAAAATATGAATCATCTTAAGCATATCCCCTGGGAGTGTCAAACCAGGAGTGCAGTAAGGCCCATTGTCATGCACCAGTTCCTATTTGAGTCTATCTCAAAGCAATGTTTTTGGGTTTTACCCCTAGGTACATTTGTTCCAGAGCCACATCGACTTGTTTGTATCCAAAAAAAGGATTTTATTGCTTATATAACCACATAATCTTTAAGATACCCAAAATTCACAATACATAATCCTAAGTTAATCTTATGTTAATTTATAAATAATGTCTACTTAATCTATACTAATAACAATAATTATTTTAAACTATATATAACTAATTACACTACCTAATAAAAAAATATTACGAACTTCCTAAACTACTTAAAAAATGAAATATTTAAAACTAAATATAATTCACCTATATAAATAAATAACATTAAATTAAATAAATAAAAATACCTCTAAATAATGTTTCACAAAAACCCGCAATGAAAATGAATTTTTTAGAGAGAGACGGAGAGGATTTAAGAGAGATGAAGGTAAAAATTGAGTGAGGAGAAGGGGGGGCTACCCTTTTATAGGGAGCTAAGGCAAAGGTGGCATCACCGATGCCTCCTTTTCCATGTCATCGATCAGAGTCGATGGTGGTGCGGGGGAGAAATGGTGGCATCGTCGATGCCTCCTTTGTGCTTCAACATAATGGTGGCATCGGTGATATCTTCTTTGTAGTGTATATTTTTTAAAAAATTAACCTACGTCATTTTTTTAGAAAATTTATAAAAAATCTCTTCTTCAGCATATCTTTAGAATTTTTTTATTTGCTGACCTGCACACCATGTCCACCACCCTATTTGGTCTCATTTTAATTATTTCAATCCTCTTTATTATTTTTAAAAATTAGACCATTTTTAATTAAAAAATAATTATCATAATTTACATATCATACCATCAATGGAATCATTTGCCCAACCTGAAAAAAACAATTCCAGTAACTAGTTTCTAACCAGTATTTGCAGTAACTATATACTAAAACCTGATATAAATTTTATACTTATAAAATATATTTTTCAAATTTTAATATTGAAAATATTTCTATAAATTATCTTTAATTTTATTTCAAAAATTGACTGCTGGGAATTGGATCGATGCACAATTGGTTCCAATGAGTCCAAAATTGACCCTATACTTAAATTAATGCAAAATAATTTTTTAATGGTTCAATGAATTCACATGATCACTCTAATATCACCTTCTGATACTATAGCATGAAACCAAAGCCGAACGTCTAGGGAATTTAAAAATTTTATCACCAGAGTGATGAATCTTGTTTCTCCAATGATTCGAGCCTTAGAAAATATTGAGGATCTCAATTGAGTTAAACAGAGTACATAAAATAAAATAGAATGACTAACTCATTTTAAAAATGAATTTTCTTGATTGTAGAACGTTTCTAGTGACCATTTATCAAAGAATCTGAATCCAAAACCCTTTATATTGTACATACTTTCTCTAAGAATTTACATGCAAGTCGTTCATAGACTTCCTTGTTCTATCACAGAGCTCTGAAGATCTCTTCGACATTGTGATGATCATCAGGACCTCGTTCCTTTGATCTATCATATGAGTCTTGGGTTGGTCACTCAAATAGTCTCTTTCTCTATAAATGGGAGGATAGAGAATCTCTCATTCTAGATAAGTGAATAGTCCTTGTAATGAGCTTCTCTCTAGATTTATATAATGGGTTAAAAAATATCATGATTGGGGTCCTCGACCCTTGGAAAATCAATGCCAACCAAATAAGAAGTAAATAAATAATTTTTAAAAACTAAACTAGGTCATAAAGATTATTTTTATTTTATCACATACCTGTAATATATATTAAATATAATTTCTGATAAAACTAATCCATTTAAACTGAAAAATAATTCCAACTAATATTAAATAGACCTAGAATATTAAAATAATATTTCTCCCTAAAATATATTTCCCATATTAATTAAATACCTCAACAATACTTTGAATAAATAAATTTAACCCAATTATTTTTTACTTGAATAATAATTAATTTACTTATTTATCAGTGATCAATAACTTGGAAAACCCACATACCCTATGGTGAGAACCACCATATACTATATACAAATTCACCATAATATAGAATATTCTTGAATACACTATTGTGTGTGGCCCTCTAAGACTTTATCTCTATTGCATCGAATAGTATTCAAAGAACAAGAGTGACTTCTAGAAACCCATGCAGTCCTCTAAAGATATAAGAAATAGTCATAGCAATGACAACCGACCTATGAACAAAAACTATATAATATAATCTTTCTATATTTAAAAATCTCATAATATAGGATGAAAATTTGTTCTATCATCTTATCTTGATTTTTTATTGATTGATCAAATTGGATGGACATAGATATGACTACGTTGGCCAATGATTTATGAAGTCACTACCAACCTGACCAATCTGGAACAATATATTACTTCCTCATCTCAAAAGTGAAAAATTCCATCTTGAACATTAAACCAATATCATACCACCAATGATACACCCAACACATGTTACCTCACCATTCTTATATAATCATGGTTTTTTTCTTTCATAAAATTGCCCAATCAAATGGAAATCATTGATAATGATATCAGGTCAGGTGACCAATAAACATGTATATAGATAGAAACATCATATTACACCTGAAACATGTGGGTTTCCTATTTCTTGGTCTATCATCATGATCTCCCCTATAAGGGATCACCATGTGTGAAAATCATGAGAAGTTGTCTCTATACTTATGAGCGCCCAACACTAGAGAGTCTAACATAAACTTTTTCTGGTAAGTATGATGTATCTAGATTAGAGTTATTTTTTTAAGATTAATTTCATAGTATTTCGAGGTTATCATTATAGCCCAGAATTTTCTATACACTTTTGATATGAAAATTAATCTATTGAAATTACCATTTACATGACAAAATAATTTTTTAATGGTTCAAATAATTCACATGATCACTCTGCTTTACACTTTCAGTGCTACCACCTAGTGAACAGTGCATGGATCCTTCTCTGGACCAAGCAGATAATTGTCTTCATGTTGAGATGTCTATAACACTTGTTGGTCAGGATAGTGGTATGTGCATGCTTAGAAATTTACATGAGTTCCATCAATAGAGACAGTTTAGGTATCGTGATGAGACATACCCTTAGACAATAGAGTTTGACTCAAGGTAGTGATCTGGGTTTTACATCTTGTGTGGACCCCAAATGATCTGATGGTTGAATTGGATACTAGTATCCTCTATGTATGATGATTTTGGATATGGGGGAACTGATAGATGATTTACCTATGTTTAGTGTGGTTTGTAGGTTTTGGAGATAGAGATCGCAAATTCTTCGTGGTGAGCCGAAAACCCTTATCATATATTTGAGGACTAGCATGAGCCTTTGGTGTGAATGTCCATCTTGGATTGGACCCCACCTAATTGTGGTCTTGGTGGGGAGACTTCTCCAGAGTGACTTGTTGCATCCATATAGCCATGGGTTGGTGATGTTTGATGTGGAATCAAACATGCAAGTACGAGTTATAATTACCCCACCGAGATGAATTCATATAACGTGATATAAACCCGTGTGGGTGATTCAGTGAAATCCAAAAATAGGAGAGTATTATAGGTGTGGTGGTTGAGTTTCTTTGAATTATATATTTATGGTCATTATTATGGGATGGTGTCAGAGAAAGCCTTGATAAAGGATAAAAGGGATAAAAGAAGAAAGATGGATTAGAGCATTGTAGGAATGTGACCCTAAGGCTTTGGTGTTGTTTATGGTGCAACCCATATCTTCTATACTACCAGTTAAAGTTTTTATGCATGGTCATAAGAAACTTTATATGGACGTAGCCCCTGTTCAAAACCAAGTGATACTAAGGGATTTTTTATCAACCCCTATACCAGAGGATCCGGTATATAGGACCAGATATCACCCACCTCTATTAATGTTGTGACTTGAATCTAAAAGGGGTGAAAGAGAGCCCAACATGAAATCATTCTGTAGTGGCAGTTGGACCCTATGATGTTTTCATCAGCATGGGTAGGTTGTTTACGATCCAAACCCAGATGATTGTTATCTGTGAGTGTAGTAGTGCTTCTAGTTTATTGGGTTAGAGTTTTCCCCTTTGACAATGAGTGATCCCAGAGTAGGGTAGTATGATCTCATTTATAGGAGGTTAAAACCTCTTCTTTATCATTTTTCTAGTAGTACCATTGGAGCAGAAGAAGATATGATCATTCTATTTCAAGCGATAGTGGATGAGTATGATGGAATCCTTCTTGAGTATTTTTTGGGTTTACCTTACCATTGATTATTTTCTTCCAACAAGGAGATTCACTAGGGACGAACCAATATCTAAACTAGTATATCGGATGACCCAGTGTTTCTATGAGAGTTGGAAGTGCTTTTTGAGCAGTCTACAGTGTATAGTATACATAATTCCTAGCATTTTTTCCTGAAAATCCTTCTGTTGTTCACCTAAGAGGTGCATGTGATCTTGAGGTTAGGTGTGGATTGGTGTTTCCGAATGCAGGTAACTATTAGGGAGTCATATCCACCCTTGAGAATTGATGGCCTCTTCACCAAGTTTTTGGGGGTTATGTAGAACTACATTTGACCTTGGGATGATTTATCACCAAATCCTGGTTCAAGAGGTTGATGTACAAAGTGTGGATTCCTAAATATGATATGGTTGATTTAGTTCATGGTGATATCCTTTGGTGTTTCGAACACCACAATAGATTTCACAAGACATATGAGTCAGATCCTCAAACATTCTTGGATTAGTTTGTGGTATTGTTCTATGATGATACCCTGGTGTCCTAGGAGTCAGAGTTGGAGCACACAAGATACATGTGGATGGTTCTAGACATGCTCCATGAAATCTAGTCATATGGATGCTCTCCTGGATTTAGTTATATATTCGAAGGAACACTTCTTATGATATTCATTCTCAGAAATATAAGTCATAATGGTCCATGCATAGTTTTAGGTGGTATGAGACTAAGATCTACCCAGGGTATGGTTATGGAAGAAGATAAACACATATAGGTTTTCCATCCAAAATTTTTAAGAGAAGTTATGGAGAAGTTGAACTCTTTTCAGTTAGAATGGGTTCTTCATGTTCTCAACATGTTGCTGCTAATGAGGTATGTGCATGAGTTGTTGTACGATACTGAATATGGTAATATAGGCCATGAGAGTGGAGTTTCCTTTTTAAAGGATCCGACAGTTTTTATAATCAGTAGAGAAAAACCATTTGTGGTCAAGTGTTTTCCTTGGTTGTATGTTTGTTGACAACACGGGAAACCATTGGGGGAGATTGGGGGTGTGGGAGACCTACTTGGGAGCTCTGTATTCCAACCATTTCCCTTATATTTTTGTTTTTGGGGGGATAAGTACACTGCATAAAGGAATAATGTAGATACTCTTGTTCTTTCCTGTAAGAGTTTATGATATTCCAAAAAAATATTTTCAGATCCAGACGCTATGATTTCATGATATTCTGAGGCCCTATGAGCTTGGAAATAATTTTATAAAAATATTAAATATATTTTATATCATGATCATTCATTTTTTCCAGATAAAATGGGGAAACTCTTAAAAATAGACTGAGATCCAAAATTGATACCACATTTGAGTTAAGAACATGGGGATAACCCTTGGCACGACCTAAGGTTTTTTGTAATGGGATATTCAGTAGAGGCCTCTATTGGAAGGGGAATTTAAATAAAATAAATAATGTATATATATATATATTAAATTAAATTAAATTAACTATAATATTATCCTCTATAAATATGCTGATTTAGAGAATTTCAAGGGTTATCCCCATAACATAGGTATCATTAAGAGGAGCATAAATCTTTCCTCCATTGGTGGATAGAGATCTGATGACATTCGGTAATTGAATTGAAGGGAATTTATATACCACACATGAAAAAATATCATCACCTTCATCTCAAGAAAATGTGTTCTTCTCCAACTATCGATGCATAATAGAGATAGGACTCATAAATTGTGGTTTCCACCCTTCTGATTAAAATATTGATCCTGGATCTTATGTGATTTTGATATGTGAATGTTTTTTTCTCATAAGCCCAAATATTTAATAGATTTTATTGATCCAGTATAATTAATCCCTCGTTGCACATCTAATAACACTGTTTATATAATCATTTGATAATAATTATTATCCAACGATGGAAAACTTTTTTCCTATGATTTTCTCCTCCCTGTTCATTGTGTTAATTACCATAGGCCAATGGGGACATGGTTCAACTTTTCGAAGGTGGGTTAAAGTGAAGTTAAACCCCCAGATTTATTGTGGTACCGTGAATAAAACACAGATCAATGGTTTTTAGATGGACTGATAAATGAGTGGGATGATATTTTGTGAAAATATTGGATCAGTGCCATGGGTGTGGGTTTGCGATCAGGGATTCGGTCAAGGTATGAAGAGGAAGACAGTCTATAAAATGTTGTTTTAGATCAGTTTAGCGATTCTTGTTGTCCTGGTTGAAACATGGTGATGATGAGTGGTGCGACAGGATCAATTCTGAGTGGGGGATGCACACAGGGTCTCATGGATGAGGCTAGTCATTGTTGAAAAGACAATTTCTAGATATAGATCTCTGATGATGTGGCTATACACAGTCAATGTATTTGGTGTTATTATTATTTTTAATAAAAATAAAAACTTAAAATTAATTGGATTTAAATATATTAAAAAATGTTGAAGGTGGGGATAATCTTATGCATGATCTGAAATTGATAAGGGGGAGTAAATTATGTTTCTTTTAATAATAATAATAATAATTGAAAATAAATATAAAAACCAATAATAAAAAAAGACCTCAAGTGGGCATTGTGTGTGTGAAGGTGAATGGGAATGGGGGAGCGTGTACATTATCCCTTCGAATTATGTTTTATATTCTCTATTTAATATAATAATAATAATATAGACATTATCATTATTACTAAATGGGATAATGAAGGAATAGTGGAAGATAGACAAGGTGAGTCACATAAGGAGTGGTTCATGAAGAAACCGCACAATGTGAAGACTCAAAAATTGAAAATATAATAACAAGAACAATAATAATAAATTATTGTTTTTATTGTTTTTATTGTTTTTTTATTATTAAAACCTTGAATCAGTCATAAAATCTTCATTGGAGTTCAGATTCATGAAATATATGTAGCATCATGGCCTTGTTTTTCAGACATAAATTTCAAGACCATTATTGAATATTTAATTTGGGCTCATGGAATGGGTCCAAAAAGTTCCCAATAATAATAATAATCTTATTATTATTATTATTTTGAAATCTAGTATCCATAATAATTTATTCATAATGTATCGAAATGATGAACCATATGTTGTATTATGATAATGATATTGAGGCAGACATTTATGGAATAATATTGGGTCTTTAATTCGGAATCGTGGCTCGGGCCCATGAAACTCCATTTAAGCATGATGTGGTGAAATGCTTTTTTTCACCAGGTGTCCTATTTTGGAAATTGATTATACTATTTTGATTCTTTTTTCTAAGTGGATTTTTATGGTGTGATCTTCTTGTCCATTCATGTCCATTTTCAATGACATAGCTGATGTGTGACATTTTAGACCATCGGACCGATGATGAGTCTTATGCATTCACCCATCTTTTGGTTGAGACACGTCATATAGTACCCATAAATTTCATGTAGTATTACTTGGCCATAAATGTATATTATAGTGAGGACATGACCAGGAAGATGAGTAGGGTAACATGCCATACAGGCCCCTTACATGTCATGTACTTCTTGAGAATCTTTAACCTCTATTACCTTCTTCATCTTGAAATGGATTTTTATGTTTGAGTATACTTTCCTGAATGTTTTTTTCATGTAGAATACAATAGTGTAATTCATAGTATCTTCTGATATATTATGTGATTTTTTATAATAATTATGCTTATTTAAAAGTCACACAATGACAACAATGTTCAGATAGGGTCATCATAGAGTTGTACCCCCCTGATGGACTAGGGTGTGGGTTCCATACCTAGTAAGTGTTACCCCTTGATGGACTAGGGTGTGGGTCATCTATCCAGCTATTTAATTTTACCCCATATATTATAAGGCTATGGGTCCTCCCCCTATTGACTGGTACTCCCTTATGGACTAGAGTTTGGGTCCTTCTTCTACCCGGTGAGTAGTACCCTCCCCCCCTACAGACTAGAGTGTGGGTCCTCTATCCTTAGAGTGGAAGCCTCTCATTATACCAGGGTATGTTTCCTAAATCTAATGAGTGGAACCATACTATTGTACCAATGCATGATTCTTGTAACTAGACATTATGTCCCCACAACTTTGTGGCTTAGTGGTGAGTTGTGGCTCAACATGGTTACTTCTCCAGAAAAATACATGAGATGATAAGAATTGATGAAGGACTCTTGGATCTGTTCATGGAATAATTGTTCTTAATCGGGAAGTGGATATGGTGATCCCCTTTATATTTCATTTGATCTTCTTTTTGATAATATTTGGGCTTTTTGATATGGTTTTTGGCACATATACTGATTGAAATCTATCGTTAGGATTAAATGGATACTTCAATTGTGTCTTCTATCACTCCATATTTAATTCTTTATGATTTCTAATTGGTATGTTTATACTCACCCATGAATGGGATTCTCACACATGTGTTCTAAATTATGCAGATGATAGACATATCAAAACAGGTTTTAATGGATAATAGGGATACATGGGTAAATATACTGGTTATGCTGGTCAGACATGGAGATATGGAGTCAGACTCTTAACATTTCTTTTCAATTTTTTTCAGGTTGGGATATACTTTATAGTTTCTCATGTATTTTTTCATTTAAATTGTTCATTACATTGTCTTATGATTTTTATTCCCTAGTGGATATTACATACATGTTTTTTACTCTAGATTTCAGAATCATTGTTGCTATTCCTCTACACTTATGTGTGGAGATGTTTGGTAACATGTGTATTAGTAAACTATGGAAAGGCCTCCAATTTTAGTAATTAATTTCAATGCTTTCCACTAGCCATTGGCCTATGGAGGGGGGATTAGGGTAGTTACATATCAAACTTCCACAAGTAAGGTGGGCCCCATTGGATCATGTGATGACATCACTATAGATGAAAAGAGTGATTCTTATGTCAGTAGTGATATGTTTATGAATTTTGACTTCAAGAAAATTAATTCAAGTTAAAATATTTTTTTATATTAAGTGTGACATATACATTTATCATTGTGTTATATTAGAAAAATAAATATATATTTTATTCTGTTGGAAAAATAAAGATATTTTTTAATTTATGGAATAATTATTCTTATAGTTTTTATACATAACAAATAATTGATTAAGTCTTGAATCATAGATATCCATCCAAGAAATAAATAATGAAATTAAAATTATAAGACACATACCCAGTTGTAGAAAAATATTTCTTATTCAATTATAACTACTAATAGTTATCAAGTTTATACCTTGAAGATTTTATAATTTTTTTTGAGTTAAAACACTAGGCATAATGAACAAATTACTTATCAAATTTAAAAAAATAAACATTTATAAATAATGGTATGCCACAAAGTATCAAAATATATTTAATCAATATAGAGTGAAATATTCAAAGGTGAAGCTATAGGTAAATTTATATGCTTAATTGTATTCCTTTTAGAAATTTTAAGAATGATACATTAATGTAATGAATGAACTTGGTAAAAGATACAAGATCCTTTGGGCTGGTATATTGGATTATATCTTCACCATGTATTCATTGATCATTAAATATAGAGTGATGATTTTTCTTAAACTCACATTACATTATTCACATTATTGATATAGGGATTATAAAATGTAAATAAATGAGGAGTATTATATATATTGCATATCTTCCATGACACCTTACATATATGTCATCCAAATTAATAGTGTAAAAACTATCAATATTACATGGATATTGATTAATAGATTTAATATAACTTATGATATGATGGTTCAAATTATATGAAAGCCTAATGAGTTCTGAAAAGAATAATTTGTTAAGATGGAATCAATATCGAAAGTAAATCAAGGGAAACACAAAGTGAGTCTTAGTAAATTATCCAACAGTTCTGAGAGTGTTAAAATCGACAATAGAAAAAATAATTAATCATACAAACTATTTTTCAATATTTAATGTAAATATCTTTAGAGATAGTGCAAGAAAAAATATAATTGGTAGAATATTGTATCAGTATGTACAATTTCTCATAAGATCATTTATCTCCAAAATTTAAGTGGGAGGAATTGTTCCAGAGACAAATACTATGAAGGAAAATTATAAACATATTAGTTTTCTAATATTTACCATGGTGGGTGATATATATCATTTGGTAAGAATAATGATTCTAAAATTAAGTACTAAGTTGATAACAAGTAATGATTTATATGTTTATTTGGGTTTCAAAATGGAACAAATGTACAAAAAAGAAATTCTGTATTTTGATAGTTACTCCTATTGATGTGATGTTTTTGGTACATATTCTAGGGAAACCAAACATATATTTTCAATTTAGGACTAATAAATCATAATTTATTAATAAAAGTCTTATTTAGACATATTTATGATAATTCCTTCTCAATAATTGTCATATGAAATTTTATTCCAATTTTACTTATCACATATTTTCTATGAATATTTTATTCATTATTGGATGTCAATAAGATTATAATTAAAGTAAACCATATGGGATTAATCTATATAAAACAACCTAATATGTTGGTGACATCATGAAATACCAATATAATTAATTAGTTTTAATGGCCCAATTATGAACCAAAATAAGAATAATGATCACATAAAATTCATTTGAAAAAAATGTGTGTGTAGGTGGATATAAAAGGTTAGTGAGAGATCAATAGTTTTCATGGATAATATGTTTGAAAAAATAATGAAAATAAGTTATTTTTTGTATGTTTAATTAATTCTAATGTTACTATCTCCAATATAACTAAAGAGGGTACAAATACTATATCGAATATGATCTAATAGCACATATCAGAGGTTTTCTTAATTGAAATCATCCTACATAGCTAACATGATAATGAAAAATAAAATATGAAATAATACACATGAACTATTCATATGTAACATGGTATTATTGCGATGTATGTATTACATATTCTTATAAGTACATTAAAAATATATCTCAAATTAAATGATATGTTCACAGGTTTTATCTTTGTTATTCATCAAATTTATAATGAAAATATAAGACCATAATAAATACATTGGCTAGTAGTCAAAACTATCTAACAATTCTTAATGAAGAAAAATGAGATGAGTTCAATGATATTATAGAAATTTGAATACAAATTTTTACTGGATATAATACTAGTCTTATTTTTATTAATTCAATCTCAAATCATAGAAAGTATGAGGTAATATAAAGGTTAAATATTATTACATCAAGTAATTATTATATTTATGTTCAACCATGAACATTGAAAATTTTGGTGTAGCTTAAAAAGAAATATTAGCCACAATTTGTTCCAAATTTTAGTTTTCTACCTAGATAGTAAAATTAAATCATAACATGATGACTTTTTTATATGGTATTATCTAATATGTTAAGAAAAAAAGAGGGAAAATGGTTCATATTCAATGATATCATCTCATGATGGATTTTCTCACAGATATGAGGTCACAAAAAAGAAGTTCAATTATAGATTGTGTGGTGGGATTATCAAAATTACCCATATATCATCAAAAACATTTTTTTAATGTGTGCTTATTCAATATAGTTATTATCATTTGGATCTTGTGCATGAGGGAGTCAATTTATGTTTATACCAAGGAAAAAATACTATGAACATCAGATTATAATAATATTCATGGTTTTGAATATTAAAAAAACATAACACAAGATTATTGTTCTTCTATGTGACATCAATGTGATAATGTATCAAGGATACATGTCACACTGAATGATCATAAAAATTCCCCAATATGATATGAACCTATAAGTTTTATAGAATAATTATTAAATTTATGTTATATATCTAGATGATATATTTTGACGGGGCACTAATAATATAGGATATTAGTACCATAGATTCATATGACATTGAGACATATTCTTATAATGTACACCCTTAGTAATTTTTATATCATGATATTTTAAGAAAATGAACCTCCCTTACAAATTTCATATTTTTATGTTCCATTGAATGTTCTAATCCATGAACATTTTTTAATAGTTCTTTGACTTTATTATTATCATTATTATTATATATCACGATTCACGTAATTTGATATATTTATGAAAACTATGATGACATGTTCTCATGATGAGGTCGAATATGTTGGGTTCATCAAGAGTGATATTGTAATAATGAATAATGCAAGAAAGGATTTTTTCCATATATTATTTAATGTAATTCAATATATTTTGGTATTTGATGGAAATGGAATAGATTGACTAATTTCATTGACATGGTGTTCTATCAAAACGTTTATTTCCATAACTTCAAAGAATGTGAAATCCAACACATAGGATAATGGAACCATTATTGAAACTTTTTTTATTAGAGGTAATAAGAAAAAGGGATTATATTACACAGTGTGGATTCACATGTGGTTATTTTCATCACATAATTTATCCATTTTCTCTACGGCTTCCCTAGAATGTTATTATATTCTACCATTGTACTTTGGATATAACAACCCAAATTACCTGAGAAAGGGGACTATATGGTCACACTCTATGTTTATTCAAAACCTCAGTTAAATTCTATATGAATGTAACTTGTTGAAATATTTTTATTCCCATAGGTGGTTTAATAATTAATTATTTTTACAAGAATTCACATATCGAATCACCAGTTATTTGAGAAAATATCATGTGAGTTTTATATTAAATAATTATTTATTTCTAAGGTAATTATTTGTTTAATTATATAAATATTTTATTTATTTATTCTCATTAATTCGCAGGGTAAAATATTTTTATTTCATTAGTTACATGAATATTTAATAAATATTTATTCATTATTTTTTTTATCATATTTATTTATTTATCCCGGATAAACACAATAATATTTATTTAATTAAATAAATAATGTTTATTAAATTTACAATAATTAATTAGGACGATGAGAGATCAGTTAAGGGCCTAATGAGAATTGAAATATTATATATTATTAGAATAAATATTGGATTATCTGTTTATAAAAATTATTTATTTTACCAAATTGTTTAGCTATAATCATGTAAATAATAATTTTATATTTATTCTGGACATTGGGTTCATTGAGGATTTATAAAACAATATGGGCCTAGGTATAATTATTATTTATACCACCCTAGACCTATATAAACATTATTACATCATTTCAAAATAAAATGGTAGTTGTGTATAATTAATGTCTAAATATAATTCTCTCAATCCCTAGAGAGTGTTTCTCCTACTAATTTTATCAATAAAAAGAGGTATCTACCTCCAAAACACTATCTTGATAAGAGATATCGATAATATATATTATTATGATCCCCAATGAATGACGAATGAGTTATAGACTTGTGCACTAGAACCCGTGGATTACTAGGATGTTATTTAGAGGATCATAGATCATATGTGGATCACTACTAGAGATATTCTACCCTATATTCCACATTCTATAAGGTTGATACACCAATAAATCATCAAATGATTCCTCAATGAAGAAATAGATTCAAAGTAAGGTATTTATTTTTATGAATAAATTAGTTTTAAATTATATGTGGTGATCCTATATTATTGGTTATTATGTTAATATATATTAATCCTCCCATTTATTTCATTTTTCATGATGTTCCTCATCATATACATATTATATTATTCATTGATTATAAAAAAATTGACCTTTCTACTGTCTAATAGGTGCTTCAATCATCCCTGGAATCTTTTCTGTCATTTTGAGGGGAATGATAAAGAATATGTCATTGGGAAACACACTGATGATATGTTTCATTCCGCAAAAATGGTTTTTCTATTATGACCATTTTTAATTAAAAAACTATTTCTGTATTATGTTATTAAAAAATTTAAGTATTTATGTACGAATACATGGAAACATAGAGAAAATCATACATAAATCATAGAGAGATAAAATTTAAGATATACCTAGATATCACAAGCATATTCATTGAAGGATTAGTCTTAAAGAATACTAAATATAGTTATATATTTTAAATATTAAATGATATTATGACAAGAAATAAATAAGAATTATTGTTTTATAATTTTATCTTGGATTTTTGAATATATAGTCTATGAAAAATTAGAAGTAAGTTGGTGTGATTTGTCATTGTAATTGTATGATATATTTTCTTAAGTGGATGAACATGACTGTTGACTAATAGTATGATTATTTTTTATATCATATGTGTTGAATAAATAAATATAACAAACACTACTATGAATTATTACATCTTTATGTGTTAAGGAATGAGTAGAATAACAAAGAATATAGCCTTTTATTCTATAGATTATCAATTAGGCTGAAGGACTGAAAAAATATACTATATTATTATTATATCATATTGTATAAATAATTTTATAGAAGCTATAAATATTATTTTACACTAAAAAAGAATATCAAATTCTTTATGTCAATAATGATCTGTGATAAATTGTTGATCATACTCAAGAGAATCATACTAAATATCATGTATTCTGTAAATAAATTACTAGTTAGTTCAAGATCATAATAAACTAAAATTGTTTGATTTCAATATACATCTTTTATTGTGGATTATAGGTCCATGGATATCCCATGGATCGAGTGTTCGTTTCATAATAAAAGGGAATATTTTTGTGAATTGAATAATAACCAGAACACATTTGGGATGTATTATGATATTCTATAAAGTAAAATGTATAATCATTGAATAGACTTAAAAAATATTCTATGCATTAAATGAAAACTAAATTAATTACATTGATGTGTAAAATTATCAAATTTAAATCAAATTCATCAAAATAAAATAGCTTGATAATATAATATATTAGAATAATAAGATTCATGAGAATAATTTTGAGAAAATAGGAAAAAATATTAAAGGAATAATAGAGGCCATTAGGGATTAGAATAACACTCTAATATAGAATTTTCTAGATATCAAACTAAAATTGAAAAATATTAAAATTAAATAAGGTGATATTTCACATAAAATTTATAAGAGATCTACCACTATATGCACTTCAAAAAAATATATTTGTTTTAAAATATCTCTAACCACTGGTAAGAATTTTCTAAATTCATTATTTTATAAACTCAGTATAAGAACAATGAAAATGGTTCTATTTTTTCTAGAATTTTTTTTACTAATGATATTTATATAAATAATGTATGTCTAAAATAAATATATAAAAAAATATAGATTAATAAATATAGTTAGAAACTCTCTATATGATATAAAATTTATGGAATCAACTGAAGGAGGATAAATTCCCCAAGACGATCTCACAAGAATAGTCATATTTTATAAAAATAGCCACCTATTTATTCCAGATAGAATATATTTCAATAAGAAGGATCTTGGTTTTATTCCTACTATAGTTGTTATATATGGTTTAATCATATATAACATAGCTATTGAAAGAAAATTTAAACCACCAAATTTGAAATAAATATTACTTCAAAGGGGGGAAGATGAGTTGATGAATGTTCCACCGAATAGGGGTAATTATATTATTATCTCAAATATATTTTAAAGTCATGGAAATATCTATGGAACCTAAAATCAAGGTTCTAATAGTGAAGATTATTTCTTTTAAAAGAAACCAAGAATGATTCAAAACTAGAAAATAATAAAACATCACAAATTAAGAAGATGAGAATAAGTATAGGTGAGTCTACCTTATGAATGAAGTAAAGTAAAAATATTAAATGATCCACACCATATAAGGTTAAGAGGTATGATTCACCAATAAATTAATATTTATTTCTTTTGTGTACTAATATAATACACCATATAATTTTTATAAAAATCATATGTGTATGTTTTGATGGACTAATGTAGATGAGAAATAAGAAATCAATCCATGTGAGAATCATCATGATTTTTTGGGGGGAGTATATTCACAATGTACAATATTAAATTTACATGAATCCTAATAATGATTCTAAATAGTGCATGATAATTTATTTTTATCATCTAGAATGGGAAATAAATGTGAAAATTCAGAAATTAATGTAAGTACTATGTGGAATAAAGTTATTCAACATGAATAAAATGAATTTCATGAGATTGTTTCGAAAATGGTGTCCTAAAATCTCATAATATTTATGTGGAAGGTACACTATAGGTAGGAATGTTGATAATGATTTATTTTTCATATTTATTGATCAATAATAAGTGATTAGGAAGATGTAGAAACCATTATAAGATACTTGTTCCTTATTAGATGATATTAATAATGGAATCCCACACAAATAAGTTATTTAATTAGGAATAATAAATTAAATAATTCTTCCTAAAATACTAATAAAATGAAAATAATTATTACAGGGATAAATATTTATCTAAAACATGTAATATAAAATAAATTAGTATTGTGTAAGAGAATAAACTCTCAATATTTATTCTCTCATTAAGGATTAATTTGTTTCCACCTTAATTTTAGATAGTCAGATTATTATTTCTATTGGGGGGATGGACCTTGATGAATGTACTAAGGTGGGGAACTTATGGAGATGATTATACTTATATATCAAGATAATGGTAATAAAGAAACCATCATAGAAGTGATCCAACATTTTATTTCATTAAGTACAATTACAGAAAAGTGTTTACCTTTATTAATTGAAGTTGGAATGTTTCCTCTTCTAGTTTGATTAATTGATAAGCTACAATAACTATAATTTTCAGAAAATCATGAAAATATGTAATTTGATGATGTTTAAAGAAATATTTCATTCAAAGGGAATGTTTTTATATTATCTTTATCATATTTGTACAAGAATAAATTCTTAATTTTAGAGGAATAAATTTAATTTATAAATGAAATGGAAATGAATATATTTTTAGAATGTCAAGAGGTTATTAAAACTAAACATTTTATTTATTTTTTATTTTTTTAATCCATGTGTCAAGAAGAATTTAGGAATTTAGGATTAAAATATCATGATAATTTTGTAATAGTTAGTATTAATAACTTATATTAAATCGGAAATACTTAAAAACCATGTGTAAAGTGATTTAGAATTGGTGTAATATATTTTTTACTTTATGAACATTTTTTTTATCAATATTAAACCCTGTTATTTTATACATTGAGTATATCTCAAATAGAATTATGGAGGAATAATAAAACTAATATTTCTTTAAGTAAGTTGATACCATCCTTTCTCAATTCGTTCATATTTATCATAAATAATATAGAGAGAGTGATGAAAATGGAGAACATCTATTGACATGTATCTTCTATAATTACTATAGAAAATAAATCAAAATGGGGAGATTAATGAACCCACTTTGTTTTGTGTTGTACCTTTTTTCATAAAAATTATGGAAATAATCATGACATCAATATATATTAGAGGATAATATCTTGGAATTCATTTGGTGTTCATGATCCTGAGGAAGATAAAAATAATATAGATCCCAATCTATGTGGTCTATATGCAATGAGTTGATAAGTTCAAATAATATATTATAGTTTGTTGTTGGAATATCTAACTACTATATTTTCATTATTCGTATGATAAATAAATAGCGAAAGGTTGTTGAATAATTAAGTTGACTCCACAATTATTGTGGTAAAAAATGAAGATTCTTCTAGGTGACTTATGTGAAAAAAATATTGGGTTGATTTAAGTTATTTGTAAATGAACTACTACAATTAGTTTAATAGAGATCAATTTAGTAAGTAATAATCATTTGTGTTTTTTAGTTACTTTGACCACTACATGAAGAATCAATTATTATTAGAGGTTGAAAAATCTGGTTGAAGAAGTTTTGAATGATTTTAAAAAAAATTGAAGCAAACATATATTCACATAGTATATATTTAATATAGAATGTTATTTAATTCATTGGGTTATAGGATATCCTAGGTTATGAAGAGGTCTACAGATTTGGAAGAATGAATATCATTTTATATCTATGATAAAGTTGAAAAAGTATTTATAAAGATCTATACTAATATTTATTATGATTAGAGAATGTTATATCATATTAAAGTACATATGGATGATGCTTAAATATGCTTTAGGGCCTTGGAAATTAACGTCCATTGATATTATATAAGTAGTATTTACATGCTGCACATTATTTATAATACATTTGGTAATTCATATAGATTATTTTAAGTTATTACGAAGTGTTTTGATTTATTTTATAAATGTTCGTAGGAGTCTATTAATTATGAGATTCATTTTGAGGCCTAAATAGTATATTTATCAAAATCTAGAAATTTTGAAATTTCACTGGGAGATTATTAAAATATGTAATATATTGTAAATGATAGATAATATTTTCAGAATGAAAAATAGTTGGTGAAGGTAATATTCATCATGATATAGATAATATATTTAATATATTATATAAGATGTCTTTTTTGGATAGTTTATAATTGGAAAATGAAAATAGATATTAAACATTCTTTGTGTTTTAGAAGTTTTTATTCTGTGATAGGAAATTAGAAATGTCCTTGAACACTGGGTGATACGTTGGTTTTTTAAAATATATATGTTTTTTTGTGGGAAGTATGAGAAATTTTTTTACAAAGTACAAAATTGTACGTAATACATGAGGTTAAAAAAATCATCCACATAAATCACCAATGAGAAAATATAAAAAGTACAAAAAATAACCATTATAATATGAAAGGATTTGCAGTTTGAGAAAAATATGATATTTATAACATGAAGAAAATATTTATCATAGAAGAAATATATTCATTTCTTAAATTATTAAATATCATTATGTTTTTTGTGATTTTCCATGATTTAAGAAAAGATAAGTTTAGTGTTGATGATTAATAAAGAAGAAAGGTCACAACAAGGTGCATAATGAAAACAGTGACATATGGGAAAGTACAATGATATTTTCCAAGACATAATAGGAGTTTTCATGTTTCAACCATATAAACATCATATGTACTCTTCATCATTTCAAATTTCTTAAAAACCACATGTTCTAAGGATTGACGTATGCATACATAGAGATAATCATGCAGAAATCTTAGAGAGAGAAAAGGTGTGATGTACCTTGTTATAGTTTATAAATAAAGAAGGTCGATTATTTAGGAGGATTAAGTGAAATTATATTTGATTATATTTAAATTGTATTGGAGAAAAAAATAAGAATTTAAATGACATATTATTCACCTGGTTTTGTGAATATATATTCTGAGAAAAAATAAGAAATTTAATGTGATATGATGTGGTAATTATCTGATATATTATTTGTAGTAAAAATGATGAATTTAGACCAACACTATGATTATTTTTCATATCCAATGTCTTAATGGAATATATATAACTAGAAATATTATGAAGTGGTATATTTATATACAATAAATAAGGGTAAAAAGGAAAAAAAATTGGCATTTTATTCATCAAATTATTATTATATCCAAAGGTGTGAGAATGAGAAACTATAATATTATCATACTGTATGGTTTGATGAAATTTATAGAAGCCTATAATATTATTAAAAAAATTGAAGATTATTAGATTATTTGTTTCATGAAATATTAGTTCTACATTACTGATCATCTTTGATAGGGGAAGGATGCATATCCTGTATCTTTTAGTGAATGTACTATATATTTCTAGAGCTTGGTAGACTACAAGTAAGTTCTTGTATTATTCTTGGTTGATTCTATAATTATGGGTCTAAGGTCATACCCTTAACAAAGATTTATATTGATAGTAAAATGGAATTTATGTGTTAGAGTGACAAAAACCCAAACACAATGGGGAAATAGTCATATTTCAAGGAGGTGTTCCGCCTTAACAAATCTTGGTTTTATTTACTGTGTTTTACTTTTTGTACTTTATTCATGATATTCACAGGTACATAATGGCATGACTGATTTATTCACCAAATATGTATATAAGTAATAGAGTGGAAAGATTTTATGTTAAAATAAGTCACCTAAAATAATTCCCCACCTTCCTCCTAGTGTGTAAAAAAATTAAGTTATCCTAACAAACATATCACTTATAACAATATCAAATAAAAATTCATCAAAAATTCAACAAAAAAATATTGAAATTAACCATCATAATAACTCAAATATAAATATCTAGAAGTCTTTATGTCTTATCTATTCTACATCATCCACCTATTCAAGACTCATTCCCTTACTTGCATCACCACATATAAAACATATACACAAAGTGTTAGATATTGTTCTCTATAGTCCAATCATTGGGTGATAATTGAACCCTATTAATAATCTATTTGGTAATTAAGGCCCAAATTTTTTTCTACCTACGAACAATCAAGTATGTATGGATTCTGATATGAAGTGGGTGTTACTTGATCTTGTATACATTTAGATATATATATTTCGCACCTAGTATATAGGTGGTACTAGTTTAATTTTCTATGACTTAACTTGAGAAGCACCACATTGGTTATCAAATTTATGTATTTATAATATCTATAGTGGGATTTTATTCATGTCTTCTTTGATTGACAGGTTTGAGGTATACTCTTCATTATAACTTTCAAACTAAGGATTCAATCCTATGGAATTTCTGAATTTCAGCTAAACAAATAGTCACTATGTGGGTTAAAAATTATATTAGGGACATCACATGAGATCATATGGGGAGTTTTTCACCTATGAGATATGTTATACATATCAAACAACATTTTATTTATATTGAAAAAGTGCATAGTCATACGTAATATAATACATGTGTTAATATATTCAATTTACTCATTGAGATGACTGAAATATTGAATGTTTGTCATATGAGAATGACAAATCTCATGTCTCATACCCATAATGTTTTTTCATTTATAATATATCTTGATATAGTATATATATATATATATTGTGGGATCAGTTTAAAATTTTAATTAGGTATTTTATAATTATGAATCAAATTTATAATTAAAAATTATGATGTAAAAGTTTTAAATCAGTCACATAAATGCGTTTTCTAATGATGGATTCATAAACATAGTACTTTTGTAAATTTTATGGTTTTATTTTGCTGAAAATAATTAATAAAAATGAAATATTATAAGTTAAAAAATATATTGTGATTATTTTAAAGAAGATATTTAATGTAACTTCCTGATTCTGGGTGCCGCCCAGAGGTGCCTCGTGCCCGGTTGGTCACATGGACTCTAGTGAATTTCAGCAAACTCCAGAGGCTGCTGACTAGAATTGAGGTCCTTAGATGTGTTAGTGGGGAAAATATGCCCTTATTGGCCGAGTAACTCAGCAGAAATAAACAGATAACAATATCAAAATCATCAATAACATGCAATAAGTAAACAATGGAAGAATGAAGAAATAAACAAATGGAGAACAGATATAAATGATGCATGATACATATATCTAGGAAATCATCCAAACAAGTCAAAATTATGGAATACGGTACTAAACCAAAGTACAAAAGAAAACCAAGTAAACAGCTTCACCGCATCACAAGCCTCTGCTTGGTGCCATGCTCCCCAACTCCATGGCAATCAAGTACCAAAGGTAGAAGTGTGCTTTCCCTTATCTAGACTTGTAGAAATATAATCTATTTGGGCACAAAAGCATGACCCAAATAGGGTGTGGGACAACTCTTGGTAGGAAACCACCCAATGACTTGTGCCTAATAGTCAGTGAATATATATGGAAATCAATATGCAAAATGAGGCTATAAACAAGTAAGTACTCAAAATTAAACAATATTATAGTTCCAATTACATCAATTTTCATTTATTTGTTGACCAACCAATAATCACAAGTAACCCTCTCTAAATTACTCACAGCCTAACCCCTCTGGTTCAACCATTCAAACACAAGCAACCCTCTAGAAATTACTCATACTCAACCTCTCTGGTTCAGCTTTATAGGAGACTCTATAGGGAATCACTCACCATTAGTTCCCCCTATTGTCTTGTATCGGTAACTATAGACACGCTGAGGAAGAACTCACCATTCAATTCCCCTTGTGGTCTCGTAATGAGGAACTATAGACACTCTCAGGGAGCACAAATTCCACCCCCTATGGTCTCACAACATAAAAGTAAATAGACACTCTGGGGAAGCCCTTAGCACCCATTCCCCATATGGTCTACTACACAAGGTTCCCACAACCCTATGTATGTCAATCATGCCCAAACGGTGTATGGCAGCCAAAGTAAACCTCATGAACTACTTCCCTATATAGTCTATTGTATATTACAATATTTCAGATAAAATTAACTCCATCCTAACAATACTAGGCATGGAAAACAAGGTATCCTAACAAGAAAAGCTAGACCAAATTCTCAATATGAAGAAACCTGGGAAAAGTAGCCATAGCAAGGTAAATAAACCAATTTTTAATCAAAAATCCTCTACTCATGCACACAAGGAATTTCAGGAAAATATAGGGCTAAAAACCATAAACAGTGAATACCTCGAACAATGTTATTGTGCACGTTAGCACATATAACACAAAGACTAACTATGTAAATCCACAAACCACCTACATCGGTGTTTTACTAACGATATACGTGATCCTCAGTCCTTGAATCAACCTAGAACTCCATAGATCTAAAATAATTCTAAAGATGTTCAACTGAGGATATCTTGTGAAAGAAGGGAAATCAAGAGATGAGGTTCTAGAATAAGGAATAACTCACTGATGGGATCCCAACCCAACCAACGGAGTTCAATTAAAAGAATGGATGATGAGTCGGTGGATTGTAGAAGAATCTTCTGTCCCATTCGCTCTTGGAAGAGATAGATGAAGAAGAAGGGTATTCTATTGATTAGACGCGACCCTGTTCCATTTAATGAAACAAAAAGAATGTACATTGTTTGTTCTTTAAAGTTACATGGTGTGTACGTTCCTTTATAGGGCCCCGCTTTAGGTGGCCTCTAGGTCACCCCACACCGCCATGTGTTCGGCCCTTAAACAGCCAGCACTAGGCTGCCCATAGCAATAGAGTACACATAGTGTACTTATAAGTACATGGTGTGTACTCCTGAAATTTCCTGAAACTACTCTTTTTCTCAAAAACAGCCCGAAAAGAACTACATACCTGAAAATAAGATCTGGGTTCTTAAAAACTTCCCTCCATAAAAAAATTAGTCCCCAAATTTCCCTAGAAAGGCGGCGTAGAAGAAGAAACTGTGAATAGCTCCTGCCACTACGATCGTACATCGACCTCCCTCTCCCATGTCTCGTCTTGTACTCACTCATGATGCCATAGCACTTGTACTAGAGTAACATACAGGACACAAAGAACCTTTTCATTATGATCAAAAATCTGGATGGGATGATCCTCTAATAATGCATTCACCTCCAACTCAGTCTCCTCAGGTTTAAAGACATGATATGGGTATGAGAAGTAACGTTGTAACTGAGAAACATGGAAAACTTCATGCATAACATAGTACCTATGAGGTAACTGTAGCTGATAGGTAACCGTCCTGAATCTCTCCAAAAGATCAAATGGTCTAACATATCTCGGTGAAATCTTGTTATGTCTTGTAACACTCATATGTCCCAACCTCAGTGAGACACATAGAAAAACCAGATCTCAGTCCTCAAACTCCAGAGGTCTTCTTCATTGATCAGCATAAGACTTCTATCATGACTGTGAAGTATCCATCTTCTTCTGAATCAACTATATCTACTATGTGGTCTCTTGTACAATACGTGGTCCTAGCATAGCAGCATCTCATGCCTTCGACCAACATAATGGTGATCAGCATGACCTACCATACAAATCCTCATAAGATGCCATCTGAATAGTTGCGTGAAAACTATTGTTGTAGGAAAATTACAAAGGGGTATGTGATTCTCCCAAAGAACCACAAAAATATAGGGCACATGCTCGAAGGATTACCTCTAGCACCAGAATCATATGCTCGAACTGGTCATCTCTCTGGGGATGGTAATCCGTACATAGAAGTACCTGTATACCCAAGCCCTTATGTAGTCCATGCCAGACCCGAGATGTAAAACATGTGTCCATGTCTAAAAAATGGAGTGTGGAAACCCATATAGAAATAAAATCTCTCGAATGTAAAACCTTCCCAGATCATCAACACTAAAGGTATCCTTGATCGACAATAAGTGCGCAACCTTTGTGAGTCTGTCAATGACATCCCAATCTGCATCATTCCCTCGAGGCGACCTCGGTAAACCTATCACGAAGTCCATCATGACATCATTCCACTTCCACTCGAGAATAGGTAACTACTGAAAAGTCCCTGTTGGTCGTTGATTCTCTGCTTTCACTTGCTGACAGGTGGAACACCTCATGACAAAACTGAAAACTTCACTCTTCATACCTGGCCACTAATACTAATGGAGAAAATCTCGATACATCTTGGTGACACCTAGATGAACTGCCCAAACTAATGAATGAAAGTCTCACATCTACTCCTCACACATGTATTTTTACACCCATACGCATCCATGAAAATGCATGATCTCATCCTCACCTACTATCCATCTAGTAATAGGGTCCTCTCCTGACACACTCTCCCATATAACTAGGCCTTCAGCATCTGATAGTTTCCTCATTCACACTCGATCAAGTCGAGTATAGGAAAAAACTATAGAATAAAGGAAAGTCTACCCCTGTCTATCATGCACCACCAAATTCATCTCATAGAATAGAGACATGATAGTCAACTCACTTATATCCTCCTAGAATACCTGTATTTGTGTCCTCCTGCTCAACGCATCAGCTACTGTGTTTCCTATTCCATGAATTTAGGCATGCCCGAAGTCAAAGGAGTAATGGTTCCCAACCCACCTTCACTGTATCAAATTCTGATCACACTGAGTGAAGATATAATTGAGACTTTTTGGGTTTGTGAAATCCACAAAATCTCTCCTACAAGATAATGTCTCCAACAGTGTAAAGCATGAACAACTGTAGCCAACTCGAGATCATGCGTCCGGTAATTCCTCTCATGTGGACTCAACTGTTGAGACCCGTACGCAATGACTCCTTCCCCCTACATAAGAAGTACTCCCAACACAATTCCTGATGCATCACAGTAAACATTATAACTCTTTCTTTTCTCTAGAAAAGCAAGTATCACTAGTAAATTCAACCTCCCTTTCAACTCTTGAAAGGATGACTCAGAAGAATCCATCCAAAAAAAATCACCCTTCTTAGTCAGGCCCATCAGTGGCACTGCTATGCATGAAATGTCCTATTTGAAATTCCTGTAGTAACAATCCAGCCCTAGAAAACTTATTACCTCAACGGCTTTCTTCGGCTGCTCCCAGGAAACTATGGCTCTCTCTTTCTCAAGGTCTACTGATACTCCTGTCTCTGAGATAACATGTCCCATGAAGGGAATCTAGTCCATCCAAAAGTTTCATTTTGAGAGCTTAGCATATAAATAATTACCTCTCAGTGTACTCAAAATGCAATCATGATGGGTTCCATGATCCTATTAAGTGTGAGAGTACACCAAGATATCATCCAAGAAGACTACCATGAAATAATCCAAGTATGGTTGGAACACTCGGTTAAACAGTGCCATGAAAACCGCAGGTGAATTTGTGAGACCAAATGACATAACCACATACTCGTATAGAACATACCTACTCCAAAAGGTTGTAAGAGTTATATAAGATGGTCTAACTTGAAACTAATGATAACAAGATCTGATGTCAATCTTTGAGAACACCCAGGATCCTCGAAGCTGATCAATGAGATCATCAATCCTTGGAAAGGGATATTGGTTCTTGACCATCAACTGGTTCAACTTCTGATAATCCACATACAGTTTGAGCGTACCGTCAACCTTCTTCGTAAACAGGATAGCTGGTCCCCAAGGAGAAGTTTTTGGTTAGAAGAAACCCTTTTCATATAACTTCTCTAACTACTTCTTGATCTCCTTTACCTCTATTATAGCCATACTATATGGTAAAATGGACTCCGGTGTCGCCCCTAGCACAATCTCAATATAAAATTCTACCTCTTTATTCAGCTGAAAACATGAAAAGTCTTCTATAAAGACATCGTTGGAAAAATCAACCACTGGTGGAATGTCCAACTATGATATCCCTTGGTTATCCAGATATAGACTAGCTATCTGGGTTGTAACTCCTACCAACCCATGATGCTCGGTTCATGCTCTTCTCAACTAAACATCCAATTCACCTTTGTGTAAAAACAAACCACCCTCTAGTGATGTGAAACTCACCCTACGGAGATAACTTTCGATGACTGCCTGGAAGGGAACCAACCAGTCCATTCTGAGAATGACATCATAGCTCGTCATCTCTAAGACATAGAGGTTCAATAAGAAGTGACACCCACCAACCTCTAGAGGGAACTCTTTGATCTATCTTACACTATCAGTTCTTATCCCCAATGGAGTTTCCAACATCAAGACATTGACAGATGAAACGATAAAGAGCTAAAGTCTCTCCACAATAGTAACAAATATAAAACTATGGGAAGCCCCTGTATTGAAAAGTAAAGAAGATAAAACTAAGGCAAATAGGATCATACCTCGAACTGTAAGGGATTTGGGATCCCAGTCCTACTGGGTCTAATCCACTGCAAAAGTCTAGCCTATATTGTGACCCAATGACCATACCTAACCACCCTGAGATAATCCACTCTATAGTTTCTGAAAGCCTTCCGACTAGTTACCATGGCTATGACATCCACCTCGGCCTGAACAGTCGGAGGAACTCCAGTTCCTAGACTGATGAGAAACTTGTGGTCCTACTCCGGTACGAGGAGTCAAAACAGAACCCATGTCACCAACTACTGGTGAGAATAACTGATAGAACCACTGAATATGACCCATCTTCGTGCAAGATCGACACTCCACTAGGTCTCTCGGGCACTGCGGTCTCGTATGTTTGCTCTTCCCACGCAGGTATCACACCACCTCGAAACTAGAATAAGTATCCTACCTACTACGATCCAGGCATGTATACTACCTGAAGTGCTTCATGCTATCATTCTGAGGGGTACCAACTCAGGATGCCAAACCGCCATGGCTCACAGCTCCAGAATCCCTCAGATTGCACTCTATGATCTTCTCCTGGTAGAATATTGAAGTGATGTAAGTCAACCTAATGATTTTCACCTGATATCAAATGTTGTGCCTAAGTCCATCCTCCATATTCCTTGCCACAAATAACTCATCACCTCTTGGGATGGCTATGAAGTGTTTTAGCTCTTTAAAATGATAAGAATACTCCATAACTGAAAGGGTACCCTTCTCCAGACTCAGGAAATCTTAGGCTATATCGTCCCTCAATGTCTCTGTGTAGAATTAATCAGAAAATGCATGTTGGAACTCATCCCACACCATAACATGATAGCATCCTGCCTATGACATCACATCCCACCATCTCTTGGAAGAGCCCTGAAGCATATATATATATATATATAGAGAGCTTCAACCTTCTCTCTGGATGTGTCTCCATATGGTTAAAGATAGATAACATGTATTATGACCGTGACTCTACAGCTTGAGGTCCTCCTTCCCCTGTGATAGTGGGAGGATGCTGCTGTTGGAAAACCCCCATCAGCTCTGCCACAGAAGGGGCAGGATGATGCACTCCTCAGAAGGTCTGCATGAACCTCATAAAGTCCTCTCTGAACTCTTCATCGTCGCTTGTATATAGGATAATGGTTGGTTCCAAGATGGTCAATACTATAGGATCTACTGAAAATTCATGATCTTCCATATACAATGTCTGGTCACTGCCCTGTTACTGGCGTACAGCCGAAGGACATCTCGATGGCATCACTCTGCAAGGTCAAGCACACACATAGTTCAAGATTATCAAGGATTGAAACATAGAAGTATAAAAAGGGAACAAGATAAATAAAGTATTAAAGATTTCAAAAATGTGGATACATGGAAGGTATAACCCCGACATGGCATGTTTCTTTAGGACATCATGTGGGAGTGTACTCCTGCCAACTCTGGTCATGTAACACCCCATACACACGAAGTGTTTCTCCAAGACATGGCATGTACAAGAATCATGTTCCCCTGCCCAAGTTCTTTTACCTGACTAACCCACACGGTTCCCCTAGAACAAGAAAACATCGCATGTTTGTTCCATACATGATGTGTACTATAAGAACTTCACTGACCCATGTTGTTAGCCACATGGTCTGTTACATGGCTGATTCTACACGGCATGCTTGTTTCTGACACGGCATGTACAAACTACTCATTATCCACTCATTTCATTGATCACACGGTTGGACACATGGTCTAGACGCATGGCGTGTGCTTCGGGGACCTGGCGTGTTTCACCAAAGATTTCCCAGCCCCATGTCTCATCCCACACAGGCAGTAACATGGTTAGGGAATACACTACATGTACATACAGTACACGGCATGTAATTAAGAAAAATAGTTACCTCCCGAAAAAAAAGGATACATGGATTTTATATATCATTACACACTGTGAATTCTGGGGTTTTCTCGACAATAAGCCTTAGAAACTACCCTGGAACCCAGAAAAACAATAAAACGAACATTAAAGTGCCAAATTCTGATCCATGAGGGCCCATAACACCTCAAGAACCAATGTTTCTTGTTCATTCAAACTAAACCTTACACAATTCAATAGCCTATCGAAAGGCAGTTATTCTATCAAGGCATCTATCACAATATCATGCATATCTTGGACAAGATCTATCACAACAAAATGAAATCAGTAATGCACCCTAAATAGCATGGAACGAATGCATGACATGTGATCTCTATGAAGTGCCTATATAATGCATGAGATGGAATACCCTCATCTCATCATGTTTCTATAGAAATAGATCCTCAATAATATCAACACTAATAGCGCAAAACAAGTGAATCACCCAATAGTGAAATCAAGTAAACTGTAATAATTGCTAACCCAGAAACTTTTCAATAGTCGAGGTAAATTAGCTTTTCCCTATACACAGGTCAGCTACATCCAAGAACAGATTATGACCAATTACCTATTCCATCTTATCCCAAGTAATAGGCTCCAAACAGTAATTCAATTTGAAAATAATTACTCTCATACCACTTTGTTATGTCCCGGTTCCGGGAGTGGCCTAGAGGTGCCCCGTACCCAGTTGGCCACATGGACTCAAGCGCATTTCTCCAAACGCTAGAGGCTACTAATAAGTTGTGAGTTCCTTGGGTGTGATATTAGGGAAACTATTCCCTCTTTGGAAGATTGATGCAGTGGAAATAAAAAATATTACAATAGATGAAGTAGCAATAACATGAAATAAATAAAAATCGTAAGACTAATGAAATAAACAACTGGAGCACATGTATAAATGATGCATGATACATATGTCCAGAAAAGCAGCAAAACAAGTCACAATTTTGGAATATAGATCTAAACCAAAGTACAAAAGAAAAGAGAGTAAACTACTCCACAACATCGCAATCCTCATTTTGGGCCCATGCTCTCTATCTCCACAGCAATCAAGTACCTAAAGTAGACAAACTCTTTCCCTTATTTAGGAATGCAATAATATAATTTATTTGGGCCCAAAACCATGACCCAAAAAGGGTGTGAGATGAATCCCAGTAGGAAACCACCGAAATATTTGTGCCTAACAGTCCATGATTATATATGGAAGGTAATATGCATAACGAAGCAATAAACAAGGAATTACTCAAAAGTAAAAAATCTTATAGTTCCAAATACATCGATTTTCATTTATTAGTTGAGAAACAAAAAATCAAAAGTACCCCTCTGGGAAGTACTCACATCCTAACCCCTCTAGTTCAACCAATCAAACAAAAGCAACCCTTTGGGATGTACTCACAGTCTAACCCCTCTGGTTCATCTTTATCAAATACTCTATGAGGAAGCACTCACCATAAATTCCCCCTGGGGTCTCGTATCAGTAACTATAGACACTCTGAGGAAGAACTCAATGTCCAATTCCCCCAGTGGTCTAGTAATGAAGAACTATAGACACACTTAGGGAGCACAAATTCCATTCCCCTATTGTCTTGCAATGTAAATGTAATGAGACACTCTAGGGATTCCCTCTGCATCTATTCCCCCTATGGTTTACTACACCAGGTTCCCACAACATTGTGTAAGTCAATCATGCAAAAACGGTGTATTGCAGCCAAAGTAAACCTCAAGAACTACTTGGCTAAATATTCAACAACATGTCACAACATGTCAGATAAAATTCACTCCATCCTAACAATACTAGGTATGGAAAACAAGGTATCCTAACAGGAAAAGCCAGACCAAATGGTCAATATCAAGAAAACATGGGAAACACGTCCACAGAAAGGTAAATAACCCAATTTTCAATCCTAAATTCTCTACTCAAGAACACAAGGCATATCAGGCAAATACAGGGCTAAAAATCATAAACACGCAATACCCCGAACAACACATGAGCCTCAGCCTAGTTGGTGAGGTATCCATAAGTGCATCCAAAAGACCCACGTTCAAAACCAGGTAGAGGAATATTTCCAGGGGTACTGTAGCAGTACTGTAGAAGACACTATAGCAGTACTATACACTGTGAGGTACTATAGAAGAACTGTACACTGTCCAGGTACTGTAGCAGAACTGTACACTGTACAAGGACTGTAGCAGAACTATACACTATGTGGGTACTGTAACAGGTACTGTAGCAGGTACTGTTAGGTACTGTTGGAGCCGGAACTGTTCACCTTGGGCCCTTGGTTTGGGCTTGGAGTCCATAAGGATTTTGGGCCACCCAGGACATCGAGTCAGTAGGACTTTCGGGCCACCTTTAAGGCCCTCGGGCCACCTCAAGGCCTTCGGGCCACATGCAGTTGCCCCAGACACACTACAAAAAAGGAGCATCCCCAAAAGAGGATTCAGAGCAGGTGCACTCATTAGAACAGAAGAAAATGGATTTTCAGAATGAGAGGGTATGGATATTCCATTGATACCAGCCTATTCTTGCACGGAAATCCTATCCAGATGGTCATGTAAAGGTGGAGAGCTATTATCATGATGCAGATGCTGGGGAGAGGCAGTTCCTTGTAGATAGTCTAGTTTAATTCCCTAAGACCTTCGTGTCATATAATCTCCTAAGCCTATAGGCCTTGTAATCTCTGATCCTACGGGCCTTGTAAGGGTTCCCCTCATCCCTTGAAAGGGGGGTTATTAAAAATCAATAAATATGAAGGCCTTCGAGCCATATGGGTGAAATACCCTGAACAAGGGTATTGGAATATTTTGCACATATAACTAAAAGATAAACTGTGGAAAGTCACAAACCACCTACCTTGGTGTTTTACGAACAATATACGTGACCATCGGGCCTTAAATCACCCTAAAACACCATAGATCTACAAAAAATGCTAAAACAAATTCCATTGAAAATGTCTCGTGAAAGAGGATACATCAAGAGATGAGGTTATAGAAGATGGCAGAACTCACCTATGTGATTCCAATACAACTGACGGAGTTCGGTTTGGAGAACAGACAGTGAGTTGGGGGCTCAGAGAAGAATCGGCAGTCTCATTCGCTCCTGGAGGAGATGGACGAAGAAGATGAGTGTTCTGTCAATTAGACGTGACCCCAGTCCGTTTAATGAAATAAAAAGAAATTACACATCGTGTTCTTCAAAGGTACACAGTGTGTTCTTGCCTTTACCAGGCCCCACTTTAGAAGGCCTCTAGGTTACCCCACATAACCATGTGAAATTAAAGCATTATTCTCTAAAATAATAACAATTTAGGAATTTTTTATATTTAAAATGTTTTGTTTTCAAATTAAATCTTGGTAATATTTTATTTTTATAATTACAAAAAATTTGGAAATATATTTATTCTAAATATAATGTCAACATTTTTTTTCTAATTTTATAATTTAATAATTATTTTTAAAAAGGGTTGACTCCAATGAGTTCATGTAATTCTTATTTTATTTATAAAAGTAAATTTTTAGATTAGGCGTTGATTTTTTTATATAATTATTTTTTAAAAGGTTTGTTATAACTTTTAGCCTGAGGTCTATATTATTAAAATAATAATTTAATTTTAATTAAATATTGTGGGGGTATTTTTATAGAATTTATTTTTGATGAGGGTCTATATTTTTTTATTAATATTTAATTATGTTAAACGTTGACATTTTTATATAATATTATTATTTTTTAAAATTTAAATAAAATTAATATAAATTTTAAATTAGTCTTAGTTGGGATTGTTTGAGCATTCTTATAAAACTATCGCATTCTTGTGATATAAATTCATTTTTTGGGACGGTTTGAACATTCTTATAAAGTTATCGCATTCCCATAATATAAATTCTATTAATAGGCTTCATAGTTATAAAGAAAAGGCCCAAATTGAACCTATCATGGGTTGAACATGTGACACTGATGCTATACAAGATGGAAAGTTTCTCGTCACTTATAATTATTTATCTAAAAAATTAACATTTAATGTATTTATTCTAATTCATTTTTAGGTGAAATATTAAAATTTCCATAATTTTCAAATTATAAACATTTATAGTGCCTATTTATAGTCAATTCAAAGATTGTTTCAATGTGGACATTATAAAATTAAATCAAAGAACAAAATGAATTTGTTATTTTTTAATATTCATTATGAAACTTTTATTTAATCAAATTCTCACAATAATTATTAAACATTTAAATATTAATGGTTATGACTTTTTATTGATTATTTAGGTATATATAATAAAACATATTAATCATGATTTGATATATAAGAAGTAATGTTATTCTTTTACCTTTCAAATAAATGACTGAATATCTTGTTTTTACATAATCTTCACTACTTGAGGGATTGTTAGATGCATGCTATTAAAATATAAGTATGACTTCTATTTTAACTAGTAATTTACATTGGATGTATATAAATATATTTGGAATCCATGTTGATGTTGTGATTGGTTTCCAGGGGATACATGCATTAATAAAATCAATACATTTACTATATGTATGGGATTTATATAATAAAATTATGAGAACAAATTTGAAACCCTAAAAAATATAAAATGTAATACTTCAAACATACAGGCATTTTAAAAACTCAATCAGGAAAAAAAATCAGTCATAATAAAGATAATAACATGTTATCTATCTTATTTAATTTTAGGAGTAAGTAACATCTCTCACATAGGCATGCACGTCTCACATTAGCTGGGTTTTTATGTGTGTTTGAACATATATTCAAGGTGTTGGGTAAATTTATTGGATGAATTTATAGGGCATGGAATTCACCACCCAAAAAAATAGTATCATAGATTTTTATTGGAAAATATTTTCAACCAAAATAACCATTTTTTGGTGAAATTTAAATGATAAACCAAATTGATATGATTTTTGGATCATAAATCACCATATATTATGATAGTTTTGTTGGAAAAATATATTAAGTAAAATTCCTTATTATTTAATTATAAATTCAAAATATAAATAATTTTTAATTAGATCCAATATAAATTAATTGCAATTAATAAAAAACCCAATCCACTCTATGAGTATTTTCCATAAGGTGGAAAAGTTAAATAGAAACAAATCCATTGATTGGGATTGAAACCTATGAATTATCTTTAGGAATATTAAAATTATTAATGTTCTTGAGAAGGAAATCCCTAAATAATATAATTTTTGAAGTACTTTGGAGTGCGAAATTTATACCAAGTATAAGAATGGTGTCAATGATATATATGATTTCATTCTATAAACCATGAATATAGATTTTAACAACCACATTAATTGAATAACGTGTTCAATATGATTGATTATTTAATGCAGTTTTATCAGAAATAATCTATAAAAAAAGTTTTATAATATATTGAAGGAAATATTTTATTATAGAATATAAAATGATTTATATTGTCATATTAAATATAATTGTAACATAATGAATTTTTAGTAAGTTATTAATTATTTTATATATGGTCATACCTTTTTTATGTTTCAATTGTTTTATTAGACCCTACATACAGGGCTTTTAGGCCAGTCAATTTGCATCCAGGAAAAAGCAGCAAGGGGGATTGGAGATGGATGAAGGTTAAATATAAAACATATATTAAATGCACATAATTTATTTAAATACATGATGTGTATTGTTCTGTTCAGACCCCATGCATGTCGTGAATTGGTTTTCCCTAGGAGGGGAAAACTAAATCTTTACATGAAGTGAATATATAATACATGTTGTGTATTTACCATGAATACTTTATTAAAGGGGGAAGAACCCCTTAATTTTTTGATAGGGTCTCATTTCATTTCCCTAAATATAACCTCCTCTCTCATGAATCTCCTCCAATTCTTAACATATTCTTTGAAGTATCTCCCTTCTCTGACATCTTTTTTGCTCCTCGTTCATCTTGTTGGATTGGAAACATTATCTCATCATTCCTTCTCCTTCCATTCTCAGTTAAACCCAACATATTTTGTGTCATTTTTGAGTGTGGTCATATACCTTATTTTCTGGTGTTTTTTTTTCTTTTCATTTTATTCCATTCAATCTTGATTCAAATTCCCAAAGCAAATGAGTTAGCATCTACCAACCTAAGGTAGGTGGTCTAGTTCCTTTCTATAAAAGTATTATTTTATTTTATTATGTATAGTTGTGTCATGTGTTATACTTATCTGAAAATGACTATGAGATTCATCATAAAATAAATTAAATGGATTCCCATGAATAATCCTTTTCTAGATATCCATAAATAAATGACATGGGGTGATTACTTTGACATGATCCATCCCATGTGTGTTCCTTCCTTAAAGGCTTAAGACCATTATGCCTTCGAACCGAATTAAATTTATTTATGTCTAGGTGTGTGAATCACCTTGTAATATATATATATATATATTCGGATTTTATTGAACTCAAATAGATGATAGGGAATATGTTCGGGCCTATACGATTAATTCCATATCTTTTTTTTATTTGAATTAAATGAGATTTCCAACTTGATTAAAGTGTTGGGTTTACGATACCTTGTTAAATGGTATGAGTTATTGAGAGCTAAAATATACCTTACCTTTCATCCAAGTGTTATGTAAGGGTCCCAATTTAAGTGATCCTTGGGTGTGATCGTCATGCTTTATAATCAGATTTACAATTGAATCTTAATGAACTAGGGGAAATATGTGGATTTCATATAAGATGCCTTGGACGGGCTCACTAGGAAGATGAATTTCTTACCCATGAGTGATATTGGTTTCATATGGGGGTTTCCTTGGACGGACTCAGTGGGAACTATGGTTATATCATTCCACAAGTGATACATGTTCCCCTATGTGGTATACGTAGGATTGGCACAAAGGGCCATAATTTATTCCATGATGAGATAGATAATTGGGATTCCTTATAGGGATCACCTTTAGTAAATTATTACTGGAATGGGTATTTATAGTTATCCTAGAGTGATACGTGGGATACTCTTTATGGATCACCTTGTATGGGATTGGGATTCCATTCATTAAATTTTGTAATATGTTTTATATTAAAAACTATGATTTGAAAACAATTAACCTATGGATGCATCCTCCAAGAAAAAACAATTCTTGGGTTCATGTCATTATTGAAACTTGATTTTTTTATAAACCTTTTAAATCCCACATCATATTTTATTGTGGTTGAATTTGTTCTAGTGGTATCCATATTATGACAAAGTAGGTATTGTTTTTCCTAAATCCCATGAGGATCCATGTCTGATGTAGTTTATTTATTTATTGGTTCACTATAATTATTTACCTATGCACTACTAATTCTATATACACATACTGGATTGTTCTTAACACCATTGGTGGTGGAACACTGAGTATATCTCACACCCTATTTGAGCTTCCTTTGGTACCTAACTATATTTCATTCTTACAGGTATAGATAAAGTGAAGTGTACAACTTTTGATATATTATTTTTAGTACTATGATGGGGTATAAGAGCAGAGGATCGAGCATATGCTCATGATTCTAGTAGAGGTATCTTTTGGTCTTTTTTTCATTTTTATTATCATGTTAAATATTTATATACCCCTATATCTCCTGTACTTATCCTTTATATGGAATCATGTCATGATCATCATTTTTGTATCTGATATTGAGTTAACTTCCACCAGTTGGTTATGTTGGATGATTTATTATTATTATTCCCATGTTACTTATTATTTACTGATTCCACTATTTTTATTCATTCTTTACCATTCATGATTACTATATATTTGAGGGTATAGTATCCCCACTATAACATCAATGAACCTCAGTGTTAGTTGGATACCTATGGAATATGGTGAAGCGCACTTAAGGTCATGTGGTCAACCAAATCAAGGAGCCACTTAAGGGATTCCGAGTTGGGACACTACAAAGTGGTATCAAATATTTCTTTTTTATTTTGTATTTTTATTTGGGTATCGGACAAGAGAGTAGGAGTGCGTCAGAATTTGGTATTGATCATGTGCATGGGATTAGCTAATACTCATACAGTGGAAACCCAAATTAACCAGGATGGCGTATTGTTGTTATTGGTTTGTGACTATTATAGTTGTACTGGTTTCACTATTGAGTGACACACGTGTTTTGTGACATTATTATTATTATTTAAGTTTTCATTGTTATAGAATTATTTTTATTTTATCTATTATGGAAATGGGGTATCATCTCACGCATAATATTTTTCCAAAAAAATCCAAGACATGAGTCGGTCAACCAACCCATGTCTCTAAAATTTTATTAAAGAATAGGTGGAAAACGTCATACAAATTCGGTGTAAAAAGCTTACACCATATAGATATTGTGGGAATAGCATATAATAAACCATACATGTTTCATTGAAAAAATCCCTAGGTGAATATCAAAACATATTAAATCCACCATTAATGCTCCATAACAAGAGACTCAATTGTACCAACTAGTTGATCACCTAAGTACACTGTCCACCAATACAATCCCACCCCACATCTCCAATTCAGGAACAAATTATAGGAAAATAACCCTTTTCATACCATCATAGTCTAATCTGCATATAATTTGAGATAAGTCCACAATAATAAAAAACAATTATATTTCCAGATTAAAATGGTTTTCCTCTTATGTTTCATGAAACATGTCAATAGAGGCATAATCTGCAAAAAAACATAGAGATCAATGTTGATTGTAAATTAATCAAAAGTGTTACCTCCTCATGCATCATTTTTGGTACTTAAGGATTCACATTCCAGGTATTATTCCATTAAATATAATTATATATCATTTCATTCATTTCATTTATTTACTATGATTGTTGTGAGTGCCAGGATTATCATATATCGAAATGGGATAATTTTTCTTGTAGGGATAAAATAATTGGATTAATTGATGTATTATTATAAATCTAAATATATTTTTCCTATTTAAATTAATGATGGATCCATAATTAACCAATTAAACCATGGATGATCCATGAATCATTGGTTTTATGGTCTGAAACATTTTTTGATCTGATTTCTTGAATGCCAATTAAAATTTATGATGTCTATAATTCTATAAATATTGAAGGGTTATTAATTCAATAAAAACGTTTTACATAACCTGTTACATCTAGATACTAAATTTAATGGTCATGTTGTAGTTACATGACATGTTAATTTCATTTTATAGTTGGAAATGGTGACACATCTTTCTGGAAATTGATATATCTATGAAGATAAATGTGTACCAACTAAAAGAATTAATGAAATGGTTACCTCTAAATAGGTATTCCAATTTAGAAGTAAAGGGTATTTTCCTCTATACCATACAATTGAAACTCAATTTACTAGAACTTATGTGGTGTATGTGATACATTGACCCAGAACCCAACCCTACCTTAGTAGTGGGTAGTATTCATTTTCATCTGTGATTTTTTGGGATCTTTCTTATCACCAAGACCTAACATTAGGAGTTGTAAAAGTTTTGTAAATAATTTATAGTATGGTTTTGTACCTATCCTTTTATTTTATCGTTGATCCTACATATTTTTAAATATTATCAAGGGCGTGAATTTGGAAGTTATTGAGCTATGTCGCCATGATGTCCTTATGTCATTCACTAGAAAGGTAGTCACAATAATGCTCGAGAGGTGGTGGGCCTTGAGAAACCGGTGTTACATCCTATAGTGAAACCTAAGGAACCTCATGATCTTCTACCAATGGTCATTGATTCTATGTTTCAAGATAGATTCTCGTGTTTCATGTAGTTTTTACAGGGATATCTATGGACTTCCCCTAATATAGAAGAGTTTATGTGGGAAATCTTGAAGAAAAATCCTCTCATCTTTTAGGGGGATGGTAGAACTCAAGGTACAGAATCAAGGATAGAGGCTATTATATTGATAACTGAGCACTTAGTGATGCTTCTAAATTAGTGGGTCAATATTGATACCTATTTGATCCATGAATCTGGAAAATGCTGGTGGGATGTTATATCTTAGATATATCATCATCCAGGTATATTCTAGGAAAACATTATGACATTCTCCTATGACTACTTCTTTCCTTAGATACTGAGAGTGGACCATTATAGAGATTTTATGCATCTATAGTTGTTTGATTTTCCCTTGATATAATATTCAACTCATTTCACTAATCTTCAAAATTTTTCATTAACACTGACATGTGAAGAGTTTATGATTATGATATGACCTGAGTATGGGATTGCATATTCAATTCGATCAAAGGTCAATGTATTTAGGCTAACCGTTGTTTTAGAGATACTAAACCAGGACCTTGTCATTAAGAACAACATGATTAAAGTTATAAGTGTGATTTAGGAATGTTTAACATCAAGGTAGAGAGATGATTCTTTTATCCAAAGGAAACACCATTTTGAGTCTACTAGCCGGGGCAGTTCCAGCTAGATGAAATTCACTGACATTTATGTGTAATTCCACTAGTGTTTTTGGGTAGGCCATAAGAATCCCCATTGTATGAGCAACCCAACAATGTGTTGATCTTATAGAAGTCATTTTCACCTACAATATTTATACTGAACTCTCCCTCTAATGCCTAGTGAGATGGTATTTTTGTTAAAACCACACCTGGGTACAGGATCAGTAGATCCACGTCAGGAAGTGAGCTTGTTTAATGCTATCCAATTAGACCAAGGAGGTTCTCATTAATAAGGTAGTTGGACTTTATAGCTAGAGAACTAGAAAATAAGACCTTCCTAGGTTAGTCTGGTTTAATCTTAGGGTAATAGATCTATCCATGTCTATTCAGTGCATCCTACACTTGAAATGCAGTGTCCAGGTCCTTCAACAGTTCAATGTACAATTTGAGTATTCTCTACTTCATTATATACCATATTTGATAGAGGATCTTCGCACTGTTTTATATTTTTGACAATTATAGAAAGTTTGGGTGTAGAAATCGAATACTTCTTTGGTGTGATAACTCTCAATACGCATATAGGGGTTTGATAAGACAGTATACACCAGTGTAAGGATTTCCATCTTAAGGTTGGAAGATATATCTTCCTATGCAATCTTTTTCACCTCAATATGGTAGTCTTTGATGTAATTTTCTTTATGGAATGGTCAGTTCAATACCACACCCATGTTGATTGTTATCTATAAGGGGTGTCTTTACATCACCTGAGGTAGTACCTTTATTATTATGGGTTAGTGGTATGTCCAAGATAGTAAAACTAGACCCGAAAAGCATGGGACATGTGGAGTGAAAATTTAGATTGATTTTATCTTTATGAGAGATCAATCAACGTAGTGTTTAAAATTTCCTTTTATGGTTTATCTTTCTTGGTACATTTTCCCTAAAAATTTCTCTACATTACCTCATGTGAGAGAGGTGGAGTTCACCATTTAGTTAGTGCTAGAGGTTGAACTAGTGTCTATTCCTACTTATAGGATGGAACCTATAGATATCCATGAACATAAAAAAACTAGAGGACTTAGAAACAAAGGGTTTTATATGAAAAAGTTTGTTATTATGGCGTTCACTTATCCTTTTTTTCAAGAATGTTGATGTAACCATATAGTTTTTTTTGGATTATCATTGGTAGAACCAGCTTATTCTTAAGAGATTTTATCAACTACCTTGTATAAAAAACTTATTAGACTAGCTTTGAGGAGTGATAGTATTCTCTATGATCTATTTGGGGTTAGGCCATATTCGGGCACATGTTATACTAGAAGACACGCCATGTAAAATGGTTTAGAGTAGAAATGTCTTGTATGAGTATCTATTTATTTCATTCGGCCTTATGAATTCACCAAACGTTTTTAGGGATTTCATGAATTGGGATTTGTAATTGAACCTTGATTCTTATGTGGTAGTCTTCATGGATGAAATCTTGGTGTATTATTGTACTTTCCATGAACATTCCAAACATCATGAGATCATGTAGAATACACTAACAGATAATTAAGTATATGCTATTCTCACAAAATTCCACATTTGGATCGATAAGGTTCACTACATTGTTAATGTAATCTCAGAAACAGGAGTATATATTGACCCATAGAAGGTGAGCACCATTGTTTCTTAGGAGAAAGCCAGGAATGTATTTAACATACAAAGTTTCATTGGGCTAGATGGGTATTACGGGTATTTCATTTAAGAAATTTCTTTCTTAAAAGAACCTCTCATTGGATTGAATAAAAATCTTATTCACTTTATATGATAAGATACATGTGATACAACCATTGAGGATTTGAAAGGGATACTGACATTAGTTCCAATACAGATTGTTTCAAATCCTGGTAGAAGCTATTCTATATTTTGTGATGCTTCATGAAACAAGTTAAGAGAAATTTTGATGTGGGGAGATTGAGTTATAGTGTATGGGGCCACCAGATGAGACCTCATAATAAGAATTCCCCTACACATGACCTCATTATTGATGTTGTGGTTCATGATTTGTGATATTGGAGGAAATATCTATTGGGAAAATAGTTCATTGTTGACATGAATCACAAAAGTATACAATACATTTCTACATAGTGTGACATGAATCACAAGTAGTTAAGGTGGGTAGATTACCTAAAATCATTAAAATTTAATGATTATTTTACACCTAGAATGAGGAATGTAGTTTCTAGCACTGTGAACTAGGAAACTTTGACATAGGCCATCTAAGAGGTCAGCAGTGAGTGAAAGTTGATGGGTCTATTCTATGATATATACATTGAGGTTCAAGAATATCAACGGAATATTTTTTTAGAATCTTTGGATTTGACATCCTCTCTTCTATAGTAGTTAAGGATGATAAAACATTCATATATCAAGGTCTTATTTCTATGGGGAGAGTGTCTATGGTAAGGACCCACCTCATATATGGGTCATCAATGAGGATGATATTTTCCATATCCAGGGATGTATCTAGGAAGCTTTATACATATATAAAGAGTTGATGTGGGAATATCCTGTCTCTATTTGAGAATTACAGCCTATACATAACAATATATTCTGAAAAATTAGATTTCGGTATTGGTGGATAGATATGAAGAGGCATAGTACATGTTTTATCACTCAATTCTCCACCTACCAACATGTTAAGGCTGATCACCAACAACTGTATGGTATTTTATAGCCTCTATATATTCATGAGTGTAAATGGAATGACTTCACTATATAATTTTTTATGGGTTTTTTGGGATCCCCTCAAGGTAGTGATATAGTATTGATGGTCTTAGACAGGTTGACAAAAGTCACACACTTCCTCCCTATCAAAGGGACATTAACAATTAAATAACATGTGAGGATTTATACATAGGATATTTAGAACCTTTATGTTGTTCAACACTATATTTTATGAGATCAAGATGCCTAGGTTAAAACATGGTTTTGGCTATTTTTCGAGAAAGTAGTATGCCCATAGGTGATTTTGATTACAACATATCACCCAAATACTGAACGTCAGTGAAAACATACGATATGGGTATTGAAGTACTTGATCTAGGAATTTTCTTTTGATTTTGGAGGTTCTTGGTAGAAATAGTTACATCTCATTGAGTTTTCCTTCAATAACAACTTCCATAAAACCATTCGGATGGCTCCCTGTAAGGGCCTTTATGGTAGGTTGTCTCATTCACCCCTATAATGGTTAGATGTAAGTTAGGTTTCACTATTCGGTCCGCATTTCATTTTGAAGACTTTAGAGTGTGTAAAACTAATTTAGAAGGGTATGGTTGTAGATCAGTCCAGGAAGAAATATTATACATATCATCACCATCAACCTTTGGAGTTCAAGGAGGGAAATCATGTTTTCTATGAGTTTTTAGTATGTTATCTCATAGATGGATTTTGAGATACAGAAGGATATCTCTTAATTAGGTCAGTACTATTGAGATATTTCAGAGTGTTGGTCTGGTAGCCTATCATATTTAGTTACTTCAAAGGGATTGTTTCATACAAGACGTCTTCTATGTAACATAGCTTCTACATTATTACTCTGACCCATCTCGTTCTTTTGATATTGAGGGTATTGGGAATCTTTTAGATATGTCCTTTGAATAGAATCTTGTATGTATCATTGATTAGAGCATGATGTATATTAGATGAAGGTTAATTGCTATGGTATGAGTACAATGGAACCACAACAATGTACAGGACGCTACCTAGGAGTGAAATTCTGATATACATTCTTTGTGTCTGTAAATTTTCCCAGACGATGTTTTACCACCCTCATAAGGGAAACTCATAAATGAGTTTTTTAAGGAGGGGTGGATTTAACATCCCATATTTTCAGTCAGGTATGAAATCTTTTATATTTTTTCAAACTCCTGTCAGTTTTCTCTTTTTGGCATAGACCCTGGTGACTAGAATATTAGTCCATTAATTTTTTCTTTAGTAAGAAAGTAGTAGAAGGTCTTGAGGCTAGTTTTAGACCAAACATATTACATTTATTAAATACGATGTTTGTATTTAAATGCACTACATTTTTTTTGTTATCAGACCCCTTGGATTTTGTGAATTATTTTTTCCATGAGGGAAAAACCAGATCTTTACATGATGTTTATTATATATACACATTTTAAAAATACATGATATTTATATATAATAAACTCCATTTATTTTCATGGACAGTTTTCTAAAAGGGTTCAAACTCCTTATTTTTTTAGGGCCTCATTTTTTCCCTTGCAATTCTTTCACCCCAGTGGAGATCTTCCAACACCTAACCTCGTATTTCAAGGATATCACTCATCCAACATCTATTTCTCTCACCACTCATCACATTGGATCTGTAATGATAAGATCCTTATTTTGTTTCCTTCCTTTCTAGGCTTATCTCACTGTCTTTTTTGCTACTTCAGTGCGATCTCATATACCCTATTTTCTAGGATTTTTTCCATCATTTATTTTTCATCCATTCTATATCGAGTCAATTAAAGGAAAAAAATGAGTGGTCATCTACAAACCTATGGTAGGTGGTCCAATTTTTTTCCTAAAATTCATGTACTATTTTATTTTGGGATATTTTACTCTGCATCAAAATTCACCGAAGACACCTCCATGATGCTTAATTAATTAATATAAATGTTTTAAAATGACTAATGTTTCTCTATACACAGAAAGATAAATATCATGGGGTTATTAATTCAAAAATAGCCACCCCATGGGTGTGCCTTTTTAAAAGGAATAAGAGACATACACCTTGGAACTGAATTAAATTTTTCTATGTCTGGGTATGTGAATCTCCTTGTAATATATATATATATACTAGGATGTGATTGAACTAAAATAAATGTTATGGTTTGTGTTTATGCAAATATTTTTAATGCCATACCTTCTATTATTTTAATTAAATGATATGTCCAACATGATTACATTTTTGATATTGTAGTTCCTTGTTAAATGGTATAATTTCTTGATATCTAAACCATACCTTCAAATTCAAATTAGGGTGATAAAAGGGTATAGACCTAAGTACACCTTCTATTTGGTCATCATTAATTATAATTTTATTTAGAAATGAATCTTAATGAACTTGTATAAACAGATGGATTCCATATAGGATGCCTTAGATGGGCTTACCAGGTGGATGAATTACTTATCCATCTGTGATACCAGTTCCCTATGTGAGTTACCTAGGATGGTATTATGGGGAAATATGTTTATACCATGACAAGAGAGATAATTGTTCCACTATATATTATACCTGGTATTGGTTCATAGGGTCATAATTTATACAATTTTGAGAGTGATACTTGGGATTAATTATATGAATATCCTTGGATGTACTCTTATGGTGATATTTATTTATTGTTCTCCTAGATTGATACTTGGGTTCCTCTTTACGGATCACCATATGGGGTTATGATGTCATTCATTAATTTTTTTCATTTTTTTATAATAAAAACCAATATTGGAAAACTATTAACCTATGGGAACATCTGCCAAGATAAATAACATGTTTGGGTTTAGATTGTTCTTGATACGTATTTTATTTGAACTTTTATACACCCATATCATATTTTGAACTAGTTGACATTGGTTCATAGATTTCCAGATTTGGAAAAAAAAGTTAGTTTCAGTCAAGTATCCCATGAGGAACCCAAACTGATGTGTTTTATTTGTTTATAACTTCACTTTTATTATTTACCTTCACACTCCTCATTTTATATACATATATTGGATTATTCTAAAAACCATTGGTTGTGGCCAACAGAGTATATCTCATACCCTATTCGGGATTCCTAGGACACCTGAACTGATTTCTTATCAGTATGTATAAATAAAGAAAAGTGCCCACTTTCAAATGCTTGATTTTTCATACCACGATAGGATATGGGAGCAGAGGACCACATCAATGATTTTAATACTAGTGAAGATAAATTTTTTATTTTTTTTCTTTTTAATTAGGATTTTATATATGCATGTAACCATGTATCATGTGTACTTATTCTTCTTATATCATTATGGATTGATCATAATTTTTGTATCTGATGTTGATTTAGATTTATCTTGTTGGTTCTTTTGGATGATTTATTATTATTTTACTTCAACTTATTATTTACTGCTTCCACTTTTTTTATTTATTATTTACCATTGTGGATAACTTCAATCACTAGGGTATAGTCTCCCTACTATTTCGTAACAGACCCTCACTTCTAGTCAGAAGCCTCTGGAATACGTGGAGGCACGCTTGAGGTTATGTGGCTAACTAGCTTAGGGCACCACTTAGTGGATCCTAGGTCTGGATGATACAATAATGAGTATGACGGATTCATGAGGTGTTAATTAAATATGTAATATAATCATAAAATAATTTCCCCCTCAAAGAGTAAATTAATTAGAATTTTAATATTACATCAAGTCATGGTATAATGATCAAAAGTGAAATTTTAGTGGAAAATAAAACTATAAAAATCTAAAAACCTAACTGATTTAAAATGTATAATCCTATCATAAATTAAATAATAATATAAAAAAATCCATATAGTACCAAATAATAATTATAAAACTCCTAACATGGTAAAATTTACCAAAAAATTCACATCATGTAATTATTAACTTTTATTACAAAGTGGTAAGTGATTTGATAGCCTAAATAAAGTTATCAATGTCCTAACAAGGAACATATTTAATATAACCTATTAGAACTTGTAACATCGACAAAACCCCACATATATAAAGGTGATTGGAATTTGTTAAAGAGTTTAGATTTTTGGGTTAGTGGATGGAACAGTTTCAAAACACTGAATCATAATCGAATTCTAAAGGTTTTAAACCATAAAGTTACTCATTTTGGACTTGGAATAATAAAATATAACGGGGTTGGGGGTATCAATTGGTTGACTAGGGGTTTATGGATTCAGGTTTCAATTTTTGGTATGGTGGGACAGAGCTCACAATTGGGGCACATTTATTGTCATCCATATACACTAGTTGTGTTGCCCAAAAATGAATAGGTTCATGGTTTGGAAATACCTTATGATAGGTAATCAGAGGTAATTTGAGATTCTATAGTGAAATGAATACTTGCCTAACATTTTTTTCAATGTTCTGTTAAACTATGTGCTGCAGCCATGCATGGTGGCTGGTTTGGTTAAAGTTCCAATATCATGGTCAGTGCGTGGTTTGGATAACCATGAATCCAAACCACGTGGTTGCCTAAAACATAATTATAAGTGTGTGTTTTTACTAAATTCCACCACTTCCCCTAATCATTTATGTATATATACCCTATTTATCCTCCTTTACTGTGTGTCCTGTGTTAGGTACCCAGTTGGCAATGAAATCCTTGAAGGACCTTAAAATGTTTCTATCCCTTGGTGTAATGTGAGAAAATATCCTATGAGATAGGTAGTTTAAGAGTTGTTTTTCATGGTCTTTATTATTTATATTTTATATGTATGTAGTATGTTCTATGGATCCATTTTGAGTAAAATTTTCATCTCCCACATATAGAAATACTTTTGGACGTCATATTGATGCCATATAACATCCAAAAATTCAGTCAAATCAATGGATGAAAATGTGACTGATCTTACATCCACCCATGGGGTGTTCCAATTGTTATAGATTATAAAATATATGGATTATGAGCATCACCCAATTAGGGTTGTGATCTTTATTAATAGCATGGATATATCTCAATTTTTTATAGATAAGTAATAAGTGCTATGTGACATGTTAAGTGGATAAAATGGAATTTTTTTTATTTACTAAGCTTATGTTTAATATATATGATACTTTTGAGATATTTTTAATCATGTGGGTAGTATTTTATTCTAGTTTTTTGTTTTAATGGGTGAGAACTATATTTTTAAGTGGATATTGTTTGAATAGGAATTTTTATCCTCCAACAGATTTAAAAATGTTTTCTATATTAATTGAAAATGTGTATTTGAAATGGGTGTGTTCTTTCCCTATTAGTTGAAATTAATTGATGGACTTTTAAGGGTTTTTATGAAAGGAAACGCATTGGACTTTTTTTTTATATTAAATAAGAAGACCCATTATTTAAGTGTGGGTTCAAAATGTATTAGAATGGATGTATGGTATATATAGTCTACCAATGTGTGTTCGTAATGGTGTTTTGACATGTGAATGGGGCGTTTACTTCCACGAAATATGTTGGTGATAAAGGAACATTAGGAACATGGTAAGTGATAAAGTATAAAAAGGGTTTGTTTATGGTTTTAATTTTTTTGAAAGGACATGATGTTAATGAATTTTTTTTTGTAATTGATGGAATTTTTTAAATGTTAGACTGAGGCTCTGATAACCCTTTGCATATTATATGGCTTATAATTTTGGACATGATTCTCCACACTAATGAAGTCATTAATAATGATCTACAAGAATGGTTCAGGATGTTGGACCCAAATCTTCACTTCTATGGTTTATAACTATGGATATGATAATTTGTATCTCTATTTTTGGTGTAATATTGATTATATACATAATAATGGAATCCTCTATGGTTTAAATATATATCACCTTATTATTTTCTAGCTCAAATTACTAGAATCAGATGAATCAAGTTCATATGGACAAGTTGAAAATTAAAACCTAATGGCCAAGAGGTTAATTAATAAATTTTTATTTCTAAAATGAAACTTCATTTATGAACTATTTATTTTTTCAATAAATATCTTTATACACTATTTATAATACAGGTTTTTACATTTTAAACTATTGGTGGTGGCCTAATGAGTTGTAAGCATACCCTGCTTTGTCCATCAGTGCACTTGGGTACCTGCGAAACTCTCACATGTTTATTTCTGGAACAGGTTTGGACTGAGTCCTAGGTTGATTTTTCATGGTTGATAATGATATCCTGAATGGTATTATTACACTCGATGAGATTAATCTTGAAGATGTATTGGATACCTTTAGATTCGTTCATTTTATTTTGGTATGTTATGTAACCATCCCAATGGGTGGTCTGTTTTATAGATGACATAGTTGTTCTTTAATTTACTTCATTTCATTAGTTATTTAGTCATGTTCTGTTGAGATGATTTTGTTTCTAATTTTTTATGAAAATTTCAAATTTATTTGTTCTTTCATATTATGATTATTACCATCAATATAAAATAGAATATAAATTTATTTACAATTGGACACTCTAATGATGGGGTATATTCTCCCGATGATACTACCCTAGAACCCTACTTCTTTTTTGCAACCTCTCGAGTATGGGGGCGGGAATGATGTCCTGTGGAGAACTATTTTGGTTACTATTATAGAGTTAACATGGGAGGGATTTTATTAATTGATTTCAGAGTCCAACAATTTGTTTTTTCTTAAGATTTAGGGATCTAGTAGAGTTGTTATTTTGAAATGTATCAAATCCTGTGATGGATATTGGGATAGAGAATTAAGAACACCTGTTCTGGTAGGAATTACATGTTACAAAGGTTATGGGATTGTTGTTCTTAGTATTTTATGTTATAGATGTATATTATTTTCAAATTGAGAGATAAACCCATGATTTTGATGTTTTTATTTATTATGGATGTATTCCACTAGACATATTAGAAAGAGATCAAGGATTTGGTTTTGATTCTTATCCTTTAGGGGAAATGGGGTATCATCAATCATGGTAAACATATAGGATCCACATGTTTTCATCATGTTAGTGTGTGTTCCTTCAATGAATGGAGAGCCTCGGTTGTATAAAGTGTCAACAAATACTAATGCATCTTTTTCTGGTATGACTACTTGGTGGAATTCTACTCACCTATGTTGATATGTATATGATTTTCCATTTGATGTAAGGTAATTTTGATCTATATTGGGATTCACTATGATGAGGATGAAGATACGACAGTCCATACACATGGTATATGTAGTGATCCTAGTGGGTCAACATGGAGTAGGTGCATAACTATTAGACCCCTTGTGGGTAGTTTTCTTCAAGATCAGTACATGTGGAATGCTCCTCTAAGAAGTCACCTGATGTAAAGATACTAAAATAGGATAGGTTTCATACCTTTGGTTGGGAGGATTATCATATGATATATTTCTTATGTGAGACCCTATATATGGTGTTTTTTGGAATGTTAAGGTAGTGTGACATGAGTATGGGATCCTGTTTGATTCACTTTGTTTTGTGACAATCTATGAGTTTTCCTAGGCCTACGTGGTTGAACCTATTGACCAATAATGTAACTTGATGGACATGTATAGGTTTGTGAGCCTAGTGACCTTATTTTTGGAAGGTCTGATTTAGGGAGTTGGTGCCATTTCACTTTTGAAGGTTACTCATGATAGTGGTCTGCTGAGCCAAGAGTTTCTTAGAGAAAAAATGAAAAGGGGTGTGTTTGGGTGTTTGATGATAGTAGATGAAGAGTGTTTACTGGTATGGGTTGTAGGTACATAGTATACCTTTTGTTTTTGATAAGTGTCACATGTGTTATAGGGTATCAACCATGTGGTTGTTTTTCAAATGAGTGGGATCTTTCAGTATCCTAGTTTGGGTAATAGTTGTATAGGTAGGTTATTCCTAGTGGTTATGATATTCAACATGAGAACAAGAGGTTCTCCATGATATATGGGATTAGGTGGGTGAATTCTCTGTAGGAAGAAACTATATATGTGTGGTAGACCTAGTGTGTTATAGGATGATAAATATGGTGCTATATATGGATATATCCATCCTCCAAAAGGGGTTCTGGTTTGAGGTAATTGGGGATACTTATATTCCTTTATATTGATATAACTTGGAGTGTTGAGGTTTTGGTAGTACATGAGGTTTGAAAGGGAAGGACCGATTGGGTGTCTTGGATAGTCAGCTTTGGATTCATCTTCTAGAATGTAGTGAGAGGGTAAGTAAACCCATTGGAACTTTTGAAAAGTTCATGGGTCTTTAATGTTTGGGAAAATGGTTTTGGATAAATGATTTTATGCTAGTTTGGCAAACCACCATGAGTGACCTACACTAGGTGACATGGGAATATGGGAAAATCAAGACCACCGGATAGGGATTGTGAGCCGAAATTTTGTGTCATATGACTCTCTAGTGTTGGAAACAAGTTTTGTGTTTCAGTTACATAGTATCATGTAGCTGTTAAGAATTAATTGAATTACTAGAGTCATGAATGCATGGTGACATGATATGTCCTTTGACTTGTGGCTTTGGTGCTACAAAAGTGAATTACCATTATTATTATAATATTATAGCTACCATGAGTTGGATAAAAACTGATGTGGGTGTTTAGAGAGGTTTATGGGTTTGTTGGTCAGAGTCTCTCTAATGAAATTTGTAATGTTATAGAAGTGGTAATGGGAATATTGAAGGAGTTTCTATGAAATTACAAAAAAATTGGGTTAAACCTCATTGAGAACATCATAGGTTGACATCTCAGCGAAGGGGTCCAATATTGGAAGAGTGATTTGAGTGTGGTTTCAATTATAATTATTAGGGTTAGAAAAGAAAAAATTTAATATATATAATCTGATTGGTGAGAAGTACACCACCGGTCATTTAAATATTTGTAACCTCAATTTTGTATTATTTTATTATGAGTATCTTGGGTGATGTTATTGAGATTCATTAGTGGAGATTGGTTTCATTTTTTGATATATGCATAGGGGTGAGAGATATTGGTTCCATATCGACATCATGTTATATAATGGATGGATCATGGGCTATAGATATGGGGAAATGGATTAGGAATGAGATGAGATGGATAATCAAATGGTGGGAAGTAGAATTTCAGTTTCGGTAGTGTGACTTTAAAGAAAGTTGAATTTGAAATACATGATAGAAATCAACAAATGATCTTTGTGCAATTATGTTAGTAAAAATTAGTGCATCCAAATACATCTCTATTCCTCAGTGAGTTCCATTTATGAACATGGAAGCGGTAGTAAATGGGAATTGAGTGTCGGCCTAATGACAGGATCATTTGAGATGACACGAGAATGATCAAGTTGATATGTATCTTTTCTCATGTTGTGGTACAATTTTGGAACCTGATAGTTGGTGGATCAACCATATAAATTCCTCAAAATATTTCTGCAAACATCATTGGGTGTTTTTGGGTGATCAAATTATTCCTAAGTTCCAGAATTAATTATGATTTGGTAATTTGTTGATGTATTAGTAGTGGGAGTATATATGTTTTTGAAGATTCAGATGAGGATAATCTGACTTGGTTTAGAACATGATATGGATGAGATAAGTTGTGAACCATATTCATTATTTCATTTTAGAAATTATTGGTGTTCTTTGAAAATGAACTAGAATATTTAGTAAAATATAGTTTTTTCTTAGTTCATTTATAGATGATGGGTATGCAAATTTTCAAGTTGGTTTTTGATGATATGTATGGGAAATTATGTTTGACCAGAGTTCTTGTTAATGATTATGCATGGTAATTTTAGATTTGTATCAAGAATGTTTTGGGATAATGATTTGAAGTGTACAATTGTTTTTTATGATGGAAAGGGTTCCAAGAATCAATAGTTGGTAGTTAGAAGCAAAAAACTACGGTGGCGTGCCTGATATCTCCATCGAGTAATCAGGTGATGATATGATTTTTTTTAATGTTTGATGGGATTCGTTTAGCACCATCATGGGGTATTTATTTTTACAAAGGGTGTTGACTGGTTAAGTGATTTGTGTTTGAGGCTATTCCTAGAATGTGTTTCAGGCACTTATGAATTGTATGAGGCCATTAGAATTAAATTTGAAACCAAGTTAGGATTGGAGGTATGGGTGGATGAGCACTGACATTTATCTGGGATGAGAATTTTTATAGTGTGGATATTTTAAAAACCCTCATTTGCACCGGTTCCATGAATTTGAGGAAGACTTTGAAATTTTTTGTTGAAGGAAGGGAAGGTTTATAAATTGGGTGTTGGAGATTAATTTTAATGGTTTTAATCCATTAATTGAACCATTTAGGATATGTATTTAAGTTACTTATAGGATTCTTGGTCTTAGTGTGTTCCTTGGGGTTTCAACACAAGAGGTTTCCTATTTCTGGGATGTTCAAACAAGGATCACTATTAGGGAACAACGACTAAAAACCATGAAACCTAATAGTGTAACAAAAAATGTATTAGTTCATGGTTTGGAGAAACTATGTTATATTTCTTAGGAGGTAATGTTTTTCTCCTTGTTGAACTATATACATATCACACAATTATTACATAGTATGTTAAACCATGCACCACAATTGTGGGAGGTGGACAGTTTTGGTACAGTGGAAAACACATGATTAAAGCATGGTTTGACAAATGATACGGCTACCCAGAACATTACTAAAAGTTTATTTATACGAAAATACCCCCCAATATTTTAATTCTTCATCCCCTAATTTAACTCCTCCCTTGTATGCATGAACCTAACAACTCCCTCTTCTTATCCCCATAAATCACCTACAATTTTTTCATATTTCATCTCATTTCATAAGTTTTTTTGACTATTTCTCCTTTGGTGGCTTATTTTTTTCTTCTTATTACTCTTATATAGTTTTTTAGTTCTTCGATTTTGTTTTCCATTAGATATTACGCTGGATCATGGGGGAATCACATGTTTCTCATAATTATATTGTCTTGTGTGCATTGAGGATATCCCAATGTGACCTTTTTATGTTGTTTCTTTTTTTTCACTGGGGTATGAAACCTAATTGAATTTTCTTTGGGTTTCGAGAGAATTTTTTTAATTAAAAATGGAAATGGTGTATCCTCTTAGGGATTTTTCCTTGAATGTTGTTAGGGTTATACCATAGGTGTTTCGTAAGAATTCATAATTGGCTTTAGTGTGGAAATATCTTCCAGTAAGTTTACTTTTTTTTTACTGATTTGGAGTTATTTTTTTAATTAATTATTTTTTTTTGCATAAAACCATATTTTTATACATACATTTTAAAAAATATATTTATGATCATTCATTACATTATAAAAATATTTTATTGAGGATTGTAAATTTATAGTTGCTTTGGAATCATTGAAAAATAAACAACTTTTTCATAGGTGAAATACATCACCTCCCACTAAGTTATTCATAACTAGAACCCTTATTATAAAATTCATACATAATACATTTATGTATAACTTGAAGAAAATAAATAGAGAAATAGTGAGCTGCAAATCTCAGTACGGGTAAAAATTTGACATGCATAAACATTACATGAGCATAAGGGTATAAGAACTTGATAATAAAATTTGAAAACCATATTATAAAATTTAAAGATCCTAATATTAGGCTATTTTATAATGAGTTGGTTATATAATACACGATTCATAGGGGAATCAATTAACTTGATCAATGAGATCATAACATTGGCATAAGACATAGAATTTTTGTATACACGTAAGCCTAGAATATAATTTCCTTAGCAGTTTAAGGATTATCCCCAAGACTATCATAGCGGAATGGGTTCACTCCCCAAACAATCATATTAGTCAAGGATAAATTATAATAATATCATAGTAGAAATCTTCCCTTATTGAACTATGTTTACTCCCCATTATAGTCCTATTTTTATTATAAGATATCAATATTTACCTAATGCATTAAAGGGAGATATTGGTCCCACCCATCACACAATGAAAATTATACGTATGTGTGAAACAAGATCGTAAAACATTAATCATATCATAAACTGTGAAATGAATTGGGTTTCATAAACATTTTCTCATATCCTAAACAATGTAAACAAAAAAAATTTACAATTATTTCATCATTTCATCATAGTATAACATGTTAAATGATCTACGTTTCCTAAGAATTTCCATAAGGTATGCCCTACCTAGAAGAAACAAGTTTCCTAAACAACATGACATCAAAAAGCCAATTTAAAGATAGAATAATAATGGTTTCTTTGTATCACATCTATAGTAAGGTGTAGATAACATCAAAATATTTCATCATAGATAGATAATTATTTTGAATGATCATTTAAAACAATTCTTCAAGAAAAGTACCCTTTCCATATTGAAAAACACTTTATAACATAAATTATAAAACTAAGTTTTCTTTAAGAATAACTTTGGAATATTATAAAGGAAGAAAAAAAATTATTGCTTATGATGGTGGATAATTCTTTTCATATCGTACATGTTAAAATGAGGATTTCTTTATGATTTTCTATAAAAGAACATCTTTTGTTTTATTTTGGCAAATGAAAGGATGATTCCTTTCAAAAATAATTGTAAAAAAGCTAAAAATTGGTTAAATTTTCATTAATAAATTATTTAGTAAATGTTAAAAATTTGAAGAAACATTTATAGAACATGTTTTTGGATGAAAAATAAGTTTTTGAATGAAGAGAGAAATAAAGATGATTTTTCTTAAAAACCTTATTGTTTGCTCTTGAGTATATAAAGAGAAAAAAATGAAGAGTAAAATTGTATTATAAATAAATTAAAATAAAATAATAAAATTTATGAGTTTCTTTAGATATATATCATAATATTTTATCTTTGGAAACATTATCATAAATAATCCTGATAAACAATGAGCTTGTAACATAAAATCGTTACCACTTGGATAACATTAAATTATAACCCCCATGAAGGAATAAATTTAATTAAAACATAAAATATAATGAATATAAATCATTTCATAATATTAAATTTCAAATTGGATGAATATAAATATCATAAAATAAGCTAGCTGCATAATATAACAAATGTCCCAAGGAAGGAAAATTGAAAGAAAAATCTCTTAACACTTTGGTAATTTTGAACTATAAACCCCATGAAATATATAACCTCAAATAAATATGTAAATCCACATAATTTTAAGGATAATAGTAATAAAATAATTTTTTGGTTATTATATAAACCATATAAAGAAACACATTGTGAGTATGGGTTGTTTCTCATAGAAAATAAAAGTGACACGGAAATCCCTTTCCTTAATCCCGACTTCCTTCATACATATTAAAACCTCATATATAAAAAATATATGTTTATTATAAATATATATTATAACCATAATTATATATAACATATCATATATTATTTTCTTGTGACCTTTTATTTCTCGTTTATTAATAATTCCTTGCTAAAGTCACATTTCAGGCAATAACTACTTTGTTTTTTATGTATGTTTTGATTTTTTACTCTTGGTTATATTAATTTTTCTTGTTTCAAACATATATATAATTTTAACCATGATATAAATATTATATATATTTATTATATATGTTTTTATAGTAATTCATATGATTTAGAGATAAAAAAACGAAATATGTTGTTCATGGAGATAGTATGCCATATGTACCCATGAACATTGTCTCCATTTTATCAATTGATTAAAATAAATAAATTTAATCAATATATTACTATTCCTTTATAATTATTTTTCATATATATGTCATATTATCATTAAAAGTATCCTTATTAACTTCTATGAAAAATGTGAATGAATCGCGTCGCTTCATGAGGTGGTAGTATACTATATACATGAGAGACATTATCATATTCTAAAAAAATGAAACGTGTGTAAAAATATATGACCTAATAATTAAAAAATTATAATAATATCATAAATATCATATATGAACATTTAATCCATCTTTATATCCAGGTTTGATAGGTTGTGATGGAAAACAAATTACTTCTGTTCCTGAGGCGATAGTCTGTCATACACAACAACAATGATTGTGTATTCCATTTGATGGAAGTGGATATTTTTTTAGGTAATTACATAAAATAATAAAAGAATATTTATGTTTTTATATATTCATTTTTAAAAATAATATAATGATTTGGAGGAATAAATAAAATAAAAATCTTGGTTAGGGGTGTTACCTCTTCTTCATTGAAATTATTTTGGTTTGCACCAAAACGTTTTTTAGGTTGGATTTCTGACCCTAATAAGTCTTACTTGAATATAGTATAGATGTAATAAGTGATTATTTTAGGGATTTTATAAAAAATCGGTTTTTTTGTGTGATCTGTAGATGATAATGGTGGCCTTTTATAAGTGAGGTGAGTGGCACACTAGTAATGTTTTGAAAAGAAAAAGGTGTAACTACATTTTTCACATGTCACAAGGCTAAAAAAGTGAAAAATTAATGATCCAAGAAGATATAAGGTCAAAATGTGTACAGAAAACCAGTTTTTGGAAATTTTTTCATCATTTTTAAACATTATTTTAAAGTTAACCTCTTGGTAAACAAATTTTTACCTTAACCATAGTAAATAATTTTTATTATTTTTATTATTAATCATTGACAAAATTTAATTTATCCTTATTAAATAATATAAATTATTATAAATATAAATATTTAATTCATTTTTAAAAAGTAAATTACTCTAAGAGGAACCGTTTAATGTAAATTTGAACCCATAGACGCTATGACAAAGCAGTTTTCGAAAGAGAAAAAGTTATAAAGTTCGAAAAGTTTTTTATATCAAAATTTAGTATGTAAATGATTCCAATTTCTAAAATTAGATTCATTTATATATAAATAATTAAATTTTACTTTTAAATCCATTTTAAAAAACATAACCTTATTAATTATTTAACTAAAAATTCATTTTTCAATTAAAATCCATATTCATCAATATTCATTGAAAAAATATTCCTTTTAGAAAAATCCAAAAAATTAACAGTAATATATTACTATAATTATGATTTAAAAAATTAATTTTTTATTATAAAATTCATTCACTGATATTTTAAAAAAATTATTATTGTTTACACAAAAAAATAAAAACATTTTTTTGAGAAATTTGTATTTTCAAAACATCTAAAGACTTTTCTAATAATTGTGTGCTCTTTTTATCATTATGTTTTCATTATATAAACCTATTATAATTAATATTTTAAAATTATTTATAAATATTCATATAAATAGGTTCAATTTCTAGTTTATAATGGTCACATTTAAATAATAATATTAATAATATATCACAGTTTGGTAAAACTGGGTGTTGCATGTAATATAAGCTATCAAATAAATTTATTTTATTTTAAATAAGTAATAATTCATAAAAACTCCATATTTTACATTATACCCCTCTTAAAATTATTTTTTCCTTCAAATTCATCACTCTGATATAAATAAATTTTGATACTTCTACCTCATCATTTCCTCAGGTTCCCATATTGCCTCTTTAAAGTGACGTTTTCACCAAAAAACTATGAAGAAGGGAGTTGTCTTATTTCCTAGAACATTATCTATATAATATATAATATCCACTATCTATTACTCCTAAGAAATATCCTTCCCTAGTGGTATGTCCTCTAAGTTCAATACATGTGAAGTATCAGGTATGTAATTCCTCCAGAGAGATACATGGAACACATTTTAAACTTAAGAGTGGTTTGGGGGAAGCATCAACAAATAGGCTACCATCCTAATAGGATCAAAATTTTCAAATATACTAATATAAACAAGGATTATTTTTTCCTTCCTTCCAAATCTCCTTACCATAATCGATTTATATATTCATTAAAACACCTTATCACTATGTTCGCATTCTAGATCATATTGGTGATTGTCAGTATAAATTAAATTTCGACTCTAAGATACCATGATTTTTTGCAGAATTGATCTATCCTTCTCGGCCATTTCTTCATCTATCTTAGGTCCCAATATAATTATTTCTCAAACTTAATTCCATCACATTTGATCTCTACACTTATTTCTATATAGAGATTTATATGGATTCATATGAATGATTGAGTAAATGCTATTGTTTTATGAAAACTCAACTAGATAACAGTTTTGATCCCAAACACCATTGAAATATGTAAAAAAATATATAAGTATAATCTTTAAGGATTGAATTATTTAGTTAGACTGACCATCTATCTAATGATGATACGAAATGCTGAAACGTAACTATGCATTCAAATCTTGGTGAAGACTTCACTAGAACTTGGAAATAAATCTCAAACCCTGATCATACATAATATAATAAGTAACTCTTGGAAAAATTACCAATTCCATAATTTATATTATAGAAAGATAATAAGTAATAAATTCTTCTCTGATAGCGATGAATTGTGATGAATGTTTTTAGCATATCGACTACGACCCATATAAAATTATTCTCATTAGACATTTTAGGGATTCTAATGATAATATCCATAGTGATGTTTTCCCATTTCCCTTCCAGCAAAGGTAATGGATGTAACATCCCCTTATAATGTTGTATCTTGGTTGTAACTTACAAACATACTAAGCACCGAGATAAAATCTCGATGATATCTCTCTTCATTCCATCCGACCAAAAATAATCTTTCAATATCTATACATCTTTGTAACTCAATGATAAATAGGGATTGAAGAATAATAAGCTTCCTCTAATAACTCCTTCTTCAAATCTTGTATGGAAAGAACACATACACAGTTCCAAAACCATATTGTTCTATCATAATATTTATTTAAATCATAAAAATTTTGAACCTTCTTTTGAAGCTATACATATTCCCTTTTAACCTCTTTAATCACTACTTTGATTGATAGCTGAACATTTAATAGATAAAGATGATATTTATCCACTTTCTTTCAAATTTCTAAATCCCCCCTTTGAAAATACTAAATATTAGATCTTTTGTGATATATATTACGTATAAGTTATCATATGCCTTTATACTAAAGGCATCAACCACCTAGTTTAATTTCCCAGGGTGGTAATTTATTAAGAAATAATAATATTTAATTAGATCTAACCATTTTCTATGGCACATATTCAACTCCTTCTGTGTGAATATATAATTTTTAATTTTCTGATTGATATATATATATATATATCACATTTCTTTATAAATATAATACCTTCATATCATTAATTAAATAAATAAAATAGATAATTCCAAATCATGAGTTGGGTAATTATTCTCATAAATATTCAATTATCCTAATTAATAAGTAATGACAATATCATTATGCATAAGAACATATCACAATAACTGCATGGATACATCACTATTTATTACAAACCCTTCTCAACAATAGTGTAATGTAAGAATAGTTGTGCTGACTAATATATTCTTTAGTTCCTTAAATTTTTTTCTCACATTCTCTAGTCTTGGGGAACTTTCCTCCCTTCCATGTTAACTTGGTGAGTGGATTAGATAGTCTCGATTAATTCTCCAAAAACTATTTATAATATTCATTTAAACCAAGAAAATTATGGCTCTCAGTCATTGTGGTTGGTATGGGCCAAAATTTAATAGCCACTAACATTGATGGATCCATATGTATACCCTCTATTGATATTATAAAACTAAAAAATGAAACTTTTTTGTAGCCAAAATTCACCATTGGTTAAATTATCATAAAAATTATAGTTTCTCAGGGTCTTTAGGGAAATCCTCAAGCGATCTTCATGATCTTCCTTACTATTTCGAATATATAATAATATCATCTACAAATGCTTCCAAAAACTGATCAATGTAATTTATAAAGACTCTATTAATGAAATCCATAAATATATTGGGGGAATTAATAAGATTGTATATAATCACTATATATTCATAGTGTCCATACCTTGTATAGAATGATTTCTAAGGTATATCCTCCTTATTGACCATCAATTGATGTTATCCATAATAAAGGTAAATCGTAGAAAAGTATTGATGTACATGTAGTTGATCAAAAAAGTGAACAATACAGGGTAGATGATACTTGTTCTGGATTGTTATATTATTCAACTCCTGATAATCAATGAAAATTTTCATCAACCCATATCTATTTTTGATAAAGATAGTGGGTTCACCCCAAGGCAACACACATGGATGAATGGATACTTTTTCAATATTCTCATATATTTGTTTCTTTCATTACTACAATATAATCTGGGCCATTCTATATGGATTTTTTGATATAGGTGTGGCACAAGTTATGAGTTTTATTGCGAACTCAACTCCACTTTTGTTGGAAGGATAAGAAACTCTTCAAAAAATACATCTATAAACACATGAACAATATACAAATCATTAATTTGCAGTTTAACCTGAACCTTATAAGATAAAATCGCATCTTCAGTAAGAATAAAAACCAATAAAATAGATTTCATTTCCATGATATATTCTAATTTATCATTCCACTAATAAATGATCAAAGGTTGGTTTGGAATATAAAACTTGACTTCCCTTCCTCAAAATTTAACGTGGTATTTATGTAGATAAAACCAATCCATTCCTAAGATAACAACAAATTCAACCAGGGGAAGAATGAAAATATTTTATAGAAGCACATTACCAAAAATGTAAAACATATAGAAATCATATACTTGTAATGTGGTAATCATACCATTGGGGGTTTCACAATTAATTCTACATATAATCAGTTGGGTGTCATCTTGATACCCTGAGAAAATTCATATGATATAAATTCATGGGTAGATCCATAGTTAAATAAGACATTAGTAGTTCTATAGTGGATGGTAGGAGTAACTTTCACCACATTGTCATTGCATACCTCATCAAAAAAATTGATCTCATTAGATTTACCATTGTCTATTAGATTTAGATGTTATTAAATTCCATCATTTTCAGTAACCTTTATATTTAGGAACTAGTTCTCCTAGTGCTCAAACTCCTTGAATTTCAAACATGGGAAAGTTGGCAGAGCAGTTTGTTGTCCCATAGGAGACTGTTATCCATCCTCTGTAGTATTAATGGTTTTAATAATGAAAAATCATTTCAATTCCTATTAATCATGTCTAAAATTTTTTATCATGATTATTTAAGTTTTAATGTGTGAAATTATGTTTATCTATGATCACATATAAATTTGATACATTTTGATAATATTTATTTTGTAAGACGGTCCATGAAAAAATATTTTCCCAGTATAAAAGACTCAGACTGACAAAATTAATGACATTGATTTTTCAAATGAGTCGCCGATTTCTCAATTAACCTGCCTATGCATGGAGATAACGATGCAATGAATCACTGATAGTGAAATCGACACACTGACAGACTGACTTTCTCATTGATAGTGAAATTAACATACCGAAAGAAGGACTTACTGATGGGACTGACTTACAAATGCATGGTGCTACTGATCTAAGGACTCAGCATTAGTTGAGATGAGTCGTCGATGCATGGAAAGACTAAAATATTAACACACTGATGAAATGAGAAACCAGAAAAAGGAAAGACCGATATGTTGACACATCGATGAAATGAGACATAAACAGAAGGGAAGAATGACAGAGGACTCACTAATGCATAGACAAATCGATGGAGGACTCACCGATAGACTGTTTAAATTCCCTTTTTTAAAAAAAATTACTTCTAATGGTAATATTTTGAGTATTTTAATAAGCTTGATTAATTTAATGATGTTTCTAGACATCTTAATTGATATTTCAGAAACACAAGGTATATTTTCTACCTCAAACATACACATTGTCCGGTTATAAGAATATATATACACAAAAAGACATGTACAGACCCGAATATACAAGAAGATAAAAAAAGACCCCCACGAGTAAAGTACCGAAAGGAAGAACACAAATGGAATTATTCATTCCTTCCTGCAGTGAACTATATAACTATTGTTCATAAAAGTTACGTCATCTCTGCAGTATCCCACTAAATGTAAGAGGAGAACATTTTCACCCCTTAGGAATAGAGAACACAGTGCTCCTCAACACTCTGTTTCTAGTTTATTTTTCCAGAAGAGTACTCAAGCTTCAAATATGATACATCATAGAGTTCAAAGATTAATTTCATAACACTCAGGTGATTTATAATCCTTTTTTATTATATTATTCTAGGTTGTGTACTATTTTTCTAAACTTTTGAGCAGTGTGTGTGACTTTACTAAAAATACACACGGTCTCCTACACTAAATTGGGGGATACTAGATATCCTAAATCAAATATCTTTCTACACTTTTTTATCCCATGTAGAACTGTGGAAGAGGTCTTTTCTGACCTAATTGTATTTTTGTCTACACATAGAACTGTGGTATAGGTTATGTGGCCTAAAATATCTGGTGTACTATTTTAAACCCTGATCTAGGGTGTGGGTAAAAATATTTATCTTTAATTTTTGGTGGTAAGTGATCACCAAGTGGAGATTACTATGTCTCTACTTGAGATTGAACCTCTTGTTTTATATCTATTGTGTTTTTAAATTTAGTAATTCTCTATTTTAACTCATATTTTAGAAAACTGAATTTTACTTTTATAGTTAGTCTTGGATAGTAGTTATAACTATTTTTACTTATTAGAGAAGTTTCAAAAGTTTTATAAATATCTCATATTGTTATAACTAAGAATTAATCAATCTTCTGAGAAACTATTTGAACGACCAAGCTATTATAACATTACTATCTTGGTTAACTGGACAGTTCTACTTTAAATTAGGGTAATCTTTGAAATAAAATTTTTAACAGAAATTTTTATAGGAACTCAATTCACCCCCCTATTGAGTGTCCTACCCCGACCAAAATTTGCTGTCATAGGTTTTTTTTTCAAGTTACTATTTTCAAAATTTTAAAACTATTGTAAAATCATTTTAAACAATTATTTTAGTTGTGTTTTAAAGGTCTTTAAATTTTTGTTAGTTTTAATTTTCTAGCTCTTTAAAGCGTAGAAGTTATCTCTTCACTATAGATAATATATTGGAATGTCAGGCTACCATTAAATCACGATTCATTAATGGAACAAATTTTACATAATGGAAAATTAGAATTAAAATGAGCCAAAAAAGTATGGGTTTTGAGATTTGGTCTTCAATTATAGATGAATATAGGATTCCTTCTACATATAGGAATACATGGGATGACCCAACCAAGGATTCCTATAAAATTAATTGCAAATCCATGAATTCCCTATACTATTCTTTAGGTGATGAATAGTTTAATAGAATTATTTCATGTAAAACAACCAATGAAATTTGGGACACATTATCTGTTTTACAATAAGGAACATCTAGTGTTAATGAAATGATACTTAACACCTATTATATTTTGTATGATAACATTAAAATGACGAATGATGAGCCTATTTATGACATGTATCTACATTTTAATGAAATTGTGAATACTATGATCTATCTAATAAGGGATGTACCACCAAGGATAAAATCATGAGAATACTACAATGATTTCTAGATAGATTGAGAGAAAATTTTATATTAGTTAGAGAATCCTGTGACATTAGAATGTTTTCAGTAAAGGAGGTGATATGCTAGTTGATGATGTATGAGGAAGAACTAAAAGTCAACAAAGAATAGGATGATGAACCAAAAATAAAATCGGTTGCTTTCTAATCCACTCTTTATAAGAAAAAGGACAAAGTTCATGATGAAACTGAATGTTCAAGTGGTGAGAAATCATCAATAAATAGTGATTAAATGATGTCTCTAATAGCCATAAGGTTTATGGATTTTTTTGAAAGAATAAATTATTTAGATATACCAACTATAAACTTAATGGTGATCATAATGGCCATTGGAAGAAGGATTGGAACAAAGGTGATACTTACAATGTAATAATATTTTATGAATGTAAGAGAAATGGATATGTAAAGGCTGACTGTCCCAAGATAATGTACTAGAAGAAGTATGATGATAAGGAAAAAAGGTATAAAGAGTTCATGAAGGCAATGTGGATTACTTCTGAGGACAACTCATGTGACTCAGAATCCTCTCATGATGAAAAGGATAATAAATAAAATATTCATTTTATGAAAAACATATCTGAGGTAACACTAAATTCTCTTGAACATAATTATTATTATTCTAGAATTGAAATTGTTTTAGAAAATATGACAAATGATGAAATATTTGAATATTTAAAAATCATATAAGACACTTGTAATCAATTAAAATATAAATACAAATATTTAAAGAAACAACATTTTTTGACTACTATTGTTAAATATGAACTTACTATAGAAAATTAAACAAAATATCAACCACTTAAGGTGAACTATAAGCATAAATTTTCAAATAAGATATTGAAAAATGTTCTTGAGAAATTTACCAATGGAAAATAAATCTTAGTGAAAATTATTGGTAACGAAGTTACTATTAAGTATACTACTATAATAGGATACCAACTAGGAAAGAGGAATATGACAAAAAACTTTTTTTTATCAAAATCTGGAAAATCCAATTTTATGCCCAGTACTGAAAAATATTATGCTAGTTCTAACTACGAAACATCTTCTAATGTTTCATGTTATTCTAGAACAAATAATTTTTATTTCTCAAATACATTACATACTACTTATCAGAAACCTATGAAGCATGTATGTATTCCCAAAGCTCTTATTACTAATGTTACTAGACCCAAACAATTCTGGGTACCAAAATCCTTTCTTGTATAATCTATTTTGAAGGAAAAATGTTTGAAGAGATCCTATAAAAGTTTATGGTACTTGGATAGTGGATGTTCAAGGCACATGATAAGAGATTACTCATAATTCAAGAACTTGATAAAGATTCATGGTGGGAAGTTCACATTTGGTGAAAATGCTAAATGAAAAATCATTGTTCTTGGCCAGATTTGTAACTCTAACTCAGTTCTAATTTATAAAGTACTTTTTTATGGATTGGAATAAAATCTAATTTGTATCTCTCAGTTATGTGATGATGGTTTTAATATTAAATTTGAAAATGATGCATGTAATTTTTTAACTCTAAAATTAAGTTAGTGTTTTCATATCACAAAAATGAAAATGTTTATGCAGTTAACATAGATTCATTAATTTCTCAAAAATTTTCTTCATTGAGTGATTTTTATATAGAATCTTGGATTTGGAATTTGAGATTAGGAAATTTCAATGTACAATCACTTAGAAAACTTACTAAAAAGGCTTAGCCAAGGATCTTCCTAAACATGAGTTTCCAAATGACAATGTCTGTAATCCATGTCCAAAAGGTAAACAGAAAAAAATTTCATTCAAACCAATGAAAGAATTTTAAACTTCTCAACCTCTCACGTTGGTTCCCATGGACTTATTTGGATCTTCTAGAGTCTCATGTCTAATTGGTAAGCACTATGTCTATGTTTTTGTACATGACTACTCTATATATATGTGGAACTTCTTCATAGCACACAAAAGTGAAACTTTCTATCATTTCACCAAGTATTATAGGACTATAGAAAATCTAAGAGGGCATAGAATTAAAACTCTAAGAATTATCCATGTTTGTAAGTTTAAAAACCAAGTGTTTGAATACTTTTTCTAAAAAAATGGATATAGTAATAACTTCTCTGCTCCTAGGACACACAAGTAAAATTGAGTTGTAGCAAGAAGAAATAGAACCCTACAAGAAATTTCTAGAACCATGCTTAGTGAGTGAAAAACCTATATATTTTTGGAAAGAAGCAATCAATACAACATGATATATAATAAATAAAGTTTTTAATTGACATATCTTTAAAAGAACTCCATATGAGTTATGGAACAATAAAAAACACAAGGTTAACAACTTCCATGTTTTTGGTTGCAAATACTATATTTTTTACAATAAGGATTATCTGCACAAATTTTCTTCCAAGTGTGATAAAGGAATATTCCTATGTTATTCAATTTCTGGTAAATCATATATAGTCTTCAATAAGGGAACCAAATGTTTGGAAGAAACAGTACATTTCAAGTTTAATGAGACAAATAAACTTGATCCAAAAACCTCTCTATAAGATCTTGAGGATGATATGTCAAACGTGGATGTCAATACTAAATCATATGACCATCCTATAAAGAAATATGTTAAAATTTCAAGTTCTGGAAATTCTCCAGTTTCTAGTCCTGAAAAACTAGAACCGGTTGAAAAACGTGATGTGATGAGCCCTTCGTTTTCTAGACCTATTAGAACTATCCAGAACTATCCTTTAGATGCTATAGTTGGAATTTTAGAAAAAGTAACTTATACTATAGATTCTCTCAGAAATTAGGCTGAACATCAATCTTTTTTATCACAGATTGACCCTAAGAACAATAATGATGCTATTAATAATAAATTTTGGGTGATGGATATACAAGAAGAGTTAAATCAGTTTGAAATAAATAATCTCTGGACACTTGTAGATAGACCAAAATTCAAATTTACTATAGGCATTAAATGGGTTTTTATGAATAAAGTAAATGAAGCCGATAACATAGTTTAAAAACAAGCTAGATACGTTTCACAAGGTTATAGTCAAGAAGAAGGAATTGACTATGAGGAAACCATTTCACTAATTTCTATACATGAGGCCATTAAAATCATTATTTCCAATGCAGAACATATAGATTTCAAACTTAATCAAATGCATGTCAAGAGTACATTCCTAACTGGGTATATATTTGATGATGTTTTTCTTGAAAAACCCCTGGTTTAACAAACCCTTATTTTCCAAATAATGTTTTTTAAATTACCAAAATCATTATATGGTTTGAAGAAATATCCAAGAGATTGGTTTCATAGACTCAACACATTTCTTATTTTTAAAGGTTTTACAAAAGGTATAGTTGATCCTACTCTCTTTATAAAAAGAATTTACAAAGAGGTTTTCGTAGTAAAAATTTACATAGATGATCTTATTTTTGGATCTTATGAAAATGATTTATGTTTGATTTTTCAAAGATGATGCAAAGTGAATTTAAATGAGTTTAATGGGTGAACTAAAATTCATTCTTGGATTTCAAATATTCCAAAATAAATAATGTATTAATTTGAATCAAAGTAAATATACTAAATAGAGTTATATTTCACAGCACTAAGTGTATTGACACTCTAATGAGTACCACCTATAAGTTGGACCTTGATGAAGATGGTAAATTTTTTGATCAAACCACGTATAGAGGGATGATTGGAATTTTACTCCATTTAACTGCTAGTAGGCCAGATATTATGTTTGGAGTGTGCATGTGTGCATGTTTTCAAGAAAACCCAAAATAATCTCATATTCATGCTGTTAAAAGGATTTTAAAATACATAAAACATACTACCAACTTTGGACAATTATATCCTAGAGGAAAACCCTTTGATTTGGAGAGTTATTATGATGCTGATTTTGATGGTTGTAAGCTAGACAGAAATAGCACCTATAGAATATGTCACTTTTTGGTAAAGTCTCTAATTTCATGGTGTAATAATAAAAGAAATCTATATCATTATCTACTACCAAATCTGAATAAATAGTTTTTGGTAGTTGTTGTGCATAAATTTTGTGGATGAAACAAACATTACTTGATTATGGATATCAATTCAGACATGCCCCTATAAATTGTGATAATACAACTGTTGTATATTTTTCTATGAATATTGTTTCACATTATAGAAACAAACACATTGATGTAAGGAATCAATTTTTTAGATACCATTATCAAAATGGTGGTATAATTTTAGAGTTCATTGGAACTGAATATCATCTTGTTAATATTTTCTCTAATCCACTGAACAATGAAAGAATAAAATACCTCAAACATGAGTTAGGAATGATCAATCTAAAGTACCTTTTATTGCTATTAATTAGATAATTTTTAAGTTATTTTGTCAAACCAACACTGTAATCTTTGAACAAATAGTGTCATGATGACACTGATATTATGAAGTTAGCATTGTCATGTCGACACCGAAAACATTGTCCCACAAAAACATTGTCATACCAACACAATTCTCATACAGACACAATTGGAATGCTAACATTGATGCATTGTCATATAGATACCCTGTCATTTCAACACCAGTGTCTTGTCAAGCCGACATAGTTAGTTTTATGCACAATTTTTCATGCCAACAGTAATGACTCACTGATTTTATCCATTTTATGTTTATACAAAAACGACAGAGTTTCATTGATTTTGTTGAACCCAGTTCACGATTTAACTATTTTGTGATTTCAAAAGCCCAGAATGACATAAATTTGATTCTATCCACTCAACTCATTTACCCTTACACTCACTCAGACATTTCTCTCTCTACCCCTGACTTTTCACCATCCGACCTTCAAACTGAACCATTGTAATGGCACGTTTGAAGAGATCTCTTGATGGTGGTGAGTCTATTGAAAATAAGAAACAAAAAGAGGAATCGAGAACATCTTCGGGACTAGTGAATCGTTCTCTATAGAACCTAGTAGTAACTCCATAAAAAGCGGTTCTTGAGGAATGTATTTTAGAACGAACGTATTTTCATCTTAAAGTATTATATGATCCGGGATTTCTTGAGTGGTTATAAGATAATGAAAGACCATTCTACCCGAAGCTAGTTCTCGAATTTTACATGAATATGGAGTTCCTAGTGGAAGGTTGTGATGCAGTTTGGATATAGTCCATAGTAAGCTCCATGAAAATTTCTTTCTCATCAAGAAAATGGTCTGAATGTCTTCAATTTCCTTGTGAAGGAGTGTTTAATGATTATCAAGGTACCTCTCCACCTAAAATATATTTTTCTACTTTGAGATAGCGTTGAAGGAGATTACTAATAATGATGAGCACAAGAGACCCATTTCTATATAGTTAAGTGGAGAATGTATAATTTTTTTCAAGTTTATTCAGCATGATATTTTTCTTAGGAAATGGTACTTTTCATCTTTGAAGTATAAATATTTCTACTTGGTTTATCTTCTGAGAAAAGGGGTCAAGTTATATATATATAGATACCTTGTTGTGTACATGGATGAAATGATAAAAAATTCTTGAAAAACCCAATTATATATTTTATCCATAGTTAATCATAGTTATGTTAAAATATAATGTTTGTTATAATGAGGGATAAGATGTTGTTTCTGAGTGAAGTGGGATCTGCCTTAGTAAAGATAACTATATAAGGATGAAAATAAACCAGAACCCATGGAAGAAAGAATGTGTTTGAGATGAAGATAATATTTAGGATACGTTCAATCAAGTGAACTATCCAACTTTGCCTAAGAATATAGATGATCCTGGTATGGACTAGATGAGGAAGTTTTTTAGTCTTCAGAAGAAGAAGATGAGCATTCCACACCAGTTAGAGATCAAGGGTCACCTAATTATGATAAGAGTTATCCTGACACCACTGAAGCTCACAAAGGTTTTTCTTTTATACCACCGAATCCCCCCACTTTCCATACCATGTGATGAGACAACACGTGAAGACAATGGATATGAGGGGACTAAAGTATTATGAATTGTGGAATATGTAAGTAGATCCAGCAGCTCTGAAGAAGAAGGAAGTGAAGATAAAGAGAGTGGTAGTGGTAGTGAAGAAGAATTAGGTGAAGAAACTGATGATAGAAATAGCAATGAAGATCATGTATCTGGACATGATGATGATTATATAAGTGAAAGTGATTATGACCATCATAAGGCTGATCAAGGTAGATATTTTAAAATGGTTGACGTTGTAGATTAGGCACGGTTGGAAAAAACTCCTGTAGTTTTTGTTGAAGAAGGAGAAAATGCTGAAGAAGTATAAGAGTAGGAAATTATTGTACCTAAGTTAGAATATGAAATAAAAAGAACTCATGCTGAAGGTGAGAAACCAGTAAGAATATCTCATATTGAGGGGGATCCTCACGAAATCGGAGATCAAGCTGCTGATGAGAATCAACATGGAAGTGTAAGAATTGACATTATCACTCCTTTGGATGGTGATGTAATGATTGAATGGGAAAGGAATCCTAGGTATGTAGAACTTGGATTAGATTATAAAGACTTAGATGAAGAATTTTTTGTACCCATTACAAGAGAATGAGTGACTTAGACAATTTCTAGTTAATCAATCACTAAATCGGATTTTCAAAGGTGTAAATAATAAGTTTGTTCAGCTGTAAGTATATCCATTCAATCTCAGATGTAGTATGAGATTAAAATATCTAGAAGTTAAAACACTGATATGAGTGATTAATAACACTTTATTATATCCTCAATAGTGTAAATAATATAATCTAGGCAAGAAGTTTCATTTCCAAGTTAGATAGTGGGTATAAGTGAGGTTGATGCTGCTAATGTTTCAAATAAAGTAATATAAGAGATTTAACCAAACTTAATTAAAAATTCTGAGACAATTGTTGTAAGAACTACCATATAGATAAAAGAAATGTCTAGGATTTCTTTGGAGATAAATACCTTGACCTCAGAGTAAAAAGGTTGTGTGGAGACTTTTCTTACATCTTTGAATACTCATTCCTTAGCTCCTACTGATATTCCTTCTATTTCAAGTCAGACTTATCAGACCCTAGACATTTAGGTAGTTTGAAGTGTTGTTATAGAAAAAATTCAATATCTCTTTGATCATTCTAATTATTACAACCTTGAAAATATTGAAAAAAATTGTGATCATGTTAATGATATGGTTAGACTCTATTATTAGATTGTTGATACGGGAAATGCTCAGATCACATAAATGGTGGACTATAATTTCAAGATGATCATTACCAAACATCAGTTGACCAATCTGTTTAAGTATTTGATAAAGAACATGTCTTTGCCTCCAGTGACCATATCTTTTAATGATCATGTACATATGTTGAAACACTTAACCCCTCTTTTGAAAAAATTCATTGATAATAAAGCTGATTTCAAGAAAGCAATAATATATGGTGGTGAAATCAGTGAGGATTTTTTTAAGCTGTTGAAACCATACCTTCATGTACAAAGTGAAGTGATTATAGTGCCTCCTACTACAGCTCTTGGACCTACTGGATCAGTGCCTCCACCTTGGATGTCAGTTGCTCTAGCCTTGACTCAGATTCTCCAAGTGATCCAAGAACAGATTCAACCTCTTATGTTGTTACAACACAAACCTAGCCTCGTACCTAATGTTCCAAAATGAGTTATTGTACCTCCTCTGAAAAGTTATTCAAACCCTCCAGTTTCTAATCCACCACATATTGGACCCTCAATTTATCCCTCTAAGAAATGGAAGGGACCTCTTAATCCTGAGTCATAGTGTGGATCATTATGTGATAGGGATGTTTGGATGACTTTTGTTCTTTTTTCGGGAATATTTGTAACACATTTCACTTTATTTATTAATTCAATTTTTTGTTCTTGTCTTTCATAAATTTCACTTATATCTATTATTATGTGATAATTTTTATTTCTTCCTTATACTTATAATGTGGAAAATATTTTTATCTCACCTTTTTTTTTGATAATACTAAAAGGGGGAGAACAGTTTGGAATTATCCTTATTTACTTTACCTTTGACATCACTCTTATATGTTTTATTTTTCTTTGATACAATTACTATTTATTTTAACTCTAAATATTATCTCAATAATGGGATATGATAAGTTGAATGATTTCATTCCTCTTCAAATGATTTTACCAGACAATGCCATGATTTGTGATTATCAAAAAGGGGGAGATTATTGGGCCCTGGGAGACTATTTCCCATCCTCTTTTGTATTACTCGTTTTAATAATCAAAAATCATTTTAATTCCTATTAATCATATATAAACATTAAAATTATGATTATTTAAATTTCAATGGGTGAAATTATGTTTATATATGAACAAATATAAATTTTATACAATTTGATAATATTTATGCAGTAATACAGTCTAAAAAAATATTTTCCTAGTCTAAGAGGCTGACACTAATAGAGAGAATGATACACCGATAGTTCCAAATGAGTCACCAATAGATCAATTGAAATATCAACATATGGTTCTAATGATTCATGGAGATACCAATGTAATGAATTACTAATAGTGAAATAGACACGCCAATAGACCGACTATCTCACTGATAGTGAAATTAACCTACCGATGTAAGGACTTACCAATGAAACTGACTTACTGACACATAGTGCTACCAATACAAGGACTCGCCGTCATTTGAGATGATTCATTGATGCATGGAAATTTCGATATATTAATACTCCAATGAAATGAGACACTGAAAGAAGGAAAGACCATCAGATTTACACACTGATGAAATGAGACACCAACAAAAGGAACGACCGACAGAGGACTCACTGATGCATAGACAGACCGATCGAGGACTCACTAATAGGCTTTTTAAAATCTATTTTATTTAAAATTAGTTCTAATGATCATATTTTGTGTATTTTAATGTACTTGATTAAATTAATTATTTTTAAAGACATCTTAAATTAGGTTGTTCAAAATATGAGGTACAGTTTCTACCTCAAACTTATACATTTTCAGGCTGCAAGAATATATATATACAAGAAGACATGCGTATACATGCATATATAAGAAGATAAAAGCAAACCCCCACGAGTAACATACAGAAAGGACGAACACACCAGCAATACTTCATTTCTACTTATTGTGAACCAGAGAACTAATCTCCATCAAAGTTCCATCATCTCTACAGCATCCCACTAACTACATGAGAAGAATTTTTTCACCCTCCTAGACGACATAACACAGTGGTCCTCAACAATATATGTTCAGTGTATGATTCCAGAAGAGGACTCAATCTTCAACTTTGATACATCAAAGAGTCCATAGCTAAATTTCATAACACTCAGAGCATTTCTAATCCATTTATATTATATTTTACTCTATTGTGTACTATTTTACTAAACATTCGAGTAGTGTGTGTGTCTATACTAAAACAACACAATGTCTCCTACACTAAACTAGAGGATACTAGATATCCTAAAAAAATATATTTATACACCTCTTTATCCCACATAGAATTGTGGAAAATTTCATGTGTGTCCTGATTGTATTTTTGTTACCATGTAGAACTGTGGTAGAGGTCTTGTGACCTGGATAGTCTAGTGTACTATTGTTAACCCCGATAAAGGGTGTGGATAAAAATATTTATCATTATAGATTTCTTGTTCGCAGGTGATCACCATGTGGAGAGGACAATGTCACTTCTTGAGACTAAACCATTGGTTTTATATCCACTATGTTTTTTTCAATTTAGTCTTTCTCTGTTTAAACACGCATTTCAAAAATCTAAATTTTATATTGATTTTTAGTCTTGGATAGTAGTTATAAATATTAAGCCTTATTAGAGTAGTTTGAAATGTTGTATCAATATCTCATATTATTGTAACTATGATTTAAAAAAAACATTTGAGAAACTATTTGAACATTCAAACTGTTATAATATTACTACCTTGGTTAACTAGCCATTTTTATTTTAAATTTGGGGAATCTTTGAAATAAACTTTTTCATAGTAATTTTTATAGGAACTCAATTCCCCCCCCCCAACCCTCTTGAGTGTCCTACTATGACCAACACATTCTATGGAGATTTCTCTTTATTTCCATTATTAGTTTACTTTTTCCCATAACTTTGAAAGTCGATTTCCCGATGACCTTCATTCCCACACATAAAACATTTAATAGTCCCCTTAATATAATTCACTCCATGTTTATTCCCACACATTCAGAATAATGTAAATATCATCTTCTTATCTATATTGTTTTTATATTTTCATTAAAAATAATTTATTTTTATTTTTATCAAAACCATGATATTGATACGTAACTCCAACCTCTATCTCCACCTTGACAGCACATCAAACAATTTCTTCATAGCTAAAAAGTCTCTTATGGCTAACTCCCTTTAGAGACATGTTTTAAATCCCTTGATGAATTGATCAAACATACATTCAATTTGGATGATAATACCATAACAATACCTTGCATGCATTGTAAAAATTTCCCTATCGGTACTAATAGATTCATAATCCTTTTGATTTATCTCAGAGAACTCCTTCAACATTACCTTATAAAGAATATTAGGAATGTAATTATTGAAAAATAAGTTCTTGAACTCATCCAAATCCAGGGAGTAAATTTCTTCATATTTCCTCATATTATTGATAAGTGTCGAACATTTATCTATATAACATTCCATATAATAGTGAGACAAAATTAATTTATCATGCTCCAAACACTGGAGGACATAAAATATCTTTTTTAATGTTGTAAATCCACTGGTCAGAAATTACTGTATCAAAATACCCACTGAAAAAAGGTGGTTGTTTATTCATTAAAGACTCAACAATTCCCCCCCCCTCATTTTATTATTTGTAAGTGCAACATGATTTATATATAAATAATGATGTTTGATCATAGAAACATGATTTTTCATTAGAAATTCAATAATATTCAGTTTTTAGAATGGATATCATTTCATTGTCCATAACATTCAGCATTAAAATGTTTTCTGTGGGTTACATGCATTGACTAAAACTAAAAACCATAATGTCAGAAACAATAATCATAGTGGAAACCACATATTCATGAAAAATAATTTAGGATTTCAAAATCAAGACAATTTCTTTCAAATATATAACACCTTAGTTTTACCCCGGGCCATCCATGATCAACATATTTCCAAAATCCTTTATGGTGGTTCATAAATAAAATGTTATTAAACTAATTCATATCACATAGAAGGGCCAAACTAACTGTGCTTTAAGTCTATTATCATGCACTACATAACGATCTAGACAAGTTTGAATCTCATTTTTTGATGTTATTATCCAAGGTACATTTGGGAAAGAACCACATTCACCTATATTATCTATAAATGTATGTATTCCTTGGTAAACCACATAATCTCTTCTTTACCAAAACATTAGGATTTTTAACCCTATATAAGATTATCCTAAGGGTTATCACAAAATTTTTTCTCATCCTGTTATCTAAAGTTTAACTAAAAATATCCTCTCATACCAAATATAATGAACCAGGTTTTTCATATATATATATTACAACATTTTTTGATGAACATTCATTTCATTACAAAAATTCACACCTAAGGATCTTGAAGGAATAGTGCATTTAAAAATTCGGAAACATAAACAAATGGTTCATAAGTGAATAACATCATTTCCCACAAACTGTTTCTTAATTATCACCCTTCTTAGAAAATTCATACATAACAAATTTCTTCCCAACCTAGTGAAACGAAACGTAATAAAGGGTGGCCTCAAATTCTCGATAATGGTAAACAAGGGAGATACATAAATATACCTTGAGTATAAGGGTATGAGAACATGATCATTCAAATTATAAACCATGCCTTGCATATCAAAGATCATTATCTTGGGTCATGGAATAAAGAGTTAATTTCATAATACATTAATTATAAGAGAGTAAAATAACATGATCCATGAGAGAATAACAATGGAATAAGAAATGGAATTGTTTTATACACATAAGTATAGAATATGATTTCCTTATTATTTCAAGGCTCATTCCCAAGACTATAATAGTAGTATGGGTTCACTACCAAAACTGGCATCATGGTAAAGGTTCACTCATATGACAGTCATTGTGTATAGATTCCCTTCTAGAATTGAGTTCACTCCCCATTCCGATCATATTTATCTGATGATGTATTGATCATTATTAGAATCATTGGATGGAGATACAGACGCCACATATCAAATATTGGAAATTATAGCTTTGTGTGTAACAATATCATAAAACATTCATCATTTCATAACCCATGAAAATTAATTGGATTTATACAAATTTCATCATATTATAACCTATGAAAAATAGACATATTTCATAATCATTTCATCACTTCCAAAACATTTATATATCATGAAATGAAGTGGTTTTCATAATAATTTACTCATGGTGTAACTAGTTTAAGAGAAATAGGTTTCAAAAACATTATTCCAACATTAAAAACATTTAGAGTAATAATAAGGATGGTATGTAGGGATCATATCCCTAATATGACCTAGGTAACATCAATAGATTTCATCCTATATGTAAAATTATTTTTAATGATCATTAAATACATTTCATGAGAAAAATATCTTTTCCACTTTGAAAAACACTTTTTAAAACATCAAATAATATCAAAAAAATTTTATTGAAAATATAAATTGTTGATTATTAATTAATCATCAAATAATTTATTGGTCATGATGGTAGAATCTTCATTTCATGTCGTACATATTCAAATGAGGATTCCTTTAAAAAATTTTGTAAGATCCAAACAGGAATTATTAGGAAATAAAAATAAAAATTCTATTAAAAAAATGTAAAAAATTACAACATGGGTAAAATATTATTTACAAAATTATTTTCAGAATGTTAAAAAAATGATAAAACTTTTGAAAACATGGTTTTGGAAAAGAATGATTTTTTATTAAAGAGTGAAATATGGACAGTGTTTATAAAAAACATCGTTTAAACTACTGATTAAATAATGAGAGTAAAATAAAGGGAAAACATGTATTATCCTAAAATAACCATATTAGAAGAAAATTATTGATTTTATTAAGATATATATCATAATATTTCATCATTATAAACAAAATCATAAATAATCATGATATTTGATGAGATTATAACATTAAATAAGTACCACCTAGGTAAAATTGAATTGAAAGCTCCATAAACTAATAACATTTAATGAAACTAAAAATTTCATGAGAATAAATAAATTCATGATATTAAATTTTAAAGGGGTTGTATATAAACCTCATAAAAGAAGATTGAAATATAACATAGATGTGTCTCATGGAACAAAAATTGTGACAAAATCACTTACCAGTTTGGTCCTTTTGAATCATAAATCCTATTATAGAGATATCATGAAATGGATATGTAATAACCATAATTTTAACTATAAGAATCATAAAATAAATTCATGGGTTTTATATAAGCCCCATAAAGGATTTTTTTTTAATATGGGTGGTGTCTCACAGAAAATAAAAGTGAGACAGAAATCCCTTACCTCTAGTCTCAATTTCATTTGTACACATAAAAAACTCATGTATATTAAATATAATATTATTATAAATATATTAAAATCATAATTATATATATAATACCATATATTATTTTCTTATAACCTTTTATGACCTGTTTATTAACAATTCCATGTTAATGTCACATTTGAAGCAATAATTGCTTTGTTTATAATGTGTGTTTTGAATTTTTATTTTTAGTCCAATTAAATTGATCATGGTTCCATTATATTAATAATATTAACCATTTTTTAAATATCATATATATTAATTATATATGTTTTTATAGTAATCCATAATATTTTGATATATAAAATGAAATACATTATTCATTGAGATGGTAGGTCGTACGTAAGCCTGAACAATGTTTCCATTTTCATAAATGATTGAAATAATGAAAGTTAAATAATATATTGCCATTAAATAATAATTTTTATTTAATATATGTCACATATTTATTTTAAACCTATCTTTATTAACTTCCATGAAAAGAATTAATGAATCACATCGCTTCACAAGGTGGTAGTCTGCCATACATACGAGCGATGTTATCGTATGCCCATATAATGGAAAGTTTGATGGTATATGTGATATAATAATTTCAGAAGTAAAATAAAATAATATTTATTTTATATAAACATTTAATTAGTCATTATAACCAGCTATGATAGGTGGTGACTGAAAAAAATATATTGATTTTTGAAGTTGTAGTTCATCGTACACATAAATGATGATTTATTATCCCATTTAATTGAAGAGGAGATGGTTGTAGGTCATTACATAAACATAATAACATAAAAATATATGGAATATAATATGGTTATTATATAATATTTAATTAATAATAATTTAATTATGTGGAGGGGGAAATAAAATAAAATTCTTGGTTAGGGGTGTTACATCTTCTTCAGATAACTTATTTTTCTTTGCACAAAAAGGATTCTTAGATTGAATTTATAACCAAAATAAAGCTCATAGGATGGGATTATGTAAGTAAAGAATTTATTTTTTTAGGTATTTCTTAAACCAAAGGGATTTGGAAATGGTAATATAAAAGGATAATGAGGCCTTTCATAACTGAGGTGAGTGACAAACTAGTAATTGTTTTTAAAATAAAATTGTGTACCCGCATTTTTCACATGAAAGAAGGATAAAAAAGGAATAATTAACTAGAATAAAATTGATATGTTTGATATATAGACATTAAATAGGTGTTTTAAAAGTATTGACATATTTTTAACGCTTCTAATTTTAGTTTAGCCCTCGGTAAACCCATTTTTACCTAAACCATGATCAATAATTTCTACTATTTTTACTATTAATAATGGTAACAAATTAAGTCGAAATTATTATATAACATAAATTATATTATTAAAAATATGGAATACATTTTTTCTAATTCAATTAAAATAAGTTGAAAATTTGAATTTAAAATTAAACATATGGACATGATGATAAAGCGGTTTTCCAAAGAGGAAATGTTCAAAAGTTTTAATGTTTATTATATCAAAATTCAATATGAAAATAATTATAGTGAACTGAATTGAATTAATTGATATATAAATAATTTAATTTCACATTTAAATTCATTTTAAAACAAGAAATTAACCTTGTAAATTATTTAAATGAAGATTCATTTTCAAATAAAAATAAGTATATTTCACTATTCACTGAAAAAATAATCTTTTCAGAAAAATCCCATAAAGTCACCCTAAGATAATTTTGACATTATGATTTTAAAACTGTGTTTATTTTATAAAATTTAATTTATAAAATTTTAAGGAAATAATTTCATTACTTTTCACAAAATGAAATAAAAAACATTTTTTTTAGAAAATAGTATTTTCAAAGCATAAAATGATTTTTCTAAAAATTAAATTATTTTTTGTCAAAATGTTTTATTTATATAAATATATTATACATAATATATAAAAATAAATTATTTCTATTCATATCACTATGTTTAAAGAATAATTTATAATGGTCATGTTTAACTAAAATAATTAACAATATATCATGGTTTGCTAAAACTAGAAGTTGTGTGTAATGCATGTTATCAAAGAAATATAATTTTGTTAAGATAAATAATAATTTTTTTAAACTAAGGGTGTTAAATTTATAATTAATTTTTTTATTCTTGAGTAGGTATATGTTTGGATATGCACGTCTCGACAAGCCTTGTCATGTTTTCAATCATTAGTGTAATGTGTTAATGTGTCGTATAGGGCAGTTGTTCTAAGAGATATTTCCCACTGTTGTAATAGTTTATTTTTTATATATTATTTTATCTATCACTATTTTTTGGGTGTTTTTTTACTTAAAGAAATATTTTTGGACTTTAGATTCATATGATAAACCTTCCATTTATTCCATTGGGTCCATGGGATATAATGAGACCAAACGTACCACCACCCATATGGTGTGTTGATTCGTGTAAATATTGGAATAAGTGGATTCGTAGATTTTCATGGTTAGGATTGTTATCTTGATTTATAGAATGGTTAGAGGGATATTTTTTATAAATAGGCAATATTTTTTTTTGACATGTTAAGAGAATAAAATAGAATTTCTTATGCGCTATGATTTCAAAAAATTCTAATAAATTTTTTTAAAAAGTTACAATTCTGTGCATTTGATTTTGATCCAGTTTTGGGTTTCAATGGGTGAGAACTATGTTTTAATGTGGATATTATTTGAAAAATATTATTTAATCTCTAAGTGATTTTAAAAATTATATTTCAAAATTTATTTCAAATATTGATTTGACATTAGTGTGTGGTTTCCTTTTTTGTGAAAATTCGTTAATGGCCCTTTGAAGGTTTTGATGGAATTGAATTCTTTGGGCATATATTGAATGCTGAAGGGTAAAAATCATGGTTTAAGGGTGGATTCAAAAAAATGTATTTTTTATAACTATAATCTACCAGAGAGTGTTTAGAATGGTGTTTTTACAAGTGAAAATGGATCAACTAATTGAGTAACGTTTTGGTGTTAACAGCTCGTTGGATCCTTGGTAAATGATAATGGTTTAAAAGAATTATTAGGGTTTTTGAATGTTCTGAAAGGTCAAGATTTTTAAATGATAAATTTAAAAAAAAAAATTGAATGGTTTAGATACTATATTTAGTCTTTGGGAACCGACGGTGAGTTATGTGATTTAGATTGTTGAATGTGATGCTACGTACCCAAAAATAAAACATGATGATTCATAAGTATGGTTTATGATTTCATACGTGCCACTCTACTTCCATGTTTTATGATGATGGAAATGATGTTGTGTATCCTTGGTTTAGGTGTCAGATTAACACTCTGGGAACAAATGGATTCTTATATGATTTAAGTTTTATATAACATTATAATTTAATATCTAATATTACTAGTGTTTCAGAAGATGTTTTGGTTAGCCTGAGTGTTATTTATAATCTAATAACAAATATATTAATAAATAAATTTATTTTTAAATGTATATTCATTAATTTTATAATTTTTTTCTCTGACTATTATTCTTTTTGACCCCATTGGTGGTGGACTATAGAGTTTTATTCACACCATGATCACACTTTAACTACACATGGTTACCCATGTATCTCTCATATTTCTATTATAACCAAGGGTTTTGGTTGAGGCCCTAGTTTATGTTTTCATGATTGACAATGATAACTCTTATGGTATCAGGATACTAAATGAGATTCATCTTGGAGATATAGTGGATCCATTAAAATTGGTTTAATTTATTTTCATATGTTGTGTAACTATCCGAGTGGGTGTTCAGGTTTATGGATGGCATGGTTGTTTATCATTTTACTAATTTTAATTTTTTCAGTCATTGTGACATAAATATACTTTTGTTTCTAGTTTATTTTGAGATATCGATATTCATTTATTCATGAATACTCTAATTTTTATCATTGGTATAAGATACTTGGTTGTTTTATTAAATATTATACACTCTTGATAAGGGGGTATCATCTTCCCATATTAATACCCTAGACACCCACAATTATTTGGTAGCCTCTGGTATAAGGGGAGGTTCACCTATTGTCCCCTGGTGAACTATTATGGTTACTATTATTATGTAAACCATTAGGGGTGTTATAATGTTCTTCCCAATAAACGTCTTCAAACTATCCCTTATTGGATGATAAAATTATACACTTGAACTTCCTTGATCAAAGCATCAACATCAGGTATCTCTATCTTCAATATTATGTTTAATCAACGTGATCGGCAGTAGAATGTCTAATACCTTATTTCATTAAAAATCTATATTTATAACATATCATCCTCCTAGATTTGTAAACTCATCAATCAAATAATATTATAAATTTAAATTACAATAGAAAATCTGATATTTATAGATAAAAACATGACCATTGTATTACTAGAAAATCACATTTTAAAAAAATTTAATTTTCAAAGCATAAATAAAATGCATAGTTTTATGTATATACATTCTATATCTATTGTTTCATCTTCCATTCCATAAATTATACAATCCAATTTACTAAAATGATTTTAAAAAATATTAATGGTCATATTATAAGTTCTTAAAAATCTATTTCAAGAACTCACTAAATATAAAGCATGTTTCAATGAAAAAAATGTATTCATCCATCACAATATTGCAAGTTTAGAGCATCATCATCATATTCCATAACATAAGTGCGTCACATTAGTTCGTGTAAATATAATTTATTAGAAGTTATTTAATAATACAAACTAAACTTACAACATCTTAAAATTAGAACAAAATAAAAATGAAGTGAATTGTAAATTTTAAAATAATGGATAAAGAATATTCTTTTGACTTAGAAATAACAACCATTTTAGAAATCCCAATATACAAAAAAATCATTTTGGATCGAAATATAAAAAGAAAACATCCTTTAATATTTTAAAAATCTCTATATACATCAATGATACTAAAATCTCCCATTGATGAAACGCACTGGGTTAGTAAAACAAATTATCCCAATTTAAAAATCTCTATCCCTAGAAAAAAACACTCCCATTTGATAAAATAAATTAATAAAAGATAAAATATAGTAAAACTTATGTTTCATTAAATTTATCCCCTATTCATATGATCATCTCTAAACTCTCCATAACAAATGGTAAACTTATTTTTAATATCTAGACTCTACCTCATTTAAAATTTAAAAAAGAATAAATCAATGAAGATTCATTGGGAAATAATATAGAACATTTATGGTAGAATGGGTAAGAGTAGAAAAATTTACCATAAATTCATTAACATTTAATCCTGACATAGATATTCAATTAATATATTAAATCTAATTCATCTAATTTAACTTTGTTTCCCTATCCCTAAAGTTCACATCACCAAAAATTACAATATTTCATCCCATTAACTAAAATTGTACTAATAATTTATTCTCTTTTAGGATTATTAAGAAAATCAAAAATATTAACGTGTGATAATTATAAGAAAAAATAAACTTCTGGAATTTATATTCTAACAATTATAGAAGAACTTCTCATAATAATGATATTTTAGGATCCATTTCTGAAATAATATTCTCTTATATTCCAAAAATAATTATGTTAAAGGATAACCAAAAAAACTCTCACTTTATCAAGGATTAATAAATATAAAGAGAAAACAATTTCAAAAGGTAAAAAATCTTATATAAAATTAATTAATAAAAATATACTATTAAAATATAATATTAACCCCAAATATATGTAAAAGTAATCTCATGAATATGTAAAGAAAAGTTTTACAAAAAATTATTATTCATAAAAATATCTGAAAAATATAAGAGTAAAAATTAACAATTATAAGAGTAAATTTAATAATCACATGAGTAACATATATTATTTTTAGAGTAACTTCTAAAAATATGAGAGTAACTTTTAAATATAGGGGTCCATATTACAATATAAAAACATTTAGTCGATGAAACCTTTAAAAATTAAATTATTGTTTGGATACATAACATCCATTAGGTGTATTTAAAAAAAATTAAAAATACATCTGATTAATTAAGTTTAATAATCTTTCAAAATATTTTATGTTCCTCTGTAAATTTTTTTATTGTTTTATATAAAAATGAAATTGCCTTCCCCTTTCTCGGGGAATTTTTCAATGTTAAAAGATAGTGAAACAACAATAAGAATACCTGATCAATTCTCACTGATCATTCGTATCAACTATTAAATATATTTAAATATATTGAAATTTTATAGTTTAATGGAAACATCGTCAAGCTAGTTTTTCAATTTTGATAAACATAAGAATGATATATACTTTTTATGTGTGGTCCTATAAGAAGTTGTGTCTTATATATATATTTTTATCTCATGAATGATGAACAAAGTTATTAAATAATTAAATATCACTTTTTATATCATAAATAATCAAAAATTGATTAAAACTTGATCCAAAATCCTTGAGTTTTTTATGAATCCACCAAATTTGAGTGCAAAAAACATTTAGCAACTATATATTTGGATTCAATAGTAGAAGGTGAAACTGAATTTTGTTTCACATTTGACCACGGTAATAACTCTTCTCTAAGAATGTGACATTTTTTGATGCTATATTCTAGTTTATTCTACATCCAATGAATTTAGTATCTAAATAACTCTTAAGAATAAAATCTAAAAAATTGGTACCTATTAGAGTAATAATACTATAATCATTTCAAAAAAATAATGTTTATTTAAATATTTAATGTAATTATATTTATTTTCTATAGTTCCTTTCATTAATCAAATTATTTTCAATCCAATATACCATTTTTGTTCACACAATATACTCATCTCAAATTAAATTTCTATATATTCCAAAAAAACATCTGTACTTATTTTTTAGGGTTATATATAAATGATTGCATAGATGTGGATTTATAAAATGATGGATTCATTAAAAATTTTCCTTATAAGGAGTATTCGATCTTTTATTCCCTTAAAAAATTGTTTTTGAAGTAGAGATCTATATAATCAATCATAATAGTCTCTTGGGGATTGTTTAATTCTATAAAGATCCTTCATAACTCAAAATACAGGTTCAAACAAATTTATACTAATGAAATGAGGATGTGATTTAATATAAACATTCCCCTAAACATTACTAATAAATAATACACATTTTAAATCCATTTAAAATATGGTAGAGATCAATTAATCTATAAAAGCTTATTGAATTTAGATGTATTCAATATTAGCTACTAGTGAAAAAGTTCTTCCATATTCTATGCCATCTTCCAAATTATATCCCTTAGAAACTAGTCTCCCATATTTCCAAAACATTACTATATTCTCACCATGTTTATTTTATAATTCCCATTTGAATAATATTTCATAAGATCTTTAGGTCACTCTACCATGCTCTAAGAATTGTTTTGTCTGAATAGATTATGCTTTTCCTATATAGAATTTATCTAACTCTATTCACCCTTGGAATTATCTCACATTTTTATTTCTAATTGATATCATAATTAATGATATTACATTTATTTATTTAGAAACTTCATGTTCTATATAGTTTATCTACATCCCAAATTATATTATCACTATGATAATTCCATAAGACAATATGGTTTTAAGGTAAAATGGGAATGTTCTTCCTTATCTTTTATTTGTATATCTACCCTTAATCTAGTTTCCAGAATGATAAATTATAATGGATTTCATTACACTTTTGATAATGATATAAGAGTTCTTTTAGAAACATAATATGTGTTACATTCTTACCTTGTTCAATTTATGTTCACATATGGATCTACCCTATAAAACATGACAAATATAGTTTCTTCAAAGTTATGTGTCATTTTTTTGAGAATAGGATACACCGTACTAGTAGTAGAATAAACTATAAAAATACCTTCAACATACATGTAAACAAAATTATATAGATTATCCTTTTTATTCAAAATAAACATGTAACATCTGAAATCTTTGATGTACCCATGTTTCGGTTTTCTACCATTCTTCAATTTTAAATGAGTTTTATATAAAATTGAGTGAAGTAAAACTTGATTTATATTATAAAAATAAGTACTAATGGATTCCACCCAAAAATATGTTACAAAACAATATTCAAACAAAAATATTTTGGTAATTTTATAAAGGGTTACATTCATTATTTTAACTACCCTATTACATTGTAGAGTTACTAGAGATGAGAAATTATGATTCATGCCTTTCTCACTACAAAAAGTATGAAAAGAATAATTTATAAATTCCTAACTATGGTTACATAGAGTAGTGATTATAGATAGATTTTTTAAGTTATGAATTGTATTATAAAACCAATTTGTAAACAATAATTTTACGGATTTAAGGGATAGAAAATAGACCCACGTATACTGAGTATAATAATCATATAGGACATACACATAGAGTTTTCCTTAGATACATATAGTTTTTTAGGACCAAAAGGAACATTGTAAACTTACTATAATGGTTCAAAAGATAATATATCTTTGTAGGTTTTAAATCATTACGTATTCTAATTACTAAATTAGAAAGGGCCACATACTATGGAAGTATTAAAATTATATTTTGGAAACGCATTCACCTGTCTTACCCTAGAAATTTCTTTTATATTTCTCAATGTTGTAGTGTCTTAAAATTTTATTCCAAATAAAATAAAAAACCACATATTTTACTAAAAAAGGAATGTTCCAAAAAACTATTATTTTCTATATTAATTATGAAAAAAATTCCATTCATATCAGAAAATAAAATTTTCAATCCTTTCATTTTTTAAACGGTACATTTATCATTCCCAAAAAGTATGGAGTAACATTTATCACATAATTGTATAATGATACATATGTTTAGATTATGTCCTAAAAAAATAAAATTATATATAAGAGTCTTGCCTAGAAATGAAGCATCACTAATACTCATACTATTTCCTTATAATTTTTCACCAAAAGTTATACAAAATAGAATGGATGATTTTTATTGGAATTATGAATTTTGAAAAGTAAAATCAATTCAAAAAGATATATGATTAAGTGTCAAAAATTTTAATCTCTAATCAAAATTCTCCATACCATAAGTATAATTAAATAAAAGATTATTTACTCCAAAAAATTTAGTTTTCAGATTTATAACTATGTTATAACTATTATTAGTTAAAACATATAGAGATTTTGAATCCAAACCAGATGTAAGATTAGAAATTATATCATTGGATTTAGAAATATCAGGTATATCCAAATCATCATATTTAATTAACATTTTATTTTTATTCAATATAAAAGTCACATTTCTATCCATCTATCAAATTTTAAATAATCATCCTCATCTTTATCATCCAAAAAATGATAGTTATACTACCAAAATAAATTTATATTATAATCTATCATTACCTTTCCCTGGAATCATGATTCAATATAGGGTTTCTTTTCATAAAAACCAATGAGCATACATTCTTTAACACTATAAAATACAATATTATCATTCGATACATGATATTCTCTAGAACTCTATGTATTTTTTATTTTTCTATAAATTTTCTTCATTTTCTCTTTGAAATTATCTTATACTTTTTCTCTTTATTTTTAATTTATGGTAGTACGGTATGATGTGTCCTAGATTTTTACAATCATAACAAGTCATGTAAAAAATCATTGCCATACATTATTTTCATATTTTTATTTTTTATGACTTCAAGAAGTTTTATACATTCCATAAATCATGTTTATCCATATTTCATGTTATAAAATTTATCCCTCAGAAACATTCGAACAACTATAATAAGAATAATGTTTTAGACTCTACTTCTTAGATGTATGCAGTTTAGTACTGTTTAAACTAGAATTAATGAATTTAGAAGGAGAATAAATGAAGCTTCGTTATTATTTATTTCACACTCAACATCTCTTTGAATCTTATATTCACAATAAATCATTGTTCTATTTAAGTCACATTGGTTCAGATTAGTAGTGTGCTATATATCATCTATTATGATCCTTTTAAATTCTCACTCTTACCGAAGAATTTCTTAGTTATTCTCCATGATATGTTCATCTATTATCTCATTTTTAATTAGTGATTATATCCCATTATCTCCCATCATAAACAACGGGTTTATTTTTATAACTAATTCTCTAGGTAGAAAATTAAAATTTGATAATCTACTCAGAGCATCACCCTTTTGGTCTCTAATACATTCCATGTACTGAAATGTGTTACAATCATCCCATGAATTTCATTTATTGTTTATCATGATGATATGTAAATATCAATATATTTATTCATAAAACTTAATAATTTGATCTATACATGTTATTCATCATTATCCCATTTTCTCTTCTCTATTAAACTAATAAGTTTTCTACTCGTGAGTTTTTCAAATTCAAGTAATCATTTGAAAATGATTAACTCCAGTGATTATAAAAAACGCCTTTATCTAATCATACTAAAACTCTAGTTAAATCCATTAACTATTTGTGCTCATCTCAAATTAATATTATCCAATGGTCTAATTTTAAGGGTTCCTAACATAGAAAACAAAATATATTTTACTTTACTAGATATTAGTGTAAGGAAAATGATATAGGTTACAATTAAAAATGAAAAAAATAAAACTATATAAGATGTATTAAATAATGATACTTTATTGATAGCTAAAAATAGTGTAAATCACAGATACAAAGTTTTATCCTATATATAAAAAAGCACAACAACTTTAAGAGGGTTGAATTGATGTCATAATGAAGACTTAAAAATTTTCACCAACTCAAATAGTAAATTTTACAGAAGTTATAAAATCTTATCAAGACAAAGTACTAGAAAAAAAATTAAAATTTTAGAGGAAAATAAAGATAACATGTGTTAGAAACTCTTTGTATTTAAAATAGACAATCCAATAAAAATGTAAAATGGTAAAACAAATATAATATTGGGAGTGTCATATAAGAATCAAATAACTCTTTAATGGATATAATTTACAAAATAAATTTGACAATAAAAGTAATTACTATTATACCAAAGAAAATGGGGATTTTATAAATTTAATCAAGGAATCCAAGTCCCAACCAATAACTTATTCAACAAACCTATAAAAAAGTAACAAGTTGTACTCTAGGAACCTCTTCGATCTATCGCTTATTGGAAAATAAAAGTCTTCCCTATAAATTTCTCAACATATGTATAGGTACATTGTATCACTCTATCTGATATCCCCTTCAATCATAATGATCATTAGTTGAAATTATAACACAAGTCTTCTTTAAATATCCACATTTTAAATATGTTATTTTCCAAACCCAAGAAACTATTCAATCACATGGGATCAAAAAACTGATTAAAATAGGAACTTAGATCTTTAAAATGAAACGAATCGCAATAGTATCTATATGGAAATCACCCTAAAAACAATAGGAAAGAAAAATCAAAGCATTGAGGTAGCTAATATCATTATATAAATATTTTTTAGAATATTTTTATTATCATTCATTCCAAAATTTATTTGATATAATTTATAAGTATCATTGTAACAAACATCATTGGTCATACTTTATGTTCTTCAATTATAGTAGCAATATAATCGAATATACACTCCATATTCAAATTAATTAAATTTAGTGTGCCATTGCAATACCCTATGTTGAATTTGTCCTAATCTTGTTTTGGAACACAAGTGAATCACATCAGTTCATAAGAATGTATTTTATTATAAGTAATGTATATAAACTAATCGAACTTAAAAAATCAAAAAACAAACATAAAATAAAAAAAATATCTTTTTATTTGTAAAAAATTTATGAATAAGAATAATTTCAAACCATATATATGTATCGTATTATATACTTATGTTGATTAGGTGCATTAAAAAATTTTGGGGGCTGAGTTTTCTACTCCCAGAGGAACTATATGTGGGCTATATCCTATAATCCTTGTCAAGAGTTTTTAATGATTTCATTAATAATAACAACATGATAAATTTTATATTAATTCATCTTAACTCATTAAATTTGTAATAATTACTAAATAAAAAGTTTTGAGGTTTCTCCCAAAATCTTTCATTATTATAATGAAAGGAAATGTAAAGACAAATATCAAGAATAATAGTGTAAATAATCTTAGAAATTCTTCACAACAACTAAATGTCTTGGAAATATATCACAAATATACAAGTGTTTTCTTTAAGTAATTAAACTGAATTAGAAGAAGGATTATAATAAATTCATATTAAATATTGGGAATATTAAGCGATTCAAATTTTATAAACCATTTATTTTCAATATAACAGTCGATTTTTCAAACATTAATTCACGGTTAAGAAATACTCTATATTCTTCTCACATTTGTGATAATATGAAATATTTATAAACTAAGACATAGTTATAAATGGCAGAAGCTGATATATGTGTGGGGAAAAGGGTGAAATTTAAATCCCAATACATTTTGGGTTTCAATATAATTATTCCTATTGGATTTATTTTTTAGTTAGATAATTTTTCCTTTTTTGAATGAAATAGAAACATAATTTCTATATATTCTAATTAAATGAAATATATTTCAATTTTATTCAACAGAAAAATTAATTAATTTAAATATATTATAATATGGTTATTTAAATATGATGAATGGTCTATATTAATAAGATCTTAATTAACTAGTCAATAAATGTGAATGGAAAACATGTTCGAAAAATATTGATTCTAACTGTTCATACTTTGAAATTATTGTCTAAGTAACATTAATGAGAATCTCATTTGTAGAATATTTAGATGTTTTCTATTAAAATAATTTTATTTGGAATCAAATAAAAAATATATATATATATTAATCTTTGCTAAAGAGTAAGATGAAAAAATCAATCATTTCTTGGAAATGAGATAGAGTAGAATATTTATTAGATATAGTTTATTTTGAGGTAAATGGGTCTTTAAATATAAAATATCATAGATTTTATTAATACTTAATTATTTTTACCACTAATAATAGTATGTATGGTTTTTTTGAAATAAAATTACTATCTGTTTAATAAATTTATTAATTTCAAAATTGATGTATAAATTCAACTTCAAATTAGTATGAAATCACTTAATTAATATTGAGGAGATGAATATTTATGTTTAGAGATCATGATCATCACAAATAGTGTGGTATTATATCACAATTAATTTCTCATGGAACACCACAATGGAATATTGTTTCTTAAAGGAAAAATTAAACAATTTTATACATAGTTTGATCAATGTTGAGTCATGTTATCCTACCCCTATCATTTTTAGTTTATTTTCTATAATTCTCACTCTTAAAAACACATAGTTCTATATAAGATTGTTTAAAAGACTCTCTATGTGATATTGAACTATTCTAGTAATTAAATTTATTTTATAAGGATCATAGGTTGGGATATATATAATAAGATTATGAATTCTACCAAATGAAGAAACAAATAATATACATGTGTCTTATTATTTTTCCTAAGGAAACAATGTTGTATTCTTTTTAAAATATATTAAATCAAAAACCATTTATGGATCAAAATGTTATTTTCTAGTAAATTGACTTCCCTTCCATGAACAATTGTTATAATGGGATATATATTTTGGAAGTTCAATACCAAGAAGGGAACTTAATTCCTAAGAGGGATTATTTTCTTCTATAATTGTTTTTGAAAAAATAACCAAGCTGACATACATTAGAACATTGAATGTTATATTGGATTTTTCATGTTTATCTGAGGTAAAAAATTATCATGGAGAATTACGATCAGTCTACAGTCATTAATAATGATTCATCCACCTATTGGGAAGTCATTTTAAATTCTCAATTTGAGATATGTCATGGATCCATGAAGGATAATATGTAATACATGTATATCAACTAAAATTTTAATTTAGTTTATTTACCCGTTGGTTCAAGAACTATCAGTTGAAAATGGATATTTAGGATTAATAAAAACATTTATGGTGATTATCCACCTTTAAGGAATTATTTTATGAAAACGTGTTGGAAACTTCATCAAAAATGATTATGAAGAATCCATCTCACAAATTGTGATCTTAAATCAATAATGATAATCATATCATTGTTTCATTATATGATTTTAAAATAAATCATATAGATTTTAAAATAAAGTTACTTAATTGTAATTTACTAGATGATGTGTACATGACATAGGAAAATGGTTTTATTAATTTATTAAATTCTACAAAGGTATTTTATATATAAATAACCATTTGTGGAATTAAGAAGGATTATTTGAGTTATAATATCAATATTATTAATGTAAAAAAGGATATTGGAATTATTATGAATGATGAATAACCATGTATATATAAAAATACTATAATTTTATTTAATGTTTTATGTATTGATGACATATAACTAATTCTAAACAAAAATTATAATCTATAATCTCTGAAAAAATCACTGAGAAAACCTTCTCAACAAAAAACATATGTGAAGAATCACACTTCTTATGTATGATGATTTATTGGAATATATAAAGTAATAATTATGGACTAAGTCAAGGTACATATGTAGGAAAATTATAAAATCAATTCAAAATGAATTATTTAATATATATATATATATATATATATATTATTCGTAGAAATAATTTTTAGAAGGCTGAATTTCATTTTTTAAATGATGAAATGGAATGAATGGGTACATTATCAAACAAATAATCTATAGTGTTTACTATATATATCATGTTATGTACTACCCTTGAAGATTCATATACAGTATCCATGTAAATCAGATACCATTATGATCTCATTGAATCATATTGGATCACTTTTAAAATTATTCATAAGTATCTTTTAGAATGTAAGGAAATATTTTTAATATATGCATTCAAATAAAATATTGAAAATGGTTAAAGTGATGCAAGTTTCCAAATATATAGTTATTATTTTGAATCATTTTTAGTATTTATGATATTTCCTAAATGTATGTGATTTTCGTTAGAGAATTTATAAGAAAGAATTAGTAGATAATTCTATAACGAAAGATTAGTATGTTTCTTCATTTGATATAGATAGGATCCTAAATGGATTACTTAGATAATAAATTTAATCATGGTTTTATAATAATATTTTATCTAATTGAAATATTTTTAATAAAAATAGTGCAATAACACAATATATGGAGCTGTAATATCATTACAAATCCAATAATATTCTCTGAAAATATCATCAAATTCATGAGATTTTGTATAGTGGTGATATATGATTTTAGAATATTGTTATAAATGATAATATAATATATTCTCTAATAAAATCATTGGTTCAATTGAAACATGAGGATAATTCCTAATCTTTAAGTATTAGATACATCGAATATTTGATCATTTGAAAGGGGGAGATGTTGAAAATTATATACTAGGGGGAAATCATCGGATGATGGTTTGGGATAATATTGGTATCTCATATTACCTTATTAATAAATAAAATAATTATTCTATTATCATTATTTTCTATTTTGTTAGATTGATATAGTAATCACGATAATAGTCCTCCTTGTACTAAAGGTTCGGGTTTTAAACCATGAATATAACCATCAAGAAAAAAATAATTGTGATTTTATTTAGTGTGAATGTTTATAGTATACAATTTGATATTTAAAGTGGTCACGTCGGTTAAAGATGATTCTTGATTAATTAGATACAATTAAACCTAAAAAAAATTGTCATGAGTTGTCCCATTATTATTTTATTTTATCTCAGGTGGGATTTTACTCTAGTCCCATTTTTTGATGAGTTTGAGGTATGGTCACAAAGAGAACATTCATACATGTTCTTTTATCCTACAAAAATTTAGAATTTCAGATAAATTTATGGTGACATGGTGTGTTACTTATCAACGGTAGGTTGTTTATGATTGTATCGGGTATTATTTTTATGTGAGATAGGTTATAAATCACAGTCACTATTTTAGTTAAATTAATAAAGTTCATAGTCATTACTAATGTAATAGATTTATTTATATGTTTAGTGTACTCATTTAGATGAGTGATATATTAACATTGAGTGATATATAGTTCGCATAATCAATGCCCCAGACTCATACTTGATTTCATAAAGAATATGAACATTATGCAGTATACTCATTGGTGATGGGACCACACTAAACCTTTTATTGGGTATGTGTTATTCATGAATCTGACTGATAATTTATACAAATAATGAAACAAATTAATACGAGTCATATAAATAAGTTTTCGAATAATATATTTCTTAATTCCATTTTTTGGGATATTAATGGGATTTATTTTAATTAATATAATTAATTAAAATATGAAAATATGATCTAAATAATTATATTATAACTGTAACGCCCCAATCTTTCATGGTATGGTTCCCTTTGAATAATGCAATAGCTTGCATTGTACACAACTTGGAGTTTTAACACACCACGGACAACAAAATTATCCTTTATGAATAGTAATACACACTAAATGAAATTTTATAAATTTTATTTTTCAAAATGGTCTTCATTTTTGGATTCAGAATCTCAAAAATAGCTTAGGGGGGTTTTTGGTATTTTTCAGAAAACTTTAAATTTTTTTATTAATAGTTAAAAACACTATGTTATTGTTTAAAACAAACTTTTATTTATATAATTATTTATTTTATTTATTTTAAGTCAAAATAGAAAAATAATACCTATATTAGTTCAATTTAATTCATTAGAGTAATTTTTATAATAAAATTAGATGTATAAAATTTTATTGAACTTTTTACCGTGTTTTACCCACCTTCTAGGTGCATTTGAAAATTTGCATAAAACATAGTTTTACCACTTCTATGAGTTGAATTTCAAAAATATGAGAGACATGGTTGACATCAGTAAGTAAAATATGTTTCAAAAAGATGAAAATAATTTTCAGTGAATAGTAACTTTGGACTTTTAATTACCACAGTTAAATGTAAATAGGGTAATTAAAGGTAAAAATAATATTATAATTACCCTAACACATGTCTTAATTCTATTGAATATGTGTAATTATAACAAAAACAACCTAACTAATAAAATATGATCCTTTTGATCCACATGGATTGGATTAGGAAATTTATTATTTTTTATTTAAAGAAGAGTTAAAAGTGATAAATTCAAAGTTTAATAACAAAAACATTTTTAATATGGAGTTACACATAATAAAAATTCTTCTATAAATATTCATTATAAAGATCAAATTCTTTCATACATAATGGTGTTTTATTTATAATTTTTATACATTGAATTATTAAATTTATTTATGACACAATGATGATGCATTAATTACCTTATTAATGAAAAATGAAAATAATTGATATTATAAATATCCAAATAAATGTAAATTGAGACTTTGGATGAATTAAATGAATTTTATTGGTTAATATTACATTTTAGGGCTGATGAAATGAATTTATTTCTAAGTAATTGTGTTTTTAGGACTTAAATAAAAACCAGATACTAAATAGTGATAAAATTGACATAAATGAGTTTTTAAAACAAATACTATATTATTAAATGATATAATAGCACTAAAAATATGAGTTTTGGTGTTTTCTCTGTGATCTTGCAGCGGAGGGCAGTGGTCCCTTCGGTTCCTCCTCGGTTACAGTCCTCATTTACCGCTTCATCCCCTGTGTGGGTGCTCTCAATCTGGCATGGCTTTGCTTTCGATTTAGGTTTATGTTGATCAACATATTCATGTGAGGTGGCATCCTCCTTCATTTTTGTTTTTGAATTTAAAGATTTGTGGCATTGGTTTCGATTTTGTCTTTTCCAGTTCCTAGGTCGTTGGTTTCGGACCCCTCGCATGCTCAGCGAGCATCATGTTTGCAGATCTGTGGGTGTTGTTTTGTCTCTCTATGGATCTATGTTTTGTAGCTCCGGGTGTCCCATGTGCAACTCTGGGAGAAGGGCGGGGCTCGCGCAGGATCGTGGGCGCGAAGGTGGTTTCTCGCATAGGGTGGGCTTTCACAAGTGATGTTCGCGCGAAGGTGGTTTCTTGCACCGGTATTGTTCACGCAGGTGCTGTTTGAGCACGCAGGTGAAGTCTGAGCGCATAGGTTCTATTCACACAGGGTCTTGAGCGCGCAGTTATTGTTCTCGCAGGTGTTGTTCTAGTGCGCAGGTGAAGTCCAAGCGCACAGGTGCTATTTTCGGTGAAAATAATATCTATATATTTTAGTGTGATGTGAACATGAATGATGTTTTTAGTTGATTAAAGATGGTTTAGAATGTTTCAATTTGAGCCAAATAGGTTCTGAGTTTGTTGAAGTGAAACCTGAGAACTCCAATTTTGAGAATTAAAGGTAGAGGAATATAAAGCAACATGACCATTATCTAGGTTTGCGCGAAGGAGTCAAGTTCTGTTCTCATTGTGGTGTTTTGTACGAGAGAGTGGTGGGCTTGTGAAGGGTGTTCATGGGAGATTACGTTGAGGTGGTGTTCTTTGTTTTCATGGAATCCGAATTGGTGAATCAGTGTAAGAACACTTCGCTGACTGATAAAGAGAAAGCGTCAATCGCCACATGAAAGAATGAAGATGTCTTTTTTTCACATCGCATGTCGCTCCTGGTGGTAGGAAAATTTTTAGTGAAACGTTCATTCAACCAGCGGGCCTTTGAAAATACTCTGCAAAATTTATTGAGATTGGAGGATGGTGTTGCCAAACGTGAAGTGGGAGAGGGTTTTATTGTCTTCGAAGTTTTCAATATCCAAGATAACGAAAAGGTGCTCAAAGGCAGACCATGGTCTTTTGATAATCAAATCATTCTCATGGAGGACTTTACAGGCTAGTACGAAATTCAGAAAATTGAACTGACTTCCTCACCTTTCTGGTTATGAATCAACGGAATCCCTTTCCATGGTAGAACAGAACGTGTTAAGCGGGAAATTGTGGAACGCATTGGAAAATTTCTGGACTGGGATCAATCTGATCCCATCCACTGGGGACCCATGGTGAGGATTAGATCCTTAGTCGATGTGACACAACCACTAATGAGGGGTCTGTTCATGACAATTGAAGACTCTGATGTCTAGATTTCCTTTGAGTTTGAAAAGCTTCCTATTTTCTATTTCTTTTGTGGGTGTTTCAGACACTGAGAAAAGTTCTATGATGTGAAGAAGGAGGATGGATAGGGCAATGTTATTTTGCAATATGGTCTCTGGATTTATGCAAAAACCTATGGAATGGCTTTTATTTCCGAAGCTGAAAAATAAAAGGACCGCGACAATCTTGTGAAGGATTTTAGTAAGCGGGTTGAACCCACTCATACTAATGTAGTCATTCTCGGGCCGCCAAAGTTTTCTTCTAACATTCATGTGGATCCATGGGTGGATGAAAGGAATCTGGGAAACCCACTGATCTCGGTTGAGCCTGGGGAAAAGCACAAGAGTCAGTGGTAGGGGAAGACTGTCACTCCACGCCAGGCCCCAACTGTTTTGAAATCCATTTCCTCTCCATCTGACAGGCTGCAGGAAAACTGCAAGGAACTACCTAACCCGGGTTTAGGGGTATAAAAACTTTGTAATGTTTCACCAGTTCCGGTTTCTTGCTCAAATGATGTTACCCTCAGTACTACCCCTCAGGCAGTTGATGATATGACTGAGATCACACTGCCCAATACCATGAAACATTGAACATGGAAAAGAATGATTAGTGGGTATAGGGGTGTGGATCCCCCTAGTTCACAGCCCATGGACCATAAACGATGCTTGGAGGGGTCTTAGATGGCTGAGAGCCTTCTAAAGAGGTGGAAAGTGGTAGACGATGGTCAGGTTGTCAAAGTTTTAGAGGCGGCGATGAGTATGTCCCAAGCCTACCTAGAGCAATGAAAATCCTATTCTGGAACTGTTGGGGGCATGGAAATCCTCGAAAGTTTCAGCTTCTCCATCACTGGAGTTCCAAATTTCTCCCCGACATAGTTTTTGTATCCAAAACTATGTTGTACAGCAAGGATGCTAGCCGTATGGGCCTGAAGATTGGTTTCAAAAACGTCTTTCCGATTGGAAGACATGGTAACTCTGGGGGAATTTTCCTCTTGTGTAAGGAGGATCATGGGGTTAAGAACTCTCATTACTCAAGTAACCACATTTTTGTGACAGTTGTGGGCCCAGGATCCCCTCAATGTTCATTTGTTGGTTTCTACGGGTGTTCGGGTGGGCTGGATTAGCACACATCCTGGTCCCTTTTAAAACGGTTGCAGGACTCACTTTCTGGCCCTCTGTTGATGGGGGGATTTAACGAGGTCATTTATCTCCATGAAAAAAAATGGGGATGCATGCAGATCGCTGCTATGATGGATGACTTTAGGACTTCTCTTATGTCGAACTCTCTTCATGACCTCGGGTTTTCTGGCTCACCATTTACCTGGCATCGGGGTAGGTCAATGGAGAACCGTCTAGCAGAAAAGTTGGACATATTTGTTGGGGATGAAGAATGGACTTCTCTTTTTCATGCCTTCTCTATCATCCACCCACCCCCCATCTCCTCTGACCACTGCCCAATAATTTTTTCAATGGTCTCACAGGGGCAACAGAGGGGGTCGGCGCAGACCTTCCCATTAAAAAGTATGTGGCTCCAAGACAGTGACTAGGAAAAGGTGGTCCAATCAGCTTGGGAATGACTGAATCAGTGCATCATGTCCAACATCTGCACTATAGTGTCTTGCTTACTGAAATGGAGCTCTGCTAGGTTTGGGGACTTTGGTCGACATATTAATGAGGCTGAAAGTCGATTAAAGTGACTCAACTCTGATACTTGTTGTGACTCTTTCCTTAGTAGTATTGCAGTGGTGAAAAAGGATCATAATGCAGCTCTGAGGGAGAAAGAGAGTTTTTGGTTCCTTCAGGAATTGGAGTCCCATATCAGAGATGGTGCTCTGAACACCAACTTCTTTCACCAATAAGCATCTGCAAGGATAAGGATGAATCATATTTCTCATCTGGAGGATCCTTCTAGGAGAGTTACTCATGACATCAATGACATTCACTCCATTATTCTGAACTTTTTCAAAAACCTCTATATAGCAGAATGTACTAGCACCCCCTCATGTCTGACTGAAAGCATCCCAAATTTGGTTACAGAAGAAATAAATCATTCCTTGGAAATAGATATTTCAGATGATGAATTTCATGGGGACCTACATATTATTCACTCTACCAAGGATTCGGGGCCTGATGGGTTTCATGCTCTATTCTTTAAATGCTTTTGGCATATTGTTGGGCCCGACGTGGTGACCCCGATGAAGGAGGTGTGGAAAGGCAGAACCTCTCTTGAATCACTGAATGAAACTCTTATTACTCTTATCCCCAAAACCTAGTTCCCTCAAAAAGTCTCGTAGTTTCAGCTAATCAGTCTGTGCAATGTGGATTACAGATTTTTTTTCCAAAATCATGGTGTCCAGACAAAGGGACTCTCTCCTGCTGATTGTCTCAGATAACCTAAGTGATTTATTCCCAAAGAGATCCATTACTGATAATGCTGCCATTGACTTTGAATTATTCCACTCTATGAACACTCACTCCTCAGCCAAGCGTGGCACCATGGCAATGAAATTGGATATGAAGAAGTCCTATGATAGAGTTGAATGGCCTTTTCTTGAACTTGTCCTATCCAGACTGGGCTTTGGGACGAAATGGATCTCCAATATCCTGAATTGTGTTACGTCTGTCTCCTACAGAATTAATATTAATGGGGCCCCTTCAGCAAGCTTTAAACCATTGATAGGCTTGAAAAAAGGGGATCCCCAGTCACCTTACCTTTTCATTCTGGTGGTAGATGTCTTTTCTCATCTTATCCTAAAGGCGGAGGAGGATGGAACTATCCATGGTGCTACGGTATGTAGAAATGGCCCCCTATCTCTCATATATTCTTTATAGATGATAGCCTCCTTTTTGTGCGTGCTACCCTGCAAGAATGCAGTGCAGTGCTGAATATCATTAATCTGTATGAAAAGGCTTCGGGGCAACACCTTAATGCTTCAAAATATGAGTTATCATTCAGTAAAGGCATCCCCCAAGCCAAGATAGAGGAGTTATAGTGAATGTGTGGGTTTCCATAGGTTGATAAGCATCCAAAGTACCTTGGCCTCCTGACCCTTGTTGGTAGATCGAAGAAACAAGTTTTTACTACGATTGTGGACAGGGTGGATAACCTAATTTTTCTTTGGTCTAGTAGGATGTTTTCCAAGGTGGGAAAGGAAGTTCTCATTAAGTCAGTGGCCCAAGAAATCCATGCTTATGCTATTTCACTTTTAAATTCCTATAAAATCTTTTCGATCAAATCCACTACCGGTTGGAAAATTTTTGGGGGGGCACTCAAGAGGGAAAACATAACTCCCACATGATGTCTTGGGAGAAGCTGTGTGTCTCAAAATTTTGTGGGGGCCTTGGATGTTGGAATCTAAAATTGTTTAATAAGGATATTTTGGAAAATCAAGGATGGAGTCTTCTCTCCCATACAAATTCTATGTTCTCAAGGGTTTTTCAGGCAAGGTATTTCCCTCATTCTTATTTCTTGCATGCCCAGTTGGGGCCATGATCGAGCTTTTTGTGGAGGAGCATTTGGGGAGAAAAATATCTCATTGATTTGGGATGTGTTTGTATAATTGAAGATGGTAATACTATTAACATTTCGAATGATCTATGGCTGGAAGATGGAATTAATCATACGTTTTCATCACCGGTTGTTCCAGGATTCGAATATGCAAGAGTAAATGATCTTCTCGATGACTCGCTTGAGGAGTGGGATCGGGGGAAGATTTTTTGCTGGTTTAATGAGGTGGATCATCAGATTATCCTAAGTATCCCCCTCACACTAGGTGTGGGCCCTGAACAGATATACTAGACTGGGGAACCTCATGGGAGATATTCTGCTCGTTCGGGATACAAAATGAGGGTTCATGGTTTGGCCCATTTCTTTACTGATTTTCGGTGGAAGAGCCTTTGGTCCCTTGCCGCTCCCCCGAAGGTGAAATTGTTTTGGTGGTAGGTCTATGTTGGGGTTCTTCCAACCCGTGACTTTCTGGTGCGGTAAAACTTGGCAGAGCACGACACCTGTCCCTTGTGACTCCAAGAAGTGGAGTGCCCTTTACATGAAATTCTTTCCTGTAATGGGGTGGAAGGGGTGTGAAAGGATTGGAAGCCAGATTTTGGGAGGTTCTTTGACCGTTCAATTGGTTTGGTCCAAAATATTTCTTTTTGATTTTCTTATCTAGAACTGAGTGTGTTTGGGCTTATCTGCACAATTTCTTGTTTGTTTGGACTCGACGGAATGAATGTATCTTCCAAATGAAGGTGACCCATGATCACCTTTAGGTGGACAGAGCTTTGGAGTGGATGAATGGCTGGAAGACGAGCGAGGCGGTGCATTATTTTGGCCACACTCAGCATGAATTTACTTCTTGGTCTCCCCCCTGAGGGTTTTCTTAAGATTAATATGGATGTTGCGGTCTCTGCCTACTCCAAGGTCGGTATTGGGCTCATTGCTCATAACAGTTCAGGCCAGATTGTGGAGGCTCAGTGTAGGGATGTGCCTAACTCTTAGAGTCCTGTGGTGGCAGAGGCCTTGGCCATCCTCCATGGGATTATTTTTTCCCGTTCCAAAAATTGTCCAAAGGTCTTGGTGGAATCTGACTACCTCGCAGTGGTGAACTCTCTCTCATCAAAGGAATATGACTCTCAACCTTATGTCCTCATCTTGAGGAAGATCTGGCACCTGACCGATGGTTTCGATGCTTGCACATTTTCTTTTGACAAAAGGGAGGGGAATACGAGATCCCATCGCTTGGATCATTTTGGGAAAACTTGGGGTGATAATTGTTGGGTGAATTCGTTTCCTTGTTGGATTTGTAGGCCTGGTTATTAACCATATAATATAAAAATACAAGTGACATGGTAAATGTTAAACTATTTAACTAAGAGTTAAATATGAAAGAAAAGGTTAATATGGTGACCTAAAACTATCTAAAACTTATTGGTTGAGCTTTTTTTTACCCATACACACCTTATAATCAAAATAAATCTTTTTGGAGCCATTATAAACCTAATATGACAGTATAATAAAATAATGTTTCAAGCTTTCCTAAAGTTACCCTCACTTCTCTTATAAAAGGGTACTTCCCCTTCTCTCAAAATCATACCTCCAAAGCCATTTGTTTCGGAAAACCCCTACTCAAATATCCTCCAAACTACCCTCACTTTGACCTAGATTTCTTACTTTGATCAAAAATATGACCTATGGATCCCTTTTGATCAACTCAAAAGGAAACACCTGAAGAAGAGGTAATAATTTCACCACCCTCTTTCAAGTTATTTTCTTCTTCCACTTCCTATTTAGTTGTTGTTTTCATAAAAAAATAATAAATCCAGTACCTTATACATAATATGATGATATTATAAATATGGTACAACCATATTCATTATTCTATCCATCCTATAAATGAAAAATTCACCATACGTTCTTACGTACGACTTACTGTCTCCACATCGTGGTGTAGTGTTTTATGAAAACAATTCATTATTTGGATGCGTATCATAATGATTATAACTGATGTAAATAATAAACATCACATTTTAATGATTTTTTACATATGATATACCATCCAATTACATACGATCTCACCATCAATACAATGATATTTTCGCTCGTGCGTACGTACGAATTACAGTCTCCACGAATGCAATGAGATTCATTCCCATCGTAATCATTCAAGAATAATTTACATTTTATGATTAAAAATAATGTTTAAGAATTTAATATAATTCACTATATTAATAAACTACATCCTATCCATAACCAAAATGGCTTACATAACCAAGAATATAAAGAAAAACAAATCAGTTAACACCTGAAGCGATGATACTGCTGAAATATTATTAACAAAGAAATATTAGGGGATCATATATGATATCATATTTATGTATATAGTTCTTTTATAATTTAATAAAAATGTTTTAACTATTATATATAATGTTAACATACCATAGACTAAGGAAAATTACAATTTAAGGGTTAATTTTAAAATCTCTTTACTTATCCGAGGTTCTTAATACGTAAGTATCTACTAGGACCTATTTATCATCCACATCAGTGTTTTCGTAAAAATGTATTCCAAAACATTTTTACTATTTACTAGACTATGGATTGAATTCATTTATAACTTTATTTGACCTTATATGTTTTGAAAATAATCTTTCTGTCGTTTTCAAAACAAGGTACTTTATGACCTTTTCAACAAAATGAAGGTAAGAATGTCTTTTTTAACTTATACGTCGGGTGTAGTAATTTTTCACAGTTATAACATCATCGAAGCTTCCCTTAAAATATTATTATAATATTTTTAAAATAAATGTTTTATATTATTATTTTGAGTCTCTTAAATTATTTGAAAATATAATAGATATTTCACTCAAATAGTTTTGATGTCATCTATGTTAATATCTTGAAAAATTTTACACTTATTTGAAGTTAATTTATTATTATACAAATCTTTCATATTGTATTTAAGTTTTTGTGATATGTTTGACTATGGATGGGTTATTTTTATACTATTCATGGTTTATGGTTAATGTATTGACATTTCATATGCTATTTTTAATATGAATGTTTATGTTATGTTTCAACCATTTCATATGAGGAATGTATTGGACTTTATAAGTGATGGGTGGAGCCTACTATAGCTCCTCGATGCATCGGTAGGTCTCATTAGACAATTATTCTTGGAATTGGCTAAGGAATTTCCCAATTTGATATATGGTTTTGGAAAAGGCCTTAATCATTTTTAGACGTCTTGGTCGAGGCCTTGACAAAATGTTTTAGAATATCCCGCATTAATCATTCCCTCATTATAAAAAATGATATTGATGGTTCATGTGGTTATTCAACTAGTAGAATACCCACGAATATGTTTTATTATGAAATTATTTACTCAGCTCATATTCCTGCCATAAATTGTTCATGTTTATTATTTATAAAGGAATGTGTTTTCAATTATTTACTATGCCTAATGTTTAGGTTATCTTATGAAACATTTCTTACTCTTACTGAGAATTTGAGCTCACCCCATTCTTATTTTTCATTTTCCGAGGATATGAATAAGTTACTTATGAGTGAAATTCAAGAATAATCTTGGAGGCTTTGGTGTTTCTAGTGGAATAAATTAGTGTTGTATTTATTTTCAAGTTGTAATGTTGACCTTATGTATGTATCTTATTTCTAATAATACAAAATTGATCGGACTTTTGGGACATGATTCCTTGTATCATTCCAATATTATGTAATAATGCAACAACTCTGAGTTACTGGGGTCGGGGCATTATAGTTGGTATCAGAGGATTTTTAATACAATCCTTGGAAACAAGATTTAGAAAAACTCTGATTAGATAACACTACCCTAATATATACATTGATGATTAGTATAGAAGAACATCCTAGAATTTTGGTAATGTAGAGTTTTTGTGAGTTTTCCAAGAAATAAATCCCTATCTGGATATGAGAAGGTAGATGAAACTCTGGCACAGATGTACCCAGGTGTAAAACCCAAAAACACCACTTTAAGCTAGACTCGAATGGGAACTGGTGCATGACAACGGTCCTTGCTGCACTCTTGGTTACAACACTCAGGGGGGATCTACTTAGGATAATTTTCATTTTCATTACAAACCAATATCAAGGATTTATGATTATATACTTCTTAAAGAAAACATTTTTATGATTATGGATAATATCCATAAACTGTGAAATTTATGTTTAGTGTTTTACAAGTTTGAATTATGTATTGCAATTCATAATCTAATCAAATATAAGTCATTGTATAGAAATGGTGCCTAGTGGAAGGAATGGAAATTTTATCATTGAACATAATCCATATAGGGACTTCTCTCCTACTCAAGATAATTATAGTGGAGCTGGTGATGCAACTGGTGCTAATCAACTTATTACAATACTGATACAACTCACTCAGGTTATGAATAATAACCTTATCGGTATGGGGCACCCTGATCCACAACATAGAGGATCAATGTTATAAAACTTCATGAGGAAACAACCATAAAAATTCAATGGGTCTACAAATAAATTTGTAGGTGAGCATTGGATAAGTTCCCTAGAGAGAATATTCCATGCTAAGGGGAGTAGCGAAAGGGAAAAAGCTTTCATGGTAGTTTATCACCTCACAAGAGAAGAAGATCAATGGTTGTCATTAATTCAAAACAAAAAGGAGGATGAAGAAGTATCATGTATGGAATAATTGATGTTTAAAGATATTTTATAAGAAAAATACTTATCTCGTGACCATCGAGTGGATATGGAAAGGTAATTTCTGAGTATGTGGAAAAAAGACGATGAGAATGTTGCAAAGTATAAAGATAGATTTACAAGGTTAGAAAGGCATGCTGTAAATTATATACGTAACCCAAGAATTAATATTGATCATTTCATTGATGGGTTAAAACCATTTATCCATTGATCATTAGGCTTTCAATCCTTATAATCGTATGAAGATATCATCTCATGTCCTATCAAGACAGAAAATAAATTCTCTTAGTCTTACAAATTTAAAGCAAATAAAGAGATAAAGAGATATGTTAATCACTCTGGGAAAGGAAATAAGGAAACCGAGAAGAAGGGAAGAGTTGAATTTCCACCCTGTGAAAATTGTGGAAGGAAGCACCCTAGTGCCTATCTAAAAGGAAAATTATTATGTTTACAATGTGGACATAAAGTCCATCTTTCAGGTGATTGTAAGGGGAAGAAAGAAGCTACCAATGTTCAATGATACAATTGCAGGAAGATGGGACATTATGAACATGAATGTCCTAAACACCAAGGAATATTACCTCAGAAAAGTCCAAGGGAACAAGGCCAGGCTTATGTGATCACTACTACTGAGGTTGAAGATCTGAATGACGTGGTGGAAGGTAATTTAATGGTTTCCTCAAATTTATCCACTGCATTATTTGATTCTGGATCATTTCATTATTTCATATCTTCCATGTTTTCCATGAAAATTATATATTTCAATTTGAAATAACAAGTGACTTGTCTTTCAAAACTTCTAAGGGAAGTATCTTTGCAACAATGTTTTGGGAATCAGTTCCCATTAGGTCACATATATATGATTTATCTGCTGATCTCATTTTCATACCCATGATTGAATTTTATATAATCCTCGGTATGGATTGGATTTCAGACCATGATGTGAAAAATTATTATAAGAAGAATGAGTTTACAATTTTCAATGATGATAAGAAGTACTTTATCTTTAGAGTAGAAACGTCGCCATCTGATTATTATCTAGATCCACCCCAAGTATCTCTACTAAATTCAATTACTAGGGAGGAAGATAATGAAATAACTGTGGGTGAGGAATGGAATGTTAAAATAGAGGATGTAACTATTGTGCAATAATATATTGATGTGTTTCCCGAATATTTACCTGGACTTCCTCCAAGACGATAAATTGAGTTTTCCATTGACTTAATTCCTAGTTTAAGGCCCATATCGAAGACCCCTTATAGAATGGTCACTATAGAATTTGTGTAACTAAAGAAAAAACTAGAAGAATTGAGTAATAAGGGATTTATTCTCCCAAGTGTTTCTCCATGGGGATCCCCTATCCTTTTTGTTAAAAAGAATGATGGACTTATGAGGTTGTGCATTGACTAGAGGGAGATCAATGATATAAAAATAAAGTAAAATTATCCCCTACCTCACATTGATGATTTATTTAATCATCTTCATGGAGTTCAATATTTTTTAAAGATTTACCTTCAATCTAGAAACCATTAGTTGTGCGTGAAGAAGGAAGAAATTTTGAAGATAGCATTTTGAACCAGGTGTGGTCATTATGAGTTTACAGTAATGCCTTTTGGGCAGACTAATGCACCATCTTTATTCATGGATCTAATGAATATTTTTTTCAAGGAATATCTATATGGCTTTGTAGTGGTATTTATTGATGATATCTTGTTATACTCCAAAAGCTACAAAGATCATAAAAATCACTTGCACACTATTCTAAAAACTCATAGAAGAAATGAATTATATGGGAAGTTAAGCAGGTGTGAGTTCTGTCATCATAATATTTATTCTCTTGGACATATTGTCTCTAAGGATATAATCTCTATTGATCCTTCAAAGATAAGTGAAATCCAATAATGGTCAGCACTGACGTGTATAACTGAGGTACGTAGTTTTATTGGATTTGTAGGTTATTATAGACGTTTTATCAATAATTTTTCCCTATTGGCTTACCCATTAACCAAGATCACATGTAAAGGGGTTTAGACAAAAGAGCGAGAAGAATGTTTTGAAGTGCTGAAGAAAATATTAGTGATTGCTTCTATCTTGACCCTACCATCAGGGAATGATCGGTTTGTTATGTATTGTGATGATTCAAAGAAAGAACTTGGTTGTGTCTTTATAGAGAATGATAGAGTTATTTCCTATGCATCATGACCGCTAAAAATTCACGAACAAAACTATCCTACTAATGATCTGGAGTTAGCAGCTCTAATCCTTACTTTAATGATTTGGAGACACTATCTCTATGGTGAAATGTGAGATATATACCGATCACAAGAGTTTGAAGTAGATTTTATCATATAAATAACACAACATGAGGAAAAGAAGATGTCTGTAACAACTCAAATATTATGATCACATTATACACTACCACATGGGGAAGGAAAATAAGGTGGTAGATTCTTTGAGCAGAAAGGATCATGGAGTTCTGAACAAGAGGATTGTTGAAAGGGATCCTATGTTCATAGATCTAGTAAATATGGATATGGGAATAATCATGGACGGTGAACCATCGATACTTTTTCAAATGGTTGTTAAACCATCTTTACTAGAAAGGGTAAAAAGTTCTTAGGCTGATGATGAGGAGTTTCTAAAGAAAACTAAAGCTGTAAACGATGGGATATTGATCGACTTCATATATGAAGATGGTATTTTGAAATTTGGGAGGTGACATCATGTTCATGACATACCTGATCAAAAAAGGGAATTTTTGGATGATGTCATAGCTCCAATTTCTCTGTACACCCTAGTAGCACTAAAACGTATAGAGATTTGAAGGAACGTTTTTGGTGGGACAACATGAAGAGGGATATTGCTGAATATGTGTCAAGATGTATGGTTTGTCAACAAGTGAAAGCTGGAAGGGAACATACTAGAGGGGTCACGCAACCTCTTTCCATACCTAAGTGGAAATGGGATGATATTACAATGGAATTTGTCATTGGGAAACCAATGACTCCTAGAAGGAATCGGACAATATGGGTCAGTATTGATCATCTTTCCATGTCAGCACATTTTCTTGCTATAAGAGAATATTTTCCACATGAACGTTTAGCAAGAATATATATTAATGAAGTTATAAGACTTCATGGTGTACCCTTATCGATTGTTTCTGATTGTGATCCCCGTTTTACATAAATTTTCTAGAAAAGTCTTCATAAATCCCTAGATATTGAATATAGTTTGAGCACTGCCTACCACCCTCAAACTGATGGACAACCAGAACATAGTATTCAATCCTTAGAAGAAATTTTGAGATCATTCTCACTTGACTTTCAAGGTATGTGGGATCAGTATTTACCTCTGGTATAATTTTTCTATAATAATATATTCCATTCAATTATTTAGATGGCACCATATGAAGTGTTATATGGGAAGATATTTTGCACACCAACTTCTTGGGATGATGTTGTTGAAAGAAAACTTGTAGGTCCAGAACTTGTTGAAGGAAGGATTTGGAATTTTATGTAGGTGATCATGTTTTATTGAATGTATCTCTATGGAAGGGTGTTATTCGTTTCGGTAAGAATGGTAAATTTAGACCCAGGTACATTAGACCTTTCGAAATTCTAGAATGAATTGGAGTTGTACCTTACCATTTAGCGATGCTGCTAAGTCTCTTCGATGTTCATGATATGTTCCACGTTTCACTATTGAGAAAATACATGACTAACCCAATGCATGTACCCATATATGAAGAAATATAACTAGAACCTGACTTATCTTATTGCAAATATCCTATCAGAAATTTCGATACCAGAAAACAAGTGTTGTGAAACCAGATGACTCGTCTGGTAAAGGTTCTATGGAGAAACCATAAGATGGAAGAGACAATGTGGGAACCAGAGGAACTTATGATGAAAAACCACTCAAATATTTTTATGTAGTAATAATCTAAAAATTTCAAGGGCAAAATTATTTGAAGGAAGGGTGAATGTAACACCCCAATCCTCCACAATACGATTCCCTTGGAATAACACAGTAGCTTGCGTTGCACGCAACTTGGAGTTTTAACACACCACGACCAATCAAAGTAGCCATTATGAATAGTACTACCCATATTTTGAAATTTTATAAATTTTATTTTTCAAAATGGACTTAATTTTTTGATCTGGAATATCAAAATTAGCTCAGGGTGAATTTCTGGTATTTTTCGGAAAACTTTCAATTTTTGATGAATAGTGAAAACACTACGTTATTGGTTAAAATTGGAATTTATTTAAATAATTATTTATTTTATTTATTTTTTTTAAAAAATAGATACATAATACCTATTTTAGTTCAATGTAATTCATTGGTGTCATTTTTATAATATAATTAGATGTATAAAAATTTATTGAACTTTTTATCATCTTTTACCCACCTTCTAGAAGCATTTGAAAATTTGCATAAAATGTAATTTTACAGCTTCTTTGAGTTTAATTTCATAAATCTTAGCTACATGGTTGACACATGTAAGTAAAATGTGGTTTAATAAGATGAAAATAATTTTCAGTACATAGTAACTTTTGATTTATTTACCACGGTTAAAAGTAAATAGCGTAATTAAAAGTAAAAATGATATTATAATTACCCAAAAACATATCCTAATTCTATTGGATAAGTTTAATTCTACCAAAAACAACCTTAGGAATAAAATATGATCCTTTTGGCCCACTTGTATTAGATTAGGAAATTTATTATTATTTTATTTAAAGAAGAGTTAAAAGTGTTAAATTCCATGTTTAATAACTAAACCATTTTTATAAGGGTTACACATAAGATAAATTCAACTATAAATATTGATTATAAATCTAAAAATATTTCCTACATAATGGTATTTTATTTATGATTTTTAGACATTAAATAATTAAATTTATTTATGACACAATGATGATGCAGTAATTACATTATTAATGAAAAATGAAACTAATTATTATTATAAATATAAAAAAATGTAAATTGAGCCTTTTATGAATCAGAATAATTTTATAGGTTAATATAACATGTTACAGTTGATTAAAGAAATTTTTTTGAAGTAATCAAGTGGTTAGGACATTAAAAAAAGAAAATACTAAAGAGTGTCAAAATTGACATAAGTGAGTTTCTAAATCAAATTCTACATTATTAAATGATAATAGTATTAAAAATATAAGGATCAGTCAAAGAACTTATATAATAATAGATATGTAGTTAATTAACCACTTGGGGTTCTCTTGTCATTTTATAGTAAGTTTATTTACTATATAATATAAAAATACAAGGAGACATGTTAAATATTAAAGTATTTAACCAAGAGTTAAATAAAAAAGATGAGGTTAATATGGTGACCTAAACTTATCCAAAACCAATTGGTTGAGATTTTTTCGACCCATACCCACCTTATACTCAAAATAAATCATTTTGGGGCCATTATGAACCGAGTATGATTGTATAATAAAATAATATTTCATGCTTTCCTAAAATGACCTTCACCTCTCTTATAAAATGGTATTTCCCCTTCTCTCAAAATCACAACTCCAAAGCCATTTGTCTCAGTTATAACCTACTACAATATCCTACAAACTACCCTTAATTTTACCTAGAGTCCTTTCTTTTATCAGAAAGCCAGCCTATGGATCCCTTTGGTTAACTCAAACGGAAATACCCGAAGAATAGGTAATAATTTCACCACCCTCTTTCAAGTTCGTTTCTTCTTCCACTTCCTCTTTATTTGTTGCTTCTATACCAAAATAATAAATCCATTACCTTCTACATAGTAGGATGTTATTATAAATATGGTAAATTTATATTCATTATTCTACCCATCCTATAAATGGAAAAGTCACCATACATGTGTACTTACGGCTTACCATCTCTACGTCATGGTGCAGTTTGTTATTCAAACACATCATTATTTGGATGGGTATAATAATGAGTATAAAAGATGTAAATAATAAATATAACATGTTAATGATTATGTATATATGATATACTATCCAATTACATATGATTTCTCCATCAATATAATTATATTGTTGCTCGTGCATACGTACGGAAAACCATCTCCACGAACGCGATGAGATTCATTCCCCATTATAATAATTCATGAATAATATTCATTTTATGATTAAAAAAATGTTTAAGAACTTTACATCATTCTAGAAATGAATCAAATTCATCCTATCAATAACAAAAATGGATTATGTAACTGAGAATATAAAGGAAAATGAATAAGTTAACACCATAAATGATGATACTGCTAAAATATTATTAACAAATTAATATTAGTGGATCATATATGATATCATATTTATTTATATAGTTATTGTATAAATTAATAAATATGTTTTAACTATTATATTGGATGTTAACATACCATCAACTAAGGAAATGTACAAGCTGATGGTTAATTTTACAATCTCTTTACTTATCTGAGGTTGTCAGTACGTAAGTATCTATTGGATCTTCTTTATCATCAACATCCCTGTTTTAATGAAAATGTATTTCAAAACATTTTTACAATTTACTAGAATATTTTTTAAATTCATTTATACCCACATTTGACCTTATTTTTTTGAAAGTAATATTTTTTTCGTTTTCCAAACAAGGTACTTTATGACCTTTTTGACTAAATTAAGGTAAGAATGTCTTCTTTAACTTATACGGCGGGTGTGGCTATATTCTGCCATTATATCATCGTTGAATCATACATTACAAGATTATAATAATATTTTCAAAATAAATTTTTTCTTTTATAATTATTTGACTCTTAAATTATTTTAAAATAGAAAGAGATATTTCTCTCAAATAGATTTGATTTCATCTATGTCAACATCCTTTAATAAATTTTACACTTGTTTGAAGTTGATTTATTATGATACAAATCATCCATATTGTATTTAAGTTTTTGGGATATATTTGACAGTGGATTTATTTTTTTATACCATTCATGGCATTTTGTTAAAGTCCTGACATATCATATGCTAGTTTTAATATGAATGTTTATGTTATGTTTCAACCTTTTCATATGTGGAATGTATTGGACTTATTAAGTGGTGGGTGGAGCCCTATATAGATTCTCATTGTGTCGGTAGGTCTCATGAGACAATTAGACAAGGAATTTTCCGATTCCTTTCCCATATTGATATATGGTTTTGGTCGAGGCCTTAATCATTTTTACACATCTTGGTTGAGGCCTTGACAAAATTATTCATAATGTCCTACATTATACATTCCCTCATTATGAAAATAATATTGATGGTTCATGTGTTTATTCAAATAATATAATACCCATGACTATGTTTTATTATGAAATTATTTACTCATCATATATTCCTACCATAAAGTGTTCAGTATTATTATTTTTAAAGGCATCTGTTTTCAATTATTCACCATTTTTAATGTTTATGTTAACTTTCACTATATTTCTTACTCTTACTCAGTGTTTGATCTCACCCCTTAATATGTTTCATTTTCCTAAGATATGAAGAAGTTAGTTATGAGTGACTTGTGTTCATAAACTAGGAGGATTGGATGTTTCTAATGGAATAAATTAGTATTGTATTTCTTTTCAAGTTTTAATGTAGAACTTATGTATGTGTATTTTTTCTAATAAGACTAAACTGATCAGTATTTCGGGATACGATTCATTATATCATGATAGTGTTATTTAATAATTCACTGACTCTGGGTAACTAGTTCAGGGAATTATAGTTGGTATCAGAGGAAGTTTAGTACAATCCTTGGAAACTATATTTAGAAAAACTCAGATTAGAGAAAACTACCCTAAGATAGACTTTGAGGATTTGTATAGAAGAACTTCCTTGAATTTTGGAAATGTATAAATTTTTTTAGATTTCCCAGAAATAAATCCATGTCTCGATATGAGTAGGTAGAGGTGACTCGAGCACAGATGTACCTAGGGGTAAAACCTGAAAACACCGCTTTGAGCCAGACTCGAACGGGAACAGGTGCAGGACAACGGGCCTTGATACACTCTTTGTTACGACACTCCCGGGGGATATGCTTAGGATAATTCTCATTTTCCTTACAGACAATTATGAAGGATTTATGTGCATATACTTCCTAAAAGAAATTTTTTTTTATTATTGTGGATTATATCCATAAACTGTTCAATTTTTGTTAAGTGTTTTACAAGTTTGAATTATGTATTGTGAATCATAATCTTGTCTAGTGTATTCCATTGTTTAGAAATGGCGCCTAGTGGAATGTATGGAAACCGTATCAACATAGGTAATCCGTGTAGGGACTACCCTCCTAAAAAATATAATTATAGTGGAGCTTGTGATGAAACTGGTGCTGATCAACTTATTACCATAATGAGACAACTCACTCTAGTTATGAATAAAACCTTACTCATATGGAACACCCTGATCCAAAATGTGGAGGATCAATGTTAAACCACTTCATGAGGAAACAACCACCAACATTAAATGGTTATAAAAATCCATTTTTAGCTAAGAAATGGATAAGTTCCATCGAGAAAATATTTCATGCTTTGGGGAGTAGCGAAAGATAAAAAGTTGTCGTGGTAGTTTATCGCCTCATGAAAGATGCAGATCAATGGTGGTAATTAATTCAAAAAAAAGGAGTATGAAGAAGTATCAGGTATCAAATAGAGGGAAATTAAATTTATTTCTAAGAAAAATACATTCTTTGTGACCATCGAGCAGATATGGAAAGATAATTTCTGAGTCTGAGGTAAAAAGTGGATGAGAATTTCTCAAAGTATAAAACAAACATTACAAGGTTAGAAAGTAATGATGTAGATTATATATGTAACCCAAGAAGTAATATTGATCATTTAATTCATGGGTTAAAACCATTTATCAATTGAGCATTATTCTCACAATCCTTCTCACCATACAAAGATATTTTCTATGTACTAACAAGACAAAAAAGGAATTCTCTAAGTCTTATGTCTTTAAATTCAAGCAAGAGAAGAAAATATATGCTGAAAACTATGGGAATAGAAATAAGGAAACAGGGATGAAGGGAAGAGTTGAATTTCCACCCTATGATAATTATGGAAGGTAGCACCCTGGTGCATGTCTAAAAGGTAAAGGAGTATGCTACAAATGTGGATAGAAAGGACTTATTGCTGGTGATTTTAAGGAGAAGAATGAATCTACCAATGTTTAATGCTATAATTGCAGGGAGAAGGGATATTATGCACATGAATGTCCTAATACCTTAGTAAAAATACCTCAGAAAAGTCCAAGGGAGAAAGGCCAAGGTTATGTGATCTCTACTGCAGAGGTTGAAGCTCTGAATGACTTTGTGGTAGGTAATTTAATGGTTTCCTCAAATTTAGCCAATGATTTATTTGATTTTGGACCATCACATTGTTTCATATCTTCCTAGTTTACCAAAAAAATCCGATATTTTTAGTTTGTCTTAACAAGGTAGTTATTAGTCAAATCTCTTCAGGGAAGTATCATTGCAACAAAGTTTTGTGAATATGTTCCCATTAGGGCACATAAATGTGATTTATCTGTTAATATCATCGTCATACCCATTATTGAATTTGATATAATCCTCGTTATGGATTGGCTTTCAGACCTTAATGTAAAAATTTATTATAAGAAGAAATAGGTTATAATTTTCTATGATGATAAGGAGTACCTTATCTTTAGATCAGAAACAACACCATCTGATTCTTATTTAGATCCACCCCCAATAGCACTAAAAAAATACATTTATTGGGGAGGAAGATAATGATATAACTGTGGGTGAGGAAAGGAATGTTCTAATAGGGGATTTACCTATTGTGCAAGAATATGTTGATGTGTTTCTAGAGGATTTACCTGGGCATCCTCTAGAATGATAAATTGAATTTTCCATTGACTTAATTCCTGGTTCAAGGCCCATATCAAAGACCCCTTATAGATTGGCCACTATGGAATTAGTGGAACTATAGAAACAATAAGAGGAATTGATTAATAAGGTATTTATTCTCCCTAGTGTTTCTCCATAGGGATCCCCTGTCCTTTTTATTAAAAAGAAAGATGGATCTATGAGGTTGTTCATTGACTATAGGGAGATCAATGATATAAAAATAAAGAACAAGCATCCCCTACCTCGCATTGATGATTTATTTAATCATAATCATGGAGCTCAATAGTTTTAAAAGATTGACCTTTGATATGGATACCATCAGTTGTGCATGAAGAAGGAAGACATTCTGAAGACTGGATTTTGAACCAGGTATGAGCATTATGATTTTACAGTAATGACATTTTGGCTGACTAATTCACCCTCTATCTTCATGGATATAATTAATAGAGTATTCATGGAATATCTTTATAACTTGGTAGTGGTATTTGTTGATGATATCTTGGTATACTCCCAAAGCAACTAAGATCATGAAAGTCACTTTTTCACTATTCTTAAAACACTAAAAAGAAATGAATCATATGGGATGTTTAGCCAATGTGAATTCTGTCATCAAGATATTTCTTTTCTTGTCCACATTGCCTCTAAGGATGGTATCTCTGTAGATCCTTTAAAGACAAGAGAAATCCATGAATGACCATCATCGATGTGTATAACTGAGGAATTCAATTTTATAGGTCTGTTAGGTTATTATCTATGTTTTTTCTAGAATGTTTCCCGATTGCAAAACACATTAACCATGCTCACACATAAAGGGGTTAAATATTTTTGGAAAAAAGAGTGGGAATAATGTTTTGAAGATCTGAGGAGAAGATTAGTCAATGCTCCAATCATGACTCTACCATCGGGGAATGATGGGTTTGTTATTTATAGTGATGCTTCAAAGAAAGGACATGGTTGTGCCCTTATGCAGAATGATAGAGTTCTTTACTATGCATCACGATAGCTAAATATTCATGAATAAAACTATCGTAATCCAGTTCTTGAGTAAGAAAAAATAATCTTTTCTTTGAAGATATAGAGATACTATCTCTATTGTGAAAAAATGTGAGATATTAACCAATCACAAGAGTTTGAAGTAAATTTTTTCACAGAAAGAACTCAACTTGAGGTAAAGGAGAAAGATTGAACTACTCAATGATTTTGATTTTACTATACACTACCACCCGGGGAAGGAAAATAAGGTAACAGATGCTTTGAGCAGAAAGGATCCTGAAGTTCAGAAAAAGATGAGAGTTGAAAGGGATCCTATGTTCTTGGATCTTTTAAATATGGATATGGGAATAATCATGGAAGGTGAAACATCGATACTTTTTCAAATTGTTGTTAAACCATCTTTACTAGAAATGATAAAAAGTTCTCAAGTTGATGATGAGGAGTTTCAAAACAAAATTAATATTGTGAACAATGTAGATTGATCGACTTCGTATATGAAGATGAGATTTTGAAATTTGGGAAGAGACTTTGGGTTCCTAGAATACGTGATCTAAAAAGGGAATTTTTGGATGATTCCATAGCTCCAATTTCTCTATACACCCTGGTAGCACTAAAATGTATAGAGATTTGAAAGAGAATTTTTGGTGGGACAACATGAAGAGGGATATTGTTGAATATGTGTCAAGATGTATGGTTTGTGAACAAGTGAAAATAGGAATGCAACATCCTAGAGGAGTCACACAACCTCTTCCCATACCTGAGTGGAAATGGGATAATATTATGATGGACTTTGTCATGGGGCTACTAAATAATCCTAGAAGGAATGACGTAATATGGGTCATTATTGATCGTCTTACCAAGTCATCACATTTTATTACTATAAGAGAATATTTACTACTTAAACATTAAGAAATACTACATATTAACGAAGTTTTAAGACATCATGGTGTACACCTATTGATTATTTATAATCATGATCCTCATTTTACATCAAAGTTCTAAAAAAGTCTTCAAGAATCCCTAGATACTGAACTTCATTTGAGCACTGCCTACCACCCTCAAACTGATGGACAATCAGAACATACTATTCATACCTTAGAATACATGTTGAGATCTAGGTCACTTGAATTTCAAGGTTTGTAGGATTAGTATTTTTCTCTGGTATAATTTTCCTATAACAATAGCTTTCATTCAAGTATTCATATGGAACCATATGAAGTTTTATATGGGAAGAGATGTCGCACACCATCTTGTTGGGATGATGTTGGTGAAAGAAAAATCTTTGGCCTTGGACATGTTGAGGAAAAAATGGAAAAGTTGAAGATTATTCAAACCCACATTAAAGAAACTCAAAGTAGGAAAAAGAGTTATGCCAATAATCGAAGGAAGGATTTGGAATTTCAAGTGGGTGATCATGTTTTCTTGAAGGTATCTCTACGGAAGTGTGTTATAAGTTTTGGTAAGAAGGGTAAATTAAGTCCCAGGTACATCGGACCTTTCTAAAATCTAGAACGAATTGGAGTTGTAGATTACCATTTAGAAAATCCGCCAAGTCCCTCTAATTTTTATGATGTCTTCCACGTATCACTGTTGAGAAAATACATTCCTGACCTAACAGATGTACTCACCTATGAGGAATTAGAACTGGAACCCTACCTGCCTTATTGCGAAGAGCCTATCAAAATACTTGATACTAGAGAACAAGTGCAGAGAAAATGGACGACTCCATTGGTAAATGTTCTTTGGAGATACTATAAGATGGAAGAGACAATGCGGGAACCCGAGGATCTTATGATGAAGAACCACCCAAATAATTTTATTCCATAATATTCTAGATTTTTTTATGACAAAATTATTTGAATTAGGGGTTAATTTAACACCCCAAGATTCCATGGTACGTTTCCCTTTGAAAAATGCAGTATATTGCTTTATATGCAACTTGGAGTTTTAACACCCCACGACCAATGAAACTAGCTATTATGAATAGTAATACCCACTTTTTAAAATTTTATAAATTTTATTTTCTTTAAAAGGACTTAATTTTTTGATTTTGAATATCAAAATTAGCTGAGGGTGAATTTTTGATATTTTTCTGAAAACATTCAATTCGTATGAATAGTGAAAAACACATCGTTATTATTTAAAAACGACTTTTATTTAAATAACTATTTATTTTATTTATTTTATGTCAAAATAGATACATAATATTTTTATTACTTCAAGGTAATTCATTGGAGTTATTTTTATAATAAAATTAGATGTATAAAATTTTATTAAACTTTTTACCGTCTTCTACCCACCTTCTAAGGGCATTTTCAAATTTGCATAAAACATAATTTTACCACTTATTTGAGTTTAATTTAAAAATTCTAAGATACATGGTTGACATCAGTAAGTAAAATGTGGTTCAATAAGATGAAAATAATTTTCAGTGAATAGTAACTTTGACTTTTATTGACCACGATTAAAAGTAAATAGGGTAATTAATGGTAAAAATGATATTATAATTACCCAAACACATGTACTAATTCTATTGGATTTGTGTAATTTGACAAAAATAAATCCTAAAATAAAATATGATCCTTTTGGTCCACTTGGATTAGATTACGACATTTGTTGTTATTTTATTTAAAGAAGAGTTAAAATGGTTAAATTTAGAGTTTAATAACTAAACCATTTTTAATATAGGGTTACACATAAGATAAATTAGACTATAAATATTCATTATAAAGATAAAATGATTTCCTATATAATGGTATTTTATTTATAATTTTTAGACATTAAATAAATAAAATTATTTATCACACAATGATGATACAGTAATTACCTTATTAATGAAAAATTAAAATAATTGTTATTATAAATATCCAAATAAATGTAAATTGAGACTTTGGATGAATTAAAGAAAATTTATAGATTAATATTACATGTTAGGGTTCATTAAATAAATTTATTTCTATGTAATAATGTTTTTTGGACTTTTACAAAATCAGATACTAAATAGTGTCAGAATTGACATATATGAGTTTTTAAAACAAATACAACATTATTAAATAATATAATAGTTATACAAATATGAGGTTCGAAAAAAGGAATTATATAATAATATTTATTCCATTAATTAACCACTTGGGGTTATCTTGTAATATTATAGTATGTTCATTAACCATTTATTATAATAATACAAGAATACATGGTAAAAGTTAAACCATTTAACTAAGAGTTTAATTAAAAAGATAAGGTTAATATGGTGAACTAAGCCTGTATAAAACCTATTGGTTGAGAGTTTTGTGACCCATCCCCACTATATCTTCTAAATAATACCTTTATTTCCAATATAAACCGAATATTATTGTATAATAAATTAATATTTCATGTTTTTCCTAAAGTGACTCTCACCTCTCTTATAAAAGTGTACTTACCCTTCTCTCAAAATCTAACCTCCAAATACATTTGGATCATCCAAAACATGCCCAAATATTCTCCCAAATACCCTAAATTCTACCTAGAGTCCTTACATTGATCATAAATCCAACATAAGGAGCCCTTTTGATCAACTCAAAAGGAAACATCGGAAGAAGAGGTAATAATTTCACCACCCTCTTTCAAGTTTTTTTTCTTCCACTTCCTCTTTCTTTATTGTTTCCATAACAAAATAATAACTCTAGTACCTTATACATACTGTGATGTTATTATAAATATTTTACAACCATATTCCAAATTATATCCATCCTATAAATGAAAAAGTCACCATACGTGGGTACGTACGGTTTACCGTCTCCACGTTGTGGCGTAATTTGTTATTCAAACACTTCATTATTTGGATGGGTATAATAATGAGTATAACTAATATAAATAATAAATATAACATGTTAAGGATTCTTTATATATAATATAAAATCCAATTACATATGATTTCACCATCAATATAATGATATTGTCACTCGTGTGTACGTACGGATTACCGTCTCCACGAACGCGATGAGATTCATTCCCCATCGTAATCATTCAAGAATAATTTTCATTTTATGATTAGAAATAATTTTTGAGAACTTAATATTATTCTGTATATGAATCAAATGCATCATATCCATAACAAACATGGCTTACATAACCAAGCATATAAAGGAAAACGAATCAGTTAACAACCAAAATGATGATACTACTGAAATATTATTAATAAAGCAATATTAGAGGATTGTATATGATATCATATTTATCTATATATTTATTGTATAATACAATAATAGTATCTAAACTATTAAAAATTATTATAGAATACCATCTACTAAGGAAAAGTACAAGGAAATGGTTAATTTTACAATCTCTTTACTTATCTGAGGTTGTTAATACGTATGTATCTACTTGGACATATTTATCATCCACATCCTTGTATTCTTTAAAATTTATTTCAAAAAAATTACTATTTACTAGACTATGGATTAAATTCATTTATACCCTTATTTGACCTTATATGTTTGGAACGGAATCTTTCTGTTTTTTTCAAATAAGGTACTTTATGACCTTTTTGACAAAATTATGATAAGAATGTCTTTTTTAACTTATATGGAGGGTGCGGCTATTTTCCACCATTATAACATCATCAAGGCTTCCCTTACAAGCTTATAAGAATATTTTCAAAATAAATATTTTCATTTATAATTATGTTACTCTTAAATGATTTCAAAATTGAAAGAGATATTTCTCTCAAATATTTTTGATTTCATCGGTGTCAACATCATTTGATAAATTTTACACTTGTTTGGAGTTGATTTATTATGATAAAAATATTCCATATTGTATTTATGGTTTTGTGATATGTTTGATTGTGGATGTGTTATTTTTATACCATTCATGGTTTATGGTTAAAGTATTGACATTTCATATGATAGTTTTAATACGAATGTTTATTTTAGGTTTCAATCTTTTCATATGATGAATGTATAGGACATAATAAGTGATGGGCGGAGCCCGCTATAGCTCCTCAGTGCATCGATAAGTCTCATGAGATAATTAGATGTGGAATTAGTCATGGACTTTCCCAATTTGATATATGGTTTTTTCCGAGGCCTTAATCATTTTTAGACGTCTTGGAAGAGGCCTTGACAAAATGTTTCAGAATATCCCACATTATACATTCCCTCATTATGAAAATAATATTGGTGGTTCATGTGGTTATTTGACTAGTAGAATACCCATGACTATAGTTTATTATGGAATTATTTACGCCGCTCATCTTCCGGCCATAAAGTTTTCATGTTTATTATCTGTAAAGGCATGTGTTTTAAATTATTCACCATGCCTAATGTATATTTTATCATTTGTTGTATTGCTTACTCTTATTGAGCATTTGTGCTCACCCCTTTCTTATGTTTCATTTTTTTTAGGACATGAAGAAGTTAGTTATGAGTGGCCTATAGGCATAATCTATGAGGCTTGGATGTTTCTAATGGAATAAATTAGTGTTTTATTTATTTTCAAGTTATAATGTTGAACTTATATATGTATCTTGCTTTCCAATAATACTAAATTGATCAGTCTTTCGGGACATGATTCCTTGTTTCATGCCAATGTTATGTAATAATGCACCGAACACTACTGGAAATAGTGTATTTCCCAACGGTTAAGAACTATTGGGATAGGCTACAGAACTGTCGGTATATCTTATACCAACAGTTCTGCCAATCATAGGGATGTAATCCATTGGGAAAACGTTTTCCCAACGGTTTATGTAGAACCGTTGGGATAGGTTAGTTACATTAACCTATACCAATGGTTTGGTTGAACCGTTGGTATAAGTTTTTCCAATGGTTCAACAAAACCGTTGGTAAAACCTCTTCTAGGAACCTTTTTCAATGATTTGTAAACCATTGGGAAAGGGTTTTTACCAGCGGTTCTCATAGAACCATTGGTAAACACATCCTACAAAATTTATGCAAACAGTTTGAAACTGTTGGCATAGGTTATGCTATGAAAATTGCATAGTAGCCTGCAATTTGCATAGCAGGGTCTACAATCCCATTCCTGCATGCTGTAATTCTGTCCATTGTGTTTTAATTATCCATTCCCTCTCCTTTACAATTATTTAACATATAATGGATACAAATTTAACATTTCACACTAGAACTATACAAATCCAGAATTAAATCATAATTCATAACGTAATTATAAACGTTCATAATTAATTTAGAATTGAATTTAAAACATAGATGAGAATTATATGTCAAATTGGGAATTCAATTCATAATTGAATACATACATAATTTAATTGTCAATAATCAATAAAATACATAAAAAATTGAATAAGTAATTATATGTGTTATACACAATTAAGAATACATACAAGTGATTTTTACTAAAAATGATGTCCATTTTAAACATTATACATACACTTGGAGTGATACCGGCCACAACATGTCTTGGATTGAGGTAGGGTCGACTCGTACATGTCACATATGACCCATGGATCGTTGTCCTAATGTATCAACATATTACGAAAGTGTTTGGTCGGTCACAAAAAAGAGACACTTTGAGTGGTTCCAGCCACACCATGCCTCGGATTGAGGCGGGGTTGACTCGTACATGTCACACATGACCCATGGATCATTTTCTTAATGTTTCAATAGAATCTGAATCCATTTGGTTATATTTCCATATGCCAGTTTTACTTTTCACTTAAAATGTTGTCCATTTCAAATAAAACAGAGACACATTGAGTTGTTCCATCCACACCGCACCTCGGATATAGTCGGGGTTTACTCTTCCACGTCACATATGACCCATGGATAGTTTTACTAAAGTTTCAACGGAATCCAAGTGTGTTTGGTCAGTGTTTCATATGTCAGTTGTTGGTTTCACTTAATATGATGTCCATTTTAAACAAAAGAGAGACACTTTGAGTAGTGCCAGCAACAACACCCCTCGGATTAAGGCGGGGTTGACTCCAGACACGTCAAAATGTGCCATGTATTGTTTTCATAATGTTTCAACAGAATAAAAATGTGTTTGGTTGGTTTCCCGTATGTCAGTTGTTGTTTTCACTTAAAGTGATGTCCATTTTAAACAAAAGAGAGACACTTTGAGTGGTTTCGGCCACACCGTTCCTCGGATTGAGGTAGGGTTGACTTGTACACATCACATATGACTCATGGATCATTTTACTAATGTTTCAATGGAATCCGAATTCATTTGGTCTATTTTTCGTATGTCAGTTGTTGTTTTCACTTAAAATGATGTCCTTTTGAATCAAAAGAGAGACACTTTGAGTGGTGTCGGCCACACCGGGCCTCGGATTGATGTGGGGTTGACTTTTACACATAATATATTACCCATGGATTGTTTTCCTAGAGAATTAACACATTACGAATGTGTTTGGTCAGTTTTCCGTATTTCAGTTGTTCTTTTCACTTGAAATCCTGTCCATTTTAAACAAAAGAGACATAGTTAGGGTGCTACCGGATACCCCATGCCTCGTATTGATGCAGGGTTGACTCATACACGTCAAAAATGTCCCATGGATCTTTGTACTAAAGTTTCAACATAATTCAAATTTGTTTGGTCGGTTTTCCATATGTCAGTTGTTGTTTTCACTAAAAATAATGTCCTTTTGAAACAAAAGAAAGACACTTTGAGTGGTGCCAGCCATACCAGGCCTCTTATTGAGGAGGGATTTACTCTACACGTCACATATGACCCATGGATCGTTTTTCTACAGCATCAACACATTCCGAATGCATTTGTTCAGTTTTCCGTATGTCAGTTGTTCTTTTCACTTAAAATCTCATCCATTTTAGACAAAACAGAAACAGTTAGTGTGTTATCGGCCACCCGGTGCCTCAGATTGATTAGGTGTTGACTCGTACAGGTCAAAAATGTCCCATGGATCATTGTACTAAATTTTCAATGGAATCCTAATGCGTTTGGTCAGTTTTCTGTATGTCAGCTGTTGTTTCCACTTAAAATGATGTCCTTTTGAAACAAAAGAGAAACACTTTGAGTGGTGCCAGCCACATCGGGCCTTGGATTGATGTGGGGTTGACTCATACACGTCAAATATGACCCATGGATCATTTTCCTAGAGCATAAACACATTCCAAATGTGTTTGGTTGGTTTTTCGTATGTCAGTTGTTCTTTTCACTAAAAATCCCGTCTATTTTAAACAAAAGAGACATAGTTAGGGTGCTACCAGCCACACTGTGCCTCAGATTGTTGAGAGGTTGACTCTTACACATCAAAAATGTCCCATGGATCATTGTACTAATTTTTTAATGGAATCCGAATGTGTTCGGTTAGTTTTCCATATGTCAGTTATTGTTTTCACATAAAATGATGTTCTTTTGAAACAAAAGAGAGCCACTTTGAGTGGTGCTGGCCACACCGAGCCTTGTATTTAGGCGAGGTTGACTTGTACATGACACATATGACCCATGGATAGTTTTCCTAAAGCATCAACACATTTTTAATGTGTTTGGTTAGTTTTCTGTATGTCCGTTGTTCTTTTCACTTAAAATCCTGCCCATTTTAAACAAAAGATACACAGTTAGGGTTCTATCGGCCAGACTGTGCCTTGGATTGATGCGGGGTTGACTTGTATAGGTCTAAAATGTCCCATGGATCATTTTCCAAATGTTTCAATAGAATCCGAATACGTTTGTTCCGTTTTTCGTATATGAGTTGTTTTTACAAAAAATGATGTCCAATTCAAACCAAATACATATAATTGGAGGGATACCGGCCACACCGTGCCTTGAATTGAGGCGGGGTTGACTTTTACACATTACATATGACCCATGCATCGTTGTCCTAAATTATCAACATATTATGAAAGCGTATGATTGGTTTTCCATATGCCAGTTATTGTTTTCACTTAAAATGTTGTTCATTTCAAAAAAATGAAACACATTGAGTTGTGTCGGCCACACCATGCCTCAGATTCAGGCAGGGTTAACTCTTACACATCACATATGACTCATTGATCATTTTTATAAAGTTTCAACAAATTCAGAATGTGTTTGGTCGGTTTTCCGTATGCAAGTACTTGTTTTCAATTAAAATGTTTTCCATTTCAAATAAATGTGAGACACTTTGAGTGGTTCCAGCCACACTGGGCCTTGGATTGAGGCGAGGTTGACTCTTACACATCACATATGACTCGTTTATTGTTTTCCTAAAGTTTCAACTGAATCTGAAAGCATTTCGTCAGTTTTTCGTATGTGAGTTGTTGTTTTCACTTAAAATGATGTCCTTTTGAAACAAAAGAGAGACACTTTGAGTGGTTCTGGCCACACCGCACCTCAGATTGAGGTGAGGTAGACTCATACACATCAAATATGACCCATGGATCATTTTCCAAATGTTTCAACAGAATAATAATCTGTTTGGTTGGTTTTCTGTATGCCAGTTGTACTTTTCACTTAATATGATTCCATTTCAAATAAAACTGAGACACTTAGAGTTGTGACAGCCCCAATGCACCTCGGATTTTGGTGAGGATGACTCTTAAACATCACATATGACCCATGGATCGTTTTCCTAATGTTTTAATGGAATCCAAATGCGTTTGTTCAGCTTTCCGTATATCAGCTGTTGTTTTCACTCAAAATGATATCCATTTAAACAAAAGAGAGACACTTTGAGTGGTGTCGGCCACACCGCACCTCTGATTGAGGTGGGTTTGACTTTTTCATATCACATATGACCCATGTATCATTTTACTATATTATCAACACATTCAGAATGCGTTTGGTCAGTTTTCCGTATGTCAGTTGTTGTTTTCACTTAAAATGTTTTTCATTTCAAAAAAATGAGACAGTTTGAGTGGTTCTGATAACGCCATGCCTCGTATTAAGGCAGGGTTGACTCGTACACGTCAACAATGACTCATTTATCATTTTTCTAATGTTTCAACAAATTCAAAATGTTTTTTCTTAGTTTTCAGTATGACAGCAGTTTTTTTCAATTAAAATGTTGTCAATTTCAAATAAATGTGAGAAACATTGAGCGTTTCCAGCCACACCGGGCCTCGGATTGATCCGAGTTTGACTCTCAAACATCACATATGACTCATAAATCGTTTTCCTAAAGTTTAAATAGAATATTAATGTGTTTTTTTCGTTTTTACTTATGTTAGTTGTTGTTTTCACTTAAAATGATGTCCTTTTGATACAAAAGAGAGACACTTTGAGTGGTTTCGGCCACACCGTGCCTCGGATTGAGGCGATGCTGACTCGTACACATCACATAGGACCCATTTATCATTTTACTAAAGTTTCAACAGAATAAGAATGTTTTTGGTCGGTTTTCCGTATGCCAGTTGTACTTTTCACTTAAATGTTGACCATTTCAAATAAAACTGAGACACTTCAAGTTTTGATGGCCACAATCCACCTCAGATTTAAATGGGGTTGACTCTTGTACATCACATATGTCCCATGGATCGTTTTCCTAAAGTTTCAATGAAATACGAATGTGTTTGGTCAGTTTTACATATATCAGTTGTTGTTTTCACATAAAATGATGTCCATTTTAAACAAAAGAGAGAAACTTTGAGTGGTGCCGACCACACCATAGCTCGGACTGAGGTGGTATTGACTTGTACACATCACATATGACCCATGAATCGTTTTCCTAAAGCATCAACACATTCAGAATGCATTTGGTCAGTTTTCCATATGTCAGATGTTGTTTTCACATAAAATGTTGTTCATTTCAAAAAAAAAATGAGACACTTTGAGTGGTTCCGATTACACCATGCCTCTGATTAAGGAAGTTTTGACTCATAAACGTCACATATGACCCATTGATCATTGTTTTAAACTTTTCACACATTCCGAATGTGTTTGGTCATTTTTTCGTATGCCAGTAGTTGTTTTCAATTTAAATGTTGTCCATTTAAAATAAATGTGAGACACTTTGAGTGGTGCCGGCCACACCAGGCCTCAGATTGAGGCGGGGTTAACTCGTACACATCACATATGACCCATGGATCACTTTCCTAAAGTTTCAATGGGATCCAAATGAATTTGGTCAGTTTTCTGTATGTCATTTATTTTTTTCACTTAAAATGAAATCCATTTTAAACAAAAGAGAAAAAATTTGAGTGGTTCTAGCCACACCGTGTCTCGGATTGAGGCGGGGTTGACTCGTACACTTCACAACTGACCCATGGATCGTTTTACTAAAAGTTCAACAGAATCCGAATGTGTTTGGTCAGTTTTTTGTATGTCATTTTTTGTTTTCACTTAAAATGAAGTCCATTTTAAACTATAGAGAGCCACTTTGAGTGGTGTCGGCCACACCGCACCTCGGATTGAGGCGGGGTTTACTCATGCATGTCATATAGGACACATGGATCATTGTGCTAATGTATCAACACAATCAGAATCTGTTTGGTCATTTTTCCGTATGTACTTAAAATGTTGTCCACTTTAAACAAAAGAGATACATTTAGAGTGATATCGGCCACACTGTGACTCAGATTGAGTCTCGGTTGACTGTTACATGTCACATATGACCCATGGATAGTTTTCCTAAAGTTTCAACAGAATCCGAATGCATTTGGTCGGTTTACCGTATGTCATTTGTTGTTTTCAATTAAAATGAAATCCATTTTAAACTATTAAGAGACACTTCGAGTGGTGCCAGCCACACCACGCCTCAGATTGTGGCTGGGTTGACTCGTAAACGTAAAAAATGACACAAGAATCATTGTCCTAAAGTATCAACACAATCCTAAAGCGTTTGGTTAGTTTTCCATATGTCTGTTGTACTTTTCACATAAAATGTTATCCATTTCAAACAAAAGTGAGACACTTCGAATGGTGATGGCCACACTGTGCCTCGGATTGAGGAGGGGTTGACTCTTACACTTCACATATGACCCATGGATCATTGTTCTAAAGTATCAATACAATCAGAATGCATTTAGTCGGTTTTCTGTATGTCAGTTGTTGCTTTCATTTAAATTGTTTTCTATTTCAAATAAACCAAAATAATTTAGAACATGTATGAATGATTCTATATATTTTCAACCACAACTTCAGGTTCACAATAAACTCTTCAAATTGAACTATTGGAGTCATCAAAAGAAATAAATGGATTGGTTCCAATGGCACTAGGGAAAGTGTCAATTCCATCATCACCATCATCAAAAATATGTCTTCTAATTACTTAAACTATGACACCAAATTCAGGTCGAAGTTGGTCTTTGACATAAAAAACTTGTTTGGCCATTGATGTCAACACATATGGTTCTTCGGTAGCAAGAGTGCGAGTCATATTAATTACTCAAAATCCACAATCATCAATAAATGTGCTATGTCTCGTCATTGAATCAAACCAATGACATTTCATCATTGTGACTCTTTTATTAGAGTAATAATCCAATATTATTATTTTCTCAACAACTCCATTATAACCCGCATTTTCAAATAAAAAAAAGGACTAAAAACATCAAACACTTTTTATGTTATCCCACCAAAAAATGATCACTAATGTCTCTATACATTTTCATACTTTCAGAATTTATAGAGAGTTTATAGTTATGAGCTTCATCCACCTGCACACCCTCCCCACCCCACTTGGACAGGCCTACCCCCACCCCACTTGTACATCCCTACCCTCACTCCACTTGGACAACCCTGCCCCCCCCCCCCTCCCCACTTGGAAATCCCTACCCCCACCCCACTTGGACAACCCAGCCCCCCCCCCCCCACCCAACTTGGACAACCCTACCCCCATCCCACCTGGATAACCCAACCCCCCCCCCACCCCACTTGGACAACCCTACCCCCACCCCACTTGGGAAAACCAGCCCCCCCCCACCCCACTTGGATATCCATATTCCCACCCAACATGGATAACCCACCCCCCCCCCCCACCCCACTTGGACAACCCTACCCCCACCCCACTTGGATAGCCCCCCACCCCACCCCACATGGACAGACCTACCCCCACCCCACTTGGACAACTCAGCCCCCCCCCCCACCCCACTTCAACATCCCTACCCCCACCCCACTTGGATATCCATATTCCCACCCAACATGGATAACCCACCCCCCCCCCCACCCCACTTGGACAACCCTACCCCCACCCCACTTGGATAGCCCCCCACCCCACCCCACATGGAAAGACCTACCCCCACCCCACTTGGACAACTCAGACCCCCCCCCCCACCCCACTTCAACATCCCTACCCCCACCCCACTTGGACAACCCAGCCCCCCCCCCCCCCATCCCACTTGGACAGCCCTACCCCCAACCCACTTGGACATCCCTACCCCCACCTCACCCACCCCACTTGGACAGCCCTACCCCCACCCCACTTGGAACCCCCCCCCCACCCACACACCCAACTTGACATCCCTACCCCCACCCCACTTGGAAACCCCTACCCCCACCCCATCCACACCACTTGGACAGCCCTACCCCCACCCCACTTGGACAACCCAGCCCCCCCCCCCCCACCCAACTTGGAAAACCCTACCCCCACCCCACTAGGACAACCCAGCCCCCCTACCCCACCTGGACAACCCTACCCCCCCACACCCCACTTGGAAAACCCAGCCACCCCCCCCCCCACCTGGACAGCCCTACCGTCACACCACTTGGACAACCCATCCCACCACCCTACCTAGACAACCCCTCCCCCACCCCACCTGTAAACCCTCACCACCCCACATGGACAACCCTTCCTAGAAACCCTCCCCCACAGCACCTTCACACCCTCCCCCACTCCAAACAGCCCTACCCCCACCCCATTTGGACAACCTAGCCCCCTCCCCCACCCTACCTAGACAGCCCCTCCCCCACCCCACTTGGATAGCCCTCGACATCCTCCCCCACCCCATCTACACACCCTCCCCACCTGAAATTGAAACAAAAATTCATCCAAATAAAAATCTAATTTTCAACTAAACTAAATTCCACCAAAAGTACCATATCACCCCCTAAACAAACCCTTTACCATGTTTGAAGTGTATAAAAAAATAGAAAAAAAAAATCCAAGGGTTCTGTAGACAGTAACCCTAATTTAGCCTAAATGAAAACATAAAACACCAAAAAAAGATTAATAATTCTAAAACTAAGGTAACACTTAATAATTTTAAGTGAGAAATAAAATTTTGTTTGATTGAAGATGGATCTTTCCTGTAAGGAGTCATGCGGCCGAGAAGAATTCAGGAGGAGCTCGATTAGGTTCTGTCTGTAATCGGGCGGAGTGGGGGCTCAGGTGTTCTATATTTTGGGGAAATCTTTCCCAATAGTTATTAAAAACCGTTGGGAAATACTATCTTTACCAACGGTTTAACAAAAAGGTTGGTATATGTTCAATAAAATCATGATTTCCCAACGGTTTTGTAAAACCGTTGGTAAATCTGAAATTAGTTTACACATTTTCAACGGTTTGTTCAAATAGTTGGAAAAGGTTACCTTCTATACACTATACCAACGGTTTCTTTAAACCGTTGGTATACTACCATTGGGAAAACTCTAAATTCCAGTAGTGGAATCTAGTAACCTGGAGTCGGGGTGATACAATTATTTTTTAAATCCTAAAATTTATTTATATATGTATTATATATATACATCTTCAAATTAAGTTGATGTTTTATTTTTTTTATTTACATAATATTAATATATATATATATATATATTAAACTTATAAATCACATTTTATATTCATATTTATGTGTTTTTTATATGAATGTGTATAAATAATTTCATTTATTTTAGAAATTTTATGAAAAATGTATTCATATGAATCATTCAATATAATAGACAAATTTAATAGTATAAACCATCATCATTTACTATAATAACTGATATGGAAAAAATTCATGGCTTGGGGAGCCTATAGAATGTGAAAAAAGGGGAAAATTATAACAAATCAATTGGAAAGTAAAACATATTTCTTACAATAAATTATATCATTGAGAAACATTTCTCCTCTGCCATTGTTTAGATATTATTTATCTTAAATATTATATAATAGAAAAAAGTGAACAAATATAATTTTTCAACTAGAGAAAATCAATATTTTCACATTATATGTATTAATTTTTAATTATAGTTTTTAAATTTATAGTGTTCATACTTTTGGAAAAAAATTATATATTCATTGTGTTGAGATAGTACATAGAGAATATATTTAATCCCTTCACACATGAGATATGTATGTATAGGTTGTGAGAAAATATCTTAGTAGAAACCACCATAAACTCAAGAATCACATAGAGATGAACTTATTCTTATGTGTATGATTTATTACTATCAAAGTTTGTGATCAAATAAATCAATCAGTAGTAGTATACATAAAAAAATTAGGGATAACCAAACTTATCGATAACAAGTATAAATAATTCTAATAGTGCTAGTATATAACCAATATAACAATTAGTATATCATAACCACTCATGCATGGCATATTCATCCTCTACCAAATCATGGATCATATCCTCTACTTATGATAAATACTCACATATCACAATGATGCAATAATATATGGAAATAATGAAGGCATAACATAGTGTTTTTCTTAGATATAAAGTTTTTTGAAGGTTTAATATGGGTGAATTGACTTATTTATAAAAAATATATTATTATATATAAGAATTAATATATAATGTAGTGTAAAATAAAAATTAAAAAAACAAAATAAATTTTATAGTTGTTCAAATCAAAGTGATCCTATGTATACTCTTCACTTCCCTATATCCTAGAGAGAAATATAGCCCACTAAATACAAAAAATTTAAGATGGTTCAGAAAACCAATTATAAATACCTTTTCTAATAGAGGCACAACCAAAATAAATAAAATTTAATGGGGATTCATAACCAATTACAAATGATTTTTACACACATGGATTCAAGAACCAATTACTTTTTCTACCTAGATACAAAAATGAAGAATCATTTTTTCCACACCTATAGACACAAACTAGGACATGACTATTAATGGATTATACAACCAAAATTTATGGTCTCACTTTTGAATGAAAAAGAGTAAACTAAAATTTATTTCCACCAAAAATATAGGAAGAACACAATATTATTGAAGAAAACTATATATGATCAAATCTTAAGCTTCAAGGAATTAGGGATCAAATTGGAATTCATGTTTTTTATTAAGTTCTCCATGATAAATTCCATTAGTATTTGATTATAACAAACATGAAACACTATATAGTTAAAATATTCTATAATTTGATACCATTACAGATCTTTAAAACTCTATTTTTTGAGTTTCTTCATGTGAAAATTAAACATAAAAGTTTAATTATTATCAACTCGATGTAATTTAGTTGTTTCATATCTTCCTTCTAGATGATGTAGTATTTAATGGGTTTTTTAATTATAAAAAACTACTATAGAAAATTTCAAATCTCCATATTGATTTCTTGATTATTTCTATGAGGACTAATGTGTTATTGTCTATTTAATTCACATTAAATACTTATTCTTATTTTTAAATAAAATAATTCATTTGGGACACACAATAAGTTATTAAATAAATCAATCAATAATTAATTAATGCATTAAATATTCCCGCTACTCATGCCTTATAATCGGCCTTGAACACATTGTATAGTTCAAACATAATAAAACATAGCAGTTTGAAACAAATACTATAAAAATCTAGATTTAAATTTTCCAATATAAATATGCATCATTAATATTTACCATGATTCTTTACCTCATGATTTTAATTTAATTTTACATAAAACACATCAAAACTAATTTTTAATGATTCATAATAAATAATAATTAAATATATAATAAATAAATCAAGAAAAAAATAAACAATAACAAGAAATAAATCAAAACACTCATAAAAGTAAAATGTAGTATATTTTTAGTTTTTTAAAAGAAAACTATCGATTCAAATAAAATAACATAATATACTCATATTATTGTAAAGTAATATTTTTTATAACAAAGAAAAAGGATTTCAATAATACAAAATTTTTATAATATATAATCTATTTTCATGAAATAAATATTTTTCATAAGATATTGTTATCTTATAATACCAAAACATTATAGTAAGTTTGAATTTTGAAAGATACAAATTTTCCTAGGATATGAATGGTTTTTGTATGATATTAAGACTTTAAAAGATATAGTAAATATATAATATACAAAGAAATATCTATTGTAAAAAAATTATAAGATAACAACTTTATAATAAATAATCCAATAATACATTTAGTCTTTTCCAAATTTTTTATTTTTTAAGAAATTTTTGTCATGTAAGAAATTTAAAATCACACATGTAATATATGTTTGTAAGATTTCTACATAATATATGTATATGTTTCTAAAATTATAAAATCATAAAAATCTTTAGATGAATTGTTTCCCACAAAATATTACTATAACAAAATTTAATAAATAAAAATAATAAATTATTTTTAAATATTAAATAATTACTAATTAAAAATAAAAAAGTAAATATTTAAATTTAATATAATTACATTCTTCTAAATGTAGTGGAAACTTAAAAACTAGTGTTAGAGGGAACAAAGTTATGGATTATTAACTATAAAAATAAATTAATGAACTAGAAAAGATCAAATCAAAAAAATTTCCCGTTTGATAATTAAAAAAATAAATATACTTATAAATACATTTTCACATTTAAAAATTATCAAAAAGATAAAAAATTAATTTTGTTTTAAAATACCACTTTTGAAAATCAAATCATTTTTTAAAACTAATATAAAGTGACCAAGTTTCTCAAACCCGAAATTAAATAATATTAAACAATGATAAATGTAATATGTTTCAAAGAAATAAACATGTTTTTATATAAAAAAATACTCAAATATCATCCCCCAACCATATATTTATGCATTCTAAAAAATAATAATTACTCAAATATGATTTCAAAACAAACATTAAATATTCACCTAATTCAATTAGTTAAGAAAATCATATCAGTTTCTATATATTTGGAATTTTATTTTGTATAAAACTTTGTGAACTCCACCACTCTAGAATATTTAAAAGATTCAAGTATCCATAAAAACCCATTATGATATTTAATTAATTATATAATCATTTTCAATGAATTAGTTAGTAACCAATAGTGATGAATATTCTAGTAAGATAGTTTATAAAATATGTTTTATATGATTACTTCCAAAAAAAATATTCATGAATATTCATTTCAAACCACTGTCCTTCAATGTTCAAACATAATTTTCTAAGACATAGAACAAAACAAAAGTTTATTAGAAATGTCAGTAAATGGATCATCAGTTGAAACATATTCTAAACAAAAAGATGATTTAGAACATTATCTTTAATAAAATGATATTTAGTTTCGATATGAAGTTTTCTAGAATTATATAATGTGTTCAAGAAATATCAATAGTATATGAGTTATCATATAAAATAGAAAAATTATTAAAAAACATCCAAATCAGTTAAAGTTTTACTAATGTAGAATGATTGAGAATAATAAATTTCAGTAACTATATTTTATTCTTTTTATTAGATAAGAAACATAATGTTGTTTCTTTGAAATCAAAGAAACTAATATTTTCCCTCAAAATGAAACAACATTCAAGTACATTTCTATCTAATTTAGATCCACCAAAATCTAAATCAGAACAGATTTTTATTTAAAAATATGTTTGGCTAGGATAAAATAAACTAAGATTTAAATAAAACTTGACATATCTAATGATTATTTTAATAAATTTTATGTTTATTTCCTTAGGATCAATTTGAAATATATAAAACAATATTGTCACTAAACATTAAATAAGTTTTAGAATATATTTGAAAAAAGTAAAATTCCAATCATACCTCTGAAAACATTATTATTCATTTATTTTATAAATAAATAAATATAAAATTTACATGAAGTACTCGTAGGAGTAATTTAACTTGTATAATTATCAAGTCCAAATATTTTAACCAATTCATTTGAATAATAAGATTAATTATACAAATTATATCATCTCTTTGAATAATATAATGTCCATGAAATAATTATAATACCCTTTAAGACATGTAATATATTTACTTGTTATTAAATTTAATTCATTAGAAAAATCTCTACTTGAAGATCAAAAAATAGTATCATCAACATGAATTTGAAACATCAAGATAACATTAGAGAGTTTCTTAACACACAATGTAAGATCTAAGTTTGATTTTTCAGACACATTTATCAAAATAAATTGAGATAATATTTCATATCAAAATCATGGATCTTATTTAAGAATATTTTTTGAATTATAAATCATTAAAACAAGAATAAGAAACATTTCATTTACAAAACTTCATGGTTGTTTTATATATACTTCTTTATAAACATAACCATTAAATAATTTTTTAAATAAATTTGAAAAAATTTAAAACCATGATAAGCTGCATATTCTCAAAAAAATCACAATAACTTCTAATCTTGCAATTGAATAAAATGATTCTTCATAACCTATTTATTGTTCTTGAAAATATCCATATGTAACTAATCTAGCCTAATTTCTAATAATTGTCCCAGATTCATCGACATAGTTTCTAAATATCCATTTTTTATAAATTACATGTTAATATTCAAGATGTTAAATTAAAGTCCATATATTATTTATTTAAAAAAAATTAATTATCATTCCATAATTAATATCTAATTTTAATTATTAAAATATTTATAAATATATATAGTAATAAAATCATAAATAAAATCATTCTGAGCACAATAATTTCTTAATGAATTTATGGTTTGAACACAAGATCAAACCACTCAAATAACATTATCTATATTATAATCATTATGTATTTTCAAATATCCTTCATGTGGTTGAATCTCCCCCTCAACATGTTCCTTTTAATTTTGATTTTTATCCTATCAAAAATTAAATTAAATAATCTTTTATTCAATATGGTCTATATAATCTGTATTTTATTTTAAATTATTCTCACAAAAAATTATCTGAATATACTCTTAAATGATCATGTTTATTTTGTTATAAAAATTAAAAGAATTACTTGAATTTGATTGACCGAAAGATATTTTTTCTTTAACTTGTAATAAAATTTATTTAATCAATCATTGGAATTTTTAATAAAGACTTCATAACCAAATAGCCTAAACTATCTAATATATGGTTTTATTCCCACCCATAACTCATAAGGGGATTTAATTGAAATATTCCTTAAAATAATTCAATTAAATAAGTAAAAAAATATTCATATATTCTTTTTGAAATTATTTCAGGTTTCAAATTCATTTTACATTATTTTATCCATTTTTTATAGTCAAATTTTTCCTTTGAAAAACACCATTTTTTGGGGAGTCTTAAGGGGTGATAAATTATAAAAAATAACATTTCCTCATAAATGTTTTAAAATTGTAAATTTAAAAACTCTCATATGTTTTAACATATAATTGATTGATTTATGTATCCTTTCTCATTTTAAACAAGATTATAATGAGTATAAAACTTTAAAATAGTTTTATATTCATGAGAGAGAAAATAAACCCAAGTAAATCTACTACAATCATCTATAATAACAAAAACATATCTCTTACCACTAAGACTAATAGTTTGTACAAGTTCCAACTAGTCAATATAATCATTTTGTAAAGGTATTAATGTTGAAAATTAATTTATAGATATGAAAATCTATCTATGTTATTTAACATTTATACATGAATCATAGATATAGTTTTTATTTTCTTTTAAATCTGAAAACTACTGAATTTTCTATTTTTTTTATATCTTTTATATTAGAATAAAGTTGTATAATCAAGCTTCCAATTCAATCAATTTTTTTACTATGACAAGTTTTAACTCTTTACATTTTTCTTAGTTAGATCATCAAAATTGATAGAATAAATTTAGTTTTTTTCCGAATAATACAAATCAGATTCATCTTTAAAAGTGTTATACTTTTCATTTTGAAATTTAAAAATTATATTATCATCACTCAGTTGATAAATACTAATAAAATTATATTTTATACATTTAATGTATAAAAAATTTATAAATATTAATATATTTAGAAATAATAATATATTTATAAATATTAACCAATCTAAAACCATTAACATTACCTTTTGAATTATCATAAAAGTTATATTGTATCTTCCAAATCTATTTAATGATTAAAAATTTAAGGAAAAAATTAATGTTCCCAAATAATACACTATCCCTAAACTATATATTATTTTTCAAACTCTTACTTCATATTTCCTACAATGTTTGTTTTTAGACCGTATGCTACGTATGTAAATTTTGGTCCAATCGGTTTTTAAAAATAATATTTAGGAACCCATATTGATTTCATATAGATATTCACATGTAAATTTTAAGATAAATATCTATAAATGAAGGATTTACTGAGTCTAAGGGATTGTGAAAATATTAAATAAATATCACTTGTATAATTCCCTTTCATTATACATCTAAAACAAATGGTTATAGATATACATCATTTTGATATTTTAAAAAAATAATCAAATGTTTTGTTAATTTATTGTCATATCCAAGTCTAATCCTTTTCTATTCATTTTTTTCATTTGCATAATTTTATAATAGCTTTCCCTACCTTGACCAAAAGTGAAAAAAAAATTATTTAAACATTCAATTTCCATTTAAGTCTTTTCATTTTCATCTAAGTCATATTTTAATTTACATACTTTAGATTCATTGTATTTATAAATGAAATACTAATAACTATCATTATCATATTTTACTATATTATTTTTATTGAGAAATAGTGTATTTTCTTTGGTGTTATTCTTATTCTTTCCTTTTGGTTCCATACACAGATATGATATTTTTATTACATCATATTTAAACCATTCAAGTTTACATATAGTTCAGTAATAATTGGGTTTTTTAAATCAAATTTAGTAGGGTCATATTCAAAACCAAAAACCATGTTTGATGAATTAATTAATCATAGATTTGTTAATTCGTTTTTAGAACCTAGTTCCTCACTTGAATCTGATTCCCTAGTATAGTTTCATCCCATTTTTAAGTCTCACTTTTTCAGTTTATTTATATTTTTCTTCCTTCTATCATTATTTACCTTTAGACATCTAGGGTGGATATATCCTTTTCTGCTAAACTTATAATATATTATTTCTGTAACTTTATTAGTTTTAACATTACATTTAGTATATAGGATAATTCCTTATAATTCTTATTAAATATCCTTTCATTATTTTTCACACTCCTTTAGAAACATGAACTGCTTCACCACAATTGTTTACCTATAACTAAGAATCTATTGACTTATATGTAATGTTAATATTTTAAATTCAAATAATTTATTTTCAGTTATCTATTATTTAGTAATATTCTTATGTTATAATTGATATTATAATATTTGTAGTCTCCTGCCTCAAGTACCACTGATCTGGTCCCCGAGACGGTGGACCACAAGACCTCAAGTGCATCTCCCCCAATTCCAGATGCTACAGACTAGTATTGAGGGCCTTAATTCACTTGGGAAACTATGATCTCAAAAGATAAGGTATAACACAGTGGAAAAATGTATCTAACAAGTAGAAAAAGCATAAGTAAAAAATCAAACAACAAATGAAGTGGATAAATTACCCAACGTAATAAACAATAACTGTGGAACCTATATCGTCATAACAGATACGATGATAATTTCTATGTATGATTCCAAAATTAAATAAATCAAATGATAGGGGTATGGGGTATAATCATATATTTCATGCTAAAAAAAACTACCAAAATACCAACTAGAAACTGTGACATGGAATCTCTAGTAAGGCTCAATCCTCTGGCACCAAGATCTATCTTAAATAGTAAAGAAACCAAGAATCAAAACTCTCACGCTTCTCGGAATCCATACTTGTGAACATAAAGTCTACTCTGGTACCAACTAGTGCCCAAGTAGGGAGTGAGATATAATCTCAATATTCCGGAACCCAAGGTGTCTAGAACTTTCCATTTTAAGTTATAGATAATAGCAGTGTACCATATAAATAATAAATACAGGAAAAGTAAAAAACTTAAAAAAAAATCAACTGTAACTTGGTCCGAGTTCCCAAATGGAAATCGTCTCATACCACCTTCTTTAGCCTAATCCAGAAGTCTGAATGAGATACCTGGTAAAGAACAATATATCTATATATATATATATAGAAAACCTTGAGTAATACGATAGACCAAAAAAATACATAGCTCCAGGAATTTTATTTTCCTAGGGTTCCAATCCATATGTCAAAACCAAACACACTAAAGGAACAAGGGAAGTATCAAAAAGCATAAGGAAACACTATACAGTATCAATAAAAACATATCATGTATTTATATTAAAAATAAAAAATTTAGAGGTGGAGTCTGAGCCCATCCTGAAGGAATCACTATTGTACATCCAATCAATTATATCCAATTCCATGAGCCCATCCAAGGATATGTTTTTGAATGTCCAAGTATCGCTTATGGATGGTAAATATGAGTCCATCCCAGGTACCGCACATAAGGGATCGAGTATCAGTCAAGCACTATCATAGCCATTTTTTCAATGGCTCTGTACTTAGCTACTCTTTAGGGAACTAGTGTAACCCATTAGTATAGTAAAACACCTGGGGAAATTCCTTTCCTTGTGAGCATAACACATCTCTTTCCTGACGCATTGTGATGTAACCTATCGAGCACGGAGAGTCCAATTGTGAGTTATTAATACGGGACCCATGTTCTATCCCTGCCCCAAGTCTATTTAAAACAACAAGAGAGTAATATATATATATATATATCAAAAAGGAATATTTATGATTCTATCCATCTAATTATCCATTGGATTCCACACTTACCAATTATTAAATCTAAACATTCAAAACTGATAATATTAACACAATATTAAAAAGAACTTGAATTTATCAGTGAAACCAGGGTTAATGGAATTTAATAATGGTAAAACATGACAAGACTTATAATAAAAATTATTTAGGAAAAAACTTTAATGAAAACCAAATTCATGGTTTATGATTCCTCTTAAATAATTTATTCAATTTAAAACTTGAAGTAAATTATTTCAAATGCACACATAATTTAAATTTTAAAGACTCGACATCAAAGGTAAAATAGGCCAGTTATTTTGGCGCACCCAAAAGGGTGTCCAATGATGTGGAAAAAATATAATAATGGGTTTCACCTTAAACAATGGTCACAAGGATATAGGAAAACAATTTAATTAAATTAACATGTATTATTAGGGATTCTACAGTAGGCACCAACGAGTAGTACAATGGTGTGAATTGAATGAAGAAATGAAATGATGGGAAAGAATAAAGACACCCTACCTCATAGTCATAGTATATCCCACTCCCCACGAAAATATTTAATTTGACATAAAATGGATTAAATCATAGGATTTAACAAAACCCCCAATTTCAGGTAAAAACCTTCTGTGGGAGATTGCACGCCAGAGAGTAGATGAAACTCAAAGATTCTTAGTTTAGAAGATTATCCTTACCGAGGGTTTATAGTGCTTCTGATTTTGTTGACAACAGATAATAGATAGAGGTTCAGTGAGCTTCTGAAGAAGAGAAGGGGGTGGTTCACCACATGGAGAGGAGGGGGGCACAATGCATAGAGCAGAGGAGAGGGAGAGAAGAGAGGGAAAAAAGAATGGAAATAAAATAAATAAGGGAGAGGAAAAAAGAAAAGGAAAATAAATAAAAAGGCAAATAAAATAAAATAAAATATCAACTAAATAAAAAAAGATACGATAAAAGAAATAAGAATACTATATATGGGTTAAACCCATTTTAATTATTTTTCACTTTACTCCTGGCCGATTTTTATTTTATTATTTTTTTTTTAATTTATTGGATTTATTTAAATTTATTTTTATTCATTTTTATATTTTTAATTACTTTTACCCTGAAATGTTATGCTAGACTACGATGTATTATTTTACATAATCCTGTGAAAACATGAAAAAACTTTATTTTTTTGCACATGTACATACATACAAATGTATTTAACACATATATTATTTTTCCAAAATTAATATTAATATTACTAAAAACAATATTTTATTATTATTATTATTATTAAATATATGTCATAATTATCATCATTACCAATTCAATAAAAAAATTAATTAGAAGTCTGAAGTTAATAAATTAACCACGCAATTGCATATATGTATATCAATTAATACTGTTTTATCTAACCCAATAATAAAAATCCACATATATATATATACATTTTATATATATATATACATCTATATATAGATATATATACACCCACACATGCATATATATACATATATTTTTAATCTATATATATTTATATATACATTATATATATACATCAATGTTTGTGTCCAAATCTAATAATAATAACAATAATTAAAATTATTTGAATTTAATAAAAAATTACAATAACAGCATTAAAAATTTAATGAAAACTACCATAAAAAGGGGATAATGGTTATTAAATTAATATCGATTTTAAAATTATATTTAATTGACACAATTAATAATTTTACAATTACTACATTATCCACTTATTATTTACACTAAAACACAATTTATTAATTGTGGAAGTATATTTTAATTTTATTCAACAAAAATAATGATATTAATAATAAAATTATTATTATTATTTCTAAATTCCCAACAAAATATTTATAAACCAATTAATTTATCTTTAGGTGGGATCTGACTAAACATTTTACGCTCACAAAATTTATACCATGCCTAGGGTAAACCCCATGTTCTGGACCAAATGGTGGTCCCATATTTCTCATATGACACACTGTTTGTGAAAAATTAATTAATTATTACATAAAAATGGAATAATAAATTAATTAAAAATAAAGATGGTATTATCATGTGTGAGGATTCCAAACACTCGATGCACATCAATGTTATACTCGATATTGGGTAAAGCCGGCATTCAAGACCTAAAAATGGTCTTAGATTTCTCATATGATACAGATTTGAGAGTTATTTAATTTTTTTGGAAAATATCATACACGGATTTCAAAAAATTATATTTAATATTCTTATTCTATCAATGTCGAGGATCTATGGGTCTTGAAATCCCATGCAAACTTAGCGTCTAACTCTGAAAATATTTTAAAGAATATTTAAATTCATTAAATAAGACTCTTACCCATTAGTAAATTCATAATAAACACAAGTATTAAAGAATTAAAATTTTAAAACCAAAATACATGTAATTTATTAACAAAGTGGGGTTTTATTATGATTTAAAAATAAAGATGTTATAACCTACCCACCTTATAACATCTCATCCTTGAGAAGTTTTTGGGAATAATGAAAACCTCACCCAACCTAAAAGGGTCGTGATGTCTCGCACAAATGGCCACGTTGAATTTCGAGACGCCCAACGCACCTTTAAACAATGATTGGGAAAGAGAAACTTAAGACATTACGATCTGAGTCAACACCAATTTTTTCCAACAGAAACATTGAAACGATGCTTATTCGAGCCCATTTAACAAGATAAATGATCATTTTGTTGTCTCTTTAAATGAATAACTTAGGGTTCTCCCCACCATTAGTCTCAACCTTTTAAAAATGGGTTAATTCCGAGCCACGAATCCTCTGCTATCGGAATTGCCTTTAAAACACACCAATAAATGTTTGAGTGATGATCTTGGTGTGATTTTCATTAATATAATGAACTTAATTACTTCTGAGATCATATTAGGGACCCCATTGTAAAGAAATGGACAAAATCATGATCGAACAGATATAACTGGTTATGCAATCTTTCCAAGAAGATAGTGCAAACCTTTAAACCACACCCATCCTAACCCAATGGCTTGCTTCACTGGGAGTCCACTTAAACAAACCCAAAAACATTTAATTCTTTAGCATAGAGCAAGACCAATACTATCTTAGTGCATCAAGGATAATGTCAAGATAGGGGACATGCTCATCGCTTAAATAAGAGTACACTAATAGGATTATAAGGATACCAAGATGATCAATCAAACCCCTACTGCTTGACTTCCCTTGCAAGAATCCCAACTTCACCTACCGACATACCATCATTAACTGATCACCAATCCTTTTACCACCCAATGAATTTACCTTATCATTCAATATTAACCACCAATTTCCACCCATGACCAATGGAGTTTCTCAAAGGTTTCATACACCGCTAACCACACCAATGTTGTGTTGTCGAGAAAGCACCGACATGATTTAAAGTTCACAAGACTCAAGGAATTGAAGTCATTATTACCATTATCTAATGGTCCTCTTTGGTTTTGTTCCTTCTACCCATAAGAAAGCCTATTTAATAAAACTGAGAAAATTATTCCCCTTAGGAGGGTCTATGTCATTAAAATAAAATCCAATATGGCCACTCCAAAGTGTTCTTGGAAAGATTTTCCTAAAAGGTGCACATGACGCTCCTCCAAGCCATGCTCATGCACGTCAATAATTAAACATAAAAATAAAATCAAAGGGACTGGCATGTGATGACACCCGAGTCTCTTAGTAGTCATCCCAAGCATTGTGACAAATTTTTTATTCCTTTTAAAGACCAAGTCACTCTACTATAGAGAAGACTAGATATGTATTTAAAAGTATAAGGCTTAATGATTGCACTGAACTCGTCTAGTTCGTAATAACATTAAGTACTCTACGGGAAACACATATGAGAACACATATACCTTGAGGTGATAGAGAAGAAATATGAATTTTAACTTGGATGACGACATACTGATTCATCCATTACTTTGGAGAAGAGAGGAGTGAACGAACTATGAAGTAGCTAACCATGCCCAAGGCATGGCTACCTTGCTGAAAATGAGAATTACCTAATGCTCAAGACCGAAACAAAAGTCAAGAATACCATGAAAACCCATTCGAACAAGAGGACATTTAGAAAGTAAAAGTCATACTGGGTACAACAGCACCTGAATGACACCAAACGTTAGAAAACTCAGGGCATTGGAAAGGAATCTAAACTCAAATGGTGATACCTACGAAGGGTTATCCCATTACGATGAACTAGCGTCGACCGTATTACCAATTCATGTAGAATGAAGTCACTATGATCAAAATCTGATCATCTAAACCATTGCTAAAGGAAATAACACCTATGGAAAATTCTCATGCTTCTGTTCTAAGGTAACTCAAGAATCTTGATCTACTCTTACATGAGGGTCTTAAATAAGGGAAAACACTACGTGTTCCATTTACATGCCCTTTACATTTAAACCAATTTCATAATACAACATGCACATGTTCAATGGTCCATTTATATGTCCAACCATCTACCAATCCATAAAATTCTCATACACTTTACAGGTGGCATTTGGATCCTATTAAATTGAAACCAACCCATTTATCCCATGCAATAAATTAAATCAAAACAAAACAACTATGTCATCACAAGTAGTAAACACAAGGAAGACGTGTTATATTCACAGAAACATGGCATATTAACACCTAATAATGTAATACAAATAGGAATGATAATAAACACAACAACATGGAATGGAATTCAAGGCACTTAATCATATCAACAGGAAACCTACGAATGCATCTACATGGCATGGAATATGCATGCCATTTTAATCCCTATGGTGCCTAATATGTTTCATAAAAATTAAATGTCCTCATTTCATCAGGCTACAAAAGGAAAAATCATTATCTAAATAATAATAATACTAGTAATAGCATAAAACAAGTGTTCCGCCCAACGATAAAGTTGTATCAACAATAAATGGCATAATCAATAACTGAAATCCCAACCCACGAATTTTGGGTTTCCTCTATACGTGGGTTAGTTACATCCAAGCATATTGAAAATTTCGTATTAAAATATCCTAGTCTACTGTATAATTGAAACAGTAAGAAAAATGAAAATAACCCACCACTAATAAAAATTTGTAGTATCCCTCCATGAGTACCACTGAATCGGGCCCTGAAATGGTGGGCCACAAGACCTCAAGCACATCTCCCCAAATTCCAAAGGCTGCCGACTAGAAGAAAGGTCCTTGGGAAATTCAGTGGGGATACTATTCCCTCATAGGATAAGGTATAACATAGTGAAAAAATGTATTTAACAAGTAGTAGAATTATAGAGAGAAATCATATAATAACAAAAGTGGATAAATGACCCAACAAAATAAACAATAACTGTAGAAGCTAAACAGTCATAACATATACCATGATGATATCAATGTATGATTCCAAAAGTATATAAATCAAAGTTCAGAGGTATGAGGTACAATCATAGACTACATGATAAAAACTACAAAAAGACCAAATATAAACTATAACATGGAATCTCAAGAAAGGATCGGTCCTCTACCCCCAATACCCTTCCAAAATAGAAAAGTAATCATGCTTCGGAAGTAGCACTCTTTCCAGAATCCATACATGTGAATATAAATTCAACTTGTCTACCAAACGATGCCCGAGTAGGGAGTGAGATATAGTATCAGTAGGCCAACACCCACAGTGTCTAGACCTTTACATTTCATTTTGTAGACAATATAAGTTTTCCATATATATAATAAATACAGTCAACATAAATAAATAAATAAAAATTTTAAGTTGGTTCATGTTCCAAAACATACACTTTCTCCATACCACCTGCTTAGGCCTAAGACAGAAGTCTGAATGAGATACCTGGTAAAAATATATATATATATATATATATATCAATTCCAGAGTAATATTATTGACCAAAAAAGGGAATAAATCCAAGCTTGTGTTTGAGCTTGGGGTCTAATCCATATATCCAAAATAGGGGCACTAAAGGAACAAGATAAGTATCACAAAGCATAAGAAAACACTGTGCAGTATTAATAAAAACACCTCACACATTTATATTAAAACTGAAAATTTTGTAGGTGGAGTCTGAGCCCATCCCAAATACATCGCTATGGTACATCCAATCATTTATATCCAATTACATGATCATGTCCAAGGTGATCATTTTAAAATTTTATGTATCACTCATGGATGGTAACCATGATTCCATCTCAAGTATCGCATATAAGGGAAATAGTATCATTTGAGTCTTGGCATGGTCATTTTTTCAACGGTTCTGTCCTCGCTTTCCCCTTAGGGAATCAGTTCCACCTATTGGTATAGTAAAAATCCTGAGGAAATCCCTTTCTTAGAGATCCTATAACATCACTTTCTCAGCGTGTTGTGTTGTATCCTATCAATCATGAAGAGTCCAGTAATGGGTTATTAATATGTGTCCCACATTCTCTCCCCGGCCTGAGTTTATTTAAGAAAAAAGAGAGGAGTATATATATATATATCACATAGCCTCATTTATGATGGGATAAATTTAACTAACCATTTAATGCCATCATTACCCATTATTCAAGACCAATAATCACAACTAATAATATTAAGACAATATTAAACATAATTGAAACTTACTGGTGAAATTATATGCAATGACATTAAATAAAGGTTAAACATGAAAAGACTTATAGAAACATACATTTTGGAAACTACTTCAATGAAAACCATGTTCATGGTCTATGATTCCTACAAAATAATTTATTCAATTTAAAACAAGAACCAAATTATTGTGCAAGAACACATAATTAATAATTTAAAGACTCAATGATAAAGGAAAAATAGGCCAATTATGTTGCCACACCCAAAGGGGTGTCTAAAAACATGGAAACAACATAAGAAGGGGGTTCACCTTAAAAATGTCACAAGGATCAAGGAAAAAACATAATTAATTTCATATGAATTTAGGTATTCGCATGTGGACACCGACGAGCGGAATAACGGTGTGAATAAAATTAAGAGACAAAATGACGGGAAAAAATAAAGACTCTAACCTTGTAGTCATAGTATATCCCACACCCTATAAAAACATTTTATTTGAACTCTAATGTAAGAAATTAGATGATTTAACAAAAAATAAAATTTTAGGTAAAAACATTCCACGATAGATCATGCGACAGAAAGTGGATAAAACTCAATGATTCTTGGTGTAGAAAATTATAGATACTATGAGGTTCATAGTGCTTCCAACGATGTTAAAAAGAGAGATGAGACAAAGGTACGACGGGTTTTTGTAGTGTAGAAGGGGGTGGTACACCACCTGGAGAGGAGGGGGTGTGACACATAGAGGAGAGGTGAGGGATAGAAGAGAGGGAAAAAGAAATGAATGAAAAGAAACAATGGAGAAGGAAAAAGGAAAGGGAAAGAACGAAAAATGAAAATAAAAATAAATTAAAATAGTAAATAAAAAAGGGGAAAGGAAAAAAAGAAATAAAAATAATTGAAATGGGTTAAACCCATTTTAATTATTTTTCCATATACTCCTGACTACGTTTTATTTTATATTATATTATTATTCCATTTTCATATCTTTTTATTCCTTTTAATTTATTTTTATTCCTTTTAATCCTTTTAATTAATTTTTACCTGAATCATTGCGTGAGGGATTGGTGTATTGTTTTGCGTAATGTCATGAAATGATGAAAAAAATTTATTTTCTACACATGTACATACATATATATGTATTTATGAAATATATTATTTTTCCAAAATTAATAACCATAATAATAATAATAATTTATTATTATTATTATTATTAAATCTATGTCATAATTATGATCATGAATATTTCAATCAAAGCATTCATTAAAAGTGTGAATTTTATAAATTAACCACATAATAGCATTTATGTGGGATATTTCATAATATTTTATCTAACCAAACATTAACAATCCATCCATATATATACATGTTAGACACACACACATGCACACACACACACACACATATATATATATATAATATATATATACATCAATGTTTTTATCCCAATCTAATAATAATAAAAATAATTAAAATTATTATTGTTTAATACAATCCATCAATGACACCATTAATAATTAAAAAACCATATAAATGAGATAACAGTTATTATATTAATATTGATTATATATTTTTATTTAATTGGAATAATTAATAATATCACAATTATTGTATTTTCCACATATTATTTACATTGCAACACAATTTATAAAGTTGGGAAGTATAATTTCATTGTTTAAACTCAAACAGTAATATTAATAATAAAATTATTATTATTATTTCTAACTAGCCAAAAATATTTATAAAACTATTAAATTGTCTTCTGATTTGATTTGACCAAATTTCTGAAACTTAGAAATGAAATACCTTTCCTAAGATAAACCCCACGTTTTGGACCTAATTGTGGTCTCAGATTTCTCATACGACGCACCATTTGTGAGAAATTAATTTTTTATTATATAAAAATGGAATAATAAATTAATTAAAAACAAAAAGGTTATTATCACATGTGAGGTGGCCAAATACCTGACGTACATCAAAGTTATACCCTATATAGGGTAAAACCGACATTCTAGACATAACCATGGTCTCACATTTATCATATGATGTACTATTTGGTAATTATTTCATTTATTTGGAAAAAACATCACACATGACTATGAATAAAATATATTTAAAATTCGTATTTTATCATTGTCGATGGTCTACAGGTCTCATAATCCCATCACTACTGTAAATATAGAATTTATGAGTGCTTGAAATGTCAATTTATAGTGCTAAAAAGCATTGTTAATATTAGAGAAGATAAGGGCGTCCCCTTTATCAGCGATTAGAAAAGCACTGATAAAGGCCCATTTTATCAGCGCTAAACAAAATTGATGTTAAATAGGTCCTTTATCAGCACTATTTTAGCATTGATAAAATACCCCTTTTATTAGGTTGTTTTAAAAGCACTGATAAAAGTTAAAAAACATAAAAATGTATTTTTTTCAATTCGGGAGAGGTTTTAAAAACACTTGAACACCCTTTAATAGTGCCCCCACCACATCCCACACACCCCAGATCGCACCCCCCCCCCAAACCTTTAACAACGCCCCTACCCACCCTTTAACAATGCTAGCATTTATTCTACCTATGCGCGTGACCTGACTCTCCCTGGATTCGAACTCTGGACCTATTTCATATGCCCCTAAGCCATTACCACTGCACCATATTACTTTTATCTTCATTTAATAATATATTTATTTATATATATATAGTCATATTTACTTGTATATTAATATGTATTTATATTGAAATATATTTATTTATTTTAATATATATATATATAGTTGTATTAATCTATATATTCATTTATTAACATATATATATACATATATAGTTATATTTATATATTTATATATTTATATATTTATATATTTATATATTTATATATTTATATATTTATATATTTATATATTTATATTTATATTTATATATTTATATATATATATATATATTCATATATTAATATATATTTAAAAGATCAAATATTCTTTTTTGTGTGTTTATAAGTAAATAAATACATATATACAACACACACAGACATATTATATGTGTATTTGTAAATATAATTATACTTATTTATATATATTTACAAATATTATATATGAATATGTATATACATATATTTAAAATATGTAGATAATATATATCAGTTTGTCAATATAGATGCACACAAATATACACTCACACACACAAACAAACATCATATAGGTATATAAATATTAATATATTTGAATTTTATGTAAAATGGATATTATTTTTTTATTTATATAAGCCTTATATATTAAGAAATATACTTTATACTTAAATATAATTAATTAATTATTTAAAAAATTAAATTTTTATGGGTGAATATATAAAAAATATGTATATATTGTTATATGATTGATTATAAATAACATTAAATTGTGAAATACGATAAAATTTATAATCCATAACATCAATATAAATGTAACCCCTCAGAATAAATTCAGTCCATAGTGAAAAAGGTTAAAAAGACCCCCTAAAACGAGGTTGAAATTCCTTTTAATGTAAAATAATTTTGGGTATCTGGAATGAAAACTCAGTTTTGGAGCTCTTTTGGGCATTTTTTGTCTCGAAAAATTTGACAGCAGGTTCCATTCGTTCAGTAGCACATAGATCTCGCCGTAGGATTCCATTTGATATGATTTAGAGCTCAAACAGAAACCCAGATCAAAAGGTATGGTCGTTTGAATTTTGATTAACTTTGTCAAATTATTTTAGATCTTTTATTAATATTTTGATTTTTTGTGTCTTAAAATTTTTATTAAATGATTATTAGTTGGTGATAATTAGAAAATTATTAATTAATATTTTTAAGATATTTTATAAGTCATTTTCACTACATATCTTATATATTAAGTTGAAATATTTATTTATACTTATCAAAAACATATTTAATATATATATATATATTGTATTTATATCAATATAAATATACTTATATCTGAATATATCAATATTTTGTTATGAATTGTTTTTTAAATATACCCTTTATCAGGGCCACGGAAAATGCACTGATAAAGCCCCCCCCCCCTTTATCAATGCTACTAAAAAAGGGCTGATAAAAGGGGCCCGTTTAACAGTGTTAAAAAATGCTGATAAAGAGGGGACTTTATTAGTGCTAAAAAATCACAAATAAAGGGTCACTTTTAAGAACGCTTTTTTTACGGCTCATAAAGGCACACCCTTTATCAGGTCTTATTTTAATGTTGTTAAAGTGTGGCGCTATGGAAACCCAGTTTTGTGGTAGTGTGTGTTGACTCAACATCTAAATCTGAAAATATTTTGAAGAATATTTCACTGTGGGAAAGATTGATTTTACCCATTAGTTAATCTCTAATAAACACTAGTATTGAAAAATTAAAATTTTCACACCAAAATACTTGTAATTTGTTAACAAAGTGGGGTTTTGTTTGAATTTAAAAATAGGGATACTATGATATTGAACCATTGAGTTTATCAAGTGAATGTTTTTTAGAATTATTTATTTTATTAATGAAAACATTTTAGCATGATATTTCTTAGGTAAGGATCTAAGAACACTTTTAATAAGAACAGTGATATATAATGTTTCACCAAAATAATTCTTGCCACTCACTATACTAGTTAATATATGAAATATTTGATTAAAAATTTATTCTTTAGACATTTTAAAATCATGATATTCAACTATATGTATACAAATTTTAGTACCATTTAACTTATTAGTCCCATAATAAGGGACTTAAAATATTCTAAAAATAACATTAGTTATTTTACATGAGGATATATATCATAAAACATTTCTTTAATTAAAAAATATAAAAAATTCATCACCTTTTATTTTAATATATAATCAATAGCATCATTCCTAGTCGATCTCGCTAGTTCAATTCTGTGTAATTTATATGGTTTTACAATAATGTTGCAGTGATAAATAATACAATTCATATGAAACCATTTTATACAGGCATGCTAATATGGATAGTCAAATCCATAAAATAAAGAACTTATTTGGGTAATATATATATCATTAGAACAAGCTCTTTCTATTTCAAATGATATTTTACATAAATGGTTTTGTCTTCGATAATGTTAGTAGAACAAAGTCATATATATAATAGTGTTAACAATCCATTCATGAATTGGTTGAGAAACCAATTATTGTGGTATCCCTTAAATTTTTCTAAAAAACATATCTTTACAAGACCCAAACTCTAATAATAATTGTTCTCCCTAGATGTGAAGATGGTTGAATGGTCCAGAGGGTGTGAATTAAACACATTCTAAATTTTAAAGGATTATATTTGAGTACAAAAATATAATATAGTAGAAAATTCATATAAAATGAACACAATAATTTTTATTATATTTTATATAAATGTAATCCTGTATCTACTCTTTATTTCTATCAATCCCTTAGTGAAACAACACCCACAAAATAATTACTTTTAAAGGGGATTCACAACCCAATTTATTCTACCTTTTCTAAAAGAGGTGCAATGAAAATAACCCACTTTTATTTGGGATTCACACCTCGATAAAAATGATTTTTTCACAATTAGATTAATAACCAAATTACCTTATTTCCATTAATAATAGGTACTTCTCATGTATCTTATCTTTTTCTCACCTAGTAGCACAATACAAGAATTAAATTTTTATGGGTATAATAGATCGACCTTAAAGTCCATCTTTTTAATAAAAAAAATAAACTAGAAAGAATGCACATAAAAATATTGAAATAATATAACAAAAAATAAACACATTTTAAATGGTGTGATATTTACTCTTTGGGTAGTAAAGATCACTTCGGTATTTAGATTCAAAATGAATTTCACCAAGACAAAATCCAAGAGTATGTGATCATAAATATATGCCACATAATATAGTTAAAATATCCTTGTGTTTGATAACTTTATTATATCTATCAAACTCTATTAATAGGCATTCATCATGTATAATAACTTCAAAAATATAGGTGTATGCCTAGAATGTTATAAAATTTTATTCATTTAATTTTCTATTTCATGAAGCTATATCCATTAATGGTTTTTTGAAATTTAAAAACTAATTTAATGTTTTCAAATATCCACAGTGATTAATCAATCCTTATAGATATTGTTCATGTGTTTTTTTCATTTAATACATATTCAATACTCATTCCTACTTTTTGTAAATAATAATGCTTCATGTGAAACAAATAGTGAGTAGTTAAATAAATATATCAATAATTAAATGATCTAATAAATACTATGAATAATCAATATTTAAAACTAACCTCAAAAACATTTTATTGTTCTATGATAATCATGCATAATAGTTTTAACAAATTCCATGACTATTTGAATTTTGAATTTACTACAGTAAATATAACATGTTAATTTGTATCAACCTTCCTTACCTCATGATCTTCAATTTATTATATGTAAAACACTTTCACATTACCTTTCATATAATGAAAATAATTAATAAGAAAATATTTAACAAATTAATCAAGAAAAAAAGGCAATAAGAACATATTGAGAATCAAAATATTAGAAATATTAAAAATAGAGTACATTTTCAATTTTTGAATAAAAAATATTTGAGCTATACCAAATCCTATAATACTCTCATAATATTAGAAGATTAAATTTTTTTTATAAGAATGAAAAAGGTTGTGTATGATAGATACTTTTCATATGATAAAATTATTTTTTCATAATATACATTATTTTTATAAGATATTGTTATCAAATGTTGTAAGAAATTCATAAGATATAATTATATAATTCTATATAAATATTCATAAGATTTTTAACATCCCAAGTTTTTAGTATATATAATTCCCTTAAAAAAATATTGAGTTTGATATCTTTATTAATGTGCACTAAAATGAAAGTTTTCATACACTACTAAATTAAATTAGCCATCTTTAAAAGATCATTACAATAACATATAATATATATATATATATGTATATATGACATAAAATATTAATTTTTTTAAAATTATAAAATTTTTATGAAATAATTTAAAAAACACCAAATATTTAAGAATGTAATTTTTAAATAAAAGTAGTTGATAATTTTTTTTCTTTTAAAATTTAAATAAATAAATTTTAGAAATAGAATTATATAAAATTTAATTTATCTCTAAAATTATAATATCAAAATTTACATAGAATAGAATTTTAATCATTATCCCAAAATATCAATTTTTTAGACCAAAGTCTGATTTATACAAAAAAAACATAATTTTCCTGACATTATCAATATATAAGAATGAAATATATGGTCATAAAACTATTTAATTTATAAAATATGAAACTATAGAATATTCCAATCAATTTTTTAAAACAAAAGTAAAAAGTTATATTAATAGAGAAAATGGTTTTTATCTTTTCTTTTAATTAATTAATTTTTTACTAAATTCTAGTTATGGAATAATTTTAATGTGAGATAACCTTAATTTTTTATACTAAATCAACTACAATCGTGGAAATAATTAACCATAAAACATTTATCTTATATATAATTTTATTGTTTAAAAACACTCTTTCATTTAAAAAATACACTTTTTATATGTCATGTGTGATTAATTTAAAATCATATTTAGGAATATTTATAAAATTAATTAGTTTAAAAGGATCCCAATTTATAATCATAATCTTTAAATCTTTTTATAAGTGTCTTTTTCTATTTTTAGTAAAAAATATTGGCATGATTATATTTAATTAAGAGTAATAAGTGTTTAAATGACTAATATAAAGTGACTTGAATTTTCCTAAGTACACTTGAACTTTATACCTTCAAGAAACCAACTATTAGGATGGAAATTCATCATAACTTTTATTACTACTTATAACACTATTATCTCACAAAACATTCATTCATTCTCATTATTACCCCTTACTTTACATTTTTTCAATAAAAATGTTTCTTTTCTTCACTTATAAAAGGAGATCACTTCCACACCTTTCATGCATCAGCAGTAAATAAAATTAATCTTGAACATATAACCAATTTACTACTATTATAATTAACTTACACTACTTAAATCCTATCAACACCAAAATATATTCTAAATCCTCCTTCTTCCACAACATATTCAAGAGAAAGTTCAAAGTCATGATGAATATATCATGTATTTCGTGTACTTCGTGTACTTTTTCCTTACTTTTTATTTATTCTACCACCTATTATATACTTTATCAATGATATTATGATAACATCAGTATTAATTATATTCTATTTTGTTATTATACTAAAGGAATATACCTTTTATTCCTTTCTCCAAAACTATTCAAAATATAAAAATGGTGTCGTGCATATGTGCAGACTGCAGCCTCTATATACTATGTGTCATATTTTTCATCACCTATAAACATATCTAGATTAAAAAAAATTCTTAATGAATCAATATTCTATTTTTAATTTTTTTATTTTTAAATGATAAATGATTTTGTTTTTTTACAGCCTCCTATTTTATGGAAAATAAAATTGTCAATTATGTGTGTGTGCAGATTACCGCCTCAACATAGTGGTGCATTTTTTCCATTACTACCAATAATTGTTGAATTAAAATAAAATTTTAATGCATAAAAATAATATTTAAATCAATATTTTTATTATATAGGTTATTGGACTACTTTAAATATAAGCCTAACCATGGTCAACATGTTAGGATATTCATATAAAAATAAACTGAACCACCTTAAGTAACCGACATGAGTGGAAACGATTTAATAAATGGGTGATTTATGATAATAAGTATATATTGGGAAATTAATAATAGATAAATAATTTTGTTATTAAGGTTTTTAATAAACATAATTTTATTATCTTGTATGTTATGTTCAAGTGCATAATGGTTTTGGACACATGTAAGGGTTTCATCTCAAAACAACCTTTTTTGAGACCCATGTTCTTTTATGCACCTAATATCTTTTAAATGTAATATGTTATGAAAATTGGAGATTTTATATCATTTATTATCCTTATTAAAGGTAATTTAACTTTAAATTCATGTTATATTTCTTTTAACAGGTTTTTATTATAATTTTCTTAAACTATAAGGGATTTTTGTTTCAAACTGCCTTTATTGGGACATTTTTTACTTTATGAATCAATTTACTTTTATATAGTACATGTGATTACAAATTTTTATTATATCAAGAAATATATATTATTCATGTAATTTTAGGTTCATCTTCAATCACTTTATCCTTTAATTATTCTTTATTAAAATGCACTCTCAAGTCGTAATTTTTTTCTTGACTCAAGTCCTTTTTCCTATGAGTCCTGAAATGTCTTATTTATTTTCATATTTAGGTATATTTTCATAAAATTATATTTTTAAAATGTAATATTTAATTATTTTATTAGGGTATTACTTCTCTTAATTAATACCCTCCCTTTTATGAAACACTTACAGGAATAAAATCATGATGTTGATATGAATAACTCTAATGCTTTAGAATGGATATTTCGAATTCGTGTATATGTTTTACATATAAAAATTATGATCTATATCAAAAATATGTTTGATCTGATGTTACCTTCAATTTTCTATTCGTCTCTAATTAAATTAATTTTTATTTCTCTTTTTAGCATATGGATTTAAAAAATGTTTTAAAGGATTTTTTAACATTTTCCTTATGGATACATTTAAAAAATGATTTTTCTTTAAATTCACGTCTTAAATATTTTAAAATTATTCTATAAATATTATTTTAATGATTTTATAAACTATATTGATTTTTAAAAAATATTTTTTACATTTTTCACATGGTTTGTTTTGGATGGAATGAATCTTTGTGACATGTTTCTCTGTCAACATAAAATTGCCAAAAAATAATTATTTTATAAGATTCTTTATTTATATAAATTCCAGTTATTAAAAAGTAAATTATTATTCTCAATTTCTAATAAAATATTCAGTTTTAAATGTTTTCAATTTATAGGGTAAATTATTATTTTGAATTTAATTTTTGTAATGATTTAAAGAATATCCTTTATATTTGTTTTATGATTTATCAGGGATATTATTAAAATAATACCATCCACCTTATTTATCTTGATATCTTGTGACATTATCTATTGCATACACGTTTGGATTAATATCATCATTTGTATTACCTAATCATCAAATTTTATTGGTATAATATACTTCCAATTACATTCATCTATAAATTCCCTATGTTTTACGACTTAATTTAAGGGCGCTTACCTAGATGAAAATACATATATTGTCACACTTTGAATTTTAAATTTAATTTTTATTTATTATTTCTTAGCTCTGAGTTCTATCGTTGAGGCTTGGGTTGAACGCAGGATTAAATTTATTGAGGTTTTTCATTTTTGGGGGGTTTCATACTGGTGCATGGGCACAGCACGATTGGAGGTACCACGCGGTTGTCCCAGGTGACCATTCTATTTCCCACCACTTGAAATAATGAAATCTTGATGAGAACAAAATGAAAAGAAACTTAAATAAAATAATTGAGATGAAATAAAAAATTAAAATATTTTTTTAATAATGATAATGATTCAATAATTATTATAATTAAATTTATTATTATGATATATTATTATTATTACTAAGATTATTATTATTAATTTTTTAATATTATTATTATAAGAAATTATAATTTTTACTATTGTATTAATTTTATAATTATTATTCTTTTTATTTTTGTTGTATTATTGGTTTTATTATTATTATCATGTTACTATAATTAATATTATTAAAATTAATAATAATAATAATATAATTATTATAATAAAATTAAAAAACAAGAGAACCTTATCCCCCTCTTTCACGCTACAGCACGACCCCCCCCCCTTCTCGGTTACTCCGTCTGTGCTATGACCTACCTTGCCCCCTCACCGCACCTCTTTCCCAGCACTCTGACCTCACCCCTCCATGCTCCACCATGGCTCATCTACACTTAGTCCTACAGAACTCCCCTTGTCGTGTTAGTCGGCTCCCTTGGTCCCTTCCCTTTCTCTGGTGAACTCGATCCCCATCTCCGACCTCTGTTCGGCTCACTCCAGCAGCCACTCCACCCTACTCCAGCGCCCCTCCCCTCCTCTCCAGTAGTCATTGTTCCATATTCATCTCCCCCTCTAGTAACATCTTCCTCGGGTGATTTTTCATTCTAACATTTTATGGGTTTTCTTTTCAATTTAGAAAAACACTAATCGAAGGGTTTATTTATCTATTTTTTTGTTTGGGGGATTGAGAAGGGATCACAATGTTGGGTTCTTCCTTCCATTTAAGTGGTGTAGCAGTCACACGCCATTGAGGAAGGTTTTTTCATGGTTTTCCTATCTTATGAAATTAATTTGACTCTTTTGTGTTTCAAGAATCTTTTATACATGATTCACACATTGGTAATACGTGTCCATAGCTAGTTATGGTGTTTTTATGGTAGCTGATTTTGTCAAAAATAGTTTTCAAAGTGAATCTCCAATTATGACTATGTTTATAGCTATCAAATGTGCTTTCTTAAATGTCAATTAGGTCTTAATAGTGAAATTATGTGTTTTTTATGGTGTTTACCCTTTGAATTATGGTTTTAAAATTGGTCGAATTCTGGTTTGGGCTTTTATGTAGAATATATTGTTCTTTTGGCATCGGTTGTAAGTTGTTTTTAAAGCTCTTGTTCTCATTAAAATTTTCATTTTCAATTTTTGAGATTATGTGAAATTGATGTGTTTGGTATGAAAGAAATTATTTTTGTTCGAAATGTTTTTTTGGGTACTCTCATTAGTATTAATGTATTTCAATTAGATGTTCATTTCAAATGAAGACGACAGTTTAAAACAATGCTCTTATTATACGTTGGTTTCATTAATGATTCTTTGGTTTTCAAATTGTACATTTGTTACTTAAATGGTTCTTTTTTTCTAAATATTGTTGGTCCCTCAAGGTAAATTAATAATGTTTTGGTGGCTCCTTGGTGGTGTGCACACACACATATATAGGAATGTATGTATATATGTATCTATATATATATATATATCTCTCTTATTTTCCCATATTTCATCATGGAGCGATGAATATGTACATAGGATTATGGTTATATATATTTGTGAAAATTTATGTGTGTGCTGGTGTGGGCGGTTTTCATCAAAATCATCAAGAGCTAAAGTGCCTCAGCATGATCTTTATCCTTTTGAGGTAGGTCCTCCATGTCGTGTCTTTAATTTTAATTCCATGATTTCTTAGCTTTTTTTCTAAAAAGTGTGATTACATATTCATGTGGCATTTATATATGTAGATATGTATATGTTTTTGTTGAAATGGATTACACCTCTTGGAGATTTGTATCCCCTTAATTTGCATAACTTGTATAAGATTGTTTACAAATATCATTTAATTACAAAGGTTTCCTAGGTATTTTAAAATAGTTTACTAAAAGTTCCCTAGTTGTGAAGTTTATTTTGTGAATCTAAAAGGTTTTGGATAAATGTTTTGTTTAAAACCTGACTTGTTTGGAACCATGAAGCGTTCTTTTGAAATTCGATGACATGAAGTCTCGTTTGGCACTTTTTATGTATGTTGTGTGTTTTTAACCTGGAATTGGAAATAGATGGGAAAAATGAATTTGGTTTGTAATATTTTTATGTAATATTGGAATGAGGGTATTAAAGGTCTGGTTGACACCTTTTGTAGCTTTGAAAGTGTGAACTCCTAGTTGGATACATAAAGTGCTTTGTGAATTGCTTTAAAATTTCATGTGACATGACGACCTGGTTGGCACCTTTGTTGATATGGTGTGTACATGTTTATACATATATATATATATATCCAATGGGATACTCTATTGGATGGATATCTCTTTAGGGGTTATCGTATAGAGCATCCATGTCTGGGGGAGGCATGTGTGGTGACGACAAGTAAGGTCAGTCACTTCTGTGAGGGCCTACTACTTGCATAACATTACTGTTACCACCATGGGTTTCTGGGCATCTTTTACAGGGTCGAATGATAGTTTCTCATCAACGTCGATTAGATGGGTTGGTACCACCTGAATTTTATGTTAGGCTAGGTAGGCTGCGCCACTAGTGATTCCAGATTTGAGCAGATGGTTGGTTATTGACATAGGGGTGTCACCATACACCGGTAGGTGGTTCTGAACCAAGTACATCTAGGTATCGCAATAGGGATGTTTAGGGGATTTCTATGGTTTCATATTTTTATGTTCCTTCTTCCTTTTTTGGAACTTTTGGTTATTTGATCTAATGACACTATTACATTGCTTTTTATAATATTGAACCTATTTTCGTACTAGTTGGATTTAAAACGAATTCATTGCAATGAATTATATGCTTTGGTAATTGATTTAGAAAAATTAAATGAAAAAAGGGGGGCTTTTTTAAAAGTAAAATCTTATTACCAAATTTGTTAAAGGAGTGGAAAACCATATTTTTATATATCCTATTTTTAAATTAGCAAGAATGGATTTCATTTTAGAGGTAGGGCATCAAGAATGGTTTATTTTGGAATTCCTACTAAGAATATCGGTGCTCACACCTACTCTATCATTTCATTTTCTTGTTCTCCATGTTTCACATCGCTCTTGGAGTGAGCTTGGCTATGGGTTGGGTAGTGACCTTTTAGGTCATGTGGAAGTATGTGTAGTTTATTCTTTTTCGCTTTTCATTTCTAGATTTAATTTTATTGAAAGTTTTTTAATAGAAAAAATCCTTCCCAATTGTCATTTTTGATTCCCATCACTGGTTTCTATCCTAGGGGGATCAGGAATGCCCCTCGAGACGTGTCACCAACTGGATCAAGTGACCGGTTCAGGGTTGACTCAGTATTGGTTCATGAAAAAAATGGTATCAGAGGAGGCCCTTGTTATTTGGGGGTATCCAGTAGATGGTGACCAGGACTTTCAAAAATCAAGAGGTAGGTATGGGACCGATGTCATGAACTCTCACTCATTCTAATCCTCGAGTAACCATGGGTAGTCTGAGAATTGATCCCTTTACTTACACTAGTTTGTTTTAGATTGAGCGATGACAGTGGAGGTGAGCCGAAGTCATGTTGTGATTTTTCATGGAGTAGTGACCCATGTGATAACCAAGTTCCCGGTCCAAGTTTCTCTTAGTGTTATTTCTTACCAGGGGAATGGATCACCACCATGTCATCGAGTTGGGCATAGACACTAGTCCCTCTCTCCGATAGTTGGTGTAAGAGTGTTTTTGAAAATGAAAATAATTTCAAAAAAGATGATGGTTTTTTTAATGATTTTGGGATTGGTAAAATTGGTTTTAAAGGGAAATGTCTTGGCATTAAAATTTGATAATTATATAACATGGGTGAAGAAATAGAATGGATGACCACATTGGTGATAGTTCATGGGATTCCACGGTTTTTTATTTTCAATTAAAGTCTTGACCTTGTTTTCTAAATATATTTTTTTTATGGGGATGCTTTTTTGTGTTTATATTTTTTTTTTTTGAGCTGGTTTTCTTTAATGAAGGTTATTTAATTACTTTTGCTTCATCTTGATATTGGTTTTGGATATGTGTTTTATATGTTGTTCATAAAATTCCTCCCATAAAGGTCACCAAGGTTTCTGATAATTCATGCCATGTTTTTGGTCCTTCTCATACATTTTATATCCTTAACAGTGATTAGTGTCCATTAGAGGTAGAAAAGTGGCTTGAAGAGGTCTAGTGAATCTTCAGGGTATTGGGAACTCCTGAATCTGTAAGAGTGTGTTCCGTTTTGGGTCTGTTCAAAGGTCCAACTCTGGACTAATGGGAGTTGTTTGACCAATCATCAGTTAAATTTGGGATGAAGTGGTATGTCTTTAAATCCATCTTCTTCCTATGGTTCATACCTGCAGACGTGAAGATGAAGAAGGGGGAAGATCTCATGCATATTCAACAAGGCCAATGGATGGTGAAGGAATATGTTGACCATTTCAAAGAACTTATTTAATTTTCATCAGAGGTAGATTTTAAGGATTTGAAGAGGGATTATATCTTCATCGGGGGTCTTTGTCCATAGATCAAGGTGTGGGTCTTCGTCAATTTATAAATTAATGCTTAAATAAATATTTCAATCATTAATTTATATAAAAGATTTAAAACCTAATCAATCATAAATCTAACACATAATTTTTAGTGTATTCCATTAATAATTATAAAACATCATTCACTCATTAATCAATCAAAATTTAAATTCATACTAACCTTTATTCCCCCAGAAAAACAACCAAATTTATTTATCATGAAATGTCAATTTATAAATCAACAGAACTCGTTTCTTAAATAAAACATCACACTAAAATATCAATTTCATTTACCCAAAAATCATTTTATACACTCTATAGTTTATAAGAAATAAATAAATCCCAAGCACATCTTCTTATATTAAAATCAAATGTTTTGAATTATCATAAACCATATTTTAATCCACTTGAAACTTCTCAATCTATCTTACAACCTTCTAATCAATGAATTATAATAATTCATTTATTTCATTTATTTTAATCCACTTTTTATAACTTCTAACATTTTAATGTTAATGTATATTATATTAAATTCAATCCAAAACCTCCATTAATTCAAAAGTTTTAACCAACTGTAATTTTTTGTCAAAAAAATTTTATATCACTTATAAACATTGTAACATCCTGAAATTTATAAGGAATGTTTTTATGAATTTTCACTCATAAATAAAAATATAAATTTTAAATAAATTCTGTTATTTTAATTAACGTATTATATATAAAAATATTTTTCACCTTTGTTATTTGTTTTTATATGTTTCACATAAAATCGAATTTTATTTATTAAAATGGTTTTAGAAATATTTTGGCTCATAATCCAAAAAACAAATACTTCCATGTTTTCTATGTAAAAAGATCTCAAAACCATGACTAAAGGGTGATAAGTACATATAGGCTTTTGAGATCATTTTTTATTCTCTAATTCTTTCTTACTTCCTTTATATATATACATCTCTTTTCATTATATACAATATTATTTTAAATATATTGTTTTATTTAATAATTACATTCTTTTTACAAAACATTTCATTCCCAGATCATCTTGGTTATCAAGACATCATAATTTAATGTTTATCAAAACATGGTGCATGTTTTAATTATCATAAAATTAGTTGTACCATCACATGAAATTTATTGAATGGTTAAAGATAAATAATAAATTATGATGAATTTTAAATCCATTTTTAGTTCATTTAAATGTTTTCTATCTTTATCTGTGTACAGGTTTTATTAATTTAAAATATTCATTTTAGAATGATAAGTAACACATTTAATAATAAAAAATAAATACATATTTATTTTATTCATTGATAATAATACATTTATTATATGATCATATCTAGTAAAATACACACTATTAAAACAAGTAGGCACACAGAAATATTTTTACATTTCAAAAGAGCATTATATATTATCCTTAAATAGGGAATAGTTCAACTCGGAATAGTAAAGGGGTATAAATATTTAAGAATAGTGAACTCACTAAAACAAACTCCATCATCTTTAAATCCACCAAGATTATCACTCTGACTTTAAAGACAGTAAAAAATAATATAAGCATTCTGAATAAAATGGGCATTATCAAATGATTCAGAAGAATATTTACATGTAAAGTAGTGAGTTATAAAGTGATAATTATGGATTATTTATAGGGAAAATTTTCATTTATCATTATAATTTTCAACTAATGTGGATGATCATCATTACAACTATTATTCAATAAGATAATTTCCCATTATTATTATTGGTTATATATATGAAATTATGTGAACGATAGGATTATTTAAATTGTATAACCAAAAAAATATTTAATATAGAATATAAATATATTCTGATAAGAATTTATTTTATGATAAAAGTAAAATTTTTAGATAAATTAATTTTCATGAAATAATCAAAAAATTCCTTTAAATGATAATATGTCTCCACCAAGTCCTAAGTAATTTTTATATTTGTCTGAATGTTTATTTTTTTTGTGAAATGCTTATATTGAAACAAATAAGGATATTTATTTAAAAAATATAATTATAATATTTAGATAATTATTTTGTAAAATTAACTTAATTTATTACCTCATAACATCAAATTAAACTTTGGGTGATTATTTTGGTAAATTTCTAACGAAGTTATTTATTTGAAAAAAAGATAAAATTACCGCTTCATAAAGCACTAAAATTTTATGACACATTATTCTATACACATGAGTAAAAATATGTGAATCATTATATTTATTAAAATCACATTATATATGTATAAGTATAGAATTAAAAATTTAAATTTAAAAATATAAATTTATACTTTAATTTTCTGAACAAAAATGGGAATTTTGAAATAAAAGTTTTTGTTTGGTGGGAATTAATTGGGTTGGTTGAGAAGTATGTTTTTTTTGGAATGAATTGGATTTCCACCCACATTATACCACTCATTAATAATCTATTAATTTTTTTATAATTTATTAAACCCATAATTGTTTGGCTTATATAATAAAATAAGAAATAATTTTATCCTTAAAACCACCCCTCCTAAAGTATAAATACCCCCTCTCCCCTCCTAACTATTCATTAAAAATATTTAGAGAATGATTTATTTCTCAATTACCCACTAAATAGTCTGTGTAAAGTTGTTTTAATGTTCAAATAATTCCTTATCTAGCTTTAAAAATAATCCTCCCAAGGTAAGGGCCCTTAATCTTTGTCTTTTATTTTCAAGTACAATACTTTTGTTATATTTTCTTTCAAACTTCCTTTATCATATTCTACCATTTATATTATTACATGGTATTATATTCCATTTGATATGTTTTAAATGATATTTTATTTATTACCACTCAATATTTCCATCGTTTAGGCCGTTATAATGCTCGAACTACCATGAAACCTTAAAACCAACCAAATGTTTTGGTGAAGTAATATGTGTGTGGTTTCCCTAGAAAATAAAATTTATGTATGTATACTACAAGTGGAATTGGATTTGAATAAGATGAATCTAGGGATATAAACCCTAAAAATTGATGGTTGGGGTATCCCAACCATCATTCTGGTGCTCGGTGAGTGGGCCCTTACTGTTCAACTGGTCTGATACTCTGAGGGGATATTGATTGGTTAATTTACATACTATTTAAAAACACATTGAAGGATTTATTTATAATTTATTTATTATCCTACTTTTAAAAATACATGTCTTTCAAATACAAAGATATTTTTATTAATTCTTTGATTGGGTAAAAATAATTTTTTTCCATCTAATTTTATCATCTATATGGGAAAATATTGTAATATATGCCTCATTTTTAAGTTGTGCGAAGTATTTATGTTGTTAAATCCATAAAAATTATGACATTTAATCATTTTTTATGTGATGGAATACATTGGAAATTTAATGATTGGTGAGGCCTATAATTATACATCCCCTCAATTTATCGGTATGGCTAATGAGAAAATTAAGATAGGGTAATGGGAGTGTCCTTATGCTTTTTATAATATGTATTAGAATATGACCTAGATGAAATTTTTAAGGAATCTAAAATTACGAATTCTCATCACATAGTGATCAGTTTCTATTATCCTAAAATTTATTCAATAATAATTTTTCCATGGACTTAATTATTCTCTTAATTTCATTATTGTATATCAACTCAATTTATTAATTCATGCAATCATTTTTTAGTAAAACATGTTTAGTTATTAATATCCTAGAATATATTAAATATTATCCTATTCATTAATAATATTTATTCTCTCAGTCTCATTAGTTATGGAACATGTCAATTTATTTATTCACCCCATTAAAACATCACCTTTACGCTATTACCTTACTAATTATCTGAGCTCACAAATTTCTATTTTTTTCTATTTCCCCTAGAAATGAAGAGGAGAACTGCATGTGAAAAAATGGATTTCAAGGAGAATACTAATATTTTTCATGTTTATATACAAATTATATATAGTTTCAATGTAATGTAAAAATTATTTATGTATCTAATATTTTAAGGATGTTATAATATTGGGATCTCTATTTTGTGATCTATGAACCATTATAATAAAACAACAACTATATTCAGGGTATTGTAATAAATGTATTTATAGTTGGTATCAAATGATAGTTTAATAGAAATATTAGGAACTATTTTATAAGAGAATAATTAAAAAATATAGGGAAATTATCATAGACAACTTAGATTAAAAGATACAGTTTCTTAATTTAAGGAATATATTAAATTATACGTACTTTTATGGATAACAAATATGATAACATTTAAGAAAATATATTATAATGATTTTTAGGAAAGATCATGATTAATTTAGGATATAAATTTTATTAATTATGTTAATATTATGGTAGAACCCAAACTAAAGAAAATTAGATTGATCCAAGAGTGATATAGGTTGACATAATAGTAGAATAGTCTTAATTTTCAAAACCATAGACATTCATAAGATGGATTATTTCAAATTTATATTCTTTATTATCATAAGATATGGTTTATCACTAATGGTTTGCTATATTGGTTTTATTTAAAAGTAATAAATAAGAGTTAGCTAATTTCATTATAATTTAGCTATGGGTAGTTAATTTTATGTATTAATAATATTTTTTCAAAATATATTAAAGTTATTTTTCCAATATGGAATTAGAAATATCAAAAAAAACTCCTCTCTCTCTTCTAGATAAACTATTTTTAGGGATTATCCTAAAGTAATGCTCAAATGACATCAATAGTTTTTCAATAATCATGTTTCATATAAAAAACTTTATGATCCATATGATACCTCTAGCATCCCTCAATTATTCAAGGATCTACCATTTTCTATTAATTAACCCTGTACACTCAACATTATCACCATGCTAAGAATGGGATGTATGATCAGGTTACTTTCAAATTCTTATTTTCATAACAAACACATGACGAACATAATAGTTTTCTAGATGTTGTATAAAAGGGAGTCATGTAATCTGCATATATGTATCTAATTATAGATTTATTTATTTATGGAAGAATAAAAATTTATTTGTGAAAAATCTTATTTTGAAATATTTTAATATTAATAAATAAGATTATTTTATAAAAAACAAGTTCAAGAAGCTGTTTTATAATTATATTTTAGAAATAACAATTTAATGATTTATCAATGCTTCTATTGATGTAATCCAAGATAAATGATTTCCATTTAAATAAAATAAGTAGATAATTTTCAAAATATATAAAGGTACCATTGTGACGCATAAACCGTCACTCCTTGAATGTAACACCAATTGAAAAAACTAATGATCTTATTGAAGGTATGATTTATTTCATGAAAATTATTAAATATAATTTTAATTCATGGGGAAAGTAATAAAGTTATTTTGTAGGGATGAATAACTTCAATATTACATTTTGTTAATTGATATTTAGGGTTTTATCATATATATAAAAATAATACTAATTTTCAGGATGAAATTTCTTTATTGTGGGTAGAATGCAACATCCCAAAATTTCTGATTATTATTTTTATGATTTTTCATTTTTAAATAGAAATATAAATGGTAATTAAATTTTATTATTTTATATAACCATTTATTTATAAAAAGTTTTATCACCCATTATATTTATTTACATTTTTTTAGTAGAAAAGTGATATTTTTAATTAAAATGTAATAGAAAAAGTGGATCTTAGGCAGAGAAACAACTTTCCTGGTCTGGAATGGCCACGTGGCTCGAACCCATGACTGAAGTGTTACAATGACACATCACCTTATATCAGCATTCATCATTTCCAATTTCCATATTCCATCCTTTATATATATAAATCTGTTTTATTATATATATTATCATTTTAAATATATATAATTATTGGATAACTATATTCCCTTCCCTAATAATTTTATTTCCAAATCATCTATATCATTAAGTCATTATAATTTAATCTTAAAAACTATGGTTCTTATATTCATTATCATAAAATTATATTTACCATCATATGAAATTTTATGTAAAGTTTAATATAAATAATAATTTATGATACATTTTTAGTTTTTATTACAGTTTATTTAAATGTTTTTATTTTTTATTAATATGTGTATATGTTTTATTACTTTAAAATATTATTTTAAAATGGTTGAGTAACATGTTTCAAAAAAAATTTATTAGATCATTATTTCATTAATTGATAATAATAAATTTATTATACAATCATATCCAGTAAAATAACCACCATTACAATAAGTAGACACACATTAATACTTTTACATTTCAAAATAACATTACACATTTTTCATAACTATGGACAAGTAAAACTAAGTAAAGTAAATGGATATACACATTAAATAATATTACATTAACTAAAACACACTCCAACATCTTACAATCCTATAAGAGGATTATTCATACCATAAATATCATAAAAATTAAGAGAATCATTAAAAAGAAAATGGACATTGTCAAATGATGTGTAAGAAAATTTGTAAGTAATGTAGTGAGTGACAAGATAAAATTATGGTTTATTTATAGGGAATATGTCATTTGAAATTATAATTTCCAGCCAATTTGGTTGATTGTAATTATGAACGTAATTCAATAAGTTGTATTATCATTATTATTATTGGATATGTAGATGTAATTAAGTGACAGACGGGATTATTTTAATGATATAACTAAAAATTGATTTATTGGAAAATATAAATATATTCGGACAAGAATGTTCTTTATGATAATTTTAAAAGTTGTATATAATAGTTATTTTCATGAAATAATATTACAATTCCATTTTTAAATAATAAAATATTTCAACTAAGTTCTAGGAAATTTTGTATAATGGTGAGAATGTTTATTTTTCAATAGTACTACTAAATTTGAATAAATGTGGATATTTATTTAAAATATATAATTACAATAAATATTGAATTATTTTTGAAAAATATATTACAATTTTTGACTAATGACATCAAAATTATCTTATAGTAATTTTTTGACAAAGTTTGTTTTTTGGAAAAAAAAAAAGATAAAATTGCCTCTATAGATGACATTATGATTTTATGACATCATTATTAATTCTGAATGTATAAAAATATTTTAAACATTTTATTCAATCAAAATAAAATTAAATAAGTATAAAATATGTTTAAAAATATTAATTTTAAAATATAAATTTATACCATAATTTTTTGAACCAAAAATTTGATTTTTAAACTACAAGTTATTTTTGTTTTGTGTGCATTAATTAATGTGGTTTAGAGGTATGTTTTGATTTTCGATTACCTTTGAAGTACACACACTTTATACCACTTGTTAATAAGACATAAAATTTTTATTAATTGATTAAATCCATAAGTGGTTGGCTTATATAATAAAATAACCTATATTTTACCCTTAAAACCACCCCTCTTCAAGTATAAATACCCCATTTACATCATCACTTTCCATAAAAAATACTTTTAGCATGATTTACATCTCAAATACCATTTCAATATTCTATCCAATGTTGTTTAATGGTTACAATAAGTCCCTCTATTTATTTAAGAATCATTTTCTCAATGTAATGGTCCTCAATCTTCCTCTTACATTTTCTAGTAAATTCCATTCATTATATTTAATTTATAAAAAAAATTCATTTACAGCCATGTCTATTATTACATGCTATTATATTTCATTTTATATGTTTTAAATGATATTTTATTTATTATCTATCATTATACCCATTTATTAAGCTGTTATAATGCTCGAACTACCGTGTAACCTTAAAATCATCCTACAATTTTTGTGATGCAATGTGTGTGTAGTTTTTTTAGTAATGATATCCATATATGGATAATAAAAGTGTATGTGGTTATAGATTAGGTTAATCTAGGGATTGAAAAATATAAAATACTTTTCCGGTATATTCAATCCATCATACTGGTGTGTGGTGAGTGGGTCCCTACTACGCACTCGGTTTAACACTCTTGGGGGATATGATTTGGAAAATTTAAATGGTCATTAAAAAACCATTTTGATAGATTTATTTCTCATTTAGTTGGTCTCCTAACAATATAAATAAATATATTCCAACTACCTAGATGTTTTTATTAATTATTTGACTGGGTAAAAATAATTTTATACCTTATATTTCTTTCTTTAATATGGGAAAATATTCTAATATATTCTTCATTAAGAAATTGTGCTAAGTATTTTTGTTTTTAATCCCTTAAAAATTTTCTCATTTAATATTTTATGTAATGGAATACTTTTTAAATGCATTTCTGGGTGGGTTCTAGAATTATATAGCCCCAAAATTCCTTGATAGGTCTCATGAGACAATTAAGATAGGGTAATGGGATTATACATACCCTTTATGTAAGATATCTCAGAACAATCCCTTGATGTTATTTCTGTGGATTTTGGCATTACGAAATCCCATCACCCAATTATTAGTTATTATTATCCTATAATTTATTCATTACTATGTTTTCCATTTATTTATTGATTCTCTCAGTTTCATTGTTGCGCAATAACTCAGTTTATCTATTCATGCCATACGTTTTTAGAAATACATGATCAACTAATGATATCATAGAATATATTTATTATTATATTTTCCATGGGTTTTATTTATTCTCTCAGTATCATTAGTTATGGAACATGTCAGTTTATTTATTCAGGCCATAAAAACATCCATTGAATGTTATTCCATTAACGAGCATCTAAGCTCACCCTTCCTATCTTTTTTCTTTTTCCCTAAGAAACTAAGAGGAGTAAAATGTATTGAAAAATGGAATTCAAAGAGAATTATAATTTTTTTCATGTTTTCAAATGATGTATTTTTAGTTTCAATGTAATGTAAAACTCATTTATATATTTTTTTATCTTGATATTAAACTACTGGGTCATCTATTTTGTGATCTGTGTAGCAGTGTAATAAAATAGACACCTGATCCATGGTTCTAGATTTGGGGTAGTTACAATCCAAAATTTTGAATTAAATCACTATTTATAATTTAACATGTAGATTTTATCATTAAAGCAAACCCAAAAACCCTTCAAAAATAAATATTCAAACTTCATAATTTCATAATCAACATATTGAATCCCATATATAATTTTTTTCTAACTCAATCTAATGAGTATGTAATTTGATCAACTTATTCAAAACATATACAAGAATTTATAGATCACATCATTATCATTGAAGGATGTAATTGTAATTCCCAAACCTGGACCACCAGAATAAAGCTAGTGCAGGGAAACCATGTGACCTCAGGTGTGGCACCCAAAACACCAGTGGCTACAAACAAGCAACAAGGGACTAAAAGAGTGATAGAGAGACTATGGCTTTTAATATAAGGCCTGAGGGTTAGGTGTAAATCTACTAAAAATTCAATGTGACCTATCCTTACAAATTACATCCCAAAATAATTGAAAATATAAATAAAGAACCCACTAGGCCCCAGTATAGTATAATATAAATTAGTAAATCTATATGATGTAGTAGAATAAACATATTATTATTAAAAATAAATAAATAAATGAAACATGCATCATTTTTTATAAATGAAACATTGACCAGTACCTCATAATCAATAACTGAAATAGAACTGTAGAGTAAAATGGCCTTTAATCCACATCACTATTAACCACCCTTTTGAGCACTCAACCTCTACAACTTTCTTAAACTATAAAAAAAATCCACCTTCTTATAGTACATCTATCCTAAGAAAAAAATAGAGGATATACTCGTGTACATCAAATCCCATATCATATATGTGGGTAGGGGTGGGTCCAATGACCCATTAGAAATATTTAATACCTAAATAGTACTGAGTGTCGATGTGATCAAGTGGATATACATGAAATACATTTATAAAGAGTGTGTTTTTTCTCATTCAACTAATTGACTTGGTAGTAAACCAAGAAATGATACTACATATAAACATTCTCTCACTAAGTGTTAGATAAACCACACTAAACATTGATCATACACACTTTTTCTAGAATTATTTGTCTCTATCCATAAGTAACCACTCAAGAGGGACTGACCTTACCTCAAAACTAGTACCCAATATCATACCTACTCTAGCCAATGATGGAGTGTTTCTAAGAACATCATAGAACCATGTCAACTGGTGTCATAACCTGGGGCATACTCACCCTAGTATACTAAGATAAAAAAGTGGTGGATGACCCACCTAGTATATAGAAACTAAACACCTAGGGGATGGCCTACCTTGTATATATAGATAATCACCCTTGGGATAACCCACCAAATATAAAGAATATAACACCGATGGGATGACCCGCCCAATATATATATATAAACACCTAGGGGATGAATCACCTAGTATACCGTAGATAAAACCCTAGGGGATAACCCACTCTATATATATAATATAAACACTTATGGGCTAATCCTTTATGTATATAGAAGATAAACACTTTGGGTATTACTCACCTCAGTATACGTGGGATAAAACCCAAGGGTTTATATCACCTTGGTATACAGGCTCAATGGCGAACTACCAATTAGGGAAGTCCGTATTATCCAAATTTTTGTGTGGGGTCACATCACCTACCCATGGATCCGATGATCATATACAAGAAATAACATGTATATAAATACATCTTGGAGGAATTTTGTCCCACCCAAACATATCATATGACACATCTCATATGGTTTATCCATTTTTTAGAACACTCCTCATAAGTATAATGTCTTACTCACAAGTGCATGACCCATTATCATTAATATGGATATATAAATCTCACATCATCAATTGAGGTTCTAAGGTGACTCCCACAATCACCAATACCCATTTCTTTAACACACACTCCATAAGTTAAACATATTACTATGGAAATATCTATGAGAAACCTAGGTAAAACCCCAACTTTTAAACCCTATTTAGGTTCTATGATCACATTTCCATCTCTTGACCTCAGCCCGTCATGTTGGAAAAAATGTTCCTCAACACTCTATGGAGTCTTACAGACTCATATTCACCCTCTATGTGTATTTTCACATCTATCAAATCAAGTAATCACCATTATACCATAAGAAATTTCTCTCATTTATACACACACAATGTGTACCTACATGTAATTCAAAATCCTTAAGAAATCAAAAATGGTAATAACAATATGCATACAAGATTCTAAAAATAGTTCATCATCATCAAGAGGTAAAATGGACCAAATAATATCAAGATGTTCCTGTCTTAGATTCCCTATTAATACTAAGTCTAAAATCATCTTTTAGAACCATTCAATTTTAAAATCAATCACTGTCCATTTTACTAGAGTTATACCCTTATCCATATCTTGTTCAATCATTATTTAGAAAACTAAAAATATAATCATGAAATATCTTTTCAAAACCCAATTATAAATTAACCCATTTACTTTAAATTCCATTTCATTTCATTCCTATTTTTCTAATCATATTTTTAAAAGGAGGGAACTTGTTCTATAAAACTTCTCACTATATCATGAAAATCCGTAAAGAATACCACTAGGAATCATTTGATTAGGATGCCACCATAAAAAATCGTATAAATCTATAACATCCATGTTAACTATTGGGATGACATGAGTCCATCACAATGTTATATTGGAAGCACACAATTCAATGAAATATGTAGGAATTATAATAATAAAGGTACATGAAAATAAATAAAAAGTCATCATAGATGATCAAATATGTTCAACGACAACTACCTTAAACTCGAATTTAATAGCCTTTATAATAAAGTTCATCCATTATCTCTCAATCCCATCCAAACTCTAATATCACCTTGGGCTCACATCTGAAGCCCTAAAATCATAAATAACTAATTAAAACATTTAAAATTTTTTTATTCACCTCAAATTAACCTATTATCACATTAAATAATGAATTCTCAATTTAAACCATTTAGGATTCATTGTTTAATTACTCACAAGGAAGCCCCACGACACCGGAACGATGACTAACCACTCACTGATGGTCATCAACACACTCCTAACATCAACCAGGATAATTTCATAATACAAAACATATATTCCACATATAATTTTAATAAATTTAAAAAAAATAAATTAATTTACAATGAAAAAGTACTCAAAAGAAACAATGAGGGATATCTTGATTATTTCCTCTTGGGTACTTCTCTTTGATTTACACAGAAAACATCCATGAGGTTGGATTATTCCCACCATACTCTAGTGGATATCATCTCAAACCCTAACTCAAAGAAGCCAAAATTAGATATTGAACAAGAAGATGAAAAATTTATGGAGGATGAGAATATATCTCTTTAAAAAATGAAGGGGAATTCCATAAAACACTCCCACAGTCAATATGTTTGAAGGTAATAATATGGGGAGACTATTTGGGAATGCATGTACATGAAGGCGGAAATGTGGGGAATATTGATAAAATCACACAAGGGAATTTTGGTAAAATCCATATTTTTAATGAAGATTGGGAAGACACACAGTTTTGATGTGTGGCTTTCCAAACCATGTTCCAACCATATGGTAGGAACTATCTAGGAAAAACTATCTCACATTGTTTGTCTATATTGTTTCCAAAACTTGTTCTAAAAATGGAAAGAACATATGAAACTAAAATTAATGAGCCCTCTTGGTTAGTTTGTAACTATGAAGTGACTGTGTTCCACCCCGAAAAAAATCAATATGCATTTTTTACCCTAAAATATGAACAGTTTTCCATGACTATACACTAACCATGTGTGCTAATAATCTGAAATAAAAATTTAAATAGAGACTCCTCAAGATCAATCTATTTTATGGTGTCCCCTAAACTATGCATAAAAAATGTGAAACCTAGGTAGAAACCTCCAAAAACACCCAAAATTCAACATGAAAACCCTGAAACTTGCCTGATCACCTATGGAACTTCCCAAACCTGAAAGAATATTCATGGAATTGTTTTATGGATACCCATAATCTCAGAATTTATATTATAATTATGATTGTAAGAGAGAATCCTACTACTCTAGAATTCCCAAAATTTCAACGTTCTAAATAAAACATACAACTCAACTAGAAGATAGGTTTTACAACCTCCCCACCATGATATTTATCATATTTAATAAGCCTCAACAACCTTTTACATATAAACCCTGAATTATCTCAGTCACCAGTTAAAAATAAACATATTGTGTTCCACCACCAAATGATCATGATATTTCCACTATGTAACCCCAATTGCAAATCCGGAACACACTATTTTTCCCTAAAAATGAATTATTTATCTTTTGAACCACCATAAACAAAATCATAAATTTTACCTTTGTAGGGTATCTGAATCATTGCATCAAATTCACATAGAACCCCAGTCATTCCACCATTGGCTAACTTTTATCAAAATACTTAGCTACCCTACTGAAAAAATCACCACACCACTGTGACACCAGATCAAGATTCTTTAATACTATAAAGCATCGATGTACTATCTAAAATCCCACACTAGATCATGATAATGACTAATAATGCAAATCATGTGAATTGAAACATTTACCAACTAATCTAATATTATTTATATATCCATGATTAGATATGCATATCTGGTCCAATTCATTCTTGGATCCCATCAATACCATATTGAATATATCAATAATGCACTAACTCTACTTGACATAAAACCCAAATTCTCAAATCAGGTTTACTTTCTAATTGATATCCCTCTATCAATTCAACCAACTACAGAAAATTTAGCCTCTCACTGCCGTAGGAGTATCCTTATAGTTTCATCATTAAACTATAACACCAATCATAAATTCCATGATGGTGCTCAACTACACTTTTTGATCATGATCACTAAAATGTTAACCATCAATTCATCCAAGGATTATGTTTCTACCCACCATAATGATTTCCTACCAAAAATGAAAATCAATCATTCCTAACCATAGACCCAGTCAAATAAAAAACTGGATAATCAAACCAAATATACAAAACCATCTCATAAGATCACTACACATGACTATCTCAAAACTAAAAAATATAACTATCAAATAGACAAAATGGTCATTTGGGTCACTCTCGGATAACCACAAGAAACATATAAAACTGGTCTATGTAGGTATTGTTTTATCTCTATGAACCATGTCAATCATGTCAAACAAACCCATATAGGGATCTCATATACACCTCGTCATCATCACATACCAAACCATCATCCTACTAGGGAACTAGTCCTCATCATCATTTACACACAAGAATACCCCCTAAAGGACCAAAATCACCTCCAACACTCATATATATAATAACATCATTTTAGGACATTATATGGGAAAAATTATATTACCACACAGTTCAATTAAGTATAATTCCAATAAGAAGCTATATCATAAAAAAATATATATTTTTTTTAATCATTATATAATCGAAACTATTCTCCCTTTTAGATTATGTATCCTAATTCTTTGAGTTTTCAAAATAACCATTGGCATCCAAGGGGTTTTCATCAAATCCAAAATCACCCAAAATCCCCAACCATGTTAGATTATTTCAAAAATCTAATCAAATTTTCAAAAACCACATTGGAAACAAATTTCAAAAACCAATTTCCTAAATTTTCCTCCAATCCTAAAAATTTCAATCATTTGATATATTAGCCATTTCAAGAGAAACTGACTTATAAAACCATTTCATGCACACCTATATCCACAACATAAATTATTTTCTCTTAAAAACAATGTTTTCACAAAAACCAACCATCCAAAAACTATTTCTCTGTAGAGGCCAAATAATCACAATCATAGCCACATTCAATCAAACAACTAGTTAAACAACCCCCCCCCCCCAAGTACGTTATTAATTAAATCACATTTTTGAATATTTTAAGTAAATCAATAATTATATTATAAGTTTCTTTAATTAATAATGGATTTTTTCAATGTAGTATGGCAATGAACAATGACCATTGGTGTGTGTATCATTCCCATATAATTCAACCAACAAGGTCAATGAACTACTTATTGGATCCTTGTCAATAAAAATGGCTCATTAAAAGTATTATCTATCCTATATTAGGATTCCCAATCCCATCCAATATCTCACTCATCCTAGATTTCCTAGTACCAACACTGGATATCCCCTGGTAACTTGGGTTTCAACCAATGTTATGACAGCTAGGAATGGTCATGGTCTATATCAAAATTATGGAGAGTCCATCTCCATTTATATTTATCATTATCTCATCCCAATTCAAGATTTGATAACACTTTGTAGCATCATGACCTAGGAAACATAAATTGTGTCGCGCAAGGATTGCACTTGAACTTAGGCATGCCTCCCTCTATTCTAGAGGCTTCCTACTAGAGTAAATGGACTAAGATAGTCATGGGGAGATTGTACCCTCTTGTATGAGTTTAGGGGTTCATGCCCAAATTTATTGAAATTTTTTCATTACCTATTTATATGGAAGACTTATAAAAATTGTTTATAGACGTAAATAGGGACCCCACTAGGACCTCGTAGTCCAAAATAGAGAGCAGTAAATCTATATGATAATGCATAACATAAAAGGAAAATAAATTAAAAAAATAAATAAATATGGCACCATATGTTATAGCACACTGGACAATACATGTAAATCAATAACTAAAATAAAACAAAAAATTAAAATGAAAATTATCCCAACTCACTATAAATCACCCGGGAGAGAACTCGGCATCCACAACTAACTAGAGATATAATAAACCTTCAAATCCACGTATTACCTATTTTCAAAGAAAAAATAGTAAGATCTACCCATGTGCATCGAAATCCAGACTATGTTCAAAGGTGGGGTTGAGTATAAAAACCAAGTAGGAATTCGTAATGTCTCAATAGTACTAAGTTTTTATGTGATCGATTGGATGTGCATGAAATACAGATAAAAAGAGTTTGGTCATGCGTTTGAAACACACCCACAAAGAAATACAACACACAAGAACATTATATATGTAAATTGAGCCATCTGTTGTCAAAATAACGACCTTGAACCTCAAACATGCATGCTTTAGTTATTTTTAGATGTATCTATCCATAATTAAACACTTGAGGTTGTCTAGGTCCTACTCCAAAACTAGTAACCAATATCACACCCACTTCTACCAATATTGGTGTATCTCCAACCACACAATGGAACTGTTACAACCTTTGTAATCACTGAGGGGCTTACTCACCCTAATATATAGAGATAAACATAAGGGGATCGAACCACCTGATATATAGAAGATAAACACATAGGGGTACCCCATCCAATATAAATATATAGACACATGTGGGATTACCAAACCAATATATAGAAGATAAAAACCTAATTGATAAACCACCAAGCATACAAAGTTAATCATTTGGGGGATAATCCACCCAGTATACTGAAGATAATCATCCAAAAGCTTACCCACTCCATGTATAGACGATACAAACATTCCGAGTTCACCCACGTTGTATATGGAAAGTAAAAACCCGAGGTATAACACACCCATGTATACAAATGATTAAAACAGAGGGTATAACTCACCTTGGTATAAAAGCTTGATAAACCACTACTAATTAAGGAATTCTATAATATATAAATATGGGTAGGGGTCGCATACCTGACCCACTGATCCAAGGAGTATTTTCAAGGAATCCTAGGTATATAAATACATCTCAGTGTCAGTTTATCCCAACCAAACATCTCATAGGAAGAATCTAATAAGGATATATTGTCTTCTAGAACCTGTCACACAAATCTAAGTTTGACCTCCAATGTACATGACTAATTATCATTGACAAGGATATATAAATCCCATATATTCAATTTGAGTTCTAAGTTTACACCCATAATCTTCATTTCCCATATCTCTCACTCATCATCTCAAGGGTTGAAATTTTATTAGGGAACTCTTCATGAGTCCCATAGGTTAAACCACATCATGAACACCCTACTTGGGATCCTCCGTCATAATTCCATCACACGGCCTCATCCTATCACTCTGGTCAAAACATTCTTGAACTTCCAATGATGTCTTACAAACTTTTCTCCACCCTCTTAGAGGTTTTTTTCATCTATCTGATCAACTTATCACCTTGATACTATAATAAATTTCTCATAGTCCTACACAAAAAATTCATACTAAAATATAATACATAATCCACAAGAAATCATAAACTACAATCACAAAAAGCATAAATTATTCCGAAAATTGTGCATCTCCCTTAGGTGTTCAATATAAAAACCCATAAAAATACAATACCCTCCAAGATTTCCCTTAAAACAATTCAAAAATCCTCTTTTTGAAGCATTTTCTTCTAAAAGGAATCAACCACCATTTTAGTCACAATAGGACCTCAGATAAATCATATTCAAGAATTAATTAAAAAACATAAGTATCATTTTTAAATGTTATTTCAGGACACATTTATCAAATCACACATTTATTTTAAATTATTTTTCAATCCAATTCCATTTTAAAAATCCTATTTTAAATCTTTTCTCACTTGTCCTTTAAAATTACTCTTCCCACCAAGAAAATTAAATAGGATGGAAACCAACACTCATTCGACTAAGGATCCACCTTAGAACTGGTTAGAAACCTATATAGTCTATCTTGACAATTGGACTGACATGATCACATCTCAACCATATTGTGGAAGCACATAATTCAATCCAATATGTATGTAGAATAATAATGTGGTCATGTGAACATAAATAACCAATCAACCTATAGAATCAATTATCATAAGTCCACCCACCTCAAACACGGATTTATATCCTTTGAAATAAACTTCATCCATTATCTCAAATGATTGTTTAGGATCCAATGTCAACAAAGGATCCTATATAAATCATAGACATCATAAATACTTAATTATAAATTTTTTCAGCTTATTATTCAATTAATTTTTAATAATTATAACTTTTAATAATTATTTCAATATTTAACCCATTTAGGAATAATTGAAAAATTGATCATTGGGGAACCTCGTCACCCAAGAGAGGAAACCAACCACTCACTAAATATCCATAACAAATTCCTGAAATTTGAAGGGAAAATTCCTAACAAGAAATTTTGATTCCATAGAAATTTGTATTTAATTTATGAAAAAATATTCAATTAATCCACAGCATAATATACCTCATGTGAAATGATGAAAATAGTCTTTCTTATGTTCTATTGGAATCTCCTTGATATGAGGCACAAAAAAATTCAATGAGTTGGGAAGATTTCAACAATAATCATGTAAAAATTTTCAAAAATCCAAACCAAGAGAATCTAGATTCCTTATTGGAATAAGAAAAGAAACAAAAGTGGGAGTAGGAGAATATATCACCTTAAAATGTGAAGGGAGTCACCCAAAAAACACACCACAGTTTGGATACATTGTTTTCCAAACCATGCACTAACCAAGTGGTAGGAATTGTTCAAGAAACTACATATTATAGGATTTGGTCATATGGTTTCCAAACCATGTTCCAAACCATGAACAAGCACAATTTACTGAATGGGGGAAAACTGATTATATCTCAAAATACTAACTATTAAAATATAGAAATTTAAATTATTATATTGTCATTTCTTAATGTAATGGGTTCTTGGTTAATGACCACTGAGCACCAGGTTATTGTCCCAGATATTTTTCTACGCCACTTCATCAACTATCAGGTACTCAGCCCCCCGCCACCAACTATATAGTGGTATCAGCTATTTAATAATAACTTTAAAACCTCTAATATCTCCTCAAAAATTTCTAAACCAATAAAATAAATTTTAAAAAAACATAAATAAATACACACATTAAAATCCCATTCTTACAAAAAAACATCACACCATAAGGCTTCGCATCCTCAATATGCATCATTGAGAATATCCAATGAATATATCATGTTACTGGGACCTTATATCTACTTCTTATTCACCTAAAACTTTTTATACATGATATTTATTTAATATTACATGATTAGATGATATATCCTTTCCCCAAAGAGTCTTCTCACTCTAATAAACTATACACACCAGATTCCCACTGAAGGACATGTATCACTACAATTCTATATCATCAGAATAGATCATATGTGATGGATATAATTCATATCACCTCAATTGAGACAAATAAAACATATAATTTATTCCACTATACTTCATATGAGACTCCGAATAACAAGTAACCTCTCCAGTCAACTTTAGAAACTCAAATGTCCCTATAAAGTGAGGTATTTATTTTCATTACTTACCCAAAAATTAGTATCCCAACTAAGGAGTGATATGAATTAAAACATGAACTCTAATGCTAAAATCAAGAGGTAAACATATTCAATCATCATAAGATTATTGTCATCTTTGAGTTGTAGGTAACCTCTTTTTAATCAACCGGACCTGAGTAGTGATCTCCATTTTTAAGATAGACTCTTTCAAAGATTCATCACTAACATACATCTAAAAATAGATGATTGGAATGATATCCCATAAAATTACATAGATATAACAATATAAATAATTTCTTAGTATTTATTGTTATTAGAAAACTCTACTTGAAAAAGTTAACCTCCCATGAAAAAATAAAATCAAGGATACATGTCCATAATGTAACCACTAGAATATAGATAGTGTGTTTGGATTATCTATAATTCTGAGGATGATATACAGTTCTCAACTTTACCTAATTAGCTAAATATTTCTATAATCCCTAGTAAAATAAAGATGTAAATCACATATCTCTGTTTGAAATAGTACATTAATAACTAAAAAAATTTGAACAATCAATCGAATATAATTCCACCCTTTATCATCAAACATATGATCCTCTCTAATTGTAATAAATAAGAAATATTCATCATATGGTAAACTGTCACCCGAATTGAATTTTTCTCTTAAGATGATCATAGAATACTCATTAAAACCCATTGTGATTTTATACCATTTTTGTTCTATAATAGTAAATGACTATGAAAATTTCCCAATACTTTCAAACTTAGTATTTTATTACTAATAAGTAATACATATTTATCGGAATCCATCTATATTTCTCATAATAATTTGCCCAAAAAATCGTTAAAAATGGTATATCTTATTCAAATAAAGACAAAATTACCGCAAAGAAATTTTAAAAACATACATAAACTACTAATATATTCCTTAAAAAATTCATTTTGAATTCATCCCATTTCCATAATATAATGGGAAATTGTTTTGGAAATATAATTGTCATATGATACAAAGTATTTACTTATAAAGTGGTAAGATTCCTTCATAAAAATTTAGTTATATACCTCTTTATACATAACCACAAAAAGTTTCATCGTATATTATGGTATATCTTGAACAATATATGAGGAAATTATCATTAATAAATATTAAATCCTTATATCACCTCCTCTCATATACTTGAAAAATATATTTATAGACATATAAAATAGGATTAGAATATAGAGTCCACCAAGGTATCTTTTCACTATCATATATGATTTCATGAAAAACCACATAACCCAGAATATAAAAACTAATCTTATTTAACTTATACCATTAATGATAAATTGATATTCAAGGGGTTCAAACCATAGAACCTTACTCCTCGGATGCATCCATATATAGAACTGAGAAAAGATACATGAGTTTTTATCCATCTTTTGAATTATAAAATATACCAATTTGAAACATTCTCCACAATGAAATGATAATATAATTACCCTTCATAAATTATATATCATATCAATGTTAAATCACTAGTGGTAATCAACCAATATTATCTATAAAATATTCAAATATTAATTGTTGAAAATATACTTCAGTATTTTATTATTGATGTAGATAATATAACTCTCACTGAATAAATAATTAATCCACATATTATACAGATTCACCATGAATACCAAACCAATATCATGGGTCAGGTAACTCTTATCATACAACTTAATCTATTGAGAATCATATTTCACTACCTTCCTCTATTGTATGAGGACCCACATAAATCCCATACTAGATGCATTACAATAAATATAATATCTCTTACACATCTCATATAAGATATTAATAGGACCATAGTTAACTATCTTCTTCAATTATTATAAAACTATATTGAAATGATTATCCCATTGAAAAATACCCATTTCTTTATCAGATTCATCATTGGACCAATCAAATGGGAGCAATAATTAAATAATTGATGATAATAACTAGTATTCCAAAAGAAACATGTTATCTTAAATAAATTTTTGGAAACATTCCATGTAATCATAACTAATATTTTTTTTGGACTAACTGATATCCTAGACATAGAATCAAAACTACAAAGAAGATTCACCTCTCAGATATTTAAATAATAAATCTATATTTTAGCATAAATTTAAAAATTATCTAAATATCTAAGACTGTGGATAACTTTTCCCTATATACTTCATAATATTTTGAATCGATAAATATATCATCAATAAAATGATAAAAAATTTATTTTAGATAAGGGAGGAATACTTAATTTATAAAATCACAACATATGGAGAGAGAATTTTATACCACGAATAACATCACTATGAAATTAAAATCAATAAAACATGTCTTAAACCATATTCCTTATACATCTATATCATGTACCTTGAAAGGATGATAAACCAACCAAGGATAAATATTATAAAACCATTAGATCACCTTAGCCAGTAAAACATGACACAAATCCATGGAAAAGTATAACATTCCTTATTGTTTACATGGGAAAAAATTATATAATCAACACATAATATCAAAATTATTTCGACCTTCTTAGTGAAAATCAAAGAACCAACTTATGGTAACATACTATATTGATTTAATTTTATAATTAAAATTCGTCCAATAAGATTTCCAATTCTTTATCCTTAGTTAAATCCATGTAATAAGGAGTGATAAAGATAGGATTTTTACTTGGTACCAAGTCTATTATGAACTGAACTTCCATATAAAAATATAACAATATAAAATTCTTAGGAAATGCATCATTGAATAAATTAATCATGGAAGGAAAAAAACATTGACACTAACCTTATTTAAACCAAGACCCAACTCTTCAATTTGAGTTGTAATCATCCTCATTTTTCACAAGTTAAATCTAACATGTAGAATATGATAATCCCACTCTATAAATAAAAAATTAGATTCATTATTAAAAGTATTAAAAACCATTATTATATGTAATTTTTTAATAAAATCATTCAAACACCTCAAATAATACATTCTAATTAAAACATTGAATCTTGTTATCTATAAAACATTAAAATCAAAAAGATTCTCATATTCCCAAAAAATTTCACAAGTTGTACATATCTTAATGGTATATGTTCACTTTCATACTGGAGTATTCAAAATAATTACATTCTGAAATAACTAAAATAACCAAGCCAAAATTAGAAAATAAGTAGATAAAAATAAATAAATCAATGCATCTGTATCAAATATTACAATATGAAATGTAGAAGTGAGTCGTAGTTCATCTCAATTTCTCAATTTCCAATCCTCAATGCTAGTTGGTTATTAACCCATATCATATCACTATTTACCACCTAATCTATGATAATGGGTCTATGTCACCAAGCCTCCCTAATCCATATCCACACTATTATTGCACTTAAAAACATTTTCCACCTCCAATGTAAGAAAACCTAGATGAAATCCTACTACCACTATAACAAGGTATACTCACCCAAGAATAAGATCCTTGATCAGAAGGAATTACTTTTACATTACCTTTTTAATCCCCTATCTAACAAAACTTCAAAGTAAATACCATCATTACAAAAGTATGACACTTTAAATCTTAGTATAAATTACATTTTGATTATTATCCTTCCATATACACTGAAATGACAATAAAATTACTTTTTCTTTATGTATATATAGAATAAAATGTCTTTTCGTATCTCCTTGTTTGGTCACTACTCCTGTGAAAATCATTAAAATTATTATTCATACCATTTCCTAATATACCAACATAAAAAACTCTACTTTGAACCTCATAAAGGTATCTATAAATAATTAGGTTATTATTTACCACCCCATTAAGTGTGGGTAAGTAAAATAACCTCACTTGAGAAAGAATATTGTATCACAATTTGAAATCAAAATGATGGGCCTCAGAAAACTCATCACACAACCTTACTTTAACAATATATATTTGATAGGAGAGTAATTATATATATGGTATGAATATAAATATAATGAACTAAAATCATGTACCATGAGGAAAAATTAAGTGGTAAAACAGCCATAATTATCCATCTAAACCCCAGGTTCTGATACATGAATAGAATAATTTTTCTAGTATTATAGCAATAATGTTGGATTTTAGCTGTATGGGTACTCTAACAAGTACTATAGAGGGGTACTATTGTAGTAATATTATTCACCATATTTGGGATTTAGTGCCATGTATATAAGCCTTAGGTCCACTATACCTTCGTTCTATCATATGACTTCGGGACACTAGTATTTAGGCCATATTCACAGGGTAGTTTGGACAGGGAGAAACTTTAGATTTGTGGGTTGAGATATAGTGATAATATTCACTAATAAAGCTTGTGGAAATTGATGGAGGGTGAAATTTTTTAAGGCATTAAGTGAGGCCATTCTCACCACTATGTGGTTCGGGGATATACCAATTTTATAGTCAATAGTAAGCAATGCACATACATTTTAATGGGTTCTAGAGTGTTTTTTATAGATTAAAAATTTGTAAGCCTTTGAGCCTTTCGGCCACTAGGTCATGTACTATGGGACACCATGCCATGTAAAGTATCCCTATAAACCTTTTTAAAAAGATTATTGTCTTATATGTAAGAAAATAAAGACCTGTATTCTAGGAAAATAAAAGACTCATCACCACCCAATGTCAAAGAAAAATGAAGTGAACATGTAAAGATATTGAAATAGTCTTACGTAAGCGAATCATACTATTTAATATATATAATTTTTAGCCTATATACAATAAATTATTCTATAAATATATCTAATCATGTAATATATGCATAAATAACCTAATTCAGCCGTTTTTCCCTTCCTCATATTTATTATGATATCCCATCAGTGTCACATAGGTTACATAAGACTAAATATATCTAGATTCATCTAATTATTCATTAGTACCCTAATTAATTAAAAAAATCTACTTACGACATCAATTAATTATTTCACACGCCACATTCTAATATCTCTTCTCAAATTATGAGAATATTTTTCCTGAAATATATTAATATAATCATCCAATGTTACTACTTACAAAGAAGTTATTTCCCCCAAAATTCTAAAGCACTTTAATGAAATTCTCTATGATTTTTACCTCCAAGGGAGTCTCAATTATCACTAAAGTCTTAGCATACTTAGTATCCCCCACATTAAACTCCTAAAAATTACACTCTATTTATATATCTTATTTATAACTCTCATCAACATTTTATTTTGGTGTTATGACTCAAAAAATCATAACACTAATAAACCATTATTGAAAAATGAGATTCCCTAATACACCCTAAAAATGACGGGAAAATTCAGTTTATCTAAAGGTTAATATTATTTAAATCTTATTTTTATATTGTCTATGAATTTATGGAAACTCATATAATCTATAATAAAAATATCACAACCATAATACATAAATACAAAAAATAAAATGGTGTGGACACTAAATTTTTTCTTGGTTCACTTACACTAGGTTATACGCAAGGATAATTTATCAAATATGTGTTGATATAACTAATAATAATTACATCAGTAGATGGTGTATATAATTTTAAGGAAAATATCACTACTCATCCAAGGTCTGAAACCAATTCCTATATTCTGTATATTACTCCACATGAGGAATAAAAAGATGATAATGTCGACACATATGTTAACCTTATAATGATAATAATGAATGGAATAACAACACACAACTAAGGTTGTTCTCTTTAATGTTATGATATTTGTAGTGACATGAACCTACTAAACTAGAGTCTGTGTCTACTACCATTACATTGGGATTATATATAGTTAAATACCATCCCAAATGATCTAATAGTTTAGTAGTCTTGATAAACTGGATACATAAATGATCCAAAAAATATAACATAATTTTTTTGAGGATAAGTACTTTATTCCATCTAGTGTATCCTTTTATATCATTATAATTACACTTTAGGGAGTCTTGGGGAATGGAAAAAAATAAGGGTGACCTCGAATTCATTTTAAGGGTTAAGTATAGAAAATAAATAATGAATCAATGATGATAGTTAATATTGAAAGGTAATAACTAAATATACATTCCATGTAATCAATAGACAAAGAAAGAAGTGTGTATAAAGTATGTCAAGGTAAATAACTGAAGAAAAATTCCATTTAAATAACCTGTTATGGAAAAATCAATATGTAATGGTACAAAACTAAAAAAACATTCCATTTAATAAATGAACTGAGGAGGAAATGCATCCACATACTTTTTCATAGTTAAAATATAATATAAAAAAATAAAGAATCAAATATACATATAAAATGAAATATATGGATTAATCCAAATTTCCCCACATATCAATAACATTCAAAGTAAAAACTGTATGTAAAAATTGGTATATATTTTAGGAAATATTAATATCCAAGGTAAATGATATAGATATTTAGGGGAAACTTAACGTTTAGGGATCACTAGAAAGTGAATATTTAAGTGGGACTACAAAAATGAATATAAGAAGTAAATATAAATACTATCCATGGAAAAATAAATCAAAACCCATACAAAGGAATTATAAGGATTGTATCAGTACAAAAAATTAGTGAATTAAAAACAAAGGGTTATTTTTTGATGAATGGGAATACGATAAAAATATCATTTAAAAACATTTTTGATGAAAATAACCTTTTTATTTTGAAAATAATTTTGAAAATACATTTCTTTTTGAAAAAATTCTAAAAATATTTTCTTTATATATTATCCATATAAAGTTTCAACAGAATATTCATTGAAATTATAGTGAGTAAATACATACATGTCCTATAAGGTAAAAATAACATTTCATTTTCAACGTAAAAATTATAGAAAAGTTCCATAACAGGAAAGAGACAAGAATCTTCCTTTCAAAAAAAGGGTAAAAATTTCTTCAATAACTAATTTTATAATATTTAAAAACCTTTTTTGAAACCTTTTTACAATAAAAGTTTTTTTAGATGAAAATAGGTTCTCGGACTAAAGAGATTAATAAAGATGTGTTTTTGTCAAAAAAATCTAAAACAATTTGAGTTCCAAAACGTGGAAAAATGGTATTATTACTTGTAAAAGTTCATGAATAAAAATAGGAAAAAAATTAAAGGATTTATTAAACAATGATCCATCAATTTTCTCTAATGTAAATTCAAGTGTAAACAATCCCGAAAAAAATGAGATTGTGAAGTAAACCCTTGAAAATACCATAATGATGATGTGAGAATCAATCAATTAATATATTTTTTTATTATAAATGTAAATGCGCGTAACATAAGAGGAAATAAAGAAATATATATTAAAAATTGATTAAACTTATAATCTTATAATATTTGAAACAATGAGGAAGTAATATAACCCAATAAAAAGGAATCAAGTTGTGAAATTATTTACCACATGGTAAGTTTTAATTCAATTCCAATTAGAAGAAATAATTAAAAAGTAAAATCAAAAAAATGACTATAAAATAATTAATGATATAATATATCAAAATTTTAATTATATACACTGCATAAAATAAGTAAATGGTGAATATTACATTTATCTCAGAGTTGTAAAAACTGAGATGAAAATCACTTACCTTGTGTCTCCTTTCGAGTGAATGTCCTTTATCCTTATGTATAATGATTTTAATTATGAAAATAACATATAATAGAACCATAATCATATTTATAATTTCATATATCATCTTATCATAATATCTTATTATCCATTTGTTGACAATAATTAATTATTTTCTTAATTTTGGGAGTTAGTTTCCTAGTTTTTCGAATATGTTTTGAATTATTACTTATTTTTTCTATTAATTAGAAAATAATTTAATAAAATATAGAATTTAAAAAAAAAAATATTATATATATGTAGTATATATTTATTTATAATAATATAAAATATTTGGATATTGAAAATTAAATTCACTACTCAGAGATGGTAAGTCGTGTGTATGCATGAATGCTACTTCCACTACCTTATCATTTTTAAAATAATGGAATATAAATGATATATAGGTATATTGTAATTCTAGTATCATTTTTATATCATATATGAATCAAGATTTTATTTAAACCATCTTTCATCCATTCCATGTATCATGTGAACGAATCGCATCGCATTGAGGAGCTTGTAGTCCACACTTCCAAAAACAATGTTATCATATTCCCATAAAATGGAAAGAAAAAAGTTATGTGTTATATAAAAATTATAGAATAATAAATAAATTATAAATATCAAAAATTTAATATATAAATAGTTTGACCATAATAATTTACACCATGAGAGATGGTAAAGGATGAACGAATAATCATCATTTTGCGAGGCGATGATCTGTCATACACACGAATGGTAAGTTCGTTACCAATTAGATAAGAGTATGTGTAAGTATAGGTATAAAAATTATAATAAAAATATATCAGTATATTTAGGATACCGTGGTTGTTAAATAATAGTATAATAGTAATATTTTAATTGGTGAATAAGGAAAAAAATGAAATTGATTATCGAAGAATATTACCTCCTTTTCCGGAAACTCCTTTTGGTTTATACCAAAATACTTCATTGTTTGTATTTATGCCCAAGGTGAGGCATCCAAATTTAAGTGAGGTATGTTTATGGATTATTTTTTCATATTTTGGGCGAGCCAAGGGGATTTATTGGTGTTAATAAGTGGGAGAGATGGTGCATTTTTACAGTGGAGGAGGAGTGGCATTCTTGTAAAAAATGTAAATGGGAATTCCACCCAAGTTTTTCTAATGTAAATAGGTTCCAATAATGAAACCAATTATATACCATGGAGGATAGGGTCTAAATAATAAAATCCAATTGATTTTTTACAATTTTATTGGTCATCTGGGCTCTTAATATTAAGGTTTAGTCCATTGTTAAGCTAATTTTTCCCTTTATCACTGTAATTAATTTTAATTAATTTTACTAATATTTTTGGTAAAAACCAATTTAAAACTATCCAAAATATTAAATTATACTGATTGATAATATGGAATACATTTTTTCAAATTCTAATTACATAATTTTAATAAATTAATTTTAAATTAATCTCGTAATTGGGATGACAAAGTAGGTTTTTAAAGTAAAAATGATTAAAAGTTTGAAATATTTTTATATGAAATTTCAATGTGAAATTTATTTTAGTGAATTAAATTATGCATAATTTATCTAAATAAAAATGAAAAAATATAAAAAATATAATTTAACATTATAAATAAATTAGATGAAAAACCTGTTATGAATCAAAAATCATTATTTTTCACTATTCATCAAAAAAATGAAACTTCATAGAAAAATACCAAAAATTTAACCTATGCTAGTTTTTATGTTTCAATTTCACAAATGATGTTTATTTTGACATATAACGTTTATAAAAGTTCCTAAAATTGGATTTAAAGTATGTTGTCCAATAAAAGGAACTAAAAGATCCTTTAGAAAAATATTTATTTTTATGCTTAAAATTGGGTTTGTTCTTATTTTATGCCAATAAAATATACTGAATGAATTTCAAAAATATATTATTGAACATATAAAATATATATTTAATTAATAACATTCATTAATAGTAATTAATTTAATTTATTAGGATAAAATGCATTAGTGAGTATAAAAACATTTCCATTATAATCAATTGGTTTTTGTATTTATTTCTAATTAATTTGTGACCTATTAATTCATTTTTATAATCCATATATTTTCATAATTATTTAATACTATTCATAAACTATAAATTAATGGATATATATATCTTATTATATTAAATAATATTTTTTTAAGAATAAATTTTTGTTCTGTAAAACTCGGTATTGTGTGTAGCACAAGCCATCGAAGAAATTATTTTCGACATGAGATGCAAGGTAACTCAATATTTCATTAATTTAAAGATATATAATAAATCAATATTATTAAATATATTATAAATTATCCAAATTTAATATTCCTTTCTATGTTTGGTGTTACGTTTCCTACACGTTTTCAAATAAGAAGTTACTCTTTCAGAATTTTTAGGGTGTTATATTCACCCCACCCTAAATAAATAACATAATAATAATTTAAACTCTATATTCATAATCTAGAGTTTTGTATTTGAAAATTAATTTTTTTAATCCCAAATCATGATATGATTTAATAAAATATCTAATTTTTAAGAGATAATGATAAGTATAAAGGTCACATAGAATAACATATAATTATGTTTCTATGTAGAAGAAAATTAGTGGAAAGGGAAGACGTAGACTTGGATGAAAAGAATAAATATATATCAGGTGTAATTGAGGTCAATGATAAAAAACATGTTAATGATCAATGGAAATTTTAGGGCCCCAAATCCATAAATATTTGTGATTTAAAATACCATAGGTTCAACAAAAATGAAGGGATTATGATAACATTTTTGTTTTAAGATAATTTTCTTAATTATGAGGAACTCTTCCACTAAAAAATAATATAAGGAAATATAATTTTTGATACATTTCAATTCCAAAGGAAATTTGTAATGACTCGGAAATATCAAGGAAAATTTTTTCTTAAATTCTTTGGCATTTTCCGAGTACGCAGTTTCTGATGGCACCAGATTACGAGGCCCGGTGTGCCCGGAATAATTTTCTGAAGATTAGCTTGGGTACGTTCAGTTAATGAACGAGCGGGTTTTTCTATCTTTTGAACCGGTGCTCGGAATTGAAATTTGGGGCCACCGATGAAACCGCAGCATCGGTAATTGCTTAAGTGGACCTTTACTACAGTTGCGTTTTATGCGGGTTGTAATTTAAAAAATGGAGATTAATTTAGAAGATAAATAAAATGGTTAGAACAATTTTATATATCTATGAAAGTTAATTCCTCCCATTGGAAGCTATTGTTGGGGCCCACACCGACCCATCTGACCATGTGTGGATAATTTAAAGGTGGGGCCCAGATGAGCCCCAGCCATTCACCTCCCATAACTCTTTTCAAACCCCCTTTAACTCCCATGTTTAATTCATTACAACCCCTCCTTAATTAAGAGATATCTTCTTATTACTCTCTCCCACTTTATTATTTTCCAACATACCTTAATTAATGAAATGGACCTCTTCAATTAATTAATTAATTGATTTGAATTTTGAATTTTAAATTGCATGTGTTAATATAATAATATCATTAGCCTATTATTTTATTTTTGGGACATTCGTTGTGTTAAGGAGAGTTGGGAGAGAGCTCTTGAGAAAGAGAGAAAAGTATTCCTCTCCTCAACGAACAACGGTTTTCTTCTCCGACGAAGAACACCAACCTTCAATGAAGAATGACTCGGCGAAGAATGCCCCACGATTCTACAATCCTCTTCTTCCTCCATGCCAGGGGAGGAGACACCAATGCGGGTAACTCGCCAATGTCGATGATTCTTTCTCCGACGTTGACGGAGGGACATCGCTTTCCGAGTCTACGATGAAAAAACCATATTCGAGGTAGGGGTTTGTTCATTTTGAAGTATTTATCTCATACCCCATTCTTTGTTGGAAATCATTGTTTATTTTCGGTCAACTTCTACCACCTAACACGGAGGGCGTGGGTTGAACACATACAGCCCAACGACCCTCCGTAGTCTCATTTGATTGCGATGGAAATCATGATAAGAAGGTGGCGATGAATGGGAGTGGCGGCCATGCGCCGACCACGTGCGGAAGAACCGCGGCCCGCAACCGTGGGCCGCTCGACCGGGGAAGAACCGGTCAGCCATAGCCGGCCAGGATGAAGGGAGGAACCGCGGGCACCGCACTGCGGAAGACCACAACCCGCCCGACTGGGCCGCTTCGGCGGAAGAACTGGTCGGCCCATCGACCGGCCGGGTGGAGAAAAGCCGCGGCACCAGGAGGGCACTACGCCGGATGAACCGTGGCCCACCCGAGCAGGCCGCTTATGCCAAGAAGGCTGGCGCTTCCAGTTCAGGTAGCATGCCCCCCCCCCCCTCGGACCGCTCGGCCTACGGGTCGAGCCACTCAGCCAACCGGGCTGCGTCGGGCCACGCCCCCTTTGGGTCGGGCCGCGCCCCTTCGGTCCGGACCGTGCATTTCACTGAGTCGGTCCTGCACCAGTCAGGTCGGACCCGCCATGACCGGGGTGACCCGACCTGCCAGCCCATTGGGCTTAACGGGTCGGGCATGTTTTCACCTAAAGGTGAATAACTCGAAGACCGGGCGTCTGATCGACGCGCCGTGTGAGAAACTAGGACACTCTTGACGAGGCAGCCCTTTTGAAATACTCTAAGTGAGTTTTGGATGACTTTGTACAACGGCCAGGTTAGAAATGAGTGTATTTCTAACAGGGCCCCTCGAACGAAAAGGTCAATATCTCTCAGACTGGGCATCAGATTGACGCGATGTCTGTCACGTTTAGTTCCTTTTGATGAGACGGAACTTCAGGATACATCAACTCCGGACTTCATGATAGTTGATGTATCAACCCCTTTACTTGAGGAGAAGACCCTCCCGGAATCGAGCATGTTGTGGGCGGGAACCCTAGAGCTGGTTGTGACTGCGATGACTACCGTGCTGGGATCCTTCGTGGGTTTGATGATGATTACGACTGTACATGGATCCACCATGGGTTCGGTAGCGAGGATGATTGTACATGGATCCTCTGTGGGTTTGGTAATTATGATGACTGTACTTGGATCCTACGTGGGTTCGGCATCAATGTTTACTCTACATGGATCCTCCGTGGGTTCGAAAGTGACGACTTTTATACTTGGATCCTATGTGGGTTCGGCAGAGGAGATGATTCAGATGCTACATGTAATCATCTCCACCCCTCTTCGTAAGTTTTATACATGTGTGAGCTGATTCTTGAATATTCAATCATTACCATTGGTGTGATTGGCTTCTTTCCTATATGGACTGGGATGTGCATGGGCTTGAGAGTTGGAGCTGAACTGGAATTGATGATTGAGGTATATGTATGGGAATATACCTAAGTAGAGTCGTTTGACACTTCGTGATTGTATCTTTCCTTTGTGGCTTATCCTTTGTGGATTTTGGAAGACCTTCGGGGGTCTCGGGGTCCCTACTGAGTATCTTATACTCACCCTTGTACGGGTTATGCCCGCACTACATTTTCTTGCATGCAGACGATGGACATCACTGATCGAGGTGGAGGCTTGTGGAGCTGGATGGTACCTGGAGGTGGACCACTAGACGGGACGTACACGGAGCGGACGGCCGAATTCGAGGAGCTGAGGAGACCATGTGTACCCACCCTTCAGGTGGGATATCCGGAGGACGACTCGGTGGTTTCTGGTTTACTTTACTATTGTTGTATTTTCTTTTCAGTTGTACTATACTTTTAGTTGGGTTTGTATACTGGCCCATTTACTTTTCATCACTTACTTTTGTACTCAGTTTACTTAGTGCTTACTTCAGTTGTATACTATATTGTGTTTGTTTTCTTTTATAAAGGAAATACCTTCCTTTTTATCAGGATTGACGCATTTGGTGCTAGTATCCAACCCCTAGCCTATGGAAGGTGGGCTTGGGGTAGTCACGACACGGGCCCTGAGGACGGTTCGTGACAAATTCGTATCAGAGGAGTAGGTTCTACCACAGAACTCAGGACTCTAATCATTCTCTACTGTGAAGAAATAATGTTAAGAGTAATGAGTACGGTTTTTAGTCTAGGGGGTCCAGTGTTGGTGCGGAGGCCGACATATCCATACCCCAAGACCCTGACTTTTGATTTCCGACTGAGTGCACAAAAAACAGTGATTGCATGTGTGTTTCAAAAATTTTCTCTACGATTACTTTGTGTCATCTCACCAGGTATATTGTTTGACCGTGGCGTAGCTGTTTATTTTTAGGATGGCCCCATGAAGGCAGTCAGCTAGGGTTCCTTGTTACCTGTGAGATGGCAGTCCACCAAGCGACGAGGCCTCGGTGCAGGGCCCCATTACAGTGGAGGCACCATCGGTACCATTACCCACTAGGCCACCGATACTACCAGCCCTAGCAGCATAGAGTGCACGCCTCCTGAGTGTGTCGCATGATTTTCAGTGACAGAGGCTGCCTAGTTTCCATGGAGAGACGACCCTTAGGCAGCCGAGTATTCATTGGAGGCTATCTTCAGAGTCTTCAGATTGGTAGGGAAACCATCTGACCTTATGGTGATCCTTGCCGCGAGTCTCTTGCACGAAGCAGCAGGTAGATGGTGGAGCCTGATGCTCCAGGTGAACGACAAGGCATCTCTACTTTGGATGGACTTCGATAGTCTCTTCCGCTCGAAGTTTGTTCCAGCCACCCTTCGTGCGGTGCAGATCTAGGAGTTACTTTATCTACGGTAGGGTAGTATTACAGTATCTCAATACTTAGTGAGATTTACCGACCTCTCGCGCTACTCCACGGACATGGTACGGGACCCATTCTTCTGAGCCCGGACCTTTGAGCAGGGACTGAGGCATGAGATCAGGGCTTCGATGATCTTCCTTAGCATTCTGATGCAGGAAGAAGTGCTGGAGTGATCCCTTCTTGTGGAGATATTTCTTGTTGATCTGACACCAGTAGTGAGACCCACCGCAGGGTGACACATAGTGAAGTCTACTTCATCTGGAAGTAGACAGATGTCGCAGAGGTCCAAGAGGACAAGGCCATCAGGTGGGAGACCTCAGGATACTGGTTCGGATGTGCGGGGCACACAAAGAAGAGCCATCCATATGAGGGTAAGGTGGTGCGATGCATGCCGAGGGTAGGGCCACATGGCTCGTGACTGCTCGACCATCCATGAAGACGAGTAGAAGACAGTAGAGGGACCTCCCAGGCAGAGGTATAGATTTGAATGTGGCGGTCCGCAGGGAGCAGGCCGACGAGGCAGAGGAATTGGTCAAGCAGCGGGTGGTGGACGACGCTTCGAGGCTCTACCACCAGGAGGACCACCCCGACTACAGGGAGCTGTAAGACAGGGGTAGGCTCAGCTCCATGCAGTCGAGGCCTATGACCACGGTGCACCTGAGATGATTTTAGGTACTATCTGTGTCTACTCTACCCTTTCTGCAGTTCTTATAGACACAGGACCAAGTCATTATTTTATTTCTACTGCCCTTGTTTGGAGCTTGGAGATTCCGATAGAGTCGTTAGATCGATCCTTATGACTAGAGACTCCTACGGGAGTAGACTCAATGATCACGCACTGCTTCTGACAGTGTGAGCTTACTCTTGGAGGCGAGAGCTTTGGCTGGGATCTTCTTGTAGTGGCGTCAAGGCCTTATGACTTCATCTTGGGTATGGACTGGTTATCTACAGTCCATGCCCATATCGATTGTATTAGGAGCAAAGTGAGGTGTTTTCACACAGATGGGAGCAGGTTCACCTTCACCGGTGAAAAGGGATCCTTGTAAGCGCATGATGGACTTACGCAAAGGAGAGGGTAGCTGATCACACATTAGTTGTCTAGTCTCATCCTATGAGCGGTTGATGTGCGGAGTCCGAGTTTTCCTGTTGTGGTGGATCAGTATGCGGATGTTTTTCCTGATGATGTTCCAGGACTACATCCTCACGGAGAGGTAGACTTATACGTAGACCTGTACCCCGGGACAGCACCAATATCTACTACAGGATATCGGATGGATCCCGTCGAGCTTCGTGAGCTGCGGGTACAGCTGGAGGACTTGTAGGGAAAGGGATTCATCCGACCCAGTGTTTCACCCTTGGCTTCTCCGATTTTATTTGCCAAGAAGGTGGATGGGAGCTTACGACTATGTGTCGAAAACCATTGCCTAAATCAGGTGACCGTAAATAACAAGTACCCACTCCTGAGTATTGATGACCTCTTTGATCAGCTCCAAGGATCACGATGGTTCTCGAAGATAGACCTCAGTTCAGGATATCACCAGCTCAGAGTTTGATATGAGGATGTGCAGAAGACATCCTTCATGTGTCGGTATGGTCACAATGAGTTCTTGGTTATTCCCTTTAGCGTAACCAATGTTCCAGTGGTGTTAATGAGTCTCATGAACCGGATCTTTCAGCCTTACCTCGATCTTTTTGTCATAGTCTTCATCGACGACATAATGATTTACTCGACTACTGAGGAGGAGCATGCCTACCACTTGCGGGTTTTACTGGATAAACTCCGAGAGAACCAGATTTATGGTAAGCTCTCGAAGTGCTGGTTATAGATTTGAGAGGTTCATTTCTTGGGACAAGTCATCTTGAAGGCTGGGGTTGTAGTGGACCCAGCGAATATCGAGGCGGTACATGCTTTGGAGCCACCCTGGAGTGTGACGGAGGTGCGGAGTTTCCTAGGTCTGGCTGGGTACTATCGGAGATTTGTGTCAGACTCCTCTAGAGTTGTACCACCACTTTCAGCATTGATGAAGAAGGGGAAACCCTTCATGTGGTCAGATAGATGCCGGAAGAGATTTCAGGAGCTGAGACAGATATTGACCAGTGCGCCCATCTTGTGGATACCAGAGTAGGGCGTTGGGTACGTGGTTTACTATGACACATCAGGGACCAGACTCGGGTGTGTCCTGATGCAGGAGCAGGCAGTGATCACCTATGGTTCACGGAAGTTGAGGAAGCACAAGCAGAACTATGCTACCCATGACCGGGAGTTAGCAGCAGTGGTCTTCGCCCTGAAGATGTAGCGGCACTATCTGATGGTGAGCACTTTACAGTCTACTCTGACCACTAGAGTCTCAGGTACATTGTATGGAAGAAGGACCTGAACTTGAGACAACGGAGATGGCTCGAGTTCCTCCAGGACTATGACTTAGGGATGTTCTATACTCCTGGGAAGGGGAACGCAGTAGCTGATGCTCTCAGCAGGAGGTCGGGCATACAGCTGCTAGGGTAGGTGACAAAGAATCAAGCCGCGTTGCAGATATCCTTCGTGGATAGAGATGGGGAAAATTTTCTATAGTCTCTCATAGTCATTCCTCCACTACTTCAGTGGTTCATAGTGGAATAGTGTGGGTACGTTGACTGTGAGATGCGACGTGCTCAGATTTTTACAGGGCAGGCGCCTGATGGATTTTTTGAAGGAGGAGAGCACATCATTCTCTTCAGGGGAGGTAACATGGTACCAGTTGCACTGTAGGAGGAAGTGCTGAGAGAGTTTCACCCTTCCACTCTAGCAGTACATCTAGGAGTGGAAAAGATGTACCAGGACCTCAGATGACAGCATTGGTGGCCGGGTATAAAGAAGGTTGGAGTAGAGTTCATTTCACGATGTCTCACTTGCCAGCAAGTGAAGGCCGAGCACTAGGTACTAGCAGGCTTGGTACAGCCCTTAGAGCATCTGGAGTAGAAGTGGGATGGGATATCCATGGATTTCGTGATGGGGCTTCCACATACTTCCAAAGGACATGACTCCATCTGGGTGATCATAGACTGACTCACAAAGTCGGCCCACTTCCTACCGATTAGAGAGCAGGTCTCAGTAGAGAGCTTGGGGCGCCTCTATGTTTAGGAAGTCATACGGCTTCATGGTGTGCCATCTTCAATCATCACCGATCGATATTCTCGCTTTACTTCCCATATTTGGAAGGGGTTTCGAGAGGAATTTGGGATGCATCTACACCTAAGCACCTCCTTTCTTCCTTAGACAGAGAGGACCATTCTGATTCTCGAGGACATACTCTATGCATGTATCCTTGACTTTGGTCACAGCTGGGAGGATCACCTACCCTTGGTGGAGTTTTCATAGAACAACAACTACCACTCCACCATCAGGATGGCACCTTACAAGGCACTGAACGGCCGAACATGCAGATCACCTCAGTGCTGGACTGAACCAGGCGAGTCAGCATTTGTAGGACGAGAGATGGTTTAGGTTATGATGGAGAAGGTGTACATTATCCAGGAATGGATGAAGACTGCACAGAGAAGACATACGTCCTATTCTTCCTACGGGTCTCACCCCGATGTGGTCTACGGAGATTTGGTTGGGGTAGAAAGTTAACTTCGTGCTTCATCGGGCCTTTCTAGGTCCTCAGCATAGTAGGCAAGGTGGCTTACAATATTTCCCTTCCACCTTAGTTGCACCGGGTGAACGACGTCTTCCACGAATCTCAGTTGAGGAGATACGTGGACAACCCATCCCACATCATCGACCACAGGGAGCTAGAAATCAATGATAGGGTGACATTTACGGAGGTCCCGGTGGAGATCGATGATCGATATGAGCGGGTCCTACGTGGACGGTTGATTCCTATGGCGGGCATTCGCTGGAAACATGGGAACCTCCATTAGAGCACATGGGAGCAGGAGGCTCAGATGTGTGGTCAATACCCTCATTTGTCTCCCTAGTTTATGATGTAGCTTTACGGGGACGTAAATACCTGAGGTTGGGGTAATGTAAAGACCTGGAAACTTCAAGGAAATTTTTTTCTTAAATTCTTTGGAATTTTACGAGTACGCAGTTTTTGACGGCACATGATTCTGAGGTCCGGTGTGGCCAGAATAATTTTCTGAAGTTTAGCTTGGGTACGTTCAGTGAATAAATGAGAGGGTTTTTATATCTTTTGAACCAGTTCTTGGAATTGAAATCTGAGGGCACCAATGAAACCGCAGCACCGGTAATTACTTAAGGGGACCTTTACCGCAGTTACGTTTTATGCGGGTTGTAAGTTAAAAATTGGGGTTTAATTAAGAAGTTAAATAAAATTGTTAGAACAATTTTAAATATCTATGGAAGTTAATTCCTCCCATGGGAAGTTATTGGTGGGGTCCAAATCCACCCAACTTCCCATGTGTGGATAATTGAGAGGTGGGGCCCACATGAGCCCCAACCTTTCACCTCCCACAACTCTTTTCAAACCACCTTTAACTCCCTTGTAAAATTCATGACAACCCCTCCTTAATTAAGAGATCCCTTCCACTTCCTCTCTCCCAATTTATTATTTTCCAACATACCTTAATTAATGAAATGAACCTCTTAAATTAATTAATTTATTTATTTGAATTTTGAATTTTAAATTTCATGTGTTAATAAAATAATAGCATTAGCCTATTTTTGCTTTTTGGGGCATTCGTTGTGTTAAGGAGAGTTGGGAGATAGCTCTCGAGAAAGAGAGAAAAGTATTCCTCTCCTCAAAGAAGAACGGTTTTCTTCTCCGACGAATGACACCAACCTTCAACAAAGAACAACTTGGTGAAGAACGCTCCACGATTCTCCAATCCTCTTCATCATTCACGTCAAGGGAGGAGACACCAATGCGGGGAACTCACCAACATCGATGATTCTTTCTCCGACGTTGATGGAGTGAAACCGCTTTCCGCATCTACAGTGAACAAACCATAATCAAGGTAGGGTTTCGTTCAATTTTAAGTATTTATCTCATACCCCGTTCTTTGTTGGAAATCATTGTTTTTTTAGGCCAACTGCTACCACCTAACACGAAGGGCGCGGGCCGAACGCACATGGCCCGACGACCCTCTGTAGTCTCTTTTTATTGTGATGGAAATCATGACAAGAAGGTGGCGATGAAAGGAAGTGGTGGCCGTGCGCCAGCCACCTACGGAAGAACCGTGGGCCGCTCGACTAGAGAAGAACCGGTCGGCCATAGCTGGCCCGGCCGAAGGGAGGAACCATGGCGCCATGCTACTGAAGACTGCGGCCCGCCCGAGTGGGATGCTTCGGCAGAAGAACCGGTCGGCCTGTCGGTCGGCCGGGCGGGGGAAAGCCGTGACGCCAGGAGGGCGCCACGCCGGACAAAATGTGGCCCACCTGAGCGGACCTCTTTCACCAAGAAGGCCGGAAGGCTTTGTCCGGTCGTTTAGGGAGGGTGGCGTCGCTTGGAGACACCAGTTCGGGCACCCCCCCCCCCCCCTCGGACCGCTCGGCCCGCCGGCTGAGCCGCGGCCAGCAGGGCTGCGCCCTGCCGCGTCGGGCCGGACCGCGCCCCCTTCGGGTCGGACCATGCATTTCACTAGGTCGGTCAAACACCATCCAGGTTGGACCCGCCAAGACCGGGTTGACCCGACCCGCCATCCCACTGGGCTTAACGGGTCGGGCCCATTTTCACTTAAAGGTGAATAACTTGAAGACCGTGTGTCAGATCGACGCGTCGTCTACGGCACTAGGACCCTCACGATGAGGAGGCCCTTTTGCAATACTCTAACTGAGTTTTGGATGAATTTGGATAATGACGGGGTTAGAAATGATCATATTTCTAACCGGGCCCCTGGAACGAAAAATCCAATATCTCTCAGACCGGGCGTCTGATTGACGCATCGTCTGTCCCGTTGAGTTCCTTTTGACGGGACGAAACTTCGGGATACATCAACTCTAGACTTCGTGATAGTTTATGTATCAACCCCTTTACTCGAGGAGTGGACCCTCCCGAAATCGAGCACGCTGTGTGTGGGAACCCTAGAGCTAGCTGCGACTGCAACGACTACCGTGCATGGATCCTCCATGGGTTCGACGACGATGATAACTGTACTTGGATCCTCCATGGGTTCGGCAGTGAGGACGACTGTACTTGGATCCTCCGTGGGTTTGTCAGCGATGATGACTGTACTTGGATCCTACGTGGGTTCAGCAACAATGGTTACTGTACTTGGATCCTCTGTGGGTTCGGCAGCGACAACTTCTCTACTTGGATCCTACGTGGGTTCGGCAGAGGAGATGATTCGGAGGATACATCTAACCATCTCCACCCCTCTTCGTAAGTTGTATACATGTGTGAGCTGAGTCTTTATTATTCAATCTTTACCATTAGTTTGATTGACTTCTTTCCTGTGTGGAGTGGGATGTTCATGGGCTCAAGATTTGGAGCCGAACTGGAATTGGTGACTTAGGTATATGTATGAGAATATACCGAAGTAGAGTCGGTTGATACTTCGTGATTGTATCTTTCCATTTTGGTTTATCTTTTGTGGACTCTGGGAGACCTTTGGGGGTCTCGATGTCCCTACTTAGTATCATATACTCACCCCCCGCACGGGCTATGCCTGCACTACATTGTGTTGGATGGAGACGACAGACAGCACTGGTCGAGGTGGAGGCTTGTGGAGTTGGACGGTACCCAGAGGTGGACCACTAGACAGGACGTACACGGAGTGGACAGTCGGACCCGAGGAGATGAGGAGACCATCTGTACCCACCCTTCAGGTGGGATATCTGGAGGATGACTTGGTGGTTGCTGCTTTATTTTACTACTGTTGTACTTTCTTTTTAGTTGTACTGTACTTCTAGTTGGGTTTGTATACTGGCCCATTTACTTTTAAGAACTTACTTTTGTACTCAGTTTACTTAGTGCTTACATCATTTGTGTACTATGTTGTGTTTTTTTACTTTTATAAAGGCAATGCCTTCCCTTTTATCAGGATTTACGCCTTTTGTGCTAGTCGTCAGCCCCTGGCCTATGGAAGGTGGGCTTGGGGTAGTCACAAAACGGGCCCCGAGGACGGGTCGTGACAAATAATTTCATCTTTTTGTTGTACTTCAATAAAATTTTAATTCCCACCTTAATTCAATAAAGAAATATCAAAAATGAATTTCTATGTTTGAAGCACTAAAATTTTTGGATCGTAAGATCCATAAAACAAGTCCTTAAGTTAGTCACTAAATATTTTACAAATCCATTTTGTCCAATACATTAATATATAAATATCAAAACAAATAATATTGTTTTATTATTAATATGTATTCATCAAATTATTTAAATAAAAAAATTAAACATTAACCAAGAAATCACATAGGATAGTGGTAGTTATGAAACCCTTATCATCCTTCAATCATGGGTTCAATCCCCCACCGCCTTGCAGGATTTTATATGTTATCACCTGACAGAAAAGTTTTCATTTATCTAAATCCATATTTATATAATTTCAAAAATATGATAGATATCCTTGAAATAAGTTTAATCATTATATATCCTTTTAACTGTGGTTTTCAATATAACCTATTTTTAAAAAAAATCTAATAATCTTATTGGAATATTTTTACAGTGTCATTAATGATCCTAAAAACACTAAAGGTTATCAATACATTTAAACTCGCATCTTTAAAAAGTATGTTAATTATTACTAAAATAGATTTTCCACTAAACTAATGAGTTTTATTACCCTAAATTTATTCCAAAATATCCTTAATCTTGGTATAATCCCATCACATAAAACCTAAATTGATGTTTAAGATTCTGTACTTATGGTCAACCATAATCTCAAAATCCCATGATGGTATCAATCACTCCTATTTTAATGAATACATACAATATTAAAAAAATTTAAACCACCCTTAAATGTTTCATGATTCTTATAACCAAAATAATATTAGTAAAATTACTTCTATAGTTTAATTTTAGAATTCTAGTAAATACATCAACCATTTTATTTCAACATAAGTAGTTAATTTGTCTAAGGTTTAACCAAGGTAATTCATTTTCAATATTTATTACAATCCTTAAAAATGGATTTTAAAGAAAATGTTAATTATCCAAAGCATATCCCTTGGGAGTGTCAAAATAGATATGCGATAAGGGCTATTTTAATGTACCAAGTTACACTCGATTCAGGCCTAATTCACCTTTTCAGATTTGTTACCATTAAGCACATATGTGCTAGAACCACATCCACTTGTAGAATCCATACATGGATGTATTGTTAGTAAAACCAGAGAATTTATATCATACCTAAATTTTAGGATGTTATTCTATAATTATCTTCAAATTCTACCTTAGGGTTATGTTTTAAAAACTATATTTCCTTAAATATAGTTCCCAAGATTTTTACTAAACCTACTCTAATACCAACTATAGAAAATGGAACTCAGTAATCCAGAGTCGATGTCTACTACCATTACATTGTCGTGAGATATAAGAAAATCACATCTCAAAGGACTGAATAGTTCAATAGTATTTGTAATCTAGATACATGCACTAGTCAAAATTTACAACATAATTGTTTTCATGGATAATAACATCATTCCATCAAGCGTATCATTTTATATCTTTCTTAGTACACTTTAAGGATTCTTGGGGAAAGGAAACAAAATAAGGGTGTGCTAAAATTCTCATAAAGGGGTAAGTACTATAGAATAAATAATAAATCAATGAGAATAGTCAATATGGTAAGGCAATTACTGAAGACACATTCCATGTAATCAATAAACATATAATAAAGGGCATAAACAATTTGGAAAGGTAAATAACTAAAAAATATTGCATTTAAATAAATAGATAATTAAAAATCAATATGGAATGGTATGAAACTGAAAACACATTCGATTTAATCAATAAACTAAGAATGAAATGCATCCATATAAATTGTCATAGTGAAAATATCTTGTATAATATATAATTGAAAAAAATTAAGGAAATGTTTAATTATTGGATTCTATTTTTTCTAAGAACATGGTACCTTTACCATCAAGACCTTTTACAAGATGTTTTATAACATACTGGCTAAATCACATTAGCTAAGGATAGACAACTAATTCATCCCATGAGACTATCGATGTGTCAAGGTAATATCTATATCTGGGTCCCTCCTTTGTCATGCATATCCAAATAATTCCTCATATATCGAATAATCGATTTAAATCATGAATAGTGTGCCTTATAAAATATCTGTATTGTGTGGCAGATTCAGATTAATCAATATTTTACTATATATTAATAACTTTCAAAGTAGCCACCATATATAAAAATTGTATAAGGATTATCAATTAATAATATCCATTATAAATTATATGGATATTTAGGGGAAACATAACATTCAATAATCAATGAAAAATTGAATATGATTAGGGGAGTACAAAATGGAATCAAGGGATTTAATTTCAATAAAATCCTTGGCCAAATCAATAAAAACTCATCCGAAGGAAGAAAAAGGATAGTATCAGTACAATATATTCCAAGTGGATTAAAAATAAATGTTTTTTCTCATTGATGAATGAAAATACTGTAAAATGATATTTTAAAAACATTATTGATGAAAATATACTTTTTATTTTGAAACAATTGAAAATCATATTCTTTTTGAATAAATTTTGAAAACATTTTATTTCAATATTACCCTTTTAAACCTGAAAATGAAACTCTGAAATAAATATAGTTGGTTAATTTTTACATATCTTTCAAGGAAAAAAACATTCCTTTTGTAAGGTTCGAAGGTTAGAAAAGAGCCTTATCAAGAAATCGATAATAAAATTCCATTAAAAATGTTTTTAAAAGAAAAAGAGTAAAATTTTATTTAATAAATTGTTTTTAAGTATTAAAAAAATTGAAAACCTTTTTAGAAAATTGGGTTTTTATAAGAAAATAAGTTCTCTAACTAAAGAGAGAAATAAAGTCATATTTTCTTTAAAAAAATACCAAAAATTTTGAGTACCAAAGACTGTGAAAATTTATATGTTACTTGTAAAAATTCTTGAGTAACCAGAATAAAATAAAATAAAATTAATTATTATCAATTTATGAAATAATTTCATTTAATGTAAATTCAAGTGTAAACAATACCAAACAAAATTAGATTGTGTAGTAAACCCTTTAAAAGACCATAACATTTATGTGAGAATCAATAAATGAATAGATTATGTGTGTTATATGTAAATCCATATAAATTAAATTTAAATACAATAATATATAGTAAAAATTTACCAAATGAAAAATCTTAGAATAATTAGGACAATGAGGAAGTAATATTACTCCATGAAAAGGAATCAAGTGATGAAATTTGTTACCACAGTGTAACAATTAATTAAAATCCCAATAGAAGAAATAATTCATATTGAAACTCACAATAAAATTAATATAAAATAATTAATGATATAATATTTCAAATTGGGTAGTATATACACTACAAAAATAATTAAGTGGTGAAAATGATGTTTATCTTACATATGTAAACAGTGAGATGAAAATCCATTACCTTGAATTTCCTTTCAAGTGAATATAATTTATACTCCATTATAATGGATTAAATCATGTCAATAAATTATAATAGAACCATTCCCGTAATTATAATTTCATATATTATCTTCTTATAATATCTTATTACTCGTTTGTTAATGATCCTTTATATTTTTCACTATTTTTTGTATAAATTTCCTTATTTTTTGAGTATGTTTTGACTTTTTAATTGTTATTCCGATTAATTAGATCATGATTTAATAATATCCAAAATATAAACAATTATTTATGTCACGAACCAGACCTGAATAGACACTGAAACAGTGTTAATCGGGTCGGGTGTTACTACCTTAGGCACACCTCCCCGAATGCCAAAGGCTGCCGACTAGCAGCGAGGGTTTGAAAGGTATAGTGGGGAGGCTATACCCTCTTGGAGGATAATAATAACGGTGCTGGTCTAAGTATAATAGTAGAGATGCAGCGGAATAAAAGACTTAGCAGATTTGAACCAGACCCGCAGAGCGGAAGCACATACAATATCAATAAGCAGCGGAAGCAATAAATATAAACAATAGCAGCAGAAAGTAAACACAATAGCATGATATTCACTGGTAACTACTAAACAAACCAAACATGCAACCATTGCAAGTCATTAAACAAAAGGCGTTCCAATGTAAAAACCAACATTAGCTACAATAAGTAAGCATGATAATACAGGAAAGGAAACAAGATAAACTCTAGCTAGATAAGCCCTCAATGTCCATACCATATCCATGCAACAACTAACACAGTCCAGCTCCTGAAGCTGGCCTCATTCCTGCACATAAATCCATAAAGTCTGCAAGCATCTCTTAGGGCCCCTACAGGGTGTGAGAAAAATCTCATTAGGATACCACCCAATGGTGCATACCTAATATAATTGTTTAAGAATGCATGCATTTATAAGGAAAACAATAAACAGTACAATGCCCAAATAAACACAAACTCCACTGGTGCCCAGCAGCCACTATGGAGTGTCACCTGCTTTGGCCAACACCGGAATCTCTATCGTGTGACCCGACACCATGTGCCACTGACACCGCATGTCTCAAGTACCAACGTCCCGAAGTCACACCCAAGAATAGTAACCTGGTACCTTGTGCCCCCTGACACCTCGTGCATCAAGTACTGACATCCCGAAGGCATGCCCAAGAAGTAACCCTGAGATGCAGTGATGTCTGCCCTAAAATAAATAACCGGAGGGATAGTGATGTCTGCCATCAAATAAAGTAACCGGAGGAATGGCGATATCCGACCTCAAATAAGTAACCGGAGGGATAGAAATACCTACCCTAAAATCACAGCGAGCCTCATCCCCCAACCTGTTTGCCTCAAAGTAATCCCCTGGAGGCTCCTCACCTCCCACGTGGATTTTTACGTCAAGCACCCCAACCAAAACACCTAAACCGAATCTAGGGGGGCCTCTACCCACACGAGTGGTCAAAACCACCTCACTAAGGAGTATCTCTGTGTACACACTACTCAAAGTTCCAGGTGAGCGGTAATCACCAAAATAGTACCTAAGCCACCACACATCTGACACCTCGTGTCCCTACGTCCATGTCACTCATGTCTGATGGCCTTTCCATCCAAGTAACCTGGGCCATGCCGAACCTAACAGTCATCATGCCTCAAACCAACATCCATGATGCCCAATCCCGTGGTTAAAACCACAAAAAAGTAACCTTGGTCTAAGACCAACCTGACAGTCTTATTTCCTCAAGCCGACATCCATGATGCCCAATCCCAGGGTCAAGACCACCCGAGTAACTCAGGTCGTGCCCATCACAACCTGAAGATTCTAGCATATGAAAAATCACACATCACATATATAATTACATTCCAACAGAACACATAATAGGAAAAACCATCTAAACAGATGAATTTCACTAAGCAAGTGTTGTCCCATACCAGCAATGAAGTTTTTAAGGTCTCCAACAATTCATATAAAGGTTTAAATAACTAAAAAAAACAGTTTAAACCAATACATTTCAATTATTGTCATTTTGGCACCCCCATCCAAAATGCCCCATGTGAGTAATGACCTCCCGCCCGTCCCTTCTCAATCAAGATAGGAAAAAGGGAATACCCAAAGGTATCCCAAATCTCTAATAAGAAATTTAAATAAGAAATAGAAGATAAATTAGAGTCTCTCTCAAAATACCCAAAAATGTGCCATAGGATGCGCCACAAAAATTTCCACAAAAACACGAAAGAAGATATGCACCACCTACCTTGTACTAGTACGATAGTACTTCTTTGATATCAGCCTCGAATTAGGTCTAAAATGAGATAGATATACAAAAGAAACAAAAATTCTCAGACCACAACAACTTGTTCTAGGACAGAAATCAAGGAGAACCTCTCAAGAGGAATCATGGCCTTTCCGAGGGGGTTCCAACGGATCAAACGGTGCTCGAAACGGAGTCAGACGAAGATCCGGGAGGGAATTGAAGGTCCGGCCAGCTCTCCCTGCATAAGCCCTGAGTTGATGGAAGAAAAAGAGGAGAATGGGAATTCCTGGGTGTCCCGGAACATAAAAACCCTAATTTTAGGTGGCCACACGGTTAACCCGCACGGTTTAGCAAACTGTGTGCCGCACGTGCAGATCCCACTGTCTCACCCGGAGACATTGCACGGTTTTTCCACATGGTTTGTTCAGACCGTGCGCCAACCGTGCACACCTGCACAACCTCCCCAAGTTCAAAAGTTTAACCAATAATTTTCCAATTTCTCAGGTTTTCTCAAAAGTGAGTCAAAAATTCAAATAGGGTCGGGATTTGACCCCTTCCAAAAACTCGGGTTCTTACAATCTCCCCACCTTAACATAACTCATCCTCGAGCTACTAAGCGAAACCCAGAGATGGCACCGAACAAACCACCCTAATCAATGCAACTCGGACTTCCCCAGTCACAAGGTTCTGGCTAAATTACTCAAGGGACTCCCCACCTTAGGAATCACTTAACTCGGTCTCAACCCAACAAAACTCAAAACAGGAAAAGGTTCGCAAACCTGTGTTCCAGACTCAAGGTCCTCCTGTGAGGCATCGTCACCCCTTCCCCTCATTGGAGCTCCCGTGTCATTTTTGACACCCAAATGTATCTCACACCGCATCGGTGTACGCCTCTACGAGGTCCTGCATCCCATGGATGCTCAAAACGAACATGGTTCCTAGAACCTTAAGTAACCTGCATCCTCAATGCCCCGATGCCCATGGAACCTCAAGATACCCGCATCCTCGATGCCCTGATGCCAATGGCACCTCAAGTAACCTGCATCCTCGATGCCCGGATACCCGTGGTTCCTCATAAATATACATATATAAATATATCATGCACATGATATGGTGCCAATCCCACTGACTAGCATCTAGTCAGTCCACATAGATCATGTGAATCACGTGCACTCAAAACAGACATGCCTCTACATGTCATGCCAAAAAAGTAAACATGGAAATCACAGCCACACCCATGGTGTACCTCTAATCGCCGTCGGCTCACCAGCCTGCTCAGCCTCTGGCAGCTCCACGGCGTGCACCTGGCCTGAAGTACGGTTTCCTGATGCCTGACCTCCTTGTGGTGCTGCTCCATCCACCGGCCACTGACCCCTCATCTAGATCCTGTTGTCTCTATCACGTCCCCGACATGCAGCTGAACCTCGGCTACCCTCTTCTAGTACCGAACCTGAACCAACTCTGGATGCCACCATCTGTCCTGGTCACTGCCTATCGGCTGTCTGAGAAGGCTTCCTGCAAAACATCTCCAAATGCCCAACCTTTCCACATGCCTGACACTCTTTAGGAGGCCTATCACACTGAGTCCAAACATGTCTCGGATGTCCACACTGAAAGAAAATCATTGAAGAACTCACATGAGGTGGTCTAGCTGAATCCCTGGCCTAACTACTCTATTGGAACTCATCCCGTCCTCACTTCCTGCTATCCAAACAATCACCTGATGCTGTCACCCGGCCATCCTGGGGCCTATCCCTCTGGTTTCCCTCTACTATAAGCATCTGGTTCACACCCTCAGAGAAGGAACCCAACCTGAAGATGTTAACCTAGACCTTAATGGCGTGTCATAAGCAATCCTCAAAGTGTCTCACCCTATATGCGCCATTGCTTACCATACAAGGTGCAAAGCGAGACAACACTGTGAAAGTGGCTGCATAGTCCATGATGGACATGTCTCCCTACTGAAGACTCCGAAACCCCCGAGCTCTCTCTACCCTCAGTGTCTCTAGGTAAAAGTGCTCAAACAACCTATCCTCGAAGTCCTTCCATGCTAGTCCCTCGTGCCTACGAGCCATAACATGCACATCCTACCAATGCTTCGTCGGTCTTCTCAGCATGTACATCGCCATCTTGAATCTTTGGCCTGGAGGCATCTATAGCTACTCAAAGATCATGTGCATAATCTATATCCAGTTCTCAGCCGCCTGCGGACAACCCTCACCCTGAAAATGCGACGGGTGCTACGACTGGAACTCTCTTGTCAGGTACGCCATAGATGGATTTGTACCTTGCGTGCCTTTGTTGATCCCCTGCAAGACACGTACTAGGATAGCTCAGAGCTGCTTGTCGAGCCATGGCACGAATGCTGCCAAATCCGATAACAGTTCTGCCTGCACTAGATCCTGAACCTGATCCTGTCCCTGAGCCTGTACATGCAGCTCGTGCTCTGCCTGTACTGAATCCTAAATCGGATCCTACACATGTGTCATTGTATCCTCACATGCATGACGCTCCATAGAGATGTGTATGAGGAACCCGCCGAATACCATAAATGGTTAGACATCCCATATACATATATAAAAATACATATTCAACATAGATATAAAAGTAGTAAAATCCAGTGCATACTACTACCCTTACTCTCCCCCACTACAACTCATGCCCCACAGCATCCCAGCCTCATGGCCTCCTTACCCACCCCAAACGGAACCAAGTATCAAAAGTACCTCAGGCCATGCATGTCCGGACAACCAACATTGCCTCAAACCGATGACCGAGTCGCCCAATCCTAGTGATCAAAATCACCTCAACCGATAGTACCTACCTTCTCTAATAAGAGCCAGACCCAAATGCCTTTCTACATGCAATTCTACAAATATAAAAAGCATGGAATAACACATTGCAATAAACAAGAAATTGTATTAGGAATTTCACCAATTCACATTTCAGAGCATACAATGCATGGTGATTGATTTTTTATTTATTCACATGGCATTATCACTTCACAAAGCATACGTGCAATTATGAAATTGAAATACCCAAAAATGTGCCTATCAAAATCCAAGGACACAAGACTTGCCATACCGGGCCAATGTCCAATTATCCATTACCACACAGGGTCAAGGGATACATATCACAATCAATAACATCACACACCAGGTGAGCCACTGAGGTGGAAATCATATATAAACTGTAATCTAAGCAAAAGAAAACAGCAATTCCCACCCATGGAAACTTGGTCCATCCCTCGTACCTGGGGATGTAGGCACCCAAGAAAAAGCTAGAAACCAAGTCCCTGTAACAACCTATCTCCAATATACCATATCACAAATAGTAAAACCATTAGAAATAAAAGAGAATTCTCAATATCATTAGTAGCCAGTAAAATGCTGCTTCTAAATCCTTGTCAAGAACTCCTCTAATACCACTTTGTAACAACCTGGACACGAATTTCCACCCAAAAAGTGCTAAGCAGGTTGGGTGTTACTACCTTAGGCGCACCTCCCCGAACTCCAAAGGATGCTGACTAGCAGTGAGGGTCTAATAGGTATAGTGGGGAGGCTATACCCTCTCGGAGGATAATAATAATGGTATTGGTCCAAGTATAACAGTAGTGATGCAGCAAAATAAAAGACTCAGCAGACTCGAACTAGACCCGCAGAGCAGAAGCACATACAATATCAATAAGCAGCGAAAGAAATAAATATAAAAAACATCAGCAGAAAGTAAACACAATAGCATGTTATTCACTTATAACTACTAAACAAAACAAACACGCATCCATTTCAAGTCACTAAACAAAAGGGGATCCAATGGCTAACCAACAGTATCTACAACAAGTAAGTATACTAATACTGGAAAAGCAACGAAACAAGATAAACTCTTGCTAGGTAAGAACTCAAGGTCCATACCATCTCTATGCAACAACTAACGCAGCCCACCTCCTAAATCTAGCCTCTTTCCTGCATGTAAATCCATAATGTTTGCATGTGTCCCGAAGGGCTCATACAGGGTGTGAGAAAAATCTCTGTAGGATACCACCTAATGGTGAGTACCTAATACAAGTGTTTAAGTAGGTATTCATTTATAAGGAAAACAATAAACAGTACGATGCACAAATAAACACAAACTCCACTGGTTCTCAGCGGCCACCATTGAGTGTCACCTTCTTCGGCCACTACCGGAATCTCTGTCGTGTAACCCGGCACCATGTGCCCCTGACACCTCATGTCTCAAGTACCGACATCCCGAAGGCATGCCCAAGAATAGTAACCCGGCACCTTGTACCCCCTGACACCTCATGCCTCAAGTACCAACGTCTCGAAGGCATGCCCAAGAAGTAACCTGGAGGAGTAGTGATGTCTGTCCTCAAATAAATAACCGAAGGGACAATGATGTTTTCCCTCAAATAAAGTAACTGAAGGAACGACGATATATTCCCTCAAATAAGTAACCAGAGGGACAGCGATACCTGCCCTCAAATCATGGAGAGCCTCATCCCCGAACCTAATAGCCTCAAAGCTATCCCATGGAGGCTCCTCACCTCCCACGTGGCTTCCTACCTCATGAACCCCCAACCAAAATACCTAAACTGTATCTACGGGGGCCTCTACCCACACTAGGGGTCCAAACCACCTCATCACGGTGTATCTCTATGGGCACACTACTCAAAGTTCTGGGTGAGTGGTAATCACCAATTTATTACCTAAGACAATACATATTTGACACCTCATATCCCTGTGACCATGCCACTCATGTCTGATGGCCATGCCATCCAAGTAACCTTGGCCATTCCCAACCTGACAGTCATCCAACCTCAAGCCGATGTCCATGATTCCCAATCTCGTGGTTAAAACCACCCAAATTAACCTTGGGCCAAGCCAAACCTGATAGTCGTACTGCCTCAAGCCGACGTCCAAGACACCCAATCCCGTGGTCAGGGCCACCCAAGTAACTCGGGGCATGCCCATCACAAGACGAAGGTTCCAGCATATGCAAAATCACACATCACATATATAATCGCATTTCAACAGAACACATAACAGGAAAAACCATCTAAACAGATGAATTTCTCTAAGCAAGTTTTATCCCATACCAGCACTAAAGTTTCTAAGGTCTCCAACAATTCATATCAAGGTTTAAATAACTAAATCTTACAGTTTAAACCAATACATTTAAAGTATTATCTTTTTAGCACCCCCGGCCAAAATGCCCCATGTGAGAAACGGCCTCTCGCCCATCCCTTCTCAATCAAGACGGGACAAAGGGAATACCCAACGGTATCCCATATGTCTAATAATAAATTTAAATAATCAATAGCAGATAAATTAGGGTCTCTCTCAAAACACCCAAAAATGCACCATAGGATGCGCCACACAAATGTCCACGAAAACATGAAAGAATTTATTTACCACCTACATCGTACTAGTACTATTATACTCATTCGATATCAGCCTCCAATTAGGTCTAAAACGTGGTAGATCTACAAAAGAAACAAAACTGATCATACTACAACAACTAGTTTTAGGACAGAAATCAAGAATAACAGCTCAAGAGGAATCAAGGCCTTAACGAGGGGGTTCCAACAGATCAAACAGTGCTCGGAATAGAGTTTGGACAAAGATCAGAGATAGAATTGAAGGTCCGGCCGTCTCTCCCTATGTAAGCCGCGAGTGGATGGAAGAAAAAGAGGAGAATTGGAATTCCTGAGTGGCCTAGAACTTAAAACCCTTATTTTTAAGTGGTCGCACGGTTAACCCGAATGGTTTTGAAAACTATGCGCCAACCGTGCGGTTTCCACTGCCTCACCCAGGAACTTCACACAACCAACCCGCACGATTTGGAAAACTGTGTGCCGCCCGTTCGGAGCCCCCTGTATCACCTAGAGACTTCACACGGTTTGTCTGCACGGTTTGTTTAGACTGTGTGCCAACCGTGCGCACCTGCATGACCTCCCCAACATCAAAAGTTTAACCCAGAATTGTCCAATTTCTCTTGTTTTCTCAAAAGCGACTCAAAAATTCAAACAGGGTTGAGATTTTGACTCATTCCAAAAACCCTGGTTCTTAGAATTTAAATATCACAAATATTCATTATATATTTATTTATATTAATCTATAAGATAGGTATATAGAAAATGAAATTAACCTTCATGGAGATGGTAAGTCGTACATATGCATGAACGCTACTTCCACTTCCTTTTCGTATTTAAAAGAATAAAAAAAATGATTTATAAGTATATTTTAATAATAGTATCATATTTAAATCATATTTTTCATATTTTTTTATCAAAACTAACTTTTATACATTCCATGTATAGTGTGAACAAATCACATCGCTTTGAGAAGGTGGTAGTCCTCACTTCCACAAATAATGTTATAGTATTCCCACGAAATGGAAACAATAAATGTATGTGTTATATAAAAATTAAAGAATCATAAAAAAAATTATAAATATCATATATATCATATATAAAAATAATTTCCATCATAATTTTTACCATGATAGACGGTAATGGAAGAACCAACAATCATCATTTTGCAAAGTAGTAGTCTGTCGTACACACGAACGATATGTTTGTTTCCCATTAGATGTAAGTGTGTATAAGTGTAGGTAGAACCCTTAGATTAAAAACTATCAGTATATCAGTTATATAGAGGTTATTATATAAATATTTAATAAGAATATTTTAGGTGGTGGATAAGTAAATAAAATAAAATTGATCGTTCAAAAATGTTTCCTCATTTTCAGGTAACTCCTTTTAGTTTATACTAAACACTTCCTTGGGTGAATTTTGGAACAATGTGAGGATTTTATGTTTAGGGGAGTTATTTTGGAAGATTAATTTTTAATATTTTGTGTGATCAAAAGTCATTTCATGGTTTGAATAAGTGTGATGGATGAGTTATTTTTTATAGTTAAGGAGGAGTGACATTTTTGTACATTTTCGTAAAGGTAATTCCACCCACGATTTTCCCATGTCAAGTTGATACAATAATAGTAAGAATTTTATAAAAGGGATTATATGGTATAAATATTAATATAAAATGTATTTTTTATACGTTTCTAGGTCATTTTGGCTCTTAATTTTAAGGATTAGTCCATTGTTATGTAACTTTCCTCTTAATTGGTGTAAATAATTTTAATTAATTTTACTAATATTTTTATTCAAAAACTATGTTGTCTTTATTATAAATTATAGATTATTATAATTGAAAACATGTAATCTATTTTTATAAATTCAAATCACATAAGTTGTACAAATTAATTTAAAATTTATCCCATTGATGAGACTAAAAAGAGGGTTTTAAAAGTAAAAATGTTTAAAGGTTTAAAACATTTTTATATAACATATCAATATGAAATTGACTAAAATAAACTAAAATGGATTAATATATTTATAATGGATCTAAATTAACTTTAAATCCAATCAAAAATATAATTTAACCTAATAAATAAATTATTTGAAAGATCAATTTTGAATTAAAATTCAATATTTTTCTCTATTCATTAAAAAATGAATCTTCATAGAAAAATATAAAAATATCCCCATAAGATAATTTTTATATTTGAATTTAAAAATTAATTTTTATTTTGACATATAAATTTTTCAAAACTTTCAAAAATTGGATTTAATATAGGTTTATCATTAAAAGGTGGTAAAAGTGCCTTTAGAAAAATATTACTTTTTATATATAAAATTAGATTTTTTCTTATTCTATTCCTATAAAATATATTTTATAAATTTAAAAAATAAATGATTGAATATATAACATATATGTTTAATTCATATCATTAAATAGTATTAACTAATTTAATTTATTAGTATAAAACCCTTTTGTGAACTCTAAAACATTTCCTTTATATTCAATTTGTTTTTATATTTATTTTGAATTAATTTTTAACCTTTGAATTCATTTTTATAAACCATATATTTTCATAATTTATTTAATACAATTTTTTACTGAAAATTTAATGATATGGTTATATCTTATTATATTGAATAATAATATTTGGATAATATATTGTTGTTCTGTAAAACTCAGTCTTGCTTGTAGAGAAAGATATTGAAGAAAGTATTGGTTTCTTGTGATTCAAGATAACTCAGAATTTCATGAATTACTAGAAATAAAATATATTAATTTTATTCGAAATACCATAAAGTCATTATAGTTTATATTTATTTCTACATTTGGTGATGCATTTCATATATGCTGTCGAATAAATATTTTCACTTTCAGAATTCTCAGGGTGTTACAATCATATCTTCATGGTCTTCCCAAGTCGGCTCAGTGAATGATTCTTCCCATAATTAAACATCAATGATAATCTACTCTATAAAAACACAATCATTCAATCTAAGATATTCACTAAAGGCCTTTTTGTTAACTTATTATTTATTTTCTCATGACATTTTATGTAGCCTCTATTTAATCCTCTCTTCCTTACTCTCATAGAAAAAATTGTATATCCCATAACAAAGAATATAAATTTTCAAATTCATATTCATATTAATAAACACTTTCAACATCATATACTTCAATAAAATCCATTGGAAATTAATTGAAGATATCATTACCCTTGAATTAAATTTTTAGTATTGAATGTAAAGGAAACAATATTCACGATACTTCAATAATTCCAATTCATGTTATCAAAATAAAATATTCATTTTTATAGAAATCATAATTTCTCATTACCCATTGCAGCAGGATGAGTTAGTTCATATATCAGTTTTTTTCAACTACCTGATCCATTATGGTTTGTTGTTATGCATTATGGAACAATATCCTCAGACTCATCCAATAAAAGTAGCACTAAAATTTTATATCTCACATGTTTTGTAGTGAGATCACATGTCATGGAATAAATGTTATGTGGCATAACCAATAGCAAGATGGTGAAAAACTAAATTGTCACAAAAAAAGTCACAAAAAGATCTCATGGTATAGAAAATTCTACATAATCATTTTTTAAAATTCATTATAAACTATCTTTTTAATTTTATAAAACAATTCCATGTGTCATGATCGATTATATTGAGGCATGAACTATTAGAAAAATTACATATTTCTATAGTTAGAGACCATGTATGTTATCATTATAACCATAGCCATAGGTTATGTCCAAAATTCATACATTCTCGAGGGTTGTTTACATTTATTTAGAGGGTTGACATATATACATAGTCACTGATTATGTCCCTAGGCCATATTGATAGGTCGACATCCACCTACAGTAACCCTCTATCCATAGTCATGTCAAATGTGGCAATAGTATTTGAAATAAATACACCAATTGTTTACCTATATACCTCCTGTATATTAATTATAATACATTACCATAAGAAAAAATTGATCAATATATATAATATTATCATAATGGGGTCATGGTATGCCTATAGGCAAGGTGATCATGGTTTTAATCCCATCTTGGAAAACCTATGGACAGAGAGAAGGGTGAGTATGGATGGAAGACCTCCCTAAGATTCCTGAAATAATGATCCAATGGTAAATTTTGTGGTAGATGTCTCATTCAGGGCCTACAACCACAGTCACCCATGTACCATGGCCTTAGGCATCCCGAAGAGGGCCTATGGACATGGTCCAAATGTGACTTTAGTCATAGGCCATTCCCAATCCCTTCCCACACAAATTATTTTTCCAAGAGAGAGCTCGTCATAGGGTATGGCCATGGCCTCATTTTATCATGGATATAGAACAACTTCAAACATGGTAAATTTTTAAACTACAGCTATATTCCCATGGAAATAGTCCCTTTATCCCTAGGGATGTTAAACATGACCATTCTAGATAGTGTTGGGCCATGTTTTCATTGGTATCATATTGCACTGTAGGATCCTTCTTTTTTGAATGACTCTAAAGGTTATAGTTTGAAATATATGTACTTTATCTTGCTAGTTCCATTTATAGCTTCCTCACATGGTTTTATCATCATGGTTGTACAATGATATTTCCCTTAAATATAATAATTCATTCAAACCTTCCCTACATAACATCAAATCTTTATATATCTTACCTTTGATTAATAACAAATCTATTATTTTATAACATCTAGTTGAAACATTATCCCCTTTTAGATTTTTTACCTATTCCTTTATTAATTCCTCTATAATTTTTCCCCAAAATCTATACACATCTCTCCCCTTTTAACAATAAAATTCAATAATCTTATTTTCATGATTTAAAATTTCTTATCTTCCATGATATACTCCTCTTTTTCAGATGAATCTTATTTCAACGATTATTAAAACTGATAAAAATTTCATTAATAGATTATTTATTCTTATTTATAGTAAAATATTAGTGTATAAGATAATATAATATATGAATTCTTATAGTGTTGTACACATTTATATGTCTTTATCCTCTACGATTTCACTTTAATACACTACTTAGTGAATTTGTTTTGTTTTCAAATCTCTATGTCACTATTATTCATATGATTTACCGGGGATCATTTCTCCAATTTTCTTATTAAATTTTAAACAATATTTGAAACTATGATATCAACAATAATTTAAACCTAATTAATCAATAGATGTATCAAGGAAAAGATATTTTCTTCCAAACCTCCTAAAGATGAAGGAAGTGGATAAACTCTTAGGTTCATATAATTTTATTCTAAACCATGTATAGAAAAAACCTTATAAAAATATATACCAATTTATGTTGAGTTCAAAAAATATGAAACATTATAATTCCTTGGTAATACTTTTCATATATAATGTGATAATGAATAACTATAAGTTCTATATGATAATTCAATACAGAGTTCCTTATCAACTCAATATCACTTTTTTAATCACACTTAATGATAATATTTTTCCTCACCACTTGTCTATATTAATTTAACTAAACATTTATCCACATCAAATGAGTACAAACCTCAAAAAAATATACACTACCTCATCTATTCTCAAGGATTTATTTTCGTATTTTTTACTCTATAATCCCACAAAATATATTATAAGGAATAATTATCTACCACATGTCAATTATTGAACCAATATATATCTATCCCATTAAAACTGTAAGTAGGAAATCAAATATTTTTCTCATAATTATTTAAATCCCTTTCCATAATACAATTATCCCAGAAGATACGTCATTATTTTCTTTCTAAATAAAAGATGTTATTCCTTTTATGAACTCTGAAACCAAACTCCTAATCATATATAATAAAATATTTCACCCTTATTTTAGTGAGATACAATATGATTCCAATTATTATTTTGTATAATGTGGATTCAAATGCATTTTTTTCCACAAATTTTGTAATTCTTGTTCTCTCCTCTATTAGAGTTAAAGCAGGTTTGTAAACAATAATTACAAAATCCATTAACTTCTCACTTGCATACTTCACCTTTGAGATAATTGTGAACCCTTCATTTTTATTTATTTATAACCCAAAGAAATAGGTTAATTCTCTAACCATTGACATGTAAAATTATAATCACATTAAATTAAAATACCATTCAACAAAATAAAACTTTTTTATATCTAAGAATATTACATCGACGTACACCATTACCATGAACTAATTTTTATCAAATATTTTCTCATAAAGGTTATAATCAACCCCCCCGAGAAACATTTCCAACCATTTAGACCAAGAAAAAGGTTATTTATTAAGCCATATAAATTATTTTTAAATATGTAAATTATTGTATTGGCATCTCTAATACGAAATCCCATAGGTTGTTCAATGTAGACCTCCTATTTTTACACTCAATTTAGTAACATAGTTTTAAAAACTATTTGATAGACAATTATTATTCTCTGAAAAACCACTAAAAAATAATCTAATGGATCACATTATTTCCACTATATTGTATGCTTTATTCATGTTAACTCCTCTGATAGAAGAATATTACTTACATACTATAATTTCCTTATTATGAAAAACATGTATATGTTAATAATACATATTTTTAAGGATATATTTTTTTCCAATAATATTATTATGTTTATGTCTATCCACAAACACCCATGTTAGGTTCTTATAAACTTTATTTAACTCTTCATCCATTACATCCACCCATGACTCATCCTTTGTTGACTCTTTGAATGTTTCAGGTTCCACCTATGATAATAAAATATTTTAATTTATAACTAACAAATTATGATTTTATGTTGGATTATATTTGTCTCCAAAAACAATTTTATATCAAATTTATTTATTCTATTTCTTTTTTGAGTCACATGTTGAATCCCTTCATTATAAATCTCATCCTCATATTCAACTTTTGAATAATCTTTAATAAAAATATTTTAAAATTTCTAAAATCAGTATGAAAATATTCTCATTTTTAACATATTTATTAAAATATTATATATATATATAATGTTTCATAGATTCACCATTAATAATTTTTACATAGGTGCTTTAGAGAATATTATTGAGCTTTATTCTGAAAAATTTAAAGAAATTATTCTTATTTGAGTAGCCTTAAAATATTCCATCATAAGTTGTGCCTCCATACTTACCCCGGTGACTTTATTTATTATAGATGAAAAATATTCTTCCAAAGACTCCAATTTGTTATTAAATATGGCTTCCAAACATGTCACATCTCATAAAATGTCCTGAAATCTCTGTGGATTTGAAATTTCATATTTTGAGTGCTCACATCAACTTACATTGCATTATTATATTAATGGGGAGAAATTAAACTCTCAGTAAAAAAATTATTAATCATGTTGTTAAACAAGGGATTACTTTTTACCATTACTCAATTATATTGATGAATTCTTTCCAATGAAACCTCGTTCTTTATTCTATGTTTCTCTAAATAATTTTACACTTCAATTAAAGTGTATTCAGTTCCATTTTCTGACAATAGTATCTTCATTACTCTTCATTTTCCATTACCTACACTACTTTAAAATATTCTCATGTATTCTAAAACTTATTAATTAAACCACAAGAAAATAGTACATCGCATCCTGTTGTAGTCAATAAAAAATATGATGAAATATTTTTCAACTTGATTTATGGATTTATTAATGGGACAACATACACCAATGTGAAGAAAATATATCATATTTATTTCTAATTTATTCCTATGGTGATAGTGGTTTCTCACCATATTTCCCTTAGGCATGCATCACATAATTTTTTTTATTACCATTCTAGTTATGGATATGTAATTCTATATTAAATTTCGAAATATTTTCCATACTCTATTGATGGATACACCAAAACATCAAATGCCCAAAAATTATTCCAAGCTCTATAGTGATAAGAACATTGTTTTTCTTATTTTCCTCTAATGACATGTTGCATAAGTGGATAAAATTAAAAAAAATTGTGTCATGAACCCACCTCATGGGGATATTTAGTGTTTTTAACTCATCTATATCTAGATGAGGTTTACCACTTCCCATAATCTTTATAGCTCCACAATTCCCAAAATAATCTATTATATGTAATCTACCTTTCATATTCTTGAGAAGTTTTATGATTCAAAAAATGTTGTATTAAGACCCTCTAACAATAATCCACTTATTTCTATAATTTGTATCATTTAAAGATATGTTATCAAGCATAACCTTTTACTTTAACTTTAAATTCTTTTATTTCCCATAAATCCTAGGATGAGTTGATTTATATACCATACTTTCCTAATAATCTTCAGAACATGAAACCAAGACATAGTCTTCATTATCTAAAAGGTAAAATATATTTACCAAAGGAATTATGTTATATTGACTCACATCCATACTTCTCTAATTTCTATATAAATAATTATTCTTTTTTATTTACCTATAATCCATAACATAGTTACCAAAATTAGAATAGTATAGGAAATATAAATAGAAATGATTATTTCTTTAAGATGTATATTTTTTCCTATTATCCTTTGTCAACTCCTAGGTTCCTATCCTTTCAATTAACCCTCCACCTCATCATAATATGCCTAAATTGCTATAATTTTGGAACTTTATCTAAGGTAAAATATTATTGTTATTACTACTCCAAATTTCCCAAAATTTTGATAACCCATTAGTGGTAGATAGGCTCCCAATTATTGAAATTACCCTATATCATTTTACTTCTAAATATTGTTTTTTCTCACTCTTTTTATTTTAAACATTTTAATATTGAAACAATGTCCTATTTTACCCATTAAATTATATCTTTGAGTACTCTACACCTATTGTACCTCATTTTTATCTTTCCTTTAATTCCTTATCTATGAATCCTCTAAAATATTACTTCTCATTTGAACCATTTGTTTTTATTTTAAACTACAGTTTTTTCATAAGAATAAAATGTCTTTATACAGTGTTTTAGATAATTTTTTTACCTAATTTAAACACATATTTAATTCATCATTGACCCTAGGATTCTCCTAAATATTTATCCTTTAATTCATTATATATTTATATTTCAATTAATTATTTTCAAGTACCACTATAATTTTCTCCAATCTATCAGATTGTACTTCAATATTACCAATATTAATTTTAGATTCATTTAGTAAATATATACTCATCATATTATTAATCCTTTATAGGTTAACATCCTAAAGATATCCTTCTAACTAGACTTTAAGATCAACCATTCCCATCAGTGGATCTTTCACTTGTACCTCATATCCAAATTTTTTCATAGTCGCCATTATCTTGTCTTTTTTGTCTAATATAAATTCTGTTTTATTTCCTTCCATGGGATATGAAATAAAATCATCATCTTCTTTACTTACCAATAATTCTCTATAATTTTATTATACTTTTAATTCTAGAATGAAATTTCCTTCCTGGGGAAAATTTTCATTACTATATTTTTGTATATTTATCTTTAACATTATCATTATATTACCTTGGAAATTTCACATCAATATGAACAACCATTGAGTAGTTAAAAATGTTCATCGGTATTTTACCATCCAATCATATTTTACCTCGGTTAATCATTCTACCCAAAAGAGATAAGAACTCATCACTTATATATTCCTTTTCATTTATTGTACTAATATCTTCAATTTCAATAGAGATTCAAATTCTGTTACTTTTTATGGATAAATTGTTATTAATTTCAGATTCACAAGCATATCATATGACTCTTGATTTATATTTATATTATCAAGTTGGAGTTTTATAATAATTTCTTCATCAATTAAAGACACCTTTAGATTGTATAATTTTGAAAATATCATCCTGATTTTCTTCATAATATCGATTTCCTCAAACCCAACACTAATTTCAAATATTTCTCAAAAAAATCAATAATATGGTTGAATAAATCATCAATTTTTTCACTATATCTCATCATCAATCGTCAAACGTGTTATGAATAATTTATAAATTCACCTATTAAACCTTTTTTGTAGACATAACATGTGTTGGTGAAATTTTCCCAAATTTAAATCACTAATATAAATTCCATCGCTGTCAATAATATTTAATTTTAAATTCATTAGATAAGTTATTCTTGTCCTTTTTATCAAAATTTCATAATTTATTATTTTCTTCAATCATTGAAGAATCTATAGTATCACTTAATTTTATTCTATGAATTGTTGTTGTTAAAGCATTTAACATAAGATAACATAAATATGATATCATTATATTACTAAAAATATGAAAATTATATCTATCAAAAGTGGTTATCCATTAAAATTTACTTTGTTATCCATGTTAATATATTTCAACTAACAGAGTCCCCAAGATTTAATATATGAATCTGATAACACTTTTTTCAACCTTAGGTCCCAAAATACACCCTAATAATGGGGGTGAATTATGGTGTTCCAAATTTTTATGTTAATTTAAACTTGATTTTATCATATATTTTTTCTTTTATAAACACCAATAATATATCAAAATACTAACACAAAAAACCAAAATACATAAATAAAAAGGTTAATGAAGCTAATATTTTATATGGTTCACCTGAACTAAAATATTTTTTTGGAGCATATATCAAATATATGTTGATGTTCATAATAATCACAACTTTTCAGTTTGGTGATTAAAATATTTAGGATAATTTCAATTCCAATACAAAAAATATAAAATTTTCCTATCTTCCACTCAATATTTATAAATAGGGATAAAAAGATGTAATTATAAACAAATAGGATGATCTAATAATGATAAAAATCAATGATATGAAACCACATAGTCAAAAGTGTTCTCAATGATTCTCCAATATTCTATTAATGATCATCACAAGTATGTACTTCATAAAACCTATAACTGATGGTAATTTATTCATCCACAACACACTATTTTACTCAAACTTTACTTTTTATTATCATTTTATACAAGGTAAGAAGGAGTCAGGGGGGATGAAGGTGTTAAAGACCAAGTTCATCACCACTAATAATTATCTTATAGCTATGAGGAATATTATAAATACAATTATAAATAATAATACTCTCATTGATGCTCATACATCTGGACAAGGTGTTTGTAATGATGTTACCTTCTCGTATGGTGTGATTGATCTCAATGGCTTCATTATGATATGTATGAAATCCATAATTATATAATAGAGATACCAAGGGGTGGAATTGTAATTTCAACAAAACAAACTAAAGTTAAAGTATCAGTCTCTTCCATTGTGATCTTCGTATTAAAAAAATCTCAAAGAAGCTGACCATTTTGCATGGAGCTATCTTCAGAGACCAAGGAACTCCCCTGTCCAAAATAAGACTGAAGATGAGAAATATAGTACCTCTATCGTCTCGAACCAATCCTACTCCCCACATGACACCATTCCCATTAGAACCATCCATATTCAGCTCCAAAACTAGCTTCATAGGCAACCATATAACCCATATTCCCCAACCTATGTTGAATTTTCCCAATGTGTGTTTGAGGGTCATTGGAAGAAGGCATCATAGTGAGGCCATAAACAACCCACCATAAAATATATTTCCTAATTAATCCACCAAGGATTTAACACAGATCCTCAAACTAAGGAGTAATGAAAATTTTCATTCCACATAGTGTTTCTTGTATCCCAGATAATATTACAGACTACTATAAGCACCACTAAGTGAGCATTCATATCAATACCACTTAGATTACTATCTTCAAATAAGTATGGGAAAACTCCTTTATATACTCCCCTTGAGGATTTATACCCATGAACATACCAATGAATAACTATAGTTATAAATACCAATCACTCCTAAAAAAGAGGTGTCATGTAGTTTCTACTCGAGGAGAATCACAACAACAACAAAGAAATCTCAACTATATCACATTATTTTGAATGATGTCATTTTTAGAGATATATTTATTCCTCATCCACCAAAGAAAGAAAATAAACTTAATAAGGATCACTTTACTCAATATATTAGATTCCCATTCATTGCGACCAATTTAAACATATAGATCATCATAGAGAGACTTGATATTAAAAATCACTGATATCAAGTTTGATAAATTGAACATTTCATATTCATTCCCTAAACTGATGCTCACATTTAGGGTTTTTTTTAAGAATTGAGCACCACATTAATAAAACCATGAAAAAGTCTATCTTCCCTGAAGGTGATTCCCATCACGGGACATCCAGGGAAGAAGAGTGGATCTACTCTTTCCTAGTTATCATTTGTAAGAACTTGGATCTTCTTTTCAGGTATGTTTTTTCCTTTTCTAGTTTTTTTGATAAAATAGGAGTTTCTATAAATTTTTGAAGTACATGAATGAACATTATGAGTACAGGTCTGGTATATGGTTTCCACATGTAGCCAGGTGCTGGCTGTGTAGCGGCCATGCACACAGTCGTGTGTGGTAACCTGGAGACCGCTTAATGAGGCAGCTGGTGAAGGAAAGTACACGCCATGTACTTATACAGTACACACAATGTAATTTTTTTTTCATTAAACACATTGGGGTCGCATCTGACAGACAGAACCACCTCCTTCTAGGTTTGGTTCGTCTGAGAGAGAAAGAACGATGCCAATATTTCTTCTAACTCCCGATCAAGCATCTGTTATCTGAATCGACCATCGTTGATTGTGTTGGCATTGCCTTAGTAAGCTCTTCATTCTGCTAGATCTTAGTTTCCTGATTCCTCCTCTTTCTCAAGTCATCTTTCGTTGATCATTTTTTGTGTGTTGTAGATCAATGGTTTTCTTAAGAGATTAAAGGCTTTAGGTTCATGTATACAGATCCTACAACACCAAGGTAGGTGTTTTGTGCCTTTCCATCGAAAGTCTTTGAGTAATATGTGCAAAAGTTTCCAATAGCCTTGAAGGGGGAATTGTGTGTTTACTGTTTTAGCCTTTTTAATTTCCTGCTATGCTTGTATACTTGATTAGAGGTTAATTTAATGTGAATAGGGTTAATTTCTATGATTTAGAATAATTTTTCACATGCATGTTTGTTTATTACTATTTGGTCTTGATTATATTGTTAAGATTCCTTGTTTACTTTTCATTCCTAGTATTATAGGATGGAGTGTTTTGTATATCTGACATGCTGATATGATTTATATTGCAATACAAGTAGTTCTAAGGGTTACTTTGGCTGATAAACATTGCTATGCTTCCTTGACTTACACATTGTCACGAGAACCTGGTTTAGTAGAACATATAGAGAATGGACATAAAGAATTATCCGTAGTGTTTGTTTAAGTTTACGATGTGATACCACATGGGGAATTGATGTATGTGATTCCTCATAGTTTCTGTATTTCCTCAGCACGGGCCACAGGGGGAATGTGACATAAGTGCTTACCTAGAGCTCCTTTTATTTTCCGATATGAGACTATAGGAGGAATTGACGATGAGTTCTTCCTGAGAGAGTCTATGCTTAATCTGAACTAGAGGGCTTAGATTGAGTGTACTACACATAGGGTTGCTTGTGTTCCATGGTTGGACCAGAGGGGATAGGTCGTGAGTACTTCCTAGAGGGATACCTATTGTGATTAGTTGTTTGCTTGTGTTACGAGGTAGGACCAGAGGGGATAGGCTAGGAGTACTTCCCAGAGGGTTACCTGTTTGTGTTTTCCTTTGTTGTTTAGTGGTTACTTGATATATGAACTTAATTTATTGAAACTGTGGACTGGTTACTGCTGAGTACATCTTTGTTTACTGCTTTCTTTACACATTACCTTCCATATATTCATTGAATGTTAGGCATAAATCTTGTGGTGGTTGCCAACTGGGATTGAGTCTCACACCCTATTTTGGTAATGCATTCGGGCCCAAACAGATTATATTTTTGCATGTATTGATAAGGGAAAGCACCCTTCTACTTAAGGTACTTGACTGCTGTGTAGTTGGAGATCATGGGACAAAGCTAAGGCTTGCGATGTTGAGGAGTTTTTTATCTATTTTCTTTTTTACTTCGGTTTAGTACTATTTTGTATTCTAACATTGCGATTTGTTTGGATATTTTCCTAGACATATGTTACAAATGTCATTTATATATGTGCTCCAATTATTTATTTCTTCAGTATTCCAATGTTTCTTGTTGTTTGGCATTACTATTTCTTCCTCTATTGTATATTTGTTTTATTCCGTTGTGTTACTCTACCAATGAGGGAATAGTTTCCCCACTATCACACCCAAGGCCCTCGATTCTAGTGAGCAGTCTCTAGCATTAGGGGAATGCGCTTGAGGCCATGTAACCAACCAGGTACAGGGCTCCTCTGGGCAGCTTCCAAAATCGGGATGTTACAAAGTGGTATTAGAGGGATTATTTTCTCTTAACTTACTATTTGGAGCCTATATATAGGTATAGGAAAGAATTTGTACTTGGTAATATGTTGTGCATGGGAGTAGTTAACCTGTGTACAGGGAAAAGACAATCTACCTCGTTATTGTAAATTTTTTGGTTTTTCAAATTTACAGTTGATTTTATTTTACCATTGGGTTATTCACATGTTTTATGATATTACTGTTGATGTTATTAAGGTTCTATTTCTCTTTCAACCTAATGAGATGAGGGTATTCCATCTCATGCATCATATAGGCACTTGCTAAAAATCACATGTCATGCATTCTTGCCATGCCATTTAAGGTGCATTAGCAATTGCATGTTGTTGTCAAAGATATTGTGCTAGATATGCATTTTGTTGTGATAAATTCCTTGATTAAAATGCCTTCTATTTTATAGGGTATTGGATTGTGTAAGGTTTTGTTTGAATGGGCTCCAAACTTTGGTTCTTGAGGTGTTATGGGCCCTCAATGATCAGAATTTGGTGGATCATTGATCTATTATGCTTTTTTATGACATGTAAAAGATTCAAATATTTGATTCGCCGTGAGTATGGGCCCTCACGAATCAGAATTTGGCACTTAAAGGATCGTTGCAGTGTTTTCTAGGGTCTGAAGTAGTTTCTAAGGCTTACTATCCGAAAAAACCCCAAAATACACGTCATGTAATGATAAATACACGCCATGTGTTCTTATGTTCAGGAATAAACTATTTTTCTTGAGTAAACGCCGTGTACCACAGGTACATTCCATGTAGTCTATAACCATGTCACAGACTGTGTGGGTAGGGACACGACGTTTGAAATATTTGGTAGGACACATCGTGTACCAGATGTACACGTCATGTTGTAGAACCATGTATGTGGCTATATCACTAACAACACTGGTCAGTTGAGTTTTCTATAATGCATGTAATTTCAGTCTTAAACACGCCGTGTAGTGTAATCCTTTGAATCCAGCCATGTCCCCAACAACACGGTTTGGTGAAGCTCGTCAGGTAAATACCATGTCGGGCGTGCAATTATTACGGTAGTGTCTCAGGCAATGGATTTCTCTGACGGTGATGGATGGTGGACGGCTGTTATGGGGTGGGTGAAGCAGGCTGGGCCCATGTTTGAAATTTGAATTTTGAAGTGTAAAAATCTTTTTTGGACGCGGTTGGTCAGTTTTTCGGTGGGCAGGATTTGTATGCTCTTTTGTTTTTGCAGTTGGCGGGATTTTTATTTGGATGGATTTTGATTGGTTTCACACTTACCCTTAAAAGTGTCATCTTAAAATACAAAAAAAATATGGATTTGTATTCTTGTTCTATAAGAACCATGTGGCCTAGTCATGTAAGGGAACTCGAGAAGGGGAAGAGGATTAAAGTACATTCCGTGTGTAAAGATAACACGCCATGTATGGGGTGTTACACGACCTGGGTTGGGATAAGTACACACCCATGTGAATGGATTATAGGAACATTCCATGTAGTTTAGTATACATGTTGTGTATCCTTGTTTTTAAAAACTTAAATGATTTATTTCTCATATTCCCTCCTAACTCTTATAGTTTTCACACCATGACCATCTTGATCTAAGGTGTGTGCTTGAGCTTGCAGAGTCATTCCACCAAGATGTCCTCTAGTTGTACTCAAGTTACAGGGCAATGACCAGACACCACACATGATTGATCAAGGACTACCTGCAGATCCTCTAGTTGTGCCAGTCTTGGAACCTGCTGTCATTCCGGGAATAGGTGCCGATGCACAGTTCTGGGAGGGCTGTATGAGGTTCATGTAGACCTTATGAGGAGTACTGCATCCTACCCCTTCTATGGAAGAGTTGACACAGGTATTTCAGCATCATTATCATAGGGGAAGGAGGACCTCAAGCTGCAGAGTCATGGTTTGAATCCATGCTTTCTATATTCGAGCATCTGGAGATGCCTCCAGAGAGGAGGGTGAAGCTCTCTATGTATATGCTTCAGGATTCTGTTAAGAGATGGTGGGATGTGAGCTCACAGGAGGGATGCCAGCAGGTTATGTCATGGGATGAGTTTCAGTGTGCCTTCTATGATTACTTCTATCCAAAGACATTGAGGGTTGATTGAGCTTGAGAGTTTATGATTCTGGAGTTGGGTACTCTTTCTGTTATGCAGTATTATTCTCTCTTCACTGAGTTGAAGAACTTTACTCCCATCCCAAGAGGCGATGAGTTATTCCTAGCTAGGAAGTTTGAGGATGGTCTAAGGAATGAAATCCGATCGCAGGTTAATATCTTTAGGTTTAATTCCATCACTTCTATCGTCAACTAGGAACTGATCACGGAGCACAATCTGAGGTATTATGGAGTTGTGAGCTAGGACAGTTCGACATCCAGAGTTAGTATTCCTCCTACTGACAGCAGGATGCACCACAGGGGGTCTTTTCATGGTGATCCAAGGAGACAATACACTTCTTCGGGTATCTAGGTGGTGTGCTACCACTGCGGGAAGAGCAAGCATATGATGCCACATTTCCCGAGAGACCCAGTGGAGTGCCAATCTTGCTGCAAGATAGGGCATCTTCAGCATTTCTATCAGATCTTCTTACCATAAGGTGGTGATAGGGGTTCTTCTATGACTCCTCATTCTGGAGTAGTGCCACCAGTTTCTCACCAGTTTGGGAACTAGAGTTCTTCTGGTCGTTCAGGCTGAGTAGGAAGTCACGGTCGTGGTAGTCAGTCACCATCCTTTTAGTGACAACAGAGTGGATCAACTCAGAGTGGTAAGGGTCACAGGTCCGTGGTGCAGGTCAAAATTTTGTAGTGGAGCAGACATAGCAGGAGCAGGATCTCAGAACCTCTATAGTTCGAGGTATGATATTAGTTTCCTCAGTTTTAGCATCCACTCTTTTCAATACAAGAGCATCCCATAGCTTTATATCTGTTTCACTTATGGAGAGCCTTGGTATCTGCATCTTTTCTTCTACTAATATCTTGATGCTAGAAACTCTGTTGGGGACTAGAACGGTTGTTGTGCGATAGTGTAAGGAGTTCCCTCTTGAGGTTGGTGGGTTTCACTTCTCTTGGGACCTTTATGTCCGAGATATGACAGGATATGATATAATTCTCATAATGGACTGGTTAGTTACCTTCCAGGATATTGTTGATTTCTATCGTTGTAGGGTGAGTTTTACATCACTTGAGGGCAGATTGTTTCTTTATAAGGGATAATGGGATGTCCAGGCAGGTAGAGCGGGACTCGAACATCTTGGGTTGGGAGGAGTTACAACCCATATTGCTAGTCTTTATCTAGATGACCAGGGTACTTCATAGATGGAATTTTCTTCCTGTGGTGGATCATTTCAGGGACATCTTTCCAGAGGAATTTTCAGGTTTTCCTCCAAAGAGAGAGGTAGACTTTTTTATAGAGCTCATGCCAGGAGTGACACTGATGTCCATTCCTCTTTATAGGATGGCTACACAAGAGTTATAGGAGCTCAAGAAGTAGTTGGAGGAGTTTAAATAAAAGGGTTTCATCCAACCCAGTACTTCTCCTTGGGGTTCACTTGTTCTATTTGCGAAGAAGTAAGACGGTACCCTCTGGATTTCTGTGGATTATTGGAGGATGAATCAGTTGACAGTCAAGAACCGATATAATTTACTAAGGATTGATGATATCTTTGATCAGCTTCAAGGAGCCCAAGTGTTCTCAAATATTTACTTGATATCTGGTAACCATCAGTTGTTTATTAGACCATCTGATATACCTCCTACAGCCTTTCGAAGCAGGTATGGTCTATACAAGTATGTACTTATGTCATTTGGTCTCACGAACGGGCCTGCAGTTTTTATTGCACTGATGAACCAAGTGTTCCATCCATAAATGGATTCCTTCATGGTGGTCTTCCTGGATGATATCTTGGTGTACTCTCACACTCGACATGACCATGCTACCCATCTTAAGATCATTTTGAGTACACTGAGAGTGCATCAATTATATTCTATGCTCTCAAAATTCCACTTTTTGACGGACTAGATTCACTTCTTGGGTCATGTTATCTCAGAGAAAGGAGTATCAGTATACCTAGATAAAGTGAGAGCAGTGGTTTAATAGGCGTTGTCGAAGAAAGTCTTTGAGGTTTAGAGTTTTCTAGGGATGGATGGATACTATTGACGTTTCATACAGGATTTTTCACGGTTAGCAGCACTACTGACAGGTCTGACTAAGAAAGGTGCAAAGTTCTTGTGGTCAGATTCTTGGGAGTCAGCCTTTCAGGAGATGAAATGGAGGTTGACTTCCTCACTGATACTAGTATTTCCACAGCTAGGAAAGAGATATACTCCATATTGTGATGCACCAGGTATCGGTCATAGAGCAGTGCTTATTCAAGGGGAAGGAGTTGTTGTTTACGGGTCTCGACAGTTGATCCCACATGAGAGGAATTACCCGACACACGATCCTGAGTTGGTTGCAGTTGTTCATGCCTTACGCTATTAGAGACATTATCTTCTAGGAGAGCATTTTGTGGTTTTCACCAACCACAAAAGTCTGAATTATATCTTTACTCAATGTGACATGAATTTGAGACAGCGAAGGTGGGTTGATTACCTTCAGTATTTTGCCTTGAGATTGCCTACATGCCTAGAAAAGGCAATGTAGTGGCTGTTGCGCTGAGTAGGAGGAATCAGATATAGGCAGTTCAGGAGGCCAGCATTGAGTGGGAGCTGATGGCTCTGTTCTCTAAGATGCATTTGGAGGTGCATGATAGTCAGGGAAAAAGTTTATTTCTTCTGTAGTTGTTACCTCTACTCTTCTAGATCGAGTGCGAATGAGGTATCTATCAGATTATGAAGGCCTAGTCCTATGAGAAAGTGTGTCAGTAGAGGACCCAATTCCTGGATGGACTATAGTCAGGGATGAGATCTTTCATTTTCATGGGTGCGTATGGGTGTCAGTAGACATACACGAGGAGCTGATGCGGGACTTTCACTCCTCGGTTAGGGCAGTTCATCCTGGTGTCACCAAGATGTGTCGTGATCAACACTATCAGTATTGGTGGCCAGGTATGAAGAGAGATGTTGCTGGTTTCGTGATGAGGTGTTCCACCTATTATTATGTGAAGACAGAACATCAGTGACCAGTAGGGCTTTTGCAGTAGTTACCCATTCCCGAGTGGAAATGGAATGATGTTGCAATGGACTTCTTGATAGGTTTATCGATGTCACCTCAAGAGAATGATGATGTTTGGGTTTTCCTTGACAGACTCGCAAAAGTATATCACTTCTTTTCGATCAAGGAGACTTTCAGAGTTGATGAGCTGGGATGGTTGTACATCCGGAAGAATGTACATTTTGATGTATTTCTACACTCCATTGTTTTAGATAGGGATTTAATTTTACTTCTCAGGTATGCCAGGGGCTTCAGAAGTCTTTGGGTACATAGGTGAGTCTAAGTATAGGTTACCACCCCCAGTCAGATGGCCAGTCCGAGTGTACGATTCAGTTTCTTGAGGACATGTTTCGAGCATGCATTCTAGATTTTTGAGGTTCTTTGGAGAAGCACATACCTCTAGTGGATTTTTCCTACAATAATAGTTTTCAAGAAACTATTCGAATGGAACCTTATGAGGATTTGTACGGTAGGCCATTCCGATCACCCTTATGTTGGCTGGAGGCAGGAGAGGCAGCTATGTTGGGACCTCATCTAGTCGAGGAGACCACAGAACAGATAGAGTTGATTCATAGGATGATGGATACAGCATAGTCTCAATAGTAGTCTTATGCTGATCAATGGAGATTACCTCTAGAGTTTGAGGCCGAGGATCAGGTTTTCTTGTGTGTCACATCGAGGTTGGGACACAGAAGGATTAGGAGATAGGGTAAGCTTTTTTCAAGGTACTTCGGGCCATTTGAGCTATTGGGGAGAGTTTTTCTGGTTTCCTATTGGTTCTAGTTACCTCCGAGGTACTGAGATATGCCTGACGTCTTCCACATTTCTCAGCTCTGACGTTACTTCTCAGACTTGTCTAATGTTTTTCAACCTGAGGAGGATGATTTGGAAGTGGATGCATCTTTTGAGGAGCATTTTATCTGAATTCTTTATCACAGTACGAAGGTTCTCCATGGAAAGTTTGTCCCTCTAGTATAAGTGCTATGGAAGCATAGGCAGGTACAGGACAAGACCTGTGAGAGGGAGGCTGATGTACAATCATAGTGGTCAGAGTTGTTAGAGGATTCTTTTTCTATGCTGATTTTCTAGGGAAATTCGGGGATGAATTTATTTAAGGGGGGAAGTTTTTAAGAACCCAGATCTTCTATCAAGGTATGTTTTTTCCTTTTTTTTGTGTTTTTGAGAAAAGAGGAGTTTCTAGAAATTTTTGAAGTACAGGTCGTGTACTTTATTAGTACACGTCGTGTACTCGATTACCACGGGAAGCCGGGTGCTGGCCATGTAGCAGCCATGCACATGATGATGTGTGGTGACCTGGATACAACTTAATGTGGAAACTGGTGAAGGCAATTACACACTATGTACTTATAAAGTACATGTTGTGTACTTTATTTTTTTCTTAAATGCATCGGGGTTGTGTCTGACGGACAAAACCACCTCCTTCTAGGTTTGGTTGTCCGAGAGTGAGAGAATGATGCTAATCTTTCCTCAAACTCCCGATCGAGCGTCTGTTATCCGAATTGACTGTCGTCGATTGTGTTGGAATCGCCTCAGTAATCTCTTCCTTCTACTAGAGATTCGTTTATTGATTCCTCCACTTTCTCAAGTTATCTTTGGTTTAGAGTTTTTAGTGTTTTGTAGATCTATAGTGTCTTTGGTTCATTCAAGGATTTAGGTTCACGTATATCGATCCTACAACACTGAGGTAGGTGGTTTGTGCCTTTCCGTTGAATGTCTTTGAGTTATATGTGCAAAGTCCCCAATACCCTTGAATGGGGTATTGCCTATTTACTATTTTAGCCCTGTTAATTTCCTGCTATGTGGGTATGCTTGATTAGAGGTTAATTGAATTTGAATACAGTTAATTTCTATGCTTTGGAAGAGTTTTTCCCATGCTTGTTTGTTTATGAATGTTTGGTCTTACTTATCCTGTTAGGCTTCCTTGTTTACTTACCATGACTAGTATTGTAGGATTTAGTGTTTTGTATATCTGACATGCTGATATGCTGTAGATTTCTAGTCAAGTACTTTTGAGGGTTACTTTGGCTGATATGAGTTGTTGTGATTTCTTAACTTACACAAGGCCGTGAGAACCTAGTGTAGTAGACCATAAAGAGAATGAATGTAAGGGATTCTCTAGAGTGTTTGTTTACTTTTACAATGCGAGACCACATGGGGAATTGACGTAAGTGCTTCTTCAGAGTGTCTGTAGTTCCTCAACACAGGCCACAGGGGGAATGTGATGTAAGTGGTTCCCTTGTATGCCTTTTGTTTTCCAATATAAGACTATAAGAGGAATTTATGACGACTGCTTCCTCAGAGAGTCTTTTCTTAAGCTGAACCAGAGGTGTTAGACTGAGTGCACTGCCCAAAGGGTTGCTTGTGTTTCTAGGTAGGACCAAAGGGGATAGGTCGTGAGTACTTCCCAGAGGGTTACCTATTTCTTTTTACCTGCTTTGTTTAGATGTTGTTTGATATATGAACTGAATGCATTGAAACTGTGGAATGGTTATTGTTGAGTACTACCTTTACTCATTACCTACCATATATTCACTGGCTGTTAGGCACAATTCTAGTGGCGGTTTCCTACTAGGATTTAGTCTCACACCCTGTTTGGGCCATGCATTTGGGCCCAAACAGATTATATTGCTGCCGGTATAGATAAGGAAAAGAGCCCTTCTACTTCAGTTACCTAACTTCTGTGGATTTGGAGAGCATGGAACCAAGTTGAGTCTTGTGATGTTGAGGAGTTGTTTATTTTTTTTCTTTTTTACTTGGCTTTAGTATTGTTTGGTATTACAACATTGCAATTTGTTTGTCTGTTTTTCTAGACATATGTATCATGCATCATTTATATATGTGCTCCTGCAGTTTATTTCTTCAGTCATCCCCAATTTATTGTTTTTTGGCATTACTATTTCTTATACTATTGAGTATTTGTTTACTTCCATTGTGTTACTCTGCCAATGAGGGTGTAGTTTCCCCACTATCACACCTAAGTCCATCGCTACTAGTCAACAACTATGGTTGCTGATAGTTATGGAGAAGACCGGGGCAGTGGTTGATCTACCAGTTGCTAGAGAGGTGAGTCACTTGACTACATGGTATGACGAGAACTAGGTAGCATCATACCCTAAAGTAGTACTGATTCATCCGGTTCCTTGGGTGGGGATAAAAAAGAGAACTGTCAAGAAAGAAAACCTTCGTCTGGAAGGTGACTCTTCCTCACACGGAGCTAATTCACGGGGTTCCTCACCCGATGCTGATTCACCGGATTCCTAGGATGGGGATAATGAGACACGACATGCGTCAAAGCGGCCTCGTGCCATATATAATCCTCCTTCCAGAGTTAAGAGACCTACTCCCTCGACTCCTGGTGAGTTAAATCATTGAGGAAATTTAATCTCCATTATTTTATAGAGCAGCAAATCTCATTTTCTTATCCTTTATCTGTGATTGCAAGATCTGGGAAGAAGTTGAAGTCCAAGATTGTATGACCCTCCTCATGGTCTTCTGGTTCACATGCTTAATATTTATAACCATAGGTTGTCCAGACATGGTAGAGTTTATATTGAGATGCTTAAACTACCAGGATGGACTTATGAGAAGGGAAACATATCCCTGGAGTAGGGAATCTTCAGGCTTCTACTGATATCTGTTTCGAGGATATCCCCGATGAAGTGTGGGACTGCATTAGAGAGCTATAGATACACATATATTCCACTGATGATTCCATTTCCATCACCCATCGAGTGAAGGAAATGATGGATCGTGGAACCACTGAGGGGATTGGTGCTTCAGTAGATGAGGAGTGGCACGATTACGTGGATCCTGAAGATGTAAATATCTTTCCTTATTTTCTTTGAAACATGATTTCAGTTAAATATTTGTTACTCAAGGAAATTACTTTCTTCATCCTGCAACTTTTAAAGAAAGGAACTGCTGAGGTCCCTTCACAATAGTATAGCCCTGGTGGCACTGCTATCAGAGCTACTGAATCTCCCCGTGAACTGAGTGAAGTATCTCCAGGCTAGAAATCCATGGATAAAGAGTTAGAAAAGACTATTCATTATCCAATACCTATATTTAGAGGTGATTATGTCAACACACCCAATAAGTCAATGAAGCAAAGGCATCGAAGGAAGAATTCCACAGGAAAATGCTTTATCAGTAGTGGTAAGTCCTTCAGATAGTCATGAATCCTAACTCATGTAAAAGATTTCTCATACATCTTGGGATTGCAGGGACTTCATTAATTTATCCTCTAAGGGAGAGGACTGACCCTCCTCTGAGGACAATGGAGGGTGATGGCGAACAGTCGCCAATTCATGCTGACCTGGCTGCTCCTGAAGAAGAGCCAGCGTCTATTCCTAGTACTACTCTTGTTACTGCTGCAAGGAGAGAAGAACCTGCTTCTGGTAAATTAACAATACTTCATAGAACTTTTAATGATAACATCAATTGAATTCCATTTTGTTATACTTTAGGTTCAATTCCTGCACCCGGACATTTGGCGGCCACAGCAACTGACTCCGTAATTTTCTCTGAAGAAGTTGTCTGGGGTCCGAGGCCGCAGAATGAGGGTTTCCAAGAAGACATATCAAATGCGCCCACTGGTGAGACTAACCAGGAATCTGAGATATCACTGAATGAAATGATTAAACATGGCTCATCTTTTGAAGAAATTTTAGATCAGGTTAAATTACCATGTGATTTAGAAGATTTTGGATGTGAGTGTTATCCTTCGTCCTGTTAAAAATTTCTAATTACATCTCTGACCATGATTGGTTGAAATGTGCATTTCCGTCTGAGAGAGTTGCTAACCTGCTGATGCCTGATCGGGGTAGAGGAAACCCTATTATTGTAGATACGCTATCTCATGTGGAGCTTAACCCGGCAGAGCTTCCTGAAACCCATCCTGAAATTCCTGTTGAAACTAGGAAAGATGGGGAAGATCCTTCTCATACTGTTGATCTATCGTTGGGTAATAGATGATAATATTTGTTGTTGTAGTTAATTTGTAAGATGGATAATCAAATTTTGTTATCCTTTTGAAACTAACTATATCTTTCAATTGAATATGTAGGGCCATCAACTTTAGTGGCTAAATCCAGAGATGAAGCCTCAGGCTCGGCCCCAACGGGAGTAGAAAGTGAAGTACCAAGGGTCAGGGGGGGAAGGAGTAGAACAGGGAACTTATTTAAGTGTATTAATCTAGGACTATATTCCCCCCTGTGATAGTGATGCTGAATCAGACCTAGAGGTGCAGAAGGCGCTCCAATTCTCACGTCGCAAGGCATGGAAGAATATATGGAATATCATATCTGAAGTTCCTCTTGAAGATATGTCTTTGAAGATCCTACAACTGTTATCCTTGTTCGTAATGTTAGGACTTGGAGATTTTGGATATCAATAGATCCATGCCACAGTGAAACAAGTCATCTTAAGGAGGGAGAAGGAGAAAAAGTACAATCAAGATCTGACCAGAGCAAGGCTATTGACCAATATCAGTGAATTCGGGGCTGCAATGTCCCGAGTTGAGGCTGATCATGCTGCAAAGTTGAAGGTGCTGCAGCATAAGGTCAAAGAGAAAGTTGTCCAGCAGATGCACCTTCATCAATAGTTAGATTCTGTTACTAGGGAACATTACCATCTTAATAATTCACTGGAAGGAGTTCAAACGAATGGTATGAAATCCATCGCAGATGCCAAGAAGGAACTCCATCTAGCTGAAAAGAGTAAAGTTGGTCGAGTGAATGAACTTCAAGTGGATTCGGATAAATATTGGGATGTCGTAAATCAAATGAAGAGTTATGTTGAAATCCTCTTGTAATTCATGAAAAAGAGAAGAGACTCCAGTCTATGGATGTCTTTATAACTCTTGTGCATCAATGAAAAACACTTTCATCTTCAATCATTTATGCCTGCATTCTCTTGCTACCTGCTTTAAATTTTTACCTAATCCAATGGGCCTAGTAAGCATAGTTTAATTGTTTGTAGGATTATAAAAATAACCCTACAAACTTTGAATCTTTTTGTCGCTCAATATTTCCTAAATCATACCAAATATACATTTAGCGAGTTGGGACTTGACTTGTGTTTAGAGTTCCTATCTCATGTTGGCAGTTTAAAGTCATGCATGTTGGATATAAAAATTCTAATGTTTAAGGTCGAATATCTTTGACTGAATGGATTAAAATTGACTCAATTACTTGATAATTTATCTGAAAACATATTACCACATTCATGTATGGGAGAAAACATGTAAACTATGACTTAAGAAATTTTGATTCTGAGGGATGATATGAAAAAAGGACAAAAAGTCATTAGAGGAAGTTTTTCCTAAGAGTGAAGTTACCACAATTTAAAAAACCCGTTAGGGGGATGAATTATGAAGGGACACTTAAGGGAATTAGCTGCATAGTGAAATAATATCATATTTTGGCTGATAGGTCCATTATGTAGACTACTTATGAAATGCCACCTAGGGGTACATGCTGCATAGTCAGGAAAATGAACTCTCAAAAATTTTACTTTTCTATTGCTAAAAAGCCAGTGAATGTTTATGGATATTCAAATTTTCCAAAGCATAGAATCTGCTATATAGAGAGAGGTACTTCAATATGGAGAGGATATTTCCAATTAATATTTTCAAAGAATTGGATGAATATCACTCATGCGAAGGTCTGCCCTAAACATAGGGAAGGGAAATATAAATCATAGACTTAAATAATTTTAGATAATGAAAATGAGTTTGGGACAAATATGTTAAGGATGGCTATTTTTGTGGATCCCTACATATTTTCAATAAGGAAAATAAGGAAAAAAGAGGGTTTTCTCCCAAGAATGAAGTTACCACTATTTGAAAAACCCATTAGGGGGTTGAATTATGCAAGGCCATTTTAAGGGAATTTGATGCATGGTCAAATAATAGTATCTTTTGGCTGAAAGGTTTGTTATGTAGACTACTTATGCAAGGCCACCTAGGGGCACATGCTGCATAGTCTGGAAAAATAATTCCCAGGTATCATACATTTTGTGACCAAAAGTCAAGAAAAGGGTTTTGGAGATCTGGAAGTATTTAAGGTTAGGAGTATGACACATCAAAATGGGCATTGTACAATGTATGAAGGAGATACACCAACCAATTCTAACCATAATCATATTGTGGCTCGGTCCTGAATTTAGATACTGGACATCACTACGTATCCCATAAGGATAGAAATCAATCCATACATAGTTCTTGAAATACAATTTAACGTCATGTGGGACGATAGTGTAGGAGATCATAGTTTAGGTTCATAGAGCTCGAACAATGATGAGTAACAGACATTGTGTGTTTTATAAACCTGATGTGAATGAAGACCAGGGTTTTCATACCACATTCATGTTTTCACAGGGGGGAATTTTTATCCAAGGGATTGAAAGTGGAATTTGGGGTTAGGACCAAAGAATTGGGGATGGATTCGAGGGACTCTATAACATTTCTATGTATCCCATAAGGATGGGAATCAAGCAATATGTAGTTCTTGAAATACCCTCTATACAGATTTGGTTTGTACAAGTAAAGGGTAAAAGGGGACTTTAGTGCAATGATAGTTTGACCCAATATTAAAGGTTCAAGAATTTCCATGTATGCACATAGTCCTTGGAATATGACATGGTTGGAAATCAATGTCAATAATGATTCCCTCTCAGGTGAGGGTGTCAAAGACTTTGGTAGTTTATTTTCATATTGGAAAAAAGTACGAATAGTTTAGGGTCATATGCATGGACCAGTGCTGCACAATTTAGTGTCATGTAGCTAAGACGTATTGCTAGGCAGTTTAATGTATTACAGTGAGGAAAATGGAGGACTATATAGTTTAATGTCATATAGAAAGGATGATGGTGAACCAATGTGAAGATATTGGTTTTGGGCTTGAACCTCAGGAGGTTGCCTACGTACCCAGCCTAGAAGGAAAGGATCAATGTCTGTGTAGTTCAATTGAAAATGAATTGGTGATCGAGTTGTACTTGAGGACAACGACATAAAAATGGTGTTGGGACTTACACATGGTTAGCGGCCCAAAGATGTTATTATGGTTTAAGTTTACTCTAAGCTCACGTGAGTCATACTCGATGTGAGAAACAAGATGTTGCAACAACCCTAACAATGCATGGTTTAACATCATGTAGGATATATAAGGGACTGGACACAGTTTAACATCATGTTGGACAATGGAGGGACCATGCAGTTTAAAGTCTTGTAGTAACGACTAAAGGATTAGTTTTGTTACACAAAATACTTCTTCAAAAATCTGGCATTGGTTGGAGTCGTGATGAGTTCTCCATCCATTTAGATTAAAGAATAATCTCTATTGGAGTAGACCTTATGTATTGAGTAAGGTCCTTACCACTTTAACTCAAGATTTGGAGGTTTCTTTCCTGATATCATTGGAGTTCTAAGGACCAATACCAATTCTCCATGAATGAATGAACGAAGATGAACTTTTTTTGGAAAGCCCATGCTATTCAATTCTGATAGACTTCCAAGTGGTGCAGGGTGCACAATCTTTTTTTATCATATCGTTCCAATTCATCCAATCGATTTTCAGATTATTCATCTATAGATGACTGATCACAAATGGATAATCTGATCAAAGGTAATTGAACCTCAATGGGAAAGACTGGTTATGTTCCATATACCAATGAATATGGAGTTGACCACGTAGCAGTGCGGGCGGTGGTTCGATAAGGCCATAAAGCATGAAAATGTTTATCCGTCCATGATTTCTTATCTTTATCCACTATCTTTTGAAGTATGATTGAAAGAGTCTTATTGAAGGATTCTATTTGGCCATTGGCCGCTACATGATACTAAGATGAATGGTTTGATTTGATGTTGTATTCTTGATACAACTTCCTTACCTCAGATGAACAGAAGTTAGTTCCATTGTGTGTCAGTATGGTATGAGGGACACCAAATATGGTAATGATGTTAGACTTGATGAAGATAAAAATGCTTTTAGAACTAACTTCTTTGAGAGGTATTGCCTCTTCCCATTTGGAAAAGAAGTCATTGGCAGTAAGAATATACTTAAAATACTTGCATGTGAACGAAGGGTAAGGTCCTAATACATCCATTCCCCATGTGGAAAATGGCCATGAGTATTTAGCTATATGGAGAAACTATGGGGTTGATGAATGAAATTGGAATATACATGGAAAGAATGACACTTATTAGTGAAATCAACACAATCTTGTATCATTGAAGGCCAAAAGAATCCAATCCTTCGAATTTGATCAGACAGTCTATGTCCAGACTGGTGGGCACCACAGACTCCTGCATGTGCTTCTTTCATGATAGCCATTGTCTCTTCACCACAAATACATCTGAAGACAATTACATCAAAACCTTTCATGTAGAGAATTTTTTGGTGATCTGGGCTGTCATAAAGAGTAAAATTGACCACACATCACCAGACTTGTTCTTTCCCAGCTCTATCAGGCGAGAGTGTTCCATTTTGAAGGTATTCCCTGACAAGTGTCATCCATCATGTAGTATGACCATATGATTTAGGAATGGGACTAATTTCATTGATTTCCTCTGTTCTGATTTGAACATAAGGTGAAACTGTACGACGGTGGGAAATACCGATGATTTTTCCATCCCGATTTGGATCTGTTAGAGTTGTGGCTACATTAGCCAGTGTGTCAGCTTGATCATTTTTTGATCATAAAACATAAGAAAATTTCGGTTCTGAAGGAAATTCCTCCATTAACTCTCTGACATAATCATACAAAGGGATTAAATATTCTTTTGGGATGGTATAGTCTCCGTTGACTTGTTTGATTACCAAATCTAAATCACCTTTTACCTTTAAGTGATTCACTTATTCCTAAAGCGCCAACTCCAATCCAACGATGAGAGATTGATATTCTGCTTCATTATTTGTACCTCCTTCCAACAATAAGAAGGAATAGGGTAGCACTGCCTTTTCTGGGTAAATAAGTACAATTCCAAACCCAACTTTGTTGAATTTAGGATCTTCTATTTTCTTCCCTGTTGGAATTCTGGAAGCACCATCAAAATACATTTCCCATGTTTGAGGATTATCTTGAATAGATAAGACTTCCTCATCAGGATGTTCAATATCTAAAGATGTATCTTCTACTGATGGATGTTTAGCAAGGAAATCAGCCAGAGAATAGCACTTTATTGCCTTTTGAGACACATACTGGATATCAAACTACTACAAAATAACTTTCCACCTTGCCAGACGTCCTGTGAGCATTGGATGACTAAGGATAAATTTGAGCGGGTTATTGCGAGATACCAATTTGACCTCATGATGTGGTAGGTAGTGTCTCAATTTCTAAACTGCAAATATTAACGCTTGGCAACACTTTTCAATACTTTAATATTGAGTTTCTACCTCAAGCATAGTCCGACTGAGATAGTAAAGGATATTTTCATTCCCAGCATCATTCTTTTGGGAAAAGAAGGAAACCAATTATCACTATAAAGCTGTTACATAAAGAATAAGTGGTCTTCCTTCAATAGGGGGCATTAATACCGGTGGAATCAAGAGATATTTCATGTTAATATTGAATGCTTCTCGACATTCTTCAGTCCACTAGTAAGTGACTCCCTTTTTCATTAATTTGGTGAAGGGTAAACATTTTCCTACCAGATTAGTGATGAAACGCCAAATATAGGCCAGGTTTCCTTGACATCCTCTCAATTATTTAAAATTTCGAGGAGGTGACATACCAAGGATTGATTTTTCCTTCTCAATATCAACTTCGATACCACAGTGGTGTACAACAAAGCCAATAAATTTTCCTGAGGTTACCCAAAAAGCACATTTCAAGGGGTTCATCTTCAAATTGTGTTGTCGAAGTTTGTGGAATATGATTTCCAAATCAGCCAAGTGATTAGAACGTTGTCTGGATTTAACCACCAAATCTTCCACATAACATTCAAAAAATTTCCCTAAAAAGGGTTTGAAGATACGGTGTATGGCACGTTGATATGTTTCACCTGCATTCTTTAGGCCAAAGGGCATTACCCGATAGCAAAACACACCCTAAGGGGCTCTCAAGGCTGTAGATTCTTCGTCTTCTAGATCCATTCAGATTTGATTATACACAGAATATCCATCCATGAAGGAACGTGCTTCAGGCTTGTGAGGGTTCAGATCTGGAGCACATGGGCTATTATGCATTATAAACGCCTTCTCCACTATTACAGCATTGACAAATGATCTTGCAACTGAGAAATTTTCTGAAGTGAAATTGGTGTAAGTCTGAAACCTTGAATGAGGAATATAGTTCTTTATATCAAGAACATTGACCCCTTGCAGATGACCATGGCCATATAAAGGCATGTAAATACTTTTTGGGAAATTGACATGATATTTCTTCAAGTACTTGGCCAAATCTGGGAGAGTGATGTCGCAGATATTAAAGTAATCATGGCCAACGATGTTCATCATGTCATCAATCCTCTTTCTAACCACCTCATCACCTGATCCAATATTCCTTAGAGTCATTGAATCTGCACAAATATCAAATAATTAACTTTCATGTATATTGTTTTTTCATAAAATTTATGAAGAAATCGAAAACAATGGAAAAGGAATTAAGGCGTGCAAGTCTAATCTTGGCGCGCAAGTCTAAGATGGTCAAGCAAGTTGTACCGCGCTAGTAATGGCGTGCAATTCAGAAATAGACTAAGAAAGTGTGATGCAATGAACATAAGTGCGGATAAGCGAAAATCCAAGACACTTGCGCGGAGAGAGCTCACTTGCGCGATGAGAGAGAGAAGTGTTCGAAAGTTGGATGCTTTGCACGAAGTGATGCCTATATTTATAGGCAATCCAGAAACTTGCACGCCACAACCTACGTGCCTCATACCTGCATGCCGCTGGATCTTGGTTTCTCCTTTTTCCTCAGAGTAAAATCCTCTTTAATTTTTTGGATCCAACTCTGAGGGGGGACTTTTGTTGAAGCTCTGTTTCGTCACAGAGTCCAAATATTGACTAAGGGAAGTACCTCAAGCCAAAAAGAGGGAAGAACATCTAGAATTTCACAAAGGCATTAAGGCGCCCAGGTATACATGTGCGCCAGCCTTGGGCACGCAAGTCACTTGTGCGCCAATCATGGGTGCACGGGTCACTTGCGTACCCAAAGTGGTTTTTCTCCCAAACTCAGGTGACCTATAAATAGCCCCTGTGGGCCCCCCATTTCGAGGATGAATTTTCCAAAACTAAAATTCAAGCTCTGGCCACCCAAGTCTTTTCCTAACGTCTTCCAAACACTTCTATGGTAATTCTTTACTTAAAATGGAATCTTTTAAGAGGTTGAATATGGCCTAAGTATTAGAACTCATCAATACATGTGCGCCTAAGTGTCCATCCCTTAAGGGAAGTGAAGACACTTATGTGTCGCCTTTACCTCTCAAGGAATCTTGCACGCCACCTTTCTGAATGTCTCTTGGGAGATACTAAGGGCTCCAATTCAAAGTCATCCAAGTATCACTTTATGGATTCTTCATCGCCCAAGTTGACTCATGTCGCACAAGTATACTTGTGCGACCAGGACATGTGCACCAGAACAAAACTTGTGTGCCTCCTTCCTAGTCACCTTCATTACTCAAATCCACCATTCCTCTTCAAAGATAGCCTTAAAAACCCTCTTCAAAGCCATTTTTGGCATGGTTCCTTTTATGGATTCCTTATCTGAATGGAATTCTGAGAAGATCTTTTGATTCTGGCCTCCCTCTAAGGAGTAAGCCCCAAATTACAAATCCCCTTAATATGGGAATCCTCCTCAGGAGTGAGCCCCAGTCTTAATTTCTTTTTATTTCGGCTTCCTTATCCAGAATAAAACCCAATCATAAGTCCCTCTTAAATTTTGTCTTCCTTTTCAAGAGTAAGTCCCAAGTTAAAATCCCAAATCTCCATAAAGTACAAACACCTTTATGGACCCTGTTATTGGGCTTCTTTTCCTAAAAGTTACTTGTCTTCATTTACTTGGGCGGTTATACATACGTAATCCCCACATCATTTATTATGATTGCATCTTTCGTGGCACAATCATCAGGTTTTACTAATACCTCTTGTTTCTCACGCCGAGCATGACTCACATGAGCTTAGAGTGTAAAAGTATTTATGAAATCTCTATTTGGGCCACCAATCATGCACAAACCTCATACTTCTTCACTCGAACTACGTGGGTTTTGATTCCTTTTCAAACAAGGATATGTAGGTAGACCATCTGCGGGTGTGATCCCAACTCTATAATAATCCATGTCTTTCTGAATGACAATAAACATCAAGTGCCCCACTGAGTGTCTTTATAACCAGTATGGTCATCATAATGACAAAGGGAGTTCTATATAATGTATGGAAGGATACCATTGACTAAGAGTCACTAATTCATATAGATGATTCTCAATTGATGAAGAACCTAAAATACATATAAAATATTCCCTAAATACCCTACATATCAATCATTGATTGAAATATCTAAAGAAAAAAACTCATTTTTATGCTTGGTAAATTAATAAGGATTCATGAGCATAACTCAAATCTATAAGAGAGTCCTGGAGTAGACAATAATTCCCCCCAAAAAGGTGTGATGATTCTGACCTACCATCCTCTCGACCAATGAAAATTCTTAAGCCTCATCAGTCTACAACTAATGGGAACCTACATTTGGAAAGTAAGTCCAAATGGATATAGAATTATTGGATGTTTTTGGTTCTACGAATAAACCCGTTAGAAACCGATTAGAATGTTTGAACCTTAAGCAAACAAGGTCATCCTTGTTTCTAGAAGAAACACCTATGGAAGTATATTTGGTGGTAGATTCTCATAGAAATATATTCTTTAGTGGTAACTTCACTAAAAACTAGCTTTACATGGTGGTAGAACTATTTGATAGTAGTGGTAGTGGGATCAACACTCGGTGGTTGATTCTATGGAGGTAGAATCACTAAGCAGTAGATGATTTGATGGTGGTGGTATATCTTTTCAAGGTACATTCATATAGTCATAGAGCTAAACTAGTGGCAGCATCTTTAACTAATGGTATCTTTGGGAGGTAGTTGAGTTTAAATCACTATAGCTTGAGATAACTATAAGTAGCTCTTTTCAACTAACTGTATATAGTCAGGGTAGATTCATGAAATATCTGGATTTTATTATTTTCTCCAAAAAACAGTTGACTTTCATAAACTATAAAAATTATTAGAAACTTAATAAAAATTATTTGATATTATTAAGATAAGGAGGGGATTGTACTGAGACATAACAAATCATGGATTTTATAATCGAAAAAAATGTTTACCATCTGAATAATAAAATACAATATTCTTTATGATTGAATTCTATATGTAATTCATATACATGAGTCCAACCATTATTTTATTCATTCCATATAGTCATTATCCCCCTTTTGGGATAATCAAAAATAGTAAATTAATATTAAGGTAAATGAATTGATTATGAATAAAAATTGATTATTTTTATTAAACATAAAGTTAATTTAGTATATCAAGAAATGGAAATAAAAAAGAAAAATACAAATAAAATCCTAATATGAATTTGAAGAGGTCTCATCAATTCAGGTACATTTAAGACCCATGGATTCCACGACTTTACTAATAATTGGAGGATCAATAGGAGACTGAGGTACAAGTGGGATAAACACAACAGGATTGAGATTCCTCAAATCTTCAACATGCGTAATCTCAAAAGGAATAACATCAATAGAAGTGGTCTACAAGGTGAAAAAATGGAGGAAGTCATTTGAATTTAAATAGGTGTGATAACATGAGTCTTGTTCATGTAGATAAATAGACACATCATCAAATAAAATTTGGTAAACACCATACCACCATACTCTATGGCTAAAAAACATTATGTATTTTATTAATTGTTGATCAATCACTTTTAGCCTCTTTAAATCACACTATAACAAGATTATAAATGTATTAAATGAGTAATCTTATTAGACGGAGCTTGTATCGATGAGATGTAGATAAATCACCAATAAAATCTTTCATATATTCTCTCACAATAGATATGATAACCATAACATCAATAGAGATATGTGTAGAGGGAGGTAGAGATCTGTAAAAGGAAGATATTGTATTAGACCAAGTTTCTAGCCTCTCTAGTAAAGATAAATCTCTTTAAGTCAAATTAGATATCATATCCACCAAATATGACCAAATAATAGTCACCTGTTATACCAATAGCTTATTCTCCATTTCTATATTTCCAATTTTGATGATAATTTGTGGTTGGAGATGAGATACTACCAAGGATACTATAAAATAATTATCATCCTCACTAAATTTATTAGCCTCAAAGGAAGAAGATATGAGAATACCACTTACATCTAATAAAGTATATACTCCAAAATCATTAAGATCGTCTCTTGTGAGTTTGGTAGTCTGAGAAGGAGTAAGAGGATGAGGTGAAGTCAACTCCTAGTGGAGAACAGAAGTAGCCTCATGACTAGCTTCAATATCAGGTGAATCAGAATGAAATTTATCCAAATTCTCTTCTATATAAATTTTCTCAACTAAAGATCACTTAGGATCTCTCTGAGTAATTGAGATGGTAGGTCCACTATACAATGGTGGATATCCATTATCATCATCATTGTCACTTATATAAGAATCAGAGTACAAAAATCCAATAATTGAAGATCCCATGGATTCCCCCCTAGTTACTACATTATCCTTATCTCTATCTGAAGAAGCTAGCTTAACATGGCTTCCAAAATCCGGACCTTTTGAAGAAACTGGTTCATCTTTACTACCATATTCTTGACTTGATGAATCAAGTTGGTATTTGATATACCACTCTCCACTAGTAGACCTACGAGACTTAGTAATAATATAAAAGGGATTAGAATTCTTATCTTCACCATCACCAACAACATCATATTCAGGGTCATCAGATAGAAAAACCACATCCTCTAAACTATCAAAAGTATATCTATCAAACTAGGAACAATGTGATACTTTAGTTTCTTTTAATTAATGATCTTATTATAAAATTATATCTTTGGTATGAATATATATAGGTGGACTAGGAGGTCCATATGATACATTGGAACATTTTAAAATATTAGCTTCATTCCCATCTTCCATTGAAATATGGGAGGACTCCTCTTTAGTATCCTTGTATTTCTTATATTTTTCGTTAGCCTTACCTTCTTCATCAGAATAATGTTATATAACCACATCTAGCTCCAAGCCACTGTCATCCATTTCTCTTTGTCCGAAAGGGTTCTTCACTAGGTTTAATGTCTCTTAGATTTATCATATTTTATTACACATTTATTCAACAATGGGTTATAGTTTACTCTCATTCTCTTATAGGTATACTGACTAAGGAAAGCACCATAAAACTTCCTTACCTTTTCCTACTCTTTAGGAATAAGGCCTATATCCTCTAATAAATTAGATATCATTTTATGGTAGGCAAGAGAATTTGATCTCATGTAAGGCTTATATAACTCCATCCATTACACCATCAAATATCTACAAAGATTAATCTTGTCTACTTTTTTCATAAAAACCAAGAATAATATATATTGATATCTCATAAAACTAAATTCCCCATTCCTAGGTAACAACATTTGTGGGATAAACATATAAATCAAGAGGAATTATCCATCTAACTCAATAAAAATAGGTCTTCATATATTTGTATACCTGATGAGCTCAATAAAAACCACCTAAATCATGAATTTATCATGATTTATGGGAAAGGATCCTTTAAAATCATCATATATTCCTTTATAATGAACTTTCAAACATTTATCCTATTTCATTAAAGATAAAATGATCTCTTTTCCATCCACCATCATTCTGATAACATCATTTTCATCTTTGAACTAATACTCAGTATAATGATAAAAGTTTTGAACCAATGTGGGGTAGAGTATTATATTATTACGTGTAAACCAATCTTCTAATTATTGGTCCTAGACCACTTTCCAAATGATAAACATTATTATAGACAAAAAAGTGGAATATATTTATTTCTTAGCTATAAGTGCTTGATATTCAATCTATGGATTTTTTAGTTTGGTAGGCTGACTCAAATCTCATATAGATTTATGTTAAGGTCACAACTCATCAGGAAATACACTAGGAAAATCCACTTAAACCATTGTAATAGAGGTTCAAGGGTTGGTGATTTAAGTAGAATGGTCTCAGGTCGAGAAGGAAAATGAAGGGGTTTCAAAAAGGGAGCATTAGAGAGAATTCAAAATTCTGGTTCCTCTTTTGGTAAATTTTTTTAATTATGGATTCAATGATTAAATTTAAATAAAATGAATAATAATTTAAAATATAAATAAAGAAAATGTAGTATTTTGGGCAGTAAAAACCGAACAATATCATACCAATGGAATATCATATATTACAGATCATCTATTGATGGATCACACAATGGTTGATTATCCAAAAATATATTATAATGGTAGTACCAATTTTGTGAATTTTTTATACCATAAATAAATTAAACTAGAGAACAATAGACTAAGAAAAATCATTCATTCCATTTTTATGTCTGATATAACTCATTCTCTCAAAATTCCAATGGTTTATGAATATGTCAGCATGCTAATGTTCATTACCAAAAAACTCAAGATCTATATATCCTTTTTGAAAATATTCTCTAAAAAGTTATTTCTTATATTAATATGTTTGGTCCTAGAATGATACACTAGATTCTTGTAAATTTGTATAGCTCTTGTATTAACATAATTTATAAGGACATGTCAAAATTGATATCCATAGTATAGTAAAGTATTTTTCGTCCATAGAATTTGTGCATAATAATGGCATTTGGATATGTACTCTGAATTAGTATTGGATAATTCAATTGACTTCTATTTTTTACTACACTATGAAACTAGAGACTTGTCCAAAATTTTACATGTTCCAAAAGTTATTTTTTATCTTACATATAACCACCAAATTCTACATCTGAATGACTAACTAAATCAAATACCGATCCTTGAAAATAAAAGTGTGTGAAGTCGGTTGTAAATTTGTGGTATTTAAAAATTATTTTCATAGAAATTAAATGTGATTCAATTAATTTGATTTAAAATGTACACACATACATGCATAAAACATTATATCAGGTCAAATTGCAGTTCATTATAGTAAACTTCAAATCATACCTATGTAAGTGTATTGATCAACTAGATTTCCAATTTCATCAAGATATAACTTATATATTATATTCATGAAAGTATCATAACCTTTATTTCTATCCATACCAAATCATTTTAAAATATATTTAGTATATTTCCATTTATTTGAAATAATTCCTTCCTTATCTTAAAAAATATTAAAACTAATAAAGAATTATAACTCACCCATAAAACTCATTTCAAAATAATTTTTCTGTATTTTTTAAAATTTATTACACCAATAATTTCTTAAAGATCGAAATATAATATCATAAACATTGATTTGTAATACTAAAAAATCTTTTCAAACTATTTTAAATATAAATTTGGTTCCTCAATTCATTAGAAAAAATTTTGAATTAAAAAAATGATTTGAGTCGATCATACCAAGATCTAGGATTTTTTTAACTATATAAATATATTTTTTAAATTAACAACATGATATAGAATGAAAGGATTTTGAAATATGGAGGTCTTTCTAAAAAAATCTGCAACTATATATCCATTTAGTAGTTCACTCTTAATATCCATTTTATATAATTTGAAATCCAAATATTGTGCATATTGAAGCAAAATTATGATGGCATCAAGTCTATATACTACTTTAAAGATTTAATCATATTCAATGGAGTCTATTAGACTATACCCTTGTGAAAATAATATTTATTTATTTATAATTATAGTTCCTAAATCATATAACATGTTCCAAAACACCTATTAATTTTGAATGGTTAGGTACTCCTTTTGTCTTTCAACTTTTTACGCGACTCTATTTCTTTCAAACTTATTTATCTCTTCTTACATTTGCATTACACAGAATTCATCATTAATTTATTCTATGATGTTATTAGGTTCAATTTGTGATAATAAATTTTGACTATTAACCTAATTTAATAGAGAATCACTATATTTATTTCCTATATTTATATCTCATTTAAAATCTTCTAAAATATTTCCTCGATGATTCCTAACTATTCTAGGAATATAAGAAAATTATACATTATTTTCTTCTATAAGTTTGGGTTCAAATGGTTTTATAAAGTGTTATTTTTTATAGGTTTCACAAAAAGTTTCACAAGGTTTGTCATTGATATCTATATTTCAAAGTTCATCCTCAAGATTTTCTAAAGGGGTCTTCGGTTAATGAAGATATGTCTAATCAAATTTGTCATGTAAATATTTTTCTAAAATCTTTGTCCTTTTTTTAACTACACTATATGACTTACTGGATTCTGGATATACAAGGTAAATTCATTCATCACTTTTGGATGGAAATTTTTCTATATTCTATTTTTTATTGTGTATTAATACATTATAACCCAAAACTATGAAATATTAACGTTTTTCTTTCTACCATTCCATAACTCATATAGGGTTTCTTTAAAAGTGGTCATATTAAAACTCTATTAAAAATATATTAATATATATTCATAGAAAATACCCCAAAAAATAGGTGAATCATACTCATTGAGTATAGACCGGGTAAATTGTTAATGGGTTATATTTCATTAATCTACTGTACCATTCTGTTGTGGGGTCCTAGGAGAAACAAATTATTCTTATAGCCATTTTGTGAGAATAATGATTCAAAATCTTGATTCACTCATGGATTTGATAACCTGTTATGGACTTAATTATAAGTCTAGTATGATTTTATATAGTTTTTTCAGACATTTCAATTTAACAATAACCTTTACTTTTCACAGCTAGAAATAATAACTAGGTGTGTCTAGAAAATTCATCTACTAGAACATAAGAATAGTTCATCCCATTTAATCTAAAAACTATATAATTTTCAAATAAATCTATTAGAAAAAACTCTAGTGGTTGTGAAGTTGAAATAGATTTTGTGATTTTTTCCATTTTTTATATGGGTCATCTTTTATTTATTCTAGTTTTAAGAGATCCTTGACTAGTCCTTTCATTGTTAGCATCTAAGGTGAGTACTGGTTTCAATAGCCTAGTATCCTATTCCAATGACAATATTATTTCTAAAAGAAAATTAATTAAAAAAATATTATAAAAAATATTGAATTCAAATCAATAGTATATACATATCAATACACAATTTAGTGAAAACTAGAAACTCCAAAGATTCATAAATTTTGAATGAATTTTTCTAAAATTTTATATGATAACCATCATCACATAACTATGAGAAGATAAGAATATTATATTTTAATCCATTTACAAATAAGACTTTAATAATTAAAACAATACTAGAGTAAGTGATTTTTCAAAGTCCATTTATTTTTCCCTTTATAATTTTAATAAAAAGTGACATGTCCACGATCTACTTTAATAAGATTTTGGAAACTCGAGTATTACCCAATAATTTGTCTAGAACATACACTGTCAAGATACCATAAATTATTATCGGTAATTTTCAAGCAAATTTCCGACAACAAAAATAATACCAAAAATGATTTTATTACCCATATTTTCTTAGGTCCATAAATGTTAGTAATATGAGATTTATGAATCAAAAGTTATTTAATTTGTTTCATATAAGATGATCTTATTATTTTAGAGATAAAAAATTCTTAGATACATAATAATATAAAATATTTACTAAACTGGAAAAATTAGATCTAGGAAAAACATTCTTATATATTTTCCTCTTTACAGGTCGATAACCAATTCTAGTAGTATATTTTTGAGTGGTTTATATACCAAGAATTTGTAATAGACAATATCTATCATTTTTAAATATTTCCATATATGTCTTTAATAACTCATTTGACATTTTAGGTTCATTTTTTCCATTAAAAATTTATTATTATTTTCTTTTTATATAAAAAAATATGATTTAAAGAGAGAAGACGTAGCATGATTCTTCTTTAAAATTTTCTATTTACCTTTATATTAATTAATTGTGTCCTCCAGCATATTATAGTATTCATATAAATAATCACTAAAAAAATTGGCATCATTATTTTTAGTCTCAAAAGTATTTGAAATATGATCTAGAGATATAGGGTAAATATTTGATACCTCAGATGTTTTTTTCATGAAACACATATTAGATCTATCATTTCTTCATTATATGCTTGATTCTGAATTGCTTGAGCTATCCTTAGGGTACTCCAAGTGGATTCCATGTACTTTTTAAAAAAATTATGATTTTAGTCATACTTTTTCTTATATTTCATCTTGGAATAGTCTTCTTTAATGTGTCATTCTCTTTTGGAATCATATCAGATTATCTCATTAGTGGAATCATCTTTTTTCAACTCATTACTATAATTTAATTTATTTTTATACTTACCTATGTAATTATATTTCTGGAAGAATTTATTATTAATATATAATTTCTTGAATCATCTGGTTATGTGATCCATTTATTAATCACTATCAGTAGGTGACACATCATCACTTGAACTGTTATCTTTGATCTTATCTTTTATCTTGGATTCAGAAGTCTTAAAGGCTACAGACTTCTTATTTGGTTCATCATCCTCTTATTTATTTTCATGAATTTCCTCCTCTTATGTTATAAGTTTTCCAATGAGTTTCTTCACTAATAGTGTACTATTGTCACAGGATTCTTGGATGGAAACTGAAGTTCCTCCCCATCACTTAGGTAGATATCTTATCACACTAATACAAGAACGGCCTATATAAGTGCTCAAAACGGGCTTTAACAGCTCTGAAAAAGCACTGTAAAGCTCAGCGCTAATATAGGGGTGTCCCTTTTATCAGTTCTCCGAAAAGCGCTGATAAAGGCCACTTTTATCAGCACTAAAAAAGAACGGATAAAAGACCCCGTTATCATCGCTTTTTTTTATCGCTGATAAAAGTGACATTTATCAGCGATTTTAAAAAGAATTGATAAAGGTCAAAAAAATTAAACAAAATTAAAAAAAATTAAATAATGCGGGGAAATATTTTAATAGCGCTTGAACCCCCCCCCCCCCTATCAGTGTTAGGAGGTCTCCCGCAAGCTGCCCTTCTCACACATCCTCTCACGCGCACCCCTTTGCTTCCACCCGAACTCGAGCCCACAACCCCTCCCTTTCGCGGCTGTACCTTTACCACTAAGCTATATCATTTTTTTCTCTATTTAATGATATATCTATTTATTTATATATATATAGTTATATTTATTCATATATTGATATATATTCATATTAATATAAATATATTTATTCCTATATTAGTATATATATATTCATTTGTATATTAATATATATTTATATTTATTTATTTATTTATATACTTTTAGTTATAATTTTTTATCTGTATATTTATTTGTATATTAATATATACTTATAATATTAGTTTTAAATACATTTATGAAACATGTTTTTTATGTGTGTTTATAATTAAATAAATAAATACATATATACATATAGACAACACACACAGAGAAACATATATATTTGTAAATAAATACATATATATGTGTATTTGAAAATCCATAGAATGTTAAAACAAATATAATCTATAATCTATAATCCCATTTCAAATACACAACTAGTCTAATCGAAGAAAATTAAACAATATTTGATATGATATGTGGTACACGGCTAACAGACATACAGATCAGAAGTTATACTTGTTTGAATGTTAACAAATCGGGGTATCCCGACTAAAAACTCAGTTTTGGAGGCCTTCTGGGCCTTTTTTAGCCTCAAAAATGTGAAAGAGGCTTTTCCTAAATCATTATCATGTAGATATCATTGCAGAAATCAATTTTATATGTTTTAGAGCTCAAACGGACACCCAGATCAAATGTTATGGCCATTAGAAGTTTGAGTTACATTTTTAACTTATTTAGGTATTTTATTAATTGTTTTGATTTTTTTGTGTCTACAAATTTTTATTAAATGATTTTTAATTGATAATAATTAGAAAATTATTAATTAATAATATTTTTTAAAAAATATTTTAAAGCCATTTTAATTAAATTTCTTATATATTAAATTTAATGGTCTATTTATACGTATCTAAAACATATTAAATATATATATTATAATTATATCTATATAAATATACTTACATAACAATAATAAATTTTTTATGATTTTTTCTAAACATAAAATTTATCACCGGTATGAAAAAGTGCTGATAAATCTCCCCTTTATCAGCGTTACTATAGAAAGAGCTGATAAAGGGGTCCCCTTTATCTGCACTTTTTTAGCACTGATAAAGGGATAATGCTTCCCTTGCCCGTTTGTGAAGTACTGTCAATCGCATCACTTGATCTTTTTTAGTAGTTATATTTTTAAGAGTATGCATATTATTGATTATTCCATTAAACCAAAAATACATATCAGAAATGTATTCATTAATATTCATCATTAATATATCATATTTAATATTATAAGTATTTAAAAACATTTCTTTTACATTTTAGATATCCTCGTGAGATATAATAAGTGTATCCCAAATCTCAAAATAATTCAAACACAAAGATATTTTATTAAATTAGTCTTCTCTTAAAGTATTCTATAATTCATTTATTGATTTATAATTTGAGTCATAAGTGTCTTTTATAGTACCATCCCATGTATTTATTAGAGTTTTTCATATTTCATATTTATCCAAAATTGCATTATAAATTTTAAATCGTGTACTATCTATATGGATTTTCATCTTTATATTCCATTGAACATAATTAGTTCCATTAAAATAAGGAGGTCATCTAGTATTATCTATATCAAAATTATTATTATATATAAAGAAATTAGTTTTAAACTAACAAAAATTTAGGAACTTTTGATAAAACTAGATCATTGTAAAAATATATATCATTGATAACTAATGATAGAAAAATGTTTTCATATTGAAACAATCAAGAGTGTGTGAATTATGTTTCCAATAAAATTTATGTTAAAAATAATTTAAAACATAAATCCACAAATTTAATAAAAATTATCCTTTGAAAAAAGTTTATAATTATACAATTTTTTCGTTTAAAAAGGTTTCTCGAAAGTGGGATCATGTTTTAGTTAAAATAATTTAAAAAACTCTTTTTACTTTTGAAACTATTTTCCTAAATTCAAACAAAGTATATAAAAAAATGTAAAACCAACTATCATTGAAAATTTTTCTTATATTTAAAAATGTATTTTTTATTATTTGAAATAGTGGAAACAAAACTGAGAAACACACATCATAAAATTAAACAAGGGGTTTAGTCTCAATCTGAAACCCAATACCCTCTACTTGGAAATCACTCTTTGACAATATTTTTATTATTAAATAAATTTATAAAAAACATAAATCAGGTTCTTATAGGAAATTATAATAATAAATTCCATGCTAAAAAATCCCCTTTCATAGTTCAATGTAGAAGAAAATAATTCCGTGTCATATAAGACTTTTTCCACAGTTATACATGGGAGTAAAAAACAAGAATATTTGAAAGATACTGTCTAGTACTCTTTAATTCAGTACATGAGACTGTGTTTTATAGATATATAGAGTAAAATAAAACACTTCTTAGAAGAATAATAAAATATAAATATAAAATAATATAGATTAAGAATATTTGGTATAGATTAGTCTGATCTACTTTAGTTATTCATTTGTCCTTGAACCATCCTTTGAAATGAATCAATCGAGTTTGCACATAAAGTGTAGAAAAAAAGAGTGTCATAAAACACAAGAGAAAGTGATCTGTTGTTTTGGTAGACCAGTAGTGTAGGAATCATTTTTTATCCAATAGGTATGTTAAATTATATGTATATCCAATACTTTTTACACTTTCTTAATGTTCTTAGTCTATATTCACATTAATGGGTGCATGAGGGGATCTACTGAATATATTACATTCTAGAAAATCCAATTTTCTATTGAAAAATAATAATAATAATATATCATGAATCCTTGTAATAAGGGATACAACTCCATAAATTATAAATTGGTCTTTAAAAAATCGGTTCATTTTTTTAAGAATAATCATTCAGGAATCCATGTGCCTCTGACTTTCATTTAATTCATAATCTAGACATTTTATAATTAATTTTGGAATTAATTATAAATATTTATGGTAGTAGATCTAGAATTATATCCTCTTAGAAGTAGATATTATAGCGATTTCACTACTAAGTAGTAGATTCACATAGATGTAATACCATTATATTGTAGTGGTATAGTATTATCACTTGGTGGTCATTTCTCTGGTGGTTTCATCTCTAAGCGATAGATAATCATATAGTGGACATTCCTATTCTGGTAGTAGATGTTGGATATTCTAGAGTTGAACTAGAGAAAACATCTTGAACTAACAATATCTTAAAGTGGATTCTAAATTTAACACATGGTAGCTTGAGATAAGTGGTGGTAGCTCTTTTTAACTAATGGAAAATAGTCATGGTAGGTTCAATATGCATCTGAATTTTATTACTTTGGCCAAAAAATAGTTATCTATCATAAAAAATTAAGTGTATTTGAAACAAAATAACATTATTTAAGATTATTAAAATAAGGAGGGGATTCGATTAAGACAATATCTATCATTTAACTAGACATTACATATGGTGAAATAGTCCGGAGATAGACATATTCATTCAACTGTTACATGAACTAGATGAAATTTACTTACTCATGAATTATAATGAAAGTATAAATTCATGAAATATTGAGTAATTTCTTAATGGTGTTATTTATAGTATCTTATTTCCATACGATGACTTTAATATTTCTCATGATGTCTTGGATGGAACTCTCTTGTACTCTTTTCTCTCCTCATATTCACTTTTTTCCTTCCCATAAAACTAAAATTTCATGAGTAATGAAATGATCCTACTTGAGCATCGAGTGATTCAGCATAACCTATGGATACTCCCAAAGGAGGGATATCTTTTAGTTAAATCTACTATGATCTTCATCAAGAATGGATGAATATAAATGTAGCATCCATATTCGGTGAATGGTACTCAGGTTATGTCTTTTAGAATCATATAATTTTATTTATATATCATTGTTGATCTTTGTTTTGAGTTTCTTATAATGGTTTTTATGTTTTTAATGATAGTCATTATATCCTTTGAAACTAATAAATGATATCTGAGCCATATCATGTCTTTTTATTCATGAAATTATATCAAAAATTAAAATTTTAAAGTCATATTTTATTTGATATTCCATATCATAAAATGTGAATAAAATTTTGTTCTAGATAATTGAGTTTTGGATTATGATATGTAGATACTGTATCTAACGAATTAGTAAAAAATCTTATATTTATTATTCATGACATCATTTGATGACAACATTGCACCGTGGATTCTAAAATAGATCACTGTATCACCAAAATAATATTGATGTGAATTGTAAATTATTATATGATATAAAAGGTTTTTATGGTAATTACATTAATGTACTACCCTATATTATTAGTGTTTTTCCTTTACTACAAAACTAAAAAAACCTTACATACACCACATATCTGATTAAATGATAGGAATATTAGTCATAAAATATGATTGATAGTGTTTAAAAGGTTTAAACACCACTAATAATTAGTTGTATTCTATCATTCAACCTTAATAATTAAATATTATAAAATTATTAAAATATTTCTTAAACATCAGTTCATAATTCAATTATATATTATATATATTTTTAAAAAATTATAAAAAATATATTTTGGGATATTAATTAATTTATAAAATTATAAAAAAAAGTAAATAATGATAAAGTGTTTATAATTAATTTGTTAAAGGTTTATGAAAATATAATTAATACATATCCCATAATATTAATTTTTAACATTGAAATACCTTTTAAAATGTATATTGAGTGCCTTGAAACTTAGAAAAAAAGTAATTATTAAGGAATTATAGTGGTATTTTATAAAGTATTATAAATTAGAAAAATAAGTTCAAAAAATAAAAGGTTTGTATATTAATTATGAACTATTAATAATTAATAAATTATAATTATTAAAATTAGTGGAAATATTTGGGATATTACTTAGACCATATAAAAAAGGAGTTTTGATTATTGATTTTATCATATTTTAAAAAATATTAATATATGATAGTTAAATTATTTAAAAGTATACTGAAAAGAAATTGACGTATAAAATGATTACATTTCTTGAGATTTCAAATATTTAATGTGAAATTTCTGGTAATGAATTATATGAAATAGTTTAAATTATGTAATGAATATTGATTTTTGATATTCAAGATTATGAAATTTAGATAATGAATTTAAAATTTATAAAGTTTTTATAATTATCTTTAATTTCTAAATCATTTATAATTTATTATATCATGTTTAAATATGTGAATACTTCATTTATTTAAGAGTTATTCATTCCATTATTAATAGTTACAATTATTTTATATTGTGAAGGTTCACATGATTCATTTTAAATTATTTAAACTATTTCTTAGTCATCATACATTCATTTATGTAGTTATATGCTAGGTATTATAAATGGATTTAGTATTCATCTACCTTAACCATGGTTTGTGTTTAAATTTATTGGCTGGAATTTAGTTGTTTTATATAACTTATAAATATTAGGTATTAGAGTAATGATGAGTTGGAATATATCAAGAGGAAAGTATCGCTGCGTGGTGGGACTTTGGGTGGGACTTCCGACTGGCCTGGAAACTTATTCCTTGTTCTATAAAGGATGGGGTTAGTTATATATGGCTCTAGGAATACTGATGACTAGATTCTCAATTTCATATAATTCTAAACCATTATAATAAATGTATATTTAAGTTGTTTATATGATGAATTTCGATATGGTTGAATATGTTTGGCATCTATTTTTTAGTGAGTGACAAAAAATGTGGGCTTTTAAAGAGATTCTCATCAATATGGTTTGAAAATATTAATTTAGTGTATGGAATGGGATTCCTAACTAAATCATTATAAATATGAATTCACAAAGGAAATAACATGATATAATATAATGTGATTAAATCCTTTCTAGAATATTGTGTGTTAGATTCTTCCTAATGTAGTAATTTTCAATACCTTGATCATCTGACTAGGTAGGTTCATGTTAAATCTAGGTGGCCCTAGATTATATTATGTTTGGAAATAAAGTAATGGGTGACCCTAATAGTATTAGGTGCTTATTATTGGAATTTTTTTGAATACTTAGTTCAGATCCCCTAAGGGTTAGGACACTAGATGAATAGATTTGAGTTTATTCATGTGTTGAATTCGATAAAGAGTTGTTTACTTGAAAATGAAAGAATTATATATGATATGATTGGAATAATTCCCCACCTTAATATTTATGTGTTTGGAAGGTAACTATAGTGGACTCATTTATTAGTTAAATATGTATCTTGAATTATCAATGTATATGATGAGTTCAAGAGGGATCACCATTTTAGTGGGAGACCATTTAATAAAAGTATTTATTAAATGTTTGGAAAACATGATACTCATGCGATAAAAGCTTATGTTCGAGATAAATAAAATTATCATAATAAAATTTAACTTTGAGATCAATCATATTGAAAGGATTAGTTAAATTTAAGAAACTTATAAGATTGGTTACTTAAGAATTGTTTTTATGTAAAAAAATCTATGTGTTAGAGAAAACACTTCCTAAGTTACAAAGTGATGAATTTGTTCATTAATTTGATCTATATGATCATTATAATCATATAATAATTCACTTAATGTTTCAAATAAATTTCATACATGATGACCAAAGGAGTTTTTGTATCCACTCCCATACTCAAATTGATTGGGTATTCCAATTACTTTTTAAGGCTAGAGATATCCTCTATGTCTTATTCTGTGTAATGACTTTATTATGTTTCCATCAGTGGAAAGGATCCAACAATATAAATGAATTCTTGAAATATTTATTTAATATTCTCAGCGTTTTAAGAATAGTAGAAATGGTTATGTGATGTTTAGGTCCACGGAAGGTGTGTATCATGTATTAATTTTAAAGAAATCAGTTATTCAATTGTGAAGGATATATAATACAAATTTTATAACATACAAGTGTTGTAAATATAAAGGAATTAATAATAAAGAGATTAACTCATATAGTTTATAGTTTTCATTATATTGATCAATCAATGATTTTTTTTATATCAATTATTAAAATATAGAGAGATATATCAATCATATATTAATAAAAAAAATATTTGTATAGTTATCTCATATCTTTTATATCTTAAGAGAAGATTATATTAAACAATATGTTATCAAAAAAATATGAGATAATGGATTCTATACACATGGTTTTCTATTCATTGGACAGTATAATTTTTTTTGAAATGATATAAGGATAAAAGTGTTCATCTAGATTTTTTTAAAATATTAAGCAAGGTGTTATCATCATCCATGAATATAATATTTTAAGTATTAAATTCTTCGTTTTCGAAGAAACTTTTCTAAACATATAGAATACCACATATGATATGGAAAAATGCTATATTTGATAAATATTCCTACTAGAAAATAAGTGTTATTTCCCAAAAAAATGAGTTTCAATAACATATCATGACATTATAAATACAATATAGTGTATAAGAGGATAATGAATGTTTTTTTGGAATATAAAATTTCAAAGTTAACAATTAAAGTATTGAATCAGTCATTGATTAATGTGATTTCCACTATATATCCTAAAAACATTATAATATGATACAATAAATAAAATTCTAAAAACTTTTATATAGTTATAATTAGAATGTGAATATCACTATTTCCTAAAGGATTAAGTTAATAAAAATGATAAGTGAAGGTCACTTTATCCTAAAAGAGTTTATGATTTTTTTGTAATGTAATAATGTAAATAGAAACAATAGTTACAAAAGGATTTTAAGGGAAACATATATGGAACTAGTTCCATGAATGATGATGATATACTTATAATGATTTATAACTAAACAATAGAAGTTATTAAAATCATAATATTATATTTTATGCATTTAAGAAGTTTGAATATGTTTGAGTTAAACATTAAGAATATGGTTCTTAAATGGCACAATTACTTGAGAATTCTTTATTAATAGTTATTACTCACTAAAGTGTTTAGTTTGTGGGTTTTATTAGGTGAATACATAAAGATATTATAGGAATTACATATTTATAAAATTATTTAACAAACCCCCAAAATGTGAAATAAACATGAGGCTGATTTGTTGGTTTATCATATATGATATGTCAAATGGGATATCATATAAGGTTTTTTATTTATTATTAAAAAAAATTAAAAATATAAAACATATCATATAAAATGAAATATCGACATTATAGTTATTTAATGTTCGATATATATACACATTTTTTGAAGTTTAATGATAATTGACCTCTAAAATGTTACTATGTGTTATCCATACCTAATGTTTATCAAGGATTATTATAGGTTATTTTGAAATGATAAGGATAGAATGATTACGATTATTTTATAGAGATCTTTAATATTATCATGACATGGAAAATGGGTTTTGAGTGCGATATGACCCATGAAGTATACTACCTGGACTGTCATATGATTTTTATTTTTTATATTAGGGGTGTATGGATCATATTTGGATTCCCCACTACATGAGGTTGGTGAGATACCTAGCATGATAACCTTCAAACTTTGAAAAAATTATTATGCAAGTCTTAACAATTAGATAAATAGGGGTGGTTTCATATGTTTTTGACCGTGTCATCAGTTGGAGCTCAAATAAGATGAGATTTATCCTCTCATATGACAATTATGAAATATTGATCTTCGATTGAAATATATGAGGGAGAACGTGCACACACCAAGATAATATATATGATTTCCATATCTGTTTAGGTGAGGGACATGCATTTTGATCATATATAAAGATGAATGGAATGTTATATATTCATTGACCTAGTTAGTCAATACTATGATAATAAAAAATGTATGTGTTAGCTATATGTAATTAACATACAGCATCTATTATGACCACTGAATATATTGTAAAATGTAAAAATATGAGAATAAAAACAAGTATATGATGTAGCTAGTAGAAACTATTATAGTGATAATGTTTTTGATATAGATCATGTTAAATACCGTTATATATTATGTAGAACTAATTCTTTTCTATATGTATCTCTTTACATAAATATATAGATCTGGTTATTTCCTTCTTATCAATTCTACAACAGTTCATAGGGAAAAACTTCTTGGTTGGTTAGATAGGTATCGATTTTGACTCAGACAAATTCCCTAAAAGTGTGTTAGAGTTTATTAAAAATTGTTTTATATGAGTATTCACCAGGTATTACATATCATGTAATACATGTGAAGTTTATGATAGGTTTCCAAAAAGTGTTTTATAAGATATCTATAACAATTTTTGGATATGATTTCAAATAATATCATATATTATATGATATAAGGTGAAATGGAACATAGACTTTGATACTTTATTACAAGTGGTATATTTAAGGGGATATTCTCTAAATCCTTTTTGCTTGTAATACATTTTTCTATTTCTTATATTACTTATTCTATGTTTAATGATAGTTATTATGTTATTTTAAACCCATTAATAGAAAAATTTAACTATAATGTATTATAAATATCTCAATACAAAATACTACCATTCAAAGAAAAAATGATTAATTCCCTTGTATTTATTACCATGTATAAAATAAATATTCCTATGATAGGTATATTTGAAGGATTTCAATATATATCATAGTACAAACCACTATAAACAAAACAATCACCTAGCGTTTAACATGAACTTATGTATATATTCAGTTACTATAAAATGATTTTAATAAATAAATAAATAAATTATTTCATACATTATAAAACATAAACTTATGAAAAAACATCCTGGATAAAAAGTTTATAGGCTTTAGCTAGTTCCAGAAATAATCCAATATGTCAGTCAAAATAACATCACTAATTATAAAAGGCCCACTGACCCTTTTTTAAATCATGTATAATAACCTTAACTCAATATAAGTACTTAAGTATCATAGAAAAAGTTTATCCCTAAGTGTTGTCACATATCATACCATTTACATCGAAAATGGTCAAGACCATCACATAACATCGAATAAGTTAAACCTTAGTAAAATATCATACCATAACATCACCTCGAAGTATGTTAAATATATAATTTCATGTCACAGTATAATCAAAATCATTTTTACTTGTCATTAATGGATTAAATAAACAATTCAAACAATAGTTCAAGTACAACATTCATCACTTAATCAATTATCATGCAAAAAATGATTCATTTTTACTCCATTATAAAATCCAGCACATCATTTAATGCATAATCAATCTACTTTTCAATTCATACCATCCTTTATTCCTTTGTAAAATAGAAAGTTTTTTTAAAGGTTGGGGTCAAAGCCTCATTTATTATTGAATAAAATAAAATACCTCTTTAACTGAGTATAGGGAGACCCATTACATTTCTCGAAGGCCCATTGGGCATTTATCCCATTACATGGCCCGTAGGCCCAATTTTTTTTGCCAAAGTCCCATTCTGTGAATAGTGTTGCTATAGTGCTACATTACCACAAAGTACCCACCACCGCATTTTATTTTCTTATAAATCATTCATTTAACTCTAAAATTCATATATAATGATTCAATTATAATAAAATCATATTTCATATAATTTTTTTTAACAAGAATAAACCCTTATTTTCCAAATATTTTGACATTTCAAACCAAATATCACCCTTCTAGATAATGAATTATAAAAATTCAATGAATTTATCTTCTAATCCATTTTACATAATTTATAACATTTAATAATCAAAACACATTATGTAAATTTATATCTTAAACATGTAATAATTCAATAGATTCACAAAACACAATTATATCAAAAATGGTTAATTATATGTTAAAAAGTTAATTAGGATTTAAATCTATATTTAAAATTAATCAATAATTTTTCAATATGAAAAATCACAGAAATGACATTCAAAATTTATTATTCAAATTTCATAATTTATTAAATAATATATAAATTCCCAAATATAATTTCTTGTGACTCAATATTATAGGCTATCCATTTAATCATTTTATTTATAGTAGAAATAATTTTTTAGCTCATGTAATTATTATTCCAATATGTAATAAATCCTTTACATGCTCTAAACAAATTATAATCAAAATTATATAACAAGAAATCAATTATAATTTCAATAAATCCAAAACATCGAAATTATATTAATTTTTTCCCATTTACAATAAAAAATAAAAAAATAAATCATTGTAATCACTTACATGAGTTATTTTTATTGTATAAATTCACATGTACCCAATTTAAGTAATTAATTCACTCATAACAATTCAAATTTCATATAAAAATCCTCTTTTAGGTATATTTCAATGCAAAAAAATCATCAAAAAATTTCACATTAAAAAATAACTTGATTTTTCATTTTAGTCCACTCATCTAAATAACTAAACTCTTTTTTTCTTAATTTAAACAACCCGTGATGTAGTTTCTCACATCTAGTTTATTCCATTCATTCAAATCATTTTAGTAAATTGAAATCATATTAACAGGGCATCCATTTTCAATAATTTAGTTCCCTGGTTTCAAAATTCATTCATAAGAGACACATGATTCTCACTAAATCACCTAATTAAACGTCAATAATATGTTTGGGATCACCTACCACTATGTTGACGGTCATTCAAAACTAATTATAAATAAAACATTTCTATTTAATCACTAGGAATTATAAATCTCATCAAACTAGAAGATAGTATGTTTCATAGATCATTTAAGTAAAGAAAATTCATCACCATTCATTAAAATGATAGGTAAAACATTCCTCTCACCATCCTAATCACAATAAAACACAAACATTGAAAATATGTCTAAAAAGATAGATAAATAAACAATGGAAGAAGATTAATACTAGGAATTTCTTAGAGGAAAATAAACTTATACTTGTTTTTCAATGTATGGGAAAAAATAATTATAGCTTAAAAATATCAATGCTAAGAAAAATTATAATTATCATCACTAAAATAAGGTTGTTCAAAGCACTGGGTTCCTGGTAAAAAAACCGACCACCCATTGGCCACCATCAATCTAGTTTCAACCTACATCCACCAAGTGATTAGTCTAAATCTTTTGAAACTCTTCATCATTAACTACTTCATACTAGATCCACCATTACTAGGTATCTAATGTTATTATTTTTAACAAGAACTTTACTACCTCTAAACTTACCATGAAAATGTAACTTTCCACCAAAACATACAAATTTAAATAAATTAAATTCCATCCTAAATAAATACATAAATATAAATACTCGGGCTTCAGAAGTAGTTAAAATATTCATAAAAGATTCACAAGTCTTAAGAGGATGGGTATCCATTCTATAAATGATTTTTTTATTCACAAACAATTATACCTATGAAGGTTCTTATTAAATTAGTATAACCTTTTCTTCATGAAAAACCTTATTTCAAAAAAAAATTAGTTTTTTATTTTCTCTTCATATGGAGAGATCTTAACATTTTTCTACAAAGTTCAATAGTGATAATATTAAAAGAATCTTCTAAATTTGTCTTTAGTGATAGTGATTTTAATTTCAGTCATTGAAATATTGAGTCAAATTAATATAAGTAAAGTAATTTTTTTAGGATCATGAATCTACATTTATTAAAAAATTAAACCATATAAAATTTTATACCATCCATTTATTTATTAATTTGTTTTAATTCTTTCAATTTTGATTCCCAATACTTTTTTGGGTTTAACAATTCATAACAAATGAAAATTTGGTAACTAAATTTTATTTTCACGGTAACTCTGTCTATGAGTGTTTCATATCACACATTTTCAGCATTATCATTTATAGGGGGGTTGCCTTAGGTTTTCAATATTTAGTGAAAACTTTATCAAATATTTCATGAAATGGATCAAAGGAAATATCTTGTACACAAATTATAAAAAGGATAAATTTTATATTCTTACAAGAGACAAAATGAAATGTAGAAAACAATTACAATTTTTTACCACTCATTCAAAACTATGATATATGAGTAAATAGGAAACAAAATCTAGTTTTTATTATCATTGATAAGGATTTAAAAATAATGTAATCAAATTTTTTATATTATATGATAGAATAATTGTCATAAAAACAATTCTATGAAATGTTAATTTTAACTTAATGAGTGTTTATTCACCTGAAGTAGAATTAGAGGTGTAATATAAAGTTTCTTTATGGAAAAATTTATAAAAATTGATTAATGTATTTATAAAACATTATAAGAGTTTAATAAGTATGGAATTAAATTTATATTTATAAATATATACAAGATATTGTAGAGGTTTTCACATAGACAATGTTTTGGATGTAGTAAATGATAGAAGATTATTTATATTAGACTTTTCTTCTTCTTATGGTGTGTTTTGAGATTTGTTGAAAATAACCTAACCCATAATCAAAATTAAGATATTATTTTGATACTATTTAATCTTTTTGTACCCATATTTATCAAATATTTCCTTGATATGATTTAATTAAGAGAAATGAGAGGTTTCATGTAGGATAATGTTTTTAGGCCTCTTCTCTGGTAAGTGGATAACATCCTAGAATTTGGTTTGAGAACAACGTATCTTGAATTTATTATTGGGAACCTATTTTAGTTAAATTGGATCCATTGAATCACGTGTTTGTTAAATAACACTAATTAATGGTTTATTTTGGTGGTGCATGAATTTTTTAAAGGAAATGAGAACACTGGTCATCTGAGCACTCAAAATGTAAAAAAAATAAAAGCCTCTAAATATGAGTTTCAGATTGTTAATGGGATCCATCATTCAATATGAAACAAAAAAATAATTATAATTTTTTTAATATTTAAAAACTATTTAGTATTTTATTTATTAAAGTGTTGTGGGACATAACACTTCTCCCCCTCTTTTATATTATCTCTCTACATTGACTCATTCTAGAGGAAAAGCTGCCAAATTTGGGAGAGAAGTGAAGAGAAAGGAAAGTATATCAAGATCATCAATAAAGGTATGGTTTAATGATTTGACCATGTACCCCCATTTCGTTTTAATATTTTTATCATATTTTAGTTTATTTTTGGTTAACAGAGATTCAGATATATATGTTTCATTATTTAAATAAGTATATATATATAATTTATCATCTCAACAAAATGGATCTAATAGTATGAGAATCATAATGATATGATGGATTAATAGGAAGAAATATTTGATAAAAAGATTTAGTTAAACAAATTTATCTCGCATATTTGTATATTTTGATGACTTAATTATAGGAAATTGAGTTGAGATCTTGAAAGGAAAAAATGAGATTATCATCAGGTGGATTTTTTCTTGGTGACCTATGGTAGTTAACTGGTTGGTGGTGGTGAATTCTGGTAATGATGATGGAATATTCCAGCAACATAAGCTGCCTAAAAAAGACAAATTATTAAAATATATAAATATTAGTGAAAAATAAAAAAGTGCACACCCAAGTGTGGTGGTAGTGTGGAGTTGAAAATAGGGTGATTCACCCCAATTACTATAATAAAAAAATATTAAAAATAAAATAATGAGGTTTGGGGCTTGACCGAGTGGTAATGTATCCCCATTATTCTGTATCAGCCATGGGTTCAGATCTTTGTGGGTGCAGGTACTATTATAGTACTATTCAGGCGGTAAAAAAGATGATGATGTAGGGAGGTGGTGATGTGGACCTAGTGATGTGAGCCTGATAATACAGGCCGGATGCCACACTGGGCTTCTGGGCCATGTTATGGGCTTCATGCCAAATGGGACTATGGGCCATGTACTTTTAAAAACAAGTCATGATATGTGGGATATCCCCTTGGGGTGGGGGGCTATGGACTGAATTTCTGACATATGTGTGTGGCTTGTGTGTGTGTATGTTTAAATGTATTCATACCCCCAAGCACCTGATATATATATAAATAAAATAATGAAAAAAGTCTATCCTTATGGTTGGCCACGTAAAAACATTAGGTGATGAGGTTTGATTAAGTTCCACCACTAACCCCTTATATAATATTAAATATATAACATTATAATTATAATCATATATTATATATTAAATATATAATATATTATACACATATATATTTTATTTCGAAGCTTATTAGTAATATTTTTCATATGATATTGTATTCGTAATATGATAGCTACACAATGATCGTGACTTTGGGATAAATAAATCAATACTATTGTTTTATATATAATTATAACTTGTGACATAGGCCATAGGCCCACCATGTGACCCCTTAGTTAAAATTTAAAAACCAAATTCCTATTCTTCACCCAATATCCATTTTATATAAATAAACTATTCAATTTTATATTTTTTATACATGGATAGTGTTGAGATTTTTAATTTCATTGAAGAGTATTTAAGATACTTTTTTAATATTTTAAAATTATATACACCTATTTTGATGCTTAATTAGGCTTGAAAAATTCTAAGGGAACCATTTCTTTTGTTTTCTCATGTAGAATGAAACAGTTTCTCTTGTTGGTCCAATTTGAGATCAAAAAATGATTTTTATAAGATATTATTTTAAATATAGGTGTGTGTGAATGTAGTAAAATTATTATTATAGTGAAAATGGTTCAAGTTGAGCTTCCAGTTGGACCCTGGATCATGGGTAGGACTATGATTATCCTTTGAGATGAATGAGTCATCATAACAAAAAAAAATTAATGGTGTTATTTTTTATTGATTATCAATGATAAATATTTGATAGGTTCGCCAAGATGAGAAACTTTATTTGGTATTATGAGTTAGTAATTTATTGGTATGAACATCTAATTCATAATTTCTATTTTGAAGTGATAATTGATCTTATGGTACTCATTTTTCTAGGGAATTCTTGTATTCTTTAATTAACATGTAAATTTAAATTTTTTATGGTTAAAATTGGGTTATGATGTATAATTATATTATTAAATATTTTCATTTCTTAAGATGATGTGTATTTTTCTTGATGATTGATGGAATTTTGGTATAGATAAAGTGTTTGATACTAATATTTTAAAAGACAAATGGTTTGATCTATATCATAACCACTGATATAGTATAACAATCTGATATTTATATAGATATTTTTATGATATAATTTAAACATATGAAAATAAAAAATAAAAAAAAAATACCTTGGTGGAAGTACCTGATCCAAGTGTGCTCTATTGATCACCATATCATCATACCTCAAAATAACCAAGTTAGAATCCCTCTATATCATCAATACAAGTTCATAATATCATATTTTATCATTTTACAGCTTATACGAGCTAGAATGAGATAACCAAGTGCTTTATGCCACCCATAAGACTTCCAAATCATGATAAAAAATATATATGAAAAATAAATTGAATATTTCTTATTCTTTGTAAGGAACTAGTCTGGTTCGACCTAACCTATCACCTAATATGGCCTTCCATAATTTCTCAAGTGAACTTACCAATATTCTAGAGGATTCCAACTAGATTTGATTAACTAATACATGCAATAGATAGATTATACCCCATAATAAAAAGTAAATAATAGTAGAAAATAACTACACAACATCCATAGATAACATAAAAATTTACATCATAAATAAAACAAAATAATTCAATAATAAATTAAATGTATTCATACATATTCACAATCAAGAAAATACACATAATTCTATACCTCACAAGGTCAATACCATATAAAGGATAAACAAAATAAAACAAAATATAAAAAAATTTACATATCATCTCTGATTAATACCACAAACTTAACCACAACAAACTATCAAGCTTCTGATACCCAATCATCTGAATCCACCAGATCGATCACACTTTATTATGAAACATGGGACATATTCTTGATCAACTATATAGATTTTTATCAACATGAAAATATAAATAATATTTTTCTCACACAGCATTATTTCCAATAAAGGGGTGAGTAATAAATTCTTAGTAGGCGACCCAAAATGTGATACCCATCATCTTTTTTCATAAAAAATCCATCAAAATGTGATATAATTATCCAATTCAAATAATAACTTCAATCAAAAAAATACACTAATCGGATTAATAAATAAATTATAAAAGAAAAACCTGATGATCCAATGTTTTTGACACTACCCTATAATGTTTAAATCCACTCCAGATAGATTCAAGTGCCTTAGAGAAAATCGCCTAAAAATTCACATAAAATTACTATTTATGTCGAACCAAAAATTATCTCCAAGATGATAAAAATTAACAAATGCATGAATACTAGACCACGGTGACTAACCATATGTATCAAATACAATAGGATAAAACCAACCATATCACTAGGTCTCCAACACCATGATCTGGATAAGAGAAAAAAACTAGCATGGATATGGGAGAACCTTTTATATTCTCAGTAATCCTATAGAACTTTATAGACTATAATCCTTCTTATTACTACAATTGTTCTGATTAGGCCATAATATATCTCTTTAGAACACTCGTATTGATATGTCCGTAGTACATCCCATTACCACACTTGGTCTGATCAGGCCACTAATCCCTATCATGTTCAAAATCCTAAAATTTGTGGGTGAGGGTGCACTCATCTAAATCATCCATTATTTTACTAGGACCCTCCTAACAGAAACGAATGAGGAGATAATATTATCAATATCAGGGTTAAAACCCAAAATAATAATATCTGAAAAGTATCCTCTAAAATCAAAAACTTGAAAAATAATATCCTCATGAATTTATAGAATAATCCATAAAAAAATTGTGTCGTACAATTCCCAAACCCATCATCATGAACACATCCATGATAGTCAACTATCACCAATCTATGGATTTTACAGTTACATAAAAAATTTACGTCACTAAATCTAAGCATTAACCCTTTATGGGGAGAACATAACATAGCAAACCCTTGGTCCCACGAATCATATCAATATTAATCTATGGGATAATCCTGATGCAAGAAACCTCATCCCGATACTTTGACCAAAAACCCTCCCAGGACAGTCACTTCACCCACATGGGAATCCTTAATAAATACGAAACCAAAAATAATATTCCCAAGAAACACCACACCTATAATGGTGTCTTCAAGGGTCTATCAGACCCATATAAAACCTCATATCAATGAAACCCTTCCATTCCCAAAACCCCACAATAGATTTTTCTCACAAAATATCCAAAAAAACATAAACCTTGATCATCTAGGTCAGAAACATCATCCATTCAAACCCTAAAAAAGTCATCCCAACATCCAAGGACCACACAAGACACTACTCAATCCAATATTTTTTTAATTATCCTTAGAACCTCAAATAAATCCCTTTTTTGTTTTATATTACATGTCTCACACTAAGATCACAACCCTTACCTAGGTCTCAAAATGTATCTCTCTTAGGTGTTCTATTATGGAAAACTTTATAGGAAAACCTCACCACACACCACACAGTTAAAGGTTTCTATATCTTAAACCCCAAGGGAACCCTCTCATCAAACCATTACTGTTAAAAAAAATATCACAATATCCTCTAACTTATGTGATTTTCTAACAACAATTATCATATACACGGTTCTAGGAATAAAACAATTTCTAATCCAAACTCTAATTCTAGGGTGATAAGTATATCTTGGATTCTTCCCTTTCCTTCCCTTAAGCATCTCCAAAGAACACACACAGTTTTTTCTCTATTTAAAATTAAAGAGGGAGGATTTTCAAACAAACCCCCATCTATAATACTTCTAAAACATATTTTATTCCCAAATCCAACACACGAAATCCCTCAACGGGATCTTAGAAATCCCATAGTAATTTAAAAGTTTAATAGAATTAATAAATTACTATCAATCAGGGAAATGAAACAACTATTGAACATGAGGCCCATGTCATAGTGGAAGCATCGATGAATCATGATCAAATCCATTCTATTTCGGTATCTCTAGAATTTATCTAATGACACATGATATAAACAATTATTTATAATAAAAATTAAATAATTATTCAACAATAAAAAATAAATATAAATTCATAAAATCACCCGAAGGAACAATTGTTTTCGGAAACCATGAATAACCGCCCATAAGTGTCCAATATCACACCCCCCAAAATAAATCTAGGAAAATAATTAAAAATAGACACTATATTTTATGGAAATTTACATTAACTTCAATTAAAAACTTAATAAAAATCCATCTGGTGGCATAGATTCACCAAAATGATGAGCAATGAAATTTGTTTCTCATCACGGGAAGTCTTCTCCCCAAGTCACAAAAAAAAGCCCATATTTCTCAACCAATTACACCATGATTTGTTGAAATCAACACTAAAACCAAAAACAATAACCCCAAAATCATATAATAACTATGAATAATACTAAAATTGGGAGGATAAGATTAATATCACCTCAAATACATGATTTATCACACCTAAAATCCACCAAAAATCTAGGGGGTTGAAGGTAGAAATAAGGATGTAGGGATACTATAAATGTGCCCAACGGGAAGTAAATTTATATGTAGGAACTTAATATTGATAAGTAAAAAGATTCATTTACCCCATTTTAACAATTTCGGGTTGGTATCAAGGTTTTCCGATATGTTTTGTCAAACTATACTCCAACTATATATTTATCACTTCCCAAACCACCTCTCATAGTTTGGATTCATGGTTTATAAAATCATGTGAAAACCATGTATAATGTAAAGGGTTACCCTCTACAGTGTCTATATGGTTTTTATATGGTTTATCTATAACAATTCTCAAGTCATGAAACCTATAATTAAAGGCCACTCACTCTGCATGGTTTTTTTAGGAACTCGCATGGTTTACTCCAAACCAAATATTAGTCACATACCTTAACCATGAACTCTAAAAACTAAACTTAAAAATCCCAAAAACTTCATGTTCCATACTATTTTCATCAAATTTTTCTCCAAAAACCTTGAAATAGGTGAAAACCCTTCCAAAACATTCAACATACATCCAAAGTTTTTGAAACCTGGATGAGCACCCATGGCACCATATGAACCTCAAACCACCCCCAAAACATGTCCAATAAGGGACTACACCTCTCAAAACTCAACTCCAAATCAAAATTCAGCAGATGGTTCCAAAATGGGAAAATTTGAAATTTACTCTAAATATCAATACATATAATGATATTTATTGTATATTATTTATCTCTATAGAACTTAATATAAATGACATGTGATAAATAATTTATTCCAAGCCTTCTAATTTCCAAGTGTGGGTTTATAACTTGATTTTATATTTAGTGATTAATTTTTTTATCACTTTAGTCCCATGGAAACATAACCATATTATCATCCAAAAATGTCATTTAAGACCTAATTACCATTTAATAAATAAAACATTTATTTCAGTATTCACATGTAACACTCTAATTTGCATTTTTATGAAATTAAAATCATTAACTTGGATCATTCCTCCTGGATATATTTAATGAACCATTAATAAGTAATATTCATTTTAAAATATATATTTATCATGTATATATTTTATACTTAAATGACTAGTTAATACCTTAAAAATAAATTATGTTCATGTTATTTTAATATTAAATTATATGTAGTTAAAATTGTGAATCCATATATTCTTGAGAATTAACACATAGATGTTCATTGAACCACATATGTGGGGACCACTTCATCAAAAACCCAAATTCATCCAATCCTATGGAAGTCCTAGATACACATTTAATATGACCCTATAATCCATTATATCTACAGAAATGAGTCCAAATCATAGACCAAGAGGGTATCTAATATCACATAATATCCCATAAAGAGATAATAAAAATTTCTAGCTACAAGAACCACCTATGTACACTTACTATGTAATATAATAGAATTTCCTAATAATAATTATTAATTAAGATTAATTATTTATCTTATCATCCTTTCATGATTTATTGATATTTCATTGACCATACTTGATAAACCATCCTTAATCTTATATGAAGATTAACTTAGTTAAGGAAATTTCATACTATTAAAATGGACAGATATATCTTTTCCCTATACATAAAGGTGACAAGTAATTCCTTGAACATTCAATCAATATCATTCCTATGATAATACATGTCATCTAATCTACCTTTCCAAAAATATAATCTATCATGGTTTTTATTTTTTATCAAACTATGTGATCATTGATATTCATAAATAGTTATTTTAAATTGGGAGACTAATAATCATTCAAATAGGTAAGAAAATATAATAAAACCCATAATCTATTGTATTCATATAGGTAGGTTAGTCATAATTATCTCAAAAAATGATATAACTAATTGTGAACATCAAGTGAAGAAGTATCAATGTTTATGAGTCCCTAACACCTGATAGTCAAATATCATCTATTTCATGTCTGTTTGATTTATCTACACCTTGGGACATATGTTTAATATTATCTACATAGTATGATGAGTTTCAAATTATAGTCAGGAAATAAAATAAACTCTTCATAAAACATTTAATATAAGTACATTTTAATGTAAATAGTTTATGTTAAAGTAATAAAACTATCATTATAAGAACTCAACCCTTATTAAAACAATAATTTTATTTTTCAAAGAGAATTCATTTTCTTTCAATCCCAATGATCATTACATGTTTATAGATTTAGATAATTTGTCTATAACTCTTAAAAAACAAACTCAGACAATAAAATTTGGAAACTTCCTCTTTATATCCACTTTTTCACAATACAAGATGTTTAAATTAAAACACATTTTCTTTTCATGAAAAATCATTATGATTTTAAAATTGACATCTTCTTTATTATTATCCTTCTATAAAACTTATGAAAACGTTTCAAATTTTTTGTATGAGAATTAAAAATTAGTAAGGGACACAAAAAAATAAATAAATAAACTCATTAGAAAAATTTAAAACCATGATATCATAAAAGAGAGATTGCCTTTACCATAATAAACTTTGATCTATAATAATCATTTAATTACACAAGAAACCAACTTTACTGGACAAAGTTTTATTAAAACAATTTATAAGAGAACATAATGGAAAAAATCATAATAATGATGGTTTTTTCAAAAAACATAAGAATCCATGAAATACATTTTTATTAAAAAAATTATTTTTACACAAAAAGGATATAATCCTTCTTTAAAAAAAAGTCATTATCTTACATTTTGAAGTCAATCAATTTACATGAAAACTTATTATCAGGTATAGAAAATTCATATAAGTTCCTTGGGAAATAATATTTATAGAAGCCTTAAAATAATCAAAAATATTGGAATAACCATTATGTTCAAATTCCAATATAAATCTCCAGATAACATAATCATTACCCAATACATTGGAGAGTTATATCAAGATCACCCATCATCATGATCTATATTGGATTGAACCATCATCATGAGCTATATTAGGCTCAATCATCATCATGAAAACTATCCAAGGACTATTAAATTCACTTAAAAAATAAAATATTTCTTTTCCATCATCAAAATTTTAAAAATATACTTTTGAATGCATAAAAAATCAGATATTAATGTATCCATTTCTTTTAAAACACAATATTAAGAAATAAAATACTGAAAATAAATGAGTGGAGGGGTTTTTAATAAAAAAATCAAAGCTAATATATGATTACAAATGTAAATTAATGGTTATGGTTGTGTGAAAATCCTTTAAATATGTTCATGTTAAAATATACCTTTCCTTTTATATTTTGTAAATATAGTTAAAACATTTTGTATAACATGTGTAAAATGATTTTTTTTGAAAAACAAATTGAAATAAAGTAAACAGACAAATAAAATGACCTTTAAATTCGTTTTTTACATATAAATACCATTAAATTTATTATTAAGCATATTATAATGGAAGTGAAATATTTATAAAATAAATCTTCATAGCATTTAATTTGAGGTTTTGATGTAATGTGTCCATTACCTTAAGCCTAACTCATCACTTACATTATTTATCTTAATAAATAATAAACTTATAATAATTATTTTCTTGATTATGAAACTTCCTCAAATTTATTATTCATTTTATTTATTTATTATCATTATATATTCAATTACTTAATCAATTAAGTTCACGTCGGACATTTTGATTATATTAGGCTCATATGTCCCAAATGAATTTTAAAGATTCACTAGGGTCTAATAGTTCCTTATTAAATAATATAATGAATAATAATCATGAAATAATTATCATTTATATATATATATTATACTTGATAAATTATTCAAATATGGATTTTAAAAATGAACTATGTTATAATCATGGAGATGACAGGTCGTACATATACTTGGGTAATGTTTCTGTTTTTCAATGAGCATGAGGGAAACAAGTTAAGTATAATTTTATATTTCCAAAATTATTATTATATCATAAATATAATATTTTAACTATAAATAAACTTCTATATACCATCCATGTGATGCAGTGATGAAAAATAAATCTCAACACTTCATGGAGGTGATAATATACATGTACACACAAACGACATTATCATTTTTCAATGAATGGAAAGGAAAAAAATAGATGATATATTATATTTATTTAATTTTAATTATGTAATGAATATAATATATACATATATTAATTCCATAATTTTAACTGTTTGTGAGATGTGATGATGGAAAAAACTACATCGGTTCGCAAGGTGGAAGTCTGTCATACACATGAACGATATATTCATTTCCCATTTGATGGAAGAGGATATTTAAATAGGTTATTAAATTAACTTAACAAAATATAATTATATGGAAGATAGTGGTGTTTTTATTTCATATTTTTTTAAGAATATTTGAATGATGTGGAAGAATAAATAAAAAAATCTCAATTAAGAAGTATATCACTACTTCGAACAACTTATTTAGGTTTATATCTAAATCTTTCCAAGGATAGTTTTGATTATCAAAATAAGAAATATAGGAAGTGGGGAGAGATGTTAGAAATATATGTGGATAGATTTTTTCCAAAAAAAAGGATTCTAAAGTGTTTATAAGAGAAGATATAGGTTTCTTTTATAAGTGTGGGAGAGGGTGCACTTTAAATTTTTGAAAAGATTAAAATATATTATGGTGTTACTCAAAAAAATGGATAAAAACTCGACCATTAATGAATATTTTATTACATAGGGAAAACATATGTCCATAAAATAGTCTTTATCCAATTTTTTAGGTAATTTTAACCCTAATAGCATTAGTTTAACACCTTGTAAACCTGTTTAAACCTTAATTGATGTAATAGAATTTTTCTATTTTAAAATTAATTATGACCAAAAATTAAGTTTAACTTATGAAATAATATTAATTATTATTATTATAAATATATTTTATATTTTATAAAATTAAATTTATAAAATTTTCGTAATTTAATTTAAAATTAAACCCAAAAAAAACTGAAGAAAAATAGTTTTTTTAAAAATAACTATTTAAGTATAAATTTTTTATACCCAATTAAAGTATAATAATGATTAAAATGACCCTAATTGTATTATTAATTATATAAGATGAATAATTTTACTTTTAAACCATTCTAAAGAAACATACCTTTTAAAAATATTAAAAAGAAAAGGATATTTTTAAATAAAAATCAGAACATTATTCAGTATTCATTAAGAAATAAAACTTTTCACAAAATTATAAAAAATTCATCATAAGATAATTTTGTTATAATGAATTCAAAAATGAATATAATTTTTTAAATATGAAATTATATAATTTTGAAATTAATATTTTAAATAAAACCACATAATGCATGAAAATAGGATTTGGTTAGAAATAAATATTTTTCCTTTTGACTAAAAAATTACCTAATATTATTGAAACGAATATTAATATGTGAAATATAATTAATTATTATTAATAAGAAATGAAAATTATTTATATTAATATTATCTAGGTTTTTACATTCATTTACCCTTTTTGAAAATGTGTCCCCACATCTTTATTTAGTATTTAAAAAAGTGGGGTTATTTTTCATTCATATCATTTTTTATTTCCATAGAGCTTTATAAATAATATGGTTTGCCCAAAAAAATTAATAAGTGAATCACTTTATTCTATAACACCTACTCCTATGGTCAAGAATATGAATAGGTTGTTCCTCATATTAAAGGTTTTCTTCCAACTGAACTATTTGAGGGCTCAAAACATAAGATGTATCTAAGAAATATTTTCTTAATAATTAAACATAAAATATTTCATGTCCCTGAGATAAATTGAGTGGAAAGGATACATAGTAGGAAATTGATCCAACTTTCTTTATGATTTTTTCATAGTTTAATAAAATATGTATTTATCTTCTATTTTATCTGAAAACACATTACACTTTTCCATGGAAATACATTAAAAAAGGCATGATAGCCTTCCTCGAATGAAAGATATTTCCCCATATAATCTAAATAAATTTTATTCCTACTTTTTTGATCCTCATATATTTTTTAATAATATTCACCATCTCAACAATTTATTTTACCCATTATAATCCCAAAAACATTATTTGACCAGCTTCATCACAAAAATCTAGAGTTAGACACTTCTTTCTATATAATTCCTCAAAACGTTCCATCTGTATATTGGAATGAACACTATTATTATAAAAAAAAATTAATGAAATATGATAATCCCAAATTCCTTGGTAATACAATTAATAAGATCAAATCATTCTTCTACAGTTTCAATAATTCAATTTTACTATTCATCAGGTTGAGGATGAAAATCTTTAAAAAATTAAATTTAGTACATAATGAATTATAAAGGCCATTCCAAAAATTATAAGAAATTTTTTAGATCATGGTAAAATACAATAGATAGATTAAATCCAAGTAACTTGACTATATTCTTAAGATATAGTATATAGAGATAATCTAAATACATAGTATCTATAATGGGAAAAAATATATAGATTTAGTTATTTGATCAATAATAACCCAAATTTCATTATTACCTCGAGATTTATTTGGTAATACCTCCATGAAAACCATGAATATATTTTATTATTTCTACTCTAGTACTATAAAAGGCTTAAAAATCTACTTCAATAATTTTCATTCTTCATTAACCTATTGACAAGACATACATTACAAGGTAAATTAAACAATACCTATTTTTATTCAATCCCACTAGTAATAATCCTGGTAGTCTCTTCACATATTATTGCTTCCAAGAAGGATATAAAATTGGGAACTATGAGCTTAACTCATTGATTCTCTATTCAACTAAGAATAATAAGACGCACATAATATCCTTACAAATCTAATAACACATTATTTATAAACCTTAAACTACAGAAACTTAACCTTATTAAAAGATTCTACTTTTTCCTCTAAAACATGATCTTCATTCTAATCTTTCTTAATTATTTATAAAAGATATTATTATTCTCACAATAGAAAAAAAAATAGAGTAACTTATTGTGTGCACAATTTCCAGGCCAAATATCATTAAATCAGTAACCAAATGGTTATGTTCCGAATGAAACATGGTTAACGTATTATTATCATTATGAATCAAAGTATATTCTACTTTTTTTCTTTTCCATGATGTTAAAGAATCATGAAATCATAATCCTTATTTAGTTCCAACCATATTCTATACCTTATGTTTTACTCTTTATGAGTGAATATATACTTAAAAATTTTATTAGTATATATTTCACACTTTACTTCATATAAATGATTCCTCCAAATTTTTAAATCGAAAACCCCAACAGTTATTTCAATATCATATGTTGTATAAATTAACCCATGATATTTCTATTGATGAAAAACTTAACAAATCACATGATCATTATTTTAATAGAATTAAACCATGTACCTTCAATGAAGCATCATTAAAGATGAAAAATTCATCATTTCCAGATGGAAGGTCCAAAACATGAGCATTCACCACTCTTATTTTTAGTTCCTGGAAAAATCATTATACACTTCTGTTCAGATGAATTTATCTCTTTTTCGAGTTAACATAGACAATGGTCTAGATAACTAGGAAATGTTTTCAATAAACCACCACTAGTATTCCACTAATTGATGAAAACTATGAATCTCTTTGACATTTTTAGGTCTTGTTGATTCTTAAATAAATTTACTTTTATAAGGGTTAATAGTTACTCCATATTTAGAAACAATATACCCAAGGAAATAATTTTTCTACAACCAAAATTTATACATAATAAATTTTCTATATATCTTATTTTCATCAAAGGTTTTCAAAAAAATCCATACCTTTATTTCTGATCCTCATGAAATTTATAATATACTAATATATCATTAATAAACACATCCAAAATCCTATGTAAATAGTAATGAAAAACATTATTTATAAGATCCATAAATACAGCTGGTGTATTAGACATACCAAAAGGTATAAAAAAACTAATAATTCACGTATCTATTCTACAATGTTGTCTTTGGAATTACTTACTCATATAAATTCAACTAATTATATCATGAACCATGGTCAATATTTATAAAATACAATTCGCACTGGATCTAATAAAATAAATCATCGATATGCATCAAAAGATTATTATTTTTAACAATTATGTTATTCAAGGATCTATAATCCTTGAAAAGTATCATTGGTTGATATTTTTTTAAAAAAAATAAAATAGAATCACCCCATGGAAAATTTATTTCATGAATGATACTTTTATCAAGAAACTACTAAAAAATATTTTTCATTTCTAAAAGTTAAACTTATGATATTCGATTAGTGGGGTTTGAAAATTATATTAGCCTCAGTCAGTATGTGGGCATCAAACTCAAATTCCTAATTAGGTATAATATTATGAAACTCATCAAGAAATACACCTAGATATTAATTTACTATAGAGGCATAACTAACATAAATAGTCTCTCTCTTTTCAAAACAATGTGTAAGATAACATTCATTTCAATATTTTAATACTTTCTCATATTCTTGATATGTTTTCGAATGTATGAATTCATTATTGTATAAATACTAAGAAATAATCTAAAAAAACTTATTTAGACCTACAATCTATCTTGGAATGGTAAACATAAATCTAATCCATACTCAGAATAACATCAAACTCTACAAGGGGAAATACAACAAGTTTTTTAGTTAAATAATTTCCACATACAAAAACTATAATTTTCTTATAATTTCTTTTTACCTCAATACTTCCCACATGTGTTCTTACCAAAAGTTTCAGATTGATTTCTTGAGGAGAAATTTCCTATTTATTAGTTAATTTATCAAAAATGAAAGTGTGTGTAGAACCGGAATCCAAAAAGTCATTGGTATAATCTAAATAAACATGTAATATACCTAAAACCACATCATTAGATTGTATAATATCTACCAAATAAGTTTCAAAGTATTTATCTAATTCTTTCTATTTTTCATCGGGATTATTTCCATCATTCATTCCTATATTTAGACAAGTTCTCACATAATTATCAATATCATTACAATTAAAGCATCTTACTATCAGATTTTCAATATTTTTATGATAAATTTATTGGCAGTCATGAGCCTCATATAAAAATTGTCAATATTGAAATCATTTCGTAGATTTTATATGACATTATATAGTGTAATTGTTAGTTCATTCTTCATAATATGAAAATTCTATGTACTTACCTTTTCATTTATCTGATGGATGCTTCCCAATATCCTTTTATAAGCACCTTTTCTTCTATTTGTTTTCATAGAATATATGATTATAAAAAAACTACATTTCTACCACCTCTATACATTGAAAAAGATTCTCAAAAAATTTTAATTCATAGGAATCTAATTCCCTTTTATATATTAGTTTCAATACTGAGTAAAATCAATTAACATTACTATCAAGATCCCAGAAAAAATTTGGTGTGTACCATTCCAATTGGATGAAGTTTTCTTCATATGAATCTTACAAATATACCAATTTACACCTCAATTTTAAGAATTTATTTTCCATATTTTTTTAAGAAACATTAGGAAAACATTTCTCAAGGATAAGATAATTAAATTTTTCCTATTACATGGAATCAATCTCGTCTCTTTCTTTAGTATTGTTATCAATTAACCACCATTTATTGGATTCACATTCAAAATGGTAAATATAAATAGATACTTTTTGATGATATAAACAACCCATGACTTTGAATATCTTCCCCAAGTATTTAACACATCTTTTAAAAATCATAGGGTCATATTATCCACTCAATTTCAAAGGGTTTTGTTTCATTGAATGCTCTATTATAGATATGGTCCTCTATGGTGAACATGGTTAATCTCTCATATGGATACCACCACAATTTATAGCTTGATTAAATTGATCCATAATAGTAAAAAATCATCCCTATTCTAATTTGAACCACTCTATTTTTCTGATTTTTAAGGATATTAACCTCTTAGTGCGTTCCTCATTTAGCTTCCTTATATCCTCTATGGAAAACCATTCTGAATAGACATATTTTATATGAAGTGATATGGTAATATTAAAATGAAATATCATGCAAACAATAAATTATAATATATTAAGGTAATTTAATTACATTATCCTAAACTATAAAATTATCTATACCTTCTCTTTGATTCCAACAATAACGACTTATCCTTTATTCAATCCATAATTTCATTTTTTAAAAATATTTCATCTTCTTTCATTCCCAAAGATCCTTTTAGGATTAGAGTTTTAGATAATTTGGTCTCACTATTACATAACAAACCCGTACATTAAAATTTTGAAACTTCCTCTTAGTATCCACTTTTACCAAAAATATAATACTTTTAAAATAACGAAAATTGATTTTCATGAAAAATATTCATGATTTTCATCTAGATTTATTTTTTGTTCATGTTCATATTTAAAACCTATAAATTTTTTAAAAAAATTGGTTCAAGAAAAATAATTTCAGTAAGGGATATAAAAAAGAAATAAATAGACATGTTAGTCCAATTTAAAATCATGGTATCATAAAAGATATTTTTTCTTTAACATTATAAACATTGAGCAAAAATAATCATTTGATTACACATGAAATTGGATTTACTTCCCAAATATTTTTCTAAAACATTTTTATAAGAATACATAAAGTAAAAATTGTGATAATGAGAGTTTATTAGAAAATATTGGAACCCATAGAATCAATTTTCTTAAAACATACATTTTTAAACTAAAAGTTTATAATCCTTCCTTCAAAACAAAAGGTCATTAGTGTGACTTTTAAAATCAAACAATGTCTATGAAAACCCATTTCAATCATAGAAAAGTAATTTAGGTGAATTGGTACATAGTTTTCATATAACCCTTACAAGAACCCTTATAATTTCAACAAAAACTATGATCTATTTCCAAAAATAATTCTCCAGAGTACATAGTCATTACCCAATGCATTGGAGAGGTATATCAGGTTCACCTTTCATCATGATCTATGATGGGATCACCCATCATCATGAGATGTATCGGGATCATCCATCATCATAAATAATGTACAAGGACTATAAAATTCATGAAACACATAAAATCATATATTTCCATCAATAAACACATACAAATATACTTTTAACCCATAAGAAAAACATTTTGGGACATTAATATATCTCCTTCCTATAAAAGACTATTTTTAGAACTCAAATACCTTGAAAAAAGGGATGAAGTGTTTTTATTTGAATAAAAAATGGAATGTTATATAGAAATATAAATATAAAATAACAATTTTGGTTGGGAAAAGTTTCATTAATGTAGTATATTTTAAAAGATAAAATTTCTTTTTTCTTTTGTAAATATAGTCAAAAACTTCCATATAAAATGAGTAAAAATATTATTTTTGGAATACCATTGAAAATAATTCAAAATAAAAATGAAATTTCATTTATAATTTATTTATTTTATTAGAAATAAATATATAATTATTCTTATGAATATTGACTTGGAATGAAAAATTTTTGAAAATAAATCTTTAAAACATTTAAAATTAGGTTTTAAGGTAAAGTGTCCTTTATCTTCAGTCTGGAACATCATGAATGTTATTTATCCTATTGAATAATAAATTTTATTAATTATTTACCTATATAATAACCTTTTCAAGGTTATTATTCATTTTATTTTATTTATTACAATGTTATATTCAATTACTTAATCAATTAATCTCTCGTCATACATTTTGATGATATTCGTCTCATATATCCAAAATGACATCGGTATGTTAACTATGGTGAAAGTTGTATTTATTATATCATCCCAAAAATAGTATTAATTTCGTGATTATAATTTTTATATTTAAATTATATACTAAAATAGTCTATGAAATATGGTTATGAAAAATGAACTATGATACGATCATGGAGATGGTAGGTCATATCTACGCATCAGTAATGTTTCCATTTATCAAAAATAATGACAGAAAAAAGGTAGGTATAATTTATATATATATATATATATATATAATTATTTTTATATAATAAATAAAATTATATATACCATCTATGTGATGTAGTGATCAAAAAGTAATCATATCGCTTCATGGAGGTAGTAATCCACACATACAAACATACAATGCTATCGTTTTTCAATAGAAAGAAAGTTAGGAAAATGGAAGATATATTTTATTTCATGAATTTTAACTATTTAATTAATATCATATATATATATATATATACTAAATCCATCATTGTTACCATCCGTGAGAGGAGGTGATGGAAATCAAATTGCATCAGTTCACAAGGCGGTAGTGTGTCATGCACATAAACGACGATTTAGTTTCTCATTTAATGGATGAGGAGATTGATATGGGTTCTAAAATTAATATAAAAACATCTTAGTATATTTAATATATATGTTTTATTATTTCTTAATTTTTAAATAATCTTTTATCGAGGTATAAGAAGAAATAAATTAATAATATCAGTTAAGAACTACACCTCTTCTTCAAAAAACCTCTTTAGGTTTATACCAATAGCCATCCTAAGATGGTTTTATAATCAACACAAGGACTCTATAACATGGTGAGGAATTTTAATAATTTATTTTTTTATGGTATTGGATTATCTGAAAGGCTCTTTAAGTGTGGATAGAAGAGTATAGTGGGTATCCATTTATAAGTGGGACAGAGGATACAATTGGAATTTTCAAAAAGATTATAATATATTAACGTCTTACTCAAAGTAAATGGATAACAATTGACCATTTATGAAAATTATATGATATAGTGTCGAATTATTTCCATAAAATATATTTTATAAAATTTTATTGGTCATTTTAACCCTTATCTCTTTAGTTTAACCCCTAGTAAACTTATTTTAACCTTAACCATTGTAAAATATTTTTACTATTTTTGCAATTGATTATAACCAATAATTAAGTTAACCTTATTAAATAAAATTAAAAATTAAAATTAATAATATATAATTAATTTTATCAAATTTAATTTATATAAGTTTCAATATTTAATTTAAATCTAAACCTACAAAACACGATGAGAAATTATTTTTCATAAAAAATCCTTTTTAAGTATACAAATGTTGTTATAGAAATTTCATCTATAAAATTGATTAAATTGAACTCAAATGAATAATTAATTATATAAATGAACTAAATTTACTTTTATAACATTCTAAACAAAATCTAACTTTTTAAATGATTGAAATAAAAAAGATGAGTTTTAAAAAAATCAGTATTTTCACTTTTCATTGAAAAATAAAACATTTCAAAAAAACTTAAGAATTATTCCTAATATAATTTAGACATAATAAATTCAAAAATTAATTCAATTTTATAAAATTAGATTATATAATTTTCAAATTAATTTTTTAAATAAAACAACAAAATTCATGAAAACTCAATTTGGTTAGAAATAATTCTTTTCTCATTTGAATGATAAATTATCTTATATTATTATAATGAATATAACTATATAAAATATAATTAATTATTATTAACGAGATATTAAAAATATTTATCTTAAAATTAGTTCGTTTATAACAAGAATAGTAAAATAAAATCATGTATAAGTCAAATTTTATACATTATGTGTAATTGAAAAATACTAGTCGAGTTTGGTTTAAGCCAACCACTCTCTAAACACTCCCTTATGAACTAGGGAAAATGTTATAACCATTAACATGTTAACTCTAAATTTTTATTCATGTTTTTTCTAAGGAATGACTCTACTCACTGATATGTACATATGACTTTGTTGTTACTCTACTTTCAGTGACTTTATCTTTTTGAATAAAATGATTTCTCTATGTATATACTTAGTCAAATACCATATACACGGCTCATTAGGTCAAGTGCTACTATTTTAATATTTTACAAATATTTATAATTATGACAATATGAATCTTGTTTGGTATAAATATAATATTTTGAATAAATTTTCACTTTATAATGCTTTTTTAGTTCTATAATAAGCCAAAACAAACTCATATTTTATAGAATTGGACGCCACTAGTTATATTGAGCTTCTATCACTCATTAACTTATCTTAACTATGATATTTGATCAAATTTATCTGTTTGGTTCCTCTTTTAGTGTCTCTAAGATAACAATCAATCCTTCCTCCTTATGTACTAGGAATATATCTCATATACTTATTAAGATATATAAGAGCATTATAACTAGTTCTTAGTGCATCATTATAGTATTTTTTTAATATTTTCCCACCATGATATAATCATAGACAATATCAAGTCTATTAAAAAACATGTAATATGTGATACATCATGTCACAATAGTGTATGGAGTTATACTCATCTTCCCAATCTCATCATGTATGTTAAACACATCATCTTTAAGATATTTTTTAATATTTTACGTTGGAAAAAATTCCTTATTTAATTTTGTCAACCTTATTTTTTTAATAACTTGTCATTATATTCACTTTTACTTAGTTCTAAATCTCATAGATCAATATCAATAGATATTTTTCTGTAGAATTTGGGTTTCTCTTTGAAGTCATTCTTAAAGAAGTATTTTAAAATAAATATTAATTAACTAGAAGAATAATATATATTTTTTTCAAGAATATATCACTTGTAAAACTATTATCCCAATATATTTTAGAATATTTTTCTAATTATATAAATTTTAGGTGTCTCGTAGTTTTCATGATATGAAACACTAAGCTTAAAATAAAACTTGGTATATTATAACCCACTTATTAAATTTGGGGTTTGAATAGGAATAAACACATTATGAAAAGTATATATAAAGGTTTTATATAATTAAAATTTATTAATTAACGCATAGTAAAAAAGTAATCAATTTTTTGTATTGTCAATCAATGCTTCAAAAATATGTTTTCTTAAAAAATGGGTTTTATTGAATTTTTTGCCCAAAAATTATATTTAATTAATACTATTTTTAGAAATTTTATTTTCAAAATTTAATATCCTTTTGGAATTCATAATGTCTATATTATCTTGGAGGAAAATTATGGTATTTTTTGGTAATATATATTTTATGTGACTAATGAAAAATTTATATTTTTGTAATATGGTCAATTATTTTCATTAAAAAATTAATTTAAAAGTAATATTAAGTTTTTAATTAGATATTAAATTAAAATATTGATAACTTAATTATAAATAATATAATTAATTATATAGGAATAAACATTATACTTTATTTTGGTATAAGTTCATTTTTTGGGATTAGAACACAAATTTATAATAATTGATTTGTTTTTTCATTTTATACATTAATACTAAAATTGATTTCTAACACATATTTAAATTTAATATTGAAAAATGGATTTCATATTTTTAATTTATAGGTTTAATTTTTTTAAATAGGTAACTTTTATTTTTGGGTAATTAGAATAGTAACCATGCTAAATATTTTTCACGTCGTTAAGGGTAAAATTGGTAAAACACAGTTAAAACTACAGGACAAGGATTTAAAATCACTCTAGCACATTCATTTATCCAATTTTATGTGTGTTTTTAAACAAAATCCATCCTTTATAAAAACAAATGGCAATATTTTTCCACATTTTATTATTATAAAATTTTAATTATGTTAAGTAAATGATAAATATCAAATGCATGTTTCTTGAATTAAATTTTTATTACATGTTTTTATAAGAATAAAAAGTAATTGCTAATGAATATAAAAATTATTTTGAAAATAAATTTTTTATTTTTATTATTTTAAATTTTAAAAAATTTTAGAGATGATATTGTCACAAAAAATGCATACATAATTTCAATATAGTGATTGTTAAATTAGTAAAAAAATCGAGGTAAATCATTTTAAAAATAGTAAAATTTATAAGTTTTGGATGAATTTTTTTATTAAAAAAATTAATAGTTAATTATAAAGTATAAATGATCATAAATGTTTCAATATTATAATTCCATTTCTATCTGTATGTCTTTGAATTGAAATTAAATAAATAGTCCAAAAATTACTTTAATGATATTTTATGTTAACTAATATTTTATTACGTGATTTAAAAATCAAAAAAAAATATTTAAACATGAAAATTTTTCTGATACATAGTATAAAATGTAATAAATGGAAACAATTTGAGACACCTTTTACCTTATAATTAAATTTATGTCCCTTAAATCTAAAAAATGTGTTACCATGGTTATGTTTAAAAAAAGGGTTAACGAGGGCGTTAAACCAAAACATAAGGATTAAAATTAAACAAAAAATTTATAAATTTTATTTATTGAATGAATTTTTACCTTTTATTTTTTAAAATATAAACTATTTCAATTTTTTCCACTTTACATGATTATGATATATATTATATTTAATTCTTTTAAGTAACTTTGAGTGTGTCCTTTCCCTAACTTATCAAAGTGCTCCTCCTTTGATCCTTTATTCTAAAATTTTGAGAACTCTAGATCATACAATCCCTGAACCAATACCTTAATAGATTTATTTAACTCATTATAGATATTTTTTTATTCCCATAAGACTAATATTTCAATGCTTAAGCTGTAAGATAATGGAGGCCTCCCAAATAAGAGGTAATCATCTTACCTGACTCTTTTAATTTTTATTTCTTATTATACTTCATAAAAATATGTTGTATCCATCCTAAAATTATTAATATATTATAATAAATATAATTATATGTTATTATTATCATGTCACAACCATTTTCACCTCAATTCCATAAAATAGGAAATAAAGGTATCGCTCGTACGTACATGTGGACTACTTCTTTCATGAAGTGATATGATTCATGTTCCATCACCATCTTTAATGGTTGGTTATTATAATGGATTAAATTTTTATAAATGATATTTATGGAATAATTATTCTTTTATAATTATAATATCTCATCTACCTTCTTACTTCCCCATCCATTAGAGAACAATACGGTCACTCACTTGTACATATGGACTACCACATCCACAAAGCAATGTGATTAATTTTCCATTTATGCTTTAAATGAATATGAAAAAATAATATATTTAAGAAATATATAATATATTTATGATATTATAATTATTCTATAAATGTTAATTATTATTTAATTTTATTTGGTTTAATGCATTAAAAATTGAAAAAATCACTCATGTGAACGTACGGATTGTCAACTCCACATAGTGATGAAAATAATTTTTTATAACCACTTTATAAGTATAGTTATAAAATTTTATATAATTAATACATATTATAATAATTAAATGATTAAAATTTTGGATATTATAGAACCATTATTAAATTACAAGGATAAAAACTACCAGACTAAAACATATAAGAAAAATGAATCAGTTGACACCTAAAATGATAATGATTTTTGAATATTGTTAATGAATTGGTTATTAGATGCTTTAAATAAACCATGTATGGTAATATAAATATGAATATTATTATTTTATAGAAGTTTCATAAATTTAAATGTATTACATATTATATTGAATTATCTTATGAATCATGTAAGACTTGAGGTAAGGGTTTCATTGGCTCAATTGATTGTCATTGAAAAATGTTTGAGATTATGAAACTATTTTGGTCTATAAGGTGTATATACTTACCCATTGACATGTTATATCATAAATAATTAATATATAATATAAATAAAATTTTTAATTCAAATTATTTCATCTAAGGGGTTTTTATTCAAAAGTTACTAAAGTTGTAAGGGTTTCTCATCTCAGCTTTGTTTTTTGTGAGACATATGTCATATTCACCACTTATTTCTTTTATGTGATGCATTTAATACTATTTTGATATATTATGTCATTAATATATTTTTATTCATAGTATTTAATGTTTCATTATATTTTATTTATTTCATGGGTGTTATGATTCAAAATTTACCAAAGCAGTAAGAGTATTATGTTATAATCTCAATTTTTACCGGGATTGTTTATGCTTAAATTTTCCAATGATGAAATTATTAGATTTGTATATCACAAATAATATAATTCACATTCCCCTATATTTATTTATAGATATTATAGGTTTTAATTTTATATTTTCTAAATCTAATTAATTATAATTTTGAAATAATGGTTTTAAGAAAAACCAACATTATTTCACACTTCTATCGGGAATCTTTTCTTATATGTCCATGTTATCTTTAAAATGTTTTCAATAACATTTTTAATATTCTAAAAATAACTTTTAATGTCATTTTTAACCATGTTTTAATTTATATAAAAAAATTTAAAGGAAATTTTTTTATTTTTTCTAAATAAGGTACTTTTTACCAAAGGTGTGAATAGATTATTTGTTTTCACTTACACTACAAAAAATTATTCCCACTATCATAAATAAACTTTGATTTAAAGATTAATTTAAATGTTTACATAGTCTTTTATAAAGAAAATAATTTTCCTAATATTTTAAAAAATTATATATTTTTAATTAGTGATTTCAAAATTAAAATAGTATTTTCCTCAAGAAATGTACAAGTGATCGTGTAATTGTATTTTCATATATGAAAACATTTGTTGATGTTACATATGATTAATTAAGGATATGGTCTAATTGCATCATCATTATTCATTCTATTTATGGTTTGTTATTATGATTATCAGATATTGATGAAACCCATTTTCTTTCACACGGGTTAATATGGGATGAAATGGTATATATTTTTATGATCCTTTGGGATAAATATGAATGGATTATAAGATGAGTGGGTATATTATAACCATGCAATTAATTGATTAAATATTAATATTATGTGATCTCAAAGAGTACATTGGTGGATAACCCAATCCTGAAAGAGGGTATAGAAGAGTTTATCTCATGACCAAAATAGGTAAACGGGAGGTTATCCAAAGCCTGAAAGAGGGTACACGGGAAGTTATATCAATCCCAAAGTAGGTACATGGGTGGGTAGATAAAGAATAACATGTATTTAATGGCTTATTGGGTATCATTAAAATAATATTTCTTTTATTATAATTATTCCACACTTTTTATGCAACTCCATATAACATGTTATTATTCCTATGATACGATATCATGTATCACAATCTTATATTATTACATGATCCATGTTTTATGATCTCAAAAATCCTTATTTAGTGATTTTCATATATGAATTATAGGGTATGAATTTCAAATATTAATAAAATTTTATCAAAGCCTTATGCTCTTGATATGCTTATATGTGATCATTGATTAATATATCCCATTTTTATCCTTATTAAGCAAATAAGATCACTATTTCTTATATTTAATTTCCATAGGTAATGAATAAAGGCATTAAGTGGGTATATTAAAGAATTTTACTGTGATACAATATCTTTATGGGAGATATTAAATATCTTTTGTAAAATTAGATGACTGTGTATTTAGTCTTTAAATACTCTAAACATTTACAGTTATGGAGAATGTATTGGTATGTATTGTATTGAATACTCATCTAAAATGATTTAATATTTATGTAATCAGTGATTGGGTCACCTTAGTTGGAATCAAATAAGGGATTAGTTATCTTTAGAGATTATGATTAGTGAACATTATTAAAAACACTAGGGATTGGACTAAGTATAGGATACTATCCTGATGTTTTCGTAAAGTAAAAATTGTTTGATTTTCATAGTAAATATATCTATGTCTAGGTAATAGAATGTGGATGTGGTTATAGAATAAGTACACCTATGGTTAAAAACTCTAAAATGGGTATATTGGGAATTAACCACATCTTCAACAACATATGATGATTTTTTAGACTACTGATCTTGTTCCAATCCCTTGTTTATTTTGTTTTTATGATCTCAAAAACCCTTAATATATTTCAATTGATTATTTTTTTATGTGGTTTTATGATGTTTTAATCTTATTTAGTTCAATTATGTTTTAATGTATAATTTATTTGATTTTTTTTTTAATTTGGATAAGCCTGGAAAAATGGGGTATGTGATTTCTTTAGCTATGTAGATTTTGTCAACATCAAGAAATAAACTACATAAATAGGCTACATGACAGAATATCCTACATGAATTGGATAAATTGTAGAATCATATATGTGAAAATAATCTACATAGATTAATATTCTTTATGTGAAATGACTACATTGATAAAATTGCTATGTAAAATCAGATACATTGAGTAATTGACTATGTGCTTTGGATCCATGGAATATTTTTCTATGCAGTTTGAATCATCTATGTTAATAATTTGGATACCCAAATTTCATCTTCATGATAAATATGGATACATAATTTGGATATAGGTAAAAGTTTCCTATATGAGGAACGGCTATATAGATTCAGGTATGTGATTGAAAATACATGAATTTTAAATACTTGGTGATCCAATGTCAGTTACTTCCTTCTATAACATAGGTATTTGTTATAGTTGGTTTATTTAAAGTGAAAATTAATACCATTTTAGATACCTTAAACATTTTAAAAAAATTATAGGAAAAAAATAAAATCTAAGTATCGATGAAGAAAATAGAAGAGATTATTTTATTACTAAATTTGTTTTTATGTGGTAATTTTTTAGAAAGAGACATCATGAGTTTTACCACAAGGCCTTATTTTTATTGGATATCGTATTTTTATATAGTTTTTGATAAGTTATACAATATTATTCAAAAAAAATCATTAGTTACAAGAACTATCTCTCTCTCTCTCAAAACCTTCTATGTTATTATTTCTCTATACTAAGAAGAAGAAGAAGAATATGAATCACGTTTTTATATAGTTTTTCTTTCATTATTTATGTTTTTGTGTTTTAAAGAATCTCCTTGATTTATAATTCATTCTTATTTCCTCTCTTGATAACTATTCTCTTTTTTATATTTCATCAAGCAATTGTATGATGTAACTTGTAATCTATAATTACTCTTTCTTATAACTAGAAGTGATTCGTCCTTGTATTGAGTATTGATGGATTTTTTAGAAAATACTTATAGGATAATAATTAAATATTGTTGACTTTTACCAACTAACAGTTTATTTTTCTTTGTTGTTTATTCCCTAGGAAAAGGACTAACTCTGTGGAAATCACAAAACTCAAAGATTTGAGTATTTGTGGCGTGAACTGGGGAATTTGTGTACCCTAAACCACTATAAATTTTATATGTTTTATTTTTTCTTACTATTTTTATTTTATGTTCTTACTTATGATAATAAAATGTTGGAATCTATCATACCATCAAATAGGATTGTATTAAGTGAGTAAATTTTCAAGAACCTGATTCACACCACTATTAAGTCTTTGTGTCATTATTCTCCAACAAAGAATTGGTATCAGTGGATAGGCATTTTGAGTTTTAAAATATGAAATGTTGAAGTCTAAAATATCATATTCAAATGGATATTATGGTGGAACATAGAGAGTCTATTTCTATTGTTAGAGATACTTATTTCAATGTAGAATATTTTAGATTTTGGAAGGTAGGGATGAATATTTAATTAAATAACATTGGTCAAAATCTTTACTTTAAATTAATTAATCCTTAAACAAATCCTAAAAGAGATCCAAAAAATTGATATTCTACTAAAAAGTTTAATATGATCTTAAATCCAAAGTTATAAATTCTATTATATATTTTCTCAATCCAGATGTGTTTAACATAGATTATCAATGTTCTAAAGAACATGAGATGCTTAAATCTATATCAGTGGCATATAAAGGTATTAATAATATGTGATTACTTAGGTAAAGAACTAAAAAGTTTAATTAATCTAAATAAAATTATTGATGTAGAATGTATTACACTGATCAATAGAAGTTTGATAAAAATTGTGAATAATTTCTCTTTCCTATGAGAACTGATTCCAAAACTGGATCAATCACTAAAATTTCTATAAATTAAACCATCCAAATGGATTGATATATTAGATTCCATTAGGAAATCTATTTATGTGAAAGACTTAGAAATAAAAAATATCATTGAAACACTCATTATATGTGCAGAGGAAGTGGAAATTGAAGCTTGTTACCATAGAATGGTTAAAAATTAAAATAATTCTTTGAAAACTTATACTATAAAAGATGATAAGAAGAGTGAATATATATAAATTTCTAAATCAACTGAAGTAGATAATCCAAATAGTTCTTAATTTAATGCTGATCTTTCTAAAACCTTTAAGTAGTTTTAAATGTTTTACAATAAAAGATTAGTATTCAATAAATCCTTCAAAATTTACAAAAAATATGATTGAAGTTATAAGTAAGTCTACTTATATGAGTAAAATAATCTTGAAAATATCAAACCATGTTATCCACAACATCGATAAAAAAGGATATCTGATAAGAAATATAATTAGAACCTAGAATTAAATAAAAAGAGTAAAAAAGATATTAAGGTTCCATAGAGTGCCTCTAATTATTCTAGTGATGACACATATTCTATAAAATAAGATGAAATATTAAATTAGAAGGCAAATATGTTCTTTAAGGTATAATTATATGAGGTATATCATTTTATCATTTGGAGCAATAATCTGATTTTGAAAATGGAAATTGAACTTTTGAATAACTGAATAAACATTTTACCATTCTAGAAAATAAATATGAATTCTTGAAAAGGAAATATAAATCCATAAAAAATATTATAATTTTATAGTAAGTGAAAAAATAGGACTTACATAAATAAATTTTAGACCTAAAATCTCAAATGGGAATTTTTTTGTCACTTGTATTGAATATGATAATAAAAAAACATGAAAAAATAGGATCAAGGCATTAAGGATAAAGAAAATATTTTTAAAAGGGGGGGGGAATTAGATAAATCAAATCCTTGTTATTAATAATTTTAAAAAATATAAATTTGGGATTGGAAGAAAAGGAAAAAAACCGAAGTGGATCAAAAATTATTTTATATCTAGTTTAATGAAAATAAAAATGTCTAAAGATATTTTTTTCATTTTGGACAACCTAAAAATTATAATAATGTTTATAGTGTCATAAAACGTCTGTTTTTTTGTGTTAATAATGCGTTTATTTAAATAAATTTATTAAAATGTATTCCATGAATTTTTAGACAACATAATCATATTTGGCTTCCCAAAACTATAGTTACTAACATTTTTGGGAGTAAGAGAATAAGAGTACCAAAATAATTTATAGTTTTATTTTACTTATAAGGGAAAAAATAAGAAGGATTAATGAAAACTTATATATGAATATTGAATTCTTATGGAATATTAGGGATATTTCTAAAAAATTTATTCTTTATGAAAAATTGTAGAGGCTATGTCACATTTTGGTAAAATTCTAAAGGAAAAATTATCTCAGCTAGATTAGTTGGAAATCCATTCTCATTTGTCATCAATGAATTTATTTATATGTATGGATTGAAACAAAACCTTTTAATTTTCTATCGTATTTGTTAGGAAGTTTACACTATATATTTTTAAAATAATGTATGTTCTGTTTTTAAAGAAAAAATCCTTATGTTTAAGAAACTTATAACTAAGAATGTATGTACTTTAGATCTAAATTCTTCATTTAGAACAAAATTAACTATTTAAATTCTCAAAAAAATTAATCTTGGATTTTTTCTAGAAGACTAGGTAATTTTAATGATTAATCATTCATAAAATTTTCTAAGAAAATTCCAATTTAGATTAACTCCAACTTAATTTGAATAAAGAGAAACTATGTGATGTATGTTAAATGGGTAAGAACATAAGTCATAATTTAAGTCAATTAAATAGGTTTATATATCTTGTCCTCTTGAAATTTTCCTAATAGATTTATTGGGACTCCCTATAATAGTAAGACTAAGAGGAAAATATTTTTTTAGGTGTAAGTTGTTTATTTTTTAAGATTTAATTGGCTTTTATTTTTCAGTCTTAAAATTTAAGCTTATTCTATTTTTATATGTTTTTGTAAATTGGTTCAAAAATAGAAGGATTCCAAAATTATTTCTTTGATAAGTGACCTTGGGTAGAATTTTATAACCATGAGTTCAATTCCTATTATTCAAAACATGGCATCAAATATATTTTTTCTTCCCCCATAACACCTCAATTGAGTTATGTTGTTGAAAGGAGAAATATGACCTTTCAATAAATTACTAATATTGTGTTATGTGAATATAAATTACCCACTCACTTTGGGTGTGAAGCTATGTATATAAATTTTTGTGTCATTAACAGGGTCAGAATTAGGCCCATTTAAAAAAATCCTAATGAGATTTGGAAAAAAAACCAGCAGTTTAATACTTTAAAGTGTTTGGATGAAATGTTTACATTTTTAATAAATAAAAAATCTTGGTAAATTTGATATAAAGGATGAAAAAGGAATATTTCATGGTTATTCTACAACCACTAAGGATTATATAGATTTCAAAAAAATATAAAATGATGTTGAAGAATCAATTCATGTGATATTTAATGAAAGTGAACTTTTTATCATAAAAATAAACAATCTAATTAGAAAATTGATTCTTTTTAAAATATGATACATGATCCTCTCTTTGATCATAGAAAGGATTAGTATTTGGAACTTTATTTTGGTGAAACAAATATTGAAAGGATAGATACCGGTAAACTTGAAAGTGTGCTCTCTACATTTTTTTCTCAACTTTAACATAAAGCCTTAGAATAAGCCTTATAAGATTATTGTTGGGTTTTAGCTATGCAATATGAGATAAACCAATTTAATAGGAATAAGGTATATAAATTACTCGATATACCATCTAATTACACTATTATAATAACAATGTTAGTTTTGGGAAATAAAGAGGACGATCATAGTGTGATCACTATGAATAAGGTTATATTAGTGGATAAGGGGTATAATCAAGAGGAAGGAATATACAATAAAGAAACCTCTTCACATGTAACTACATAAAAATCCATTATAATTATCCTAGATAATTCATCTCAAATAGATTTTAAATTATATTAGATGGAAATTAAATCTTCATTTCAAAATGGTTTTTAGTGGAGGAATTCTATATTGAAAACCCTCTTATTTTTTAAAATCTTCACTATCCAAATTCTATTTTCAAACTAAATAAATCTCTTTATGGTCTTAAATAATCACTTTTATCTTGATATGTTCATTTAATTTCTTTTATTTTATAAAATATATTTTTAGTACTAGTATAAGATCATGCCCTTATCAAGAAAACATCACATTCAGGTATATTGTTAGTATAAATATATATTTATGAGGTTTATTAGTTCTAAAAACAAAATATTGTCTAATAATATTTTAAAAATCATGAGAAAAAGAATTTGAAATGAGCCTGATGGGTGAGTTAAATTTCTATTTTCTATAAAATTTACCAAAAATACTTTCATAATGTTTAAAATCAAAGAAAATACATTCTTTCTTAATTAATAGTTTTTCACTTGATAATGGTAAGATACATGAAAATAATATGAGTTCAAATGAAATGGTTGATTATTATGAACCTAGAAAACTAATTGACAACAAGTTATATAGAATAATAATTAGTATTCTATTATATACCAGATAGGAAGAGTAACTGAATTTGGTAAGTGTAGACTAGATAGGAAGAGTAACTGAGAAACCTATCCCCTTCTAGGTAAATATATGATTTTATTGTCTAGTAAGAAACATCAATCAATTACAATATCAACTATTGAATCATAGTACATAGCAACAGGTAGTTATTGTGCTCAATTATTGGGAATTAAACATGCCTTGATGGACTTGGGATTCTATTTTAGTCATGTTTCAATCAATTTTGATAACACTAGTGTCATCAGTATTTCAGAGAATCCAATAAATCATTTAAGATAAAATATTATAGATATACAAAATCATTTCATTAGAGATCACTCTTAGAATGTTTATATCACTCTTGAATTTATCAACATTGAAAATCAATTAGCTAATATATTTTTTAAACCCCTTGTTTGTGACTGTTTTTTTTTATTATGTGGGAATTGGGGTTATTTGAATTAAAATTATTTTAACTCATTTTATTTATATTTATTTAAATTATATATCAATTTTTACTATTATTATTAATTTATTTAAATTTCAATACATTTTAAATTTATATTTTAATAATTTATTTTTAAAATATGTTCAAATTTTATATTTATTTGTATCTTAATTTTATTTTAAAAATATTTTTATTTCCTTTTAAAAGGAAACCCAATTTAATTTCTCAAATTTTATTTTATTTTATTTATTATTTTAAATCAAATTTCTCCTTTAACCTTATTCAACTGCATATCTCTCTCTCTAAAATCATGAACATGATATAACATGGAAAAATAACCTCTCTTATGTTCTTTCTCCTTTGAAACCCAACAGTCACCCCCTTGAGTCTCTTAGTCTTCAACTGACCTCTCTAAGGTTGGTAAGTCTATGTGTGGAGATAAAAAAGGTTATAGATACTCAAAAAATTCCATGTCTGTTGGTGTACAGTACTGAGTGCTTGTAGGTAAGGCTATAGACATGGAATATTGGAAAAGAATATAAATTCTCTAAAAGAAGGTATTCAAGTACCAGTGATGGGAGATTATTTTTGATGAAAAGAAATCATTTTTATTATTTGAATATGATGTAAATTATTTCATGAGGAATGAAAATTTTTAGTTTTGGTAAATAAATGATGTGTTCTCTAAAAATGTAAATAGTAAGGCCATATTTGTCTCTTTGATGGAGAAGATAGATATCATGCATAGTCATTATGAAGGTGAGTATTGTTCCAGTCAAACCCTAGTTGGAACAAACTAAATAGCACCTTCTTATATATTTAGATTTATTTTTGGGTAATATTATTTTAGTAATAAAGTAGTGAAGGAATTTAAAGATGAGTGTAATTACTGTGAAGATTTATTTTGACTATAATTTCTAAGAGAGCTAGGGAAATTGAGAAGGAACTATTTCAATACGTGAATATTATATATATCCTAATCAATAATTAGAAGCTGAATCTATTGAGGTTCATGATGAGGATCTTGAACCATTACTTCCAAGTAAAGGGGACACTCAATTACTACCCTAGTGGTTGAATTATACCTCAAATATTAAAGAAGAATGAAGTGGACCTAAATGAAAGAGGGGTAGTTAAGTACCACAAGAGTAAAACCTTATCTATAGTGCTTCTAATGTATTTTGGATAAAATTGGTATTATTCCTTAAACTCTATGAGACATTTTAGATGGGAGAGTGATGCCCAGGTGTTTGTACCACCTCCTAAACTAACATAGGGGAGAAGTCCTGGACCTCACCTTCTAGGGATGCATCAGATGTTGAGATGGTTCCTTTTAGGGAAGTAGATGAGATAATTATTGTTAGATCAAATCCTATAGTGAAAAAAATAAAACATTTATTTGAAGCTACTCAGGGATATAAATTTGTATTTTCTAGTTCTATTGAGTTAGTTTTTTCAAATATTCCAACTTTTGGGATAAATGTTAGAGCTCAAGTGGAAAGGCAAGTTGATATTGTGCCTACTATGCCTACTACTAGAGATAGAGTGCAGTCCGAGGCTAAGAACAAAGTGTTTTATCCACTCCTTGGATAAACAAATTCTTATAAAGATGAAAGTGGTAATGTGATCCTAGAGGAAGTTGTTAGTCATTCACATACCCAGATCCCATTCTATCTTATCCTCACGTGTAAGAGGATACACCTTCAATGAGGGAAGGTTTTGAAGGATCTGATATTGATAACCATATGAAGACTTTTTCATCATAAATTTTGAAAATATTTTATAATATCAAGGGATATTATGATGAATTGAATAAATATTTAATCTCCAGCAAGGATTGTATTACACAACTAAAGGAAATCGCAGTGCCTAGGTATTACATTGATATGTTTTTTTAATGATGGATTCCAATACCGACTTGATCATGAATCTATATCCAGTGAAATAATATTATTCCATATTTATTGATGAGTATTTTTGGAAGTGTTATCCTAAGTAAGTAATCTTAAATGTTTCTGTTTCACTGAGACTAAATTGAATTATCTTGGAGTTCTTATGTCCTCACAAAGAGATATGATTTAAAATCTTCTACGTTTTCAATCAAACCTTTCTAAGGTTACCTTTGAATAAATTTAGAGTTTCAAATCAGATGTTTTGTAGAACTTTCACACTTTCAAGAGTATGGTGGTGATAAAATTTAAATTCATCAAGATATTTCATCTGAGTTTCACCACTACTTAAAAACCTTAATTGGGTCCCGATCACTAGATATATTTTAACCATATCTCTTTATATATGAATTCAACTTCATCTCAAATACAGTCTTTGGAATTTGGCATGTTCACTCATGTTCATATGCAAGAGTTGGGAAGGATATTTTGGATGTATTCAAGGAACTAAAATAGATATAATCATATTAAGATAGGAAACTGATGTTTCCTATAATTAAATTACTGTATTTCTCTCGGAATTTATTCCCTTGATCAGTAATTGGATAGATGAATATTTGATACTGAGAAAGTATGTTTAATAGATGAGTATAACCTCTATTGCAACATTATGTGGGAACCATTAGAAACTTGAAAATGTTTTGGATGATATCTATGATGGAATTAAATATATTTAATTATACTATTATTAAGAGGATTATAGTTTTTTAGAGTCTAAATAATCTATTGATGTACCATCTAGTAATAAGGTAAAAGAGATTGTTGTGTATAGACCACTCAAAGTAGATTATCATATTTCAGCTACCACAAGTGCTTCAGTTTCTCAAGAAGCACCTAATAATTTTAACGAGTTTTCTCAGCACATTATATATATATATATATATTATAAAATATAAATTATAATTTAAATTCATTTGAAGGTATGTTGATCAAATTGAAATTTTCTATAAACATGATTCAATCCAAACTATTTTCAGAACCTCATGAATCTTAATCCATTGCTTCCCATAGTGTTGTTGTAGATTCTAAAAAATCTAGAGATTGTCCATTGTACATATTAAATCCTTTAAAAGATTTCTGAAAAATGGTCTCTCTTTAGTTTCTTAAATTAATATATGGTCTTGTACATCTATTTTTTACTTCTATAAATAAAATATTATCCTGAGTATTGATGTGTGTGTTGATGTACTTTACTCTCTTAGAGATATATGATCTATTATATTAGTACCTCATGGTACCTAAAATGTATCTTCGAAGAAATTATACACCTTTTTTAAAATATAAAAAAAGAATGATATTTTTTTGACTTATGATGTTGTTATAACATATCACATATTTTTTATGTTTTGATGGTCCAAATAACTTTTCTTATGCTTCTAATGATTATGTTTTTAAGTGTGTTTACCAGGTTTTCATCTTATTTACTTCAATTATGATGTAATCTATAGTTCTATTTATTTTGTTTTTTAATTTAAAAAATTCTAGAAAAATTAGATGCATGAGACTTTGGCTACCTGGATTTTTTCAACATTTGGAAATCAGATACATCAATCGACTATGTGATAGAATTTCCTACATGAATAGGCAACATCATATAATAGAAATGAAAAAATATACTACATTGACAAATCTTCTATGTGAGAAAATAGATAGGTTGATAAAATGGTTGTCTTTAAATGGATACATTGACTAATTGTATATGTGGTTTAGATCCAGGGAATATTGGGATACATGGTTGCAATCGGTTACATGATTCATTTAGATACATAATTTCAGCTACATGAGAAATATGGAATTATAATTTGGGAAAGTAAAGATGTTCACTTAGGTGTATAATGGATGCATGGAATAATTTGGACAAATGATTTTAGATACGTGGATTTCAACTACACGGTGATCCAAAATCAACTATGTATTTCTACAACTTAGGTATTTATAACCATTGGAGTATTTAAAGTGAAAATTAATGTTTCTTTTTATGTATTAAACATTGGATTATATCTTTATGGAATAAAATAATTTTAAAATGCTATGAGTACTGAGGAAGTAAATAAGTGAGGTTATTTTTACTTAGTGCTTTTTCTGAGGTAATTTTTCTAGAAATGATATTTAAATTTTTACCTCAAAGCCTTATTTTTATTGGATATCATGTTGGGAAATAGTTTTTGAGAGGTTATATGAGAGTATTTGAATGATTACATTAGCTAAAACAACTCTCTCTCTATCTCTCTCGAATCCTTCAATGATGTTATTAATATGAGCTAAAATGAAGAATAAAAATAGTTAATTTTTTATATAGTTTTTTGTTCAAGATTAATCTAGATATGTTTTTAAGACTCACCTTGATATATACTTCATTATTATTTTATCTCTTAGATAACTCTTCTCTTCTATCAGTTGTATCTTGCAATCGTATATTATAACTTGTATTGTCTCGTTATTATTTATTATCTCTATAAGTGATCACTCCTCGTACTGAGTGTTGAAGGATGATATTTTTTAAAATACATGTAGGATCAAAGTAAAATCACATGTATTTGAACCAACATATGGATTATATCACAAATTCAAGCATTCTCTAGAACAGGAATGATTCTAGTAAAACATCCAAACTCTAGGAGTTGAGTGGTTGTAGAGTGGAGTGGGGGGTTTTATGCCCCAAACCACTATAAATATTATCTATTTGATATTTTTCATACTATTTTTATTTTAGTTTTTTCAATATTATAATAAAATATTACAATGAATCATTCCTTAAAATATGGTGTTTTGTGAGAATAAAGTCTCAATAATTGAATTCACCCCCCCCCCCCTCTTGATTATTTTTAAAGATATTATAAAACTAATAAATTGGTCCTAAGATTGAACACCTAGGTAGAAACTCATGAGGGATAATATTAGGTTAAATATCATTATCTTTATAAACCTTTATGAAGGATTTATATAGATTATGATTATGAAAATCCTAGGTTAAATATAAGGTATTATAGATTGAAAATAAGGTGTCAAGATTTATACATCCAATGAATTATTTTTCCTGATTATATGGTTTCTCACTATGATTTTTGTTGCTCACATTATTCTTTATAGTTTTAGTAAATGGATAAAACTAGGAGAAATCATGTTAATGCTGAATGTGATAGATGATGAAATAATTGTACTCATAGGAAACCAAATGAAATGGGTGATGGAATAAAAAAGCTTGTGATTATACCAAACCATCTATCTCAATATATGATTATAAAACTAAACATAGGTGAGTTTCCAAATAAACCAAATAATAGAAAAATGGGGTTTCAAGAATATCATGGAGGAAATATGATTCATCTTTCTATATGTCAATAATGTGGGAAGAAGTACCCAAGGAATTTTCTCAAAGGAATGGGAATATTTTTGATGTGTCTTAAAGGAGTGAATAAACCAACTAATTATCAAGTAAAATTGAATATTATAGTTGAGAAATATAAATTACATCCTAAGGTACCATTTATAGTTCAATATCATATATGTGGGGATCTAGGGAATTATCCGAGTCAATGGACTAATCTAAGGGATAAATCCTAGACCATGGAAAGGCATATGTTATGAGAAATATTGAAGTGTAATGATTAAAGTGTTTATGCATTAAGATTCAATTATTTTGTAGTAAAATAATTTTATCAATGATATTTTGGATATAAGATTCATGAAACATCTAATGACTGTTTTTTTGGTAGTTTTTCTTTAAGAATTTACCAATATATATTGAATGGTACCAATTTCCTGGAAAATTGATTTAGTGGTAAGGTGATATTTTTTGAAATCACAAGATTGAGTGATAAATAACATTTAAGATAAATTTTATATTGAGATAATAATGTCAGTTTTGATAAGGGGTGGAATTATATTGACAAACTAAATTGGAAAGTATTATTGACCCTTGAAATTAATTACTGATTTTATGCCTATGTGATTTATATTGATGTTTATTTCATTTTTTAGATTTATGGAATATGTTGGATAATTTATGTAGAGTTAATTTTTGGAAACATATTTATATTTACTATGACGTTATGGTGATTCAGGATATTTATAGAAATGGTTAGCAAATTTTAGGGAGTATAAGATTAGGGTATAGATGTTTTGGTATATAACCTTATGATAAATTGATATTATTTGGAGATAATTTCTATATTAATCATGGAAGAATATGAGATCAAATTATTTTAATCTTTGGGTTTAAATTTTTATCTATAATATTTGGAAGAGTTTTATGTTTAGTTATTTATGGAATGATTTAAGTTTAATGTTTGGTGTTATTATTATGAATCTTAAAATTTTTGTATGAATATTTATTAATAATAAATAACATTTTCTAACCATTTTTGTCATTTTAAATATATAGAGAGTCGAACACCATATTATCTTCAACCTAAGACTCATGTTATTCTCTTTGGTAATCATCATAGTATGAATAAAAATATTTCAATTTCAGGGGTCGAGGATGACTCCTTGTTGGTGACTGAAGCACTATCATGAAAATGTACTAGTTATTGGATTATCACATACTCTATCATAGTATGTAAATCAATCCTCTAATAGAATATAAATATTACCCACCCTTGTTGTAGGGGAATATGGAAACCAAATCACTTAATTCTAAGGGTTCTCTGGTTTTGAGATTGGTTGCCTATTCAAATATTTCCTCTCTTCTTTGGAATACATTTACTTTGTCAGAGGGGCATAACTCATCCTTCACTATTTATATCCTCCTTAAACTTTCAATTATCTAGTTTTTCCTTATAATAAAATCATAAATTTTTAGTTAGTATATAAATAGATATAATAGAAATGAATTTTCATTTATTATAGGTCATATGATCAATTAAAAGTTAATTTTACTGCTTCAGACATGAAAAAAATAATCCTCATTTTTATTTATCATAAAAAAAGAATGAAATTATACTTATGGTATGGAAAGAAATATAGTAAGTGTGTTATAATGTATTCACTACATTGATAGTAAATTATTTCCTCAACTCAATTAAGGGGAGCATAAATCTATAGAATCTTATGTGGAAAGTATCTCTCAACTATCAATGTATGTTTTCAAAAAATCATTAGTCATATATAGATAAATACATGGTTTTATAAATACTTAATTAGAAAATAATAATTTTCTTAGTAATGAAATAGAAATTAGTTATCATAATATAATCTGCTTCAAATTTTATTACTATATCATGATACACTAATAATAAAAAGTGATAATTAAAATTTCTAGGGATAAATTTATTTAATTGTGGTATAATATAACACCTCAATATTTTATAATATATTTCTAGTAAAATAAATTAAAATTGTTTTCTATATTACTTAACATGCAACACCGAGCTTAAAAAAACATGGCATATTATAACCAAGCTATTAAATTAGTGTTATTAATAAGAATAAACACATTCTAAAAAATACCTATAAATTTTTTTATATAATGAAAAAATATTGATTAATATATAATAAATAAGTACTCAGTTTTTAGTAAAGTCAATTTATGCTTCAAAAATATGTTTTCCTAAAAAATGGTTTTTATTAAATTTTATGCATGAGCATTATAATTAATTTATACCATTTTTTTGAAATTTTATTTTTCAAAATAAATATCCATTTTGAAATCAAAATGTTAATGTTATATTTCTAGTTTAATTTTGGTATTTTTTTGAGGTTATTTATTTTTATGTGAATAGAAAAAATGCCAATTTTTGTAATATTAGAATTTATTATAATTAAATAATATATTTTAAAATTATCATTATGTTTTAATTTTTCTATTAAATTAACATTATTATCTTTTAATTAGAAATTATATTATTAATTATATATAATTCAACAATATACTTAATTTTGGTATAAGTTCATTTTTGGCTTAAGACACGTTTTTATAAAAATAATTTTTCATTGCGTTTGATGAATTTATATTAAATTTTATTTCATACACATATAGAAATATAATTTTTAAAAATAGATTCCATATTTGGAATCATGATGTTCAAATTTTTTAAATGGGTCGCTTTTATTTCTGGTCATTATGAATACTAACCATGGTAAATATTTAAAACCTCTTTAAGGGTAAAATAGGGTTAAAACTAATGGATATGGCTTTAAACTAACACTAACACATAGCCTTATCACATTAAATGATTTTTTTCATCAAATCCATCTTATAAATGAAAATATATTAAAAACATTCACTTTCCTTTGATAATAATAGTTATATTTTTTTAAGGGAACGATAAATACATAAATTCACTTTCTTAATTTTAGTTTATATTAAATGTTTTAATAGGGATAAAAAATTTAGGAATGAATATATAATTTTATTTTTAATATAAATAATTTATTTATATTTTTATATTATTTTTATTTTTATTGATGATGTAATTACACTAAACGCTTATGCAACGTTAGTATAGTTCTTGTGCAAATAGTAAAAAATAAATCTAAAAGATTATAAAACTGTAATATTAATATGTAATTGTGGTATTATAAATATTTAATGGGTAATTATAAATTATAAATTATGTTTATGTTTTATATTAAAATTAAATTTTTTTTCTTGATGTCTTTGAAGTAAAATTAAATTGATAGCCTCAAAAATGGAATTAATGGTATTTTATGTTAACTAATATTTTTTTAAATGGTTTAATAATAAAAAAATATTACAAGAGGACAATTGTGATGGTAAATCTTCTATAATTTCATACATGGTCCATGTTTTATCCACCTTCCACATTATATGTAAATTTATGACCATTTAAGATAAATAATGTTATACCAAAGTTAAGGATAAAAAATGGTTAATGAGTTGGTTAAACAATATGATATGGTTTAAAATGAAACGTAAAAATGTGTAAATTTAATTAGTTGAAGGTATTTATATTTTATCATGCTATAAATTCTAAATTATATCCATTTTGTTCCACTTTACATGATTATGGTATATATTATATTTAAATATTTTATTTAATTCCATGTGTAGCATTTCCCTCTCTTATAAAAGGGCACCTCCTCTTCTCCTTTATTCATAATTTTTTACAATTAAAGTTAATAAAACCCATTCCCAAATAGATTCCTAAATTATATACCCAATTAATAGAGATTCTAGTCTTCCAATAATATCTACCATTCAGTATTAAGGTTTAAACCGAAGGAGGTCCCTTAAAAATAGATAATTATCTTACCTGACTCTCTCAAAGTTTATTAATTATTTTACATTATATAAATATATTTTACTTATCTTAACGCTATTATTATAGTATCATAAACCTAATTATATTATATTATAATTAATATAAAACTATTTTTCACCTATTTTCTATCAAATGAGAAAAGAAATTATCGCTTATGGGTACATGTGGACTATCACCTCCACAAAATGATACGATTCATTTTTAGTCACCATATTTCATAGTTGGGTATTATGATGTATTTAATATTTATATATTATATTTATGAAATAATTAATATTTTTTACTTACAACATCTTATCTACCTTCTTACCTTCCATTATATTGAAAAATGATAATGCAGATTGTGTCACTACTACAAATTTTAGCTTTTGGACTATGGGGTACGGGCGATCACCATTGGCGGTCACTAAATCCTGCAATAGTGAGTGGAAAAGGACATCACTAATGATAAAATAAATTTTTGTGGTATTTCTCATCCATATAGTGTCTTATTCCCTAACACTCCCACTACATCATCTCCCCCGCCACTCCTACCACTATTTATTCGCTACCATGCCAACCATAATCACCCCATACACCCACCGATCTCAGCCAGACTGCCTTAAACAGCTCTGAGTGGTCCTCAATCATTCTCATAAAATTTACCCACACCCATAGATGAATGTTGGTGTTCCCACTTCCCTCTATAATCCTTTTATCTTCTATAGCTGGTGGTGAACCTTTAGGGTCCCTCTCCATCACCCCTCGATGTTTCGTTATGTCGAAAACATAAAATACCAACTGAATGCGGGTATTTTCATGGAGTTATTTTTTGTGATAACTTAGGTGGTTTCTATTGTAATTTACTAAAGAAGAAACTAAGACTACCAAAATTGGTATCAAGTCATCTGCTAAAGGCCTTTAGTGTCCCCTTTTAGCGAACTCTAGAGGCCAATATTCTAGCAGTGTGTGTACATGTGGACACCCACCTCAACGAAGAAATGTAATTATTTATTAATTTCAAATTTAAATTATTGGAAATTATGATATGTATAATGAATATATATTATATTTATGAAATAATAATTATTTTTGAATGTTGAATTATTATTTTCCTTTATTTCATTCCATCCATCAATATGCAGAAACATCACTTATGTGTTTGTATGAATAATCATCTCGATGAAGTGATGTAATTATTTTTTCATTAAAAAAATACATTTATAATGATAAAATAGTATATACTAATTAAATATGTAAATTATCACAAGATTAAAATTATGTATATTATTAAAGCATGATCAACATACATAAAATGAAACTACTAAACCGAAACATAGATGAAAAATAAAGAAGTTAATAACTAAAATGTTGATGATAATAAAATATTATTAATAAATAGAGGATAAGTTGTAATAATTAAACCATGTATGCATTATTAGTATGAAAATATTTCTTTTATATAATTATAATAAATTTAAATTTATTATACATGAGTATAAAATCACTTATAAAGTAATTTGGACTTGAGGTAAGGGTTCTTCATCTAAATAGTATTTCATTGAGACATGTTTGATGTTATGCACCTATTTATGTTTAAAAGGAATATATAATTTCCCTTTAAAAAGTTATATCATGAATACTAATTAATTTATCATATTTAATGTTACAATTTAAATTATTTCATCCAAGGGGTTTTAATTTGAATGTTACCAAAGTGGTAGGGTTTTTCATCTTAACTTTGTTTCTGTAAGACATATGTAATATTAACCACTTTTTTATCAAATGTGGTGTATCTACACATTTGATATATTATATCATGAATATATTTATATTAATGGTATTTAATTTTTCATTTTAAGTTATTTCGTTTATTAGGTTATAATTCAAAAGTTTCCAAAATAGAAGGCTTTTATGTCACAATCTCACTTTTTAACGAGATTATTTATGCTTAAATTTTATGATGATGAAATTATATGATATATATCTAAAAATAATATGTATTTTAATATAATTGGTATATTTTTTTATATTAAACTTTTTCATTTCATTTTTCTCTCTCTATGTACTAAAAAGTCTAAGAGATTTTTTATAAGGAAAACCGACTTTATTTCTCTCTTCGGCTAGAAATATTTTCTTCTATGTCCATATTTTCTTTAATATTCTCCAAGAATTATTTTAATATTCCAAGAAAACTATTAAATTAATTTTTACCCTTTTTTAGAAATATTATAAAAAAATTAATCTTCTTGTCATTTTCTAAATGACGCACTTCTTAATAAAGGTGTAAACTGAGTGTTTGTTTCAATGTACATGGAACAAATGGTTTTTTCTGGAATAATGACTTTTAAAATCCAATTTAATCCTAATATAAATCATTTTCATTCATTAACTAATTATATTTCATATATTTATTTAATCATTATAATATTAAGTAATTTTTAGTCAAAATGAAAAAACTTTATTTAAAACCAATTTAGGATTTCATGCATAAAATGGTTTTATTTAAAATATTTATTTTCAAATAATAGTATTTTAATTTGAAAAAAATTAATTCTTGAAATCATAGTTTAAAAACAATACTATGGTTTTTTTATTATTTTTATGAAAAAATTGTTTTTTAGTGAATGGTGAAGAATACTAATTTTTTAAAAACAGTCATTTCATTTCATTGAAAAACGTCAATAATAAATTTAATTTGATCCTAAATTAATATAATTATAATTTATTTATGAATTATATAATTAATTATGTAATAATATGTATTATACGTGATCTTGGTATAAAAATACTTTTCAAATTGAAAAAGGATTTTTTTTCCAAAACCTTTTTTCGTCGCGCTTTGCAAGGTGCATATAAAATTAATTTCTACGACTTATAGTGATTGAATTTGGTTAAATGGATTTCATATTTTTAGTCATAATATTTAATATTATTTAATGATTTCATCATGATTTTTGGTCACAATTAATATTAAATAAAGTAAAAATTCATCTCAGTTGTAAAAGGGTAAATAATGATAACTTAATTTAAAACTAAATAATAAGGACACCATTTTTTATATTGAATATTATTATAAGAAGTTATTTAGACCCATATCACATTAAAATATATATTTACTATTTTATTGGACGCTTTTCGATAAAAGAGACCTATATAATATTTTATGTAATGAAAAAAGACAAAATGTCACCCTCTATTTTTTTAATATATATTATCTATTTACAGTGGGTCAAAAGAAATTTATAAAGGAATATTAATATTTATTCTAATAATAGTGAATTTATTTTCCTGATTATAATTAATTTATAATTTTCTGTAATTATATAATTATCTTGAATAGTTACACAACGCTGATACAATATTTATTCAATTTATAGAAAAATAAAATAAATTATATTAAAAATATTAAAAGTAATATAATTTGAATGAATTATTATGTTCCATAGTTTTCTTAAATAATTATATGATATTTTTTATTTTCAAAAGGTTTATATTTTAAATACTTCTTTGTCTTGATGTTTTTAAAGTCAAAATTAAATGAATATTTTCAAAATCAACCTTAATGATATTTTATAATAAATAATGTGTCAATAAATAATTTAAAATTCCTAAAAATCATATCTTATGAAAATTAAATTAGATGTGGTTTATAATATAAAACATGATCAATTTATGGGTCTTTTTTACTTTTATATTAACTTTATTAATTAAAAAAGAGTAAAAACTTTAATACCATGGTAATTATCAAAAGGGTTATTACGGGTCAAAATATAATGATAATGGTGAAAACATCACACAAAATTACAAAATTTTTATTTCATGAGAGTATTTTTACTTATCCTGATATTATATTTGAATCATTTAATTTTGGATCCATTTGAATATGGAAATAATATATATTAATTAATACTTTACCAAAATTCCAAGACTTCCCCTCCCTTCCATTATAAAAGGGAATTTCCTCACCTCTATTCTTCACACATCTAGTGCCTTTTGGTTTATCTAATCCTGATCCAAATCCCTTCCATAAATATATCAACACATCGTAGAGGAATTTTTCTGGACATAAAACAAACCTAGGTAATCTTTTGGTGTAAAATTTCAGAGGTTGTCCGACGAAGTGGTATAGTTCTTAATCACCAGTTTTCATTTTATTTTTTCTTATACCTCCTTCAAATATGCCTAAAAAATGATGAAATAATAACACCAGTATCTTCCATATACTTATATTTTCTTATGTTGATTTAATGACCTATATCCAACAATTATCCTTTTGTAAATCTAACTACTGGCTCATGAACTGATGTAATGTTTTTTCCATCACTGCCTCTCATTACTGGTCATAATAATGGATTTAATGTATATATATGATATTCATGAATTATTTATCATTATATAAATATAATTTTATTAGTTCTTATGGGAATATAGAATATGATCTCGAGGGGGTGAATAGACCAGATTAAAAAATCATTGAAGAATTGATTAATTATATAATTAATTAAAAGTTTATTAATATATTCAATTAAAAGAATAAAAATAAAAGAAATAACACAAGGATGTTTTTATATTAGTTTGATCAAAAATGGACCTAGTCTACTCTTATACCTCTCTAATTAGTGGTAGATACATTCTTTACTACCTGATTTTTAAAAGGTAAATTATAACCTAATTAAAACTTACTTTTTATAGAGGAAGTATAACCAGAAATATACCTAGATTTCTTATGGAGATTCATAACACAATTACAACCCTAACTTTAGATACTATGAGTCACAACCTGAGTGATCCTAATTTTAAAATCTTGGAGTCACAACCTTAATGATCCTAATTTTAAAGTCATGGAGTCATAACCTATTACAGCACCAACATTAGATACAAAGAGACACAACCCTCTGATCAGGAATTCATAATCCCAGAGTCACAACCAGAAGAAATAAATTTATTTTTATATAAAAGAATAAAGAGAAAGCGAGAACAATTATGAGATATAGGAAATATTCTTACTGAAATATGAGACTAGAATGAAATATAATATAAAGTGGAGTAATCTTAGGTACTAGTTCTTGTGTAAAGGATCAACTCATTTTTTCAAGGTAGCAGAAGTCGAAGAAAATGTAATTCAACACTACATACATCACCTAGATGATGAAAACGAGTATTAAATGGGACCATATAGATGTTATAGAACTTTCAAAGCTCACAACATTATAATCATATAAAAATTGAGTTTTTAAGATGTTATCATTGCTCATTCCATATATTATCTAGGTCCTTTATATAAATTTTACAATTTTCTTGATAGATATAGAGAGAGCACACAAATAGTTAGAATAATTTATAATAATTATAATAATAATATATGCAACTTATTTTATTTAAAATAAAAAAGATTCCAAAAATATCAATAAAATTCATAATAAATTAAATATTATTTTTTAATAATTATTACAAGTAAAATTAAATATCAATCATTAAAATAATCTTAATAAACATAGTCAATTATTGCTATAAATATCACAGTAAAATTGATTGTAAATAAAACATCATAACACCTTTCTGTATAAATGAGTAAGATAAAAAAATAACACGAATTTAATAAATTGAAAAGTGAATTTTTTAAAAAATATTAATAAATATTTTATAAATAATAAAAAAATAATAATTGAATAAATAATAAGTTTTTAAAAAATGTGCTTTATTTTTCTATGAAATAAGAAAACAATATTTAATACATGTTTAAAACAATTCAAAAAACATTCCTACACTGAACATGATTCAAGATTAAATATAAAACAAATAATATAATTAGAATAATTATTATAGTCATGTAGTAAATAAAGTATTGAAAAAAATGAAAATCACATAGCATGAGATCATTTTTAGAAAATAATTTAATGTTTAGGAATAGTAGAAAAAAAATTAAAACTAATGGTATTAAATTTTTTACATTAATGGTAGAAAATGAGGGTAAAAATTTATAATTAATGGTACCATAAATATTGAATTGGTGGTATTAAAAAAATAATTTTATGTACAAAAAAACTTTCTTAGTGGTAGAAGTATTTTATTACAACTTCCATCATTGTAAAGTAAAATACCACTACATGTGGAATCTACATGCATTGAAAAGTGGTATTACCTCCACCATTTTGACTGAGGTATGCTTTATTATTATGATGCTATTGTTGAGTTTTAAAAAGTTATGTTGTTTCCATTTTAGGTGATGAAACCATTGTATTCTTGGGAGAAGCAGTCTATAGAATGAATGTAGATGTTGCCATAACTTTTTCGAGTCACACCGTTAAATACCAATCATTGAACCTGTATGAAATCAGTAGAAAATATATCCATTTACACTACTTCTAATATGCACTTATGATGTTATCATTATATAGATGAGCGGTTCTACCATCGAATGAGGATGGTTCTACCATCGATGTTGGTATCATTGCATTAAGGTGGTACCGCTGAATCTTGAAACAAGGGATCTAAATATCACTTAAAATGAAGGAGTCATTTTTGTGTGACACTGATATGGATATTGAATGTGTGTGGATGGATAGAGATCCATCCAACAAGTATAGATGAATATAAAGGTTGATAATCCTAAGTTTCTATGCTAAATGATGGAGATGATGAATAATGGTTCATAATTTTATGCAGTAGCTTTTCAACAAAAACTATAGTGAATTTTTATATGTTCTAATCATATTTCGATTTGGTACAGTAAAAATAAATTAATATGAAATAAATATATTTCCAATAGATCAAAAAACACCTCCATATGGCATCTATAGAGAAATATATGATCAAAAATAGAGAAATATATATACTAAAACTATAAAAAATTAAATGGAATGTTTCAAAACATATTTCATTTTGTAATGTATCTAAATGGAATTTTTATCCACTAATAAAGTTTAATAAAATGTAGATAAAATCCTTATATGTACAAATTAACAAATAGTGTCAGATTATGAGTTATATCATGATATTTTACATGTAAAAATAGAAGATATTGAATTCTGAAAACTGTATAATTCCAGAACTATTGTAAATACATTAGGAAATTTTTTGAGCATTAAAAAATAAAATTCAGACTCATGTTTATTTAAATTAAATTACAATTAATATAATAACTATCAAGATAATAAATTTCATGAGGTTTTGACCTATATAACTCAATTTATAATAGAATAACTAAACAAAACAATGAAACACTATAAACTAAAATTTATTATTGAAACCAAAATCTTTTAGCATGTTCAGACCTAAATGAAAACATTTAAATTATTGGTTTAGAATTTTTCATAGTTAAATTAAAGTTAAATAAACTTATTATCTTTCAAATGAAATAGGATTTGTTAAAATAAAATCATTATAAATCATGATATAATAAAAATTCAATGAGATAGTAGAAACTGATTTCCACAAAAAATATTGAGAGGGTATGAAATATTTAAGAATATAAAATATTAAATAAGAACAAAAAACTCTGCCTTTTTGAAAATTAAAAAACTCAAAAATATTTTATAAAATTATATGAATTTAAAAAAATTAAAAATAAAATATAAATAAATCCAACCCCCCTAATTAATATATATATATAACTATTAAACAAATTCTAAAAACATAAATGGTAAATATCCCATTGAAAAAAATATTAGACATAAGAATAGAACCCTCTGAATTTATGATATATTTCAAAATAGGATCCCCACTTGTATAAAATAGTTAAAGAATATAAAATAAAACATCAATACTTCTTAAATTAAATATTTCATTCTCAATGAAATGAAATTTTATTTTTAGAGCACCTACCACTTGATTGATATTGAATTACATGTGGTGGAATCCTAAAAAAAATTATACACAAACTATTTTTTGTGAAAATGAAATTTTGGAACCAATCACTATTAAGGATTATGTAATATTAAGAACTTCAATTTATATATGCTAGCTAAAATCGCTGATAAAGTGTGTATCTTTATCTATGTTAGAAAAAAGTGTTGTTAAAGGGTAATTTTATCAAAACTAAAAAAAAAGTGCTAATAAAAGAACTCCTTTATCAATGTTTTTTAGCATTATTAAAAGACAACATTTATCAGTGTTGGTTAAAGCACTAATAAATGTATCTTTTATCAGTACTAATAAAAATCACTGATAAAGGGGGTTTTTTCTACAATCTTTTTATAACTGATAAAGGGTGTTTTTATCAATGCTTTTATAACACCGATAAAATGTATATTTTATATAAATAAATATACATCATTAAAAAAATATTTCTATATAAATATATTTAAATTTTTTATAAATATTATTTAATTTATTAAATATGATTTATATGAGACTAAAAATGTATTTACACTTGATATATAAGATATTTTATAAAAATGGCATATAAAATAGATATTATATATTATTAAAATTCTTATTTCATATAGAAATATATATTAGAATATATATATATATAATATTTGTTTATTTTTAATTTATATATATATATATATGAAATTTATTATTTATTATTTTTATCTATTTAATGTTTTTTATTGTATTCATTTTTAATAATTATTTATATATATTTATTGACATTTTTATTTTTCTGACATAGTTATAATTTATATATAGATATAACTTGTATTATGTTAATTTCACACAAACATATATGTAATTAATATAGAAACACACACACAAGCTTAATATTTATATAATTTATTCAATTTTTAATATTTATTTTAGAATTTTACTTATTAACAGAATATATATTTAATATATATTATTTTTTAAATCAATAATTTTTATTAATTTTATATATTTTATTCAATATAAAATATTTATTAATTTTTAATATTATTTAAATTTATTCCTTTCTAGTATAATTTATTCATTAATAACTTAAATTATTTTTTAATATTTTTATAATCTATTCAATTTCAAATTTTTTTAATTCTTTTGTAATTTTGTCCAATTAAAATATTTATTTATATATGTTTATTCATTAAATTGTAATTATTTTAATGTGGTTTTAGTTTATATAATTAATATGTATTAAATATCATTAACATATATTAATTTTAAATTTTTCAATATTCTATATAATTGATAAAATTTATTCATTTTTTAAATTTATTCATACTTATTATTATTTATTTCATTAATAAAAAGTTTCATACTATATGATTTCATTGTTAAATTTAAAATATATCAAGTTTGTGTTATATATATATACACTAATTTCACACATATATTTATGTATTTAATGAAATATTATATAGAAACAAACAAACATCATATTTATGTAAATCAAATTTTAATATTTTTTTTCAAATTTCATTTTGTAATATAGTACAATTAATATATTATGTTTTTAATTGATAAATTTTATTTATTCATTTTTAATATTATTTCAATTAATACTACTTGTTCATTTTTTATATTTATTATTTTTTATATTTTTGGAATTTAATCATTTTCTAATATTTACTTATAAATACTTATTTATATGTTTTAATATTTTCAATATGTATTCATCTTCATTTAACATATATCCATATTTAATTATTTGTTAAAAAGGGAGGATTCTCACCTTTTGTATTGAATCAAACAAACCCCCTTATTATTCTGGGCAGGGTGAACCCATTACATGGTACGTAGGCACAGTGAGTATGAAACCCCAAGACAATAGCTGACTCGTAGGTCTAAATCTAACCAAAACGCCATGGCCCTTATGTCATCCATGCACCACTCCTGACATCATTCGTGGGTGTCCATACTTTTCTTACAAACATGCAGTGATAAATATTGGATTTATCAATGCAATAATATAAAGCGCTGAAAAAAACATATCTTTATCAGCGACAAAATTTTAGTGATTGTAAAGATAGGTCTTTATAAATATATAAATATTTGTTTATTTATATATATAATTATAATTAAATATTTCTAAATATATTTATATAATTATATATATAATAAATTTAAATTTAAATTTATTTCCCCATTATTAATCCGGATGGGTTCTGGTAATATTTTTAAAACCCAAATCCTATCTGAACCCGATTACGGGGTTCCCAAACCCAAAACATATTTAAAAGCATTTATATATCAATATATTTAAAAAATATATTTATAAGTGCATATTTACTACATTTATATAACTATATATTTATAATTATAAAAATATAAATAAATAATTTAAAAAAGTATATTTATATACATATAAAAAATAATTATATATTAAAATAATTATAAAATTTTAATAAATATATTTAAATTATAAATATATTAAATATATATTTATTTATTTATTTATATAAATATTTATATATATATATATTATAAATATATATATATATATACATATATTTTTAATAATATAGATATATTTATAATTTTATTTTTAAATCAACATTTAAAATTAATTTAATATATTTATATTTATATAAATATTATTTATTTATTATTATATATATTTATATTTAGTTATAATTATATTTCTAAAAAGATATTTACTATTATTTAAATATATTTATAATTATATAAATATTAATTAATAATTATATATATTTACACTTCTTTATAATTATATACTTTTAAACTTTTTAATTATATGAATTATATTATTAATTATAAATTATATAAGTCTTTATTAGCTCTATAATATAAAGAACTGATAAAATCTATCTTAATCAGTGGTAAAATTATAGCACTGATAAAGATAGACCTTTATGAGTGCTAAAAAAGTGCGGATGAAACCCATTTTATCAGTGCATATTATTTTTGCATTAATAAAACTCATCTTTATCTGTTCTTTCTTGAAAGCGATGATAAAACCTTTCCTAATCTTATAAATTTTACCCTAACTAAACCCATCTATTTCTTGTCATTCAAGCTCTCGCATAGGTCTACTGATACCGTCACTCCCCCTCAACATTCTCAGACGAATCGACCCTCTAAAAACCTAAGGTATGTGATTATTTCCACTCCTCTTTACTCACATCACCATTTCTCCTTTATCGGTGCATTTATATATGTGTTATTATCCTTAACATATATGACCTCCCTCATGTATCCCTGATATGGTACCACCATCACACACTATATCCTACCGTCACTCCCCCTCGACCTTTTTTAAGTATGCTTGATTCTTCTCACCATCGCTTTTTTTTTATTTGAATTTCAGGTCACTAATATTGGTTAGTTTCCAAATGTCACATATGATTAAATATTTTATCCTTTAGATATTTTTGATGATTCATATTCTGGGAGAGAAGGGATTTGTTACTTGGAATTTAATATCTATTTTGAAATAGTTATGAATAAATATTTATGGGTAGATATGAATAATCATAGGTACTCAATGGATATATACAGAGGGAATCACATTTTAGAAAAGATATATCAGGTATATTAAAATTGGAACCAAAAGGAGTACTGTAGTACTATTGTAGGTTCTACCTTACTTGGAAATTGCATTACAGTAAATGTCTTTTTATTTTTATATAAAATTTAAGTTTTTGGTGAATAGTAAAATTCAATTTTTGCATATACTACATTTTTTATGACATCATAATGATGTCAAAAGGAATTAATAATTTTTAAAATCATTTCTATGACATAAATGATATTTAATGAGAAAAATTAATCATTTATAAAAAATAATATTGATTTATAAACATAAAAATGATTTTTTGAAGTCTAAATCTTATTTTATTTTTATGAAATTCTATTTTTGATTCTTTTCATTAAAAAATACACTAATACAACTGGGTTGTGAAAGTATCTAAATGAAAAAACATATATTTTTTTATAATAAAATTATATTAATAGTCACATGAATCATTACTATTCATAGTCTTCGACTATAATAATAAAATGATCGATGTTCTATTCAAAAAACGCCCCTTTATTTCCCCTATAAATTCAACCCCTCTCTACACATTACTCTTCAAATAAAAAATATCTCAAAATATAAAGATATACTGAATTCCTTCCCCAAAAATCCTTCACCACTTTGAAAATTTATGTTCTAATAAAAATATTATTCATCAAGGTGTTAAAGAGTAATCTAGGGTATCTGTTTCAAAAAATGAATGTTTTCTCACTACCCCTCTTTAAAATTTTCATTCACTTTATATAGAACCTAAACATCATAATTAAACTCTAATAATTTGATTCAAATATTATAATTATAAAATAATGATTCTACATTAATAATGTGATGATTATTTTTATTCTCTTTACTTTATTCTAAAAATCACCTCTCACACTATGGTGGGTTTATATCAGATATGGGAGCGAAGATATTTTCCATCACTACCTTTATACTATGATTCTCAAAATGGTTTTAAAGCACAATGAAAATATTATGAATCATGAAAATTTAATTTTACAACTTTATAACTTTATAATAACCCTAATATTAATAATATTAATGATAAAACTTTATAGTGAGTTTAATTTCTTTGAAAGATAAGTTTAATGAGAAACACTTTACAATTTGAATCTATGTTGAGTATCAACATAACTATTGATAAATTATAATATTGGGATGTCATGGAGAATTAGTTTCATGATTTCAACTCATGTAACCATGGGATTATCTTTGAATGTAGATATCATCACACTAATGAAAACACGGGACCATAAAACAAACATCTTGTTGATCGGGAAAAAAAGAACATAATACCTAATAGGAGAATAGTTTATGAATTAAAAGATATAATAATATTTAAATAAGAATTAAATTAGTTTATAAATAATTAATAAATAAACTTATCTATTTTATTGAGGATGTAATAGGAATTGTTAAAATCACATCATACTCGAATTAATCATACGATATATTTGCTCACTGATAAGTATCGATCACCTAAACCATTCCACCCCAACCACATCTTGAGGTAATTTTAGAGCGAAGGATTGGGTCTAACTTAAATTATTTTGGAGAACAATCCAAGTTACAGGTATCTTTCCTACTCCCATGTAATAAAATTAAAAAAATTCTTCCTATTTTATTCCACCAGTAGGTAAAATAACCCCAATCTTTTTAATATTTTCACTATCATGACCATATTTAATAGGAATTTTAGCCTTCATCCAATCCATGTGAATTTTTTATATTTGAAAAATTCATCAAACCCCAATTAGATTTTTCATTGGTTATATTAGTATCTTAAAAGCTAGAGTGTGAGAATTTTGGTTCTTTGGATTTAAATTCATGAGTTTCTTCAAGTGTTGGGAACTCAAGATCATGTGATTGGTCCCGATCAATGTTTCAATATTATAAAAAAAGATCACGTTTGGAACCTAAGAAACTTATTAATGGAATACCTCCTAGACCACCACATACCATGTAAATAAATGAATAAACATCAACACATGCCTCTTTTTTTACTCCCACGTAACATCTTTATAGAAACTATTTGATAATTATTAAATAAAAAAATGTACGATTATTGAGATAACATTAAAATGATTTAGGTGTGAAAATACTTTCATAAAAAAAATCAAATCATGACCAACATTATATTGATAAGAGGACTCCTTGAACTCTATCTATAGATCCTATTAGACTGCCCTTCACTCTTTAAATTTGGATCATGACCATCATTCAAAACATTCATATCTACTTTCGTATTGTTTAATTCTTTTTCTAGTTTTAACTATATCATTTTTCAAGATTTGATTCTCTATGTTAGTTCCACTAAGGTTGATTTTTATTTTTAGTAGATCCTAGGTAGTTGGGCTTATAATGTCATGACCTGTTCCCCAGGGACCATTTTGTGACTACCCTAATCCCACCTTCCATATGCCAGGGGCTAGTGACTAGCACCATAACAACATATCCCAAAAAGGGAAATCTTTGCCTTTAAACCTATACATGCACAGACTGGGCATATTAACCAAGGAAACCCACAAAGGAAAGAATGTAATAAAACCACCACAAAGTACAACCACTAATAGTAAACGGTTTTAATTTGAAGAAAAGGTGCCAGAATACAAGCCCAATTGAAAGGAAAGTATAGGAAAAGATATAAAATATCTGGAGGTTGTCTGCCAAGGATCCTACCTTAAGGGTAGGTAGAGCTCACTATCGAATGTCACTGTATCACACCACGTCTATCGATCCACCTCCAAGTGCCATCTAGCCCTAGCTCCCCAATTCTCCAGTCAATGATGTCCATATTCTGCACAAGACACAACAGATGTGGGTGAATCCCATGTAGGGGTGAGTATAATAATACTCAGTAGGGACCCCGAGACCAACTTAGGTCTCACAGAAATCCACAAAGGAAGAATACCACATAGCATGATATCGAAGTAAAGCACAAAGAAAAAGACACATCTCACACTAGGTCTAACTTATGTATAGAATAAAACATAATTAGTCATAAAACTAGCTGATCTTATTCTTTTAAGAGGATCTATTACTGATCTACAAAGGGTCTCTCTACTACTAATCCACGAAGGGTCGCTCTGTTGTTGATCCATGATGGGTCCCTCTATGGTCAATCCACGATAGGTCATGCTACTGATGATCCTTGTATTTTCACTCTCATGCTGATCCATGAAGGGCCTCTCTTATTCTTATCCCCTAATGGTCGATCTTATTCTGATCCACAAAGGGTTTCTCTTATGCTGGTCCATGAAGGGTCTCTCTTATACTCCACGTCACAGCCACCCACTATATTCCAACACTTAATACACTTGATTTTGGGAGGATCTGGTCCTTAAGACACAGTTTTTACCTCAACCAACATGAATTCTCACACAGAGCATCCCAAATTAATGTCTCTTCATAAGGGTCCCAACGCAACATATGTCGCATCGTACAGACGCTCGGTCTGTAAGATATGAACATTTTTGTAAAAAGGGCTCGGTTGGGTTCAAGTCCAATACAAATCATCCATAGACCAACCCCTTCCAAAACACACGTAGATTATCTCAAAAGGACCACCTCTTCGAGAGGTTCCCAATGTCACAAACATCTCATCAAACGGACACCTGGTTTTCCAGATACAGGCATTTTAGGAAATAAGGGTCGGTTGCGTCTGGGCCCAATCTGACTCGATCAAACCGACCCGACCAATCCTACCCCGGGGTCCCGCCTGACCCGTATTGTCTTCGTAGTCCATTGACCAAACCCATTTGGACTTACTAGACCCATCCGAGGTTGGTCGTGGGTCCAGTATTCTTAGTCACCCAGTGATCCGAAATTTATCCAACTCAGCCTGCACTGGAAGGTTGGCCCCTTTTCATACCTCGAGCCTTTGCATGGCCCAGTTTTATCCCATCAGCTCGGTCTGCTAAGGTGGACCAGATCTAAATTTTAGTAAGTTTACTCAGGCATCCCTGTCCTTTGGTCGGTCTGGTTGGGGTGTGTGTGTCCTGTTCATCCCCCCTCCCCCTCCCCCCTTTGTTCTCACGTGACACGCAATGAGTAGGCCGCGTCTAGCCGATCGTTGCTGCTGAAAGGTTGTAGCCTCCTCCACCATGGAACGCACTGGGCATGCTACATCTTCCTACAAGACCGGTAAGGGTCAGCCTCTCCACCTGCTTGTGCCACCGGTTGGCAATGCCTCCCACCTGCAGCTTTCATCACGCTAGTTTTTCCGCATTGGTAGTACCTTCTGTGGGCCATCGGGTTCGCTTCGATGGTCCGATTTCAAAACTTCTTACAACCTCATGCCTCTTGAGTTTATGCCTTTCCTACTAATGTCCTAAAATTTCCTTTCCTCCATTTCAAACATTCGTTGACCAAGAACACACAAGGATGAGGGGGTCAGGCCTTGTTCGTTTCGGCCCACACCCTCCGTATTAAAAGCATAAAGCAGGGGAGGTTTGGGGATAACATTATATCAACAATATACCAATCCCACTATAGAAACCAAAGAAAATGACACCCTATTGCACTGTTGAAAGATCTATGGGTCAACCTATTTGTGGGTTGAACCACATTTTTCACTTTAGAAAAAGAATGGGGAAAAGAATTTAATCAAACAACCCCTACCTGGTTTGATGATCCATCGCTAACGAGGGATGAATCTTCGAGTTGTCGTTGATCCTCGCTTCATTAGCATTCGTTGTCGTTCGTCATCTCTCAAATCTTTCTCACTATAAATCATCGATAGCATCGTCATCAGAGGGATGCGGAGAGATAAATTCCATGTTTTTCGCCATATTAAATTTCATCCACTGATTCCCCAAAATATTATTAACATAAAATAGGTCGCAGTGTTTCTGTTACGCTGCGACGATGCGTCGTTATGCTGTTTCATTTTTGAAACAGTGTAACTATAATCCTTTCACAAAAATAAGCCATTATGAATTTCCTTTAATGTACCTCATCGCTACCTTTTCGCTGCATCGTAGCTTTGTTTTCCACCACTCAATAGTTGATAAAAAATAAAATAAATCTTTTAAGTTATTTTATTATTTTCCAAAAATTCCCAAAAATAAATTTTCCATCTGACCCTTTCTGGTTGAAGTTATATCCTTTATAGGTGAATCTTGGAATTTTGAGTTCAACGGTGCCCTCATATTTTTGATCTGAGCACTAGTTCAAATGTTATAAAAACCCACTTCCATGATTATTTAACGTACATTAAAATAAGTTCAAAATTAAATTTTGAGCACCCCAGGTCTCGAAATCATGTGTCGTCTCAGCGCATGGCCTCGAAATAATTCCATATAATTTTTTTAAAAATATTACACCAAAATTTCAGGACATTACATTCTCCCCACCTTAGGTATTTACATCCCTGAAATCCAAAACAAAGGCTAATCAAACCAATTGGGGTACTAAGCACGAATTTGAGCCTCCCACTCCCATGTTCTCTCCTGGATGTTCTCATGCTGCCACCAAACACACACTAGAGGAATCAACCATCCACAAAGTAAATGCTTGTGTTGATCCTCTATATCCACTAGGAACTCCACAAATGCCACCCCATCATCAATTTCCATATCTCCCCTGTCAATGACATGCAATTGATCTTTTATATACCTCCTCATCTACAACATGTGAAAAGCATTGTGCATAAGATGCATCTATGGGTGAAGATCTATGAGGTATGCCATCTCGCTGACTCTACTGACAATCTATAATGGTCTGATGAATCTCGGAGATAACTTTCCTCCACATCCAAATCTCTACAATCCCCATCGGGGTGAGACCTGAAGGAAAAAACAGTATCCCTCCTATAACTCCAAGGGTTTCTGCCTCCTATCAGCAAAAGACTTCTTTCTAATCTGTGCAATCCTCGTCCGTTCCTGGATGATCTGCACCTTCTCAGTGGTAGCTCTTACCAACTCTGAAGTCATGAGTGTTGACTCCCCTAGGTCTGTCCAGCATAGTGGTGATCTGCATGGCCACCCGTAAAAGGCCTCAAGTGGTGTCATGTCAATGGTGAAGTGATAGTTGTTATTGTATGCGAACTCCACCAGTGGGAGGCTGTCCTCCCAACTATGAACAAAATAAAGGATGCAAGTACAAAGGATTTCATCTAGGGTCTGTACGGTCTACTTCTTCTGACCATCTCGCATAGGGTGAAAGGTGGTGACCAAGCGCTGTTAAGTCCCAAAAATCTCTGAAAACCCCTTCCACAGTAGGGATTTTAAGCATGCATCACGGTCTGAGATGATCGTCTAAGACACCCCGTGAAGCTGTACTATCTCCTAAACATAGTGGAATCCCAACCCCTCTACCGATACCTTCTCTCAGATGGTTAGGAAGTGGGCCAAATTGGTGAGTTGGTTAATGATTACCTAGATTGAATCATGGCCCCTGGACATGTGGGGTAACCCTGTCAAAAAGTCCATGGAGATACCATCCCACTTCCACTCTGGTAACTCAAGTGGCTACGTCAGGCCTACTGGTACATGATGCTCGGTATTCACTTGCTAAAAAGTGAGGCATCGTGAAACGAACTCTTCCACATATTTCTTCATCCCTATCCACCAGTACTTACATCAAAGGTCCTAGTACATCTTTGCCACACCAGGATGTACCATCAAAGGGGATGTATAGAACTCCCTCAATACCTCATCTCATAACATCATTATTTTATGGTGCATCCTCTTAAAATGATGATTTTATTCCCACCTATTGAAAATCTATCATGAGCCCATTCTGAGGATATCTGAGCACATCGGGCCTCGAAATCAACATCCACAAGTTGTGCCTCCCTAACTCACTATAAGAGTGGGGAAGTGACAGTCATAGACTGGAGGTAAGCCTCTCCATCATCATTCATGAAGGATATTTGTATCGCTTCTAGATGATCTATCACCTCACTCAACATCTGCAAACCAGACCTCCTACTGAGTGTGTCAGTCACCAAGTTGCTCTTTCTAGGAGTATAGACTATCATAAAGTTATAGTCCTAGAGGAACTATAGCCATCGGAACTATCTCAAGTTCAGGTCCTTCTATGTGAAGATATACCTAAGACTCTTGTGGTTGGAGTAAATGGTAAATCGTTCACCCATTAAGTTGTTTCAACACATATTCAAGGAAAATACCACTACTACAAACTTCAGGTCATGGTTCACGTAGTTTTTGTCATACTGCCTCAACTTCCATGAGTCTTAGGCAACCACTACTCACTCTGGCATCAGGACACAACCCAGTTTGGTCTCTGATGCATCACAGAGGACTACATACCCAATTCCCTCTAATGGTAGTATCAGGATGGAGGAACTCATCAATATCAACCTAAGTTCTTGGAAACTCTACTGGAACCTCTCCATCGATATGAAGGGTTCCCCATTCTTTTTCAAAGCCAAAAAGGGTTTTTCTACTCTGGAAACATCAATTACAATCATCGGATAGTTCACATCCAACCCCAAGAAACTTCTCACCTCGGTAACACTCTTGGGTGGTTCCCAAGAAAGCACTGCCTCTATTTTTGTAGGATCCACCGCATCTCCATCCTCTGAGATGACATGTCATAGAAAGTGGACCTCCCAAATCCCGAACTGGAACTTTGAGAGCTTATAATAAATCTGGTTATCTCAGAGTGTATCAAGGACTATCTACAGGTGTGTAGTGTGATCCTCTTTCAACGCTGAGTACACCAAGATGTCATCAATGAAGACCACCATGAACGATTGAGGTAAGGGTGGAATATCCTGTTAATGAGTCCCATGAACATCTATGGGGCATTGGTCATGCCAAAATGAATCACCAAACTCATAGTGGTCATATAATAATCTAAAGTCTATCTTCGGTACATCTTTATCCTGTACCAAAATTTGATGATAGCCTAATAAAAGGTATATCTTCGAGAACCACCTCACTCCCTTCACCTGATCGAAGAGGTCATCAATCCATGGCAGTGGATACCTGTTCCCCACGGTCACCTAGTTCTAGCAACGAAATTCCACGCATAGTCTCAAGCTCCCATTTCATTCTTAGAAAACAACACTAGGGTAGCCCTTGGAGAAACATTGGGTCTTACAGACCCCTTCCTCTACAAGTCCCACATCTGTACTCTCAGCTCCGAGAGCTCTACGGGAGCCATCCAATATGAAGGTGTGGATATCAGTGATTTCTTAGAGTAAGGTTCGATGAAAAATTATACCGTATTATGGAGAGGTAGTCATGGAACATCCTCAGGAACGACATCCGCATACTCATCCACCACTATAGGAAATCATAGAGTCCTTTCATCCACTACACTGAGGGTGAGGCTAGCCAACTGGTGAGTGATCGGTTAGACCCTCATCTGAGAAATTCCATCATGTTCTGAAAAGGTTCCATTCTCACTGGTAAAGGAAAACCTCATCACATCCTCACAGACACACCGTAAATTGCGCCTAAAACAATCAATCTACACATGGACTATAGATAACTAGTCCATACCCAAGATGACGTTATAAGGCCTTGATATTTCTAATATGAGATACAAACCAAAGCTCTCACCTCCTAGAGTAATCTCACACTACCAAAACTAGGGTTTAATTGTTGAATCCATTCTCGTAGGAGACTCTAATCATAATAATCGAGCCAACAGCTCCACAGGAATATCTGAACCTCGAACGAGGTATGTGGTAAGGAAAGTGTGACTTGAACATATGTCTATAAGAACTAAGATAAAGTGAAGTAGAAACATATCATACCTCTAATACTCTTTCGAGATATGTGGTTGTAGGCCTCCATCACCTGAAGAAGGAGTCTCCCATATCCATCGGCTTCCTAAGAAAATGGTGGAACACCTGGGGGTGGTGGTGGTATTACGTCGAACCATCTTCCACCACCTGTCGCTTTTCTTTCTCCCCTTCCATGTTCACCGCCCTATAGACCTCCTCGTTTGAACCTCCTTCTCTGCCTCAGCAGTCCCTCGACTGTCTGCTAGTCATCTGTGTGGGGGGTTGGATAGTTTCAAGCTAAGTGCCCCTATCTGCTACAGGATTAACAAAATCTGGCCCTCAGCTGACCTCCACTACCTCGCAATCTCTACACCTACAACCATGTGTCCTAGGGTCATCTTTCAGAAGAACTGGCCCATTTGGGCCTCTACATATTATGAATATTATTTTCTACAGATGACTCAGCCATCTATCATCTGGCGATGTCTCTCACTATCGATGCATGTTCGGCTAGGAGGCTCTCCACCATTAGAGCATGATCTAGCACTCTAGCCTATGTCGAGATGCTGTGAAAAATCATCAACACCTGGATCTCCCATTGGAGTCCCTACTCAAGGGTCTAGGCCCTAATGAAATGATCTCATACCATTTCTGTTGAGTATCTGGAGAGGTCGGTAAACCTCGCCAAGTGATGAGTCATAGTCATGCTACCCTACTGTAGGTGCAGTAGCTTCTAAATATGTACTAAGTGTAGTTTTTTTGGTATAAAATCTTCCCTGAAGAAGTTATTGAAGTCCCACTAGGCAATGGTCACCTCCTCATGGGTTTGGAGTTTCAAGATCCACCATATCCCAATCTTTCCCTAAAAAGGATAGTGTTTAGGACCACCATTTGGTGTGTAGGTGTCTCTACAAGGTGAAAAACATATGTAACTACCTCCAACCAATCCTCATCTACCTGAGGATCTGTCTCTCCTAGGAACCTCATATGCCTCTGTCTCTGGAACTCATGCATCGTGCTCAGTAGGCTTGCATTGTCCCTAGTGGTTCTGGTAGCAACTACTTCTCTACAGGTGGTGGTAGTGTTGGTACACCACCAGAAGGTGTTATCATTGTAAGTGGTCTATGCACCGACGCCTCATTACCCAGTGGTCCATCATCATGATTCCTCACTCTAATCCTAGCTGGTTGTCTTCATGGAATTATCCTATAGGGAACAAGATGTTCTGGAGTCAATAAGTAATACCTAGTGAGCTGACTTAAAATAGTTCAAGGGAAAAACATTTCCAAAATAGATTCAACCAGTGCTTTCATGTACTGAGTCAAAAAACAAAATTCAGGATCCTAGTGTATGTATAAGTCAGTTGTCACACAAACATTGGATTCTCTATATTAAAAATCATACTCAAGAAACTTAACACTATTGCCCCATCGAAAATATAGACTCTTATATATTCTAGTAGAACTGACCCCCTATTATACCACTTTGTCAGGACCCGCCCCCGGGGCCTGTGTTGTAACTACCCCAAGCCCACCTTCCATAGGCCAGGGGCTCGTGACTAGCACCATAAAGGAATATCCCAAAAAGGGAAGGAATTGCATTTAAACCTGTACACACAGAGATAGGGAATACTGCACAAGGAAAACCACAAAGGAAAGAAAGTAGTACAACCACCCAAATGTACTACCGCTGAGAGTAAAAGATATAAACTAAAAGTAAAGGAGCCAAAATACAAGCCCCACTGAAAGGAATGTACATAAAAATAAGTAAAATATCAAGAGGTTTTCCACCAAGGATACTACCTGAAGGGTAGGTACAACCCACTATCAGATGTCACCGCAACACATCATGTCTATCGATCCACCTCCGAGCACCATCTAACCCAGGCTCCCCAAAGTCTCAGTAAAAGATTTCTATCATCTTAACAAGACCCAAAAGATGAAGTCAAGGACTATCTAAGAGTGAGTAGAATAATACTCAGTAGGGACCCTGAGACCAACTCAGGTCTCATAGAAATCTACAAAGGAAGAATACACAAAAGCAAGATCTCGATGTAAAGAACAAAGAAAAAGACACAGCTCACACTAGGTATAACTTAAGTACATAATTAAAGATGATTAGTCTTAAAGCTAGATCATCTTATTCAATTAAGAGGCTCTACTACTGATCCATGAAAATTTTCTCTACTTATGATCCAGTAGGGTTTCTCTACTACTGATCCATGATGGGTTTCTCTATGGTCGATGCACGATAGGTCTTGCTACTGCATATCCACAAAGGATCACTCTCACGTTGATCCATGAAGGTTCGCTCTTATACTGATCCATAAAAGGTCGCTCTTATGTTGAACCATGAATGCTTTCTCTTATTCTGATCCATAAAGGGTCACTCTTATGCTGATCCATGAAAGGTCGATCTTATGCTCCACTTCACAGCTAGCCACTGGATTCCTGCACTTAGTGTAATGCCCCAACCTCAGTTACCCAGAGTCTGTGCATTATTACATAACATTGGCATGATACAAGGAATCATGTCTCGAATGACGGACCATTTTAGTATTATTGGAAACAATATACATACATAAGATCAACATTACAACTTGAAAAGAAATACAACACTAATTTATTCCATTAGAAACATCCAAGCCTTTTATATTATACCTGCAATTCACTCATAACTAACTTCTTCATATCTTGGGAAAATGAAACATAAGAAAGGGGTAAGCTCAAATGATCAGTAAGAGTAAGCAATATAGTGGAAGATAACATAAACATTAGGCATGGTGAATAATAGAAAACACATGCCTTTACAAATAATAAACATGAACACTTTATGGTGGGCATATGAGTTGAGTAAATAATTCCATAATAAAACTTAGTCATGGGTATTATACTAGTCGAATAAACACATGAACCATCAATATTATTTTCATAATGAGGGAATGTATAATGTGGGACATTCTGAAACATTTTGTCAGGGCCTCGGCCAGGACATCTAAAAATGATTAAAGCCTCGGCCAAAACCATATATCAAATTGTGAAAGGATTTGGAAAATTCTACATCTAATTGTCTCTTGAGACATACCGATTCACCGAGGAGCTATAGTGGGCTCCACCCATCACTTACTATGTCCAGTGCATTTTTCATATAAAAAGGTTGAAACATAACATAAACATCTGTCTTAAAACTTGCATTCAAAATTTCAATACTTAAACCATAAATCATTAATGGTATAAAAATAACACATCCATAGTCAAACATGTCACAAACCCTTAAATAAAATATGAAATATTTTTATCATAATATATCAACTTCAAACAAGTTTAAAATTTATCAAAGGATGTTGACATAGATGAAATCAAAACTATTTGGGAGAAATATCTCTTTCTATTTTGAAATTATTTACGAGTAACTTAATTATAAAAGAAAAAATTTATTTAAAAAATATTCTTAAAAGATTTTAAGGGAAGCTTTGACGATGTTATAATAGTAGAAAATAGTCACACCTGTCGTATAAGTTAAGAAAGACATTCTTACCTTAATTTTGTCAAAAAGGTTATAAAGTACCTTGATTGGAAAACGATAGAAAGATTCCTTTCAAAACATATAAGGTCAAATAAGGGTATAAATTACTTTAATTCATATTCTATTAAATAGTAAAAATGTTTTCAAATACATTTTTAAGAAAATGCAGATGTGAATGAAAAATAGGTCCCATTAGATATTTACATATTAAAAACCATGGATAAATGAAGAGATTATAAAATTAACCCTTAACTTGTTCTTTTCCTTAGTCAATGGTTTGTTATACTCCTGTATAATAGTTAAAAATTGTAATTAAATAATAAAAGAACTATATACATAAATATTATATCATATATGATCTTCTAATATTTCTTTGTTAATAATATTTCAGTAGTATCATCATTTTGGGTGTTAACGAATTCGTTTTCCTTTATATTCTTGGATACATAAGCCATGTTTGTCTTAGATATGATGTATTTGATTCATATATAGAATGATATTATGTTCTTAATCATTATTTTTAATCATAAAATGAAAATTTTACTTGAATTATTACGATGGGGAATGAATCTCATCGCGTTCGTGGAGACGGTAATCCATACATACGCACAAGCGACAATATCATTATATTGATGGTGAAATCATATGTAATTGGATGGTATATAATATATATAGAATAATTAACATGTTATATTTATTATTTATATCATTTATACTCATTATTATACCCATCCAAATAATGAATTGTTTGGATAACAAACTACACCATGACGTGGAGACGGTAAGTTGTACGTACGCACGTATGGTGACTTTTTCATTTATATGATGGATAGAATAAAGAATATGGTTGTACTATATTTATAATAAAATCACAGTATTTATAAGGTACTATATTTGTTATTTTGGTATGGTAACAACAAATAAAGAGGAAGTGTAAGAAGAAAATAACTTGAAAGATGGTGGTGAAATTATTACCTCCTCTTCAGGTGTTTCCTTTTGGGTTGATCAAAAGGTCTCATTAGGTTGTATTTATGATCAAATTAAGGACTCTAGTTTTAAGTTAGGGTATTTGGGAGGATATTTTAGTAGGGTTTGGCTGAGACAAAGGGATTTGGAGTTGTGATTTTGAGAGAAGGGGAAGTACCCTTTTAAAAGATAGGTGAGGGTCACTTTAGGAAAGCTTGAAATATTATTTTATTATACAATCATATTAGGTTTATAATGGCTCCAAAATGATTTATTTTTAGGCTAAGGTGGGCATGGTTCTAAAAGATCCGAAAAAATATGTTTTAAAAAGGTTTGGATCTCCATATTAACGCTATCGTTTATATTTAACTCTTGGTTAAATAGTTTAACATTTACCATGTCTCCTTGTATTTTTACCAGGAAAGTTCAGTCAGAGGAATAACCTCTGACCATTTATTAAAAGAAATAAAAAGTGCAGTAAATAAGGAGATGGATGAGGGCCAACATCTTGCCCAAACCCAATGAGAAGTCCCCACCAAACATAGCCAATTACAAACCAAAACATTACACCCAAAACCAAAGACCCTGATTCAACACTTCAACCAGCAGTTCATCATCTTTATCAAACAAAAACATCAAAACTTCCAGATTTCAACAGCATATCTTCACTGCAATTACTGCAACCGCGACTTCATTCCAGAGATCTTCCTGAAAACAAATCTCGAAAAAGCAAAAACAAATCACGGAAGAGAATCAAGCACCATGATCCGCAGAAAATTCAGAAGTTCCGCATTAAAATTTCAAAACAAATTCTAGAAGCACTCCTCCAGCCTTGCGCCTTTGAGGACAAACGACGCCAAATTCATCATCATAGCTACTCATCAACGTTGAATCCATTATCGCTGAAACCGTCACACCACACCAGAAAACTGAACTGATTCACATCCAATCGATGATATCCAGAATCACCGGAAAAATCTAGAAACCAAAACGAAAAACCTGCAAAAAATCACAGAATCCGAAGCCAAAAGCCTCCCCCTTCCGGAACCGCAGAACAGACGTCGAGCCACATAGGAACCCGCCGTAAGCGTGGCTAGGTCGCGATGAACTCACCGAACTGGATCCACCGTCGGCACCAAAATTCTGAGACACTCTGAAATGAGACTGTGTCGATCCACACCGTCAACAGCACGCCGGGATGAACGTCTGAGAACCTCATCCTTGGGAGCGACACGCCGAGCCGAGCGACGTCGCCAGGAGCGTGAGCCGGAGACCGAACCCACCGGATGCAGACACACCCCACCGAAGCCAGACCACACCCACGATGAGCTGAAACCAGAGGAGCCACGAGTCGAACTGGGATGGAGGGGGAAGGGGAAGAAGAAACGATGGGAAACCCTAGACGCCACTGAAGCGCGAAGAGACGCCGCTCAGAGGCTCATTTGTCTCCTTGTATTTTTATATTATATATTTAATAAACATACTATAAAATGTCAATAGAACCCCAAGTGGTTAATTAATGACATATATATTATTATATAAGTCATTTTTTCTAACCTTATATTTTTTTTAACTATTATATCATTTAATAACATAGTATTTTTTTTAAAAATCATTTATGTCAATTTTGACAATATTTAGTATCTGGTTTTTTTAAAGTCCTAAAAACTTGATTACTTCGAAGAAAAATCATTTAATCAACCCTAACATGTCATATTATCCTATAAAATTCTTTTAATTCATAAAAAGTCTCAATTTTCATTTATTTGGGTATTTATAATATCAATTATTTTAATCTTCCATTAATATGGTAATTACTACATCATCATTGTGTCATAAATAAATTATATTATTTAATGTCTAAAAATTATAAATAAAATACCATTATGTAGGAAATCTTTTTATCTTTATAATTAATATTTATATATGAATTTATCTTATGGGTAACCCTATATTGAAAATATTTTATTTATTAAAATTTGAATTTAACACTTTTAACTCTTCTTTAAATAAAATAATAATAAATGTCCTAATCTAATCCAAGTGGACCAAAAGGATCATATTTTATTACTAAGGTTTTTTTGGGTTGAATTACACTTATCTAATAGATTTAGGACATGTGTTAGGGTAATTATAATATCAATATTACCTTTAATTACCCTATTTACTTTTAAACGTGGTAAATAAAAGTCCAAAGTTAATATTCACCAAAAAATATTTTCATCTTATTGAACCACATTTTATTTGCGGATGTCAACCGTGTCTCTTGGATTTTTAAAATTCAACTCAAAAAAGAGGTAAAATTATGTTTTATGAAAATTTGCAAATGATCCTAGAAGGTGCGTAAAAGACGATAAAAAGTTCCATAAAATTTTATACATCTAATTTTATTATAAAAATGAATCCAATGAATTAAATTTAACTAATATAGGTATTATGTATCTATTTTGAAATAAAATACATAAAATAAATAATTATTTAAATAAAAGTTTGTTTAAAATTATAATGCAGTGTTTTTCACAATTCATCAAAAATTAAAGGTTTTCAGAAAAATACAAAAAAATCACCCTAAGAAAATTTTGATATTCCGAATCCAAAAATGAAGTCCATTTTGAAACATAAAATTTATAAAATTTCAAAAAGTGTGTATTACTATTAATATTGGATAGTATGATTGGTCATGGTGTGTTAAAACTCCAAGTTGCGTACAACGCAAGCTACTGCATTATTCAAAGGGAAATGTATTGTGGAAGCTTGGGGTGTTACATTCACCCCTCCTTCAAATACATTCCTCCTAGAAATTTCTAGAATATTACTGCATAAAAAGATTTGGGTGGTTCTTCTCATAAGTATCTTTGGATCCCACGTTACCTCTTCCATCTTATGGTTTCTCCATAGAATGTTTACCAGATGAGTCGTCTGGTTTCTCAACACTTGTTCTATGGTATCAAGAATTATGATAGGCTCTTCGCAATAAGACAGGTCATGTTCCAATTCTATTTCTTCATAGGTGAGTACATGTGTTGGGTCAAGCATGTATTTTCTCAATAGTGATACATTGAACACATCATGAACATTGGAGAGACTTGGTGGCATTACTGAATGGTAAGCTAAAACTCCAATTCATTCTAGAATTTCAAAAGGTCAAATGTACCTGGGACTCAATATACCCATCTTACTGAAATGTATAACACCCTTCCATAGAGATACCTTCATGAAAACATGATCACCTACTTGAAATTCCAAATCCTTCCTTAGATTATCAGCATAGCTCTTTTTCTTACTTTGATCTACTTATATGTGGGTTTGGATAATCTTTACCTTTTCCATTGTTTCCTCAAAAAGTTCTAGGCCTGTGAGTTTTCTTTCACCAATATCATCCCAAAAAGTTGGTGTGAGAAATCTCTTCCCATATAATGTTTCTTATGGTTCCATTTTAATACTTTAATGGAATCTATTGTTATAGGAAAATTATACTAGAGGTAAATACTTATCCCACATGCCTTTAAAGTCAAGTGAAAAATATCTCAACATGTCTTCTAAGGTTTGAATAGTACGTTCTGATTGTCCATCAGTTTGAGGGTGGTAGGAAGTGCTCAAATGAAGTTCAGTATCTAAGGATTTCTAAAGACTTTCCAAGAACCTTGATGTAAAATGGGGATCATGATTAGAAACAATCGATAAGGGTACACTATGAAGTCTTAAAACTTAATTAATATATAGTCTTGTGAAATGTTCAAGTGGTAAATCTTCTCTTATAGAAAGAAAATGTGCTGAATTGGTAAGACGATCAACAATGACACATATTTCATCATTCGTTCTAGGAGTCTTTGTTAGCACCATGTAAAAGTACATTGTAATATCATCCCATTTCCACTCATATAAGGGAAGAGGTTGTGTGACTCCTCTAGGATGTTGCCTTCCAGATTTCACTTATTGAAAACCCTTACATCTTGACACATATTCAGAAATCTACCTCTTCTTGTTGTCCCACCAAAAATGATCCTTAAAATCTATATACATTTTAGTGCTACTAGGGTGTGTAAAGAAATTGGAGCTATGAGCATCATCCAACTATTCCCTTTTTAGACCAGGTATGTCAGTAACACAAAGCCTATTCCAGAATTTCAAAATTTCATCTTCATATATGATGTTGATCAATCTCCCAACATTCAAAGCTTTAATTTTCTTTTGAAACTCCTCATCATCAGCCTGAGAACTTTTTATCCTTTCTAGTAAATATGGTTTTACAACCATTTGAAAAAGTATTGATGTTTCACCTTCCATGATTATTCCCATATCCATTTTTACTAGATCCATGAACATAGGATCCCTTTCAACTCAAATCTTGTTCAGAACTCCATGATCCTTTTTTCTCAAAGCATATGACTCCAAATTTCCCTTACCCAGGTGGTAGTGTATAGTTCAATCATAAAATTTGAGTAGTTCAAGCCATCTCCTTTGCCTCATATTATGTTCTTTCTTTGAGAAAATATACTTAAAACTCTTTTGACGGGTATATATCTCACATTTTTCACCATAGTGATATTGTCTCCATATCTTAAAAGAAAATATTATAGCTACTAACTCAATATCATGAGTAAGATAGTTTAGTTCATGAATTTTTAGATGTCGTGATGCACAGTCAATAACTCTATCATTCTGTATAAGGACACAACCAAGTCCTTTCTTTGAAGCATCACGATAAATAACAAATCCATCATTCACCGATGGTAGAGTCAAGATAGGATAATTGAATAATCTTCTTTTAATATCTTCAAAAAATTCTTCATTATCTTTTTTTCAAAAAAAAATTTAACCCATTTACATGTGACCTTGGTTAATGGGTTAGTCAATCAGGAAAAAGTTTGGACAAAATGCTGATAATAACCTACTAAACCAACAAAACTGTGTACCTCAGTTATACTTATCGGTGCTGGTCATTCTTGGATTGCTCTTGTCTTTGAAGGATCAACATAGATTCCATCCTTAGAGACAATATTCCCATGAAAAGAAATATCTTGAAGATGGAATTCACACTTTCTAAACTTCCCATATAATTCATTTATTCTAAGAGCTTTCAGAATAGTGCGCAAGTGATTTTAAATATCATTTTAGATTTGGGAGTGTACCAAGAATTCATCAATAAATACCACTATAATGTCAACAAGATATTTCTTGAAAACTCTATTCATTAGATCCATGAAGACCGGGGGTGCATTAGTCATCCCAAAAGGCATTACTATAAACTCGTAATGCCTCTACCTGGTTCGAAATGTTGTCTTCAGAATGTATTCCTTCTTCACACACAATTGATGGTATCTAGATTGAAGGTCAATATTTGAAAAATATTGAGCTCTATGAAGTTGATCAAATAAATCATCAATGCAAGGAAGGGGATACTTGTTCTTTACTGTTATAGCATTGATCTCCTTGTAGTCAATGCACAACCTCATAGATCCATCTTTCTTCTTAACAAATAGGGCAGGGGCTCCCCATAGAGAAAAACTATGGTGAATAAATCCCTTATTACTCAATTCCTCTATTTTTTTCTCTAGTTCCACTAATTCCACATTGGAAATTCTAAAAGGTGTCTTTGATATGGGCCTTGAACTAGGAATTAAGTCAATGGAAAACTCAATTTCTCGTTCTAGAGGATTTTTAGGTAAATATTCTAGAAACACATAAACATATTCTTGCACAATAGGTACATCATCTATTTTAACATTACTTTCCTCACCCATAGTTATTCCATTCTCTTCCTCCCCAATAATTGAATTTAGTAAAGATATTGGGGGTGGATCTAGATAAGAATCAGATGGTGATGTTTCTTCTCTAAAGATAAGGTACTCCTTATCATCATCAAAAATAGTAACCTCCTTCTTCTTACAGTAAATTTTCTCATAATGGTCCAAAAGCCAATCCATACCGAGGATTATATCAAATTCAATATTGGGTATGACGATGAGATAAGCAGATAAATCACATTTATGTGCCCTAATGGGAAATGATTCACAAAACTTTTTTGCAGTAATACTTCACTTAGAAGTTTTTACTGACAATACCCTTGTTAAGTAAAATTGAAAATAACAAATTTTCTTGAAAAACATGGAAGATATGAAACAATGAAATGATCCGGAATCAAATAAAGCATTTCCTAAATTTGAGGAAACTATTAAATCACCTTCCCCCACATCATTCGGAACTTCAACCTCTGCAGTAGTGATCGCATAAGCTTGTCCTTTTCTGAGGTATGTTTCCTTGATGCTTATGAAATTCATGTGCATAATGTCCCATATCCCTGCAATTGTAGCATTAAACATCGATAGCTTATTTTTTCCCCTTACAATCACCTGTAATATGTCCTTTATATCCACATTTGTAACATACTTGTTTTTCTTTTAGACAGGCACCAGAGTTCTTGCTTCCACAATTATCACAAGGTGTAAATTCAACACTTCCCTTGTTCCTTGTTTCCTTATTTCCTTTCCCATAGTGTTCAGAAGATCTCTTATGCTGTTGATTTCCTTTAAAGTCGTAAGTCTTATAGAATTATTTTCTGTCTTGATAGCACATGATAAAATATATTTGTATGATGAGAAGGATTGTGAGACTAATACTTGATGGAGAAATGGTTTTAACCCATCAAATAAATGATCAATCTTACTTATTGGGTTATATATATAATTTATAGCATGCCTTGCTGAGATTGTAAAGTTAGCTTCGTACTTTGCGACATTATCATCCTCTTTTTTCCTCAGACTCAGAAATTACCATTCAATATCTGCTCAATGGTCACGAGGAAAGTATGTTTCTATGAAAATCTCTTTAAAATCCTTCAATTCCATACGTGATACTTCTTCACCCTGTTTTGTGTTTTGAATTAATGACCACCATTGATCTGCATCTACCGTGAGGCGATAAACTGTCATGACAACTTTGTCCCTTTCGCTACTCCCCAAAGCATGAAATATTTTCTCTAAGGAACTTATCCATTTCTCATATAAAAATAGATTTTTAGACACATTTAATGTTGGTGGTTGTTGCCTCATGAATCGGTCTAACATTGATCTTCCATGTTGTGGATCAGAGTGCTCCATACGGGTAAGGTTATTATTAATAACCTGAGTGAGTTGTCTGAGTATGGTAATAAGTTGATTAGCACCAGTTGCATCACCAGCTCCACTATAATTATCTTGAGTAGGAAGGCAGTCCCTACATGGATTATGTATGTTTATATGGTTTTCATTCCTTCCACTAGGCGCCATATCTAAACAATGGCATACAATAGATTAGTTTATGAATCGCTCTAAATAATTCCAAACTTGTAAAACACATACCATAAATTAGATATTTTATGGATATAATACATAATCCTAAAATTGATTTCATTAAGAAAGTATATACTCATAAATCATTTATAATTGTTTTTAAATAAAATGAGAATTATCCTAAGCATATCCCCTGTGAGTGTTGTAACCAGGAGTGCAGCAAGGCCCATTTTCGTGAACCAGTTCCTGTTTGAGTTTAGCTCAAAGTGGTGTTTTGGGGTATTACCCCAAGGTACATCAATGCTAGGGCTGCCTCTACTTGCTCGTATCTAGACAAGTATGTATTTCTTCAAAAACTCACAAAATCTCTACATTACCAAAATTCTAGGAAGTTCTTCTATACTAATCCTCAAATACTAACTTGGATAGTGTTCTCTAATCAGAGTTTTTCTAAATATAGTTTCCAAGGTTAGTACAAAACTTCCTATGATACCAACTATAACGTGTCTACCCTAGTTACCCAAATTTAGTGCATTATTACCTAACATTGGCATGATACAAGGAATCAAGTCCTGAAAGACCGATCAGTTTAGTTTTATTGGAAACAAGATACATACATAAGTTAAACATTACAACTAGAATAGAAATACAAAATTAATTTATTCCATTAGAATCATCCAAGCCCCCTAAATTATGTCTGAAAGTCACTCATATCTAAATTCTTCATATCCTGGGAAAATGAAACATAAAAAAGGGGTGAGCTCAAATTCTCAGTAAGAGTTATCAATATAGCAGAAGATAACATAAACATTAGTCATGGTGAATAATTGAAAATTGATTCCTTTACAAATAATAAACATGAACACTTTATGGAAGAAATATGAGCTGAGTAAATAATTCCATAAAAAAACATAGTCATTGGTATTCTGCTAGTAAAATAACCACATGAACCATCAATATTATTTTCATAATGATTGAATGTATAATGCGGGACATTCTGAAACATTTTTTCAAGGGCACGACAAAGATGTCTAAAAATGATTAGGGCCTCAGCCAAAACCATATATAAAATTGGGAAAAGCCTCAGCCAATTCCACATCTAATTGTCACATGATACCTACCGATGCACCGAGGGTCTATAACTAGCACCGCCCATCACTTACTAAGTCCAATACATTCCTCATATGAAAAGGCTGAAACATAACATAAACATTCGTATAAAAACTAACATACGAAATGTCAATACATTAACCATAAACCATGAATGGTATAAAAATAACACATCCATAGTCAAACATATCAAAAAAACCTTACATACAATATGGATGATTTTTATCATATTAAATCAACTTCAAACAAGTATAAAATTTATCCTAGGATGTTGACATTGATGAAATCAAAACTATTTGAGAGAAATATATCTTTCTATTTTGAAATCATTTAAGAGTCAAAAAAATTATATAAGAAAACATTTATTTTAAAAATATTTTTATAATCTTATAAGGGAATATTCAACGATGTTATAATGGCCGAAAATAGCTACACCTGCCATATAAGTTAAAAAAGTCATTCTTACCTTAATTTTTTCAAAAAGGTCATAAAGTACCTTGTTTGGAAAATGATAGAAATATTACTTTAAAAAATATAAGGTAAAATAAGGGTATAAATTAATTAAATCCATATTCTAGTAAATAGTAAAAATGTTTTGAAATACATTTTTAAGAAAACACGGATGCGGATGATAAAGATGTCCCAGTAGATACTTACGTATTAACAACCTCGGATAAGTAAATAGATTGTAAAATTAACCCTTACATTGTAATTTTCCTTAGTATATGGTATGTTAAAATCTTGTATAATAGTTAAAACAATGTTATTAAATTATTCAGGAACTATATACATAAATATGATATCATATATGATCCTCTAATATTGCTTTGTTAATAATATTCCAGTAGTATCATCGTTTCGGGTGTTAAGTTGTTCATTTTCCTTTTTATGATTGGTTACGTAAACCATGTTTATTATGGATATGATGTATTTGATTCCGATATAGATTGATATTAAGTTCTTAAGAATTATTTTTAACCATAAAATGAAAATTATTCTTGAATGATTGCGATGGGGAATGAATCTCATCTAATTCATGGAGACGGTAATCCGTACATACGCACGAGCGACAATATCATTATATTGATGGTGAAATCATATATAATTGGATGGTATTTCACATATAAAAAATCATTAACATGTTATATTTATTATTTAAATCAATTATACTCTATATTATACCCATCCAAATAATGAAGTGTTCGAATAACAAACTACACCACGATGTGGAGATAGTAAGCTGTACGTATGCACATATGGTGACTTTGTAATTTATAGGATGGATAGAATAATAAATATGGTTGTACCATATTTAAAATAACATCAAATTATGTAGAAGGTACTGGATTTATTATTTTGGTTTGGAAACAACAAATAAAGAGGAAGTGGAAGAAGACTAGAACTTGAAAGAGGGTAGTGAAATTATTACCTATTCTTCGGGTGATTCCTTTTGAGTTGATCAAAAGGTCTCCATAGGTTGTATTTATGATAAAATTAAGGTCTCTATGTAGATTTTAGGTTATTTGGGAGGATATTTTAGTAGGTTTTGGCCGAGCCAAATGGCTTTGGAGGTGTGATTTTGAGAGAAGGGTAAGTACCCTTTTATAAGAGAGGTGAGCTTCGCTTTAGGAAATCTTGAAATATTATTTTATTATACCGTCATATTCAGTTTATAATGGATCAAAAATGATTTATTTTGAGGATAAGGTGGGTATGGGTCGAAAAAATCTCAACCAATAGGTTTTAGATAGGTTTAGGTCACCATATTAACATTTCCTTTTAGATTTAACTCTTGGTTAAATAGTCTAACATTTACCATGTATCCTTGTATTTTTATATTATATAGTTAATAAACTCGCTATAAAATTCCTAGAGAACCCCAAGTGGTTAATTAATGACATATCGATTATTATATAAGTCCTTTTCCTGAACCTTAGATTTTCTGTACTATTATATCATTTAATAACTAGTATTTGTTTTAAAAACTCATTTAAGTCAATTTGGACACTATTTAGTATTTGATTTTTGTTAAAGTCCTAACAACTTGATTACTTCTAAAAAATAATTTAATAAACTCTAACATGTCATATTAAACTATAAAATTATTTTAATTCATCAAAAGTCTGAATTTACATTTATTTTAATATTTATAATATCAATTATGTTAATTTTTCATTAATAAGGTAATTAATGCATCATTATTATGTCATAAATAAATTTAATTATTTAATATCTAAAAATTATAAATAAAATACCATTATGTATGAAATATTTTTATATTTATAATGAATATTTATAGTTTAATTTATCTTATGTTTAACCCTATATTAAAAATGGTTTATTTATTATACTTTGAATTTAACACTTTTAACTCTTCTATAAATACAATATCAATAAATGCCCTAATCTAATCCAAGTGAACCAAAAGGATCATATTTTATTCCTAAGGTTTTTTTCTAATTACACTTATCTAATAGAATTAGTACATGTGTTAGGATAATTATAATATCATTTTTACCTTTAATTTTCCTATTTACTTTTAAATGTGGTAAATAAAAGTCAAAAATTACTATTCATCAAAAATTATTTTCTTCTTATTGAACCACATTTTACTTAGTGATTTCAATTGTGTCTCTTATATTTTTTAAATTCAACTCACAGAAGAGGTAAAATTAAGTTTTATGAAAATTTGCATATGCTTCTAGAAGGTGGGTAAAAGAATGTAAAAAGTTCAATAAAATTTTATACATCTAATTTTATTATAAAAATGAATCCAATGAATTACATTGAACTAATATAGTTATTATGTGTCTATTTTGACTTAAAATAAATAAAATAAATAATTATTTAAATAAAATTCGGTTTTAAACAATAATGCAGTGTTTTTCACTATTCATCAAAAATTGAATGTTTTAAGAAAAATACCAAAAATTCCACTAAGCTAATTTTGATATTCCAAATCCAAAAATGAATTCCATTTTGAAAAATAAAATTTTTAAAATTTCAAAAATTGGGTATTACTATTCATAAAGGCTAGTTAGATTGGCTGTGGTGTGTTAAAACTATGAGTTGCGTACAACACAAGCTACTACATAATTCAAAGGGAAACGTACCATGGAAGCTTGGGGTGTTACAATTAGCACACTTAATTCCAAGAGGATATTATCCTCAATATATAGGTCATACCTCAACCTCCACGAATTCCCACATAGAGTAACCCAAAGGACCATCTCATTGTAAGGGTCCCAACGCAATTGACGGTGCGTCGAACAGACGCCCAGTCTGTAAGATATGGACATTTTTTTAAAAAGGTCTCGGTTGGGTTAGAGTCTGATCCAACCCAACCATATTCCAACCTCCACTAAAACTCGCGTATCGTATCTCAGAGGGGTCGTCTCACTAATAGGGTCCCAAAACCGCTAACGGCTTGTCAAACGGACACCCAGTTTGCAAGATACGGGCATTTTTGTAAATAAGGGTTGGTTGCATCCAGGCACAGTCTGAATCTGTCGGGCCGACCCAACCAATCCCATCACGGGGTCCGGAATGAATCGTCTTGTCTACCTATCCAATTAGTCGGGCCCATTAAGCCTTACTGGTCCTTGCCAAGTTTGGTCGTGGGGCCAATCCGCTTAGTCACCCAGTGACCTGAAATTTATCCGGCTCAGCCCACACTGGTGGGTTGGTCTCTCTTCCTACCCCAGTTTGTCGTGCGGCCCAATTTTATCTTTTCATCTTCATTCTATAAGGTAGACCAGCTTGAAAGTTCATCCATGCCGCTGGGCCAACTCATCCAGTCCAGTTAGGGTGTGCGCAACCGGTTCAGCCACCCCCCCCCCCCCCCTGTTTGTTTGTACGCGGCCTGCAAGGATAGGTCATGTCCAGCTGACCACTATAGCCTCCTCCACCATGTATGGCATCCGTCACACCGCCTCAGCCTGCATGGCCAGCAAGGGCTGGCCATTCCACCCACATGCGGCACTGGTTGGTGCCATCGTCGTCGCACCAGTGGTGCCGCACCGACTACACCTTCCACGGGCCACCGAGTTCGATCTGGAGGTCCGATTTCAAAACTGCCTGCGTCCTCGGGCCTCTCAAGTTTCCACCTTTCAAACAGGGGTCTTGAAATTTCCTTACTTCCATTTTGAACGTTCATCTACCAAGAACGCACAAGGTGGAGGGGATCAGGCCTTGTTTGTGTCAACCCGCACCCTCCGCATTAGAAGCTTAACGCAGGGGGAGGTTAGGGGATAATGTTCTATCAACAATATATGAATACCACTATAGAAACCTTAGAAAAGGAAACCCTCCTACAGCGATGAACAATCCTCTAGTCAACCTGTTCATGAGTTGACCCGCATTCGTCGCTTTAGAAAATGAACAGGGAAAAGAATTTAATCAAACAACCTCTACCAGGTTTAAGGATCCATCGCTGACGAGGGATGAAGCTTCGAGCTTTCATCGATCCTCATTCTTTTAGAGTTTGTCTTTTTTCATCATCTCTGGAATCCATCCCTCAGGCATTTTTCAATAGCGTTTGTCGTCGGAGGTAGAGGGAGAGAGAAGTTCCGTGTTCGTCACCGAAGGAAATTCGACCCACTGATTTTCCCAATGTGTTATTAAAATAAAACATGCCGCCGCATTTTTGTTATGTTGTGATGTCACATCATTACACTTTCACAAAAAATGTGTCATTGTGAGTTTTATTTAATGTGCATCGTCGCCACCTCATCACCACACCACAGAGTCATCATCCGCCACTCAATGGTTGAGAAAAGAAATAAAATAACTTTTTTAGGTTATTTTATTATTTTCTAAAATTTCTGAAAAAATAACTTTTCTGTAAGACCCTTATCATAAAAAGTTAAGTACTTTATAGGTGAATCTTGGCATTCCAAGTTCAATAGTTCCCTTATATTTTCAATCCAAGCACTGGTTCAAATGTTATAAAAATATGCTCGCAAGATTACTAAACATACTTTAAAATATGTTCAAAATTGCATTTTGGTCACCTCGGGCATCAGAATTACATGTCATCACAACACCTGGTCTCGAAATAATAATTTATAATTTAAAAAAAATACACAGAAATTTTGGGACATTATATATACTCCAATCATTATTTTGAGATGAATTCTTTCTACTAATCCCACCTTGAAACTTATTCAACTTGTGTTGATGTTGATTGCTTCATCATCTAATAAAACATCATTAAATTCGGTTCCTAAGAACACTAACACAGAAACACCACATGTCCCACTATGTAAAAATTGTATAAACGAATAAATATTAACTCCTACCTCTTATTATAATCCCACCTAGAAAGGTTATGTAACCCATCCTAGAATTACCACCTTTTATCCCACAAAATTTCAAATCATGAACCTACACCAACAACTACATGTTTACCCTAGTTTATTTTTATTTATGTCACCCTTGTGTAAAATGATAACTTTTTTGGAATTGTCACTAATAAAATTAAAATTCAGTTTTTTTCTTATTGTAATTATTTATAAATTTCTCATTTTATTATGAATAAATTATGTGAATTTATTTATTTTTTTGTACAAAATGAATATTTTATTAACATAAGTGAATGTATATGAATAAAAAATGGACATAATCTAATAAAATGAAAAAATAGTATGAGGTTGGAGTGAAATAGTTTATCAATTTATAAATACAGTATTCATATGACACTTCTCTAATCCTTTTTCTATGTTTACGTTGTTTTTATTAAAAACAAATACATTTAGAAGAGTAGGAAGAACATTTGATTTGTTGTAGAATAGATCAGAGCTATAAATTTTCGAATAAATATGGGGATAAAATGAATACACATATTGATTAAGATGATACTTCTATTTATGGAACATTTGATATGAATACCAGTGTAAATGTTTATGGATATCATATGTAAGAAATGAACATGGAAATTTAAGATGAAATTTGTGATTGTCCAAAGTTATTTGAGAAGTAAAATAGTTTTTCAAAGAAGAAATTGTATAGTATTTGTACTAAATACAAAAAAAAATCAGTCATATTGAAGTTATATTATTTGAAATCTAGTGCTGGATGTACTTACACCAACTTTACATAACTACTTTTCATTATAAATGATATGCTATCATAAGAAAATGAGCTTCCTTGTCACATATATGATGCTAGAAGAATGATACATTCAACGGTCATTATCTCTAAAAAATAAATGCCTATCCAAATTATTTTATATTGTTTTGAAAGGACCATGAATCATTGAGAAAATTCCCTAAGTGTGCTGCAAATCAATATAAGAAAGATTAATCTAGTCCTTAGAATGTTTATGGTACTTTTCTATCATTAAAATGTTTAGAAAACTCTATGGATTCTAGGAAGCCGCTAGACAATTCACATGGAATACAGATACAAGAATTGAATATGGGAAACAATGAAACCCAACTGACTCTCCTTACTAGATGAAAATTCATTATGAGTGTCACGCATTTGGAAATTAGCCAAGAAACATCTTTCTAACATTATACACAGATGGAATAAATATTTTTGGTTTACATAGTAGTACTCACAATGCATGGCCATTTATATTGGTAAATTATAACTTTTCATCATGGTTATTCTTGAATATTAAATACATTATGTTGTCTTTACTCTATAACAAAACAACCTGGTAGTGATATTGATGTCTATTTGGCTCCATTTATCGATGATTTGGAATTTATGTGGGATATAGGTGATACATTGTATGATTGTCATAGAAGTGAAGAATTCACATTGAGTACTATGTCGTATGGGAAAATACATGAATTTATTTCTTATGGAAATTAGTCAAGATGTGGTATTAAATTAATGTTGGGGTGTCCCATTTGTGAATAATGCATACACTTAATTTGGTTGAAAATTTTCTCAAATAATTGTTTTTAGACAATGAAATTTTTTACACCGATGACATAAATACAAAACCTAGATGATATCATTCTATGTGAATAAAGAACATGGTACAATTTCATCTCCACTAATGTGTGATCAAATATTCAATAAAGTAAAATATATTGAATTTTTTTATTAAACCTTTTTCTGAACAACTATATTAAATCATATTGGAAAAACAGTTACATTTTCATTGGATTATCATAATATAATTGTTTGTATGTTAGATATTTTTTTCATGTATATGGAAAAAAAGAATTTTATAGTGTTGTTGGAGCATTACTAAATGTTCCTGGAAAAAATAAAAATATGGAATCAAGGATAGGTTGGACATGATTGACGTGGGGATAAGAAAAGATACGGCACTGGTGAAGGGTGAAAGATGTACTTTTCATCCTTCAGTAAGTTACACTCTATCCAGATAAGAAAAATTACAATTTTTAAATTTCATTAATGGTGTGAAATTTCCATAGTGGTATTTATCAAATATCAATAATATCATTTTAATGACTAATTTGATGTTATAGGGTATAAAATAACATGATTTTCATATTTTTATGCAACATTTGATGCCCTCGACATTACATTACATTTAACCTATAAATGTATTACATGTATTAACCATAACACAGTTTTTTTTAAAGACATGTAGTAAATTTATAGAACCGATGAATTTTCTAATCATGAATAGGGATATTTTGGTCATTATATGGGAATTAGAGATATTATTCTCACCATCATTCTTTGTTATTTTGGTTCACATAATGATTTACTTAGTTAGAGAGGTTTAACTATGTGGTCTTTTCCATTACACATGGATGTACCCCATTAAAAGATATATGAATGTTATTAAAGGGTGTATCTAGAACCAAATTTTTCTGGAAGGTTTTATTAAATAACGATATATTGTTCAAGAAGATATTGAATTCTTTACTAGTTTCCTATCCGATGTTGATAGAATGGGTATCCAAAAATATCATCATAGTGGATGCCTTAGAGGAAAATGGATTTTGGAATAGATGTTGTCACAATTACCATCATAGAGTAAGGGAAGGATCACTTTTAAATTTTACATAGCAGTACATCAGTTTCTCTATACATTGGATCCCATAATGTCACGACCCATCCTCGGGGCCCATGTTGTGACTACCCCAAGCCCACCATCCATAGGCCAGGGGCAGGCGACTAGCACCAAAGGCATAAATCCCTAAGCTGGGAAGGCATTGCCTTTATAAAATTAAACAAACATAATAGAGTATGCAATAGGAAGTAAACATTATGTAAAACTGAATACAAAAGAGTGTGCTAGAAGTTAAATGGGCCAGTATACAAACCCACCTGAACAACAAGTACATGTAAAATGGACAAATAACTAAAAGTAAGAGCAGCTCCTGGATCGTCCTTCGGGGATTCCTACCTGAAGGGTAGGTACAGATGGCCACCTCAGCAATCACATCCGTCAGTCTCCTCCATGTGCCGACTCGTCGTAAGGTCCACCTCTGGGTACCATCCAGTCAGGGCACTCTCGGTCACCGTCAGCGTTGTCCGTCATCTGCATCCAACACAACTAGGTGTGGGCATAGCCTCGTACAGGGGTGAGTATAATGATACTCAGTAGGGACTCGAAGACCCGCAAGGTCTCACAATATCCACTAAGGATAAACCACAAATTAGAATGATACAATCAAGAAGTACCAACCAATTACTACTTAGGTATATCCCTATACATATACCTAAGTCACTAGTCACAACCCGACTCCAACCCTCGAGCCCAATCACAACCCATTCCACACAGGAAGTAAAGTAAATCACAACGATGATAAATATTGAAAGACAAGACTCAGTTCACACAGGTATACAACTCATGAAGAGGGTAGAGAAGATTAGATGTATCCTATGAATCATCTTCTCTGTCGAACCCATGTAGGATCATAGAACAATATCAGCGTTGTCGAACCCACGTAGGATCCTGGCATAGAAGTCGTCCCTGTCGAACCCACATAAGATTCCGGTATAATAGTCATAACTATCGAACCCACATATGATCCAAGTATAGAAGTCACTATTGTCGAACCCATGGAGTATCCCGGTACATAATTCATCACTTTCGAACCCATGTAGGATTCTGGTACAGTGGTTGTCACTGTCGAACCCACGTATGATCCTGGTACAGAAGTCGCTAACATCGCAGCCAGCTCTAGGGTTCCCGCACACAGCACGCTCAATTCTAGGAGGGTCTGCTCCTCGAGCAAAAGAGGATTGATACATAAACCATCACTAAGTCTTGAGTTGATGTATCCAATAGTTATGTATCTTCATAAGGAACCCAATGTGACAGACGGTGCGTCAATCAGATGCCTAGTCTGAGAGTTATTGCCATTTCCGTTCCAAGGGGCCGGTTGGATTTCAGGTACAATCCAACCCATCCATACTCCAACATCATCTGAATCTAGTGTGTAATATTCCAAAAGGACAGTCTCATCAAAAGGAATCCAACATAGTTGACGGCACGTCAATCAGACGTCTGGTCCTTAAGTTATAAGCATTTACGCGACGAGGGCCCAGTTAGTTTCGGGTTCGAACCAACCCGACCATACCCAAACTTTTCCAAAACCTTGAGTGTGATATATCGAAATGACTATCTTGATCCACAAAATCCTACGCAACTAACGGTGCGTTGTTCGGAGGTCCGTATCTCATGTTATAGGTGAAAAACCAAAAGTAGCCCGAAGAAGGGGGGTCTGGGTCCGGTCCGACCCAGTGCGGCGGCTGTGGCCCGGCCCGGTCGCTGGTCGTGGCTCGGCCAGTTGTCTGAGTGTGAAGCAGTGGGGGCGCGGCCCCCCGGTTCTCTATAACGGTAGCACCAGTTGGCGCCACCCGTTTCTCTCGGAACCTGCAAGGCGGGTTCCGCTCCACCGTCGCGGCAGATGCGGCGGCGGCCTTCTGCCGGCGGCGCGCGAGGGGCGCTGCTGCCCCCAGAAGGCCGGCCAGTGCCGGCCGCCACATCCAATCGTCGGCGCTGCCGTGTCGGCAACCCGTGTTGTTACACTCTTCCGCGGGCACCGGAGTCGTTCTGGTGGTCCGTTTTACCTCCCGTCTGCGCCTACAGCCTCCTCGGCTCATTCTCTTCACTATGACAGCCTCTGTTTTACCTCATGTTTGTGCCTATGGCCTACTCGGCTCATTCTCTTCACTATGACGGCCTCAAAACGTCATTTCCCTTCCGTTCACCCATCTCCCAACAAACCGTGCATCACGAACAAAGTGTCGGAGGGTCCTGACTTGTTCGTTAACTCGTGCACTCCGTGTTAGAGGCACAAACAATTATCCAACATATATTCACCAAGGTACGGGGGTATAATTTTATTCAAATAAATATTATAAAAAACTCCCTACCTCAAATTAAGAACGTTGTCGAAGCCGCGGAAGTCGGTGTCGTGGAGGACGGAAGTCGTTTCGTCAACATCAGAAGGAGTGGAGCCCGGTGTAGTCGAGTCTTGTTGACACCGTCGGTTCACTCCGTGGGCGGCGGTGCTTCCCTTCCCAGCTTCGGTTGAAGAAGGTAAAAGGTGTTGCTTCACATTCTCCAAGATGTGGAGTTTTCTTCGTTGAAGAATGGTGTTCTTCGTCAAGAGAATAATAATTCCGACAAAAGCTCCCCCAACAGAATATTTTCCAACACAAATAAAATGATAGGCTCCCTAATTTAATATTTCCATGTGGTTGCGCCCAAAATTACCCTACAGGTAAAAGCGGTCTATGTAGTACATGTAGGGGTCGAATCCACAGATACCGAAGAAGTAACCTTGAGACGCTATGATTTGGTGAAGGATGGGCTATAAAGTAGCCAACTTTGGTTTTGATTTTGGATGGTTTAAAGAACACTAAGAAACCTAAGTGAATTCAATTCAAAGAAAATGGGTTTATATTAGGATTATGCTCGGGGTGGATTGAATGAATTTTACTTCTTTAGACAATTTTGGTTTTAATAATTCTTGATGAATCCATTCTTCAAAAATAACACTACCTTCATCATTTTCTGGTTTGGTGCTTACTAAACACAATTACTAATACCCTATACACTTAGAGAACCAAATTCATGATCTCTACGAGGTATATGGTCATTTAGTAATTGAATTTAGTTTGCTCAAACACAGTAAAGATGAGGAGTATAAATAACTGAAGAATGGATGTCTTAAATTAATTACCCAATTAACAACAATTTGTTCATAAAATAACATTCAATCCAGTCTTTGCATCCTCCTAAGATAAACCCATTGATGGGTTTGGCCCCCATTGATGGTATAATCTCAATGGTTGGCGGAATATGGCTAACAAGAATTGGATTGAAGAAATTAAAACTGCGGAAATAACGAGCACCCCTCCGTGTGTGTGAATGAAATTCACACCTATGTGTGAACTAATTCACAACAACACAGAGATATCATTGTGCTTTGTGATAATAAAGTTCTAATAAATGAAATGGAAAATATATAAGAGAAATAAGTTGATTAAGAACATAAAGATAAAAAAATAAACTTACATGGAAATGGAAAACAATACAAAGGAAATTTGGAAGCATAACCTTACAATGAAACAAGCAACAAAAAATGATAAGAAAAATATCCACCCCTATTCCCTTCACCACTAGCTCCTTATATAGGAATATTAGGAGCCTTAGTTCCATACCCCAACAATTAATTCACCCCCCAACAATTAATAGAGTCAAAATAAGGGTGAATAATCAAAATGAAATTGATGTTTCGAATTTGACCCAGAAAACTGTCCAGATTCGTCCACCATATTGACGTGTGCATTTGTAATTGAAGAAGACCGAATCCGGAGGGGTTGTAGAAGAGACATATCTTATTCTATATGTCCTATATGATCTGTAAATATTTCAGGAAATTTCCTTTAGACTTTTGAATGTTATGGTTGAAATGGTGGGATGGATTTCTGTGCATTAATGTCGAGTCCACCATTTAAATCTCAATTCCAGATCCCTTTATCATCATGAAAAAATCAGAATTAGCTCCGGCCACAGTTGAATAAAATGATCCTAATATTTTTATATTTCTACTGTATAAATTTGAGCTTCATTGGGCTTGGTTTGTGGGCCCCACATTTTTTTGATGGGCCTTAGGCCCATTATGCTTTTTCCAGAAAGTTTCTGTCTTCAGGTGCAAAACTCTCCATCATCACATGTGATTCATCCATCAGACCTAAAAGAAAAAATGTTCCAAATAAAGTGATGAATAATATACCAAAATATCAAATTAAAATGATGAATATTGTAATTTCCACAAGAAAATTATTGAGTAGTCCCAAATTGACACTTTAAGCATGAATTGCACAATGATGGGAAATGAAGTTCATTTTCTGAATTGGACTAAAATTGATTTTTATGAACATTTAGACACATTAATATTAGGATCATAAAAATGAATATTATCCACTTTCAGTGACTAATCACACCCCCCAACTTGAGTTTTTCTAGTCCTGATAAATTTATTACAAATATGAAATTAAGATCCCCTTTTCCAAAAACATTTTAATACACATTGCTCACCCAAATATCTCATACCAAAAAATTATGAAACCGATAAAAATAATTTAAAAAATCTAGTTCAATAATCATATCCCAAGCCCAAGCCCATTCTTTTGTTCAAATTCATCGCCACATTTCATTTAATTTTAATTAAGCATGATAAAGTGATGTGCATCATAAAAGATATGGGGCCCATTTTATTGTTCAAGGGGAAAAAATGGAAGCTTTAGCTGGGAATAAAATTAAACCTTATGATGAGTATCCATTTTTTTATTATTATTATTTTTTTAACCACAATAGATATGAAAAGACTAACTCTGGGCAAGACAACTATGGAGTCACGATCCCCAAGTGTCGGACGCCACACATATTGTCAATTCCATGCTCTATAATAGAGATATAAAGCCAAACTCTGGGAAAGAAAACTATAGAGTCACGATTCCCAAGTGCCAGATGCCACACATTTTGACAAAACATTTCTCTATGTGGTCAAAATTTTGTTTTTTTTTATTTTTTTTAGATACTCAAATTAAACAAAAAGTGACCCCAGAACCCTATGCTATAATGAAAGGGACCCAAAAACTCAAATTTACACCCGCGATCCAGTAGACGTGCATTGTGGAATTTTTATTAAGAGGATGAAAATATAAACTTTGAAAAATCACATCGGACAACCGTACTTTCCAAAAACTATGCTCATGAACTTAAACTTGCATTAAAATCAAAATCAAGGCATGCATAATTATTTGATATCCAATTTTAGAGTTTGCAATGTGTGTTATCATTTCAAGGTTAATGGAATTTTTTTTCCATGCATGTTTTTATTAAAAAAATAAAAAAAATAGTTTTTTATCTCCCCCCAACTTAGAATAACACAGTCCTCGTTGTTTAAAGAAAAGAAAAGTTAGAAGGGGGTAGGAGAAGAGTTCAAAGAGGAAATTCAAAATGATAAACATGGAACAAATTCACCCGGTTTTTGAAGTTGAAGTTCATGATGCTCCAGATTACTCCTTTTATCTCTTGGGGGATGTAGGAACCTCCTTGATTGAACATGTATCGCCCAAAATATTCCCTGGATCATACAAATAAGAACAAACCAGACAAAACAAACAACACAACAATTTTTTAAAAACCCAGTATCATCATTTTTATGGTTTTCCCTTTTTTAAAAAAAAAATTAAAAATCAAACTGATGATACATTGTCTTCTTTATATTTTCTAGGTATGGTATTACTCAGGGATCACACCACGTGACACGAATGAATATGGTGCTCCCATTTCATACCCATCCATACTCATAAAATAAGAACAGGTCAATATGCTAATTTTTTTAACCTACAAAAACATAAATAAAATAAATTGATGATACATTGTCTTCTTTATATTTTTTGGGTAAGGTATTACTCAGAGATCACACCACGTGACACGGATGAATATGTCACTCCCCTTTCATATCCATACTTACTCATAAAATAAGAACAGTTCAACAGCTTATGTTAATTTTTTTTAATGATAAAAAATTATTGAAAATGATTGGAAACATAAAAACCATGGGTTGCCTCCCATGCAGAACTTTTTTTTAATGTCATTAGCTCGACTTGAATCCCAAAAATTATCCAATTACCACTTTCAAAATTTTTAGGACCCCATTTTTATCCACCTCAACAAGATTTAGATTAATTTTTTTTAGAATTTTTTCCATGTGAAATCCCATGCTTAACAATGACTGTGAAAGTCCAAGGAATTTCGGTAATGGTTGATTGAGTTTCATTTAGAGTATTTCCTAAGATTTCAAGGTTCATTCCTACTTTGTGAAATTATTGATGAAAATGGATGATAATTGAATGGTCTAGGTTTTCATAAATAGATGGATTCTTGAGTGGGGAAGGAAGGATTATAATGTTGAGTTCAGTTTCATTGAATTTTCCCAAAGATGAATGGAAATTTGAATCCAAATTTGTTTCTTCAACAGAATATTTTGAAAGAATTTGTTCCTTTTGAAAATATGATTCATCCGCAAAATTTTCCTTTTGAATTTCATGAGTGGGTATGGACTCACTATTCGTTATATCTCCCAATGGTTCAATGATCAGTGATTCTAAAAAAATGCTATTGGAGAAATATTCTGAACACTCAATCCATGAAGACAAATTTTCCCCTTGTGTATCCAAAAAATTAATTTCCTCCTGATTTAAATGCCCTTCAATATTTCCTTGATCTTGTTCAGTTATCCCATATCCAAAGGTTAGTTCTTTTTTCAAATCATGGGAAGTTTTTGGGATAAAATATTCATCTATCAATGATGAGGAAAGATCATCTTGAGGTGGAACGGGTTCCTCAAAAGTCTTAAAGCTTTGCAATTCTAATCTGAAAGATGAAACATTTGAACTCATTTTATCCATTTGTTCACACAATTGTTCAAGAATTTTATCAGGATTTGGGTTGATATATGTTTTTACATCATGTAATTCCTCACTATTTATCTTTTCAATCAATATTGATAGGTATGGAAATTGATCTTTTAAACATTCAGCATCTCATTGATTGTACATCTCATATGGTGTGGTGTATTTAATTAAGGTTTGGTAAATGAAATTACCTATGTGAGGTGTTTCCCAATATTGATTTCTGACTTGATTAAAGCATTGGTCTATGAAGGGGTCTTTTGGAGGATGATCCATTGGAATTGATTGAAAGTTGTTTTTGGGATTCATTGGACATGCAGAAACAGAAAGGGGAATGGAGAAGAGAAATTAGGGTGAGAATAGAGAATTTGGGGTGAGAAAAGAAGATGAGTGTCTAAGGTACTTACTTGGGTCCCCGGCAACGGCGCAAAAATTTGGTTGAGCCCAAATTTACCCTACTGGTAAAAGAGGTCAATGTAGTACATGTAGGGGTCGAATCCACAAAGACCGAAGAAGTAACCTTGAGACGCTATGATTTGGTGAAGGATGGGATATGAAGTATCCAACTTTGGTTTTGATTTTGGATGGTTTAAATAACACTAAGAAATCTAAGTGAATTCAATTCAATGAAAATGGGTTGATCTTAGGATTATGCTCGGGGTGGATTGAATGAATTTTACTTCTTTAGACAATTTTGGTTTTATTAATTCTTGATGAATCCATTCTTCAAAAATAACACTACCTTCATCATTTTCTGGTTTGGTGCTTACTTAACACAATTACTAATCCCCTATACAATTAGAGAACAAAATTCATGATATCTCCAAGGTATATGGTCATTTATTAGTTGAATTTATTTTGTTCAAACACAGTAAAGATGAAGAGTAGAAATAACTGAAGAATGGATGTCTTAAATTAATTATCCAATTAACAATAATTCGTTCATAAAATAACATTCAATCAAGAATTTTCATCCTCCTAAGATAAACCCATTAAAGGGTTATCCCTCCATTTATGGTATACTCTCAATGGTGGGCGGAAGATGGCTAATAAGAATTGGATTGGAGAAATTAAAACCGTGGAAATAATGAGCACTCCTCCATGTGTGTGAATGAAATTCACACCTATGTGTGAACTAATTCACAAAAACATAGAGATATCACTGTGCTTTGTGATAATAATGTTTTAATAAATGAGATGGAAAATATAGAAGAGAAATAAGTTGATTAAGAACATAAAGATAGAAAAAAGAAACTTACATGGAAATGGAAAACATTACAAAGGAAATTTGAAAGCATAACCTTACAATGAAACAAGCAACAAAAGATGATAAGAAAAATATCCACCCATATTCCCTTCAACACTAGCTCCTTATATAGGAATATTAGGAGCCTTAGGTAAATACCCCAAAAATTAATTCTCCCCCAACAATTAATATAGTCAAAAGGAGGGTGAATAGTCAAAAGGAAATTGACGTTTTGAATTTGACCCGGAAAACTGTCCAGATTCGTCCACCATATTGACGTGTGAATTTGTAATTGAAGAAGGCCGAATACAGAGGTGTTGTAGAAGATAAATATCTTCTTCCATCTGTCCTATATGATCTGTAAATATTTCAGGAAATTTCCCTCAGCCGTTTGGATGTTATGGTCGAAATGGTGGGATGGATTTCTGTGCATTAATGTCGGGTCCACCATTTAAATCTCAAATTCAGATCCCATTATCATCATGAAAACATCAGAATTAGCTCCGGCCACAGTTGAATAAAATGATACTAATATTTTTATCTTTATACTCTATAAATTTGAGCTTCATTGGGATTGGTTTGTGGTCCCCACATTTGTTTGATGGGCCTTAGGCCCATTATGCTTTTTCCAGCAAGTTTCTGCCTTCAGGTGCAAAAATCTCCATCTTCACTTGTGACTCATCCATCAGACCTAAAAGAAAAAATGTTCCAAATAAAGTGATGAATCATATACCAAAATAGAAAATTAAAAATATGAATATTATAATTTCCACAAGCAAATTACTGAGTGGGCCCAAATTGACACTTTAAGCATGAATTGCACAATGATGGGAAATGAAGTTCAATTTCTGAATTGAACTAAAATTGATGTTTATGAACATTTAAGCACGTTAATATTAAGATATTAACAATGAATATTATCCACTTTCAGTGACAAATCACCATGCATTTTAAAATAATTCAAACACACAAAACAATTAATTAAGTTGATTAACTTAATTAATTTCCATGGGGTTGGCATGAATTTTAAAGGTCACATAAAATTAATAACATGGGTGTATTGGCACTTTAATGGAAGTCCAGGAGTTAAATGGAGTTCAAGGGAGTTTAAAGGGAAGGTGAAGATTTTGGGGTTTGTGTGGGCCCCGCCACAGAATATCCTCCCATGGGAGGTTATGTAGGGGTGGTCCCCACCTCCAACACCCCTTTGGTGGAATTAAACACCTATAAAATTAAAATATGCCTCACATATTTTTTTATTATTATTTTAAGAAACCCCAAATTATAACTTCCACTCTCGACCAAACGCAACTACGGTAGAGGTCTCCTTAAGAGAATATTGGCGCTGTGAGTTCATCGGTGTCCTCGGATTTTAATTCTGAGCACTGGTTAAAAAGATAGAAAAACCCGCACGTACATTTACTGAACATACCCAAACCAAACTTCAGAAATTTATTTCGGGCACACCGGACCTTGGAATCAGGCGCCGTCAGAAACTGCGGACTCGAAAAATTCCAATAATTTAAGAAAATAAATTCCCTGAAATTTTTGGGTCCTTACATTACCCCCACCTCAGGGATTTACATCCCTATAAAGATACAACACACACTAGGAAAACAAATGGGGGTACTAGGCACGCATCCGAGCCTCCCGCTCCCATGTGCTCTCCTGGGGGTTCTCGTGCTGCCAGCAAACGTGCACCAACCGTCCATGTAGGACCCACTCCTACTGATCCTCAATATCAACTGGAACCTCCATGAAAGTCTCCCTATCTTTGATACCTAGATCTCGTGGTCGATCATGTGGGACGGATCATGCATGTATCTTCTCAGTTGAGATAGGTGGAAGACGTCGTGCACCCAGTGCAATTGAGGTCTCCATCCTCGAATTTTAGAGGTCTCTGTATCCTGTATTTTCGTGGAAGACCCATCACAAAGTCAAAGGATATCTCACCCCTCTTCCACTTTGGGACCTCTAAAGGCTGACCCAAACCTGCTGGTACCTGATGATCCGCCTTCACCTGCTGACAAGTGAGGCATCGAGAGATAGAATCTGCTAATATATTCTTCATACATGGCCACCAGTTCTGTCATTGAAGGTCCTAGTACATCTTTACCACTCCTGGATGTACCGCTAAAGGGGATGTGTGGAACTCCCTCAACACTTCCTCCTGAAGTGAAACTGGTTTCATGGTACATCCTCTGAAAAGAATGGTGTGATCCCCACCTTCATAAAATCCTTCGGGTGCCTACCCTGAGGATATCTGAGCACATCGTGTCTCGCAGTCATCATCCCCATGTTGTGCCTCCCTGACTCACTGAAGAAGTGAAGGAGTAACGGTGAGAGACTACAGAAGGGATTATCCATCTCTATCCATAATGGATATCTGCAGCACGGCTAGCTGCTCTGTCACCTCTCCTAGTAGCTGAATACCTGATCTTCTGCTAAGAGAATCTGCTGCAACGTTTCCCTTCCCAAGAGTATAGACTATCTTGAATTCATAGTCCTAGAGGAACTCGAGCCATCATTGCTATCTCGGGTTCAGGTCCTTCTGCGAGAAGATGTGCCTGAGACTCTGGTGGTCAGAGTAGACTGTAAAGCATTCTCCCAAAAAACTATGGGTGAGACTAGCCAATTTAAAGGAACTCGTCTACACCCTTCTTCACCAACGTCCTAAAAGAGCTGCTAAGATTTCTACTTTGTTGAAAAGAGAAATCCAGTCTCATCGCCTGGAGGAACCATGCCCATTGCCTAGTATACTATGTTCTATCATGAACGGTACTAATTCATGCCACGGACTATGTCGTAAGGCCTCGACGCTACTACCAAGAGATCCAACTGTTACTCTCGCCTCCAAGGGTTGAGTCACACTCTCACCATCAGTGTGTGGTCACTGGGTCTCCTCGAGTAGGAATCTCGATAGTGAGGGTCATGTCAATGGTTTTATCCAGAATCTTTTAGTATTATCCACACAAAAGTCATGAAAACAAATGTCAAAAGGACAAGTATCTTTTATTACTGCAGCTCAAAGTACATAAACACAAGAAAAAACAAACAATGACATCAACAAAGCTAGAAGTTTCATGAACGAAGGAATTTATTCCTGGAACTAGACCCTCTCCTGTCCACCTGCTCATAGAGCACTATGGTCGTAATCCTCAACTGCTTGAAGATGAGCTCTCCCCTATCCACTCGTTCCCTGCGGTCGGGGTGGACCTCCTGGGGGTGGTGGTGGTAGGGCCTCGAAATGTCATCCACCACCTACTACTCGGCCAGCTCCTCTTCCACGTCCGCCTGGTCCCGGAGGAACACCATTGTCGAATCTCTACCTCTGCCTGGGAGTTCCTTCTACTAGATACTTCTCACCTGCTGGGCGGGTCGGGCAGTCACGAGCCATGTGACCCTGCCCGCCGCATGCATAGCACCGCCTACTTCTCGTATGGCTAGCTCTATCTCGTGTGCCCTGCACAACCGAACCTGAGTCATGCAGTCGACCACCTATGGGTCTGGTCCTCTTAGACCCCAGCATCGTCTATCTACTGATAGCTCCAGAAGACTCTGCTATGTGTTGCCCTATGCTGGGTCTCGCTACTGGTGACTACTCAGTGAGAAAGATCTCCACTAGAAGGGCTCGCTCCAGTACCCCCGCATGCGTCAGAATGTTGAGGGAGATCATCTAAGCCCTGATCTCATGCCTGAGTCCCTGCTCAAAGGTACGGGCCCTAAAAAATGGGTCTCGTATCATATCTATAGAGTATCATGAGAGGTCATTAAACCTCGCTGAGTACTGATCTACTGTCATGCTGCCCTACTGAAGATGAAGTAACTCCTGAATCTGCACCACACAAAGGGTGGCTGGTATAAACTCTGCCTGGAACAGGCTCTCGAAGTTTGTCCAGAGTAGTGATTCCTCATCATGAACCTAGAGCATTAGGCTCCACCATCTGTCTGCCACTGCCTGCAGGAGACTCGCGGGAAGGAACACCATGAGGCTGACCAGTATCTCTACCAATATGAAAACTCTCACAACAGCCTCCATCCAATCCTCAGCTTCATGTAGGACCGTCTCTCCCTGGAACCTGGGTGGCCTCTGGCACTGGAACTTGTGCAATATACTCAAGTGGCGTGCAATATTTTCTACTAGGTCTGGTGGTATCGGTGGTCTACAAGGCAGTGCTACCGCTGGTACCTCCACTGTGATGGGGTCCTGCACTGAAGCCTCGTCACTCAGTGGACTATCATCTCATACATAACTCGGATCCCTAGATGGCAGCCTTCGTGGGGCCATCTTGAAAAGAAACCAGTGTGCCACGGTTAAAACAGTATACCTGGTGAGCTAACACAAATTATTCACAAAGTAAAATTTTCCAAAGGAAACACACATGCAATCAGTGTTTTCGTGCACTGAGTCAGAGATCAGAAGTCAGAGTCCTATTGTATGGATACTTCGGCCGCTACACCAACACCGGTTTCCCTAAACTGATAACCACACCCAAAACACTTAACATTATTGCCTTTAAAAGAATCAGAGTTCATGTTCTGTGGTAGAACCGACTCCTTTGATACCAATTTTCCATGACCCGTCCTCGGGGCCTATGTCGTGACTACCCCAAGCCCTCCTTCCATAGGCAAGGGGCTAGAGACTAGCATCAAAGGTGTAAATCCCAAAGCTGGGAAGGAATTGCCTTTATAAATGTAAACAAACGCAACAGAGTACACAACTAGAAGTAAACACTACGCAAAACTGAATACAAAAGAGTGTGCTGGAAAGTAAATGGGCTAGTATACAAACCCATCTGAACAACAAGTACAAGTAAAAGGGACAAACAAATGAAAGTAAGTGAAGCTCCTGGATCATCCTTTGTGGAATCCTACCTGAAGGGTAGGTACAGATGGCCCCCTCAGCACTCACGTCCATCAGTCTCCTTCGTTTGCCGACTCTTTGCAAGGCCCACCTCTGGGTACCGTCCAGTCGTGGCGCTCTCGGTCAACGTCAGTGATGTCCGTCGTCTGCATCCGACACAATGAGGTGCGGGCATAGCCCGTGCTGGGGTGAGTATAACGATACTCAGTAGGGACCCCGAGACCCACAAGGTCTCACAATATCCACTAAGGATAAACCAAAAAAATAGAATGATACAATCACGAAGTACCAACCAATTCCTACTTAGGTATATTCCCATACATATACGTAAGTTACTAGTCACAACCTGACTCTAACTCTCAATCCCAATCACATCCCAGTCCACACAGGAAGTAAAGTCAATCACATCGATGATAAAGATTCAAAGACAAGACTCAGTTCACACAAGTATACAACTGAGGAAGAGGGGTATAGAAGATTAGATGTAGCCTCTAAATCATCTTCTCTATCGAACCCTTGTAGGATCCTAGAACAATATCAGCGTTGTCGAAACCACGTAGGATCCTGGCACAGAATTCGTCACTGTTGAACCCACATTGGATTCCGGTACAGTAGTCATCAATATAGAACCCACATAGGATCCTGGAATAGAAGTCACTACTGTCGAACCCACGGAGTATCCCGGTACTGAAGTCATCACTTTCGAACCCACATAGGATTCTGGTACAGTGGTTGTCGCTGTCGTACCCACGTAGGATCCTGGTACAGAAGTCGTTAACGTCACTGCCAGCTCTAGGGTTCCTGCACACAGTACGCTCGATTCTGTGAGGATATGCTCCTCGAGAAAAATGGGATCGATACATCAACCATCATTAAGTCTTTATTTGATGTATCCAATAGTTCTTTTTCATCATAAGGAACCCAATGCGACAGACAATGCGTCAATCGGGAGCCCAGTCTGAGAGTTATTGGCATTTCCGTTCCAAGGGGCCGGTTGGATTTTAGGTACAATCCAACACCTCCATACTCCCACCTCATCTTAATCTTGTGTTCAATATTACAAAAGGACAGTCTCATAAAAAGTAATCCAACATAGTTGACGTCGCGTCAATCGAACGTCTGGTCCTTAAGTTATAAGCATTTCCGCGACGAGGGCCTGGTTGGTTTCGGGTTCGAACTAACCCGGATGTACCCAAACTTTTCAAAAATCTTGAGTTTGATATATCAAAACGACCTTCTCGATCCAAAAAATCCTACGCAACTGACGGTGCATTGTTCGGAGGTCCGTAGCTCATGTTATGGGCAAAAAACCAAAAGTAGCCCGAAGAAGGGGGGCCTGGGTCTGGTCCGACCCGGCCCAACCCGCCTTGAGTCAGCCCAAACCGGGTCGATCCAACCCGGGTCCGACCCGGTAGGGTGCGCCCCGGCCTAGTGGTTGTGTCCTGGCCCACACGACAGGCGGCCCGACCCGCGTGCATGGGGCCCGGCCCGCGCGGCTAGCGGCCCGGCCAGCGCGACTGGCAGCCTAGCCCGCACGCATGGGACCTGGCCCGGAGGCCGGCCGTGGCTCGGCTAGTTGGCTTAGCGCGAAGCAGGGGGGGAACGGCCCCCTGGTTCTCTGTAATGGGGGCGCCAGCTGGCGCCACCCGTTTCTCCCGGAACCTGCAAGGCGGGTGCCACTCCACCGCCGCGGCTGACGCGGCGGTGACCTTCCGTCGGCGGCACGTGAGGGGTGCCACTACCCCCAGGCGGCTAGCTGATACCGGTCGCCGCCTCCAGTCGTCGGCGCCAACGCACAGGTGACCCGTGATGCGAGGCTCTTCCACTGGCCACCGAAGTCATTTCGGTGGTCCATTTTTTCTCTCATTTGCGCTTATGGCCTCCTCGGGTCTTTCTATTCACTATGACGGCCTCAAAACTTCGTTGCACTTTCGTTCACCCATCACCCAACAAACCGCACATCACAGACAAAATGGAGAAGGGTCTGTACATGTTCATTAGCCCGTGCCCTCCGTGTTAGATGCTCAAACAATTATCAAACATATATTCGCCATGTTACGGGGGTATAATTTTATTCAAATAAAAATTATACAAAACTCCCTACCTTGAATTAAGAACGTTGTCGAAGTCGTGGATGTTGGTGTCACGGAGTACGGATGTCGTTCCGTCAATGTCAGAAGGAGTGGAGCCCGGTGTGGTTGAGTTGAGTTGACATCGTCGGTGCACTCCATGGCCGGTGGTGCTTCCCTTCCCTGCTCCAGTTGAAGAAGGTAAAAGGTGTTGTTTTACGTTCTTCGAGACATGGAGCATTCTTCGTTGAAGAACGGCGTTCTTCATCGAGAGAATAATAATTCCAACAAAAGCTCCCCCTGCAGAATATTTTACAACGCAAATAAAATAATAGGCTCCCCAATTTAATATTTCCATGCATTTCAAAATAATTAAAACACACAAAACAATTAATTAAGTTGATTCGCTTAATTAATTTCCATGGGGTTGGCAAGAATTCCAAAGGTTACATAAAATTAATAACATGGGTGTGTTGGTACTTTAATGGAAGTTCAAGAGTTAAATGGAGTTCAAGGGAGTTTAAAGGGAAGGTGAAGAGTTTGGTGTTCGTGTGGGCCTCACCACAAAATATCCTCCCATGGGAGTTTATGTGGGGGTGGGCCCCTCTTCCAACTCCCCTTTCGTGGAATTAACCACCTTTAAAATAAAAATATGTCTCACATATTTTTTTTAAGAAACCCCAAAATATAACTTCCACTCTTGACCAAACGCAACTGTAGTAGGGGTCTCATTAAGTGAATACTGGCACTGTGAGTCCATCGGTGTCCTCGGATTTCAATTCCGAGCACCGGTTTAAATGATAGAAAAACCCATACGTACGTTTACTGAACGTACCCGAACAAAACATCAGAAATTTATTCCAGGGACACCGGGCCTCGGAATCAGGCGCTGTCAGAAACTGCGGACTCGAAAAATTCTAATGAATTTAAGAAAACATTTTCCTTGAAATTTTCGGGTCTTTACACGTAAAGTAATTTTTATACATTGGAATACAATAATGGTTTAATTATGGACATCAAATACATAGAACCAAGAGTTTATAGCATGGTTCCGAGATCATATTCATAAGTGATTAACTGTAAATACGAATTAAACTTCCATAGGCCTTCTATGGATATCTAGGGGACCAAATGTAAATGTTATATCTTAGACTAGTTTTTTAATTAAGGTTCATATGTTCTATAAAAAGGAGAAACATAAATATAGTATGATGAAAGACAATGGAGTTAAAATTGTGGTGGAAGTGAGGCATGTATTCAATTCCAAGGATAGTAATCACATTTTTGTGAATATGTCATATTTCAGCATTATCACATAGATATATGAATTGGTTTATTCCACATTTCAAGTTCTTATTTTCTATTTAAAATGGTTTGATAATAGGATTGTAGGTAAATTCAATAAATTGTACTTCATGAAGGTGAATTTAATTGTAGAAGGGTATAAGGAAGATTTATTCATAATAGAATCAAAATCAGTGTAGTTATTTATGTCTTAAATATAGAAAACATGAATTTTTCAATTGTCCTATTGGAGACTAAAACAAATGTAGTTAAAAGTTAAATTTTGATTTAGTATGACCATTTAAATTGGATATCACAAACATTTCATTTTTCTATCAATGTATACAATTCCTTGTACATTAGAGGCGACCACAAAGAAGGGATATGGATACTAAATAAATGAGTCAAATCCCTTCAACCATTACAAAAAAAATATATTTCAATAAGTATGTTAAAGTGTTTTTTAATATAATATTCTTTTCCTCATAATATTATGTGTTCTCTACTACATTAACATAATCTAAATTAAAGGTTTGATGGTTCATATAGATGATGACTTCTGTACATGATGATGTTACGAATACTGAGGAATAACATGTGATTGATGCTAAACCTAGTAAATTATTATGGATCCAAAACATATTGATGAAAAAAAAGAATAATGATTTAGTATCATTATGTTAACTAAAATTACTAAGGCAAGAAGTAAGGGTATAAATTTTGAGTTTGGATGGAATCAATGAGGCTAACCTATACACCCCAATATGTCAATATTTATTATTTATGTTGGGATCATAGTGACAATTCATGTTTAAATTGATATAATTACATGGAACCATGTCTTTCCTATATTGAAATAAACCTTATGGGAATATATTATTGTAATTTTATGATATACTTTCTCTATTTTTTCAAAAATATATATAATGAAACATTGATTTAATTTTTATTATCCCTTGAAGAGTTTGTTTATTTTAGATTATTTACATAAAATATATGTCTTAAGGGTCACAAGAAACTCTCATAGAGGCTTATAGACACTTATTATGAAGCATCATCTAAGATATGTCAAGGAGAAAGTAAACCCACACCACCCCGTTGCGTTTGCAGACATTATAAAACATGATACATGGAAATATTTCATTAGTCATCGTAATGAGAAATCATTTCAAATATAATTTAGTCAATAATGTTTTATTTGAAATTATTTATTTTATCCTTTTTGATTAAAAATTTTTAATTTATGAAGATTAAAAGGAGTTGTAATAATAAAAAATGTGAAGAAAAAACAATATACCCCTACCCTAAAGCAAGGATGGGGTACGCTTCACTTGAAAACAAAATGGTTTGTATTTTTAATATAAATAAAAATTTTATGTGATATAAAAAAACATTTGCTCCTTTTTTTATATGTATATTGATGAATAAAAATATGAATCCACTTCAATCTCGCATAATTTGTTGTAGAAGGAGGTCCACATAATTAAATTGGGTAAACTAGGTTATGAAAAAACATAAGTAGTTGGGGAATCATGTGTAAGAATGACATAATTGTAATTCATTTTGATTTATAATAGTATTACAAAAAAATATCTTTTTATGTTGGTAGTTTTTATATGGTTTAGACATAAGAATTAGTATCAATTTTACATGGATAAAAACTAATTTTAGTAGCTTTGAAATAGCTAGAACAATGTTGTCGCATTAGAGGTTGAGGTTTTGGAGTGTCACATTGAACATATTTTGAGAAGGAAAAGATATAAGGAGATATATATATATATATGTGTAAGATGATGAAAGTAATGTAGGAATAGATGTATTCATTGAAATAAATTATTATCTAATCTGGTTTAGAAGGACAATATGTGTGAAAGGATCAAATAGAATTGATAGTGGAACAAATATCAGTACATGAAGAGCCAAATAAACACACTAGCTTTGAGGCTATCTATCACCCTTAACTGTTAAACTTACCCAAGGTAATGAATTTTTTCTTTACTCTCTATCTTAAATGTGAATCCAAGAACTTCTTAGAACTTCATATTTCTAAAATTATGCATGGTGAAGTTATATGTGAATTATATCTATCAACACCCATGCATCACCTTTTTGTGAGGGTATGGTGTATAATATCCTATGAGAAATTATACACATCAAAAAACTCCCAAAATACTACATTAGAGTATGGATTAAATTATCTCATGAGTAAAGTACTAAGTTTCATATTCCCCATGATAATATGGTTGTTACTACGATTGATAATGCTATTTTGAACTTTTGTAGTGTGGCTGTCTAATATTATAAAGATACACGAGGTATGTCCTTCACACTTTTGTTAAAATTAAAAACCGTTAACATTTGATGAAAAAGGTATGAAATGAGGTTAAGTATTATAGATGAATAAAATTATGGGGAAATGGAAGGCTAGATCAAGACAATCCAGTGATTCAACTAATAAATCCAAAGTACCTTCTCATCACCAATTCCACTGGAACATATATTAACATTAAAAGGTCATGAAGACCCAAAATATAATGATGTAAATACGTTCTAAATTAAATATTAAGAATAATTATTTATATATTTCATTACAGACACAGTTTTTCTAGAGATTATAAAGGGTATTATCAAGTTTGAATGGTTGGGAGTCACAATTGTGAATACATACTTGAGGTGCCTTTTAATAATATGTCTATCTAAAAAATGATCTGTAATATTCATTATAGTTAATAACTATTCATATTTTATAAAGGTGTATATATTACTACTATATAAATGGAAACCTCAGTAGAGCACAATTTGGACTCATTAATCCCTACATCATTTCTAAAAATGAGCATTATTAGAAATTGAAATAAATTTAAAATAAAAAAGATATGATAAGTGTGGTTTTTTAGAAGAATAGACTCTTCTTAATGCCTATAATTCTAGTATAAATTTCTAAAATCTAATAATATAAAATATATTTTTTATTTTATTCAATACTTATTTTTTTTTCAGGATACACTGGATGGGCATCGCAATCAATGTGGATATAGTAAACGTCTATATTTTTGGATCTAATGAAAGATTTTTCATCAATCTAACCACACATGTTGTCTATTGTAAATTTGTAATGCACTAAAATCAAAATTTTATATATAATCATTGAATTAAATGTTTCAGTTTTTATTTTATAGATAATTTGTTATGATATGGAAATCTATAAATATAGGATAAATAATGGTGTGAGTTTGGTGAAGAGACATAAGAAACCTATGGATTTATCCAAATGGAAACAAATTAAGATATATATATATATATTAATAATATTTAATAATCACAACACATTTCAAAACAATTTACTTATTTTGGTCAATGTTTCTATAGTTTCCAGAGAAAAATAATGATAATTTTTGGGGATAATAAATTTTAAAATGTATGAAAATATCATATACTATCAAAATACTTGCATCCTCAAACATGTAATTTCTATAGGTAATTAAAATTTAAATAAAAATAAATTTTAATCATTTGTTTGTCTATATTTTCTCAGTACTACTAAGATTTCCAACATTCCAAATTCTCAAAAGAAGAAGTAAATTTTTTTAGAGAATAACGGTCAGAATACATGGTGTTAGAATGTTTGCTGAAATAAAATGCAAATGATTACTTATTATTTTTTTGATCTAGTATAGGCTATTACCTTAATGATACATTTGGGAAGTGAATCATTCATATTGTAATTATTATATATTATTTTTGACATGTTTTTTTAGGAGAAGTACAATAGAAATTTACACTATATGGATTTTAATAGAGCTATTATTGTTTCTAATGCTACTAATTCTCATGAAGGATTGGAATTTGAGGTTACAATTGAGATACTGGTGATAGATAAATGGTTCAAGAATGTATACAGACATAATGGAAAGGTAACTTCTAACTACTTATTTAGTTAATTTTATCATCATTTTATCTATAATTTTTTATTTAGTTTCCATATCATTTTTATTTGCTAACTATTTAGTTAATTTCCAAAATGTAAATACTTGAATATGAACAAGAAATTGTGTGATGGTTAAGGGCTAGTTGTTCTCAAAAGAACGTGCTCTTGCATAGTATCACATCTATAGTGAGAGTTTCTTATCACCATGGATGTGATAAGATTCAAGGGAACCTACTTTTTAGGATAATAATAAATGGTGACACAAGTAGGAATCAATCGCACCTCAATCCGACACAGGTGTTCCTGTTATGGCTTGAAGTATAGGTTTTTAGTTCAAAATTCACACTTTAGTTGAAAACACACATCACATTATCAAAACTAAGAAAACATATTAAGATTATTTTTATGATTTATGATAATAATTAAAAATTCATTTGGGATGTGTATGTATCATACTCACCTGAATCGAATATATGGTGTATCTGGTATGACTAAAAGTGTATATTTTAACTTAAAATTTTAATTTTTCATTAAAAACATAAATTGCTTACTAAATTTGGGAAAACCCATTCAAATTGTTTTTGTACTTTAGAAAAATTATCTATAATTAATTTTTTGGATATATGAATCAACCACACCTCAATCTAATACGCATTGTACCTAGTATAACTATAAGGGTATTTTTTTTGTACAAAATTGGCATTATAGTTCAAAAAACATGTGAAATACTCAAAAACAAATCCAACACATTAGAATTTATTTGATACTTTAATGAAATGATCCATAATTTATTTATTTTGTGTAGGAATCATCCAAACATCATCTTGATACATGGTGATACATATATGACTTTAAATTTTTTTCCTTTAAAATTGACATTTTAGTTAAAAAACACATCACATACTCAAATCCAATAAAATGATCTCTTATTGTTTCAATACATAATAAAAATGATACAAAAGAAAATTTTTATGTGTTCAAATTTACTATATATATCTGACACATGATGTTATTATTATGACTCAATGTTTTTGGTTTCAATATAGAAGTTTCATTAATGTTTAAAGGGCATGTCACATTTCCAAAACTAAGAAAACAAGGTCATATTGTTTTCAAAATTTAGGTCAATAATTTTTAATTCATTTTAAAGGTATAAGAATTAACCACATTTCAATCTGACACATGATGTGGTTAGTATGACTTGAATTACATTTTTTCAATATAAAAGTTTAATTTTGGTATAAAATGTGTCACATAGAAAAAACCAAGAAAATAAGATTAGATGATATTTAAAAAAATTAAAAAAAATTAATAAATAATTCATTTATGAAGTGTATAAATTTACCATGCATTAATCCAATAGATGATGTGGTAGGTATTCATCTAAGTGCATGTTTTCAATATAGAAGTTCCATTTTAGTTTAAAACATAGTCATGTAGAAAAAACCTATCAAATGGGATTAAATTGTTTTCAAACTTTAGGAATATGATCTATAATTAATTTTTTATGTGTAGTAATTTACCACACATAAATCCAATACATGACATGGTTGGTATGAAATGAAGTGCATGTTTTCAATATAAAAGTTCCATTTTAGTTTGAAATATGCATCACGTAGACAAAAACCAAAAAAATGAGCTTGTATTATTTTAAAGTTTTATGAAAATAATCCATAATTCATTTTTTATGTGTAATAATTAAATTCACATAAATTTGTCACATGATCTGGTGGTATGACTCAAAGTGCGTGTTTTTAATATAAAAGTGCCCTTTTAGTTCAAAACACACATCACAAATCCAATAATGTGAAAATGATCTTGGGTTGCTTTGAGGTAATTTGAAAATGATTTATAATTCATTTAGGATGTTTAGGAATCAACTTCACATCAATATGATGCATGATTTGTCCAATATAACTCAAATATTGTGATTTCAATGTAAAAGTTTCATTTATGTTTAAAACGTTTTTCACTATCCAAAAGCAATAAAAAGAGATCGAACTATTTTAAAAATTATTAAAATTCTCCATAATTATTTTTTGATGTGTAGGAATTGGAAACATGTCAATCTAACACATGGTGTGGCCGGTTTGAATCTAAGTTCATTTTTTCAATATAAAAGTTCCATTTTAGTTTAAAACAGATATCAAAGAGCCAAAAACAATCAAATGAGCTCATATTGTTTTAAATATTTTGAAAAATGGTCTGTAATTAATTTTTGACATGTGCTAATTGAACAAATAATAACCTGATGCGTGATGTGACTTGTATAACTCGAATTATGTGTTTTCAAAATAATAATATCATTTTAGTTTAAAACGTGAATCACTAGAAAAACAAAAGAATAACTGAGCTCAAATTATCTTAAAATTTTCATAAAATGATCCATAATTCATTTTTGATATGTAGGAATTGGCGGCATTTAAATCCAACACACAATGTCATTTGTAACACATGAATTGCATGTTTTCAATATAAAAGTTCCATTTTAGATTCAAACATGTGTGAAAAAATCCAAAACAAATAAAATGAACTTAGATTGTTTAAAAATTTTAGGAAAATGATCCATAATTAATTTGTGATTTTAGGAATTGACCTCACATTAATATAACTCATGATGTGGTCATCATGACTCGAAGTGTTTGTTTTTAATATAAAAGTTCCATTTTTTTAAAACATGTATCACATAGCCAAAACTGATAAAACAATCTTGGATTATTTTCAAACTTTAGGGAAATGATCCATAATTACTTTTTTACATCTAATAATTTATTGAACATCAATATTATTCACTATTAACTAATAATATAATTAATATATGTAGTAATTAAAAATATAATTTATCATATGTTGATTATAAAACATTAAAATTTTAAAAATATTTATTTTTTTATTTTATTTAATTTTTTTAAAAAATTATCATTGGTTTTATTGTAGAGACAAGACTTTTTATAAAGTTTTAACTTTATAAATATAAATCTTTAAGATTTAGGATTTTGTATAGTATTAGAAATTTTCTAAATAATTGTAAATATCACATCAATGTAAATATATTTTATAAAAATTTTAAATTAAAATGATTGTACAATGTTATATTTGTATTTCAGTATTTTTATTTCTATCTATTTTTCTTATAATTGGGTTTGTTGTTATATGGATGTTGTATCTTTGTAACTCGTGCATATACTTTATCACTACTGCCAAAAGCATAGATATAGGCCTCATTTATTAGTGCTAAAAAATGTATTCATTAGTGATAAATGGGTGTTTTATCATTTCTTTATTTTACCACTGATAAAGGGTCCTTTGTCCATTATTTTCTTAGTATAGATAAAGGCCACATGATTTCAACATCACTTAGATTGTTAACACGTTTTATACTAAAAAATATCTTTTCAAACATAATCAAAGGCCTAATATGTAGTAGTTATTTAGGATATTAATATACTTTTTTAGTACCCAAGAAGATTTAAAGCATTTTTTATAAGACACACGAGAAGATAAATTTTAAGAGATAGAAAATCTAGTTATAATTAGATATTGAGGGATCCTGATAGAACATTCATCTTTATAACATCTTTTCAATCATTATTTGAAACAAGTATTTATTGATAATTTCCCTTTAGAAATATTAATTGAATAGGTCTTAAACATCTTAATAATCTGACGATTATAACTAAAACTAGTTTTATCTTTGTTTTTTAGCATAACTACTATTTTATCATATTTTTTACTTCCTTGAACAAAGATAGAAAGTGTTTACTTCAAAATGAAAAATTATTTTATTATATTAATATTCTTCTTCTAAACAAACTCAAGAACATCACATACATTATCTTTTGTAGTTGAATCAAAATTTCATAAACTATGATTCTCCATTTCATGCTTAGAGATATTATTATCTATATTTTTCATTTTCTCTTTTTCTTCATCATACACAGGGATAGTGTTCTTCAAGCTTTTATTTTACAAAAAGGGATTTTTATTTTCTTCATTGAGAATATCATTCTATTTACAAAAATTCTCATATTCCTTAATCAGCCTCATATTCACACCTTTGAAAACTTATATAATTCAGTAGCTCTTAAAATAACATTTTTAAGGTTTTCATTTTCTTCATATAAATCATAAAAGTTATAACCATAACTATCAGAATAAATACATAAATCATAATTATTACATATCTCATTTGTATTTACTACTATCAAGTAGAGGTTGGATAACTCTTTATCACTTTTGGATTCATCACTTGAATCAGATTCTTCGATGAAACTCCATTCATCATGATAACCACATCTCAATTCATTTTTTTTATTTCTTATCTTTATATTATTTCTTTAACATTGGTCATTTTGGTTTTATATGACCATTATTTATACATTCATAACATGTTACATCCAGAACATATATATTACCCTTCTTATCATTACAATCAATAAATTTATCTTTATTAATTATCTTAATTTTCCTTTTCAATATCTTCCTTATTTTATAAATTCCCTAGGTTATATTCACTATTTAGTATTTATCACTTTACTATAATTCAGTTTTAGGAGAGTCGGAGGACACATTTATATGATATTTTCTAGTGATACATTTTTTCATCCAAGTATCTTCATCTGAAACATTCTTAAAGTCAAGTTTGTATTAAAGAAAAGATATGATGAGTTAATCCAATGTTTACTCATTAAAGTTCTTACTTTCATCAATTTTAACCTGGTTTGAATTGGGTAGATCTCTTAGGACACCTTTAAAATGTATGGGTTTCTCAAAAATTTCTCCAAGGTAATTAATTCTATTCATAATGCTTATGAATCAATGTAACATTTTATTTCTAGTTTTTTCTTCACTGATCATGAATTATTTTTACTATGGTCAAAGAATTTTTGGTTTGGTTCTAATTAGTTTTTCCAATCCAAGGTGAGTAACTCTTAAAATCTTCCAAATATGATTAGGTCTATTACATGTAGACATGTGACTAAACAACCTTCTATTAATAATACAATACAATATATTTATTACTGTGTAATTTAAATATTATCTACTAGCATCATTTCCTATAAGACTATCTAGGTCAACATCTGGTAGATTGTAATGTTATTCCATGATCGACCAGTGTTCTATGCTTAAATTCTTAAGGTAAAACTCTATTCTATATTTCCAGTATCCATAGTAGTTTCCATAAAAGTGTGGTGGATTCTGAGGAATCCATCCATCATTTTAATTCATTCCTATAATCTTATAGATTTCATCCTTACATTTTGAGATATAAAAAATGATAGCATAATAAAATATAAAAAATAGACTCTAGAAGGATTAGCTAAATTATAAAAGTAACTAGCTCTGATGCCAATTTTTTTGGTCCTATAAGAAGATTACAGATGGTCTAGAGGGGGTGAATGGACTAGATTAAAAAATATTCAATGAATTGTTTAGTTATATAATTAATTATAAATGTTAATTAATATAGTTAATTATTAGTTGGTAAATAAAAGAAATAATTCATGTATTTTTTATATTAGTTTAGTCCAAAGTGAGCCTAGTCTACTCTTACACCACTCTACTCAGTGAGAGATACATTGTGAACTGCCTTATTTTTAAATGGGAGTTATAACCTAATTAAAAACTACCTTTTCTGGAGAAATTATAACTAGAAAGATACATGACTTTCATATAGGGAGTCACAACCCAATTATAAACTTAACATTAGATAATGGGATTCATATCCCATGTGGTCTTAACATTAGAATCTGAGAGTCACAGCCTAATATAAAACTAACTTTAGATACCGGGAATGACGACCCTCAAATCCTAAAATTAAAATTCAGGGTTCACAACTCTAAGAAATAAAGTGCTTTTCTATGTAAACTCATATAGAGATAGTGAGATCAAGTGTGAAATATGGGAAACAATTTACAGACCCAAGAGTTCAAAATGAGAGAGATGATAAAACAAACAAATCATAGGTATTGGTTCCTGATTAAAGGATCTACTTGTCTATTCAAGGTAGCGGAAGTAAATGAAGTTGTATTTAATCACTTGATATATCATCCATATGATGAAACAAAATGTCGAATAGGACTTTACAGTTTGTACAACACTATTATTGTTTACAGCATTATTCTCATAGAAAAATATAGTACAAATATGTTATTGTTGATCATTCTACATATCATTTATGTCCTTTATATAAATTCTACAAAGCATACAATAACTAAAGAGATCTTATTAAAAGAGTTAGAATAATTTAAAATAATACTAATAATATAGTTATTATATTTTAGTATAAAGAAAAAATATTACATAAAAATAAAAAAATAAAATAAAATAATTTTATAATTTAAATAATTTTAACAATTTTAAAAAAATAAATTATTCAAACTATATTCATAAGACTTGGATAATTAATTCCATAAACATATCATGAAAATTCATTTTAAATAAAACATCACAATATAATTATGTATAAATTTGTAAAATCTAAAAACTTTTTTAACATTTATTTTATAGTTTAAAAAAACATTGAAAATATTTAACATTAATAATAAATAATTTATAAATACTTAAAATAAACAATTTAATAAATAATAAATATTTTCAACATTTGCTTTAATTTTCTACAAAAATTGAAAAAAAATATTTAAAATATGTTTAAAACAACTAAATAAAATTTTTAAAGACTAAACCTGGTTTAATATTAAATATAAAATAATAAAAATAAAAATAAAATAAATATTTTAATCCTCCAATAAATAAACTATTGAAAAAATAAGAAAAAATAATAATGAAACCATTTTCTAGAAAATTATTTTATATTAATAATGGTAATAAAAAGTAAAACTAACTATATTATATTTTTTATACTAATGGTCTTAGATAATGGTAGAAAAAAATATAACTGATGGTGCCATAAAAATTGAATTGGAGATATTAAAATAATAAATAGTGGTAGCATAAAATTTTTACCTGATGGTAGTAATACTCTACAATATCTGCCATCATTTCAAAGTGAGATACTACTACTGGTGGAAGATGATACCATTATAAAATGGTGTTAACACTACCTTTGTAACTACGGATCATACTACCATTTCAATGCTACCATTTATCAGTAACAAATGATAGTTATACCATTATAGGTGGTACTACCATTGTATTATTGGGAGAAGCTATTGGTAGAAGGAATGAAGCTTTTATCGGCGGTACCATCACTCTTTAGAGTTACACCGTCATCGAGACGTTTTCACTCTTGTATGCTACCATTAGTAAATATGGTCATTTTCACTAGCTTTGAAAAGAAATTAGGGTGTTACTGTTGTAGAGATGAGCGGTTCTACCATTGGAGAAGGAAAATTCTGCTGCCAATGTCGAAACCCCTTCACGAATAAGGTGGTAACGCTGAATCCTGAAACAAGGGATCTAAATATTACTAGAATTGAAGGTTCTATTTTCATTCAATTATGGGAGGTAGAGTGAATAAATAAAAAGGTATGGATATCCAGGAAATAATTTTGGCTGAATATGAAGGCAATGAAACCCCCATTTCTATACTATAATAAAGAGATGATGAACTATGGTTCAACATTTTATGCGGTAGCATGTAAATATAAACATAGTTGAATTTTTAGACCTTTTTAAAATCACATTAATATATTTTTACAAACAAAATAAATGAATATAAAATCAATATCTTTCCAACGGATCCAACAACACCTCAATCTAGCTTCTGTAGTGCAAGATATAATATAAAATAATAAAAAATACACACTAAAACTGTAGAAAAAAAAACTAGAATATTTTAGAACATTGGAAATTTTTTAAGGTATATAATTGTAATTTTTAGTCACTAATTAATTTGAATGAAATTTATATTAAATTATTATCTCTCTAACCAAATAAACTTCATTCAATTATGATGTATTTTGCAGGAGCTATAATGGAAAAATAAATTATAATGAATTCTGGAAATTACAGAATTCCAAAACTATTGAAAATAATATAAGAAATTTTTAGAGAATTAAAAACTGAATTTTATACTTCCAATTATTTTAATTGAATATAAATAAATCTAATAGATATCCAATTAAATTATTATCACAAATATTTGAGTTGTATAACACATGTTATAATAGAGTAACTAAAGAAAACAATGAAACACTATAAACTAAAATTTATTATTAAACCTAAAATATCACACCACGTTAAGACCAAAATTGTAATAATATATATATTTATTTAGAAATTTTTTTAGTTTAGTAAAAATTTTATAATCTTATTATCTTTAATATTATATAGTACTTATAAAATTCCAACCACCATAACTCATAATATAATAAAAATACAGTGAGTTAGTAAAATCTAATTTACACCTAAAATATTGAGGTTGATTTGAATATTAAAAAACATAAAAAATTAATATGTAAAAAAACTCCCAACAAATATATCACGTAATTTATTAACCTTCCATCCATTAAACATATGATAACTTCATTAATTCATATATGTAAACTACCACCTCTACGAAGCGATGCAATTTATTTTTCATAGCTGCATCACATGGATGATATATATAGGTGTATTTAAAATAATATTATGGTATTCTTGAAATGATGATAAATATGGAAATATAAAATAATAATTTCCTTGTTTCCATAATGATCATTAAAAGATGGAAATGATACTCATGTGTACATATGGTCTGCCGTCTCTATGATTGTAAAGTAGTTAAATTTGTATAACCATATATAATGGTTAGTTTTGGAATTATAATTATTGTTTAATAATGATTATAATGAAATGATTATTATTCTATATATGATTGAATAATTAATTATTTGACAATATTTAACTTACTGAAGTCATTTTGGACATATGAGCCTAATATTATCAAAATGTTCAACATAAACTTAACTGATTAAGAAATTGATTATATTATGTTAAAAGGAATAATAAAATTGAAAAATATTCTTAAAAAAGTAAATAATTTACATATTTTTATTATTTTTTAATATAAATAATGTATGTGTTGATTCAGACTCAAGGTAGGGGACTTTCTTTTAAAACCCCTCTTTTACTATTTCCCTTCCAAATATTTTCTTTCTATGTCTATATTTTTTAAAATTATTTTATTGATGTCATAATATGGACATAAATGAATTATAAAGAGAATATTATGCCTCTTTATACTTTCTTTCAAAGTTTTTAAAATTGGATATTTTATTATAATTTATATATAATGTTTTGAATTTACTTATAAAAGACAAAATGATTAATTTATTTTAACGTATATGGTGACTATGACTTTTCCAAATATCATAAATGTTATTTGATATTTGATTTTATTTATAATATTCCATGTTTTCTTAAAATAAAAATCTCATTTCCCTAAGTTCTGCTTATTTTCAAAAAGGCATTTAAAATGGAATGTATATTTCAATATCTAGAAATGTTTTCTTATGGGTGAAAATAATATTTTTATGACTTTAATGTTAGAGATTGAAATATTTTATATGTTATGATTATGTTATGGATTTTGGTAATTTTTTTTGATGATGAGTGGTTCCATTATAAACCAAATATGGGTGGTTCCATTATAAACTAAAGATTGGTGATTCCATTATAAACCAAGGAGGGTGGGTCTGTGAGAGACCTCTAATGAATTGGGTATGGAAGTCAACTATATTGGTTATTCTCTTTGTAAGAGTGATATGTAAAATGATGTCTCAAGTCAACTGCATAATTTATCTACTCTTATAATGAACCTTCATGTATACTCTAATACCTTGATAATCAATCTGATCCTAATATAGTCTAGAAGGGATTCCTGATCCACATGGGCTGGCAAATAGCACATGGAATCATGAAAAACAATCATGGGAATGAATTTTCCACCAGAACAATGAATGAAAACAAATAAAAATCATTATTATAAAAAAAAACTAAAAAGGGATATGGTACTAAAAACAAAACAGATATATCGAAAACCCAGATAGTACATAATCACGTACAAAAAAACAATTAAGATAACCCAGCATCCACAAAGGACACATCACTCCAAGCCCTCAAGGGATCAAGAACATCCACCTTCTCTAAGAGGTGATCTCCCTTTACAGAGACCTGGAAGTAAAAAAATAAAAAATTCCCAAAGTAAAAGGTAGTGTGTGAGATAAAAAACTAGTAGGGTCTCACTAATCATTCTATAATAAGATTCTATAATGATAAAAAAATCACTTTTTCAATTTTAAAAAAAACAAGCATGGAATCACATCCTCATATTTAAAACAAAACATGCTTTATTACAGAATGATGGAAAACATTCAACATGGATTAAATAGACATTTTATATAAAATAGATTATATAAATAAATCAGTATGAGTAAATAAGTTTCACAATCAATTTCATATATATAAAAAATCACAATGACCACCATGGTCATCTTCCCTGTGGTATGGTAGTTTCTAGTTATGGGATCCTCAAAAATCTCATATCTGTGATCGTAGAAAGTATGTATTCACACATCCCTTGGGATCACACTAAATAAGACCCATAAATATCCCACCAAGGATAAGATATTAAAAACTATTTTTTTGTTAGAGTTGTAATATTAAATCTATTTCCAAGAAATTACCATCTTAGTGTGCTTGTCTAAAATAACCAGCCAACAAACCCGGCTCGAATGTGCTCAATCAATCAGTCAATAGTTGGAAAATTATTTCAAATTAGTTCAAAATATAATTTCACCATTTTTAGTTTCAATATAACAATTTTATTTTATAACAAAATCATAGGGTTTTCATCAATACATCACTTTTCACATCAAAACCAATCATATGATTTTTTATCAATTTAATTTAATCCATTTTCTCGGAATCAATTCACATAACCATTAATTTTAAAATACACCCCAAATCTCCAATTTCATTAGAATTGTGGGTTTTCCCCAAAAAATGATATAGGTTCAAAACCAATTCTAATTCACATCAAATGTTGTTTTTCAAAAATCAATTGAAATCAATTTGAATAATAAGAAATTCAAGTTATAATCTATTTTCCAATCTTAAACAGAACCACCTACCTTTCTCATGGAATCACAACACCCTCAAAGAGACTCTCCAATGAAGAATGATGGTGTAGAAGGTTTATAAAGTCAACCAAGAATCAATATTCAACAACACGGATTTTAGATACATCAATCCCCAGATGATCTATAAAACTCTAAGGAGAAAAAGGGAGGGATATAGAAGAAATAAGAGACCACTTACCTAGAGAGAAGAACTATAACTAAAATGATGATAAATCACTGAACAGATTATCCGAAGGGATTGGAAATCGCCAAAACTTCTTAGGAAGAACCTATAAGTTAAGAGAGAAAAAATTGGGGGATGGAAATAAGTATTTCAGCTAAATCTCTTTCCTAAAATTGACACTCTGGATTTTACCCAGCATGTAACCCAATTGCGGATCTTGTAATTTTTGAGTCCCATATGCACTGAAAACCCATCTCCTTTTATTAATAATAATATTTTTAATATTTAAACACCCTTTAATCTATATACATCATGTAATATTTCATGTTGTGTACCGATTTCATGGAATCGTAGAGGTGATGACTACACATCATGTAACCCCATTACATGGCATGTAAATCCCCAAAAAACTTTAGAAACTATAGGTTTTATCATAAAAATTCCAATAAATCCATGATTTCACCATTAAAGGTATCCTCCAAATTCCTTCTCAGAATTACCTAACCAACACAAAAGGAAAACCATAACAAAGGTTTAGAAAGTACCTAATAGAAAGGTGACAAGATGTTGCAACCTCCCCATAATAAAAACTTTATATCCCTAGAAATCTTACCAATAAGATTTTATATAAAAAATGTGAGGCCACTACTCTCACGTCAGTACCTCACACTCTCACATCTCATGAGAATCAGATACATGATACCACATCACATGGATGAAAGGTATAATACTCCCAGAAAGTACATTGGTCTCAGAATCCACTATCCTAACTGGATACTCAATCACAGAGAAATATGTCTCAACATCAAGATCACTCTTTCTCAAAACATGAGATGGATTAGAAATAGACTTCCATAGATGAGATACATTGAACACGTTATGTATCGACATTAGTTTTGGTAGAATTTATAAATTTTAAAATACTTTCTCTGCAAACTAAACAACCTCAAAAGGTCCCACAAAATGAGGAGAAATCTTCCCATGACTCCCAAGACATTGATGATGCAAATAGGGTGAATATTTTAAGAACGGTTGATCACAACCTAGAAACTCCAATAGTCTATGTTGTCGATCAGCATAAGAGTTGTACAAGATATGGGCCATCAATAACCACTGATGAATCAACCAAAAAAATTTATCCACTATTGAACCATGCTCATTCCAACCAAATAACTTTCACCATTATCAAATCATCACAATAGAGATATATAGGACTAGCCAAACAATGCCTCAAAAGGATCCATTATAATCTTGTGTTGATAACTATTTTTATAAGAAAACTCAACCAGCCTAAAATGGACATCCCAAGATACACTAAAATCGATGATGCAATAATGAATAATATCCTCAATAATATTTATATCCATCCTAGTTTGTCCATCCATATATGGATGGTATGCCATACTAATATGAACCTAATATCCTAGTGCCTCTTAGAGGCCTCTCTAATAGTGATAAGTAAAACATGGATCCCTATTAGAGATTATAGAATATGGAACTCTGTAAAAATGAAAAATCTCTCTCACATATAGATTTCAAATCTCCTCAACTTTGGTTTCATTAATAATGGGTGTAAAGTGAGATGATTTGGCCAACCTATCGATCAAAACCCATATCATATTGTTCTTACTCTGAGTATGTGGAAACCCAACTAAAAAGTCCCTGGAAATCTCATCCCAATTCCAATATGGCACTATAAGTGGCTAAATAAAACCTGATGGTCTCTGTTTATTAGTCTTGACTTTTTGGAAAGTATAACATTGCGAAAAAAACTCAGTGATGTCTCATCTCATACTCATCCACTAGAATCATCTTCACATGTCATAAAATATCTTTTTGGTTCCTGGGTGCACTGGCCACTAAGAATTATGGAAATCCACCATTAAGAACTTTACTTACAGAAAGAGGTACAATGTACCAGCTTCAGAAACATAAGATACCCTCCTTGGACAATGTCTACTCAACAATAGTCTCCTCATCTTAAAGAGAGTTCTTATTTCCATAGAATTCATCATCAAGATGCTAATTCTGAAGAACCATCTCGAGAAGAGAAGAAGTCAACTGAATAGTAAAAAAGACAACCTGGAACCTTTTTTTCAAAACTCCAATATGTAATAATGAAAAAAATCCATTAATTTACACTCTTCTAATGATTATTTCATTTCTTGGGTTGTAATTTTCCTACTAAAATATCATACAATGACCTTTACTTTCCCTGGATTATAGATAATATCAAAATAAAAAGATTATAGGTACTCCACCCAATGCCTCTAGAAGAGATTAAAATCTTTTTGAGAGAAGATATAACTCAATATATTGTGGTTAGAATACAAGTTAAACCTTTATAAAAATAGTTAATATCTCCAAATCTAGTGTTTATTCATCACTGCTGCATGTTTAGGGTCATGGGTCAGATAATTCTTCTCATGTGGACTAAGATGTCGAAATCCATATGCAACGATGTGATCACCCTGCATGCGAACACAACCCAAACCCAAATCTAATGCATCTCAGAAGACCACATAGCTCTACTCAGCCTCTACAAGATTCAATGCTGGAATATAAGTCAAAAGATATTTTATCTCAACAAAAGAACTCGGAAATTTCACATGCCAAGAAAAAACTACCCACTTCCAAGTTAGATTAGTCATCAGAGAATCCAACTTTGATAAATCCTTTATGGGTTACTGATAATATGTAGATAAACCCAAGAAGCTCCAAATTTCAGAAACATTATATAGTTTCTCCCATGTCATAATAGCTTCCTCCTTCTTAGGATCAACTGAAATGCCATGTTTTGAGACCACATATCCCAATAATATCACTTACCAAATCCATAAATGGCATTTCAATATCTTGGAATAAAGTCAATGTGTTCTCAACAATTCCACACCTAATCTAAAATGATGTGCATGATCCACCTCATACTTACATTAAAAAGTATTTTATCCCTTAAGAAACCCACAAATATATCAAGATAATCATAGAAATATCATGTTCATTGAAGCCATAAATATTTCAAGAGAATTGGTTATACTAAATGGTATGAAAAGATACTCATAATGGAAACACATTCTTATAATGGTGATTTTATAAATGTCATGTTATGTTATTCTCAACTGGTGATTACTAGATCAAAGATCAATATTCAAAAACCACTTCGCCCCTTTCAACTAGTCAAAATGTTTATCAATTTGTGGAAATGAATACTTTTTCTTTACAGTGACTTGATTGCGCTTATATTAATCAACACATAGCCAAAGTTCTCTATCATATTTCTTAGAAAATAGAAAAAGTGATACCCAAGGTGACAGACTTAGGCCTATAAATCCTTTCTATGACTGATCATCCAACTGAATCTTAAACTATTTCATTTATGCTAGTTTCATTCTGGAATATGGAATAGATATTGGTTTAGTAATAGATGCTAAATCAATAAAAAACTCTAACCCCCTTACTGATGGAAAAATAGAGAATACATAAGTAAAAACATTGAGAAACTCAATAAAAATGGGAGGGATATCACCGCTCAAGGATTCCCACTCCAAATCAAAATAAAATACTGATATTAATTTTCCCAAATATGGGTAAGGAGTTCAGGATCTACTCAACCTTGGGTCTTATTCTCCTTGAAATACATGGAACACCCCATCATGTTCCATAAAGGTGACTCGTTGAAGATAATAATCAATTTTGGTTGTATTACCAATGATCCAATCCATCCCAAATATGAAATCAAAAGGTTTCATATCGAGAACTAGAAAATACTTGGTACACTCGATATCAGATAATAAGAAAACACAAGTAGGACAATGAAGAACCTACTCTCCCATCATTCTGAGGGGTTTAGTAACAACCATCACAAAATATAAAATCTATATAGGAATATTTAATAGATTCACAATATGAGTCAAAATGAATGAATGAGATACACCAGTATCAAATAAATCATTCACCAAAGATGAATCTATAGTGATGGTACATATCATAGTTGTTGGAACCATATCTACTTTATTTTGAGACTCTTCCACTATATGAAGAAGCATTATTCTGGATGCCTTTGGCTGGAACAACTTAGTTCATGAAGCATCTGATTGCACCATAGTATTTGTTGATGATGGTGATGATCTTGTTCTATTACATGAAGCATAATAGATATAGAAAAAATTATACAAGTTTCCTAAACAACCATAGGAACCACACATCATGGGTTATTCAATGAAACCTTGTTTTGAATGATCGGGCTTTACACAATGAAATAAAGTCAAAGGGACTCTTTCAGGCACTAAAAAGGTCTAGAAGAACCCTGTGGTCAAGTCCCATCAAGTGAATCATCATATCTCATCTTCTTATTATGGGAATTCATGGAACTGCCACTAGGTGGAAAAGGATCTCCCATCAAAGATGAAATACCAGCCATATCAAGTTCTACCATAAACACCATATCTAAAACAACATCATAAGAAAATATATTTAGAAAGAAAAACTTAGAATGAATATCTGATCAAATTCCCATCTCAAACCATTAAGTATTTATCATCTCATTTGTTACAATATCATGTTAAAACTACACAAGCTCAGTGAATCACTTAACATATTCTATCAAGGCCCTGTAAGCCTTCTTGAGTTTGAAAAACTCCATATCCTTATCCAACACAAAAGAATCTTGATAGAACCATCTAGTAAAATGTGATTTAAAGTCCTTACACTATAAAACCTCATACTTCTTCACCATAACTATGGAATCCCACCATTTCCTACTAGTCACCTCAAGCATAAATGGGACACACTTTACCTTAATAGCCTTAACAAATTGAAAGGCGGTGCACTTCACCATCTCCTGAAATTCAAATACAATATATATCCATCTCAACTAGTCCATAGCCACTTGATGACATTTAGAGCCTTGTAAAGAAGTTGGTTTCTGATGAAAGAACTCATAATCATTATTTGGGGATTTGTCCCTCTCAAGTTCTACAATTATATCCTGAGCGGGTATATGTGTAGGTTCCTATCTCAGAGCTTTTATAGCACACACAATAACCTAAAATTGATTTAGGATCACAAGAGGATTTTCTCACTATGGATTATTATTAGACTCTTCTTAGATCCTATTCACATGTCTACTCAGAGGCATGATTTTTCACAACATCATAATACAACATTGAATACATTATAAGATTACTCAGATCAACACTCAAACTAGAGCAGTAAAGAAAATTATTCCCATCAGATAGATACACAATATTTGGATTTCAATCTTCCCAAATCAAAAGCATAAAAATACAAGATCTAATCTTCAATTCATATTTCCAAAACCTCCTTTAATTAATTAAGGTTTGTTATTATGAAAGATGGCATGGAACTCACTTGAAAATACCTCCAAAGTACAAAAAATATCAATTTCATACTAACATCAAGGAAACATTCTTAACTTGCACCTATGATACTAATTTTTCACAAACCAACCCAGATACCTGGGTAACCTAATATCTGAGCTGATCCTGACATAGTTTGAAGGGAGTTCATGATCCCCATGGGATGTGGACTAGCACCTAGAATCATGAAAAATAAATGTGGGAAATTTTTTTGCAGAGGAGTAGTAGAATAAAATAGATACATATTAGTATGCTAAAAAACTCCAAAGGGATATGGTACTAGAAACCAAAAAATTATATCAGAAACTAAAACACAACATCATCAAGTACTAAAAAATATAAAAGATAACCCAGTGTCCCAAAAGGACACATCACTCTAAGACCCAAGGGGTTAAGAACATACACCTCTCCAATAGGCACTTTCCCTATATTCGAACCTGGTGGTAGAAAATCTACAAATGTCCAAAAGAAAAGGTAGGGTGTGAGATAAAAATTCCAATAGGGTCACACCAAGTGTTCCATAATAAGATTTCATAATGATAAAAAAATCATGCTTTAAATTTTAAACAAAATAGGAATGGTATTACATTCACATATTTAAAAAACATGCTTCATTTCAGATTGATATAAAAACATTTAAACATGGAATAAATAAAAATTTTATATAAAATGGTTTATATAAATAAATATGCACGGTTAAAGTATTTTCATGATCAATTGAATAAATATCCAAGAATTACAATGAGCATTGTGGTCATCTTTTCTATGGTACAATAATTTATATTTATAGGATCCTCAAAAATCTCATATTAGTGATCACAGCAAGTATGTATACACACATATCTTAGTCTAAAACTGAATAGGACCCATTAACATCCCATTAGGGATAATATATATTGAATTATGTTTTTGTTAGATTTATAATCATCAGTCTGTTTCTTGGGAATTTACAAACTATCATAATGGTCCAAAATAATCCACTCACTACCGAGGATCTCATGTTCACAATAAATCAATCAAAATGGGAATATTACTTCAGTTTAGTTTAAAATACAATTGCCCCATTTTTAGTTTCAATATTCCAGTTTCATTTCAAAAAAAATCATAGGTTTTTCATCATTTCAGGTATTTTAAAATCAAAACCAGCCATAGGTTTTTTCATCAATTAAATTTAATCAATTTTCTAAAAATCAATTCACATAACCATAAATTTCAAAATACACCCCACTTCTCCAGTTCAATTAGAATTGGGGTTTTTTTCAAAAATCTATCCCGATTTAATACCAATTAAAATTCACATAAAATTGTTTTTTTCACAAATAAAAATAAAGAAATTAAGACAATATAAATTTTAAGGTTTAATAAATTAAATAATCTTAAATGAAACCTCCTACCATTATCATATAATCACAATTCCTAAAATGGGACTTGCCAATGAAAAAATGCATATAAGGTCTAGGAACTCAACCTAGAATCAAGATTCAACAACATAGTGTTAAGATAAATTAATCCCATGATGATCTATAAAAATCTCAGGTAAAGAGTAAGAGATAGAATATACAAGGAGACCACTTACCCAGAGAGATGAACTACAACAAACACAATGATCAATCGTTAAATGGATGATCTGGAAGGATTGGAAATCACCAAAACTGCCTTGGAAGATCCTATATGCGAAGATTAAAAAAACCTAGAGAAAGTAAATAAGGATTTTAGCTGAACCATCTTTTTAAAACCAAAACATGGTATTTTACATGGTGTGTAACCCAACTACACAATGTGAAAATTTTGAGTCCCATATATATAGAAAAATCGCATCACCTTTTTTAAAAAATATGATTTTTAATATTTAAGCAATATGTAATCTGTAAAGGGAATGTAATATTTCTTACAGTGTACCTATTTCATGGTATCTTCTAGGTGTTGATTAGACATCATGTAACCCAATTACATGGTATGAAAATCCCCATAAGACTAGAGAAACTGTAAGTTTTATACTGAAAATTACATAAAATATTTGACGTCACCATTATAGGTATACTCCCAATTCCTTCTCGGAATTACCCAGATAATGAAAAAGGAAAACCATAACAATGATTTAGAACATACTTGATGGAAAGATAATAGGATTTTACAATTCATAATATGGGTTTTTATGAAAATATTATGATTCATTAGGGTAAGATAATGATCTTATGTTTTAAAGAGAGTATATGATATTTCTTAAGGGTGGAATGTTCAACTTTGTGATAATGTTTTCCTATTTTTTTCATGAATTAAAATAAACCTTTATGATTTTTATTTTACTTTAAATATTTATTATGAAATGTTTTATTAAAATGTTTGGGTATGAAATTTTATTTACCAAGTAAGAAAATTTTTATTTGGATCCCAAATATTATTTTCAAAGTTGAAAATTTTAATAAGTATTTATGAACTAACGAGTTACTTCCATATTTCTTTTATATTCTATACTGAGATTTCTTTCTCATACCATGTTTTTAAAATGATTTTCAAGGGGTTTAATGTTGGTTTAGAATAAATAATTGAAATTAAAATTCTTGAAGATTATTAATGTAAATAAACATGTTTCTTTTTAAAAGTTTTATATTATGGTAAAAATGGATACAAAGTAGAAGTGTCCACTTTTTAATTTTTGGGTTTTTATGTAAGATTTATGGTGTAATTATTAGAAACTATAAACCTAAATGATCTTTGGGAATGAAAGAAAGTGAATTATAATTTAAAGACACTATAATATGTATTATTAAAGTCTTGTTCCTTATATTCCATATTAAATAATGGTTTATAAAATTGTAGATGTTAAGATAATACAAGAAAATACGTTAAAGAGATTCTAATTTATGGTTATAATGATATTAGATTTAAATATTATCATGGTGGTTCATATAAACTATATCTATTAAGAATAGTTTTACATAGAGGAAATGGAGAATCTATAGTCAGAATGCACTGATAAGATGATATCCTTCCAAATCAGTAGCCTAGGGTGCTTAGAAATAAAGATGGGTAGTTTGTTACTATAATGGATCAGTTGATACATGTTATAAATGGTGTTGGTGTCCATGCTAGAGAGTATCCAGATCTACTACAAAGGAACATAGAAATAGTAGATCATTTTATGAGACAACATCCTCTAACATTCAGTGAGTTTTATAAACCAATAATATCTAAGGTATGGATTAATTATTTGGAAAATACATTCAAATTCATGGTTTGTTCAGGACATCAAAAGAAAACTCTTTGTTTTTACTATTTTTAAGGTGAAACTAAATAGTGGTGTTCAATGGTTAGTAATATTAAATAAAGAGAAGAGATTGGTTCCTTTGAATGGGGTAAATTTAAGTATATTATCTTTGTCGAATATTTTCCTATGCCATTTAGACTTAGGCTGGGAAAACAATTCATGTAACTAAGATGGAAAAAGGAAGATTCAATGGCCTTATATGAAGGAAAATTAACCAGGTTATCAAGGTGCATATAAAATTATATCTAGGACTATGAAAGTAAAATTAATAGGTGCTACTCAGGATTAAATCCATAATATTAAAGTTATGGAAACCATACTTGATGTACCGAGAAGGTTTAAATGTAGTTTAACAATGATCATGTATTTTATAAAAATAATAAAAAAAGAGGTATGGGTGGAATGAAATCGGAAATAATCCATCAAAGAGATTTAATGTTAAGAAAATAAATTTTATAGTTTGTGAAACGTGTACTAAAAATTACACTTGGTAATATCTTAGGAAATATGAGAAGTTCTTATGGTGTGGTAAGTTTTTCCATATGGCCTGAGACTCTAATAAAAATAATCTTGAACATTCTAAGAATGGGGAAATAGATATCCAGCCAATGGTGAGATATTTTTATTGAATATATTGGGTAATTATACAAATTTGTGTTTAGAGTTAGTTATTTTGGTGGAAATCAATAAGATCAAAAGAAAAAAATGGGTGGAAAATCATTTGTTACTATAATAATTGATGTTAGAACATCAAACGAAGTGTTGATAGATACGTTACATTTCATTCAAAAAATGATAATACCTTATTTGAGTCTAGATCCTAGAATTCCATTATTTATGAAAAATTACTAATAAAATGGAAATATCATATCATGAAAAGAATAATGAACATTACGTGAAAACTCTTGGTGTAAATATTAAATAAACCAATATTTATAAGAATCGTCATATTGTTATTAGTGGGATTGTATTTCCTAAAAATATACTTGAGCTTCCAATAGTATAGTTTGGTGTTAGTCGTGGTATGGATTTGATTTCAGTTTACCATTTTAAGATTGATTGAGAATATAATAAAGTTGTATTCAATGATTTCATACCATGATAACCTACTAAGAAGCTAATAAATTTATTTGAGATGGTAGTGATTATTACCTAGCTGATGTGGTAGAGAATGAAGAAACTGTTCAAATTAGTGATATTCCAGATGTGAGTGAATATGTGGATGCATTTCCTAAAGATTTACGTAGTTTTATTCTTGATAGAGAGGTTGAGCTTATTTTTTACTTAGTTCCCGATGATAATCCTATTTCAAAATCCCATTATTGAATAGCTAATTATAGCTTGTGTAATTGAAAAAAATGTATCAAGAATTTCTTTATAATGGTTACATTCATCATATGACTTCATTATAGGGTGATACTTTTTTATTTAGTAAAAATAATTATGGTTACATGTGGCTTTACATTAATTATAAATATTTTAATAAAATCACTATTAATAATCATTAGCCTTTTCCTCATATAAATTATTTTATTAATCCCCATTAGGGAGTGTAGTATTTTTTGAATATTGATCTCGGGTCAGGATACCCTCAGTTGAAGCTGAAGGAGTAAGATATCTCAAATACTATTTTAAAACTAGATATTGGCATTATGAGTTTGTAGTTATATCATTTTCATTGTCTAATGCACTATTTGTATTTATACACCATATGAATAGAATTTTCTATGAGTTATTGGATAATTTTTTATTTTACTTATTGATGATATTTTGGTATATTCTAAAATTCATGAGGAACATGAAAGACACCTAAGGATTATTTTGAAATATTTTAAGTAAAAGAAACTATAAGGAAAATATAGTTAGTTTTCATTTTGGTCATAATAAATTTATTTCCTTGGGAATATTTTTTAAAAATATAGAATAACTATTAACCCTATTAAAACTAATGTTAATAAAGAATGGCCAATACCTAAAATTATTATAGAGATTCATAGTTTTCTTAGATTAGTGGGTTATAATACAATCTATTTTTTGAAAAAAAATATTGGTTTTCTATCCCACTGAATATGTTAACTCGCAATGGATTTAAATTCATTTGGGAAAAATAATGTGATTATTGTTTCCAGGAATTGAAAATAAGATTGATGAATGATCTAGTTTTGGTTATTCCTTCTAGAAATTGTGAATTTTTAATCTATAGTGAATGTTCATTAAAGGGACTTGTTTTTATTATAATATAGAATGATTAGGTAATTGATTATGATAAAATTCAAATAAAACCTCATGAGTTGAATTATCATACTCATTATGTGGAATTAGCTACTATTTTTTATTTAAAATTTTAGAGACTTCATTTTTACGGATTAAAATGTGAAATATATACAACTCAAAAAATTTTGAACAATATATTCACTCATAGAGATTTGAACATGAGTAAAAGAATATTTCTGGAACTAATTATAGATTATGAATAAACTATTCATTACTATCCTGGAAAAGAAATCATAGTATTTGAGGCATTGGTTCATAAAACTAATACTACATTAACCTTGTTACATTTGGAACATGACCCTTAGGTTAATTATTTGATGATTTTTTTCCTAGAAGTTGTGGAGGTACGAACTTTGTCTCTTTTGATTTAGGTATTAGTACATCCATCTCTATTTGAAATAATTAAGAAAAATCATAATGAAGATAATGTTTTATAGAAAAAGGAAGAATCTATAAATAAGGGTAAGTTTTTATAGCTTAATGATGATGAATAAAGTATAATTCGGTTTGAAAAAGGATTATGTGTACCTTGTGTTTACCAGTTGAAGAAATAATTATTTGGTAAATATAGTAGTTCCTCATATTTTGTTCACTTTGATAAGAATAATATGTACAAAGACCTTCAGGAGTATAACTGGTGGGTTGGAATAAAAATAGTTATTATTGACTTCACCGTGAAATTTTTCACTTGTCAATAGGTTAATATAGAACTCAAATTTCTGAATGTTATAATTCAAACTTGTATAGTATCATAGTGTGAATAATAAAATATATCAAAGGATTTCACAGTGGTATTTCCAAGAATAACACAAGGTAATAATGTGATTTGTGTTATTGTTGATCGACTAAATAAGTTTTCATATTTCCTTCCCATTTGAGATATTATGTCTTTAGATCAACATTATCAAATATACTTCAAGGATGTAGTGAGGTTACATGTATTTCCTCTCTCAATTATGTCTGAATGTGATCCCAATTTCTCTTTTTATTTTTAGAAAGGACTTCAAAATTCATTAGGTACTAAATTAAATTTTATTATAGCTTTTCACCCTCAATCTAATGGATGGTCGAAGTGAACGATTTAGAACATGGAAGATATGATTCATTATTTTTTAATGGATTACTATGGAATTTGTGATCATTATCTTTCATTATTTGATTTGTATTATAATAACAGTTTTCATTCAAGTAAATAGATGGCACATTTTGAGGCATTATATAGAATGTGGTGTCAGACTCCATGATTTTGGGATGAAGTTGGAGAAATAAAGTTGATGCGACTATAGTTGGTAGTGGAAATGGTTTAGAAGTAAAATATTATTCAAAAATATATATGAGGATGGCTTCGAGTAGGCATAAAATCAATGTAGATAATAGGAGGAAAGAACTTTATTATAAGGTAGGTGATCATGTTTTCATAATTTATCTCCAAGGAAAACTGTTATGTGTTTCTGTAAAAAGGTGAAGATCATTCCATGGTTAATGAGACCATATGAAATATTGGTGAATGTAGGATCACTCTTATACTAAGGTTTATTGCCTCTGAGTTTATCCAAGGTGCACAATGTTTTTCATTTTTCAATGTTAAGAAAATATGTGTCAGATTAATCTCATGTTTTGATCTCTAAAGAAGTTTAGTTGGAAGAGAGAATTTCTTATGAGGAACAGTATATTCAAATTCTAAACCATATAGAGTAATTTCTTAGGAATAATTTAATTTTCTAATTTAATTTTTTTTAGAAAAACCATATGCTTAAAGATGTAATATGGGAATCTTACAATTCTATGAGGGAATGACATCACCACTTGAATAATAACTGAATAAATTTATGAGTAAACAATTTAAAAAAGGGGGAATAAGGTAAAAAACAAGTTAATATTAATATAATTATTTTAAATATATTAATTAATTATATTTGATAGAGTTATTTCATTAGAATAATATTGGGTTTTTTAGTTAGAATTAAAAAGTTTGATTTCTAACTAATTTTGGTTTATATGCATTATATGGATTTATTTTAAATATTTTTTATAATATCATAATTTTAACTTGAAAATTTTAATTTTATCTTTTAATTAATCATGTCAAAATTAAAATAAGATGAATTTTTCATATTTTTCTAAAAAATATTGACTTATTACTATATATTGAAAATTACTAATTTTTGTACAACAGTCATTTATTTTCAAAAAACAATCCTCATAATATTTTTAATATTATCCTAAACTAATATAAGACTTATTTATTTATAAATAATATAATTAATTATATAATAATTCATATTATACTTTATCTTATTATAAAAATAATTTTAGACTAAAAAGGTATTTTTTTCAAAAATTCATTTTCCATCGTGCTTTGTGGGATACTAATAAAATGCATTTCTTCCACTTATAGATATTGAATTTTTTAAAATAGATTCCATATTTATAATTAGAATAATTAATAATTTTTAATAATTTCAAATAATTGTTTTCATAATAAATAGTAAAAATCCAAAAAATTCATCACCACGGTAAAAAAATAAATAGAGTTAAGAAAAGTTAAAATTAAGTGATAAGGCCACCCTTTTTAGTATTCAATATTATTGGGTAAATGTATTTATAATATAATCACCTTATTCTCTATATTTTTCTATTTATGTGACATTTTTCCATGAATGTGAACAATATTATTTTTAAGTAAAGAATAAGCCAAAATTTCACCCTCTTGTTTTTAAATATTTCTTATGTGTTCACAAAGGGATAAAAGAGAGTTGTGAATGAATCATAATGGTTATTTTTCGAATAATTAAATTTTTTTATGATACTAATTTATTTATAATTTTTATTAATTATATATTTACCATAAATTCTTACACAACGCCAAAAAAATATTTATTCAATTAATTGAAAAATAAAATAAATAATTTTAAAAATATTAAAAATAATATAATTTCAAAGAATTATTATCTTAAAATATTTTGTTAGATAGTTATAAATATTTGGGTTTTTTAAAATGTTTATATTCTAAATCCATATTTGTTTGATGTTTTTAAAGTCAAATAAAATGAATATTGTCAAATTTGACATTAATTATATTTTATAATAAATAATATTTAATTAAATGATTTAAAATCCCCAAAATATAATATCAATCTTATTAAATTGTATATGGCTTATAATATCAACCAGGGTACATTTATGGGTTGTTATTCCAATTATAGTAACTTTCTTGACCCCTAAAGAGTAAAAGTTCATACCATGACAGTTTTCAAAAAGGGTTGACAAAAGTTAAAACAAAAAATATAAGGGTGAAAATATCACATAAAATTATCAAATTATTATTTTATGAGATTATTTTTACATATAATAATATTATATTTGAATATAATCATTTTGGAACCATTTGAGTATGAAAAGTATTTTTTATTTATTTAATACTTTAAGAAATTCCAAGAGTGATCCTCCCTTCTCTTATTAAAGGGATCCTCCACTCCACATTTCTTCAATCATAAAAAATAATTTTCAGGACATAAATACCCAAATACATTTATTACATTCGTCCCCATGTTCTATAGTCATTGGTTGGATCATAAAACCATCCTAGTAATGTTTTTGGTCTAAACATTAATATGTTTTCTGAAGAGGAGGTACAGTTCTTAGTCAAACGTTTTCATTTTATTTATTATTATACCTCCTTCAAATATTATTTTAACATGTTAAAATAATAACACTATAATATTACATATACTAATATTTTTTTTATGGAATAACCTATATCCATCTCCTCTTATCAAATGGGATATGAAACCATCGTTCGTGTGTATGGCAGACTACCGCCTCACAAACCGATGTAATTCATTTTCCATCACCACCTCTCACATATATTTATAATAATGGATATAATATATGTATATTATATTTATGAAATATTTATAATTCGTAAAATATAATATATCATATACTTTATTACCTTTTATTCCATTAAAAAAATAATGTCGTTCATGTGTATGTGTGAATTACCTCCTCCACAATGTGATGTGATTCATTTTTCATAACCACATCACATGGATGGTATATATAAGTGTGTTTAATGAAATAATATTGTATTTATAATATTATGATAATTCTATAAAGATAAAATAATACTTACCTTCTTTCAATTATGATCATATAAAAATGGAAACGTTACTCATGTGTACATATGGCCTATCGTCTCCTTGACTGTAACGTAGTTAATTTTTTATAACCATATATCATGGTTGTTTTTTAAATTATAATTGGTGTTTAAAAATGATAATTATTTAATGATTATTATTCTAGTGACGATGGAATAATGACCTCTTTGACTATAGTCAACCTACTGAAGTCATTCTGGACATATGAACTGAATATCATCAAAACATCCACTGCGAGGTTAATTCATTAAGTAATTGATTATAAAATGGTAAAATAAATAATAATATTGAAAATGGTTTTTTTAAAAGTAAATAATTAAAATTTTATTATTATTCAGGAAGATAAATAACATACATGATGATTCAGCCTCAAGGTAAGAGACTTTCTTTTAAAAAATTCTCTTTTTAAGTTTCCCCTCCTTCTCTTTTTTTTCATATACATATTTTTTTAAATTATTTTATGGATGTATTTATATATAACTAAATTAATTATAAAGTAAATTTTATGAATATTTTTACTTTTTTAAAAAAAATTCAAAAGTAATCTTTTTATGTATTTTATACAAAATGTTTGGACTTTATTTAAAAACGACAAAATGAATGTTATATTTTAAGGTATAGGACAACAATGATTTTTCCCACCACTCTAATGGTTATTTGATATTAGAATTACTCTATAATATTCCATGTTTTTTTCAAATAAAAACCATATTTCCCTGTGTTCTGGTTATTTTCTAATAGGTTCATAAAATGGTATGTATATTTCAGTATCTGGAAATGTTTTTTATGGGTGCAAAGAATATTTTTATGAGTATATTGTTGGAATTGTAAGATTTTAAGTTTTATGATTATGTTATATAACTTGGGAATTATTATAATGATTGGTGGCTCCATTATAAACCAATTATGTGTGGTTCTATTATAACCCAAGGATAAGTCATTCCATTATAAACCAAGAATGGGTGCATCTGTAACATCCCTATAATGCATTGGGTATGGAAGTTGGCCTAATTAGTTATTACACTTAAAATAGTTATATGGAAAATGATATGCCATGTTACCTAAATTTTTTATCTATGATTTCTATTAGTTTTATGGAAATATTATGATTTATAAATGTAATCTAATGAGCTTATTTTTAAAGTAATGTATATGCTACTTCTTAATGCTGGAAAGTAAAATGTTGTTAAAAACTTTTCATGTGTTTTTCATGACTTCAAAGAAACCTTTATGATGATTATTTTCAATTAAATATTTATTAAAAAAAATTAATGAAAATTTCTGTGTAGTAAATTCTCTTTCCTAAGTAGGAAAATTTTTATTTCAATCCCAAATATTATTTTCAAAAAGAACTTTTTTTATAAGTATTCGTTAACTAACAGGTTTATTTATTATTTATTTTATGTAACATTCATGTCCTTTTGTTCTCATCATATATTTTTTTTAAATCACAGGTTTTAAGGATTGTTAAGAACAAGTAATAATCCATGTTGAAATTCATAAGTATTTGTAATCAAAATAAAAGAAGTTTCTCTTTAAAAGATTTATTATGTGGTAAAATAGATACTAACAAGAAGTGTCCACTTTGTAATTTATAGGTTTGTTATATAATATTTAGAACCTATTTCTCTAAAACTATAAACCAAAAAGATCTTTAGTAATGTAATAATGTGAATTCTTATCTAAATACACAATAATATATATTTTTAAAGGTTGTTTCCTTATATGACTTCTCTTTTATTTTAGATTCCTTTGAAAGTTTTTCCCTAGTTCTTTAAAAATAAAATGTTTTTCCTAATATTTTGGAAATTTTTAGATTTAAAATTAATTATTTCAAAATGAAAATACTATTTTCATTCCAAAATTTTCCATTGATCTCTTAAAGTTACTTTCATTTATGACAACATCCATTGATGTTACTTATGCATCATTGGGGGTATAATCCAATGATATTACCTTTATTCTTTCTCTGGATGGTTTATGATTATGTTGATGAGTTATTTATGAAACCAATTTTATTTTCCATGAGTTAATCTATTAATATATGATAAATTTTTCATGATCTTGCGTCATACATATGAATAGATTATGTTATGGGTATGTATGTTATATCCCTCCTATACATTTGGTGAATATTAATTTTTTATGAGCTCAAAGGGAACATGGGAGGCCATCCTAGGCCCAAAATAAGAGACATATGAGGTTACCAAAATCCTTAAAGAGGGTACATGAGAGGTTATCTATAGCCCAAAAGAGGGTATATGGTAGGTTATCCTAGTCCTGAAGCATGAACATGGATGATTATCCCAATCCTATCATGTGATTAATGTCTTGGTGGGTAGTCTTGAAAAAATAATTCTACGATTATGATTATTCGACACTTTTTAGGATGATTTATATGAAATGTTATTATGGTTATGATATTATCCCATGGATAATTATCTTTGATTATTCTATGATTCTTGTCTACTGATCTTCTAGAGCCTTATCTCATGATTATTATTTTTGAATTTTTGTTTATGAATTTCAAATATTAATGTCATGTTATTATACCCTTATGCTTGTGATTTTCTTACATATGATCATTGATTGATATCTCTTATGTTTACCCTTACTGAGAATCTAAGCTCACCCTTTATTTTATTTCATTTCCCCAAGTTATAAATAAATGTTTTAACTATTATATTTATAATAAGTGTTATGTATGAGAAGAAATTTGTGGGATATGTTGAACCTCTTTAAAAATAATAATATGATTTTGTATCTATTATTTAAAGACACAAAATATTTATACCTATGGGGTATATATTAGTCTAATATGTATTGAATATTCATCTAAAATTATATAATATTTATATATATATAATGTTTGAATTGCCTAAAAAACCATGGTCCCCACACTATCCTCTTATAGATACATGGAAAAATAATCATTCCATGATTTGGTTCCTTCTTTAATCCATTATATGAATCCTGGTAGAATTTATATTATATTGGATACATATAACATCACAAGACCTTTCTGACAGAAAATTAACTTTTTATTCAAAAAGAAAAGACAAGAAAAAAATAATAAATTCGTCTGAACTCAAGTTGGATACAAGTAATAAATACCGAGAGAATCATTCCTAGTGATGAACTTACAATAATTGGGTAAGGACCCTAGATAGGTGTAAAGAATCAACCTCTCTCTAGAAATCCATTTTTTGGATAACACATCAGCTGCATAATTTCATTCTCTCTAAATATGACTAATATAGGTATTCTGACTGAAATAACTTTGACAGTACCTGAAATTATAATTTATCTCCCAAGGTAACTCAACCCTATTCTATTAAAAATTTAACAAAACAAAAGAGTTAGATTCAATTTTTGAAATATGGAGGTTAAATCACCAGCCCAAAGTGATACCGATAGAAATGTCTCTAGACTCAACACTAATGGAATTACCTACAACAAAAAAGGAACTAAAGACCAAGATCATTGAACTCATGGTATCTCAAACAAGACCACCCCATATCATCTCCCCATCCAAACAAGATCCATAAAAATTCAATTTTTACCCCATACTAGGAGGATTCCATTTAACCCACATACCTAGATTACCACATCTGGTATCCAAATGTATGAAAAGTCCTAGAATAAATCTTCTAAGAGAGATATAATGTGCATCACCCTTAATCAAGGACCTAAGATCCACCACAAGAATCTTTTCCTACACCATGAAATAAATGGGGAATGAAATATGATGTATATGGCCTTATTTTGAGCTTCTTAGAAGATCCAACATACAGTTTCAAAATCTATAACATGGACTTTCACCACTCTCCCTTATTAACCAGAGCTACAGAACTATGTCACAATAATCTCCTGTATATAATCTCAATTGATTCTTAAGTCCATCCTCAATTTCATTATCTCCCAAACCCCCTTCACCCACTCTCCCTAAAAAAGAGATGACATGTTGTCTTATATTGGGGTTGTATAAAACAGTGACATCACAAGGAAAAATCTATGCCTATTTTGTGAATATTTTTATTCATCGATAAGTCTTTATTTCGTAGCCTCCAAACTAATAAATTCATTTTAACTAGAATATCCTTTCACCATAACATCAAATCCTATTCATCCATACCATTTTGAGTATGAATTATTTTTTTGAAAGCCCGACCACAATACTACTTGATCTAGATCCAACAAAATCACACCTATTTGGTTCATCAAAAAACCTATACTATCATAAATATCCTTCTGACCATGATTCATAATGGATTTTATGAAGTCAGGGTACATTCTAGCTTCCCTGAATGTGATATTTAGAGTAGGATATCCTTGAAAATACAAGGTCTCCCTAGACAAATTCACCTCCCATAGATTGATATCTATATTCCCCACAATCCAACGAACTTACCCCTACAAAGTCTCCATCTAATTAACCATTCACCATGCCATGCTGGAAATTATTCTATTTACCATAGACCACACCCTCCAATATTCCCCATACCTATATTTAATGAACTTTTCCTATTGTTGTTTCCCTTCAAAAATTTCCCTTTCCAACCTCACTTGCATAGCTCTCATGATCTCCTCCACATTACGTAACCTGATGACACCATACTCAATTTGATTTGACATTCTTTCCCATGAAGCCTAATGAAATCGGCCAAATTGATTTTAATCTCATAATAAGGAAGACATAACATTTTCCATCTTTGTAATGGTCTCATTTAGTGGTATAATAATGTATATCACATGTGTTGGAATATATTTTAGGAAATTATTGATCAGTTTAATCCTTCCATCAAATGAGAGAAACATTATCTTATAATTAAAAATCATCCACATGAACTGATTACTAATATCTTCTAAAAAACCTTCTTGATCCTTCCATTATAAATAGGATCACCAATGTACACCATTGTAAGTTGTCTCTGTTACATGCCCAGGTTGTTAAGAATTTCATTTTCGTATATCCATGAGAATTTATTAGATATGAAAACACTACAATTTATTTTATTAATACTTTGATCACTCATATTTATATAGTTAGATATGATTTTAGTAAATCCAGTGATTGATCTTAGACATCCATTAATAAAAAGATAACATGTCGTTGGAAAACTTGTTATGGGACGTGAGGCTATTTCTAACATTTAATTGTAGGAAACAATCTTCCCATATTATAGGATTTGATTAATATTCCTTGTAAGTGCCTCTTGATCCATAATGAATAGATTTTGTGACATGGGTCACATTTTTAGACGCCACAGGACAATTTAGAAAAGCCAAAATCCTTTCCCATTAGAGAAATGGAAATCCATTTAGAATCATAACACCTAAAATGAAAGTTCAAAAACCTCTCATTAAATCCAAATCATCTCATGGCCCTTAAAATGAGTTTCTATTCCATTTTATCATAGGCCATTTCCATATCAACCTTCACCATTATATTGGATCCTACAATCTTTTTATTCAAGTCCTCAACCATTTCTTTTGTGATTCCAATTTCCCTATAAATAACTCTCCCTTTCACAAACCCATGATTCTCTTCTAAACTTAATCTTTGAATAAAACTAAAAAGTATCATATTGATGAGAATAGAAAGAATATTATAAGAAACATTGTACAAACATATAGGTTTATATTGATTTATCATAATGGGTCATTAACTTTAAGGATGAGTACCACCTTATAAATGCAAGTGTCTCTTTTAAAGGATCCACCTCTAAAGAAATATTAAATTTCCTCCTTCACTTGATCCTTAAAAGTATCCTAAACTTTACATTAAAAATATCCCAATAATCTATCTAGATTAGTAGAAATATTTTGATTCATACTGAACATCATTTTCTTGATCTCTTCTTTATATGGTATAGCCATCAAAAAATTATTGTCCTTATCTTCCACCTACCTTGGTAAATATTTCATGAAAATATAATCTTCACCTTGATTAATTTTTCTCCCTGTATTAAATATATTTAGTTTAGTCAATATTCCTTCAAAATAATCCAACACCAACTTTCTAGAAACATCCACATCTAAACTGAAGTACCCATCCTCTAATTTTAAATTGATCCTCCTTCTCACCCTCTTGTCATTCAATTAATCTTGAAAATATATGGTATTTCCACCCCCCCCCCCTTCCTCCAGGATCTAGAAGTTTCTGGACAGTTTCCTCCACACCCATTCAACTTCTAGTAATTTATCAACAAGTAAACTTTTCTTTTCGACCACTAAGACAACTTTTTTTCATCCCATTCATCAGGACAAATATTTTCCATATTATCTATGTCATTATTTATTCCATTCATTCTGTATTCAGCATCAATTTTAGAGGATATCCAACCATGTATATCCCTCCTCAAATTTTGAACTCTCTTCATGACACCAAACCAAGTAGTACTTCTCTTTGGTCTTTCCCATGATTCCTTTACCAAGTATAGAAAACCATTCACCCGATGCAAACTCATTAAATAGAAATATAGATTGAATCAAAATTTTCCCTTATTGAGAGTCACTAGTATAGGGGATAGATCAGACATCTACCTAGTGAGATGAGTGAAAGAATCCATTATAAAGGTGTACAAGCCTTGAATATTAGAGAGACATCAGTCATCCTACTCCAAATCCTCACATCACCTTATAGATTGTTACACCATGTGAATTTTCTCCCATAGAAATCCTTTCTTGTTATATATTGTGGATAATTTTATGAATAATAAATTTAGTAATAAGGTAATGATTTTAATCCTCTAAATATTAAAATCATGGTTGGGTGCTATGAAAATTTGAATTCAAATAAATTACATCATATTTATTAGTGAAAACATTTTTTCAAAGTCAATATATTGAAATATATTAAACATTTATCAGTCAATGTTATGTTATAGGTACTCGCTTCACCCTTTATTTCTGTCACATTATTTAATACATTGTTTTACATGGAAATTTTTATATAAACCGGATATTTTACCAAAATACATTCCTGACATTGGTACATGGAATCCATTTGTAAATTCATCTCTACTTTCAAATTTTTAGATTATTTTCCATTTATTATTTCCTTATATAATAAAGATTTATTATTCTCAATGAATAATATATCACCTAATTCAGATATTATAAAACCACATCTCTTAAGTTTTAAGTTTCTTATATATATTTGTCTCTAGAACATTCTTTTCCATGAGCTCTTATGGTACATATTCTTACACCAATATCTTTTTCATGTTGATACTTGATTTTATAAAACTCAATCTATATCCCACTATATCTAACAAATATATACACCCAAACATAGAAATATATTCTATCACCTGAATATCACTTTTAAATATTAGATATTTATGTATTATACTCTATAATTAAAGTGATCCAAGAATGGGTTGCACCACTGAGAAAGGGAGGTTGAATTAGTAGTTATTTATTTTATAATTTCCTCTTTCAACATCAACCTCTATGATCTATTATAATCTGATCCACTCAAATATAACTCTCAACTTTACCCATATATGATTATAAATTAAATAACATCAGTCACGCACATTTTTTACAAGGTTTAGCCTAAGTGTGGGTACCCACTAATTATGGTGATAGATTAGTACCCCAATCCATATATTGTTTTCTATATAACACAGGTGGTTACAATAGGTATCATCTCAAATCCATGGTGTAGAACATACTTACACAATATATAATTATACTTCTCAGTATCCAATTTGATTCTCAACATCTCATTTCTAATTCTAAGTATTCTAGAACATGGTGAGAAAGGTAAAAAAGTGAATTTGAGTTTATTTATAAATTAATAATGATATTCCTCTTTTATCCTTCAAGATAATCAGAATATAATATAATCACCCTTTTAGGATATTTGAACTATAATACCAGATTTGAAACCCAAACATTTAGTGGAACACCCCAAACTTTATTTTCCTTATTATTTTATTTGTTTATAAGTGGTCCTTGTCCTTGAGCTTTGGGTTGAAACTCCTATAATTTTCATGTTTTAGATATTTCAGAGTAGGTCACACTTTTGGTGCATAGTTATTATTAACCATGTAAAAAATAATGTGTAAACCTATAGTTTCTAGTATTGTTTATTTTCATAATAGTTTCATGGTTTGGTAAACCATGTGGCTAAACCATTTAAGTGTCTAGTGAGTGGTTCATAGTTGGTACATAGTTTGAAAACCCACGTAACTTGTCTAGGTGTTTAGTTTTTATATTTTCCTATTCCATCATATTATGGTTTTAACCCTAAATCCATCCACTTCTCTCCCACTTAACTCATATAACCCAGGTTCCCTACCCCCCCCCCCCCCACTTCTTTATTCCTCCTCTCCTACATGGTGAATCCATGGAATTTCACTATAGTTTCAGTCCATTTATTTAGGTAAAATCATTAAAACATTATCCTCTCTTAATTTCATTCATTTTATTCTTTTTTTTCTTTCCCTTGTAAGTTCATTGTGACCTAGGGTTTTGAATGGATCTATTTTTATTAGGGATTACTCTTGTTTTATGTTTCCCCATGTCCTCTTTGGTTATTTATTTTGCTCTTGAGGTGAATGGCACAATGGCTAGTGAAAATGATGATTCTGAGGTTGGTTGGCCCTATTTAATTGATATTTAATTCTTGAAACATTATTTAATTATTTTTTTATGTCATTTATTAATTTTATAATGATATTACTACCCATGGTTGTGAGTATTTTAAGAATAAAATTTGGTTCCTTGGTAGTTTTCACTAAAAGAAAAGGATTTCCCCTTACCTATACAAATGGAAAAAAGTCATCCATCCTTGCACATCAAGCATTTGATAAAATTATCAAATAGATTTTATAAATAGATTTCAAGACCATATAATTTTATTTGAACTTTAAACTTGTTTTCGAAGAAAAATTATGAATTATAAGGTTGTACTTGGTTATTTTGTAAGGTTGATTGATCTATTTTGGATGATGATATTTTTTAATGGATATGTATTCGGTTTTGAGAGATAATGTGTGTAGTTTGTTTTCTTAAATAGTATTAGTAGTCCTGGTTGAAACTTTTTAAAAATGACTTCACAGGATACTACTCAAACATAAACCTTAGTGTATTTTTAAAATTATAATGTTTTTGGGTGTTGATTTATCCATAGATGTGTTTATATTGATTATTTTTCTATATTGAAAATAGGTAATGTTTCTGTGAATAGTGTTCAGAGGTGAGGATGTGTTTATTTGTTGTTTTATTTGATTATACTATTATGTGATAGTTTTTTTTCTCACCTAATTTTTTATTTCATAAGAATCCATGAGAAGTTAGTTAGTAAATCTAAGTGCACATATAACATTTATTTAGTATCACACTTTCACTAGTGGCCATGAGATAGAATATGTTGAAATTATTGGATTATACCCCTTGGTTAGTCGAGTGTTATGGAAGTTTGTTTCATATTTTTCACTTATATATTTTCAGATTAGTTTTATAGACATGTCCTTGTTTTTATATCAAACTTCTAGGTTCTCATGATGATTTTGATCATTCTATTTTTTATTGTAATGTGTTTTATTTAACTAATAGTTTTAATTAAAATTGTGTTTTTTCTTAAAATTCGTTTTGAAATAGGATTTCAAAATTGTTGTTTTGGTAAAACGGTATAATTAGAGGAAACTATTACAAAGTGATTTATTTCATTTAAAATAAAAGAAAAGAATATTTTATAATATGGTTTGTATGTGATATGTATTTTCCATGTACTCATATGATAAAACTATTTTTTAAATGTATTTCACATTAGAATTAAATGGTCTTCCTTTTAAAAGGTAATTCATGGATTTTGGGGAGGATGCCTATTGGAATGTTTTTTCATGCCTATCATATTACACGCTTAAAATTTTAACTTCCATATAGCATATGGAATCCGTTTCTTGGTTTAGGTATGGTATAGGTGGAAAGTGTAGTTATATTTCTTAGACTCAGTGATGGATATTAGTGGTTTTTGTCTTTTTTTTCTTTCTTTTTGTATCTTTTATGTGATGGCCTCCCTATAATTCATGCCTTATTAAATATTGAATTATTATTTTTCTATATGTATTGTTATGATTTTTGTGCCATTTTCTTTTGTATTTTATGTTTACATTTATTATTTATTTTTTGAATTTATTTCTTATATTGAACTACTTGGTTTTGTGGTGGTTATATCAAATGTATGTAATGGACATGTTTGATTTTTGATAATGAATCCTTGTCCATTATTTAATCATCAGGTGAAATTACCACCATTTTCTGTACCTTGATTCCTTGAGACTTGTTTCTAGGTTGGGGGTGTTGGGAACACCCCTCGTATATGTTGTGGGAAAGCATGGGGTATCCAATTCAAGGGCAGTCCAAATTTGGCCTATCAAAAAATAGTATCATAGTCTAGTTTCCTAATAGGGACTTTGTTCCAAATTCTCCCTTGTTATTTAGGGTGACCAGGTATATATGCTCTAGGATCGTTGGAACATGAGGAATGGATGATATTGACCATTTGGGAAACACTTTTCTCATTGAAATATCAAGTTTCCATGGTTTTTTAGGATGAATAAATTTTGAATTGAACCTTTTTTCTCAGTTGATTTCAAGTTGTTGAGTTTGTATTTGATCCTTTATGATATCCCTTAATAATTAATGGGTTTATTTTTAAAAAAATTATTTTAATGTGGAATTGTTAAGTGATCAAGGGTCGCATAGTTTAATTGGATTGGTTTGGAAAATCATGAATTAACCAAGCAGAATAGTACGGATAGATTTCAATTGGACTCCCATGGTTAGCTCATAGTTTTATAGACTATGAGGCCAACCCATACAAAGTAGGGAGATTTTTATACTTTTAAGATTTTTATTTTTTGAGGTTTTTTATTTGATTTTCAATTTATTTTGATTAATTTAGGATTTATTTAGTTATTTTATATGACTTCTTAATGTTATTATGGATGAATTTATTTAGGATTTTGATTTGTCTTTTAATGGGTCCCACTAAAAAATGTAAAATATTATTGAATAAAATATTTCTTTACAAATTTTTAAGAAAGGAAATACGATTTTTTTGAAGAGTAATTTTGTTAGATTAAAAATTATTTTGATGTTTTAAAATGGGGTCACATTAATTATTTTAATATTTCTTTTTTGAATCTTTATAACAAATAAAATTGTTTTTTCTTAAATATTTTTAAAATGAAAATCACTTCAAAGACTAATTATGACTCTTTGAATATTTAAAAGTGTATTTATTTCTTGAATTGTAAAGGCTTTCCTATATGTTTTGATTTTCAACATGAATTGTGTTTTTGAATTTTGTAGAAAAAAAATTAAATGACCATGGATGGTTTGATAATGAAGTTTGTGGAGTATTTTAAAGAGAAAGTGGGGTTTTAAAAATGGGTTTTTATTTATTTTTAAAATATGGTGAAATAGTTTTATTTTTAAAAAGGGGGAGTGTTTTTAGGGTGTGGTTTATTTTATAAAATAAGTTTAAAACCCTTTAATTGAAATTGGTGGTCTTTATAGATAAAATTGGAGTTTTTAATGTTTTTTAAACTTTGTGACTCATAAATTCAGACATGGTCCTTGGTTTCATTGGGTTTTTTTATTTAAAGGGTGTGGTAGGGATGTTTGGGTTGTTTTGTGTATTATATTGATCTATCCTCCTAAATATTTATTAATTAAAAGTGTAAAAATAATTATTTTTAGATGAATAATAGGATGATTGTTTTATTTGACTACGTGTATTCTTATTATAGATTGATGATTGCTATCTATTTTGGGACTTGTTATGTCTAAGTCTATAGTAACTATAATTTATATTTTGGTACTTATTTGTTGTGATTATTTGGGTTCTACCTTGAATATTATTGATGTAGTGTTGTTCTTCCTAGATATATCCATTCCATAGTGATATGTTGTTCCATATTTCTTGTATAGATTTTATCCTGGTGATGAGGTTCTACCTTTGAGGGGATATACATGGCTAGTTTTGGGTGTGTTCTTGGGTGACTCGAATGAGTGTTACCTCCCAATTAGGTTTTTTCCTAGATAATTTCTTGATTATATACATGGTTTCACGAGGACTCAATATTCCACATATTATGTCTTAGGTTTCTTCTTTACACCATATCCTTATATTTGGTAAACCTTGTACTACCTTAAGAATCTTTAATTTTAGGTGATTTTTATCTCAGGATATTGATCTTAGGGGAGCATTTAAAATTTATTAGAGATGGATTTATATTATGGTATTTATGAATATTTGGGAAATTCCTTTTGATCATTTTCTTTTCTTGGAAGCCTTATTTATTATTTTATGGTGATATTTATCTTTATTATTTCTAAAATTAAGTGGGTGTTTTAAAGAGTTCTTATATTAGTGAAGTACTTAATATAGTGGGGATACCACTACAAGTGATCCTATTAAGGAAAATGTATTTTTATTGAATAGATGTGTGATAAATTATCTTATAATAATTTAGTGAGTTTGGTCGGATATGTGTTCTGTGATTCATTCTCAAACACTACCACCAAAAAAAGTGTGGTGATATTTTCTTATCATCTATTTTTGTGATGTTCCATTGGGACTGGTGATCGAGTATTTCCATTTTTCCCATATTATCTATTTTATTTGACTTCTTTCTTAGTTTTTAAGGTTTTATTTTTGAGAAATCATATTCTCTTTGATTGAGGTACCTTTTTCTATTTTCATGTTTCAATTATCTCATTAGGGGATCTTGGGGTTATCTGATATAAGGTAATTGGATGTTTGTGGTGTGCTCCATTTTTATATTTATTATGATATATCCAGCTATTGAAGGTAATTTTACTTGGTCTTTTTGTTTCTCATTTTTTTAATAATGTTTTTAATGAATAATTTGTACATCCTCCCTTTTTATGAAACTATTTCATCCAGGACATTCTAGAGGAAGAAAGTTTCAAGTTGTTTGTAATTTTCAGACTCATACCATGTTTTTTATTATTATTTTATTTCTTTATCGATAGTGGGCCTTGCCCCTGGTTTTTGAGAAAAATTGATGAATTTTAATGTTTTGGATATTTCAAATTAAATCACATGGTTTATAATAAATATGGGGAAAACTATGAATAGAATTTAATTTTTTAGAAGTATTAATTTTCATGGTTTGGAAAACGTTGTGATTACTTAGGTGTGTTCATTGAGGAGTACATGTTTAGTAAATGGTATGGAAAATTTTGCAGTAAAACTATGAAAGATATCCACGTGATTAATTTTTTGATTTTCCTATTCTACCTTATAATATATTTAAACCAAAATCCTTATAATCCCCTCTCACTTAACTCATTCGACTAAGGAACCCATCCTACCTTATTCCTCCTCCCCTTCAAAGTGAATCCACTTGGTCTTGGGTACTACAGAACTATCTGTGGTTGCTATTAAATTAAAATTTCGTTTAATTTATAATTTCTTAAAATTCTAATACATGATCTTTCATGTTAAATTTATAATTAATTTATTTAGATATAGATAAATTATTACATCATCTAAGAATCATTTCATTGATGATGTAGTTGATCTTCCAAAACTATTTCAAATTACCTTCGTTATGTTGTAAGGATTATAGTATATAATCCATTTAGTGGTGATCCATACATACTCCTTTGATCTCCTAGGAACTCCAATAAGTTTCCGGGTGCTAGCACAAAGAATAAATTATCTTGAATTGTTTTTATTGATGACCCAAATATCCTTTGTAATTAAATGAGTTCTTATAATTATTGAGAGGAATAGAGGAGGAATTCAAGAGAGAGGTGGGTTTTTTGTGTGTAACAATTCCCCATTCTCAATTTTCTAATAACCCTACATAATATACATAACTTTCTATTTATACAGATAGGGTTTTGGTTAAAATATTATTTAACTATGTGTGAGACCTTAACTAATATTATAATCTTTATTAAACCTCATGCCACATAATAATAATATTTTTATTTTTTTAGGATGCATGTGCTAACTTGTGCAATAAAAATTATTATTGTATAGGATTTTAAATTAATATTTATTATCAGACGTAGTCTCTTTCCATTAAAACTCCATGGTATTTATTGAACACCCAAATAAATATTTCATTAAATATTTTATTCATCATTAGATATTTTTGATTGATACAATTTGAATAAAATTATTCCTTGGTCTTGAGAATAATATTTATTCTAATAATTAAATTCAAATAGAATTTAATCCAGATCAATGGAAACACTTAGTGGGTGGCCCTATATGATTATTTATTATTATAATTAGGTGGGTCTATCTAAATTCCAAGATTACTTCCTAAAAATGAGTTAAGTTACCTAATATAAATAAATTAATGTTTCAATTTATACAGTTATTGATAAATTCTCATGGTGTAAAATAATACCTTTATCATATTATCTTATCAACCAGGTTTCACATATATGTCATCAACCTATGTGCTTGATATATCCACCTTTGAATATCTAAAATAAAATAATTATTACACCATGGAAATTGAATTTATTTAGATAGTTCTATGACAATAAAATGGTAGAGATATAATCTTATATAAATAGGTAAGGGAAATTCCTTCCTCAACATATCCATTAATAACATGTCTTCCATAACACACATAATGTAGCCTACTTCCTACCAACATATGGTGTGATGGTTTTGGTTACTAAATCTAAGTGTTCGTGTCATGAAATTCATCAATGATAATCTTAAATTATAAGGACCATTTCACATGCTCATATATTGGAATATTTGATGACACCAAAACATGAGAAATTTTGACTGGTAGGTCTTTTCTAATAATCTCCCTTATTAGAGATTACCAACTATGAACTTCCTATGAAGAATCTGCATCCTCTTATGAGTAACCAAGACTTACATTCTATATACTGTCTGTCATGTCATAGTACGGTATCCATCCATAGAACCATATTTATGAATATCTTTATAGTACTTCAAGGTTCTCATCATAGTAGGGAACTAACATGAACTTATCAATATGATAGATACCATAGGATAATATTACATTAATATCATGTAAAATAATAAAAAATAAGTAGTTATAAGTTTTAATATTCAATTAATTTAATATACATGTAATCAATGTACAATTAGTTGGTCCTAGGACACTAACTCAAACAGAATCCCACTTAGACTATAACTAACTACCTCGGATTTTTATTCCCCTAGACCTCACATGATATTCAGGTTTATACTCAGTCAAGGCTGTAGTCGAGGGTATTTCGATTTTTTATTTCATGTAAATACTTCTCACTACAACCTCGCATCTCTAAGAAAATTTTATCAAGAGATGATTCTTTCGAAGTATGTGCTTTGTCCACTGATGTGACCTTTTATCCTTTATGAGATACATGATTTCGATTTTACCACAATAGTGTGTGATGAGATCTTTACTACTAGGAACCACGTCAAGATCTTAGACAACTTTTTGTATTCATACTGCTTCTCTAACTACCTCAAAAACCACAATATAATCAAATTATTCTATAGAATATATGAAAAATTCAATCTTTGAGATCTTCCAACTTGAAACACCCATTCAAAGTGAATATGTATCCCATTTACAATTTAATATCATCTTTTTCTATTTTGATAATAGAATATATGTATCCTACGATGAATATTTCTTCATATCCTCCATTTACCAGGAATATATCCTTATTAGGCCTTAGATACATAAGGATAGTCTTAACTACCATCCAATAGAGGTCATGTGGGTTAGCTTTATATCTTCCTAACACATGTAAGTTGTAAGTGACATATATCCTAGTACATAGCATAACAAACATGAGTAACCCAATCATCAAAATTTATGTGATATTTTTCATTCTTTTTCTTTATTCATGTATCTAAGGACACGTTTTTCTAAAAATATAAATTTAATGTGACATTGGTAATAATTCCCTCCTGGATTGTTTCATACAGAATCTATTCAATATATTTTCAATATATGTACCTTGACTTAGGTCGAGCAGTCTCTTGGATCTATCTTGATGTATCTTGATTCCAAGAATGTATGCCTCCTCACTTAAGTCCTTCATGGAGAATCATTTATCCCACAACGCCTTAATATACTACAAGACTGGTAATTTTTTCAAATATGTAATATTTCATCGATATAAAAAATTATGAAATTGATCGCACTCCCACAAAACTATTTATAATCCCAAGTCTCACAATAAATATTTATAAAACCAATTCTATTATGGAATCATCAAAATGAATGTTACATGGCTTGTACTATTACCTAAACCAATAAATGGATATTTTCAATTTGGAAACTTTATTAGAATCCTTTGTAGTCACAAACCCTTCAGGTTGTTTCATATATAAATATTTATAAAGGTAACCATTAAAAAAATTGACATCCATTTTTCAAATATCGATTTCATGTAAGGTCAAAATGGAAAGTATAAATCTATTGAATTTTAGCAGAGAAACTAGATAAAATATCTCATTATAGTCAACTCCTTCATGTTGTCTAAAACCTTTTACAACCAGTCTTACAATATAGGTATTGACTTGTCTATCCATGTTTTGTTTTTTCTTTAATACCCATTCACAACCAATGGGTTTTACATCCACTATAGGATCTATCAAAATCTATACATGTTTTGGTACATGTAGTCCATCTCATAATTCATGGATTCTATCCTTTTGTAAACATTTTTGTTGTTTACTACTTCTTTTTAAGTTAGAGGATAATTATTATCAACTAATAACGAGTATCCAACCTTAGTTATTAGAAAACTATATTATTTTCATTATCTAGACTCTCTTATACTTCTACACAATATTTTTGTCTCTATAATAGATTCTTCTTCCACAAGGAATTTTATAATATGTTATTTTACTGAATATTGTGTATCTTGATCTTGTAATTCATCAAATTATAAATCACTACAACTATATCCTTTAGATATGTGCACCCTCTCGAGGAATATGGTGTGCCTTGACACTATTACCCTTTTTTAGGGTTTGTATAGGTAATATCCTATTGTTTCATTGGTGTGTCCTATAAAGGTACACTTTATGCCTCGGGGTGAAAGTTTATTACCTAAAGAGACCATAAAAACACTTTACTAACACACACATATAAATTAAGACAACATGGATTTTATTATAATCCGAATTTCATATGGAATACCATTTATCAATTCAGTTGGAACTTGGCATAGTATGTGTTCTTGTATCTATAACACGTATCCCAGAAAGGATAATGGATAATAATGGGGTGTGGTTCCTCCTTTCACTTACTCCATTCCATTAATGTATATATGGAGGATTAAGTTGTGATAAAATCCCAAACTCCCATAAATAATCAATGAAGTCTTGATTAAGATATTCTCCACCAAGGTATGAGAAGAGTTTCTTAATATTCTTACCAAACTCAATCTCGAATTCATTCTTTTATTCCCTGAATTTATCAAAGGAATTAAACTTATAACTCATTAAGTAGACATATCCTTATCTATTAAAATAATCAGTAAAATCTATGAAGTATGAGAACCCATTCTTTCTTCAATAATAAATGGTTCATAAAAATCAATATTAAGTAATTCAAGAAGCTCATTAGCCCTTTCACCTTTCCTAATAAATGGGGATTTGGTCATCTTACCTTATAAAAATTCATGAAATACACAATTGGTTTTAGTAAAAAAGAATTTGAATATCTATCTTAGTGAAATTTAATCAAAAAAATCATTTTCATAGTATAGATAGTGATTCCAAAGTTGGGTGTGGTATGAGTCATGTAAAGTAGTTTCGTTATCAACTTTCATTACTTGTTTTGGGGTGTCTAACACAAAAAGAAAATTATTTAAATTTTACTTACCATAAAAAATGCTATATTTATAAAAGACCCAACATTTATTCCTAAACTGGAGAATAAATACATTTGTATCATGTTTGGATAAAGATATAATGTTTTTGGTAACATATTTAACATAATAAAAAATTTCAAATCCAAGATCATTCCAGTTAGTGATGTGAGGTGATAGTCACTTATAGCTACATTAGAAAGTTTAGCTCAATTGAATACTCATTGATCTACCTCCCCTCAAACAATCATTCTGAATCTACTTGGTTCCTATATTTGAATATATATGTGAAAACCACAAGATATATCTAATTAAAATTTATTAAAAATAGATAAATTATAGTATATAAAAATATACTTGATGATTACCCTTACCTCTTAGGCTTGGTTCATTTTTTCTTCCAATGTCCCTTCTTTCCACATACAAAATAATAGTATCATGATCTCTTGTTTTCCCCTTGATCTTTCTCTTCTTTGATGGGTGTGAAGAATTTTTTCACTTAGAGCTCTTCAATTTCCATTTACATTTATTCACCATAAGTATGGATGGATTTTCATTCCTTGTATCCCTATCTACTTAGAGAATATGAGTAAGAAAATCTGGGAGATACTTTTCAATGTTGTTCATATTAAAATTAACAAAAACAAATCTAGATAAGCTATGTGGGAGTGTCACAAGAATGATATCCGTGAGAAGTTCATCAAGGAGTTTAAACCCTATAACTTATAGTCCCTAAATATAGATAATGATCTTGACTACATGAGTCTTAACTGACGTATCTTCCTCAAGATTACTCTGAAAGAGTGTTTTAGAAATCTCAAAACTTTCTTTTTTTACTAAATCCTAGAAAAGACCACGAAGATTCTCGAGAATTATATAAAATCCATGTTTTGTGAGACTTCATGAGTTCACTAGTCATCAAAGATAGCATAAAAATTGAACATAAACCACATCATTGGTATATTTTTCATAGACAAGGAACAATTCTTCACTCTCCCCATTTGCAGGTGGATCAAGTGTGAAGGATTCTAGCATATAATATTTTTTTCCATGACACAACACAACCTGAAGACATTTGAACCACTCTTGGAAGTTATTTCTCATGAGGATAAGGTATTTCTCTAATATCAATTACAAGAATAGTGTGTATTATAAACATTACCTTAATTCTATAATTTATAATTGTATATTATTATTACATTTCATGATTACAAATTATGTAAGAAATAATAATAATAACATTTTTATTAAATATACCACTATTTTATCTAGAAACAAAATCCCTAACCATTGAACTAATAATTTTTAGTTGATTAGACATTCTAGATTCAAGGATCCATATTCCCCTTTATATAACCCCAATAAGGTTCGGTCAAGATAATTAAAGGTATTTAGGTAGGAAAGTCTTTTCCAACTATAGGATTGTGGCTCTTGATCCGTTGAGTGGATTTTCCAATCCAGAAATACTAATAAGGATTTCCTCAACACTTTATTTCAAATTACACAAAGTCTATAAACGGTTACTCCTCTTTATGTAAAATGGTTAAGTCAACCCAAAACCATCATAATAACTCCCCTTATAAAAGTAAGTGTCCCAACATGGGTTGGTCAAATAACTAGTTTTATTGGTTTCATTCCTAATCAAGTAATGGAAATCCAATCCTAACTTAATATATATTTGAGGGATTTTATATACTATGCATAAATTGTATCTTATTTTATCTTTTACATGCATTGATAATATTATGTGTATTTTTTTTAATTAATTAACCATGTTGGATAAAACATTTATAAATAGTCCATTTATTTAAATTACATATTTTCACATTAATTCATTTATTTATGTGATCATTTTCTTGAATCCTTAAATTAAATAATTCATATAAAAATAAATAAGTAAATGAAACGATCATGATTTTATCTAAAGGTTGATTTATTGAGGGGAAAATAAATCAACCTATGACCTAGGGTAATAACTCCTTACATTTATCATGGAATGAGTATCAGTATTCCACCTATATACATGTGTATCACCTAGGATGGAATCATTATGCTTCTTCTTGAACTGCCTCCATGTGCCTTGGGATACTCTATTAATTACGTATATTAAAAACTAATATATAGGTGAGGTTAACCAACGGATTTGTTAATGGGAATTAGATAAAGAACCTTTTACTCACAGGTCCTATAAAATAATGGATGGATCGATGAATCATAGAGAATTTAAATTAATTTAATAATAAATAATTTCAAACCCTTATAATAAATTAAATTAAATAATTACGACACATATTGTGATGTCCTAGACCCTAATTCCATGAAATAGTGTCCTGAGCCTAGTTGGACACATGGCCTAAAGAGCATCTCCCTAAATTCCAGAGGTTGCTGACTAGCAACTATGGCCTTGGGTGTGTTTTTGGGGAGACTATGTTTTCATTACCAAAGTAACATGGCAGTAAAATCAACAAACAAATAGGAGAAGTAGTATAACAAAGAATAAACAGTGGAAACATAGGTAAATAACCAAACACTAAATAATTATTAAATGTATTAAACTGAAGACTGAATCACTTAAAAAAGTATAGTAATGTATTTCATGTACCTATAATGTAGGAAAATATGGATACAAATAGTAGGTAGTAGTACTATACAAAAAGGTACATAAAGGGAAAAATCTAACCCATCCTCGTGAGCTCTAACCCAGTCATCTACTGCCCGCTCCATCCTAAGTCATTCTAGATATCATGCATCCATAAGAGGGTGTTTCCCCTTATCTACACATGCAATTATATAGTCTTCCTAAGTACTATAGTCATCTGGGATAGGATTTGAGATAAATATTACTAGGCCACCACCAACGACATCTATAAATATCCATTTTGTGTATATAACATGGAAGTGTGAAGATATAATAAACTAAATGACTAATAAAAACTATAAATAGAAAATTTCTTCTATCAGGAGGAAACTAGGCTGACACTACCAGCTTCAGCCCATGCGAGAATAAATATGAAATATTATCAAGGTTCATAATGTCTGATATCACATTTATAAGGGATGACATGCCCAGTATCATAGTAGTATAGGGGATGTTATGCCCAATATCAAATTTATAAGGGACTTCATGCCCATTATCACAGTAGTATAGGGGACACCATGCCCACTATCAAATTTATTTGGGACCCCATGCCCAATACCATAATTAGGGATTCCATACTCATATAGTATCATAAGGGACCCCATGACCATATAGTTTCACAATAAGGGGCGCAATGCCTATATAATATCACTTGGGATGACATTCCAATATATTTTCATAAGGGACAACATAGCCGGAAATGATAACATTTATATAAGCATATCCAAACCCATCTAATATATTTTTTAAGGGTCACAATTCCCATTTTGATGAAACATGCATAAGTTTTTTCATGACCATTCATTATAATTCACAAGGGTCATCATGACCGTTCATTATATTTATTAAGTGTCTCCATTCACTTATGTCATGTCATTATTAAATAACTATTGGATTCAATACGAGCCAATGTAAAATCTATTTCTCGTTATTATTTAATATCAACAATGGAGTAACCATTGTTCAATTTAAAATAGGTTACATTGGATCACTACTCACTACTATCCAATTCAATTCTTTATAAGAGTTTTAGAAATGAAACAAAACTAAATCGATCCATTTCATTTATAATATCACAAATTTAAAGCAATTCCAAACACTCTAATAGGTTCTTTGTCCATATTATCATTTAATCCCTTTAGTCATGTAAGAGGGTACACCCAAAGGGGTGGATCCATATAAGGTAGTAGATCAAATGGGGTATAATAAGATTATTAATTTCTAAATAAGGAAACCAGTTTAAGGAAACTACAATTTAGGTGAAACATATGGTGAAAACGGAATGCATCACAACGACACGTATTATAAAACATCAAAACTTGAGTAATAATCTCTATACCATATACCATGTAATCATATAACTCTCCTCATCTAGTATATACCTTTATTTAGTCCTGTATTAGAAGAAATTTAAATAATGGATCAATGCTATGAAAATAGGCATATGAGCCTTCACCTCAATTACATTATTTTGGAGAAGAGAAATAAAGTAAGGATAAAAAATAATTAATATCTTATAGTTGTAGATCCCACGGGATTAATAATACTTCGATCGGACTCCATATGGAAGAACGAGATAAAATTCTATAAGATATTATTTGAGAGCTTCGTAGGGGAGAAATGGGAAGGCTCTATCCGTTAGAAGGAAAATTGGAGAAAGAAAAATGCTTTAAAATTTTAATTAAGGTTGTTTTTTTAATTTTACCCAAAATCCAAGGTTTTGTGGTTTGGGCACACATTTGGTAAAAAAATCCAATCGTGCACCTCCTGTTATGCTATGGGGGAACCCACATGATTAGGCCACATGGTTGGTGAAAACATGTTCCAACTGTGTGAATAAGCTCTTCTAAAAACTATAGAACTTTCACATGGGAATATGGACTCTAGAATATGGTTACAAAAATTTATGATCTGTTCTTCATCCCACTATCCATCCTCGCATAGTTATTAGAGACTATGTGAGATGGGTCGCACATTGTCTACAAACTATATTGCCCAATGTTTTTCTCCACCGTCCAGGTTTACGAGCTCTGAATAAGCCCCAAACACCCCCAAAAACCTATTTAACCTCAAAGGGAATCCATATTATGTTCAAAATAAAGGATTACACCAAATTTGAAAGGATCTATACCTTAGATAAAAAAATGGTTCTTACAGTCTTCCCCCTTAAAGGAACTCATCTTGAAGTTCACCTTCCAAGGGCAGAAAAAATTCATTTGAGAATAATCTTGAACACTAAGAACATATGTTACCCTCCCACTCCCAATTATCATATTTTACTTGGTCATGCTACCATAGCACATATACTAAATGGAAAGACCTGCCTCATAGATCCATCATGCTCCGATAAATGATTTGAATAGGATACCCCTGAAAGGAATCTTCAACATCAAGTTCAACATCCTCAAGATCAAAAGTATGAGATGGGTCAACATTATATCATTGAAGTTGTGAAACATGGAGGAAATTATGAATGGTACATATGAGGTAATAACAATAGATGGGATACCATCCTGACTCTCTTCAGAATCTCAAACGGCTCGAAAAAGTATGGCAATAGCTTCCCTTGCCTCTATATCTATTTATTCCCAACTCTAGGTTATACCCAAAAAAATAAATGATCAATAACCTTGCACTCCATAGGTCATCAATAGAAATTGACATGTGATTTTTTCTTATACTAGTAAGTATAGATTTGCTTCCTGATTAACTGGTCCTTCATAAAAGTATCCTGAATGAGACAAAGATATGGTAGCACTTCCTCTCCTTCTACTATCCAATATAGGGGTGGAAGACACAACTTACTGTATAGGGCCTCATAGGTATCCATCTAAATTGTCACATGATAACTGTTATTATAGGTGAACTCAATGAGTGGGATATACTTCTCCAAGTAGCTTCTAAAATCAAGGATGCATGCTTGGATCATATCCTCTAGAACCTATATAGACTATTCCAACTAACCATCGGTCTGCGGGTGAAAGGTTGGGCTTAGAAGTACCTATATACCCATTACCTTCTACAATGCCTACCAGAACCTAGAAGTGAAGTGATGATCCCTATCTAAAATTAAAGTATGATGGACCCCATGTTTTTTCATAATCTCTCCAACATACAATGTTCACATCTCGTTAACTGAGATGGTATCCTAGATAGGAAAGAAGCAAGCTACCTTCATTACTCAATCCATGAATACCCAAATTGTATCACCAGCATGATGTGACCTTAGTAAGTTGATGAAAAAAACCATTTAAATGTACTCCCATTTCAATTTCATAACCAATAATGTCTATAGAAATATTGCAGGTTGATGGTGCTCCACCTTCACCGGTTAACAGTTGGAACACCTAGTGATAAATAATTATATCTGATGTTCCATATTTGGACAACAATATTGTCAGTGCATGTCATGATGCATCTTGGATATAACTAGTTTTACAACCCACTATGAAGAATGTGAATCATGCATCATCACCTCTCTTATATTGTTGGAAACCAAGATATACCCATGTATACTAAGGATGTCATCGTTATCAAAAGTCTAATCTTGAGGTGGGAACTCACCAGAAATACCCTCTCATGGGACCAATACCTTAGCATCTAAAAACTACCTCATATTCACTTTTTCTAGAAGTGGATAGGTCTCTGATAATGATTCAAGTACAGATTATCCATTATGATCTTACACCTTAATGTGTTTCTTGAAAAATATATCCATAAGCTGACATTCACTAATATCCTCATGAACTGTCTGTGTTTGTGTCTTTGTAATGCCCTGGCCCCAGTTACCCAGAGTCGGTGCATTATTACATAACATTGGCATGATCACAAAGATGAAGTCTCAAAAGACCTATTAGTTTAGTATCCTTGAAAAACTAGATACATTCATAAGTTTTACATTACATCATAAAGTAATAAAAAACTACAACAACATCTTGTCATCATATTCCACACTCATATCCCCTTCTGTCTATCCCTGCAGGTCATTCATAAAATACTTCTTCAAATCCAAGAAAATATTAAAACATTGAAAGGGGTGAGCTCAGATGCTCAGTAAGGATAACAATATAGCGGAATCTTTCATAAATAAATATAAAAATTTAAGGCAATGTATAACTAAAACAAAAGCCTTTTAAACTTGAACTTCAGCATAATATGGAAAAAGTAAAATGAAATAATTCCATTTACTTATTCACATGGATATTTTACTAGTCAAATAATCACATGCAATATCAATAACCACTTTCATAATGCTGGAATGCATAATTCCAGACTATCATAACCACGTAGCCAAGGCCTCATGCCAAGACTACAAATAAGATTTTTTCAAGGCCCCGTGCCAAGACACTAGTTTGTCTCATGAGACCTACCGATGCATCGAGGATCTATGGAGGGCTCCACCAGTCACTTATTAAGTCCAATGCATTCCTCATATGAACAGATTTAAACATATCATAAACCATAACATAATCATATCACATAAAACATGCATAAAGAAAACATAACATTTCCACATTTCAATCACAAGACATAAATACAACACATTGGTATAATAAAAACATTATAAAAACCATTTTCAATACCAAAATAAAAGAAAATTAAAACATGGTATTTATTTTTCATTTAAAAAAAAGTTATGGCTTGTAGAGGAAGCTGAAACTCAAATAATGGTCATGGAAGAAGAGAAGTCATTGTCACCGCATACGTAAGACAAAACATTCCTTTTTTTCTTTAGTAAAAACGCTTCGTATAAAAATATTCCTTTTTGAATAAAATTAAAATTCAAAGGGTTTTATACACCGTATAAAGGAAAGTTGGGTATAAAACAAAATATGCCTCAATGAAAGGGGATTGAGACGAAGTCCCTTACAAAGAGAATTTTTTTAAATAAAATAGATCTATTATGTGTATTCACTATAAGTACACATAAAGAAAGTAAAAAATACAAGATAGGACATAATAATATCTTGACATAATTTGAAATTAGAAGATTAACCTAAAGAACAGAAATTGGGTTAAGAAGTTCCCTTACCTCGTGTCTGACTTGACTCGACCGTTCTTTAACCTCCTGAATAATAAACTAGAGTTAATTTATAATTTCTTAAGAACCTTTTTGAAGTTTATTATTCCTTTTATATAACTTATTACCATGTTATTAACATTATGTAATTATTTATGTTAATAACGGTCGTTTTTTCGATCTTTGGTACTTGAGTTAAAAATAAACTTCTTATAATTACAAGTTGTTCATGTGGTAAAATATCCATTATATCCATAATTATATTAATTATTTAGATATAATATATATCATATATATCCATTATATACATTAATTTATAATATTACATAACATTTAGAGGTAAGAAATGAAATGCACCATTCATGGAGACGGTAAGTCGTACGTACGCATGAACGCTACTTTTATTTATATTTAGTATTTAATGGAATGAAATAATAATGATATAAATTTGTATTATAATTAATGTATAATATCATATATAATATCATTTACTCCATCCTTTATACATCCCACATATGGAATTAACAATTCAAATCACTTTGAGGGGGCGGTAGTCCGCACTTCCTAAAATAAAATTATCACGTTTACCCATAATAGAAATCATAAAGGTATGCCATAAATGAGAAATACAGAAACATAAGGAAACTATAAACATAATATATATCATATATAAATACAGTGATATCTTAATGGCCTCCGTGAGAGGTGTTAAAAGAATATTGAACAATCATCGTTTCGTGAGGCAGAAATTCGCCAACCACAGAAACAGTATGTTCTATAACAATTAGACGAAGGTGTGTGTAAGTGTAAATAAAATCATTCTCATAAAAACATCCTTGTATATTTAAGATACTGGTTTTGTTACAAAATAATGTAATAAAAAGAGTTTAAGGGGTTGGAGAAGAAAAATAAAACAAAATAACACAGGAGAAGACATTCCCTTAAAATCGGGTAACTCCCCTCGGTTTGAACCAAAATGGTTTCTTGAAGAGATTTATGCCTAAGGTAATGCTTCTATGATTAGGGTAGGAATGTTTAGAGAGTATTTGGGCAGATTTTCACCCAGAAAAATGGCTTTTATGGTGTGAGTAAGGTGGTATAGGTGGGGGCCTTTTATAAGAGGAGAGGAGGGGCACTCTTGGAAAGTCATGAAATATTACATTATTATGAAATGATTTTCGGATTTTAGAGGTCCCACAATTATATATTTATAGGATAAGGTGATAAGGGTTAGAAATATAACCATACAATAGGTTTTTGAAAAGTTTAAGTCTTATATTTTACATTATCGTTTCATTTTATTTAAATCGTTAATTAATGAGGTAATTGTTGCATCATCATGATGTCATAAAGATTTTAATTTATTTAATGTCTAAAAATTATATAAAAAATATCATGATTTATTAAATATTTTTATCTTTCCAATGAATATTTATAGTCTAAAACGTAACTTATATAACCCCGTGTAATAATTCTTTTAGTAAAATAACAATTTTTGTGACAATTTAATTTTTACTTTAAATAAAACGTTATTAATGTCATTTTCTTACCCAAGTGGTTCCATGGGGTCCCCAAGTTGACCCATGGATTGTCTTGGACGGACATGGATCATCCAATAAGGGAAAGACAATTGTAAAGGTATTTTCATATTTTTATAATATCATTTTTACCTTAAATTTCACTAATTACCTTTAATCGTGATTAATTAAACTTAAAAGTTACTATTCACCAAAAAAAATATTTTAATCCCATTGAACCACATTTTAATTCCTAATGAAAACCATTTATGTCAGATTTTTTAAAATCAAATCACAAAAGTGGTAAAATTTCATTTAAACGAAAAAATCATTTTTTTAACTACCACTTAGTGGTTTCACTATTCATCAAAAACCGATGTTTTTCAGAACAACACCAAAAATTAACCCTAAGCTATATTTGATATTCCTAATTCAAAAATGATTTCTATTTTACAAAATTAAAAACATATAAGTTGAATTAATTAATTTAATAATTAATTCCCGTTGTCACAACAAATACCATGTTTTTAAGAACGAATATCAATCAAAAGATTGCAATTGTTTATGTCCAATTTCAAAGTGAAATTAATTATAATGACCACCATTGGATAAAATGGTAAAAATATATTCTAATTAAACTTTATAACCACTCAATTTTATAATTTATCACTATAAATTATTTTGTTTAAAAAAGTTTTTTTTTAAGTATTTATCACTGTTCATATAAAATTTGAAGTTCTCAGAAAATTACAAAAAATTCAACTTAGGATAATTTCGATATTACGAATACAAAAATGAAGTCCATTTTGAAATATAAAATTTATCTAATTTCAAAAGGTGGGTATTACTAGTCATAACAACTACTTTGATTGGTCACGGTGTGTTAGAACTCGAGGTTGCGTACAACACACGTTGCTCTATTATTCAAAGAGAAGCGTACCATGGAAGCTTGGGGTGTTACATTCTCCCCTCCTTCAATATGTTGAATCCTCGCAATTTAAAATTTTTCTTTGAAAATAAAAGGTTGAAAATAGAAAATACCTTTGTGGAAAACCCACATCCGAAATAAGGTTAATAAAAATATAACTTTAAAAGAAATAAAGAGAAGTACAAAGGTCACCCGAGATAGCCCATACTAGGATTCTATGAAAATATGGATGTGGAAGAAAAACAAACCATCAAGGTCTGATGGAGAGTTGTATAAAACAGGATTTGGAGAAAGTTAACTACAAGAAAATCACAAACATGTGATTGGTTAAATGGTCATTGATTCCCCAATTGAAAAAGTTAACCGACAACATTTTTGTTTTAAGTTACCTTTCATAAATTTGAGGAATTTATTTAGGAGATTTACTAAGAACGTAAGGAAATATACTTACTTGTCATGTAGACATTCATTCTTTAATAAATTTTTACCACAAACCCATCTTTCACTCAAAAAGGTAATAGAACTCAAAAATATTCTATTTGTCATAATTTTATAAGGTTCCAAAAACTAACACATACCATTTAGATTAGGAAAAAAAATTAATAACCAGGGACTTCCTGTAGGCTAGTGGTAGGTAATAAAGGCATGTCGCACTATGGTTGTGGGTTCGATTCCTATAGCTTTTTCTGACGCGATGGGTTATCCCCCAACCTGTAGGTTGTCCTTTTCCTAAAACTATAGTATTATAATATTCCAAAAATAATCTGCATAAATGTTTTAACCTTAAACAATACTATCCAAAGTTCAACTTAATCCATTCTAACCTTTATAGTTATCCAAAATACCTCCATCCAGACTTTCTCTAAAAGGTCTTTAAATTCCAAAATCGATTGTATCATCAGATTCCTCAAACAAAGTAAAGTTTCTCTTATTATCACATACTAAAAATATTATTACCTTCATCATATTAAAACCTTAATGAAAACAAAAAGTACTGCAGTACAATACTTATATATATCACATTATTCTTATAACCAGAATATAATCCTTGAGTCCAAAAGAACCAATACATTAATTATTCCACTTCAACTATAGTAACAGCATAATATTTTCCTTGATCCCTTGGCCTTTTCTCAGGTAATTTTCCTTGACGCTTAGGAAATTCATTTGCATAATGCCCCATTTCCCTACAATTGTAGAATTCAACATTGATAGCCTCTTTATTTCCCTTGAAATCATGAGCTTGGTGGCCTTTTTCAACACACTTGTAACAGACTCTCATTCCCTTCAAGCAAGTACCAGGGTGTTTCTTCCCACATTTACTGCAAGACTGATATTCAAATTTTCCCTTCTTCCCCTTATTTCCATTTCTAGATTGATCAGAAGATCTCTTCTTTTATTGATTTTCTTTAAAGTCATAAGACTTAGAAAATTACTTTTCCGTCTTGATAGCACACGAGACAATATCTTCGTAAGACGAGAAGGTTTGTGAGACTAATGATCGGCAGAGAAATGGTTTTAACCCATCAAAGAAACGATCAATCTTACTTCTTGGGTTACGTATATAATCTGATGCATGCCTTGCTAACCTTGTAAAGTTAGCCTCATACTTTGCGACATTCTCATCATCCTTCTTCATCAGACTCAGAAATTGCCTTTCCATATCTGCTCGATGGTCATGTGGAAAGTGTTTTTCAAAGAAAACTTCCTTAAACTCCCTCCATTCCATACTTGATACTTTATCATATTCCTTTGTGTTTTGAATCAGCGACCACCATTGATCAGCATCTCTAGTGAGGCGGTAAACTGCCATGACAACCTTCTCCCTTTCGCTACTCCCCGAGGCGTGGAATATTTTCTCTAAGGAGTTTATCCATTGCTCAGCTACTAATGTATTTGTACCCCTATTAAATGTTGGTGGTTGTTGCCTCATGAAGCGGTCTAACATTGATCCTCCATGTTGCGGATCAGGGTGCTCCATACGAGTAAGGTTATTATTCATAACCTGAGTGAGTTGTCCCAGTATGGTAATAAGTTGATCAGCACCAGTTGTATCTCCAGCTCTACAAAAATTATCTTGAGCAGGAGGGAAATCCCTACACAGAGTGCGTGCATTGATACGGTTTTCATTCCTTCCACTAGGCTCCATTTCTAAACAATGGCATAAACTAGATTAGTTTATGAATCAAAATACATAATTCCATACTTGTAAAACACTTAACATAAATTGAAATATTTATTGATATAATCCATAATCAGAAAAATGTTTTCTTTGAGGAAGTATATACTCATAAACCCTTCATAGTGTTTTGTATAGAAAATGATAATTATCCTAAGCATATCCCCTGGGAGTGTCGTAACCAAGAGTACAACAAGGCTCATTGTCATGCACCAGTTCCCGTTTGAGTCTAGCTCAAAGCGGTGTTTTCGGGTTTTACCCCTAGGTACATCTATGCCAGAGCCGCCTCTACCTGCTCGTATCCATACAGGGATGTATTTCTCGGAAAACTCACAAAATTTCTATAATAACAAAATTCTAGGAAGTTCTTCTTTACCAATCCTCAAATTTTATCTTAGGTCTATGTGATCTAATCAGAGTTTATCTAAATCTAGCTTCCAAAGATAGTACTAAACTGCCTCTGATACCAACTGTAACGCCCTGAACCCAATTACCCAGAGTCAGTGCATTATTATGTAACATTGGCATGATCACAAAGATCAAGTCTCGAAAGACTGATTATTTTAGTAGCCTTAAAACACTAGATATATTCATAAGTTTTACATTACATCATAAAGTAATACAAAACTACAACAACATCTTGTCTTCATAGTCCACACTCATATCCCCTTATGTCTATCCCTACAGGTCATTCATAAAATACTTCTTCACATCCTGGAAAATATTAAAACATTGAAAGGGGTGAGCTCAGATGCTCAGTAAGGATAACAATATAGCGGAAGCTTTCATAAATAAACATAAACATTTAAAGCAATGTATAACTAAAACAAAAGCCTTTTAAACTTGAAATTCAGCATAATATGGAAAAAGTAAAATGAAATAATTCCATTTTCTTATTCACATGGATATTCTACTAGTCGAATAATCACATGCAATATCAATAACCACTTTCATAATGATGGAATGCATAATTCCAGACTATCATAACCACGTGGCCAAGGCCTCGTGCCAAGACTACAAATAAGATTTTGTTAAGACCTTGTGCCAAGAAACTAGTTTGTCTCATGAGACCTACTGATGCATCGAGGAGCTATAGCGGGCTCCACCCATCACTTATTAAGTCCAATGCATTCCTCATATAAACAGGTTTAAACATATCATAAACCATAACATAATCGTATCACATAAAACATGCATAAAGGAAACATAAAATTTCCACATTTCAATTACAAGATATCAATACAACACATTTATATAATAAAAACATTATCAAAACCATTTTCAATACCAAAATAAAAGAAAATTAAAACATGGTATTTATTTTTCATTTAAAAAAAGTTATGGCTTGTAGAGGAAGCCGAAACTCAAATAATGTTCACGGCAGCGGAGAAGTCGTTGTCGCCGCATACGTAAGACAAAACATTCCTTTTGTATTTTAATAAAAACGCTTCGTATAAAAATATTCCTTTTTGAATAAAAGTAAAATTCAAATGGTTTTATACACCTTATAAAGGAAAGTTGTGTATAAAAAAATATGCCTCAATGAAAGGAGATTGAGACGAAGTCCCTTACAAAGAGTATTTTATTAAATAAAATAGATCTATTATGTGTATTCACTATAAGTACACATAAATAAAGTACAAATACAACATAGGACATAATAATATCATGACATAATTTGAAATTAGGAGATTAACCCAAAGAACAGAAATTGGGTTAATAAGTTCCCTTCCCTCGTGTCTGACTTGACTCGACCGTTATTTAACCTACTGAATAATAAACTAGAGTTAATTTATAATTTCTTAAGAACCTTTTTCAAGTTTATTATTCCTTTTATATCAATTATTACCATGTTATGAACATAATGTAATTATTTATGTTAATAACGGTCGTTTTGTCGATCTTTGGTACTTGAGTTAAAAATAATCTTCTTATAATTACAAGTTGTTCATGTGGTAAAATATCCATTATATCCAGAATTATATTAATGATTTAGAAATCATATATATCATATATATCCATTATATACATGAATTTATAATATTACATAACATTTAGAGGTAAGAAATGAAATGCACCGTTAATGGAGACGGTAAGCCGTACGTACGCATGAACGCTACTTTCATTTCTATTTCGTATTTAATGGAATGAAATCATAATGATATAAAGGTATATTATAATTACAGTATAATTTCATATATAATATCATTTACTCCATCCTTTATACATCCCACATATGGCATTAACGATTCAAATCACTTTGAGGGGGCGGTAGTCCGCACTTCCTAAAATGAAATTATCGTGTTTACCCATAATGGAAATCATAAAGGTATGCCATAAATGACAAATAAAGAAGAATAAGGAAACAATAAACATAATATATATCATATATAAATATAGTTACATCTTAATTGCCACCATGAGAGGTGTTAAAATAAGATTGAACAATCATCGTTTCGTGAGGTAGAAATTTACCAACCACAGAAACAGTATGTTATTTAACCATTAGACGAAGGTGTGTGTAATTGTAAATCAAATATTTCTCATAAAAACATCCTTATATATTTACGATACTTTTTTTGTTACAAAAGAAAGGAATAAAAAGAATTTAATCGGTTGGAGAAGCAAAATAAAAGAAAAGAACACAAGAGAAGACATTGCCTTAAAATCGGGTAACTCCCCTCGGTTTGAACCAAAATGGTTTCTGGAAGAGATTTCTGCCAAAGGTAAGTCTTCTAGGATTAATGGAGGAATGTTGAGATATTATTTGGGCAGATTTTGGCAGAGCCAAATGGATTTGATGTTGTGAGTAAGGTGGTAGAGGTGGGGGCCTTTTATAAGAGGAGAGGAGGGGCACTCTTGGAAAGTCATGAAATATTACATTATTATGAATTGATTTTCGGATTTTAGAGGTCCCACAATTATATATTTAGAGTCTAAGTTGATAAGGGTTCGAAATATAACCATCCAATAGGTTTTTTACAAGTTTAAGTCTTAGATTTTACATTATCTTTTCATTTTATTTGAATCGTTAATTATTGAGGTAATTGTTGCATCATCATGGTGTCATAAAAATATTAATTTATTTAATGTCTAAAAATTATATAAAAAATATCCTGATGTAGGAAATCGTTTTATCTTTCCAATTAATATTTATAGTCGAAAATATAACTTATATAACCCCATGTAATAATTGTTTTAGTAAAACAACACATGTTTGTGACAATTTTATCTTTACTTTAAATAAAAAGTTATTAAGTTCATTTTCTTACTCAAGTGGCTCCATGGGGGCCCCAAGTTTACCCATGGATTTTCTTGGTCATCCATGAATCATAAAATAAGGGTAGGAAAAGTGTAAAGGTATTTTCATATTTTTAGAATATCATTTTTACCTTACATTTCACTAATTACCTTTAATCGTGATTAATTAAACTTAAAAGTTACTATTCACCAAAAAATTATTTTAATCCCATTGAGCCACATTTTACTTCCTAATGACAACCATGTATGTCATATTTTTGAAAATCAAATCACAGAAGTGGTAAATTTTCATTTATACGAAAAAATCAGTTTTTTAACTACCACTTAGTGGTTTCACTATTCATCAAAAACCGAAGTTTTTCAGAACAACACCAAAAATTAACCCTAAGCTATATTTGATATTCCTAATTCAAAAATGATGTCTATTTTACAAAATTCAAAACATATAAGTTTAATTAATTAATTTAATAACTAATTCCTGTTGTCACAACAAATAGCGTGTTTTTAAGAAAGAATATCAATCAAAAGATTGACAATTGTTTATGTCCAATTTCAAAGTGAAATTAATTATAATGACCACCATTGGATAAAATGGTAAAAATATATTCTAATTACACTTTAGAACCACTAAATTTTATAATTTATCAATATAAATTATTTTGATTAAAAAAATTGTTTTTAAGTATTTTTCACTATTCATAAAAAATTGGAAGTTCTTAGAAAATTACAAAAAAATCAACTTAGGATAATTTCGATATTCCGAATACAAAAATGAAGTCCATTTTGAAATATAAAATTTATATAGTTTCAAAATGTGGGTATTACTAGTCATAATGGCTACTTTGATTGGTCGCGGTGTGTTAGAACTCGAGGTTGCGTACAACACACGCTGCTCTATTATTCAAAGAGAAGCGTAACATGGAAGCTTGGGGTGTTACAGTATTCCTACTCAGAGCATCTAAAACAGTATTTCCTTTCCCATAAGTATAGAAAAACTTTAATTCAAAGGACTATATATATTCTACCCATCTTCATTGTCTAAGATGTAAGTCTCACTATGTAAATATATACCTGATACTATTATGGTTCGTAGACACCATAGAATTATATCCTAGTAGGTAATGCCTCCAATAGTGAAATTTGTGTACAATAGTATCTAATTCAGGATCATTCATCGAGTAATTACACTCATGAGGCATCAACTTCCATGACCCATACACAATGAATCTATCTTTCTATATCAACACCATCCTTGAGCCAATTCTTGATGCATCACAGAATACTATATAACCTCTACTAGGCTCTGGTAGAATCAAAATAGGTGTCAAGGTAAAAATTCCTTCTAGCTCCTTATAGGCCTTCTCACATGCTTCTTACCATAAGAACTTCATGAACTTATTTGTATGTCTAGTAAGTGGTAAAACAAGGCGTGAGATGTCCTTTATAAAATTCCTATAGTAACCAGCAAGCCCCAAGAAACTTTTTATGTCAAATAATTTCATGGAATGATCCCAAGTAACCAATAATCTCACCTTCTTTGGATCTATTGAAACTCTTTCCTCAAATATAATATGACCCAGGAAGTGTACTTTTTTGATCTAGAAATGAATCTTATTGATCTTAGCATACAACGGGTTCTCTCTCTGTGTATTCAATGTGATCTCAAGATGAGTGGAATGGTCAATCTGAGTATGAGAATACACCAATATTTCATTTGTGAATACCAAGAAAATTTAATCTATATAGGGATATAAAACCCTATTCATAAAATTCATAAAGATAGCAGACATGTTTGTAAGACCAAACGGTATCACAAGATACACATATAAGATGTACCGACTATGGAAATTCATACATGGAATATTTGTAGGCCTAAATCAAACCATATGATTTCTCGATCCCAATTTGGTCTTTGAGAACACCCTCTCTCCTCTGATATGGTCAAAAATATCATCTATGTGAAGTAAATGATACCGGTTTTTACTCTAATATGATTCACCTTCAGGTAATCCATGCCAATCCTAAGGGTTTAATCTTACTTCTTGACAAAAAGGACTGGTGAAACCTTGGGAGAATTACTAGTCCATATAAAACCCTTTTCTATAAAAACTCTATCTACCTATTGAGATCCTACAACTCATTATTATCCATCTTGTAAGTACTAATGGATACTAGTTTAGCTCTAGGAACTAGCTAGATAGTAAACTCTACCTCTCTCTTAGGAGTTACTCCTAAAACTTTTTCATGGAAGACATCCCAAAATCAATCGACTATAGGAGGAAACTCAAACTAAAGTATTCCCTAATCATTCGTGTAATGGATGGAAATCTAGGAAGTCATTTCACCTCTCCCAAAATGTGTTGGTCCATCTCTACTAGCCTAAACATCTCACTATCCCTTGGGAATATGAGTGTCACCCTTTGGTGAGGTAAATGACACCCTCTAGTGATACTGATCCACATAGGAATGATAGTAAACCAATCATTCCATCCCAAGAATTATGTTAAAGCCTTTACTCTCAATGAAGAAGAGGTTCCATAAGAAATTATGGTTGTCTACCTCAAGAGGATAGTCCTTTAATTGGAATTCTCTCTTTGAACGTATACCCAAAGGTGTATCAAGAGTCATCACAACATAAGAGTACTCAACCTGAAGTCTGAGACTCTCCACAATAGGCATAGATATTTAAAGGAATGTTATTTTACTATATCAAATAATTCAAAAAAGATAGTATGGGATAATAAAATATTAAAAGTATATGGATCGGCGTTATGCTCCTCCGGTATAGGCTACACTGAATAGATATGGCCCAATTCTCGACCATGTACTACAACCTAATTACCAGGAGTGGTCCCACTCTATTGGTGATGAAAATACAAAGCTTTGCTACCACATTTAAGACCTCCTCCTCTACTTGTTCGTCCAGTAGTACTTCATCTACCTACCTGGTGAGGTGCTGCTAAACATTCTATTGAAGGTGGAGCTTTCACAGATCCTCTCCCACTCAAAAAATATGGCAAGGTCCTAAAGAAATGTGGAATATTACCTAATATGCTATAGCCTTGGAGCATGATGGGGTCTTTGAGAAATTTGGGCCTCTTATGCCTATGCTTCTCACACTAGTGACATACCACGTAACTGTTTGTGGGTGTCAACTCGTTTCTGTTGTTCAAGTGCATAGTCTCATAGCGTTGTTTCCGACCACTAGTAAAACCACTACTCTATCTTGGTTATAAACCACCATGGATCACACTATATACATCTATTTGGTTTCACTCGGTGTTTTTCTCCTGGTTTTATATATCATATACAATATTAAATTGGAAAAAAATTACCTAAGAATGAATATGATGCCTCAGACCATCCTTAAATTGTCTCACCTTCGTTGGTTCATTAACTGTATAGATATGTGTAGAGTGTTAAATCCCATTAAAATTATTTGAATAGTCCATAAATCTCATTTCACCATATTAAATTTTCATGTACTCCATAGAATGATCAGTTCTTAGAGTCTCGGGGAAGAAATAATCAAAGTGTATTGACTGTAAGTCCCTCCACGTCACTACCTGATACTGACCTTCCTGATTTACAATATCCCACTAGTGTTTGGAGGATCCTCATTGCATATAATTAGCGATTTATACTCTTATAACTAGAGGTGTTTCCAAATTCTCTAATGTAGACATGATATTCATGAGCCATAACATTGCAGTCGGTGGTCCTCTATCCCTCGAAAACATGGGCGGCTGGTGCTACAAGAACTCCCTATTCAACTCTCTCATATAAGGGGTAGAGTGCGGATCTCCATATAAGGTTTTCATAATCCATATAAATTCCCCCTAAAATCAGGTAATATTGAACATGTTGGGAATATTAAGAGGTGCCACTACTTGTGGTATAACTGGTGGCTTAGGTCCCACCACCTCTGAGGCATTGTCTTCACAGCCCTCCTCATGTATGACCAGAGGATGTTGTGGTGGAATTACTCTATAATTGAAAATCACACACATCATATAATATTCATTAATGGAATAATCCATGAATATAGAAATAAAACATGTATAAAGCCTTTCTATGTAATAATCTCTCCCCTAGGTCAACTTAAAAATTCAGGTCTGAGTGATAGAAATATTTATATAGAAAAATAGAGAAGCTACCTACTTCCAACAACTTAGGTTAGGATTAGGCTGAGCTCTATGTTTTGTAGTTTCAAATTTATTTTAAATTTATAATTATATTTCAATATTATTTAAATTTTTGAACCAAATGGTTCCCTACTTTTGATCCATAAGGTCCCATACACCATATGAACCAAAATGGGGCAGCTAGTCAATCCATACCATAAAACATTCTAGTCCATTAAACCAATGGTTCATGAATCAATGTGTCATAGTTGAATACTAAGGGTTTATGCTATAGCCTATATAGGAAAACATATTTAGGTTAGAGAAGGAACACAAAGTACAAATTTTTTTTAATCAACCACCAATAAAAATCGTTAGTTGATAATAATTCTATTTATAACAGTCAATCACTCATAGAAGTCATAGGCAATGAAAATAGCACAATGATCCTATCTGGAATATCATATGTATGGAATGTGAATTTCCTACAAGATTTCGAATATGATTAATGATCAATGATTCCTTTCCCTCATCTTATCAGGACAAGGATAAATGATAAACCTAAAATATCAATAGTAACATCACAATTCAAGTGCATCACCCAACGATGTAATCATATCAACTATAATAAACAAAATCAAGTGAATATAAATTTATATTCAAGGTAATATGGAATTTCACTGTATATGGGTTATCTACTCCCAGGAACATCTCATTACCGAACCCCATAACCTTTCTAATATTCTAACTATTTTCTCAAAATGGTAAAGAAAGTTAAGAAAGTGTAATGATACCACTTTGTTAAGTCTCAGACCTAGATGCCACTCAACAGTGCCCCAAGCCCAATTGGCCACATGGCCTCAAGCGCATCTCCTTGAATTTCGTAGGCTAATGACTAGTAACTAGGTCCTTAGGTGTGTCTATAGGGAGACTATTCCCTCATTACTAGAGTATTATAGTGGTAAAGTCAATAGAAAAATAACGAAAGTAGTATAATAATGAATGAGCAGTGGAAATAGAGATGAATAACTAAGAAATTAATAATAATTAAATTAAGTAAATGGAATACTGAATAATATACTAAAGGATTATAATTTATTTCATGTATCTATAAATAAGGAAAACATGCATACAAATAGCATGCAGCGGTACTCTAGAAAAAGGTAAAAAAAGGTAAAAATATATCCTAGTATCCCAAGCTCCAGCCTAGTCATCTTCTACCAACTCCATCACAAGTCAAGCTAAATGTCACACATCTATAAGTGGAATATTCCCCTTATCTAAACCTACATGAATTTTTTCTTCTCAGGTACCATAGGCAGCTTAGATTAGTTATGTGATCAATCTCAGTAGTACACCACCAACGGCGTCCATAAATAACCAATATGTGTATATAACATGGTAGTGTGATGATATAATGAAGTAAAAAAGTATTAACAACTATAAATGGGTGATATATGGTTCCTGAAGGAAACCAAGATAACACTACCTACTTCATCCCATTCTGGAATAAATTTGAAATAGTATCAAGGTTCGTAATTACCGCTGTCACATTTATAAGGGATTTGATTCCCATTATCACATTTATAAGGGACGCCTACCTAGTATCATTGTAGTATAGGGGACACCATGCATTGTATCACATTTATAAGTGACTTCATTCCAAGTATCACAATAGTATAGGGGACCCCATGCCCAATATTACATTTATAAGGGATGTCATGCCTGGTATCACAATAAGGGGCTCCATGTCTGTATAGTATCACTAGGGACACCATGCCCATATTGTTTCACAATAAGGGAAACCATTCCCATATATTATCACTTGGTACATCATTACCATATAGTATCACAAGGTATGACATGCCTATAAATTATAACATTTATATGAGGGTCTTTATCCCATTAAATATATTTATTAAGGGTTTACATTCCCATTTATATGAGACATTCATAAGGGTCTTCAAGCCCATTCATTATTATTCACAAGGTTCATAATGATGATTCATTATACTTATTAATATTCATCATTCCATTATGTCATATCATTAATAAATAACCATTGGCTTTAATACGATCCAAGGTATAATCCATTTCTCATTATCATTTAATATCAACAACGGTGTAACCATTGTTCAATTAAAATAGATGATGTGGGATTACCACTCCCCTCTATCCAATTCAATTATTTATAATAGTTTTATCCATACTACAACACTATACCCATCCATTTCATTTATAATATCACAAATTAGAAGCAAGAATTAACACTCTAATAGGTGATTTGTCCATATTCTCATTAAAGTCATTTAGACATGTAAAATGGCACACCCAAATGGGTGGATCCATCAAAGGTAGTCATTATAAATGGGTTTAATAAGATAATTAGGTTTAAAACATGGAAACCAATTAAAGTAAATTATAACTTAATGGAAATAAATGGTGAAGTTGGCATGCCACACAAGGACACATATTATAAAAAATCAAAATATGAAGAATAATTTATAGACCGCCTACCTCATACTCATATGAATCTAATCATCTAGCATCATACTTTAGTTCATCTTGGATTTGAATAAATCTGAAGAATAAATCAACACCTTGAAAATAGGTCATATGAGCCTGCACCACAATAAATTTATCGAGGAGAAGAGAAATGAAGAATGGCTAAAAACGAATTAAGATATTACTGACATTGATCCAACAAGACATATGGTGCCTTGAATGGACTTCGGATGAATGCACTGGGTTAAATTCTATAAAATATTCTCTAAGAGATTCTTAAGGGAGAAAGTTGATGGCCATGTCAGCTTAAAAAAGAAAAGGAGAAAGAAAAAGGGTTTAAACATTTCATTAAGGATAGTTTGGTAATTTTACCAAAAAAATCTAGGTCACATGGTTTGGACGCATGGTTGGCCAAACTGTGCACCAACCATGTGCCTAGTGTTGTGCTAAGGGGGTACCCACATGTAAATTAAGCCACATAGTTAAGGAAACCATGCGCCAATCATGAAAAACTCTTCTGTTAAAAACTGTAGAAATTTCACACAGGTGTGCAGCCCCTGGCACAGGGTTAGGGAAAACAATGCACCCTACTTCACCCTATGTCCAACCTCGCATAGTTAGGAGAAACCATATAGTCTGGGGCACATAGTTTCTACTAACCATGTGGCCTAGTATTTTTATCCTTTGAACGAGGTTCAGAGCTCCAAACAATCCTTGGAAACCCCTGAAAAAAAAATAACCACAAAGGGAATCCATATTATGGTCAAAATAAATAATTAGACAAAACTTCAATGGATCCATACATAAGATAAAAAACGAGTTCTTAAAAATACACTGGTCTTGGTCAATATCATGATTGGTCATAATTATCCAATGATTGTTCTTTTAAAATAATTAACTATCATTTTTTTCAATTCATTATTTCATAATATAAAACACATGAGAATTAATATGATTAATTATCTTATTAATCAATTAATTCATTTTATCTTATTTAATCCAATCATCTAAAATTTTCCACCTGATACAATTTTAAATAAAATAAATTATTTTATTTTATTTAAAATACAATAAAATAGGGCACAATTTCATACATGAAATTAACCCAACAATTACCTATCTGAACTAATCAGTATGGTTTAATTATAAACAAAGAAATCATATAAATTATTTTGTACATGGAATGTGTCATAATTTCACAAAATTCACTATCAACTTAATGACCCATGGAATATATGAAAATATTGTTTCTTGTATAATTAAATGTGTTGTGTCTTTAATATAAAATAACCATACATTATTCATAGTCTTGAATATTATGCGAAATTTATTAAACATTTAATATAATATAAAACCTAATGGCTAGCATGCACTATAAACATAATGACCCATTGAACTTGATTCCATAAGGTTTAAGGATTAATTAATTAATTTTTAATATTTCCACATAAATAGGTAACGTGCATAGAATATATAATCTAGCTACATGGCGTGTACTTATTTTTTATGAATACCCATAGTACATGTGTAGGGACTCAGTAGGTACTTCTCATGAATATTTCTAAAGTACACAATGTTTATAGGGGATACATAGTACATACTTAAAGTTGTATGGTTTTCAAGTCTATACATGTTATGTAATAAATTCACATGGTGCACTAATTACATGATGTGGTTTGATGCCATTTCTTTCATCTTGATAACATATGGACTATTTGTCATGTAGTAAAACTATACATTGTGTACTCTATAAAAGTTGTGTTCCACCCTGGCCAATCAACACGTGGTGCATTTATCACACATGGAATGCACTTATTACATGATGGCTTAGAATCCATATAGGATACTTATGTAATGAACAAGGATACATGACATTTAACAAAGGATTGTATGTCATGTAGTCTTTTTTTATCCATCCAAGATCCTTTTAAATTCTATATGGGATCTTCATAAGTAAATTTAAATAATCATTAACTAGTCATGGTAATATTTTTTATAAAAAAAGAAGAGGAAGAAGAGATTTAGATGATAGATAAATATGGAATTAAAAAATTAAATGAATCTTAAATTTTAATTGAGCAGTAATCCACAATAAAATAAATAATTTTAAATTTGAATGTGACAACTCTCATACCACTTGTTGGTTTTGGGCATTGTGAAAGCTCCTATGGTGGGTGTTAAATTAAATTTTTTTTAATGTATATTTTCCTAAAATCCAAATAGAGGACCTTGAACATTAAATTTATAATTAATTTATTTAGATATATGAAATGATTAACTTATCTTAGGATCCATTATTCAATGATGTTATTGATATTTCAAAACTATTCCAGATTACCTTATTTTCATTTTAAGGAATAAACTGTAGAATCCCTCTAGTGGTGAACCATAGATGCTACTTTGATCTCCAAGAAACAGTAGTTTATTTCTTGGTAATATCCTGGTGAATAAATTGTATTGAATTTTTCATCTTGATCACTCTAAGATCCTTCATGCTTGAATGAGTTCTCTGTCTTTTATAGAGGAAGAGAGGTTTAAATCAAGAGAGATAGTGGGGTATATTGTTTGTAATGATTTTTATTAACCCTACACAATTGACATAACCATATATTTATTTAAATAGGGTTTTAGTTAAAATATTATTTAATTTCCTACCAACCCTTAAATAATAAAGAAATATTTATTAAACCCCGTGCCATATAATAATATTATTATTGTTATTTTATGTCATGTTTTCTAAATTTCACAACAATAAATATTATTTTATTGGATTTTAAATTAATATTTATCACTAGAAGTGGTCTTAGTCTATTTTAACTCCTCAGTATTTATTGAATTCTAGAATAAATATTTAATTGAATATTTCATTCATCAATAAATATTTTTTATTGATAAAACTTTAATAAAATTTTTACTCATTCTTGAGAATAATATTTATTCTAATAATAAAATTTATATATAATTTAATTGAGATCAAAGGAAACACTTAGTGTCTAACCCTCTATGATTATTTCTCATTTTTATTAGGCATGCTTGCCTAAATTACAAGATTAATCTCTAGTTATGTGTCAAGGAACCCAAGATAAATATCTTGATCTCAGAATTTCATCAACAAAATATTAATGCTCATTTTGTAATATAATCTCTCTATCACAATATATCATCAAGCAGGTTGCACATCCATGTCATTAACCTTTGTGAACAATACATCTTTTTTTTACTATCTGAAATAAACACGTCATTTCACCATGGCCATAGAATTTAATGTAATGGTTCTATTCCAATAAAATGTTTGATATATAAGATTCCATAAATATGGAAGGGAAAAATACTTCCTTGAATTATCTATTAATGACATTTCATTCATGATGCACCCAACATACCTGAATTTCTTCCAACATATGGAATGAAGATTTTGTTCAATAAATTTAAGTTCATGATTCATTACATGTATCAATGATAATATTAAAATATAAGAACCATTACAAAAAATTGTAGATATTAATTTATAATGACACAAAAACAACTGGAATTTCTACTCAAATTTCTATTCCCAAAATCTGCCATCTTGGATATTACCATGTGTGAACTTCATGATAAGAAGCTGAATCCACTTATGAGTGCTCACACCTAACAGTATATATACTATGTTTCCTATAATAGTACATTGTCCAACTATAGAACTATATTTAAGAATATCAGTATAGCACTTCAGGGTTCTCACCATAGTGGGTAACTACTCTGACCTTATCAGCGTAATTAATACCCTGAGTCATTATTATATTAAATTCATGAAAAATAATGAAAAATATGTAATAATATTTTTTAATATTCAATTAATTGAATATAAATATAATAAAAGTACAACTATTTGGTCCTAGTACACCAAATCCAATACATCTGTGGAATTTCTCCATGGTTTGAAGCTGGTATCTTCTAGTAAACTCATCCAAATATTCTCCTCTATTTATTTCCTTCCTTTTCCTCTTTATTTCTTGCCCTGGTAAGGTCATGGAGACCAAATAATTTGTTGGGATATAATTTTTAGGGGGTTAATTATTGTTTGAGGGTTCCTTGTTTCCTCTTTGGTTATTTCATACCCTCTTGAGGTGATTCAGAACCATGAATAGTAAAAGTGATGATTCCAAGGTTGGTTGGCCCCATATCATTAATCAAAAATTATTAAACCATGACTTATTTATTTTTCTAAGTTTGTTTTTAATTATCAAAATAAATTATTACTCATTTTTGTAGGTATTTTAATCATAAGACTCGGGTTCTAAGAAGTTTTCACCAAATGTGAAGGATTTTCCCTTGTATTTATTAGTTGAAAATGGTTTTCATCTAACCTTGCACACTGATAATTTGATAAAATGTTCAATGGGATTTTTAAATAGATTTCAAAACCGTAGAATGTACTTTATCCTTTAAACTAGTTTTAAAAGGAATATTTTTAAATATAAGAGTGTGCTTGGTTCTTTAATAAGGGTTATTGAGCTATTTTGGGTGTAGATATTTAATAATGGTTTTATATTTGGTTTTAAAATAACATATTTATTATTTGGTTTATCAAATGTTATTAGAAGTTCCCATTGAAAGAAATTTAAAATGATTCCAAATATCACTATTAAAACACACCCCTTAGTGTATTTTGGAAATTTAAATGTTTTTATGTGATGATTTCATCATAAGGGGTGTTTATATTAATTATTATTATTAATGGAAAAGATGGGGATGTTTATTTAAAGGGTGGTTTGAGGTGGGGGTGAGATTATTTGTTAATTGATTTGATTATAATATTATGTGATACTTGTTATTCTCACATTCATTTTTATATCATGATAATTCAAGGGTAGTTAGGTAGGAAATCAAGGTGCACATATTGTACTAGTTTAGAATCATTCACTGACTAGTATCCCTGAGTGAGACTATGTTTAACTTATTGGATTTCCCCTTCAGTTAGGCCAAGTAGGGAAATATTGAGTGATGGGGTAGGTTTTTTGATATCTAGAACTAGTCACTTTTCATAATAATTTTATAGAGATATACTATTTTGTCCCCAGAGATCTTAGGTTCCTATGATGATTATGATCATTCAATTTATTGTTAGTGTGTGTTTTATTTGACTATTTTGTTTTACTTTTAATTTTTTTCCTTCCTTAAAATGGTTTTGAAAGAGTATTTCTATTTTTTTATAAAAGATGCTTAGACTAAGGAAACACTTTAAAAGTGATTGATTTAATTTAAAAGAAAATAAAGGAAAATTTATAAGATGGTTTTGATATGATATTTGTTTTTCATGTACTGGCCTTCTAAACAAATTCTAAATTTATTTAAAACTATAATTAAAGGGTTTTAATTTTAAATTTTATTCATGGGGTTTGTGTAGATACATATTAGGCATGTTTTTCCTAGGCCTATCATATTAAATTTTTAGTTGTTCCTCTTGGATTTAGTGTTTGGTCTTGGTTTCTTAATTCAAGTTTGGTGTAGGCAAAAAGTGGAGTTATATCGCTTTCACTAGGTGTTGGAAAATATTATTTTTTTTGTATTCTTTTATTTTTGGTATATTTGATGTAACATCCTCCCCAACCTTCCTACCTTGTTAGATCTTATTTTAGTCATTGTAGATATGTATTTTTATGATTTAAGTACTTTTTTCTTTATCATGTGATATTTAAATCAACTATTTCATGTTTGATTTTATTTCTTATATTGAAATACTTTTTTGTGGATTTATCCAATTTATAAAATGGTAATTTCAAATTTCTAAGAAGGAATCCCTTTTCATTATTTAATCGTTTGGAAAAATCATTCCCAGTAGTTGTAAATTGATTCCTTATAACCTTTTCCCAAACAAGGGGATTGGGAGAACCCCTATCATGTTTCAAAGTCTATATAAAGTGAATAATTTAGTGGTGACCCATGTTTGGTTCATGATAGTCAACCTTTATCACTTTATACATAACTTTAATGATCTACTTCAAAATCAGGAATCCTTGAATACTTGGGATCTATAAATTTTCTTCTTACTTATAAATAAGGAATTTAGTATCTATTTTTATGTTATTATATATATAAACTCACTCTAAAAATCTATGTTCCATTATATATTAAATTGAAACCATTATTTTCCCTTTAATAAAGCATTTCAAAATAATTTGGAATAATTTATTTTTGGAAATTATTTATCTGTTAACATTCTAGAATATTCTCTCAACTGGTTTTTACAACATGATCCACTATAAGATTCCATATTTAACCACTCATTTGGTTCTATCTCCCATGATCCTCATCTCAAATTACCCAAATATGCATTTTTTAATTTCATGTGATTAATAAATAACCTTTTAAAATACTATAGCTGTGATCACCATTTCTAATTTTAAAATATTTTTATTTGATAATTACAAAATATTAAACCAATTATCTCCTCATATAAATCATCCAAAAAATCTAAAAAATAATTAGTTATCATATATATATGTGTGTGTGTGTGTGAAAAGATATAGTAGTAATTCTTTTGTGGGGTTCCATTTTCAATCGGGATACAACTTCCTTTAATTTCACAAAACCAGTTTCTAGTTCTCTCTCCCTCAGTTTTATTCATGGTATGTAACACCTCATCATGATAAAACATTCTTAATAGTCATCCTGAATCACAATATATTCATCATATTATGAATTTTTTCTAGAAACCAGTAGGCTCAATGCCCCTATTTATTAAGGAAATAAGACCCTCATTCTAATAGGATTTAGGGGTAACCCTTACATGACCAAAAGACTTAGTTGCTCGAAGGACCATTACAATTTGATGGACTGAAGACCTTGTGTCTTGAAAGTAAAATGAGATGAACCAAAGGCCCAAGATGAGTATCCAAACTTCACATTATGATCCCAATATTCTCATTAAGATACCCACCATACCATTATCCATTTCATTGCACTTCCCCACCTTTAATTCATGATATAGCACCCATATGTTAACCCATGTTTGATAGGTTTTGGTAAACACATCCCTCTTTCGATCTTCCCACCAAACAGTGCATACATGTCTCAATGTCATGTTTCCTACCATGATGTGTCAGTTTTTATTTCTAGTCATCAAAATTAACATGATCTGCCACCCACTCTACTAATAACCATTACATTGTGCTACCATTTGCAATGTCATAGAATAACACCCCTATGTCTCGAGCAGTTAGAGGGACAATTGATTGTTTCCAACACATTTATCACTCATTAAAGATACCCATTTGATAATGATTCCAAAATCCAAGCTACATTGATTGACAAGTCACTCTACATCATGTGATACTCTTTTATGGCCCAATTTTCTATTTTCCGGATTGCCTATGGTGACCTAATGGATTAGTGGCCCATAGTCCCTAACTAGAGGCCTAAAGTCCTAAAATCGATGAATAGTTTTGCAACTAAAATACTATTATAGTACTACTATAGTAACCCAACCATACTCCTTTAAGATGATATAATATTAGGTTTTATGAAGTATTATGAGATGTGTTAACTACTCATAAAACACCCAAACTTCACATCATCATATGATTTTTGAACTTGATAAAAATGTGGAATCATTTAATTTTAATTTCAAAAAATTATCTTTTGTAAATCCTTCTATCTTCTGTAAATATCATCGTCACATTCTTTAAAAAAATCACATTTTGGAAAATTGTAAAAACTTATATAAAAAAATAATTTCTTATATATTAGTAGTGAAAAAAATCTTTTTTATTATGTATTATGCTATATATTTTAAAAAATATGAACTGAGTGGCTAAAAAATATTATGTATGATACTTAAAAAATATTATCTATATACATAAGTTTTACCTTGTTCATATTTCTAATTTTCTTGTGAATTTATTATGTATCATAAAAAAGGTTATATATCACCTAATTTTTCAATTTTACACATCCTTAGAAAACTATCTTACATTAGAAAAATATCTTACATAACAGCCTTTCATTTTCCATATTTTAGTACTAAAGCATAAGAATATATTACTTATATAGGGATGGTTATAGATATATCCAAAATTCAGCTTCAAATTTATAATTACTAAATTATTCAATTGATCTCATAACATCTTTCAATGAATTCAAGGAATTTCATATCACTTAAAAACACCTCAAAATCATTATTAACATTTCAAATAATTCCTTAGTATCTTTTAAATATTCTCATACATTATTGAAAAAAACATGGAACAATTCCATTAGATTATTTAGCCTCCCACATTTGTATTTATTTTTAACTTTAAAGACAAATTACAAAGTTCAAATAATCTTATCCTACCTAATTCAGGATCTCATTTAACTATTTTTCCCTTATTTATAATAATCACAACTTAAAATCCACAATAGATAAAGGAAGAGTTTTTATACTCTCCCATTTTGATTATAGAATTTAAATCATGTTTTGGGTGCTTCCCACACATCCCCAAGTGAGTGGGGAAGTCTAAACATATATCTTAATCCTTAACCGAGGAAACCCCTCTATTGGCATTACATTGTAAACACGTCTACAACTCGATACTTTTTAAAAACATATTCCATCTTTATAACTTTATTTTAAACCTTTTCATTGATGAGATGATTCTTCATATAAATGTGTTTTGATCTTCAGTATTGAACTATATTTTTGGATAGATCAATATCAATCTAATTATCATAAGAAGTTATTAATGTCTTCTCAACTTCTACCTTTAGATCTTCCAACTCCACATCCATTCATAGAATTTTTGTACGTGAATGTGTTTATAAAACATATTCTACCTTAACTTTTAGAAATTTTTTAGAGATATTATTATTACTATAAAAATTACAAAACATTAACCCATAAATAAAGTTCCACCTGATATTTATTTTCAATTAGTGAAATATTTATCCCAGTATGAATCTGTGTATCCCATCATGTTAATTTTTGCTCTACCAATTCACAACATGCCATAAATCAATATTCCTTTTATATATATCATAATTCTTTCTGTTGGTATCATTTAAGACTCAATATAATAACTTTGATATCTATAACAAAGATTCACTACATAAATATTTTTTGTCTTAACACTATTAGATATAGCACACATCTAATTATTCTCCTGAATTATTTTTAATTAATGAAACTTCCAACTTTATCTTTTCTCAGTTTTTTCAAACTACTATGGGTGTTAAAAATTATTTATAATCATCCATATCAAATTAATTCCACAATTTTCAAGAATATTTCTATTATTATATGAATAAATTATTATATTTTTATATAGTTTATAATCCTAGAAAATAATTTATTTAACCCAACATAGACATCTCAAATTGAATCTTCATCTACTAATCCAATTATTCATTGGCTATCTATTTTCAATAGAAAAATATAATATCGTCAATATAAACTATAAAAATAAGAGTATCGGTGGAAATATGTTTCACATACAGGTTTATGTCAATATTTCCTTCAGTAAATTTTATTTGTTTAAGTTATCCATCCAACCTAGAATACCATACTCTAAGTGAGTATTTTAACCCATACATTTCCTTCTTCAACCTACCTACCATGCTTCTATCTCTACCCAGAATGAATCCTTTAGTTTTATCAATGAAAATTTTGTGTTCTAGATCATCATTTAAAAATGAATACTTTCATATTTATCTAACATAATTTGTAGTGTCTATGAGCTACCACTACAAGGAACTTCCTAATAACCTATCTTATTTCTGCTAGTGTAAAATTCACTTCAAAACTTATTCTTTCCACCTAATAATAACCTTTTAATACCAACCTAGTCCTATTAATATAAACCTCACCTTTTTATTTAATTTATTTCTAATTACCCACTTGGTACCAAACATATTTTTTCCTTCAAGTATTTTTACAAGTTCCCAAGTGTAATTATTATCAACCTATTAAAATTATTCATTCATGTAAATGACCCAATACTTGTTATAAAATGATTCTATTACTGATTGTGGAACAATGTATGAAATAATCACATTTTTTTCAATCCTTTGTCTTCTTCTTATCTTCACTAGAGACTCTTTAATACCAATAACATTTTCTAATTAAATGTGTTTATTCAAAATATAATGTTTCTTCCACTCATTTACTAAATGTTTATCTTTATCAATGTTTTATTTAGAATAAAAAACATTAGATGTTGGATCTTTCTTAGATTCTTTTTCATTCTTTTTTTCTAAAATATACATGTTTCCTACCAAATAATTTTCAAAAACTACTTCATTTTTTCATATCCGGTTTCCACTAGATTTCAATAACCTTTAAATCAAAATAATCGACCTATTTTTGTAGTATCTTGTTATAGAATAATTATACTCTAAAATTTTATAAGTATACCATGAAGATCCATTCATCAACTTTCTCATCAAGTTTTCCCATATTATTATTTTTGATCTTCTTGTAATAAGGATTACCAAAAAATGAGAAGTTATTTAATAATGGATTTATTTAGTAAAAAATTTCATATGATATCATGTGATCCATGGATTTAATAGAGAAACTATTTATATTTGTTTATAAGTACATAAAACATCCATCTAAAATAAATTATGGTTTTTTTCTTGGAAATCATTGCTCAGACCATATCAATTATACTTGTATTATTTATTTATACTACTCCATTCAATTTGGGAGTTAGGGTGAATTGTATTGATATTTAATTCTATTCTTGGAAATATATATTTAAAAATAATTACAAGTGTATTCCCTTCCATTATCAAATATCATACTTTTTACATTGACTCCTAGTTATTTTATATCAATTTTATGAAAATTTAAAACATATATATTACTTTATAATTGTTCTTAAAAAACATTACATTTTTAATCTAATTGAATCCATAAATAAATATGATAAATTAATATTAACCATATGTACCTTTGTCTTATTGATCCACATAACTCAGTATAAATTCACTAACTGGCCTAGTGGACTAAATTTCCACACTTTTGTGAGTTTCTTGAACTATTTCCCCTTTATGAAATGTTTTATATACAACATCTATCTATCTATATTTAATTTTGGTATGTCTCTCATGACATAATATTTTAATAGATTACTCGTGATTCTTTAAAAAAGATAGACAAGCCTTATATGCCACATATTTTTTCCCTATTTGGAACTCAAATAATAGGAATTAGAAGTATCACATATTTGACATATATTTCCACTCACTCATTTTCATTTTGTGATAATCCTTTCATATTTTTAGATATTTATAAATCATGAGTCATTTTAGAAAATAACATAATTTCCATCATCATGAAGTTGGATAACACTCAATAGGTTTGGTTTTATTTCTTAAATAAAAAGATCAACTTTAGATGTCAGATTTTATTTATCAATGACAACATCACCAACTCCACATATTTTTAGAGAATTATCATCTTCAAAGTTACCGCAACTCCTTCATGCTTTCCAATATTCTTATGATTTTTTATCACCTTTAATCTGATAGGAACTTCCACAATAAATAACCCCAGACATCCTTCTGTTGAAATGTTTACATGATATTTCAAAAATGAGTGAATTCTCTCCCCATTTTATCTTCAAAATTTCCTTTCATTTTTACTATAAGAAAATATTCTAGGAATATTCGTCATAAATTCTTCATTATAATGACATTTTTAGATAAATATATCTTATGTTTCTTTCATGTATTCAAATATGTTCTATGGAAATTGACTTGATTTATCTTTTCAGAGATACCTTACATTGAGAATCTCATTTTATCATATTATAATTTTCCCCCTTTATTCATGCTACTTCCCTAGTAGTGACATATTGAACCTGAATGAGTAGTACTTGTGTCTAAAAACTCCAAAAAACTAAAAATATTCCTTGAACCTTGTTCTTATATACTTATAAAAATTTCATCAATAAAATTATTATTGTTGATCTGTATCAAATTATGCTTATTTTAATACTAGGGAGTAAGTTATTATTTCAATACTATTCACCTTCATTTATTTATAATAGGGTTTCATGTTAGTTTTATTATCTCAAAAATATATAGATTTTTATTTGAAACCTTCATTACAAAAGGTAAAAATTTTATCTTGGTATTTACTAATAGAATAGTTAACATGACTCTTTGTGTTTATCTATTCATCAGCTTTATCTAATTCGGTATTGACTTCCATATGTTTACTGAAATGTTCTCTAATCTTATTCAAAGTGTTATAAACTTTAAGGGATATTGATCGTCAAATTTTTAGCTTTTTTTATTTTATGAAATGGTTTTCTTTGTGGTCTCTCACCATTTATCTTTCTCAAAAACTCCAATCTTTTGTTTTTTTATTTCATCAATGCAATAATCTTCCCTTTTGATAATTTATTCCTTTCCAATATTATTTTTACAATTTTCTTTTATCAAAAACCTGATATCCTTCTTGAGTTTGGTGAACTTATCAAGATATTATTCATGTTTATATTTCAATATATGATTCATATAAATCATATCACCTTCATCTTCTTCATTTCTTAAGTATATATCATGTTATTGAACCTGAGCCATTAATATAGGTAATATTTAAATAGCATCATATTTTGATTATATACATAATTTAAATTATTATTATTATTATTTACTAATCAAAATTATTTTTTTATTCTTGGGAAATTTTTCTTACTCTCACTAGATTATCTCACTTCCTTTATACTTTTACCCCACTTATTTTCCCTAAGATTTCTCATCTTGTTCATCAGTTTCATACTCACCACTTTTCTTCTTTGGGTAATTAACTATAAAAACTATAATTCTACAACACATATAACACCTTAGAGGGATTTTTCCTTTATATTTTATATTAAATTTTCCAAATTTACTTGGAACATAAGTAGTAATTATATTATAGTCTTAATAATATTCCTCATCATCATATTCACTTAATTTTTATTCTTCATCATCATTGATTTAGAGTTTTCTTATGGACTCAAAATCTATTTATTCATTGATATTATTTTTTAATACTGGAATATTTCTTATTTCATAACCAATGCGAATATTTAGTAATTATTCAAGGGATCCACTATATCTTGTAATACTAAAAGTTTAGGATCAACCCTTTATATAAAATTTCATATACACTTTTTAACATTTATGGAGTCAACTAGATTTTAACTATAGTCTCATATATTTCAAAAAACATCATTAAATATTTTAAATTAGTCCTAAATGTTTTCTTCCTTATCCATATTCACATATTTAAGTATTCGTCTCTATATTTTCAACTTAGCTTCTTTAACTTTCATATTTTATTCATAACTACTCTCCAGTTCATCCTAAATGAATTTAGAAATTTAAATATCCATAAATTTTGTATAAACCTTATCTAATAGGGTCTTGGGAAAAGTATTTTATGATTTTCCATCAAATAGTAAATTTATATTATAATAAAATGGCATCAGAAAATTTTTATTAATGGTTGGAAATCTCATTATTGTAGTATCTTTAACTTCTAGGCCAAGAGATGTAAGATAGGGTGACATCTTATTCTTATATCTATGGTTATTTTTTCCATTGAAAATGGGGATACCCATAATATTAACAGAATATATATTATTCATTTATAGTAATTATTGGAACTTATAGAGGTAACTCAAACTACTATGATACCAATTAAAGCACCTTGGGAATGGGTTATACTAATGAGAAGGGGGGATGGATCATTTGTTCTTTCTTCTAATATTTATTCATTTAACAATTTTCCCTATGATATGTTATAATTAAATACACTTAAATATAACTATCAAAATTCCCAAAATATGATTAGAAATTAAAGAATATAAGGAGCACATAAATTTTAAAAGGTTCAATTTGAGTACCTAATCCTTATTGTGATCAATTATTATCATGAGAAATGATTTTTAAACTATATAAAAAAGTGTTTATAATTGGTATTATATCAAAATAATAGTGTTTCACACACTTACATATAATATCACTTTGATTCCCATCATCTTACGGGATTCATAGAATTAGTTTTCTAGTTCTCTGTATTTTAGAATAGGGTGATAAAGATAACAAGTTAATCCAAGTTTCTTCAGAAACTGATAAACATCTTCCTCTATAATCTTTAAAGATAATTAGAAAATAATATGTTCATATATTCAGGATCATATACCTCTAATAATCATAGTTGAAATCATATCAGTTGTATTTTATCATTTTATAGAGAACTTCAATCATCTCCTTCTCAATATTAAATCATAGAATCCTTGAGATCAATAAGTTTTCTACACACTTATGAACTCTTAGATTCAATATTTATTTTTATATTCTTATCTATATCATCTCACTCTATTGGTCTTAGAACTTTTAGTTATTCGTTTCATACAACTATACTTCATTTAATCTAGAAATTAAAATAGTCTGGAATAATTGAATTTAGAAAATTCTATGTCAGTTCACATTCTATAATATTCTCTCAACATATTTGTACAACATTACCCTTTGATAGATTACTCAATTAACCATTAACGTGGGTATGTCTCCCATGAATATTTTAATACAGATTAAAATTAATTGAGAATATTACTCTTCTAAATTTACCAGAATTGTATTTATGGAAAACTCACATGAATGGTTAATTCAGAAGTAATTCATTTTTAATTTCAACTGATTAATAAAAATTATTTAAGAATACTCCTACTAAAATAACTATTTCTAATTCTCAAATATTTTACTTTTTTAATTCCAAAATTCTCAAAAAATGATTTCATCTTTTAAATGCACAAAATCTCACAAATAATTAGTTTACATATCTACATGAAAATATATATTAGTAATTCTATTTCAGTGTGTTATTTTCAATCATAGCACAAATTTATTTTATTTCACAAAACAAGTTTCAGCTGATTTCTCCCTTAGTTTTCTTTATGAAATAAAAAAACATGTTACATTGAAACATTTTTAGTACTCAGTTTAAATCATATAATAATATTAAATTTTTTATTTTTTAACTTAATAATATGATATAATCATAAAATTTTAATTTCCAAATTCATTATTTTAAAATCCTTGTATCTTCTATAAATACTTTCTTCTTATTATTTTAAAAACTCACATTTCTCAATGTGTAAAAACATATATTAGAAAAGAAATTTCTTGTATATCATTTGTGTGATGAAATATTTTCTTACATACTTCATAATATTCTACACTTTTTCAAAAAAAATCACTAAGTTTCCCTAAAAATATTGTGTACGATCCTTAAAAAATATTTTATACATACATTAGTTTTTTCTCTTAGTAGTATTTTTGTTCTCTCGAAAAATATATTATGTATAATAAACAACTGTTACATAAAACCTAAATTTTCCATTTTCCACATCCACTACACAAAATCTTATGTAATCTCAAATATATTACATGTTATCCATTACTTTCACATATATAAATTCTTATGAAGTTGGATATATTATATATATAGGGTAGGTTATGGAATTGGACAAATTTTAGCTTTAACTCAAGAATTCCTTAATTGTTAAAATTAGTTCCAAACATCTTCTAATCATTTAAAGACATTTCAATTAACCTAGTAACATCTCAAATACATTCTTAAAACATAAAATATATCCATATAATCTTCCAAATATTCTCATATATGGTTTAAAATAAATAAAATCCTTCAAAAATTCCATTGGTATCTTTATTAATATTAAGATATTTTATATAGGTTCACTTTCTATTTTCTTTGTGAAATTCTTTTACTAGAATTAGCCTTAACAAAACCTTCATATCTTAACACATTAAACTTTTCATAATAATTTTGTTGATATTGTTACTCATATGATATTTCAATTTTAATTGTAGCTTTTATATGGTTATGTGTCAATAATTTATTTGTAAAGAAGATAACTAAATAGAAATGGTAGAATTATAATACTCATCGTTGATCTTTCTATAAAGTGAATGGTGTAAGTCGTCCTTTAACTTACATCATTACTTTGATGTGTATAAGTAAATGTGAGTTTAGGAATAATTTTCTCTATACATTTAATAATCAATGAATGGATGGGTAAGATATTACTTAGCTCTGGCTGAACATATAATTTATTATCTTATTACTGAGATCATACTCTATTTCTCATTACATTTCTTAAATAACTTTAAGGAATCTCATGAAATATGATAATTTACCACTAACTTCTTCCCAAAGTAGTTCACATGCATCTCTTTAAACTAATTCTATATTCTTTTTGTATTTATCACCTTTAGTGCCAAAAGGGTCCTCAGCCATAATACCAAATAATAATTCATATTTACTAACTTGGGTTTCAAATAAAAAGAGTATAAACACCCTTATTTGTATATATTTTTCATTTTCTTCTTGTATTCCTTATCCATTTATATTTCTACAATAAGGTATAATTTAATTATTATGATTTATATTCATCAATGATTTCCAAAATATAAAATCCTCAATTTAAGTATAATCAACCACTATTCGAGTATAGTGTTTCAAAAAAATATCTTTTTTAAATTTTAAATAAAATATCATTATTCCTAAACTCAAAACTAATATAATGTTTTGGAAACATATAAAATATAATAATAATTTTTTAATATTATAATATATCTACTAAGAAATGTGATGTTTTCATCTTCTCTAGATGATGTGGGATCCAGGAACCTTTCACAACTTAAACATCCACATAAACTCTTTAAATATTTTTAAGATTACTTGGTTCTTGTATTTAGACAAAAAAGTGTGAGTCATAAATTGTATTCAATCCCCAATAAGTGAAATGTAAATATTACTTTCAATGATGAAAATACCATAAGTATAAGTTTTTAGGCTACTTCATCTTTAATTAATTATAATTTCTCTTCTAATGACCTTTCTTATCACATGTGAAGAAATTAGACTCCTATTTGATTCACCCCCTCTTAATTTTTTGGTTTCTTTAAAGGCCAAAGGTTCCTTTGGATTTATCCCTATCACAAATAATTTATCTTTTCCTTTCATATTGTTCACCATAAGGATTGGAGAATTATCTCTCTTTATATCTTAATCAACCCAGATAAATTTATCCAAAAGATATTTAATTTATTTATATATACTATTTATTATAAAATTATCAATGAAACTAGAGTAAAAAAGTGATAAGGATGATGGTATGATATGTATGGATTGATCTTTCTTCAACATGATCCTAACACCACTACCACAAAAACAGTTTTTCACAACGCCCCCCCTTTATCAGCTCTAACGAAAAAGTGCTGATAAAGGGGGGTCCCTTTATCAACGCTCAAAAAAGCGCTGATAAAGGGTTCCTTTATCAGCGCTTTTTTTAGCGCTGATAAAGCGTCAGCTTCAAAAAAAATTAAAAATATATTAATATATTAATATATAAATATAGTTATATTGTTATATAAATATAATATATAATTTTTAAATATATTTTAGATAAGTATAAATGTACATTTACACTTATTATACATAATATATAAGATATTTAGTGAAAATGGATTCTTAAAAACTTAAAAAAATATTTTTAATTAATAATTAGATAATCATTGTGGAGTAATAGTCATTTAATAACAATTTGAGGACTAAAAAAATTAAAAAAAATTAAAAAAAGATCCAAAATATGTTGAAAACGCAACTCAAACTTCAAACGGCCATAACTTTTGATCCGGGTGTCCGTTTGAGCTCTACCACATATCAAATCGAAGCCTGCGACGAGCTCTCCATCGCTGCGATCGGGGGGACCCTGGTCAAGAGATTTTAGAGGCCAAAAGTGGCCTAAAAGGCCTCCAAAACTGTGTTTTTTGTCGGGGTACCCAGATTGTTTAACATTTTATGGATTTTCAAACTCGTTTAAGGGGGTATTATTGGCTTTTTTTGGCGGGGACTGAATTTATTCCAAGGTATTACATTCATATTGATATTATGTCTTTGAAATTTCATCCTTTTTTATAATGCACTTCTATTTATAATCAAATATATAACTATATGTACATATTTTTTATATATTCGCACCTAAAAATTAAATTTTTTAAATAAATAATTAAACATATTTACATATAAAATATATTAGCTTTATCTAAATAATAACTAAGATCCATTTTATTTAAAATACCAATATATGAATATTTATATACCTATATATTAATCTAACTATATATATATATATATTAATCTAATAACTATATATATATTAATATAACTACATATATATATATTAGTATTACTATAAATATATATATTAATATCACTATATATATTAATATAACTATATATATATTCATATAACTATATATATGTTAATATAACTATATATATATATTAATATAAATATATATTACTATACGAATAAATATAACTAAATATATATATATATAGATATAGATATATATTAATATCACTATATATATATTAATATTACTATATATATATTAATATAACTATATATATATATATTATAATATAACTATATATATATTATAATATAACTATATATATATTATAATATAACTATATATATATATTATAATATAACTATATATATTAATATAAATATATATTAGTATACGAATAAATATAACTAAATATATATATATATATAGATATCATGAATTGGAAGACAAATCAAAATAGAGTAGTGGTAAAGGCTTAGGCGCGCAGGGGGGAGGTCTCGAGTTCAAATCCTGGTGGAGGCAAGGGCGCGCGCGCATGGGGGAATATAGCAGCAAGCGCTGTTAAAGGGTGGAGGGGGTGCATGGGGCGATGTAAAAGGGCAGAAAAGTGCTGTAAAAGGGGGGGCTCAAGCGCTATAAAATCCCCCCCCCCCCCGATTCGCAGTTTTTTTTAAATTTTTTTTAATTTTTTTTCAATTTTTTTAAATTTTTTAAATTTTTTTAACTTTTATCAGCGCTTTTTTAAAAGCGCTGATAAAGGAAGCGCTGATATAGGACCCCTTTATCAGTGCTAAAAAAGCGCTGATAAAGGGGTCCTATATCAGCGCTTTTCGGAGCGCTGATAAAGGGGACCCCCCCCCCTTATCTATGCTGGCTTTATCAGAACTTTTTCTAGTGCTAATAAAGGCCATTTTTAGCGCTGATAAAGGTTGTGTTTGTAGTAGTGCACTGTTAATTGATCAATGTACTCTATCATCTTGAGTGTATGGGGAACAACCTAGATTCAATCTTTTAAATTATAGGTATAAAGTGTATTTATAATCTTATTAGTTTATTATATAACTTTATTCTCATAATCATCTCAGTGATGAAACAATATAATGTAATTATCAATTTCATCATATTATTTTTTACAATTCACTAAATATAGTTGATATGATGATGATATAAAAATAAAATTCATCATTGACATAGTCTATTAGTTCACTATATTTTTTTAATATTTAATTAACTTTATTCCTTGATATTTATTAATTAATTTATTTCTAAGGATTTTTTTAATTAAACTATAAATTTATAAGATTTTTTGAATATTTTTTAAAATGGAAAAATGAATAATTTATTAGATTTATTGTATTTTTTGAGTAAAATTAATGTATACCTACTGATTATTATTTTTATTTCAATTTAGAAAGTAAAATTTAATAGTTTCTGATTAGTATTGAAGAATTGGTAAAGGAATCCAATGTTTGTAAGGATGATTCACATCTGATAAGAATCATTGTAACATTATGTAAGGATGATTGTGGGTAGAGTCCTTGAAAATGAAAAGGGTGTTGACTTCATAAGGATGATTCTAAAATTCATAAAGATCATAAAGTTTTACATAAACATGAATTCAGCCTACATAAACATGATCACTTATCTTTCAAAAGATTAATTCCTTCATAATAATTATTATTTTGTAAAAATTTTAACTCCATAAGAATGATTCTCAATCCACTAAGGATTATTTTACCAATTCATAAGGATTAGTATTTTAAAATTTTATTTAAATAAGGATGTTTCAAATGGTTTTCATCTGGATCACATGTGCTTCAAAATATATCCCTAGTGGTGTCACACTAGTATGCATAAAATCTTATCCTAAGAGGCTGTGTGGATTATAATAAATATCAATCATAATTAATGCATGTTATTTTGATAAAAAATAATGAATAATATATATGGATTTTATTGGAGGATGGATAATGACTAGTAAATGATATTCAATAGAATAATGAATAATTTTAATATTAAATAATCAAGGACCATAGAATGGTTTTATCAAATGAATAAAAAGGGAAATAAGAAACTAAAATATGGAGAGAAGACTCATAGAAGGGAGATTTCGACTCATCTTTATATTTCTATTGTTTTATATTTTTATTATTTCCTACCTTCTTTTTATTATTTCTCATCACTATTATCCCTTTCAGGTAGAGGTAAAACCTTGGGTAATAAATGTAGGAGAGGAATTCTGATTTTAATGTTATAGATTTTCACATAAATGAATAAATATTTTTCTACTATTAATTTATTTTGGGGTTCATTGGTGGTTTAATAATTTCATGTGGTTTCATTTTAATTTTATTAGGTTATTGTATACCACATTTTTTAATGATCATTCATATACATTAATTTAGTTTTCACTATATATTATGAAATATTCTTGTCTAGGTGGTAAATTGGTTGGTGATCGCTGGACTGTTTGTAAATACAGTAAAACACTCATGGGTTTCTAGGGAGCCAAAAAAACTCATTAGGTATTTCCTAGGTAAAATAATAGTAATTTAGTAAATCAATTAAACACAAAGTGAATAAAATATATCCATAAGATATATCTACTAAATGCAACTTCACAACATCCATTAAGTCAAGGGTGAGAGGAGAAGCTATCATGAAATATCTCATTCATTTGTTAATAAAAATAAAAAATAAATGATTATTAAACTATAATAGAATTGTAATTGAATAACTAACCCTAACTCAATCACTTCTAATCATATTTATTTCAATGTATCTATTTCTATTATTTTAATTTATTTTAAAAATAAAAAAACCATAAACCACATTTTTCTAACTAAATGTGATAACTAATTTTGGGCACCCCTCTCCAAAAACAACCATAGGTTTCCCCTTGACTAAATTTAACCTAGGAAATAAATAACTCTTCAAAACACTTGTGAAGATTCTATTAAGAGAATAGTGTCATTTTTGGGTAACCAGTGTCTAAATAAAAAACTCACTCTTAAAGTTGTATTACCCGATCTAGTACTAACCAAATTTTCTATATTGAACTACATATAGAAGGAAAATTAATAAAAAAAATAAAAAATGTAAATAAAAAAATTGAATAAATTACTTGTCTATACTTAATTGAGACATTAATTGATCAATGTGATCCTAACATAATGGTATTAAACCCAAATTAAACATTGATGGGACTTCATACACCTCATTTCATTAACCATGATAATTAAATTTCTATACCAACCTTAAAAAATGAATTTGAATTAAAAACTTTGATCATCTAATTGTTTCTAAAATTTCATTACCTTACAGATGAATACCTATAAAAATATATCAAGGATTTCACACTATTTCTCTCTGCACTCAAGTAAAGATGAGTTGAAAAAGAGTAATTCAACTAAAGATATTTTACATTATTATTAGAATGAGTAAAACAATAGTGGATATACATTCTACAGTGAAGAGAATTTAATGATTTGGATTATCACAAAGTTTTTTCCTCCATAGATTCTTTCTCACCTCCATAAGTACAATAATAATGAAGAATATATATGCCATCAGACAAGATTCTAGACATACTCCCTTTTGGTAATAGGAGCGGTTTATGAAATTTTATATTAGCTGGTCATATTAATCAATAAAATAACATCACTTCCTAGTTTTCTCCTATCCAACTTTACTGGATAATGATAAGAATTTATTGAATTCATCCTTGAGAGGATCTTTCATTGAAAAATCATCATTGGAAGCAAGAGGATGGATAAAAAATAGAAAATAATTCTCTATAGTTTAGAATCAAGGGTAATGGTACTAGTGGACTACATGAGGTACATTATTTTAATTCATCGCCTTACAATAATTCAATATTTAAGAGATAATCACACTTTTAAAACAAATGGTCCTGATAAAATCTAGTATGTAATGGACACTAGTGAAGGTATGTGGATTATGTTATTATTTTAATCATTATATAGATTAGTGTGTTTATGTGAAGGGACTTGATATTTTTGTAGCTACCTATCAAAAAATAAAATTCCAAGATACTTCATATTGATAGAGATATAATTCTCATGTCTAATATAGATTTTGTATCAATAGAACCATGTTATGCCACCCTATCAAAATAATTTCCAACTACAAAAACCTTACCAATAGTAATACCATCATGCTTCACCCTCCAATAACCATAAACTTTACCTGTTAGAAAACTAGGGTATCAACCACCTTCTTTAAAATAGAAAAATTCTAATGGGTAACCCTCAACTACTGTGTAAGACCATGTGAAGTATCAAAATCAGTATGAAGTAGAGGATTTAGTAAATTAGGTGAAGGAGTTGAAAAATATACTTGTCATTCTTGTGGAAGTATTATCAAAGAAACCTGAAAATCTTCTAGCATAACAAATTATTAATCTATAGGGAAATGTGATCATGATGACCATCATAAGTGAAATTTAATTTCATTCTTCATCCACACCTAATCCTAATAAAAATAAACCATAAATTAAGGACCATGTGTCTGAAAAATCTAGAAAGAACCCTGAGAACCATTACAAGGATAAAAAAGAATAAAGTATAGGAAAATAAGTCTCGAAGTTTTAATAATAGATCGCAACATCCTTAAAAAAGTGTAAAAAGGGTGAAAAAATATATTTTAATCTCATTCCCCTCTATAATTATCTAGTTGGTAAAGATCCAAGAGGAATAAATTTAAAGATAATTTTTGTAAATATTTCATAAAGTTGAGATCTATATTACCCTCCTATAATATCTCAACAAAACCCCAAATTATTCTTTATTCCTTAAGGATACATGTATGAAAAAAGAGATCATATTAAATAAATGATAGAATAAACCAAGCGATAAGTGTTTTATCCCTATCTCTCTATATTTTCCAAAAACAAATATCAAGATACATGGGAATTTTTTATCCCTTTAATAGTTGGATCCATAAATTTTTTAGATTATATTATGTGATTTATGTATTTCCATAAATTAAATTCTTAATATATTCTTTAATTCATTTCATATACGAGAATTAAATCCAAAAAATGTGGTAGTTCATCTTTCAAAAATATCTATATATTTTCTTGTAGGAGTCTTGGAATATTTTCTAGTATGAGTATAGAATTTACTCTTCCCATTAGACTTTTATGTAATAAACATAGAGTTTGATAGAAACTTAGCACAATTATCCATAATTTTAGGTAGACCCTTATTGAATATAGTCAAGACCATCATCAATGTGCTTGATGGAATTCACACCATGAAGTTCAGTGATAACACAGTCCACTTAAAAAATTATTTTATGTAGTAACCAATGGAAGATAATTCACTCTTCACACTATCATATATGGCGGAGGATGATCCTAGTAAAAATTTAGGTATGTTACAAAATATTTTACCCTTAAGAGAATAGTTAATGGTTTAAATTTCTATAGATAAAAATGATGTTAATAAATAAGGAAATCTATTTATAATTTATATGAAGAGGTACTATCTGAATAATTTTATGGATTTGACTATCTATTCAATAATGAAAAGTTTGATATGTGATAAAATTTGGAGGGATGATGGATCCTTGAGAAACTTTTCCAATGGTCACATTCAAAACCCTACTTAGCTAAAACTCATTGATGACTAACTTTTGGATTGATAGATACAGACCTTTACAACCTATTTCAATCCTAAATAGGAGATATCCTTTGAACAGAATTCACCTGATGCATAGAAGGAGAAATATCTTCTTGAATATGTTCTCATTCTATATTTTCATGAAAACACCAAATTAATATCTTCCATTAACTCACTTAAGGGTTCAGACCTACAAAAAGATTCCTCATCGATGAATCTACCATATAAAAAGTTGGATAATAGAGGCTTTTCGGTTGATTCAGATCCTGAATCTCTTCAAAAAATGACAAAAATGTGTAAGTTATCTTTCCTAAGTTGAATTTATTATCTAAAGGGGGTAAAATCGTGGTCAGTTGCAAAGCTCAAGCTTAGAATCACCCACTATTGGGGAATAACTAGTTGGAAAATATTTCCAATTGGGAAAAATTATTTTCCTATAATTATGAAATCCCTAGAAGACTTAGATCAGATAAGGAAAATGGGAAACATTCAACTGAAACCTGGTTAACTTCAGTTATCATAATGGGATTTTTCTTTCAAAACATTCATCCATAGGAACTTTGTGGCTCAAATTTGGGTTACAATTCATGGACATAAATGTTTTTTTTAGCACCCGATATTTTTGAATGATATCACCTCTTACATTGGGGTCCCCTTAAATATTGAACAACAAAGATTGAATACGAAATTGGGTATATATGATACAGTTATGGTTAAAGAAAGTTAGGACTCAAAACTACCTCATGTCATCACTTTCAATGCTAAATATTACATAACTGGGGTCAAGATAGAATATGAGCATAATACACCCTTTTGTGAGTATTTCAAGATTATTGGATACTTCATCATGAATTATAGAGTGGTGAAAAAACAAGTCAATCAACCCACTGATAAGGAATGGACTAAAATAAAGAGTCATAAGAAGGATAAAGGGTCTATTTTGGAGAAACCTAAGACCTACAAGAAAAGAAATAAAAATGGGTGAAAAATATTGGTGACCCATCCACCTCAAAGGATTCACCTAGAAAATACTAGTCCAATTTGGATGAAGAGAAAGAGATTGAAACTGAAGACCCATGAATTTATAATGAAATTTTTACCTTGGTCATGGACACTATCAAACAACCTCAATAGGAACTAGAATTTGAAGACTCCATTTCCTGTAAAGAGGTTAAAACAAATGGAATGAATGAAGGTCAAGTCAATACTATGGACATAACCTCTGAAACCACATTGATTAATGCCTCTACTCGGGTAACTGGGAATATGGTCTCTTTTACCGGTGATAATACTTCCAAATCCATCACTGAAGGTAGCATTGTGCACTCAAATACCTTATCAATATAGCTAGTCAATTATTCTTCCTATATGGATTCTTATGGATCAATTGTTATCCATATTTATTATAGGGTTAATCTGAACTCAACATATGAAGGTTTTTATAACACTCAACAGTATAATGGACCAGACAAAGAAATCAGGAATTTTGATCATACCCCTTCATTGAGATCTTGGAGCACAACACCCAAACTTACAACACCATAAACGAGCTTGCACAAACTACAACTGGATAGAATAGAATAGCTGACTCTCCTATTAGAGATAGGAACACACAATAGGGACCTTCTAAAATCCAAATGGTTTACTCAATTGGAAAAGGTGCTAGGGATATGGAATCTTAAAAGGGTGTTACCGGCACCTGAGAGATTACTAAATCACTGCAACCTCTGGTCATTTTTCATTCTGAAAATGAACACAATAGGCAGAATCCCTCTTCTGTTTTAATCCATAGCACCATGGATCCACCCTAAAATAAAAATATGCATGAACTAGGGACCCCCATTAAAGTTAAGCCTCTGGACTACACATTTAAAAAAAATGGTAGAAGGAAAAGGTGCTCATTAAGATACTCTGAGGACTCCATTTTCTGAGTAGATAAATACAGGTGTTAGAAGCAACATACTGAATGGGAAAAAGGATAAAAAACCATTTTACAAGGATTATGATGATTGATAGTTAAATATACCTATCAAAGGATATGTTCCCAATAAATAAATCATTGGTGATAAACCAATGAATCATACATAGTACAAGATAGGTAAACATGATAATATTATTTCTCCTAACTAATTCATTATCAAGTAGGATATGGACTCACCCTTGATCAAGGAGAGGTCTATCAAGACCCTTAATAAATCCACATGGAAGAATGCCTCTAGAGGTAAAAGGAAACGGAATAATCCCCAAACACATGTTAAAATAAATATCCTCTATTGGAATTGTTCGGATATTGTTATCCGCAACACCATCATAATGTTAAAAAGTTTTTTATTCACACATAAACCCAACAAATTTACTATCTATGAGCCTAATATTATTTTTTCTTCTAGTTTTACTAGTTTAGATAAATTTAGTTACAATTTTATTGGTGCTACTTCAAATAATAGTTCAGTGGATTATCTTTATATTTTTTTTCTAACTCTTCTTTAAGAAATTGTAATATTTATAATATTGAAAATCAACCTTTCACATGTGATTTGACTTTGAAAAACTAAAATATCTTCTATAGTTTTATTTATTCCAATAATAGGTACCAAGATAGGATGACACTATGGAAAAAATTAATCTTTAAACATCATTATCTCATCCCCTTAGATTATCTCTGGAGACTTCAATGAAATTGTTGGAGCTACTGAAAATATAGGTCATTCTCATTCTATAATTTCTTCTAGGGAATTTAAAAATTGTATTGAAGAAAAAAATATCACTGATATTAATATAGTAGGATCTAAATATACTTGATAAATTTCATCACCATAGGGTTATGTCCAGTAAAATTAACAAAGATTTCAAAAACATACAAGCCCTAGATAAATGGGATATTATTTCCAACATCACCATTCCTAGAATAAATTCAGATCATCATCCTATTTTAGTTATTCTCAATACTATAGTTTACAAGCCTATCCTTACCTTTTAGATTTAATAATTCATGGACCTCTTTTATTGATTGTGATAATATTTTCAAAGACACTTGGAACTCCATGAATTTTGGAAATGATTATTTTTCATGTATTGTGAAATTAAAACTTCTGAAGAAAAATCTAAGGACCTGGTGAAAATAAATAACTAATAAAACTGATAATGAAATTGCTTCCATAGAAAAAATTCTAAACCAAATTCATGTTGAATCGATAAACACTACCTTTTATAATGATCCTAAACATTAAATTAAACTTTTCACTAAACTAAAATCTCTTCTCACCGTAAAATATAGTCTTAGAAAGCATACCTTCAAAATTAAATAGCTTAAAGATGGCGACAGAAACACTAAATTATATAACGATCTACAAAGAGATAGGAAATCATTTAGACCTCTTACCTTACTTAATTATAAGGATAAAATCATTTATAATGAGTAAGGTTTGTTCAATCATTTTGTCTCCTACTTTAGCAATATCTTTAATATAATTGGTCTTTTTAAGGACTTAAATAAGGATGTCATTCCTTGCATAGTGAGAAACAATGAAACAAATATTATAACTATTTTCCCTATTGAGAATGATATTAAAGATGTTATCTTTATATTGAAAGATGATAGTGCTTGTGGTCTGATGGGTTCACTAATTCTTTTTTACAACACTACTGGGATATTGTCCAATATGATTTTTGTAAACTAGTTAAATCCTTTCTTACTAATGGATACCTCCTTCATGGTAGTAATTCTCAATTCCTATCCCTTATTCCAAAAGTAGATAATTATTTAGAAATTCATATCTTCATACCCATTTATCTCATCAACACTATTTATAAAATCATATCTAAACTATTAGCTAATATGATTTCTCTTATTACTAGAAAAATTGTTTCTTGGAACCAATTTTCCTTCATCAAAGAAAGAAACATCCAAAACTACATCCTCCTTACCTTGTAAAGTAAAAATATATTAAATAAGGATAATAGGGGGAAGAATTTCCATTAATCTTGTCATTAGAAAATCTTTTGACACCATGGACTGGAGATTTATTTTCAAGGTCCTCAATAACTTTGGTTTTAGTGACACTTTTTCTAAAAAAAATAAAACTCTTTTTGGTTCTGATCACATCTATATTTTGATTAATAGTGCTCTAAAAGGTTTTTTCAATTACTCCAAAGGTGTAAGAAAGGGATACCCTCTATCTTCCATCCTTTTTGTTTTTTTTAGGACTACCTTAGTAGACTTATCACCAATTTGGTTAACCAAGGTAAAATTAAACCCATGATTACATATAGAAACCTAAATTTCCCCTATCATATTTTGTATGAAGATGATATTATTTTATTCCATTATGGAAATGAAAATAATATCCAAAATATTAAATATTCCCTCTCTTGCTATGAAGATGTGTCTGGTCGATCCATAAACTAGAAAAATTTATATTTTATTTGGAAAAAGATTTCTTATAACTAGAAAAGAAAAATATTATAAATTACCCAGGAATAAAAGAGTGATCTTTCCCCTTCATGTAACTTGGAGTTCCTATCTTTTGGGAAAATCCTAAAAGCACTTTTCCAATATAGTTGACCAATTTAATAATCAACACTATTCTTGGAAAGTAAAATATTTATTGATGGCAGGCTGAATTTGTCTAGTCAAATACACCATTGTTTATAAAATGGTTTACTCCATGATGGTTTATAAATGGACTATTGAATTGATCAAAAATATGAATAATAGAATAAAAAACTTTTTTTGGAGTAGAATAAGTCTCAAAAGAAAACTTTTCATGGTTCCTTGGAATAATTTTTGTAAACCTCTGGACAATAGTGGCCTCAGTATTAAGAACTTTTCCCTCTTTAATGAATCTCTTCAATATAAACTCACTTGGAACCTAATAAATAATAACTCCTTAGAAATTGATTTCATTAGAGTCAAATTATATAACAATCTAATAAAATATAAATTTTTATACATGGAATATTTTATCTAGACTTCCATAAATCACTTGTTTCCTAAAATCATATATCATTCTAGATGGATTGTTAATAAAGAATACTCTTTTAAATTTTGGTTGGATAACTGGAATGGTTACCCTCTTATCTCTATAGCTGACTCTATTAATTTACCTGCTGATATTAGTATCTCTATAAATTAATTCACATGTTCTCTAAATTTGGATTTACTTAATGAGATCAATACCATTATTCTTAGTTATCATTTTGTCAGCATTGATGATTTTCTAGTTTGGGAGCTGGTAAATAATGGAGTTTTAAACTCAAAACATTACTATAATAATAATTTCATTAATTAAACCAAAAAAATTTATTGTTTAAAGAGATTTGACAATAAATGGGTTATACCCTCCAGATTCACCCTGGTATAGAGAATAGCCCATAATAGAATTCCCACTGATTGTTGTCTTCAATTATTTGGTATTTAGCTTTGTTCTAAATGTTGTATGTGTAACCAACACAGAGAGGATGATGACCAAATATTCTCACCTTGTGTTATCTCTTCTATATTATGGAAACACATGTTGGAAATTTTTTATCTTAGATGGACATGTTTAGACTCCATTCAATTACATATTCAAATATGCATTATGGATGCCTCTCCTAAAATTGAACAACTTTTCATATCTATTTTTCTGAACTAACTCATGTCATCTAGTATAAAATAAATTTGATCATTCACTACAATAATACTTTAAATCTTTGTGCATATTAGGTTAAGGTCTTCATTGTTATCAAGGAAGCTGGAATGATGAAAATAGTTACCTTACACAATTATATCAAAGATCTTATTATTATTCTTCAAATTAGAATCAAAGTAAGATTCAGCCAGACAAAAGGTATGTTGGAAGTCTTATAGAAACTCCTTCTACCTTGATGGATCAAAATAAATGTGGATGGTCTCTCAAAAGGTAACCTAGGCCCTGCTAGTTGTGGAATAGTGTAAAGGAATCACAATGGAAATATTCTGGAATGCTACTATGGTACATGTGGATTTGCCTCCACCTTAGAAGAAGAGATATACAAAGTCATTATTATTGTTTTTCCATCAAGAAAAAAGGATGGAATAACATTTGGATTGAAATTTACTCCACTACCATCGTACAGTCCCTTCGATATGGAGTGATTCACATGGAATGGTCCCTCACAGCAAGATGGATAGATTTCCTCTAACACCTGATATAGCTCAACCTATTTTTATATCTCGTGCTTATCAAGATGTGAACAGGGTGGCGGATGGTCTTTATAATAATTGAGTTAACAAATAAATTACATGGATATAGAATCTCCCAAAAGATCTCATCCCATTACATGAAAAATATTGTAATAAATTTCCCTCTTTAAAACTTTTTACCATTTTTTTGTCCTTATATATTTTAGTTTTTTGGTATTTTGACCAAAGAATCATTATCTAAAATATAATAAGTTGATATGTTCTATGGTGTGTAATAAACTCAACCTTTGGTGTTGAATAATATAAGTTATATTTCATCATTAGTGTTTCCCCTAGATCTGGAATGAAAACCTTTACCAACCAAACATAAAAAATTTTACCTTAATAAAGGGTAAACTTTTCTAGTGATAATTTCTAGAAACCTTTCATCAGCTTAAGAACCAAAAATTATTGATCTTTTGGGGGAAAATGTACGAGTAATAGGATAAATTTTAGGGTATATACTAGGAATAAATCACAAAATATACATGAAAATAATTGTAAAAGAAAAATATAAAAACCTTTTAGGATTACCAAAATAAGGATGAACACAACCATGATATACATGGTGAATAAATAAATATAGAGGTAATAAGATTTAGGAATAATATATTCTATCTCAAACTCCCAATGAGTTAATCTAATTCAAAAAGTTTCTAAACAACCGAACTGGATATAGTGAGAAATGAACAAAATTAATTGATCCCTATTATAATTCAGAATAGATGGATAATTTTTATAGACTATAAGAAGTTTAATTAGTCTATAGGGAAGGGTCTATTCCCTATTCCATTTATTAAATAAATTTTAGAGGTGTTAGAAAAAAGAACTCACTACTGCTTATTAGATGGATTTTTAAGTTAATTTTTTGGTGACCATTTCTCCTGAAGACCTGGGTAAAACAACTATTACATTTCTATATATTACCTATTTATACTTAAGGATTTCATTCATATTATGTAACTCCCTTGGTATATTACAAACAAGCATGATAATTATTTTCTGTGACCATATTAAATACTTCTTGGAAGTGTTTTTATATTACTTCATTATTTATGAAAATTAATTTGATCATTCTTTGAAAAATCTTTGTAAACATTTTAAAAACTTATATTGAAAAGAAAAATTTTTTAATAATGAAAATTTCATATTATTGTGAAAAATGGAATAGTCCTTGTGCAAGTTATTTCACAAAATTCAATTGAGGTAGATAAGTGAAAAATTGAAGTAATAAATTCATTTCCTTATCCAACTTGTTTAAAATATGTGATATATTATCCAGGACATGTAGTGTTTTATAGGATATTCATCGAGGATATACAAAACATTGATCTTCCTTTGTTAAGGTTTCTCTAGAAATTTTTTTAATATTTTTTATGATAATTATAGGGATTATCTTAATGAATTAAAAAGTAGATATATCACATTCCAAGTGATTCAACCACTGAATGGGAATACCCCTTCAAGATATTGTGAAAATCATCCAACCATGTTTTTAGAGCTATGTTGTCCCATAGAATTTAAGGAAAACCTCAAGTAATTTCATATACTTTAAAATTTTTGGATAATTATCAAAATCATTATAAAAACACTAAAAAATAATTATATATAGTTTTCTTTCCTTTAGATAAATTTATATCATAGTTTATAGGAACTATAGTCGCTATTTTTTCTAATAATTCAGCTCTTAGGAACTTGATGAAGTAGAAATAAGCAAATCCTAGACTAGTAATGTGATATTTTTCTACTATAGTAGTTTAATTTATAAATCAATAGAAGGGAGATAAGAACCAAATGTATAATCATCTGAGTAGGCTTATCAATATAGGTTAAGTGGAAATTCTAGTCAAAGTGCCTTTGAATAAATTTACACTAGGGAAGTATCTATATTTAGTAGGAGAGATACCTTGGTATGCTAAAAATTTTAACTTTTTGTAACTTCAAAAGTCTCATATCATCTAAATTATCAACATGTTTTTAGGCTCAAATTTTAATCAAGATATTTTGATTCAGAATATCCATATATTTAGAAAATATATAATGATAAATTTATTAGAATATTTTTGGTTGATTGTATGAAACAATCTATTCTTGAATTATATCACACCCTAGATTATAGAGACCACTTTGGACCTAAAAAGACTAATATGAATGTTTTATAATCAATAATATTTCCTACACTTTTAAATATTCCCATTCATTTCCTTAATAATATATATAATGTCAATTTATAAGAAGGATCTCCAAGATGAAATTGTTTCCCTTGGAATGTGTGTCCCGATTAAGAATCAATATTTATGAATGGTTTCCAATGGATTTTTTTATGGAACCAAAAACACCTAATATTTTTTTTATCCAAAGGGAACTTCTTTCCAAAGGCAAGAATTCGTTAGGTATTTTGACCTATGACTCTTACGAACTCTCATTGGTTGAGAGTATGGGGGGTTGGGCTCATCACACCCTTTAGGGGGGAATTATTTCCAACTTAGGGACTCTCTAATAGATTTAATATATGTTCACGAATCCTTCATTAATTCCCAAGTATGAGGTAAGTCATCCCAACATTGGAAATAAATTATTAGCATGTATGGAAATCAGAATCATTTGTATGTATTCAAGGATCTTCATCAATAGAGATATCTGTCTGTATTCAAGGTTCTCCATCAATTGTATCCTCTCATATAATACATATAGATTCTCTGGTCATTATTACAGTAGTGTGGGTTTTTAAGCCACTCAATGGGGAACTTTGGAATTTATGGTCATCTAGGTAGAAAAAATTCATTCTAGAGTTTATTGTTATATAGGGACAGAGAAGTTGTATTGATGTTGGGATTTAACCCATATATTGTCTTCCTATGTATCCTTGTGAAAGGAATCAAAACCCACGTAGTTTGGTGATGCTTAATGGTAAAAATCATACCTTTTAAGTTCAAGTGATAAGGACCCAACCATACAGTTTAACATCATGTGGAAAGGACATCTAGGAGGAAGGTGCCTAGGCAAAGTTTGGTGTGGTACCCATAATGAAGCAGCCCAAGGAACCTAGAAAGGATATGAGTTTCCAAGTTGGATTAGACCCTATTGGTAATGTGGACCATATATAACAGGGTAGATTTGGGATGTTCGGTTTGAACCTCGGGGAGGATTTCTATGTATCCCACTTAGATGGGAATCAAAATCCATGTAGTTCAATGCTACTTAATGGGACACATTATTCCTTTTAAGGTTGTGTGATAAGGACCCAACCATATAGTTTAACATCGTGTGGAAAGTACATCTAGGTGTAAGGTTCCTAGTCAAATTTTGGTGTGAGAATTATACTGAATTATCCTAAGGAACCTGGAAAGGATATGAGTTTCCAAGTTAGATTAGACCTTGCTGGGAATGTGGCCCAAAGATAATAAGGTTGATTTGGGATATTAGGTTTGAACCTCAGGAAGGCTTCCTACATATCCCACTTGGATGGTAATCAAATCATATGTAGTTCAGTAAGTCTCACAGGGAAATATGTACCTTTTAGAGAAATAGGTTGGGATTTAATCCTAAAGAGGATTCCCTTATAATAGGTTCCATGAGAGATGTCTTAACTCATGGAGGTTTAGGAGGGCTTAGTTAGGTTCTTACTCCAAAGGAGGATGCTCAGATTATTGTAATTAGGATTGGACTCTTGAGGAGGATATTTAATGATGGGGGAATGATTTCTCATTTCATGGATGAGATGACATGGATCTCGGGAATTGATAAGGTGTCCAATGTATCCTAGTTAAGGAAAGAATCATAGTTCTCATAGTTCATCCATTTAGGTGGATTATGCAGGTATCAGAATCATCACGAACCTCTAATCCCACGTGAGTCATGATCGTTGTGATAAACAATAGAATGTGAAATATTCCACAAACCACACACACTTTCTCTTCTAGTGGTGGAAGAGGATGGGATTATGGTGGAAGACTCCATGGCTACGATAGAAGAGGTCATGGCTATGACAGAAGAGGTCATGGATAAGACACTTCACTCTCTTCACTTTATATTAGATGAGGGTCCAATGTAAGGAAGGAGTGAAGGTGAAGGACATAGAGAGGAGCAATACTACAACCTCCTACATGAAAGTATAGGGGCTTACCTCAAGAGGAGTTCACTATGAGTGGTCTTGGGAGAGGAGGGACACTTTTACTTTGTCAAAAGGAAATGAAAGTGTGAACTATACCTTCCCTACTAGGGATCAGAGGCTCTGGATCTCATATATGAGAAGGGTGGATAGAGTCATATCCTTAGAATCCAAGATCAGGAACTCTAAAACATTATCCATGGATTAAGGGCACATGTGACTGTAGATATAGAAACCTATATACATCCTGAGGAACCTAACCCCCTTATAAGTCAAATGTGGGAAACCTTTGACCCTAGAAATACAAACCCAAATGGGGACACACTAATGTGACTTTCCCAAATGTTTGATAAATCATGAGGTCTTGGTGGAGGTTTTAACTTGGTCCCTTTCAGATAAGGGAGCTAAGGAAGGATAATACCTACCATGAGTGGCTTAAAATAGGTCTTAAGGATTGTATTGCATAGGTCCTAAGCATTGGTGGTCCATGCAGGTATGCCGCATAGGTATGTCACATAGGTATGCCATGTAGGTACTAGGAGGAACTGAAAAACACTTAACTTGGGGAGAATAAGTCTATGAAATCATGATATTACTTGGGAAATGGACTACTATGGTAACAAAATTTGGGTGAGGTTTTAACCTAGGAACCCTGATTCACAATTGTTGTCTTTGGAAGAGTATCATGTAGGTCATTCCTTAGTAAAGGGGCCTTGATTACATTGCTTTTATGATTCTACAATCATATATTTTGTATCTTAAACTCTAAATGACTTTGATCTAGCTTATCCCTTTTAATTATCTTTTCTCTTTTATTTTAGAGAGATACCTAAGAAAATTTGGGGGACCTGGGTGAAGGTTTTGCGCAATTAGAGCTTTGGGTGTTCTTATGATTTTTCAGTTCTTGAAATGGGGAACCCAAGGGACCTATTTATAGGAATAGAGGGGACCTAGTCGAAGGGATTTTGTCGACGTAGGTCTTGGGTGTAGGTCAATAGTGTATATCTTCCACGTAGGGGTGTAAAAATTACACGGTCACATAGGTATTTATCAAAGGTCCTCGGTATTGATCTTTGGCATAGGTCCTCAGTGTAGGGGATTGTGCCTTTGGGTTGTACTGGCAGGACCTTGGTCAGTCTTCTTGCTTGCAAGTGTGTTGTACATGTCTCTTTAGACAAATGTATTTGCTTCTTCTCAAATTTCCTGGATACTATAAGATATCCAAAGTGATTTTCATAATCTTTTTTCCATTCCTTTTTAAAGGGAGTGTTAAAAAAAGCACCCCCCCCCTCAGGATTGGAACCCACTGAAAATAAGGTTCTAGTCCTAAGGTAAGACTATGGGGAAAATATTATAAAGAATTATTGGATCATGAATACCCTATGCATTGCTTTCCTACATAGATCCTTAGTATAGGTTTTTCAGTATAGGTTAGAAATGCAGACCAGCGGTGCTAATAAATACCCCCATGCCTTTTTCATTTTCTTCACTTTCATTTCGGATTTGTATCTCATTTTGCAGATCATTTGTCCAGCTATATTGAATTGTTCTCCCATGAAGGTCCTTTGAAGGTTTTTTGAAGGTATATCTACCTATGAAATGAAGCTATATAGAGTCACTTTGCCGAAGGAGCTGCACAGAAGGACCTTGTCAAGGGACCTTCACTAGATACCTTGTCGAAGGACCTACATATGGTACCTTATTGAAGGACTTGCATGGGGATATTCCTTTTCAAAATTTTGGAATTACTTTGAGTTAATATTTTAATTTTCTTGAGTTAATATTCCAACTTATGAGAGAAATTGGTGCTTTATTGTAGGTTCAAAATGAATAGCATAATGACTTAAACTGAGGAAGCTGCTTTTTTTCAGACTAAAATGATGAAAGTCATTGGACCAAACTATTATTACTTCATTGAGAGTACCCCTCCTGAATTGGAGAAATCCTTGATTCCATATCAATGTGAATATCTGTGAAGAATCTATTTTCCTATGTACGATCCTGGGATTTTGAAGTATTCTCACATTCCAGTATATAATAAATATTTCCTCAAGAATTGGTTTGTAAAACACATAAGTTGTCCTTGTTTCAACATCTCTGCGAAGGGTGTCCCTATTAACACGGGAACAATTCCTATTTGATGATTTTTACCTCACAATGGTTGTACTCGTGATATGAAGAATCATGTTGTAGATCCAAGTCCTCATTTATATGATTCATCCTTTCGTACTTCAAAGCCAAATTAATCTAATGGCTGGAAAGAGAACTAGGATCTCCACTCTAGATGGGGAGTCATTATTGAATGGATGTGGGCATTTTGGGTATGCCAAACTTGTTCTAAGTTCATGAAAGATCTATAATATGTTCAAATTTATAAAGCTATTTGGGTAGGATAGATTTATTTCTATAAAAATGATTTCATTCCTCAATTACTAATCCAATGGAGTCCGCAAACAAATTATTTCCATTTTATGCATGGTGAGTTTGGCATTAATTTTTGGGATTTATATCAAATTTTTGGGGCTTCTATTCTCGGAGAGATGTATGATGAATTTATCCCACCAAAGATAACATGGGATAATGTTGAGAGGACTCCACCATTGTCCCTTGATCTATTAAAAATAGAAAAATATCTTCATAAGGGAAAAATCCTCATCCTAGAGCTGAAATCCATGAAAAAGTGTGGAAGGAAGATTTTTTAGAACCAAAAAAATAGAAAGTTCCTACTTGAGGACATCATATCATTTCCACTATTGCCGATAATTGGGGTGCATCCAGAAAGTTTTGGCCCACATTATAGAAAGGTGATTACAAACATTGGGGCTACAAGGTTAATCCCAAGATTGATGCAAAGGTACGCTTGTCTGGTTTCCTTTCCATGTGGATAAGTATTTATCTACTTCCATTCCCTGAGTCTGGTGGTGGTGTGAGCCCAGGTACATTTTTTATTGCATCCAAGTTAGCATAGAAAAGGTATATTGGGTTGGTTTCCCTTGTGTTTTCTAGAATAAATCACTATCTGTTGTATTTATACAATGGGAAATATCTATTTAGACTTTTGGGACCATTTCATGTGTTGTGGGGATATATTGCATAACATTTCAGTTTATATTTGGTGTTGAATTTAGTTAAGATCCCTAATGGTCGATTTACCCCATTTGTTCAGAAATTTTCTGGGATTCAGCCTTTGAGCTTGAATCCTGATGAGGTGCTGAAGTCACTGAATGTATCTGGAGAATTTATATTCTTTCCATTTGATAACCCACCAACTAGAACATTTGTTGATAATGGGAAGGAGGATAATTATGAGTTGAGGGTGTATAATATAGCATTCAGGGATAGTGTATTATTTTCCCATATAGACAGTGATATTGTCTGCCAGTTCAAATGTCTTAAACAATCAAACACCTTCCCTCCCACATATGTTAGGTATGAGAAGCACCCAATGGTTTCCTGAAAATTATAGATTCGGATGGCTCTATATGGATCCAAAATGTTGATTATGTTAACTCCATAAGATGAATCAATTATATTAGAGCCTATAAATGCTAAATCCCAGATTTCTTTATAACCTCAAGGGGCTTTAACAAAAGGCGGATATCAGGTAAAGTCCATGATAACCATTGGTCAAGAAAATCATGGAAAGAAGTCCAAGACCAAAGATAATGAAGAGGATTTAGAGCCTTCAAAACATTCTCATAGAAATTCTGTCAAGAAAAATAAGTTTAGGGAGACAACACCCCCAGTACTGAGGTTTTCTATTCTCAATCATCGAGAAGAATATTCCATCTCATCCCCTGGTATTTTGAAGAGGAGGGAAGGCCTAAAGAGAATTTCCAATAAAAGGGTGTTGAATTCTCTCCACAGCTATCTTCAACAAATAAATACTACATGAACCCCTTATAAATCCAATATTTGGAAATCATGACTCGTAATCTCTAGGATGCATGGGAGATTCTTCAACATGGCATTCAAATTATAGATTTGGGTGATATTAAATCACTATTTGATTATCATTCGGATGGTAATTTGTCCAAATTAAAGGAGTACTTCAAGGATCTGGAGACTTTTATATATGCAATTGATGATCAAGTCCCAACCTCAAAATGAGTATCTGACATGATATATTAAGGAATCCATGAAGGGGTAATTTTTCACCCTGAGGAGGAATGGGACCTTTGTGTTAATACTGATAATGTATTTCTATTTTCTTTTGTTTCATTTCAATTCCTTCATCCACCATCACTAATTTTTATGGGATTTCATTTTGAATCTATAAATTAGATAAGGAGAAGCATTGGGAAAGGTGCCCAGGTCACCAAAGTATGAGACTATAGGCACCCCCAGCAATACATTGGATGAAACCCTTAGGTCTACAAAACTTTCTCCAGGAGGGAAAACCATGATGTAGGCAATGGTAATAGAAAATCCTTATATATTACCTCAAGTCTCTATTTCCAATAAGATTAGTACAATCTCTCTGTTATCTTAGGAAAAGAAGCACAAGAGAGCATTGAAGTTGGTCCAGTGAGTACGTCAAACTGAGTATTTTCACTGTCATCTGGTATTACAAATTTCTTGTCACGCTTTTCTGAACATGTTCATTTTTTTCAGGATCTACATCAATTTCTTCTCTTAAGGTATCTGGTACTAGTTCTTCAAGGATTGAGAAAAAAATCCTGGTAAAATTACATATTTATGTAGATAAATTTTTCATATTGACAGATAAAGTGTCAAGGAATGCAGTTGCATCTTCTCCCACTACTATAGAGATAGAGGAGGGTTATGGTAATGTCAAACAAACTTATTTGGGTTATCATATGATATTAATAACATTATTCTCCCCATAATATCTTATATCTATTTTGTTTCTTTTACTAGAGGATCCTATAGTAGTTAGTGATGATATTCATGTTGCTTCTAGAGGGATAAATGAGGATATCAGGTAGTATGAGGAAGGTTTCGGTGTTGATCATGAATTATCAAGGCTTGATAGCATCATGCTGGTTGAAGATCTAGAAGATATAAACATCAGTGGAGCCAATTCGGTTATTGATCAGCATTTGCTGGATACCTTAAATGGTGAGGGAGCTATGATATACAAATTCATATACACTAAAACAATGAACAATCTTAATCCATACATCGATAGTCCATGTTCCATCAAGGAGTTTGGGGATTTTAATGAGGAACTAAAAGAACATGAGTTTTCTCATTTTTTCAATTGGCATACATAGCTGTTATTTTATCTGACACTTCACATCAAAGTTCAAATCATGCATATTTTTCTACTGATAATGTTGCAAAGGCCCTTTAAGAAAGGGGAATCCCACTCCATCCTACATCTGCTGATGTTAGAGAAGTACATAATGAGAATCCAAAGTTGGGAGATGCTCCAGATCCACTGACCATGACCACTGAGCAAGCTCAGAATAATGTCCCCCACCAATAAATATCCATTCAAACTATTGAAGTTGAGAATTATAGGGAAGAATCTAATCAAGATGATAATGTATTATAGGGTAAATGGGACAAATTATCTTGATCATTATCCATTAATGCTACTCCATTTATGTTAATAATGTATTTGATTTATTAATTTAGGATTATTAGCTTATGAAGCTAGGTCTAAAGGTGAAGCTTCTATCTTAACCCAACCAGCAATGGAAGGTGAGGAATCTGCTTCTTCTGAGGGATAATATCAAGGAACTTACTAAAGTGCATTGATTCCATAATAAGTCTTTCCACATGGTAGTGACTCTGATTCAGACATATAATTTCATATTTCCCTTGGTATCACACGTGGAAATACATTGTAAATAATTTGTAAAATGATCTCTAAAACAACTTTGGAAGAGTTTCCCTCGCATTTTGTCCAACATCCATCACTTTTTAGTGTACTGGGATTTTTTGGGTTTTATTATCATACAATTTATAATGTGGTGAAGAAGACCATACACCAATGGGAGTAAGAGAATAAACTTAGGTAATACCTTGTAAAGGAAAAACAACTTACTAATGTTGAGGGTTTTTGGGCTGTATTATCCTATGGAGAGGCTAACCATAAAAAAAATTTGATAGAGTTCAGATGAAAAATTAAGGATCATACATTGGAAGTGTCGCTCCATTGAAAAGAGGTGTCACATATTTATCAAGAGTTGGATACGGCTCAAGAGGTACTTTTAAAACTCTATCAATTACTATGAGAATCCCAACTGGAAGGGGTAACTAACATTGGGAATGCCATGGAAGTGCTTCACAATGTTGAGAAGACTAAAGAATACTGAAATCCACTTGTAATAGAAGATAGAGAGACTCAATTATATGGATGATCCTCTAATTTTGTTACATAAATGAAAAGGATTTTGTCTTCGATCATATATATCTTCATCCCCGCTACTTTTTCTGTAATCATAACATCTACGCTAATTTTCATAGCACTACATCTTCATGCAAGCTAATCATAATTACAATAAAAGGGATGGAGGTCACTCTAAATTTTTCTTATCTAAGAAAATGGGCCTAATGAGTATATTTTTACTATTTATTGGGTCATATGGAAAACCCTAAAAACTTCCTGTCTTTTAAATTTTTATTTCTCAACATTGTATAAACCATACATAGTGTAGGTCTAGCGAGATGAGACTTGACTTTTGTCTAGAATGACCTTTGGGGTTTTCATACAGGTTAGTACTATGTCCCTTTTTATGGTTATTTTAAAGTCATTCATATTGGACTAATAAATCTAGTGTTTTAGATCGAATAGCTTAGACCATGAATTTTGAAATTAGAACCCCAACAAGGATTGATGGCTAGGAATTTCCTGATATCTTTTATTTTATATACATCCAAGGGGAATCTTGAGTTATTTTTTTTATGGTCACCAAATCTAAAATTTGAAATATAAGAATAAAGGAGGTCTCTTCCAAGAATGAAGTTACTATTATTTGACAAAACCATTATTGGGGCTATATTAGATAGGGCCAACTAGGGTATGTATTTCATATCCAAATAGCGTAATCCTTTGGTTGTCAGGCCCGTTATGTTGGAAAATTTTATGCAAGGCCAACTGGGGCATATACTGTATAGTAAGGTAAAGGAGTTCCTAAGAATTTTTACATTCTATTATTGATATATAAAGGGGTTTAAGATTTGGATGTCTCAAGATCATTGTGGGTGGATTTTCCAAGGAAAGGTGTCTGAGAATAACAGGTCCAGTTGTGCCGACATCGTCCATGAATGGGGAAACAACTCCTACATGAACTTAGTGTATGAAGAAGGGTGTATGTTGTTAAATAACCAATTTCAGGAGGATAATTCTCTTTTTCCAAAAAATAATGATGTTGTTGTGCAGTTTAAATTCATGTAGTAAGGACATTGAGGGATTTTTTTGATAATATGTTATGTTGTTTAAATTCATGCAGTAAATACATTGGGGGATGTGCAATAATGTCATGCAATAAGGATATTATGTCATATAGTTTAAAGTCATGAAACAAGGACATTATGGGTTTTAATTTAAGGTCTTTATCTTTGACTGAAGATTTCATGGTTTTCCAATTCTTGGTAATTTGTCTAGAAATGTGATACCATATTCAGTTATGGAAAGGTAGAATTGTAAGATATGATTTGGGGATTTCCGAATCTGAATAATGACATGGGAAAAGGGCTAATGGAATTTAGAGGTCTCTTCCAAGAAAAAATTTACTTCTATTTGTAAAACCTATTATGGGATCTTTATTATTCATGTCCAACTATGTCATGTACTGCATATCCAAACAGTGGCATCCTTTGGCTAACAGGCCCATTAGGTTGGAAAATTTTATGCAAGGTCAATTGGGTCACATACTTCATAGTAAGGTAAAGAAGCTCTTAAGAATTATGACATTCTATTTTCTAATATTTGATGAATGTTTATGGAGATTTGTAATTCCTATGTACAGAGTTCGGTTTTATAGTGAAAATTGCCTAAATACAAAAGGGATATTTCCAATCATGATCTCTAAAGAATTGGGGAATTGGCTCACTACGAAGGTTTGACCCAAACGGAGGAATTATAGTGCCTATAGTTTTGGTTCATATGACTATAACGATGATATTATGGAAATAATGGAGGATATGTGGTTGAATGGACCAAGGTCATTACAATATGCTTTGAACATATGGAGAGGGAAAATGTTAACCATGGTCTTGGAGACTTTCAGGTCAAGAGAAAGGATATGAGAAAAATACACATAGGATTACCTCTTTTGATTTTGGGTTCCTACATATCATCATTAAAGCTTAAAGAGATATAAGACGCTTATCCAAAGAATTATGTTAACGCTATTTGACAAACTCTTTATGGTGAGTGTATTATGCAGGTCCATCTAGGGAATGTGATGCATAGAAAAATAGTGGAATCTTTAGGCTAACAGGCCCATTATGTAGGTAAAATACAAGTCCAGCTAGGAACCGTACTTCATAGTCAAGTGAAGGAGCTCTCAGGTATCAGACATTCTACCACCAAAAACCGAAGAAATATTGTGAATATCTGAATGTATTTCAAGATTAAAAGTATTATGTGTGAAAGGGGAATTTTCCAATGCCTAAAGGAAGTGTTTGGACTGATACTAGCCATGAGTTTGGAGTCCCTTACATAGATCTGAGTCATATATATAAAAAGTAAATATCTTGTTTCCTTGATGGGTTATATTAGGAGAGAGCCCAAAATAAAATATCTTGTATAGATTTTAATCGTATGCAGGAAAGGGGGGATTTTCATTTATCCCCTGGTTGGGACTTGGATCTGAGGCATAGTTTTCACTGTGCATCTCAAATGGGATGATAATCAATCTATACATATTTATCTAAATACCATGTATTTTAACATCATGTGGGGAGGACTATAAATTACCCAACATGAAGGGAAATGGTGGATTTGTGCAGTTTTATGTCATTGGGTAAGGACATTAGCCATGCAGTTTAACATCTTGTGATAAGGACTAAGGTGTCTTGTTATAAAATTTCAAAAGAAAATGCAGATGAATCAGGGCATAGGGTCCAAGCATCACTACGTATCATGTTGGAGTAAGAATCAAGCCACACATAGTTCTAATAGATACGAGTTCAAGTGTAAAGTGAGAACCCTTATTGGACATACTTATGTAGGTCTGAATCATACATGGGAGATTAGAGGATTTTTTATGTTGTGATGTAGCTGGTCCCAATATTAAAAATCTAGACATCACAACGTATCTCACAGGGGTGAGAATAAAACAACACATAGTTCTTGAATGAAGCTCCATGAATTTTATCATCATGTGGTGACGACATATAGTGTGCCTTTGAGGGTCTTACATCTAGGACCATTGATAACCCCAATAGGAATTGAGGCACCTTATTTATGAAGAGAATCTCTTTACCCAATTCCTAAGCCCACGTGAGTTGTGCTCGATGTGAGAAATAAGGAGAGGAAAAGGTTTCTTCTAAAACACAAAGGTAACACAAGTGAAGGATAGGGATATGATGATACAGTGGTGGTTGAGCCAGGGTATAGGATTTGGGTATCACCACGTGTCTTTTTGGGGAAATAATCAAGCCACATGTAGTTTTTAAAAAATTTCCCCATATCAATCCGGTGTTTATGTGGGGAAGAGGGTTTTTTATAATTTCTAGGATGAAGTTTGGGCTTAAATCAGGAATTATAGGGATCACCATGTATCTCATTATAATAAGAATCAAATAAAATTTCTTGGAAGAGATATCTATGCAGATCTAACTCATGCATGTTTAAAAAGAAGGCGGTTTTCTCTTACAAAATCATATATGGGCCCAGGTTTGGAGATCTGAGCATCACTACATATCTCATTGGGATGAGAATCAAGCCACAATTAGTTCTTGAAATGTTCCCTATGAAGGTTTGATTTATACACACAGGGAAAGGGGTATTTTATTTTATTTGTGGATGGACCCAAGATAGAAGATATGGGTGTCACTACATATATCATTGAAATGAGAATCAAGCCACACATAGTTCTTGAATATGATTCCCCACACCAACTTGATTTTGATGTGAGTAAGGGATTTTTTAGTCATATAAGGTTCCAAGATTGGAGATCTAGACATCTCAACATATCTCATTATAATGAGAATCAAGACATATGTAGTTATTTTTTTGTAGTTTATCATCATGAAATACGGATGTGGGTGACCTGACGTGAAAGAAACATTGTGGTTGGACCATGGGATAAGACCCAACCGTCACTATGTGTCTTTCTAGGGTCAAGAATTAAGCCACACATATTTATTGGCAGGCTCCCCACGTATATCTGATTCATACACATGTAAGTAGAAGTGATTAATTATTAATCACATCTAGACCCAGGATTGGAGATCTGGGTGTCACTACGTATCTTCCTGAGGCAAGAATCAATCCACACATAGTTCTTTAAGGTGCTCCCTGTGAAGGTTTGATTCATATGCATAGGGGGTGAGGGGACTTTTTCAACATTGCGGCTGAACTCAGGATTGGAGATCTAGGAATCACTATGTATCTTGTTTGGGAAAGAATAAATCCACAATTAGTTCTTGAAGATGATTCCCTACACCAACTAGATTTTTATGTGTGGAAGGGGGGATTTAATACTTTCCAAAATAATGGTTGGGCCCAAAATATAAGATTGTATGGGAATCAATCCATATTTTATTATAGGGTTCCTAGTATAGAATTAACTCATATACAAGGAAAGGTGAAATTATTTCTTTATGGTTATGGATGGGCCCAAGATAGAAGATTCGGGTGTCACTATTTATCTCATTAGAATGAGAATCAAGCCATGTGTAGTTCTTGAAAAGGGGTTCATATGCAGATCTAATTCAAACATAGGGAGAAATGGGGTTCATGTGCCACTATGGAGTCAAAATGATGTGATTAATGCTTATGAATGAAATATACTCATTTTTTAAGGGACCACAAAGAATGTAAATTTGTGGCATTTTGGGAGATTTATTAACATCAAATGAAGGAGATGTTAAACATAAAGTTTAATGTTGTGTGGTGAGGAAAAATAGTATTTTATAGTTTCAGTTTATGCGACTAGGACCTCATGGAATGTAGTTTAACATCGTGTGACAAGGAAGAAGATGTTGTTCCATTTAACGTCATGAAACTAGGACTTATATGGTGCTATAAAGTTTGATGTCATGAAACTAGGATGTTGTTTGTTAGGTATTTTAACATCATGCAACCATGGAATATTTTTTATGATTACACAAAGTATTTCTTTAGGAAACTTTCATTGGTTGGAGTGGTAGTGAGTTCTCCATCAATTGAAATTATGGAATAATCTCCATTAGAATAAACCTTATTTATGGAGTAAGGTCATTCCCATTTTGTATCAAGTTTTGGAGGCTTCTTTCTTAGTATCATTATATTCTTAAGAACCAATACCAATTATCCTTGAAGGAATGAATGGAGGATAACTTTCTTATTGAAAGCTCATGATATTTGGTTTTGATATACTTCCAAGTGATAAAAGGTATGAAATCTCTTTTCATCCAATCACTCCAGCTAATCTAGTCACTTCTGATATTGTTCATCTATAGATAACTGATCACAAAACGCAAATCAGATTGAAGGAAATTGAACTTCAATGGGCAAGACTGCTTCTATACCATATAATAATGAGTATGGGGCTGATCGTGTTGTAGTATGAGTAGTATTCTAGTAAACCCATAAGGAATGAAATAGTTTATCAGGATAATACTTTTTTTCTTTATCCAACATCTTTTGTAGTATGTTTTAAAGAGTCTTGTTGAAAGCTTTTATCTGCCCATTGGACACTACATGATAGTGGTATGAATGGTTGGATTTGATATTGTATTTATGATATAACTTCCCTACCTTAGAAGAACAGAAATCAGTGCCATTTTCCATCAATACGGTATGAGGGACACCAAATCTGGTAATGAATTTGATTTGATAATGTTAAAAATTATTTTGGCCCTGAATTATTTAAGAGTTATTAACTCATCCCATTTAGAAAAGAAATTGGTAGCAGTAAGGATGTACTTGAATTTATTAGACATAGTTGGAGGATAAGGTACCACTACATCTATTCCCCATATAGAAAATGTCTAGCAGTACTTATTTGTATATATAAACCTTGAGGGTTGATGAATGAAGTTGGAATGCAGCTGGCAGGGATAACATTTCTTAGTGAAATTTGTGAAATCCTACGTCATTGTAGGCCAAAAATATCCAAACCTTCAGATTTGATCATAAATTTTGTTCTCAGACTAGTGGGCACCATAGGCTCCTGCATGTACTTCTTTCATGATAGATGTAATCTCTTCTCCATCAATACATCTGAAGATTATTTAGTTGAAGCCTCATTTGTAGAGGATCTTCTAGTGATTTGGGTCATCTTAAAGAGTGATATTAACTACTATTCACCAGACTTGTTCTTTTCTAGCTCTATCCAGTGGAATTACTCTATTTTGGAAATATTCTATGATAAGTGCCATACATCCTGTGGTAGGACCAAATGGTTCGGTAATGGGGATGATTTCATTGATTTCCTCTATTCAAATTTGAATAAAAGTTGAAACCAAATGATGATGAGTAATAATGATGATTGTTTCATCCTAATTTGGATCTTCCAGGGTTGTAGTTGCAATATCCAATGTGTCAGCTTGATAATTTTGTGATCGTGGGACATAATATAGTGTTGGTTCCGAGGTAAATTCTTCCATTAACCCTCATACTTGACCACACCGGGGGATTATTTCATATTTTAGGATGGAATAATCTTCATTAATCTATTTGATTACCAATTCTGAATCATCCTTCAACTCTAGGTGATCCACTAATACATGGAGTTCTAATTCTAAACTTGAAATGCGAGCCTGATATTCTTCCTCATTGCTGGTACCACCTTCTGATAATAGTAGAGATTATGTAAACACTTCCTTTTCTAGGAATATAAGCACAATTCCCAACCAATCTTTATTAATCTTGGGATCTTCCATCCTCTTCTCCATTGGACTTATGGAAGCACCGTCAAAATACATTTCCCATTTTCAGGGGCTATCCTCAATAGATAATATTTGTTCATCATGTAGTTTAGTATTCAATAATGTATCTTCTGTATATGGGTGTTTAGTAAGGAATTCTTTCAAGTCTTGTCCTTTAACTTCTTTTTAAGGCACAAAATATATATCAAACGACTATAGAATAACTTCCCACCATGACAGATTTCCTGTCTATATAGGACGACTAAGGATAAATTTGAATGGGTTATTGTGAGAAACCAAGTGGACCTCATGATACTACAGGTTGTACCTCATCTATTGAACTACAAAGATTAATTATAAAAAACACTTCTCAATATCTGAATATCAAGTCTTTGCATCGAGCATGGTTTGACTGAGATAATAAAGGCGGTTTTCATTCCCAACATCATTTTTATGTATAAGGAAGGCAACTAGTGATCGCTCCAAAGCTATCACATATAGGATTAGCGGTTTACCCTCAATAGGTGGCATCAATACCAGTGGACTCAATAGGTATTTTTTAAGGGTATCAAATGCCTCTTGGAAGTCCTGGTTCCAATGATATGTGACTCCCTTCTTCATCAATTTGGTGAAGTGAAAACACTTTCCTACCAAATTGGATATGAAGCGTCAGATATATGGTAATTGTCCTTAAAGTCCTCTCAATTATTTTAGGTTTCAAGAAGGAGAAATTCAAAGAATAGCCTTAGTCTTCTCAGGATCGACTTCAATGTCATGATAGCATACAAAAAAATTGATAGATTTTCCTAAGGATGCCCCAAAATCACATTTAAAGGGGTTTATCTTCAGATTATGCTATCAAATCTTGTAGAATATAGTATCTAAGTCAGTTAGGTGATCCAAAAATTGTCTATATTTTACCACTATATCGTCAACATATCATTCAAAAAAATTCCCCAACAAATTTTTGAAGATGTGGTTCATTGCACGTTGATATGCCACACCATCAATCTTCAAGACAAAGGTAATTAACCGACATAAAGATACACCTTTAGAGGATATGAAGGATGTAGATTCATCATCTTCTAAGACTCTATGGATTTGGTTATACCCATAGTATACATTTAGGAAGGATATATCTTGGTATCTAGATTTTTCATCAATTAGAAGTTCTATGAATGTAATCAGGAAGTCACCCTTGGGACAATGCCAGTTGATATCTCTAAAATTAATAAAAACTATGATTTTCCCATTCTTATTACTCACTAGGAAAATATTATCTATCAAATTTGGAAATTTCACTTATCAGATGAAGTTGTATTTGATAATCTTGTCAAATTTAGCCTCAATTTTGGAGGTGTGAGTTAGGTGTGTTCTTCTTGCTACCTACTTATATCCTCGATGATCTTCTAGAAAATCTAAATGATGGGTGGACACTTCGGGGTCAAGGCCTATAATTTCCATATAATTACAAGAAAACACATCCTGATGTTACTTTAGAAAGGAATTATACACCTATTTATCTTCAGAATTCATGGCCACACTAATCCTAGTGGGGAATAAGTCTTCCTCTATACCCAGATTTATTTATCTATGTTCATCCATAGTGGTGGAGATGCTTTCCTCAAATGATGGATGGGAATTTATAAGGTCTTCCTCTTCTTCATCTTCTTCATGTGTTTATTATTCCACCTCTTCTTTAAGGGTAGGTGATGAATCAAGACTTTCAGAGTTAGGGGGTGAGTCGGTATTTGGGCATCCTGAAGAGGAGGCAACCATCTCTAACCCTACTGATGATTAAGGGTCTTTTTTAAGTTCTAAAGGGAAGATTATGGGATAGTAATCAGAATCCATGTCTTTTTCATAAGTGAAACAACATATTCTAGTCAGGATGATGAAGTAGAGACTTTTTGAATCTTGGTGGATGAAATAAAGACATCTCTGTTTAGGCTTTCATTACTGCTTGGTGAATCAATGATTTCTCATGTGTTTTCAGGATCAGTTTTCACAACTGACATTATGGAATCCACTAAACAATTGCTTTCATTTAGGAAAACCCTTTCAATTTTATTAATGTGTAACACGTAATCTGCACTAGGAATCTTGAATGGGTTAGTTGGGATCTTTTCCAATCCATTCAAAGAATTGATTCTAAAAACATCATTCACCATGGACTATTTTCCCTTCATGTGATAGAACTCATGATCAATGTAATGAGATTCACAAGTTTTGAATGGGGTCTTATCACCATGAAATCTAACAATTTAACCATTGAAACAATATTTGGGACATTGAAGGTATGATGAACTAATGGTTGCATGTTGATGTAGCCAAAGTCTCCCCAAAATAATGTTGAAACATGTGTCATGTTGGAAAACCATGAACTCTGAATCAGATATGAGATCCCCAAATTGATTTTTAATTGTAATCTCACTGATAGTATCTTTCTCATTCTTTTCATAACACTATAACATCAAAGTGGATGGAGACAAGTGGGATTCAATGAGGTCCAATTTATGAAGTTTGTGGATGGTAATGAGACTGACCCCTAAGCCATTATCAATGAAGTTTCATCGGATATCAGTATCATTAATCTTAGAAGATAGGTACAAGGGAATAATGTATCTATTTATGGTAGAATCCTATTCATGATCCACAAAAAATATAACTGCATGGAATCCTTCTAGATCATTCTCTATACGATAAACCTTTGTGGAAACAACCTCAACTTCAAACTCTTGAGGTCCTGAAAACCCTCAATAAGTGTTTCCTGGAGATCCTTTGACAAACACATGGAATCGAATATTGATAACTCAGTCAATACTTGGGCTAGTTTCTTTAACACATCATAATTTTGATCTAGTGATCTATTTTTTCCAGTATGGAAATTCTCTTTTAGAGGTACCTTGGAAGCTGATGTTCCTAATGTGGATGTACCATCTCTCGGGGAAAATGCTGGAAGTACTTCTGCTCTTGGTGGATTTGGTTAGCTAGGTCTGTCCACTTTCTAGGTAGGTGGTGGCATAACCTTTAACTAGTCTTATAATATTATCATGTCAAGGAATATCCTATCATGTGTGGGGGAATTCCATTATTCTTACTGAGCCCGCTGGAGGGATCTCCCATGAGTTTCTGCTATATAAATAGTTCAAGCAGGGGTGTTGTTGGAGTAGTGGATTATAGCATAACCATGTCTTCACATATATCCTTTAACTTGATGACCTATTCCCCCAATTCCCTAATCAAGAATGGGGAACTCAAGTTCATAATCAAAATCATCATTTTCATAGGGATCCGTTAAGTGAATAATGTTAATAGAACTGAAGATCCACTACTCATTGAATGAAGATTCTGCTAGATACGTTGATTATTATTGTGTCATTTGACAGGGTAGTCCTTGTGATTTTGAGAAGGTTGTAATGAAATCTTCTATGGTCAAGGACATCTTTTTCCTTGACACAAACTTATCTTCTTCTATTTTTTTCTTATTCTTCCAGCCATGTTTCTACTTTGAGGATTTTCCTTTAGAAGACTATGATTTTGATGAAGACAAATTTTTTGTAACAGAAGTAGTGGAAGAAAAATTTGGTGGTTTCAACTATGTTCATAGAATGGTATGAGTTCGGTTGATTGTTTTCTTGACCATATAATCATCGAATTTCTGAGAATTCTTACTTTTAACTTCCTTCTATTCAACTTCCTCATCTAGATTAGTATCAGTAATACATTGTACCTAGGCTGATGAATTTTTCATCTTTACTTTCGTGGAGTCCACTATCTATTGTAGGAGGCCCTTAAAAACAAAACACTCCTAGATGGGGTGCCCTAACATTTTATAGAAGGGTAAATAGATTGGGAGGTCCTTATCTTCTTCTTTTTTAGGTTTCTTTGTCCTTGGTAACTAAACTAAGTTTTTTTCCAAACCTGATATGAATTAATCGGGGACTTGGTCATTTTGAAAATAATAGGTCTTGTTTTTAAACTCCTCAAATTGTCTCCACCATTGATATTTTTTATCATCTTGATGAGGTGTTCATTTCTGTTAACGCTCGGGAGGTGGATCTATATGGTATAATGAGGGATTTGAAATAAGATCAGGTATAGGGGCCTGCTTAACTATAACTATAGCGGCCTCTTCATTTCATTCTCTTCTTCTAGGAGCTGATGGGATTACTCAGGATTGGTCTCTAGTCTTTGTTACTGATTTTTCCACATATTGAGTAATCAAGGCTAGATCTAGAAACCCTAAAGTGTATTTCATATGGAGTAATGGTGTGTGAAACTCATCATGGAGATTTACTTCACAAATGGGTAGCAATTCTTCTTAAGGTAGTGGTATATTCAAGGAGTATGTTAATCCTTTCCACCGAGTAATGAAATCTAAAACTCTTTCATTCTCCCTTTACTTTCAGTTTGTGAGATCAGAGATTGTTTTCTTTTATAGTGTTGAGATAAACTAGAAAAATAACTTCTGATGAAGATCTTCCTATCCAATGTTCAATCAAGACTACAAACTTATGTACCATACAAAGGTTGGACCTTAAAATGATTGCACAAAGCATCTGAGTTTCACTTCTTCCTTTTTCTTAGGGGTCCCCGTCATAGGAAACAATGAGAGATGAAATGCATCAAGTTCTATTCAAGATCTACTGAGCCATTGAAGATTGGAAATGTGGGATTCCTAAGGTTTGGTGGAGGAGGGGTCAGATCCACCCATTCAGGATAAACCTTGTTTTCTATATGTATTGGTGCATGTCATCCTTCTATGGATTCCAATTGAGTTTTTAGTGACATAATGATGTTCATAATCATTTGATTAATATCAAGCTGAGATGGGACCTGAATAGGTTCGGCTGATAGAGCTTGAATAGGTGTGATAACTAAAAATACCACTATTGGAGGAATCATTGGTACCTATCATGGGTAACCAATAGGGGTAGTCCAGTAAAGATATGCTTGAACTTGATCTAGTTGTACTAGAAATGGAGGTAATTCATTATCTGAATTAGTAGTTTCAAAAAACCCTATTTGTTGAAATGTTCCAACTGGAAGTGCAATATGAGGATCTGCTTATGGAGCATGTATGGTAGGAATTTTACCTCATATAAACTCTATATTGTGTCTTCTCAACTCCTTTATCTCCTCTTCTTGATGAGAAAAATCTTTCATCAAGAAAAATGGATTGACCTTCTCTAGTGGAAAGTTGAGACATGGTTTTACCTTTACCTTTTTCTTTATTAGGTGCCTTTCAAATAGGTGGAAGTTGATTATTCGATGGGATACCAAAATTTTGGGTAATCCCATGAATTTCGGTATGCACTCCTCTTTCATTTGATTTAGTGTGGACTGCATTATGAACAAGAACTTCATCATCTGAATCTGAAAAACTGGATTCATTTTCTAGAGGATCTTCAATGATGTCATTGATGACATTCACCGATGCATAATACATTACTGGAATTATATCGATGTATTTGTGAGATAAACTTCTTCTATACCCTATATGAGACCTTTTGCTCCTATTTTTTGGTTCCCCAAGAATTGTTTGATGGATATTAACCTTAAGGGAATCCTCATATAGTTCAGTTGTGCATTCATTTTGAGTAATTTTCCCTAATCAGTAGAAAACTAACTTCCATTGAGGAGGGGATTGTGAATGTGAAAAAGAACCCAGCCTTGTGGGTTGGGGCTATTATTTTTCTTCTTTCACAACCCTTCCGACTCTATTTGTTGAATCTAAGGGTTGGTTTAAAAAAGCCACCAGCCCTATAGGATGGGGTGGCTTCTGAACTACTATGGCTGATATCAGCACAGCTTCGCTTTTGATTTTATGAATTTTGGTTTGAATGCTGGCTGGATGCATTATCTAGAACTCACTTAAATAGCCTGTTTCAGAATATCATTATGATATTTCATACATTTTCACAATATGATGGATGATATCCTCTAAGTGGGAGGAATGATCGATGTTTTTCAGACATTTGTTTCAAATTTATCTCAATATATTTCTCTCTTTGGGTCTAGCTTTGGTGGAATTCGGTTGAGGCATATTATTTGTAATCATCTCTTTGATCATGGAAACAATTTTCTTGTTGTAGATGGCCTGGAGAAATAACATTGCATGAGACCATTTTTGTGGGCTTTGTTGTCTTTGGAGCACTGTGAAATGAAATTCTCTATGTGCACCCCATCCTCTTATATGAACACTATATGGGATATTTACGATGAGTCTTTGCAAAATCATTAATTCATTGAGGCATTCACATTGAAGGGCCCCCTATTGGTTCTTGATCTTTGGATATCAGGAAACCTAGAGAGATGCCAAGTCAGTTTGGTGCTACAACCCTTTTATTACCATAACATGACTTTGATATTCATCATATGGTAATACTTTGTTTTTGAGATAATGAAGAGTCTTCTATATGTTGAGGAGAATATCGTGAATACAATCTTCTACCAACATCTCTTTAATGTTGTATTGAGAGGTGTCCAAAGTCCAGAACATGGCTAGTGTATTTCACCCTTAGCTAGTTTTTTCCTCATGTTTAACATATCCTCTTCATCTTTTTCCAGAGTTTTCTCTACCTGATCAGACCAAAGTTTACATTTTCCTATCACTTTTTCAGAATCAGCAATATCGGTAAATATTTCCTCTATTTTATTAGAAGATAAATGGCCCAAGGGTGGTTCGGATAATGATTGTTAGCTTAGGTGGTCTTTTGGTTGAGAAATAATTTCACCCACCAGCGAAAAGGCATCAAACATGACTAACCTTGTAATTGAAAGTGCCTTAAGATAAGAGGTATTTTTCATCACTACATTGTCAATTGGATAATTCTATTGAAAATATGAAACACTACTACAGAGAGAACTTTCATAGCGAATTCCATCATGGGGAGGACCCCCATGGTGCATTATAGAAACGGATAAATCCTCTTTCTCCTTGGTCTTATGGCCACACTGAGGGTTTTCATGGAACTCATATAAGGATAGGTTCTTGTGATTCATCAAAATATCATTAAGCAAGCCTTCATGAGAAAGTGTTCAATGAGGACCTTCAAATTTACTGCTACGGCTCCTATAATTTTGTAATGGGAGGGTGGATCTTTCGCTACAACAGATAAATGTATGAGGGCTTCAAGAACTCCAGCATTAAGTGGGGCCAAATCACAAACTGGCTCTTGATTTTCCAACTATGTTTGATAAAACTTCTTTTTGGATGCCTTATTACAAGTAGTTGGGGCCACTTGCTGGGAAAAGTGGTTATTATGGGTAGGTGTGACTGCCAGCTTTGGAGTGGCTATAATAATAGGTAGATTATCTCAAATTTTAATGGTAATATATTTCCAATCTAGTTGTCCATATGATATGGCGTAGTATACCATATAACCCTCCGGGATGGGAACAAAGGTATGCATCTTCCCTGGGGTGACATGTTAATGAGCCACACTACTTTTGAAGATAGATTTGTGTTCATGTACCTAATGTACTATTGTTTCCACCATGATGATATCATGGAAATTCTCTAAGATATGATCAAGAATCTACGTCTGCCCTTTCACCATTACCAAGATGTTCTTGTTCACTTTAGTGGCCAGAATGGGAATATACTTCCATTACATATCTAGAGTTGGGGTATATACCTACTATTTTTCTCCCTTTCTTGTTAGTGGATACAGATAGTACTCATGTGTTGGGAAATAGAGTTGAGTCTTCCCTATGCTTATCATCAGAGCTTTCAGACTGACTTCTCTGGGTGCTGCTAAATGAGGTTGTTGGAAAACATGATGAGTGCAGACAGGTGTCTATTCCTACTTGTTGGTTGCTTTCAAATAGGATTGGTGTGATTCTTTGAATGCTTCCAGATGAGTATAATGGGAAGTATTGGTAATTGTAAGAAAGTGTATGTTTTTTAAAATAGTATTCCACCAGATTTTAATGGATGGATTCGTTAGGAGCCGCCAAATGAGTCTATTGGTCGACAGACTGAAGGCGGATGGGTGTATGTACTCATTTTCTATTTTCTAAAAAACTAGGACTGTGGGATTCTCCAGAGGGGGAAAAGGTAGAAACATGTTCCTTATTAGTCATTTTTTCCTTTGTGGTCCATCCTTCATGCCTGAGTTTGGGGAACTTGAGCTGGATAGCCAAAGGCAACACCCTCATCATGTTGAGGGATTACTGCCATACGGTGTTGGTAGTGGCGATTGTTGGCAGGATCCCTTGGGAAGGAACCTTGTGTCTTCAGGATGATGTCGTAGGTGGACTCTTGGTCGACCTTCCTAGAATAGGGGTGATTGGTGATTTCATTTTGGGGATAAGCTCTTGAAACGATTAAAAACAGTTATTGGCACCATCTACTTCTAGACCATCGGTCAGTGCTGAACAAATGATTGGGGTTATTCTTGATTTGGAGGGACTATCGGGTAGCATACAAGGTTGGAATGGTATCTTTTTTCTGGTACTCTTGAACCAGTGCATTAGAGAACAGGCATTAAATATGATGATTTAGTGATAGAATCCATCAAGTTGATGAGGATCTGGCTTGAGTAGCGTCTAGGTCTTTCATGAGTGTAAACTTGAAGGAAGCCATTTGTATTTTTAGGAATTCTTGGAAAAGAGCGTATGTATATGTGAAAAATACAAACAATGAACTCTGGAAAAGTAATATCTCAGTCAGGTGAAAAAATTATTGATTGATTTCCTTGTCTAGCCCTCTTTTATCAATTCATAAGGTCCTGGCAGATGAGTAATACTATCATCTTGGTTAAGGATTCATGTTGGGTTCACCATTTTTTGTTTCTCTCAGAATGTGTGTCATGGTTAGGAATCACTATTTTTGAACAGTTTCCAATGGATTTGATTATGAAACCAAAAACGCCCAATAGTTTTTTATCCAAAGGAAACTTCTTTCCAAAGGCAGACATTCATTAGGTATTTTGACCTATGACTCTTAAGAACTCGCATTGGTTAAGAGGGTGGGAGGCTGGGATCATCACACCCTTTTGGGGGAAATTATTTCCTACTTTGGGACTCTCTTATATATTTAAGATATGTTCATTAATCCTTCATTAATTCCCAAGTATGAGGTAAGTCATCCCAATATCGAAATCAATTATTAGTTTGTATGGAAATCACAATCATTTGTATGTATTAGAGGATCTTCATCAATGGAGATATCTGTATGTATTCAAGTTTCTCCATCAAAGGTATCCTCTCATATACTACTTATAGATTCTTTGGTCATTATTATGACAATGATGGTTTTTAAACCATTCAGTGCGGCACTCTGGAATTTATGATCATCCAGGTAAACGAAAGTCACTCTAGAGTTTATTGTCATCTAGGGAGACAAAAGTTGTTTTGATGTTGGTATTGAACCCATATATGGGATTCCTATGTATCCTTTTGAAATGAATCAAAACCCACATAGTTTGGTGCTGCTTAATGGGACACATCATACCTTTCAAGGTCATGTGATAAGGACCCAACCATACAATTTAATGTTATGTGGAAAGGAAATCTAGGAGGAGGATCCTAGTCAAATGTTTTGGTGCAGAACTTATACTAAAGTATCCCAAGGAACCTGGAAGGGATATGAGTTTCCAAGTTGGAATATACCCCGCTAAGAATGTGGCCAATAGATAACGGGGTTGATTTGGGATATTGTATTTGAACCTCAGGGACGCTTCCTACATATCCCACTTGGATGGGAGTCAAAGCCCATATAGTTTTATGCCGCTTAATGGGACACATGAAACAATTTAAGGTTGTGTGAGAAGGACCCAACCATACAATTTAACATCATGTGGAAAGGATATCTAGGTGGAAGGTGCCTAGTCAATGTTTGGTGTGGGTATTATAATGAAGTAGCCCAAGGAACGTGGAAAGGATATGAGTTTCCAAGTTGGATTAGAACCTACTAAAAATATGGCCCAGAAAGAATAATGTTGATTTGGGATGTTGGGTTTGAACCTTAAAGATGGTTCCTTTGTATCCCACTTGGATGGGAATCAAAGCCCACGTAGTTTGGTAAACCATACAGGGAAATATGGACATTTGAGAGAAATAGGTTAGGGCTTACTCCTATAGAGGATTCCCTTGTAACAGGGTCCATGATAGATATATTAACTCATGGAGTTCTAGGAGGGATTAATTCAGGGATTACCCCTAAGGAGGAATCCATGATTAAGGGAATTAGGACTGGACTCCTGAAAAGGATATTTAATGAGGGGAATGATTTCTCATTTCATGGATGGTATGACATGGAGCTCAGGCCTTGAGAAGGATTCCTACATATCCCGGTTAAGGTAGGAATCATAGTTCTCGTTTTTCATTCATTCGGGTGTATTGCGTAGGAATTGAAAACATCACTAACCTTTAAGCCCATGTGATTCAAGCTCAGTGTAAGAAATAGGAGGATGTGAAAAAATTCAACAAACTGAACACACTTTCTCCTCTGCTGGTGGAAGAGGATGGGTCTACGGAGGAAGAGTGTGTGGCTACAATGGAAGAGGTTGTGACTATGGCACTTCCCTCTCTTCACTTTAAATTATATGAGGGTCTAATGTAAGGAAGGATTGATGGTGAAGGATGTAGAGAGGAGAAATTTTACAACCTCCTACATGAAAGGTTAGGGGATTACCTCAGGAGGAGTTCCCTATGAGTGGTCTTGGGATAGGAGGGAGATTTATCCTTTATCTAAAGGAAATGAAAGTGTGAACGGTACCCTCCCTACCAAGGACTTAAGGCTCTGTATCTTAGAGATGAGAAGGGGTGGATAGATTCCTATCCCCAAAATCCAATATTAGAAAATCTTCAACACTTTCCATAGAGTAAGGGATCATGTGACTCTAGATATAAAAACCTATATAATTCCCAAGGATCTTGACCCCCTTATAAAAAAATGTGGGAAACCTCTAAACGTATAAATAGAAACCCAAATGGGGAAACATAGATGTGTCTTTCCCAAAGGTTTGATAAATTAGTAGGTCTTCATGTAGTTTTCAACATGGTTCCTTTCCGAAAAGGGATCCAAGGAAGGATAAGCTCTTCCATGAGTGGCTTAAATAGGTATTAAATGATGGAACATGTAGGTCCTAAGCATAGGTGGTCTGCATAGGTATTCCATAAAGGTATGTCATGCAGGTCCTAGGAGGAATTGAGAAAATCTTAACATAGGGAGAATAAGTTTGTGAAGTCTTGATATGCCCTGGGAAATGGACTACCATGGTAACAACACTTGGTTAGGTTTTAACCTAGGCACTTTGAGTCACAACTGGTGTCTTTGGAAGAGTCTTGCACATGTCCTTACTTATTAAAGGGGACTCATGTAGGTTTCTTCTTATGAGTCCACAATCAGATATTTTGTATCTTAAACTCTAAAGTCCTTTGATATTTCATATCCCTTTTAATTCTCTCTTCTCTCGTGTTTTAGAGATCTACTTGCGAAAATTTGGGGGACCTGAGAGAAGGTGTTATGAAATGAGAGCATTGGGAGTTCTTTTGATTTTTTTAGTTCTTGAAATAGGGAGCTCAAGGGTCCTATTTATAAGCTAGGAGGGGACCTGGTTGAAGAGATTTTTTTGGCATAGGTATTGGGCATAGGTCTGCAACATAGATATGGTGTAAAAATTAAATAGTTGTGTAGGTCTTCGGTGTAGGTCCTCTCTATAGATATTTGGTGTAGGTCCTCAACATTTGGGGTTGGACCTTTGGTCTGCACTTATATGACCTGTGTTGGTCTTCTTGCACACAAGTGTGCTATGTAGGTCCATTTGGGCAGATTTATTTTCTTCTTCTCAAATTTCCTTGATACAGTAATACATCTAAAGTGCTTTTCATATTCCTTTTTTCATCCCTTTTTAAAAGGGAGTGTCAATAGAAATAAATGCCTCAAAATCTATAAGATGTTGTGAAATATTTAATGTTTGTAGAATATACTTAATCATAAATTTCTCCATGTCATTTGGGAACTTCTACATTATATTGGTAGTTGATTATGTGTTAAATTGGGTGGAATCTATGTCCACCAAAACTAGTGATGCTAATGTTGATTGTTTTTTTTTTGGATAACATTATTTGTAGGTTTATATTTCCAAGGTAAATAATTAGTGATAAAGGGACTCATTTATTTAATAGGATAATGGAATCCTTAATGAGTAATATGAAATAAATTATAATATACATACACCTTACCATCCCCAAACTAATAGCCATGTTGAAGTTTCAAATAGATAAATTAAGATAATCATAGAAAAAAACTTTCAATCCAAATAATAAATATTTGAGCCAAATGTTATAAGAAACCTAATCGGATTACAAGATAACTTACAAAAAATTCATTAGACCGATCCCATATAGGTTATTATATTATAAGATCTTACTCTTACCAATAGATCTAGACCACAATACTTAATGTAAAGTTATGGTGCTGAATATGAATCTAGTCACAACTGGGAAATAAAGAAAATTATGGCTACTGAAGTTTGAAGAAGTTAGAAGAGTGCATTTTGAGAACTCATATATTTATAAATAATGAACATGAGTGGACCATGAAAAATTAATTCAAAAAATATACTTACATTCAAGGGACCAAGTGTTACTTTACAATTCATGAATCAAGCTAACTAAAGTTAATCTTCATTCTAGTTGGAAAAACCCATTTATTATCTATAATGTATATACCTTTGGTACTCTGTAGATTATTAAATACGGATAAAATAACCCATTTACTATTAATTGGAATAGGACAATAAATACTATGTAAATCTTTCCCAATCCCAAGTAAAGGTAATCACACACCTCCAACCTATTTATCAATGAAACCATTAGGTTTTAGCTTTCCTTAAAAATTAATTGATTATTCTAATCACATAAAAAATATTAAACTATTGAATTTTTTATAATTAATTAATGGAATTTCATTATCTAAGTTTGGGGGAGGTAACCTTTAGAGTTTAATATTTTAAAATTTTGGATTTTATTTTTTACTTTTCAAAATTTTATGTCCTTTTATAAAATATTATGTGTCTCTTTTCTATTTTTAGACTGTTTTAAAACCTATTCAACTCAATAATAAGATATTTGAAAATGTTAAACTTATTCCAATGTTGAGAAATTATTTTACCCATTTATCAACTTATATAAATGTTTACATAATGGTTTTTCAAATTGTAAGTGACTTAAATTCATTAAATGACCACTCGTTTTTAAAATGTCATGCCATGATATACTTCCCTATATTTAAATCACTTAATTAAGCAACTTCAAACCCTATTTTGAAATATTATTATTATAACTTCAATTCTTGATAGAATTAATACATTTTTGAAAAGACAAATTTTACCGATTAATCTATCGAAAACCTATTATAATTGGAAACAATGATTTATACATGATTGGGGCATTCTTTTGAATAAAAAACCCCTCTTACAATAAGTTTTATTTCTATACTACCTTAAAATTAGACCATTGTTTCTCTTAGTGGCCATGAATAAAATTAATAGGAAACCACATTATAAGAAAAAAATCCCTATCTACCAGATCTAGAAGTAAACAAATTATCTACGTTAAATTCAAGTGTGGGAGAGGGATAAGGTGAGCTATATCATGTTATTTTGAAGAATATAACTTCATTGAAAATGGGAACTGTTATATAATATTTTCTATTGTTTTTCAAGGAAAATCTTAATAAAAGGATGTGAGTTTGGGTAAACTATCATTATAATAGGGATGAGTTTCATGATTCTAATTTAAGACCAAAGGATATATCTCAATTCATCAAAAATAAAATTCTACACAAAAAATCAGATTTGAAAAGATGAAACAATGCTACTACAGGAGTGAGGAAGAGGGTAAAAAAATATTTATTCTACTAAAATTCTAATTTGAGGACTTACCTTGAGACTAAAGATGTGGTTAGAGTTTAACTTCTATAAAGGGGAGTTGGGATCATGCCATTCTTGAGTATAAACTAACTTCATGCATTTATTTCATTTTGATCCTAACCCTGCCCATTTTTATTCTAATTTTTTAACATTTCAATCCTACTAACAATTATACATAAAAAACCCTAAAAGTACTCATGATATAAAAAAATTAACTCATTATTGGATATGAATAAATTCATCAATCCTATGTTTACCCTTGCATGAACTTGAAATGAAAAAAAACATTCTTGAAATTCAAACTTGAGTGATGAGTGAAATGTTTCTAGGAAGGTAGTTATACGTGAGCATGAGTGGATGAAAGAATTGGAAATGAAATGAAATGAAATTCATGAAGATAATTGAAGGTAGAAAGTTAATGAGGCATGATAATATCAAGAAACATGGTGTTAAAAAGGGAACTCAAATTGGATAGTAATTTGAATTTTTCTTGTGTAATATTCTCAATGTTCACTTGACCAGGATTCCAAATATTAAGTGTATAAGAATTGAAATAGTTAATTAGTTCATTATATTTTTTTTATATTCAATTTATTCTATTATCTTATATTTATTAATTCATTTAGTTATAAAGAGTTTTGGAATTAAATTGGATATTCAAAAGATTTATTGAATGTTTTTTTTAAATGGCCAAATTGTGGATTTAATAGATTTATTTGTTTTAGGGAATTAAATTAATGGATATATACTAATTATTATTATTCTTTCTATTGATAAGTTTCAATATATTATTTAAAACATGTGAATAAATAATTATGAAAATAATCCAATCTCTATAAGTATGGTTCTCATATGTGTATGCATTATTACAATGCTATATAAATATGACTATGGGTAGATTTATAGAAAATAAAAAAGGCACTGAATTCATAAGCATGATTATCAACTTTGTAAAGATTATCTAGTGTTGTGTAATCATGAATAAAGCATGTGTAAACATGATCTCATATCTATGTAAGGAATTAGTACTTCATAAGAATAACTCCTTTTGAAAAGTTTTGAACTTTGTATGGATGGTTTTAATTTTTATAAGTATGATTCTTAATCTATATAAGTTTTTTTTCAAGTTTGTACAGATGATTCCTTTAAACATTTATATAAAAGAATGATGTTTCTAGGGGGTTTTATAATGGTCGAATTTTATTCAAACCGAATACTTTGTGGTACCACATCAACATGAATTTAAGCCGATCATAAATTTCCATGTGGATTATAATAAATATCAATCATAACTTATATATATTATTTCTTTCGGAAGCAATGAAGGAAAGCTGTGGTTTTTTTGGGACAGTGGACCGTGAACAACGATTGAGATTCATAAGGAGAATGAACCATTTTAAAATTAAAGAATCAAGGTCCATGAATGAGTTTGACTGGATAAATAATAAGGGAAGGAATAACCTAAAAGAAGGGTAGAAGAATGGAGGAAGGGAGAGTATGACTAATATAGATTTTAATTTTTTTTATTTTTTTTATTTTCTATAGTACCTTCTTCTTCTTAGTTTTCACCACTGTTATCCATCACATAGAGGGGTAAAACCTTGGTTGATCAATGAAGGGAAAAAATTATTATTTTAATGAAATATTATTTAATATAAATGAATAAATATTATTCTTTTATTTATTTATTTTGGAATGTAGTGGTAGTTTAATATTTTTGATCTGTCGATATTTTAATTTTAATCTATAACTATATACTGCCTTGGTCAATGTTTATTTATCTCCCTCTACAAACCCCCATTGGGAATTTCATGAGTAAAGTATGATTGGGTTACTAAAACACTTACACATAAGGTAAAGAGGACATACCAATCTAAGATCTATACCGAATCTTACTTCACCATATCCATTCAATCGAGGGTGAGAGGTGAAGAAATTGTGGAAGCTCACATTTATCGGTTTATATGAATAAGATCCAAATTCTTAATGAACTATGATATAATTATTATTGTATAACTAACCTTGACCTAATCACATATCACCATATTTATTTAAATCTATCTTCTTCATTGATTTTACTTGGTTTTCAAAATATATAAACTATAACACCCCCTTTATTAACTAAAAGTGATAACTAATTTTGAGCACCCCACTGAAGACAATCTTAGGTTTAAACTAGACTACATTTAACCTAATAAAGAAATTGATTTTTTCAACACCCATTAAAGTCCAATCAATCATACATATGTTTTTTATAATCATCCTTATTAACCTTAATTCATTCTTAAGGTGTTTCATCAAGTAGTGGGGTCTCCAACACATAAAATTTCTTTCAATGTTATAGTTTTATGTGTAATAACTTGTACCAATCCAAGAAATTTGTGTTGATGACAACATGTTTATTTTCCAATATTTATCATAGTAATTTTATAGTATTACTTCTCTTTTTTCAACACTTAACACTTTTATCTTTATTACTAATAGTTTAGACATTAATGATTTATTAGTCTTAAATATCTCCTACTATTTTATTTAAACTGCAATAGCACTTAACCATTTTATTAGAAATGATTATTTACTTTAATATGGGTCAGAATACATTAAATCTATATTTAAAGTCAAATATAGAATGACACCACTACTTGGTGAGTTTTATGGTAAGATGTTTACTAGATAATTGTATTAAATCATAACTCCATGATATGTTGTGTGGAGTCCTATAAACTGCAAATCCTAAACTTGGATTTACCTAATATTTTGACTCTAAAATTTAATCAAGCTAGGTATGAATAAATTTTTTTTCTACTTTTAGTTATTACATCCCAAAACTCTAATTAGAACACCCAAATAGAGGGATACACCCATAACTATGGCTGAAAAGTACCCCAAACTATGGTGTCATTTTAATGTATATTGTGGAAGTAATTTATGATTAATATTAATTTAATCTATTTAAAACATATTTACATAGAAAATGAAATAGGATTATATTAATAATTTTTGTTAATTTAACTATGTTATCGCTTTAATATTAACTAACCATGTATAATTATAAAACATTCATCACACATTTATTCATTTTTATCTTCTTATATTATTCAACTATTCTATGTAATCATAAATCATCCATGAGTTGAAATATTAAATAATTATCCATGCATGATAAAAATAAATAAATAAGAACCATATAATGAGTTATATTCTATTGGTTGATCTACTGAGTGGGTGTTAGATCCACCAACACCATAGGGGAACTCTTTGATTTAGCTATTGACTCAAGTTGCAGTACCCACTTTCTCCCATGTATTTTTACATGTTTGGTATTTTATCAAATATCATCTTGAATCACCTCATCATGAGAATATATATTATTTACAATATATACTCACATTTAAATGAGATGATTTCAAGATATGGGAATATATTTTATGACTTAAATTTAGAATTTTAGGCCTTTATACTCTTTAATCATATTTCGGTTTCCTTTAGTGGGTGTTCAATGGTGGCTTTGGAACTTGGAAGATTTTTGTTGGTCTAGAATTTTTTGGTTGTGAGAATGACTTGTTTAACCGTGATAGATCGATGAATGATCAGTGGTTGGGGGATTGAGATCTAGAAGTATTATATGCTTATGGTCCTAAGGTCAAAGGAATTGAGGTCGAGGATGTTCTAGTTGAGTCTACTCATGCTCCTTGTCTGGTATTTTTATATTGCATTGTACTACCCACCTTCTAGTTGTCTACATGGCATCAAACCTAGTCATTTTTAGGTCTATCTAGGTAGGTTTTTGTCAATTCCATATTGGTTTCATGGTGGCCTATCTTCCATGTGTGGATTTGGTTAGTTTCTCTTATGTTTGTAGTGTTTTATCGAGATGGGCCACCCCAAGAAGCCCATTTTCTGTAGGTATTTATGCAATTAAAGTATGGAGATATGATTCATAGATCATTTCAAAATAATAATTAATCATCTAAAAATATTATTTAATAAAAATAAAAATATAATGTATTACAATAATTAAAATTAAGTAAACAATAAACCAAACATAAATAGGTAAGTCACAACTCAAGATTAGTCAACATGCACCATAATTATATAAAAATAAATAAATTAATTAAAATTTAAAGTAGAATTAAAATATTTTTATTTTTTTATAGATACTTCCAATGTTACCAAAAATAATTTTATTAAACTTCATAAATTTAAAGTTTTTTTATATTTTTTTAAATTTTTTTTTAATTTCAAGGGATTAAAAGTTTGTCGGAAGATTAATTAAGCATGGTTTGGTCTTGGTGAGCTAAGCAATTTGGGAAGGTGCCACCCCATCCAAGACCATGTATAGTTTGATATGTATGGGTAGGTAGTAATATCCTTTTAATGAATTTAAAAAGTTGAAAAAAAATATATTTAAATCTCACATAAAATGGTGCAGAACTTAGTCTTCGCTTTTTTTTTAATGGGGTAGCACGGTTAAAGGGGTGAGGGGTGTTTCCACCCATCAAAATTTAAATAAATTTTTTATATAATTATCCTTACACCATTTTAGTCATGGGTTGCTTACCCCCATCCCCATATTAACTAGTTTGGTGGGAAAGGGTTGGTGGACCTTTTCATTTTTTTATAAAATCATATTAAAACATGCTACAACATGTTAACCCCCAACCCTTAGTGCCTAAAAGGCATGTATTAAACTTCCTCCGTGTATTCCAAAATGTTCCTCTAATTTTGGTTGTCCACTATTAGCCACCTCAATTAAATTTTTTGAACCATCTATAGAATTAGAACCCTATTGAATCCCTCTACTTGAGTTCTAGTAAATCTAACAAAATTTCTCGACTCAAGATATCTACTCTGATACCAACTAAAGAATCTGGGAATAGATAAAGGGTTTTATACCATTAATTTAAAAAAAAGATTAGATCTATGTATTAACATAAGATATATCGTACTAATATTTGTATCCCGCCATAGATCATAGTAAAATAGAATTTAAACATGAATAAATTAAACAAAATAATAAAATAATACCTTAGTGGACCAACATGATCCTAACATTCTCTGCTCATCATTGAACTATTGTAATTCAAAGTAATTGAAAGAGGAACCCTCCAGATAATCCACATATTAACTAAATCTCTTATATCATAATTATATATCCTTCATGTTCTATCATGATAGAACCGAGTGTTTTATGATTCTCATATGATCTCCATAACATGAAGAACACAATCCACAAAGAATGAATTGCATTTTTCATGTTCATTCTCTCTCTATAACATTAGATAATAAATGGTTGAGGGATAATTTATTCCAAGGCATCTTATTTTTAATTTTTTGTGTAAAAATATTTTTACTTAGGTTTTAAGTTTCTTATTACACTTTAGTTTCTTAGGAAACATAAACCACAAAAATGGCCCAAAATGTGATTTAAAACCTAATTAACTTGATATAATTTTAATATTAATTTAATACCTCTTGTGTATCATTTTAATATGTCTAATGAAGAAATAAAAACCATTAACCCTACTCATTCCTCCTAAATATGATTAACAAACCATGAATAAATAATATTCACCCGAAAAAACTATTTTTTCTTGTATTCATTTTTTATACATAAATGAAATGTGAATACCTTGAGAAAAAAATTCAATTATCATTATTCTAAAATTTAATAACATATGATTGAGTTTATTAATTCCCAAACTTGAGATTTTTTGCACTCATACATTCACCAAACCGCTGATGTAGGGCCCACTGCATTCTAAAGTCCAATTCATATAAGTTGGTGAAAATTCCATATACACATTTGATGTAACCATATAGGACCTTATCTTATTAGAAATTATTCTAATTCAAAAACCAATAGAGGTATCTAGTAACACATCATGCCTCCTAAAGTGATAAGAATGATTCATCACTATGACAAACTCTTATGAAAACTTTCTATGAAATATAATATCTTTGTCTCGTGATATCTCATGAAGCATGATTCATACTTTATGTCATCGTCCTTTTATGATTTATTATCTTTATTTGAATTTATTGGATATAATTTCTTTCATTTACCATATCCAGGAATTTATACTAGGTATTAACAACCTAGTTAAGATACAGAGATATGTTCTTCTTATACTCATAAGTGAAAAATCTTTTCCCCATCATTCAACCAATGCCATAACACAAATACCGCACTCTAATAAAGTTACCTTAGCACAAATATAATTTTTTTTTGGTTTTCATCATGCTTAATAGTACATGATCTATTATATACATTAAAAGTGATATAAATTCAGAATACCCACACACATGTTCATAGATAGAAATATCCAATGACATCCAAAATATGTGATGCTCCTATTTGTGATTCAATCCCCATGAAATCTAATACTTAAGATTAGCATGTGAGAACTTCGTGAGGGGATGTCACAATAATTATGTTCCCCCATAAGCTAATAGTCATACATCATATTTATCCCATTGGTATTATGTATTTAGATCATAGAAAAGCTGTTTAATATTGTAGTCATAATATAATGAGGTTCTCCCTATAGTTGGGAACTACTGTCACTTTATAATACAAGATGTGATTTAAGGACCTTACCTTGTTAATAATGTACACTGAAGTGATAAAATTATCTTGGTAAGAGTAAATATTGTATAATGAAAACTATATTCATGATATTTTAATTGAAAAATACCACTCAGGTTGGTTGTAGGGAACCCACTCGCACAATAATGATGATACATACTTATCAAGATGATGATTTGAACATTGGATTTAGATACAATATTTTTGGTGATGTTTGAACCAAAGATAATTTTATTGGATTTGTTTTTAATTGGGAATTGTTTTCATTTTTGAATAATTATAGAATTCTAAAAAACAACTAAATTTTGAAGTATCCTTAAGTATATAAGACTTTATATAGACTAAAAATTTGAAAAAGTAAACAAGCTCCCATGTGTCTGTCAGACTTTATTTTGGATTTCAAAAAGATTTTCTAAGTTAAAGGTAGATTTTTTAGGAATATTACTCATTTTTTAAGTATTTTTTAGTTCCATAAGACTTTGGGTGGGTTTCGTAATACTTGGTGAACTTCTTAAGACCCTTACTCATTTTTTTAGAATTTGGGTTTCATATAATAAGACGTTGGGTCTCATATCATAGGACTTTGGGTGGAATTAAATTTTTCTAAAGGAATAGAGTTTTCCTATGTTTATAAGACTTTTTTTACAGCATAATAATATTTATGATTTTGTAATACTTCTATTTTCATAATACTTGGTTTTATTTTGTAAGCCTTTTGTTGGATTTCCTAAAACTTGTTTGTATTTTGTTAGACTTTGTCTAGAATTCATTAGACTAACTGAATTTCTTAAGACGTCTGGATTTCTCTATTTATTATTTTTTGTGAACGATAAGTATGAATATGGTGTGAATGAGTTATTCCTTATGATATTTCAAGCATCTTTATATCATGATTCATTTGATCATTCCATGGTGGAAAAGATAGTTTTGAGATTAATGGAGGGTTAAGTTTTGTTGTTGTTAGTACCCTAAAATGAAAATTGGGTTCTTGAAAAGATTACTTTGTGACTTAGAGCTTCATGTTTCATATATGTATGCATGGTAATGTTACTAATTATATATCATAATTAATAATTTGGTTGAATAAAAATCGCAGATTTTTTGGATAAGTGAAGACCATGATTTATGATGAGGATCATAAATATTTTGGGAATTTAAATAAAAAAAGGTATGAAGAAAGAGGTTTTTTAGGTCTCATTTTACATCATACTTAAAACATTTTAATCTTCTAAATAATTTATAAAATAAGCACCCAAGGTTGTCTCCCAATGAGGTTACCACTATGGAGTTTCTCTGCCGTGATTTTATTATTATTGTTTCTACTAAAACTATTTATAAGGAGTGATTATTAGGATAGAAAAGGATCTAAACTAGTTTCTAAACTAAAAAATATGAAAAAAAAATAGAATGAAAACAAGAGGAAATGAATGAAAAGTGAAGAGAAGATAGAAATGTAGCAATGGTCATCCTTAGTGATTCTCCTTCTTCATTTATTAAAAAGAGTAACTCCATAAATTCTATCAACATTAATTTTGAAATATCTAAACAATGTTTCTCATTATGTTTGAGAAATCAAGGTCACCAACTAAAACCTTAGTTATCGACCTCCTTTTCTCAAGAGTCAGTCAAAGTACTCAATGACAGTTGAGCACTGTGATAACATAAACTCCCGTTGTTGTCAAAATTCTCAATCATGAATTAAAAATATTAAACAAAGTTAGTCAACCGTAAAACTCCTAATCAAGTTGTGCATTCAACACTCGATGAATAACACACACTAATTGGTTATATTTCATTCAAGTAATGCAAGAGAAATAAAAACAAAATTACATAAGAGCAATCATCAATCAACAATGGATCATCTAAAAATTGAAAATATGGAGAAAATATCTCCTTCTTACTATCCACTCTCCCTCAGTCAAGATATTCCCAATATTTTTGTTTGGGATTTCCAGAATAAAACTCCTCTTTTTGAAAGCCTCTTTATTCTCCTCTAAAAATCACCAATTTCAATTCACCTCTTCCTTGGACGTAGTGAAGTGAAATCATTAATTTATTTGACCTTTATATTTTGATTCAGTTATGATGTTTTCTTCTTCATGCTCGGTCAACACAAATTCAACGACGGTGGTACTGGGTTCTTCGTGGAAGATGATCTCGGTCAGTTTATCAGTATCCACCCGATTGGCATCGAATATTTGCTGCATCCATGGTGGTATGAGGTCAAACCTGACAGAGTGGATCAGAAAAACATCCACAGTATCATCGTTTACCTTCAACAATGGCGATGGTGAGAAATTCCATGGTTCATCTGCTTCAAATGATTTATAGGGTTCGGGTTCTCTCCAATTTGAATCACCCATTATCAGAAATTTCATACATGGGTGAATCCAAAAACATGTACGTGAAGCTTCCCAAAAATGCATATGTGATTCAATTACCCAATCTTCCAATCAGTTATGTGGGTACCAGTATAATTCCCCAATGTGGTTCTCCTGGAAAATTTGGCTACGTGGTTACACCCATAAAAAACCTACATAGACATTTATAAATTCTAGAAAAATACCTGCAATATCCATACAATACTAGAAAATGGGGTTTTGGAGACCCCTTACATGGGCGACCGCACAGCCTCCGACTCCGGATCCCCTCTGCTACCCCTCCTCTCCCTCGCAGCACCACCTCCAGCTCCCCTTGGTTCCGAATTTGTCGCGCTATAAGGTATGCCCTAATTTCCATTTTATGGTTTAATTTTGGAAAATTTACAGCATAAATTTGACATTCATGAAGATTATATGAATATTTTGTGTGAATAAAAAGTGCATAAATGGAATTTCATGTGTATACAGGTTTGTGTGCATGAAGAATTATGAAATAATTTGTGTTGACAGTGTGTGAATGAGAAGACTTCACACTTTACTTGAAGTTGGAAGTTACATACAATGCAGATTCCATGTATATGTTGATTGGATTGATATTATAAGTTGTGTTGTTATTTGATTTATACCATTATTGATTTTATCACATGTATGTGTGTGTGTGTGTCCCATGAGAAAATGTTTGAGGTTTGACCACATGTGTGTGCTTGCATAGCCCATGAGACCCATGTTTGAGTTTAATCACATATGTTTCGATACTATAGGTTATTATTAAAATTATATGATGTTCCTTTATATGATATTAATCCATGTTTCAGTGTGACTTACTGTGTATATTTTAGAGATAGAATTGAGATGGAATTTTGAGTGATGTATCAATATTTGTTCACATTCTTATTATTTCCCACACTTTTATTGACCTAACACTTTGGTGGTATTTGGGTTTTTACTATATGACTTGAGATACCTACCATGGATTATTATTTTTCATTGTTTATTGACTCTATTATGTTATTTTTATCCTTTTCTTTATTGATACCAAGGGTATATTTTCTACACTGATGACATTCAGACTGTTACTACTAGTGACAAACATCTTGCATAAAAGGATACCTGTTTGAGGCCATGAGGAACACTGTATTGGACCATGTGATCCAGCATGGGGCATCACATTAATTATCCCACATATTCTCTATTGATAACATAAGTGAACATAGATTGGTATTTTTTTGTTTTGTAATTGTATATATTTGATGTTATCCTTGATATAGATTAGTTAGTTTTCCATAAATTAGATATTTATTTCTATATTTGATGGTTAATCTTTACTACATCTGATGGCACAAAGTTAGTTTGAATCCAAGAGGCAGAGAGAAATTATTTGTACAAAGATACAGTTTCTCTTAGTTTGAGAAGACTATTCATCACTAATTTATTTTGGTCACTTTCATCACAAATTATATTTGTTGATTTATTGGTAGGAATTAACTTATTCGCTAAGGTTGATAGTTCAAGATTGGTATTTGATTAATTTTTTCATGTACCATATACGCATGAAAGTTATAATATTCCTTTCTTGAAAAATGTTTACTCTATGGAATTATAGACCAAATTCATTCTTAATATAGTTTCTTGAATATAGAATCATCATTATATTTACCATACCAACATGGTAGAGATGTCATGGGCTTTCACTTCCATTCCATTATCTATTCTCTTGTTTATTATTCAGAGATATAAATTTTTTATTTTATCAATGGTCCATATGCAATTGGACAGTCATTATTTTAAATATATTTTATATGAAAAATGAATTTAATATGAAGTCTTGTGTAAATGATTGTTATACATATATTATTATGGATAAGAGTTGGATTGATCTTCCAAATCGAATGTCTAGAGAATATTTCAGGGAATTATACAGTTTATTGAGTTCACTAGAGGATTTAAAAGCAACTTTATTAGTTTTCCATGTAGAAAATGTGAAAACAAATATCAATTCACATGATATACCATGAGGGAGAACCTATTCTTGAACAGATTTCTGAAAAATTATAAGACTAGGACTCGTCATGGGGAAAAATATATTCTTCATCAAAATACAGATGGAGTTAAGATGAACATTGATGCAGGGATGAATGATCCAATGCATGAAATGCTTACTGAAATGGTACGTGGTTTGGCTCCAAAAGGCATTGAAATCCAGAATGTTGAGACCGGTGAGATAAATTTGTGCTCTAGTGCAGATCATGATTCGAGGAGGTTTTATGAAGTACTTAATGATGTAAAATGGAATTATATCCTGGATGTACTGCTTAAAATAAATTGTTGTTTATCGTGGAGTTGTTTCATTTGAAGACTTTGAATCAGTGGTCAGAAACATCATTCGACATGTTGTTGGTGTTATTGAAAAAGGTTATTCTTGTCGATGATAAGATTCCTAACTCGTATTACCATTCTCGTAAGTTAACAGAGAACTTGGGTTTTATATATGAGATCATAGATGCATGTGAAAAAAACTGTATGTTTTTTAGAAAAGAAACTGCCCATTTGGATATTTGTACAGTCTGTGGCACTTCTAGGAGGAAAGTGAACAGCGGAAATCAGACTCATCAAAGTCAGACTGTGAAACAGGGAAAACCGATTGTTGTAAAGAAAATTCGTTTCTTTCCCCTAAAGCTGACGTTAAAAATATTTTTTATGTCATCTAAAGTTTCTAATTTAATGAGATGACATGTAGAAAGAAACCAGTAAAGTGACATGTTAACCCACCTGGCAGACTCTCGTGCATGGAAGGATTTTGATAAGAAACACCCCGAATTTGATAAAGATGTTTGTAATGTCTGATTGGGGTTGGCAGTAGATGGATTCAATCCATTAAAGTCTATGGTTGGTGAGACTCATAGAATAGGTCCGGTGGTGTTGATTCCATATAATCTTCCTCTGTGGCTTTGTATGAAGCAACAATTTATATTACTTTCCACTCTTATTGATGGACCTATAAGTTCAAGGGATAAGATTGATGTTTACCTTTAACCATTGATTGATGAGTGGAATGAATTTTGGGGTGATGGTGTGATGACTTGTGACTGTGAAACAAATTAAATGTTCAAACTACAAGTTTCTTTATTGTGGACAATCAATGACTTCCCATCTTATGAAAATTAATCTGGCTGGAGTACGAAAGAGGAATTTTATTTCCCTTGTTGCAATAAAAGTAAAAAATATGTATGGCATAAACATTCCAAAAAATGGACATACATGGGTCACATACATTTTCTCTCCCCTCATCACAGGTTTAGAAAGGACATAGTGACATTTTATGGTTCTAGAAAGTTTAGCCCAGCACCAAAGATCATGATAGGAGTCGAATTGTTATCGTAGATTGAGGAACAAAACATTTGCACGGTATATGACTTTCAGGATTTGGTGGCTCATCTATTACTTAATATTCGTGGTGCAGGTAGACAGCACAGTCACAATTGAAAAAAGAAAATTATTTTTTACAATCTCCCCTATTAGAGAACTAACATGCTAAGGTATAATTTTGATGTTATGCACATTGAAAAAAATTTGTGATAATATATTGCGGACCATTTTAGGTGTCAGTGGAAAATCAAAGGACCATGTTAATGCACGTCATGATTTGGAAGAAATGGGTTTAAAGAAGCAATTGCATTTACAGTTATCTGAGGGAAACAAGGCATATATTCCATTTGCACAGTATACGATGACTACAAAGGAGAAAGAGACATTTATTTCCATTTTGAAGTTTCTCAAGGTGCCTGATGGTTACTCTTCTAATATTTCAAAGAGTCTGAATCTTACGAGCAGGGAATTACAATGGTTGAAAAGTTATGACAATCACATACTACATAATCAGTTGATTCCAATCGCAATTTTTGATTGTTTATCCCCCAATGTTGTTCAACCATTGACTGAGATGAGTAATTTTTTTAGACATCTTTGTTTAAGAAATCAATTAATGAGTGATTTAAAAAGTTTTTAGGATTGAATTGTACTTACACATTGTCACTTTGAGAAATTATTTCCCCCCTCATTTTTCGATGTTATGGTTCACTTGATAGTGTTCTTAACTGATGAAGTAATGGCTACTAGTACAGTGAAATTTAGGTGGATGTATCCTATTGAGCGGTATTTGAATACATTAAAACGATTTGTATGCAACAGAGCTCATTCAGAGGCATCAGTTTCCAACGGTTATTTGATGGATGAGTGTACTACTTTTTGTGCATAATATATTATGGATGTTGAAACAAAATTAGATAAGCCATATATGATTCGTGATGGTTCTATTGGATAATGAACCATATTTGATATGGATAACATCGAGTGGATACAAGTGCATCGATATATCTTGTTCAATACTCCATCAGTTGCACCATTAATGCATTAAGTGTCTTTTCACTTTTATTGTTTAACTTTTACATGTTTTTTTCAAAGGTTGATCATTTAAACATTGCGTTATCATTTACAGGAAACACATTAATAAGCTAAAATAAGATATGTCTCATGCGACTGAGTATCAAATTCAACAATCCCATTATGTGTCATTTCATGATTAGTTCAAGGATCTTTTATGTATAAATTGATTTTCATTATGAGTGAATTATTATACAAATTTATTTCTTCAAAAATCATTATTGAATTCTGTGAAGTATGTAGGTTCATAATCATAGGGATATAGGTGACCCCATGCTAACTGAAGAATTTATCCAACTAGATGAGGGTCCATCTATAACGGCTCGTCATTATAAAGATATAGATGATAATGGTATTCGATTTCACATTAAATATGTTAATGACAAATGATCAACACAAAACAGTGGAATCAGTTTTCCATTTTTGATTCTGGTTATTACTATGGTCAATTGACAGACATCATTGAAGTTGTATATGCACATGGGTTTAAGTACATATTGTTAAAGTTTAATTGGGTTGATCTAGTGTATGGAAGTAAAGTCGATCAATATTAGTTTACATTAGTGAATTTTAACTATATGTTATATAGAAATGAATGAGTTAATAATGAACCTTTAATTTTGACATCACAAGCTGAACAAGTATTCTTCGTTACTTTTCCTTCGAATCCTAGTTGGCAAGTTGTTGTGAAAATGTCCCGGAAAGGAGTGTTTTTATTTGAACAAGATAAACCCAAGACTGTTCCCTTTGTTTCCCAACAGCTTGATCAACATACTATTGTTCAACGTGAAGAAGATATTTATTGGGTTAGAGTGGTTTTTTAAGAAGAAATGGTCAATTTTCATGTTTAATGAAAGGTATAATTGTTTTCCCACTCTTCAGTTAAAACCCTTTTTTTAAAATTGTTTAAAAAAACTAAAAAATAATTTGTTACATAAGAATTTTTTTTATTAGTCAGAATTAACCCTATGTTCGATCCTTTTTAATGGCTTCCCTTGTGGGCATGTGTGAACCAAGATTCTGGTATCTAGTTCTATCTCTAGTATTTTTTGGATAAACTATATATTTTCGGTTTTATATAAAAATTTCTAGATCAAATTGAAAAGGTTGATTACTTTGAGTAAAATCATTTTTTAAATAATTTGATTTCACCCTAGTTATGGGTAATGGAAAAAGATGGTATTTTCAAAGTATTGAAATGTTTTGTGACCTTGTGAATTCGATTTTAAGGTCCCCCTCTCCCTTTCCATATCCTTTCGATCCTTGTTGTAATTTTTAATCACATTGATAATCTTTTATGGGATAATGATTTTACTTTGATATTGAAAGATCCATATTTCAAACACATATGTGTTTATATAGATATAATATCCCCCCTGAACAGCCCCACCCCACTCCCCTCGGACAGCCCCTTTCCCACCCGCACAGCCCCTCTACCTAGACACCCCCTGGACAGCCCCCCCTCCTGGATAGCCCACCCCCCAAAACTCCCCTCAGACACCCCCCCCCCCCCCCCTCTCGAACAGCCCCCCCCCCCCTCCCGGACATCCCCCCCTCCCCAATGCACTGCACCTGCCCCTCCCCTACCCCCTGCCCTACACCAGCTAGCCCACCCCTCCCTCCCCCACTCCCCCTCCCAAATAGACAACCCCCCATAACTACCCTCGGACAGTCCCTGGACATCCCCACCACACCCCCAACTCCTTCCCACTCCCAACCCCCCTCCCGGACAGCCCACCCCCCCAAATCACTTCACGTTAAAAGAACCCTCTAAATACAAGACTTTTTTTGTACATAATTTTATTTCTGTTCTGTAAAGTTTTTTATTTTTTAAAATCCTATACCTTTTTATTTTATTAACAACGGTACAAGTTTTATTTTTTTAAAAACAAACAAATTTATCTTTTTGAATCTTTGGATGGTCCCCTTACTAATGTTTTCTATGACTACAGACATGTCAACGGAACAAGAAGCACATCGACATCATCCATCTGAGCCATCTAAATCTTAGAGTCGAGGTATTTTTTGTTGGGTCGGAAAAAAGCGAGGAAGATGGCAAGAGGGGGGGTGAATTGCCTTTTAAAAAATTGATTAACAAATTAAAAATCAAAGTAAAGTGCAGCGGAAATAAAGAAGGCAAGACACACGAAATTGATAACGGAGTTCGGCCAAAACCGGGCCTACGTCTCCGCTCCCAACTCAACCGTTGAGAGATTCCTACCGCTTGCTTTTCAATGGTTTTAGAAAGAAACCCACTAGGCTTTGAGGTAGCACTAGGACCTATTACAGCTTGCTTTTTGTGGTTTAGCAAGAACCCACTTGCTTTTGATGGTTTAGCAAGAACCCACTATCCTTCTTACAGGTGAAGGATAGCTCACCTATGTCTCAAGCTATTTAAAGGAAAGCTTGGCAACCTTGTCACACCTTAGTGGTGATGTGAAACCCAAAGAAAAGAGGGGATGAGAAAATTGGGAGTTTGTAGGCACAAACTCAAATTGAAGCTCAAAATAAATAAAACACGAAAAACCGTGATTGGGAAGACTTGGGCGCCAATTGGATGATGGAGTTGATGTAGCGTGCTTTCCCAAGCTTCTTGAGTGGTGCTCTTGGATGTGGAAATGGATGGAGCACTTGGGGTTCTCTTGGAACAATCCGCCGGAGCTTCGCCAAGATGATCAACAATGTGTCTGGTGGCTTAGGTGTAGTTCCGGGGCTTCCTAGGCCTTTATTTATAGGCTAGGAACCTTCAAGTATCCGTTGGAGGGCTTTGGAGCCGTTGGAAAAGGCCTCGGAGCCGTTGGGAGGCTTTTGGAGTTGACTGGTCAAAGCCAACGGCTAGTTTGACTGGGCCACCGGCTGGCCGGTGCATGGCCACCGGCTGGCCGGTGCCTTGGCAGAGGAGAAGAGCTTCTGCCCAGGCCGCACCGGTCGACCGGTGCCAGAGCCACCGGCTGGCCGGTGGTGAGGCAGTAGCCTTCACTATTGAGGCTGGGTTCCACCGGCTGGCCGGTGGTGAGGCCACCGGTTGGCCGGTGGTAAAGCAGTGGGTGTCCCTTTTGCCCAGGGTCCACCGGTCGGCCGGTGGTGAAGCCACCGGTTGGCCGGTGGACTGAATTTCAGTCCTGTTCTTGTTCATTCTTGGACCAACTTCTTGGCTATCAAATGCCTATCCACAAAAACACTTAGAACACAAGGTTAGATAAAAAGAAAGGTGATTGTGATCATGAAAATCAAACAACGAGGGGAACGAGATGTACAACAATCTCCCCCTATTTTGATGATCACAATCACCGAAACAAACAGTGAAAAATACTGAAATTGAAAGGAAATGTAAATAATGATGAAAAAGGATTCTCCCCCAATCAATCAAGAAATTTCTCCCCCTTTGTGATTATCAAAATAGAATGGGGCATAAAACTTGATTGAGGGATTCGATGAAAAACGAGATTTTAAAACAATTGAAAATGATACTAATTGTTGGAAATTTTGAAATGAAAAATTGAATTGAAAAATTTGAATAACAGTTTGAATTGAAATTTTTGAATCAAAAACCAATTGAAATTCGAAATTTGAAACCAAATGAAATTTTTGAAATTGAGAGTTTTGAAAAATCGATACCAACTGTTGGATATTTAAAAAAGAAAATTTAATAGAAAATTTGAATTTCAAAGCCAAGTGTTGAGTTTGAAATGAAAACTTTGAATACACAACAAGGCTTAAAAAATCCTAACTCCCCCTAAATAAAAACAAAGAATCACTGGGGAGTGGTTTTGAAACCGAAAACAAATTTAGGCCCGGAGAGACTTGCCAAAAGGGATTTTTCAATCCAAATTTGTTTCATGGCGGGTCTTCTCCTATAAAATTCATCGGAATAGAAAATCGATTTGGGTTGGCCATACCGGGCGTTTTTACAATTACATTCATAAATGAGATGCCCGGTTTTTTTGCAATAATTACAAAATTTAAAACTAGAGCTCCCCCTTACAAAAATAGTGGGTGCATGGGAGGAGGAAGCTCGGTTGGTATATCCTAACCCTTGGGTGGTTCTAGATATGCGTTGGGAACCAAGCAAATTGTTCAAATTTTGTTCACCTTGGGTGAACTTGGCTAAGGTCTCTCTAAGGTCCTTGATGGTTGATTCCAAGGAATCAACATTTGGAAAATTTTGGATTTTGAGGGACAACTCTTCCTTCTCTTTAAGAAGTTGTTCTTTTTCGGAAGAGAGTTTTTTGAAAGACTTTTTCAATGTGACAAATTTAGAAGAGAGTTCATGAAAACCTTTTTCTAATTGGTCTCTAGCAAATGAGAGTTCTTCATAAGATAAATGATTTAAAGAATATGAATTTGAAGAACATGAGGAAGAGGAATCGGAAGATGTTACCTCGTGAAATGCCATTAGGCATTTTGTACCTTGATCGCTTGAGGAGGAGGAGGAGGAGGAGGTGTCACTCCATGTCGCCTTGAGGACCTTTTTCTTTCCTTTTTCCTTTGGCGTTGCCCGTTTTTTGTTGAGTGGGCAATCGGGCTTGTAATGGCCCTTTTCGCCGCACCCGTAGCATTTTACCTTGGGCTCGGGTCTTGCGGTGGGTTCTTGCTTTCGATGCTTGCGGGATTTCTTCTTCTTGTGCTTCTTCATAAACTTGTGCATTTGGCGGGCGAGATTCTCCATTTCCGAGTCGCCGCTTGATGATGAGGACGATGAGGAAGGAGATGAGGAAGAAGATGAGGAGGAGCTTACTTCCTTTTGTACCTTGAGGGCAATGTTCTTTGGTGTCTTGATTGGTGTGCCCTCCTTTTGAGCTTGCCTCCTCATCGTGATCTCATATGTCATGAGAGATCCGATGAGCTCCTCTACCGGCATATTTTTGACGTCCTTAGCTTCTTGGATCGCCGTCACCTTTGGTGCCCATGAGCTCGGAAGGACCCACAAGATCTTCTTGACCATCGTCTCGGCTGAAACATCATCACCAAGAGATTTCCTTCCATTGCACACGTCAGTAAAGCGAGTAAACATATCGGAAATAGACTCATTTGGATGCATTGAAAAATATTCAAAATCCTGTCTATACATATCTAATCTAGTATCCTTGACTTTATTAGTGCCTTCATGGGTCACTTCTAAAAGCTTCCAAATTTCATGTGCGGAGGTGCAAGTGGATACACGATTAAATTCATTTCTATCTAACCCGCAATGAAGAGCATTCATGGCTTTGCCATCAAGCTCAAAATTTTTAATATCGGCGGGGGTCCATTTGGATTCGTCGGGGGAAGAGAGAGTGTAACCTTGCATGACTATTTTAAAAATTGGATATCCTATACTTCTCAAAAAGGTGGTCATGCGGGTTTTCCAATAATTATAGTCGGTCCCATCAAAAAATGGAGCCCGACCCAATGAGTAGCCCTCGGGGGCGAAAGAAGTAGATGCCATCAAAAAAAAGATCTTAACTTTGAAACCGGGTTAAGGAATTACTCAAAGGTCCCTTTGATACCAATTGTTGGGTTGGAAAAAAGCGAGGAAGATGGCAAGAGGGGGGGTGAATTGCCTTTTAAAAAATTGATTAACAAATTAAAAATCAAAGTAAAGTGCAGCGGAAATAAAGAAGGCAAGACACACGAAATTGATAACGGAGTTCGGCCAAAACCCGGCCTACGTCTCCGCTCCCAACTCAACCGTTGAGAGATTCCTACCGCTTGCTTTTCAATGGTTTTAGCAAGAAACCCACTAGGCTTTGAGGTAGCACTAGGACCTATTACAGCTTGCTTTTTGTGGTTTAGCAAGAACCCACTTGCTTTTGATGGTTTAGCAAGAACCCACTATCCTTCTTACAGGTGAAGGATAGCTCACCTATGTCTCAAGCTATTTAAAGGAAAGCTTGGCAACCTTGTCACACCTTAGTGGTGATGTGAAACCCAAAGAAAAGAGGGGATGAGAAAATTGGGAGTTTGTAGGCACAAACTCAAATTGAAGCTCAAAATAAATAAAACACGAAAAACCGTGATTGGGAAGACTTGGGCGCCAATTGGATGATGGAGTTGATGTAGCGTGCTTTCCCAAGCTTCTTGAGTGGTGCTCTTGGATGTGGAAATGGATGGAGCACTTGGGGTTCTCTTGGAACAATCCGCCGGAGCTTCGCCAAGATGATCAACAATGTGTCCGGTGGCTTAGGTGTAGTTCCGGGGCTTCCTAGGCCTTTATTTATAGGCTAGGAACCTTCAAGTATCCGTTGGAGGGCTTTGGAGCCGTTGGAAAAGGCCTCGGAGCCGTTGGGAGGCTTTTGGAGTTGACTGGTCAAAGCCAACGGCTAGTTTGACTGGGCCACCGGCTGGCCGGTGCATGGCCACCGGCTGGCCGGTGCCTTGGCAGAGGAGAAGAGCTTCTGCCCAGGCCGCACCGGTCGACCGGTGCCAGAGCCACCGGCTGGCCGGTGGTGAGGCAGTAGCCTTCACTATTGAGGCTGGGTTCCACCGGCTGGCCGGTGGTGAGGCCACCGGTTGGCCGGTGGTAAAGCAGTGGGTGTCCCTTTTGCCCAGGGTCCACCGGTCGGCCGGTGGTGAAGCCACTGGTTGGCCGGTGGACTGAATTTCAGTCCTGTTCTTGTTCATTCTTGGACCAACTTCTTGGCTATCAAATGCCTATCCACAAAAACACTTAGAACACAAGGTTAGATAAAAAGAAAGGTGATTGTGATCATGAAAATCAAACAACGAGGGGAACGAGATGTACAACATTTTTGAATGTAACTGCGTTTATTTTTTTATGTAATTGCTTTATATATATATGTGCATCTGTCAAATTATGTATAAATTTTTTTTCAATAGGATCGGACTCGACCACTTCTTCCTCTCGCAAGAGAGGCCCTGGTCGTGGCATTTCATCATGGAATTCTGACATGACCATTGATGTTTCATTTGATGAGAGATTTTATCCTATGGGACTGACCACCCCTACATTTATTCATCAGCTGGGTCATATCATATGCTACCCACATTGATTTCCATTGACCACACATGACTGGGCTTCGATCCCTCATGATACATTAGATCGGCTTTAGAGGGAAGTTCAGGTAAGAATACCATTTTAGTTTCTTTCCTATGTTTAAAAAATATTAACATGTGTGATTTTTTTCTTAAATAGAATAATCTAAAAGTGTGTCCTGATGATTTTAAATCGGTGTGTATGGGAAAATGTTGTAAGATGTGGAAATATTTTAAAGGCAAAATCAAGAGGGAGCACTGGGTACCAAACGTGGTTGCCCCAGACATTCTGGAAAAAGTCTCGATAGGTGTTCTCCCATCTCAGTGGTGAGACTTAGTTTCATATTGGTCTACTAAATCCATTGAAGTTAGTATATTTATTTTGGTATATATATTTTCAAGAGTGTTTGACATTATATCTTTTTGAAATTTTAATTAATTGAATGTAGGAGGTGTCATCACGCCTTTCTGAGAATGGAGCATTACAAGGACCACCTCACAGGCTCGGGACTCGTCATGTGTCTCAGATCTGACATGATGTATTTATTATTAATTTTTTGATTTATTATTTAATATGGTTTTGTGTTATATTTTTATATTTTATTGGTATATAGTTATGGTATTAAGGTGCATCGACTAATAAAATATCGGGGTGGATGAGAACTCGTGATCAAAATGATCCAGGGGCTACAACTCTTATAGTAAGTGCTTCTACTCATTACCAATACTTACATGCATCTGTATATAAAAATATATATGTATATATATTTAAATATTTCACAGGCTCAATTTGAAGCTGAGTTAGAACAACTGCCAGAGGACCAGTGATAGGTTTCCATGCAAAGGGATGAGATATTCCATCACATTATTGTTCATGATGGGAATGGATATAGTTTGACCTATGGAACGGTGATTCCTCATTATATAGTATCACATGTTGAGGTTTTTGGCCCTACTGTTTCTTGGATGACACAGCAGCTATTAGATATCTAGGAACAATTACGTGCTTCTTAGGAGGTAAATGTGAAATTTATCATTGAGGTTAGAACACTGTGGGAATATGTGCATCCGGGTGATGGTGTAGGGGATCATACGACGCAGGTTTATACTGAATTTATTTATTTTATTTATTTTATTTTCATTATTAAAATCTTTATATTTTTTATTTATTGTAGGCCCCTGGAACACCATAAGGAGGTAGCAAGCATGACCACGCATGACGAATCATATTCACGAGGTGTGTTTATTTTATATTTATTATTGAATTAATGTTATATATTGATTTAGACTTTAAATGTAGAATTGTTTGAGATTAAAACAATTTATTTTTTAAAAAACTCCACAGTTTTTTAATTTTAAGAGTACGATCAATAATTGGATACTCTATTGTGATAGATAATTTCTTAGAATCCCCATTGGAGGATAAGAATTAGGCAAGGTGGCCCAATGGCATAATGACCCAATGGCCCGATGGACCAATGGACCAATTGCCTATTAGACTAAGGGACAAATGGCCTACTAGATCTCATGGTAATTTCAAAGGTCTTGAACATCTCTCACATATGATTTCTCTTATATTTTAATTTTTAAAGTTCATTATTGTCTTGGTCTTGTGAAAACCCTAGTAGAGCAACCACCTTTCCACGATTATGAAAATGATCTTCATAACGAATAAATGTATGAATTCTACCATTTCTTTTATTTTCAACAATCATTTTATTTTTCTTTACTTCTATTTATAATGATTTCTAGTTGGAATGTTCTCCCTCCACTTCACTTACTGCCTATCATGTAATGCTAGACCCCATCTCAATTTTGTATAAATGTATTTTTTGTGGTTTTTCGATGGTTTTGGTGGATACATTCTGTATATATGGTGTAACTTGGTTGGTCTAGTTCCCTACTATGATATATAGTTGTTTTAGTGGTGTAATGTGATGTGTTTTGGTTTCCATCCTCTTATGGATATTTTCCTTGTCAATGTTCTTCTACTAGGGGGTGAGGTTGTCCAGGGTGAGTGGGGGGTGTTGTCCGGGGGGTTTTCGGGGGTGGGGGCTGTCTCGGGGGAGTTTGGGGGGGTGGCTGTCTGAGGGGGGAACGTGAGGGGCTGTCTGAGGTGATTATGGGGGGTTTGTCTGGGGGGGGCGCATGAGGGGTTGTCCAAGGTGAGTATGTGGGAGGAGTTTGGGGAAAGTTTTTTCTTGGGAGGGGTTGGGGGTGGGGATTTCTAGGGTGAGTGGGGGGGAGGGGGTTGTCCGGGGGTGGGGGCTGTCCCGAGGGAGTTTTTTTGGGTGGGGTGTCTGAGGGGGGCACATGAGGGGTTGTTCGGGGAGAGTTTTTTTTGGGGGGGGGGGGGATGTTCGGGGTGGGTGGGGGTGTTGTCTGGGGGGGAGTTGTTCAGGGGGGCTTTCCGGGGGGAGTGTGGGTGTGGGGGGCTGTCTGGGGGTGGGGGTTGTCTGGGGTGAGTGTGGGGGGGGGGGGGATTTTTTGGAGGAGTTTGTTTTTTTTGGGGGGGGGGGGGGGGATATCCAGGGTGAGTGTGGGGGGTGGGGGTGTCCGGGGTGTCCGGGGTGAGTGGGGGGTGTCTGGGATGAGTGGGGGGCACTATTCTGGGGGGGATGTCCAGAGGTGGGATAATGGGGGGGGGGGGGTTGTGCAGGGTGTGGATGGGGGCTGTTCAGGGTGGGGGATGTATGGGGGAGTGGGGGTTGTCCGAGGGTGGGATCTGTCCCGGGGGAGTTTTTTTTTGGGGGGGGGGGTGGATGAGAAGGGGGCACCTAAGGGGATATATGGGGTGAGTGGGGGGTTGTCTGGTGAGAGTTTTTTTTGGGGGGGTGGGGGGAGGGGCTGTCCAGGGTGAGTGGGGGGGTCTAGGGGGCTGTCTGGGGGGAGTGTGGGGGTGGGGGGGTTGTCCGGAGGAGGGGGATATATGGGGTGAGTGGGGGGATTTAGGGTGAGTGGGGGTGGGGGTTGTCCGGGGTGAGTGGGGGTTGTCCAGAGGTGGGGGGTGGGGGGATGTGCAGCGTGTGGAGGGGGTCTGTTTAGGATGGGGGCTGTCCAGGAGAGTGGGGGCTATCCTGGGGGTAAGGGCTGTCCTGGGGGAGTTTTTTTTGGGGGGGGGAGGGGTGGCTAGCCGAGGGGGCATGTGAGGGGTTGTCTGGGGTGAGTGTCTGTGTGGGGGGAGGGGCTGTCCGAGGAGAGTTTTTTCGGGGGGTGTGGGGGTGGGGGTGGGGCTGTCTGAGGGTGCTGTCTGAGGGGGATATTCAGGGGGGTCTGTCTGAGGGGCGGGGGCTATTTGGGGTGAGTGGGGGGATATCCGGGGGGAGTGGGGGTTGTCTGGGGTGAGTGGGGCAGGGGGACTGTCCGGGGGTGGGGACTGTCCTGGGGGGGTTTAAGGGGGGTGGCTGTCTTGGGGGGGCACGTGAGGGACTGTCTAGGGTGAGTGGGGGGGCTATCTAGGGAGAGTTTTTTTTGGGGGGGGTGAGGGTTGGGGGTGGGGATGTCCGGGGTGAGTGGCCAGGGGGTGCTCGGGGGGTGAATTTTGGGCATTTTTGAATTTGGCCAATTGGCCAAGTCTGCATTTAGTGTATTGGCCTAATGACCAAATAGCCTAATGTTATATTAGACTATTGGCCTAATGGCCAATTGGCTAAATGGAGACTTGGCCAATTGCCCAAATTCACAAATGCCCAAATGACCAAACTCCCTCACACCCTAATTCCCTAACTCCCTAACGGCCGAACTGCCTAACAGCCCAACGACCCAACAACATCTCGACATAACAACGGCCCAATGGCCGAACAACGGCCTAAAAACAGCCTAATAATGGCCCAACGACCTAATAAAGTTGGCCTTTAATAGTTCTTTTTAAGAGCGTTGTTAAATCTATCCCTTTAACATCGTTCACATTATCAGTGATTCTATAGTACTGATAAATCCCTTTTAATAGCACTATTAAAGGTTGTATTTTTAGTAGTGGTTCAACCTAGATTTGTATTTTCATTTCATAATTCATTTGAATGAATACTTTACAATTTCAAATTTAAATTCAAATATATAAAGGTATTGATAATTATATAAAATGCACGCAATCCTTTACCAAGATCAACAAATTTTCAAGAGGGAAGTGAATTTTTTTTACCCAATTATGTCCAAGGGTTAATAGATAATTAACCTCCATAAAGTGGGTACACAACATTGAAACTTTCATAAAAAATTTTAACCACTTAAAATTATTCATTAAAACTTTATAAATAATAAAATTTGAAAAAAATAATTTTTTTATGGGTTTACATTGTGGTAGAGTTTATCACATTGAAATAACCTTACCCCCACACTAAATATCAACATTATCCACAATGTTAATACTAAGGTTTAGAAACATATGTAATCAATTTTTAAAGTTTAAAAGTGATTTATAAATTTAGAAGATTAGAATCATGTTTAAAAGGCTTACAAGAAATCTCAAACTATTTTTCTATACAACACAAATAACTAACAACACACTTCATGAAAAAAAATTACTTATTGGTTACCAATCAAATTATTTCTTCAAAAATAATTTTTTTTACTATTTCATGTTCAAATAAGTTTTAATAATGATTTCCAACAAAGAAAGAAAATTTTTCCATGGAAATGCGCTAAAACATAATCAAAACAATCATCTTAATAGTGATAAAAAGAAATATTCATCATTAATTTTACTATGAAAATATTCTTCTAGTTTTAACTCTTTAAAAATTATGTTCTGACATAGCCGAAGAAATAATCCTAATTTAAATGCATGTAAAAGTGAGAATAATTTTGAACTAAAAAACTACCTGAATTAGAATATTTATTCTTATTTTCATAGATTCAAATAAACCCCTTCCTTACATGGAAAGAGATCCTCTAGATAGATTTAAAAATCCTAAAAGTGAAATAATATTGACATTAATGTTTGGAAAAAAATCACCATAAGTAAGATAAAATTGGATTTCAAGTATTGAGGGTGTTAGATCAAGTCTCTTTAGCTTATACCTTATTTTCATCATCATAGTTCACAAATTATTTTCTCTAATTTAAGTAAATAGTGGCCTCAATTGAATTCTACTGGTGAAAATTGAACTAATATTGTGGAGAAACTGTGTCACCCACTTTATTTATTACAAATAAAACTAGTTGATTTTAAAAAAAAATTTGAAATTTAAAAACTAGAATTGAAGGTTAAAGGAAAATAAAGAAAGTGTGAGGAATCTTGGGCTAACCCCCCCCCCCCAATAGGTTCTGAATTTTATACTTTACACAGCTCGATAAATTTTTTTTTATCCCTAATCTATCAATAGATGGAGCTTATGTGGTATGAACCACCCCATATTCTCATTCCCATAGCTATTCAACTGTACTTTAATGTTTACTCCCCCTTGATAAAAATATGTTTTATCCATCCCCCTCTTAGTGTGGTATAATTCTTCAGTTGGGGAAGGATGTGTGATATATGGTTCCACATGTTTAACTTATCCATAAGAAGATTTAACCTCTAGTCCTTCCACATCTTGTAGAGACATCCACATAATATGGAAAAAAATCTTAACTGAAAAATGGAAAGCCTTCTCCTTTATTTCCAACCCCAAATTCTCTTCTACAGAGGTTGTCTCAAGTTATATCTCCAAATCATCCTTATCCTCTCTAAAATAATTCCCTTATTCATCAAAAAAACATCCATTTTTCCTGGTCCTGTTAAGTGGGTGTCGATTCTATAGTAAAATAACAAGGGGATTTAGTCATGAATTCAAATTCAAAACGGTCTAAACAAGAAAGGTCAAAATAGTCACAATCCTCTAATGAAGATCAGTTGTTAGCCATTTTAATTTTCCATAGACTTAGGAAAATCAATAATATCAGTAATTTAATGTTCATTAAATTCATCCTCAACCTCTTGGATTTCTGCTTCACTGTCATGACCCGACTTCTCCAAGATGAGGGAAGGGATAGCAAAGTACCACACCCATCCTTCCTTAAGATGATGAAGAGATAATAACCCTTGAGTCCTATCTTCAATAGGATCTGGAGTGGTGACTAGCACCAAAGTGTATGGAATCCCACATAGAATTGAAGGCATTACCCTTTTTATAGAACAAGATCGAGAGATAAGATGGTAAATCCCAAGCAACTCCAAATACTAAAAGTAAAAGTAATGCCAAAATCTATTCCCACATGAAAGTTCAAAAGTAAAGATGATATAAGGTACAACAAAACTCCAAAGAAAAGTACCAAAAGAAAAGAGACTATGCAGAAAAAGAAACTAATCCAGACACCTGAGCTAGTAATATCTAGCACGGTCCTCGAAGTCCTCTTGGAAACCTGGAAAAAATTTACAGACGTAGGGTGAGTATACAAGTATACCGAGTATGGAAACTAAAGCCACCCATGAACAAGTTGGGGAATATACTAATTCCATAGTGAGAAAATGGTAGAACCTCAGAGCACCTACCAAGGAATACTAACTATACCAGCTTCACCAAGGCATTCTCACCAAATAACGCAAGTAAAGTAAAGTAGTAGTATAAGAAAATCGATATTTAGGTACCTCGCGCCACTTTATCAGTGGTTAACTAATCATTCCTAACAGTTGATGTCTTGATGCTACCCTTATTCCCATATGCAGTCCCACTACCACAACCTACCTGCACACACTTGGGCCTCAAACCACACACAATCTCCCCCATAGACACCTGGGCCACAGCAACCACACCTCACGACTGAAGTCACCTTAGCATCTTCCCAAATAAAATTAGGAAAACAAACCTTGCCCAAAAACGCCTAGTCCTGTCATCCACAACAAACCTTCCAAAAGGATCTGAGACTATGGTAAGCCTAAATCTATTATAGCCTACCCAGAAACGCTTAAGCGATAAGAACCCAGAAGAGGGTGCAAAGAAGAAAGTCAGTAACCAGCCATCCATCCTCCCACCGGGATGTTGGGAAAGACACCCTTCCCCATAAAATGGAGGTGTTTGGCACTTAGTTCTAAACAAGGGTGTTGTTATTATAGAAATAACAAGGAACTAAAATTTATATATGTATATGTAAAAAAACACTCATCCCAACCTATGGGTCCCAATAAAAAACAACCAACTCATACAGAACCACATTTGATGCTACCCCTATATGCACAACCGCACAACAGCCACTACCAATTCATGAACTCAACCCCTTTTTACTTAGCCACTTTCCATTCATTAATTTATGGGGTCAATTTAATTTAATCCAAAACTATCAATAAAATACCAACCACAACCATATCAAAACGACAGAAAAAACTAAATTTATTGTCCCACTGCACGCCCCCATTCAACCACTGCCAACTATCATTATTCAAAGTTATATCATGAAATTATACTCTCATAACCCATCCCAACAACCCCATTAACCAAACAATTCCCAGATATAGTCCCACTACATACAAGTTCATAACCACACCATAGTCCTACTACCCAACATCTCTCCATTGCCACAACACAAACAAAGGTATTCCCACTGCCTAAAAGTCCATCCATTCCACAATCAATCAGTCTCTCAAACTGGGATACCAACACACCACATGTACCAACCCACACAAAAAGTCCACAATAACTACCATTTCAACCAAATACCCACTTATAAATTTCCCACACCCTTATCACAAAACCAACTCCTCCATCTATCCTTGTACCCTTAATCGTGCTCCCAACAGCAGCACCACACAACTCACATAAGGGCACAAAACGCAACATAACACTACACTCATACACACCTATTAAACATGACATATTTATATTTGATAAACATTTTTATTTAAGTACACTTGATATATATGGGTGATCACTCAATTTTTTTCATCCTGGGGAATCCATTTCAATTAACCAAGTGTGCGTGATTAAGAAGATTTCAGGTTACTGATGATTATCAAACATCATAAATAAACAAACATGACACCAACAGTGTGCTAGAAAAGACCAACAAAAGCCATGATTTTCAGTAGGCATATATCCACAACAATAATAAAATAATCAAATATAACAAATAAAATAGTTTATCAAACATCAAACCACTCTCAGCCTGTTACTTCATTAACTTCGTCATCTTTTGATCATATCCCATTCGTATTTATTTCTTGTTTTAAAAACATTATTCACCCTTTATTCATAAGTAATCATTAGTACACACACCATTCATAACACACAATTAAAGAGAGGCTGAATAAATCCCTACTTGGATGATCAAAGGATCGAAGTTCCTCCTTACACCAAGAACAGGGGATCGCGCGAGTAGCAGAAAAATCCAAGAAAACTGAGCAGGAGGGGCACTAGTATAGGCACATGAATCCTCTATAGAGGAAGGATGTAGTTTCACCAATGGGAAATCGAAAACAAACTTGGAAGGAAATATCACATCTTTGAAGAGTCAGATTCTATATTAAAAGAAGAACGGTTTCCAAAAGTCATTAACGTGGGATCGTGGTCAAGATTGTGTGGTTTGAGTATCTTATATCCCCTAGGATATTAGTATATTAAATATATACTTAATAACCTTCAAAACACTCTTAAAAATGACCAATAGAGGTTTTAAACTCGGTTTACATCAAATAAGACGTAAGAGCGGCGAAACTGGAAAACTATGAAAAACTGGGAAAACTGTAAATGAGTCACCGATGGGTGAGTCGCCGACGTGGATCCACTAATGGGTGAAATACCAACGCAACCTACTGATGATGATCCACCAATGTTTATCCAAAAATGTAGATATACTGCCACAACAACCTATCGATTCCTTGATCTACTGACACCTCAGCATATCGATGCCCTGAACAACTAACACCATAACTCACCGACAATAATGCCCTCAAATCACCGACACCGATGCATTTGACTCCATGATGCACTAACATGCTAATGCATTGACATGCTGACACACTGACTTGACAACGCACTGACATGCCGATGATGATTCCCTGAGTTACTGATGGAAAACTAGATATTTGGAAAACTCTTGAAACGAGTTACTGACAACTCACAGAACACCTCAAACACTAGATTTTCACAAAGGAAAGGCCTGGATAAATCTAGGTTATTACATCAAATACCTGTCAAACTATTCTCATTCCCTAGAATTCAAAACTAACCCAGAAGAAAGGGGTTCCTAACAACCACCCTTTAAGATACCACTTAAGAGAAAACCACATTTTTTCATTTTTAAATCTGGAGTGAAAACCTCGATATCCAAGGACACCTACTTGACATATATCTCCTGAAAACTGTGTAAACACTAAGGCCCCACTTCCCCAAATAACCACACAAACACCTAATGGGAGGAACAGGTCCTCCCTTCGCCACAGTTAAGAATTTATACATGCATTCATAGAACATAGAAACAACTCATTTGATAATGAATAATATCATGTGTAACATTATAGAACGAAGCACAAAAGTAAAACATAAAAACAAAACTTAGAATAGATTTGGTTACTAGGAATGCATATGTGCCTCTGGTTCCCAAGTACTCTCCTCCAGGAAAACATTCCTCCATAACACATGAACCAAAGTAATGGTCCATCCACATAGCACCTTCTCCTTGCGATCCTCAATTCTTACTGGTCGTTCCATGAAAGTCACGTCATCCTCGATATCCAACTCTCCCCAGTCAAGGATGTGGGAGTCATTGTGTAGATACTGATGGAGCTGAGAGACATGGAAAACGTCATGAATCCTCTCCAATCATGATTGAAATTCCAGTTGATATGCCACATCACCAACTTTTCCCAACACCTCAAAAGGTCTGATGAACCTGAGAGAAATATTTCTTCCCTTAATGAACCTATGTTTCCCACATCGAGGGGAAACCTTCAAGAAAACATGGTCCCCAACCTCAAACTCCAAGGGCCTCCTCCTATGATCTACATACGACTTATGTCGGTCCGATTCTATCATCATCTTCTCATGAAAAAGATAAACCTTCTCTATTGTGATCTGCACTATCTATGGTCCAAGAAGGGCTACTTCCCTAACTTATATCCAGTATACTAGTGAACGATATATCCTTCTGTACAAATACTTGAATGGTTCCATTCCAATGGTAGAGTGATAGTTATTATTATAGGAAAAATCTACCAGGGGAATGCTTCATACCCACGATCCTCCAATGTCAAAAACACATGCCTGTAGCATGTCCTCCAATGTCTGGATGGTCCTCTCTGTATGTCCATCCGTCTGAGGGTAGAAACCAGTGTTAAGGCATAAATAGGTTCCAAAGGAATGTTGCAATCCCCTCTAGACTCACAATGTAAAATGTGTATCTCAATCCATGATAATGAATCTTAGAACTCCATGAATCCACACCACTTCACCCATGTACCTCTGTGTTAAGGCACCCATTGCGCTCAACTCCTTGATCGCCAAGAAGTGAGCCGACTTCGTCAACCGACCACTACTACCCAAAGAGAATTTCATCCTCCATGAGACTTGGGTAATTTTGTGATGAAATCCATCAAGGATTCATCACACTTCCACTCGGTACCATCTAAGGGAAGCAACTGACCTCTAGGAACATGGTGCTTGATCTTCACCTCCGGACACACCAGGCACCTTGCCACAAACTCTTCCATTTCTCGCTTCACCCCAAGCCACCAAAAATATTCTCTCTGGCCTCAGTATATCCTGGAAACTCCTAGGTGTACTACCAGGGGTGAATTATGGAACTCACGGAGAACTCCCTCATTATTTTCCACTAGGACAAACAGCTTCCCACGGAACAACATCTGATTATGACTATCCCTCCAGAGCATGGTTCATAAAGCTTCTAATGTTCCTCATATTTAAATTTGCTGATAATGTTTTCCAATTTATCAAACTGTATGGTAAAATCACCCCTATAAATTCATTCATCCATTCACTCTCAAACTCAAAACCATACGGCTTAGCTCAACATCTTTGTAATGGTGGAATTGGGTGTCGTCTCCTTTGTCGAGCCTGATTAGGGATTCTTCAAGAATGAATTCATTGAAAAAATAAAAATCCCTAATAAAAATTTCAATTACAACTCTAAACTGAACCCATATTGGTTTTCAACATTAGTTTATCTTCAACATCATTGGTGATCGGTCTATCCAAGGGCTCCTCTTAAGGTTTTTTCATCAAAAATTAACATCTCCATCTTCAATTTTCTTCAAAATTCACCATGAATCAGCATAGATCTCAATGGTGGTAGCGGTCAAGATCTTCGGTAGTGGAAAAATTGGATATGGTTCATCATAGTGGCTTCATAAACCTTTTATGGTAGTAGTTAGGAGATCATTGGATTAACCCTAGTTCAAATTCATCATACTCAATCAGTGTGGATTCAACAGTGGTGGTATTGAGTTATTCACAAAAGACGATCATGGTTAGGTTATCAATTTTATCCAGATATGCATTGATTCTTTTCCACATCCACAGTGGTTTGAGGTCAAACTTGAAGGAAAGAATCTATTAAATATCCACAATATCTTCATTTCAGTCAGACGAGATCTAGTTGTCTTTAACAACAACGGTGTCGAGAAACACCACGGTTCATCTGGTTTAAGAGCTCTACAAGGTTCTCTCGAATTTAAATCACCCATTATCAAAAAAAAAATTATATATGAGTGATTCAAAAGACATGTATGTGATGCTTCCACTACCACAAAAACAGTTTTTCGCAGCGCTTGCTTAGTAGCGCTGATAAAGGGTCGGCTTCAAAAAAAAATTAAAAATATATTAATATATTAATATATAAATATAGTTATATTGTTATATAAATATAATATATAATTTTTAAATATATTTTAGATAAGTATAAATGTACATTTACACTTATTAAACTTAATATATAAGATATTTAGTGAAAATGACTTCTTAAAAAATTAAAAAAAATATTTTTAATTAATATTTTGATAATAATTATGGAGTAATAGTCATTTAATAACAATTTTAGGACTAAAAAAATCAAAAAAAATTAAAAAAAGATCCAAAATATGTTGAAAACGCAACTCAAACTTCAAACGGCCATAACTTTTGATCCGGGTGTCCGTTTGAGCTCTACCACATATCAAATCGAAGCCTGCGATGAGATCTACATCGATGTGACCGGGGGTACCCCGATAAAGTGTTTTTCGAGGCCAAAAGAGGCCCATAAGTCCTCCAAAACTGAGTTTTTTTTCGGGGTACCCAGATTTTTTAACATTTTGTGGATTTTCAAACTCGTTTAAGGGGGTATTATTGGCTTTTCTTGGCGGGGACTGAATTTATTCCAAGGTATTACATTCATATTGATATTATGTCTTTGAAATTTCATCCTTTTTTATAATGAACTGCTATTTATAATCAAATATATAACTATATGTACATATTTTTTATTTATTCGCACCTAAAAATTAAATTTTTTAAATAAATAATTAAACATATTTACATATAAAATATATTAGCTTTATCTAAATAATAACTAATATCAATTTTATTTAAAATACCAATATATGAATATTTATATACCTATATATTAATCTAACTATATATATGTTAATCTAACTATATATATATTAATCTAATAACTATATATATATTAATATAACTATATATATATATATATTAGTATTACTATAAATATATATATTAATATCACCATAAATATATATATTAATATCACTATATATATATTAATATAAATATATAAATATATATTCATATAACTATATATATGTTAATATAACTATATATATGTTAATATAACTATATATATATGTTAATATAACTATATATATGTTAATATAACTATATATATGTTAATATAACTATATATATGTTAATATAACTATATATATATATTAATATAAATATATATTACTATACGAATAAATATAACAAAATATATATATATATATATATAGATATATATTAATACCACTATATATATATTAATATTACTATATATATTATAATATAACTATATAACTATATATTATAATATAACTATATATATATATATTAATATAAATATATATTACTATACGAATAAATATAACTAAATATATAAATATATATATATAGAGATATCATGAATTGGAAAGCAAATCAAAATAGAGTAGTGGTAAGGGCTTAGGCGCGCAGGGGGGAAGTCTCGAGTTCAAATCCTGGTGGAGGCAGGGGTGCGCGCGCATGGGGAATATTGGAGCAAGCGCTGTTAAAGGGTGGAGGGGGGTGCGTGGGGTGCGTGGGGTGTTGTATAGGGGCCGAAAAGCGCTGTAAAAGGGGGGGTTTAAGCGCTATAAAGCCCCCCCCCCCCCCGATTGGCAGTATTATTTAATTTTATTAAAAAAAATTAAATATTTTTAAATTTTTCTAAATTTTTTTAATTTTGTTTAACTTTTATCAGCGCTTTTTTAAAAGCGCTGATAAAAGGGTCATTTATCAGCGCTAAAACGAAAGCGCTAATAAAGGAAGAGCTGATATAGGACCCCTTTATCAGCGCTAAAAAAAGCGCTGATAAAGGGGTACTTTTATCAGCGCTTTTATTTAGAGCTGATAAAGGGGTCCTATATCAGCGCTTTTCAGAGCGCTGATAAAGGGGACCCCCCATTTATCTACGCTGGCTTTATCAGCACTTTTCTAGCGCTGATAAAGGCCATTTTTAGCGCTAATAAAGGCCATTTTTAGCGCTGATAAAGGCCGTGTTTGTAGTAGTGTTCCAAGAAATGCTTACATGGTTGAATTACCCAATCATCCAATTGGCTATGTGGGTATCATCATAATTTCCCTACGTGGTTCTCATTGTGAATTTGGCTATGTGGCATCACCAATAAAACTCCTACATAGCTATTTATAACTTCTAAAAAAGTACTTGGAGCATTCATAGCATAATCAAAATCACAGAATAAATAATCCATTCAATAAAAAATAAAAAAAAAAAAATTAAATTGTTAAATAATTTTAAAACATAAATGAACATTTAATAAAATTAAAATGCTTAAATTAATTTAATAAATAATTAATTAACAAAATAAAGAAATGATGTAAATTAAAAAAGAATTTTATTATAATTTAATGTCACTAATTTTTAAATAATATAAAGAAAACAAATTAAATACATTACATCAATCAATTAAAAAATTTAAAAAAAAGATAAATTGAATTAAAAAAATTAAATAATGACACCAAAATAAATATTTTAAAAGACACTTCATAATTAAATAAAAAATCTCAAATACTGAAAATAAATATATAATTAAAACAAAAAATTCATTAAATAAACATAAAATTGTTTTTTAATTGTTTTTTATCATTAAACTAACACAAATTATAAATTAATCAATTAAAATATTATTTTAACAGTTACAACCTAATTAAATTAGAGAAATTATGTGGAAAAATAGTATCAAAATATCATCACATCGGGGTACCTAGGGATAACTTCATGAGATTTCCCATATTCAAAATATATAAATTATCATTCCCTAAATAAGATATAAAATTAATATAACATAAAAATGGATTTTATATAGTTTCCATATAAAACATATGGGAAATATTTTTCAGCATTAACTTATAATTAATTAAAAGGAAAATAAGAAGAAGAAGAATAGAAATAAAATGATGTTTTTTCTTTCAAAAAACTTTGTTTAAATAAAAGAAGTAAAGACTCAAAAGAAGGAAAAAAGAGTGCACTTTAAGATCTAGAGTATAATAAAAAGTAATATGGAGAATTATAACACCCTTACTAAATTGGTTTTTATATTCTAATCATTAAAATATTGTAAGAAAACTCTGTGTTGTATATTTTCTTTGTAACCCCTGGCCTGAAGTAGTATGAGAGATGTAAATAAGGGGATGTTTTCTAAGGATTGGAAATACATCCTTCCTAAACTCTTGTAATACATATAGTGGATAGTATTATCTCATGATATGTTGATAAGATATAGATATATGCTCTATGATTACCCCATAGTGGTAGACGAAGTAAAATACTCTATATTTTTAATTAATTTTCAACATTTTAGTTCTATGTACATTCATTGTAAATAATATATTCATATTTTTCTTACTAACATGGGGAAATGGTACTTTTAAAATAAATAAAACTTGAACACTCTAATTCACCCCCTCCCCATGGTTTATTAAGCTTCGGGTTACTATAAGTTGTATCAAAATGATAGGTTTTGGGTGTTTAATCTACCATCTTATTTAAGGGTCTATAGAGAATATAGTGAATTCTAAGGGATTTCCTTTATTTGATGGGCACAATTACTAAATATATAATAACTAAATGGAATCACACATATGGTCTCATTGGATCAAAGTTTTCTCTATGGTTTTTCATGGAATACTTGTTAGTGTTTCCTCAAAATTATACATGACCAAAGGAGATATAAAGATTCTTGATACTAATGCCAAATACTAATATCCATTGTCTAGTGCTCCATCAAATCAGATCTCTATTAAGGTGATGAGATGAATTTTTTTAAATTTCACCTAAGATAAGTTGACTAATATTTATGAAGGATACTTCAAGTTTAAAAAATAAGTATTACATAATATGTTAGATTATCTAAATATGTATCTAGGTGAAAATATTGATGGGTTCATCAATCAAATTATTGAGGTGGTTGGAGAAATATGAAGAATTAGTGAAAAAAAGGATGTGAATGTTGTTAATAAAATCTTAAGGATGTTACCACTACTATATTACCTAAATGTTTCTATTTTTGAACAATGAAACTTATCTGAGTTATCACTAGATGACTTGCATATTATTTTGGTGACCTATGAAATGAGAGTCAATTCATAAGGAACATAAAATCACATAAATAAGAAAATGGAATTGAAATCCATGAAAGATCTTAACATAACTAAAAATAGAGGTGGAGAGGAAGATGTGGATAATGAGTTTCTGTCTATAGTGGAAAGAGAGTTCAAAAGATGTAAGATAATATTTAATATAAATATTCTCAGGGATTACTTCTAATATGGAAAAGTTAGATACACTACTAAAAGTTATCCAATGAAATTAATAGTGATGAATATAAAATAAAAACTTTGTAAAATCCATGAATAAACTTTCACCCTAAATGAGACTACAAACCGAGAAGATCTTCTATGAAAAAGTTTCAGATAAATATCCTTTTGAGAAAGGAATGGGAGGTTGATGAAGACTATGTAGAGGAAGAAGAAACTAAATTTAAGTCTGATATAGAAGATTACATGATTGATGTTGTTGAAAAATAAAAAAACTAATATAGATAATGACAATCAAGATTAATGAACCTTAAGATTGTTGAACTATAATGAAACAATGTTTTATAACTAAAATTCCCTTTTCAAAATAATAAATCCATTATTAAGTAATGGTTTTATAGAAAAAACATTCCCTAATTTGGTTATTTTTTACCAATATAAGTTTTATCCTATCAGATTTAAAAGACTGATAATAATCTCAACCATTTATAATATAGTCAGTGTACAGTTACTATTAATATTAGTATACATTAAGGGTTATGATAAAGTCTAATTGACATAGATGGAAGAATAGATGGCCTCGACTAGTAGGATAATACCCTATAAATCCCATTTATCAAAGCTTCTAAGGGATATGGAATTGATGGGATTTAACTATGACCAATCCCAAACTAATATTCAATAACTAAATCATGATAGGAATAGTTTAGAAGAGAAGTTTATTATCATTGATATCAAGGCTCAAACTATTTTCATTGAACCACCTGAAGAGACTATCACCATTATAAACCATACCCTTAGGAAATACACTGGTTTAATAAAGGGTTATGTATGTAGATCCTAATAATGTGAATTTGAATATATTTTTTATTTTTAGTAAAATAATGATTATATTTATCCTTTTTATTTTTAATTAATAAATTATTAAATAATTTGTTTCATACAAATTAGATTTTGATATGATGAACCACAAATTGCATTTTTTTGAAATATATAGTCTCAAACAAGAAACTATTTTGAAAAATCCAAGAATTTTTTAAATTAATGTTATTTTAATAAAATATTCTTATTAAATAATATCTATTTAAATATAAATTATAATATAATTTTATGAATTAAAATGTAATTTTTATAAGGTTTAGAAACTATTATTGTCATAATAACTCGTATTTTTCAAATAAATGAGGATTTTTATTTAAAAATATAAATTTTCATATTTAGAAATTTATTTTAAAAAATAAATATAGTTTTATAAATTAGTATGTAAAAATTATCCAATGGTGAGTTTTTCATGATTTTATGATAAAGTTAATTTTGTGGGTAAAAATTAAATAGAGTATAAATATACGGTATGTATTACGACATAATAAAAGCCGAAAAGTGATGTCATAAATACTATAAAGAGTATAAATGATGAAAAATATGTTTAACCTTTAAACTAATGTGTTTTTAAGTTATTTTTATTAATTTTATAAACCCTTGATGAATCCTATAAAATCTATATTATATTTTAAGGTTTTAAAATTATTTTTTATGAACATGACTCACTTCCATATCACTAAAAGGATTATTTTAACTAGTTTATCTCTTCATGTTATAAAATATTTAAAACTAATCCTCCTTGGTTGAAACCATGGTAAAAACCATGATAAGTTTTATGGTTTTTATTCTTTTATCATATAGAGTCCAAAACCTAAGTCTAAAATTTAATAAATAATTCCCCTCTCTTTGGCTATAAAAACACTCCCAAACTTCCATTCCTCTTCACTCAAAACCCTTGATCATGAAGTTAATTTAACTTTCCCTATCCAGTGTCATTACTCGACCCACTGAGGCCCACCTAGAAAGCAATAAGATAAGTTTAACCCCCCAATCCCACCTCCAATAGGCCAGGGGCTAGTGACTAGCATTGAGTTGGCATAACACACACATGAGAAGCCTTATACTAAAGTACATATACACATGCACACATATACATACACTAGTATAATGTATAAAGATAAACAAATCATACTGTAAATACATGGATAACATATATCTCACATCAGAGTATAATATGAAGTATAAGAAAATCTAAGGGCCAAATACAAGACCACCAAAACTGGAAAAGATCTCGACCTGCTACAACACAAGGGGAAGCTACCATAAAGAAACTGCTAGATCCATATGAGTAATTTCTAGTATTTATAATATCCAAATAATCTCCACCTAATTTTAGACCATAAAGGACTCCATAAAAAGTCCTTTCATATATATAATATATGACATGTGCAGGTAGAGCCCATGTAGGGATGAGTATAAGCATACCTAGTAGAACACCCTAAAATCACCAAACAAAAAGAATTAAGATAAAATAGCCATATCATATCCATGGAGGAATGTGTGTTATAATATGATACAAAAAACATAATAATTACCTAGTATAATCAATAAGAATCTCAAATGAAGAGAGAAAGTGTATCTCTATATCCACAGCCCAGCTAAGAATGACGAGTCAAGCTATAGCTCCAAAGTTCCTTCTCTCATTCCTAAAATCATGTGAAACCACACAAGAATCTGTTTGGAGGTCCCTCGCCTCACTACTATGCTCCAAAACTGAGGGGGGGCTATCTCATAGACATGTATATTACATATCCTCTCAATAATCCCTATAGAGGGCCCTCACCTCACCATTGCAATCTACAACCGAGGGGGCAATATCTCTATTAGTGGACTCATTCCCCACCAAATCCTGGATATGGGGGCTCTACTATATAGATATAGGGCCCACACCATATGTATTAATGGGTTTTCCAACCCAAAATGTATAAAGAGTATGAGGGACCCACACCCTAGTGCGATAATGGGGTTGCCAACCCCAGTTACACTCCGATGATCACACATGATCGATGCTACCTGCTAAGAATCACTAAGAGAAGTGTCCCACTAGCATAAACTAATTTCATATATCTAGTTATAAGATAAATTTCATCATCATGTTTTACTAAAAAAACTACTCAAGATAAGCTACCCGCTGACCCAAATCTGAGTTCCAAAGAAGAAGATTCACATTGTGGAAGTCTCATTGAAAAGTGCATGGCATGTACATAGGGTCAAATAGTTATTATGCACTCTAGCCCATACCCGAGTGCACCAATCATGTACCTAGGGTACACAACTTATTAGTCCATGTACGTATACAATATGTGTCTCCTAGGGTGCATGACATGTATAACCACACAGGATCTGCGATGTGTGCCTTCGGAACATGTCTCTGCTGACTGAGTAGGGTTGAATAGCATGTTGGTCCATCCACACAACCTAGGATATTTATCTTGCATGAAACCCAAGTCAACATATTCAAGATACTACAAGTATTGTTTTCTTGGAATACACATCATGTATGTTAGGATTTTATTAAAATTATAGGTCGTTCACAAGTGTTTCTATATGCTTCCACCATCTAAGGGATCACAGGAAATTGCACCACAATGCCTGGTTCTAGTTTAACCACCCACTACGGGTATCTAGAAGTCAAACTCCAAGTATTATTTTCTAGAAAGATAGTCCTAGTCACTATCTGAGGCATCATGTGGCTTAGATTCCAAAAAACTACATTGTATGTTCCAATGTCTGACCATAGCTATTATCAATGAATAGATTCTAGGATCTTGTGGCTCATAATTACCCATCACTTCTCCTTCTGATATATCTGCCCAATCTTGCTCTCAAATCCACTATTACCCAATCCATCAACATATTCCCAATTTCACCACTACACCTTCATCGCATCTCCAAAACCGAAATCTGAAATTATAATCATGATCTTTTTCTCCAAATAATGAACACACAATGATCAATTCTTTTGGGTATCATCTAATCACCTTCCAACTGATTAACAGTGAAAAAATAAACAATGGACGGAGAAAGGAACATATCACAATGTAAGTCTTGATTGATTATTGTGTTTATTATTCTATCATTGTCAAAATCCAATGGTCATGGATTATCAAGTAGTAATAATCAATGATAAAAAATCTTAAATTTCTAGATCTAGAAAGAGAAATTAGATATTGGAAAATGAATAGAGATTAATCTGTGAATTAATTTTTTAAATGATTAATTCACATTTGTATGAAACTTTAAAGAGAGATAAAACCACAAAAAATCCCTAAATCATGTTTGGATCAATCACTTATGAAGAAAATTTATGCATAATTTTCATTGGAGAGATATAATAACTTCATCAATGGTGATGATCCTCATGGTACATCAATCATTGATCCATAATCATGTGATCATCTACTAATGCACTCCTCACCAGAGCTGCATCCTATCATTACCTCTATGTTTATATGGCTAAAACTAGGAAATTCACCACAATAGGTTTTATATATATGTGTTTCATTTAGGGTTTAGAAAATAATGAAAACTAAATTATTAAATTAATTTAATTGATTTAGTTTCCCCACCACTATACTTAAGAAATTAATCAGAAAGTGAAAAATATTATGTCAAGCCTAGGGTAAAATCCACATTTTGGATTTAATGGTGGTATAAGATTACTCATCTAGAACACTATTCAGGGGATATTCCATTATCTCATAAAAACTTCACCTTCATGATATGATATTTTAAATATTTTTAATATATCTACATTGAGGCTCTTTGGGCCTCGAAATCCTACATTGACTCAGTACCTGGCTTCAAAAATATTCCTTAATACATTCCAAAGTCTTATACATCCAAAATAGAGTCATTACACTCTACCCACCTTCAATCCATTTTATCCCAAAAATCAAAAACCTATTCAAACATGTGGTGTTACTAAGCTCGCATCTAGATCTCCCACTCCCACAAGATCTCTATGAGTTTCATGCACTTCCAGCAAACATACAACCAAGGGAAATACTTTCCCATGAAGGTTCTTCTCCTCTTTGTTCTCAAACTCTATTGGGATCCTTGAAAAGGTAACTCCATCCTTAATTTCAATCCCACACTAGTCAATATCATGTATCAATTTGTGCATTTATATCCTTAGTTGTTAGATGAGGAATACCTCATGAACCCTAACTAACTATGGCGGTTGGGCTAAGTGGTATGCCACATCGCTTACCCAACATAGTAACTAGAAAAAGGTCCTAGGAACCTCGGATATTTCCTAACACAATTACTAAATCTTCATAAACCTTGAAGGGGAGAGATATATTGAAACAAATTACCTCCCAATTAAACTTTGAAGGAATCATTTTTTTGGTACGTAAAGTACTCCTAACATTTCAAACTAGTCCTCATCCATCCTTGGATGAACTGCAACTTCACTGCCATTATCTACACCAACTATAAGGAAATAAAAGTCATTTATCACAGTCTCTGAATTGTACAAAGTTGTCCTAAATGGTATCCCATACATAGCCTTTAATATTTATATACTGATAATGGAGTGTTAACTATCATGATACACAGACTACTATAATGGTAGATGGTCCTCCCAACCACAATGAAAATGAATATACAAACCCCAAAGCATGTCCTCTAGAACCTGAATAGTTTGTTTTACCTTGACATCTATCAGGAGTAAAAACACTATTCTCAACCAAAACCAAGTCCCTAAGGCCTCTTAAATCTTCTCTATGTTTTTTTATGTAAAACCATAATCATGATCTATAATGATCATCGGGGAAACTCCACAAAGTCAAATTACCTATTACATATAGAGGTATCTAAAAATCTCAACTAAGATCTTCTATATGATTGTTAATAAGTGGATCAACATGGTGATTTGGCCTACTATCACTTAGATAGAATCATGACCTCTCACTAATCATTATATTTTCATTTATAATACCACAAAGATACCATCCCATTTCCACTACCATTTGGGCACCTCAGCATCCACCTACTAATAGGTGAATTATCAAGAGATAAATTCTATGTCACATGACAACACCCTTGGATACCCAAACTGATGATAAAGGATCATGTTATATCAACACCACACCCGGATATACTATTAAGTGAAATCATGAAACCTCATTATCACTTCTACTCATAGCGGGACCAATTTCATCATCCATACTTGAACAAAGATAACGTGCTCCCTACCTTCAGAAAATATGTTAGGAATATGTCCAGTAAATATTTGGTCACCCAATATATCATAGTCAACATCCCCATTTTATGCCTCCCATATGCACTAAAGAAGTTGAGGGGAAAGAACCATTGATTGGAGGTATGCTACATCATCCTCATCCTTAAAGTTCAACTAAAAAGAGTTTTACTGGTCTATTACCTAAATCATCAATGGTGAATGGATAAACCTTGTTGTGGGTATATTATACCACAACCATACCCTCATGTGGATATCAGTATAGAACTTTCTCAACCTTCACTAGTTATACTATCACTCCCATGTCGGAGAATACATATCCCAAGAATTGGACCTCCTAAATATAGAACCGGTGCTTTGAAAGCTTCCCATAAAGTTATTACTTTTAGTATATGACCTAAAGCATCCTAAAGTGTCTCACATTTTAAACCTCTAATGTAGATTATACAAGGGTATCATTGAATAAGTTTACCACAATCTAATCTAATAAGGGATGAAATATCTATTCCATAAGTCTAAAAAACACTACTAGGGAATCCAATACACCAAAAGTATCACCATGAACTCAATGAAACTATGCAGACTTTAGTAAGTCAAATTTAGTACATTATCCTCTTAGACTCAGAGATAGTGATAACTCATCCTAAGGAAAAACATTGCGAACCACCTCACCCCTAACCACTAGTACAATAATTCATCAATTCTCATGGGTGGATACTCCTTCTTAATAGTTACAAAGTATATGTGACGTTAATACATGCCAAACTTCAATCTCTCATATGCCTTCTAGGCTAACAAAACTAGGCTACCAAGGAAAACCCATTGGACCTAACAATACTATACACTACAAATTCATCTAATTGTACCTTTATTTCTCATAGCTATATTGTGTCATCCAATATTCTATCACATATATTGGGTCATCCCTAGTGTAAGTATATGTATAAAACAAAATTGGTATAAGAAGTTAAACCTAGAACATCCTCATGGAATAAATCATTGTGCCTCTCTAATATTGGAGGAACTATAATATAATAGAATCCACTACTCTAAGGGTCATACCAGACAACTAATAGTGATTCAATTTTATCCTCATATACATGATCTTATCCTACTTTACTTGGGATCCTTTGTCACTAATAATGAAAAATATTCCCCACAATCTTGAGTACACTACAACCCGGACTATTAATGGTCCAAAAAGAATGGATGGTATGAAACCAGTCCATAATGATAAATATGTCATAGGGTCTCACAATTACTATATACAGATTCCACATGAGGCTCACTCTCCTCCCAAATTTAGGTCACACTATCAGTAGAAGTGTGTGATAATTGAACCTCCTCTTTAGGATCCTCTAAACACAAGGGTCAATTAAAAATGGTTCCACTGACACCACTAGCTCCTGAAAAAGTGATTCAATCATAAAAAATTATTTTCATCATGTGTTAAAACTATAGCTGGGGAAAAGATGGCATATGTTATACCTCAAACCACACTCAAAGCCTCCATGTTTTAAGACCCTACTACAAGGAGATATCCATTAATCTTTCTACCTGTTCTCCAAAACCAAGTATTCCTTTGACACCTTACCAAGATAAAATGACCTCAAACATTCAAGTCTGATGAACTCATCTACCACACCTCGACGCTATCCTATTTAGATATAACTGACTTGACTACACTATTTTAAATCACCTGGGAAGAATGTGTCTTAGAGAGGGAATTTTCCCTCTTCCTTGTGTGCCTGAAGCCACATAAACATCACTAACAAAGGTCTCTACCAATGCCTTATATCACACTAAATAAGTTTCTCCACCATGATCACCATTGAGAGGGGTCCTAACCAAGCAGGACACTCACACCACAAGCTTGATCTAGTCCTCCACTACCTAAGAAGGGGTATGTACCACCATGAATATTGGGTAATTTATATCTCTAAAACTTGTGATATGCACTCACAATAGGTGTGTCATCAAAAAATACCACTAAAACCAACTTTTACTCTATGAATAGTACAGGTTATGAGGGTAAACATTAATCATTCGGGGTCTGCACAATATGGAAAACCATGACCAGCACATCCATCCAATCATCCACTACCATAGGGTCTGTCTTTCTGTAAAACCTAAGTTTTCTATGTCACTAAAACTCTAACAATTCACTAATACTATACATGCCATCATCCTATCCTACTAGATCTATCCACTACTCAACAAGAAGATATTCATCTTCTAGGACCTCTATAGGTTGTTCTATATGCTACTTGATAGGTAGTAGTACTACTCTATGTTTTTATAGATAACACTCCTCAAGAATGGGTCCTTGAAATGAGGCCTCATCAATAAAATAGTCATTGTTAGAAAACTCTATCGGAATCCAAGATGGTTGTCACCATAGAGACATCTTGAAAATTATCAAGACATACCATTGTCAAAGAGAAAATATAGGGGGATAACTCAAAAAGGACATGGAATAGACAACTCATTCTTATATGATGAATGTATCAATGATTCCTTGTAATCAGTGCCTACATTTGTTGAGTCTATAAATAGTTTATCAGAGTCCTAGTGAATAGATATGTCTTCCTCCACACCAACACTAGATTCTCTGGCCTATGATCCAAACTTGAGACACTAAAACACTATTACCCTGCCTCCCAAACCAATAGTCAAATCTAGAAAATATCCAAACTAAGGTCCTAATATGACCTCTTTGATTCCACTCTATCATGAACCAACCCACTAAGGCCTTCTTGGTCATTGATAATCCAAGTGTGAAAACTCAAACCTACCTCCAATAGGTTAGGAGCAGGAGACTACTACTGAGTAGACATAACACACACATGGGAGGCCTTAGCCTAAAGTACTTGTATGCACACATGAATATTCATACACCATTATAATTTAGAAATATAAAAAACTCATACTATAAGTACATGCATAACATCTATCCCATATCAAAGTATAATAAGAATTTTAGAAAAACCAAAGGTCCAGATACAATCCCACCAAAACTAGAAAAGATCCAAACCTACTAACAACATGGGGGAAACTAACCAAAATAAAATAATGAATCCATCTAAGGATCTTCTAGAATATATATTCTCAAACCAAGCTTTACCTTCTCCTAGAACACATGTTAATCTAATGAAATTATTTTTATATGCATAATACATGACATATGTGGGTAGATCCCATGTACAAGTGTGTATAAACAAACCTAGTAGGACACCCCAAAATCACCAAACATAAAGAATCAAGAGATAGTAGTTAAATAATCACCATAGAGTAATATCAATCAAAATATGATACAAAACCCATAACAAAAACTAAGTATGCTAAACAAGATTCCCAAATGATGATATAAAGTGGAGCTCCATCTCTACATCCCATCTAAGAATGATGAGTCATCCTATAGATCCAAAGTTCCATTATTAATATCCATCATCACGCAAAACCACCCAAGAATCCATGTGGAGGGACCAAAACATGCCACTTTGCTTAGAATCCATGTGTGGAGGGCCCTCACCTCACCATTGTGCACCACAACTAAGGGAGAACTATCTATAATAGAGGACCCAATCCCTAACAGAGATTTAAGATAGGGGTTTTCAATCCATAGATAGAGTAATTCACACCATATTTAGTAAGGGGTTACCAACCCTACCTATATAAAGAGTATGGGGGGACCCATGCCCTGGTATGGCAGGGTGGTTTCCAGACTCGGTAACACTCTGATAATCACACCTGGACATTCTACCAGCTAAGAGTCTCGAAGATAAGTTTCCTACTATAATCACCTCATGTATTATCTTTTATACAAAAAATAAGTCCACCATTACATTCCATGTTTAAAAATACTTAGGATAGGCTACACACAATCCCAAATCCAAGTTCTATAGAAGGATATTTTCAAGGTGGAAGTATTATCGAAAGGTATGTGGTGTGTACATAGGGTCACAAGGTGTGTTACCTTTCCTGGACAATAGGGTGTTTCCTCACTTAGATATGTCTTGGAAATCCATGTTGGACTACATGGCGTGTACATGGGGTATGTTGTGTTTCTTTCCTACTAGGAGGTATGCCCATGTACTTCATTTTGTGCCTATGTACTCCAAATTGTTCCAGAGTGAACTGGGCATGTACCTAAGGTGAAAGGCTCATCAAGACATGTACATATACATTGTTTGTCCCCCAGGGTGCATGGAATGTCTAAACACATGGGTTCTAGGACATGTTTCTTCAGCACAAGGCTCGACTGGGTGAGTAGGGTCCCACGACATGTCGGTTCGTCCACATGGAATGTGATATTTATCTTTCCCAAAACCCTATCCACTATAGTTAGGGAACTACACGGCTTGTTTTCATTTACTATAAATCATGTATATTGATATTTTCTATAAGTATTGGGATATTAATGTGTCTTCATCTATGCACCACCACCACCTTTAGTACCACTAAAAATCACATTGAAATTTCTGAGTCTAGGTTGAACACCCACCATGACTAGGAAGAAGATGGATTTCATCCATTATTCACTGGAAAAGTGATCCTTGTCACCAGTAGTGACACCACATGTCCTAGATCCAGTGAAAATGCACATATCATGCTAATGTCATACTACCATTGTCACTAATGCCTAGATTTCATCTTTTAATTTCTTATCATATCCCATATCTTTTTTTCAGAGAGATCTTCTCAATCTAGCTCAAAAATACACAATTACCCAATGCATCATTAAATTCTCAATGTCTTCACTACACCTATGTTGTGTCTTCAAAACCCAAAGTTGAAATCATGACTGGGGTCCATTGTTCCAAAGAATTAACATGCAATGATTTTTCATGTTGGGTATCATTGAATCACTAACCAACCAATTACCAATGATGAACTCCATGAATGGGGGGAGAAAGGAACATATCACAAAATAAGTATCAATTTATGGACATGTTTTTTGTACATAATAAATAGAATAAAGTGGTTGGGGATTATTAAGTAGTAAGAAACAAAAAGAAAAAAATCTTAAATTCATAGATCTTGGAAGAGAAAAGGATGTTGTAGAACCAATAAATACTGATCCATGAATTAATTGGGAACAGATAAATTCATGTTCATGTCATACTTTAGAAGTGGATAAAACCAAAAAAAAATTCCCAAACTTAGGTTTTGGATAAATATCTAATTAAGAACGTTTCTATATTATTTCCATTGGCGAGATTGAAGAACTCCATCAATGGTGATGATCCTCATGGTCCACCAATCAGCAATCCATTATCCAATGGCCATCCACCATTGCACTATCCCCCAAATCTCTATCCTCACATTGCCTTTATAGTTTTGAGGATAAACCTAGGGAATTAAATTTTTTATTTATTACATAAAGGTCTCATTTAAGGTTTAGAAAATAGTTAAATTTCTTTATTCCATCTAATATACCCTTTACTGAACACTATCAAAGCGTCTAATGCCGGAAAATATTATATGAAACATGAGGTAAAATACACCTTCTATATTTAAAGGTGGTCTGAGATTTGTCATTTGGAAAACTATTTGGTAGATATTATATTATCTCAGTAAAACTATGTGCATGTGATAAAATATATTTAATATTTTAAATATATCTACATTGTGGCTCTTTGGACCCCGAAATCCCACAGTAACTCAATGTTTGTCTTTGAAAATATTTCCTAAAATATTTCAAAGTATTACATGGAAAAAATAGAGTTGTTACACTCTAAAACACTCAAAATTTATTCCCAATATCTTAATAAGCTCCTCCCAATCATTTAGAATCACCCTCTCAAGGTAAGTAATCCTCTCCTTCTCCTCTATATTTAAGAACCTTCTTTATATTATGCCTTTTAATTTCCAATTTTTCATGCTGGGATATGTTTTTTAAACATCCCTATTATTGTCTTTATGATTTCCATGTGATGAGAGACCCCATTAACTCTCATTAAAACTTTCCATGAACCTTTATGTACCCACTTTATGTGCTCAATATTATCCTACGATCTCCCATGCCAAACATTTGTGTGATGAATACCCATCCCCATTTCCACTCAAGGGTATTCACCTAGAAGTAACTATACTTCATTGATTTTGGAATTACAAGGATGTAACCCATACTACTTAATCATGGGATCAAAAATCATGAAATACATCCTTATTTTTTATAATCTATAAGGCATGATCATGTATATGATATGAATTTGATAGGTGGGAATGCAATTATATATCCCTCCAATGCATTGGTTTGTGTTTTTATCTCATGGGATATAATGAATAGTGTATAGAAGGTTATCCTAAGCACATTGTTTTATGTTTTCTCAATGATTATCATTGACTTATGTTTATGATGTCATGTTTTATGTCATTTATTCATCCCCATGTTTCCTTTATATTATCATCTTATATCATATTTTGATGTTTAAATTTAGGATTATCACATATTTTATGTCACCATGATATTACTATTGGCTAATATTTATTAATTTCATTATGTTATATTTTTACTATTACCTTATTGGGATTTATAGTTCACTCATTTCTTATATATTCCCATAGGTTATCCCATTCAATATTAAAAAATTAAAATGATTTTAAGAGAATGTTGTGGAGTTTTAAATAAGTTCATTGTATCCATGTTTCATTTAATGGTTATATATACCTAATTTTTCAATGACAATTGGCCTAAAAATCTTCTAGGATTGTATTATGTGTACCTATATATAATAAATCATGAATTAAAGTATATTAAAAAATGTATTATCATAATTGGTATCAAAGTGAACTCAAGTTATTTTGGAGGATTGTGACTAGAAAACCCTAGTAAAAGCCTTTGGGATAAGACTATACATATGAAAACATCCCAAAATTTTGGTAAGGTATGTGGTAAGTGGTTTACAATAAAATATATCCAATTCTGTATACTATAAGTGTAAGTGGATCTAGAACAATTTTACCTAGGGGTAGTAACCCCAAAAATGGTGCATTGTTCTTTACTTGATCATCACTAGGTATATTAAAAAGAGGCCTTATTTCACACCTGTTTTGACACTCCAATGGGATATACTTTGGAAAATTCATCATATACTTATGAAACATTATTAAGTGAACAAAATGCTCATAATATTTTATATTAGTAAATAGATCCTTGATACCATAGATTGAAACCTAGAAATTCATAGGTTAATAAATACCTTTCATTTATGAGTTATCACTTTAATGTTCATGGTTTCACATTTATGTGTTTAATAGTTGAAAAATTATCATCTCCAATTTTCCCTTTATTTTAGTCAATGGCTAGAAATTGGAGAAACCAAGTCAACAACCAATGTGAGGGGAAATGTGATGACTATCCAAATGAGTTTCCCAACCCTACGGGAACATGATCTATGAAATTCATGATAGTACTTCATAAATCAGGGGGTAACCCAACATCCCCCTAAGAAAGATAAAATCACAATTGTTACCTTTATGCAATAAAGGACCCTAACTTTTAGTGAATCTTATGATCCCTTAATTGTGAAGAAATGGATCAAATCCATTAAAAAATTATTCTACATCCCTAAATGCTTTGAAAAATAGAAGGATGTATTTTTTATTTACCATATAGAGGGACAAGTGGATCAAGGGTTGATATCAGTAAAAAATACAATTCCCAATGAAGAGATTTAATATATTGAGTATAAAGATTTCTGGAATTTTTTTTGATAAATATTTTCCATATACTATTCAACTGAATATGGATAGTTAATTCCTTGTCCCCAAGAAAAAGAATGATGAATCCGTTTGTATTTATGTGGTGAAATTCAAAAAACATGTATAATAAAACTCATTCTTTTTTATCTACCATGAAAGTAAAGTTGAACACTTATTGGGTGATCTAAAGTAGAGTATATGAAAATCCTTAGAGATTTGAGACAGGATAGCTCTAAGAAAAGTTTCTGATGTTCCCTCAATATAAAAATTGAGATCAGTTAATCACAAGTTCCTTATAGGCCTAAAAATATGAGTGAGTGATGGATTATAAATATAGTAGTACAATGAAAAAATAACATGGGGGTAAAGAAATTAAAAAATACCACTTATTAAAAATGTGGTAAGAAGCATCATGAAAATTATATAAACAGGAAAATAAAATACTTTAGTTGTGGGAAGGAAGGGAATTTATCTAGCGATTTCCAACAAGAGAAACCCACCAATGTGATGGAAGAAACGAATGATTCAGTAAACCCTTATCTTATTTCATAATTTTTTAGTTTCAAGGAACAAGGAAACTATTCGAATAAAAAAACTAATCTAAGGGTTGTTGATTATAACCAATGACAACAACATCCAAGGACTAAAGAGAAAGGATGGGATTATTCCATCACAAATGATTAGGTAGATCCTGAAAATTAAGTGGTGATAGGTATTCTAGTTTTTCATTCAAGGATAGTGAACATGCTATTTGATTATAGTTCTAGGTAATATTTCATATCACGTAAGTTTAGTATAACTATTCAAATAAAACCTCAAAACATAGAAGTTGACTTATTGGTGAAGATATAAAATGGGTCAATTATTGCATCCCAAGCATATAACTCAACCCCTATCAAAATTTGTAGGCTGAATTTCCAATAAAACCATATGATACTCCATCTAGAAGAATTTTATGTTATTCTATGCATGGATTGGATTTCCTTGTATAGATCCAACATAAATTGTTGATAGAAGTAAATCACCCTCTATATTGAAAACTGGCCTTTGATTCAATAAAATTGAAAGGATGAGGAAGAATATCATTTAGTACCATCATCTCAATAATGGATATTATTTCCTTGTAATAGAGAATATCCAGATAAAATAAATTATACTAAGTAAAAGATCATCCTTGAGGAAATTCTTATTATATGGGAATTCACTAATGTATTTCCTAAATAATTTCCTGGTCTTCTTCCAAGTTGAGAGGATGAGTTGTCAATAAAATCTATACATGAATCCTTTATAATATCTAAGACCCCATATAAAATGGAAACTGTTGAAAATAAAGATATGAAGAAGAAACTATATGAGAATTTGGATGAAGGTTTTATACACCTTTGTTCTTCACTATGGGGTGCATCAGTTCTTTTCATTAAGAATAAGAATGGTTCAATGCACCTCTGCATTGATGATTGTGAGCATAAAAATATCGTGATAAATAAAAAGTATCCTTTATCTTGGATTGATGACTTTTTTCATCACCTATTTGGATCCCAATACTTCTCAAAAGTGGATCTTTGGTCAGGATATTATCAAGTAAATATGAAGAAGGATAATATTCCTAATAATTATTTTTATACAAGGTACAGGTAGTATATGTTCATAGTGATATCAATTTGACTCACTAATACTATAGTTTTCCTCTTGGAATTAATGAATATAGTATTTAGGGATTTACATGAATACTTTTTTATAGTCTTTATAGATGATATTCTTATCTACTCCAAAAGTATAGAGGAACGTGAGAAGTATTTGAATATTTTACTAAAAATCTTGTGGAAATAAATATTGTATGAAAAGTACAGTAAATGAGAGTTTTTGACAAGAAAGTAACATTCTTGGGGAATATTATCACTAGCAAATGGATATCTGTAGATCCAACAAAAATAGAGGAAATTGAAGGATATCCCAGTCCAATATCTATGACAGAAATTGGTAGTATCCTTGGATAATCTAGGTATTATTAATGATTTGTGAGAAAAATAACAGTATTTTCAAGCCCACTAAACAAGATAACTTATAAGGGAGTAAATTTTTTTAGTAATGATAAATTTTAAGATAAAACATGAAAGCTAAGAAGTATTTTTGATCTATAGTGATGCATCTAAAAAGATATTGGGTTTTGTACTCATGAAAGATAAAAAATTAATAGCCTAGGCCTCGCACTAATTAATGATTCATGAATAGAACTACACAAAACATGATCTATAATTGGGTGTGGTGATCTTCACATTAAATATTTTTTGACATTATCCCTATAGGGAAAAGTGTTACATATATACAAATCATAGAATCCTCAAGTATACATTCACACAAAAGGATATCAACATGAACCAACTAAGGTGGTTATATATGATCAAGGATTATGATTTTTCAATCCATTTCCATCCTATAAAGGGGGAAAAAGTGGAATATTATCTGAGTATAAAGGATCCCACCACCCTATCCATGATGAGATCTGCAATGGATCCAATATTATTTGACATTAAAAGGATGGAAATAGGTAAATGGAACTATATCTTACCTTTCTCAAAGAACGGCTCACTATCTATTCTTAAGAGGATCATGGAGGCCCAAAAAGTTAATGTGGAAATATAGAAAATTTATTGAATATTATGGAGTTCAAAATTGATAAAGATGGATTTATATGGTTTAGAACTTGGATATAAGTCCCATAAAAACCAAATATAAAAATAGAACTTCTCAATGATACACCTAGATCATCTTTATCTATTTATTCAATAAGTACTAAGGCATATATAAATATGAATCAAAACTTCTGGTGGGATAGAAAGAAGAGACAGATTTTAGAATTTGTATCTTGGTGATTGGTATGTCAAAAATTCAATACTAAATGAAAAAATTCTAAGTGAATAAGGCAACCATTTCCCATACCAGTATGGAAATGGAAAAACATAACCTTGGGATTCATCAAAAGACTCCATACAAAATCTAAAGGAATTAATGCCAACTGGGTAGTAAGTGATGTACTTGAAAAGTTAGTGCATTTTATTGCTATCAAGGAACAATTTTCTCTCAGAAAACTCTCTAAGATATATATAAGGGAAGTGGTAAGACTGCATGGATTGAAACTCTAAATTGTATCTTATTGATATCTAAGGATTACCTCGAGGTTTTGGAGAATCCTTCAGTAGGCATTGGATAGAGAGATGGGTTTCAGTACTATTTATCACCCTCATAAGGATATTCAATCTAATAGAACCATTCAAACTCTAGAGGATATTATGAGATCATGTTCAATGGATTTCCAAGGATTTTGAGATCAACACCTTCCCCTAGTGTAATTTTTTATATTACAATAGTTTCCATTATATCATTCAAATAGAACCTTATGAGGCTCTATATGGGAAATAGTGTAGGATTACGACATGTTGGGATGAATTTGAAGAGTGAAAGCTAATGGGACTTGATTTTTTCCAAGAGATGGAAGATAATTTGAAAACAATTCAATGTCATATAAAATCCACACAATTTTAATAGAAACTATATGTAAACAATTGTGGATTTGATCTTTTGAGATAAAGTGTTCCTTCATATATCACCAAGGACAAAATTCATGAGGTTTTGGAAGAAGGTAAATCTTATTCCAAGATACATCATCCCCATTGATATCTATGGTATCATCCTAGCTTTATCCTATCAACTAGCACTTCCACTAAACCTATCTCAAGTATATGATGTGTTCCTTATATCCCTCTTGAAGAAGTATATAAAAAATCTCTCACATACTGAATCCAAAGGTACCATTGTAGAATGATCCTTCATATGAGGGGAAGCTGATGAAGATCTTAGATCATAGAGATGAAAATCTATGAAACATGAAAACTCACCTGGTTGAAGTATGGTGGTGGAATCACAAGTTAAGGAATTAGCATGGAAATAAGAATATGTGATGAAATAGAAGTAGCATCATCTATTTTAGTGTAAAAACTAAAATTCCTAGTGTAAATTTTATCAAGGGGGAAGAATGTAATGATCCTAAGTTTCATAAATGAAATTACCCTTTCAAATGAATAAATTCCATATTAAGTAATGATGTTATATAAAACACATAAAATAAATTGTTTATTTTGTACCATTATGAGATATATATTTTCATATTTAAAATACCATTAAGCATCATAACCATTGATAATATATCCATTGTACAATGATTGCTAATATTAGAATATATTAATGGTTTTGATAAACTTTAATTGACCTGGATGGAAGAAGATAAGGCCTCAGCTAGTAGGATCATGTCATGTAAATCCTATATATCAGAGTTTACAAGGGATATGGAATCACTGGGATTTTCCCTTGACCAAGCCCAAACTAAGATTAAAAAACTAATTCATAAAGAAACAATTTATGGGATAAGTTCAAGCTTATCATGATCACATCCCAAATCATGTTTGTCAAACCACCCCAAAGAAGTATCATGATCGCACACCTTACCCTTAGGGAATACACTGATGTAATAAGGGGTTATGCATATAGACCCTAATAGTGTGAATTTATATTTTTTTAATAATATAAAAATTATATTCATCTTTTTTATTATTAATTTCTAAATTACTAAATAATGAGTTTGATAAAAATTAGATTTTAAAAAGATAAAACACAATTTGTATTTTTTGGAAATATATAGTTTAAATCAAGAAACTATTTTTAACAATTTTTTGAATTTTTTAACATTGTTTTATTTTAATAAAATATTATTATTAAATAATATTTATTTAAATATAAATTATAATATAATTGTATGTAGTCAAATGTAATTTTTATAAGGGTCATACATAAACTATTATCGTCATAAAAACTCGTATATTTTTAATAAATAAGAATTTTTATTTTAAATTTTAAATTTAAAAATTTAGATATTTTTTTTATAAAAATAAATATTATTTTTGAAATCAACACATTGAAATTATCCAATAGTGGATTTTTCATAATTTTCTAAGATAGAAAAAATTTAGTGTAAAAATTAAATACAATATATATATATTGTATGTATTATGAGATCATAAAAGCCAAAACATAATGTAATAAATACTATAAAGAGTATACGACACCAATAATATGTTTCCCATTTAAAATAATTTGTTTTTCAAGTTATTTGATTAATTTTATATACCCATTATTGAATCCTCCAAAACCTATATTATATTTTAAGGTTTAAAAATTATTTTTTATGAACAAGACTCACTTCCACATCACCAAGGGTATTATTTTAATTATTTGGGTATTTTTCCTTATAAAATATTTAAAATGAATCTTATTTGGTAGAAACCATGGGCAAAAATCAAGATAAGGTTTTTGGTTTTGATTATTTTATCATATATAGTCCAAAACCAAAGTTTAGAAATTAATAAAGAATCCTCTATTTTGTGATAAAAACTCCACCCAACCTCCCATTAAACTTCACTAAATACCCTTGAGAAAGAATTTAATCAACCTTTACCTTTATACATTACTCTAAATTTGTTCTCAAGATCTTAATAACTTACTCTCAATTTTTTAAAAGGTCCCTCTCAATGTAATGGATCCACTCCTCCCCTTTATTCAAGACCCTTCATTATATTATGATTTATAATTTAAATTTTTTTCATGTTGGGATATGTTTTCAAAAATCCCTATAACTATGATTATGATGACCATGTGATGATATAACCTTTCACTCTCATTAAAACATTATGTACCCCCATTATACTGCCGAAATTATCTGGAAATTTTCCATGACAAACATTTTTGTAGTGAATACCCATCCCCACTTCCACTCAATGGATTTCACTAAGATGTATATATCATTAATTGATAGTAGAATTAATTTTATATAACCCACACTCTTTAATAATGGTATTAAAAATCATTAAATATGACCTTATGTTGTATGATCTATGTAGAACACTTATGCATGTACATGATATGAATGTGACGGGTGGGCCTTGAATTATATATCCCTCTAATGCATTGGTTAATATTTTTGTATCATAATATTCAATGTATGGTGAATGGATGGTTATCATAAGCACACTATGTTATGTTTTATCAGTTTTTATACTTGAATTATTTTAATGATGTTGTGTTTTTTTTTGTTTCCACATTCCTATGTTTCCTTTGTATTATCTTCTTATATCATGTTTTGTTGATAAATTTTATGAATCACACCTCTTTCATGTCACCTTGATATTGTTATGTACTAACATGTATTACTTTCATCATGTTATGATATTAGTATTCTCTTACTAGTCATTATATCACACCTCTTTCTTATGTACATCCCTAGCTTATTCCGTGCAATATTAGAAGATCAAATGATTTTAAGGGCATGTTATGGATTTTTAAATAATATTGTAGTATCCATGATTAAATTAGTCCTCACATTCTTCTAGTATTATATTATTTATACCTTTAGGTAATAAATCATGAATAAATGAATATTTAAATATGGTTTTTCATATGAACCATTGAGAAGGGTGGTTGAATCGAAAGTTGTATTTTTAAAAATTTCAAAAATTTTCAAATTTTCCCCCTAAAACTTGTGAGTGTTAGTTTTCTTATCAAATTTTATAATAATCTCATAATCATGTAAATATAATAGAGTAAAAAGGAACAAAATATTTACAAGGATCATCCTCAGTGTGAGAAACTACATTTATTCCATGGTGACACTCGTCGATCAATGTAAATACACTATTAGAATGAAATGAATAAAACTTTGAAAAACTACCATTAGAATCATTATATATCCCAATCGGTATGATTATACTTACTACTTATAGTTTACCAAGTTATACTTACAAAAATGAGCCAATAAAAAATATGTGACTTTGTACAAACTACTCCAAAAAAAATTAACCAAATATCATGTTTGATTTATCCATATGAAAGGTTCATCTAGTGTTCTATTTCTATGTCTAGAATAATCCATCCATTGTGCGTCACTAAAAATAAATATTATATAAAACCTGATATCAATCTGACTATCAAAACCACTATGCCTCAAACTTATTCCCAGAAACTTTTTCTGATTTCTTTTTCCCAATTTCTATGAACTAAAACTCTATCTGATGATTTTGATTTAAATTTTTTGTCTACTTCCTTTCTCCAACTTGAAAGTGGAATTTAGTTTTAAACTTAGTTTATCAAAAATTGTTCTGGGTATCATATTTTAATATGTGAGAATAGTTACAGTTATAATTTAAATTTACATCCCTTTATATAGCTGCTCCCAAGATATAAAACATGGGAAATAAAATTCATTTTCCCAATAACTAAACTTCCAAAATAAAAAAAATCCTACTAAAATCAAATTCAATTGGATGCTTCTAAACTTTACTAGGGTCATCAAGAAAATTCTTTAGTTATACTATATTTCTAAATTTCATCAAATTTACTTAACTTTATATATTTAGGAGCTCTTCAAACTTCCTTGAATTTTAATGGATAAAAACATTTGACAATATCAATTCAGAATCATCAAAAATATTATATTTACAAAGTTGTGTAAAGCATATCAAAAATATCTATTTTGAAAATGTTTGTCTGGAAATCTTTTTAGAAAATCTCATATGATCAAAAAACTCCAATTCTCCACTTTTCTTCCTTTGGATTAATGTTTTTTTTTTGACGACTTCATAAGAAAATCTCCATCCAACTCTACTTTTTCCAATTTTTCTCACATAGATTTTCTTTTTCTGGTTCTTCATTTCTTGATGGACATAATAAGTGTTTGTTTGATGGATCAAAATTTCTCCATATAGTCAATTTTACACAGTTTAAACTAAACACCACTTTGGTCATTCTTAATAGGAAAGATCATCTCATGATATAGACAACATTATTCCAATGCTCATCCATATAATTTATGTTTTTTTTATTTCCTTCCTTTAGTGTCACATTTCATAACTTTACAAAATTTAAATTTAGCTAGCCTGTAACAAAAATATACTCTTAAAACGTTATAAAAACTTTCTATCTAGAAAATCATATTCCTCTATCTATTTCTCTTAAACTACTAAATTTGGTTGAATAAATTATTGATACTTATAAAGAATCCATTCATAAGTTACTTTTTTTCATTCATTTCATTATTCATTATTCCCATTAAAATTATAAATCTTACTTTTCATTTCTTGGAATAATTCCCCTTTGTATTTTTTAATTTTAAAAAATACCATAATCTTATCAAAAAATACTTATTTCCTTCCATTTGATCAGTTTTTTATAGTGATCTTCATCTGGTATGTCTATTGATTTTGTGAAAAAAATTATATTTTTCAAACCTCAGAATCATTCATTGTTCATAATGTTTGTTTGATGATATTATTTTTGTATACTTAGAAAATTTATTGTATAAATTTTTGTCCAAAATAATTCCACTCCACCTTTGATAAAAATAATGTATCATGAGTGTTTCTAAGATGTTATAATCCTTAGTATCAACACAGAATCATCTGAATAAGTAATAAATGTTTCTTAAAAAACATAAGTAAACTTATTTACTTCCTCACTTTATCCAAAAAAGTCATAACAAAAATTTATTACCAAACTTTCTTAACAAAATTTCAGAATATCTCTTTTACTTGCTAAAAAAATTATTAATACATGTGATTTTTCAATAAATATAAAACTTTTAAAAAAATATCACAAAGGATCCTTAGTATCCCCCTTCATATTTTTTGAAAATTTTTATAAATCAGTATTTTTAAACACTAAAACTTTTTTTAAAAATAATTTTTTTAAAAAAATTTTATCAAATCACAAACTTTATCAAATATAATGTCATGAAACCGCATTACTAGATAATTTATTATTTTTTTAGAAATTTAATCCCTCAATGATAAGAAATTTGTCGGTTGTGAAATCATAAAATTCTTCTAACCCTTTTTTCTCTCTCTTTTTCATTCTTTCATTTTCTTTGCCTCCTCCATTTTATGATAATCTATAGATTCAGATTCATTTTTGAAATAATTTTACATACTATACCCCTATTTTTAAAAAGTTGTGAATTTTCTCCCCTTTTTTCAACATAATCCAAAACATAGTTTAAGGTTATTTAATAAATTTTCGGAAGTATTGGGTGAATAATAAACCTGGATTGCAGCCTAAATTCAAAAAACCATTACCTTTATAAAGTGATACCTTATATCAATGTGTTTTGATCTATAATTTTGTGTTGGTTTTTTTGGAAAAATCACTAGTGATTTTATTATCAAAAAGAATCTTCAATGGTGTAGAAATATTTCCCTTAAAGTATTCTAGATGAACTTTTATCCAAATAATTTGAGTACAAGCTTGGGTGGTGGAAACATATTCTTCTTCCATTGTGCTCAATGTCACAGAACTCTATTTCTTACTATAACAACTCATAATAAATTATCCCAAGAAAAATTTTCCTCCAAAATTTGATCTTCTATCATTAACATTTTCATCCCAATCATCATCTTTATAACCAATAAATTTTTTTATCATAACTTATTTTATACAATACACTATTTGAATATATTCCTTTAACATATCTTAGAATTATTTTTACTACCATCATTTTTCATTATTTTAAATCAATTTGATATCTAGAACACAATATAAGAGAATTCATGATTTCGGTCCTTGAAACTATGAAGTTTTGATTTCCAGGATCATAGAGATTATTTCAACATATACAAGGTTTTTTTTAAATTTACACACCTTGGTTTTATATTTTTTGAAGTAAAAACCCATAATGTTACTCAATATAAACTTATTCCCCAATATCTCCATTCAAAAAGTTTGACTTAACATCTATTTGATAAAATTTATAATAACAATGAGAATCCACTACCAATAAAATTCTGATAGTTTTTAATAACACAATGGGGACAATAGTTTCTTAAAAATATACACCTTACACCTATAAATATCCTTTTATAAAAAAATCATGCATTGTTTCTCAAAACATTCCCATTATTATTCAGATTAATTCTGAAACCCCAATTTCCAAATAATATTCTCTTCTACTGGATATGGAACAATTTCCCAAGTGTAAATTTTCTATATCTGATCTAACTCTTCATTCATAACATCAACCAATTATTTTTGTTCAACTATTTTTGATACAAATTCAAATTCAACCTATGAGATAAGTGGTGTTTTATTTTCTGATCTCAAATTTCTTCTATTCTAAACTATAATTTTATGATTGCCAATAATGTTATTAGATTCCACATGTTGTTGTAGGTTATGAAATCTCATATATTTTCATCTTGTTTATCTTTACTCAATACACAATTCTTCTGAAACTTCAGTTACCTATTTTCCTCAGTTTCATCTTCATTTTCATTATTCGCAAGCTTTCAATTTATATTCCTTAATATTTTCAAAAACATTTACTTACGAAGGTTAATTTTTAAAAACTTTTACACCATATGAATCCACCATCTTTTGTAAACATTTATTCGAACATTTATAACTTCTTTCAATGGTTTAATATCACATAAAAATTCCTACCTCATCTTTTTTGTCAAATTTTCCAAGATATATATTTTTTATCATTAGAATACATGGACTTCCAAAAATGATGAAATATTTTACAAAAGTTTTTTTTTTGTTATACCACATATAATATGAATTCATATTGAATTATAGCCATAAAAAACATCAATTTTGTAAATGTACATCATTACAAACAGATTCTCTCTAGAAAAATTTATAAATTTTATACTCAGCTAGCATACTTCTTCTAATATCTAATAAATATTTATTTTTCCTTCCTGCTGCTCCATTTTGTTTCTTGGTGTATGGAGCACTATATTGATGTTTAATTCCATGTTTCTTATAGTAGGAATAAAAATAATTACATATGTACTCCATTCTATTTCCAATTCCCAGTTTTGGTATTTAAACACCCAACTCTCTCTCAACATCTATTATGAAAAATATAAACATCTGTACAGTATTTGATTTATTCTTCATAAACATTATGTTTGTAATATAAGTGAAATAATCAATAAAAGTGATAAAACAAACCCCATTTCATTTATTTATGTCTCATTATCTCACAAAGAACTGATTGGATAAACTTTCTTCTGGATTTTACCAATCATCTTCCCTTTTTGAAATTTCTTAAAAATTTCATCTTTTTTTCCCATTAAATGTTTGAAATATCATACATCATCAAATTTGTAAATATTTTTCATACTTTTTTATCCAAGATACATGAGTTTGTGATGCTATAGTTTTTTCTTATCTTCATCACTAAAATAACATGTGTTAATAACTTCTTCTATTTGAATGGGATTTTTGTGGGTTCTTTCTCCACTGGTAAAAACATTCATCTTACACACTTGTAATGATGCATGAATATTTCTTATATATCATTTCCTTTCTATAATAATATAATTGGATCATTAAAATTATGTTTTCTTAGTCTATAAATGAATAAAACTTCCCAGTATTTTTTTTAGCTTCCATCTTAGTAGTCCATATTCCTCTTATTTTCAAAGAACTTTCAATTCCAAAAGTAATTACTCCCCCTTCATGACTTCCAATATATTTCAATATTTTTAAATCATCTATCATATGTGAAGAAAAAACACTATCTATAATACATATTTTATTCCTTTTTCTTGGTTTCAAATATATCTCAACAACAAATGATCTTTCACAAAATTTCTTATTTACATCATATTTTTCTTTCACAAATAAGAAACCTGTCCCAAAATAGTTGTCATACATTCTTCAAAAGAGTTGAAATATTTTTCACATCTTCCAAAAACTTCATATAGATAATCTAATTGGTTTTCCATTGGAAATTTTCTAACATATTGATATTTTTTATTTTCTAACTTCCTATAGTTAAAAAAGTTGTTCTATTTTATTCTATTATTTCTCCACATCATAGAAAACCTAATTCTAGAAAGAGAGATGTTGTGCCAAAAAAATATATGTTTTGTGACCAAAAATACCATAGAACCAATAATAACCATTATATCTTAGTATTATATAGAATATGATAATTCCTTGTAATTAGTTTGTTGTGGTTCATAACATATTTCAGGTTTCAATTCCTTTTAGATTGGGGAAAATTTATTATAAAGGTTGTTCTCAACTTTTATTGATGTGATAGATTTCTCACATCCATTATTAATCCAAGATTTCCCAATAATTTTTCCAACACCTTCATTGTTATTAAAATTAGATGAACTTTACATTTAGTGGGTAAAGATATCACTATATTCTAGGAGTGAGATTTCTTTATAGCTTATGATGATTCATCTTTTAATTCTAAATACTTGATTAAAAAAAATCATCTTTATTAAGGTAATTTCAACCTCAAGGATTTTCTATTAGATTTTATAAACCTCATATTCCTTGGTTTTAAGTTTCTTATTGAGATATTCCACCATCTTTCCTTGTTCAGAAACTTTCATTTTGATGTTTATGATCTCATAGATATAACCATATTCCTATTTATATACAACTTTCCTTACCCCAATATCTTTTCCACAATATTTCTTTTTCATCCTGATATTTTTCAGGATTTTTTTCTAAAGACATACTATAAGTTCATATTAGAGTTGATATTCTCTATAAGATTATTCATCGCCTTCTTTTTCTTCACTTTTTAAGAATCTTCCTTTTTCTCAAAATTTTAAATTCAAGTTATGAATTTTTCTGATCTTTTTCCTTATGATGAATTATTCTAATTAGATTCATATTTGACTTTATTACTAAAAATACTTCTTATATTTAAATAAAACTTTTTACTACCACTAGTGTACTTATTTTCTTCTTTAGATGTTTTTTTCCACTTATTCCAGTTACCTTTTTCTTCTAAATGATCTTAATATTTACCAACATTATTTTTCGGGTAATTCATAAAAAGATAACTAGTTCCTCTGAATTCTAAACATCTGAGTGTAATATTTCCTCTATACGTTCTTCTACTTCTCTAGTAATTTTTAAAGATAAAAGACATGATCTTATCATTAATTTCAACATCTTTCTTATCTTTCGAATCATTATGATTAACAATCACAATGTATTGGATTTTCAACATTCCTATAGAATAAAAATTCATTTCATCCTTTATCTTATTTTTGAATTCTTGAGGTTTTTTATTTCATTAAAATTCTTAAATTAAGCATTTCCACTAAAATAAAATTCACTTGTATTATTCTAAAATATTAAAGTGTCATCTGGAATATTATTGATTTATCTTATGTTTTAAACATTCCTTAAATTTCCTTAAAATCAAATTTTAAGGAACAATTCAAACTTACTTTAACATTTTTAGATTAAAAACACTTAAAAATATCAATTCATCATTATAAAACTTATGGGATTTATAAATTTATATAAATCATATAAAAAATAACTATCTAGAAAATATTTTTCTTGAAACCTATTAAGAAATTTGTTTCCAATCTTAGAACTCTACATCTCTAATTTTTTTGTATAAATTAATTGTTATTTCAATGACTTCGTAATAAAATATTCATCCATCACAACTCTTTACAATTTCTCTCACACAACTTTTCTTCATGAAATTATTCTTTTTCTTATGGATATAATAATTTTTTGTCTGGTGGATTAATGTTTCTTTGTATGGTCAATTTTTGTTACCTAAAACTAAACACCACTTGACTAATTATTCTCAAGAAATTTTTCTCGTGATATCAAAAATGTTAATTCAATGCTCATCTGTCTAATTGATGTTTTTTTAATTTTATTTCTTTAGTATCACATTTAATAACTTCAAAAAATCAAACTTCAGTCATCCAATAACAAAACTCTACTCTTCAAAATTCATACAAACTCTTTGTCTAGAAAATCATCTACCTATTTTTATTTCTCTTAACCAAATGAATATGTTTTACAACATTATTTCAAATTTTAATGAATTTAGTCATAATAAACTATTCTTCATTTGTTTCACTTATTGGTCTTCTCATTAAAACTTGAAATTTGAATTTTCATTTCTTGGATCACTCCCCATTTTTATATCTTTTTTCATTTTACAAGATAAAAAAACTTATCAGTAAACACTTTTACCTTTTATCTAATCAGGTTTTCCAATTATATGTATCTGGTATATTTTTTGATTTTTTGTAAAATTACACTTTTTCAAACTTTATCAACTTTATATTTCCAAAATTTTAGTTCAGTGATTTTCTTTTTGTATATCCGATAAAGTTTATCTAGAACTTTATGTCTAAAATAATTCAAATACCCTTTGATAAATATATTGTATCATGTGGTTTTATGTGACATTAGGAACTTTTTTATCAGCATAGCATCAATTTACTAAGTACGAATATTTTTTAACAAAGTTAAGGAAACTTCTTAACTTCCTCCATCAATTTCTTTAAAAAAATTTATAACAAAACTTTCCTAAGAAAATTTATTTAAATTTCATTCTCCTAATATGAGTGAGTTTTTCAATAAATAAAAAACTCATTTCACAAAGGATCCTCATAATATATATATATATATATCACCTTGAGGATGAAATATAAATACTATAGAATGATATTTAAGATAATAAAATTGGTCATAAAATCTCACAAGGAGTTTTATAATTTAAGATAAAAATTCATGAAAATTTTAAGATTATTGATGATGTTTATGCTTGTGTTGAAGAAATATAATAGTGAGTTAAATATCTCGATAAACAAGTGGTTACATTGATAGGTAAAATTGGATATGAAATAAATTCAAGTTATCTGATAAAAAATATATAATTTTAGAAATTTTTAGATGCAAAAATATTAGACAGATCCAAATGAGGAATGAATGTGTTGAAAAAAATTTGAAAAATAAAATCAAGGAACATGAATGAGTAAATTTGGATATGATGTTGAGACATAAAAAATTGGAATAGTATAAATTCAATGAAAAGGGAAGAAAAAGATTGAAAATATTTCTTATTATTTTAGAAACAATGAGCAATCAAAAATATTCTCAAAGGATAGAAACATATGGATAGGTGAGAGTGGAAAGATAATTCGTCTTATGAAATGTCAGTGTTTTGGTTTCCTTGACTATATTATGTTATACTGTTGAGAGGACCTGAGTTATTTGAAGGGGTAATCTCTCATAAGTAGGAAAATAAGAATGAATCCATATCCTTCAATATAAGAAATAAAACATTTGTATGGATATTTTTTTTAATTCTTAGATTTTGGGAATAAGGTTATTGATTGTAGGAAATGATTAACTTGATGTTTTAATAATTGAATCTAGTGGTGTATGGATACTGGACTACCCAATGAAATTATTTTGAGAAATAGATTAACTTTTTTGAAGGAGGATGTGGGTATGATTATACTACCTTTTCTAGTAAGAGAGAGGAGGAACCACAATTTATCCCCACACATATGAGTATCTCAAGGAAAGAAAATAAGATGGGAGAGAAATAAAATCTAGATGAATTTTTACTAAAAGTAAAAAATAATAATAATACATTCATCCTTGAAAGTGGGTGTTCATCCCATATGATTTGAAATGAAATTATCTATGAAAACATGAAGATGAGAGTAAATAGTGTTATTTATTTTATAAATTATGGAGCATTAATAATAAAGGTAATTGGAAATAAGTGATTGGTATGAGATAAACTCAAGATCATAAAAGTACTCCTTATGGGTTGATTGTGATATAACATATTCAGCATGAGTAAGCATTGTGACTTTAGATGTGATTTTTTCTTCAATCAGAAAGGATTTATGATCAAAATTAAATCTAGTGACTAACTCATGGATGGACAACAACTGGAAACCTTCACTATGTGAATAACAAGGAGAAAATATTATTTATTACACTGAAGGAAGGTAATAGTTTTTTATGAAAAAAGATAAGACATATTCAATAGAAAATTAAGTAAAATCTCTCCAAAATGAAATTAGTAGTTTAAATTCCTAACTGAAATCATGACCAAGAGCTGACATATAATGTACTCATACATGGGAAGAAAGTGTATAACCCTTATCAGTGGAAGAAGAAGAGTGAATATGATTTTCTTGATATTATTCACACTAATTTTTTGTGGCCTAATGAATCTATTAGGAAAAAATGGAGAAAGGTACTTCATTATCTTCATTGGTGATTACAAAAAAATTGAATGTTTCATTTTAATGCATTAAAATAAGGTTACAAAATATAATAATATGTATAGGAGGAGTGTGGAAAATGAAACGGGTTTCACCATTAAAATAATATTATTATATAATGGAACAAAATACATTTCTATTGAAATAGATAACAACTTAGAAAACATAGAATCAAACTTGAGGTATACTGTACATATAATCCATAATAAAATGGGGTTTTTGAATGATGAAATTGAATGGTAAATAATATGGAAAATAATATACTTATTGAAAGTGGTGTCTCTCACTATTACTTATAGGAGGCAGTTTAGGTATTAATATACCTCAAAGTAGGGCATTTCTAATCCCTATAGAAGAATTAACCCCTTATGAGATGTTTCATGGAAGTAATCCAACACTAAATAACTTCTATGTTTTTAGAATATATGTCATAATCATAATAATAAGGAAATAAATATAAATGAGTGTTGTTATGAAACTAAATAAAGAGTAAATCCTAAAAATGGTAAAATAAATGGTAAAATAATATTGTATAAAGTAGTGATATAATGGTTATTGAGGATAGATAATAAAAGAATACTGGGTGTTTTGGTATAGATTAATTCTTTGAATAAGATAATGAGGTCAGTACAAATTTTATGACTATACAAATTAATTAAATATATGAAGATTATGATGTTGAGTCAGAGGAGGAAATAACTCATAAATATAGTCATCCTACACTATAGATATGAAATGGGGGGATATAAGATGATTCATCTAATATAATTGTTTTTAAAGCCACACTAACATATATGTGATGAATTAGGATAGTAGAATATGTTATTTTCCAATAAACCATGGATCAAAACCATTTTAATACTCTATAATGGTTGAATTATGGGTAAAGTCCACGAATGAGGTGATCAAATTGATTGAAAAAACTATACATGAGAACTTGTTGTTGCAAATGGGGAATTGTTTGTACTTGATAGTAACCGGAATAGACTTTATTTGTGTTTTTAACTTGATGGGTCAATTTTAAAATCAATCCCAAGGATATTAAACCTATGGTAGTAAATATAATAATAATATACATTTGAGGCCCTATCCATTATGGATTGCATTTTAATAAAGATAAGGAATATGAGTTATCAACATTTTACGATGTTGGTTGTTCTAGTTATGTGGTTGATAGAAGTTCCACAAGTGGAGGTTATTTTTATATTGGTATTAAGTGAATTGGTTTGATGAGTAATAATAAAGAAATAACATTACTTAGTATGGATAAATTAGAATACATCATGGTTACTAAGGCATGAACATAGATTTAGTGGATGAAATGGTAGTTGTAAAATCTATATGAAAATTTTAAATAACCAATGGTAATATTTTATGAAAATAATAGTGAAATCAATCTAATAAAAATCCATTTCAGTACCTCTGGACACAACACAATGAGATTAGGTACCATTTTATTAAAGAAAAACAGGAGAAGGACTTATCAAGATGGAGTTTTTTAGAACTCATCAACAAGAATAAAATATCTTGACTAAGCCCTTTCCTACACCATTATCTGAGATAAATAGGTTGAAACTCTGTGTTAAATGAACTCCTTTAACCTAAGGAGGTTTATAAGATTCAACCCTCTCCATTTTATTCAATGCTTTATTTGTTTTTTGTTTTCTTAATGATAGTGATTATATTAAGTGAACTTGGAAATAAAGAAGGATATATTATTAATGGTAAATACTAAAAAGTTAATGAAGGATTTTTATGAATCATATAGAAGAAATTTTAGGTATTTAATATTTTTTTTATTTTTTCTTATAAAGATAATTGACTCTCATAGGCTTAGAAACTTGGGTGATAGCTCAATGCTTAGTTTTGAGATCTATGATAGTTCTAGAAGCATGAACAATAAAAAAATATGAAGATAAAAAAACCCCATTAAATTTTATTATCAAAGGGAGATAATATTTATATATGGAGAGTGAAAATATAAGTCAAATAATAATGGAATCATGTGCATGTGAAGTAGTTGGAAAAAAATCCAAAGGGGGAGAATATTGGAAACAATGATAATTTTTTGTATTTGTTTTTAGTTAGTATTTGTTTTCATTTTTAGGAATTATTGAAATCATCTATGTATTAAGTATCCTTATTTGTGTATGAATTTTTTGGACATATAATTTAACAAAGTAAAGAATCTTCCCTATGTGCATCAGACTTTATTTGTAATTTCATAAGTATTTTCTATGGAAAAGGTATATTTCATAAGACTTTTTATCATTTCAAAAGACATTGTGTATTCCCTATGAATTTAGTTATATTTTATAAGACTATTTTAACTTCATAATACGCTTTCTCATTTCATTAAACATGGGGTTTCGTATCATAATACTTTGGGTGGAGTTTAATTGTTCCAAAGGAATTAAGTTTTCTTGTGTTTGTAAGACTTTTTGTACACTTTATATTAATTTATGGAATTATATAAGTCTTTTATTTTTATTTTTAATTATTTTTTATTTATTTATTAAGACTTTTTTATTACAAAATACTTTTCTTAGACCTCATAAGACTTTTGAAATTTCATAAGAATTCATTTCATAACACTTCTATATTTCTTCATTGGTTATTTTGGGTAAAGGATTAATAAGAAGATAGTGTGAATGGGTTATCCCTTGGGAGGATTTTATCATTTTTAGATAATTATTCCTCTTATCATACCATGGTGGAGAATATTGTATCAAAATTATAGGATTAGAGTGTGATGTTGTTAGTAGTTTAAAATACAGATCGGGTTCTTTAAATAGATCATATCATGACTCAAATCTCCATGTTGCATGTCTGCATGCATGGGAATGTTATTAATCAGATATCATGAAGAATAATTTAGTCAAAAAAGGAGAAGTAAACTCGTAAAATTTTTAGAAAGTGAAAACTATGATTTCTGAGGATGATCACAAAGTCTAAGGAAAATTAAATGAAAGGGTTATATAGTGTTGACTTTATGGTATTTTCCATGTTCAAAATATGAAAAATATCCTACACTGGATAAGAAATAAAATTAACAGAAAATAAATATGGATTTCATGTAGTTTCCATATAAAAAATAAGGGAAATATTTTTTGGAAATAAATCAAGAGAAATAAAAAGTGAATAAGAAGAATAGAAAGGCATCAGTGTTGTTTCTATTGAAAAATCTATGATAAGAGAAGAAGTGCATAGTGAAAAGAAGGGAAAAGGTAATATGCTTGAATATCTAGAGTATTAGAAGAATAAATAAGGATAATGATAACACCCTCTCTATATTTTTTCCCTTATTTTGATCTTAAAAATACTTTACGTAGCCTATATGTTGCATCATTTCTTTGTAGTCCATGATCTGAAGCAATGAAAAAAATTTCAAAGAGGAAGTGTTCCTAGGATCACCAGTGAATCCTTCCCAAACACTTTTAAATACTCATTTATATTGTATTACAACTTAGTAAATTGAAACACTATCATCATGTGCTCCTTGTATTATCCTTTAATGGTAAACCAAGTAAAATACGATGTCACTTCATTTAATTTTTTTCATTCGAGTTTTGTGTGCATGTATGATAACTAATATATTTGTATTTTTCTCACTAACATGAAGATAAAGTTTAATGAAAATGAAAAAAAAAACATGAACACCCTGATTCACCCCCCCCCCCTCTTAGGGTGTATTATATAAGCCCATAATTATTCATTAACTATATTAAAATTTGTGATATGACTTCAATAATTCCATGAACTCTCAATTCATGTATCATTTTTTCATCAATTTATCCAGGGTTTAGTTTGATTGTTCATAAAGATGTTGATTTGATAGGACACTAGTGGTTATTATTATAAAATGGTATCTTTGGGACTATGTTGATGTGTGATTTTATATTTCATTTTATTTCAATGATTATGTTGCTGTTAATTATTGCTTGAATTTATTCTTTGGTAGAACTAAACAATTGAATGAAATGCCTTATTAATATCCATATAGATTGTGTAGCAATGTATTTTAGGTATTCTTTTGACATAATTATTATTTTCATTATGTTATCCTTTGTAAATTATTTGGTAGATTTTAGTATTCAGATGTTTGGTACACTTACAAGGATATGTGATCCCCATCGATTAATACGTGGAGTTGGGTATTACTTTACATCCATCAAGAATTTTCATAGTATGATCCTCTATGAAGTGTTTTGGTATCCCTTTATTATATTTATATTTAAAATATCACGACCCTTTATGAATTTGAGTATTTCTCTCAATTTTCTATGGGTGTGGTGCTTCGGGCCCTGATTTGGTGTGTGTGCGTGTTTATAAGATTTTATTTTTGTAAAAAGATTATTTATGTTGATCCATGAAAATTTTTATTATGAAAATATTTTGATCTAGAAAGTTAGTTTTGGTGAGTTGGGAATTTGGGTTTAGAGCTTATAATACTAATTATATTTGGTATCAACTGGTTTACACTATTTTGGTGTTGGTGTCATGGGAACAAATTTTTTTACTTTGATTACATATATATGTGATGATATGAATATTTAATAATGACTTATTATATATTGTTCATTATTATACATGAATTTAATGAAATAATTTCCTAGGGTATTGATGTTATTAATATTTTCATGACTTATTATATACTCCCTTTACTTATTTTATATGAAATGTGCATAATTTGGGTGAAATATTAATGTTTTAATACTAAGTATAATTTTTGACCATTTTTATAAGTAGTACAATTGAGTCAGTTTACTATTTATTTATAACTCTCACCCTACTAGTTAAAATTGTGTGGTTCTTGTTTTTTAGGATTCCTTATTCAATTTATCACATGTCATTAGAAGGAATCATAGTCCAATTCTTCCATTTGAGGGCTTATATGGTCAACATAATAAGACCCAAAGAATTTGTGATGAAACTGGACCATCAATGATGATTGAGTTATTGGTCTAAATCCCGTAGCCAAACTTTTATGAAACTCCACCATATGTTCTAGATTATATAAAGGAATCATGGATGAAAATTTTAAGGTCTAACTAAAATAACAAGGGTCCCAACTAATGCCTTGAAGTCCAGCCCACTATTCTGGCCGGGAATTAAAATCTAGACACTATTCATGTTATATCTCATGATGTAATCACCAAATAGAGATGATATTTTTCAGTGTGAAATATGCGATATAGTCAGCAGACTTTTTTTAAGAAATCATTCGGTTTTGAATGCATATTCCTATTCAAAAACCCTTTCACATTTTAGACTTCAAAAAGACTGGATTGAAATAGACAGATTAACTTTGTTTAATCAACCTTCCATAACGTTGGATCCATTAGTCCAAAAGCCACAAAATTTTGGGAGTAGTTGACCAACATTATTATCTAAAACTTTTAAGTAGGAGATATCTCTATATTCCATTGTATTAATGTCCAAATCTTCGTTCCAAGTGGAGGGACAGATTGGGAATGCAAACAGTCCACTTCCTTGGGCTATAAATATATCCCCCTCCTCTCCTTAAAAGGGGTTGATATTTCATAAGAGAGGAGCATATATTTTCATGAACAAATACTTTACAAAGGCTTTGGAGGACCTTCCATACTCAAGTTTTCACTTGAGATACCCTTCCTTGTCTCTTTGTTTCCTTTCACTTTTGTGTTGTTCTTCGTTTGTAATCTTGTAAGTTTGTGTTTTGTAATTCTGTTTTAATGCAAGTTTCTTATTCAATATCACTTATTCTCATCCACCTTATGTAGTTTAATATTTATGTTCTTAAAATATATTAAATATAGTTGAATCACCTTCCCTTCTTTTGCTTCCTCATTCAATCGAAAGTCCGTTTTTTAATTCTCATCATTGTTCATGTGTGTGTGTTCGACGTACCACTCTTTTCTTATCACTTTCTTTTTCTTCTCTTGTTAATTCATAATCATAAATATATAAACAAGATTAATATTAATATCAATGGATGAGTAAATATATTATTAGGGTGAGTCAAAATTTAGGGATGTTAAGTGATTGAGAGTATTTGCTCGATGAATATTCATTAATTTAACATTGTGTATGTTGGACTTAACATGTCATGGATTAATGACTTGTTTTGTTTAATGTGTGGTTTACATGGATTATCGGAACCATAAATACACTACCATAAACAAGGTCTGATTGATATTAGAACCCTAAGTTAAGTTAAGGCTTGGATTAAATCCTTAACACTTAGTAATTCAAATCAACATTATCTTGCGAAGTGGGTGTTAAATTAACTGCAATATAAAGCAAAGCTCCTAGATATCACAAGATTAAATCCCTAAAAATGAACTCACCCCAATATTTATCAAAATGTTAAATCAAACACCAATAATTAATCACTTCATTTAAGCTCTGCAAACAACCCCCCCCCCCCATCAGAATACGATAAACTAAAAACAAACAACTATTACAAAGTATCATCGCTGAGGATTTGACCCGGGTGCTGCTATACACATTAGCAGAGCACCGAAACCTTGATAAGTCGATAGGCGACAATCTGCCATGAATTTCAAATGGCTTCGTTTCTGGGGATGGTGCTTTAATTAGTTATTAGTTTTTGGTTATTTTAAAAAAATCAAAAAAAATTAAAAAAAACTGATTAAAAAACACAAAGAAAAACTCGTCTTCTCATAAAAATAATAAACATAAAAAACACAAAGAAAACCCCATCTTTCTTTTCCTTCCAACATCTCTATGAATTCCACGTATCCTCCCAAACAATCCCTCAGATTTTTTTGACCCTGAAATTGAGTGAACACTTTTCCAACTTAGGAGGAACATAAGAGAAAGTCAAATAATTCAAGAACCATTTCTTGTCCAACCAATTGAATTAGATATGGCCAATCCTAGGGAACAAACACTTAAAGAACTTTCTGCCCCTGATATGAATTACCAACCTCTTGGTATTCAATATCCAATCATAGAGGCTGAATTTGAACTCAAATTAGGTTTGATTCATCTTCTCCCTCATTTCCACGGGCTAGCCGGTGAGGATTCACATCTTCACCTTAAAGAGTTCCAAGTGGTGTGCCCTACCATGAAGCCTCAAGGGGTTTCTGAGGAACAAATTAAACTCAGAGCATTCCATTTCTCCCTAGCTGACATAGCTAATTCATGGCTCTACTACCTTCCTCCTGGTTCTGTAACCACATGGAATGACATGAAGCGACTCTTCTTAGAGAAATTCTTTCCTGCTTCTTGTACTGCTTCTATCCGAAAGGAAATAAGTGGTATCCATCAGTTCCCAAGTGAATCACTCCATGAATACTAGGAGAGGTTCAAAATCTTGTTGCAACCTGCCCACATCACCAAATCCCTGATCAACTCTTGATCCAATACTTCTATGAGGGGTTATTGGCTATGGAGATAACTCTCATTGATGTCGCAAGTGGAGGTGCTCTTGTTGATAAAACTCCCGCAGCTGCAAGAAATCTCCTAAGTAACATGGTTGCAAACACACAACAATTCCATACTCGAGCACATGCTCAAGTTAAACAAGCCCAAGATAATCAATCAATTGAGTCGAACAAGATGACTGAGTGGATGATTGAACTTATAGGTCTTGTGCGATAACTAGATGTGGCTACCAAATCCCCAACCTCATCTTCTCTGCAATTAATGTTTCCTGGACCTGTCAAAAACTATGGAATCTGCAACTCTACATCTCATCCAACTGACACATGTCCACAACTTCAAGAGGATCAATCTGATTCATATGGACCAATGGAGCTCAATGCAATATATGCTCAGCGAAACACCAACCCTCAACTATCAGGTCAGTTTGTTAGAAACTTCAACCAACCTCACTCTGAGCCCTTCTCTTCTTCTTATAACCAAGGCCTGAGGTATGGTAATCCCATCTCTCATCTCCCTCAATTCCCTCCTCAAAACCCAAACCAGTTTCAATATGGTTAAGGTGTTGGTAATTTCCAAGAACCTTATCCTTTTATTACTCAACCTCAAAGTAATAATCCTCCTCCTAGATTTCATTATCCTAGTGAGACTTCCCAATTCCAAAACCAATACAATCGATTTCCCAAGAACCAAAATCTTGGTAATCCCAATCTGGGACAAGCCTCTTCTTCCAAGAAACCATGGGAAAGTGCAGTGGAAGATCTTTCCTCCTTCACCCGTTCTAGCCTCAAGAACATTGAAACCAAAATCGGTCAAATTGCATCCCACTTTAGTCAGCAGCAACCATCCAATTCTTCCCAACATCCAGCTCAACCATTACCCAACCCCAAGGGTAATGTAAGTGCAATTGCACTTAGATCAGGAAATAAAATTGTTATACCTCAAGATAATTCATATAAACCACCTTTAAATGTTGACCTAGAAAATGAAAATAAAAAGAAACTTGAAAAGGAATCTGAAACCATTCCCTCACCTCCTTCAATTCCACTTAGGAGCCCAATTCCTTTTTATAAATCCGTTTCTAAGGCAAAGAAGTCTTTTGAACGCGATAGTGAAATGCTCAACATGTTTAGACGTGTTGAGGTCAACATTCCCCTCTTAGATGCCATAAAATAAATTCCTAAGTATGCCAAGTTTCTCAAGGAGTTGTGTACCCACAAGAGGCAAATTAGGACCTTCAAAAATTCTTCCACCCAACAGTCTATTCCCATAAAGTGCAAAGATCCAGGGACCTTTACGGTTCCATGCCAAATTGGAAGTTCCAACTTTGATGATGCAGTCATAGACCTAGGAGCCTCAATTAATTTCATGCCCAAATCCATATTCTCCAACCTTGTTCTAGGTCCCTTACATTCAATGGGTGTTTTCATTCAATTGGCCAATCGATGCATAGCATGTCCTGAGGAAATAATTGAGGATGTCCTTGTCCGAGTCAATGATTGTATCACTACAAGAAAACGTTCGTTTTGCGACTGTTTTTTTTTTCGCGACGGTTTAAAAACCGCCGCGAAATGCCTTAATTTTTTTTTACTTTTTTTTAAAATATTTTCGAGGATTAGCGGAAGTTTTTTAAAAAACCACCATGAAATAGCGGCGGTTTGGGAAAAACCGCCGTGAAATGAAAGGAAAAAAATAAAAAAAACATGAGAGACCCCGAAATCACTAAAACGACCATAACTTTTGATCTGGGTGTCCGTTGGAGCGCCACGACCAGTAAAATCGAAACTCATAAAGAGATATAGATGCATGTATAATCAAAACCATGAGATAGTCTAAGGTGAGGAAGATATGAGAGTTATAAGAAAGCTGAAAAATGTTCTCCAACTTCAAACGGCCATAACTTTCACTCCAGGTGTCTTTTTAGGTTCTACCACATATCAAATCGAAGCCAGCAAAGATATCTACACACAATTTAAAAATAAGGAAGCTTATCTTGTGCTTTTAGACCCCAAAAACCCCTCCTAAGGCCTCCAAAACCCCATTTCTGTCACCAGTTTCTCGTCTAACTTGTCTTCAAACAGACCTGCCTTTCGATTTGCGTGTCAGTTCAGACTCCTCCACCTTCCAGATTGTAGTTAGTTCCATGAGCTTCAGTTTGACTGGTCGTGGCGCCCACATGGACTTCTGGATCATAAGTTATGGCCTTTTTAGTGGGTATTGGGTTTGTTATGTTTTTCGATGCCTCGTTTCTAGCACCCGTTCCCCGTCCGTTTTTTTTAAATGGTCGTAATTTCCGATCCGCTGGTCCATTCGGTCTCTTTCACCTATCAGCTCGAAGATCATTTTAGGATATTTGATTTGACTGTTCGCGGATCTGGAATGGACTCTCAGATTATAAGTTATCTCCGTTAATTTCAGTCCAATGTTTTTGTCGCTTTATGACCGTTTTGACGGGTTTTAATGGTTGCTCCATTTATTACTATTTATTTGGGATTCCATGACTTTTTATCTTTATCAATGGTTTTTTGTGGGTTATTATGATGATTATGTTGAATTCTTAAGGGGTTTTCCAGAGTTCTCATGAGTTTTCATGGGTTCTCATGCTTTCTAATGCTTCCTTCTTCATGCTTGTCCATCTATTTTCATGCGTTTTCATAATTTTTCATCCCTTATCATGCCTTTTCATACTTTTTCATGTGTTTCATTTATTATTTATTATTTATTATTTATAATATATTTTAATTTATTTATTATCTATTATTTTTACTGGTTATTTATTATTTATTATTTATTATTTATCATTTATTATTTATTATTTATTATTTATTATTTATATATTATTTATATTTATTTATTATTTATTATTTAATATTTATATTTATATTTATTTAATATTTATATTTATTTATTATTTATTATTTATTATTTATTATTTATTATTTATTATAGATTATTTATTATTATTATTATCATTAATATTTTATATATTATATATTATATATTATATATTATATATTATATATTATTATTTATTTCTTATTATTTATTGTTTATTATTTATTATTTATTGTTTATTATTTATTGTTTATTATTTATTGTTTATTATTTATTATTTATTATTTATTATTTATTATTTATTATTTATTATTTATTATTTATTATTTATTTATTTATAATTATTAATTATGTGTTATTTATTATTATTATTATTATTATTTATTATTTATTATTATTATTATTATTATTATTATTATTATTTTATTTATTATATATTATATATTATATATTATATATTATTATTTATTTATTGTTATTTATTGTTATTTATTGTTTATTATTTATTATTTATTTCTTATTATTTATTATTTATTATTTATTATTTATTTATTTATAATTATTAATTATGTGTTATTTGTTGTTATTATTATTTATTGTTTATTGTTTATTGTTTATTAATTATTATATAATATTTATTATTTATTATTTATTATTTATTATTTATTATTTATTATTTATTATTTATTATTTATTATTTATTATTTACGATTTATTATTTCTTATTTCTTATTTCTTATTTCTTATTTCTTATTTCTTATTTCTTATTTATTATTTTTTATTTTTTATTTGTTATTTGTTATTTATTATTTATTATGTATTCTTTATTATTTATTATTTATTATTTATTACATATGTATTATTATCTATTATTAATTGTTGTTTACTATTTATTATTTATTATTTATTATTTATTATTTATTTAATTATAATTATTAATTATGTGTTATTTATTATTATTATTATTATTTATTATTTATTATTTATCATTTATTATTTATTACTTATTATTTAGTATTTACTATTTATTATTTATTATTTATTATGTATTATGTATTATTTATTATTTATTATTTATTATTTATTCTTTATTATTTATTCTTTATTCTTTATTCTTTATTATTTATTATTTATTATTTATTATTTATTATTTATTATTTACTATTTATTCTTTATTCTTTATTCTTTATTCTTTATTCTTATTATTTACTATTTATTATTTATTCTTTATTCTTTATTCTTTATTCTTTATTCTTTATTCTTTATTCTTTGTTATTTACTATTTATTATTTGTTATTTATTATTATTTATTGTTTATTATTTATTATTATTTATTGTTTATTATTTATTATTTATTATTTATTATTCATTTTTTATTTTTTATTTTTTATTTTTTATTTTTTATTTTTTATTGTTTATTGTTTATTCTTTATTATTTATTCTTTATTCTTTATTCTTTATTCTTTATTCTTTATTCTTTATTCTTTATTCTTTATTCTTTATTATTTATTCTTTTAATTTCGTAATTTTATTATTTTATTATTTTATTATTTTATTATTTTATTTTCATAATTTTAAAATTTATGTAAAAATTATTGTAATTTATGTGTTATTTATTATAATAAACAGTAAATAATAATAAATAACTCAATAAATAACTAATAAATCAATAATTATTATTTATTAATTGTTAATTATTGGTTATTGATTATTGCTTATTGTTTAATTATTATTGAGTTTATATCTATTAGTTATGTATTATTTTCATGGGCATGTGCATGGGCATGTGCATGGGCATGTGCATGGGCATGTGCATGGGCATGAGCATGCATGCATGGATAAAGTAAATAAAGTAATGCGAATTAAATGAAATAAATAAAATAAATACGAAATAAATAAAATAAATACGAAATAAATAAATAAAATACGAAATAAATAAATAAAATACGAAATAAATAAAATAAATAAAATAAATAAATAAATAAATAAAATTAATTTATTTATTAATTAATTAAAAAAATTAAAAAAAATTAAAAAAACAAAAAAAAAACGCCGCGAAACGTTCTACGACGGTTTTGTAAACCGCCGCGAATAGTTTCCCGACGCACAATTTAGCGGCAGTTTTGAAAAACCGATGTCAATCGATTTAGCGGCGGTTTAAACCGCTGCTAAATCCTTATTTTGTCGTAGTGTATCTTCCCTACAGATTTCTATGTCCTTGACATGGAAGGTGAGACAAAATCTTCTTAATCTCCCCTAATTCTTGGAAGTCCATTCCTCATGACTGCAAGAACCAAGATTGATGTCCTTTCAGGCATCTTATCCATGGAATTCGGTGACCAACTGGTCAAGTTCAACATTTTCCTAGCCATGCGATATCCATCTGAGGATCACTCGGCATTCTCAATCCATGCTTCTGAGGACACTTCTAAGAGTCAATCAAACCCTAATCCACCATGTTCTTCATGTTCTAATGATAAAGGATCTTGTGAAATCTGTACCATGACTAACCAAGTCATAAATGGTGAAGTTGATGTAGACCTCTCATTCATAGACTCCATCAATCTAGAGGAACTTGAAAACTCTCTTGAATCCCACATCAACTCTGATCTCTAATTCTCCACCTTGAACAGTATTAAGAAGAATGAATCTGAAGCAACTGAAGTCCCTTCCTCCATTCTTGAGTTTTCTAACCCACAGATGAAATATGAGACTGATCTGAAACCTCTACCTGAACACCTAAAATATGGATTCCTTTTCCATAATCACTCTTATCTTGTCATTATCTCTTCTTTACTTAGCAAAACTGAAGAGTCCAAACTTGTTCAAGTGTTAGAGGAAAACAAAAAGGCCTTAGGGTGGACCCTAGATAACATACCAGGAATCAACCCTACCCTTTACATGCATCACATCCATCTTGAGGAGTCATCCAAACCAATTAAACAACCACAAAGAAGACTCAATCCACTCATACTTGAGGTAGTTAGGGAAGATATCACCAAGCTTCTTCAAGATGGTATTATCAACCCAATTTCTGATAGTGAATGGGTTAGTCAAATTCAAGTTGTACCTAAGAAGGTTGGGATAACTGTTGTCACAAATGAACATAGAGAGGTAGTCACAACTCGAGTGAAGAACAAATGGCGCGTGTGCATCGACAATAGGAAATTGAATGTTGAAACAAGAAAATATCACTACCCTCTTCCATTACTTGATGAAATGCTGGAACGATTAGCCAGAAAGTCACACTATTGCTTTCTTGATGGATACACCAGCTACTTCCAAATCCCAATCGCACCTCAGGACCAAGAAAATACTACTTTCACATGCCCCTTCGGAACATATGCATATAGAATAATTCCTTTTGGCCTTTTCAATGCTCCTGAAACATTCCAGAGGTGTATGATGAGTATCTTTTCAGCATTCATTTAACACTGCATGGAAGTCTTCATGGATGACTTTGCCATTTATGGTGAGTCATTTGAATCTTGTTTGAATTCACTCTCTCTACTCCTTCAAAAGTATTTCAAGTGTAACCTTGTGTTAAATTTTGAAAAATGTCACTTAATGGTTGCAAATGGTATTGTTCTAGGGCACATTGTTTCAAAAGATGGTATTGAAGTTGATCCTGCCAAAATTAAAGTGATCCAATCACTTCCTCAACCCACTTCTGTTTGAGACATCTGTTCATTTCTCAGTCATACCGGTTTCTATCAGAGATTCATCTATAACTTCATTAGGATTTCCCTCCCACTCACTCGGTTGCTCCAAAATGATGTCACTTTCCATTTCGATGAGGTTCGCAAGAGAGCCTTTGTTGAACTCAAAACTGCTCTAACATCTTCCCCAATAATCCAACCCCCAGATTGGTCCTTACCCTTTGAGTTGATGTGTGATTTTTCTGATAGAGCTGTTGAGGCTGTTCTTGGTCAAAGAAGATAAAATATTCCTCATGTCATTTATTATGCCTCAAAAACATTGGATGAAACTCAATATCACTACACTATCATGGAAAATGAACTTTTAGCAATGGTGTTTTCCTTAGATAAATTCTGGCCCTATCTCTTAGGTTCTAAAATCATCATCTTCATCGACCATTCTGCTATAAAGTTCTTACTCAAGAAAATTGATTCTAAACCGAGGATAATAAGATGGATCCTAATGATCCAAGAGTTTGACCTTGAAATCAAAGATAGACCAAGAAAATAAAACCTTGTGGCTAATCACTTGAGTAGAATTTCTAATTCTTCTCATTCTGAAATCATTGATCAAGAATTCCCCACTGAGCACCTTTCATCTCTCACTCAAAAAATACCATGGTATTCTCCAATTGTAAATTACTTTGTTTCTGGTGTTTTTCCTAAAAAAATTTCAAAAGAAAAAAAATGAAGTTGAAAAGTGATTCAAAATACTATTTTTTGGAAGAAAATAAACTTTGGAAAACTGGGGCTGACATCGTAATAAGAAGATGTGTCGATGAAAATGAACATTCATCCATATTAGAATTCTGTCTCTCAATGCCTGGTGGTGGACACTTTGGACCACAAAGGACCTCCCGAAAGTTCCTAGACTCTGGATTCTTTTGGCCTTCACTCTTCAAGGACTCACATTAGTTCTATAAATCATGTCCCACATGCCAAAAGTTTGGAACAATTTCCAAGAGAAATGAAATTTCCCAAAAGCCTTTAATTTTCTGTGAGATCTTTGATGTTTGGGGTATCGATTTCATGGGATCATTCCCCCCTTCCAATGAATTCTCATACATTATTCTTGTGGTTGATTATGTTTCTAGGTGGGTTGAGGCCAAACCCACTAGAAATGATGATTCACATACTATTATTGAGTTCCTAAAGACACACATCTTCCATCGATTTGACACACCACGTGCCTTGATCAGTGACTTAGGAACCCATTTTTTTAATAGAACCACAGAATATCTTTTGAAAAAGAATGGGTTTGTACATAAAACTTCAACTGCATATCACCCCCAAACAAATGGCATGGCTTAACTTTCTAATATAGAAGTGAATAGAGTGCTTGAGAGAATTGTAAAACCCACCAGAAAATACTGGCCTGAAAGACTCGGTGAAGAACTTTGGGCTTATCGAACTGCCTATAAAACACCCATTGGGATGTCTCCTTTTAGGCTAGTTTTTGGAAAAGCATGTCATTTTCTAGTTAAAATCCAACATAAGTCATTTTGGGCAGTGAAAACTTGTAATTTTTATCTTGAAAAATCCAGTGAAGAAATATTGTTGCAATTGGATGAACTGGAGGAGATTCAAATTGATTCTTATGAGAATTATAATCTCTACAAAGAAAAATCCAAGGCACTCCATGATAAACACATCCTGAGAAAGGTATTTCGTGAAGGTGAAAAGGTAATGCACTTCAATTCTCGATTTCGGCTTCACCCAGGAAAGCTTAATTCTTGTTGGGAAGGTCCTTTTGTTATTACTAATGTTTACCCATTTGGTGTAGTGCAAGTCTGATACCCCTCTTCCAAAATGACATTCACGGTTAATGGACATCGGTTAAAGCATCACCATGAGAGGATGCACAATCCTGGATCAACATCGACTTCCACTGGATCCCCAACTTCTGCAGTCGACCCACCAATAGATGGAGATATTGACCCGCCAAATCCAAACCAGGGGGAACCTCTTTCTCTTTAACTCTCTCTATATATTCCTCTCTCCCAAACTTTATTCTTTGCCCTATCTATTTCATTTTTTTTACCAATTTCTTCATCAAACCCTTTCTTTTTCTATTTCTCTTTTGTGTGGGTGTGTATTTTAAAGAACACTAAAAAAACTAAAAAAATAAAAAAAAATGTAAAAAAGCCAAAAGAGTCATACTTACTCACCATCAATTTTCAAATTTTGTACAACCATTTTGGGGAGTCCAAAGACATGGTTCCATCTCAATAAAAATTGTTTTCATCACATATTTGGATAAATAATTTTGTGTCAAGAATAATACATTTTTAATACTTAGTTATTGATTTGAAAAATGATTTTCCCCAACCGTGAGAACCAACATTGGATTTCATGCCAAGGCTACCTATGGACATCTTTTCAAAATGTGTGTTTTCACCCCCCATTTGTGAGTTCTGAGTTTGTAGACCTTCGAGCTGAATTTCCTACTTTAGTATGCATTAATATGATAGAGGCATTTTCTGAACCACAAGAGAATCATAATATCCAAATAGACTCCCATTTTCCTTACATTAATCCTAATTTTGAAAGCCCCTTTGAGCCTATGAAAACCTTTTCTTTGATAGCCACATTACAAGCCCAATACCTTTTCCCACCCAATATCAACATAGATTTTGATTGCATAATTTATTTTTTTGAAATTTAAGTGTGGTGGGGATGGATTTCATTTTGTGTACCCTTTGTTGACTTCACCATGTTATCATATGCTTGAGGGAAAGTATCCATTTCAGTGTGGGGGATAGGTTGTCATTCAGTGTGTTTTGGGGAATGTAATGTACTTTCATTTATGTAATTTTGTAAATTTTATTGACAAGTGTTCAAAAAAATTAAAAAAATCAAAAATAAATCAAAACAAAATTGGTTTGTTTCTTAGGTAGGTCAAAAATCACTCTTCCTTAACCTTTTATATTGTTATAACTATTACAATTAGTGTCGTGAGGAGATCAACCATGGGTTGGGATATGAGTGTGAGATCTTTTCCAAGTTCAACTTTCGAAAAAAAGAGAAAAAAAGAACACTTGAATTATATTCTTATGTCACTGGGAGAAGTTTTGTGGTTTGTAAATATTTCACCTTCTCATCCCCTTCAAATTTTCATCCTCTATTGTGTCTTTCTTCACACAATCATTCCCTTTTAAATATGTGTTTTCATTTCCTTCCATGGTTTATTTCAAAAAAAATGTGTATTTCTTTTTCTATGTTGGTGTTTTACCCCTCTTCTTCTCTCTATTGGACATTATATTCCTACCGTCCCATAGCCAAAGAAAACCCCCTTAAAAAGACATCTTTATTCTTGTGCACTTTGGATAGGGATTGGAAGCTGAGATCTCTTTCAAACTCTAAGATTTTCACTTTTGGTTGGTGAAATAGTGAACCTCCACAAATGAATTTTATCATCTTGAGAGGTGTGAGTTTTGAGTGTCCACATTTTCCATTTCTAAATTTGAGCATGAAAAAATGAATTGTTTTTGGAACATTGTTTCTGTAACAACTTGTGGTGGAATTCAAAATGGATGATTAAAATAGTCTAAACCTCCCCTGATTGGAGAAAACAAAATTTTACTATTTGTTAGTGAGTGAAAATGGTTTTGTTATGTTTTTATATTTATTGCACATGAGGACATGTACAAGACTAAGTGTGGGGGATTTTATGTTATTAATATTTTCATGACTTATTATATACTCCTTTTACTTATTTTATATAAAATGTGCATAATTTGTGTGAAATATTACTGTTTTAATACTAAGTATAATTTTTGAGCATTTTTAGAAGTAGTCCAATTGAGTCAGTTTACTATAGTATTTATAAATCTCACCATACTAATTAAAATTGGGTGGTTTTTGTTTTTTAGTATTCCTTATTCAATTTATCATATATCATTAGAAGGAATCATGAGCCAATTCTACCATTTTAAGGCTCATATGGTCAACACAAGAAGACCCAAAGAATTTGTGATAAAACTGGACCATCAATGATGATTGAGTTATTGGTCTAAATCCCGAAGCCCAAATTTTATGTAACTCCACCATATGTTCTATATTATCTAAATTAATCATGGAAAAAAAATATAAGGTCTAACTACAAGAATAAGGGTCCCAACTAATGCCTTGAAGTCCAGCCAACCATTCTGGCCGGGAATAAAAATCCGGACACTATTCATGGCATATCTCATGATGTAATATTTCAATCGAGCGAAGATTTTTCAGTATGAAATATGAGCATAGGTGGACTAATTTTTTGAATAAATCATTCTGTTTTGAAGGTATATTCATATTCAAAAACCCTTTCATATTTTGGACTTCAAAAAGACTTGATTGAGATGGACAGATTAAAATTGTTTAATCAACCGGCCATAATGTTGGCTCAATTGGTCCAAATGCCTCCAAATTTTTAGAGTAGTTAGAAAACATTATTATCTACAACTTTGAATAAGGGGATATCTCTATATTATTCTGTATGGATTTCTAAATCATCGATCCAAGTGGAGTGACAGATTGGGAATGCAAACAGTCCACTTCCTTGGGCTATAAATACATCCCCTTCCTCTCCTTCAAAGGGGTTGAAATTTAATAAGAGGGGAGTACATATTGGCATGAAAAAAGCCTTTCCAAAGGCTTTCTAGGACCTTCTATACTCAAGTTTTAACTTGAGATACCCTTCCTCATCTCTTTGTTTTCTTTCACTTTTGTGTTGTTCTTCGTTTGTAATCTTGTAAGTTTGTGTTTTGTAATTATGTTTTAATGAAAGTTTATTATTAAATATATCTTATTATCATACACTTTATGTAGTTTAATATTAATTTTCTTAAAATATTTTAAGTATAGTTGAATCCCCTTCCCTTCTTTTTCTTCCTCATTCAATCGAAAGTCCGTTTTTTTAATTCTCATCATTGTTCGTGTGTGTGTGTGTTCGACGTACCACTCTTTTCTTATCTCTTTCTTTTTATTATCTTGTTAATTCATCATCATAAATATATAAACCAGATTAATATTAATATCAATGGATGAGTAAATATATTATTTGGGTGATTCAAAATTTAGGGATGTTAAGTTATTGAGATTATTTGCTCGATGAATATTCTTTAATTTAACATTGTGTATGTTGGACTTAACATGTCATGGATTAATGACTTGTTTTGTTTAACATGTAGTTTGCATGGATTATTGGAACCATAAATACACTACCATAAATAAGGTCTGATTGATATTATAACTCTAAGTTAAGTTAAGTCTTGGATTAAATACTTAACACTTAGTAATTCCAATCAACATTATCTTGCGAAGTGGGTGTTAAATTAACTGCAATATAAAGCAAAGCTCCAGGATATCACAAGATTAACTCCCTAAAAAATAACTCACCTCAATATTTATCAAATTGTTAAATCAAACACCAATCATTAATCACTTCATTTAATCTCTGCAAACAAACCCCCCCCCCCCCCAATCAGAATACAATCAACTAAAAACAAATTACTATTACAAAGTATCATCACCGAGGATTCAACTTGAGTGTTGCTATACACATTAGCAGAGCACCGAAACCTTGACCAGTCGATAGGCGACAATAGGTCATACATTTCATGTATCTATCACATTAATAAGGTAATATTAGTTCTTTGTTATGATGATAACATTGAAGTGATATGATTATATTATTAAATATAGTTCTATAGTCGGATAACATTCTATTATGGGACACATATAATGTGAATTTCAGGTGTGTGTACTCATAATCAGGTGAGGATTCTTCTCTTGAAGTTCACACTTAGTAATCTCCAAGAAAGGAGATTATGTGAATAGACCCTCTAGTAATAATTCTTCTTATTTTTTTGTTATTGGATATTTCTATTTGTGAGTGTGTGTAATGGTGCTTAGACTTTAAGATTATCATTAATTCATTTCATGAATTATTCACTTATATTTACTAATTAAAACTATCATTCCATATGTTGGTGTGAAGTAGGATGAATTGGTTGTGTCATGAATAACATGTTATTAATAGATATGTTGATGAAGGATTTGTCCCATCAATATTTATGGAAACTTATATCTCAGTCCTTTTGTCACGACCCGTCCCCCAGGGCCTGTGTCGTGACTACCCCAAGCCCGCCTTCCATAGGCCAGAGTCTAGAGACTCGCACTGAAGGCGTATTCCCTAAAACTGGGAAGGCATTGCCTTTATAACTTGTAACACACACAACCAAGCACACAACAAGATACGAACTCAAGTAAACTAAATAGTAATCAGAGTGAGTACAGTAAGTAAAATGGGGCCAGAATACAAGCCCAACTGGAAAGTACAATGAAAAATGGAAAGTACAAGAGAGCTGATAGGTGGAAATTAGCTCCTAGATTTTCCACCACATATCCTACCTGAAGGGTAGGTACATCTCTCGATCGGTTCATCTCTACGGTATGCATCGTCTAATGTCCACCTCTGAGCTACCTCCAGTCCCGGTACGCTCATCCTCAATAAACTTTGTCTGACATCTGCACCAAACACAACAAGGTTCGGGCATATCCCATGCAGGGGTGAGTATAATTATACTCAGTAGGGACCCTGAGACCCCCAAGGTCTCACAAAATCCACAAAGGATAAACCAAAAAGCATTAAGTCATATAAAAACCCTACTTAGGTATATGCCCATACATATACCTAAGTTATCAAGTATACCCATCTCAACCATGAGGAAACACAGGGTCCAATCCAAAATCCCAAAGCTCAACTGTTCCACAAAGTAAGGAACACCACGAAGGTAAGTACCACATAGGTATGCCACACAGAAAAATACCACCAAGGTATTACCACGAAGGAACGTACCACACAGGTACGAACTCAACTCACACCAGGTATAACTTAAGTATAGTAGTGGAGATGATTAGATGTAACTACTAAATCATCTTACTCTATTAAGAGAAAAACCCATATAGGATCTCTCGGTGCTGACCCACACAGGATCGCTAGGTGCTGACCCACACAGGATCGCTAGGTGTTGACCCACACAGGATCGCTCGGTGCTGACCCACACAAGATCGCTATGTGCGGACCCAGACCGGATCATTAGGTACTGACCCACACAGGATCGCTCGGTGCTGACCCACACAAGATCGCTAGGTGTTGACCCACACAGGATCGCTCTTTATTCTTCACATCACAGCCAGCTACAGGGTTCTCAAGCTAAGCTCACTCGTCTCTGGGAGATTCCACTCCACAAGCCATTGGTCGATACTCTAACTGCCATGAAGTCTCAAGAATAAGTATCCCAAAGGACTTCCACATCATAGGGTTCTCAACACAACAGACAGTGCGTCAATCAGATGTTCGGTCTGTGAGTTATTATCCTTTTAGTCCCGAGGTCCCAGTTGGATTTGTGATCAATACAACCCGACCATTCCCCAACTTTATCCAAAACTCCAGTGGAGTATACCAAAGGGATAGTCTCACTATAAGGTTTCTGTCGTCGTAAACGGTTCGTCAAATGAACTCCCGGTGCCAAAGATATGGCTGAAAATGCGTAAATGGGTCGAAGTGGGTCTGGGTCCAGTCTGACCTGGTCAGACTGACCCGATTAGGGTCAACCTGGCCTGACTCGCTGGGTCTGACCTGGCCCATTGGTCCTAGCCTGGCCCGCGCTGGGCGGCCCGACCCGTTGGGTTTGTCCAAGCCCGCGTTTGGCGGCCCAGAAAGTGCTAGGTGGCCCGGCCTGGAGGCGCGGAGGTCACGGGGCTGCAAGGGTGGCAAAGTTGTGGGGTGGTGAGGTGGGGCCATGTGCGGCGAGGCCGCGGGGCGGCACGGGGTACAGCGAGAGGTGAGTCCGTGGGGCAACGTGGGGTGCCGTTGGTGGCAAGGCCGCTGGGAGGCGCGGCGTGCCGCGGGGCGCGGAAGTCACGGGCGGCGGTGGTCGCAGATGGTGGAGGTTGCAGGCGATGCGGCCGCAGATGGCGAAGGCAGTGAGCAACATGGTTGAGGATGGCGGAACGCCACAGGGCGGTGGAGTTTCGTGCCTTCGTCGGTGGCCAGCTTGACCGTCCACCCTTTGTTTGTTGCCTTCATCACGGTTCTCGAGTTCCTCCAGTGCCAACCACTGGCACTGGTCGCTGTCACCATCATGAAGAACACACAAAAGAACCAAGATTTTTAGAGAGGACGGGCCATGTTTGTATGGCCCGCACTCTCCACGTTAGTGTGGTAGTAAGCGGTTATAATTTCTTCCTTGATTCACGAAGAATTTTCAAGAACAGGAAGGGGGAAAATTCAAACATCCACCCAACCTAGATTTGTTTGTTGACATCAATGAGGAGGGAAGGACGGTCATCTATTGAAGACGTCCTACGTTGGTTTCCTCCGCAATGTGCTTCCAATCCGGACCGGGTTCATTTTCCTCATCTTTGATCTCCGATGGTCGTTCTTCATTGGGATGTGAAGTTCTTCGTTGGAGAACTTTAATTCTCCAAAAAGCTCTCTCCTTCTCCTTTTCCAAAAAACCTTCCCCCAATCCACCAAAAAATGAATTATCCCAACATTATAGAATATGTTGTCATAATTTCAAATTGGAATAATTAATTAATTAAGTTCATGTATTAATTAAAGGGGGGTGGCATAATTTATCAGGGGGAAGTTCAAGAGGCTTCCCCTCATTTAAGTGCGAGGTTCAAAGGGGTTTTAAACTCTGGTGGTCCCCACCACCATAACCTCTCATGGGAGGTTTTAGGTTTGATGGTCCCCACCTCCATAACCTCAAGGGAGGTTTAATTCTGGTGGTCCCCACCTCTCAACATCCACAAGTATTTTCAAAGAAAATAAAATGTTACACCATTTTATTTTATTTTCTTCTTTCACGAAAAACTGAAATTCTATCTTTCACCCTAGACCTACTATGGTCGAGGTGGGGTCCCCTTAAGAGAATATCGACACTACGAGTTCAACGGTTCCCTCATATTTAAATTCCGAGCACCGGTTAAAAAGTTACAAAAACCCGCTCACATGTTTACTGAACGTACCTAAAAAAAGTTCATAAATTCATTACAAGCACACCGGGCCTCAAAATCACGCGCCATCAATTTTAGAAGACTCATAAAATTCCCATATATTAAAAACATTACATGGAAATTACAGGTCTTTACATTCTCCCCACCTCAGGTCTTTTTGTCCCTATAAGACACAACTCAAACTAAGGAAAGAAGTGTGGGTACTGAGCACGAATCTGAGCCTCCCACTCCCATGTGCTCTCCTAGAGGTTCCCGTGCAGTCAACAAATGTGCACCAGAGGTATCGACCACCCACTAAGGACCTGCTCTTATCGATCCTCAATCTCTACTGGAACCTCCGTAAAAGTCGCCCCATCGTCGACGTCCAGCTCTTCGTGGTCGATGATGTGAGAAGGGTCATTCACGTATCTCCTCAGCTAGGATACGTGGAAGACGTCGTGCACCCGTTGCAACTGAGGTGGAAGAGCTAAGCAGTATGCCACCTCATCAACTCTGCGGAGGACCTGAAAAGGTCTGATGAACCTCGAAGATAACTTGCCGCCTCGGCCAAATCTCTATAATCCTCATCGAGGTGAGACCCGTAGAAAGATGTGGTCGCCATCCTCAAACTCTGAAGGACTCCATATCCTGTCGGCATAATACTTTTTCCTGCTCTGTGTAGTCTTCATCCACTCATGGATGATCTGCACTTTCTCTGTGGTAGCTCGTACCATCTCTGGTCCCACTAGTGCTGACTCCCCTGGGTCAATCCAACACAATGGTGATCTGCAAGGTCTGTCATACAATGCCTCAAAAGGTGTCATCCTAATGGTGGAGTGATAGTTGTTTTTGTATGAAAACTCCACCAAAGGCAAGTGATCCTCCCAGCAGCAATCAAAGTCAAGGACACAAGCACATAGCATGTCCTCGAGGGTCAGAATGGTCCGCTTAGTCTGACCATCCGTCTGAGGATGGAAGGTGGTTCTCAAACGAAGCTGTGTCCCGAAATCCTCCTACAACCCCTTAAATATCCAGGAAGTGAAACATGTATCACGATCAGAGACAATGGTTTAGGGTACTCCATGTAACCGCAAAATCTCCTACACATATAGGCATCCCAATCTCTCTACCGATCCCTACTCTCTGATCGATAGGAAGTGGGCTGACTTGGTGAGTTGTTCGACAATCACCCAAATCAAGTCATGACCCCTAGATGTATATGGAGGTCCTATCACGAAGTCCATGGATATATCATCCCACTTCAACTTTGGGACCTCTAAAGGCTAAACCAAGCCTGTTGGTACCTGATGCTCCACCTTCACTTGCTGACAAGTGAGGCACTGAGAGGAAAACTCTGCAACTGCTTTCTTTATTCCCGGCCACTAGTGCTGTCTTCAGAGATCCTAGTACATCTTCGTCACATCTAGGTGTACCGCTAGATTGGGTGTGTGGAACTCCCTCAACACTCCCTCCCAAAGTGACACTGGTACCATGGTGCATCCTCTGAAGATGATGAAGTGATCCCCACCTTCAGAAAATCTATCAGGTGCCTGCCCTGTGGATATCTGAGCACTTCATGTCTCGCAGTCAGTGTCCCCATGCTGCGCCACCCTAACTCACTGAAGAATTGGGGGAGTAACTGTAAGAGACTGAAGGAAAGCTGCTCCATCATGTTCCACGAAGGATATCTATAAAGCGGCCAGTTGCTCTGTCGCCTCACATAGGATTTGTATACTAGATCTCTGGCTGAATGCATCTGCTACAACATTACCCTTCCTAGGAGTATAGACTATCTCGAAGTCATAGTCCTGGAGGAACTCAAGCCAACGTTGTTGTCTCGGGTTCAGGTCCTTCTGAGAGAAGATATACCTGAGACTCTTGTGATCAGAATACACAATAAAGCATTCACCCATCAGATAGTGTCGCCACATCTTCAAGGTGAAGACCACTACTGCTAACTCCAGTTCATGGGTAGCGTAGTTCTTCTCATGCTTTCTTAGCTATCGAGAACCATATGTGATCACTACTCTCTCCTGCATCAAGAAACATCTGAGCCTGGTCCCTGAAGTGTCACAGTAGACTACGTACCCTACACCCTCCTCTGGTAGCCTCAAGATGGGTGCACTAGTCATCCTCTTCCTTAGCTCTTGAAAACTTTACTAGCATCTCTCCTACCACATGAAGGGTTTCCACTTCTTAGTCAACACTGATAGAGGTGCTGATACTCTGGAGAAATCTGGCACAAACCTCCGATAGTATCTAGCCAAAACCAGGAAACTAAGTACCTCTGTCACACTATTGGGTGGCTCCCAATCAAGTACCACCTCAATCTTCGCTGGATCAACTGCAACTCCAGCCTCCGAAATGACATGTCCCAAAAAGTGAACCTATCGGATCTGGAACTGGCACTTCGAGAGCTTACCATAAAGCTGGTGGTCGTAGAGTGTGTCTAGTACTACCTTTAAATTATAGTCATGCTCCTCCTCAGTAGCCAAGTAGATCATAATGTTGTTAATGAATACTACTACAAAGCGATCAAGGTATGGATGAAATATCATGTTCATGAGTCCCATGAACACTGCTAGAGCGTTGGTTACATAGAATGGCATAACCAAGAACTTTTAATGGTCATATCGACATCTAAAAGTTGTCTTCTGCACATCCTTGTCTCGTACTCTGAGCTGGTGATAGCCTGATCTGAGTTCTATCTTCGAGAACCACTGTGCTCCCTTCAGCTGATCAAAGACATCGTCAATCCTTGGAAGTGGGTACTTGCTCTTCATAGTCACCTGGTTTAGATGCCGATAGTCAAAACAAAGTCTCAAGATCCCATATGCCTTCTTGGAAAATAGAATCGAGGCTACCCAAGGAGAAACACTGGTCCGAATGAATCCCTTCCCCTCCAAGTCCTCTAGTTGTACCCGCAGCTCACAAAGCTCCGCGGGAGCCATCTGATACATTGGTGTAGATATCGGTGTCATCCCAGGGTACAAGTCGATGTAAAATTCCACCTCTCTGTGAGAAGGTAGACCTGCGACATCATCAGGGAAAACATCCGCATACTGGTCCACTGCTATAGGATTACTCAGACTCTCCACATCAATTGATCTGAGGGTAAGGCTATCCAATTGATGAGTGATCAGCTGCACTCTCCTCCAGGTAAGTCCATCCTATGCGGAAAAGGATCCCTTCTCACCGGTGAAGGTAAAACAGGTCCCATCTATGTGGACACACTGTACTTTTCACCTAATACTGACAATCTGAGCATGGACTGTAGATAACGAGTCCATACCCTTGATGACATCGTAAGGCCTCAACGCCTCTACTAGGAGATCACAACCAAAGCTCTCACCTCCTAGAGTAAGCTCTCACTTTTGGCACCAATGCATAATCATCGAATCTGCTCCCATAAGATTCTCTATCTGTAAGGATTGATCCAACGGCTCCATCAGAATATACAAGCTCCGAACGAGGGCAGTGGAAATAAAAGAATGGATGGCACATGTGTCTATAAGTATTGCAGCTAAGGTGGAGTAGACACAGATCGTACCTCGTATCATCTCTGGAGCACTGTGATCGTAGGCCTCAGATGCCTGGAGCTGAGCTCACCCCTATCCTCATGCTCCTTTGGTGGGGGTGGACCACCTGGTGGTGGTGGCAGTAACATCTTGAACCGTCGCCCATTGCCAACTGCACGACCAGCTCCTCTGCCACGTTCGCCTACTCCTTGCAGAACTCCTCAGTCGAATCTTTTTCTATGCTTAGGTAGTCCTTAGACCATCTTATGATCATTCGTACGGTGGGTCAGATAGTCACGAGCCATGTGACTCTGACCGCCGCATGCGTAACACTTCCCACTCCTAGCATGAATGGCTCTGCCTCGGGTGCCCTGCACAACCGACTCTGAATCATGTGGTCGTCCACCTGTAGGTCTGGTCATCTTGGACCTCTGTGACATCTCTCTACTGACAGCTATAGAAGACTCTGCTATGTGATGTACAGTGGTGGGTCTCGCTGCTGGGGACTACTCAGCAAGGAAATTATCCACTAAAAGGGATCGTTCTAACACCCTCGTCTGCGTCAGGATGCTGAGTAAGATCATCGAAGCCCTGATCTCCTGCCTGAGTCCATGATCAAAGGTTTAGGCCCTGAATAATGGGCCTTGCACCATATCTGTGGAGTAACGTGATAGATTAGTGAACCTCACTGAGTACTGAGTCATAGTCATGTTTCCCTGCTGCATATGAAGTAGCTCCTCTATACACACTGTGTGAAGAGTTGCTGGAACAAACTCTGCACGAAACAAGATCTCGAAGTCTTCCCAGAGATGTGTCACCTCATCCTAAACCTAGAGCATCAAGCTCCACCATCTGCCTATTACTGCCTGTAAAAGGCTGGCAGCATGGATCACCATGAGATCAGCTGGTGTCCCTATCAGTCAGAAAACTCTCACTACGGCCACCAGTCAATCCACAGCCACTTGTGGGTCTATCTCTCCCCTGAACCTGGGTGGCCTCTGGCGCTGGAACTCATGCAACGTGCTAAAGAGGCGTACACCCTCTTCTGCTAGGGCTGGTGGCATCGTTGTCCAAATGGGTAATGGTACCGCTGGTGCCTCCGCTGGTGCCTCTACTGGAAGAGGGCACTACATCAAGGCCTCGTCGCTCGGTGGCCTATCAGTGTGTACAAATCTAGGAACCCCAGTTTTCATTCTTTGTGGAGGCATCCTGAAAAGAAATAGGTGCTCCATGGTCAAAAATTTATACCTGGTGATCTTAATCAAAGAGATCACAAAGAAAACTCTTCAAAACACACATGCAATCAGTGTTTTCATGCACTGAGTCAGAAATCAGAAGTCAGGGTCCTGGTGTATGGATACATGAGTCACTACACCAACACTGGATTTCTTAAACTAATAACCATAATCACTACACTTAACACTATTTACATTAAAAAAGAATATCATAGTCCTATGTTCTATGGTAGAACTGACTCCTATTATACCAATTTGTCATGACCTGTCCCCCGGGGCCCATGTTGTGACTACCCCAAGCCTGCCTTCCATAGGCCAGGGGTTGGCGACTAGCACCAAAGGCATATTCCTTAAAACTGGGAAGGCATTGCCTTTATAACCTGTAACACACATGACCAAGCACACAGAAAGATACAAACTCAAGTAAACTAAATAGTAATTAGAGTGAGTACAATAAGTAAAAAGGGGCCAGAATACAAGCCAAACTGGAAAGTACAAGGAAAACTGGAAAGTACAAGACAGCTGATAGGTGGAAAGCATCCCCTGGATCATCCACCATGGATCCTACCGGAAGGGTAGGTACATCTCTCGATCTGGTCATCTCTGCGGTATGCCTCGTCTAATGTCCACCTCTGAGCTACCTCTAGTCCCGGTACCCTCGTCCTCAGTCAGCGTTGCCCGTAGTCTTCACCAAACACAACAAGGTGCGGTCATAACCCATGTAGGGGTGAGTATAACGATAATCAGTAGTGACCCCAAGACCCTCAAGGTCTCACAAAATCCACAAAGAATAAACCACAAAGAATGAAGTAATCTGACAACCCTACTTAGGTATATTCCCATACATATACCTAAGTTATCAAGTATACGCATATCAACCATGAGGAAACACAAGGTCCAATCCAAAAGCCCAAACCTCAACTATTCCACAAAGTAAGGAACACCACGAATATAAGTACAACACAGGTACGCCACACAGAAAAATACCACCAAGGTATTACCACAAAGGAAAATACCACACAGGTACGAACTCAGCTCACACCTGGTATAACATAATTATAGTAGTAGAGATGATTAGATGTAAATACTGAATCATCTTACTCTGTTAAGAGGCATACCCACACAGGATCGCTCGGTGTTGACCCACACAGGATCATTAGGTGCTGACCCACACAGGATCGCTAGGTGCTGACCCACACAGGATCGCTAGGTGCTGACCCCCACAGGATCGCTCAGTGCTGACCCACAGAGGATCTCTAGGTGATGACCCATAGAGGATCGCTAGGTGCTAACATACACAGGATCTCTCAGTGCTGACCCACATAGGATCACTAGGTGTTGACCCACATAGGATCACTCTTCATTCTTCATGTCACAGCCAGCTACAGGGTTCCAACACTAAGCTCGCTAGTATCCGGGAGGGTCTGCTCCACAATCCATTGTTCGATACTCCAACTTCTATGAAGTCTCACAAAGAAGCATCTCAAAGGACCTCCATGTCATAGGGGTCTCAATGCAACAGACAGTAAGTCAATCGGACTCTCGGTCTGTGAGTTATTAGCCTTTTAGTCCCGAGGTCCCGATTGGATTCGTGCTCGATCCAACCCGACCATTCCCCAAATTTATCCAAAACTTTAGTGGAGTATGCCAAAGGGACTTTCTCACTCCAAGGTTTTCGACACCATAGACAGTTCGTCAAACAGACGCCTGGTGCTAAAGATATGGTTGAAAATGCGTAAATGGGTCGAAGTGGGTCAGGGTTCGGTCCGACCCGGTCGGACCGACCCCACCCAACCTGGACTAGGCCGATCCGGTTTGGGTCGACCCAGCCCGCTGGGTCCGGCCTGACCCACGTTGGGTGGCCCGGCCAGGAGGCGCAGAGGTCGTGGGGCCCCAAGGATGGCGAAGTTGCGGGGTGGCGTGGCGGAGCCACGGATGGTGGAGTCGTGGGGTGGCACGGCGGGACCGTGGGAGCTGAGGCCGCAGGGCAGCGTGGGGTTCCATGGAGTGGTGCGGGGTGTCGCAGGGCAGAGCGGGGTTCCACAAGTGGTGAGGTCGTGGGGCGGAATAGGGTGTCGTAGGCGGCGAGGTCGCGGGGCGATGCGGGGTGCCACGGGGCGCGGAGGCCGTGGGCGGCATGGCCACGGACGACAGAGCACCGCGGGCGGCATGGCCACGGGCAGTGGACCACCGTGGGGCGGCAAAGTGTCGTGCCTTCAGCGGTGGCCGGCTTGACTGGCCTCCCTTCGTTCATTGCCTTCATCGCAGTTTTTCAGTTCCTCTGATGCCAACCACCGGCCTCGGTTTCCATAACCATTGCAAAGAACACACAAAAGAACCAAGATTTTCGGAGAGGATAGGCCATGTTTGTTTGGACCACACTCTCCATGTTAGGGCGGTAGCAAGCAGTTATAATTTATTCCTTGATTCACGAAGAATTGTCAAGAACGGGAAGGGGAAAAATTCAAACATCCACCCTACCTCTATTTTTTTGTTGACATCAATGAGGAGGGAAGGACGGTCGTCGATTGAAGACGTACTACATTGGTTGCCTCCGCATGGTGCTTCCAATCCCACCCAGGGTCGGTTTCCTCGTTCTTCGATCTCCGGTGGTCGTTCTTCATTGGGAGGTGAAGTTCTTCATTGGAGAACTTTAATTCTCCCAAAATCTCTCTCCTTCTCATTTGCCAAAAAACCTTCCCCCAATCCACCCAAAAATGAAGTAGCCCAACATTATAGAATTTGTTGGCATAATTTCAAATTGGAATAATTAATTAATTGAGTTGGTTTATTAATTAAAGGGTTGGCATAATTAATCGAGGTTAAGTTGAAGAGGCTTCCCCTCATTTAAGTGGGAGGTTCAAAGGGGTTTTAAACTCTGGTGGTCCCCAACATTATAACCTCTCATTGGAGGTTTTAGGTTTGGTGGTCCCCACCTCCATAACCTCAAGGGGAGGTTTAATTATGGTGGTCCCCACCTCTCAACATCCACAAGTAGTTTCAAAGAAAATAAAATGTTACACCATTTTATTTTATTTTATTCTTTCGCAAAAAACCCAAATTCTATCTTTCACCCTCAAACTACTACGGTCGAGGTGAAGGTCCCCTTATGTGAATAGTGGTGTTGGGAGTTCAACAGTACCCTTGGATTTCAATTCCAGGCACTGGTTAAAAAGTTACAAAAACCCACTCACATTTTTACTGAACGTACCTGAAAAAAAGTTCAGAAATTCATTCCGGGCACACCAGGACTCAGAATCACGCGCCGTCAATTTTCACGGACTCAGAAAATTACCATATATTAAAAAAATACATGTAAATTCCAGGTATTTACACCTTTGATTAGAATAGAATTTTGGCATTAAATTAAATGGATATGGTCCAATGGTTTATTTATTTTAGATAGTCAAATAAAGATAGATCATGCATATTGTTTGGTGACACATATGTGCAACCTACTGGATGAGATATTGATAGAAAGGGATTATATTACCTAGTGAGTGTTCATATGTGGTTGTCATAATTGGGACATTATGTTCTTTCTATTGGATGCCTTGACCCATTACTAGACTGTAATCTTGGACTTTATAAATTCCTACCTAATTTCAATGAGAAAGAATCTTCGAGGGGAACACAATAAGCATTTCCATTGATCTGAATTAAATTCTATCTAAATTTAATAAATTGAATAAATATTATTCTCAAGATTGGGGAATAATTTTATACATTTTTTATCAATCAAAAATATTTATTAATAAATAAACTATTTTATTAAATATTTATTCAAGTATTCAATAAATTTCTAGGAGTTCTAAAAGTCTAAGACCATGTCTGGTTAAAAATATTAATTTATAAGTTAGTTAAATAATATTTTCTAATACTCAAGTTATCATACACATTATAAATTAATAATATTATTATAACTATTTTTTCATGGGGTTTAATAGAGATTATTATATTATTTAAGGGTCGACAAACTATTAAATAATATTCTAACATAAACCTAATCTCTATAAATAAATGGTTGTGTTTCTATGTAGGGTTAATTAAAAATCAAGATAAAGATGATTTTTAGCATAATGAATTCTCTCTCGAATACTTTTTTCTCTCTCCCTCTCAAGAATGAGAAACACAAGAGATATTATTTCAATATTGAAGGATGAGTGATCAACATGAATGATTTCAGACAATTTATTCACCATGAATGAACCTGGAAATTAATTTGCATTGCTCAGAGATAAAAGGATCACTTTTTCATCACCGCTAGAGGGATTCTACCCTTGGATACTCACTGTGAAATGAAGGCAATATGAGAAGGGGTTTTTCCTAAGATTAACATCATCATCAAAGAAATTATCCTAAGATGAGGTAATTACTTTATTCAGATATAAATAAATCAATTTCAAATTTAACGTGCAAGATCTTCTATTAAGGTTTTGAGAAATGATAAATTAAAATAAATTTTAATTTAACACCAAAAAAAGGTTCTTCCACTATGACTGAAACCTACAAGTGGTATCATAGGGGTCACATTCAAATTTATAATTATTTATTTGATTTTTTATTTAAATGAAATATTGGTTGAATTTTAATTTTTTATTAATCTTTTTTTATTCTATTTTTTATTAACATGTTATCAATATATTAATCATGTTCATTCAGTGTTTCATTTTCTTAAAGGTCTAAGAACTGATGATGAATGATTGGCGATTCCATTGAGAAGTACTGAGGAATCTGGCCAGATAGTGTGGTATTACACATCGAGTAGCTGGTGGACACACCATGTACCCAAGTGTACTACACCTAGCCATGTCATGGGATGGTTGTTATTCTGATTAGTTAATTAAACATGATGTATTAATTTCATACTGCACGTAGACTAGGAAAACCCATAAAATGACATGTTATATTACATAGCGTGTAGTTGGCATGCACATCGTGTAGTCTACATAGGTTAATAGAAAAATTCACATAGTCTGTTTGGTCATTATACATGGTCAAACCATGTGAGATTGAAAGTTAGAGAATTAATGATATACATGATGTGTATGTAGTGTACATGTCATATAGTTTATCATTTCCCATGTATAAAATATACACCATCCCAGTTAGAGAGAAAATAGGACACAAGGTATAATAGATACATGATATGTAAATGGATTGTACACATCGTGTAGTCTCTCATCTGAGAACATGTTGAGTCTTTTGGCGGGTATCATAGGCACACGACATTTGGACCACACATTGTGCAGATGGTCTATACATGTCATGTTATCCATTGAGATGCACACCAAAAACCGAGGTGTGTATCTCAGTCTTATAGAAAGAAAAGCACATGGCATGTAGCTGGTTTGTACACACTGTGTAATCCTCCTGAGGTACACACCGAATCCTTGGACATGTTCTTAGGATACATGGAAACCATGATACACAACATGTATCTGGACAGTACATTCCATGTAGTCACAATATTTATAGAAAAATTAAATTACATTAAATTGAACATTTTAGCATTAAAACCTTATTTTATTGATTGGAACCTATTACGCATGATAATTTAAAAAAGGTTTTAAATAATTTTAAATGCTCAATTAATTTATTATAATAAATTTGTAATTATTTGTTATACTATTTATTTTCCATGAATTTCATTAATTATGGGTATCTCTAAATGAATTTATATGGTCATTAAGATGAAATAGAATTAATTAATTGATTGATTAATTAATTAATGAAAGCATGTTTATCTTAATAAAAAAATAGTGAATAAGAAATGAATGGTATTCAGTTACTTTTCTATATTCGTTTCATGTTTGACCGACCATGATCTTGACCAAGACCTATATTTTTGTTGGAATTTATTTATTTTATTTTATTTCAATGGCTTGAAATTATTAATTATTAAATTAAAATGATGGATTTCGAGTCATCTCTATCTTCATTATTATGTAGGAACTGTATGTTAAATGATATTTGTTTAATCCCTTTTAACCAATCCATTGGTTCCCCTCACCTGTGTGTGAGTAATAAATACATGTAATTAATATAGTATCCCAAAGAGCATGGAGTTAGTTCAATATGGAACCATAAGGATTCAAAATCAAGTGATATAGAGGTGGAGATGTAGAATGTTACAACTCAAGCCAAGATTGGAAAAATGAGTTATTCCCCTAGGGAAAAGGTTGATTTATTGTCCACTCAATAAATCAACCATTAAATAAGCTCATTATCGAGTAATTTAATTATTTATCTATTTAAATATCAAGAATTATTTATTTAATGGATGAAATATCGCAATAACATAAATAAATGAATTAATGTAAAATTTTGGAATTTAAATAAATGGATTCGGTGTGAATGTTTTATCCAATATGGTTAATTAATTAGGTAAAATCTGCTTAATATTAAAATTTTATGTAAAGGATAAAACAAGATAAAATTTATGAATAATAAAATAAAATCCCTCAACAAAATATTAATCCATAATTTTCCTTCCATTACTTGATTAAAAATGAAACTTAAAAAAAACTAAGTGTTTAACCAAGCCTTGTTGGGACACTTACTTTTATAAGGAGAGTTATTAAGAAGGTTTTGGGTTTTTTTAACCATTTTACATAAATAAGAGTATCCATTTATAGAATTGGTTTAATTTGGAGGCAAGTGTTGAGAAAATACAAGTCAGGATTTCAAGATTGGGTAATCCACTTAATAGATCAAAGTGATGCAATCCCACGGTGGGAAAATGTCTGCCTATTTAAATACCTTCAAAAATATTGACCAGAACTTCTTGGGGATATTTGAAGGGGAATATGGATCCTTTCTGGTATAATGTCACAGAAATTACACATTCTGAGTTCCTTGGTGGTGGCTATTGGGACTTGATAAAACAGGTGGAGGTTTAATAAAATTTTAATTATTATTATTTCTCACATAATTTATAATCAAGAGAGGTACTAATAATATGGTATTTTAAATTGTAGAATAAATGAAAATTTCATCATCCATACTATACCTATGATTTATATTAATGAAATACTATCAATTTACTGAAATTAACTTCAAGAAGTAGTTTATATGTCTTCGGGTTGTGTTGCACCATGAATAGAATTCTTTCATTCTAGAATCATCTTTGCCTAATCCTCCTACTAAAGAGGCAAGTGATAAAGAGTTCCTTATCTGTGAAAAAATATGAATGACACGGTCAATGTTCAATGTTTGGTGTTATCATCTATGTATAGTTAACTTATGATGTCTCATGAAAACATGGATGTTTATAACCTAGTCGATCATCTTTATAGTCTCTATCATAAGAGAGATAGACACGAACAGTTTGAGATATCCATGTATTTTTTTAGATAAATCTCAAAGAGGGTTCCCTAGCTAGGCCTATAATAGTCAATCACATTGGATAGATTGATCATCTAGAGGTTTTATCATTTAAAATCCATGAATAATTGGACACTTATATCATTCTTTCATCACTCCGTTAGATAGAAATTCATAAAATGGATTTATGAAAGAGGAATGGGTCTATCATCATTTAGACATGAAATTTATTCATTTCTACAAATTGGGTAATAGATACAAATTTTAGTGCTTACATATGTATTTAAATACATGAACCAAGTATATTTAGAAATATTGACTGAGGGGAGGTATATCTATGAGAATCAAACATAGAAAAACATGTTGTTTTAAATATCAGGAACTACCACCTCACATTTCCAACTAGAATGATCCTGATTTTAAAATTTTGTTATTATGTGTCATCTATTACCAAAAAATTATTTCTTAATAAAGAATTGATATAGATGGATTTTTTTTCAATTTTGGTAATAAATGTTGTGTATTTTATAAATATATCATTTTCATGTTAAGGCATATTTAAATAATGTACTTTATGGGTTGGACAGAACAAATGAAGTAGTGGAAATTGATAACGAAAATACTTCACTTGATTCATACCACACCCACCTTTGGCATCACTGTCTATGTCATTTAAATGAAAAACATTTGACTAGATTTCACCAATATGGATATTTATATTATTTCAAACTAAAACCACTATGTTTATTTCATTCATGTTTATAAGGTAAAATGAACAAATCCTTATTTATTAGGAAAGGTGAAAGGATCAAATAGATTCTTCAATTAGTTCATAACAATGTGGGTTGACCATTTATTATTGAAGAAAGTGGTGGGTTCTAAAACTTCATGACTTTTATGGATGATTTTAGTAGATATGGATATGTATACTTAATGATTTATAAGTATAATTCATTTAATTAATTCAAGAAATACATTAATTAATTTGAGAACCATCTTGGTAAGAAGATTAAGAAACTATGCTCAAACAATAGTATAGAATATCTTAATTGATACTTCATTGATTATTTAAAGGATTTTAGGATTCTATCTCAACTCACTCCTCCTTATACACATCATGATACTAAATATTACTCAATGTATTGGAGTGCTATCAGGGTGTATCCTTCATAATCATTTCATTCTCATGTTTAAGTGTGCCACATAGATTATATAGCATGGTTTCATTCAACATAAAAATTTATTCCATAATCTAAGAATATAGAATAAATAAATTTATGTCCCCAATCAATAAATTTATGTGCATGAATGTGAATACCCTTAATAGAGAAAGGGTTATGGTATTTACTACTCGATGATCTTGTCATGGAAAGTTGTGGTGTAATTTCGGCAGCATAACGACGTCATATAGAAATTCATAAAATAGATTTATGAGAGAAGAATGGTTATATCATCATTTAGACATGAAATTTATAGTAAGATATATATTTTAGAACATCTCCCAACATAGTAAAAATTAATTTAGAAGCTATAACACAAAAGGAATGCTTGAAAAAAAAGAGAGTTGAAGATTCCTTACAAAAGTTTGGCATGGTAACGGGTATACATAAAGGTTATTAGGAGGGTTAAATGAGAGTGAAAGGGTATTTAATATTTTAAACATAAAATTTATAGTAATGGGGTTAATAATAATATATCCTAACTTAAGAAAATGTACATCAAGAGGGGATATGATAAATTTAGTGCTTGATGAAAAGAGGAGAGAGAGAATCCCTTACAAAATTTCAACATAGTAATGACTAAGGTATGGGTCAAAATGAGAGATTATAAATGGTATCACATTAAAATAATATCAATTTTGAAGTAATGGAATCATAATAACTAAATTAAAATATAAACAATTGAAATTATAAAGACTGATTTCAAATAAGGTTCTTAAATTGAAAGAAAGAGAGGAAGGTGAGGATCCCTTACTTGAGTGTGTGACTCCAAAGGCTTCAGATGGGATTCTTGAAATCTTGGGGTGACTTGGGAGGACTATAGGGAGTATAGTTCAAATGTTGGATGTGATTAAAATAGTTTTAGTGAATAGAAATGGGATCTTGGATGGGTCTATATAGGAAAAGAGGGGGGTTTCTTTATTATTTTGGTTTTGGACACTACATAATAAAATATTCAAAAACACAAACCATACCATGGTTTTTTCCCATGTTTTCTGAAAAATAGGAGTGGAATACATTATTTTATAATAATTATGGACAAAGATAATAAAATATCTCCCTTGATATGTGGACGTGATTCACACTTTCACAGAAATGATTTTAAAATCTTAAAATATAATATAAGTCTTGGAAGATTCACTAAGGCTTTAGAAAATAAATAAAATAAACCTAAGATAAAATTATTTTAAAGGAATTATATATATTTGAATTAGTAGACCACTTAAATTATTTATTATATCATTATTGGTCCATTATGATGTTATAAGACACACCGTATATTTATACGGTATTTAATTTTTACCCAAAAAATCAACTCTCTTAGAAAATTATGAAAAACTCACCATTAGATAATTTATACATCCTAATTCCAAAAATAATATTCCCTTTTTATAAATAATTTTCTAAATATTTTAATTTTTAATTTAAAAAAAACATATATTTATTGAAAACTGATGGGTTTTGACAATAACAGTTTTTGAGCCATAATAAAAATTGCATTTGGCTTCATAAAAATTATGTGATCATTTATATTTTAAAAAATTAATTTAATAATAATATTTTATTAAAATATTATTTATTTCAAAAAACCATTAATTCATCAAAATATATTTATTAATTGAATTTGAATATTGAGAAAAAAATACTATTTGTGCTTTAAAAAACATTTACAAAGTAATAATAATAAGAGGAAAATATATTCAATATTATGTACAAAAAATAATGTACATGTTCCTATTTCTAAGGTCTTGATACATACCCCTTTTTTACTTAGGCATATTCCTTAAGAGTATGGTACGTGATGGTGGGGCTTTCATGGGGTCATTTGGTAAACATGATTTGGGTCATGATCTCGATGAGAACGAACTTCTCTCGTAAATAGTGTAACTCATGATTAAGTAATTGGACATCAGTTTGGGCTTGGTCTAGGTAAAATACCAGAAGATTTTTCTCCCTCAGAATCTCCAATAAATGGGTTTCATAGGGTATGATCCTTCTGGTTAAGGTAATCGCTTCCTTTTTCTGCATCAAAAGGATTTGTTAAAACCCTATATTTATACTAGTCATGTGATCACTGTTCAACAACTATATTATCAACGATAAAGATACTTAACAGTCATTTAAAATCCAATTGGATATAATAAAATAATTTCATGTGTTTTCTATAACCATAATACATTTAATTTAATTTAATAGGGGAATTTTATTCATAAAATCAAGGTTGTTACAATTTTGGAGTGGAAGAAGAACCATGTTGTTGAATTTACATGTGTTGAGTAGAGAAGAGATTTATAAGTCCTCTTCTGGTAACAAAATTTCACCTAGAGTCACAAAGTGTACCTTTATAGAATATTGTAAGGAAAAAATGGGGTATTACTAATATAACCCTAAATACAAAATGTTAATACTGGAAATACATACTATATTCCATGACAGGGGGAACATCCTTAAAAGAGATAGTGAGAGCGAGATAGACTTTAGTGATGTTCAGGATCATCATACAAAAATAGTTGGTATAAGAACAGATTCTACAAAGACCAATGGAAGAATAAGTTATTGTAGAGACACAAGTACTATATAGGAGTAAAATATAGGTTTTAGAACCCGAACAGTATGGTTTTCTAGTCACTGGGGATGGTGAATTGTTATTATTTGATAATAAGGATATTTTAAACTACAAGGAAGAAGTAAGTGGCACAAATATTTCCAAGTGTTATGAAGCCTTGAATTATGAAATGTATTCCACATAACAAAATCATGTTTGGATTTTGGTAGATCCTTCAGTAGATGTAAAGCCTATTGGTTGTAAATGGGTATTCAATAAGAAACTGGACATGAAAGGAAAAGTCAGTAACTATAATGAACAAGTGATAGTAAAATGTTTTAAATTGTATTAACGCATTGACTATGATGAAACCTTTTCACCAGTTTCAATGCTTAAATCCATAAAAATTCTATTTTCCATTATTGATTTCTATTGCAAAGTGATTTGGAAAATGGATTTTAAAACATCCTTCCTTAATATGAACCTTCAGTAAGATGTCTATATGACACAACCTGAAGAGTTTGTGACTCTAAAGGATTTCAACTAGATATAAAAATTACAAAATCAAATTTATATATTAAAGTAAGCATCTAGGTCATGGAATATTAGTTTTGATGAATCCATAATATAATTTGGTTTCCTAAAGAATCAATGTGAGTTGTGTGTATAACAATGTTTTAGTGGGAGTACATTCATTTTTTAAAAGTATATATTGATAACATATTCCTTATAATAAATGAAATACCAGTATTGCGGTATGTTAAGGAATGGTTGAATAAATTCTTTCCCATGAAGGAATTTTTCCAAGCCAACATATATTCTAGGGATCAAGATCCATCACGATATATCTAAGAGGTTGGTCTTCCTAAGTTAAAGTATATATATTGACAAGATACTGAGGAGTTTCATTATGAAACAATCCAATGGGGGATTTCTTCCAATGTCATGTGGAATTCATTTTTCTAGGAAAATGTGTCCTCATATTTATAAAGAAAGATAGATAATTACAAGGATCCCATGTGTGTCAACAATTTTGTCAGTCATGTATATTGTGCTATGAACAAGGCTACATGTCTATTACACATTAAGTGCAGTGGGAAGATATCAAGCATACTCAGGTGGCCTCTATTGGATAGAAGTCAAGAATATCCTTAAGTACCAAAGATATACTAAGGATATGTTCATGTTCCATAAAGGATATGAAAAACTAGTCATCAGAGGATATGTATGTAAGAACCCGGTTTTTTCTATAAAAGACTTTGGAAAATTCTTGATGTTATTCCAAAGCAGGGCATTTAGACGGCGTGCAATTCCGAGGCCCGGTGTTCCCTGAATTAATTATATAAAAATTTTAAGTGTTTTTATATTACGCACACGTGGTTTACTAAAGAAAATTTTATATCTCTTAGAAGATTGATTGGATCAGAAATCCGAGACCACAGTTGGGTCTGGAACGTAGTGTTTACCCTAGGCGCGACATAAAATGAGTTGGAACAGGATGTTCGGACCCCTCGCTCATTGGCGATGTGTTAAATGGATAATTAAATTATCAAATTATTAATTTAATATATCAAATATGAATAACTCCTAAAAGGTAGCTTGGATCCGAAATCAGAGGGCAAAATTGCATCCGGAGCATTCCATTTACCCTAGGCGGGGGGTAAAAGTTGCAGGCGTGGGCCTGCTATGAGAGATGTCACCCATGGGAAAAATCGTCATTTCCAAATAATGACTTAGTTATTTTTATCACTCGCGTTCTTTTCGAATAACTTTCAAACGAAGACTATGAATGGAAATTTGAGACTTCCATTGAGTTCGAAATGGGGCGTTTTTCCTAGGTGTGATATAAAATGAGAGGGTGCGGTGATTTCAAAATTCGCGCCCATTGAGGGAGTTTCAGTGAATTGTTATAAATTTGCTTAAGTGTTGGGAGGAGACAACCCATTATCTCTCTCTATCTATCTCTCTCTCTCTCTCCCTCTCTCTCCTGTTCTTCGGCGTTCTTCACCGTTCTTTAATGGATCAAGGAGAGATCTCTGCCGGAGCCTTGGCGGATCGGAGCGGGAGAGTCGTCGACGTGTCGCCAACGACGAACTAGCGATCTGAGGTAGGATATCTACTAAATTTCCGCACCTTCATCAATTTCTGGTGTTTCTTTCAATTTTGTCGTTTTAATTTTCTATAATTCTTGAATTGGGGAAATGGCCGAACGAACACGACCATCGTCTGAGCCCCGTTCTAAAATCGTTCTTGAGCGTTCTTCATCCCAAAAATTCAGACGCACTAATCTTTGACGGATCGTCGAGCGAGGAGTGGCGCTTTGACGGCCTCATCCTGAGCACCTGGATTCCGGCCTTGGAATCAAAATTGAACCTCCGATGAGGTCCTGGAGGTCCGCAGAATGGACCACCGGTGTGGGCCGGTAGGAGCGGCCGATGGCTACGCGCGGCGGCCGTGGTGAGTCGAGCGGCGGAGCTCGAAGCTGGTGCGGCAGGCCGTTTGAAGGCGGACTGGGAAACGGGTGACCGGGATGGCGGAGCGCGGAGGGAGTGTGGGGCGGCACTGAGGGTGTAGCGTGATAGGGTGTAGCTGGTGTGGAGGAGTGCATGGCGGCGGCACCAGGTGGCGTGCAGCGAGCCGCGGCGTTCGGCGGGACTCTGGCAAGCGGCATGAGGAGGCCAGAGCAAACAAACGACCGGGGCGTGCGACGGTGCGCGGGCGAGTAGCGGCGTCCGATGGAGGAGCGGCAAGCCCAGGTGGAGGCGCCGAGGGCGCCGACGTGACGTGGTCGAGAGGACCCCGAGGCGCTGACCTCTGGGTGTGCGGCGTGGACAAGGACCCACATACCGCGGGTCTTGTTGGGCAAAGAAGACCGGCCAGTTGGCCGATCTGTTTGGAGAAAACCAGAACTGAGGAAGGGGTCTAGTGTTGCTGGGCGGGCCGTGGCCAGTGGGCCACGGCGTGATGGGCCAGACCCGCGGCTGGGCCGCGGGCTGGTGTTTTGGACCGGGTCGGCCGGGGTGAACCGGCCCGGTTAGGCCCCCTTGCGTTCGGTGGGCCATAACATCTAAACGGTGCATCCGTTTGACACGTCGTCTGTGGTTGTGGTTAGGTATCTTTGACACGGACATTTTAATATGGGGTCCAGGGTTTTTTGGGTCCCGTTCCCAAAGTCGAATGACCCAAAACACGCTAATTTAATAATAATAAATTATTATTAAAGTTACGAAGGACGTGGCTCGCGAGTCGGACGTCCGTTTGACGTGTCGTTAGAGACGATGTGGCCCCGGAGCTAAGACAGTCCTTCCAAGTTGGTTTGAAACCTTTGAGAGTTGGTTTCGTTGCTTGGTGGCACGAAACGCTAAATGTGAATAATTAATTAATTAATTAATTAATTAATTAATTGTTGTGTCAGACCTAACTCCTTCTTGGGATGTCCGATTGACGTGCCGTCAGCGGCAGCGTGACCCCAGTCCTCGTGCAGAATTTTTGAGATGCTTTCTAAAGCATTTGGGTTGGAGACAAGGTGCGGGCCCCATAGGGCCTAGTCTGCACGCTTTATGGTGAAACGCTACTTTTTCACCCGATATCCGTTTAGGGTGTTTGATTACTTGTTTCTGAGTGTTTTTCCAAGGGGATTGAAACGGCGCAATCTGCCCGCCTAAATTCAGGATCAAGGTGTGGGCCCCACAGGGCCCTGTTTGCGTATAACGTGGGGAGTTGCAGCTTCTGCATCCAGAGTCTGTTTTAGGTGTCTTCAACGGCATTGTGACCTTGGAATCGATTCGAAATTTCCTGGGGAGGTTTTAGGCGTTGAAGTCGGAGTTGAGGCATGGGCCCCACGGGCCGTCTCTTAAGCTGTGTGCAACATACTGTGACTTTTCCAACAGGCATACGTTTGGGGCGTATGAATAGTTGTTTCGGTGTGTTTTTTCGAGGCCATCTTGATGGCACAGTTCACCCAACCTCTTTCAGGACCAAGGTGTGGGCCCCACAAGACGTTGTATGGGCATGGAGCGGTATTGAATAAATTTTCCACTATGAGTCTATTTATAGCGAGTAAGTAGTCTATCTCGCGTGTTTTTCCATGAGGATTACAACGGTGTAATCTGTTTGGGAGATCAGAGCCTCTTTCAAGATCTCATTTAATGTGGAAACATGAAAGGGCATTGGTCGCAAGTTATTTTGGACGCACTCTGAACCTATTCATGGTAGCGGTGTTAGTGACACTGAGTGATAGCACGGGTAGTACGGAGATATCAGGCTAGTTCTGGGTTTACCCTCCAGTGGGGATGGGCAATGGGTTACCTGACGACCTCTTGCGGTTTACCCTCCAGCGAGGCTGGGCAGTGGGTTACCTAACAACCATTTTGTGGTGTACCCTCCAGCGGGGCTGGGCAGTGGGTTACTTGACAACCTCTTGTGGTTTACCCTCCAGCAGGGCTGGGAAGTGGGTTACCTAATGACATTTTGTGGTTTACCCTCCTACGGGGCTGCGTAGTGGGTTACCCGTTAACCTTTGTGGTTTACCCTCCAGCGGGGTTGGGTAGTGGGTTTCCCGTTGACCTTTGTGGTTTACCCTCCAATAGGGTTGGGCAGTGGGTTACTCGTTGACCTTTGTGGTTTACCCTCTAGCGGGGCTGGGCAGTGGGTTACCCGTTGACCTTTGTGGTATACCCTCTAGCGGGGCTGGGCAGTGGGTTACCCGTTGACCTTATGGTTTACCCTTTAGTGGGGTTGGGCAGTGGGTTACTCGACTGCTTCTTTCAGACTCAGCCCTTTCTACTAGGCTATTCTGTGGATTTTCAATGTGACTACCAGAGTAGGACCCTTGGTTGTATGGGTTAGTGATGTAACATCTTTGACTTTGAGAAGACCTCTCGACTGTGTGACAGTTAAGAGGTGTGGTCTGACATTCCAAAAAACTCTCAAGTACGAGGGGTGATTTCCCCACCAAGACGCGTCCTTGTGATGCAACCTAAAACCATGCTGGCAAGTCAGTGCCGCCCAAAGAGGATAGTGTCAGGGTGCGGTGATTTGAGCCACTTGGCTTGCAGTTTGGGGCAGACGTGTAGGATTATGGGCATCGATGGTGGTTACTTGTGGGACTGTTGGATACTCACTTTCTTGGGCTGAGCTACGGGATGGAGATCCCCTTATGATCTTGTTCGGGTTCCTTGATTGAGAATATGGATATGTATATACCTTGTTCCAGTACCCACTCCTTGGGTTTGGTTACTCTCCTTCTAGGAGAGGCGAAGACACACGGGGTATGCCACGTGATTTCCATGTCTAGATTCTCGTGGTTGGATGATTATAATCTCCTACTATAGGTACCGAAGACTCGATGAGATGTTTCATCTTCTCACCGTTTCTATCTCCTTGTGTTTAGATGATTCTACTTCCTTCCTATTATTGGGTTGAGTTGTTACTATACTGTACTCTTTACTGCACTCTCTGTCATTCTCCTTTACTATTCCCTGTTCGATCTACTACTCACCTCTTCAGTATCTTCTTTTTTTCTCCCTTGAGCTTTCAGGGTATCCAACTGAGTATTTTTATACTCACCCCTGCTTGGGATTTTCCCACACTTGGTGTGACCTTACAGACGACAGACAGGTCGATCGTGATGTCATATGAGCTTAGCAGTTCGGGAGCTTGGACCGCATACAGTGGTCGTAGTCGGGTTTCAGGTGAGGGACCCTCCCAGCTGTTGTACTTTTGTTTACCTGTTTCTGGGTTGTGGCACTTTTCTGGTAGGGTGCGTGTTTTTTCCTTTTTCTTCTCATTTTACCTTCATCATTTACTTTGTATTGTTTAGAGGTCGATGCACTTTTGTGGTTGTTTATAGAAGTTAGTACTTTAATTTTCCTTTTACTCTGCACTTCTGCATTGAGTGGGATGCATGTGTGTGTACAGGTACTCAGGGAAAGGACTCCCCGAGTTGTTTAGACTTCGGTGCTTGTTTCCAGCCCATGGCCTATGGATGCGGGCTTGGGGTAGTTGCGGCTCAAGCCCGGGTAGGGTCGGGTTGTGACAAAGTGGTATCAGAGGTGGTTCGTTCCTTGGGACTTTGTTCAGACGTCCCTAAAAAGGAATTGGTTGGGATCTAGGGAAATAGTGTCAACGTGTCTCGAGAGCGACTCTCAGTCCTGGGAGTCCAGTGATGGTGCGGCGGCTGATGTATCCATTCACCAGGACCCTGATAACCCGCTTGTCGACTCGGCATACTGAGACACCCATTGCAGGGAAAATTAGTTTGTGCATCACATAGGATTGATTCTTTGACTTTCCTCCTTGAGTTATCTCCCCATTGTTGTTACTGTCATATACATATATGATCATATGATCGTGGTGCTCCTTGATAACATTCAGGATGCCTCTGTGAAGACAGCCATCCAGGATACCAACTTTGGTTTGTGATGATGACCTTGTGAGCGATGAGGCCTTAGTCTAGGACCCATCATGCGAGTCCCTTTCTCTGGGTGGGCTGGTAGCAGCACTCTCACCTGGTGATCAGCAAACAGCGTCAGCGGAGCAGACTAAGATTGAGCACGGGTTGAGCGCGTTCTGTGAGTTCCAGCGGCAGAGACCACTGAGGTTCAGCGGTGAGCTAGACCCTCAGGCAGCATAGGTTTGGATAGAGATAGTGGTTCACCTCTTCAGGCTTGTGCAGACGCCGGTAGATCTTTTGGAGGCTTTCGCCACCAGCCTTTTCCACAGAGAAGCTGGGCGTTGGTGGAGTCTGGTGAATCAGCTACTCGATGAGTCGTCACTTTCGTGGGACGACTTTCAGCTATTGTTTTGTGAGGAGTTTTACCCCTCCTTCTTATGCTCCGTTTGGATCCAGGAGCTCTTGCAGTTTCAGAAGGGAGGTATGACGGTGAATTAGTACACGACTAGGTTGGCGGACCATGCACGCTTTTACCCGAACTTGGTCCATGACGACAACTTCTGAGCACGGAAGTTCGAGAAGGGTCTCTGCAGAGAGATTCGTGACATCATCGTACCCTTGTGCATCCCCACTTATGTCGAGGTGCTAGAGAAGGTGTTGGTGATAGATAGATTTCTGTCATGTTTTACAGTTGGTGGTGGTAGTAGGCACAATAAAACCAAGAAGTCTGCCACAGCCTGCAGGCGTCAGATGATAGAACCTCGACACAGGTGGCCTTCCCACAGCCGGTTTCGGAGACGTGGTCATGCACCAATGTGGCAGCAAAGCGTAGGGCCTCAGCCGAGGACACCCTTCTGTGAGTGGACTTCGGGACGCGGTCGTACACCATAGTGGTTCCAAAGGGCACTAGGGAATCCCAGAGAGCGCCGGTGCTATGCTTGTTATGGGCGAGGTCACTTGGCACGGGACTGTCTGACCAGGTATGCTGAGAACTTCAGGCAGGCAGCAGGCACACCACCACGGCAGAGGCAGCGCTGTGATCGGAGTAGTACTCAAAGAGGTGGTGCTAGTAGAGGAGTGGGAGGAGCTGGAAGTGGGGGACGACATTACGAGGTCTTACCATCACCACTAGGCGGTCCACGTTAGGCTCCGGGAGCTGACAGTTGGGACCACAGATAGTCGCGAGCTTTGGAGTTCTATGATCCTGCAGAACATAAGGTGATAAGATTTATGCTCTACCACTCTTCTACTTTTTGCTGTATAATTGTTAGACTCTGTATGTGAAATGATTTTCTCCCTGCTTCTTGTTTGAGGTGCTAATTGGGTGAAGTGGGGTGTCGTTGTATCCCTATGTCAGTAGATTAGAATACGTGCAACCTTTTCTTTAGTCGATGGTATCAACTCCTTCACTTTCCAAGCATGTAAGAGGGTCTTGGTCGTGGGACATCGATTGTGAAACCTTGTGTGACCGGATATCCTTGAGTGTTTCACCATATGGATATTTTGAAGGAGGGAATCATCGGGCTTTGTCCCAGGTCCAAATGGTGATTCCAGTCATGGCGTGCGATGTGGGGGTTCGTCCGGGGAGGTTAGCTACCCCCGAGGGCCTTCGGGCCGTTTGAGACCATGCGAAAGGATGGAGAGGTTGTCTACCGCCTTTCCCTAACCCCCCAAAGTCTAGAGTGGGTGCACGACGCGTCCCACGTGACATAACTAAAAAGATGTGTGCGTGCTCCTATTCATGTCATCGTTGAGGGAAGACCTCTCATGAACGGATCAAATCCTTTATGTGAGGCGACACAGAACTGTGCAAGAGTTTTACTGGGTATGGGAGAGCTAGGTGTGGGCTTATTACCATGTGTTGTTCCCTAGTTTTTCTTTTCAGGGACGAAAATCTTGAAAGAGGGAATGATTTAAGAACCCAGTTTTTTCTATAAAAGACTTTGGAAAATTCTTGATGTTATTCCAAAGCAGATCGTTCAGACGGTGTGCAATTCTGAGGCCCAGTGTGCCCGGAATTAATTATATAAAAATGTTAAGTGTTTTTATATTACGCACACGTGGTTTACTAAAGAAAATGTGATATCTCTTAGAAGGTTGATTGGATTGGAAATCTGAGACCATGGTAGGGTTCGGAATTTGGTGTTTACCCTAGGCGCGACATAAAATGATTCGGCACGAGACGTTCGGACCCCTCACTCATTGGCGGTGTGTTAAATGGATAATTAAATTATCAAATTATTCATTTAATATATCAAGCCTTAATAACTCCTAAACGGTAACTCATATCGGAAATCTGAGGGCACAGTTGCGTCCGGAGTGTGCCATTTACCCTAGGAGGGGTGTAAAAGTTGCGGGCACGGGCCTTCTGTGAGAGATGTCACCAAAGGGAAAAATTGTCATTTTAAAATAATGACTTAGTGATTTTTGTCACTGGTGTTCTTTTCGAATAACTTTCAAACGAAGACTTGGAATGGAAATCAGATACTTCCATTGAGTTTTAAATGGGGCGTTTTTCCTAGGTGTGATATAAAATGAGAGGGCGCGGTGATTTCGGAATCTGTGCCCATTGAGGGAGTTTCAGTGAATTTTTATAAATTTTCTTAAGTGTTGGGAGGAGACAACCCATTCTCTCTCTCTCTCTCTCTATATATATATATATATCCTGTTCTTTGGCGTTCTTCGCCGCTCTTCGACCGATCGAGGAGCGATCTCCACCGGAGCCTTGACGGATCGGAGTGGGAGCGTCGTGGATGCGTCACCAACGACGAACAATCAATCTGAGGTAGGATTTCTGCTAAATTTCAGCACCTTCGTCAATTTCCAGTGTTTTTTTCAATTTTTTCATTTTAATTTTCTATAATTCATGAATTGGGGTGATGGCCAAACGAACACGGCCATCATCTTAGACCCATTTTAAAACCATTCTTGATCATTCTTTGTCCCAAAAATTTAGACGTGAAAATCTTTGATGGGTCATCGAGCGAGGGGCAGTGCTATGACGGCCTCGTCCCGAGCACCCGGATTCCGGCCTCGGAATCGAAATCAGACCTCTGATGAGGTTTCGGTGGTCCATGGAAGGGACCACCGGTGTAGGCCAGCAGGAGCAGCCGGCGGCTGCACGCGGCGGCCGTGGTGAGTTGAGCGGCGGAGCTCGGAGCCGGTGTGGCAGGTCGTTCGAAGGTGGAGTGGGAAGCGGTCGACCGGGACGGCGGATCTCGGAGGGAGTGTGGGGTGGCACCGAGGGTGTAGCGCGGTAGGGTGTAGCCGGCGTGAAGGAGTGGGTGGCGGCGACACCAGGCGGCGTGCGGAGGGCTGCAGCGGGCCGCGACATTCAGCGGGACTCTCGCAGGCGGCACGAGGAGGCTGGAGCCAGCGGGCGGTCAGGGCATGCGGCGGTGCGCCGGTGATCAGCAGCGTCCGACATAGGAGCGGCGAGCCCAGGCGAAGGTGTTGAGGGTGCCGGCGTGTTGCAGTTGGGAGGACCCTGAGGTGCTGACCTCGGGGTGTGCGGTGTGGACAAGGACCTGCATACCGCGAGTCCTGTTGGGCGACGAAGACCGGCCAGTTGGCATGTCTGTTTGGAGAAAACTAGACCCAAGGAAGGGGTTCGGTGTTGCTGGGTGGGCCGAAGCTGGTGGGTCGTGGCGTGACGGTCCAGACCCACGGCTGGGTCGTAGGCCGACAGTTCGGACCGGGCCGGTCAGGGTGAACCGGCCCAGTTAGGCCCCCTTGCATTCGGGGGGCCGTAACTTTTAAAAGGCGCGTCTGTTTGACGTGCCGTCTATGGCTGTGGTTCGGTCTCTTCGAGAATGACTTTTTATGATGGGTTTCGAGGTTTTCGGGGTCCCATTCCTGAAGGCGGGTGACCCAAAAAGTGATAATTTAATAATAATAAATTATTATTAAAGTTGCGATGAATGTAGCTCGCAAGATGGACGTCCTTTTGACATGCCATCATAGACACGGTGGCCTCGGAGCTAAGACGGTCTTTCCCAGTTGGGTTGGAACCTTTCCGGGTTGGTTTTGTTGCTTGGTGGCACGAAACGCTAAATGTGAATAATTAATTAATTAATCAATTGTTGCGTCGGACCTAACTCCTTCTTGGGATGTTCGATTGACGCGCCGTCAGCGGCAGCGTGACCCCAATCCTCGTGCGGACTTTCTGAGATGCTTTCTAAAGCATTCGGGCTGGAGACAAGGTGCAGGATCCACAGGGCCTAGTTTGCATGCTTTACAGTGAAACACCACTTTTTCACCTGACATCCATTTAGGGTGTTTGAGTACTCATTTATGAGGGTTTTTCTAAGGGGATTGCAACGGTGCAATCCGCCTGCCTAAATTCAGGCTCGAGGTGTGGGCCCCACAGGGCCCCATTTGCATATAATGTGAGGAGTTGCAGCTTCTGCATTCGGAGTCTATTTTAGGCATCGTCAACGGCGTTGTGACCCTGGCATCGAGGTGAAATTGACCGAGGTGGTTTCAGGCGTTGAAGTCGAAGTTGAGGCGTGGGCCCCATGGGCCATCTCTTAAGCTGTGTGCAGCATACTGTGACTTTTCCATCAGGCGTCCATTTGGGGCGTATGAATAGTCATTTCAGCGTGTTTTTATGAGGGCATCGTGATTGTGCAGTTTGCCCGACCTCTTTCGAGACCGAGGTGTAGGCACCACGAGACGTCGTATGGGTATGAAGCGGTGTTGAATAACTTTTCCACCGGGAGTCTGTTTCCAGCGAGTAAGTAGTCTATCTCGCATGATTTTCCATGATGATTACAATGGTGTAATCTGTTTGGGAGAGCAGAGAATCTTTTGAGATCTCATTAAATGTGGAAACATGAAAGGGAATTGGTCACAGGTTCTTTTGGATGCACTCCGAACCTATGCACGGTAGCGGTGTTAGTGAAACCCAGTGATGGAATGGGTAGTGCAGAGATATTGGTCCAGTTCCGGGTTTACCCTCCAGCAGGGCTGGGCAGTGGGTTACCTAACGACCTCTTACGGTTTACCCTCCAGTAGGGCTGGGCAGTGGGTTACCTAATGAACATTTTGTGGTTTACCCTCCAGAGGGGCTGGACAGTGGGTTACCTGATGACCTCTTGTGGTTTACCCTCCAGCAGGGCTGGGTAGTGGGTTACCTGACGACATTTTGTGGTTTACCCTCCAACGGGGCTGGGCAGTGGGTTACCCATTGACCTTTGTGGTTTACCCTCTAACGTGGTTGGGCAGTGGATTACCCATTGACTTTTGTGGTTTACCCTCCAGCAGGGCTGGGAAATGGGTTACCTGTTGACCTTTGTGGTTTACCCTCCAACGGGGCTGGGTAGTGGGTTACGCATTGACCTTTGTGGTTTACCCTCCAGCGGGGTTGGGTAGTGGGTTACCCATTGACATTGTGTTTTACCCTCCAGCGATGTTGGGTAGTGGGTTACCCGACGACTTCTTTTAGACTCATTACTTTCTACTAGGCTAGTATGTGGCTTTTCTTCATGACTACCGGAGCGGGACCCTTGGTTGTACGGGTCAGTGATGTAACAGCTTTGAATTTGAGAATACCTCTCGACTGTGTGATAGTGAAGGGGTGTGGTTTGAATTTCCCCATAACTCTCAAGTACGAGGGGCGCTTTCCCCACCAAGACGTGCCCTTGTGACGCGACCTAAAACCGTGCGGGTGAGTCAGTGCCGCCCAAAGAGGATAGTGTCAGGGTGCTGTGATTTGAGCCCCTTGGCTTGCAGTTCAGGGTAGAAGTGCAGGATGCTGGGCATCGATGGTGGTTACTTCTAGTACTATTGGATACTCGCTTTCTTGGGCTGAGCTACGGGATGGATATCCTCTTACGATCTTGTTCAGGTTCCTTGATTGAGCATATGGATATGTATATACCTTGTTCCAATACCCACTCCTTGGGTTTGGTTACTCTCCTTCCAGGAGAGGTGAAGATGTGCAGGGTATTCCACGTGCTTTCCGTGTCTATCTTCTCATTGTTGGATGAGTCTAATATCCTACTATAGGTAGAAAAGACTCGACGAGAAGTTTCATCTTCTCACCATTTCTAGCTCCTTGTGTTTGGACGAGTCTACTTCCTTCCTCTTGTTGGGTTGAGCTATTACTCTCTTGTACTCTTTATTTCACTCTATGTCATTCTCCTTTACTATTCCTTTTTCAATCTACTACTCACCTCTTCAGTACCTCCTTTGTTTCTCCCTTGAGCCTTTGGGTTATCCTACTAATTATTTTTATACTCACCCCTCCTTGGGCTTTGCCCGCACTTGGTGTGCCCTTGTAGACGATGGACAGGTCGATCATGACGTTAGAGGGGCTTAGGATTTTGGGAGCTTGGACTGCGTACGGTGGTCGTAGTCCGGTTCCAGGTGAGGGACCCTCCCAGATATTGTACTTTTGTTTACCTGTTGTTGGGCTGTGGCACTTTTCTGGTTGGGTGCGTGTTTTTTCATTTTTCTTATCAGTTTACCTTCAGCATTTACTTTGTACTGTTTAGAGGTCGATGCACTTTTTTTGTTGTTTATAGCAGTTAGTACTTTACTTTTCCTTTTACTCTGCACTTCTACATTGAGTGAGTTGTGTGTGTGTGTGCAGGTACTTAGGTAAAGGCCTCCCTGAGTTGTTTAGCCTTTGGTGCTTGTCGCCAGCCCCTGGCCTATGGAGGCGGGCTTGGGGTAGTTGCGGCTCGAGCCCGGGTAGGGCCAGGTCGTGACAATGTAGATGCTACTTTCCAAACATATCAAAATGATATGAAATCTTAAACTAGATACATCTTCGCTTTGAATGGTGGTGTTGTGAGCAGTAAGAGATCAAAGTAGGTTTTGGTCACAGATTCTACAGATGAGTCTGAGTATATTATAGAATCTGAGGTTAATAAATAAGTAGTATGGATATGCATCTTTATTCAAGAGCTTGATGTGTTACCTAGAATTAAAGATAATATTTCAATCTATTGTGATAGTACTACAATGGTGGATCTTGAAAAATATCCATGGTCACATCAGTAGATGAAGCACATACTTTGAAAGTATCATATCTGGAAGGATTTTTCTCAGAGAGGTGAGTTTTTAGTGACTAGTATTCCCATATAAGACAACATGTCATACCCCTTGAATAAATACTTAACTTAGTATATACATGATTATCATGTGAGGACTAGTGGACTGAAATTCATATGTAGTTGGCATTAGTCCAAGTTGGATTCTGTTGGAGTTTGTGTCCTATGACTAACTTTTTGTACTTTGATTTCATGTATATTTAATTATTTGAATACTACTATCATCTTATTATATATTTTTCATTTTTTTATTAATTTAATGTGATAACAATCTATGGTATCTATCACATTGATAAGGTATTAGTAGTTCCCCACTACGATGAGAACCTTAAAGTGTTATCACGATATTCTTAAATATACTTCTATGGTAAGATAACATTCTATGATAGGACACATAAAATGTGACTGTCGGGTGTGATTAATTTTAAGTGGATGAGGCTTCTTCTCAAGAAGTTCACATTTGGTAATCTCCAAGATGGGAGATTATGATAATAGAATTGCTATTAGGAATTTGGTATATTTTTGTGTCATCGGAGTTCCTATCTACGAGAAAGAGTAGTGGTCCTTATAATTTAAGAATATCATTAATGAATGTCATGAATCATGCACTTAGATTTACTAACAAAATCCATCAGGACATATATTGGTGGGAAGTATGGTACATTAAGTGTGTCAGAAATGACATGTTATTAATGGATAAGTCAAGGAACAATTTTTTCCTTCGATATTTATGGATTCTTATATCTTGTCCCTTTGATTGGAATAGAACTATTACATTAAATTCCATAGACATGGTGCAACGAAATGTTTATTTCAGATATTCAAAGAAAGATGTATCAAGAATATAGGTTGGTGATTCAAATATGCAACCTCCTTGATGAGATATTGAGATAAAGGGATTACATTTTCTAGTGAGCATTCATATGTGGTTGTTTTCATTACAATATTAAGTTCTTTCTCTTTATTTCCTTGACCCATTTCATGATATTAATCTTGGAATTTAGGCAATCCCACCTAATTCCAATGATAAAGAATCCTAGAGGGTCACACACTAAGTGTTTCCTTTGATCTCAATTAAATTCTATTTAAATTTATTAAATGGAATAAATATTATTCTCAAGGACAGGGAATAATTTTTTGCATCTTTTATCAATAAAAAATATTTATTAATGGATAAATTATTTTATTAAATACTTATTCATGTATTTAATAAATGTTAAAGAGTTAGAATGGACTAAGATCGTATCCAGTAAAAAATATTAATTTATAGGAAAGTTAACTAATATTTTATATTGCACAATTTAGAGTGAACACCATGAAATTTTATTATTATTATTATTTCATGGGTTTTAATAAATATTGTTATGTTATTTAAGGGATGACATAAAATTAAATAATATTTTAACCTAAAATCAAGATCTATAAATAGATTGTTAGGTATATTTTGTAGGGTTAATCGAAAATAAATATATAGATAATTATTGGGAACAATGAATTCTCTCTCAAATTTTGTTTTCTATATCCCTCTTAAGAACAAGAAACAAACACAGTAGATATTACTTCAAGATCAAAGGATGATCTATCAAAATTAATGACTCAAGACAATTTATTCACTATGATAGCACCTTAAAATCAATTGGTATTACGCAATGATCAAAGGAGCAATTGTGAATCATTTCTAGAGGTATTTTACCCTTGGATCCTCCTAATGTAATAAAAGAAATATGAGGAGGCTTTTTTTAGAAGATCAACATCATCTTCAAAGAAATTATCCTAAGACAATGTAGTTACATTTTTTTGATAAAAATAAATTAATTATAAATTTAACATGAAATATCCTCTACTAGGGTTTCTGGAAACTCTAAATTAAAAGAAATTTTAATTTAACACCCACCAAAGGCTCTTTAGCTATGATTGGAACCTACACATTATACATTGGTTGTACATACATTGTTACTTTCATTATAAAGATGTTGGATCATTTCTTGGGGTGACTATATTGAGTATTTTTTCTCACCCCTCTATGTGTACTTTCTCATTTCACTCTTGTGTTTATAAAAATCAACAGGTATAACTAGGGGATGTGGTTTGACATCAGTGGTTAGTAAGGTGATTTGGTAGTGTTGACTAATAGTATTCATTTGACCATAAAATAGGCATCACTCTTATCAAGTTTTTTCATCTATATTATGTGGGATGGGATGTGTATATTGGGGGTTTTATAAGTTTTTTATATAATATTGAATCAAGGATACTTATGTTATTCATTCATGGTTTAAATTTTATATTATTTTTTATCGATGCATATTATAAATGAGTTTGTGTGGTTAGTAAGAGATAGGAATTTATTTAGAGTTGATGAATTTTATTTTATTTGTGTCTAGATACCTCAACACAGTAATTATCTCATACTCTATTGTAAGTGAGCCCTGGGAGTTCACTTATTGGCACTTTTGATCCAACCATGTGGATCCCAATGGCATCAACATGTGAGAAATTGTGATTTTCAGATAGAACAAAAATTCATTAAGAAAAAATATTGGAATATAATCACTTATAAAACTGTCATAAAATATCTTAAATTTATTATGTATTTGAAAAAATTTATAATAAAAGTTTCATGTAAGATTATAAGAATATTCTATTAAAATTTATTACCACCCAACATCATTTTTTGTTTTATATATACAAGTTAATAATGAAAATAAAAATAAAATGTAACTAAAAACCTTGATAATTAGATAGTGACACCTAAAGGAAAATTTGATTTTGTAATTAAAAAGAAAATATTTGATATAAGTGCATTATGAAGTGAAACTGCTAACTACATGTGGGGTAATGTGGAAAAAAGTGTCTATATGGTATAAATAATATGTTTAAGATAATATATAGAGATTTTTTCCACAAGGAAAAGAAAAATTTTGGTGGAATGAGAATGATCAAACTAGAATTAATGATAAATGAGGATGTTTTAAAATTTTACACCTTTTATCAATGAAGATACAAGGAAAAGATATCATGTCGCATGTAGATAATGAAAAAAAATAAATTAATAAGTTAGTTTCACAAATGTTTTAGGGGTTACACCATTCATTAAATACTAGGAATGGTGAATGAAAAATATAAACTTGTAAGGGAAATAAATGCAATATATTTGAATCAAGTATGATATATTAATGATTAAATAGGTCATGATATTTTTATGGATGTGGAAATTAATAAAATATTTAACAGTTTCTTTAATAAACTCTTCAATGAGGAGCCATCATTTTAGTATTATAATCTAATAATTTTCAAAGAAAGTTAATTTAAAACTTTTACTCATAATTTCACTCATGTGAGGTTAATGAATATTTAAAAATTGTAGATAATTTGAATTCAATTGGACTATATAATATTTTCATTTAAATGTAGAAATATTTATTGGGTGGGTATAAAATAAATAATTGGGTTATTTAATGAGATTATATAATATAAGAAAATGTCATATGAATGAAGAGTACACTAGTACATGTGTATAAAAATAAATTAGGTATTTTAAACATTAAAAATTATAGATCATTGATTTTGTGAGACACACCATGAAACTTTTGTAAGGAGTGATTGGAAAAATATCCAAATAGAAGAAAAAAAGTTTTATAGAATCTATTTGCTTATATGAAATAGAAAAATCAATTTATTTAATGAGATGTTTGATGAAATATTATAAAAAAACTAAATATTTGAATATATTATTCATTTATTTATAAAATACATATGAAAAGGTCACTATAGAGGGTTTTTTAAGGTATTAGAAAAAAAATGATGGGGTGATATATATCATAGTCATCTAGGACATGTATAAAATAGATATCATAATATTTGTCACTCCAATAGATGACGCATACAAATTTTATATATAAGTAAGACTATATCAATGTTTAGCTTCAATCTCATGCTAATTTACTTTGGTTATGAATGCACTGAAAAAATTATGCTCAATATGTAAGATAAGTTTATAATTTATTTTTGAATGATATATTTATTATTATTAATCCAAGGATTTAATTGATATTAAGTTAATTTTATGGATATCTACTCTATAATCAATCATTTTGTACTAAATTAGGGGTAACGTACAATATATGGATTGAAATTTTAGAAATTTATTGTGTAACAAAGGCATAAATGGTAAATTTGGAGTTCAAATTATTCTAAAAGTAATAGGTTATTTTTTTAACATGATGTAAAAATAGATGTAAATGTCCCTTAAAGGATTCAAATTAGATTACTAAAATAATAAAAACAATAGGGGTTACATATGATCATAAAATTCCTTTAATATTGAAGTGAATGTTTTGTAAAATGATTATTAGATGATTTATTTTATAATGTATTGATTATTAGCCTTTAACAAAAAAACTTGATCAAATAATAATGGTAACAAAAATTGAAATGGAAAGATGAACAAGTGGACACACAATAATAGATTTGGTTAAAATTTAACATATATGACACAAAATTAGTGTGGCATAAATTGATGAAAATATATTTGGGATGATATTAAGATTATTTGGACACATAATAAAATTTTAAATGGATATACTAATTAATAGAATATATTTAGTGATGAATACACAAAGTATGAGATTTCAAGAAAGATCAAAAAGGACACTAAAATAAGTTATCCTCAATGAGATTCTTATTAATGGTCTCAATAAAATTATGATTTTTAATATAGTTAATTTATAATAGATGATAAATGAAATTTATATCTTTTAAATGAGTTTAAGAGTTTTTTTTATATCAGATTGTATGATGCAATAAAAAATCCCTCTAGTTGTTTTTTTTTATATTTTGGGTAGTGTTGGTTGAAAAATCGGGTTGATAAAGTTATAGGATTGGTAATACCTTTTTATATTCCTAAAAAATTGGTTCTGGAGGTGTATAAATTTGTTTGGTGGTCATTGGGGAGAATTTCCTCAGTGAGCACAACCCACGAAGGATGTAGAATTGGAGGAGACAGTGTCAGTGGAGGTTTAGTTAGTGGTGGGAATTTGCAGGTGCAATGTTATAGGTAAGGATCAGCATATGGGAATGGTGGTGCATGGAATACCTATGGGTTAGGGACTTTTGGTTAGTTTTATTCATGGGGTTTCATACCCACTAGCCTTATGGGTCATTTAATGGGATCCTTATTCCTAAAGTAATAAGATGGTTTTTTCTAGTTTAATAAAAAGGGGGGTTTACCCCTACCTTTAGAAAAATAGTGAGGCATGGTAAGACTATGTGTTTTCTATATATAGGGCCATTATATCATCATTAAAGAGACAAGATATAAGGAAGAATGAATTATAAGTGGTAATCACTCAGATTTCATATAAGGCTTATATGAAAATTTTCTTTCATTAAAGGATTAACGTGAGACACATTGCATGAGAAGGATATATTTCATGGGAGGTAGTTATGTGAACTATAGCTTATATACAAAAATTTAGAGTTAAGAGAGCTATAATAAAAATTTATACAATTTTTATGGTAGTGTGGAATTCATCATTTTAATTAAAAAGAGTGTAATGACATGGTAATGTTGGTGCATACATATTTTATTCTTTTTATCTGAGGATTATTCTAGAGGATCAGTGCATTCACTTTAGTTGATTGAGTAATACATTCTCAATTTCCATTGGTTGTAAACCTAGAGGGTCAGTGAAACTACTCTAAATTGTAAAGTAATAATAAATTTTCTTAGTGAATTTGGTACATTATAACATCTTATTTTTATGCTCCATAAATATAGCCTAGTATGGGTGGATCATTTAAAAATTTATTATTCATATTTTTATCTTCTTTATTGATTAATGTTCATTTTAAGGTAGATGAGTGTTCCTACTATCAATATAAAAATATATTTGGTTATTTTCATTTTTATAAAATATAAATAGCCAAATTCACCCCCCCCCCCTCAAGGTGTTTACCTTATTTAAGACCAGAAAGTGGTATCATGGCATAAGGTTAAATTTGATGGAGTTATTCTTTTTTTAAAGTCATAACAGTAGTAGATCACAAAGGGATTAAAGTATTTGAGGGAAGTAATTTTCATTAATTGGATAATTTTATGCAATAATACTTATAATCCTTATGAATATATGTTTATACAATTGGTATTCATGTAATATCAATCAATATAGATAGTATATCTTTATCAGATAAATACCGTAAATATTTGGATGTTGATTTAAAGTAATTCAATGCATTAGTGAAGCCTTTTATATATCAATGTACACAAATGTGATGGCTTGAAAACATTTAAAAACCATATTGGAAAATTGATTAATATCAATGAAGTGTCCCAAAAAGTTCCAATATGATGAGGATGATAATGAAGTTTCCATAAATAAATTTTCAAATTATGTGAGAGGTAGGAGAAGTACTGAGTAAAATTATTCAAGAAGAAGAATAAACTTTCACAAGAGGAAAATATATTAGAATAAGCATAAGCTTAAGAAATTGTGGATTTAAAATACCTAAAATAATAATTTCTTATGAATATTTTATATAATATGTTAAAATAGTAAATTAGTGATATTACCAATGGTAAATTTAAGGGAAGAGTAGAACTCAAAGTGTAATTGGAGGAAAAACTTAAAGAGATATAAATTTGGAGATCAAAAACAATGAAATAAAATAGATTGGTATGTAATTACAAACACTTCATGAAATAAAAAATAGTAGGATAAAAATAAGATGAAGGCTAAAATTTATAAGCTCTAATATTAATATTTATAAAACTATGATAAGGAAGTTGATTAAAAAATAAAAATTGAAGAGTCGTCCAAAATAATTGATATTTTGATTAAAAATAGTAAAAGATAAATTCAAACATATCAATATAGTTTATGGATAAATCATCAGCCTATGATATAAAACTGAAGGTTAGGAGAGAATCTTAACTCTCAGTATGACATCAATAAATTGGATCACATGGGATGTAGAGAAAGTGAAGGAAAAGTTTAGAGATTAAACAAGGTAGTTAGAATATATTTTTAATATAAAACAACACATAAGAAAGAAAAAATTAATGTGTCTCATAATATTAAATATAAATTTTCCATGATTGATTTTAAATACCAAGAAACCACTCTAAGGATAAATATTAATTTGGGTATCACTCAAAATAAAAAATGTTTCTACCCATTACACCCTGAGAGGCGATGGGTAAATTAGGTTGAAAAAAAAATTTCATTAAATTGGATCTTTTTACCACATTAATAAGAAAATTTTGAAAGTGTCATAATTTTATAAACATTAACCATAATAAAAAAATGGATAAATTAAGACAAGATGAAATAATTTTTTCTTAATTAACTGTTAAGGGATAATCCAATGAGAATACACATGGTGTTGTGTTTGTGTAAAAAATCCACTATGATTCACTAGGTTTAGTGAATTATAATTTTCTATAATGGTGACTCTGTTATAGGATCTCTACCCTTACAAATGAATTTATGGAATAATGGATTTTCTCCCTTAGAACATATTAATTGACTCCTCCTTTTTGAACTAATTAAGAGGAATTTATACTCAATTTATCAACATGTAGGTCACTTCCATTTTTTTTAATATAATATAATTTTAATTGATTCATGATGGCCTAAATAATATTCTACAATGAGTTCCAAAATCTAAGAAATAATCACCAATAAGTTTCATGTAATATTCATGTGTAATGTTATTCTTTGCATGAAATCCTCCCCCAACACTATCCTTCACACAAATACTTCATGAAATCTGTTTTCAATTCGTGCTTTATGAAATTATTTACATGTATTTTGATTCATAAACTAGACTTATTTTTGTTTATTTCTCTTTATGAACTGGTCTACTTTATACAAATTTTTCATCATGAACTAGTTTTATGTTGGTATACTATGATTCACAAAAAAATCTGATTTACGTACTATACTTCATTAAATATGCTCTATACACTATGATTTTCATAATACACTCTATGAATTGTGATCCATGTATTGATATTCTTTTTTGAACGAATCTACTTCATGAACTAATATTCTTTCTATAATATTTATATCAATCACATGATCTATACTTTTTTTCATCTAACTCTTAATTAAATTACTAGTGGGGTATTTATATACAAACTCTGCCCAAGAAACTTAATAATAACTATATTTTAAGAAAAATATCTTCATAAAGAATCTATCCAAAAAAAATCCCCCACATACTATCCTCCATGAATTGTCATCTATGAATCATACTTCATAAAATGATTTATCGTAATGTTCTTAATGAACTCTACTTCATGGTTCACAAATCATTTTCACTTCTCCTTTGAAAATTACCTATCATATATGATTATTACATTTTCATGTATTCCCTACACAAACTGGCTTCCAAATACTTCCTACCCAAATTAGATGTTGATGCTTCCTACATAAACTAGAATCCATGTACTTCCTATTTAAAAATGTTTCCATGTACATATTATGTGAACTATTTGTCTCATATTTTCTATGTGGTCATGTAAGTGATATGTGAAAATATTTACTTTGAAAATTTCTATAAACTTTACCAAATCGTTAAAATTTATGCTTAACTTTTCCCTTAGATATGAACACCCAAAATTATTAGGAAAATATAATCTCACAATAGATTATTATTCTTACTTGATATGTGTGTAAGATTAAAATTATGAAATCTGAATTCACAACTCCTTATTTGACCAAATAATATACTAACAAAAACAAAATATCTATATCTATCTTGAATAACCATGGTTCAAAAATTTCTGCATTAGGATTTTTTAACAATTTAAAGATAAATTTAATTCCTCAAACTCATTTTACTCTTCTTGTATGGAAGAAGAATACCACATCCATATCTGTAAGTAAACATGATCATTTCTTAATGTAGAAAACAAGATTTCAAGGGAGTATCCCATACATTGTGTAATTTCTCATAAAGAACTCCCCCAGTATTCAGGAACATTCAAACTTTATTAATTAATTACTCATGGATCATATCTTCCCTTGACATTAAAACCATGCACCCCCCTTTACTAGATAATATAATCACTAAAACATTTTTTAGGAAAATAATTGTTCTACAATATTTTCCCTTGAATTTCACTAGATGTTCCAACAGCATCAGGTTTATTCTCCCCTATCTATAATAAACCTAAAAAAATAACCTACCAAAACACGATATAAAATTCATTATAAAAAAAGGGGGACAGGCAAAATTTTTGAACGTCCTCAACTAGTTGAAGGTAGGATGAATACCAAAGTTAAACCACTGTTTTTCAAATTATGGAGTGGAAAATAAATTATTAATGATATCTTCCACTTGTTAATTAGTCCCAAAATACTCTAATCTTATTATATATTGCTCTACCTTTTCTTTGATAAAGTGATATCTAATTTCTATATTCTTGGTATAAGAGTGTTGAATGGGATTCTTCATGAACTCGATCGCACTCTTATTGTCACAGAATATCATATTGGATTCTTAACCTCTATATTAATATCTTACATTTTTTTCTTCATCCATATAATATGAGTTCATGATATGGTAACAGATATGTACTCTGCTTCCTCTATACTTAGCACAGTGCTTTCCAACTTTTTACTCAATAATCTTATACACTTGTTTCCTATGAAGAATACACCACCACTAGAGGAATTTTTTTCTAACTCATATCTTACATAGTTCACATTAGAAATTTTAGATATCTCATCATCAATTATTTCATTAAAAAGTAAGATAATATTAATAGTTCCCTAGATGTAAATTATGATTCATTTTTCTGTAATTAAATTATCATCATTAGTATCAATCTAGAAAAATACCACTAAATATCTTAGAAAAACAATATCTGGTTGAGTTACTATCAAATAAAGAAATCATTCCCTTATCCAGTTATAAATGGTAAGATCCACATATTTCTCATCTTCATTATTCTCAAGTTTGGTTTCAAACATAATCAGAGTTGAAATTGATTTATAAAAATGGAAATTAAATTTCTTCATTTCTTTTATTATTTACTTAGATTAAGAAATAATGGTGTAGTTCTTCTTCTAAAGGACTTATAGGCTTAGAAAATAAGTTACATGGAAAATCATAGAAATTTAGAATTATGATCTCACTATATTTTTGAATTACACTATATATTTATGCCTACTTAGGTCAAATATGATGTCATCCTCATAAACCAGAACTATGATTTTTTTACTCTTCTAGTATATCCACCATAACATATTCTACATATGAATTAAATTCTATTTTTATTTCCTCCATGTAATATTCATTTTCATCTTCTTCTTTAATTATAAATATCTTCTTCTAAAACATATTTTTTGTATGAATTTACTAGTTTGGAGACTCTTTTAAGAGGGAATTACCTTTATGGTCTCTATATAACCATTTTCATCAAATCTCCTTAGAAAATTTTAAATAATGTTTCTAACTTTACCACATAAAAAAATACAAGGGTATTTTACCTTCGAATCTACCCTTTCCTATCTTGAATTTTATTCACACTAGAGAAAGGAATTATTTATCTAAATCCTCTTCATTATTACCATATTTATCGATGTATAGTTTTTATATATCTTTAAAATTAATCTCCTTATTAGAGTGACTTGATGATCCTTTAGGATTTAATCTCATTCCATATGCAACAAGACTGCAATATATATCATCCAAATTTATGGAAACTTTTTAACTTCAAGAGATGAAACCTTTAAATTATAAAGAGATGGTAGTGTATGTATAATCTTATTCACAATATCAATATATTCTATCTCTTAATTGAGTCCCCAAATATCTCCAACAACCTCAATGATTTGATTAGATAATCCATCAACATTTTCATCAGGGAACATTTTCAAGTTAGCAAAATTGTTGTGAATCACTTAAATCTTTGACTCCTTTAACTTTTTGTAACATTAAAATGTATTATCATGTTTATACCACATGTATTTGGATATACTAAGATCATTATAATCATATAAATCTATTTTTAAATAACTCTAAATGGATAATTTTTATCCATTTCATTAGAATCATGAAGTTTCCAACCTACTTTAGTAATAGATAGTTTGAATGTGTCACTAACCTATATTCCATGCATTGTAGAAAATAAAACATCTATGCTAGATATCATAAGTGTTATCTTCTTGTTTTCATTCAAATCTGATATTTTATTCCATAAAAAAGAGTATCCCATATAGAATTTACTATTTTATTCATATTGATCTTTATATGAAAGATTCAATGTCAAGAACCTCAACTCTAATACCACTTGTTATAACTTATGACACCCTGAGAGGGAAGGGGTGAATTAGGGAGTTAGGTTTTTATTTTCATTATGTTAGATCTATTTCCCATTTTGGTAGGAACATGTTGAACTTATCATGGTTATCCAAACTTCCACCATAATCACAAATGAAAAAATTAAAACAAGAGATAAGAATTTTTACATGGTTCACTACTAAGGGATAATCCAAGGAACATATGCATAATGTTGTTTTCATATAAAATAATTCACTATACTTCACTGGTATTTGTGGATTAAAATTTTCATTTGTGGTTACTTCAAGATAGGATCACTTCCTTTATAAATAAATTCAAAGAATTATGTACTTTTTCCTCATAGCACTTTCATAAAATCCTCTTTTCACACTACTTTCTAGGGATATCTTGTAATTGTATTAGTGTGTATACATCTTCCATGTTGTCAAGAGAATATGATGTTATTCTCAACATGATATACTGAATATATAGTTAAATTCGTTCTATAATACCAATAATAATTATTGGAAATTGTATTATAATATCAATATTCTTTTTTGTTCTCCATGTAAAATCCTTCCCCCAATACAAACCTTCATACAAACCATTTGTAGTTTTTTATTTTCGAACAGCTTTATGTGTATTATGATTCAGGAACTACTCTAATTTTCATGTACTATAGTTAAAAATCTAGTATGTTTTACATGTATTTTACTTTACAAACCAGTTTGAATTATACATATTGTGCTTCACAAACTAATATTATTCATATATTATGCGTTGAGCGATCTTCTCTACACACTATGATCTAAATACTATTCTTTTTGTATTGTGATCCATGAATTATACCCTATGTACTAATAATCTATCCATGAACTACTCTAATTTGTGAAATGATTTACTTTTTGAACTGGTCTAATTTTTGAACTAATCTGCTTTCTATGATTTCATATTAACCTCCTGATAGTTCCTTTAGTTTTTTATCTGATTATTAATGAAATTATTTTCATGGTGTTTATAAGAAAGATCCCAAAAAAATCACTAATAATTAGATTAAAAAACAAACTTCACAAAAAAAACACAATTCATAACTTCATACATGTATTTTCCTTTGTGAATTGTCCTCCATGAACTATACTTCACTAAATTCTCTTCCATAATACACTTTGTGAACTTTACTTGTTGGTTTGTATAGTTTCTCTACCACACCTATATAAATAACCAATTTGGCATGACATTCATGTGGTCGTATACTTCCAATGTGAACTGATTTCCATATACTTTCTATGTGAAGTTTTTTTCACATACTTACTACAAGAATTTGTTATCATGTACTTCATACATGAGCTAGTTTTTGAGTACTTCATATTCGAACTGCAAAGCATGCACATAATACTTGATCATATATATTATATGTAAAAAAATCCTATAAAATTTTATATAAACTATAATGAAGCCTTTAAACATATGATAAACTTTCATCTTTTCTCTGAACACCCAAAATTATTAAAAAATATTCTCTCATAAAAAATTCAACTTCTTTTTTGATTTGAGGATAAGATTAAACTACTATAACCTTTATTTATATAAAGATATTATGATATAATCTCTCTTTTAATTCACAAGACCTTATTTAACTAGATAATGGATTGAAAACAAATATTATATAAATCGTTGACATGGATCAACTTATTTCCAAAAAAAATCCAAGAACCCAAATAAATACTGTTTTTATAGAAAAGACACACAATAATACACCAAAAACTAGGTTTTATTATTGTGTACATATGTAACATTCTCAAGATGTATGTTCCATAGCCAAGAGATACTAGAGGGAATAATAAAAATAATGTTAACTAAAAGTAATTCAATATTCTAGGTATGTTTTTTATGGTTATTGTTTCTAGTGTGGTGGATATGGACATAGGGCCAAATTTTTCACATTGAGGATATAGGGAAATGTGCCCATAGAGACCTTAAGTGGTCATATATAGTGATACATTGAATAATTAAGATAGATGAATATGTAAAATCAATTTAAATCATTGAGATATGCCATAATAAATACCCCTATCCTAATTATTATCTAGATTTTCCCTTAAGGGCATCTCCCTTGTGAGATATTCCCTTTTGGCATAAGGGGGAGTGATATATCAGGGCAAGGTTTAGGGATGTGTTTACCTATGATATTAGTTGTGAATGAGGATCATACATAGGATTCCTCTTCTTAATAACTATTTCTAAGGATCCCAATAAGGATGCCTCTTCTTATGTTCGACACCCAGTGGATCTTATGTATAATGCCTCCATTTAATTACTCTTTCCATGGATCTAGAGTGGGATTCCTCTACTTATGTTTGACTTGGAGGATCCCTTGTGGGATGCGTTTACTTGTTTTTGTTTCCAATGATTCCAAGAGGGATACCTTTTCTTATGTGTGGACCTCAAGGACCTATATAAGATGCCTCTTCTATGTTTAATCTGGGGAACCCTAGTGGGTTGATGATATTTAACCTAACTTGACCTAGTGCATTGTGGGTTTTTCATAGTGATGGTAATAAGTGTTACATTATAACCCATACCAAACTTGTAAGCCTAAGGGGTTGTGGCAGAAGTTGTGGGTTTAGGCGTTTGGACACCAACACTCATTTATTTACACATTTTACTTGGTTACTATTGATGTAGATATGATTACATAACTGATTCCCAGAACCCGTCCCATAGGGTATAATGTGATGTGATGCTATGATGGGAATTCCCAGAGGTATTTCTTGGGATTCGGCTACTGATCCCTTTGATTAATTATTACTTTATCAGGATTCCTAGATGTACTTCCTAGTATCTGGTAGTTAAGACTACTTAATTTATTATTATATGATTGGGATGCCCATACATACTTCCTGGGATCTAAAAGTTAAGCCTAATTTTTTATTAGGATTCCAAAATTTTATTCTTATGATCCATATTTTTATCCTTATTAATCTGATTTTTTCATTGGGATTCCCAAATATACTTACTAAGATCCAATTTATTATTCCATGGGAGAAACTTAGATTCCTTATATGGAATTTCTTGGATAGGCTCAAAGGATGGATGATATTTTTATAGGAGTTTTAATTTATCAATGGGATTCCTACCTACTTATGTATTACATAGGAGGTTGTTGAGGATGATTCAGACCCCTCTTATAGATATTCTCAAGGATGGATGATGATCTCCCTGAGTGATTTTGGAGATACTCCTTAGGGTTAGGGTGGACACACCATTACTATACATCACATACATTTCTAGGGATGTGGCTATTCAGAAAGATATTAAATGATTCTATATTATTCTATTGGATCTAGAGAATATTCCTTACATATATCCTAAGATACACCCACCTTAGGGATATTCTAATCCATGATGTTGTGATTGCCTTTGGATTGGGACCTATAACTCAGACATCAAACTGCATTTACATGGTATGAGTGTTATGACATCCATCTTAGTACTACATTTACAGGATGTCTATATATTAACTAGAATCCATTATTATAATGATTATAGGAAAGTATAGGTGATCCCTAGGCTAGGAAATGTATCCTCCTATAGTGACATATCTTTCTTAGATACAATTCTAGCACTAACCAAAGAAAGTATTTTTTATTTATATTATGAACACAAGGATTGAATTATTTATAAAAAAATTGAGTGGTAAGGAATCTAGATAAACTCCTTATTCAAAGGATGTCTAGTCAGTCAGGATCACATACCCAAGGATCGACTATGGTTTCACTTTATTTCACTTTTTTGAGTTGTGTCTTAGATAGTATGAGAATATTGCATGAGCATGAATTTATGAAAATATATTAGAGGTTCACCATTGGGGTGTCCTATTGATATTTATTTCTCAACCCCTATATGTTCACCTCAGTCTGTGTGAAAAACCTTATGAATTTTTTATTTTTCATCGTGGATACACAATGGATATGGCAAGGCCCATGGTTTCATGATCGAGTGGATCCACTCGAGTGGATTCTTATAAGTGGGATGGAGCATCTCAAAAATGTCCTGTAGAGTGGATATGTGGTTCATCTTGAATTTAATGGTAGATCCAAGTAATTTTACATCTATTTATTTTATTAACTTCTGTATATGGGATCATCCCAAATAGAAAATGAGTTATTTTATGTATGACATGGTCATTTGGGACATTACTGCATTTTATTTATTATTATAGTCATGTTATATTTATTACATATGTACTGTATTTATTAAATTATATAAATGATGATTGGTTATTTATACTGGTTTCTTACTCTGTTATGAGGTCATATTCTTCCCACAGACATTCCCTAGGACATCACTACCATTCGGCAGCCTCTGGGATATGGGGAGGCATGCTTGGGGCCTAGTCACCAACCAATTTGGTTACTGATTATAGAGTGAATAGGGTAGAGATGTGAAAAATTGGTATCAAAGATTCTCTTTTTCTATTCTATTACTATTTGGGATATGGTAGATATTATTATTTGGATTATGGAGGAACCTGTGATGGATATCAGAATGGTGTGTCAAGAACACTTATTTCAGTAAGAAATCTTAGTTTCTAGGGATATGTGATTATTTTTCTTGATATGAGATGTTATAGTTATATATTAATTTAACTTTGATTAATGCACATATGGTATATAGTTATGACTTATTATGGATTTTATAGCTATTATCCCATTAGTGAGTGGTTAGTGACTGATTTGGACTCTTGGACAACAAAAGAAATAGGTGTCTCATGGATCATATTTTCAACATAGGGTCCACATGTTATAGGCCTGCTGGTGTGTGATTTTACTAATAACGATAGAGGATAATTGTTTAATGTTTCAAATAACCACCTAAATGGTATTTTCTTCTATATTTTCTTGGTGGAATTTCACTCAATTAGACCAAATTTTATACATATTTCCTTTTAAATGCAAGTCATGTGGATCTATAGTGATTTATTTAATAGTAAGTTTGATGACTTGGTCCTCATTCACAGGAGGTGTAGTCATTGTAGTTGGTCAATAGGGAAAATTATAACCATGTATTGGACCAATGTTTTGGTCATTTTTATCTTAGGTTTAGTTATTTAAAGTTTTATTAACAACCTATAACGTGTTTTTCTACATAGATTGGAATGGAATTATACTTAACTGAACCATGTTTATAGTGTGAAAATGATCATTGATATGATGTTGTGTGTTGTTATTGACCCTTGTAGGTTGTTGTTGGAAGTTTATTCCATTTTAGTAGACCTATTGTGGGTGTTTCTCTTCAGGTTCTGTTAAGTAATGGTTTATAACAACCTACATGTAGTTTTCCCATTTATCTTGTTATAATATTTTACTTAATCGACCTTAGATCATGTTTATCTAGTCAGATCCTCAATTTTATTCCAATAAGTATGTAAAAATTTATACTGAAGAAGGACCTCAATGAGGTATTACCATATATGGATTCTTGATTAGATTCATTTTGTAATATTTTCTATATTCATATCATTTCCCTCCAAGGAGTATATCCTTATAAAGATGCTTTGAGAGGATCATGTCTTGGTAGATCAATTCTTGTTAGGCGATGGCATTAGAGTTCATTCCTTAAATTAGTATTTATTAATGGGTTTCACTTAAATGGGATGCCAATTATAACTTTTATGATGTTTTCCTTTATAACTTGGTAATTTCAAACTTGTATAATTGAAACCATGTTGATGGGTTTTGAACCTTTTAGGACATCTTATCATTACCTCCCTTTGAGATCATGGATAGGTCTGTTATATGACTTGTGTTGACATGGGTTTGTGGATGAAACATGTGTGTTGTGACCTTGGTGAGAGTTTTTACTTATGGTATAGGTGGTTAGACCTTGTTTACCTATTATGAGTCTTGATCATTATGGTTAGGTGTGATACCTGTAGGCCCTTTATTTTGACAAAAAAAACATGCTGGTCAATTTTTTTTTGATTGAGGGAAACCTAAAAGAGGGGTTGGACCAGGTTTACAGATTCCTTTTTAGGTTTTGAGTTTGTGGTATGCTCATGTAGAGATCAATGCATGGGTGGTGCTCAAATTTTATGATACAGGTAGGGTGATACCTTTGTCTTTTGAGGAATCACCAATGTTTCTTTGATATCGAGATTGGAACTCATGGGTAGGATTTTTTGGGTGCCTAGCCATATTAAAAATTGGTTGTGAGGTTGATGCTTAAATCTTAGAAAATTATATATTGTGACAAGAGGTAATTTAATAAATAATATCACAAGTGAGGATCTTTATTTTGAATAGGAGTTCCAAGGGAGATTCTGGATTAATGAGACTAGAATTCCAGGTATCACAGTCAGTTTGTGTTGGAACCATGGTCGTTCTATGCATGAATTGGAGTATGGTTTTTGTTTGTTGTCAATCCTCAGTGGAAGCTCAGAATGTGTGCCAGCAAATTGATCATACAGGACAAGCAGATAATTGTATTGAAGATGGCATCATTTTCCATTTTTTTCCAAATTTCTGGACCTCAAATTTGACAAATGAAGAAAAGTGAAGAAAAGTGTTTTTGGAAAAGGGACTTGCGCGTCGATGACTTGGAGGCTTGGAAACTTGCGCGCCTTTTGTTTTTAAGATCAGAACATGAAAATATGGAAAAGGGAGAAGGACGCCCAAGTTTTATGTTTGGTTGCGCAAGTGACTTGCATGCCGAAACTTGTGTGTCGAGGGAAGACTTGCACGCCGCCGCGCAGGGTGTCCAAATGCCTATAAATAGAGTTTGACCCCTCCTCATTTAGTATGAAGTTCAGACTTAGAGAAAATCAGAGCTCACATCGCGCAGGTGTTGTGGTAGTGCAAGTGGTTGTGGGTCGCGCAAGTTGAAGTTACGCGACAGTTTTTTGTTGTGCGTCCAAGGAGTTTTAGGAGAGAAAGGGGTTGAGTCGCCCAAGTTTGGAGTTGGTGAAGGAGTTTTCGCACAGGTGGTTTGGTGACACTTGTGCGCTAGGATTTGAAGAAGCATAAAAGTTCATAGTTGCCCGCCAAAATCGGTTTGGGCGTAAAAGGATGTGAGTCGCGCAAGTTTGAAGTTGAAGAAGTGAGTGTCACGCAAGTGGGTGAGGTGAACTTGAGCATCGTCTTGGAACTTGTGTTCCATCTTGAAACTTGTGTGTCAGGCTTGGAGAAGCGTTCCAGGTGTGGTTGAAGTACGTCAGTCTTTCTGGGGCTGCAAAAAGCTGAATTTTTTCCTGATACCTTTGGTGCAAAGTGAGATTAGTTTACAGGTGGAAGCTGGACTTCAGCAAAGCATCTACATTCAATAGAGGATGTATTCATTAGAGATGATGAAAAGACCTTCACGTCTATAAACTAAGTGGGACTTCACCAAAGGTAGTGAGCCAGGGGGAGTCAACGGGAGTGACCTGAGGGACGCAGTAGGCTATCCCTGAACAGTTGTAAAGGCAGTGATCCTAGGACAGAGTGCCTGTTCCCAAACCTTTGTAATCCACAATGAGTGAAGAATAGTGGAATTTGGTATGACTGAAAACCTTTCAGCGTATGCTCCTTAGACGTATCCCTTAGTGGTAAACCAAGTAAAAAGTGTTGTGTCATCTATTTTCTTGTGAATGTTTTATTTATTCTCATATCCATCATACAGGTTAAACTAGTTTCTACCAACGTGGGAACACGATCTGTTAGTTTAAAAGAAAAAATTGACACCCTAATTCTCCCCTCCCCTCTCAGGGTATCCCGGGGTCATTCAAGTGGTATCATAGGTAGGTTACTGGTGTTTGATCTGTTTTATACCGCCATGGAAAATTCAGCCAGTGTTAGGGGAGTACCCCTCTTTGATGGAAGTAATTTTCAGATTTGGAAGAATAGAATGAGATCTCATCTATGATCCCTCAGAATGGATATTTTGTTTTCCAATATGCAAGGTATACATGTTACTGATCCAATAGGACTGGCTATGACTGATGTGGATATAAATATTCTTGATGCATATGCTAAAGCACAGAATGCACTCACCCCATCACTTTCTGATCAGATCTATCTAAAAGTGATGAGTTACACCTCAGCAAAGTCCATGTGGGATAAACTTGAAAATATTTATGAAGGAGATAGCAAAGTGAAGGATGCGAAACTAAAATTCTTGCACAATAGGTTCGATGATCTGAAGATGCATCCTGATGAGAATTCAGATTCCTTCTTCAATCGAATTACTGAAGTGGTTGGAGCAATTCGGGGCTAAGTGAAGAAATAAAAGACGTATACATTGTGAAGAAAATATTAAGAAAACTTACACCCCTTTACAATGCAAAGCTTTCAGCCCTTGAGGAAAGAGATATTTCCAAACTTTCTCTGGATGATCTACTGAGCAGCCTGGTGGCATAAGAAATGAGGGTCAAACTAGAAGATGCTTCGACTCGAGTGAGCAAGGAAATGGAATTCAAATCCATTAAGAAACTGAAAATCTCAAAATATAGTGTGGTGAAGATGATGAGGAAAAAGAAATTATTTCTCTCATTACAAAGAAGTTTCATAAGGGAGAAGGTAAATTCAAAGGTATGTTACCTCTATCTTGCTTTAGTTGTGGCAAATTTGGTCACATTTCCTCTCAATGTTCAAGAAAGATCGATGATGAGAATAGCAATTCTGAAAACATTGAGAAGCCTCATAAAAGTATTTTCAAAAGGGGAGACTTCAAATCAAGAAATAAAGTACCAAAGAAGAGTTTTTTCTGTGAAGAGGAAGAAGATGATAATGAATTTTGTGATGAAGAATAATTAGAATTTAAAACTGGGAACCATGATTCCACGATGGCCACTATTTAAAAATCAGAAGATATGGGTGGAGAAAATCAGTTGAAAACTAGTGCAGATCCCGAGTTGCAACTTAATTATGCTGTTATTAAGGTTAAGATTAAATGTAAGATTTGCAATACGTGGAAATAAATTGTAGAAGAATCAACTGAATATGTTGATAAACTTGAAGCAGAAATTGAACGACTAGAAGAATTGGTGAAAGTACAGTCTAAAATACTTGAAATCAATGATGATGTAGTGGATCTGAAGATGAGAATTAAAGAGCAGGCAAAGGTCATCAATGACCTCACCACCAAACTATAGGAAAATTCCAAGACTGTTGAGCATCTTGAGGATGAAGTTATTACTATTAGGAGTAAACTTGAAAAATATTCAGTTTCAAAAGAATCAAGGAAGAAAATACAGTTTGGAAGGTTCTCAGATTCTGAGCTGTTGGAGAGATAAAAACGTGGCTCTAATGGAGTTGAAAATATTTTAAATGATCAAAGACCTGCCAGCATGGGAAATAGTGGAATTGGTTGTGAGTCAGGGTCGTCAAATGCTGCAAATAAAGGTGACCAAAATAAAGGCAAGCTGAAAGTGGGTGATGTGGGAAAGTCTTCTGAAGTGATGAAATAGAAACCCCCAATTCAATCTAAAAGAAGAAAATAAGATTATCCTTGATCCTTGTGGAAAAAGGAGCCCTCATAATATTATCCCACAGAAGAAGGAATTAGAACAAATAGAAGCAAGAAGAAATTTCCTCTCATGAAGTGTCAGTTATGTGGATATTTGGGCCATACCATGTCTTATTGCGAAGAGGCAAGAATCTATCTGAATGGAGAAGATATAGGAGTTCAACATAGGAGAACAAATTCATATCCTAATTCTTTTAGAAGAAACAATTTATATGGACATTTTTTCGTTGTTCTAACTTTTTTCATAAGACTATTAATTGCAGGCAGAGAAGGGACATGGACACCTCATACCGAAGTTCGAGACAAGTCAAGTCTCGTTAGAAAGACAGAGTTTCTCTTTAAAACAGGTTTTCTCATCTCAAAGAATATTCTGACTATGAAGAACCTAGGTACACAGAAGAGATAATTGAAAGATCATAAGTGCTCTATACTCAATCCAATGTCTCATGGAAAGAAAGGAAGAAAATTGAGAAATCCAACCTTGTAGAGGTGGCCCTCAAAGCTACAAAAAGAAAAAGTACCTGGATTTTTTATAGCGGTTGTTCATCTCATATGACAGGTAATGTTGGCCTATTAACAAATATCAAAAGGAATATTGATGGTACAGTATGATTTGGTAATTATGGAGCTCTGAAAATAAAAGGTAGTGGAAGTACTGAATTAGCTAATTGAGAGCTAAAGAATACTGAAGTCCTTTATGTAGATGGCCTATGTCATAATCTACTCATCGTGAGTCAACTCTGTGACTCGGGACTTATAGTTACTTTTAATCAGAAAGGATTCACTATCAAGGGAAATACAGACAACTCACTTATGAAGGGATGCAGAACAGAAGGCAACTTGTATCGGATTGATAGTAAAGAAAATGTTTGTTACATGACTATTGAAGAAGAAAACAATTTGTGGCATCGGAGACTGGGACACATCAATCAACAATACATGGAGAAAATATCAAAATTGAGGATTGTCATGGACATTCCCAACCTGAAGCATGAGCGTGAAAATTCTTGTGATGCTTGCATTCGTGGGAAGCTGGTCTGCAGTTCATATTGACCAAAGAAGAAAAGGGCATCCCATCTTCTTGATCTAATTCATACAGATGTATTTGGGCCGATAAATGTTGTCGAAACTCATAGAGAAAGGTAATTTGTCCTTTTCATATATGACTACAGTATAATGGCATGTGTAATGGTCATTCACAGGAAACGACAAGTTCTTGACTGCATTAAAACATATCGGCGAATCACCATAAATGATACTGGATGAACAATCAAAGTGTTGCGATCTGACAATGGAGGGGAATACACATCCATTGAATTTGAAAATTACCTGTAGAAGCATGGGATACAACATGAGTTAGATGTTATGAGAACTCCACAAAAAAATGGAGTTATAGAACGTAAGAATCGACAGGTGAACAACATGGCACGAACTATGCTGATTGAGAGTTGTATTCCACGACATTACTGGAAAGAGGTTGTTCAAGCTACAGTATATATTCAAAATTGAACAGAACTTTATATGGGTGATACGAAGACACCATATGAATTGTGTCATGGAAGGAAACCCTCTTTGAAATACTTTAATGTTTTTGGAAGTAAATGTTTCATTAGGAACAAAGAAGGAAATCAAGGGAAGTATGGTGACAATGTAGATGAAGGAATTTTCCTTGGATACTCAATGAACAGTAAAGCATACTAGTGTTTCAACATGAGATTAGGAAAGATTGTGGAAAGTAGTGATGTTAAGATAATCGAATAGAAAAACACAAATGCTTCAAGGAAGTCATATGCTGATGTGATAGAAAGTGAGGAAGACAGTGAACGTGGGGAAAATACAAATACAGAAATAGAGGAAGCTGTACAAAACACTCAACAGTCACATCATGATGTTGACTTTGAAGAATAATCTGAAGAAGAAACAGTGGCTGTAGAAAATGCAACTGAACCGTACAAGAGAAATCGTAGAGCTGAGATTGATCCATCTAACATAATTGGGGACAGGAGTGCACCCACTCAAACAAGGAGGATTAGGAATAACACGCAGTCTTCATTTCTGTCAGTTGTGGAGTCATCTTCATTTGAATAAGCTAAAAAGGATGAATCATGGGTGAAATCTATGAATGAAGAGTTAGATTAGATTGAAAAGAATCAGACGTGGGATCTTGTCCAGAGACCTGAATGTCACAATGTGATTGGTACAAAATGGATCTTCAAGAACAAGTTTGATGAGCATGGAAGTGTTATTAGAAACAAGGCACGACTGGTATGTAAAGGATACTCCCAAATTAAATGTGTTGATGTTGAAGAAACCTTTGCTCTAGTGGCTAGACTGGAGTCAATCAAGATTTTCCTTGCTATGGCAATCCAAAGAGGATATAAAGTATATCAAATGGATTTCAAGACAGCATTCTTGAATGGCGTTCTCAAAGAAGAAGTCTACATTGAACAATCAGTGGTTTTTGTTCTTGATACTGATGAAACAAAGGTCTTCAAATTGAAGAAAGATCTATATTGTTTGAAGAAGGCACCACGAGCATGGTATTCCCAGCTAGACCCATATCTCGAGAAGTTGGAATTCAAAAGAGGAGGAGTAGACCACAATCTATATGTGAATAATTCTCCAAAAGATCAGTTCATGGTTCTAGTCTATGTTGATGACATTATATTTGGTGGCAGTAGGAATAAATTAGTGGATGAATTTTCCAATCACATGAAATTAGAATTTGAAATGTCTATGATTGGGGAGCTCACATATTTCTTGGGGCTGCGGGTGATTCAAAGGCAGGATTACACTTTCATTTCTCAAGAAAAGTATGCAAGAGAGCTGCTGAATAATTTTAATATTCAAGACTCCAAACCAATATCAACTCTGATTGTAGTTGGAACCAAACTTGGAAAGCATGAGGATGGGGCATCTGTAGACCACACTATGTATAGGAGGATAATTGGGAGCCTACTGTACCTCACAGCGGCATGGCTAGATATTGTCTTTGCAACATGTCTAGCGGACTGCTTTCAGAGTAATCCAAATGAGGAACATATGACAGCAATAAAAACAATCATGAGGTATATTCAAGGTACTCACAATTGTGTCTTATACTTTACTTCAGGAAGAGACAGTGAATTATCAGAATTTTCTAATGCTGACTGGGCTGGAAATGTAGTGGATAGAAAGTCCACTAGTGGTGGAGCATTCTATATTTGGAATAAATGTGTTGGTAGGTTAAGAAAGAAACAAGAAAGTACTTCTCTTAGTACTAGTGAAGCTGAGTATATCTCTACCACAAAAGCATGAACTCAACTGATATGGATGAAGCAAAAACTAACAGATATTGGTGATGAGGTGAAGCAACCAATGGTAATTTACTATGATAACAAGAGCATAATTGATCTTATGAAGAATCATGTTCAGCATTCTCGTACAAAACATATTGAAATCAGGTATCACTTTATCAAAGAAAAAATTGAGAAAGGCGTGATTATAATGGATCATGTGGGAACTAATGAGCAAGTGGCTGATATCCTGACCAAGCCACTGTCAGCGGCTGTGTTTGAGAAGCATCGGTTGAACCTTGGTGTTCATCCACCTCCCATTGCATAAGGAGGTTACGCAATACCCCTCTCCCCAATTATGTTAATTGTTTTTAATCTTTTTATGGATGCGATGAAGGTTTGTGGGGGAGATACTATCCAGGTGGAGTGTGTTTTAATTTGAACAATGAACAATTACCGGTCTTTGGGTTTCTTGTCAATGGGGGAGAAAGGAATAAATTTAGGCATGTAATGTTTCTATGACACATTTTCTTCTATGACACATTGATAATTCAGTGTCAGTGAGAAGGATGAGAAGGAATACATTGGACATGTAATGCTTCTGGGACACTGTAAGAGAATTTCTTGGGCACCATTGAGAATTACAAAACACGGGAACCCAATTCATGCTTACCTCTTGTTTTCTACACCGATCATTTCTCACATAGACTTAGAGTGTTGGCTGAGTTGATTCTTTTGTTTGTGGTTTGCCTATGGCTGGTGCTTTATTGAATTTATTTTCTGATTGCCAACAAACCCAAAGGGAGAGATTGTTGGAACAATGGTCGTTATATGCATGAATTGGAGTATGGTTTGTGTTTGTTGTTAATCCTCAGTGGAAGATCAGAATGTGTGTCAACAAAGTGATCATACAGGACAAGCAGATAACAGTATTGAAGGTGGCATCATTTTCCAGTGTTTGCCAAATTTATGGACCTCAAATTTGGAAAATAAAGAAAAGTGAATAAAAGTGTTTTGAGAAAAGGGACTTTCATGATGATTACTTGGAGGCTTTTAAACTTGTGTGCCTTTTTTTCAAGATCAGAACAAGAAAATATGGGAAAGGGAGAAGGGTGCCCAAGTTTTATGTTTGCTCGTGCAAGTGACTTGCATACTGAAACTTGCGTGCTGAGGGAAGACTTGTGTGCCATTGATCAGGGTGTCCAAATGCCTATAAATAGAGTTTGACCCCTCCTCATTCGGTATGAAGTTCAGACTTAGAGAAATCGGAGCTCCCATCATGCAGGTGTTGTGGTCATGCAAGTGGTGGTGGGTCGCGCAAGTTGAAGTTGCATGACAGTTGTTCGCTGCGCATCCAAGGTGTTTTGGGTGAGAAAGGGGTTGAGTCGCCCAAGTTTGGGGTTGTTGAAGGAGGTGTCACATAGGTGGTTTGGTGACACTTGCACGCTAGGATTTGAAGAAGTGCAACAGTTCATAGTTGCACGCCAAAATTGGTTTGGGCATAAAAGGCTGTGAGTCACGCAAGTTTGAAGTTGAAGAAGTGAGTGTCGTGCAAGTGGGAGAGGTGAACTTACACACCATCTTGGAACTTTCTTGCAGTCTTGAAACTTGTGTGTCGGGCTTGGAGAAGTGCGCCAGGTGTGGTTGAAGTACGCCAGTCTTTCTGTGGCTGCGAAAAAGCTGAAAGTTTTCCTGATACCTTTAGTGCAAAGTGATATTAGTCTACGGGTGGAAGTTGGACTTCAATAGGGCATCTACATACAATAGAGGATGTATTCATTAGTGATGATGAAGAGACCTTAACGTCTATAAACTGAGTGGGACTTCACCAAAGGCATTGATCCATGGGGAGTAAATGGGGGTGACCCGAGGGACGTAGCAGGATATCTCTAAATAGTTGTAAAGGTAGTGAGCCTAGAACAGAGTGCCTGTTCTCAAACCTTTGTAATCCACAACGAGTGAAGAATAGTGGAATTTGGTACGACTGACAACATGTTGGCGTATGCTCCTTGGACATAGCCCTTAGTGGTGAACCAAGTAAAAAGTGTTGTGTCATCTCTTTGCTTGTGAATGTTTTATTTATTCTCATATCCATCATACAGGTTAAACTAGTTTCTACCAATGTGGGAACAAGATCTGTCAGTTTAAAAGAAAAATTTGACACCCTGATTCACCCCTCCCCTCTCAGGGTGTCCCGGGGTCCTTCATCTTGGCCTTATAATAGATGACTTGTGGGAGTGTAAGTCTTGTCTTGGACTGAGTGGTACAGGAGTGTGAAACTACTACATATGAAACATTTAGTTTTCACTAGTTTCACTTTGTAACTGGTGATATGAAACATCATGGAGTGGTCAAGTATAGTTTGAGGATTGAAAGTTTCAAGTATAATTATTTCAGGCATGGTGACCTCAATATTTGGGTAAATTAATTGAAGCTCTCATAGTGAGAGCTATCATGAAAAAATGACCAAGTTCTATGAGATGTTTGACATGTGGATAGACCTAAACAAATATTATCTATAGATTATACACACCGATCGCATAGTGTGGAAAATATACTATTTTTATTTTCATATTATATGACAATGGATGATGAGGGTCACCTCTCTTGAGATGATCTGTAGTTATTCACTTACTAATTCTAATTCATCTTAATCTACTTTTTTTGTTTTTATTATTTTATAAAATAGTGGAAATAAATGGATAAAGAGAATGAAAAACTAAAATAACATGAAATGAAAATATAATGGGGATTAGAAAGAAAGTACTTGGCCTTTAGGTTTGGTTTTAGGTTCCTTCATTATTCATGTTGGTTGTTTTAATTTTAGTTTAATAAACCAATTGTAAAATATCACTATTGGATTACTATACTTTTATTTAGTGGTTTTGAAATCATGAGTTCCTAGGAATACTCTTTTGAAACTAAATTCAACCTTATCTTATAATCAAGGTTCATGACACACCTCAATCAAGAGTGTGGTATCTTCTAGGAACAGGTACCATTGTATTCCATTTCATCCATTGAACAGATCAACTTCATCATATAAAGATATTTTGTTTAATGAAATGGAGGGGAAATAGTTAAATTAAAAAATAGAAGTGAGTTTGAGATTTGTGTCATGGTGGAAAATAAACACACCCATACACCTCACTATCACTCTCCATAAACATAAATAAAACATTGAAATTGAAGTACACAATTAAGAATTCCTATACTACCCTAAGTCCCGGCCTTAGGCCAGTCTTCCATTATCGAAAATTAGAGGACATGGTGGAAGAATGGATAAATAAAGAAATAGAATGATAAGAAGAGAATATGAATGAGAAATAGTGAAGAAACATGTGTAAATATTAATTTAAAATGGAATCAAGTTATATAAAAAATAAAATAAAAAATAGAAAAATTATTCTACAATAGAAAAAAAAAATAAGAAAATATAAGAGCAGCAGGAGCCTCCTCGCATGTGAACCACAACTGTTGTGGAAAGACTCTTTCTTTTATAACTGAAGTAAAATCCCTCAAGCAATATCTCTCTTTAAAAAAATTGATATCCATCGTGACTTTTTCTTGTTTAAATTTCTCTAGTCATTCTCGAAAACTAGGGTGAAATCTTGAAAACACCAAAAGAAATTTGGATTTCAAAACCCTATTGGCATGGACTAAACAATTATGGTGAATCCATTTCATTTTATTTTTTACATGGAATGAATGGACACATGACTTCACCTCCTCTTTGGTTCAGTCTCTCTTGGCAGCTACACTGCAAGATAAAAGCATGCAGTGTAGTAGTGCTATTGGCAGTGGCGAGTGAGCTCCATTATTAGGCTTCACGGTAGTCATTTGAGGCACCAGAGGTTTCCCTAGGTGGTTTGGGACCATTGAAGTGGACATAAGATCATGATACATCTTTACAAGTATATTACATGGAATATCCAATGATTTTTAAATGAAGGTCAATGAAGTCAAGGACATAAGGCAGTAGTGAGGTGTGTTCAAGTAAGAGGGAGCGTGAGTGGAGTGGGACGACGTCATTTTTGTTAGTTATGAATAGTTCCTACATCAACTTTTTCCCACATTGAATATAGATTCATTTTCACTATCCCATATATTTGAATATGTGGTATCTAGTAGTTACACTATGGTTGTGGGGTATAGGCACCCAATTACACTACACACATGATATGGGCCCATGTCGGAATACATAGACCCACATGGGCCTTGGCCCAACTTATGTGCAGGATCCTACCTATGAATCTCACACCCTCTTCCCACTCTATTAGGCCCTCTTAGTGGGTTGGTGTGTCCTAATATCCCTTTTGGGCTAGCTAGGTAACTGGTTGGCCAACAGGTTAAGGTCTAGCTTAGGTTGTCTATATTTTTTATCTATAAAATATTTAAAATACTTGGTAATTCTCCAAAAAATATTCTTCAGTAAAATAAAATATTAAAAACCCACATTTTAATTCCTCAATTTTAAATTCACACATTTTAAATAAAAAAATAATTAAAAGGGAATAATTATTATAAAACATTAAAAATCATAATAAAATGTTTTAAAATGTGCCTGAAAAATTGAGTGCACCAAATACCCCCACACTTAAACTATGATTTTACTCATACATTGAATCTCAACATTAAATGAAAAAGAAACACCATGTTACTAATATTTAAATATAAAAAAAAATATAAAAAAACTATTATCAGTGTAAAACCAAATTTTCAAGTCCCACATACAACATCAATTAAAATGCACACTTTTTAAAGAAACAATCTACCAAATAATTTAACTTTATCTCATATAAAATGGTGTAACATCTCCTTTAATTAATTCAATATTCTCAATTACTTAATATTAACATTCCAAGTCATGATATACCTCAATTATAAATCTTTTCACTCATCAATCATGACACAAATTCAAGTAGATTTGTGCTTATATCATGAGTACATACCCCTTTTCCATATTCCTTAAAAGTAACTTCTTTATACAATATGTAAAGATAAAAGTCACATGAAATCAATAGGTCTTTGTAATTAAGTCTCTAATGAATATTAGGCTTATGGTTGGTAGTTATTTATGTTAAAAACATTAAGGCTCATAAAGGAGGTTCAATATTTAAAGTTTAAAGAATGATATCAAAAGTAAGAGTTCAATTGAATTCTCCCTTAAAAGTGACAACACCCACTTCCCAAGATCTAATTAAAGGTCATGAATAATGAATAAATAATAATAAATTAATTACACCTTCTTGAATTTTCTCTATATTTTAACTACTTTTTTTATTTTTCTTTTCAAAATAAATTTTTATTATTTTTTTTACTTTTTCGAAAGTCGTTCTTGGAACAAAAAACCCATCCACCACCTAACCACATATGATAAAAAGAGTAGGTCCAGTAATGGTGATTTTTTATTTTCCCAAGTCACTAATCATTATTTTTTTCTTATTTTTTTAATAAGTATAATCAATAAAGTATAATGCATGAATCAATATCCTTTTTCAAAACCCAAAATAGAACCCCCCCCCCTCACACACACACACACACGCCCACACACACTTTTTACTTACAATGTAGTGTATATTTCCACCATAAATTACCTCACTCCCACAATTTAACTCTAAAATATCATGAAAAATACTAAGATGAGGGAAGGAATGGATATAAATTTCTTGAAATGTGGATCATTCCTAACAATTTCATTCATGGTATCTATGGGATAAACAATGATTAATTTTAAAGGTGGTCTCAAGTATAATGGATTATCAATGAAAATTACTTAATCATTTTAAATGTGTTTTTGTTTAATCGTAGTTTTGATAAGTTCCAATAAAAATTGTAAAAGGTGAAATGCCCAAAGATAGATCAAGAAATATGCTCAAGATAAAATAGAAAGTATTTGTTCTAGAAATCCTCTAAATAACGGAACCATGAAATTGGAAAATAACTTATAGAATGACTAATAATAAAAAATAAATTCACACAGATTTTTAGAAATCAAAATTATCAAAAATGGTATGGAAATTTCATTTACAAAAATCAACCAATTTCTTCTAATTATGATTCATCAAATTAAAATACATGATTTAATATAATTACTAAATTCTGCACCTTAACCATTCAATATCATTAACATTTAAATCTAATACATGTTATCATAAGGTCCATAATAAACCCATGTCTCATAGTTCAATTGATTAAAGAAAAAAAATAAAAGCACGGGCATGCAATTTTTAGTTTAACATAGCTGCTGAAATTTTCAGTTTTAAAAAGGATTTTAGAAATAATATAGGGAGTTAATATAATTATAATGTAATAATGAATTCCCTTTTCTTAGGAATATTTTATTCCTCTATTATACTTGGTTTTTGGAAGCTTCCATGTACCATAATGGTCCTAAAAAATTAAATCAATCAACTAAACATAAGGATCAAGTCATTGAATATAAAAAAGAATAGAGGGATTGGGATAATTACTAAAATAATTCATGAGGCTAAAATTGAAATTACCAAAAAGAAATTAAAGCAATAATTCTTGGTTTAATCCCTCAATTGGGCCTGGTATTTTTATTTCTTTCATATGGGAAGTTCCATCTATCATCCATAATCAGTTGGTGGTGGAGATTCTTGGATTTGAACCACCACATGTCGAGTTTCCCAGCTTGTAGTTATTATTTGTTGACGATGAGGGTTCCATGGATAAAATACACAAAATAAATACCCTTTAAAATAAGTTATAAATTTTATGGTGGGGGTAGGATAAAATATATATCATCCTCCTTCTTAGTTTCTACTTGTGCAGACTCCTCTTACTTGTCAAGTGTTTCCTCAATGTGCTATACAAGAATTTTAAATTATAATGGATGATTAGAATTTATTTTAACTTGAATATAATTTAAACATGAATAATCAATATTAAAATTATCCTTTTCAATGTGAGTATCTTGTGTCTTAGGTTCCTCAGAATCAACCACTTAGATCTCCTCATGGACTCCCTCTATTTTATGTTCAATAAGATCATGGAGATCCATGTATTCCTTATCAAGTGCATGTTCTTATTCTTAACTTTTCTCTAAGAAAAAACATGGATTGGATGAATATAAAAAATTCAAAATAGTGTGTATTAATTATCAATTCATGTTGAATGAAATTATACGATATAGATTTCAAGAAAGGATCAAATCCTTGAGTCATTTTGGATTCAATCTATTTTTTAGTGACAATGAAATATTTAAGTTTCATCTCAATGGATAGAGTAAGGTAGTAAAAATCCTATATATTTTATTTAAATTCAACTGCATCAGTTCCTTATTCCTCTTCAAATTATAGAGATATGTGAAATGGTACTGAATATTCTAACTTTTATACATGGAGATCACTTTTTATTTCATTACTTTCCCAATCAATCCAAAATTTCTTGTGGGAATTTTGATCCCTCATGTTCACAGGGCTAGTGAGTCTTCATCATCACTCTATATATCTTCATGGTATGACTGGATCTAATCTTTTAGATGTTTGGGTAGTGGATGTTTCTCAGCAAAGGCCTTAACCTCTTGGTAATATTTGGTAAAACTGGGAAGATTTGATGGTTCTTCCCTAGTGGCCTTCAGTATTTGATATTTAACTTAGACTTTATTAATGATATTTGCCTATTCTTGAAATGTAATGCCTATATCTTGTCTATTCAATATGAACTCAACCAAATAATTGATATTTTTAACCCAATTTTTTAGGGCATTTTCGTCATTGTAAAACACTTTCTCTTGGTCCTGCACCTATGAGTATTTGTTCCATGCATAATAATATGGTATGTTTTGATACATTATAGAAAAATATATCATTTTTTAGGTTTTGTTTTTTTATATATTTTAAAAACAATGAAAACTATTTATAATGTCAAAAGAAAACGTAAATAAATAATTGATTGGATCCTTATAAATGGTAACAAGTTTAGACACACGCCTATTGTGGGGTGTGGAAAAAATACTTTTTTTCTAGTTCATTACAATGGATATCAAGGGTAATCACTCTAGAGGAGATTCAAAATTATTCACTTATTAATTATAATTCACCTAAAATTAATTATTTTTTTGTTTTTATTGTTTACTAATATAATAGAAAGTAATTGAGAAATATAATGAAAAACTAAAATTACATGGAATATAAATATAATGGGGTATTATAAGGAAATTACTTGGCCTTTAGGTTTTTTTAGGTTCCTTAAATATTCATTTTGGTTTTTTTAAATTCATTTTGATAACCTAGTAGTGAAATTTTACTCTTGGATTACTATCCTTTTATTTTTTGGTTGATAAATCTTGAATTTCAAGGAATACTCTTTGGAAAACTAAATTCCACATCTTCCTGTAATCAAGGTTGATGACACACCTCAATCAAGAGTGTGGAATCTCCCAGGACTCAGCTCCATCATATTCTGTTTCATTCATTGAACAGCTTAACTCCATTATATGATGATATTTTATTCAGTGGAAGGGATAGAAAAGATTAAAATTAAAGAATAGAAGTGATTTCAATATTAGTGTAATGGTGGATAATATACACACTCATACACTTCAATCTCACTAATTATAAACATAAATAAAACATTATAATTGAAGAACAAAATTTAGGAAACACCAATTCTCACCTATGGCCAAGCCTTGGGTCAGTCTTCTATTATTGGAAGTAAGAGACCATGGTGGAATAAAGGATAAATAAATTATAAGAATGAAAAGAAAACAAGAATGATTATAAACAATTAAGAAACAAATTAAAATTTTTAATTTAAAATAGAATGAATTTTCATGATAAAGAAAATAAAATTTGTAACAGTATTCTACATTAAAAATATGAAAACTGTAGATTAGTAGTAGCCTCCCCGCATGTGAACCTATACAATAGTGGAAAGCCTCATCCTTTTATAATAAAAATAAAATACATTAGGTATTATTTTTCTTTAAAAAATCTCATATCCATCATGGATTTTTCTTGTTTAAATTTCTCAATTTATCCTCGAGACCCGATGTGAAATATTAAAGACACATAAAGATATCTGGAATTCAAAAAAAATTGTGTGGACTAATCAATTTATAAAAATCCATTTTACTTTATTTTTTTCATGTCATGAATGGCCACACGGTAGTGCCTCCTCTTTGGATCAGTCTCCTTTGGCACTATGTTGTAAGGATGAAGCCTACGACGTACTAGTTTTTCAACTAGTGGTGAGTGAGCTCCACTATTAGGCTTCGTGGTAGTTTTCTAAGGCACCAGAGGTGGTTTGGTACCTCATTTGTGGACATTAGATCAAACCTGAGCTTCCCAGGTAGCTTCCATGGCATATATAATGAGATGGAGATGGCGACCGATGAAGTATTGGGTAGAAAGTGGTAGTAAGTTGTGTCCAAGCATAAGGGAGCCTGAGTATAGTGGAACAACAACATTTTTGTTAGTTGTGAACATTTCCTATATTTAAATTGTCCCACATCAATGATTATAACATATGTTCTCTCCCATATATTATAATTCATGATATCCAATGGTTATAATATAGTTGTGGGGGATCAGTGCCCGATTACACTACACACACGATATGGGTTCATGCCATCATGAATGTTCCCTAACGGGCCTTGGCCCAACTTATGAACAGAATCCTCCCCACATAGATCACACCCTCCTACCACTCGATCATGCCCTCCCAGTGGGTTGTCTTGGCCTGATAGCCCTTTTAGGCTGTCTAGGTGGCTGACTAGCCAACTGGTTGAGGGATGGCTTGGGATGGATCTATTTTTTACCTATAAAATATTTAAAACACTTGGTAATTCTTTAAAAAATAAAAAAAAATAAATAAAAAAAATAATAAACCAATTTTTACTTTATTTTAATTATTCAATTATAATTTTTCACATTTTAAATAATAAAAAATTAAAATGGAAAATTTATTATAAAACACTGAAAACTGTAAGAAAATTTTTAAAAAATTTCATGGAAAAATGAGTGCATCATAAGATATAGTGTGAAGAGTTGGATAATATAATATATAGCCTCAGTTGTTGTGATTATATCTTGATGGGAGTGACACATTCCTTTCGATTAAATCTTGGTGTGTTCTTATTATAGAGATGATCATTCCCAATATATTGAAATCTTCTTAAGTATATTTCGAGAGTGTTGGTTATACTTTAATATATCTAAATATATTTTTTTGGTTTGAAGAAAGGAATCATTTAGATATTTGATCAAGTAGTTGTACAAGGTAATATTTATGGTGGGGAGTGCACCATTGTCCATTTGAGGGTGGTAACCCTTGTTATAAGATGAAATTTGGCTATTATCATGGAATATATCTAAAGGAAGCAGGAACTATAGATGTTTTGATGATTTTATGTTGGAACTTTAGTATGAGTAAGTCTTCCCACACCAGTTATTGTGTTTATTTATGGATAGATCATGGACCTTTGAACTTGAAGTTTAGTTTTGAGGAAATGATAAGGACACTCATATGGTGGGGATTATCAGATTGTTCATACTTTAACTTCTTTCTTATTGGGAAATTTGTAAGGTTTGTGGGACCTATCATTGGATGATCCATATAGTGTAGTTTTTCAGATACTCAAGATAGGATAATTGTTATTATTTAACTACCAAGACTTATTAGGGTTGAGAAGTTTTATAGTGGGGATTTTGTAAAGACCAGTGTTTGTTCATACTGGAAATTTGAGTAGAAATTTTAATTTTTTCTTTTAGATGCTCATGAGGTGTAAAATGGTCTTTTTCCCAAGAATATGATCATGAATAATTTCTATGACCACTCTGTTGGTCCGAAAATAGGTTTATTATCCTATGAAGATAGTTTTTTGAAATTTGTAGCCATTTGTATTTTCATGGAATAATTAATATTTAATATATAATAAATTCAATATTAATTTATTCACACACATTTGTTCAACAATATATTTTGATCAAACTAGAAGATGCATGACTTAGGGGTGGTTCGGAGAATGACCTACACCCTGGGCTATCTTCTGATTGAGAAATTATTTCACTTTCCAGTGATAAAGCATCAGACATGACTGGTTTCGTATTTGCAAGTGCCTCAAGATAAGAGGGCTTTCTCGGCACTACATTGTCCACTGGAGTATTTTCCAGGAAATGTGAATCACTACTGCAGAGAGGACTTTCGCATCGAAATTCATCATCATGGGGAGGACCACCATAATGGGTTATAGCAAAAGATGAGATCTCTTGATCCTTGGTCTTCTGACCACACAGAGGGTTCCTGTGGCTCTCATCTAAAGAAGAAACTTCAAGATTGACTGAATTTTCATGAAGCAAGCCTTCATGAGGAAGTGTCTATGGAAGACCTTCAGAATTAATGTTCCCATTATTTGGAACTGAGGGAGTAGAATCTTGAATTTCGATAGATAAATGTCTGAGGGCTTCAAGAACTCCAGCATCGAGCAAGGCCTTGTTACAGATTGGCATTTGATCTCCTGACTGTGCTGGGCGGATCTTTTTCTTAGATGCCTTCTTACTCGCTTTAGAAACCACTTGATGACGAAAGTGATTGCTCTGAGCTGGTGTATGTGCCTGATCAGGAAATATGGTCAGGTTAGGCTGACAATCTCCACTCAAATCAGGTGTATGTTCCTGACTTGGTTGTCCGTATAATATGGGGGAGTATGCCCCATAACCCTCTTGGACTGGAACAGATGTGTGTGTCTGTTCCGGAGTGAATCTTTGATGTGTCACTCCACTGCTAGGGATAGATTTATGTGTCTTTCCCTGAGATGATGCTGAAGCTGTTATGATATCCTGGCAAGCATCCAGAATATGAGCAGGAATTTGCTTCTGCTCTTTCACCATTGACAAAATATGCTTGGTGACTTCAGCCGCCGGAATAGGAATATACGTCCATTACGGGTTTTGAGTAGGTGTATATGCCTGCTCCTGTCCTCCTTTTCCTGTCAGTGAATCCTGACAGTACTCAAGTGTGGAGGCAGAGAGTTGAGTCTGCCTCCTATTTGTCGTTGGAGCTTTCCGACTGACTTCTCCGTGCGCTACCAAGTGAGACTGTTGGTAGGATTGATTAGTATTAGCAGGTGTATGTGCCTGCTGTTTACACTTCACCAAACGCGGTTGACGAGATCCATCATAAGTAGTCAGACGAGCCTGCTGACTAACTGATGATGTATAAGCAGGTGTATGTTCCTGCCTATAGTACTCCGTCGGAATTGCCTGGCGGGATTGGCTTGATGCTGCCAGACGAGTCTGCTGGACAGCGGAATTAAAACGGGCAGGTGTGTGTTCCTGCTCGTTGTTTGCCACCAAGTTAGGTTGGTGTACTTCTCCGGAGATGGCAGGGATGATAACCTGCCCATTGTTAACCGGATTCCGTCTCTGGCGGTTCATCTTGCCTGCTCAGGTTCGAGGAACCTGAGCTGAATGCCTGGAGTCGGTACCCTCATCATGTTGAGGGTGCACTACCGCACGAGTCTGGCGGCGACTGTTGATGGGAGCCCTCGGGAAGGACTCCTGTCTTTTTGAATTAAGGCCCTGAGGGACCAGCTCATTCACTTCCTCAGAGTAAGGAAGTGAATGGAAATTGCGTTCCGAGGATAACGACCTGAAACGGTTGGAGACGGTAGTCAGCACCGCCTGCCTCTTGATCACTGGTGGTCGTTGTCCGGACGACCTGTGTGAGTTGTTCACTTGGAGGGCATGTCGGGCAGCCTCCAGAGTTGGGATGGTACCATGTTGACAGTACTTCTTAACCAACGCATTTGATACCCGGTGTTGAAGACGCTGAGTAGGTGATGTCATCCTCAGAGCAGATGACGATCCAGTAGGAATAGCAACAATGGTATTTGCAGCAGCAGTATTCACAGATGTGAATTTGAGAGCAGCCATTATGGAAATACAGATGATCTTGGAAAAGAGTGATTGTTTGATATAACAGACGTAATCAAGATGAAATTCAGCCACTTCATCCTTTGGATGAGCACACATGTCAATGATTTTTTTTGTTAGCCTTCTTATTGAGTTTTAAATAGGGTCTTAACAAATAGGTAAAACATCATTTTAACTTGGTTAAGGATTCACGTCGGGTTCACCATTTTTGTTTCGCACGGAATTCGGGGATGACCTCCTGGACGGGAGATTCAAACGTTCCGATCGGTTTCTAGCGGGTTTGTTCGTAGAACCAGAAACATCCAATGATTCCACATCCATTTGGACCTACTTTCCAAAGGTAGGCGCTCATTATCTTGTGGACTGATGAGGTTTAGGAATTTTCATTGGTCGAGAGGATGGGAGGTCGGACTCATCACACCTTTTTTAGGGGAATTATTGTCTACTCCGGGACTCTCTTTATAGATTTAAGTTATGTTCATGAATCCTTATTACATTACCAAGTATAAAATGAGCTTTCCTTTAGTTTTAACAATCAATGATTAAATATGTAAGAAATTTAGAGCATCTTTTATATGTATTCTAGGTTCTTCATCAATAGAGAATCATCTGTATCTATTTAGAGATTCTTGGTCAATGGTATCCTTCAAAACATTTATATAAAAGTCCCTTGGTCATTATGATGACCAGGATGGTTTTAAAGCCACTCAGTGGGGCACTTGAAGTTTATCGTTATTCAGAAGGACATAGATTATTTCAGAGTTGGGATCGAACCCATAAATGGGCTACCTACGTATCCTTTGTTTTGGAAAAGGAATCAGAACCCACGTAGTTCGAGAAATAGAGTATGACGTTTATGATTGATGGCTCAAAGAAGGATGTCATGATTACTTTTACACTCTAAGCTCACGTGAGTCATGCTCGGTGTGATAAATAAGAGGTATTGGTAAAAATTAGACAATTGTTCCATGAAAGATGCAATCATAAGAAATGGTTTGGGGATTATGTATATATGACTGCCCAGATAGATGAAGGTTTAGGATTTACTTTTAGGGAGAAAATCCAGGAACAGGGTCCATAAAGGTATATGTTCTTTATAGAGATTTGAATACTCTAACTTGGGACTTATTCCTGAAAAGGAAACCCAAATTAGGAGAGGATTGATAACTGGGTTTTACTCCTGAGAAGGAATCCCAGATCAAATGAAAATTAGGACTGGTTAAAGAGAAATTAAGGGACTTGGGGATTACTCCTAAGAAGGATGACCATATTTGAGATTGGGGCTTACTCCTAAGAAGGATGCCCAAATTAAGGGACTCGGGGCTTACTCCTAAGAAGGATGCCCAAATTAGAGGACTTGGGGCTTACTCTTAAGAAGGATGCCCATATTTGAGATTGGGGCTTACTCCTAAGAAGGATGCCTATATTTAAGGGACTCGGGGCTTACTCCTAAGAAGGATGCCCAAATTAGAGGACTTGGGGATTACTCCTAAGAAGGATTCCCATATTTGAGATTGGGGCTTACTCCTAAGAAGGATGCCAAAATTAAGTAATTAAGTTTTGGGGCTTACTCCTGAGGAGGATGCCCAGATTTGGGAACTTTAAGAATTTGGGACTTACTCCTGAGGAAGATGCCCAGATTAAAGGACTTATAACTGGGGATTATTCCTGAAAAGGAGACCCAGGTTAAGGATTATCTCATCTTAAAGGATGAGGTTGAATGAATGAACTCTCAATCTTTGGTGACATAATGATGTGTAAATCACTAGGTTTTGAGAGATATTCCACCGAATTCCTTTCAGATAAGGAAGTCAAATCAAGAAATCATGCCATAAATGGCTTTGAAGAGTATTTTGAAGACTGAATCTTGAATAGGAAAGGTTAAATGGCTTAAGAGGGGTGAAATGGGAAGAAAAGGCACCAAAAAAGGAAGGGGAACGCAAGTCTTGGAAGGCGCGCAGGTATTGCGGCGGCGCGCAAGTATTGGTCGCGCAGGTATACCTGCGCGGCATGTGGGGTACTTGCGCGATTTTCAACCAGAATTAAAATACTTGAGCGACTCTTTATTAAACCCTTTAGAATCCTCTTGAGGTTCTTCCATAAAAGGGACGCGCAAATTCTATTGAAGGAATGAGGAGGCGCGCAAGTGTGGTCACTTCCCTTAAGGGCTTGCCACTCAAGCGCGCAAGTGTTGATGAGTTTCAACACTTAGGCCTTCCTCCCTCTCTTTAGATCTTCCGTTCTAGGTAAGAAATTACCTTAGAAGTGTTCCGGAAGCTTTGAGAAGAGACTTGGGCGTCGGGAGCTTCAATCCGAGTTTCTGGAAAAAAAATCCTCTCGAATGGGGGGCCCACAGGGTCTATTTATAGGCAGGAGAAGACCCTGGGTGGTTACCGGGCGGTTATCACTTAGGTCGCGCAAGTCACTTGCGCGACCAAGGGCGTCGCGCAAGTGTACTTGCACGACAGTGATATAACTTGCGTGGTGAAGTTGCTTTTGATCCTTTGTTCATGCCTTTGTCGATTTTTGATATTTTCTTCAAAGGCTGAATCACTTTGAGCTCAGATATTCCCCTTTTCCGATTTTTAGATTCTGTGATGAAAGGAGCGTCAATAGTTACTTATACAAAATTACTTGGACTGGCTTATAGGTTAGATGATACTACTATAGGAGTTCCCATTTTTCATTGGGATTCCTCCCTACTTAAATATTACATAGGAGGTTATTGAGGGTGCTTCATACCCTGTTTCTATATATTCTTAGGTGTGGATGATGATCTCCCTGAGTGATTCCTGAGATACTCTTCAAAGTCAAGGTAGATGTGTTATTACTATATGGCCAATACTTATTTTTGGATGAGGTTGTTGAGATAGATATTGAATAATTCCATGTTTTTATGATAGATATGATGAGTACTCCTTACATATATCCTAAGGGGCATCTCCCTTAGTGATTATTAGAGTCTCGATGTCATGATTTCCTATTGACTAAGACCTAGGATATAGACATTAGAGGTGATTTAAGGTGATCCTAGGTCTAGGACATGTATCACCCTATGGTGATGTAGCTTCCTCTAAGATATTTTCAGCACTGGCCAAGGTAAGTATTGTTGATCATGATTATGGATCCAAGGACCAAATTAATTACACGTGGATTGAGTGGTATAATATCCAAATCAATTCCTTATTTATAGTATGTTCAGTCGATCAGGATCAAAACCCCAATGATCAACTATGGTTTCACTTTATTTAACATTATCCCAGTTATGTCCTGGCTAGGTTGAACATATTTCATGAGAATTCACTTATGATAGAAGAATATAGATTCATTTTTCAGAGACTCCTAATAAAATTTATTTATCACCCCCTCTATGTGAACCTCAATGTGTGTGCATACCTTATGTCTACTTTTAGGTTAAGCATGGATACATGATGGATAGGGTGAGGCTCATGGTTCCATGATCAAGTGGATCCACTCATGTTGATTCTTATAATTAGGCTGTAGAATCTTGAAAGTGTCCTGGAGACTAGGTATGTGGTTCAGTTTAGAGTTATCATTATATTTATGTGATTTTATTTCCATTTATTTTATTTTCTCTTATATCTGGGATTAGACCAGTGGGTGATCAGTTGTTGTATGTATAACATTTCCATTCATACATTTACTAAATTTCATTTATTATTTCAGTGTTGTTATATTTATTGCTTCTTCACTTGGTTTATTTACTATTATAATTGATTCTTGGATATTTCCACTAGTTTCTCACTCTAATGTGAGGGAATAATCTCCCCACAGACAAACCCTAGGCCCTCATTGCTAGTCGGCAACCTCTAGTGTATGGGCAGGTGCACTTGAGGCCTAGTCACCAACTGTTCTAGTTACTATTTATATAGTTAATTGGTTTAGGATGTGAAACAATTTAAGAAATACACAATCATAGGAAAATATATGAGGTTTGAAATTTTCTTAGTTGTGGAAGGCCTCAGTCACAACTATCAAAGTGTTAGTTATCTATGTGAGTTTGTACATGCAATAAATTTCACCAAGAAGACTTGTATCATCAAGGTAAAGTAAAATACATTTTCAATGAAAGGTATGTGAATAAATAGTAATCTATACCTCATTAGTGGAGAGGAATATATTTTTTTTCTATCCAATAAGGAATAAAATTGATTGTTGTGTAAAAGACTTAGCCACTTAAGCCAAAAATCCTTGTAAGATTTACCAACTAATGATGGAGCACTTGATATCCCTATATTTTCACATGATCACACAAACATGTGTAATTTTTTTTAAAAAAAATAAGAGTATATAGAAAAATTACAATCTAAAAGATAATAAATCAATAAGGTTTCTTGAATTAGTACATGTTGATATTTGTGGTCCAATATCACCAAGGACTACTGATAAAAATATATGATATATTTTATTCATTAATTATTATATCAATATATTATGTTTAATAGTGATCACCCATAAGTATAATGTGTTTAACTTCATTACTCACTATTAAAGGAAGGATGAAAAGATGAATGAGTAGAAGATTTTAAATTATAACTGAAAATGGAAATGATTTCACCAACATCAAAGTGAAGTATTATCTCAAGAATCATGGGATAATTAACCAATTTTTAGCAGTTTGAAATCCATAATAAAATGGTTTAGTATAGAGGAGAAACCAAATCATAAACAACATAGTAAGAATAAAGTGTATTGTGAAAGACATGTCAGAGATGTTTTGGAAGGAAGTGGTACTGTCATAATTCTAGATTACTAAAAAATCATTATTGTGTCCTATAGGACAAATGATTTCTTAAGAGATGTGGTATATGAGTAATTCAACTTTAAAAACATCCAAGATATTTTCATGTAATTTTTTTATATTTTCAGTAAATAATCACACATTAATTTTGAGTCTTGAAGTGTATAGGGAGGTTTTCACCACTAAGAAGAGGGGGTTGAATCAGTGGTGTTCTTTTGTTATTTCTCTTTCTTTTGAAATTGACATCTATTGACCTATTAGGATCCTATAGAATCTTATGGTTATTCATCCTTTCTGAAATGTAGTCATGATAAATAACATAGGAACACAATATTTTTACAAGGTTTGGATCCAATGTGGAATACTACTCCTTGTCTTGCCTAATTTTCCACCTCCAACCATGGATTATTTTCAATATATACCCTTGTAAAATCCCCTTACAATAAAATGTATGGAATCCCACCACACACATCAGGAGTCACACCCAAAAACATAGATTCATGTTGTAGAAAAAAATATGATTATAAAACTAAATAATATCACCAAAAAAACTAGGTTTCTTCAGAAACAAAGAAATTAAATATCCTTCCATGATCCTCTATAATATTAAAGCTAGTATTTCTCATATTAGTCTTGAAAACTTTGCAAAAATATTCTTATACTCAAAAATAAATCTTCTGATGACATGATTTTCATCAAATATAGATTGATAATGAATAATAGATCATCTTTGAACTCTAACAGTTTTTTTTCTATGTCTCTCACAATCAAATCACCACTAAACATCAATGGTTTTATCACTATCAGATCTCTTATGTGAATTGACAAGCCTTACCTTTTTTAGTTACCATGCATGTAACATTCCACACAATCTCCACTCTCTCTCATCAATTGATTCACAAGGATCATGCTTGAAGATATGTATTATATTTTATTGACACCCCAATATCTTCAAGATAGATGGAAAATATTATATCAACATCATGGATCAAAAAGGATTTTAGAGAATATTAAAATAAAAATTTAAAACTCTTTAAGAACTAATGTAATTTCCTTCAATTCATGCTAGAATTAAGGAATAGAAGGAAGTCTGAAATGGATGCATAAAGAATAATCAACTACGTAGTTATCAACTACATGGTTCTAAATAGAAATATATTATGTAGATTATTCACCTATGTGAATTGGTATATATAAATACTGCCAATAAGTTATGTCGTTCTCTAAAAATAAGTTGTGTGAATTGAAAATTCATCTATGTAGATCATTTAGATACATGGATCATTTATCTACATGGATAAATTATCTATGTGATTCTACTACATAGTGTAAATGGATACTTGAATTCCTATACACCAAATTATATAGGTAGTAAAAAAACTACATGATTCTACCCCTCACCGCATCAGCTATGTGGATCTCGAGACCATTCAAGCTTAAGAAAAATTTATTCAACTGATCACCATTCCTTCTCCAAATACATACTTGCGTCATGAATCTTCCTTTCATGATATATATTTCCATAATAACTAGATCAAACATCATAATACTTATGAGTTCCTCATATCAGTTTCTCAAAAAATACAAAAACTAATAGTTACCAAGAACAAAGGGAAATTAAATATTTCACAAAAAAATAAAAAAAAATACATGAGGTTCTTCAATATCCCCTTTTTTATTTGTTGAAAATAAATTATAAACCCCCTAGATTATCATACCTTGAGACAACACCGGAAAGGTACAACCTTCACCATCTCTCGAGAAGAATTTTTGAAGACCATTGATTTGACTCTTCAAGGTGCATTAACATACTTACATCACCACAATGGAGGAGAAATATTTAAATACCACTACTAAAACATTGGTGGGATACCATCTTCCTCACTCCCTTTATCACATTTTCCTATGATGATTTACCATCATTGAATGGACATATATAGAATAATTATGTTTAAAAACATCCCTAGAAACTTACAATTACACTCCCCCATAACCATCGACGTATCTCCCCCTTTGGAAATAGAATCCAAAGTATCTTGGTGGGTCTTAAATAAATCAAAAATTTAAGTGTGTAAGGAAAGATGAACACATAATTTTAACCTTAATTCCAAAAATATTTCATGTATCATTACTTTGGTGAAGATATCTACAATATTATCTTTATTAGAAATGTATTCAAGTTTTATATCTTCAATGGACACTTTATATTTGATAAAATGATATATTATATCAATTTTATTATATCTTGAATGTTATAATGGATTTTTAGAAAACCCTATATAACTTTGATTATCAAAAGAAATTTTCAATGGTATCTTGGTATCAATATCAGATTTCTAACTGCACTTGAATCCAAATAATCTCCATATAAGAATGAATATTTGTTACTTATTCTACCTCATACATGATTAGATTCACTAAGTTGTACTTTTTTGATAAACTAACTAACACAACCCTCTCCCAGAAAGAAAGTTCCACCTGAAGTTCATCTTTTATCCATACATTTACTAGCCCAATCTACATCTATAAATCCCAACATGTTCAAGAATAATTTTCATTTTATGATTAAAAAAATGTTTAATAACTTAATATAATTATTTATATGAATCAAATACATCCTATCCATAACAAACATGAATTACATAATAAAACATATAAAGGAAAACGAACTTGTTAACACCCGAAACAATGATACTACTAAAATATTATTAACAAAGCAATATTAGAAAATCATATATGATATCATATTTATGTATGTGGTTATTTTATAATTTAATAACAATGATTTAACCTTTATAAAGGAGGTTAACTTACCCTTGACTAATGAAAATTACAAGGTAAGGGTTAATTTTACAATCTCTGTATTATCCGAGGTTGTTTATACGTAAGTATCTACTGGGACTTATTTATCATCCACATCCTTGTTTCTTAAAAATGTATTTCAAATCATTTTTACTATTTCCTAGAATATGGGTTAAATTAATTTATACCCTTGTTATAATTTTGATAAATTTTTTTTAATGGAATCTTTCTGTTGTACTTTATGACATTTTCAATAAATTAAGGTAAGAATGTTTTTTTAACTTATATGGTGGGTGCGGCTATTTTCCACCATTATAACACCTTCTAAGATTCCCTTAAAATATTATAAGAATATTTTAAAAATAAATTTTTTCTTTTATAATTACGTTACTTTTAAATGATTTCAAAATATAAAGAGATATTTCTCTCAAATAGTTTTTGATTTCATCTATGTCAATATCCTTTAATGGATTTTACACTTGTTTTATGTTGATTTATTATGATAAAATCTTCTATATTGTATTGATGGTTTTGTGATATGTTTGAATTTGGATGTGTTATTTTTATACCATTCATGGTTTATGGTTAAGGTATTAACATTTTTTATATTAGTTTTAATATGAATGTTTATGTTATGTTTCAATCTTTTCATATGAGGAATGCATTGGACTTATTAAGTGACGGGTGGAGCATGTTATAGCTCCTTGGTGTATCGGTATGTCTCATAAGACAAACTAGTGTCTTGGAACAAGGCCTTGAAAAATCTTATTTGTAGTCTTGGCATGAGGCCTTGACTATGTTGTTATGATGTCTAACATTATGCATTCCATCATTATGAAATTAGCTATTGATATTACATGTGATTATTCGACTAGTAGAATATCTATGTAAGTAAGTAAATGGAATTATTTGATTTATCATTGCCATATTATGCTGAAGTTTACGTTTAAAGGGATTTTGTTTTATCCTTATACATTACCTTAAATGTTTATTCTTAATTATGATAGTTTCTACTATATTGTTATCCTTAATGAGCATATGAGCTCATCTCTTTCTTATGTTTTATTTTTCCTAGGACGCGAAGAAGTATATTACGATTAACCTGTAGGAATAGACTAAGGGATATGAGTGTATTCAAAGGGGACCCAACGTTCTTGTTTTTCCATTTCATAATGTAATGTAAAACTTATATATGTATCTAGTACTTCCAAGGCTACTAAACTAATCGGTATTTCGAGACTTGATCTCTTGTGATCATGCCAATGTTATGTAATAATGCACCGAATTTTGGTAATTAGGGTCAGGTTGTTACAATGAACCATTTCATTAAGAATATAGATAGATCATTATATATTTCCATCAATATATAGATGATAATTCATGCTCAAACTAACTTGAGATCCCATCAACTCATAGAGGCATCTCTAAAAAAAGAACTAAACTGAGGATATTTATCAAAAACAATAACATATGGAACTCCATTTAATTTTATAATCTCATGAACATACAGGCATCCCAAGTCCTAAAATTTGGTTTTATCATGAATGGTGATAAATTAAAACAATTTTTTCATCTAATCGATCACTACACATATCGCATTATTCCATCAAGGGGTATGTGGAAACCTAGCCTCAAAATCCATCAAAATCTGATCTAACTTCTATGTCGATATAGGAAAGGGATGAAGAAAACCTTAAGATTTTTGGTGTTATGCCTTAACCTGCTGATGAGTAAAATAAATAGAAACAAAATTTGTGATATATTGTCTCATACCTGGTCACCAAAATCATAGTCGTATGTTATTGAACATATTCATAGTGCTAGATCATACTGCCGACTATGAACTATGTAAATCCCACATCACGGCTTTTCTCACCAGAAAAGGTACAACGCACCGACCCCAAAAGCATAGGATAGCCTCAGAAGATAATGATCACTTCCTCATGGTCTCCCCACTATAATGAGAGTCCCTAAAGACACAAAATTCATCATTAAGATATTATTCCTAAATAATCACCTTGAGAAGAGAAGTTATCAAATAAACTCTTTCAAATTATATCTTAATATTTTCCTTCCGAACTTCTAAATACATCTGGGTAAAGTGAGTTATAATATTTCACTCTTCTAATGATTCATTTACGACATGGTTTGGAAGTTTCTTTCTCAAATAATTAGTAATGAAATTACACTTAATAGGGGTGTAGGAAATGTCAAAATCAATATATTATCAGTACTCCACCCATCACCATTGATTGTGATTCAAAAATTATTGTGGGAGGATGTAACTTAGAATTTTTTTATATGAATAAATAGAAAAAAAGTTCTCTAAAAAGGTAATTATATCATCACTTAAGATAATTAATCACAACTATGAGTTCAAGATCATGTGTATAATAGTTTTTATCATGTTTCCTAAGCTCTCAGGAACCATAGGATACCATGTGATCACCCTACGTGAGAATGCATCATAAACCCAAACCTGATGCATCACAAAAGACCACATATCCCTACCCAACATATGGAAGAGTTAACACTGGAAAAAAAAGTAAAAATGAAATTCAAATCATAAAAATAATTCATATATTTCAAATCCCAAAATAACTTTATGCCTTTCTATGAGAGTGCAGTCATCAGAGAATCCAACTTTTAGAAATCCTAAATGAACCGGTGGTAATACCCCGCTAATCCCAATAAGCTCTAAATCTCAAAAACATTATGTGTTTGTTCCCATGTCATAACATCCTTTACCTTCTTAGCTTAAACTAAAATACCATGTTCTGACACCATGTGTCCCAAGAGGAACTCCTGGTAACCCTGACTTACTAGCCAGGTGTAACACCCCGAGCTTCCACGATACGCTTCTCATTCAATAATGCAATAGCGTGTGTTGTACGCAACCTCGAGCTCTAACACACACCACAACTAATGAAACTAGCCGTTATGAATAGTAATACCTAATTTTTGAAATTTTATAAATTTTATTTATCAAAATGGACTTCATTTTTGGATTCGTAATATCGAAATTATCCTATGTTGAATTTTTGGTATTTTTCTGAGAACTTCTAATTTTGTATGAATAGTGAAAAATACTTAAAAACAACTTTTTAAATAAAAATAATTTATAGTGATAAATTATACTATTTAGTGGTTTTAAAGTATAATTAGGATATATTTTTACCATTTTATCCAATGGTGGTCATTAGAATTAATTTAACATTGAAATTGGACATAAACAATTGTCAATCTTTTGATATAAATTGTTTCTTAGAAATACGCTATTTTTGTAACAGCGGGAATTAATTATAAAATTAATTAATGCAACTTATATGTTTGGAATTTTGTAAAATAGACATCATTTTTGAATTCGTAATATCAATTATAGCTTAGGGTGAAATTTTGACATTATTCTGAAAAACTTCAATTTTTGATGAATAGTGAAACCACTAAGTGGTAGTTAAATAACTGATTTTTCGTTTAAATGAAATATTACCACTTCTGTAATTTGATTTTCAAAAATCCGACATACATGGATGTCATTAAGAAGTAAAATGTGGTTCAATGAGATCAAAATAATTTTTTGGTGAAGAGTAACTTTTAAGTTCTTAATCGCGAATAGAGGTAATTAGTGTAGTTTAAGGTAAAAACAATGTTTTAATAATATGAGATGAGCTTGACACTTGTACTACTCCTATTGGATGAGTCATGGCCGACCAAGACAACCCATGGGTCAACTTGGGGACCCCATGGAGCCACTTTAGTTGGAAAATGACATTAATATATATTTATTTAATGTTAAAATTAAATTGACACAAACATGAGTTGTTTTACTAAAACAGTTTTTAAGTGGGGTTAAAAAAGTCCAAATTTTGACTATAAATATTAATTAGAAAGCTAAAAGGATTTCCTACATCATATTATTTCTTTTATAATTTTTAGAAATTAAATAAATTAAATTATTTATGAAAAAATTATGATGCAGTGATGACCTCATTATTTAACGATTTAAATAAAATGAGAAGATAATATAAAATCAAAGGCTTACACTTGTCCAAAGCCTATTGGATGAGGATATTTAGAACCCGTATCACCTTATCCACGAATTATATAAGTTTGGGACCTTTAGAATCCGAAAAGCATTGTGTAATAATGTAACATTTCAATCTTTCCAAAAGAGCCCCTCCTCTCCTCTTATAAAAGGCCCCCACCTCTCCCACCTTATTCACACCTTCAAGCCATTTGGCTCGGCCAACCTCTGCCCAAATAATCTCCCAACTTCCCCCTCTTACTCCTAGAACCCTAAATTTGGGAAAAACTCTTCTCAAGGAAGCCTTTGGCTCAAATCAAAAAGAGTTACCCGACTTTGAGGTAATGTCTTCTCTAATGTTGTTTTGTTTTATTTTTCTTCTCCAACCCCCTAAACTCTTTTTATTCATTTCTTTTGTAACAACACCAGTATCCTAAATATACTAGGATGTTTTTATAAGAAGGATTCTATCTACACTTACACACACCTACATCTAATGGTTAAAGAACATACGGTTTCTGTGGATGGCGAATTTCTGCCTCACGAAACGATGATTGTTCAAATTCTTTTAACACCTATAATGGTGGCCATTTTGATGACACTATTTTCATATATGATATATATATTATGTTTATGTTTTCCTTATGCTTATGTATTTCTCATTTATGGCATACTTTATGATTTCCATTATGGGTAAACGCGATAATTTCATTTTAGGAAGTGCGGACTACCGCCCCCTCAAAGTGATTTGAATCGTTAATGCCATATGTGGGATGTATAAAGGATGGAGTAAATGGTATTATACACTATATTATACTGGAATTATATTATACATTTATATCATTATGATTTCGTTCCATTAAATATGAAATTGAAATAAAAGTAGCGTTCATGCGTACGTACGGCTTACCGTCTCCATGAACAGTGCATTTCATTTCTTACCTCTAAATGTTACGTAATATTATAAATGAATGTATATACTGGATATATAAGATATATATGACATCTAAATCATGAATATAATTCTGGAGATAATGGATAATCTACCACATAAACAACTTGTAATTATAAGAATTTTATTGTTGACTCAAGTACCAAAGATCGACAAAACGACCGTTATTAACTTAAATAATTACATAATGTTCATATCATTGTAATAAGTGATATAAAAAGGATAATGAAATTGAAAATGGTTTTTAATAAGGTATATATTAACTCTAGTTTATTATTCAGGAGGTTAAAGAACGGTTGAGTCAAGTCAGACATGAGGTAAGGGAATTTCTTAACCCAATTTCCATTCTTTGGGTTAATCTCCTACTTTCAAATTATGTCATTATATTATTATGTCATATCTTGTATTTGTACTTTATTTATGTGTACTTATAGTGAATACACATAGTATATCTATTTTATTTTAAAAATGATCTTTGTATGGGACTTCGTCACAATCTCCTTTCATTGAGGCATATTTTATTTTATACACAACTTTCTTTTATACGGTGTATAAACCCCTTTGACTTTTACGTTTATTCAAAAGGAATCTTTTTTGTACAAAGCATTTTACTAAACGACACAAAAAGGGAATGTTTTCCTTTCCGTACTTATGCGGAGACAACGACTTCTCCGCCGCCGTGACTATTATTTGAGTTTCGGCTTCCTCTACAAGCCATCACTTTTTTTTAATGAAAAATAAATACAAAGTTTTAACTTGATTTTATTTTGGTATTGAAAATGGTTTTGAAAGCGTTTTTATTATATCAATGTGTTGTATTGACAATCTTGTGATTGAAATGTGGAAATTTTATGTTTCCTTTACGCATGTTTTATGTGATATGATTATGTTATGGTTTATGATATGTTTAAACCTATTCATATGAGGAATGCATTGGACTTAATAAGTGATGGGTGGAGCCCGCTATAGCTCCTCGATGCATCGGCAGGTCTCATGAGACAAACTAGTGTCTTGGCACGAGGCCTTGACAAAATCTTATTTGTGGTCTTGGCACGAGGCCTTGGCTACGTGGTTATGATAGTCTGGAATTATGCATTCCATCATTATGAAAGTGGTTATTGATATTGCATGTGATTATTCGACCAGTAGAATATCCATGTGAAGAAGTAAATGGAATTATCTCATTTTACTTTTTCCATATTATGTTGAAGTTCATGTTTAAAAGGCTTTTGTTTTAGTTATACATTGCCTTAAATGTTAATGTTTATTTATGAAAGCTTCTGCATTATTGTTATCCTTACTGAGCATCTGATCTCACCCCTTTCAATGTTTTAATATTTTCCAGGATGTGAAGAAGTATTTTATGAATGACCTGCAGGGATAGTCAGAAGTGGATATGAGTGTGGACTATGGAGACTTTTTTATTGTAGTTTTTCACTTTATGATGTAATGTAACGTTTACGAATGTATCTAGTGTTTCCAAGGCTACTAAACTAATCGGTCTTTCGGGACTTGATCTTTTGTGATCATGCCAATGTTACGAAGTAATGCACCAACTCTGGGTAGCTGGGGTCGGGGCGTTACAGTTGGTATCAGAGGAAGTTTAGTACAAACCTTGGAAGATAGATTTAGATAAACTCTGATTAGAGCACGTAGACCTAAGATGAACTTTGAGGATTAGTATAGAAGAACTTCCTAGAATTATGGTATTGTAGAGATTTTGTGAGTTTTCCGAGCAATACATCCCTGTCTGGATACGAGCAGGTAGAGGCGGCTCTGGCACAGATGTACCTAGGGGTAAAACCCGAAAACACCGCTTTGATCTAGACTCGAACGGGAACTGGTGCACGACAACGGGCCTTGCTGCACTCTTGGTTACGACACTCCCGGGGGATATGCTTAGGATAATTCTCATTTTCTTTACAAACCACTATGAAGGGTTATGATTATATACTTTCTCAAAGGAAACATTTATTTTTATGATTATGGATTATATCCATAAATAGTTCAATTTATGTTAAGTGTTTTATAAGTATGGGATTATGTATTTTGATTCATAAACTGATCTAGTTTATGCAATTGTTTAGAAATGGCGCCTAGTTGAAGAAATGGAAACCGTATCAATGCGTGCACTCCATGTAGGGATTGCCCTCCTGCTCAAGATAATTATAGTGGGGCTGGTGATGCAACTGGTGCCGATCAGCTAATCACCATACTGGGACAACTTACTCAGGTTATGAATAATAACCTTACTCGTATGGAGCACCCTGATCCGCAACGTGGAGGATCAATGCTAGACCGTTTCATGAGGCAACAACCACCAACCTTCAATGTGGGTACAAATCCGTTAGTAACTGAGCAATGGATAAACTCCTTAGAGAAAATATTCCATGCCTTGGGGAGTAGCGAAAGGGAGAAGGTTTTCATGGCAGTTTACCGCCTCACTGGAGATGCCGATCAGTGGTGGTCGCTGATTCAAAACACAAAGGAAGATGATGACGTATCGAATATTGAATGGAGGGAGTTCAAAGATCTTTTCTTAGAAAAATACTTTCCTCGTGACCATCGAGCAGATATGGAAAGGCAATTTCTGAGTTTGAGGCAGAAGGAGGATGAGAATGTCGCAAAGTATGAGGCTAACTTTACAAGGTTAGCGAGGCATGCTGCCGATTATATACGTAACCCAAGGAGTAAGATTGATCGTTTATTTGATGGGTTAAAACCATTTCTCCGTCGAGCTTTAGTATCACAATCCTTCTCATCATACGAAGATATTGTCTCGTGTGCTATCAAGACAGAAAAGGAATTCTCTAAGTCTTATGACAACAAAGTAAAGCAAGAGAAGAAGAGAACGGGGGAACAAGAGACAGATAAAGGGAAAAAGGGAAAGAAGGATTTTCCATTATGTGATAATTGTGGGAAAAATCACCCTGGTACGTGCCTAAAAGGAATGGGAGTTTGTTATAAATGTGGAGAAAAGGGTCACCAGGCTCGTGATTGCAAGGTAAAGAAAGAGGTTGTCAAAGTTGAATGCTACAATTGTAGGGAAATGGGGCATTATGCAAATGAATGTCCTAAGCGTCAGGGAAACGTACCTCAGAAAAGGCCAAGGGATCAAGGACAATCTTATGTTGTTACTACAGTTGAAGCGGAATAATTAATGTATTGGTGCTTTTGGACTAATGGATTATATTCTGGTTATTAGAATAATGTGATATATATATAAGGATTGAACTTCAGTACTTGTTGTTTCAGTAAGGTTTTAATATGATGAAGGTAATTATATTTTTAGTATGTGGAAATAAGAGGAACTTTACTTTGTTTGGGGATTCTGATAAATTGATTTTGGAATTAAGAGACCTTTTAGAGAAAGTTTGGACAGAGGTATTTTGGATAATTATAAAGGTTGGAGTGGATTAAGTTGATCTTTGGATAGTATTGTTTAAGGTTAAAAAATTTATGAAGATTATTTTTGGAATATTATGATACTATAGTTTTAGGAAAAGGACAACCTGCAGGGTGGGGCATAACCCGTCGCGTCGGACAAAGCTGCAGGAATCGAACCCACAATCATAGTGCGACAGGCCTTTATTTCCTACCATTAGCCTACAGGAAGTCCCCGGTTATTACAAAATAATTTTACTAATCTAAATGGTATGTGTTAACATTTGGAACCTTATACAATTAGGATAAGTATAATATTTTTGAGTTCTATTATCTTTTTGAGTGAAAGATGAGTTGAAGGTTGAAACTCTAATTGTCAAGCATAAATATATATATACCTATCTCTTATTCAATGAATAAATTAATTCTTAAACTTTAGTAAAGGGATATTAAAACAAAAAAAATGTTTTATCCTAATACCTTATGTCTTGTTGAACTGATGATATTTTAAATCAACATAGATTGAAGGCTTTGAGGCCCTCAATTTGACAGTTGATTGTGATTGATGACCTCAATCACTCCCTACAAATATTTACGTTTTTCCTCCAATTATATGTCTTTAATTTCCACCAATGTTCTCCTAATCGAGATCATAATTGGGTGGTGACTTTTTCATTTCCCTTTCCCTCTTATTAAGGCTAAATTTTATTAATCTTATTTCCGATGTGGGTTTTCCACAAAGGTATTTTCTCTTTTCAACCTTTTATTTTCAAAGAAAAATTTCAAATTGCGAGGACGCAATTTATTGAAAGAGGGGAGAATGTAACACCCCGAGCTTCTACGATACGCTTCTCATTCAATAATGCAATAGTGTGTGTTGTACGCAACCTCGAGCTCTAACACACACCACAACTAATGAAACTAGCCATTGTGAATAGTAATACCTACTTTTTGAAATTTTATAAATTTTATTTATCAAAATGGACTTCATTTTTGGATTCGGAATATCGAAATTAGCCTATGTTGAATTTTTGGTATTTTTCTGAGAACTTCTAATTTTGTATGAATAGTGAAAAATACTTAAAAACAACTTTTTAAATCAAAATAATTTATAGTGATAAATTATACTATTTAGTGGCTTTAAAGTATAATTAGGATATATTTTTACCATTTTATCCAATGGTGTTCATTAGAATTAATTTAACATTGAAATTGGACATAAACAATTGCCAATCTTTTGATATAAATTGTTTCTTAGAAACACGCTATTTTTTGTAACAGCGAGAATTAATTATAAAATTAATTAATGCAACTTATATGTTTGGAATTTTGTAAAATAGACATCATTTTTGAATTCGGAATATCAATTATAGCTTAGGGTGAAATTTTGGCATTATTCTGAAAAACTTCAATTTTTGATGAATAGTGAAACCACTAAGTGGTAGTTAAATAACTGATTTTTCGTTTAAATGAAATATTACCACTTCTGTGATTTGATTTTCAAAAATCCGACATACATGGTTGTCATTAATAAGTAAAATTTGGTTCAATGAGATCAAAATAATTTTTTGGTGAATAGTAACTTTTAAGTTCTTAATCGCGATTAGAGGTAATTAGTGTAGTTTAAGGTAAAAACAATGTTTTAATAATATGAGATGAGCTTGACACTTGTACTACTCCTATTGGATGAGTCATGGCCGACCAAGACAACCCATGGGTCAACTTGGGGACCCCATGGAGCCACTTTAGTTGGAAAATGACATTAATATATATTTATTTAATGTTAAAATTAAATTGACACAAACATGAGTTGTTTTACTAAAACAGTTTTTAAGTGGGGTTACACAAGTCCAAATTTTGACTATAAATATTAATTAGAAATCTAAAAAGATTTCCTACATCATAGTATTTCTTTTATAATTTTTAGACATTAAATAAATTAAATTATTTATGACATAATTATGATGCGGCGATTACCTCATTATTTAATGATTTAAATAAAATGAGAAGATAATGTAAAATCCAAGGATTACACTTGTCCAAAGCCTATTGTATGAGTATATTTAGAACCCTTATCACCTTAACCACGAATTATATAAGTTTTGGACCTTTATAATCCGAAAAGAATTGTGTAATAATGTAACATTTCAATCTTTCCAAAAGAGCCCCTCCTCTCCTCTTATAAAAGGCCCCCACCTCTCCCACCTTATTCACACCTTCAAGCCATTTGGCTCGGCCAACCTCTGCCCAAATACTCTCCCAACTTCCCCCTATTACTCCTAGAAGCCTCACTTTGGGAAAAACTCTTCTCAAGGAAGCCTTTGGCTCAAATCAAAAAGAGTTACCCGACTTTGAGGTAATGTCTTCTCTAATGTTGTTTTGTTTTATTTTTCTTCTCCAACCCCCTAAACTCTTTTTATTCATTTCTTTTGTAACAACACAAGTATCCTCAATATACTAGTATGTTTTTATAAGAATTATTCGAGCTACACTTACACACACCTACATCTAATGGTTAAAGAACATACGGATTCTGTGGATGGCGAATTTCTGCCTCACGAAACGATGATTGTTCAAATTCTTTTAACACCTATAATGGTGGCCATTTTGATGACACTATTTTCATATATGATATATATATTATGTTTATGTTTTCCTTATGCTTCTGTATTTATCATTTATGGCATACTTTATGATTTCCATTATGGGTAAACGCGATAATTTCATTTTAGGAAGTGCGGACTACCGCCCCCTCAAAGTGATTTGAATCGTTAATGCCATATGTGGGATGTATAAAGGATGGAGTAAATGGTATTATACACTATATTATACTGGAATTATATTATAAATTTATATCATTATGATTTAGTTCCATTAAATATGAAATTGAAATAAAAGTAGCGTTCATGCGTACGTACGGCTTACCGTCTCCATGAACGGTGCATTTCATTTCTTACCTCTAAATGTTACGTAATATTATAAATGAATGTATATACTGGATATATAAGATATATATGACATCTAAATCATGAATATAATTCTGGAGATAATGGATAATCTACCACATAAACAACTTGTAATTATAAGAATTTTATTGTTGACTCAAGTACCAAAGATCGACAAAACGACCGTTATTAACTTAAATAATTACATAATGTTCATATCATTGTAATAAGTGATATAAAAAGGATAATGAAATTGAAAATGGTTCTTAATAAGGTATATATTAACTCTAGTTTATTATTCCGGAGGTTAAAGAACGGTTGAGTCAAGTCAGACATGAGGTAAGGGAATTTCTTAACCCAATTTCCATTCTTTGGGTTAATCTCCTACTTTCAAATTATGTCATTATATTATTATGTCATATCTTGTATTTGTACTTTATTTATGTGTACTTATAGTGAATACACATAGTATATCTATTTTATTTTAAAAATGATCTTTGTATGGGACTTCGTCTCAATCTCCTTTCATTGAGGCATATTTTATTTTATACACAACTTTCTTTTATACGGTGTATAAACCCCTTTGACTTTTACGTTTATTCAAAAGGAATCTTTTTTATACGAAGCATTTTACTAAACGACACAAAAAGGTAATGTTTTCCTTTCCATACTTATGCGGCGACAACGACTTCTCCGCCGCCGTGACCATTATTTGAGTTTCGGCTTCCTTTACAAGCCATCACTTTTTTTTAATGAAAAATAAATACAAAGTTTTAACTTGCTTTTATTTTGGTATTGAAAATGGTTTTGAAAGCGTTTTTATTATATCAATGTGTTGTATTGACAATCTTGTGATTGAAATGTGGAAATTTTATGTTTCCTTTACGCATGTTTTATGTGATACGATTATGTTATGGTTTATGATATGTTTAAACCTATTCATATGAGGAATGCATTGGACTTAATAAGTGACGGGTGGAGCCCGCTATAGCTCCTCGATGCATCGGCAGGTCTCATGAGACAAACTAGTGTCTTGGCACGAGGCCTTGACAAAATCTTATTTATGGTCTTGGCACGAGGCCTTGGCTACGTGGTTATGATAGTCTGGCATTATGCATTCCATCATTATGAAAGTGGTTATTGATATTGCATGTGATTATTCGACCAGTAGAATATCCATGTGAAGAAGTAAATGGCATTATCTCATTTTACTTTTTCCATATTATGTTGAAGTTCATGTTTAAAAGGCTTTTGTTTTAGTTATACATTGCCTTAAATGTTAATGTTTATTTATGAAAGCTTCCGCATTATTGTTATCCTTACTGAGCATCTGAGCTCACCCCTTTCAATGTTTTAATATTTTCCAGGATGTGAAGAAGTATTTTATGAATGACCTGCAGGGATAGTCAGAAGTGGATATGAGTGTGGACTATGGAGACTTTGTTATTGTAGTTTTTCACTTTATGATGTAATGTAACATTTACGAATGTATCTAGTGTTTCCAAGGCTACTAAACTAATCGGTCTTTCGGGACTTGATCTATTGTGATCATGTCAATGTTACGAAGTAATGCACCGACTCTGGGTAGCTGGGGTCGGGGCGTTACACCAGGTCAAGCTCATCCATTAAAGCTATATCCATCACATATGCATAATATGTGAGCTTCATCATGAAAACATAATATTTAATATCAGGTCAAATACCCATATCAAATATTTGTGCCTTCATATTATCATTTTATACTACCATAGTAGAAAACTAAACAAGTTTATCGAATTGGTTTGCATACTGGGTAACTATTTTATCACCTTGTTAGAGGCTAATAAATTACATATAATTTTCCAAAACTAATTAATCTGGATAGAACTGCTCCATGAAAAGAGATATAAATTATTTCTACTCCAATATTTAATTTTTCTTCATTATAACCATTGAATCCAACCACCTCCTACTAGTCCCTTCTAGCTTGAAGTCATCATATTTCAACTTTATTTAATTTGGTGTTTCCAAGAATTTAAAAGGTGGATCCATATTTTTCAACCAACCCTCCACTTAATAAGGATCATTAGAGCCTTGGAAAGATGGTGGTTTATACTGAATAATCTCCTGAGAATGATATCTAATTTCATCTATTAGAGTTTCCACTACTAGATCTTAAATGAAAACAAGTGGAACTACCTATCCTAGAACTTAGACTGCATGCACCACTATATCAAAAAGGTTATAATAAAGTAGATGGTCACCTATCATGGTTCATTAGAATCTCCCTCCAAATGTCTATTAAAATTTATCCTTGGAGGCATCATACTACACAATATAAATGAGAAAAATGAAAACATCACCAAGGATACTCATATCATCAACTCAATCAATGGATATAGGAGCATCAATTACATAAAATATAATTCAATTTTATGGGATATTAAAATAATCATATCAATCTTGGAAAAGGAATAGAATTACTTAAATTTATTCCTCAAGGTCACTTTTACCAAAAACTCAGTGACTCATGGATCATTATGATGAGATCTGGCCAAGAACTCACTTATTAGATACCCTTTAAGTCCAGAAAATCCTTTCTCATGTCTACTAGGAAATCCCAAACTACATACTGACATCAAGAAAAGATTTAAAACCTCCTATGGTACCATTTTTTTTTCATGAACCAACCTGAATACCCTGGTACACTGGTACCCAAACCAGTACTAACATGGCCTAAAGTGCATTCCTAATCCCCATGGATTGGTGACTATAGCCATGGAATCAAAAAAAGTCAAATGTAATGATTTCACACTATAAATTAATCATAAATATAGAATAGTATAATATAAAATAGAAATCATTTGGTATGCTAAGCAATCCTAAAATAGAAAGTACATCATCCAAATAAATGACACAATATCCATCAAGATGAAAACTCAGAATATTCATGAAATGAGTGGATCACAGATCAACCAATCACCAAAATCATCTGAAGTCCCATGAATCAAGAACACCTTAAACCTCCAACTGGTTTTTTCCATTTCCCTACACTTGGCTTAACATAATCTATAAACTACCAAAAGTAATGGTTGGGTGTGAGAAAAAATTCCCTGTGGAATTTCACCAAATGTTCCATAAGACTTTCCATAAAAAATAAACCATTTATGCTTCAATTTTAATAAAGGAAAGGCATAACAAATCATTTTCATATTTTCAATCAAACAAGATTTCAATTCTAGTAGATGGAAAGTATATCAAAAATAGGATTAAATGAATATTTTTATAATACAGAAGGGAATAAATAAAAACAATTCAATAATCATTGTCATGTAATAATAAAATCAAATAAAATCACTATGGTTATATGCCCTAGGGTTAAATATTATCTAGTTCTAGGATATTTTCCCTACTTGGTCAATCAATACCATATCAATGTGTACACATGAACCCATGGATCAGGCTATCATAATAGAATCATTAAACACCCAATTGTGGAAATATCATGATAAACTTTATTTAGTTATAATTATAATCATCAATAAATTGATTGGGTGTTAGATTCTTATCATGATTGTCTGAATCACCCACTAACTACCTAGGACAACAAGTTATTTCAATCAATAAAACATATTCAAATCAATTCAATTCATCATTCAGAGTTAAAATTCACAATTTCATGTTTCAACATGCCATTTTTATTTCAAAACCAAATCATAGGTTTTTCTCAAATTCATGCCATTAAAATCATATTTAATTTGAATTTGTTTTTATCAAAAATCATCATCAAACTGTTTAATCAAAACAACTTTCACATCAAGTAATCTTTCCTCCAATCCACCCAAATTTTTGAAATCTTTTAAAAGAGGGTTTTATTTCACAATTCTATGCCATTTAAAAAATCTAAATTATCTAAAATAAAATTTTAGAAAGAAATATAAAATACATTTCAAATTAATAAAAAAATAAAGTTATAAATTTTATGGAAATCCTTACAAAACCACCTACCATTAGTCACATGATTAATCAATCACCCAAAACAGGAACCACCAATGGATAGTTGAAGGTGGTTATAGTCAAGGAACAATCCCTGGAATTATAATCCATAAAATCAGGGTTTAGATCCACTAACATTAGGAGGATCTATCACTCTTGAAGAAGGGTACAAGATAAGAAAATAGGATTCCTAGTCAAAGAGACTACACTTACATAAGTGAAGTCAATTGCATTTATTGGCACTTTGATCCAATAAGAAAGGGGTTATAGGAGACAAAATCCTCTCTAGAGAGCCTATAAAATAAAAAGGTCCAAATTAGGTTTGATTATAAGGTGTTTAGAATTTATAAAAATGGATTCATATCCTTAATTAAAAAAATTGGGTGATTAGAAACCTTTTTACAAGGTTTTTTAGGTTAGTTCATATGGTTAGAACAAATCATGTGCCTAACCATTTTCCTTTATTAGGATTTTGGAGAGTGTCGCATGGTTAGGCTAAATGGTTTGATAAAACATGCACCAACCATGTGCTCCCTCCTAGTATACTGGATAATGGGTGTATGGCTTGGCCACATGGTTTAATAACCATGCACCAATCATGCGATTCCCACTATCCTATGTCTCATGGTTTAGGGGGAAGGTAGAACATTTTTCCAATATGTGAATCCTACTCTAGAACCTCATATTAAGGAACATGGTATTCTGGGACAACCCATATGGTTTTTCCTAATCGTTTTTCAATCACGCACAGGCCTAAAAACATCAAAAATAATTCAAAAATCTTTAGAAACAAACTATAATAATATCTAAACAGAGGGTGATCAAAACCAAATCACCATGCATGTCGGGTTTATATCATGAAGACCCCCCAACATTTTATAGGGCATGATTATCAATCGTAAAATATAATTGATACTTCTTAACTATTTTAAGCACCAAGGATTATCTAACACATATTATGATTTTTCTATATCGTTAATTATGTTATAAATTGGAAAAAAAATATAAATTTTAATAAATGAATAAATTATATGGTTTATAAATTGTATATAAATCATGAGAAAATGTATTTTTGAGATATTTATTAATTTATAAAGTTTTAAATAAATTAATTAATTATAAAGTTTTTATAATTAATTAATTGGATGTTTATGAAACATTTATTCAATAAATAACCATAATATTAATTGTTAATATTAAAATTCATTTTTCAAATTATATATAATAACTTATAATTTATATATAAATTTTATATATGGAAATTATATGGCAAATTGTGAATTTTTTATAATTATTTATTTTTAATTGTGCCACACTTTGATGCCATGCTATATTTTTCATCTATGATACAAGAGTTTCTTAGGATATCACAATACCATAGTTTAAATATAATTTTTGATAATATTAAATGATTAAGATAAGGTATGGATGAGTAAATATAAAAAAGAAAATATTGATTTAATGAATCGTGATTTGGAAATATTGGTTGATTTGGGTAAATGAAAATCCATATAAATTTTTATGATTTTATTTTCTAAAGTTCATGTTGTTTTATATATTATTATTATTCAAGCCAAGAATTATTTTCCAATATTATTTTACCCATTATTGAGAGTTTTTTAAATCATTTTTTCATATTCTTAATTATACCATGTTTCTTGAGACATACATGGGGAATGTAGACTACTAGAGCTTTAATTGATATCTTATCAAGGAAATGAAAGAATAAAGTCTCATTAAGATGATTGATTCATTTTTTATTTGGTCCCTTCATATGTTTGATACCAAATTTTACATTTGATATTTCTTTTAATACCATGGAATCCATGAACTATCTTGATAGGGAAGTCTCATTACGAACCTTTTTATCCTTCCTACCCTACTATTGGTATTTTTTCATGATTTAAAATGGAAAAATTAGGGGGTTGTTTAATGATTTGAAGGGGATTATTTGTATGTAAAAGTGAATATGTGAGGTGTTATCATTGGTTGTGGGAGAAAAGTTTGTAAATTTCCTTTCATTGTGATTTGTTGTATATCCTATAAAAAAGAGCATAGAGAAAAATGATTGGAAAATGAATTATTTTGGAAAATATGGTGAATATTTCATTTTACTTATTGTAATTATTTTTGATCCTATGAGATGAGGATAGAGGAGGTTTTTAGAAATAAAAGTATTGAACTAAATTTTTGAATAAGAAGGTTTTCATTGAGATTTTTATTGTTCATCATGCATTTTAATTTAGATTTTAAACCTCCTTTTTTATCTTTATTTGTTTTGAAATTAATTTCCTATCAAACCTCGGCTTCAGATTCATTTAAAACTTCATTTAAATCCCATCATAATTAATGTTTATATTTTTCTTTATGAGATGAATATTTTGATGTTTTCAAGCTTATGATTAGGATGTGTGTACATAAGGTTTAACCATTACTTTAGTTAAATGTGGCTTGAGTGATGAGATATTTTTTTTGTTAATGTGGATCATAAGTGTCATGCATAATAATAATAGGTTTATTGATTTGAATGGAAGTTAAGAAAATTATCTTCATTTCAAGAGGAAAAGTAAAATTCATTGTTGATTTCTTGAAAATTGAAGAGTAAAATAAATATATCTTATATAATGCATGGAATTTATTCCCTATTTATAGTTATTTTATATTTTGAACTATGATGTTTAAATCATGTCAGGATGGGTTTTCTCTATGATGATGTATAGATTTTATAATTGAGGATAAGTAAGTGTTTATGTTTTGTGGGACTTAATAACAAAATTGTGTGCAATGTTTATTATTATTTTTATTTATTAATTTTATTTTTTTATTTTTATTTTTTCATAATTTTATTGGTTTTATTATTATATTAAATGAATTTACTTTATTTTGGATTTGAAAAAAAATGGAAGAAAATATATGGAAAATAGAGTGTATAATAGGATTAAATCGATGATAGAACAACCTAAGAATGAATAAAAAATGGAGAATGAATCTCTTTTATAATTAAATGGAATGTTTGGTGGGCTACATTAGGTGAATTAAAAAATATAAAATCCATTTGAAAATAAATCAAAAATTAAATATCTCATGATAGATAATAGGTGGCATATAGTGTAGGATTAACACTCACATGGGATCTAAACATTATACCACTATAGAAGATAAGTTTATTCCCATGTCAAAATAACATAGTGATTTAATTTTGTAAAATAATAAGGCAGGTTGAGAAGTTATAAAAAATTTTGAATCTTAATGTGTGAGTGAAATTAATTGTTCAAAAGGGTTTAATACACCCCCACTTGTTGGTGTAGGGTTCTCGGGGGAAAGTTCCCTTGATGATTTCACCAAGATTTTGGGAATTTCAAACACCAAATTTTGACAGCATTGTTACATCGATGTTGGGAGAATTTATCTGGATAATTTTGGATTGAATAGATTAATCTCTATCCAATCGCATCATCCCATCTTTGTTGAAGTCATATTGATAGTAGATATCATAGAAAATATATTTTCTTTAGTCAACATGTTTTTAGAGGCTTTTCCAACTTTTTTCAATAATAAAATTCCCTTTTAAAGTGCTCTTGTTTTCCATAGATAAGGTATTATCCTTTATTCTTGGAAGAATTTACTTTTTCAATTTTTGACTTTTCTTCTTGACATGTAATTAAGTGTTCGTTGGTGTCTTCCCCTTAATTATATTAACCTACTTATCAAATTGTGAATACATACCCACATCTCTCAATATGGATTCTTATTCAATGTGAAAAATATTTTGAACTTATTCCAAGGAAATATACTCACTCTTTTTAATGAGTGATTTACCAAATTCTATCCACATGAGTGTAAGTTTTTCAACAATTTCACCAACATGGAATGTTTCTAGTAAATTAATTTTAAGGGGAAGGAGGTTGTTTGCTATAACTTGGAGCTCATGAACTTGTTCCAACATAGGCTTGTTATCAACCACCTTGAATTTAATATACTTTGTAATAATAAATTTATTGGTACATTCTTCCTTAGATTTATACTTGAATTCAAGTGCATCCCATATCTCTCAAGTAGTCTTTATTTGGAAAAATTAGTCAAAATGATTTAATAATGTGTTGAGAATATGTCATTGTCACAAAACCTCATCATATTCAGATTTTTTTTTCATTTCCCAAATGTGTTCAACTTGAGTCATTTAAATAGGTGTTCTATCAGGATTTGGAGTAGGATCATTGGAAATGGGAGGAAGTTTTGGTTGCAGAATGTAAAAAATCCTCAACACTGTAAGAAGGAACTGGATCTTATCTTTACATAGGTAAAAGTTGTTTCCATCAAAAAACTAAAGCTTGACCACATCTTGGTTCATCACTTTAGGGTTTTTTATGTCTTTTATGGTTGACTAACATCATGGTGTAATGATTAAGGGGAATATGGTAGCTGCATGGGAGATGGTTATAGTAGGGTTGAGATTCATTGGGTCATGATCATAAAAAAAGTTTAGAAATGTAAATTCAAAATTATATATATTGTTCCATGAATAATATTGTTTCACCATGAATGATATATATTTAGTAGATATATAAACCCAGTTTTTTATTAAACTTGTGAATTATTGAGGATATGATTCTAAGGAGATATTAGGGTGACATATCTCATATTTTAAGTCTATTTTTGGAATTTGGAGATGGATTTAGAGGTGGGATAATATGTAAGTATTGGGATCATATTTATCTTTTAAAAATACAAAAAAAATATCCACTAGAATTTATTGGGTAGAATAATGAATCGGTGTGAGCCTGTATTATGGTGTCCATAACATAGAAGAAAAATGAACTTAAATCATTGTACTAAAATACAAAAACCTTTTAATGGACATAGATAAGAATTTTGGAATACAAAGTTTAAAAGCATAAAAAAAATAATACTTTAATTTTCATGGTTTGAATGTGAGGCATACTCCATGGGGGGAATATTTCTTTAAATTTTATCAAAGGAATTAGAAAATTGTTATAATGTAAGATCAATACTAATCAAAAGTGATCCACTTGACTAAATATAATAGATTCCATCTAGTGAAACCAGTCGCCATATCTTCTGATCTCCATGGGGAGTTCTTCCATGTAGCTTTTATCTTCATGGTTTTCTCTCTATTTTGTCAAAGGATCCCACTAACTCAACTATATTAATTGGTAAATTATGAAAATTTTTGAAACTCTCACAAGTTTACTCTTATAATCTATAAAAGTTTCTCTTATGTTATTCCCTTTGTCACAACACAACTAATGTTGTCCCTCATAATGAATTTTATGTTTCCCAAAGTTACTTCTATCCAAGTAATATTTTATTCTCACAATTATTATATTAGGATTACTTGAGGAGAAAATTATAGTTTACAACTTCCAAATATACCTTCTAGACAACATAGCATTCAGTTTTAAGGACTTTATAACTATTACTCTAATATTTTCATTTTAACCATCGAAAATTAGTCATCCAGAGTTCCTATTTAATTAGATTAAACATTTTTTTCATAAAGTAGTTTTCACAACCATGGATGAAACCTAACAATAATCCACTTCAAAATAATTTTACATTCTTCACCACCATTTCCTATATTATATTTATTAAACCGTATTTCATTCATAAAACTAACTTACAATCACATAATTCCCCCACCATGATTACAGTCACCCCAACCTAAATGAGGAAAAAACCACCTCAGTACATCCTGAAAAATGATATTTTTCAGTATATATTTTGTATTTGGAGTCTCTTCTATATTCTATGGATCCATAACCCCATCCTTTAACAACTTACATATGATTTGAAACTTTAACTAAATATTCTTTTTATTGGAATGAAATTTCATATTGTTGTCTAAGTAAATCTCACTTTCTAAGTCACAAAATACCATCTTAACATCTTTCCTCCTAATATTTTCCAATTGAACCTTCATCCAGATCATATCCTTATCAACTTTTGATAAATAAATATACTCCACTTCTATTTTTAAGACTGAAATTTCCATTTGGAGATTTTACATCCATCTCACACTTATTCCTATAAAAGTGAATGCATATCTAGTGGTTCTCTTATGAATATATAAATATCCACCAAAAACCCTTGCAATGAATCATATATTTTTAAGAAAAGTGTAAATATTTTGGAACCCTTTATGTGATGAAGAATCTAATTCAGAACCTCCTGGTTCTCTCTTCCAAGATTTAACATGTTTCTCCTAATAACTATCATTTATTTTGTAATGTATGATTGTGTAAAAACCATAACATACATCAATCTTCCAATTCCCAATTCATGTGGAATATTTTCCATATAATCTAATTTATATTCCATTATAGGTTTCTTATCCTTAATTAATTTCAAATGTAATATTAGGGGTGTGGTCGCCAGTTTCATCTCACTCATGTCTAAGTGCTCCACCACCTTTTAGATGCAGTCAAACTAGCTCAAGTATAAAGTATTATAACTTAAGTAAATTGAGATATATATTCTTAATATACACTTTAACAATATGATATCATTTATATTGAATTTTATATACAATTCATTTTTTATCTCATCAACCCTTTCCTTCACAGGATCAAAAATAAGTATATCATCAACATAGAGAAGCAAGATAATGAAACTCCCATCATAAAACACTTTTTGGTAACTAAAATGTCCATCATTTCTATATATGAACTTATATTAAGTCATTAAAATTCATATTCTACTACCTCAAGGCCTACTTTTAACCATAAAGGCTCTTCTTCAACTTCCACATGTGGCCTTAGTTTCGTTGATTCATGAAACCATCTAGTTGCTCCATGTAAATTTTCCCATCTAATACCCCATGAAGGATTTTTTTTTTCTTCATTTAAAACTATCCTAGATGAAAACCCTCTATTGAAACTATTATTAGTATCATCTGTATAGTCATATTCTTAACTATCGGTAAAAAAATTTCTAAGAAATCTAAAACATCTATTTATTGAAACCCTTTTGTGACTAGTTGTGAATTGTACCTATGTCTATAATCTGCTACTTCCTTTAACTAATATAACCATTTTTTTCTGAAGAAACTTATTATTATAGGTATTTTACTTTAAATCCTTTATTCAAGATACATTGAGGTAATAAATTTAAATCCTTATAGATAAATCCCACTAATTTGAGTTTATCATATTCCTAGCCTCTTCTGAGCTCTCAGGCTCTCTATCACCCATGAGAAAAAAGTATTGTAGTGTAACACCGTCATTTTTAAAAGGATCGTTATTTTATGTTTCGACATATCTTAAATGGTATTATTGACCTTGTTATGGTTTAATTTGGTTTAAATATGATTTTAAGGTTTATTGGTGTCTTAAACAGGGTTTTAAGTATTTTTAGGTGCACTGTGGGCAACACCATGTTAGGTTGTAAGACATTTTATGCCTGGAGACAACCTATGAAAAACAGACAAGTCCAACATGAATACAACTAGGAATGGTCTTGGGCATGTATCATTATGACCCCTACTATGGACTACATATATAATAGCCTCACGGCGCTAGGGTTAAAGGCATGCTGAGTCCAAAAATGACTTGGGTTTTGACATTGCACCCTATTGGGTGTACATTTTAGTTCCCTGGGTTAGGCATGTTTTATTCCATTATACCCATGGTGAGAATCACCACATCATAGTGACAAATATTTCAAAATTTAAATTGGATGAAATGGCCATCGATCTTTGTGGGTTTAATGTGTTTAAAAGGGGAAACACGTGTGATATTCAATAAATGATGTTTAATTATCTTTGGACATATTTCTTCCCTATATTAATCATTTTTTCATCACCCTCATACTGGTTCCTAGGATCTAGATGATTTTTGGATGTATATAGGGTGAAGTTTTGAAAGGATTTCCACTTTTCACATGGTCATGTGAATTGGAAGATTACAGGGAAGATGACCTTAGAAACATCCCTTCATTTAAATAGGTTCTAGGATGATAATCTACATCCATCATGTTTTCTCTTATTTTATTTAGTTGTGTGATCAATCTTGATGTAGGGATTACTTACCATATCAGGCATATGTAAACGGTGTTTCCTTGTTTGTATGGTGTGCATACATAGCCCTATGAAATCTATACTTGTTGTGATTCACATGTGGTGTGTGTGTGTGTATCCCATTAGACCTATGCTTGATTTTATTCACATGTGATGTGTGTGTATCCCCATGGGACATATTCTTGATATGATTTTTATGTGGATTTTTGTTGTCTATAAGATTATTTCTTTACATGTTGTGATTTTGAACAACCTAATTGTATCATTGTGTGTTACATGTTTAGTTTCACTATCTTTTCATTTGAATGACCAGAATGAGCTTTATGGGCTATTCACTCTCTTATAGTGGAGTTTAGATGATGTGATTACTTTACACAAATCCATGAGATTGGGTCAATGTGTGGTGTGTGGATTTCCCCAAATCCATGATATTGGGTTGACATGTGGTGTTTGGATTTCCCATGAGCAGTGAAATGGGTTGACATGAGTATTTCCCTTAAAGTAGGGCATGAATATCTCTTAAATGGGGATATGGATAGGTGATCAGTTAACTGATTACATCAAAACAATTTTTGGCTTTCCCTCCAGCACGGAGTCGAAATAGGTAGATCTAGTATTCAAGGACCCATCATGTGTGTACACATGTATGATTTCTTGTTGTTTATTTGTTCATTGATTATTTTTATGGAATAAATTTGTGTATATTTTGAACTTAAGTTAAGGAATTATTAATGATGATATTCTAGGTTTTATACTCACTCTCTAAATTTGAATATTAGTTCCTATTTCATTTTTATGATCAGGGATCTACTAAAGGGAAAGAGACATGTGGTAGATGGTTGAGCAAGAACTAGAGGACAGTGTAAGGTGATGCTGCTAGAATCTAGGTCTTATATTTTTTTCTATAAGTTACTCAGGTGTTTTCCTTATTTTAGTACCTTTTCCCACTATTTTTAGTAATCCATAATTGGTTTTGTTGTTGACATGTCATATTATTATCGGATTATTATTTTCACATATTGTTGTTATTATTATTGTTTTTTCTATTGTATTCTTTGATGATTATTTTTTACCAAGGGAATAGTCTCCCCATGATGCCTCTCAATTCCCCACTACTAGTTGAAATCCTCTCACATATGGGGAGCCATTCCTGAGGTTATGTGGCACTTTGGGCTGGACCCAATAATTCAGGTAAATGTATTACAAAATAGTATCAAAGGAATCATATGTTTCCTTATTTTTCCTTGATTTGGGTATGTGGTGGAAAGGATATAGGATGTTTGGGACTTTGGTAGGGGAATTAAGTCAATATATAGCTATCACTATATAATAGACCTGTGATTTTAATGAAAAGTGTGATTTATGATCTTATTGTTCATTGTTACCATTGATTTATTGACCTTGGGTTATGCACATGGTGTTGATGTTCTAATTTATTAGATTTGGGGTTTGTTCATGAATTATGACTAAGAACATTGGTTTACATGTCACATTCTTATTGATTATATTAGATAGGGTTAAAATTAATTAAATTCCCATCGTAATTTGGGATATTTGATTTAGTGGTACATTATTGCTTACATTTAATTACCTGAACCTAATAATATTATTCTTTTTATGTATATATGGTTGTGACTAACATGTAGGTATCATAGACTTGGATTTAACCTTGGATGGTGCTAATAGGGATGTACCTTGTGCTTGTGGGTAGCCTCCTAGTATAGGTATCCTATAGAAATCCCTTTTGTGCCTATGAATCACTTAGGTTGTTAACTTAAGAGAAATTTTATAGGTGTTTTAAATGTTTATTTATAATTTCAGATAATTCCACTTCGGATATGTTTGATGGGACCACCTACTGAACCAAACTAGAACACTCCCGCAAGGGGGAGTTCCCCTGTTTCACTACCTGTTATATAGAAGTGTGTTACTAGGAATGCTCTTATAGACACTTGAGTAGTTCATGTAATATTATCGATCTATGTCATAATCTTTTGGATTGTTCCTACTCAAGGTGGATGAGATCAAAGGTCAATAGTTGACTACACTCATGAATTTCTACTATATCATCCCCCAAACTTCCAAAGCACTAGAGGGACCTCATATACTGAAGGATATATAGACATCACTGAGAAGATATTTGAATTTGTGGAGACATCATAGGATCATAAGGAGAAACTTTCTTCATCTATGCTTCCAGTCCTAGCTAGGTGGTGGTGGGTGTTATGTACAGGCAAGAAGATGTTATGAGTTCCTGTGGGAAACTTTCATTGAACTCTTATTCATGGAATTATTACCTAATATATTGAATCTAGATGATTATTAGGATTTCATAAAACTTCATCTGGGGATTATTTCTATATATTATTATTCAATATGATTCATTGAGAAACTTATTTTTTTCTCTTTTATTGGATGGAAACAAGGCACAAAAGGATAGGAAGATTGATATTAAACTTCAAATTGAGTTGAAGCGTTAGTTTAAGAATTTTTATTTGAAAAATTATGTTGAGTTGCTTCATAAATATCTATTTATTGATAATATATTGGAGGAATATAAATTTTCAGGTCTTCCTTCATCTTTTAGTGGACCGACTAGTAGATTTTTTACAGTTCTGAATTAATCACCTATTCAGATAATTTGAAAAGGGAATCAGAGGAAATGTACCAGGGGTGGATGATAATCAATGTAGAGGAAGGGTTATTCAGATCACTCTATGGGTGATGTTCCTTCCAGGTTTTAAAAATTTGGATAGAAGGTTTATTATCTCAAATACTTTCCAAACCCTCTCAAAACATTTCACCAGTTTGGAATAGTGGGGAATCTTAAGATGTTTTGTGTGAAGGCCTCTTAGGTGGGCTCAGTGAGTCCAAGACAAGAGGAAAGATGAGAGATTTAGTTGAAAGGGATGACTCCATAGGGGCCTATGAATTAGGTGACTCATGAGCCTTAGGGTAATGTTTATGGAGTTGAAACAAGAAGTCTTTGTGTGGTTGATTAAGTTACAGCCAATTGTGGAGAAGAACCTTTGATGGTTTGAGGTATGGTCCTGATTACGTATACAATTTCAATTAATTTTTTGATATATATTCTTCTCATTAATTTATATCATCTCAAGTTATTTTTGGTTTATACCTTTTGATTAAATTTACATATGATTTTCTCACTATAAATAAACATTTAGGAAAGAAATTGGATCATATTTATATTTTACCATGGTGTCCCTTAGTAATTGATGGGCTATGAGCATGTGGGGAATTCAAAAATCTAGAGATTTCTAACTTTGATGTGATATTTTTCATGGAATAGTTGACTAGTTTCCATTAATACATTAATTTTTCTTATAGATGAGCATCCTTTAAAAATATAAAGGTATAGAAGTTTTTGTTCACTAGTGAATGGGACATTGAAGTAGGAAAAGTGGGACTAGATCCTAGTTAGATTGGATCCATTATAGCGAATGTGGATGGTATGATTCTTACTATATGTTAGAATTTGACTCCATCCTCTTTTTCTCTAAAGGTATTCCTATAACAAGATGTATTTCTAGAACATTTCTCTATGTGAACATTGGAAAGGGGGATTGAGTTTGATATTAATCTCATGTCAAGTGTGAAACTTATATCTATCCTCCATGATGTATGGAACCTACTGATTTTAATGTGCTTAAGGAAAACATTGATTATTTTTAGGTGAAGGGATTTATCAAACTGAGCACTTATCCTTAGGGTTCTCCTATGTTATTCTCTAAAAAGTAATATGGTAGACTCTAGCTATGTGTGGACTGCATGAAGTTCAAATTACTATAAATAATAGGTATCCATTTCCAAGGATTGATGAATTTTTTGATTAGTTAAATCAATACCATTGGTTTTCAAAAATTGATATGTGATATGGTTTCTATCATCTTTGAGTCAGGGAATAGTACATACCAAAAAATAGTGTTTAGAAGCTGATATGGGTTGTATGAGTATATTTTTATTCCTTTTGGGATAATGAATGATCCAGTGGTTTTAATGTCCCTAATGGATAGGATATTTCACACATACTTATATTTCTTCATCCTTATATTCATCGATGTCATCCAAATATATTCAAAGACCTCAAAATTTCATGCTAGACACCGTAAGATTTTATTGAGTACACTTTGAGTACGTCAGATTTATGCCAAGATCATTAAATATAACTTTTGGATCCATGAGGTGAATTTTCTTGGGGATTTGATTTCTAAGGTGGAAATTTTTATTAATCTAAGAAATTTAAAGGTTGTTATATCTTATCCATACCATAGGATCATATTTGGAATTCAAAGTCTCCTTAGACTAGTTGGGTACTATAGGTTGTTCATTCAAGACTTTTCTTTTTTTGGAAGCACTTATGGACTCACTTACCAATAAGGGGGTAAAGTTTAAATGGATGGATCAATGTGAAGAATCCTTCTTAGAGCTAAATATAATATTTACATTTTCTTTGAATCTAATTTTTCCTGAACTATGAGTTAGTTATGCAGGGTATTACAATGATTCTAGTGATTTCTTTGGAGATTTTAGAAAGTTGAATGGTTAGGTAATTACTTACGGGTCTCATAATATAAAAACCCATGATTTCAACTACACTACTCATGACCTGGAGTTAGATTTTGTGATTTAAGCATTGAATTATTTGGTACATTGCCTATTCGGTGAGATATTTTTCATATATACAAACCAAAAAGTTTTTATTACATCTTTTTCTAGTAATACATGAACCTATATTAGAGGTGTTGGGAAAATTACCTGAATAAATTCAAATTCGAGATGATGTATTCTCCCATAAAATGGAATGTTTTCATATACTCTCTTAAAAGGAAGACAAAAAAACTTATGTAGCATACATCAAAAGTGGAGTGGAAGCTATTGACCTTGATGGAAGACTGGCATGTGTGTGTGACTAAGTATCAAATATTATTGTATTTTATATCCTTATTAATCACACCCTCATTGGTAGAGTGAGTAAAACTAGTCATGATTTTGATCCATATTGTCTTGTGGTACATAAAAGGTTGGCATTGGACGACTCCAATCTGGGATGGACCTTGGATGGATGAGATGTGCTTTATGTTCATGTAAGAGTAGTGATACCTTCTTCTATGAGAGAATAACTAATAATGGACTCTCATGCTTCGCAGTGGGAAGTGCGCCTAGGGTTAACCAAGATATATCAAGATATCAGCTGATGATTATAGTGTCCTAGTATAGAGATGGAAATTATAGGATTTTTCTCTCATTGTTTGACCTGTCAAAGGATCAAAGATGAGTACCAATGAGCAGGAGGGTTACATTATCCACTTATTATTCCTATTTGGGAGTCAAATTAGGTAACTATAGACTTAATAATGAGGTTTCCAAGTACCATAATGATTTGAGATGTTATTTGGGTGATACTTGATTTCCTAACCAAGGTATCTCATTTATTTCTAATTATGGAGACTGATTGGGTGGATAGGGTATCCAATATCTATGTTTGAGATATTGTGTGGTTGTATAGAGTACCTTATAGTATCATATCATATATGGATATAGGTTTTATTTCATGGTTTTTTAGGTATTTTAGAAGGTGATGGGGACTCAGATGAAGCTAAGTACGGCTTATCATCCATAGACTGATGGGTAGTTGGAGAGAATGATCCAAATATTAGAGGATATGATCCAATAATGTATTCTAGATTTTAGTGGAGTATGTAATTACTATTTATCCTTAACAAAATTCACCTACAATAATATATTCCAATATTTAATGCATATGGATCTATTTGAGATAGTTTATGGTTGGTCATGTCATTCACTTCTATATTGGAATGAGGTGGGTGGGTCTTTAATTATTGGGCCAAGTATAGTGCAATTTACCTCATAATTTGTATAGTTGATTTGGAAGTAGTTAGTTACCACTCAGAGAATAAAATGATCATATTTTTGTCATAGGATATTATCTTTAGAGTTTTTTATGGGTGATCATGTCTTCTTGTGAGTGTCCCCTTAGTTAGGACGTTGATGATTGTAGAGGTAGATAAAATTGGCACCGTAGTTTGTTGGACCATTAAATATAATCGAACACATTGGTATAGTGGCTTTTCAATTGGTCCTACCTACAAGATATCAAGGTATGAATAATTCTTTCCATGTATATCATATTTGGAAGTACGAACCTGATCTAGCACATTTGATCGACTGCGTGGATGTTGAGTTGGAACCTGATGTATCATATATGGAATGACTGGTTTATATTTTTTAATGAAGTTTGAAGGTTCTAAAAGTAAATATGGTTCCTCTTTTTTAGTCTTATCAAATTATATATGGTTTTAAGAGGAGAGGTGGGAGTGTGCGTCTGATTCTCATGCTTAGTTGTATTATTTTTTCGACCAGTACCACTATAGGCACTTCTCGAGGACAAAAATTTGTTAAAGGAGGAGATTTGTCACACCCACATTTTTTCAAGGTATGTTGATTTAAGATTTGTAATATATTAACTAGTTTTATTGATCATTTTGATGGTTTTATTTAGGTTCATGAAGCTTTGGAAGTTACTTGGTGGTTTAAATAGGGTTCTGGGCATTTTTAGGTGCACCAAGGGAAAGACTATGTCATGGTGTAGGTCATTTTATACCAGGAGACCGCCTATGTTAAATGGGTAGGGAAAACACACCCATGATTAGGTGTGGTGTTAGATGTGTAGTTCCATAAGTCGTGTCTAGAACATACTCACCACATCATAGTGCAAGGTGTAGTGAGACCAAAATAGCCATAGTTTTGAAACCATTCCCAGATGGGTTTCCATGTCCATTCTCTGGGTTAGGCATTTTTTAGGACACTATGTCCATTTTGGGAATCACCATTCCATGCTAATGGATATTTTTTAATTTGAAATGGTTTAAAAGTCATCCAAACATTGTGGGTTTGGTGTGCTTCAAAGGGGAAACACATGTGATCTTTAATAAAGGATGTTTAATTCCCTTTAGACATGGTTATTCCCTTTATTAATTGATTCTTCCTCCTCATCTTTATAGTTAATCATATCTAGGAGAATTCCAAATGTATCTATGATAATGTTTTGGAATGATTACCTATCCTAACTTGGGCGTGTGAATTAAAATATTTTAGGGAAAGTGGCTAGAGTGACCTCTCTTCATTTGAACGGCTATTGGGATGATCATACATATCTCTCAAATATGATGATACTATGTTACATTATGTAGTCAAACTTGAATTAGGGAGTCATTAACATATATGAAAATTTTAAATAGTGTTTCCTTTATTGTATATTGTGTGTTTGTATCCCCATGAGACATGTGTTTGATGTTATTCACATGTGGTGTGTGTGTGTGTTCCACTTGAGTACTATGCTTGATGTGATTCACATGTAGTGTGCATGTTTATCACCATGAGATTTATACTTGATATTATTCACATGTGGATTTTAATTGGCTATATGATTCTTGCTTGACATGGCTAGATTATGAACTGCCTCATTGTAGAATTGTGTATCACATGTGTAGTTTCTCTATCTTTTCATTTGAATGACTGGGTTGAGTCGTACGATTTAGTCTCTCCATTAAAGGTGGGGTGTGGATAATGTGATTTATTTACCCAAATACATGATATTGGGTCAACACATGGTGTGTGTATTTCCCCATATGCATGATATTAGTTCAGTGTGTTGTGTGTGTCTTACCGCATAGTCGTGAAATGGGTAGATATGATTATTTCCCTTAAAGGAGGGTGTGATTATCCCTTAAAGGGGGTTTATAAAGGTGATTGGTTTACCAAGTACATTTTTTCAACATATGAATTTCTATCTAGCATGGAGCTAAAGTAGGTAGTTCCAATCTTCAAGGACCTATTCGGTTTGTGAATATGTATGATTTTTTGTTGTTTAATTGCACATTGATTATTGTCATGGAATACAATTGCGTATATTGTGATCTTAAGTTAAGAACCCATTTGTAGTTACCTACTATGTTTTATACTCACACATTACATGAACATATCAGTGTGCATGTAGATTTTTTTGTCTAGGGATATAGCAAAGGGAAAGGTAGCTATGGTGAATAGTTTAACAGGATCTACAGGATAGTACAAGGCAATGTTAATGGACTCTAGGTCTTAGATGTTTTGTTTCATTTTACTCAATTTTTTCCCTATTTTGGTACCTTGACCCTCTATTTTTGGGAATCCTTAATTGTTTTGTTTTATATGGTTTACATGTAAGATTTTAATCATATTTTATTTTATTATTGTTATTTTTTTGTCACTTCTATGTATTCTCTAATGGTTGTCTTTTACTGAGGGAATAGTTTCCCCGTGATATCTCTCAGGTACTTGTTGCTGGTTGTTAGCCTCTTGTGTATAGGGAGGTGTTCATGAGGTTATGTGGAACTTTGACTTGGACCCAATTATTCATGTTTTGGTGTTATATGGAGATCACTTTCATACCTTAGAACTTGTCATCTTACTCTGGTATATATATATATATAACTCCCAATGTCACTCTACTCTTTCTGGTATCGCAACTTCTAAAGTTTTATCATGAAAAGATATTTTTTTTGAATCTAAACCTTATTCTTGCATAGTATTATATCTTTATATTAATTCCAGTATTGGAAAAACCATCAACACTTTACATCCCTCTAAAAGATCCTTCAAACTGTCCAGTGTTTCCGGTACTGATGTACTCTCTAAATTCTATAGAACATTTTTTAACTTCTGAAAATCCATTCATATAAAATTAAATTTGAGATGATACTTTTCTCTCATCATAAAACTCATCTAAGTTCCGATCCTTCCATATGATCTCTTCGTTGAATATCACATTTCAACTTATGACAACCTTCTCAGGGTTATTATCCTAATGTTTAAATCCAAACTCTTCATCACCAACCTAATAAAGTAAAATGATTGTTACTTATCCTCGATATTATCCCTATCCTAAGCATCAATTTGGATGTAGTATAGTGAACTGAAGACCTTTACATGGGTTAATTTGACCTTTATTTGAGACCAACAGACTTCTAGAGGCCCCTGACCCAATGGAGAATATTAACTCCTATTGATCAATTATACCACACAATTCTCTACTTCCACCCAAAACACCTTGGGGAACATCATGTGAATTGTAAAATTCCTTTCATTTTCAACCAATTTATAATTCATTATATCTATGGATCTATTATGTTTTATAGTACATGGTATAGTCTTCTCAAATAGTATACCTTTCTGCTGGTAGAATCTATGAAATTTCCTACTTTTTTACTCCTCATTGTTATCAAAACTCAAACACTTGAAACTGAACTCTTTTTCCACTATGGAATGCCATAAAACTAATTTTTTAAACACCTCAGTCTTGTTATTGATAAGGAACACCTACAATTGTGTATCGTATCTTTGATAAATGTCGCATATAATAGTGTCCATCCATGAGAACAAACCAAATCTAACCCCCATACATTTTTATGAACCAACTCTAGCTTTCGATTCTTTGGTTACATACCTTCCATTTAAAAGTAAACCTTACACTAATTTCCAAATATACAATCTTCATTCATCCCAATATCTATGCTACAAATATTCATCATACCTATAGTGGCAAGTATATTTATCCCTTTATCAAGTGGCCCATATGATCATTCCATTACTTTGTAGAATTCAATTCTCTAAAATGCATCATACATTTTGATAATACCATGAAGTACAATTTTTTTTACTTTAATTTTTTGGACATGACCATAAAATTGTGTGATTTTTTTCATGATACATCCATGAATTTTGTATATAATCATGCATCATCAAACTATATAATAGAAATTAAGTTCTTCCATAACCCCAAGATTTTATACAATCTATACAACTCCAACAATATTATATTCCTTTTTAGAATAGAAACATCCGTACTTCCCAAAATCTCAAGATAATAATCATCTGAAAGTTGAAACATATCATATATTTCTAAATTTTAGTTTCTCATACACTGCCTCTCAGATATTGAGTGAAATAAATATCCAGATTCTATAATCTATGACTCAAGTGAACTAGCAACACTCAACAGCTAAAAACTCTTATATTCTAATATAATATTCAAAGATCCACTTCCATAAGCATATATTTTAGAATCCACACTCTTCTAATTATATTATAGCCTTAGGTGGCCTTTAATCCTACAATTCCAACACATGGGACCACTTTCCATCAAGATACCCCTACTCCAGATTCTCCATCTTTTCCCTTTTCTCTATCATTTCTATGTTATGAGTAATCCTCTTTCATTTTCACTATAGGTGTTTTTAAAAGATTCTTATATCTCCTTACAATAAATTTCCTTATTCTCTATTGAGTATCTAATGTTAGAAAACACATGGTTTCATCTCTTCTTGGGTTACTCACTGTAGTAACTATCACATCCCAAGACACGATGAGTGATAAAAGAAACAACAGTTCCAACTCTGGGTCTCCAAAGTTCACCTTCAATAACTCCAACAAAATTTTTATGATTTCAATGTTATTAATGTGATATACTTCTTGTTTTACATATGACATATTCATACCAAATAATATCCACAAATAGAACACCTTGTTCATTATTAATGTCTTCTCATACATTTTAGAGAGATTATTCATAAATTATAATGTTTTGTTTACTTATTAAATATTATATGCCACATTTTGGGATAATGAAATTTTTATAAACCATAGTTATATATTATCTAACCTCTCTCATTCTTCCTTCTTCATTGCTTTTATCTTGGTACCTATCAATAGAAGTCCTTTTGTAGTAGATAATCCCCTATATCTATTCTCCATAACCAAAAATTCATTTCTTATAAATTCTCCACTCGTACCTTGCCCTAATACAATTCCATTTCTATGGAAGATAATTTGATCCCACTAAATTATGGAACACTTATAAGGGATAAGTAATGGATAGAAAAAACATTATCATATAAGGAAAAGGGATGAATGATGTTATGGAACTGATCTCTAAAACACCTTTAATATGGTATGATCATCCCAAATTCTCTAACTAAATCTTTGATATCACTTGTTAGGATCATTAATTTCTTTTAAAAATACCACAGAAGATCTCCACTAAAATATATTGGGTAGAACAAAGAATCTATGTGAGGTCACACTATGGTTTATATAACCTAGAAGATAAAAGAACCTAAATTACCATTTTTGTAATGTACAAACCTTTGAATGAGTACTTACAAGAATTTTTGAAGATAATGATTGAAAGAATGATAAAAAAGAACAACACAGTTTTGTGTGGATCATATGTGATTCCTACTTCACATGAGGAAAGCTGCTTCTAGTTTTATTTAAGGAATCAGAAGATGATTACAATATAAGCATAGCACTAATAAAAAAGTATATTAATAATTAAATATAGTTGAGTCTAGTTAGTTAAATTGGTTTCTATATCTTATGACCTCTATAGGGAGTTCTTCCAAATATCTCTTATATTTTTTGTTATCACTCTATTCAGTCAAATGCTCCCACTTCATCAACTCCATCAACTGGTACACTATGTACATTTCTAAAAATATTTCCAGTTTACTCTTACTATCCAAGCAAGTTACTCTTACATTTTTTATTTTTTTCAAAACACTACCAATAGTATTATTTAGGAATCTTAAATTTCCCAAATTTACTTTCACACAATCCCATTATTCTTCGTACACTACTTCTACTAGACTAATTAAAGGGGAAAATTTTAGTTTCTAACTTCTAGATATACCTTTAGGTATATATAACTTATGGTCTTCCAGAACACATAGCTATTGATCAATCATATCCATATAAATCATTAGAATTTATTCATCCATAGTTCCTTCTTTCATTAGATTAACTCTTTGGATAGAAAATGGTTTTCACACACATAGATGAAACCTAAAAATTTGGAAAGAGATTTGTGATACATGAGATATCTAGTGAATATTTTTTTTCTATAAATAAAGGGTGATTCTGCCCTTTTGGAAGGAATCTAGGGATCTCTTATTAACAAAATCAGTTGGGTTCATCCACTAGAGTATTGAGTTAGAATTTTGGTTAGTTTTAAGATTTTATTTTTGTTATCTCATGAATAAAATGAGGATTAATTATTTTTATGGAAATATATATAATGAATTGGGATTGAATTAGTGAAGTTCATTTGTTTACTTATTATTTCATGTTGTGTTTTTGTATTTTTTTTCTTCTATACTTTATCTCTATCTTCATGCATGATCATTGTTTTTTGATAGGATATATTCTTTTTAATGCATTAACTACATGTTTTTATTCATGAATGACTATTGTATGAGTTAGAGTGATTATGATTAAATATGGTTTTGGTTTAACTATCTCTTAAAAAAATTAATTGAACATTTGAAAAGAGGATTTTATGAGGTAGAGAGTGAATTTCAAGACCAAGTATTTTCTTAGACCCAATTCTAACAAAAACTTGACTATTCATTTATTTTATTCACCTCATTAATACTTGATCTTGGATTTAATAAGATTAGTATGATTTCATCTATTGGAGTTTTTTCTTGAAATTTCTCATTTTAATCATTTTAATTTCTATAAGTTGTTTCCTAAAAATTATCTCAGGGTGTTCAACCTCAAACTTAACCTATTCTACACCAATATAGTTTAGTTTTAAGGATCAAGTATTTTTTTTTACTAAACTTGATAACTTGTAGGAACTAAAGACATCCTTTGATCCTATCAAAAATATATATCTCGGCCCAATAATAGATATGATAAATTTAAAAGGGGTCAACATTTTTATGGGAGAAAATTTAATAAAATTACTTATTAAATAAATATAAAACATGATAATCATCTAATAAAATCTTTTATTGTAGATAAATCTAATCCCCATACAACTTAATTTTGAGATCAATAATATAAATTATAAGGGAATAATTATTGTAATAAATTTCTTAATATTGGTTTAGAAACATAATAATTATTCTTAAGTGATAAAATTTTATGTATTAGAGTAATAATTTCTTGAGTAATAAAATTTTGAATTTGTTCAACACTTGAACCAATATTATTATTAGAAACATAGAATGATTCACTTAAAGTTTAAAATGAATTTGATGTATAAATAACACATAGAACTTTATTATCTACTCATATATTCAATATGATGGATATATAAATGACTTGGTAAGACTATAGGTTTCTTTAAGGCTTATTTCAGTAAAGGAATTCATTTTTTGGTCATCGTTGGAAATGTTATGACAATCTGAATGAGTTCAAGAAATTTTAATGATATTTTTACAAATTTATGAGGATGTATGAACTATGCATGTGATGTTCAGGTTCTGGTAATGTATCAATAGCATAAGTGGTTCAAACTAGAAAAATCAAATTTATTTGGAGTCCAACAATGTTTCTTTATAATAGTATCTCAAGATCATTGAAACCTAAAGGTAAATTCAGTAAGGAAGGATATTGTTTCCATATAATGGAATTATTTGGGATACCTGAATGAATATGGGAACTCCATGGATATTCTATGTTAGGTATTGGTGTTATAGAAACCAATTATTCGATTTTGAATGGTTTATGATACCAAATGTAAACTTTAAAAATGTTGAAAGTATATAGGAGTTAAAAATAAAGGAAAGATTAATAGATATTTCATTTTATATTCAATTGATAAATAAAATAGTTATAAAACCATGTAATATATAAAAAGTAACTTACCAAACTATGATAAATCTAAATAAAGGATTTTATAGTTATCTCATTCCTATTATGTTGTAAGAGAAGTTATTTACTAACAAAGAGTTGTTATGAACAATATGGGATGATGGTTTTAATACACATGGTTTATTATTCATCTGATTTTATAACATAAGTAATTATAAAATAAATATAATTCCATATGATATATGGATATAATAGTTTATTTTCTAAATAATATCACTTAAGGAAATAAGTGTTATTTCTTAACATAAAGAAGTTTGTGTGTATTATCATGATATTTTGAAAATAATATAGTTTCTAAGAGGATGGTGGGAGTATGTTTGGACTTTGAGAAGTTCAAAATTAACAAATAAAATATTATTCCAATAAAATTTCAAAGTGAATGTCACTTTATATCTTAAATGGGTTTAGGGTATACTGAAAAATGATTAATGTAAATAGTTACATTGTTTATCAAATAATCTCAAGGAAAATTTTGATGAATTTGTTCTAAATATGATGATTATAGTGAACTTAGAAACATTTATAAGTAGGAAATATAAATTATTAACATCATAACATTTGATTTTGTGAAGTTAATAAGTTTGAATACTATGTTCAAAATTGTTGAATATTAGGAATATGATTCATAATTCTCACCATTATTCAAACAATATTACTTCATAGATTTCAATCATAAAAGTATTGTAGTCATATGGTTTTCCCAAATGTTCATATAAAAATGTAGTAGGAATTACATAGATATGAAATAATATTAACAAATACTCTGAAAGTGTATCAAATATAAGGATGATCTATAAGTCTATCATATATTATATGTTTGACAGGAGCTTATGTATGGTTTTGTTAAGAATTATTATTTGAGTATAAGAATATAAAATATATCATTTCATAGAAAAGTAAATCTCTAATTTATCAATATTCCATGTTAGATTAATATACATATATATACATATATATATATATGTATATATATTGTGAAGTGAAATGATAATTGGCCTCTCAAAGTATGACTTTGAGTTATCCCTAACCAATGTTCATCATGGTGTATTATAGGTTGTGATGAAATGTTAAGGTTATCATGAGTAAAATTCTTATATTGGGATATGGAATATTCTAATGAGGCACAAAATAGGTTTTTTGTGTTAGATAAACCATGAAGTATACCACATGGAGTGTCATACACTCTATTTTTAGTAAACTAAGGGTGAATGTTTATATTTCAAGTCTCCAATATTTGAGGTTAGTGAGATACCTAGAAGGATAACCTTCATACATTGATATATTTATTACAAAATCCTTTAGGTTTATCTAAGTTGGGATAGTTGGGTATGTTTATGATCATGTTGTTGGTTGGAGCTTAACCAATATGATATTTTTCCTCTAATATGATGAATATGACATTTGGAACCTCAATTGAGATAGAATGGGGAGTTTTATGGTTATACCTAGATAATATATATGATGTTATTATCTATCAGATGAGTGGCATGTGATGTGATCATCCATAAAGGTGAATGACATGTGATATATTCATTAACTCGGTAATTATATGCTTAGAGAATTGAGAATGTGTGAGTAGCTATATGAAATTGGTATACTCTGTGTCTCATGGTTACTTTATGTATTAGACAATGGGATCATATGAAAATTCATTCTTATATATTATGCAGTTTTTGGACATAGGTATATAGATACATGTGCTTGATAGAGAACATGCTAGATCCCATTGTAGCTTGAGTAGTATTGATGTTTTTCTATTTGTCTCTGTTTTATTATATTTATGAATTCAAAAATTCATATTTTTTGTCAATTATAAAAATTACTATGGGGTAACACATTGTGGTTAACTAAATGGGGAATGATTTTGAATTATATAGATTCTCTAATAGTGTTTTAGATTCAATCGAAAAAAGTGTTTTGGATGGGATCTATAAGTTATTTAATATGATGTAATACATAGTGAAGTTGATTATATCTTTCCAAAAGTGTTTTTGAATATTTAAAAAAAGGTTTTTTTATATGATTTCACAATTTATTATATATGATACAATATAATATGAAATAAAACTAAGTATATAGGTAATTAGTACAAGTGGGATATTATAGGAGATATTCCCTAAATCCATTATGCATGAGTTTCATTTATCTATATCATAAGAGATGGTATGGGTATATCATAAAGCATGCTATTATAAATAATTATGATACATTATCCGATAATATGTCATGATTGGTAAATATCATATGTATTGTTATGAGTATAAAAGTATGGTACAATATATACTAATATCCCATGATTTCTTGGCAGTTGAATGATAATTGTTATAGTTTGGGAGCCTCCCATGCCTATATATCATTAAATGGAAACATTTCATGAGATTAAACACATTAGAGGATCAGTAAATTCATTAAATTAATGAATTAATGGTATATTACTTTTAAAAATGTGTTGTAACACATGATTAAATTCATGAAACTCTAGGAACATTCACAAGGTCTTATATAATAAGGTATTATCCTTGAGAATGGGTGGAGGATCCTTATGTGGGATTCCTATTGATTCTCTCAATCTCTCTTTTTCCCTAACCCTTTGCGTGGGTGAGATAATAGTATATCATGGGTGTAATGAGATTCATTCCCTAACATTGGGTGATTCATGTTTCCTTGTGGATACTCTATGGAGGAGGGAGTCATTAAGCTACCTATAAGGGTTCTTTATCAAACCATTGTGATGAAGGCAAGAGTTGATGCTTGTTATTGAAAAGTATGCATGTTTGATTTATTTTGGTTATGCATGGTTTTTGGTTTTATCCATGTTATACCTTAGTAATTTTTATTTTCTTATTGTTCTCACTACTTTGATTAAGTGTTAATCAATTCAAATAAACTCATCATAAAGAATCTTGATTTTTAGCCTAGTGGATTTGATCGTAATCACTATATCAAAAAGGTGAGGGATCAAAGGATTATGGCTCTCATATATGTATATTATAAAATATTTTATGGATTTAACAAATCATAATTCATGAAATTTTTAGAATTCATGAGGTATGAATTTGAAATATCAATGATTGGGGAATTGACATTTTCCCTTGGTCTAAAAGTGATATAAAGAAGGCATGGACAATTTATTTCACTATATAAATATGATAAGGAGGTTCTAAAAAGATTTTTAATAGAGTATTATAAGGTAATAAAAACATTGTTTACTACCCAAATGAAGTTATCAATGGATGATGATAGAAAACAGGTCAACATCACAAAGTATACACAAATCATTATGATTGTATTGTTTTTAACAATTATAAGACCCGCCATTATTTTTTCCACTTTTCAAGATACAAGATAAAAAGTGATACCAAAGAAATACACTTTATATGAGTGAAAATAATACCACAGTATATCAAAGGAAATATGTATTTTAGTTTTCTTTACAATTCAACATCATAGAAGGAGATTTTGGGACATACATATGTGTATTTGTTTGTTTCAGTGGGTGATAGAAAGTCTAAATTAGGTGATGAATTCTATCATAAATATTTGGGTACTTCATAACTCAGTAATAAATAAGATTTAATTTTTTTAAGAATTGTATAATTTGAATACATTGTGACCACTCAATTCATCACATGACTCTTATGGATGAAGCAAAAACTTGAGAATATAGGAGTTAAAGTGATGTTTCATATTGGAATCAAATGTGACAATTTTATTTCTATCATCCTTTTCAAAAATATTACACATCACTCAAGAATGAAGAACATTTAAATCAATTATCACATTATAAAGGAGAAATTTGATCATGGGTTAATGAAATTGGAGTATGTGCCCGCCCAATTTCAAGTAGAATATATCATGAAAAGGCCCTAGCGAAAGAGACATTTGAGAAGGATCAGCTTACTCTCAAAGTACAGTTGGATCCTAGAACTTAAATAAGTGTGAATTAATGACCCATAATCCCTAAGGAATGAATTATATTCCATCACATGTTATAGATATCCCTTCCTCTAATATCCCATAAAGGTTTGATCTTAAGGTTTAAAAATATTATTCAATAATGGGGTGTGATTACTAAAACCTTCCAAGGGGTGAGTATCTTTACAAAGATAAAAAAAATGGATATATTATTTTGATGTTAATTTAGGAGGATAAATTTTCCAAGGGGAGTAAAAAAAATTGATCTAGTGTATTTCAAACACCAAGTAGTGATTGAGCTAAATGAAGTGATTCATTGATGAACTTATCATATTAATCTTGTTTCCTACACCGATTATAACTTGTGTAGGATTCGAGTACATGTTGAGGGTGTCATTAACCACCCACCCACACTCTACTGGTACCCCTCCTTAGATAGTAATGAAGAGAGGGAGATAACACTTGAATCCACCTCCATTAATCCATGGCTTGGTGACTAGCATCAAGGGTATATAATCACAAATGGTAGGCATTGCCCTATTTATGTAAATTTAAATAATAAGTGATAATATGTGATAATCTGATCAAATTTATATCATAATTAAATAATAAATTCCAATACATGAATTTAATTTCATATAATGAAAGGAAACAACTAGAAAATATCAAAATCAAATCCTATGCAGCAACCACAAACTCTGAAATATCCAGAAAACCCACTATGATCTAGTAATGTACATCTTTATTGCCAACCAACTCTTGAAAAACTAAAATTAATATCATATATATAAAGGGGTTAGAATAATATGTATACTTATTAAGATCCTCCCTAAAACATCTCATAAAAAATGTGAAAGAATTATATTAAAGATTAGAAAATAAACAATGAAACAAACTCATTACCTAAGCAGGTGAAACGAAATCTCATCCACACCATATCTCTCTCACTAAGTAACACATACAAGTATATCCATATCAAATATATACATAAATGAAGGTAACATACTTCCACTTCCCTAGTGATTGGTTACTCTCATGACCCAATTGATCATTTCCTATGCTCTTCTATCCCATGGATCATCCTACCACAATCCAAGACACTATATCACATGTCATCATCATCATCTCATTTGAATCATCCTACACCCCATACAAACATATCACATCATCATTATCTCATCCGTATCTAAGTATAAGCTTAGAAGCCTCTACATCCCGTGTATCATGAATTACACCTCAAGACACTATAGCCTATGCATGAACACACCCATGGTAATCCATAGCCACTATGACCGAATATAAGTATGTTCTATAAACTTAATCCATTACAGCCCATGCATAAATTTATAGTGAAACTGAGATCCAACACATCCCATGCATAATTTTACCCTATACCTTAATCCATCGCAGCCTAGATACACCTACATATAATCTATCACGGTCGAAGGGAGACGGAGGAGAGGGAGAATTCATCCATCCATTTTCTCTCCAACCTAGATATTAGGTAAAATACCCCCCCCCCAACATTTGAGTATCTATTTCCCTACTGACTTGGGGGTGATGCATATGAAATCATAAAATATAATAATATCACACAGAACCACACTAAAGAAAAACTACCTAACCTTATACTCATTTAAAACTATCATCCCACAAGACACTTGGTTGCTGCCACTAAGTTCTAGATCTCAAACATGCACACAGGAATCAAGATTCTACATTAACTAATTCAATTGGTAATTAGAAATTACCCATTTTGTATTGAGATGACATAAATCCTGGTTTAACTATTCCATTTCAATTTAATCCACCATTATTTTATAATTATTTCAATTTTTGAATATAATATCCATACTCATTAAGCATCAATCCAACCATCCCATGGTTTCCATTAATAATTAAGTCATTTATCATTGATTCCATCAAGACACATAATCCAATGAGTTCATTATTAATCCATTTATAATCCCATTATTCCAATTACTATAGGACTTATCTAAATAAACCATAAGGAGAATCCAATCACATTACATAAAACCAACTCTAATAAGAATTTTATAATCATAATAGTCAACCATTAGGTAATCATATAATCAAATAAAACACCAAGCATATAAAAAATTACCAATAATAGCTCTTAACTTATCCTAGCCACCCTAATGTAATCCCTAGAACTATTGAACACAACACATTCCATCCCGTTATCATCAGCATCAATCACCATTATAGCCCCTGGAAACTATACCATCACATTCCAATTACCCAAACAATTCTAGGTTCATAAAAAATCAAATCAAATATCTAATATCCTAGATAATATATACATGGAAGAAAAATATATTTTCAACACACAAATTCAAGTGGTAACTAAGGTCGTGTCACCAAGGCTTTCAAGCCTTTAACAATTAAGTATGGGCTCACTCAACCCCAAACATTATTCTTATCCCATAATGATTTCATTACCAACTTGAATTAAATGATTCATTATATATAGGTTCAATAGAAATAAGCTTAAAATTAAAAAGATAAAATCATCTTTAAATATCTATTTAACATGCTCTAAACATCACCTTAATATTCAATCATATTCATGGAAGAACGGTGATCAATTTATATGCCTCTTTCATTATTATTTTCATCATCATAGATTTATTTTTCTTATCAAATTTTAAGAATATTAAACATTATAAACAAAAAATAAAAAAAATTAGTAAATAGATAGAATATTATCTATAAAATCAAGGGGCATCAATAATGATTCTTCCCCATATGCATTCATAACATTCTAATTCAAATTTTACTTTAAATTATAGTTATTATCTTTCTTAGGTTGATTCCACTATTAAACAAAGAGTTAAAGAAAGATACATTATAACTTTCATATAAATAAAAAAGGAAAAGTAATGAATCTTATAAATTGATTAGAAGATTCAAGTAACAATCATTATTAAAGAAAATAAGAATCGAGAAATCAATCACCATTAAAACTGAAAGAAAACTCACTAAAAACTTACCACATAAATCCATCATCATCACTTTCTAAAACCTTAATAAAAAACATAAGAGTCCTTCAATAAATATCCTCTATGAGTAAAGATCATAAGGATATTGAGTAAAATGGGTTAAGGGAGAGTACCTTGACCCGAGAAACTTTGATATGCTGACCCATGGTGTTTAAACTCTCAAGAAAATGACTAGAGGCTAGTGAAAGGGATGGGGGTTAACTAGGGTTCAAAGGAAGAGATAGAAAATTAAACCAAGGAGTCCATGAGTCTTAATTTATATAGTAGGTTCAAATATCCTCCACCATAGTGTATGGACTCACAAAACGCCCATGTTCCACTTGGTCCAAATGATATCTAACTTCCTTGGTACTTGAAATGACTTATCTCTACAAATCCTATTCATTTTAAAAATCAAATTAAAATTATATGACTACAACCACAACATGTAACACTCTATGGTGTAAGTCATTTCAAATGCCTAGTCGGCAACTATGACCTTGCCCCATGGCGCAGTGTGAAGACCCAAGCCATTTCACCTCACCACACTGAACACCATGTTGTGGTGGCACCCAACTCATTTCCCCCCTCTCATGTGCTCAGTGCTTAGACTTATTTGACCTCTCATACCACCACACCCAATTCCCCAGGTGTTTCCATGCTCTCATTTCGTTTAGGAAGCACTCATCATGCACCATGTCTAGAAAAATGGGTATGGTTGTCTCCCTATTTCCCTCAAGGATACCCACCAAGCCACCATTCCCAACACCTCCTTAGTTGCATGCCACCATTCCCTTCACCCTAGGAATTTATAAACTACTTTTTTCTAATAGGATAACATTTCCATGCACCATAACCATTAAAACACCCATAGTTGTGACACCCATGATGTAACTTGTTTGTATATTGTTATTCCTTGATTGAATCCTCTGATTTTGGGGGTGTATCAGGGTGGAAATTTGAGATTTTTAGAGATTTTCTAGGGAATGGTGGTTAGGCATATGATTTGGAAAACTGTGCAGTAGAAACTATGAGCCATATATAGTTTTTCATAGTGGCGATCACATGGTTACTGCATGGTTTGTTAAAATATGTGAGTAAATCGTGTGACCTACATGGTTTTGGTTATTTTTATATTTTCACCTACTTTTTATATGGGGATTCTATTTCACTCATCCCCCATTCAAACCATCCATACTAGACACCTCTTAAGGCCTCTTATATTTTAAGTCAAAAGTTATACTTCTTACTTTTCCATTACTTTAGTTTTTGAAATTATAAACACTTTATTAAAACATCTTTACAAACGTTTTATGTCCCAAGTGTTTTATCATGTTTTTGTAGAAAACATTATATTTTTCTATACATAGAATAAGTTGTAATGTATTATGAATATAACCATTACTATTATTCATTATGATTATTGTATTGAGTATGAATACAATTATAGAATTAAACTTTAATCAGACCAGGAGTTATACTTTTGTCTTTTTTATCATACTGACAAAATCCACGATCATTAGACTAATAATGGTGATGATAAAATTGTACTGACTCTCAAAAAAATTATCATATTGAAGATTAATAAGGAATTACATGGGACTAACTTAAGTTTATAATCCAAATACATAGGGTTTATTTCTATTTTAAGGAATATATTTAACACTGTAATGGTGTTAATCAATATGATGTTGGGCATTCAGTTACAAGTGTGTTGTCAAGAACTAGCTATCCAGGTCCATTGCAACAAACTTAGAAATATTACTGCTGGAAAGTACCTATAAATACCAAGTCATTTAAAGAGTTTAGAGCTGGTGGAATACATTTTCTTCTGAATATTTCATTGTGTGAACCGCTCATTATTAGTTAGTGTAATTTTTTAGAGAGTTTTTATTCTAAGGAATAATTGTTAGGTTGTTTCATTAAGAAATTTTGTATTGTAATCTATGTTCAATCATTGTTATGATTAAGGTATTCCAAAGATAGGAATATGGTGAATCTTATCCAATAGATCGAGGTCTTTCAGGGCTAGTAAGATAGATATGATCATCGTATTGAGGGCTTTTGGGGATAGGAAGACATAGAAATTATGGTCATCACATCAAGGAATTTCTTAGTAAGGAAAGATAGACTTTACTATAATTATAGAATATTGGATACCTTTAGTCAAGGTTATTGACTACCTAACTATTAAGTTTAAAAGAGGTAAATATTTTAATAATAGCTTGTAAGTCATTTTACTTTTACATATCTAATCTTTTTTTTACAAGTTAATTCTCTATTGTGCATGATAATAGAAAGTAATTCATCGTATTCATCTATATATACTAATTGTTTTATCGGTTTTACTCTAATTAAAATAATAAAAATAATTTGATTTAAATTGGATCCATTGTGATTGTGATTCTTTTATACTGATTTAATCATACTATTTCTAGTTTTGATTATGTGACTCTGATAATTGGACTGAGTCTGAGTCTGATAAAGTTACTTTAATAGGCTTGTGTGTTTATTTAGTTTAAATATTTTAAACTAAGTTTTTAAGATAAAATCCACCCCACTTCTATTGTAAGTATAGATATCTAAGATAATTATTATGATCCTAAAATTAGTATCAGAGCAGGTTTCTATATATTATATACTTTCTGAGTTTTTATTTTCTTTACTTGCTGTAAATTGTTTAAGTTTTCATATATAAAATTTTTTTATAAATAGTGTAATATAGTAACATGTATCTGTGGAAAATAATTTATTTTGTTTTTAAGATGGTGGGTATTAATTTTGGTTCTATAGATAATCTAAATCCAAAAAAAATTACTTATCTTTGATGGTGCTGATTATGAGTACTAGAGAGATAGGATGAAAACTTTTATTATCAACATGGGAGTTGATAATTTTGTTATGCTTACTGGAGACTACAAGATTCCTGATAAGGAAGTCACTTCTTTTACATATCAATAAAAACAATAATGTCAATTGAATTATAGAGTAAGGAATACTTTTTTGTGTTCTGTGATAAGAAGTATATACAGTCAGATGTCTTTATGTGAAGCTAAAAATAGTATATGTAAAAATCTTGAAGTCCCGCACTTTGTTGTATATAAAGTTGTTGATACTAGAAGAGCTATGGTTAGATCAGTCTATAGGGCCTTTGATTTTCTTCCTGGATAATCAGTTCAAATATAAACTATATGTTTATGACAATCATAAATATTTTACAATCTATTGGTGAAAAAGGTATTTTATAATGAGATTCTTATTGAAAATATTATTGATATTATGCCCAATGAGTGTAAATATAAAAGAAAAGTTGTTGATGAGATAAGAAAGCTTAATAATTTTATTTTGGATGATTTAATTAGAACCCTTCTTCAATATGAGGGTAGAATTAAAAGTGATGCTGAGAAAGAAAAAAATAAAAATGGTGGTTTTTATCTTTCTATAATATCTACGTTACCTTCTAAAGTTAAGTATGTTGAGAAAGTTGTTAAATATTCAAGAGAAAAGAATTTTTTTCAATTTGATTGTAGTACTTCAGAACATTATGAGAATGAGTTATATAATCTAGTAATAAGTATGAATAAAATAGTAGGAAATAAATATTTTCAATACTGATATAAAAAGGTCATAAGGATGAAAGTGGTAAGAAATATTCTTAAGTCACTAGCTATGAATGTAAGAAAGCTATACATATCTGACTAGATTTTCCAAAGCTGAAAAGGAAATACTGGAAATAAAAAAAATCAGAAAGGAATTCTAAAAATTATTATAAATATAAATTCCAGAAATTATTTAAATCTTCTTAAAAATGGAGTTTTAGTGGTGGTAATTATTCCTAAAATTATTTTGATAATGAAAGTTTTAGATAGAGGAACATAGGTATTTTTGAAAATTTTCCCATTATTAATCAATGTTTTATGGCTAAGGTACACACATATGAATCTCTTACAAATATATCCTTAACTTATAATTATCCTGATGAGAAAATTTCTACATCTTATGATTAAAAATTCACCTCGGTAGAAGATAATACTCTTCCAAGCCATGATGAAGTTTCTCATTTTGAAAAAAAAATTATAAAAAAAATTATAAGATTTGAAAAAATAAAACTTGATATTATTAAAAGTAAACTGCCCAAGGAATATTCAAGAATAAATGTTTTGACTAATGAAATTTTAAATATTTCAACAGATCTTAATAAAACTATTTATAAAAGGGATAATATTTTAGAAAATTTTGAAAAATAAGTTTCTAAGAAAATATTTTACAAACCAATTTTGATAAACTTAGTTCCAAAACTATTACTAATGAGGATAAGAATTTAGTTGTAAAACTAAAGTTTGAAATTTATTTTTTTAAGAAACTTTTATCAAATTTTACTGTCAGAAAGAAAAATTTTGATAAAATTTAAAAAAAAAATCCATCCTTAAACTGATAATATTGGATTGGGTTATACACATAAAAAACATTTTTTGTTTAAAAAATACTTTATTCCAAAAAGTTCACCCATTTTCACTAATTTTTGGAGTGGTGGGAACTGAAAAAAGTAATTGTTCCTTAAATAAATTTTAATCACTAGGTTTTCATAAATCCTATTTTTCAAAGGAAATGAAATTTTCCCAAAACAAAATTAGACAAATGTGGTTACCCGATATATTTTTTTCTAACAATACCGGACCCAAGATGGTTTGGGTGCCTAAAGTCTAATATTTTTACTTTAAGGATAACAAAGATAGTTCTAAAAACAAAAACATATATTACATGGATATTAGGTGTTCCAAGAACATTAATGGAAACAAATATTTCTTCAAGAAAATAATCAAGGTTAAAGGTGAAAAGGTAACTTTTGTAGATAATGCTCAAGGAGAGATTATCAAAATAGGTAATATTGTTCTTCTTGGTAAAGTAATTATTTAAAATGTTTTTTATTGTAGGTCATAATCATATCCTTATAAGCATAATTCAATTATGTGATGAAGTTAACCTTGTGAACTTTAGGAATGATAAATGTTTAGTATATAGTTCCAAGGATGAATTTATTCTTTCTTCCAATCATTATGAAAATGTTTATAAACTAAACATAGACGACCATAGGATCCAAGAATAACCTTGACTTAGTGAAATGGAAGATCAATCTTGGTTATGGTATATACTTTCCACTGTTGAAGCTAAATATGTGGTAGCTAGAAGTTGTTGTTCTTAAGTATTGTAGATGTAACACACACTCACTGACTATGGCATGAGTTTTACTAAAACTCAAATACTTTGTGATAATGAAAGTGTCATTGATTTAAGTAAAAACCCATCATATCACTTATATGATAATAAAATAGATATAATACACCATTTCATTCAAGATCACATACTTAAAGGATATATCATTTTACAATTCATTGAAACGTAATAAAAACTTGCTAACATTTTTACAAAAACCCTTAGTTCTGGTAGATTTGAATATAAAAAATAGAATATATGAATGATTAATGTAAATTAATCATTCATGTATACTTAATTTTGACTAATCAAATTACATTAAGATATTCCTTTTCATAGGTTGAGTACATATGTTTTATTTTTTTTAAAATTTTTGTTTTTTTAAAAAAAATTAGTTTTTCTAAAAACTTTTAGTTTTTTAAAATTTCTAGTTTTTAAAAAAAATTAATCGTAATGAGTTTTTCGGACTCACCCTTTAAAAAATGGATTCATAATTCTAAAAATGATTCTTAGACTAAGAAATTGTTATAAAATTTATGGATTCAAAATTTCTTAAAATATTTTTCAAATTCAAAATTTTCGTAATCAGATTTTATTGTCACTATTTTTACTTCTAAAACTGTATCATTTATTCTTCTATATAAAATATAATAATTTTATTTCATAATAAAAATATTGTATTGAATAATTTTAAACTATTTTAATCTATTGATTTTAAAAAAACTAATAAAATCATGTTAATCATATCGATGACACTTTCCACCCTGAAAGGAACTCTTCTATTATTTTAGTTTTGGAACTCTTTTATTACAATTAGTTTATAATTTTTGTTTTTATACTTTTCTTTCTATAAAATTTTGTTTTTTTTTCAAGTTTTTAAAACTTTTTATAATAAGAATGATACTCAATTCGATAAAAGTATTAAAAAAAATTGAGAGTTCAAAAAATATTTTAAAATATTCTTCGGATCAATATTGACCATCAGATCATATTGGTTTTGTATCTAAACCATAGATAATCTTATGAAATATGAATTATAGCCTTAGTGCCTATGTATAGTTGGGTCAACCCCTTTTACCATATCAGTTCTTCAGTTCTTTGTGGTCCTTATTTTCTTCTCCCTTCAAGTTAACTAGTCCAAAATATTTTCTTTTTATACGATCTTCAGTTTTAGTCTCATATCTGATGGAAACCAAGGAATATTTTTTCAAGTGGTTTGTCTTCAGTGAAAGACTGATAGAAAGGTCATGTTATGAGAAATATGACTCTACTCTAAATAAGATAATTAAATTCCAAGGATGGGAATTGGTGTGTGTAGAGATGCCTAATAAGCGATTTGATCTTTATTACCCTAAGGTAGTTCATGAGTTTTACGCATCTGTTCAGTTTTTTATAGAGGGTGGTAAAGATGAGGTTTCTTTCCCTATTTTTGGGAAAAGACACCAGTTATCTTATAATAAAGTTGTGTATCTTGGTTAGATTACCATCAAAAGAAGAATCATATTTTCCTTCTCATGAGTTACCGAACAATCTCAAAACATTTAATAAGGACAAAGATGAGATTTTTTTAGAATATATGAAAGTCAGAACGATTTCCCACCTAGATCTAGATAATAATGTTGTAGAATTATGGATGTAGGGATGTATGATTCTGATAAAGAGAGATAGAGACATGTTAAAAGTATCTGATGTTTTCATGCTTTATTTTCATGTAATGTGAGGAAGATAGATCTTGTCAAATTCATCCTTTTCACAGTGGATAACATCAAGACAGCATCAATCTAATCTAATATCATTATGTTTATGGACTTTATAAGAAAAATGGTTATAAAATGTGTGGAAATATTCAAAGTTTCAAACAAATAATATCTAATGAGGGATAAATTTTATTTTATTATTGAGTACATGATTTCCAGGATGATATTGGTTTTTGATAACAAGTCTAATAATTTTTTTGAGAATGATGATGGTGTTGAATTAGAGGAACAACTATTAAGGAAATACTAGGGAGATAAGAAAAAGAATAGAAAGGAAGAAACATCTTCTCTGAAGAAACAAAATAAAGGGAAGAAAATACCTAATGAGGTTTTTGAGGTGATGATGGATATGATAGCTCATAAAAATCTAGGGGACCCAGAGTTTAGACTCAACCCCACATAAGAAAAATACTTAAAAATATAAGCTTCTAATTCAAGATAGTATTAATCACAAATTAGAATATAGAAAATTTTTAATAGATAATTTGATTTGGATTGAAGCAAAGTTAAAAGTTTTTCAAGAAAATTCACAAACTCATAAAAGATCATGAAATCAAATGGTTAAGTGGTCAGACCAAGTTGATTCTGATATCATAATTCATGATGAGCATTTTTATGAAGTCAATAATCTTATGATAGAATCATCAAGTTTTTTTAATCAGTTATATTTAGATATGGATGATAAAGTTATGTTCATTGAAATTTTTAGGGATTCCACCAATGAACGTACTGGAGATGTAAATTCTTTGAAATTGAAGATCCGATATGTAGAAATAGAGATGAGTAGGTATAGATAGTCTAAATATTAAGTGATCATATTGAGAAATCAGAAGAAAGAACTCACTGGGTAATTTAAAAGGATAAAGTCTCAAGATCAGACTCTGCAAGAAAATTTTTTTAAATCTAGAGAAAGATCGTAGGGAGTTCAAGAAGATAAAATATTTCATAAATAATTTGATGAAGAAATAATGATTATTTTTCTTTTGAACTCTTGGATGTATTTGTTTTTCTAAAACACTTGAATGTTTTTAATGAATTATATTTTCATTCAAATATGATTTTCCAAAATGTTTATCCAATTTTGATTGGTTACATGTTCTTTTATTTTATTCATGGATGATTAGTTAGTTCAGTATTGTATTTTATGTTTCTTTCTCTAACATTTTAGGAAACATCGGATTCTTTCCCATTATTTTTGAAAATCACAAAGGGGGAGAATTTTATACAAATAGGGAGATTATTATAAAAATAGTGGGAATGATATTATAAGAGGGGTTATTTCTTTAAAAATGGATTTTGTTGTTAAGGGGGGAGAATACAATCCTTAGGGGGAGAAGAACTCCTAAGGGGGAGAAGTATTCTTAATGGAAGAACAATTCTAATACTCTCATCATATTCAACATTATATTCTAAAGATTTATAAACTCATGGATATTTAAGAATTAAAAGAATAACTCTAAATATGAATTAAATAAAAGAACAAAGGACTGTAATTTTTTCAAATTTATTTTCCGTTTAATTTTTGGGTTTGTTATTTCCAAAAAATAAAGATTATAGAGTCATAAGTTTTACTTATTGCTTTTCCATGACTTTAGTTTTGTAAAACACAAACACTTTCTTAAAACATGTTTATTAATTTTTTATGTCCCAAGTGTTTTAGCATGGTTTTTTAGAAAAAAACTATCTTTTACCATATATAGAATAATTTGTAATGTATTATGAATAAACATTACTATTATTCATTACAATTATCGTATTGAGTATGAATTCGATTATAAAATTAAAATTTAATCAGATCAGGAGTTAGACTTCTATTTTGTCTATTGTACTAAAAAAATCCATGACCATCGGACTAATAATGGTACTAATAAAATCATATTGACTCTTATAACTATTATCATATTGAAAATTAATAAAGAAGTCCATTGAATTGACTTAAGTTTATAATCAAAATATAGAAGACTTATTTCTATCATAAGGAATGTCTTTAACATTTTAATGTTGTTAATCAATATGACGTGGGGCATTAAGTTACAAAAAAACTGTCAAGTGCCAACTATCTAAGGTTGTTGCAGAAAACTTGGAAATATGGTTGTTGGCACCAGAAAATGAATCCATGTAATTCACTTAATGCTTCCAAACATGATCTCAAAGCATAGATCATTTCGAAATCTTTTATTTGACTGGTCGGGGATCCCAAACGGAGTAATAGATCAGATGTTATGGCCATTCGAAGTCAGACTGCTGAAAATGTCCATCCAAGATGATTTTGGGGAAATTTATGGTTTTTCATGCAAGAATGGATGTTTTGCGCATAGGAATGGTATCTTGCATGCAAAAATAAAATATTGTGTGCTACTGGTCGCGTAAACCTTTTACGCATGCAATGGGATGTCATCTTCCACCTCAGCCACCTAAAAATGACTAAGTAATGTGTGTGCAAGTTTCAAGATGTGCGCCCAAGATCAATATTTTCGCGCAAGACTCTTACATGCCCAATGAAACATAAAATTCCCCTTTGCACGTGCACCCTCTATAGGGTGTGCGGAAGATCTCTTCCACATCCAGAATCTTATGCGACACTGCTTAAGGTTTCTCCTATAAATACAAGCACACCCCCCCCCCTTGGGGAAAGCCTTTATAGGTAGGACACTGCACTACTATGAATAAAACTGCCTCTTCCACACATTTTTGGAAGAATATAACCCTCTATGTGAGATCTTGCATGACAGGTCTCATATGGGTCTGCCTTCACATGTGCCCATAGTGGTTTGATCCTTGCCCGGTCTCTTTTCTTCCTAAGTCGTTTGTGTGCAAGATTCCATTCATGCATGCAAGATTCCAATCCTATGCACAAGACTTCCAATCTTTCATGACAAAACTTCAATCTTACGTGAAACATTTTCATTTTTCAAATATTTTGTGCAACAATTCCAATTTTACCATCTTGCATGCACCTATTACACACAGCCTTATCTTGTGTGCAGCACATCTTATGCATAGCCCATCTTACGCACAATAGCTCCCAAGCCTATCCCTACTGGTCCATACCATGGAGGATGTTCCCCCACACCCCGACTTAGGATTAGTGTTGGGATTTAGTCTTGGCCCTTCGGGCTGGTCCCTTCACTACCATCACTGACCCCCATGAAAAATGGAGAGTTTCACCGTGAACTTTTTAGGCCTAGTTGCCGATATTTTACATTCTACACTTATGCACACCCACCTTCAACCTTTGGAATACCATGATTCAAGATACTCCTTTACACCTCATGAAACGCCTTGAGTCGACATATTCCTCTTAGTCCCTTTCTTATGTAGTGAGTTGAGATTATCATCATCAATTCCTTGAGTACCTTGAGTTAAACCATTCCTCAAGAAACTCATCCAAATCCCATCACCTGACTCTTATGCCTGGTTTAACCAGAAAGGGCCTCTCTTTCATAATTCCCACACTAGCCATTTCAAGGAACCTTATGCATAATAGTCCTCTCTATATGACTATAAACTGTAGTATACCCTATATGAAAAATATAGGATGCCTCTTGCTCCAAATATGAGATGTATTATACACCAATCATAAGATTTCAATAGTACTCACTACATGACTTTAAATTATAGCATGCCCTATCATTCAATAATAGGATGCCTCTTGTTCCAAATAATATATTCACTATGTGACAAGCATAAGATGCCTCATGCCATGATTACAGTGGAATAATTTCAAGAGTGTTGGAATCCATTTGAGCATTCCACAACTCCACCTCGTGTTTCATGTGTCCTTCATTCAGATCTTTATCCTATTTCATTCTCGAAGGGACCCCCTAATTGCCTGGTTCCATGCCGCTTCGGCTCACCTACTGTTCTGGGCCAACGCCCTGAAATAATTTGGACAACACTTCGAGTTTGGCCCCACGTTTCGAATACGGTCAACAGTTGGCCCAGTTTGTTTGTTTCCATCTCAAGCTAATGTGATGTGGATGCTATGTTTCGAATATGGTCAGCAGTTATCTCCCTTCATCATTCCACCATCATTATGTCCTGAATGTTGGTTATATGATTCACACTTTTCATATCCCTTTGTTTAGACTAATTCCAACACCCTGGGCATTATCCCTCTTGTGCACTAGCTCATAGGTGAAGGCCCCAATTATATTTCTCAACCTACCAGTGATTTGGGATGCCCTCATGGCTAGACATGAAGAATACATTATGAGAAACTTCCATGTGTAAGCCCCATCCACCATTACCACTCCATAGCGGCACCCGAGCAGCTTCAATGCGTAAGCTCCGTCCACAATTGTCACTCCATAGCGGCACCCAGGCAGCTTCCATGTGTAATCCCCATTCACCACCCTTTGTGGCCGCACCTTTTCACCATGATCATCATGTCTGTTGTTTTCTCTTGTTTCTCACACCAATAATGAATCATGTGAGCTTAGAGTAAACAGTGACCATGACATCCTCTTTGGGCCGCTAACCATGCATAATCCCCATTCCCCTCTCTTCCGAACTATGTGGACATTGGTCCTTGCCCTTTTCAAGCAAGGTAAGTAGGAAGCCCCCCTGAGGTTCAATTCCATCACCCATCAGTCCCGGCCACTTCAGGTCAGTTTACCCTCATCCCACATGACGTTAAACTATATTCCCTTTTCGTCTTGCATGACACTAAACTATATGATTTCAAACTACGTAGGTTTTGATCTTTATATCCTATATAGGGTACTTAGTAATCCTCCCTAAGGTTCAACCCCAAACACTATTAAACTTTAGCGTCCCCTTTGTTGGGACCCATATCCTTAGTCCACCTGTTAGTGGTGCTAGACTAGTTCTCGAGCAGCTAACCATGCATAGGCCCCACCCTCAATCCATACTCCTCCAACCAAGAGTTTCCCTCTTGCGATGGGCCACTAACCACACATAAGCCCCAAAATGTATTTGGGTTGTTGTCCTTTGTGTACACCCTAATACTATTTACTCATATCCGAACTATGTGGAATTTGATTATCTGCCATAGGGATACATAGGAGGCCTCCCTGAGGTTCAATTCCATCATCCATTTCCCATATTGGTCTATCCTTTGAGCCTTTGTGTTTTGGTAATATCATTCCCTAGACTAGAAATCTATTCACTTTGGGTCCCTATCCATGCACTCTATTCTCGTGGGCCGCCTCCTCAGGTTTCCCTTTTCCCCAGCGAACTATGTAGAATTTGATCCCCATTCACGGGGATACATAGGAAGCCTTCCTGAGGTTCAATCCCAACACTAATGTCACCTTCACAACAGTTCTATCTCATTCACCATCCACTTTATTAAGTCATTCTTACCTAGTCCACCACCTCTCAGTGAGATCATTCCATTCATCCATAAGATTTTTACTCCTAGATTCACCTGATTCATCTCAGTGCGTAAGCCCCATTCATCCATATCATTGCTACTCCTAGCAGCACCTGGTCCATCTCAATGTGTAATCCTCAAATCACCCATTCGAGCTACGTGGGTTTTGATCCCTGCCTTTTAAAGAGGGTATGTAGGAAGCCTCTTTGAGGTTCAATCCCTACCACTGGTAAACCCTGGTGTTCCTCTTTCCGGGGTTCACTTTCCTTGATCCACCCTCAGTGGTGTCTAGATCAGACTTCACAGCATGATATCTTCCCTTTATGGGAAAAACCACCCTGGGTCTGCTATCATTGAGAATTATGATCCATCCATCTGGTGTTCCCCTTTCTAGGGTACACTTTCCCTGATCCTCCCTTAGTGGTGTATATATCAGACTTCACGGTGTGATATCTTCCCTTTATGGGACACACCATAATGGGTCCTCTCTCATTGAGTATTCTGATCCATCCATCTGGTGTTCCCCTTTTGGGGTGAACTTTCCCTGATCCACCCCCATTGGTGTTTATATTGGAATTCACGGTGTGATATCTTCCCTTTATGGGACACTCCACCCTGGTTCCGCTCTCATTGAGCATTCTGATCCATCCATCTGGTGTTCCCCTTTCTGGGGTGCACTTACCCTGATCCACCCTCAGTGGTGTCTAGATCAGACTTCATGGTGTGACATCTTCCCTTTATAGGACACACCACCCTAGGTCCTCTCTCATTTAACATTCGGATCCATCCATCTATTGTTCCCCTTTCTGGGGTTTACTTTGCCTAATCCACCCTCGGTGGTGTTAGATCGGACTTCATGGTGTGATATCTTCCCTTTATGGGACACACCACCCTGGGTCCACTCTCATTGATTGTTATGATCCATACATCCATTTTTCCCCTTTCTGGGGTGCACATTTCCTGATCTACCCATAGTGGTGTCTAGATCGGACTTCATGGTGTGATATATTTACCTTATGGGAAAAACCACCCCGGTTTTTCTCTCATTGATTGTTTAGATCCATTCATCCAATGTCCCCCTTTCTGGGGTGAACCCTCCCTGATTTTTCCTCAGTAGTTTCCATATTAGGCTTCATGGTTTAACATCTTCCCTTTATGGAACACACCACCTTGGGTCCACTCTTTTTGGTCATTTTGATCCGTCCATCCAATAAACCTTCCAGGTGATCCCTCCTAGAGATGTACAAATCTAATATGTATCTATGGGGAATTCTGATCACTCTCATTCCATCTCAGTAAGACATTAAACTAAAAACATACCCCGTGTTAAACATGGGAAGCTGAGGAAAACCTCATAGACATGCCTTTGGTATAATATACCATGTGACCGACATGGGATGCATCGGGTTTTTTCACCCTTGAGATTACATCTTATGAGGAATAATACATGTATTCTAATGTCCACATATCCAGAGAGTCCTTGAAATTCCTGATGTTACCATCTACTCCGACCAAAGGTTGCTTCCCTTTCAAGACCTCTTGGATTTTCAAGACAGAAGCAACGTAATTAACAGGCGTCCACAAAGATATGGCACCAAGAATGAGATTCACGAACAACGACTCAAATTTATGAGGGAGACCTGGACTAGGCGATGAATTCCAATGAGTAATCTATGAAAGGAGAGACCAACATCACATCATCTTGTTTCAATCAAGGAGAAATCATCCCTTAATAATTTATGGATGTCACTCGCCTTTGGAAAGCGGGAATGTGGGGAAACAGTCAGCGCATCTCCACATATGGATGTGCGCCCCGGAGAAAGCGTCGGAAACAATAACCATTTGGGAATTGCCTATAAATACTGAGTCATTTGAAGAGTTTAAGGCTAGTTGAATACATTCACTTATAAATATTTCTCAATTTGAACCATTTTTTATTATTCTGCATAATTATTTAGAGAGTTTTCAATCTAAGGAATTCTGGTCATGTTTTTTCCTTAAGAACTTTTGTATTGTAATCTACATCTAATCATTTTTACGATCAAGGGATTCTAAGGATAGGAATATGGTGAATCAAATCTATCTAATCAAGGGCTTTCAGGGCTAGGAAGACAGATCTGGGCATCATTTCGAGAGCTTCTGTGGATAGGAAGACAGAGAAATTTTGATCATCATATCAAGGTCTTTCCTGGTAAGGAAAGATAGACTTTACTATAAGTATAAAATAGTGGATACCTTTAGTCAAGGTTATTGACTGCCTTACTCTTAATGTTAAAAGAGGTAAATATTTTAAAAATACATTGTAATTCATTCTTACTATTATATAGATATTCTATTATTCATGATAATACAAAGTGAGTCCTCGTATTCATCTTTATATACTAATTTGTCATAAGTGTTACATTTGTTATGATAATAATAATACCTTTATTTAAATCAGATTTATTGTGATTATGATTATTTTATTTGGATTTAATCAGAACATTTATAGTTCTAATTTTTTTACTCTAATAATCAGACTGATTCTAAGTCCAATAAAGTTACTTCAAGAGGCATGTGTGTTTATTTAGTTTAAATCTTTTAAACTGAGTTTTTAAACTATAATTCACCCTTGACTCTTGTAATGTGATTGACATTGGTTTGTTAGTGGCCCACCTACTTTATTTATTCCATGAGGAATACTAGGATGCTAAGTGGGAAATAAAGGTATGGTTTATTTATTATTTGGGTGTTTACCATATTTATAAACCTTTATTTGAGATTCTTCTAGATAAGGGATGTGTCTTTGATGATGCTAGTTGAGTGCAATTCGAGTGACTAGTGTAGGACTGTAAGACCTGCAAGCTAGGGGTTCCACCTATAAACATCGAGCATTATCCCATTAGTCCCTTTATTTTTGATTCATGATATGTGTCATGTGTTATGATTTCATTATTTCTTAGTTGGAATATGAGTCACTTATCCCTTTTTTTGATCTCACCTTTGATGTTTTGTTTCCCTTATGGTTGAGCATGGGTTTTGATATTTCTTTCATTGACTTGTTATTGATATTATTTTATGAATTTCTATGAAATGAATTTCTTTATTGATTTTTATTTCACTTTATTATCCATGGATGGTGTGTAAAGGTTTAAAATAAAATGAATGAGTTGTTTTTTAAAGTTTTATTTCAAATATAAAAATAAAATTTTTAATTTAGGTTTTCAATGGAAAATGATTAAATAAATATGTTACGTTTTTTTATCTTCAACCCATTAAAATGAAATAAAACCAATTTACTCATATTTATTTTCAAACTAGTGGACTTGGTTTCTTTATAAAATTAATGAAATAGAATCATTATGGGTATGTAATCTTTATGTATTGTCCAGGATTTCAGGTATTAGCATCTGAGTTTAGTTATAATCACTCTCTTGTTGGAAGTGGTAGATATTTGGTTCATGGAGGTGACTTTAGAGTCACATGGAGATGTTGGTTGGTTTTTTAGGTTTGTCAAGCCAGTTGGGTCATGTTGAGTATCATCCTTCTCAGCCTTATGATTTTGTTTCTTCATTGTCTTATATATTTCAAATATTATTTAAAATAGTTTTATTTTATTGGTAATGTCTTTGTATTATTTATTATTATTCTTTATTGTTATGTTATGTTTGGATGTTTTTGTTTTAGATCTACTTATTTATTTTTTTTATGTGTTTTTACAATGTCTAGATATTCCATTTTGGGTTATAGGTTGGAACCCATGGTTAGAATTTAAAATTTATAGGGTGAAATCATTCCCATGTAGTCACTTATGATACCCTGACACTAGTTTCCATCTCGTGGTGATATGGAACGCACCTATGGATAGTAGAGGGTCATCTCAGGTGTCTGGTAAAGTAACAAACCAAGAAAGTTCATTAAAAATGGTATTAGAGATCTTTGGTTATTTGGGGGTCAATGGTAGAAGTGATATAGGATCATAAAGGATCAAGAGGTAGGTCTGAGGAAGTTCTTTTTCTTCCCTTCCATGTGTTAAATCTTTAGTTACCATGGGCGGTCGAGAGTATTATTTTTGAATTTGGGATTTATTATTGTTTATTTTATAGATTTTTTTATATGTTTTTTTGTTGCTATAAGTTTTAGGTAGATCCCAAGAGATGTCTTTAAAAATTTCTAGTTTCAATGTGAAACTGGAGGCAATCTAGGGGCACATGGTTATGGAACATGGTCTATCAAACCATGTATAATATATGCGAACTGTTTAGTCGAATTATCAATGGAACATGCATGGTTCATGAATGGTCTAACAATTCATGTGTGTAACTATGTAAAGTAGGGTTATGGAACATGGTATATCAAACCATGCACAATCTATGCAAACCATTTAGTATAATTATCAGTTTTAAATTTTGTTTTTTCACTCTTTTAGTTCTTTAGCTTCTCTTGTGACTGATGGGATTTATTTATGGGTGTTTAATAATAATTTTAGGGATTATAAATATTTTTTTTCAAGTTTTAATGAAATTTTTATGACATGGTGATTGAACTTACTTGAAAACCATGTTTTGGAGTGTTTTGGGTTGCTTTGGGAAAATGGTTTGAACTTTATCAAAAATTATTTGATAAATGGATTTTGGGTTGTGTTAATTTCTAAATATTGAATTTTTTTATAAGATTAAATTATTTTGGTGTGTGTGGTTTTTAGGTGAAATTTTTTGTCAAGAAATGGATTTCTTCTTTTTTTGGGCCTGAAAAGTTTTAAAGATTTTGAAGTGGGACTTTAAAGGGGGGATTTTTCTAATTTTAATCTATTTTATTTATGCTTTTTTCCCATTTTTTTGGACTTAAGGATATTTTCAAATACCTTTTTGAGTGTGATTTTAAGGTTTTTTTATAGACTTGAAATTTTGATTTGTGTTTGTTCTCCTTCTGGTGAAATTTAAGCTAGTTTGATTAAATAATTTATTTATCATATCTTAGAATATGACACCTAGAAAGGAATCAATAAGTCAAGAATGGAAGGACTAAATTAGTTATCATAGTGATAAAAGAGTTTTCCTTCTAGTATTTGACTCTACCTAGACTCTTGATGGAGTGGTAGGGCTATGTTCATCTTGGAATGTGCATCATGTGTAAGAGTTTCTGAATTGGCAGCTTCTAGTGTTTCATTGTGATCAAGGATCCCTTGAGGTGGTGTAGTGGATATCTAAGGTCAAAGAGATATTTGATTCATTACAAAATCTTGATACCTCTAGGGTGAGGATAAGTATTCCCTTGTTTTAAGGATTGGGTTTTGAGTGGTGAAAGCACACTATCTATACCCAACTATTTGAGTTTTTTTCTTGGTGATATTTCGAGGATGCCTTCATCCAGATATTTTATCCTGAGGAGGTGAAACTTGAGAAGGCGTTAGGGTTTTTAGTTGTTTATTAGGGTGATCATTCATTTAAGTAATATGATTAATGTTTCATTGGTTTGGTTTATTCCCCCCGAGAGTTGGTCATTTATGATTTGAGGAAGGCTTGGTTATTTACTAGAGGCCTTTGTCTGAACCTTTAGTCATCGGTGTTTGAGTCTATCCTAACTACTTATATGGAAGTGGTGTATAATATTTTCATTGCTAAGACAATATTGGTAGGTAAACCTATAACAATCAATGCTTTGACCACACCTAGTGTCTGTGAGGTTGATCTGAGAAGGAAGGTGGTGATAATGGGAAGTTATCATCTCAACTTTTCATTCCTACTTTAGTGAAGAAAAAGTTATTAGTATGATTTTAGTGTGGTAAATTCATGAAATCTGAGCCCTTATGTCTAATATATCTAAGGACCTATCATTTATGTGTCCACCTCAGTCACCTTCAAAGGTTTTTAAGTTGGACAGATGTTAAAAGGAGAAGTCTCAGATCCATATTTGATGTAGGTGGTCATCTAGTATTTTTATTTTTTTAATTGGGGATTATCCCATATTTTATATATTTTTTCTTTTATGTATATGATTGATGAAATAGTTTTGGGTTTAGTGTTCTTGTATTTTTGAGATTCTTTTTCTGCTTTGCTCTATTTGTTTAGATGCGTGTGATCCTAGTGAAATGATCCATGTCTTTATTATCTTATTAGAATATTTATAAATGGTGGGGAGACCTATTTTAGGTCTCTATGTATTCTCCATGTTATTTCATAGCTGTCTAGTGAGATTTATTTGGTGAATTTTTCATTGATTTTGGATCTTGTGACATCGGATGTTCCAGAAGTGATATTTTTGTTTTGGACCTTTGATTTGGTTTAGGATTCAGGGGTATATTGTAAGAAGTGGTATGTATATTTACATTCCTGAATCCAAAATAGATAAGTGGATTTGTCTCCCAACATCTAGTTTTATTTTTCACCTTGCTTTCATCTGATGAGGAGTCTTCCACTTTGTATCCATAGTGCATTATTAGTTGGTGGGTTTTGAATCACCTGATATGGTTCTCCTAAGGAGTGGATTGTTTATGTCTTGTGTTCTTGTTCTCAGGTTCAAAAAGTAATTTAGTTGATGGATTCCTTATTATAAGTGATTTTTCCTTTTTTTTACCATTAGGAGTTATGTTTTCAATGACATTATGGGGTAGAAAGTGGTATGGTGGGGAGAATTGGGACACCCATGATATCAATTGTTTGTATAGTTTTAGTAATTGATTGAATCCCTTGAGTTTTGGGGTATCTCGAGTGGAAATTTGATATTTTTTGGGATTTTATAGTTCCATGTGATTAGTTGCATGGTTTGGGAAACTATGTAGTAGAAACCATACAACATATTCTTTTTTGGACATTAGGGGTCACACAGTTACCATACAGCTTGGTAAACTATGCGACCTTCTTTCTTTTGGGTATTTTTTTCTTTTCACCTTATTTTTAATTTAGAATTCTCCCCCACTCATCCCTAATTTTATCCAACCAAACTAGGTGTCTCCCAAGTCCTATTATCCTCCTTCTAAGCCCATCCATAGTGGAACTTTTATGGGGTCATAGTGGTTCTTCACTGGATTGAAAGCTAAGAGCCTCTCCTTCTTCACTCTCTTTATTTCTTCTAATTTACCCCTTTTTCTCTAACCCTAGTGTCCCTGTTGGTTGATTTATATTTTTAGGTTTTTCTATTTATGTGGGGGTTTATAAGAGTTGTTATCCATCTATTATGACCTATTCTGGTGGTTTTCATCGAAGGTGACATGGTTGTGCCACTTAAGGTAGGTGCTCCTATTTCATTTTCATTTATTTAAGAGTTCCTTGGATGCTTGGAATTTTAAACAAGATATTGAACTAAATAAATACTATATAAGTTATCTAGGTTGATTTTTCAAGGGTTTTTATGTTTTCCTCTTAGTTTCCTTTATCAAAATGGGTAAATTTGGTAACTTTATGTCACTTTTATTTCAAATGGTATTTTGTGCATTCTAAGAATTTGATAAAATTCCAATGATGGTTTTATTCAAGAAAAATGATTTTTTATAGTGATTTGGGTCAAAATTATTTATAAAGTGGGGTTTATTTTTGGGTTTAGTGGTTTTATATGTTTTAAAGGGTTTTTTCTTTTATAAAATGAAATAGTAATTTATTGACTTGATTGTGATCTGGGATTTGGGATTAACTGTGATTCCACTTGGTTTGTACTTGGATTACAAATGGTTTAAAAAGGGACTTAAAAAATATAATGTTTCTAAGTAAGATGAAAAGGGCCCAGTTTGAACTTTAAGAAATATTATTTGTTTGATTATTGGTTTTACCCTTGTTAAGCCCTATTTTTTATGTTTGTGTATATCCATGTGATGGATGGTTGAATTTTATGTTTATGTTTGTATATATAGGTTGGGGATCTTGTTAATGGAGGTGTTAGAGGATTAATGGACATGATTGCGATGGTAAAATTGGGTTTTTTTATTGACATGTGATTGACATTGGTTAGTTAGTGGCCCACATCCTTTATTCATCCCATAAGTAACCCTAGGATACTAAGTGGTAAATTGAGGGACATTTGATTTTTTTAGTTGAGTATTTTACCTAGCTAGTGGTCCTTAGTTAAGATTCTTCTAGATAATGGATTTGTCTCTGATGAGGCTAGTTGAGAGATATTTGAGTGACTAGTGTAGGATTGTAAGACCTGCAAGCTAGGGGTTCCACCTATTCATGTAAAATATTATCACATTAGTCCCTTTTGTGTTTCCTTATAATATATATCATATGATATTATCTCCTTATTTATTTGTTTGAATGGGAGTTTCTTATCCTTTAGTATGATTTCACCTTTGATGTTTTGTTTCCCTTATGGTTGAGCATGGGTTTTGATATGGATTTCCTTACGGCGTTATTGATATTATTTTATAACTTTTATGACATGGATTTTCCTGGTTCATTATTATCTATTGAGGGTGTATAAAGGTTTCAAAGAAAAGTAATGAGTTTTTTTTCAATGGTTTATTTCAAATGGAAAAAAGGAAAGTTTTAATTTGTGTTTTCAGAGGAAAAATTTTAAAATGAATAAGTGTTGTTTATTTTTAAACCATGAAACTAAAATGAAAACCTATTTGATCTTAGTTTTTTTCAAACTAGTTAACTTGGTTTCTTTGTAAAAGGAACAAAATGGACTCATGGTGGTATCCTACTGTTCTATGAATCACATCCTACATACCCACATTGGTGGGTGTGTAGTCTTCATGCCTTGTGCAGTTTTTCATATCTTGGTTTCCAAGTTTAGTTGGTACTGTTATCTTGTGGGATACAAATGAGTTTGGTTCATGGAGGTTACTTGAGAGACACATGCATATGGGGGCTAGTATTTTGGGTTTGTCGGGTTGGTTGGGTCATGTAGAGTATGATCCTTCTAAACCTTATGATTTTTGTTATTGTTTTGGATTATATATTTAAAATCTTTTTTAAAATAGCTATATTTTATTGGTAATGTATTTTTAATATTTATCATTATTTTCTATTGTTATTATATGTTTCTATGTCATTGTTTTAGATCTATTTATTTAATTTGGCATGCTTTCCCAATGTCTAGATATTTCATGTTGGGTTTCAGGTTGGAACCCATGGTTTTTTATTGTATTTTTGGTGGTGAAATCATTCTCATATAGTCACTTGTGATACCCTAGAACTAGCTTCTGACCTGAGGTAATCAGGAACGTGCCTCAGACCAGTGGTGGGTCAGATCAGGTGTTGGGTAAGGTGTCATCCTGTGCTGGTTAATTATATTAGGCATGGTCATGTTGTCCCTTATTCTAAAATAGAACCTCACTTGTTTCCATGAAACACCATGCCCACCCCCTTATGGCATGGTTCTCCTTATTTCTCACAAGAGGGGACCTCCTCCCAAAACGCTAACTGCCATGGCTACCCCTAGGTGTTTCACTTCCATAGGTTCACTAAACACAAAAAAACCAACATAAAAACTCTCATGGCCTCAAAAATGGTCTTCCAAAATAGCATGCACCATGATCAGCCTCCATATACACAAAAAAACAAATACCATACCCTATGTTATGGCGTGGTGACCCTTAAGATGTTAAAAACTCCTCTCTATCCTCCATAAAACCTTCAAACTCTCATATGATGCCTCCAAGAATTAGGACACTAACCAAGGGGATAACACACTTGCGCAACACTATATCCTAATGGTCCTGAATCTCGACAGGTTATTCCTCAAAGGTTGAACCATCATTAAAATCCATCTCACCCCAATTTATGATGTGGGAATCATCATGATGATATTGGTGAAGTTGTGACACATGAAATACATCATGAATAAGGATTATCTGTGGGGGAATTTTTAACCAATGTGTTGCAGCTCCAACACATGTTAACACCTTGAATGGTACAATGAATCAAGGAGAAATATTACTCCCATAACTAAACCTTTACTTCCCACGATGAGAAGAAACCTTCAAGAACATGTGATATCCTAAATAAAACTTCATAAGCCACCTCATGTGATCAGTATAGAACTTATAGAGATCTTTTACCTCCTTTATTCACTCACAAATCACCTGAACCTTCTTCTTCACGCTTTTCACCAATTATGGTACAGGAATAGATGAATCTCTAACCTTGATTGATCACAAAATAGATCAGAAAGGTCAACCATATAGTTCTTTGAATGAAGTCTTACCAATAGTAGAGTGATAACTATTCTTGTAACAAAACTTCACCAAGGGTTGGTGCCTCACCCACAAAACTCCAAAATCTAGAATGCACGTGCACAAAATATCCTCTAGAATCTTGATAGCCTACTCTATTTGAACATCCATCTATAGATGAAATGTATTGGTAATACATAACTGAGATCCAAAATCATGTTGTAGACCTCTTAAAACCCTAGAGGTGAAACAGGGATCACGATCAAAAATGACCATCTACAAAACCCCATGAAGTCCCACTACCTCCTCTAGATATTCCCTCAGTAAAACCTCCATTGATCTTGACTCCTTAATAGCTAAGAAGTGAGTTGACTTTGTAAAATTATTCATTATCATCAATATAGATTCACATCCTCCCTGAGATCAAGAAAAACTGGGGAAAATCCATCAAAATTTCCTCCCACTTCCATGGGAGAACATCAAGTGGTTGAAGCAATCCACCAAGAACATAGTTCTCAACCTTCACTCTCTAAAAAAACAAACACCGAGAGACAAACTATAAAACATATCACTTCATGTCAATCTACCAAAATTGATCTCATAAAGCACGATAAATTTTATCCATTCCATGACGTATCTCTAAGGGCGAACTATGAAACTCATAGAGAATCATGCCATGCATCACCAAATGAACAAATATCCTTCCCTGAAACAACACATAACATTGGTCATCCTTATACCATCCCTCAAGGGCATCGCCACAAGCAACACTATCTCACCAGACTTGTGCCTCAAAATCTTCCATCTATGAATCCTCCACCTACTACATCGAAGATGAATATGCATTCATCTGATAAATACACCATCTACCATATTCCTCTCGCATATCAAGGTGCATCAAAAAATGATCCTCCATCAATCTCAAAGGGTCTCTAGAATTGTGTACACCATTATTGTGTGACTTATTTCTCAATGCATCAGTCACAACATTTCATTTCCTTAGAGTATAGGAAATATCAAAGTCATAATCTGGAAATAATTTCATTTATAGTTGATGAAGTGAGTTCAAATCACACTAGGATAATATATACCTCAGGCACTTATAATATATAAATACCAAAAAATGATCACTTATGAGGTAATATCTCCAAAACATGAGATAAAAATAATCATATAAATTTCACAGTTATGGGTATAATAGTTATATTCATAAGGTTGTAACCATCGATACCCATAAGATATAATAACCCTTTTATGAATTAGAATGTCACCCAATCCTAGATGTGAATAATCATAATAAACCTCAAACACAATGCCCTATATTGGAAAATGATGATTCAAAGTACTGACCAGGTTCTCCTTTAAATACTTGAAAGAGTCTAGCACTGTTCAGTCCACATGAAATCTTAATCCATTCTAGTCAAAGTTGTCATAGGAGTCACAATCTGAGAGAATTTAAAAACAAACCTACTATAATAACCATCAAGACCAAATAAACTCTATACCAACATAACATTTTTGGGAACCATCCAAGAAAAAACCACTTCAATATTAGAAGGATCCAAAATTAGTCCACATTAAGACACAACACATCCCAAGAAACATACTACACAGGCCTAGAACTCACACTTTTTCAGCTTCCTGAATAGCTTATGGTGATGAATAAATCCCAAAAAAAACTCATATAATCCATGAATTACCTCCTCCAACTCAAAAAAAACATAAGGATGATGTCAATAAACACCACCAAAAATTGATCTAGAAGCTCATAGAACACTGCATTCACTAGCCCCATGAAAATGGTTGGATCGGTCATCACTGTGAATGAAATCATGAAGATTTCATAATGCCCATAATGATATCAAAAGGTAGTATTTTGTATATCATCATCCTTAACTAGAATTTGATGACATCTTGACCATAGATTAATATTTTAGAACCATCTAGCTCCCTTCAACTGATTAAATAGATCTTCAATTTGTAGGAGAGGATAGTAATTCTTCACTATCACATGATTCACGTTATAGTAATTGATAAATAGATGCATACAACCATATGAATTCTTCCCAAATAGAACTCATAAACCCTAAGGTGAAATAATTGGACAAATGAACCCTCTTTACAAAATATCATCAATCTGAATCTATAGCTCTTATGAATTATAAGGGATCATCCTATATAAAGACATCATTATAAGAGTGATGCCTAACTACTAATTTATACCAAACTCATCTCATGTGGAGGGGTACCATTTCAACCTCTTCTAGAAAGACATATAAATGATCCTTTTTCACCCTAGGAAACACCATAGGCTAATCCCCTACAGAACTCAACATCGTCCTAGACATTATGGAAGACAGAGACTCAACACACCTCTGACCCATTTGAGGGTATCAATCATCAACAAACATAGCCTGGTCTCTATCAACATCGTAGAATATAAGAAATTCATAATATCCTACATTGAATACAATCATCCCATGTTGAGGGTGATGTTGTATGGTTGTACCTACAAACATAGGAAATCTCTCCAAGAGAAGAGTTTCACTAGCATTATCTCACAATCTATAAAAATATCAACCAAGTTAGTTCAACCTCCAACTAGCTTAGTAAACACCAAGGGCACCAAAATTCTCTCCACCTAATGTCCCAAAACTTGGACAATGGAGGGTTAAATGAAGGAGTGCATATATCCTAAATCAAAAAAGGCATTCACCCAAGTAGAATATAAACATATAATACTTCACATGACATCTGGTTCATTTAGAAATAGAAACTCTAAGATATGAATCTAACCATGGCCTATTTGGCCTTAATGGTGATCAATTCTATGGTATTTCCTTTCTTGTTGTCCCTTAGGATGAGGGGAATCATGGGGTTGTCCTCTGCCCACCCACACCCTATCTGCTGGTCATAAACTGGGGTACCTTGTTGATGCTGCTACCTTAGAGGATACTTATACAATGGATAATACTGAAGAGGGTCATCATCTCCATGATGATTACTGATGAAGGTATAAAACTCTAACTTTTTATGGCTACAACCCCCCCCCCCCCCCAAGAATAAAAAACCATGCTCGATCTATAGGCAAGGGTTTGAGAATTTTCACCCTATAATGTCCTGGCCTTGCGTCTACTTAATCGAGGGCACAAGTCGGTGGGTCACATGGCCTTAAGTTCAAATCCACATATTCTAGAGGTTGTCAAATAGAAAAGAGGGTCTAAGGTGGTATAGTGGGTATACTATAACCTCAAATAAAAGTGTCATAGGAGATAATAATAATAAGTATATAACATCAAAAGCGTATATAAACAGACACTAAAATGGCAGGATCAGTAACCCACCGTAGAGGAATCATATATATAACAAAAATTACAAATAACTATAGAAGTGTAAATAACCAAAAACTATAATAATAATCAAAATCCAATAGGTTGGGTCATATAAATGATGATTTAATGGCATTTTGATATACAAAAAGGTGAATAGAGGATATTAATATACAACATGCTATACAAAAATAAAAAAAGGGGACAAAAGACTACTCATCTAACATCTTGAGAATATGATCGGTCCTCTGCTCCCATGATCCATACTATAAGTAAAATGAAATAAGAATCTGTAGAATGGTTCTTTACCTTATCTGTACTTGTAGATAAGTAATATACTCAGGTATCAAAGGCGGCCCGAGTAGGGTATGAGATAAAATACCAATGGGCCACCACCAACGGTGTCTAGAGATAATCCAAGTTTTGTACATATCTAAGTAGTGTGTAGGTATAATGAATAATGAACAATGTTAAATAAATAAATACCATTCATCTCATGTTCTTATAGGAAATCTGGCAGCTCTACCTGCTTCGACATTGGATGGAATGTGAGTCTAATTCGTAACTATATATACATAGTAATATATATATATATATATATATATATATATTATAGTTATATACTATATCCATCTATATTAATTAAGTACGTGAGTACATAAGTGTCCATATACCTAGATACAAGGTGCTAGCTGGACCTGGGGTGTAACACAGGCATCTATAACCAGTCTAATGAGCTAGTTGGATCTAGAAGAGGGTGCATGACTTGAATATCATATTTAATGTGAGTGGTCATGCTCAACATTTGAGATAGGTGGGGTGAGATTTCATTCCCAAAACCCTAATAAAGGAATGTGTAATGTCATTCCCATCATCCAAATACAAGTATAATGGTGAGAGACATCATTCTCAACACCTAATGTAAGGGAGAGTTAATCTCCATGCTCTAAAAGTCCCTTAACCAATGTCACCTTCCAATATCAATGCCATAATCATAATAGTAATAATATTCTGAGGGATCACCTATTTTATCACATTTATAATCAAGACCCAATATATAAATGGGCTTCATTGTTCAGATAATCTACATATAAAAGCATACAAGAATCAGCATATCCTTGCCACCCATTATTATTCACTATAATTAAACCATTTAATTCATTTAATAAAAGGGATTAATTTCCATTTAATTTAATCAATACATATAATTAATCAAGTCATGTAAATCCCATTTCATATAATCCAAGCACTTAGAAGGTTCCTTAATCGTGTAAACATATGCGGTAGAGTAAGTAAATCCATTTATAATAAAATTCGAACACTTAGAAGGTGTTTTGGTCATTTAAAAAATCACATTAAAGAGGTAAATTCATTAATCACACCCAAATGGTTGGCTATGGTTGAGTTCAACATCCTATAACCACTTGGTAGGGTCTCTCGGTATTATAGCACCATGTGTATAATCATTTAGGTATGAAGAAATCGATTAAGGAAATGCATGACAATGGTCGGCGTGTGGCACAATGGTGGAGCTATGAAAAGGACATAAGTTTTAGGTAAAAAAAATAGACCACCTACTTAAGGTTATGGAAAACTCCTCACCCAATATCGGCTTCTGATTTGAAGTATATTGGAAGAAATCAGAGAAATTGTCCAATGCCTTGAAAATAGGGAAAATGAGCTTGCACCTAAATAGCGCAAGAGATACAAAGAGAAACCATTAAAGGAAGTAGGAGGATTTTAGTAGTTACTAATGCAGATCCAAAATGACCAATGGTTGTTGATTTGGATTCCAAATGATAAAATAGCATCAAATCCTAACCATGGAGGTAGGAGATATCTCACGGGTGGAGGGAGAGGTGTTCCTCTGCTGGAAAATGTGAAGGAAGAAGGAAGGGGTAATATTTTAAATTTGTTAAGGGTGAAATCATAATATCTCCCAAATAGATAGGGGTTCACGGATTGGTCTTATTGTTGGAAAAATCATGCACTAACCATGCGCCATGGAACTGCCTATAGAGGATCCTACACAGGCTTGATGCACGGTTTGGGTAACTATGCACAACCCATGAAAATTTCCTCCATAATTTTTCTGAGACAAATCGCACGGTCATGTTCCTAGGCTTTCATAGTTTCAAAAAACCATGTGGAATCCTACAGACCACTAAGTGCCCTGCATAGTTACCCCGCATTGTTAGTACTAATCGTGCGGTAACTGTGAAACCTAAACTATTTTCCTAATTCTCATAGTTCTGGGCTCAAAACAAATCCTAGATTCTCCTAAAACCTTCATTAGGTCATAACTAACATTTACCAAGATTAAAAAAAGGATTAAACCAAAAAATAAACAATTTTTACCTTTGGAAAAAGGATGGGTCATTACAACCCCCCGTCTTTAAATCAACTCATCCCTAAGTTGGCCTTTTGAGGGTAAATAAGTATCGTATAAGAAAATATTCCACCATTGAGCTCATATATCAGCTTCTCACTCCTAGGTCTTATCATGTACTCAGTCTTACTACCATTGCATCCGTACTAAAGGGACTCACCTTCCTCAGAGTGTCTTCATGATCTGATCCACAATACGCATTGGATACTCCTCAAAATAAGCATCCATATCTAGCTCAACCTCATAAGGTTTGAATACATGTGATGGGTCTAGATAATATTGTAAAAGCTGAGATATGTGAAAGGAATCATGCATAAACCAGTATCTCTAAGGGAGTTCTATCTAGTAATCCACTGGTCTGATCCATTTCAAAACCTCAAAGGATCCAATAAACCAAGGATAAAGCTTACCCTGCCTCTGAATATGTCGATGACCCAACCTAGGTGAAACTCAAAAGAAGACCCGATCTCTAACCTCAAACTCAAGAGGACATCAGTGTTGGTTAGAATATGACTTATGTCTATACTGGTCTATCATAAGGCACTTTCTGATCAACTAGACCTACTCTGTAATCTCCTAAATGAGAATTAGTCCAAGAAAATTTGACTCCCCTACCTCTAACCAGCATATGGGTGAACACCAAGGCCTGCTATATAAAGTTTCATAGAGAGTTATCTCGATGGTAGCCTAAAAACAGTTATTGTAAGAGAACTCATCAATGGGTATGTGTTTCTCACAAGAACCCCTAAAGTCAAGGAAACATGCACGGAGCATGTCCTCTAATTCCTGAATAGTATGATCTATCTTTCCGTCAGTCTGAGGGTGATAGGTCGTGCTCAGAAGCACTTGTGTACCCAAGGCCATATATAACCCCTTCCAGAATCATGACTTGAAGAGAGTGTCCCTATTAGATATAATATATCATGGAGCTCCATGAAGATGTATGACCTCCCTGACATATAGTCTCCCTAGCTCGTCTACCGAGAAGGTCTCTCGAACAGGTAAAAAATGCGTGACCTTTGTCAAACGATTAACAAAAACCCAAACTGTATCATTTCCATGAGGTGATCTGGGTAAACTAGTCATAAAATACATAAAAACATAATTCTATTTCCACTCAGAAATGGACAATGGTTTTAAAAATCTTGTTGGTCACTGATGTTTTGCCTTCACCTATTGACGGGTGGAACACTAAGTGATAAAACCAAATATATTCTATTTCATACCAAGCCACCAATATTGGATACATAAGTCTCAATACATCTTGATGAAATTGGGATGTACTGCCCAAAATAAGGAATGAAATTTGAGCATCATCTCCTCTCTAATGTTTTTTGGAACCCATATTCTCCCATGAAAAAGTAAAGTTTAATATTCATCTATGGCCAACCTGAAGATGAATCATTATCTAAGATACTTTTCCTCGGTACTACACCATCATCATCATATATTTTATTCATTCTCACCCATTATAGAAGGGTAGAGGTCATAGCTAAGGTTGAGAGGATATACTTACCATGATCATCCTAAACCTCGAAATGCATCTCTGAAAACAAGGCCATGAGTTGCCACTCACCACTAGCCTCCTGAACCGATTGTGTCTGAGTCTTTTAACTTAGAGAATCGGCTACAATATTTCCTTTCTCAAACATGTAGTAAAGCTCGAAATCAAATAATTGTAGGTACTAGACACATTTACACTACCTGAGAGTTAGATCACTCTATGTAAAGACATAATTGAGGCTTTTGTGATCAATGAATAACACAAAATGCTCTCTGAGTAAATAGTGTCTCCAAAAACATAGAGAGTGAACTATAACAACTAGCTCAAGGTCATGTGTGAGGTATTTATAATCATGATGCCTCAACTAATGAGACCCATACGCAATTACTCACTCGTCCTGTATCAGAATATCTCCCAAATTGATACCTGATGCATCAAAGTGGACTATATAGGTTCTTCCTGGATTCGAAAGAATTAGTATCAGTGCTGAAGTCAATATTCCCTTAAAATATTTCAAGTCTTCTTCACAATATTTTGACTGGATGGATTTCTCACTATTTTTAGTTAATCCTGTAAGTGGCACTACAGATCATGAGAAATCTAAGATGAAACGTCTTTAATATCCAGTTATCCCTAAGAAACTATGAATATCAAATACGTTCTATGGCTTATCCTAGGAAACTATAGCTCTTACTTTCTCTGGGTCTACTTAAATTCCTGACTCTAAGATAATATGACTCAGGAAGTGGAATTAATCAATCCAAACATAAATCCAGTGATCTCTCGGTGTATTTATCATGATATCAAGATAGTTGGCATGGTCATGTCGAGAAAAATAATACGCTAAGATATTTTACACAAATAATACCAAAAAATAATCTAGATATGGGTGGAAAACATGATTCATTAGAGATATGAATACTGCAGGTGCATTTGTGAGAATAGACAGCATAACCAGATACTCATAAAGACCATACCTTCTTCTAAAATATGTTCTAGGTATGTCAAATGACCTGAAATGTACCTTATGATAGCCTGATCTCAAATAAATATTTGATAACACTCAAGCTCCTCAGATCTGATCGAAGAAGTCATCTATTTGAGGCATTGGATACCGATTCTTTATCGTGAGCTGGTTCAATCGACATTAATCCACACAAATCCTGAGAGTACCATCTGCCTTCTTAGAAAAAAAGACCAGTGAACCCCAAGGAGAAGTGTTGGTTCATATAAAGCCTTTATCCTCAAGATCCTCTAACTTTTTCTTAATCTCAATAAGCTCTATAGGTTTCATCCTATAAGTAGGAATGTTCACTGGTGCTTCTCCTAGCACAAGATCAATGGTAAATTCTACCTCTCACAATGGTGGCAATCTAGAAAACTCATCAAGGAATACATCCCTAAAACGATCCACCACATGAGGGAAAATAGCAGATCATAACCCCTAATCATCCAATAAAATACTTGTGATCTAAGTTGTCACTCTACTTATCCCCTGATGCTCAGGTCTTGATCATGTAGCTTAGATATCCCACTCTCACTTATTCACATACCTACCGACCTATGGTGATGTAAACATTACCCTATGATGATAAAAGAAAATGTGGGATCAATAGGGAACCGACCATCCCATTTTGATAATTACATCGAACCCTATCATTCCAAGGATAAAAAGGTTCTTCACTAAAAGATTTTTGCCTATCACAATTGGAAAATCCTTATAATGGAGTATTCTCTTTTATTGGATACCTAATGAGGTATCAAGTTTCATCACACCACAAAAGTGTTCTATCTTGAGATCCAAACTCTCCATGATTTCCTCCAATATAAAAGAATAAGGCGCACCTATATCAAATAAAGAAGACAGTAAAGTGAGGGTTACTAAAATAGTACCTTGAATAGTAGATGGTTCTATGCTCTATTCCCCAACATAGTGTGCACAACTTGTAACTGTACTATACCATGGCCCTAAGTCACAGCCTAACTACCCTGAGCAAGCTCGCTCTGCTAACACTAATAATCATGTGTTTGATTACCTCTTCCTCGACCACTACCTTGGCCTAATCGGCTGATGGTATTCCAATTGCCTACCTGATGAGATACTACTGAACCTTCTCTATAATGTGGGGTAGTTATAGATCCTCACTCACTATGTACTGATGGAAAGGTCCTACAGAAGCACTAGATATTCTCCATCCAGCTGTAGCCTCTGCATTCCACTAGATCCCATAAACACTGGGGGTTTGTGTATAATGGCTCCCCACACTTGTGACATATCAAGAATCAGTCAGTACGAACTGGATGACTGCTACTACCCTTGTGAAAAACCTCAAAGTGATTCTTGTTCCCACTAAAAGAAACATCAGTAGATCAAGGTGATAAACCATCCTGGTTCCCACTATCATCTTCCTTTAGATTTTTCTCATTAATGAGGGACTAGTTGACTATCTAAAAAATATAATTCGATTGGAAGACATTGAACTGTGATCAAATGGCGTATACCATCCCATCCTCGAATCACCTAATAGTCATAAGATCATCACCAGATAAAGTATGATTGAAACGTTGCAGCTTAGTAAAATAATCAAAATATTCCATGAAAAATATAGCTCCCTATTGTAGGCTCATAAACTCTCCATCCTTGTCATCTCTCAAAGTCTATAGAAATAAATAGTCATATAATATCATCTAGAAATCTACCAGCCCATGTCTCGATACCGATCTACCTTGGTAATAACACCCCACCATCTCTTGGTAGAATCGCGTAGCATATAGGCTGTGAGCTTGACCCTGCACTCTAGAGGTATATCTGGGTGCTTGAAAATAGATATCATGGCCTCCAAACCTAACTTTATAGTGTGTGGTATGTCATCCCCTAAAAAAGAGGGAGGATGTTTCTATGGAAACTCTTGAGTCAAATCTGCCATAATAAGGGTAGGTCAAGAGACACCTTACAGAGATTGCATAATATAGAAGAAACCCTCTTGGAACTGGGTGTCGGTGCCCATATCAGGAATAGGAATAGGTTCCATAGGAAGCACTACAAGAGGAATCACTAGTGGCTCAGAGCCCACCACCTCTAGTTCAAGGTCATCACTGCCTTCAGGATGTATGACTCGAGGCTATCATGGTGGCATGATGCTACAATTCCAAATGTATGACTCTAAAGAGATTTTAATATTTGAAATATTTACATATTGATAACTAGGAAATGTTCATTTCTTTCTTATAGAAAAGATCACACCTCTATGTCTACTTTAAATGTCAGGTCTACATGGTAAATAAAACCATATCAGACCATAAAAACATAAGAGACTTCTGGCTACCCACTACTAAGGTCGGGTCTGGGTTTAGGTCTCATATCAGATGTTGGAGGTTCCAATATATAGAGTGTTAATTGTAAGGTATAAAGGAAAATACCATTTACTTTACAATTGTAATCCCATTTAGTGGTGACCATTTTAATTTGAAAGTTTAAATTTCATTGAGTTTTTAATCTCTTTTATATAATATAAATATATCTTGGTCCAGTACCTATAGGTCTAGAACCCAAAATATGGTATAATTGACTAATTAAGGTATCATCACCAATATATTTAGGAAAACACCACTTAGATTGATGTAGGAACTTTAATTAATCCAATTATATCCCCCTGAAAGAAATGTCAGCACATTTCAATATATAATAACCAGGCACTAACTATATGAAATAGGCAAATGAAAACTAAAAATAGGCATGGCATGGAAAAATGAATGGCATATTGGTCATTTTTTCCTATAATGATGCATGTAATGAATTTCCTCATTTCATCGGGCCAAAATAAAGGAAACCTCATTACAATTTACACCAATAATAATAACATCATAAGACATGTGTGTCACCTAACAGTGAAGTTGTATCAACCATAACAAGCAAAAATTAGAACAAAAATAACCCATCCCAGGTAATTTGGGTTTCCCTTGTACATGGGTTAGTTATGCCCAGTCACAAGCTCATTTCCAAATTCCATTAACTCATAGTCTCCTATATAATACTCAAACATTAATAAAAATAAAAAATAATGCTCTGATACCACTTTGTAACATCTCATCTTGGTGTCCACTTAATTAGGCCCCTGAGGTGATGGGTCTCATGGCCTCAAACACACCTCCCCATATTCCATAGGTTTTTGACTAGCAGCGAGGGTATATGGTGGTGTAGTGGGGAGGATATATCCCCATATTAGAGTGGAACATCATATAATAACAAAAAGAAGACAACTGTAAAAGCATATATAAAGAGACACTAAAATGATAGGACCAATAACCTACCGTATTGGAAGCATATATATAACAAAAATGATAAGAAACTATGGAAGCATAAATAACCAAAAATTGTAATAATAATAAAAATACAAGAGGTTGGTTCATATACATGATGATTTCATGGCATACTAATATATAAAATGGGGAACAAGGGAAAGGAATATACAACATGTTATACAAAAATATAAAAAAAAAGACAAAAGACCACTCCACTGGCATCTCGAGCATATGATCGGTACTCTACTCCCACGATCCATACTATAACTAAAATTAATCAAACATTTATATTAGGGTTCTTTCCCTTATCCATACCTTCAAACAAGTAATATACTCAAGTACCAAAGGAATCCTGATTAGGGTATGAGATAAAATCCTAGTAGGCCACCACCAATGGTGTCTAGATATAATCCAAGTTGTTTATATAACTAAGTAGTGTGTGGATATAATGAATAATGAATAATGCTTAATAAATAAATACTAGCTAGCTCAGGTACCTATAGGACATACAACTGCTCTATATGCTTCGATATAGGCCAGAATGAGAGTCTGATTAGTAACTATATATATAGTAATATATATTTATTTATATATTGTATCCACCTATATATACTAAGTACGTGAGGATGTAAGTATCCATCTACATAGATAATAGGTGCCGGCTAGACCCGGGGCATAACACAGGCATCCATCACGAGTCTAACAAGCTGGTAGGATCAAGTAGAGTGTACATGCCCTAAATCTCATAGTGAATGTGAGTTCTCATGATCAAAATTAGAGATAGGTGGGGTGGTTCATCATTCCCAAGACCCTAATCAAGGAACATGGAATGTCATTCCTATCATCCAGATACAAGTATACCAGTGAGACATCCTTCTCAACACCCGATGTAAGGAAGAGTGAATTGTAATGCTCAATAAGTCCCTTAACCATCTTCACCCACCAATATCAATGGAATCATCATAATAGTAATAATATCATGAGGTATCACCTCTTTTATAACATTTATCATCAAGCCCAAATATATAAATGGGCATCACAGTTTAGATAATCCATATATAAAAGCATGCAAAAATCGGCGTAGCCTTCCCACCCATTAGTATTCACTATAATTAATCCATTTAATTCATTTAAGAAAATGGATTCATTTACATTTAATTTAATCAATCCATATAATTAATAAAGGCATGAAAATTCCATTTCATATAATCCAAGAACTTAGAAGGTGTCTTGGTCATCTAAACATATGTGGTAGATTGGGAAAATCCATTTACAATTGAAGTTGGACACTTAGAAGGTGTTCCAATCATTTAAACAATCACATTAAAGAGGTAAATTCATTCATCACACCCAAAGGGGTGTCTATGGTTGAGGTTGACATCCTCTAACCACTTGGTAGGGTCTCTCGGGAGTATAACATCATGCGTATAATCATTTTGGTATGAAGAACTCAATTAAGGAAACGCGCAGAAATAGTCAGCAAGCGACACAATGACAGGGCTATGAAAACAAAATAACTTTTTGGTAAAACAACTATACCACCTACCTTAGGGCGGTGAATGACTCCTCATCCAATATCAGCTTCAAATTTGAAGTAGATTAGAAGAAATCAGAGAAACAATCCAACACCCTTAAAATAGGGAGAATGATCTCACACATAAATAACACAATAGATATAAAGAGAAATTGTGAAATGAAGCAAGAGGATTTGAGAACTTACCGATGTAGATCCAATGTGACCAAAAATGTTTGATTTGGAGTCTGGATAAGAAAACGATGTCAAAGCCTAACCATGGAGGGAGGAGAGCTCTCAAGGGTGGAGGGAGAGGTGTTCCTCCATTGGAAAATGGGAAGGAAGAAGGGGTAAGATTTTAACTTCATTAAGGTAAAAATCATAATTTCACTCAAATAGACAGGGATTCATGGTTTGGCTACAAGGTTGGCCAAATTTTTCGATAACCGTGCACCATGGAACTACCTAAGGAGGATCCTACATGGACTCAGCACACGGTTTGGGTAACCATGCGTAGCCCGTACAGATTGCCTCTGCAATTTGTCTAATACAAATCACACATTTTTTCGCCCTGGACCATACAGATTCAGACAACCATGTGGCCTCTTACATTCCATAGAGAGCCCCACATAGTTACCCCACAAGGTTAGTACTAATCATTCGATAACTGTGAAACCTACCATGTTTGCCCAATTCTCAGAGCTCCTGGCTCTGAATAAGCCTCAGACGCTCCTGGAACCTTCCTTAGTCTGTAATTCATGTTTACCAAGATTAAATAAAGGATTAGAATGAAAAACAAATGATCCAAACTTTGGGGAAAAGTATGGGGCGTTACACACCCCCAATGAAATGAGATAAAGAAGCCTAAAACTATCTTTGTGCTGTCTGAAAATTCATATGACCAGGTAATTGAGAACTTTTGGTCACAGCTTTTCTCCATTGTGAGTCCTAACGACTCTCTTCCCATGATGATCTGGTACAATATGGAATCCTATCAATGACCTTTATCCTCACCAACACCTTAGGATATGTATTTAACATAAACAATTTTTCCCAACCTTGGATCTCTAGGAAAAAATCCTCCTTATAATGCCACGCTCTATCCTCCTCATATGGAAGAAGGCCCGAAGAATAATGCAAGAGTTTCTTATAGTGGATACTGAACTCCCACAAACTAGAACTCCCCAAAAAAAGGGAAAGAATCTCCTACCAGAAAACCACCTTCACGATCAAAGAAAGAAAAGCATCCTAGAACTGATCTTGGAACTTATCCCATAAAATCATTGACTCTCTATGATACCTGGGGAACAAGAACCACCACTATCAAGCTGCCCCACACAACATCATTATAGAAAACGAAACTTGATGCTTCTTCAGAGATTGAATTGAACTGAAGTCAATCTCCACCTTGTCCAAACAATCCCCCATTACTCATTCTGAAATGGAGATCTCATACTTTACAGAACCTAGCACTAAAACTCTCGAAGTTTCATCATCAACCTCCATTGTAAAGCGATCTGCTATCACATCATGTTGAAAATTTGGCATGAACCTGGTGAGAACGCTAACCTGGATCCATTCCTACAAAAGAACAAACATTAGGGACTTCTAAACTCAGAATATAAAATGTTTAGGGTTAATTAATAAATTCAATTTCAGATTAACATAATCCCTATTGTCTACTAAATCCAAACACAGGCACAGACAATCATAATGCATGATCCTTATATAGGTCTCTACCCTTTAATAATAATCACTTCACTTAGCATGTTTAGTAAACTTTAAGTTCCTTACATTAGATAATAGGGGGGCCTAAATACCTATGTCTTAATTGATCTCCCTTGCTTACATCAGATACTAAGCTCAACTGAAATCATTTCCCTACCAACTCATGAAATTCTCACCAGTTTCTACCTCCAAACTTCATCTTATATCTCAACCATCATCTTTGATATCACTCTGTCATGACCCCCCCCCCCCTATAGATACCCCTACTCCTAGGGTGGAAATGAAGAGATGGAGGGAGGGAGGAAGGGAGATAACCCCTGAATCCCACCTCTAATAGGCCATGAGTTGAAAACTATCACTGAGGGTATATAATCACAAATTAGAGGTATTTCTATCTTTATATAAATTGAAGGAATAAGATATAAGATGGGATGCACCTATAAACTATATATCATAAATAAATAAGCAATCCCAATACATGAATGTAATGTCATACAATGCAAGGAAACAATTGGAAAATACCAAAAGTAAATCCTAAGCAGTGACCTTGGACTCCAGTGGCAAATGAACAACCACTTCAAGTTAGTAACGCCCAACTCAATTACCAATATGCTCTTATAGACTTGAAATGAAAATCATATATATAAAGGTGTGATCATAACATATATACTCAATATGATCCTCCCTAAAACCTCTCGTGCAAAATGTGAAAGAAGCATACTAAAGCCCTGTGAATAAACATTTAAGCCTATTCATTACCTAAGCAAGTGAAGATAAATGTCATCATTACCATGGATCACTCACTAAATAACGCATATAAGAAAATATATTCATATCAAAAATATATTTAAATGAAGTTACCCTACTTCCATTTCCTCACTGATTGGTTGCCCTCATTCCCCAATGGTTCACATCATGTGCTCATCCCTCCCATGAATCATCATGCCCTAACCTGGGAAAATATATCACATCTCACCATTATCATCTCATCTGAGTCATCCTGCATCCCATGAAAACATATCACATCATCCATATTCAAGTAAAAGTCTAGAAGCCATTATAGATCATGTAGCATTCATTACACCTCAAGCCACTACAACCCATGCATGCACACATGTGGGAAGTCGTAACCACCATGGTTTAATACAAGTATATGTTATAACCTTAAGCCATTACAACCCACACATAAATGAATAGTAAAATTGAGAGTCATCACAGCTTGTATAGGCATGTACCGTATACCATGAGTCATCACAACCCATATAATCCTACACATAATCTACCATAGTCAAAGGGAAAGAAGACAAGAGGGAGTAGTTATCCATCTATTCCCTCATCAACCTAGATGTTAGGGAAAACACCATCCAAAATATTTGGGTGTCGGTTGACCTACTGGATTAGGTGGTAAAGCATATGAAATTAGTTTATATAATAATATTGCACATAATCATGCTAAGGGAAACTACTTAGCCTTAGACTCATCTGCATCTATTGTCCCATAAGACATCCAACTATCACTGTTATAGTCTAGATCTCAAACATACACAAAAGCATCAAGATTATGTATTAACTGATTCAATTGGTAATTATAAATTACCTATTTTTTGTTGAACCATCATTAATCATGGTTTAACCATTCCATTTCTATTCAAGACATCATGCTTTTATAATTCATTTAATTTCCAAATTTAATACCCATTCTCTTCAAGTATCAACCCAACCAACCCATGGTTTCCATTAATAATTAAGTAATATATCATTTTTTGTCATCAAGACACTCAATCAAATGAGTTTGTTATTAATCCATTTATCATCCCATAATTCTGGGTACTATATGACTCATCCTAAGCTACCTCAAGGATAATGCACTTGCAATGCATAAAACCAACTACAACGAGTAATTGAGAATCATAACAGTTAACCATCCATAAATATTTCCATTAAAGAAAACACAAAGCATATAACCAATAATCAAGCGTAGCTCTCAACTCATTCTAACTACCCAAGTGTCATCCCTAACACAATTGCACACAATACATTCCATCATGGAATCTCCATCATCAATAACCATTATAGCCTTAGGCAACCATCCCATTCCTCGCCAATTACACCAACCATTCCAAGTTAACAAAAAATCACATCAAGGTTCTACCATCCTAGAGTATATATACATGGCACTAAAATATATTTTCAACACAAAAAATTTATGGGGAAACTAAGTCCATATCAACATGGCATTCAAGACTTTAACAAACAAGGGAAGGCTCGCTCAATCCCAAACACTATTCTTAGAAAACAATCATTTCATTACCATCTCGAATTAACTATGTAATGGTCCGAACCTCTATGGTCCATTCATTTGTTGAAATATGGTTTTTGAGGCATTCTGGGAGGTCAAGGTGACTTATCACCAACACTTTTCCAAATTTCTAGTTATGTGAATAGTGTTTCTAGTTTTGTGAATAGTTTCATCGGTGAGATAGATGTGAACAGTTTTATCGGTGAGACAGATGTGAATAGTGTCATTGGTGAGACAGATATGAATAGTGTCGTCAGTGAGTCATTTGTACTATTAGTGTCGGTGAGTCATTTATACTATCAGCGTCGGTGAGTTATTTGTACCGTCAGCGTCGGTAAGTCATTTGTATTGTTGGCGTCGGTAGGTGTATAATGTTTCTAACCATCGGTAGGTGTACAATGTTTCTAGCTTCCATCTTCCTACAGTTTCACCCATTTAGCATTTTCTTTGAAGAAAAACACATTCAAGGCCTTGTTTTAAGGGATTTAAGGCTAATTCAAAGCCCATAACTCCTTTATTAATTTTCCTAAGGATCGGGATGCCTTTACTTGTTCAAACCTCATGGTTTCATGTGATCCTCCTTTAATGAAAAATATAGCATATCTTAAACCGCTACTCTGTTAAATCTTCTAAAGGGATGAGATATATTCCTCCCTTGTTCTACCTTCTTGTTCCCTGGTGCAAGATTCTAGAACCTTTCATTCTTACCATAGGATTAGTGTGATCAAACCTTAATCCTTGGATCATTTTACCCTTGAATTTTATTCCTACTGCATGCGCACCCCCTATTTTGGTGCAAGAAGCAAGTGTCGATCCTTCATCGATAGAAGGTATGATCTGCCTCTGTTCTTGTGTTTTCTTCAATCATTATTCTCTCGTTTCTCCTTTACAGGTTATGGCGTGTGATCTCCATAATTCTAATGAAGTTTTATTGGGTGTTAGTTGGCGTGGTCGTGTCGCGGTATTGTCGTGTGGATGTAGTTGTTATGGGGGAGGTGATCATGATCAGTTGCATGGATCGTTCTCATGTAAAGAACGTCAAGAACCTTTTTAGGTAGGGGATTCATTGATTCTCTATTCTTTTACATGAAATCATAGAGTTAGCATATTTTATCCCACAGGATCACAATGGAATTGACATAATAAATATTTGAATCGGATTAAAAGAATTGGTATCGATTGTATGTTATTGCCTCTTGTTTTTATAGATGGTGTGATATCTATACTTACCTTGTTTAACATGTAGTTCTTGACGAAAATTGGTAAATAATGTAAACTGGGATTAATTGTAATTATTTTTAAAAGATAAAGAGGCATGTAAACGAATTTTTTTGTTGCTATTGTAAATCGAGGATAATCAAATGGATGCAGTAAGCATGTTTAATCAATTTGTGATAGCTATGATAACTTGCATATTAGGTTGTGCATAGTTGGAACCTAAAAATAATAAATAGGTTAATTCCAGATGGATTAAAGAACCGGTTGTTTGATAAAAGATAGCGCCTGGTAGGGTTCTGAGTTACCCTCTTTCTTGTAAGGTAGAGTGCCTTATGCTTTGGAGCCATGAGTGCCCATTTTGTTTGAAGGCTGGATTCCATGTTTAAGGGCCAAGATCCCAGTTGATATGATGTTTGTTTTCCTACTTCTTGTGTTGTGATGTGGGCCTAGATGGTTTTTGTGATATGTAGGGGCAGGGAGGCCCATTGGTTTTGGAAGTAGTTGATGCCTAGAGTGGTAAGATACATCATTTTATGCATGTGGGTGTCGGGGAGGACACTGGAGTTGATGAAATGGGTTGGATGAAAATTATTGGAGGCTTGCTTAATCTTGTTGGTTGTTTATCTGCTTTACTTTCTCCACCGCTCAAGGCAGCTGGTCTTGCTTACCCTCCTTCCAAAAGGGGTGAAGATTTATGGGGTATTCCATGTTCTTTCTGTGTTTAGCTTCTCGAGGTAGGATGGATCTACACTCCTATTATAGGTGGAAAAGACTTGACGGTTAGTTCATCTACTCACTGTGTTGATCCCCCTTGTGTTTAGTATCTTAGAATGTTTTTTCTAGAATGTTTGGGAATATGAGAAGTTTTTAATGTTGTTTATAAATGATTGAATAAATGATGTTAACCCATGGGGTTGGAGCTTGCTGGGACACAATGTTGAGGTTGCAATTTAAAGGAATAGTGGACTTTGGGTGTGATGCTAATGAAATATAATGTGGAATTTTTAATGGTTATTTAATATTTAAATAATTAATTAACGTAAAGTGAAATTGATAAAAGGGGGATAAATTAATGTAATAAGGCTCTTTAAATGGTTGTGTGCTTATAGGATACCTAGTCTTAGTAGTGACAGTCGGGAGTCTGATATACGTTAGCTGCATTTGATTCTAATACTAAGTTATTCCCATAATATAGTTTTGAGCTATATTATAATCTGTACTTTTTGTGTTTCTATATGCTACTCCACCCCATCGGTTAGGGCAACTGAAACCCTGGGGATTCTGAGCCTTGGGGGTGTTTACCCCAACATTCCAGTGGGAGGATGAATGGTTGACTATCCCCTTTGTCCCCGCTCTATTCTCTTGGTAGTTACTTGTACGGGTAGGCACAATGGTTAGTTTTCCCCATATATATGTGTAGAGGGATGTAATGGCTTGTGGTTATTCACACACATATATTTTGGATATAGTTTTCTATAGACTACTATAAGTGTAACATGTATAGGTTGTGATGGATTGGGGATCCTTACTCGGTATATGGGATATAATGGCTTAAGGTTTAATGTTTGATGTATGATACACGTTATACAAGCTATGGTGGATCCCAAAAACTACCTGGTTACTTTACTTACATGGACATGGTTGTTGTGTTGCACAAGTTGCATGTTATGGTGATTCACCTAGGTGTCTATAGGAAAGCCTTTTGGAGAGAGATTTTTAAGATGTGCGACATTGGGGAAAAGAGGAAAACCAGTGGGGAAGTGGTAGTAGGGTATCCTTGATATTCTTTATTATATTATATACTCTTGTGTGCAACATTTGGTGAGAGTAGTCATGGTGAGGTTGGGAACATAGTATACCTGTTTAGGATATGAGTTAGTTTCACTTGTTGTTCATTGTGCTTTAGCATGCTTTATTTACTTTTGCATGAGAGGCTCTAGGAAGGATCCTACTGAGTATATTGTTATACTCACCCTACATATATATAAACGTTTTTTCAGGTCACTTAGAGTAGGTTAGAGATCATACTGGTTACTACTAGCTTAAGGTTACAAAAGATGTTCGGGCTTTGTGGTCACTACTATTTTTACTTTCCTTTGGTACTTACAGTGTTTTGTTTCAGTTGTATTAGTTCTTGCATGACATTACATATGTGTAATTTGGTTTTATTTTATATTTCATTCCGAGTTGTAGTTGGTTGGTGTTTTTCTTATCTCTCTCTTTCACATGTGTTCTCTTAGAGGGTAATGCCTCCCATTTGTGTGTTTACTATACCCTCGGTGCTAGTCACCAACCCAGGGCCTACTGAAGGTGGGACTCGGGGGTCACTATCTCTCTTCTCACATTTCCAGCCCAGGAGGGGTACACCTTGTGGGGAGGGGGTCATGAAAAAGTGGTATTAGATCTTTAGTTAAGGGATAAGATGGAGTTTGGTGTTAGGCACAGGTGAGGTTTCATGGTTTGGTAGGGAAATGATGTCAGTTATGTTTAGCAAGTAATGTAAACACTAGAGACCAGCTGAGAGATAGACGTTTAGGGCCCCTTGGGATCTGATGCACAAACCTTTAAGTTTATAGTGGCTACTAAATGAGGTGACACTGGTTGTAGGGTAGATACCTTAGAAAGGATCATGCATCATTCTTCTTTGTGCCTGTGTTTGAATGGGTAGACCTTGGGATAGATTAACCTAAAATGAATGAAATAAAATGATTAATTAATTAATGTTGAGTCTTATATATTCCAGTTTTAGGAGCTCTAACTGTTTGATAGACCTTGGGATAGGTTAACCTAAAAATAATGAAAGAAAATGATTAATTAATTAATGTTGAGTCTTCTATATTCTAGGTTTAGGAGCTCTAACTGTTTGTTATTTTACAGGTATGGCTCTAGGTCGACGTCCTCATTAGGTTCGTGCAGAATATGTCCAGTAGGCTGCACCAGCAGATCATCGCAGGGTAGAGGTTGACAATGATGACACTTAGAGGAGGACACTCTGAGAGTTTCAATGCTAGAGTCTGCAGAAGTACAAGGGCTCTGTTTCAGATGAAGTCACAGAAGGCTGGTTGGAGGAGGTTGAGATAGCCTTCAGTTCGGTCCATGCTCAGAAGGAGCACTGAGTGTCTTTGATTGTGGCGATGCTATGTGGGGCTACGAGGTGGTGGTGGTTCTTATTCCTTATGGATCGTGATGAGTCAACGATCTCATGGGAGGAGTTCTGAGACAAGTTCAGAGTTGAGTTTTTTTCTTTGACCGTAAAGGCGTCCAATCACCTGGAGCTGCTTACCCTTTAATAGGGGATCTCTAGTGTGTGAGAGTTTGGAATCCATTTTAGGAACCTTTTACAATATTCTTTAGACCTGTTTCCAGATGAGGAGGCCTGGGTGAGGCATTTTGATGAGGCTTTTGCATCCATAGATCTAGCGTCTGGTCACCCCATTTATATTGACGACATATCTTGAGGTGTCGACAAGGGCAGAGGTCATCAAGAGAAAATTATCCAGAACTGGATCTTTATGAGAGGGGAGTTGTTAAGATTCCTAAAAAATTAAAGTTGTGGTCTAAGGTTACTGGTTTTTAGGGTAGAAGAGTTTCCGTTTGACCGGGGGTAGGTCTCAGCCCTTATCATCTTGTTTCTCTAGATGCAGTGGCTCTTAGGCCTATGCTAAGGGATCAGGTGCTTGTTTTTATTGTGGAAGTCGATGTCATCAGAAGCAAGAGTGACCGACCTTTCAGAGCGGTCATCGTGCCACAGGTGTACCAATCTAGGTTCCTTCTTTGAGGAAGTTCCAGCTGAGGCAGAATCAGCAAGTTTCACCAGCTTTGGATCAGCAAAGAGTAAATGGGGCAGGCAGAGGACATCCCTGTGATGCTCCCTGTCCTCAGATATCAGAGCATGGCCATGGTGGTGGTTGTCATCAGGGTTAGAGAGACCATGGAGGACATTGTGATTAGCTTCATGCTTTAGTGTTGCCAGCGCCAGGCGAGCCAGACATCATTCGAGGTACCCTTTGCTTGTTTTCTACTTAGGTGTATGCCTTGTTTGATTCGGGAGCGACACACTCCTTCATATCACATGCCTTTTTCCATGCTTTGGGACTTGAGGTAGAGAGGATTCCAATGACCTTGGCATTAACTATGCCAGTTGGAGGTCAAGCTGACTTGTATGAAGTATGCAGAGACTATGATCTAGTGTTGGGGAAGCACCGCTCTTGGAGAGATTTCCTATGTTTATAGATACAACCATATAATGTCATCCTCATCATGGATTGGTTGTATTCAATGAAGGTTATTGTGGATTGATTTAGGAGGAAGGTGGTGTTCTTCGATGCTGATGGAGAGCCAGTAGTATTTGTTGGCAAGCGAGACCCTCAGATGGGTCAGAGGCAGGTTTTATCCTTGTCATCCATGATGGTTGAGCTGATGTTGAGTTCTTCAGAGGTTCAGGAATTGGCATTTCTCAGGGTTTTAAAAGAGTACTTTGATGTCCTTCCAGAAGAGGTTGTAGAATTACCCCCTCGATGATAGATCGAGTTTGAGATTGAGCTACAGCCAGGAGCGTCTCATATCTCTATGTCTCTGTATAGGATGACCCCTTCTGAGTTACGGGAGTTGTGTATATATCTCGATAGTCTGTTACAGTGCAGTTTTGTTCGATCGAGTGTATCACCATGGAGTGCATCGGTTTTGTTTGTGAAGACGGATAACTGCATTTTGCGATTTTGTATCGATTATAATCTCTTAAACAAAGTCATAGTGAATAATTGTTATCCACTTTAGCAGATTGATGATTTATTCGATCAACTGAAGGGTGCAAGATGGTTCTCGAAGATCGACTTGCGGTCAGGATATCATCAGATGCATGTGAATGATGAGGATATCCCAAAGACTGCTTTCTATTGACGTCATTGGCATTACGAGTTCGTTGTAATATTGTTCGGTGTGACGAATGCTCAATCTGTGTTCATGGGGTTGATTAATGCTATGTTCTGTGAGTTCTTGGATAAGTTTTTGGTGGTTTTCATTGATGAAATCCTTGTGTAATCCGTGTCTGAGTAGGAGCATGCAGAGTATCTGCATGCCGTTTTGGGAGTTCTTTGTCAACATCAGGTGTTTGGAAAGTTTTCGAAGTGTGAGTTTTGGGCTCAAGAAGTTTGTTTCCTAGGGAATGTGGTGTCCTAGTAGGTAGTAGTTGTGGATCCATAAAATATAGAAGCGGTTGTGTCTCGGGAATCCCCCAAGATAGTGGCAGAGGTGCGAACTTTCTTTAGTCTCACAGGCTACTACAGGATGTTCGTAGCTGATTTCTCTCAGGTTGCGACTCATTAGACAGCATTGACCAGGAAGGATTAGGTGTTCATGTGGACTGATCAGTGTCAGGCAGCTTTTGAGTATCTAAAAGAGAAGTTGGTAAGTTCTCTATTTCTTTGTCTGCCAGCAAAGGGAGTTCAGTTTGATGTTTTTTGTGATGCTTCGCATATGGGGTTAGGTTGTGTTCTGATGGAGTAGAGATCGTTCGTTTCTTATGGGTCTCGGTAGTTACGTCCCCATGAATGTAACTATGTCACACACGATATTTAATTGGAGATGGTGTTTTTTGCTCTGAAGTTGTGGATACATTATCTCATTGGAGAGCGCTTTTTGGTTTTCACCGATCATAAGATCTTGAGGTATGTTTTCTCCCAACGTGACTTGAACTTGAAACAGCATTGGTGGATGGAGTTTTTACAGGAATACGACTTTGAAATATCGTATACACCTAGAAAGGGGAATATTGTAGATGATGCGCTGAGCAGGAAGTCACGTAGTGATGTAGTGTGTGAATCTGGTGATTTCTAGAGAGTGATGGAATAACTTTCATCATTGCATCTAGATATGGGAGAAGTTGGGGGAAAAGGTTGTCTTTTTCAGATGATGGTGCAGTTATCTCTAGTGTATCAGGTGGAAGAGTCCCAGTTGGGGGATCTAGAGGTGGAGGTCTGGAGAGACCAAGTTGTTTGTGGCGAGGCCCTTGATGGTTGGACTGAGGATGAACAAAATCGAGTGTTTTATCATGGAAGGATTTCTATTCCTTTGGAAATGTACGAGACGGTTCTCAGAGAGTTCCATAGTTCTCATTTAGCGGTACATCCCGGCGTGAAAAAGATGTATCAAGCCTTGAAGAGTCAGTTTTTGTGGCATGGGCTGAAGCGTGCAGTTGTGGAGTTTGGGTCTCTATGTTTGGTCTTCCGGAAGGTGAAGGTCGAGCACCGTGTCCCCGTTGGTTTTCTCCAGCCATTAGATGTTCCTCAGTGGAAGTGGGAGGACATCTCAATAGACTTTGTTATTGGTTTACCTTGATCTCAAGGAGGCCATGATTCTATATGGGTGGTAGTGTATCGTTTGACAAAATCATCCCACTTCATAGAAATCAAGGAGTTTAGATCAGTGGATGTTTTGTCGAGGCAGTATCTAGAGGAGGTGGTGAGACTTCATGGAGTCCTAAGGAAGATCATTTTTTATAGAGATCCTATTTTTACCTCCAGGGTGTGGAGAGGTCTCCAGCATGCTTTTGGTTCTCAGTTATACCTTAGCACTACTTTTCATCCGCAGACAGATGGTCAGACAGAGCAGACCATCCAAACTCTTGAATACATGTTGCTCTCTTGTGTCTTGGATTTTGGAGGTTCATGGATGAGGCACTTAACCTTGGTGTAGTTTGCTTACAACAATATTTTTCACTCCACCATCGATATGGCACCATTTGAAGCCTTATATGGACGACCTTTTTGTTCTCTGTTGTGCAGGACTGGGGTTGGTGATTTAGCAATTCTCGGATCAGAACTAGTGCATAATACGACAAAGATGGTTTAGGTGATTCATGAGAGGATGAAGGAAGTGCAGGATCATTAGAAATCATATTTCGATCAAAGTAGGAGACCTTTAGAGTTTGATTTTGGGGATCATGTGTTTCTAAAGATGACTCCCCGTCATGGGTAGCGAAGGTTTGGTTGTGGGAGTAAGTTTTCTCCCCAGTTTGTTGGAAATTTCGAGATGTTGGCTCATGTTGGGGCTATGGTGTATCGAGTAGCACTTCCCCCACAGATGAGTCGGATACACGATGTTTTTCATGTGTTGTAGCTTCATCGTTATCTTCATGACGACTCTCACGTCATCGATTGGGGTGAGATCGATGTTGATGATGATGAGACCTTTGAGGAGAAGCCTGTAGAGATCCAGAAGTGCAAGGAGAAGGTGTTGTGTGGGCGTTCTATTCCCTTGGTTTGTGTCTTGTGGCAACATGGTGGCATAGAGGAGAGTACATTGGAACGTGAGTCGTAGATATGTGCTCAGTACCCTGAGTTGTTTGATATTTAACTCTTTTCATATAACAATGTTCACTTTGTGGTTGTAGACCTTTCGTGTTTATGAGATGGCTTCCTTTTATTGCTTTTGTGGATTTCTCTCCTTTGAGAGGTATCTCTATGGGTGGTTGTTTGGATCCCTTTTATATTTCCTTTTAGGTTGGTTTTTAATTCTCGAGGATGAGAATGTTTGAGAGGTATCTGATGTAATGGCTCAGACCTCTCTAGTCCATTCCATTTCTAAAATCTGGTGTTTGAGGTGTTTTAGGAGGTCAAGGTGACTTATCCCCAACACTTTTCCAGATTTCTAGTTTTGTGAACAGTGTTTCCAGTTTTGTGAACAGTGTCATCAGTGAGACAGATGGGAATAGTTTCATCGGTGAGACAGATGTGAATAGTGTCATTTGTACTATCAGTGTCGGTGATTTATTTGTATTGTCGGTGTCAGTGATTCATTTTTACTGTCGGCGTCGGTGATTCATTTGTATTGTCGGTGTCGGTAGGTGTACAGTGTTTCCATCCATCAGTAGGTTTACAATGTTTCCAGCTTCCAGCTTCCTACAGTTTTACCCATTTGGCATTTTCTTTGACGAAAAATGCATTAAAGGCCCTATTTTAATGGATTTAAGGCCGATTCAAATCCCATAAATCCTATATTAATTTTCCTAAGGCCCAGGATTCATTTACTTTGTCAAACCGCACGGTTTAATGTGATCCTCTTTTAATGGAAAATCCAGCATATCTTAAACTGTTGCTTTGTTAAATCTTCTAAAGGGATGAGATATCTTCCTCCATTGTTCTACCTTCTTGTTCCCTGGTGCGAGACGCTATAACCTTTCCTTCTTCCCATAGGATTGTCATGATCGAACTTTAATCCTTGGATCATTTTCCCCTTCAAGTTTATTCCTGCTGCATGCACACTCCCTATTTTGGTGCAAGCAGCAAGTGTCGATCTGTCATCGATAGAAGGTATGATCTACCTTCGTTCTTGTGTTTTCTTCGATCCTTCTTATCTTGTTTCTCCTTTCCATGTTATGGCATGTGGTATCCATGCTTCTAATGGAGTTTTTTTGAGTTTCAATTGGTGCAGTTGTGTCGCAGCGTCCTCGAGTGGATGTAGTTGTCATGGGGGAGGTGATCGTGATCGGTTTCATGGATCGTTCTCATGTAAAGAACGTCAAGAACCTTTTGAGGTAGGGGATTCATTGCTTATCTATTCTTTTACATGCAATCATAGAGTTAGCATGTTTTATCCCACTGGATCACAATGTAATTGACATAATAAATACTTGAACCAAATTAAAAGAATTGGTATTGATCGTATGTTATTGCCTCTTGTTTTGCTAGATAGTGTGATATCTACGCTTGCCTTATTTAGCATTTCGTTCTTGATGTAAATTTATAAAGAATGTAAACTAGGATTAATTGTAATTATTTTTCAAAGATAAAGAGGCATGTAAATGAATATGGTTGTTGCTATTGTAAATTGATGATAATCAAATTGATGCAGTAAGCATGTTTAATCAATTTGTGATAGCTATGATAGCTTATTGTCTAGGTTGTGCGTAGTTGGAACCTACAAATAATAAATCGGTTAATTCTAGATGGATTAAAGAACCGGTTGTTTGATAAAAGATAACGCCTAGTAGGGTTCTGAGTTACTCTCTTTCTTGTAAGGCAGAGTGTCTTGTGCTTTGGATCCATGAGTGATCATTATGTTTGAAGGATGGATGCCTTGTTTAAGGGCCAAGAGCCCAGTTGATATGATGTTTTTTTCCTGTTGTTTGTGTTGTGATGTGATCCTAGATAGGTGTTGTGAAATGTGGGGGCAGGGAGGCCCATTGGTTGTGGTAGCATTTGATGCCTAGAATGGTGAGATGCATCTGTTTATGCATGTGGGTGTCGGGGAGGACACATGAGATGATGAAATGGGTTGGATGTGAATGATCTGATGCTTGCTGAATCTTTTTGGTTGTTTATCTGCTTTACTTTCCTCACTACTTAAGGAAACTGGTCTTTCTTACCCTCCTCCCAAAAGAGGCGAAGACGCACGAGGTATGTCACATAATTTCCTTGTTTAGCTTCTTGAGGGAGGATAGATCTATGCTCCTACTGTATGTAGAAAAGACTTGACGGGTAGTTCATCTACTCACCGTGTTGATCCCCCTTGTGTTTAGTAGCTTAGAATGTTTTTATAGAATATCTGAGAATATGGGAAAGTTTTAATGTTGTTAATAAATGATTGAATAAACGATTTTAACCCATGGGGTTGGAGATTACTGGGATGCAATGTTGAGGTTCCAATTTAAAGGAACAATGGACTTTGGGTGTGATGCTAATGAAATATAATGTGGAATTTTTAAAGGTTATTTAATGTTTAAAGAATTAATTAACGTAAAGTTCAACTGATAAAATGGGAATAAAGTAATGTAATAAGGCTCTTTAAATGGTTGTGTGCTTATAGGATACCTAGTCTTAGCAGTGGAAGCCAAGATTCCGAGAGACATTAGCTGCATTTGAGTCTAAGACTAGGTTATGCCAATAGTATGGTTGTGAGCTATATTATATTCTGTACTTTTTGTATTTCTATATGCTACTCCACCCTATCAGTTAGGGAAACTGACACCCCAGGGATTCTGAGCCCTAGGGGGTGTTTTCCCCAACACTTCGATGGGAGGATGGATGGCTGACTACCCTCTTTGGCCCCGCTCTCTTCTCTTGGTAGTTACTTGTGCTGGTAGGCACAATGGTTAGTTTTCCCCATATATGTGTGTAGAGGGTTGTAATGGATTGTGGTTATTCACACACATATATTCTGGATATAGTTTCATATGGAATACTATAGGTGTAATGTGTATAGGCTATGATGGTTTGAGGATCTTTACTAAATGTGTGGGTTATAATGGCATGAGGTTTAATGCACAATGCATGATACACATTATACGAGCTATGATGGATCCCAGAAACTACCTGGTTACTTTTCTTACATGGATGTGATGGTTGTGCTGCACGAGGTGCATGTTGTGGTGTTTCGCCCATGTGTCTATAGGCAAGCCTTTTGGAGGAGAGATGCTTAGGACGTGCGACGTTGGAGCAAAGCGGCAAACCAGTGGGGAAGTGGTAGTGGGGTACCCTTCATATTCTTTATTATATTATATACTCTTGTATGCGATATTTGGTGAGAGTATCCATGGTGAGGCTGAGTATATAGTATACCTGTTTAGGTGAAGAGTTAGTTTCACTTGTTATTCACTGTGTTTTAGCATGCTTTCTTTACTTTTTTATGAGAGGCTTTGGGGAGGATCCTACTGAATATACTGTTATACTCACCCTACGTATATATAAACTATTTTTCAGGTCACTTGGAGAAGGTTGGAAATCAGGCTTGTTACTACTAGCTTGGGGTTACAGGAGTTGTTTGGGCTTTGTGGTCACTACTGTTTTTACTTTCTTTTGGTACTTGCATTTTTCTGTTTCTATTGTATTAGTTATTGCATGACATTACATATGTGTACTTGAGTTTTATTTTATATTGCAGTCTGAGTTGGAGTTGGTTGGTGTATGTCTTATCTCTATCTTTTTCATGTGTTCTCTTAGAGGGTAATGCCTCTCATTTGTGTGTTTACTATACCCTCATGTTAGTCACCAACCCAGGGCCTACTGGAGGCGGGACTCAGGGGGTAATTATCTCCCTTCTCACATTTTCATCCTAGGAGGGGTACACCTTGTGGAGAGGGGGTTATGAAAAACTGATTCATTATGCATAGGTTCAACATCAATAAGCTTAACATCTAAAAGTTAGCATCATCTTTAAATCATCATTTAACATATTCCAAGCATCACCTTTATATTCCATCATATTCAAGTAAGAACAACTATCAACTTACATGCCTCTTTCATTATTTGTTTTCATCATTCTGGATTTATGCTACTTACCAAATTTCAAGCATATTAAACATGCTAAACAACAACAAAAACATAACAAATAGATAACACACTATCTATAAAATCAAGTGGTGTCAACCACAAAGCATCTCCACATGTGTTCACAACATCCCAATTCCAATTTCACTTTCAATTCTGGTCATTATCTTTCTTAGGTTGACTCCATTTTTTCCCAAAGAGTTAAATCATGTTATGTTCACACTTGCACATAAATTAAAGGAGAAGTAACGAATACCCTACCTCGATTAGAAGCTTCAAGGAACAATCACCATTCATGCATAGAATAATTGGGAAATCAATCATCACCAAAACTGAAGGAAAATTTGTTGGAACTTGACCACAGCAAGTAATCATTAACACTTGCTTAAACCTCAACCCAAAATAGAGGATTTCGTCTATAGATATCCTCTAGAATAAAAGAAAATAAGGAGAGCGAGGGGGAGAAGAGAAGGGGGGGTACCATGATTCGAGAAACATCGATCTGACAATCCAAGGTGTTTAGAGTCTCAAGAAGATGGTTAGAGGGTGGTGAGAGTGTTAGGGGTCGGATAGGGTTTGAAGGAAGAGATAGAAAATTGAACCAAGGACCCTTAATTTATAGAGGAGGTTCGAATAACCTCCACCACGACATAAGGACTCTCAAAATGATTGTGCCCCCCCCCATTCTCAAAATGATATTTGACTTCCCCGATGTTTGAAATTCCCTATCTCCCCAAATCCTGTGCATTTTAAATATTCTATTAAAATGATTTGGCTGATGCCACTCCAAGAACCTAGTTGTTTCACCTCACCACACTGAAGAGCACTGCGTGTTGACACACGACTCATCATTTCCCCTCCGTGCTCACGCGGTTGACTTTCCTTGATCTCGCACACCACCATGCCCAATACCCTAGGCATTTCCACACTCTCATTTCCTTCAGGAAGCACTCAACACACACCACGCCTAGCAAAACAGGTGTGTTGGTCTCCATGTTTCCTGTGAGGAGGCCTGCCAAGTCGTCGCGCCCAACTCATCCTCATCTACGCGTCGCCACGCCTAAAAGAGCGACCTATTGTCGCCTATCGACTATTCAATGTTTTGATGCTCTTCTAATGTGTATAGTAGCACTCGGGTCGAATCCTCAATGATGATACTTTTTTAAAAGTCGAATGTTTTTAGTTGATTATTTTTTGATAGGAGGGGTTTTTTTGCAGAACTTAAATGAAGTAATTAATTATTGGTGTTTGATTTAACAATTTTATAAAGATTGGGGTGAGTTCATTATTAGGTAGTTAAGTTTGTGATATTCTTGAGCTTTGCTTTATATTGCATTAAATTAACACCCATGTCACAAGTTGACGTTGATTGGAATTCCCAAGTGTTAAGGTTTTAATCCAAGCCTTAACTTAACTTAGGGTTCTAATATTAATCATATCTTGTTTATGGTAGTGTATTTATGGTTCCAATAATCCATGGAAACCACTCGTTAAACAAAACAAGTCATTAATCCATGACATGTTAAGTCTAACATACACAATGTTAATTCAAAGAATACTCATCGAGCAAAAGCTTTCAATCGCTTAACATCCCTAAATTACAACTCACACCAATGAGAGATTTACTCAGTCATTGAAATGATTAGTAATCTGGTTATAATTATTATGATGATAAATTAAGAAGATAAGAAAAAGAAAGGGATAAGAAAAGATTGGTGCGACGAACACATACACAAACGATGATGATAATTAAAAATGAACTTAAGATTGAATGAGAATGAAAAAGAAGGGAAGAGGATTCAACTGTATTTAAACTATTTTAAGAACATTAATATTAAACTACAGAAGGTGGATGAGAATAAGAGATACTTGAGAAGAAACTTGCATTAAAACAGAGTTACAAATAACAAACACTTACACGATTACAAACGAAGAACAACACAAAAGTAAATGAAAGGAAGGAAGGAGGAATGATTTCTTAAGTAAAAACTTGAGTATGGAAGATCCTCCCAAGCCTTTTTCAGAGCCTTGGTCGTGCCAACCTATCCTCCTTTGCTCTGAAATGACAACCCCTTTGAAGGAGAGGAGGGTGATGTATTTATAGCCCAAGGAAGTGGACTGTTTTCATATAAAGACCCGGACTTATTTCATACATAATCTTGAATTTATTCAAGAAAACACTTCCTTTTACATTGAGGATCTTTTCAAGTTTAGAGCTTTAGAGAATTAAGACAAAACATTCATAACATTACACATTGTTACATAGTGGATACCATAAAATCAGTTTCCATTTTCCTCAGAATATAAAACATTAAAACATAAAACAAGACTCCTTGGAAATTATTCAACATTTAACATGTATTCCTTCCTTGTATTACTCATCCATTAACCTATGAAAAATCATTTAAAAACTTGGGATGAGCACAAAAGCTCAGTAAGGTATGAAAAAGAAGTAAAAATCACATTAGTCCATGAATACGCATGACGTATGAAAACATTTTCAAAAGTCATGCTTTCCACCCATAAATTCTTACTTTGTGTAACATGAGATTTACACAAGATCCACATAAACATAAATATAATCATAGAGGAATCATGGGGAATTACTTACATAATCTTGTAACCATCTTGGCTACCTTAAAATTTGTAACCCTCACGGCTACCTTACTTTGTGTAACCATCACAGTTACACTTGGAGTAACCATACGGCCGACCTCCAACTTACTTATACCCAATGAATTGGAGGGAAATATAGGTCCCAACCTTCATCATAAACAATTCCCAATAACCAAAACATAATCATACATCATAAATAATAGCATAAAAACATTGCTTTTGAATATTGTAAAACAGAATTTTAAAAAGGGGGTTTTAGAAGAAAAGTCCCTTATAAACATCATATACTTGAAGTGAGACTTAATAGAGTGGATGGAATATGTATATACTCTATAAATACACATAATGAAACATAATATAAATAGAACCCATCACAAAAACAATTTAAATATCACATAAATAATAAAGTAGAAGGTTAACCCAAAGAATGGAAATCGGGTTAAGAATTCCCTTACCTTGGGCTTGTCTTACTTCAAAATTGTTTAAACCTCCTGTATAATGGTTAAAAGAGTGTTATTAGTATTTTAAAGAAACATGTTCATGTTTATAACATCTTATATGGTCATTTCATAACCTCATTTCACCCCTTAATTGTTAGTATTTTGTTCCTTGCATTATTTTGGGTGAGTTCTTTTGTGATTTTCACAATCGGTTCATGATGAATCGTTCTTGTTGATTGGAAGTGAAACTCCAGAATTGGAATGGAGTAGTATTTACATATTTACAGTACCATAAATTATACCATTTATCACTTTGATGCTTTATATGATGATGATTTATAAGTTAAAACATTAATTATGTTCGTTTAGATAATTTAAGTGGTTCTTTGATAATTACAACCTCATTTAGTCTTATAAATTTGAACCATGGGTACAAAAGAATTACAGAACCATATATGAGTTATAAAACATATATTATAACCTGGTTCAACCATATAAATGGTTTCATGACCAGAATTGAAAGAATTAATGGAAAGTGAAATTACATCATCCACGATGTCGATAATTTGACACATCACGGACAATGTTCTTATTCCTTAAATAAGTGAGAGAGGAGAGGAATAATGATTTGTAATTTTCCATAAACATGACAACATCCATAATATACATTATTCTGGATATTTCATGCCTCTTGGATAAGAGAGGGTGAAGAAAGAAGAGAAAGGAATCATGAAATAAAGAAAACATGAGAAATTTCTTACGAAAATTCGGCAGCCTAACGGCGTCTCTTAAAATTTCATAAAAACATGGTTGATGAGAGGAATGGAATATATCATCATTCATACAAAATTTGGACAGTAAGGGGAAATATTTAATGAAATATCCCAACAAAAGACAAAGGGAAAGGAAGAGAATAACATAAAATGGAAGAAAAGAATGAAAATTAAAGAGGATGTTTACCTCTTGATCTCTTCTCCTTGAGATCCTTCTTAAGGGCTTTGATTTTGGTCTTTTGGTGAGACCAGTAGCTCTAGGACGTGGGGAAGAAGATTGGGGAGGTAATTTGGCAGAAATTAGACAATGCTCAAGGCTTGAGAGGTGTGGGAGGAAGAGGGGAGTGAGGGTGATATTTATAGTGGAGGAGGGGAGGTATTTTAGATTATTCTAATTATTATTATAATAATTTTATCAAGACTATGAATAATCTCAAATAAAGTGGCCTTAATTAGTGAAAATATCAAGTGAGTTCGAAGCAAGTGGCCTTGCATCACTTATGATGTCATAAATAGTGCATTTTTACTGATAAATTGATTTATACGGTATTTTATCGTATTTCACTATTCACCGAAAATTCAAGAGTTTCAGAAAAATACCAAAAATTTACCCCAACCATTTTTCAATGTGTAGAATTAAAAAATGAACTCCATTTTTCAAAAATAATTTTTTAAATATTATTAATTTAATTTTTAAATAAGGTCACAGTTAATTCGAAAAATAACAATATTGAAGTGCAATTAGTTTTATGTGAAATTGGAAAATTAATTAAGATCCCATTATCCTATTTCCATGGGAAAATAAAATAATAATATTATTTACTATTATGAGGTCATATTACTATTCATATTACTATTCATAAGGGCATGTTACTATTCACTAAAAAACAAGTTTGTTTCATCAGACTCTAAATAACATACTGAACACAATTGTAGATGATAGTTTCTTGAAATTCAAAACATAGAAGAAATAAAATTATGTTTAAAGGATACTTATAAATATATAACTTAACAAAATTTCAAGCATTTTCAATTTATTTTTAGAAAACCTTGGGATGTTACATTATCCCCACCTTCTTGAAATTGTGTCCTCGCAATTTTTATTTACTTATTAAACAACTAAGGGTATTTTTTCCTCATAGCATTTTCAGACTCTCATGTTGCTTCTTCAACCATGTGGTTTCTCCACAAAACCTTTACCTGGTGGATTACCTTATTCCTCAATACCTGTTCTCTTCGATCAAGAATCTGAACCGGTTTTTCTTCATAAGAAAGGTTCTCTGCCAGCTGAACTGCTTCCGGCCTCAAGACATGTGATGAATCTGGAACATACTTTCTCAACATCGAAGCATGAAAAACATTGTGTACCTGAAATAAGCTCGGAGGCAAAGCTACGCGGTATGCAATTGTTCCAACTTTATCCAAGATTTCAAAATGACCGATGAACCGTGGACTCAGTTTCCCTTTCTTACCGAAACGCATCACACTTTTCCAAGGAGAGATTTTAAGGAAAACATGGTCACCTACCTCGAAAGAGAAGTCTTTCCTTCTGTTATCTGCATAACTTTTCTGCCTGCTCTGATCTGTCCTCGTGTGTTGCTGGATCATCCTCACTTTCTCAGCCACTTCTTCTACTAATTCTGGCCCCATCAACTTTCTTTCACCGACTTCATCCCAAAACGCAGGAGTCCGACACCGCTTTCCATACAAGGCCTCAAAAGGTGCCATCTGAATACTGGAATGGAAACTGTTATTATAAGAAAACTCAACTAATGAAAGATGTTGATCCCAACTTCCCTGATAGTCCATTGAACAAGCTCGAAGCATATCCTCCAAAGTTTGAATCGTTCGTTCTGACTGCCCATCTGATTGAGGATGAAAAGTTGTACTAAAATTCAACTATGTGCCCAAAGACTTCTGAATTACCTTCCAAAATTTAGAAGTGAACCTGGGATCTCAGTCAGACACAATGGAAAGAGGAACTCCATGTAACCTGACAATCTCTTTGAGGTACAATCGAGAAAGCTGATCTAATGTCATTGTATCTCGAATAGAAAGAAAATGAGCAGACTTTGTTAGTCGATCAACAATAACCCATATTGCATTGTTACCTCGAGAAGTCTTTGGTAGTCCCACCACAAAATCCATGGATATATTCTCCCATTTCCATTCTGGCACTGGCAAAGGCTGAAGCATCCCCTTCGGTAACTGCCGCTCTGCTTTAACCTGCTGACATGTCAAACATTTCATTGTAAAATCAGCAATATCTCTTTTCATCCCATTCCACCAGTAATACTCTCGGAGGTCTATGTACATCTTAGTACTTCCAGGATGAATAGAAAATGGAGAACTATGAGCTTCACACAACAATTCTTTCTTCATCTGGGAATCACAAGGCACACACAACCTTTTTTCAAATCTTAAAACAAAATCTTTATCAAGATTAAATTCTAGAAACTTACCCATTTTAACCAATTCTACCTTTTTCTGTAGCTCACGGTCTTCCCTCTGCGCTTTCATAATTCTATCTGACAATGAAGACTGCATTGAAACCTAAAACAAGACAGATATATTCCTTGCACCAACAACTTCTAAGCCAAAATTCATCAAATCATTAATCAAGGGATCATGTTCCAAACGTATCATGGTTAATGATGCATGATTTTTCTGACTTAAGGCATCCTCTACTTTGTTTGCTTTTCCAGGATGGTAATTAATCGTGCAGTCATAATCCTTTATCAGTTCTAGCCATCTTCTCTGCCTCATGTTTAATTCCTTCTGAGTGAATATATACTTAAGACTTTTATGGTCAGTATATATTTGGCATTTGGTTCCGTATAGATGATGCCTCCATATTTTCAAAGAAAAAACCACAACTGCCAATTCCAAATCATGTGTGGGATAATTTAGCTCATGAGTTTTAAGTTGTCTCGAAGCATAGGCAATTACCTGATCATTCTACATCAAAACACAACCAATTCCCTTCAAAGAAGCATCACTATAGATGACAAACTCACCATTTCGGGAAGGTAAGGCCAAAACTGGAGCATTCACCAACCTCTTCTTTAGTTCCTGAAAACAAACATCACATTCCTCTATCCAAACAAATTTAACCCCTTTCCGTGTTAACTTAGTTATTGGGCTAGATAACCGTGCAAAGTTCTTAACAAACCGTCGGTAATAACTTGCTAAGCCCAAAAAACTGCGAATCTCTGTAACATTTGTGGGTCTTGGTCATTCATCAACTACTTTTGTTTTGGCAGGATCAACTGTTATTCCATCCTTATTTACAATGTTCCCAAGAAAAGAAATTTGTTGCAACCAAAAATCACACTTGCTAAATTTTCCATATAGTTTCTTTTCTTTTAAAGTTTGTAAAACAACCCTTAGATGTTTTTCATGCTCCTCTTTATTTTTAGAAAAAACCAGAATGTCATCAATAAATACAACCACAAACTTATCCAAGAACTCATGAAATACTCTATTCATAAGATTCATGAATACAGCAGGTGCATTAGTTAACCCAAATGGCATAACAACAAATTCATAATGCCCATATCTAGTACGAAAGGCTGTTTTCGGGATGTCATCCTCCTTCACCTTCAGCTGATGGTATCCGGATCTCAAGTCAATCTTGGAAAAGTACTGAGCTCCCTGGAGCTGATCAAACAAGTCATCAATATGAGGCAAAGGATACTTGTTTTTAACAGTGATGTTATTCAAAGCTCTATAATCAATGCAAAGTCTCATGGAACCATCTTTATTTTTAACAAACAAAACAGGGGCTCCCCATGGTGAAGTACTGGGACGAATGAAGCCTTTGACAAGCAAATCCTGCAACTGATTTTTCAATTCAAGAAGTTCTATTGGATCCATACGATATGGGGGTTTTGAAATTGGCTTAGCATCAGGAACTAAGTTAATTGTGAATTCGACTTCTCGTTCAGGTATGACACTGGGTAACTCCTTAGGAAAAACATCAAGGTATTCATTTACCACTGGCACGTCATTAATTTGAATAGTTCCCTTGTTTTCAACAATATGAGCCAGATAACTTTCATTTCCATCTTTCAGTAGTTTCTCAGCTTCTTGATATGTTATCAATTGTATGGGTTCATTCTTGTATACAAACTGAAACTCTTTCTGACAAACAACTTCATTAGCTCTACAGTCAATCTTAGCATGATAGTCAGAAAGCCAGTCCATCCCCAGAATAACATCAAACTCGACTAAGGGTAAAACAACAAGGTTTGCAGGTAAAGTCTTTTCACATACCACAATAGAAATATTCTTATAATTCCTCTTTGCTATAACATTTCCCCCTGGTGTTTTAACAACAATTTCGGGTCTCATTTGTTGAGGTGATATTTCCAATTTACTAGAAAATTTCTCAGAGATGAAGGAATGTGTAGAACCCGTATCAAACAAAACTTTAGCAAAATCTGAGTGAACAAACAAAGTACCTGATACAACTTCATTGGATGGCCCAACACCTGCTGACGTAGTCGCAAAGGATCTCACTACACCTTTCTGCTTGTAGTCTGGCTTCTTTGCATCATTTGGATCCCTCTTTGGATAGGCATTTGCATAGTGACCCATCTCACCACATTTAAAACACTTTACAGTTTGCTTATCAGGATTAGTTTTTGGATTATTTTCATTGCAATCTTGGGCCATATGTCCAAACTTACCACATTTAAAACACTTCCCAGTTTTGATAAGACATTCCCCAGGGTGCTTCTTTCCACACTTTTCACAAACTGGAAACTGGATTTTCTTACCATCAGATTTCTTTGGTTGATTCTTACCCATTGCTTGCCAACGGGACCTCTTCTTCTCTTTGTTTCCAAAATGCATGTGATCGTCAGCAAATTCCATCTCTACCCTCTCAGCACATCGGACAAGTTTCTCATAACTTTTGAATTCACAGGAGGCCAACGCCCTTCGATACCTTGGCTTCAATCCTGAGTAAAAGCGGTTGATTTTGCTATCAAGATCCAGAATAAGATTTGGAGCATACTTCGCCAGTCGGGTGAAGTTCGCCTCATACATAGCCACTGAATCTTCCTCCTTTTGTTTCAATTCAAGGAATTGTTTCTCCATTCTAAGTCACACCACCTTAGGAAAATATTTTTCAAGAAAAAGACTTTTAAATTCAACTCACACTAAGGCATCAAAATCCTCTCTACCCCTGATATTCCTTATCATTGACCACCACCGATCAGCTTCCCCTTCAAAACGATAAATGGCAAGACTTACCTTTTGATTGTCCGAACATCCCATAACATCAAATATCTTTTCAAGGGCTTTAATCTATCCTTCTACTGCCACTGGGTCAGAAGATCCATTGAATGCAGGAGGATGTTGTCTCATAAAATGTTCCACCACTGTCATGTTCCGTTGGGGTACCTCTATTGGTTCTCTTGCATGGATTCCACCACCATTTATAGTCTGTGTTAGCTGAGCCATTACTGTCACAAACTGCTCGGTTCCAATCCCTACCATTCAGGGCTGTAGATCAAGAAGGATGTCAATTTGTCGGTGCCTCTCCTCTTCAGCATCCATGTTCCTTCTACGGACAACCATTCTGAACAAACATTTCTTAGATGAAGCAATATGGTAATCTTTAAATTCTATAACAAATTAAACATAGAGTGAAAATTATTTATGGTATTCTATTAGCAACACCTTAACCCCTAAAGTTATCTAAACCATCCTCTGATACCAACTATAAAGACTCGGACTTATTTCATACATAATCTTGAATTTATTCAAGAAAACACTTCCTTTTACATTGAGGATCTTTTCAAGTTTAGAGCTTTAGAGAATTAAGACAAAACATTCATAACATTACACATTGTTACATAGTGGATACCATAAAATCAGTTTCCATTTTCCTCAGAATATAAAACATTAAAACATAAAACAAGACTCCTTGGCAATTCTTCAACATTTAACATGTATTCCTTCCTTGTATTACTCATCCATTAACCTGTGAAAAATCATTTAAAAACTTGGGATGAGCACAAAAGCTCAGTAAGGTATGAAAAAGAAGGAAAAATCACATTAGTCCATGAATACGCATGACGTATGAAAACATTTTCAAAAGACATGCTTTCCACCCATAAATTCTTACTTTGTGTAACATGAGATTTACACAAGATCCACACAAACATAAATATAATCATAGAGGCATCATGGGGCATTACTTACATAATCATGTAACCATTTTGGCTACCTTAAAATTTGTAACCCTCACGGCTACCTTACTTTGTGTAACCATCACAGTTACACTTGGAGTAACCATACGGCCGACCTCCAACTTACTCATACCCAATGCATTGGAGGGAAATATAGGTCCCACCCTTCATCATAAACAATGCCCAATAACCAAAACATAATCATACATCATAAATAATAGTATAAAAACATTGCTTTTGAATATTGTAAAACAGAATTTTAAAAAAGGGATTTTAGAAGAAAAGTCCCTTATAAACATCATATACTTGAAGTGAGACTTAATAGAGTGGATGGAATATGTATATACTCTATAAATACACATAATGAAACATAATATAAACAGAACCCATCACACAAACAATTTAAATATCACATAAATAATAAAGTAGAAGGTTAACCCAAAGAATGGAAATCGGGTTAAGAATTCCCTTATCTTGGGCTTGTCTTACTTCAAAATTGTTTAAACCTCCTGTATAATGGTTAAAATAGTGTTATTAGTATTTTACAGAAACATGTTCATGTTTATAACATCTTATATGGTCATTTCATAATCTCATTTCACCCCTTAATTGTTAGTATTTTGTTCCTTGCATTATTTTGGGTGAGTTCTTTTGTGATTTTCACAATCGGTTCATGATGAATCGTTCTTGTTGATTGGAAGTGAAACTCCAGAATTGGAATGGAGTAGTATTTACATATTTCCAGTACCATAAATTATACCATTTATCACTTTGATGCTTTATATGATGATGATTTATAAGTTAAAACATTAATTATGTTCGTTTAGATAATTTAAGTGGTTCTTTGATAATTACAACCTCATTTAGTCTTATAAATTTGAACCATGGGTACAAAAGAATTACAGAACCATATATGAGTTATAAAACATATATTATAACCTGGTTCAACCATATAAATGGTTTCATGACCAGACTTGAAAGAATTAATGGAAAGTGAAATTACATCATCCACGATGTCGGTAATTCGACACATCACGGACAATGTTCTTATTCCTTAAATAAGTGAGAGAGGAGAGGAATAATGATTTGTAATTTTCCATAAACATGACAACATCCAGAATATACATGATTCTGGAGATTTCATGCCTCTTGGATAAGAGAGGGTGAAGAAAGAAGAGAAAGGAATCATGAAATAAAGAAAACATGAGAAATTTCTTACGAAAATTCGGCAGCCTAATGGCGTCTCTTAAAATTTCATAAAAACATGGTTGATGAGAGGAATGGAATATCTCATCATTCATACAAAATTTGGACAGTAAGGGGAAATATTTAATGAAATATCCTAACAAAAGACAAAGGGAAAGGAAGAGAATAACATAAAATGGAAGAAAAGAATGAAAATGAAAGAGGATGTTTACCTCTTGATCTCTTCTCCTTGAGATCCTTCTTAAGGGCTTTGATTTTGGTCTTTTGGTGAGACCAGCAGCTCTAGGACGTGGGGAAGAAGATTGGGGAGGGAATTTGGCAGAAATTAGACAATGCTCAAGTCTTGAGAGGTGTGGGAGGAAGAGGGGAGTGAGGGTGATATTTATAGTGGAGGAGGGGAGGTATTTTAGATTATTTTAATTATTATTATAATAATTTTATCAAGACTATGAATAATCTCAAATCAAGTGGCCTTAATTAGTGAAAATATCAAGTGAGTTCGAAGCAAGTGGTCTTGCATCACTTATGATGTCATAAATAGTGCATTTTTACTGATAAATTGATTTATACGGTATTTTATCGTATTTCACTATTCACCGAAAATTCAAGAGTTTCAGAAAAATACCAAAAATTTACCCCAACCATTTTTCGATGTGTAGAATTCAAAAATGAACTCCATTTTTCAAAAATAATTTTCTAAATATTATTAATTTAATTTTTAAATAAGGTCACAGTTAATTCGAAAAATAACAATATTGAAGTGCAATTAGTTTTATGTGACATTGGAAAATTAATTAAGATCTCATTATCCTATTGCCATGGGAAAATAAAATAATATTATTATTTACTATTCATGAGGTCATATTACTATTCATATTACTATTCATAAGGGCATGTTACTATTCACAAAAAAAAAACAAGTTTGTTTCATCAAACTCTAAATAACATACTGAACACAATTGTAGATGACAGTTTCTTGAAATTCAAAACATAGAAGAAATAAAATTATGTTTAAAGGATACTTATAAATATATAACTTAACAAAATTTCAAGCATTTTTAATTTATTTTTAGAAAACCTTGGGATGTTACATTGCATTCTCAATCTGTCCCTCCACTTGGATCGACAATTTGGACATCCAGATAGCCGAATCTTGAGATATCTCCTTCAAAGTTGTAGATAATAATGTTTTCCGGCTACTCTCAAAATTTGGAGGTATTTAGACTTATGGAGACAAAGTTATGACGGTTTCAATAAACAATGTTAAACTATCAATTTCTATCCATGCTTTTTCGATGGCCAAAATGTGAATGGATTTTGGAATAGTAAGATGCCTTCAAATCTGAATACTTTCTTCAACAAAGTTGGCCGCCTATATCTCCTCTTTCACACTGCAAAATCTTAGCTTGATTTGATGACTATATCAGGAGACATGTCATGAATATTGTACTGATTTTAATTCCCGACCAGAATGGTGGGCTGAGTTTAAATGAATAATTTGGGACCCTTGTCTTTGGAGTTGGGCCTTGAAATTTTTATCCAAGACATATTACATTGTCCCCCGAACGTTGGAGAAGAATAAAGGAATTTGGACTTCCTGATTGAGCCCAGCAATTAAATCTTCATGACTGGTCCAGTTTCTTCACAGATTCTGTAGGCCTTCTTGTGTGGTCCATATGGGCCTTTAAATGGCAGAATTGATCCATGATTCCTTCTAATGAAATGTTGTATATTGAATTAGGAATCCTGCAAAACAAGAACCGCACAATTTGGATCAGTAGAAGGAGAGTTATAAATAAAATAGTAAAATGACTCAATTGGACTACTTCTAAAAATGCTCAAAATTTATACTTAATATTAAAACATTAATATTTCACACAAATTATGCACATTTCATATAAAATCAGTAAAGGAAGTATATAATAAGTCATGAAAATATTAATAACATCAACGTCTTTCACCCAAGACGTGTCCACACTGCCCGTTTCCAACAGGTAGACCTCTCCATGCACCACGCCCAGTAAAATGCCTACAAGCCTGGGTGTGGTCTCCCCCATGCTAAATGAGAACCTCACCTGCTTTAACGCAACACCACATCCATCCCCTATGGCATGGTGCTCCTCATTTCCCAAACAACCAACCTCAATTACACCCACGGCCTAAAAAATGGCATGCCCCACACTCAGCCTCCAAACACTCAAAACGGTCAGTACCACACCCTATGCTACAATATAGTGACCCTCAAGATTGCCAGAACTCCTCTCTAGCCTCCATAACATCTTTGAACTCCCTCATGACATCTCCACGCCTCAGGAAAACACAAAGGGAGAGATACCAAAAATCTAGGCCCTTACAGAGGGAATCCTTGATCGTTATCTAGAGTTGTAGAGAGCGGAGGTGTTTTGAAGCAGAGTGCGAAGAGTTTGTCATCAAGGTGGTTAAGGAGATTTAAGAATTGTCAACAAACTCAAATGAAGAAATTGTTAGCAAAAATCTATCGGGTTAATTTTTCGGAGATTTTGGGTTGCGTTTGTTGGCAAAGCATATTGATAAAGTTACAGGACTGGGAAGATCTTGATACATTCATAAGAGTGGTTCTGAGGGTGCTTGAAGTTGTTTTTGTTGGGAGTTAATTGATTTAAAATTTAAATAATGAGGAGAGATAAAATATTAATGGTTGGATTTTCTCAACATTAATGGAGGATTTTCTCCCAACATTAATGAAGAGTTAATTCCAATATTAATTGGTGGAATTAATAATGGAATAACGAATGTTGACCGCATTAATGGAGATATGGGCTGGGTGTCTATATAAGAAGATGCGGTAGCATGTTTTGGAGTGTGGGCTGACAATGATGTAGCCACCAAGAGAGAGCGGCGAAGGGGTTGTCGCGTTTGCGGTAACCGGTGCGAAGCGAAGATGGTGATCGCGACAACGATGGTGTGTCAGCGGCAATGATTGAAGACGACGACGATGACGGTGCCATGTATCGAAAGTCCTCTTGGTTGCGGAGATCAAGCGGCGTGTCCCGGTTGCGATGATCGGAGGCACAACAAAATGGTATGTTCATGGTGTCGGTTTTGTGTTGTAAAAAAAGGTCTCTGGTGTGATGTGTAAAAGGCCTTCGGGTGTGATGTGTAAAATTCTTTCGGGTGATAAAAAGCCTTCGGGTGAAATCTTCTCTCCTCTCGTGTGTTTCTGCAACGACTACTTCCGCATGCAGTGTCGGGCTCCGAGCCCCAACAGTGGTATCAGAGGGATTGGTTGAAGTGCTCGGTTGCAGAACACGGTGGCAAACATCTGGTGGAGCAGCTTATCAACGACTTGGATGTCATCGGAAAATGGCGGCGGTATCAGCAGTGTTGCTGGAATATCGAAAGTCTTCTTGGCCGCAGGTGTCATGCGGCGTGTTCCGTTCATTGGGTGACATTCAGAGCATGGTGGAGTTGGCGATCACAGAGGCCCAGATGGTGGAGATGACTTTGGAGTATTTGAATTTTAAATCAAGGTGGAGATTGTTGGGAGTTAATTGATTTAAAATTTAAATAATGAGGAGAGATAAAATATTAATGGTTGGATTTTCTCAACATTAATGGAGGATTTTCTCCCAACATTAATGAAGAATTAATTCCAATATTAATTGGTGGAATTAATAATGGAATAACGAATGTTGACCGCATTAATGGAGATATGGGCTGGGTGTCTATATAAGAAGATGCGGTAGCATGTTTTGGAGTGTGGGGTGACAATGATGTAGCCACCAAGAGAGAGCGGCGAAGGGGTTGCCACGTTTGCGGTAACCGGTGCGAAGCGAAGATGGTGACCGCGACAACGATGGTGTGTCAGCGGCGATGATTGAAGACGACGACGATGACGGTGCCATGTATCGAAAGTCCTCTTGGTTGCGGAGATCAAGCGGCGTGTCCCGGTTGCGATGATCGGAGGCACAACAAAATGGTATGTTCATGGTGTCGGTTTTGTGTTGTAAAAAAGGCCTTCGGGTGTGATGTGTAAAAGGCATTCGGGTGTGATGTGTAAAATTCCTTCGGGTGATAAAAAGCCTTCGGGTGAAATCTTCTCTTCTCTCTTGTGTGTTTTCTGCAACAACGACTTCCACTGCGGCGCCGGGCTCCACGCCCCAACAGTTTTTTGCATCGAAAATTGAAGCAAAGTATTTTTGTGCAAAGGCAAGTGTGCGCTCAGATAAACATGGAGTTGCATGAATTCATTGGCGTTAGCAAAATGAAGGCCTCGTGCAAAGGGGGTGTTACGCGTAGGAAGGTTGTGTGAATCAGTGTTGCATGAATAAAGAATTCTGTGAGCCATAAAAGGCCCAGATGTTATCTATAAATAGGGTCAGAATCTCATCATTAAAGAGACAAGGCATAAGGAAGAAATATTTGGAGGTAATCACTCGGATTTCACGTAAGACTTGTGCGAAAATATTTCTTGCATGAAAGGATTAACGCAAGACGTATTATAACACAAAAAATGACATTGTGTGAGAGGGACTCGCACGAACTATGTCTTGCATGCAAAAAAGAGAAGAGTTGAGCAAACTGTAAGGAAATTGCTTAGAACTTCAATGATAATGTGAAATTGGTCATTTGGATGAAAGAAGACCTTCAAGGAACGCCCATATTGGCGTAAAAGAGTAGATTCAGTTCATCTAAGAGTTCTTCTAAAGAAATAGTGTGTTCATTTTAGTTGAGAGTAGTGCGTTCACCTTACCTTATTTGGAACCAACATATGGCCTAGGTTATAGATTCATTAACGGTATTCATTATAGTCCATTTATCATACAAATCAAAATTGAGAAATTTGACTCGTTTGTAATACAAATTGAGTAAGCTTGTAGGTAAATCGTTTTTTATTGGAGATAAAATTTAAATTTTATAAAATAAGAACAGAGTCAGATTATATAAATAATTTATTTTAAAATCTGTTTATACAGGATGACCAGCATGTGTATATCAAATCCAGAACCTCTGCATAGAAATGCAGATATGATGTGATAGACTGTATTTTTTTTAAAATTAAATCATTCGATATGTTTATAGTTAAGGGGAGATGCACGCTCTGCATCTCTTAAAAGATCACAAGGAGATGCAAAGGGTTTTTATCAGTGAAGATCAACCTGTTTAGGCAGACAAAAAAATGAGCCAAATTTTTCAGACCAACCTCTACCAAATCTGTGATTTACCCAATAAGCACTCGCATTTTTAGATCGTCTGCATGACAAATCTCCTTGAAACGTGTAGAAGAGGTCGTCTCGTTTCAGCATTTCTTGAGCAGAGCCTGGGTTCTCCCACCTTTGAGCAGCTATGGAACCAAATCATTGACATTCCCTAATTGCAAGGACCCAGCTCCAAGATCTTCTAATCATTGTAATCCGTTGGAAGCCATTTTAGTTCTCTTTCAGTGTTGATATTTAAATAAAAAATGGGCTGCCGGAAAATGGGTTGCCACAAACCATCCAAGCAAAACAATATCATCTCCAAGGAAGCCCCTTGAAAGGCGGTCCTGTTCCTTCACTTACCAAGTTTGTATTTTGAGCAAAAAAAAAGGGCTGGGCAGTTGCTGCAAAGCTTCTATGCTTCTCCCTCTCATTATCAACTGTTCTTCAAATCCATTTAAAAACTGCAGGAGCAACTCCCACCCTCAAACCGATGAAATCTGCTGGTATCTCTCAAGATAATCACCCGGGCAGAACACTTGGAGATGAACTTGAATGCAGTGTGACAATCCCCACAGACACGCAGGTTGGACATGACCCTGATGGGCTTTCCTGCCGGGGAGCTGATGATCCCAAACACAGCAGCTAGCCTTTCACTGTGTGACCAAACCGCCTGCTTCTTGTCATCTTCACTCACCTGCTGCACCACCGAGCTTGTGTCCGCAACATAACCCGCTCGCTCCACTTCTTCCCTCAATTCCCCCAGCTTCCGATACACATCTCTGGACCCAGGGTGTGACTTCTCCCCAGAAGCAAATGTATGGACAGTTCTCCCCAATCTAACCCAGCTCAACCCGGGCTCCTTCTTCAGGCCCCTGTCCCTCAGCCGGTCCCTCAGCCTTTTCCGGGCTTGTGCTGCCTCGTCCCACTTTCCAGCAGCTGCATAGGCATTCGACAAAAGCATGAACATGCTTGAGTTCTCTGGATTCAATTCAAAAATCTTGTCTGCTGCAAAACATGCCAGTTCAGGGTCTCCATGGATCTGACACCCGGTCAACAGGGCTGTCCATACGTCTTCTGTTGGTGCCATGGGCATGCTCCTGATGACGGAAACCGCATCATGCAACTTTCCCGCACGGCCGAGCAAATCAATCAGACAAGAATAATGTGGCGGCAAGAGCTGGACCCCGGACCGCTTCATGAGTTCAAAGAGGGATTGCCCCACTTTAACTAACCCGCCATGGTTACAAGCATGGAGCATGCACAGAAAGGTGACAGAATCAGGCTTCACCCCAGCAACTTTCATCATCTTGAACATACCAAATGCATGGTCACTGTGTGAATGCTGAGTGCATGCAGTTAGCATTGCATTCCATAGGCTGAGGCTTTTGATTTTCAGGGGCATTTCATCGTAAATCTTGTATGCTCCTTCTATGACTCCACACTTGGAGTATAGGGAGATGGAAGAGCTGCCTACGAAGCTGGACGAATCAAGGCCTGTTTTGAAGCACAAACCATGAATCTGCTCTCCCAGTTCAAGGAGTGTCAAATTGCCACACAAGCTTAGGACACTTGAAAATGTGAAATGATTGGCCCCCTTCTCTGATAATGCTTCCTTAAATAGCTTCATAGCTTCCATCCCCTCGCCCATCTGAGCGTACCCGTTTATCATTACGGTCCAAGATACAACATTTCTATCCGGCATTTCATCGAACACCTTTCGAGCATCACTCAATTTTCCACACTTCAGATACATGTCGACCGTCGAACTCCCCACGAACACATCGGGGCCGAACCCAGTTTTCACGACAAGGGAATGTGTCGCCTGCCCGAAATCAATCCTCGCGATAGCCGCACACGAGTTTGTCACACAAGGATACATATAAAAATCAGGAAGAAGCCCATGACGAAGCATTTGGCGAAAGAAATCAAGGGCGGGCAAATGAAGGTGATTGTGCGTCAATGCAGATATGATGGAGCTCCAAGCAGAGTACGACTTGTGGAGGTCTTCTTCGAAAACCCGGAAAGAAGCAAGAGGGCATTGGGATTTAGAATAGAAGTTTAGTAGATTGTTGGATACGAGGGGGATGGTCTGCAACCCACACTTGATGATCTGGGCATGGAGCTGCAGGCCCTTGATTAGAGAAGAGCCCGAGACGGCTAGCGAATGGAGAAGACTGCAGACGTTTCTGATATTGTCTGGGAAGGCCAATAGGTTCAAGGCGTTTTTCATAGCAGAACCAGGCGTCTTTCCAGTACGGGTTGAAAGACCAAGGAAACAGGAGGAGACGACGACGAGACCAGACCCATTGCAGAAACAGGCGCCGCCCAAGAATAACAGATTATCTCCCAATTGTTTCTCTCTTTATGTTTCAATCGCCACATATGGTCGGTCCCATGTATAAACATAGTTGCACGGGCTTTTAGAACTAGTGAGATTTAGGGCTGCCCTAAATCCATGAGCAGTTTGCAATAGAAAATAAATTATTTATCAATTAGTAAAATTGAACAAAATAAAAGAAAATAGGTGTTTCGGACGCTTTTTGTAGGTGATGATTTTGATTGAACCAAGATGATGGGAGGTCACCACTTCTCTCTAAGGAGCTTGTTGTCAAATATGGGATTTCTCCATAAATTTAAAACATGCCCGTGGATCTTGTTACTGATGTCATCTTTGGGTGTAGATCGGTTAATTACATCACTTGTTGTCTTAATAAGGTGAAACTTTGTGGTTGGAGAGGATGAGTGTGTTGGGCGTTGGGGCATCTGCTGTATCTATCTTCCTTGGGTCAAATCTTAAGATTTCAGGTGCAACAGAATCATTTATCGGGTCCCGACCCGACTAATCAAATGTTGGATTCAATGGATATTTCGCGATGTACATGACGTGGAATTCATGCCCGATTAATTTTTTTCCAACAAAACATGACAAACACGCCAAAACCAAGAATATCTTTCAAATTAAATTTATAATTGATTTAAATATACATGAAGAAAGAATACATTAGTCTTGAGATGTTTCTTTAAAGAAGATATTGATTGTCTGAAACCCTTTCTGTCTACTGTCGTTGTGCTTGTAGGACCCAAGCATAGAATCCCTTTAGCGGCGATCCACAAGTGCTCCTTTGATCTCCGAACAACGTTGATGGATTGTTGGGTGCTAGTGTGGCAGATCAATTTTTTTGTGGTGTTCACCTTGATCAGTCCGATGATTCCTTCAGGCTTGATGAATCGTCTTTACACTCTTGTTCCTAAGAAGGTAGATTGTAAAGGCCAATGTTTTTTTCGATCTTTGAAATAGCACAGAAATTAAATTTTTTGCTTTTGGGTGCCCGTGAGGCATAAAATGGTCATTTTACCCTAATAGGTGATCTCAAAAAAAATTATGACCACTCTATTTGTCCTGAAATTTGGCATTTACCCTAAGATGGGAGTTAAGTGGAATTCTGAGCCGTTTGAAATTTACCGGAATATTTGACATTTAATTAATTAAATATTAAATCAACTGTGCGGGTTTGAGAAGCAATATCTTTTGGATAGAGTGTCAGATTGAGATTTTGACTCTGCGGTTGATTCTAGAACGAGGGGTTTTGCTTAGGCGAGGAATAAACCCGCTTCGGATTCTAGGACTCAAGATGAGCACTTTAAATGGACATTTAATTAAATTAATTAACCCCCCCCCCCATTTCCTTTTTGCGCATGACAAAGGGGGAGAGGGATCCTACCTTTCACGTGATAGCCAGACCAAGAGGAGGAAAAGGAGGACGAGGCATCTCCAGACGTCGTCCATGGTGGGGATTGAGACCAGATTGAGGTGCAACGGTTTCTGAGAGCGGTTTTGGACACGATGCTTCGACATGTTCGCTATGAGGTAGGCCGATTTTGAATTTTATTCCCCGATCCCCATAGATTAATGTTTTTTTAGTTTTTAAATCCATTTTATGACTACTAAGGACCCTGTAGGGGTTGATTTGTGCTTAATAGGGGGAAAATGGGGGTTTCCGGTGGTTTGCAGAGGTTTCTCATTTGGAAATCCTGATCACGCAGCGTGTGGTTTTAAAATTACACGCCATGTGTTCTTCCCATTTGGGGAAGATGAAATTTTTGGAACTACACGCCATGTACTTGGAGTACATGTCGTGTAGTGTTGCATGACCATGTGGCCGAGTACATGGGCAAATTGAGTTTTTTGGAACTAGACACCGGGTACATGGAGTACATGTGTGTAGTGGGACATGACCATGCGGTCAGGTACTTAGGCAGACACCACATGTAAGGGGGATATGGTCGTATAGTAGTGCACGACCATACCCCATTTATTCCATGGTCGTGTAGTAATACATGACCATACCCCATGTATGCCCTCTCCGTGTAATGGTAGACGACCAGACCCCGTATGTACCCAAGCCGTGTAGAAGTACATGACCACGTCAAAGGTTTGAGAGTACACACCGTGTACTCAGGTTACACGTCGTGTACTGCCCAATTGATACCCTTTTGAGGGTTTTTGGTGATTTTTCACCCCGAGTCCGAATCATACACAAAAGAAGTCCATTTTGAGTATTTTTCCATGTAGAACGTGATGATGGAGTCCTTGGGGACATTTTAAAGACTTCTAAGAGATGGTTTGGAAGAAGTAATTCGGGACATAGAGATTTTCCTCCAATAATTGAGTCCAGCTATCTCCTAAGGGTGAGATATGGGATGATACCCAGGCGAGGGCCATGAGAATGATTGGAGGACATGGCTTGAGTTCATTGGAACACTCGATTGGTGTTAGATTGGGATTTCCCCTGGTTAGTGGGACTGAGTTGCGACTTGAGGTGGCAAATAGGTTGGGTGTTCGGGCTAACCAAGAGTGGCTTGAAAAGGGGATGGGCAGTAGATCGTCTCTCTTGTTAGGTTTATCTTTATTGGCCTGTGAGGCTAGGAGATGTTAGAGACTGGGTTGTGGTATGTGAGACCCACAAGAGATGGGTGTTAGCCTATGAGATTAGTTGCGACCAAGGATTGGGAGAGGGATGTCTCCGCTTATGTTCTAACCCAGAGGATCTCAAGAGGGATTCCCCCACTTGCATATCTGTTCCATGAATCCCATGAGGGATTCATTTGTTTATGTGTTGACCCAATGTGCCAAGTGGGTACCCGATTGATAGACCGACCCTGAGCAGGTATGTGTGTTTGGGTAGTAATGGTTGTGGGTGTCCCCTTGGGACCCAGACTTATGTGTGAGCCGATGGGGTTTAGATGTGATGACTAGCATGGGAATTCGACCAACCCTTGATATGTTTCCCCTGTTTTTTTATGTTGAGACTTGGTTTACACCCTCAAGACTATTGTGATATGGTTGCGTTTCAACGCTTTGGAGCCTGGTTTGCTGACATGGGCTACTCAGGTTGAGAGATTTATACTCCTACATTAGTACAACAGTGCAGGGTCGATCCACAGAGAAGACGGACAAGAATTCACAGTCCTCAAAATTACATTTATACTCCTACACTAGTACAACAGTGCAAGGTCAATCCACAGAGAAGACAAACAAGAATTCTAAGGTTTTATTCAAAAGTAACTCCACTGTTGTCAGCAGTGGGTCAAACTTCTTTGAAGTTTTCTTAACTTTTCTTGTTTTTTTTACTTTTCTTTAATCAAGAGACTAAATCGATTACTAATATACTGTTGAACTAAAAACTACAGTAAATCTAACATAAAAGAACAAAATACTAAAATAAAGCAGCAAGGTCGAAGGAGCAGATCAAAAGTAATACTCGAGAATCTGAACCTACTGGTTTAATGGATACCTTCCCCACTACACTTTATTGAGTCGCACCTCAAGAAATAAAAGTGAAAAGCCTCCCTCGCCAGGAAACTCAACACACAGAAGACTGACTTTAGGAGTTTGCCACTCCAAAATCAGTCAAACTGTTTGACAGTTAGAAAAGGATAACAGTGGAAAATAAACTCGCCGTAAATTTTCATAGTTTAAGACATTAACGCTTCGATAAATGTAATAAAGAATTACCTTGCCAGTAGTTCTTGAATTTATGAATTTTAAAACATTTAAGGTGTGAAACAACTGAATAGAGAGTCATTTATCAACCTCGCCGATTGATCATGACTCTGAAAAAAATGTAAAGCAAATGAAGAAGTCTAAAAGATTTACCAGCAAAATTGAATTCTCGAGCTAAGAAAATTTATACTTTGATCATCTTGATTTAAGAAACGAAATACAATCGATTACAAAGTATTGTAAAAATTATGTACAAGAAGGGAAAAGAACTCCCTCAGTGATGCTCTGCTCTCGGGCTCCTCCACATCCATATCTGCTCTCTTGCTTCTCCCCGGGAGTCTTCGCTCTCAAAGATGGTGTGGCGTGGAATGAATGAGTCCCCCCCCCCCAAATTTGCTCTTCTTATATATCAACTGTCAACTGCTGCACGTCACTGCCACATCTTCCACCGACTTCCAAAGTTCTTCACCCACATACTGCAAAAAGTGCGTTTTTTCACGACAAGCACGTCGCGCGAGTTTCGCCCTCGTAACTAACTTCCGTTGAGTTAGTTGTATGTATCTGGACGCATTTCCGCCTCTTGAATGAACCTGCACACGATAAATACAAAATGAAATAATTAAAACTTAACAAAAATAATTAAAAAGTTACAGTTATTATTTTATGTTTACTGTTATAATACTTATTTAAAGTTAAATAATAAATATCTTAAATGGATAATTATTATCTACTTTTATATTATTTATAAAACTATCCATTTAATATTACTATGGTATTACATAAACTATTATTTACTTATTTATAGTTAAATAATAAATATCTTAAATGGATAATTATTATCTACTTTTATATTATTTATAAAACTATCAATTTAATATTACTATGGTATTACATAAACTATTAATAATATAATTATTACTATTAATGAAATTAAATTGTTAGGTTAATTAATTAATTAGTTAATTTTAATTTGGTAATTAAAATAATCACTTAAGTTTTAAGTAATTTAAATTAATAAGTATATTTTATAGTTTGTTTATAATTATTCTTAATTAAACAATTATACTATTAATAGTAAATTAATTAATTGTTAACACTTTTTATTAATTTATTTTTATAATTTAATTTATAATTTATTAATATTTTAAATTATTAACTTTTATAAATTACTTTATATTTATTTGACTTTTAAAAGTTACTTTAACCTTAACTTTTCTTTTCTTTTCTTTTTCTAAAGTTAAAGTTTACTATTTGATTTCTTTATATTTTATATTATGTTATTATTTTTTTTTAATTTTTTAATCATCAATTCTTCTTCCCCTCCCCAATTCCACGATGCACAACAAGAAGAGGGGGTTTTGGCGCAGAGAACCAGCAGCAGCTGCTGCTTCCACCTCGCCTTCCTCCGCATGAAACTGCATCTCCAGCGCGGTAGTCTACTCCTCCTCAAACGCGGCTCAGTTGCAATGGATCTTCCTAACTCTGGCCTTCTAGATCTGCGGTTCACCTCAGCCATGACGAGTCTCTGGTTTGAGGTGGCTCCAGTTCGGTCCAACTCGCGGTGTCACAAGAATTCCAGATTCAGACAGCGCTGATAGGATCGAGCGACATCCTCCCCTCCTCCTTCCAGCTCAACAGACCCGCGGCAGGACCAGCAGCAACAGGGGTGGCCTCCCCTCTTCTGGCTTCCAGTAAGGAGATGCGGCGAACTCCTCAACTGTGCGGCATCCCAACTTTAGCAGACCGGCGGTGGCCCTCCTCTACAGCGGCGCCTTCGGCCTGGTGTGGCGCAACTCCCCTCCAAAGCAGCGGCTCGGTTCTTCAAACTGCGGCGCGGCACTGGCCTGGGCTCAAACTCTTCCTCCGCGGCGACTTCCTGCTCAAATGATGGATCCCAAAGACCTTGATGGAGAAAACAAGTGGCATGAGATATTACAGTGGGAAGGGAAACAGTGCATGAAGAAGACAGCGGCTTCGGTGCGTCGGTGAGGTGCAGACGAGAGTAACGGTGAGGGTGAGGATTAAAAAAAAACTATTGGTGAGAAGGAGCTACCCATGCAACTGAAAGCAGAAGAGGATCGGTGACTTGGGGGTTTTAAAAAACAAAAGGCAGTATCGGTGAGGTTGGAAGAAAAGAGGGTTATTGGTAGCTGCGCGGGATGGACGCAATGGTGAGAAGGAAATGTATCGGTGAGAATGAGTATCTGTAGCTGAAGCTACCGATAAAAAAAAATATCGGTGAGGTAAAGTATCGGTAGCTGTGCGGGGTCACCGTTACAGCAAGGGATCACCGGTAGACCACAAGCAGACCCTCACCGATAGAAAACTAAAAGAAAATAAATTGAACTTAAATTAAAACTAAAGAAAAATAATAAAAATAATAAAAACAATTAATTACAAGGAAGCTAAACCTAAACACCATTAATTTAAAACAGAATTTTTATTTAACCTTTAAAACATTAAAATTCTTAATTAGCAACATTAAAATTATAAACTAAATAAATTTTTAAACTAAATTAATAAAAGACCTAAAATTAAAATAACTAAATAAATTTATTAAAGAGTAGCAACAAATAAAAATAAAAATATCGGTGACCCAAATAAGTCACCGCAAGCTCTTAATTACCTCACCGGTAGACTAAAATCAAAATTTGGTGAATTAATAATTAATCTTCATACACAAAATAATATGATTAATTTTTAATAACTCTTAATTAATTAATTAATTAACTAATTGAACACATATAATTAAGAAGCGAACTATTAAATTTAATTAAAAATACATATTATTTACTTAAATGACTAGCATAAAGATTTAACACATTAAATAACATCGCAAACCTATTCTAATGTAACTAATTTAAAAGATATAATACTAAAATAAAGACTAAGCTAATTAAATAAAATTACAACAATTAATAATTGTTTAAAATAGATATTACTTATTAAAAAGTCAAGCAAATTAGAATTAACCAAACTAAATAAGACATAATCAAAGTAAAATAAGTTAGTGAGATTTAAATTGTTATTTTGATGACTAAAAATACATAATTAACTATAAAAATTGATTAATTAACAAAGTTAGTTATAAAATACAAAAGTACAAATATTTAGTAAAAATTAGTTAAATAATTAATTAAATTGATAAAAAAATTAAATAAAAGATGTGGCAAAACTATGTAAAAATAGAACCACATCAACTAGCATGAGAATTCGACTAACCCTTGATATGTTTCCCCTGTTTTTTTATGTTGAGACTTGGTTTACGCCCTCAAGACTATTGTGATATGGTTGCGTTTCAACGCTTTGGAGCCTGGTTTGCTAACATGGGCTACTCAGGTTGGGAGATTTAGACTCGATGTTTCACAATTATGGTTTCAGATGGCTGACATGATAATCCACATCCAAGGTTTTGGAAGTTGTACATGACATTCCACAACCATGGTTTAGGATTTTGGATTTGATGTTGTGTATCAGTATCGATGGCCTTGTTCATGGTTTGGGTGCTGGACCGAGGCTCGGAGCATGTTTGATCTTTTGATATGGATGAGATTGGTGGACGTAGTGTTCCATAGCCATGGATGAGATTGGTGGACATGATGTTCCACATATATGGATGAGGCTGGTGGACATGGAGATCCACATATATGATTAATAATAGTGGACATGGTGTTCCGTATATGTTTTTGAGATGTCGGACCGAGGCTTAGAACATGGGTAGTATACTGTATGGATTAGGTGTCAAACTGAGGATTTGGAAACTGATAGTATACTTTATGGTTTATGTGATGAACTGATGCTCCAGGCACTATAGATCTTGATTTGTGAGGTTAGATCTTGGACTGATGCTCTTGGTACTGGTAGTACTATAACATGGAATGTGTGTCGGGGACTGATGCGGCTAGGTACCAAGTGATAGATGATGAGTGAAGTTGTGAGGTTTGGTTTGGGCTTCCATAGACATGGATTTTTCATGTTATTTGGGATGAAAGGTCACTAAGACGTGCTCAGAGACATCCTGACACTGGATAAAGGAGGTATGGTCAATCAAATTTATGGACCTAAGGACCGACAATGGTCTTGTTTGTCTTTATTTCAGTTGTGTTTCGAAAGGGATGAGCATATTTCATGAGCATTCACTTATGGAATTAGGTTATAAGTTAACCATTGGAGGTGGCCTATGAAGATTTATTTCTCACCCCCTATATATGAACCTCAATATGCATGCAGAACTTATGTATTCTTTCTGGTTGACCACAAATGCATGACTGATAGGGCGGAGGGCCATGATTGCATGAATGACCAGATCCACTCATGTGAAGTTTTATGATTAGGATAAACCAGCTTGAAAGGGTACTGGAGACTATGTATGTGGCAAAAATTGGAGTTGGCAGTGGAGGATGATGTATTTATTTTTTAGTTGTTTATCTTGTGTATGTGATCAACCTAGTGGGTGATCAATGTTGTATATATGACATGGTTGTTCAAGCCTTTAATGCATTTCATCTTATTATAACATGCTTCTATTTCAATTTATTTATTCTTTCTAGATACTATGATGCATATGATGATTGGTTGTTTTTATTGTTATTGAACACTCTAATATAGGGGTATAGTCTCATCATAGTACCATCTTAGATCCATACTACTAGTCATCCACCTCTGACGTATGAGGAGGTGAGATTGAGGTTATGTGGAAAATCTTCTTAGAGAATCGATTCAACGACATTCTATTTTGGATGTTACATAGAGGAGGGAGGATAATCTCTCAGTCTCAAGAGAAGAAATCCTAGACCATTCTTCAGTCTTGAGAGAGAAATATTTTGATTTCATTATGCACAATGATTCTCCAATAATCGATCAACTTTGACATAATATATATAGTGGGCTATTTATAGAGTTAGAGTTACGGTTTAAATATAATTTAATGTCACAAAGGCCCTTAATAATATATTAAACCTTTAAATGAACCCATTCTATGTAATAATAATAATATTATTATTATTTTTGCATGACGTTAACTAGCACAACAATAAATATTATTTTTCCATCTTTCAAATTAAATTTATCACCAGACCACATCTCGCACCGCTCGTCCTCCTCAACATTTATCAAATAACCAAATAAATATTATTATTAAATATTTATTAAATAAATAAATAAATATTATATATCTGTGTAGTTAAATAATTACCTTGAAAATAAATATTTATTTAATTTATGCAATCAATAAATCTCGAATAAAATTATTCCATGGGCTTGAGAATAATATTTATTCCAATAATTAAATTCAAATTTAATTTAATTAAAATCAATGTAAACACTCATTGTGTGACTCTCTAGGATTCCTCCTCATTGGTATTAAGTGGAATTCCCTAAAGTATAATATTATTGTTTAGCTGATGAGTTTCTTATGATCATCTAATGACTATTTGTATCAGAAGACAACTCAAAAACATAGTAGATCTATCATCAAGAAATCAATATGTAAATAACATGAAAAATAAGGTACCTGTAAACTGTGTACAACAACAACTATCTTTTGCGTTGATAAAGGAGAATGCTTAAAGAAGATCACGAGGAGAGGTGAATGAAATCACCCTGCCTCCAAGGTGATACATTGACCAATGTATCCATGATTGTATCATGGGGATACTCAAGAAAATGGATGGGGGGATAACACCTTCTCAGGTGAGATAAAAAATGATCGGGAAGAAGAAATATTTGGAAGAGGCTTATAATTATTGCACACCCAACAGGAGAGGATCTCATCCTATTATATAGTTGAATCCCAAAGCATATCATATTAATAAAACATCTCTTTTGTTATTGTCCATTGGGTATTTATTAACTCCATTTCAATAAATATATACAAATAAATTAATCCATTCATAATGGATTGTAACCGATGAATAAACCATCTGGGAGAAATTAATAATATATATATATATATATATATATTATATTTACGCATCACATGCATGAAAAATACATGCATAATATGCATTATAAAATGTACACTATATATAATATCATATATATAATCCATGCATAATATGTATATTTACATGCATATCATGCATTAAAATTTTATTGCACATCCAATAATCTCCCACTTGCACTAAAATCCCATAAGAACTTTATTCAAAACTTCCAACTCTTTGTGAATCTGTTCAAACTCTTTTAGATACAGTTTTTCATCAAACTCTCGTCATTTTGAGAGAACATTTTTTCCAAAAGTTTATCCTTATCCAAGAGCATAACTGTGTGACCCTGCAGACCTTAGTAGCATTGAAAACAACTATGAAATACAAATTTCATAGATGTAAGCAAAGATTAACCTCTATAAAATCATCAGTGCTACTCAAGCTACTAAGGGGTCTGGTGCGATCTCTATCAAACATACTCATATCTCTATACAAACATGTACGCCACAAGATATATCATATACATCATATGTATACCTATATAATCTTTTTTCCATGACATAAGGTGACCACTAGACATGGAACATGTTAATCTTGTATTGTCCTCTCATTATTTCTAGATTCTCTAAAAAAGGACTGACCAAGTTATTGAATACATCACATTCCATTCATTCATCTAATAATTAAATCACATGTAACATTCCGACCCGAGTTCCACATACCGGTGCTCCAATATGGTTCATTACGTGACCCCAAGCGCACCTCCCTATACACTAGAGGCTGCCAACTAACAGTGAGAGTCTAATATGTTATGCGGGGAGACTATACCCTATTTATCAAAGTAATAAAATAGAAGAAATCAATATATAGATATCCAAAACAATAGTAAACATTAACTAATAAATACCAAGCATCACATGAAGAATCTCAAAAACATGGGAAATGACCATAAACCAAAGAAGTGGATATTTCAGGCCATATATGTGACAAGTATCAACTAGAAACCCAAAAATAAAGACAAACCAACAACTCCCAACTTGGTCCCGACATTATGTCTGGTTCCCTCATCCATGCTCCATCTCGAAACCCAACTCAACAATATAACATAGGGCCTTTTACCTTATCCTGACCTGAAAACATAAAGTCTACTCATGTTCCAATTAGTGTCCCAAGTAGGGTGTGAGTAAAACTTAGTAGGTCACCTCTAACAGTGTCTAAAACAATATATAGTCTATAACAGTGCATTCATTTATATAAATAATAAAATAAAAGATGATAAAATTAAATAGGTTTCAAATTTATTAATATTTAGTTAACCGCATTGGCCTCAAGTTCATGGTGATACCCATTCCAATAATACTTGCTTTGGCCCATGCCAGAGTCTGAACCATACACCATAGGGTTTTTAAAATTCATTCTTTCATGGGATTTCATTATTCAAGTTAATTTAAATTTCATTTTGGTACCTTGGAGTGTCAGTCTAGGTACCATTATCATGGATTCTTGGAGAATCAGTTCAACATCTTTATCACAGGTACTTAGAGTATCAGTTTAGTACCAAAATCATGGGTACTTGGAGAATCAGTCCAACACCAATTCACATGCATGCATCGAGGGACTAGAGAATCATTTTGGAAACTCACATATGAGGAGAATTAGTTCAACACCAACATATCATTGTTCACATATACATATCAAGGTTCACATTAATGACCCTTTTCATCAACCATTCTCAACATGGTGCACTATTTCATTTATCAACCATCAACTTTTACATCATTTTAACCATTTAACCATTCAACCCAATTACCATGAATCATCTCATAACCCATTAAGCTTTCAAGTTTAATCCAAAAAATCATTATAACTAGTTAACACGACAAAAAATTCATAATTGGTTTAATTTCATAAACCCTCTAATTTTCATTTTTCATTCCAAAATTATCATTTCAAGGGAATTGGAACACCCCATGGGTTTCCATTATGTGAGGTCTCAAAATCTCCTGTAGAACCAATGGGATCCGAGAAGGGTCTCTCAAATTCACGGGGATTCAATTCACTTTTCTAGTTTAAAGTAAATTTCACAACATAGAAACACAATGATACAACTAAAAAACAAGATCATTATTAATACCATGGGAATTATCATATAGAACACCTACCTTAGGGTCATTAATGAACACTCTACAAACCTTATCCCTTAATTCAATGTATAAATATTGAAATCACAATGGAGGAGAAGATCTAAGATCAAATCCTAGGGTCAAGATCCAATGAAACAAGATCCGTTAGAACCTAGATCTATACCATCAACAAATGAAGAATTCATCCCTCTCATAAGGGAGAGAAATAAAAGAGAGAGAGGAATCTAATCAAGGAAGATAACACTTACCAGAGAGAGGTTTATTTCTTCCACTGGATCTTCAATTCACAAAGGAAAGAGTTTTAGGATCCAATGAATGCTCTCCAGAGTCTCCAAAAGCTAAGGAAACCATATTATGTTGAGTGGTGGGTGATTAAGGATTTAAAATGGGGGTTTGGGAATTTTAATTAAATTTTTAGAGGTTTAAAATTCCATGCACATGATTTTTTGGAGAGGTTGCACGGTTAGGACTAACCATGTGCCTTAACCATGTTCCCTATAACGAGCTTCTGTTTGGGGTGAACGGTTTGGAAAGATGGTTACTTTAACCATGTGACAACCGTCTATCATCCATCTATCTAGGGGTGAACAATTTGTAGGGGTCGACACACCATTTGGAAAAACCATTCCCCCTCCAGTGGCCCAGTACAGGACACATAGTTTGATGGTCAAAACTGTATGGTTTTCCCTAATCATGTGCCAACCGTACACATCCCCATGGGCCTCCAAAACTCCCCAAATTCATTTGAAATAAACCCTAGGAAAGGATTATTCAAAGTATGATCAAAACATGGGTAAAATAATACTTTAAAATGAGTATGAGGTGTCTCAAGAAAGGTTAGTATGATACAATCTACCCACCTTATAATCCTCGAGCTGCACTCCCAAGCATCACCAAGACTTTATGGTCAAAAGATCAGGCCACTAGGCCTGTATACCTGATTCCATCTCCCATGTTTCCTCCTAAAAATGGCTATGCTTCCACTACACTCAGACTAGACATGGTCTTTCCCTGCAAAACTTCCTCACTGTGATCCACAATAAGAATCAGATGCTCTTCAAAGGAAGCATCAACCTCAATCTCAATATCATCAACATCAATCAAATGAGAAGGTCCAGAGAGATACTTTCGAAGCCATGTTACATGGAAAACATTGTGCATAGAACTATATCTATGCGAAAGAGCTAACCGATACACCACCATTCTGATCCTCTCCACAATATCAAATGTTCTGACAAACCTAGTCACCGACTTTCCCTACTTTTGAATCCGATGGTGACCCAATATCAGCGACACCCAAAGGAATACATAGTCACCCATTGTAAACTGAAGAGGTTGATGACTTCAATCAGTATAAGACTTATGTCTACTATACTCTGTATCCATACATTTTTGAATCAACCAAACCTGTTCTGATGTCTTCTTCATGAAACTCAGTCCCAACAACTTTGACTCACCCACCTCCATCCAACATAAAGGTGATCTGTATGGACTACCATAGAGTTCCTCATATGGCGCCATCTGAATAGTTACCTCATAACTATTGTTATATGTGAACTCAACCAGTGCTAAGTGATTCTCTGAAGACCCACCAAAATATAGTATGCATGCCTACAACATGTCCTTCAACACCTGAATAATGGGTTATAATTGCCCGTCTGTCTGTGGGTGAAAAGCTATACTCAGAAACACCTAAGTACCTAACCACTTCTATAAGACTTTCCAGAAGTGCGAAGTAAAATTTGGATCATGATATAAAACAATACATAATAGCACCCCATGAAAATTTACTATCTCCCAATCATATAAGTTTTCCAACTGATAAATCATGAGAGTTTCTTGGATTGGAAAGAAATGGTCCACTTTTTTCAATCGGTCTATAATTGCCCATATTGCGTCATTTTTCTAAGGGGTCCTTGGAAGACATACCAAAAAGTCCATGGTAACATCATCCCACTTCCATTAAATAATGGGAAATAGATTTATAATCCTAAAAGGTCACTGATTCTTGGCCTTCACTTACTGACAGGTGTAACATCATGTCACAAAACCTAAAATATCCCTTTTCATTCCCAGTCACCAATACTATATCCAATGATTACAATAAAACTTGGTCAAACTAGGGTGAACCACCCACTTTGATGCATGGAACATACATATCATCTCTTCCTGTATACAAGCAGGCACAACAAAACGATCATAAACAAAGATGATCTCTTCCTCATCTATAGTCCAATCAGGAGGTGACTCCCCACCTTCAAAACTTTCTCTCAATGCCCGAAACTCTAGATCCTCATACTTCCTTTACTTGATTTGATTTAGGAGTTTAATCTCAATAGATAAGGATATAAGGGTGGGTCATCTATTACCACTCCTCTTGAACATCGATGTGCATCTCATCCAGTAAGTCCATCATTTTCCACTCAGAACTAGACTCTTGGACTGCCTAAGTATATGTATTTTATCTTAAAGCATTAGAAACACTATTTACTTTCCCTAGAATATAGGAAATATCCCAATAAAAATATTTCATATACTTGACCCATCTTCGCTACTGAAGATTTAAATTCTATTAAGAAAATATGTACTTAAGGATTTTGTGGTTAGTATAAACAATAAATATTTTACCCATAAGGTAATTTCACCATCAATTTAAGGCATAGACCACCACTTCCAACTTGATATCATGTTTAGGATAATTCCTTTCATGTATCCTCAACTTTCATGATCTATATTCCATGACTCGATCACTCTACCTCAATACTTCCCCAAGTATAATCCTGAATGCATCAGAAAATAAGATATACTCCTCACCTAGTTTGGGTAGGGTAAAAATTGGTGTTGTGGTAAAATTATTCTTTAACTCATAGAATACATTCTAAAATTCTCCAGAACATTAAAACTTGATACCCTTTTCATTCAGTCCTAAAATCGGTACTTCCATTTGAGAAAATTCCTTGATGAACCTTTAATAGTATCCTACCAAACCCAAAAAGCTTCAGATATCAAAAACATTATTTGGATGCTACCAAGAAATGAATTCATAAAATTTATCTATGTCCACCCACACACATTCCTTTAAAATGACATTACTCAAGAAATAAACTCTATTGATCCATAAACTACACTTAAATAGCTTGGTGTATAGCCGATTCTCTCACAGTGTACTTAAGAAAATGTCAAGATGTTTGGAATCATCATAATGAGTTTGGGAGTACACCAAGATTTAATCAACAAAAACAACCAAAAAATGATCTAAGTAAAGAATTAAGATTCAATTCATTAAGGAAATAAACACTATAGGATCAATTTTCATTCCAAATGGTATTTCAACGAACTCATACAAGCCATACCTACTCCTGAAAGTAGTCTGTGGTATATCATAAGGTCTCACTCTTATATGATGATAACCTGACCTAAAATTGATCTTGGAGAACACACAATCACCCCTTATCTGGTAAAAAAGATCATCAATATGTGGAATAATATATTAGTTCTTAACTTTCATCCTATTAAACTTCCTGTAATTGAGGCAAAATCACAATGTTCCATCAACCTTCTTGGTAAACAAGACCAGGGAACCCCATATTGATGTACTTATATGGATAAAAATCGTATCCATTAATTATTCTAGCTAATTCTTAAGCTCTTTAATCTCTTATGGTGCCATTATATAAGGTGTAAAGGAAACTGGTTCAACTCTAGGCATTAGCTCAATCATAAAATCAATATCTCTCTCAGGTGGAATCCCTGATAAGTCCTCAGGAAAAACGTCCTGTAACCTATCCACTATAGGTGGAAAGAAATTATGCTTTAGAATCCCATCATCCAAAAAAATCACCACCTAGGTGGTGAACTCCCCCAGTTGATGATGAATTGGCCCCACATGACTTGCTCGAATATCCCATTCTCTAAGATGAATATATTGGTCACCCTTGTAGATGTAAAATTTACTCTCCCATGGTAACAATGAACATGGTCTTGGTATGATATTATCCATTCCATACATAAAATAAGGTCAAAACCTAACATCTTAAGTATATATATATATCCCAAAGGAAATGGTACTCACCAACCTTAAGGGAACACCCTTTACATAGATATATTTCCATCGATCATACACCCAATGGGGTGTAGATTTTCATAACCCCTCAAAAACACTCCACAATCAAAACCAAAATGTTAAAAAGTTGAGAAGATGTAAATGAATGCGATGCTCTTATATCAAATAAAGCACTAGAAAGTGTAGAATATATAACAATTGTATCTTGGACTGTTGATGGCCCAACCTCACTATCAATAAGTAAAAGATTAACTATATGTAATAGGCCAATCCCTCTACCCTATTCTCCAGTCCGTGCCCCTTGTGCTACACTACTCTGTTGATACGGGTTCTCTAGTCCTAAAGTACTGCATTTACCTCCCTAACTAGCATGTTCAATAGTACTCCTACTTCTAGACTGGTATGGTGTAGAAGACCCCCTTATAATGCTCTATTTTAGCATAGATTATTTATCATTTCCCACCTATCATGGGTTCCCATAGAATCGCTGTAGGTGTCCCATATTTCCTCATGCTCAACACTCCACTGGTTGTCGAGAACATTGGCTATGAATGTGGCCTAACCTACCAGACTGATAGAAAACACTTGATTAATATCCTGAGTAATTGATCCTTCTTCCTGGATACTGAATTTTCCACTTCTATGGTAAAAGTTATCATAGATATGCTTCCTACCCTCAGAATATTTACCCTATGATCATTCAGCTGAAACCACTTTTCCTCCAATGGAAGCCTCCTTCAAGTTACCCTCATAAATGAGAGATCTATTCCCTTCTTTAGTAAACTTCTTCAATAAAAATATATTAACCTATGAATTAATCTCACATTTAAGTCCATATTGAAAGCATATTGATACAACTAGATCATCTCCCACCAGTGCTGGAACAAAGTGTTTCAAGTTTGTGAAGCGGAAAATATAGTCCATCACTAGAATACTTCCTTGGGTAAATTTCATAAACTTTGTCACCCTTTCTTGTCTTAGTGTATCTGGGTAAAAGTGTTCCAAGAACTTCTTCTGTAAGTCCTTCCATACAATTCCCTCCAACTCCTCCTCCCAAGACTAAGTATCCCACAAATGCTTCAATGGTCCTCGTAACATATAGGCTATTAATTTAAATCTTTTCTCTAGAGGAGTTTCTAAATGATCTAGGATTTTCTGGATAGACTTAATCCAGAACTCATTTTCCTCAGCTCCACCCTCTCTGGTAAACGTCAGAGGGCACTGTATCTAGAACTCCTAGGTCAGATCAGACATATTATATAAATCTCACCTTAGGTATATTTCCATTAATTTCATAAAACGAGTGATATTCTCATGGAACCACTCTTCCACCCCTCACCCAGAACTATCAGATCCTCTTGTCCCACTATTAGAGGCACATTCCCAACAATGTCCTCCTATCACCCTACCAAAAAAATTCATTGTGGAGACATGTCTCTATAATTCCAAACACCCATATCATGACACATAACACATCATTTACACATTTATACAAGAGTGATACACACAAGGCCATAACAAATCATCCCACATACACTACCCCATGGTCAAAACCGTGACACTATCAATACCCTCAACCATCACTAACCCAGACCATGGCTACCATAGGGTAACAAAATATTCATAAACACAAGTATTTCATCAGACACCCTTTTCAACCATTTTAAATTACCAAATTTAACATATTTTAACCATTATAATTTCATTATTAGGAACTATTTATTTTTAACTAATCAAATAAAGAAAATCATTTCATTTCCCATAACCCACTCATAAATTGCTTATCCATGCATGCCTAATATGATGCATGTCACATAAATCCCTAAGTGTCGAGAATGATGTATACATACTCAACTCTCATGTCATACCAGTCCATGAGTAAAATCTTAGGAAACAATAAAATCACATAACAAGTGCATCACCCAAGGTGAAATAACCTTCAACTATAACAATGAACATCAAGAACAATAATCCCACCCTAGGAACTTGGGTTTCCCCCCCCACATATATTATCTACTCACATAAATGAGCTCATTAACAAGGCCCGACTCACCCTAGTCTCATTTATAACTTCCCTAAATAATAAAATGAATAAAAATAAAGCCTCCTTTGACACCACTTTGTAACATCCCAAACCAAGTTCCACACACCAATGCCCTGATCTGGCTTGTTACATGACCTCAAGAGTGCCTCCCCATATTCTAGAGGCTACTGACTAGAAACGAGGGTCTAATATGTTATGTGGGGAGACTATAACCTATTTATCAAAGTAACACAATAGTGTAAAATAAATATACAAATAACCAAAATAATAGTAAACAATAACCAATAAAAACCAACCATCACATGAAGCATCCCAAAACAGGGGAAATGGCTATAAACCAAAGCAGTATATATGTCATCCCATATATGTGTCAAGTGTCAAATCGAAAACCAAAAATAAATACAATTAGTGGCCTGAGTAGGGTGTGAGTACAACTTAATAGGCCACCACTAATGGTGTCTAAATCAATATCCGATCTATAACAATGTAAGCATTTATATAAAGAATAAAATACAGAACAATAAAGTAAAAAATGTTTCACATTTATTATTCTTTAGTTAACCACACTAGCCTTAGGTTCACGGTGACACCCAAGCCAATCATACCTTCTTCAGCCCATGCTAGTGTCTGAACCATACACCATAGAGATTTTAAAATTTATTCTTTCATGGTATTTCATTATTCATGTTAATTCCAATTTCATTTTAGTACCTTAAAGCATCATCCCAGGTACCATTATCAAGGATGCTTGGAGCATTAGTCTAGAATCTTTATAATGGGTACTTAGAACATCATTCTAGAACCAAAATCTCAATTACATGGAGTATAATTCCAACACCAATTCACATGCATGTATTAGGGGCCTAGAGCAGCATCCTGACTACCCATGGATGAGAAGAATCAATCCAAAACCCATATATCATTATTTATATATACATATCAAGGTTCAAATTAATGAACCTTTTCATTATACATTCTCAACATAGTGCACCATTTCATTTATAAATCATTATATTTAACATCATTTCAACACTTTAACCGTTTAACCCAATTAGCATGAATCATCTTATAACTCATTAACCTTTCGAGGATAATCCATTTTTTTATTATAAAAATTTAACATGATAACACATTCATAATTGGTTTAATTTCATAAACCCTCTAATTCCACCTTTTCATTCCATAATTATAATTTCAAGGGAATTTTCACACCCCATGGGTTGCCATCATTTCGGGTATCATAATCTCTAGTGGATCCAATGGAATCCGCGAATGGTCTCTCAAATTCATGGGGGTTCAATTCATTTTTATAGATTAAATGAAATTTCACAACATGGAAAAGCAATGATACAACTTTAAACACAAGGTCATTATCAATAACATGGGAATTAACATATTGAAAACCTACCTTAGGGTCATTCACTAATTCTCACCAAATTTTAGCCCTTAATTCAGTGTAGAATGATCAAAATCACAATGTAGCAGAAAATCTAGGATCAAAACCTAAGATCAAGATCTAATGAAACAAGATCTGTTATAAGCTATAACTATACCATCAACAATAGAAGAATTAATATCTCTCAAAAGTGAGATAAATATGGGAGAGAGAGGAACCTAATCAAGGAAAAGATAAATTATCAGAGAGAGGTTGATTTCTTTAATCAGATCTTTGATTTATAAAGGAAAGAGTTTTAGGAGAAAACGAATCCTCTTCAAAGCCTCAGAAATCCAAGGAAACCATATTAGGATGAGTGGGTGTGATTAGGGATATAAATATGGGATTTGGAAAATTTTAATTAAATTTTCATAGGTTTAAATGTCTGTGTGCATGGTTTGCTGGAGAGGCTTCATGGTTAGGATCAACTGTGCGCCTTAACCTTGCGCCCTATGCATAGCTTCTGTTTGGGGTGCACAGTTTTTCCACGCGGTTACTTTAACCATTCTCCAAACATGCATCACCCCTATATCTAGGGGTGTATAGTTTGGAGGGGTGGATGCACGGTTTGGGAAAACCAGGTGCCCTATCTAGTGGCTCAGCACATACCACATGGTTTGCTAGTCCAAATAGAAAGGTTTTTCTTAACTGTGAACCAACCGTGCATAGTCCCATGGGCCTCCAAAACTCTCCAAATTCACCTAAAATGAACCCTAGGAAAGGCTCATCAAAATTATTATAAAATAAAGGTAAAATAATTTTTGGAAATGAGTATAAAATTTCACAAGAAAGGTTTGGATCATATATCACATGCCACTTATCTAAGTAGTTGAAAACATCATATATAAAACAACTAAGAATGGCTATATGTTTTTTCATTCTAATTCAATCAAGTCCCATATGTCTTTAAATTTTCATACAAGTGGACAAATCCCATCTTAGTTGCGCTCCAACCGACAACATGATCAACACATTCCCAACCATCCATGTATTATCTAAGTTCATATGTTGACTTGTGTAAGCAGGGAATCAAAGTATGAAGTCTCTCAGGATATGAATCCCTCTAAACTCAATTAAGAAGGATTTATAATAATCATACACCCCTAAGTATATCTATGACTATATAACATTCCATGAGATATAATTTCACAGATCAGTCTATGTAATAAGTCTATACTTATTACCTCATGAATCTATTCTTCATATCTAATATAAAATCCTTTTTAATGAGTATAAAAATCTATTAAATATAATATTAACTTATCATCACAACACATAATATTATTTTATTATCATCAATTAGGTATAAATCAAACTTTTTAATTTTAGGGGATATTTATCATTCATTTGTTCATGTAAAGTAAAGATACAAAATACATGAATGAATGATAAGTGGATATTGAATTTATTATAATTACATGAAATGTTTACAACCATTACAAACAATCTCTCAAGTGTTTAACATTCATGGATTATATATGAATCTCATGTTGTTTAATTAGTAATAGCTTTTGAATATTACATCCATATATAATTCCTATCATATCCCTATGTGACCATATGATAAAATACACCCACTAACCTCTTAGTGAGTAACATTTATGAAGAAAGATAGTTTGAATAATGGGGAGAATTAAGAATAACATTATTTAAGCTGAACCCTTTTAACTTATATTCAAGATCCTTAATAACATAAAATGTTATAATGTTATCTTCTATTATCTACTTAGAAATATTTCTAAGTACATCATCATCATCATCCTTGGAACCCCTTACATCAAAATTTTTCCATGAGATCTTTTGTAAATAATGTAACTATTTAGATTATCACTTTACCATCACATCCTAAACTCTTTTAGGATAAAGTGATATCCACTTCATTACAGTAACTAATGTATGTATTTAAATTATCTTTACTATCACATCCTAAAACTTTTTCTTGTATACCAAGTATAATTAAATTTATCATGATAACTAAATACAAATCATTACATTTATTTAACTTAACATATCCTAAAATTTTTGGGAAATTAAGTGAATAATCTTAGAATAGTATTTTATTTATTAAATTTGAGCTTATCTTAGTTTAAACATACTCTCACTAGCCTATTATACACTATATTCTCTTTGGAATATGTTTCTAATATACAACACAAACTACTTTGTGGTTTAGGAAATAACACTCATTTTCTTTTAGTGTGAATATCATACAAAAAAACTATTATTTCAATATCTAATATGGAATTATACGTGTTCAGATAATTTTATTGAAAAAAATATTTTATTCATTAAAATAAACCATTATTAAGTTTGAATAAAATTTCATCATGTTTTAACAAATAACTGGATAAACTCTTTATCCTAGATAAAAAATTTCATCCATATATTATTCTCAAAAAATATTATATAATCCAATGAATCATAAACAAAGTGTATATAATTAATTATCTCATATTGTTCATAACAACTCTTTCTTAACACCTCTTATCATATAAAGTGAGATGAAGATACACTTCCTTTAATTAGATTCATCCAATATTGATAAATATCTTTACATTCAAATTTTTGATGTAGAAATTGTTTACTCCATCATTTGAATGAAAACTATAAGCTCTTTAAATCCTTCCCATGATTTTTAAGTCATGTATATTCACAACACTTGTAAACATACATTCAGTATCACATACCCTTTAAAATCAATGAAATGGTTTCTCATCATATCATTAATTTATTTTAATGATTTAAAATATGATGTTATCATATAATCTATCTAAACCAAATAAGTCAAATAAATAAAAATATTTAGATTACATTTATTTTCTCATAAAATCACATATACCAAACATATGTGTCTTTGATGCTTTTTTTCAGGACAACTGTATCATATTGTGTTAGGAAGCTCGTAATCTAGGTCCCGTATTCTCGATTTCCAAAGGTGGGTGGTCTGTCACTACAAGGGTGATGATGAAAACACTTTTGGTTGAAACAAGGCGATGGGAGGACCTTACTTCTCTCTGAGGAGTTTTTTCCTAACCTGATACTTCCTCATATTTTTAAAACATGCTTTAGGATCTTGTTACTAATGTCATATTTGTGTGAAGAATTATTAATTACATCACTTTCTATATTAGTAGGGTGAAAAACTTGTGGTTGGAGAGGATGAGTGTGTCAGGAATTGGGGCATATGTTGTATCTATCTTCCTCAAGTCATATCTCAAGATTCTAAGTGCAATGGAATCATATATTGAGGCCTGAAATAACTCAAAAATTGTTGGATTCAATGGATATTATGTGATGTACATGACATAGAATCCATGACCAATGAAAATTTTCCTACAAAACTTCAAAACCACACAAAAACCAAGAGGATATTTCACATTAACTTTATAATTAATTAAAATATACATGAAGAAAAAATACATTGATCTTGAGATTATTCTTTAATGAAGATTTTGATCATCAGAAACCCTTTCATCCTACCGTTATTGTGCTTTTAAGATCCAAGAATACAATCCCTTTGTTGGTGATTCACACGTGTTCCTTTAATCTTCGAACAATGCTGATAGATTTTCAGGTGCTAGTGTGGAAGATTGATTATTTTGTGGTGTTCAACTTGATCATTGTGATGATTCATTCAGGCTTGATGAACCATATTTACACTCTTATTCTTGAGAAGGTAGAGTGTAAAGACCAGTGTTTTTTCCTATTTCTAAAATAGTGTGGAAATTTGAAATTTTTCTTTTAGGTTCTAGTAAGGAATGAAATGTAATTTTCTATTAGAAGGTAACCTTAGATAATTTTTATGACCACTATATTGGTCCTAGAATAGATAATTTACACTAATATAGGAGTTTGGTGGGATTCTAAGCCATTTGAATTTTGGAGGAATATTTAATATTTAATTAATTAAATATTAAATCATTCATGTGGGGTTGGGTAGTGATATATTTTGGAAAGAGTTTCAGATTGGTATTTTAACTCCTTATTTGAGTATGGAATGGGGGGATTCACTTAGAAGAGGTATAATCCTGCTTTGTGTTTCGACACTTGAGATGAGTGTTTTAAATGGACATTTAGTAAATCAATTAATTAAATTAATTACTTAATACACATCCTCCCTATTTTCTTTATATGAATGACAAAAGGGGGGAGGGATCATCCCTTTCTCACGATGGATGGACCAAGAGGAGGAGGAGGAGGAGGCACCTCCAGATGCCATCCATGGTGGCGATAAAGACCATATTATGGTGAATCAGTTTTTGAGAGAGGCTTTGGACTCGAAGCTTCGACGTTTTTCCCATAAGCTAGGAATATTTTGAGTTTTATGCCCCAATACCTATATATTAATGGGTTTTAGTTTTTAAAGCCATTTTTTGACTACTAAGGACCCCCTAGGGGGTCAATTTGTGCTTAATCAGGGGAAAAAGGCATTTTAGGTGGTTTATAGGGGTTTCCCATATAGAAATCCTGATCATACAACATGTGGTTTTAAGATTACATGTCATTTGTTCTTCCTATTTTGGGAAGATGGAGTTTTTGGAACTACATACCATGTAATCTAAGTACAGAAAATGTTTTGGTGCATGTCCATGTGGCCGAGTACATGAGAAGACTGTGTTTTTGGAACTACATGCCATGTACTTGGAGTACATGCTATGTAGTGGGATATGGCCATGTGGCTGGGTACTTGGGAAGACACCCCATGTAAGTGGATATGGTCGTATAGTAGTACACAACCATACCACATTCATTCCATAGTCTTGTAGTAGTACATAGCCAGACCTCATGTATTCCCTAGCTGTATAGTGGCACACGACCAGACCCCGGGTGTACCTAGGCCATGTAGAAGTACATGCCTAGGTTGGATATTTGATATTACATGCCATATACTCGAGGTACACACCATGTACCACCCCATTGATACCATTTTGAGGGTTTTGGGTGATTTTTCACCCTGAAGTCAGAATCAGACACAAGAGGATCCAATTTTGATTATTATTCTTCATAGAACATTATGGTGGAGCCCTTGGGAAATTTTGAGTACTTCTAAGAGATGATTTGAGAAAGTAAGTTGTGACAAAGATATTTTACTCCAATAATTGAGTCCATTTATCTTTTTATGGCGAGATATGGGATGAGATCCCAGTGAGGGTAATGATAATGATTGGAGGATGTGGCATGGGTTCGCCAGAACCCTTGATTGGTGTTAGATTGAGACTATCCCTGGTTAGTGGGATTGTGTTGTGACTTGAGGAGGAAGATTGGTTAGGTGTTTGGGATAACCTAGAGTGTCTTGAAAAGGCAATGACCATGAGTTCACCTCTCTTGTGAGGTTTACCCCTATTGGACTATGAGTCCATGAGATACTAGAGACTAGGTTATGTTATGCGTGACCCCAAAGAGATGGGCGTTGGTCCAAGAGATTATTGGGACCATGGATTGGGAGAGGGATTTACCTGCTTATGTTATAACCCAAAGGATACCAATAGGGATGACACTTATTTCATACTTGTGTTGTAGATACCAAGAGGGATGCATCAATTTATGTGTTGAACCAAAGGGCCAAGTGGGTGCTCGATTAATGCACTGACCCTGAACGGGTACACATGTTTGGGTAGTAATTGTTTTGGGTGTCCTCATTAGGACCCAAACTAATGTGTGAGCTGATGAGGATGAAATGAGATAATAGGAATTAGAGTTTGGACAACCCTTGATATGTTTCTCCTCTTTTTTTATATTGAGACTTGGTTTATGATCTTGGGGATGTTGTATGATATGGTTGGGTTTCCATGCTTTGGATCCTAGTTTACTAATATGGGATTCTAAGGTTAAGAGAGCTAGACTCGATGCTCCATATGTATGGTTCCAAATTTCTGATATAACATTTCACATTTGAGGTAATTTAATATGTTGACTTGCATAAGTAGGGAATAAAAGTATGAATGTTCTCTAGCTAGGTATATTTCCAACCTCATATAAGAATGATTGATAATAATCATACACCCCTAAGTATATCTATGACTGTATGACATTCCATGAGATATAATTTTATAAACTAGTCCAAGTAAAAAGTCTCTACTTATTAACTCATGAATCAATTCTTAGTATCTTGTATATAACCCTTTGAAATGAGTATAATAATCTATTCAATTTAATCTAACCATATTATCACAACCCATAATACTCTGTGATGATCATCGATTAGGGACAAATCAAAGTTTTTTAGTTTGAGGGGGCATTTATCATTTGGCTATTCATGTAAAGTAAAGTTATAGAACACATGAATGGATGATAAATAGATATTTCCTTTATTATAATTATATGATATGTTTACAACCATTAAAACCAATCTATCAAGTGTTTAATATCTATGGATTCTATATGACTCTAATTTTCTTGCTACAATAATAAATTTTTTAATATTACATCCTTATATAATTTATATCACATCCATATGTGACCATATGATAAAATACACTCACTAACTTCTTAGTGAGTAAAATTTATAAAGAAAGATAGTTTAAATAATGATTAGGCTTAAGAATAGTATTCATCAAGTTCAAATATTTGAACTTATATTCAAACTCCATAATAACATCAAATATTATAATGTTATCTTCTATTGTATACTTAGAAATATTTCTAAGTACATCAACATCATTGTTGGAACCCTTTCCATCAAAATGTTTCCTTGAAATATTTTTAAAATAATTTACCTTTTTACATTATCACTTTACCAACAAATTCTAAAATATTTTAGGATAAAGTGACATCCACTTCATTACAACAAATATTTTAACTCTTTATAATTCCTTTACTTTCATATCCTAAAACTTCTCTTAGGATAACAAGTATAATTCACTTCCTCATGATAACTAAATATAAATATTTACATTTATTTATCGTCACATATCCTATAAATTTTAGGAAATTAAGTGAAGAGTCTTATACTATTATTTTATTTGTTATATTTGAACTTCTCTATGTTTAACCATACTCCCACTAGCCTATTAGACACTATATTCACTTTGAAATATATTTATAATACACAATAAAAATTACTTTGTATTTTAGGAAATAACAATTATTTCTTTTTAGTGTTAATATCATACAAACAAACTATTATTTCCATGTATCATATGGAATTCCATGTGTTTATAATATTTTCTTGAAAAAAATATTTTATTCATTCAAATACACCATTATTAGGTGGGAATAAAATTTCATAATATTTTAACAAATAGATGGATAAAATATTGATCCCATATAAAAAACCTTTATCCATATAATCTTCTCAAAACATGTAAATAGAATCCAATGAATCATGAACTCAGTGTATACAATTAATCATACCATATTGTTCATAACAACTCTTTATTAGCACCTCTTATCAAATAAAGTGAGGTGAAGGTATACTTCCTTAACTTAGATTCATCTAAGCTTGATGAAAATATTTGCATTCAAATTTCTGATATAGAAACTATTTAATCCATCATTTGAATGAAAACTATAATCTTTTTAAATTATTCCCATGATTTTGAACTCATGTATATTTACAACACTTATAAAACATACACCTGGTATCACATACCCTTAAAAATAAAAGAATCAATTTTGATAACATCAACACCCAACATGGATATTCAATGAAGTTCCCAAACCACCTTAGGAATTATAGAGAATCCCATATTATGTAATCACTACTTCTTCATGATAATATCTAAAAGTTTCAAATTACCTTAACTGGATTCTTGAAGAAATATTATTAGACCTTCCAAATTTATCTCTTTCACTTTTGAAACTTTACCTCCTTGAACTATCTGTACAGTACCAAATCTTATACATCATATTTCTCGTTAATCCATTCTCAAATCTGTGAGAATATTGGGTAAACCAATATTGAATACATACATCACTTTGAAAAATTTCCATAAATGAAAATAGAATTAATTTATTAACTAGAATAATCCTTACAGAAACTCTTTAGTCTATCCAAACATATTCAATCATATTGAATATCATTGACATAACCAATCATATTGAGTATATGAGAATAAAATTCCTTAGTTCAATTAGCATATAGTTCCTTAGAAATGTTAAATAAATCATTACATGCTTTCATAAGTATCTAGATTAACTTATTGAACAATTCCAATAATTGGTTTTTTAGGAAGGAGTAGTTATAACACATAAAATATTTCTCTTTATTAAGAACTTTTCTTAAGCTACCAGTCTGAGGAGTTACTTACTTTAAGCTTCTCATTTAGTGAATTAATTTCAAAGTTTTAGTTTGATGATGATGATGAATTTATCTATAATAGAAATCTTTATCAGATAAATCTCATGTCTTATATCTTTTCATTAAGGAATTTCAATGAAAGTGATCCCACTAAAATTGATTACCCCATACATCATATCCATTTAGTGAGTCAAGATCCATATTTCACTAAGTTTTAGGTCAATTTAGCATTTCTCCCATTACTTATCTATTTAGGTAGGGAATCATACCAATAATAACAGTTATGATTCTTGGATAGTCAAGTGGATAACCAATTATCCAAATCCAGCATATGAATTTACTTAACACTATTCGTATGGTAACCAAATCTTATTAGGGTCTCCTAGCTAATGTAACCTAAAGAAAATTATAAAAACAAGCTAACAAAAGATGATATAGGGGAACAAATATTTAGCATGACCCACCCAAAATAATAATCCAAAGTCACTAATTGATTTTTTCCTTACATAAGATAATCCGGGGGTATCCAACATTATCATGACCTACCCATTTGGATGATTGAGGTCTTGAAAAGTTCCAATTTGGAAGGAATCTGAAACTTAGTATTTGAGGGGTTTTCATTTTCTAAGTCTCGCAAATTTAATATACATCATATGCATATTAAATTCATAAATATTACATAATATTTAATCATTATTTTTTCATGTTTTATTTACTTTTGTGTATGCTTTATTTTAATGTTTTAGTTTTTGAATCCCAATTACAACCACCAAATTAATTTTTTCACACCACATTAATGTGTAACTTTTACACAACCCACAAGTCTATATTAATCACTAAAAAAGAAATCAAGTATATTCATACCTATCTATATGCATCATATGCATAAGGTACATGAATTCTTCATGTAAATACATATAGTTATATGATATTGAAAAACACTATATGAGTAATCCTGGAGCGATATATAACCAACCCCATTCATTTTCCTAGCAAAGGCAAGCCTCCAAGAAAGTAGGTGGTTCAACCCCAAGTCCCTCTACCTAGGGAGTCTTTACTCAAGATATAATTCAATTCATTAAAAACTCTAATACCTAATATGCACAACCTATACCCAACAACTATTCTCAATCTCATAACTAAAATTACTAACTAAGGTAAAGGTAGATGAAAACTAAATTTTATCATATCAAACCTAACATGATATGCAATGATCTATATTAGAATAAATTTATCATATAAATGTGCATACAAAATATTCATATTTCAGAAACAATTTACCACACATGAATATCAAAGAAATATAAAAAATAAATAAACCATTTATATATTTTCCAAAACAAGAAACATTTATATATTATTCATAAATAAATTTTAATTAAAAACATTTTATAAATTATCAAGAATATAGACATTTTATATTCATTTCAATATTAAATCCTTCATATTTTATATTAAATATAATTTTTATGATATTTCATAAATTATAGACATTTTTATAATTCAATATTTATTATATAAACATTTTATATAATACAAATATCATATATTTTGTAATTTATAAACACTTTATAAATCACCACTTATGATTTCTAAATAAACCTTTTATTTTTAGATCATAAGGCATGCCATTTATTTTTTAAAAGGTATTTTTAAATATTAACCATTAAAATTTGGGAAAAATGTTTCATAAACATTTAATTAATTAATTATAAACAATTTATAATTAATTAATTCATTTATAAAATCCTTATAAATCATAATATACCAAAATACATTTTATTACGATTTATAAACATTTTATAAACCACAAAAACCACAAAAACCATTTAATATATTTTTTAAATATAGTTTCTTCGTACCCTTACGTAGAATCCCTATTCTAAGTAAGGGTATCTTCCATTTTACCCTTACACAGATGCTTTATATTAGGGTAAATTATGTTTTTCGAATCATATATAATGGTAATATAAAGGTTACCTTTACATATCTTGATTTGAAAACTGCTGTGTAGAGATAATGCATATATTACCTTTATGAAGATCCCTTGCCTAACGATATAACCTTTATGCAACTCATTTGTATAAGGGTACTATGAATATTTCATACATTGCATAAATATAAACATCAAGGACCTTTACACAATAGCTCTAATACCTTTATGTATAAGGGTAAAGTGACATTGACTCTTATGTAACCTATTTTGTGTAAGGGTTATACCTTTACACAACTCATCTACATAAAGGTAACAAAGAGGTTACCCTTATGTAGTCCTTTTTGTAAGGGTATGACCTTTATGTAATAGACCTGCATAAGGGTAAATAAAATTTACCCTTATACAACTAATGTAAGAGTTTTTAATCTTTCTCTAGTTTTATAAAAACACCATTTTTCATTTTTCTTTGAAAACTATTGATCTAAAAATGTAAAAAAACTTGACAAACTTACCTCTAATACCACTAGTTGGTTTTATATAATCATTTAATGATCATTTACAGTGGATGAAAACCCAAAATATAGGAGATATATCTTCAAGAAATCAATGTAAAAATAATTGAAAAATAGAGTACCTATAAACCATGTATAATAGAATCCATATTCTACATTGATGAAAGAGAATGCTTGAATAAGATCACAAGGATTAATGAAAAAAATAACCATGAATCTTAGGTGATATGTTGACCAATGGATCCACAATTATATCATGAGGATACTCAATCAAATGAAGGGGTTCAACACATTATTGGGTAAGATGAATAGTTCTCGAGAAGAAGAGAAATTTAGAAGAGGCTCATACATATCGCACACCCACTACAAAAAAATGACCACTGTAGAAGGGGTTATTTTTGACTTTAGAAGGGGTTATAACTCCTTCTAAAGACATTAGAGGCGATTATGAGTAACCGCCGCTAATGTGCCCGCCTACTGTTAGTAGAGGCGGTTTTGAGTAAGTGCTGGTACATGTGTGATGAATTTAGTGGTGGTTACATTAGAGAGGGTTTAAACCCCCTCTAATGTTGTCCAAAATTTACCATTTTAGAGGCGGTTATAACCTCAACTACCACTAATAGAGGAATTGGGGGCGGTTCAAACCGCCCCTAATTGTTGATTGCATTAGAGGAGGTTGTGTAAACTTCCCCTAATGCTCTTTTTTTTAACCTGCACTATAATGGAACCCCTCCTGTCACCGGTCTCTCTGGTGCCACCCCCAGTGTCTTTCCCCGGTGTGTCTGATGTCTCAGTGTGTCCCCCAGTGTCTTTCCTCGGTGTGTCTGATGTCTCGGTGTGTCCCCGGTGTCTGTCTGATGTCTCGGTGTCTCCCCCAGTGTCTTTCAAGTTGTCCAATGTGTCTCAGTGTCTGTCTGGTGTCTCAGTCTCGGTGTCTCCCCCAGTGTTTGTCCGGTGTGTCTCGGTGTGTCTCGGTCCGGTGTGTCTCGGTATCTATCTGGTGTCCGGTGTGTCTCGGTGTCTGCCCCCAGTCTGGTGCCACCCCCGGTGTCTCGGTGTCCCCCCGTGCGTGTGTGTTGTCCCCCGGTCACCCCATGGTGTTGTGTCCTAGTCCATCCCCACCCCGGTCGCCCCGTGCATGTTGTCCCAGTCCATCCACAGTCACTCGGTCCACATATTTTCCAAAACAAAGACGCCGATGAGATTCAAACAGCTGATCTTCAGTATAAATCGCCTACGCAAATACCAGTACACCAATTCCCCTTCGCTAACATATTACATATATTATTCTATTTATATATATTGATAAGTTATATTAAAATATAAATTATTCACATAATATATGTGAATACATATAATAAGTTTATTCAAATATGCATATATATTAATAAACATATATATATCAACAAATTTACATATAATTTATATATTATTGTATTTATATATATTAATAAGTTTATTAAAATATGCATATATATTAATAAACACATATATATTAATAAATTTACACATAATTTATATATTATTGTATTTATATATATTAATAAGTTTATTAAGATAAACATTATTTGCATAAATTATTTAAAAAAATTAAATAAATAACATGTATCTATATTTATATGAATATAAATATATATGTATATATATATTTTCTTCACACCACTATAAATTATATATTTACATATATTTAAATAAAACTATGTATGCATGTATTTATAAATACATTTATATCAAACACACACAAACGCAAATGTGTATTTATATATTTATTTGTAATTTTTTATATTTATTTGAATAAACATATTATATATATATATATATATTTATATTTTACCCAAATATGTTATGCATATATATATATAAATATTATATTTATACATACATAATTAAAATATATATATATATATATATTACATATTTATATGAATATAATATATTATACATTTTATAAATACATTCATATATGTATACAATATATACTATATATATTATGATTTTTTTAAGAAAATAGTAGGGGTTCACAAGCCCTCTGATCTTAAATTAGAGGGGGTAGTGAACCACCTCTAATGTTAGACATTAGTGGGGGTTCAAGAGGGGGTTTTAAACCCCCACTAATGTCTTACATTAGAGGGGGTTGTTATCCCCCACTATTTTCTTAAAAAAACAAATTCCGTATAACACACACACACACAACACCTCTAAAATCCAACTGAATATATTTGTGTGTGTGCGTGCATGCGTGTGTGTGTTTGTGTGTAGAGCGCCTCTAACCGAATATATAGTGCCTGCAACTAAATATATAGCACTAATAATTATTAAAGTAGTGATAGTTTTAACATAACCGTCTCTAAAATCCAACTACATATTAAAAAAAAGCTAAACTTTTTAGAGGGGGTTGTGAACCCCCACTAAATTCGATTATTAGAGGGGGTTGTGTAGAACCCCCTCTAATGTTATAGAAAATGAATTTAGAGGGGGTTGTGTAGAACCCCCTCTAAATAACCCCTTATAATGTACTATTTTTTTAAGTGACCCAATAGTAGAGGATCTCAACCACTTATATAGCCAAAGCCTGAGACATATTGTATTCATAATGTATCGCATGCATTACTATCCATTGGGTATTTATTGAATTAATTTCAATAATTAAATACAATGTAATTAATCCATTCATAATGGATTGTAACTGATTAATAAACCATATGATTTAAATAATATATATATATATATTATTCATGCATCACATGCATGAAAAATGCATGAATCATATTCATTATTAAGTATACACTATATATATATAATATCATATATCATATATATACTCCATGAATTATATGCATATATACATGAATCTCATGCATGAAAATTTTAGTGGACATCCAACACTAGAAACGAGTTAAGAAACCCAAGAGGAAGAAGTTAATGCCGCAACATTGAAAACCACATACGATTGTACACTGTATAATATAATTCCTTTATCCCGACATCTCATCAAGAAGGATTCATCCTCATGTCATAAATCTTAATTATTGACATATATTTCTTTAATTATTAGGAATAAACTTTCTATATCACAACGAACATGAAATTTATTTTGATGGCTCCATTATAATTAGAGGTTCGATGTAACAAACCAACCCAGGTCAACTAGACAAGCCACCCAAGCCGACCTGTCACAGTGAGGTACACAAAGATAACAAAAACAAGTCTTGAATATAATCAAACAAGACATACAAACAAATCACAATGTGGAATAAAAATATTCAAAAAGATACATAGAACCCAATAAAAACATGCTAAACTAGAAAATTTTGAATCAAACAAGACCAACGAGTCTCCATGTGACCAACCTTCTCCTCTAAACCATCCTACTATGAAGAAAACAAAAAAAGAAAAGCCGACATGATACAAGATGCCCTTACCTTTACCTGGACCCTGAAATACAATATTTACAACCTTTCAAATGAAAAAGTAATATGTGATAAAAAATCCTAGTAGGATACCACCAAAAATTCTATACAAGGACTAATGATAAGAATGCAACAGTTCTATCTTAAAAAAAAATAGTTTTACAAATAATTTTCATAAATCCAAGCCATTTCAAAATAATTTTCCTTTGGTTTTCATAAAATTATTTCATTTTTACTAATCCAGAATAAGGAAAAGTATAAGTGATAAAACAAGAATTCATACCCATACTCCATAAGGTAATAAAGTAAACACATATCCATGAAATAACCATCATGCAAATCCACGTGTTACAATATCATATAAAAAAATGTGATCAATTATCCATGAAACAATTCATCATGAGACAAATAAATAATAAATGAAAAATCACTTTGTATTGTTCCATAGAATATGGGACTATATACTAAACATAATAGATCCTAAACTAGGCATATGTTGGTACCAACCAATATCGAGTCCTACCACAGTCCATCAATATCCCAAAAATAACCCCCAGTGGTGCCATACTGACTAAGGTTACCAATGTCTATTTCCTGATGCACCCAAGGTTCCCAATGTACCAAGTTTGTCAAAATCCATTTCAAAATCATGCCCAAAATTTATAAAAAATTTCAAATCCAATCCAAGTAGCTTTGGTGTTTGAAAACCCATTTCCAATCCAAAACCACCATTTAATCATTTAATCAAACACTTGGTGTAAAAAAACCAATTTTTAAAGAAAAAAACCTTTAAAAACATTTACCATTCCAAGAAATCCCTTGAAACAAAAAATCACTTAAAATCAAAGAATAAACCAAAGAAATTTTACAATAATGAAAAGAAATTCATAGAATTAACCCTTTGTATAAAAACACCTTCATCAAGATAAGGGAACCCTATCTGCCTTCAACAAAAGAGATTAGAAAACCACATATCAACCTTCAAAAGACAAGACCAGAAAAGAAACTGAAAAGTATCGATAAAAACATCAATAAATCATGAATCTGAACCACAACTTTATCCAACGTCATATATGTAACCAAATCAAAGGAGGAAATATAATGTATCTTAACCGATGAGATAAACCACATCCAAAATGACGATCAATCACAAAAAAATGATCCATAATTTGCAGAGATCTCCAAAATCAACTTGTATATCTCTATGCCATAAGTGGGGAGTCTTTACATTGAATAAGAAAATAAAACCACCATGTAGTGCCCTAAAAAGCACAATCTATGATAATTACACAACGTGAAACCCCATTTCATGTCACGTAATCCAGAAAACCTAGAAATGTCAGAAAACACATCATCTTGGATTAAAAATCCATATTTTTATCATTTCACAATGTTTAATATTTTCACGATGTGTAAACCATTCATTCCATGAACCAATTCATGACATCTTCCTAATGACCATTACACGATGTGAACTTGGTTCACAACGTGTAAAAATTTCATGCCTTGAACCAATTTATGACATCTAACTAACAACCATCACAAACGTGTAACCATTACACCACATGTAAACTTCTAATAGGAAGTAATCAACCCATATTCTAAAAAAAATCCCAAAACCACCTTTAGTGTTCTCTAAATTCATAGAGAACCTTATAAGGCCTTTAACACAAAATTATACCCAGACTCCATCATGTTAAAAAAAACATACATCCCCTAACTTTAGGTTATTTCCCTAAGTAAAGTCTCTCTATTACTGAGAAGCCTATGATGAACCCAAACAAAAAGGGAAACCAAAAACAAAAGAAAAGGTATACATGAAGGAATGTAATGGGATGTTATAATTTCCTCACCATAAATGCTATCTATCCCCATAAAGTCCTCAGAATATTAGACTTTCAAAAAGTGAAGTCCACTGCTGCCTCATAAACAATTACAAATCCCACATCTCATGGATATCCCATATTCATTTCCATATTACATGGACCAAAGGAATTATTTTACCATGAAATAACTTCTCTCGATGATCCATAATCTGAACTGGTTACTCAACCATAGTGGTATCGGGTCCAAGATCAACATCCTCCAATCCAATCACACGGAAAGGTTATGGTATATACCACCTCAACTTTAAAAAATGAAACATGTCATGGATATAAGTCAAATGAGATGGTAATTCAAACTGATAGGCCACCTACCCCAGTCATCCAACAATCTAAAAGGGGCACACAAACCTCAGTGCCAACTTACCAAGCTCACCCAACTGACGATGTACCAAGTGAGGTGTAACTCTAAGAAGGACCCAATAACCAACCATAAACTCTAACAGATGATGATGATAATATGTATAATATTTCTAATAACTCTGTGATATGACTAATATATTTCGGATCAATCTCACCTTCTCCATCATCTCCTAAACAAGATTCATCCCAACCAAGGACTGCCCTCCCAACTCTACCCATCACAAGAGATATCTACATGGATTCCCATACAAATACTTTAAGGGTATCATCCTGATCGAGGCCTGATAAATATTGGTATAGGAAAAATTTACTAAGGGAAAATTCTTTTCATAAGAACCACCAAAATCAAGCACACAAGCTCAGAGCGTATCCTCAATAACCTGGATAACTCTCTCTATCCATCCATCCATCTTCATATGATATGTTATACTTAATTTTATCTAGGAACCTATCACCTCCTATAAACCTTAAAAAACATAGATATAAACCTCAAGTCCCTATAAAAAACAACCATAGAGGGAACCCCATGAATTCTCATAATCTCTTAGACATACAGGTCCCCAAGATATTTCACTTTCATCGTCTCCTTGATAGGAAATAAATAAGTCGATTTTGTAAGTCAATCAAAGATCACCCAAATTGCATCCTTCCCACTAAGAGTCCATGTAAAACCAATGAAAACATCCATGGAAATATCATCCCACTTACATAACAAAATGGGTAAAGTTTTTAGCAAACCAATAGGTCTTTGGCCTCCCAACTTAATTTTATAACAAGTGAGACACCACAAAACAAAACCTAAAATCGACAAACTCATCCCCGAACACTAATACTAACATCTCAAGTCCTATTATATCTTGGTATCCCCATTTTGAATAGACTAACATTATTTATTTCCACTATCTAACAACTTCTGTCTTAGAGAAAACGGGACAACCAACCTACTGTAGGTGAACAAAGCTCCATTGGGAGACTGAGACCACTCACCCAAGGTCTCCCCACTATAAAGGCTTTTACTAAAGTGTTGGAACTCGTTGTATTTCACCCGATCAAGATGAAATTTCTCTTAAAAATAAGAGTCAACTTTCATTGAATCCAAGAATACTTTTCCACTAACCTCTTCCAATACCAAGCTCATCTCAGCAAACAAACTCATCAAAGACCACTCCTGCACTGATTACTTCATGGCTTATGTTAGTAATTTTCTACTCAACACATCAAAAACTACATTCCCTTTCCCAAGAGTGTATATAATATCAAAATTTAATTTCTAAAGATAATCCACCTAGAATCTCTATTGCAAGTTCATATCCCTCTAAGTAAAGATATATTTTAGGCCATTATGATCAGAATACACTATAAACCACTCCCCAAAGATATAGTGACACCACGTTTTGAGTGCATGCATAACTACTACTAACTAAAGATCAAGGGTAGGGTAATTATTCTCATGTGGGAATAATTGACAAGAGCCATATGTCACTACTTGTTTCCCCTACATCAAGACACGTCCCAAACCCATAACAGAAGCATCACAGAAAACATCATAACCCAAACCTATTCTGGAAGAATCAAAATTGGTGCTGAAGTCAACCTCAAATTTAAATCCTAAAAATATCTTTGACATTTATCATCCCATTCAAAATTTACACCATTATGGGTTAAATATTTCATAGAATATGCGATCTTGGAGAAATCCTAAAAAAACAACCTATAATAACCAGCCAAACCTAAGAAGCTCCGGTCCTCAAAGACATTTCTAGGATGTTCCTAGGACATAATTACATATATCTTTTCAAGATCCACTATAATACCCTCTCAGATATCATATTTTCAATAAATTTCACTTATCAGATCCAAAACTCACATTTAGAAAGCTTACTGTATAGGCGATGTTCTTTTAAGGTTCAAAGAATGATATCCAAATTGTCCATATGATCCTTCTTTGAATTGGTGTACACCAATATATCATCCAAAAACACAACAACAAAAGAGTCCAATAACTAATGAAAGACCTGGTTCATCAATGCCATAAATACCATAGGATCATTAGTGAGACCGAATGGCATAACCAGAAACTCAAAATGCCCATACTAGATCCTGAACGCTATCTTAGGTATATCCTCTTCTCATACTCTCAATTGGTGGTACACTAACCGAAGGAAAATCTTTAAAAACCAACATGCCCCTCTAAACTGGTCAAAAAGATCATTAATCTTAGGAAAAGAATATTTGTTCTTAATATCCACCTGATTCAACTTTTGATAATCCATGAAAAGTATGATAATCCCTTATACCTTCCTAGAAAAGAGTATAAAATAATCCCACACTAACACAATAGGATGAATAAATCCCTTATCCTCTAGGTCATTAAGCTAGGCCTTAAGTTCAAACAACTCAACAGGTTCCATCCTATAAGAATGTATAAAAATGGGAATTATACCAGGGAGTAGGTCAATAGTAAAATCGACCTCTATCTATGGTGGAAAACAAAAAAAAAACATCTAGAAAGACCTTGGGGTATACACTCACCACTTTAAGAAGTTGACCACCCAAAAAAAGGTCAACTACATCAAGAAACATCTATAACAACTGACATATGATTACCCCATCATAAAGAAACAACATGACCTACCCTTTACGATTTAGAGTCCCACTCACCCTTAAAAATATGAGTGACCCCATCAGAAGATAAGAATTGAAATCGATAACGATCAAAATCTATCTGGGCCTTAACGCTGATCATCTAATCCATGATGAAAATCAAATATTTCAATATCAAGAACTAAAAAGTCCCACACCACCTCGAAGTATGCTATTATCTCCCAACCTGTAGGACACTTAAAACCTTCTTTGGACTTATTTAACAAAGGTGTTGAAAGATACAATAATAATGACTTAAGATCCAAATGTAATACCAAAACATTAAAAAATTTGAAAATATAAAATAATTATTATCACCTATATAAAAAAAATCACCATAGAAGATGAAATTAACATTGCACCTCTATATAGTAGCTGGCCGTGCTTCAGATTCCTCTCATGCATACTCAACCACATAAATCCATCCGGTCTTAGCAACATGAACACCCCCCTTATCCCAAGGATAAGAACCACTACCCTTAGAAGCATAAATATGAACCTATGAGCCCATGGTGATTGTGGATACAACCTTTCTACCCTGGGATATCTTTTCACAAAAACACTTCAGATGGCCAGATTGAACAAAATGATGACAAGTCTTTGGATTCTTTATAAAATTTGTCTTGGTATGACTAGGATAACCAAACTAATAGAAGTAAATCCATTATTTTCTATAAAAAACTTCTAAAACTGGTGCTGTAGAAAACTGGTTACCTTTACACTTCCTTTTCTATCCAAAAGATACACCCTGGCTAATAATTTCACCAACTGAAGCTCCAACCAAATATATCTTCCCAGACATGTCTACCTCAACCAAAGATACTTTTCCAACTACCGCCACAAAGTTTGAAAGGAACATGAGAATCAACATTGATTGAATATCAGGCCTCAGTCCTAAATCAAACCTCCAAGACTTTAGGTACACATTAGTGACAAGATCTAGTGTTAGATGCACTAGCTTAGAAAAATGGGTAGAATACTCTAGAACGGTATGATCCCCCTGCTCAAAGTTTAGAAACTCATGGGTATTCACCACATGCAACATCTCAGGATAGAACTCATAATTAAATATTTTCATGAATGAAGTCCAAGTAAGATCATTGTGAAACTTAGTTTGCACAATAGAGTCCCACTATCTCATTCTCTATCCTTCAAGCATGTATGTGGAAAAACCCACCATAGAGTCTTCAGGTGTCTTCAAGAAGTTGAAGATCCTATAAATCTACTAATTCCACTCCTTATATTCTTAGGGTCCTTTTTTCACCACAGAAAATAGGTGGATGATTCTTAGTGAATTTAGATCCATAATCCACCACATGTATTGGGTTCCTGACACCCAACTAACCCAGAGTCTAAATTGTGTGGATTAAAGCTTCTAAAAAATAAGGGTCTACTAGAGGGTTTTTCAACGAAACCCATCTTGTAGCTTCATCTCTCATATTTTGAAGAGATATTATAGGAGGAATTTTCTAACAATCATAAGACAAAAACCAATCAGTTAAGAGAATATTCCAAAATTATAGGACCACTTCAAGTATTGATATCAAAGATTTAAAATGAAAATAATTTAAATCAGTTAAGAATTATTCAAAAAAGTACGAAACCTCAAGAAAAGGACTGATACATTTAAATAAAATTCCCACACATTTTATTCAAATGACCTCATGCTCCAAGCCTCAAACTTGGTAAAAAAAATTCAACCACCCATGGTAACTCGAGTTTAGACATAGAAGTGATATGGTTAGGCACCCTCCCACACTTACTACTCAAATTCTATTGGTCCAAACTCCTATATACCCAAGTCACAGAACCAAACTTAGGTAGTGTTAACACACTTTAGTATGAGCATACCTATGATACCAATTTGTAACAAACCAATCTAGGTGCACACTCAGACATCGTTGGGAACGAGTGACAAACTAAAATTTATAACCAACTTAGTACTTAGAACAGTGGCAAGACAGGGTCGAACCATAGGGAGGCCTCATGTTGCGCTTGGTGATCTAAAAAAATAACCTAAAAAAAAACAAAAAAAAAACAAACAAAATCAGTTGGTGGTGGTGAAGTGTAGTAAGTGAAAATCAGTGTGTGAGGAAGTGAAGGTGAACTGGTTAGTGCAAGGGGGAAGTAAAAACAATAAGGAAGATTGTGGTGAAAACAACCAATAGATGTGTAGGGGGAAAGACCACTGGACTATTTCGATATTGCTTAGCCTCGTTCATGCACTGAAGTTTAAGGAATATGGATCTGACTTAAGGTAACTGGCCAGATTTATCATCTGGTTAGTTTGTGATGAAATAAACCTTACAGTTCTTCAATTGTAAAAGTTGTTTCATCCAATGGTTATAAGAGTCATATGTCACTAGGTTAAACTTGTTGGTTGAGTTCAGTGTGTCTCTCTCATTCAAACATGAATCAATTGTCAGTGAATTCCTTATATTGAAACAATTTTCATTTAGATTCAAACAAGGACAGTTTTCACTCAACCTTGTTGTTTTGAAAATAAAACAGTCTCACAAACAGCGAGAGAGAGATGATCCAAAAAAAATGAAATGCATGAATCAGAGTAAAAAAATCTTAACCAACCAAATTATCCTCCTCCAAATGAGTTTATCCATACATAATGGTTAGATTTAGTGAAAAATATGGAATTAATATCAATGAAGTTCATGTTGAAATAAGTTTCATAAAAACAGATCACAAGGAAAATAAAGATATTCGTCTCCCTGCTTGATCTCCCAAAATCTCCAATTCTTGCTTCTTGATGGTGGATGCAATTCTGGAATGTTCTCAATGTCCCACCCTAGTAATTGAGGTATGAAATGCTGATCTGCTTCTCTGATGCCTCCAATCTTCTCCCGATGGAAAATGGTGAAGACTCTCCATATCGTCGGATGGATATGGATGGATGATAGATCTTAAAGTATATCCTGTCTGATGTCCCCGATCAAATCCCACTGAATCCCTGATCTCCCAATTCCCAATCACCCCTCCATCATGTTAGTCTCTCACACGCTTCCTTTCTACCTCCCAAAATGGAACTCTCTAGAATCCCCCCAAAGTGTTCACTGGCCTCTACGTGGGACTTTCACAGTTCTATTTCTTCCATCCTGGTCACTTGAGCAGTTTCTCTTAACTGAATTAATGGGTTGCGTGTACCAAGCCACAACCCTCACTCTGCAAAAAATGCTTGTGAGTCATTTGGAAAAAAATGAAAAAATTATAAAAATACTATATATTATATCACTACTTAAAAAAATACTTATTAATATATATATATACTACATAAAAATACTTATAAGAATATATATTTTATAATTCCTAATACTATTATTAATATAATAACAATTGTATTTAATTAATAACATATATTATTATGATATATAAGAAATTAATATTATATATATAAGATTATATTATTTTATTAATATACCTATTATTGTATATGATATATATATTTTATAATATATTATGTTATATTATATGTTATAATAAAATAGAATAAAAACTAAAAAGAAGAAAGAAAAAACAAAGAGGGGGGGGGGTCTTCGTGCGGTGTAGGGAGAAGAGAGGAGCAAGGGGGTTCTGCGTAGGCTGGGGCGACGACGACACAACCAGGGGAGAAATGATGGAGTGGGCTTCGGGTGGAGGAAGAAGGTGGATTAGGGTTAAATGTATTTCAACAGGGCGGACGACGACATACATGCTGGTGCGACATAAAGGAGGTGGTGGCAGCGCATGTGGAACACGACGGAGGAGGGGACAACACCGACGACTGGTGGTTTGGGATCAAAATTCCCAATCTGTAAACTTAAGTTATTGAGGTGGGTTTCATTTTGAAGATTTGTAATTTTATGTTGAATCGCTGATGTTTGATAAATTTTTCTGTTGTGGGTTTGATTTTAATCTACTGTGAATTGGTTTGTGTGAAAATTGTTGTGATGCTGGTGGAGGGAGGTGCAGGAGATGGATTTGCTGTGGCATCGTGAATAAAACGGTGCCACCGATATGTTGCTGTTCTAAGGGATGGTGGAGAGGGGGAAAGATGGTGGCACCGGTTTTGTGATGAAACGGTGCCACAGGTTGAGTGCTGAAACAGTGCTTGGGTAGAAATGGTGAGACAAGTTGGAGAAGGAGTGATGGCACCGTAAGTACTGCTCACGGTTGCTGTGAGACAGTAAAGAGGCACCGTGAGGGTGGTTTTTGTGGCACCGTGAGTGATGCTCACTATGGCACAAAAAGTATTTGAAATAGTGGAACAAGCACCATATTGGAACGACAACAGAGGACCGTGCGACCGTAACACCTGCAAACATACAAAAACACTAAAAATTAAAATAAATTACTAAAAACTAAATAAAAAATAAATAAAACAAAGTTTAGTTAAATAATAAAAATAATTATGAATTATTTAAAAGAAATAATTTTATTTATAATAAATAAAATATTTTAAAATAAATTAAAATAATTACTGTTATCAATTAATCAACCAATTAATTAATTAAAGAATTAATTAATTAATTAAATTAAAGAATTAAAATTATTAATTGAATAAAATTAAATTTCTAAAACTAGTTAAACTATTAAAAGATTTAAAAACTAAAATGTGTTATTTACTTACAATTTAAAAATAAAAAATTACTTAAATTAATGAGTTGATAAACTAACTAGAACGAAAGAATAAAAAATAAAAGTCAAATTCAAAAGAATTGATTTGATTTAAGAATTATTTAAAATTAAAATAATGAACATTAAAACATATGATTTAGACCAAAATTGATTATTTTACACAGAAAGGTAAAAAAGCACAACGGTTATCAACTATTTAATAAAAAACAACATTTTGGTTTAAAAAAGTCAATAAAAAATACAAAAAGGATGTGGAAAAGGGTATGAAAACACTGCCACATCAAACTCCCCCACACTTAAATTCTTGTTTTTCCTCAAACAAGTACATGCCTTTAACTTTAAGCATAAAGATGATTTGTGAAGTTCAGTCCAAAAAGTGCATGACTAAAATTTAATACCAAGAGGAGGAAGACAAAATAGTGAGTCAGGATTTCCAAATGTGTTCAAAAAATGAGGCCCTGCCTAGCTTCAAAAACCCACTATAAGTCAAAAGCCTCACAAAATCATACACTTTCAAGTATATCATGCCTCCTATATGTACTCATTAACTGTCCTACTTCACCTTCCAATTTAAGTTATGATTCAAGGAGTGTTGGCAGGTTAGATGAAGTGGAATTCAAAAATTAACCAAGGGAACCTTCCATTCCCACCTTCTCCCAAGTTCCAAATATCAAAGTCCATTAATTTAATCACTTTGTTGACTCAACTCAAATGAATATTAACCAAGTCAATTGCTCCCTTTTTTATCTGGGTTCAAAATCCCCCTCAACTTAATGAGTTTATTTTTGACAAGGGCACTTTGTTCTAATTTTTCCCAGCCATATTCCATGTGCAGAGAACTGTGCATAGCACTTATTAAGATTGAAATTGGATTTATTTATTCATAGAAATGCACCTAATGAACCTTGTCTTAGATGCTCACCATGGGATCCCATTTTCCCATTTTACTTCGATTGCAAAGGAATTAACTAATAATCAATCGAGCTGAATTCCTAAAGTGATTGAATATTATTATATTTCAAAAAGTGAGAGTCCTCTAGGTTACAGTGAGAACTTATAGTTATCCTAATTCATGATCATCATCCCAAAAAACCCATCATGTCACACTCCCATCCTCAGTTCCTAAACAGACAAATCCATAGAGACAATGAACAATTGCACTCAGAAATCACTCATGCTTAACAGTTTCTGATTAAATGCCACTCTCATCAACCAGTGAGTAGTTCCCCACTAATCAGGACATAATTGAAGTACCATTGAACCTCAAATGACCATCATTTAATGAAATAATTTGAATTATTTTTTAAATATTTTGAACAATATTTGAAAAAATTTGACCATTTTTTAAACAAACTCAGGTTCAAGAAGGGGGAATTTGACATGACACTAAAATGACCCCTCTCCCCCACACATAAAACCAAACATTATCCCCAATGTTGAATTCTAAGGTAGAATACAATTTAAGTTCAAAACAGATGGACATTTTATCTTAAAAAAGATATGGAGAGGGTAGAAACAAGGTTCAAAAATTTTCTTTACCACACAAAAAGAGAAAGAAAAAAAACTTCGAGTAAAGAAAAATAGAAGAACCAAACCCCACCAACCATCACCATAAAAAAATTCAGTTCTATTACTAATATTTTCATGCTTTGAATTTTTAAAGAGAAAAAAAAATATTTTATCAATGCACTTCAAATAGTAGCATGATTAGCAGTGATGTGCAGCAGCAACATAATGAAATTGAAAGCAGTGGGTGCAAGCATGTTTCACAAATCAGCTCAAAATATTTTTTTTCCAACTAATTAGATATTATCAAGCTAAAAACCAATAAGGAAACATATAAAACTTTTCACAGGTCAGGGGGAAGTCCCCCACACTTAATTCATAGCGAAGATTAAGCCGGTAATTAAAAGTGGATAAGGGCAGAACAACACTTCCCTGAATTATTGGAACTTTAACATTGACTTCCCTAGACATATCCTCTTATGAAGTATTGGGTGGTTACTCCTCTTCATTAACCTAGAAGTTAAAATAGGTAAAATAAGATTGTAGAGTTTTAAGTTCAAGATAAGTAACCCAAGGGAGTGAGTGGAAAGAAATATTATCCATATGACGGAGTGGATTTCTCCCATGGGTTTTCTTTTCCATGTTTCTGGAAGCAACCACTATCTCTCTAAAAAAAACATATCATGAGGCACCATCAAGTAGTCAAGAGGTTAAACTGGAGAACAAGTAGTAGGGGTTAACTTTATTAAAGAAAAATAAAATAAAATGAAAACAACTAAGAAACCATGGGTTAGTTCCCATGAAAAACCGAGTTTATAGTCCTCAGTTAGACTTGAAACAACTCATTCTTCCAACAGAGATATGGAAACCAAGACCTTTGGATTCCCTTTAAATAAGTGATTGATTCTTTTACCATTGACTAAGAAAGGTCGATTATCTTCTTCAATTAGCTCAATAGCTCCATTAACCAAAACTCTAACAAAGGTAAAGGGTCCTGACCACTTGGTCTTCAACTTTCCTGGAAATAGCTTCAATCTTGAATTGAAAAGTAAGACCCTCTCACCAACCTTGAAATTCCTATTTTGAATGATTGATTCATGAAAATACTTTGTTCTCTCTTTGTAAATTTTATCATTCTCATAGGAATCTATTCTAATCTCCTATAGATCACTCATCTCTAATAGTATCCTCTCACCAGTATACTTAAAATCAAAGTTAAGAGCCTTCACTTCCCAATAAGATCTCGGTTGTAACTCAACAGGCATATGACATGTTTTCCCAAAGAGTAGCCTATATGGTGAAATACCTATAGGAGTCTTATAAATAGTTTTATAGGCCCAAAGAGTCTCATCCAATTTCCTTGACTAGTCCTTCCTAGATCTAGACACTATTTTCTATAAAATATGTTTGAGATCTCTATTTGAAACTTCTTCTTGCCCAATGGACTATGGGTGGTAAGTCGTGCTTGTCCTATTTGAGCACCCATACTTCTCCATCAAACCTTTAAACTTATAATTCTTTAAGCGAGTCCCATTATCAGTGATGAATTATCAAGGCGCACCAAACCTGGAAAATATTTTTTTCTTGATGAATTTCATAACACTAGTAGCTGGATTGTTGGGTAGAGCTATTTCCTCAACCCACTTAGACACATAGTCCACAATAACCAAAATGTACTCATTCCCAAAAGAGGATGGTAATGGTCCCATGAAGTCTAATCCCCACACATCAAATATTTCAACCTCCAGAATTCCTTTTTGGGGAAATTCATGCCTTCTTCCAACATTTCCCAACATTTGAAATTTCTCATAGCCAATAACCAGACTCCTATCATCTTTAAACAATGTTGGACAGTAGAAACTAGCCTGTAGGACCTTTTGAGTAGTCCTTTCTCATCCATGGTGGCCACACCAAGGTGATTAATGGAAGCTCTCAAGTATGGAAAAAATATCATCGTCAACCACACATCTTCTCAAAATCCCATCCACACATCTCTTAAAGATAAGAGGGTCATCCAAAATATAATATTTCATCTCAGATATAAACCTCTTCCTCTGGTTGTGTGAGAGATCCTTGGGCATGACTCTAGTTTCTAGAAATTTGGAATAGTCTGCGAACCAAGCAGACTACTGCACAAAGGCAACAAAAAATTGTTCATCAGGGAAATAAGTGTTGATCTCTCTTGGTTCCTTACTTGGGGTATTGGGAAATCGGGACAAGTGGTTTGAAACTAAATTTTCAGCCCCTTTCTTATACTTAATCACTAAATTAAACTCATGTAACTACAAGGTCCACCTCATGAGTCTGAGTTTTAAGTCCTTTTTATCCAGCAAGTACTTTAAGGCTGAATGATCTATGAAAATTATGATCCTTGATCCTATCAAGTACCGCCTGAACTTTTCCAAAGAAAACATCACAAAATCCAACTCCTTTTTAGTGGTAGAATAATTCTTTTGGGAATTTTCTAGAAGATTTCTTGCATAGTAAATAACATGAAGTTTTCTACCCTTCCTCTGCCCCAAAAAAGCTCCTACTACAAAGTCATTAGCATCACACATCACCTCAAAGGGAAGTTTCCTGTCAGGAGAAATGATTAAAGGTGAAGTAGTCAACTTATCCTTGAGTAGATTAAAGGCCTCTAGACATTTCTCATAGAATAAAAAGGGCGTTTCCTTAACCATCAGGGAGAATAAGGGTCTAGTAATCTTATAAAAGTCCTTAATGAACCTCCTATAGAACCTAGCATGACCCAAGAAGCTTCTAATTCCTTTGACATTTTTAGGTGGGGGAAACTTTTCTATGACCTCAACTTTAGCATTATCAACCTCCGGCCCCTTCTTAGAAACTTGGTGACCCAACACTATGCCTTCAGTGGCCATGAATTATCACTTTTCCCAGTTTAAGACTAAGTTGGTCTCTTGGAACCTTTCTAACACTTGTTCCAAATTTTTTAGATAGTTCTCAAAGTTATTTCACACAATAGAAAAATAATCCATGAACACTTCAATTATCCTTTCAATCATGTATGAAAAAATTTCCATCATGCACCTCTAAAAAGTGGTAGGATCACCACACAAGCCAAAAGGCATCCTCCGGTAGGAAAATGTCCCAAATGGATAGGTGAAGGTGTTTTTCTCTTGGTCTTTAGGTGAAATGGAAATCTGGTTGTAACCAGAATAACCATCAAGAAAGAAGAAGAATTCATTACCTGCCAATATCTCTAACATTTTATCCAAAAACAACATTAGAAAATGATCCTTTCTTGTGTAAACATTCAATTTTCTATAGTCTATACAGACTCTCCATTTATTTACTACTCTTGTCTGAATTTTTTCATTCTTTTCATTAGTGACCACTGTCACTCCACTCTTTTTGGGTACCACCTAGAAAGGACTTACCCAAGGGCTATTAGAAATTGGAAAAATTATTCCAACATCAAGCAACCTAATCAATTATTCTCTCAAAACTTCCTTTATGTTTGGGTTGAGTCTTCTTTGGGATTCTACTCTAGGCTTACACTCAGGTTCCATGGAAATTTTATGCATGAAGAAGGATGGACTTATCCCCTTGATATCAGCAATCAACCAAACAGGCCCAAGTGTCCTCCTTAAAACTTAGAATCCTCTCTCAGGGTAAGAATGTGCTCCAAAAAAAACTCATCTAGGTTCTCCAAAAATTCCCCCTCGTACTCATCAACATATTATTTCTCCTTACTTGAGCTGATCCCCATGTAAGAAGTAATAAGGATCTTAGGTTTACAATTGATTTCGACTATCATTCTCATAAACTCTCATTCCTCCTTATCAACACTACTCTCAGCAACTAAAATCTCATATTTTGAGAAAATTGGGTGGGTAGTTTCTTGGATTTTCTTAAACACATTGAATTATTCTTTCTGTTAACTCATATTGAAAATCAGTTTCCCCTTGGACACATCTATCACAACTCCCCCTATGGCCAGGATGGGACTATCGAGAATGATAGGAACCTCCTGGTCACACTCCATATCAAGGATAAGAAATTCAGTAGGAAAAAAGAGTTTTCCTACTCCCACTAACAGATCATTGACCCTACCCACTGGATGAGTAATAGACCTATCAGCAAGTTGTAACACAACAATGGTGGGTTGGGGAACCCCTAATCTCAGGTGCTAAAAAAGTTACAGGGGAATCATATTAATACTATCACCCAAATCACACAAAAAATTGAACTTACCACCTATATCCCCAAAGGTGAAAGGTATGAAAAATCTTCTTGGGTATTGAAGCTTTGGAGGTATCCTATTCTGCAAGACTGTACTACACTCTATTAACCTATAGGTGGAAAATTCCTCCAATGTCTTTTTGTTTGAACAGATTTTCTTGAGTGATTTCAGATATGACAGGATTTGAATCAAGGATTCCAAGAATTGGATATCAATTTTTAGCTTTATAATCACTTTCAAAAATTTCAACAGTTCAGAATCATGAATTGGCTTCTTAATTATTTGTGGGAAGGGGATTGCAGGGGAAAAATTCCTCACAATTGGGGCATCTCTACAACTTCCTCTTCAAAAATTTTCTTCCCTTTATTTTCTTTGTTTTTCAAGCCATTTTCTTTGGGTTTTTGAACTAGAATAGTAGGAACTAGAGGTATTCTAGTGGTGCTGTATAGTTTTCTAGATTCAGGTTTTTTTAGATTTGAGTTTCTAGCTTCATCTGGTTTCTCATTTTCAGCATTTTGTGGTTATTTTATAGGATCTTGGTGAGTTTGGAGACCACTTCTGGTGGTCACAACCATGAAATTCTCCCAAGGATTGGCTTTAGTGGTTCCAGGAAGCCTACCCTTTTCTCTATTACTAGCATCCCTATCCAACTGCCCCATTTGAATTTCCTTGATTTTCATTCTCACATCCATTTAAACTTTATCATAATCATTTTTAGTATTTTGTTCATCAAACCTCCCTATCAACTAACAGAACATGTCTCTCACCTCATATTTTGAGTTGGATGACTCATCCTTAGGTTGGGGTTGGGGTTGGAATTGCTGCCTAGGAGGCTGCTGGAATCCAGGAGGGGCAGTAGGTTGGAGGACTCCCTACTCCCTCCATGATAGGTTTGGATAGTTCCTATACCCCTGATTGTAGGTGTTGAAAAAATAATCTTCCCTAGGCTGCTACAAGGTCCATAGCTAGCAAATATATCACTCTCATGAGGCTGGATAGGCATATCGAAGTTTGGATAGTAGGTTTGATAATGACCATACATGCCATAGTGGTGGCACTGCTCCTTAAGTGTATGATGTGGGTTCTCATTAAAGAAACATGCAGCTTAGGCTTCAGCTTGAGGAGTAGGGGCAGTTTCCTTGATCACAATGGTTCTCCTCCTAGAGAATTTGTCCTGGGAGTTTTGAGCTAAGGTATTAAATATTTTTTTGAGATCCTCATCAATCCTATAAATAAAGTCTCCTCCAGAAGACTGATCCACCCAGGTTTGGTGGTAAGGGGTGAGACTATTGTAGAAGGTGTCCATGTGGAATTGGGGTATACATTGATGGTTTGGACACTGTCTGAGCAAACCTCTAAACCTATCCCAGGATTCATGAAATAGTTCTCCTTCATCCTAAAGGAATCCAGTTATTTTGTGCCTAATTTCAAATGTCAACCTCCTAGGATAGAATTTCATTGTGAAAGCATTATAAACTTGATCCCAAGTGACAAATATTTCTTCTTCTAACTTTTGAAACCAATACCTAGCATTTCCCTTGAGGCAGAAGGGGAACACTCTTAGTTTAAGCTCTTTCTCAGTGAGACCCCTAAGTGATAGCTGCTGGACACTACAATAGAAGGATCTAATGAAGTCAATAGAGTCTTCACTAGGCATTCCATTGAAGGTAGGCAACCGACTAAGCATGGATTTCTTGATTTAGTAATTCCTATACCTAGGAGAGAGTCTAATGCATTAAGGTTTACTAGACACCGAAGGAATCAAGAACTCTCTAAAACTGTGCCTCTCAGGTATCTCATTTTCAGGTGGGTTCATCATTCCAGGTTGGTTCAAATTATCAGGAAGCGGATTGTTCAAGTTTTCATTTATTTTTTCTTCTATTTTGATCTTGTCTCTGTTCTTTTTCACTTCCTTGAGGTGCTTATCAATTTTAGGATTACTAGGTACTAAGTATTCAGACTTAGACCTAGTTTTCATGCAGTAGGTTCACAATTTTTTTTGAATTTTAATTTTCTTTTTGCAGATTTTTTATGTTTTTTTTCTTCTGATTTTTTTGATTTATTTCTTATGTGATTTTTTGTTTTTTTTATATCTCTCCTAGATTCCCTGGAAATGGGGAAAAAATTTGAGTTCTTGTGCATCATTGGGTACGACTGAAAAACTAATTTTTATAACATATTAACTACTTAGAACAGTGGAAAGAAATGGCTGAACCACAGGGAGGCCTAATGTTGATCTTGGAGATCTAAACAAATAACCTAAACAAAAACACACAAAAAAATCAGTTGGTGGTGGTGAAGTGGAGTGAGTGAAAATTAGTGTGTGAGGAAGTGAATGTGAACTAGTGAGTACAAGGGGGCAGTACAAATAACAAGGAATCTTATGGTGAAAAAAACCAATAGATGAGTTGGGGGGAAATTCCACTGGCTGATTTCGATATTGCTTATCCTCATTCATGCACTGAAGTTTAAGGAATATAGATCTGACTTAAGGTAACTGGCCAGATTCATCATCTGGTCAGTTTGTGATGAAATAACCCTTATAGTTCTTCAACCATAAAAGTGATTTCATCCAATGGTGATAAGAGTTAGATGTCAATAGGCTCAATTTGTCATTTGAGTTCAGTCTATCTCTCTCATTCGAGCATGAATCACTTGTTAGTGAATTCCTAAGATTGAAACAGTTTTCATTTAGATTCAAAAAAGGTAAGTTTTCACTCAACCTTGTTGTTTTTAAAATAAAATAGTCCCGAAAACTATGAGAGAGAGATGATCCAAAAAAAATGCAGTGTGTAAATCAGAGTAAGCAAAACTTAACCAGCCAGCTTATGCCCCCAAAAGAGTTTATCCAGACATAATGGTTAGCTTCAGTGTAAAAAAATGGAATTAAGATCAATGAAGTTCATGTTTAAATAAGTTGCAGAAAAAAAGAGCACAATGAAAATAAAGATGTTTGCCCCCCTGCTTGATCTCCCAAAAGCTCCAATTACTACTTCTCGATGGTGGATGCAATGCTGGAATGCACTCGATGTCCCACCCTAGGAATGGAGGTATGAAATGGTGATCTACTGCTCTGATGCCTCTAATCTGCTCCTGATGGAAAATGGTGAAGACTCTCTGGATTTCTAGATAGATATGGATAGATGATAGATCTTAAAGCATATCCTTTCTAATGTCCCTGACCAAATCCTACTAAATCCCTGATACCCCATTGCTCGATCACCCCTCCATCATGTTAGTCCCTCTGACGCTCCCTTTCTACCACCCAAAATGGAACTCTCTGGAATCCTGCCCGAAGTGTTCACCGACCCCCATGTAGGACTTCCACAGTTCTATTTCTTCTATCCTAGTCACTTGAGCAATTGCTCCTAACTGAATGAATGGGTTGCGCGCGCCAAGCCACAACCCCCCCTCTGCAAAAAACGCACGTGAGTCATTTGGAAAAAAAGAAACAATTATAGAAACACTATATATTATATCACTACTTAAAAAAAATACTTATTAATATATATATATATATACTACATAAAAATACTTATAAGAATATATATTTTTTAATTCCTAATACTATTATTAATATAATAACTATTGTATTTAATTAATAACATATATTATTATGATATACAAGAAATTAATATTATATATATAATCTTATATTATTTTATTAATATACATATTATTGTATATGATATATATATTATATAATATATTATGTTATATTATATGTTATAATAAAATTGAATAAAAAAAAAAGAATAAAGAAAAAACAAATATAGGGGGTCTTCATGCGATGTAGGGAGAAGAGAGGAGTAAGGGGGTTCGGCGTAGGCTGGGGAAATAGTGGCACAACCATGGGAAAAATGACAGAGTGGGCTTCAAGTGGAGGAAGAAGGCAGATTAGGGTTTGATTCGGTTCAATAGGGTGGAAGGTGGCGGACATGCTGGTGTGGCATGAAGGAGGTGGTGGCAGCACATGTGGAATGTGGCGGAGCAGGGGACGACACCGGGGACTGGTGGTTTGGGGTTGAAATTCCCGATCTGTAAACCTAAGTTCTTGAGGTGGGTTTCATTTTGAATATTTGGAATTTGATGTTGAATCTCTTATGTTTGATAAATTTATCTTCTATGGTTTTGATTTTAATCTTTTGTGAATTGGTTTGTGCGAAAATTGTTGTGATGCTGATGGAGGGAGGTGTAGGAGATGAATTTGCTGTGGCACTATGAATGAAACGGTTCCACTGGTATGTTGCTGTGCCAAGGGACGATGGAGAGGGGGAAAGACGGTGTCACTAGTTCTGTGATGAAATAGTGCCACAGGTTGGGTGCTGAAATGATGCCTGGGTAGAATCGGTGAGACAGGTAGGAGAAGGAGCGGTGGCACCATAAGTACTTCTCACGGTTGCTGTGAGATAGTAAGGAGGCACCATGAGGTGGTTTTTGTGGCACCGTGAGTGATGCTCACAGTGGCACAAAAAGTATTGGAAACAGTGACACATGCACTATATTGGAACAACAACAGAGGACCGTGTGACCACAACACCTACAAACATACAACAACACTAAAAATTAAAATAATTTACTAAAAACTAAATAAAAAAATAAATAAAACAAAGTTAAGTTAAATAATAAAAATAATTATGAATTATTTAAACGAAAGAATTTTATTCAGAATAAATAAAATAAATTAAAATAAATTAAAATAATTACTGTTATCAATTAATCAACCAATTAATTAATTAAAGAATTAATTAATTAATTAAATTAAATAATTAAAAGTATTAATTGAATAAAATTAAATTTCTAAAACTAGTTAAAATATTAAAAGAATTAAAAAATAACATGTGTTATTTATGTACAATTTAAAAATAAAGAATTACTTAAATTAATGAATTGATAAACTAACTAGAATGAAAGAATAAAAAATAAAAGTCAAATTCAAAAGAATTGATTTGATTTAAGAATTATTTAAAATGAAAATAATGAACAGTTAAACACATGATTTAGACTAAAATTGATTATTTTACACAACATGGTACAAAATCGCAACAATTATCAACTATTTAATAAAAAACAACATTTTGGTATAAAAATTCAATAAAAAATACAAAAAGGATGTGGAAAAGGGTGTGAAAACACTGCCACATCACCAGGTCAACTAGACAATCCACCCAAGTCTGCCTGTCACGGTGAGGTAAAAAAAGATAATAGAAACAAGTCTTCAATATAATCAAACAAGTCATACAACCAGAGTAAAATGTATAATAAAAAGATAAAAAAAGATCCATTTAACCCAATCCAAACAGGTTAAACCAGAAAAGTATAAACTAGAAAAACCAATGAGTCTCCATGTGACCAACTGTCACCTCCAAACCATCCTACTACAAAGGAAATGATAAAATAAAAGACGAAATGATACAAGATACCCTTCCCTTTATCTAGATCCTGAAATAAAACATCTACAACCTAAGAAATTAAAAATTAGGGTGTCATAATAAAGCAGAGTAGGATACCACCACAAAGTTTATAAAAGGTCTAATAATAAGAATTTAACAGTTCTAACTTTTAAAACAAAAATATTTTACAAATAATTTTCATAAATCCAAACCCATTTGTAGATCATTTTCCTTTTATTTTCATAAAAGCCTTTCATATTTAATAATTCATAAATATGAAAAGTAGAAGTAATAAAATAGTAAAGCATGTACACACTTTATAAGGTAAGAAAATAAATACATATCCATGGAATAACCATAATGCAAAGTCATTTGTTACAATCTCATATAAAAACCGGTGAGAAACTATCTATGAAAAAATCTATCATAAGATAAATAAATAAAAAATAAAAAATAAATCCATATTGGGCCCTAGCCTATGGGAAGATGTACTAGACATGATAAATTCTTAACTAGTCATACATTGGAACCAACTAATATTGAGTTCTTCCATAGTATATCGATATCCCAAAAATAACTCATAGTTGTGCTACACCAACTAAGGATACCCATGTCTATTTATCGATTCACCCAAGGTTCCAAATGTTCTATGTTTGTCAAAATCCATTTCAAAACCATGATAAAAATTTATAAAAACTTTTCAAAGACAATATAATCTACTTTGGTGTTTGAAAACCCATTTCCAATACAAAACCACCATTCAAGCATTTAATCAAACACTTGGTGTGCAAAACCCATTTTTAAAGAAAAACCCATTTAAAAATATTTATATTTCCATGAAATACATTGAAACCTCAAATCAATTAAAATCAATGAATAAACCAAAGTAATTTTATAATAATGTCAAGAAATTCCCAGAATCAACCCTTTTTATAGAAACACATACCTCAAGATGATGGAACCCTATCCACCTTCAAAAATAGAGATTGGAAAACCACATATTGTCCTTATAAATACAAGTCCCAGAAAGAAACTAAAAAGGGTTGATAAAAAACATTAATAGATGATGAATCTAAACCACAACCATAGCTAATGCCATAGTTGCAACCAAATCCAAGGAGGAAATAGAAGGATTCTTACCAGATGAGAGAAATTGCAACCAAAAAAATGATCAATCCCTAAAAAAATGATTCATATCGAGAAAAGATGTCCAACATATTCTATGATAGCTCTAGTTCATGAGAGGGGAGGCTTCACAATGAATAAGAAAATAAAATCACCATGTAGTGCCCTAAAAATAATAATCCATGAGAATTACACAAAGTGAACTATATTTCATGTTGTGTAATCCAAAAAACCCAAAAACATTGTAAAACATGCCGCCATAGATTAAAAATATAGATTTTTACCATTTATTGATGTGTAATATATTCATTGAATGTAAAGAATTCACACCATGAACCAATTCATGGTATCTTCCCAATGACCATTTCATGACATGAACTGGTTCACAACGTGTAAAACTTTCATGCCTTTAATCAATTCACAACATCTATATGGTGACCACTACATGATGTGTTACCATTACATGATGTGAAAAATTCCAATAGGTAGTAATCAGCCTAGATTCTATACAAAATACAAAAACCACCTATGGTGTTCTCTGAGATAGGGGAGAACCCTGTAAGTCCTTTGACAAAAAATTATACTCAGAATCCATCAAGTTCAGAATAATACATCCCCAAACTTTAGGTCATTTCCCCCCAAAAATGATCTCCATTCCTAAGAAGCCTGCAATGTACCCAAAAAAATGGGAAATAAAAAACAAAAGACAAGGAATACCTGAAGGAAGGTAACAAGGTGTTATAGTCAAGATATCAATTTCTATTAATGGAAAGAAAAAATCCTTCCCTAATTTATTCATTAATAACATACCGATTGTGACGTACCCTATGTCTACTACTTAGTGTAAACATAGTGAATCCTAGTTTTCATTAATAAATCTATGTAAATGAGTCATGAAATGTATTAATAATAATATCAAAGTCTATGGACCATTACACACACTCATATATAGTAATTCTAATGACATGAAAACATGTAGAATTACTATTGGTGGTTCTGTCATCATAATATCCCATCATGAATATTATTAAGTGAGAAATTCATGTGATGAAGCCTCATCCTCTTATGAGAACTCACAATTAATGGTCAAAAAATTATGTACCCCATCATAGTTCTTCATCTTGACCATAGGATAAAAATATTTAATATATATTACCATGGCATCTCAAGGTTGTCATCATAGCAGAGAATTTCTATGACCTATTTTTATATGATAGACACCCTAGTGTATTATCACATTAAAGTAATAGAGAATAAAGATTGGTATGTGATAAGATATATTTAATATTCACTTAATTAATTATAAATGGTAATATAATATGTAAACTAGTTGTTTCTAGGACACAAACTCCAAAAAACACCCTCTTGTCCTAGAGCCAACCACTAAAATTTATTATTTCACAATCTCTCACATGAAGATTATATTTCTACCAAGACGTGGGTTTTGTTAAGGGATCTTACATGTTCTCTTACATTGAAATGATTCTCACCATAACTTTACCTCTTTCAGAAAAATCCCTCAAGAGATGATACTTCTAGATTGTGTGCTTCATCTGTTGATGTGAACTTGTTTCTTTAGTGAGATCCACCACTACGATATTATCCCAATAAAATGTGATAGGTTATTGATTTCTTGGTACCAAATCTAGATCTTAGATGAAATTTCATGTCCTCATTAATTCTTTAACTACATTCAAAGACAAAATATAATCCAAATCCATAATAGAATCAACAACCATAACTTTATTTGATCTCTTCTAGCTAACGAACTCTCCATTAATGGTGAATTTGTATCCATAATACAAATTCAAATCATTTTTATTTGTTTGGAAACCAGAATATACATATATCCTGATGAATAGATCCTCATCTCCTCTATATACCAATAACATATCCTTAGTTATTCTTAAATACTTAAGGATAGTTTTGACAACCATCCAATGGAAATCTTTTGGATCTACCCAATATCTTCCCACTTTTCTTAAGGTATAAATGACCTGGATTGGTATAAAACATGCCATAAATTATTGACCCAATTTATGATGCATATGGAATCATTACAATTAATTGTCTCTAATCATGCATATGAGGACACATTTTCTTAGAATGATGAATACCATGTGATATAGGAAATAGTTACCACTTATATTATTACATACTGAACCTCTTAAGTATCTTTTCTATATATGTACCCTAACTTAGACTGAGCAACCTATTGGATCTATTATGATAGATCTTGATCCCTAGAACACATTCTTTTTTTCCCTAAGTATTTTATGGATAATGATTTATTTAAACACATCTTAATAGTATATAATATAGGTATCTTATTTAAAATAAGTAAAATGTTATAAATATATACTATTAAAAAAATGACCACACTCCCACTAAACCTTTTATAGAAACAAGGCTCAAAATCATTTATTACAAAACCAAATTCTATTATGTCTCCATCATAACTAATTTTCGACAACCTAAATGTTTGTTTTAATCCATAAATAGATCTCTGTAACTTTTATACTTCATTAGCATTACCCAGAGTCAGAAACCCTTCCAGTTATGTCATATAGACATCATCCTAAAGGTTTCCATTACAGAAGGTTGTTTTGACATCCATATTCCAAATATCATAGTCCTGGTTTATTTTTAGTGACCCGAACCCAGATATCCTAGAACCAATGTCTACTATCAATTAAATTTTCATGATTACAAGGAATCAAATCCCCAAGGACAAAAGAGTTTAGTAGTATTGGTAAAACAGATACATAAATGAGTCTTGTATTACAAATGAATACACTAATTACAAAATAATTTTTTTTCTTTCAAGGATAACATTATTTAATCTAGTATATCCCTACATATCCTTGATAGTACACTTATTTAATTCTTGGGGAAAGGAAACACAATAAGGGTGAGCTAAAATTCTCATTAAGGGTAAAGTATTGTGAAAGAAATAATGAATCAATGAGAATAATAATTATAGCATGGTAAATAACTGAGAACACATATCATGTAATCAATTACTGATAAAGAAGTGCACAAACAATATGCAAAGGTAATAAATAGAAACACATTCCATTAAAATAACTAGATAAGGAAAAATCAATATGGAAAGGTAAGAAACTGAAACATATTCCATTTAATCAAATAATTGAAAATAAAATGCATCCATAGATATGTCGACAAAAAATACCATGGATAAATAAATAATGAATAAAAATGAATGAAATGATTAATTATTGATGGTCATGGCTAAGGCACATGAAAAATTATACTGTCAAGATCCATCCTACATACACTTTAAAACTATAGGTAGAAACCTGATTAATTTTCACAATTTATTTTACTCATGAGAACCTACTGATGCATCGAGGGGCTATATAAATTCTGGGCCCCACCTGTCATTTCGTGTCCAAAGCATTCTTCATATTGAGTAATCGATTTAATTAATTAACATTATGAAATATCAAATATCTTTATTGAATAAAGGATGCATAAATATTCGATATATCCTTAAATAATCAAATAACTTTCAAAGTGGACACTATATGAAAAATGGTATATGGTTTAGGAAATAATCATATCCATGAAAAATGATATGGATACTTAGGGGAAATTTAATTTCAAATAACCATACGAAATTGAATATTTCAAGGGGACTAAAAGAAATCAAGGAAGTGAATTTTAATACTATCCTTGGAAAAATTAATCATAAACTATCCAAAGGAAGAATAAGGATAGTATTAATAAAATATATTCCAAGTGATGTAAAAACAAAGGGTTATTGTTTTTGATTAATAGATATACTATAAGAAGATCTTTTAAAAAAATTATTGGGGGAAAATATCCTTTTGTTTTGAAAAAAACCATTTGAAAGACCTTTTATTTAAAAATCACTTTTAAAAAAAATTTATTTAAAAAGTAACCTTTTGAACATGAAAAGGAAGATTCAATGAAATGACAGTGGGTAAATCTGGACATGCCATACGAGGTAAAAATAAAATTCCTTTTTCATTGTAAAAGGGTTAGAAAAATACATTGTTTGGAAAGTGACAAGAATATTCCTTTGAAAACATTGGTAAAACACAAAAAAGGTAAAAATTTCATTTACTAAATCATTTTGAAAAGGATAAAAACATTTCTAAAAACATTTTAATAAAACATGGTTTTTAGAAGAAAATAGGTTCTCCGACTAAAAATAGAAATGAAGTCGGGTTTTCTTAAAAACATTTTCTAAAACATTTTGAGTACAAAAGAGTAGAAATGATACTTATACTTGAAAAAGGTCATGAATAACCATAGGATAATAAAATTAAAGGGTTTATTAAATAATGATAAAATAATTTCCTCTGATGGAAATTCAAGTGTAAACAATCTTGAACAAAATGATATTGTAAATTAAACCCTTGAAAAGGTTATAATGTTAAAGTGAGAATCAATCAATGAGTAGATTATGTGTATCATCTGTAAATCCACATAAGGAGGTGGAAATATAGTAATAGATAATTAAACTAATTATACACATAATCATGGAATATTAATGCACATGAGCCTCAGCCCAGTTGGTGAGGTCTTTGTAAGTGCATCCAAGAGACCCAGGTTCAAAACCAGGCAGAGTCATAATTTTGGGGTTACTGTAGCAGTTATTGTAGCCGGCACTGTAGTAGTTACTATTCGGTACTGCAGTAGTCAGAACTATTCACCTTGGGCCACCAGTTTGGGATTAGAGTCCTTAAGGCCTTCGGGCCACACAAGGCCTTCAGGTCAGTAAGGATTTCGGGCCACCTCAAGGCCCTCAGGGCCACCTGATTTACAGTTGCACAGACAGATTCTACAAGGAAGCACTCCAGAAGAGGAAAGAGCAGGGCACATCCACTAGAATAGGGCTTAACAGACTTTGGAAGAATGAGAGGGTATGGCATTTTCCATCAGTACCGCACCTGTGCACCCATGCACATGGACATGCTAGACGAACAGTCATGCAAAGGTGGAGAGCTGACCACGATGCAGATACTGGGGAGGATCAGTCCCAAGTAGTCATAGTCTGTATGATTTCCTTAAGACCTACGGGTCATGTAATGTCTCAAAGCCTATGATCAATGTAATTCCTTAAGTCTACGGGCCTTGTAAGGGTTCCCCCTCATCCCTTGAAAGTGGGGTTATCATAAAATCAATAAAAAAGAAGGCCTTCAGGACATTCGGTCAGTCATGTAATATAATGATTACGAGGTATTAGTATAACCTAATGAAAATAAATTGGGTTATGAAATTATTTTCCACTTGGTAAATTTTAACTCAAATCCCCTTATATGAAATAATTCAAATTGAAATGAAAAATATCACGAAGAATGAATGAATCATGATACTATATGATGAAGTGGAAGTATTTATATCATATATAAGAAATTAGGTGCACAACAAGAAATTTATTGTTTCAAGAGAATGTTAATAATCCTAAAATTAAGTGAGATTTCAAAGACAATCATTAACAAAGTTCTCAATGATAATAATATTTTAACATTCCAAAGTGTCCCATATCACTTTAAAAAATTTAAATCATAATATATATGATGGAATAAATTTAAATGAAACTTATAATATAATGAGAATAAATATATTCATGATATAACTTATTAAAGGTCATTATATACATCATATAAAAGAAACTAGGTGCATAACAATAAATAAGTCTCAATGGAATGTAAATTGAGACAAAATCCCTTACCCTGCGTCTGAATTGTCTCATATATCTTAATATTCCTAAATAATAAACCTATTTTAATTATTTACTTGATTAAGTAAATTTTTCTTGTTTATCATAATTTTTATTTCACTTATTACTATGTTGTATACAACTACTTAAACAATTAATTTTACATCAAGTGTTTTGAACAAATTAGGTTCATGTGTCGAAAACAACTTTGGTAGGTCAATTATAGTCAAAGGGGTCATTATATTACATCTCACAAATAATAATAATGAAATAATTATAATATTTTTACATAAATTATACTTTTAAAATCAATCATTAAATGTGGTTATGAAAAATGAATGAATGTTACAATCATGGAGACGGTAGGCTGTACGTACGCATGAGTAATGTTCCCATTTTTCAATGATCATTATGGAAAGAAGGTAAGTAACACTATATATTTCCAAAATGATCATTACATCATACAAAAAATGTTATTTAATCATATATCCTTATATATATAATTCTTCTTATGTTAAAGGAATCATATCGGCCCCCCGCACGTGGCTAGGGTGGAAAAGAGGGAGGGATTTTGGGGTGTCGGTTGTGGGGTCAATTATCCAACATGTTTATTTGAAGGTTTCCATATAGTGTGTGTGAGATTTACTTTGACAATTGTAACCCAAACTTTTAAAAGGAATCACATCATGTTGAGGAGGCAATAGTCCACACATCCACGAATGACGTTATCACTTTTTAAGTGTATGGAAGGGTAATAGAGAAAATGATATATTATATTTACAGAAAGGTAATTATGTATTGAATATAATATATATGTTTTTTATGACAATTTTTTAATTAAAAATATCCTTTATACATTCCATTTATAGAATGAATGAATCACATCGCTTTGAGGAGATGACATTCCACACTTCCACAAACAATGTTATTGTATTTACAAAAAATGGAAAGTATAAGGGTATGTGTTAAAAAAGAATTAAACAATCATAAAGTCATAATAAATATCATATATAACATAAATATGCTGGATTTTGTGCCCTAGAAACCAACTTATTTGTACTTTATGATAAACCAATATTCATTGGATGAATATTAATAAAATCCTTATCACATCATGATTGTTCTTCTACGTGACATAGTATGTGATAATGTCCTAAGAATAGTTGTTGCACTAAAAGGTCATAGCAGATCACTGCTATGATGACAACTTGGAAGTTCCATGACACTATTCTTGAATATATTTTCTATGGCCAGATGATATTATTTTAAGGGACACAAATGATATAGGCTATCAGGGGTTGGAACTCATGAAACTTTGAGGCACCTTCTCATGGTGTGTGCCCTTAGTAATATCCAAGAAGATATTATGAGAACAAGACCCTCCAGTAGGAAATATACATTCATAAGTTTCATTGAATGTTACTATCTACAGACATGTGTATTGGTCCTTAGAATTTAATAATATTATTAATGGGTATTATGAACCGCACACTTAGATTTATTGATGAAAACCATGACGACAGATGTTCGCGGTGAGGTAGGATATGTTGGGTGTGTCATGAGTAATACTGCATTAATGAATTATGTGAGAATAGATTTTTTCACTTGTATAAAAGTAGATATCTCAATTTCTTTGATGGAAATGATATAGACTAACTAAATCCATGACCATGGTGTTCTCTAGGAAAGTTCAATTCTGAGAATTCATAGAAGGAGAAATCGAGCACATGAGTTGATGACACTTGCATGTAACCCGCTTGATTGTAGATATCGGTATAAAGGGATTATATTACACGGTAAGAATTTTTATGAGGTGATAGGTCATTGTGACATCAACTTATTTATCTTGGGTGTAATGCCCAGACCCTAGAAGCCCAGATATGGTGCATTATATTAATACATTGGAATGATTAAAAGTAATCAAGTCCTAAAAGACCGAGCAATTTAGTAGCCTTGGAAGTACTATATACATACATAAGTTTTACATTACATCATGAAATAAAAAAAACAACATTGCTTCCCCTTTGAAAACTCTTATATCCCTTAGCCTATTCCTGTAGGTTAAACATAATATACTTCTTTTCATCCTGGGAAAAATAAAACATAAGAAATGGGTGAGCTTAGATGCTCAGTAAGGATAAAAATATAGAGGAAACTGTCATAAATAAGAATAAACATTTAAGGCAATGTATAAGACTAGAACACAAGCCTTTTAAACTTAAACTCTAGAATAATATGGAAAAGATAAATCAAATAATTCCATTTACTTATTTACATGGATATTATACTAGTCTAATAATCACATGTAATATGAATATCCAATTTCATAATGATGGAATTCATAATTCTAGACTTCATAACCACATAGTCAAGGCCTTGTGACAAGACTACAAATAATATTTTTTCAAGGACTTATGCCAAGACACTAGTTTGTCTCATGAGACCTACCGATGCATCGAGGAGCTATAGTGGGATCCACCCATCATTTACTAAGTCCAATGAATTCCTCATATGAAAGGGTGAAACATAATCTAAACATTCATATTAAAACTAGCATACGAAATGTGAATACTTTAACCATAAACCATGAATGGTATAAAAATAGCACATCCACAGTCAAACATAACTCATTAAATACAATATTGAAGATTGTATTATAATAAATTAACCTCAATCTAGAATAATTAAGGATATTAACATAGATGAAAATAATCATCAAAACTATTTAAGAGAAATATTCCCCTTTTTGTTGAAAATATTTAAAAGTATCATTATTTATCAAGAAGCTATTTCAAATAGATTTTTGAATCAAAGTGACCCATACCAATTTGAAACTTTTAAAAGGAATTTTAATATTAAAACATTAATGTCCATATAAATAAATCCTTAAAACCATTTTCAAAACATGGACATTAATGAGAAATATTTAGAAGAATAAAATTTTAAAACATTTAAAATGATATTTTAGTTAGAGTTCCTAACCAAATGAGAGATTATTGAATAAAAATAATTGAGGTAATAAAAACTTAATAATATCATGAGAATAAAGGGATTAATGATATATTATGTAAAAGTATAGTATATACACCAAATAAAAGTGAATTGGCACATAACAATAAAAACGTCTCAATGGAATGTAAGTTGAGATGAAATCCATTATAAAGACTGTATCTTTAGGTTAAGTATAAATCAATGACATAATTATGTGTAAAAAATATAAATACAATAAATATGATTGGATATTCAGTGTAAAACAATCAGAGTACAATCACACATAGTCTTGTAACAAGAACACCAATGACTTGGATGTTTAACTCAATGAATGAAAATTGAGTTAAGATTACTCTTATCAAGTTCATATCGATGACTTGAGAATTTATAAATGGAATTATTATGTGTATCAAAAGAATAAAAACACAAAGGGGAGTGGAAATTACTACATAAATAAATAAATAAATAGTGATTTCACACATAATCTTGGAGTAAAATAATCAATGAAGTTTGCGTAAAACCCAATGAGTGGAAATCGAAATTAGAAATTCCCTTACCAATTTGGCAACTTATGAAACATACACCCCATGAACGAAGTATCATACAATAAAGATGTAAATACCAATAAATTAAAGTATATTTCACAAATAATACAATCATGGGTAGTACATACACCACACAAAATGAAATAGTGGCAATATAGCATGAATCTCACAGGAATAAGAAGTGAGATGAAAACCCCTTACCATGTTGTAATCAATCGAGTTGTATGACCAAAATTTAATAACCTAAAAACGAATCACAAAATACAATGAATATAAATAGAATAATGATAATATATATCAAATGGAATTACACAATACACCACATGCAATAAATAAGGGGCAAACAATAGAAATCTCACGGAATTAAAAGTGAGATAAGAAACCCCTTACCTTGTACTTTTCCTTGGTCAAGGGTACGTTAACCTCCTGTATAATAGTTAAATAATTTTTATTAAATTATAAAAGAACTATATACATAAATATGATATCATATATGATCTTTTAATATTGATTTGTTAATAATATTTTATTAGTATCATTGTTTCGGGTGTTAATTGATTCGTTTTCATTTATATGTTTTGTTACGTAAGCCATGTTTTTATGGATAGGATGTATTTGATTCATATCCAAAAAGATATTATGTTATTAAATATTATTTTTAATAATCAAATTAAAATTATTCTTGAATGGTTACAATGGGGAATGAATCTCATCACGTTCGTGGAGATGGTAATCCGTACGTACGCACGAACGCTACATCCATTTTTTTTTATTTTAAAAGGAAAGAAAACCAAATGATAAATAGGTATATTATTTTTCCAGTATAATATAATATTTTATATATTTTATGTAAGTTCATTAACACCATAATTTATACGTTCCATGTATGGTATGAATGAGTCATATCACTTTGAGAGGGCGGTAGTCCACACTTCCTCAAATGAAATTATCGTATATATACAACATGAAAAGAATAAGGATATGCTATAAAATATAATCAAAGAAGCTTATAGATAAAATAAATATCATAAATATCATATATAATTATAGTTTCATCATAATGGCCACCATAATATGTGGTATTAGAAGATTGAACAATCATCGTTTCGTGAGGCAGTAGTTCGCCGTCCACAGAAACATTATGTTCTATACCAATTAGATGGAGGTGTGTGTAAGTGTAGTTAAAATAATTATTATAACAACAACAGATTATATTTAGGATACTGGTGTTGTTATAAAATAATGGAATAAATATATTTTAGGGGGTTGGAGAAGTAAAATAAAAGAAAATAACTTAAGAGGAGATGTTACCTTTAAATCAGGTAACTCCCTTTGGTTTGAACCAAAAGGCTTCCTTGAAGCGCTTTCTGCCTAAGGTAAGGATTCTAGGAGGAATAGATGGATGTAAGGATATTATTTGGGTAGATTTTGGATTATCCAAGGGGTTTTAGAGGTGTGAGATATGGGTTATAAGTGAGGGATTTTTATAAGGGGGAGGAGGGGCTCTTTAGGAAAGTTTGAAAATATTATTTTATTATATAATTATTTTCGGTTTCTAAAGGTAAAAAACTCATTAAAGTTGAATATAAGATAACTAATGTTCTAAATAAAATCATCCAATAATAATTTTACAGTTTTTGGAATTTTGTTTAATTTTTATAATCTTATTTATTTAAATCATTTATTAATGAGGTAAACACTGCAACATTATTGTGTCATAAATAATTTTATTTATTTGATGTATAAAAATTATAAAAAAACCATGATATAGGAAATATTTTTATATTTAAAATGAATTGTTATAGTCTAAAATATAACTTATATAACCCCATATAATTTTTTTTACTAAAAGATATATGGTTATGTCATTTTTGTCTTTACTTTAAAATAATTAATATAAAGTGTCATTATCACTCTCAAGTGGCTCCATGGGGTACCAAAATCAAAAAAAGGATTCCCATGGTCGGATATGCATCAACCAATAAGAATAAGACACATTTTAGGGTAATTTCATATTATTATAATATTATTTTTTACCCTTATTTACCACATTTACCCCTTTAGCCACGATAAATAAAATATTTACTGAAGTAAATATTCATAATGTATAAAAATAAAAGTTACCTATTTACACAATTTGGAAATACTAATTCCAAATATGGAATCCATTTTTCCAAATTCAAAAAACATAAGTGGTAGAAATTAATTTAAAATTAATTCCCATTTTCAAAACAAAGAGCGTGTTTTTAATAAATAATAACTATGAAAAGATTGACACTTGTTTGTGTCCAATTTCAAAGTGAAATTACTTTAAATGACTAAAATTAGATTAAATGGTAAAAATATAATCTAATTATACTTAAAAACCATTCAAAATTATAATTTAACACTATAAATTATTTCAATTAAAAAAGTTGTTTTCAATTAAAATTTATTATTTTTCACTATTCATCAAAATATGAAAGTTATCAGAAAAACACCAAAATTTTATCCAAACTAAATTTTTATGTCCCAATTATAAAGAAAAAGTTTATTTTGTCAAATTTAATATAAAAAAGTGTCAAATATTTTATTTAAAAATGGTTCACCATTAAAAGGTGGTAAAATTTCATTTTTTGGAAAATACTTCTTTTATCTGAAAAATTGAAATTGTTCTTATATTATGACTAAAAAACACATAATATGGATTCTAAAATTATATGGAGTATATAAAATTCAAAATTCAGTTAATACTATTCATTACCTCTTTTTGAACGTCTAGTTTGTTAAGTTGTGGTGCACTCAAACTCAATGTTGTGTGTAGTGAAAGCTATTGAATTACTTTAAAGAAAATAAATTACTATGAAATCTTGGGGTGTTAAATTCTTCCACACTTTTTTAAATTTCATCCTACCAATTTTTAAAATTGGGCCTGGTAACTTCATTGAAAGTCCCACATAGGAAAAATAGTCAATAAAACTATCACTTTAAAAGAAAGAAAGATAAGTACAAAGGTCACCCGAGATAACCCATACTAGGATTCCATGTAGGAAAACATGGATATGGAAGATAAAATAAGTGTCAAGTTCTTATGGAGAGTGATATAAAACATGATCAGGAGAAAGTTAACCACAAGAAAACCACAAACTTGTGATGGGATAAACAGTCATTAGTTTCCCAGTAGGAAAAGTAAACAGACAATGTTTTTTTTTGTTTTAAGTTCCATTTAATAAAGTTGAGGAATTTATTTTTGAGATTTAATAAGAACATAAAGAGATATACTTACTTTTTAAGTAGAGTTTCATCCTTTAATAAATTTCTACCACTAACTCATCTTTTTTTTTCAAACGATGAGTATTCAAGATGACTTGGTCACACCTGAAACTCTAGAATCAACTTCTAGAGAATCACATGATCCACAAAGGATAAACTATATATTTACCTTGTCTTTAGATATTAACCAAAACCAAAATGGTTAGTACAAGATCAGATGATCCCAAAAAAGGATAATACTTTAGAGAAAGAAATACTAATCTTAATTTCTAAAATTAAACCAACAATACCCAAAGTTCAATAAATACCATTCAATAAACATTTTTCCTTAAAATCATTCAATATAATCCAAACTAATACCGACACCCATAACTTAGAAGAATTTGATTACATAGTCTTTCACATTAAATTTTATCTCCAAATAACATTGACTACTCTTAAAATCACATACTTAAAAGTAATTAACCTAATCACATATTTTCTATGATAGGTTAATCATTTCCATAAATAACCCAAATTGATATAAATCCACAATAAAAACATAGATAAAAATCCACCATTACTCCTCAAATGAAATCCCATAGTATTATATTTTTCTTAGGCATATAGTGTTCCCAATATAGCAAATGTCTTCCAAAATAACATTTATCACTTAATCACTAAATAATTTTCATATAATAAGGATATCCATTTGATAAGACATAAGTTACCAAATAAACTTATTATTTATCAATAAAATCATTTAAATAAAAAGAATTAGTCACACTAACCAGGGACTTCACGTAGTCCAGTGGTAGGCGATAAATCCCAATCACACTCTGGTTGTGGTTTTGATTCCCACAGCTTTGTTCGACGCGATGGGTTATCACACGGTCTGTGTGTTTTCCTTTTTCAAAAACTATATTTTATAACATTCCCAAAATGAGATAAATTCCTCAAAATAACCATAAAATAATTTCACCACAAATGTTATCTCATACCTCACATTTTCATCCCAAAATTTAATAGCTTGTAATTGCCTAAAATTCAAGGATCATATAAACCCAAATAGTTATTTATAACTATATCAACAATATAAAAGATAATTATTCCTAAAATAACATTTTCACATAACAAACTGCAAGGTTACACATACAAGAGAAAAGTCTTCCAAAGTAATCCCATCAGCAAAGAGCACTAATACTTTTAAACATTTAACCATCCATTTATTTCCACACAGGTTCTTCCTTTACCAAGAGGTTATCCTATAAAATAGGGAATTCAATTGGGTAATTCCCAGGTCCCCTACATTTATAGCAAATGACTGTAAATGGATTCTTGGGATCATTTTTATTTTCTTCTATAGTACTCTTCATTTTTCCTCAGCAATTCTTTACTTTATGTCCTTCTTTACAACACATAAAGCATTTCTTTGTTGCATTGAGAAACTTCCCTAGGTGTATCCTTCTACATTTCCTACATGATGGAAATTGATCTTTCTTTTCTCCATGGTCTCCACTACTGGATCTCTTATCATTCATCGCATTTCTCTTTTTTGTTGAGTCCAGGAGTTGGTTAATATATATGTTATTGATCATATTTTTGGAAAACTGATTTGACATGAACACGATATCTTTTACACCTATCATCATTCCATTTCATTGCCCATTTCCACCACTGTGCCCACCTTGTACATCATGTTCAATGTTACTATGAATTCCTTGGAATCCAGCCATTGACTAACACAATAAAGAATAGTGTGAGTCATAAAATCATTTAGAGAATATCATAACACCTTATTTTCAATCTAAATCACCTTAGAATTAACTATGGGTTTTTATTCTCATCTTATATTAAAGTCCTTCAAATTGGTTTGTAAAGAAAATGTGAATTATATTAAGCATATCCCCCAGGAGTGTCATAACCAAGAGTGCAGAAAGGCCTATTGTCATGTACCAGGATACCCCGGGTCAAGCTCGAAACTCCTTGTTGGAGTTGTCACTCCTAGGTACATCTGTTCCAGAGCTGCCTCTACCTGCTCATATCCAGACATGGATGTATTTCTTGGAAAACCCACATAATATTTTCATTACCATTTTTTTGGATGTTCTTGTATACTAATCCTCAATGTCTATCTTAGGGTAGTGTTTCCTAATTAGAGTTTTCTTTCTAAATCTAGATTCCAAGGTTTGTACTAAACTTTCTTTGATACCAACTGTAATACCCTGACCCCAGAAGCTTGGAGACAGTGCATTATTTTAATACATTGGTATGGTTACAAGGAATCAATTCCCGAAAGACCAATCAGTTTAGTAGGCTTGGAAGTACTAAATACATACATAAGTTTTACATTACATCATGAAATAATAAAACAACAACATTTTTCCCCCTTTGAAAACTCTTATATCCCTTAGAATATTCCTTCAGGTTAAATTTAATATACTTCTTTACATCCTGGAAAAAATAAAACATAAGAAAGGGGTGAGCTTAGATGCTTAGTAAGGATAACAATATAGTGTAAACTATCATAAATAAGAATAAACATTTAAGGCAATGTATAAGACCAGAACACAAGACTTTTAAACTTAAACTTCAGAATAATATGAAAAATATAAATCAAATAATTCCATTTACTTATTAACATGGATATTCTAATAGTCTAATAATCACATGTAATATCAATATCCAATCTCATAATTATGGAATGCATAATGACAGACTTTATAACCACATAGTCAAGGCCTTTTTCCAAGACTACAAATAAGATTTTGTCAAGGCCTTGTACCAAGACACTAGTTTGTCTCATGATACCTACCGATGCATCGAGAAGCTATATTGGGCTCCACACGTCACTTAATAAGTCCAATTCATTCCTCATATGAAAGGGTGAAACATAATCTAAACATTAGTATTAAAACTAGCATACGAAATGTCAATACTATAACCATAAACCATGAATGGTATAAAAATATCACATCCACAGTCAAACATAACTCATTAAATACAATATAGAAGATTGTATTATAATAAATTAACCTCAATTGAGAATAATGAAGGATATTGACATAGATTAAAATAACCATCAAAACTATTTGAGAGAAATATCCCCCTTTTTCTTGAAAATAATTAAAAGTATCATTATTTATCAAGAAGCTGTTTAAAATAGATTTTTGAATCAAAGTTTCCTATACCAATTTGAAAATTTTAAAAGGAATTTTAATTTTAAAACATTAATGTCCATATAAATAAATCCTTAAAACTATTTTTAAAACATGGACATTGATGAGAAAGATTTAGAAGAATAAAGTTTTAAAACATTTAAAATGATATTTTAGTTAGAGTTCCTAACCAAATGAGAGATGCTTGAATACAAATAATTGAGTTAATAAAAACTTAATAATATCATGATAATAAATGGATTCATGATATATTATGTCAAAGTACAGTATATACACCAAATAAAAGTGAATTGGCGCATAACAACAAAAAAGTCTCAATGGAATGTAAGTTGAGATGAAATCCATTATAAAGACCGTATCTTTAGGTTAAGGATAAATCAATGACATAATTATGTGTGAAAAATATAAATACACTAAATATTATTGGATATTAAGTGTAAAATAATTAGAGGATATTCACACATATTCTTGTAACAACAACACCAATGACTTGGATGTTTAACTCAATGAATAGAAATTGAGTTAAGATTAATCTTATCAAGTTGATATCGATGACTTGAGAATTTATCAATGGAATTATTATGTGTATAAAACGAATAAACACACAAAGTGGAGTTAAAATTACTAAATTAATAAATAAATAGCGATTTAAAACATAATATTGGAGTAAAATAATCAATGAAGTTTGCGTAAAACCCAATGAGTGGAAACCGAAATTAGAAATTCCCTTACCGATTTGGTAACTTATGAAACATACACCCCATGAAGGAAGTATCATATAATGAAGATGTAAATACCCATAAATTAAAGTATATTTCACAAATAATACAATCATGGGTATTACATACACCACACAAAAGGAAATAGTGGCAATATAGCATGAATCTCACGGGAATAAGAAGTGAGATGAAAACCCCTTACCATGTTGTAATCAATCGAGTCGTATGACCAAAAGTTAATAACAAACAAATGAATCATAGAATACCATGAATATAAAGAGAATAATGATAATATATATCAAATGTCAGTACAAAATACACCACATGCAATAAATAAGTGGCGAACAATGGAAATATCACAGAATTAAAAGTGAGAAAAGAAACCCCTTACCTTGTACTTTTCCTTGGACGAGGGTAAGTTATACTATTTTATAATAGTTAAATCATTTTTATTAAATTATAAAAGAACTAAATACATAAATATTATATCATATATGATATTTTAATATTTATTTGTTAATAATATTTTAGTAGTATCACTGTTTTGGGTGTTAATTGATTCATTTTCATTTATATGTTTTGTTACGTAAGTCATGTTTGTTATGGATAGGATGTATTTGATTCATATCCAGAATGATATTATGTTATTTAATATAATTTTTAATAATTTAATGAAAATTATTCTTGAATGGTTACGATGAGGAATGAATCTCATCGTGTTCATGGAGACGGTAATCCATACGTACGCACGAACGCTACATCCATTTTTTTTTATTTTAAAAGGAAAGAAAACAAAATGACACATAGGTATATTATTATTCTAGTATAATATAATATTTTATATATGTTATGTAAGTTCATTAACAACATCCTTTATATGTTCCATGTATGGTATGAATGAGTCATATCACTTTGAGGGGGCGGTAGTCCGTACTTCCTCAAATGAAATTATCTTATATATAAAACATAAAAAGAATAAGGGTATGCTATAAAAGAGAATTAAAGAATCTTATAGATAAAATTAATATCATAAATATCATATATAATTATAGTTCCATCATAATGGTCACCATAAGAGGTGGTAGTAGAAGATTGAACAATCATCATTTCGTGAGACAGTAGTTCGCCGTCCACAGAAACATTATGTTATATACCCATTAGATAAAGGTGTGTGTAAGTGTAGTTCAAATACTTCTCATAAAAACAGACTAGTATATTTATGATACTGTTTTTTAGTAAAATAAATGAATAAAGAGATTTTATGGGGTTGGAGAAGTAAAATAAAAGAAAAGAACTTAAGAGGAGATGTTACCTTTAAATCGGGTAACTCCCTTTGGTTTGAACCAAAAGGCTTCCTTGGTGTGCCTTATTCCTAAGGTAAGGCTTCTAAGAGGAAGATAGGGATGTAAGGATCTTATTTGGGTAGTATTTGGATGAGCCGAGGGGCTTGAGTGGTGTGATAGATGGGTTAGAAGTGAGAGTTTTTTATAAGGGGGAGGAGGAGCTCTTTAGGAAAGTTTGAAAATATTATTTTATTATATAATGATTTTCGGTTTCTAAAGGTAAAAAACTCATTAAAGTCGAAGATAAGATGACTCATGTTCGAAATAAAATCATCCAATAAGAATTTGACAGGTTTTGGATATTTTTTTAATTTTTATAATCTTATTTATTTATATCATTTATTAATGAGGTAAACACTGCATCATTATTGTGTCATAAGTAATTTTATTTATTTGATTTCTAAAAATTATAAAAAAATAACATGATATAGGAAATAATTCTTGATTTCAAATTAATATTTATATTCTAAAAGATAACTTATATAACCCCATTTAATTTTTTTTTTACTAAAAGATATATGGCTATGTCATTTTTGTCTTTACTTTAAAATAATTAATATAAAGTGTCATTATCACTCTCAAGTGGCTCCATGGGGTCAAAAAATCAACCCAAGGATGAACATGTTAAGATATGTATTAAAAAATATGAATAGGACACATGTTAGGGTAATTTAATATTATTATAATATTATTTATTTACCCTTATTTACCAGATTTACCTCTTTAACTATGATAAATAAAATATTTACTGAAGTAAATATTCATAATGAATAAAAATAAAAGTTAACTATTTACACAATTTGGACCTCTTGATTCCAAATATATAATCCATTTTTCGAAATTCAAAACACATAAGTGGCAGAAATTAATTTAAAATTAATTTCCATTTTCAAAACAAAGAGCGTGCTTTTAAGAAATAATAACTATCACAAGATTGCCACTTGTTTGTGTCCAATTTCAAAGTGAAATTACTTCCAATGACCAAAATTATATTAAATGGTAAAAATATTATCTAGTTATACTTTAAAACCATTCAAAAGTATAATTTAACACTATAAATTATTTTAATTAAAAAATTTGTTTTCAATTAAAATTGAGTATTTTTCACCATTCATCAAAATATGAAAGTTATCAGAAAAACACCAAAATTTTATACAGACTAAATTTTTATGTCCCAATTCTAAATAAGAAGTTTATCTTTTCAAATTTAATATAAAAAAGTGTCAAATATTGTACTTAAAAATGGTTCTCCATTAAAAGGAAGTAAAATTTCATTTTTTGGAAAATACTTCTTTTATCAGAAAAATTGAATTTGTTCTTATATTATATATAAAAAACACATAATATGGATTCTAAAATTACATGGAGTATATAAAATTAAAAATTCAGTTAATAATATTCATAACCAATTTTTGAACAGCCAGTTTGGTAAGTCATGGTGCACTCAAACTTGGTGTTGCATGTAGCGCAAGCTATTGAATTACTTTAAAGAAAATAACTTACTATGAAATCTTGGGGTGTTACGTTGGGTGACTTAATCCGTTGCTAGATAGTAATCTTGGAATTTTGGAAAACCCACCTAATTCCATTGAGAAAGAGTCCTAAAGGGTCACTCACTAAGTTTAGCTAACATCTCAGTTAAATAATTTATTATTTAACAAGTTGAATAAATATTATTCCCGATTGTGGTTTAATAATTATTCAAGTATGCCTAATCACATTTATATAGTCACTAGTTATTTGAGATAATATATTGTGGAAAAAATATTTATTTATTAGTGAATAATGCAGTTATATTTATTTAATAAATAAATAGTCATTATTGAAGGCTCAGTAAATATTGAGGAGGATTTGTGGACCAAGTTATGGGTCTAGTGAGAAATAATATTAAATATTATTTGGTTAAATAATATTTAAATATAACATGGTAGTTAATCACATGTCATGGAAATAATAACATTGCTATTATTATTTGACACAAGGTTTCACATGGAATAATAAAATAAGTAATGACACTTGTGATAATTATTTATTATTACCTGGTAAGTTAAATTCCACATTATGTTATTATTCTCTAATTTTCCCAGGGGACATCCCACTGACTAACCAATGGTTTTGTGCACAAAATCCTTTTAGAAAATCTATTGAGCCTAGAGAACCCTTCCCTCTCCAATAATGATCTCAATATTGAGAGATATCCACCACCACTGAATCTAGGAGAATGCTTTGGAAGCGATTATCAAGGAGATAAAAGGAAGACATCACAAGTTAAAGGGTATTCTGTGCTAGAACCCTGAGACTCCTTTAGTGATGTCTAGAGATACGTGGAGAACATGTGGATCACAACTAGAGGAATCCTATCCTTGGATTCTACATCGCAATGAAGCCGCACCTCAGACCCATGGTCGAACACATCAATAAAGAAAGAATCACCTTAGAGGTAATTATTAAATTAAATTAAATTAATTATAAACAAAATATGTTGATCCTCTCTTATCGGTTATAGGTTCTCTCTTTTTTATTTTATCTTTGATTCAATTCTATGGATACTGGCATTTATCGTTGTATTGATCCCGGATTAATCATCGATCATGAAAATTTGCAAAGTTGGGTACATGCCCATCCTACGCTTCCACTAAAACCAAAAACTAAAATATAAACATAGTTTCGATCATAATTCCCAACCTTTAAAGTTATAAAGTGAAAACAAACAATCATCATTTTGTGAGGCGGTAGTTCACCATACACATAAACAACATGTTTGTTACCCATTAGATGGAAGTGCGTATAAGTGTATTTAGAAAAATTAGCATAAAAACATCTCAGTATATTGAGGATAATGGTGTTGTTATATAATCTTGTAATAAGTACAGTTTATGGGGTAGATAATGGAAATAAAACTAAAGAGTTTTAGGAAAGATGTTACCTCTTAATCGTCTAACTCCTTTTGGTTTATACCAAAAGGATTCCTTGGATTACTTCCTGCCAAAAGGGAGGATTCAAGGAGGAATGAAGGGATGTTGAGAATTTAATTGTTCATATATTTTCTGAACCTATGTGTTTTGATATGTGTGAGGTAGTGGGAGGTGTGGTGACCATTTATAATGGATAAAAAATACTCACTTGGTATTTTTAAATGAAGTTAGTTGAACCCATGTTTTTACCTAAAAAAGTCATAAAAAATCAACCAAAATCAATAATTTAAGTTTTATGGTTGAATAATATACATACAATGGGTGTTAGAAAAGTGTATAGACCATTTGGATCCTTAAGTTTAAGGTTTAGTCCCTTGTTAATCTTAATTTCACCTTAATCGTTGTAATTAATTTTAATTACTTTCACTAATATTTTTTTTCTAAAACTACGTTAAAGTTATTATAAATTATAAATTATAATTAATAAAAATATTTAATCCATTTTTCCAAATTAAAATCATATAATTGGCATAAATTAATTTAAATTTAATCCTATAGACATGATGATAATGTGAGTTTTTAAAGTAAAAATGTTCAAAAGTTTGCTATGTTTTTATACCAAATTTCAAAGTGAAATTGATTAAATTGACCTAAGTTGGATTAATTAATAAAAAATTAATCTAATTAAAGTTTAAAACCAATTAAAAATATAATTTAACCATATAAATAAATTAGATGAAAAGCAGTTTTGAGTTAAAATTATGTATTTTTCACTATTTATTAAAAAAATGAAACTTCACGAAAAAATACCAAAAAATTCATCCTAACCTAATTTTTATGTTATTATTTAAAAAATTAATTTTATTTTTACATATAAGATTTATAAAAGTTCCAAAATTTGTATTTAAAATAGGTTTATCATTAAAATGCAGTAAAAGTGCCTTAATAAAAATATAGGTTTTTATGTGTAATATTGTGTCTATTTCTATATTATGCCTATAAAATCTATTGGATGAATATACAAAATATTTTATTGAATATAATATATATATATATATTACATTAATAATACTCACTAATTGTAATTAATTTAATTCATTAGGATAAAACAACTTTTTGAGCATACAAATAGTTTTCTATAAAAATTTTCCATTTATATTCAATTGGTTCTTATATTCATTTATAATTAATTATAAAAAAATGATTTCATTTTATATTTTTATAAACCATAATTTTTTATAAGTTAGTTAATACTATTCATAATTTCTAATTTAATGACTAGGTTATGTCTTATTATATTAAATATTAACATTTTAATAATATATTATTGGTTAGTAAAACTTGGTCTTGCGTATTACGCAAGACATTGAATACACTCATTGTTGCGTGTGACGCATGCTAACCCAGTGTTGCAAGAATTGAAAGTTTTAAAATATGTTTAATTTATTTAAATTAGTAAATATATTATAAATTCTCAGGATATTATATTCTCTTACGCACTTGGTGCTGCGTGTTATACACGCTATTGAATACAATGTTCCTACTTTAGATTTTTAGGGTGTTACATTCTCCCCAACTTAATTAAATTGTGTCCTCACAATTTATACTCACTCTTGTTAATATATTGTTTGATATTTCCTATGTTTAAATCCCACATCATGCGAAGGGTTTGTAAAACATCCTCTATAAAAGAGGGAATGGGAAGTACAAAGGTCACATAGACTAACATATAACTAGGTCTCTAAGTATGAGAATATTTGTGGCAAGTAGTGATACATACTTAGAGGAAAAGTGTAAATATTTACAGGGGTGATTGAGTTAATAAATTAAAAATAAGTGAATTATCAATGGAATTTTAAGGGCCTCAAAGCCATATATCTGCAAATATTTAGAAGACCATCAGTTTAACAAAAATTAAGGTAATAGGAAATCATTTTATTTATAATTAATTTTACTAATGTTGGTTAATTCTTTTAAAACCTAAGAATATAAGGAAATATAATTATTTTATATATTTATATAAACAAAATTTCATCCTTTGGGTGTGCTTTGGTCAAATTGTAATTCATCCCTTACTTATATAAATGGATACCCAAAAATTAACTTTGATCCTTGAAGTACTAAAATAAAATTTTAACAGATCGTAAGGATCATAAAAGAGTGGAAAGTCTAAATATTTGTTTCTAAATATTTTCCAAATCCAATATGGTTAATACATTATTTTCTAAACCTAAAAAGTAACACTACTGGTTCATAATTAATATTTATTCGTCAAATTGTTTATCTAAAAATATTAACATATTAACAAGGATATTGTGTAGGTCATTAGTTAACGTGAAACCCCTATCATCATTCACTCATGGGTTCAAGACTTGCGGCCTTGTCAGAATTGATTTGTTGTCACCCGGTATATAGGTTTTCCTTTTTCTAAAAATATATTAATATAATTTATAAAATCTGATGAATATCCTTGAAATTTATTCATTAAATTGCCTATGGTTTTCAATAAAACCGTAATACATAAATACTTCATCCATTTATTTCAACATAGGTCCATAATTGGTCTAAGGTTTATTCAAAATATCATTTATAGTATTTCTAAATCATGACACCTTATCTTGAATCTAAAACACCTTAAGTTTAACCTAGTTCATTCATTGTAATTATCTATTCAAATCATTCAAAATAGCTTGTAAATAAAATGTGAATTATCATAAGAATATCCTGAGGTAGTGTCAAACCAAGTATGTAGTAAGACCCGTTGTCGTGTACTAGGTTATGCCGAGTCAGGCCTGACACACCTTATCAGAGTTGTTACTCTTAGATACATCTGTGAAAAAACCACATCCACTTGTAGTATCCAGACAAAGATGTATTTCTAGGAATACCCACATAATCTCTAACTTACCAGAATTTTAGGATATTATTCTATACTTATCCTCAAATTATACCTTAGGGTTCTGTTATCTAATCTATGCTTTCCTAAATCTCGTTTCTAAGGTTTCTACTAAACTACATTTGATACCAACTATAGCTAAGTGACCCTAGATAGCCCAAATTCGGTGTCTGATATCTATTATATTGGAATAATTACATGGAATCAAATTCCAAAGGAATAAAGAGTTTAGTAGTATTAATAAAATAGATACATAAATGAGTCTTGTATTAAAAATTAATACACTAATTAAAACATATATTTTTTTCTTTAGAGGGTAAAATAATTCCATCTAGTATATCCTTTCATGTCTTTCATAGTTTACTTCTTGGATTCCTAGGTAAAGGAAACAAAATAAGGGTGAGCTAAAATTCTTAGTAAGAGTAAAGTATAGTGGAAGTAATAATGAATCAATGAGAATAATAATTATGACATGGTAAATAATTGATCACACATACCATGTAATCAAAAAACTGAAAAGAAAGTGCATAAAAAATATGGAAAGTTAATAACTGGAAACACATTCTATTCAAATAACTAGATAAGGAAAAATCAATATGTCAGGGTAAGAAACTGAAACACATTCCATTTAATAAACGAACTGAAAATGAAATGCATCCATAGATATGTTAACAGAAAATATCATGGATAAATAAATACTGAATCAAAATGTAGGAAATGCTTAATTATTAGACGTTATGTCTAAGGCACATGAAAACCTATACTGTCAAGATATTTCCTCTAAAAAGTTTAAAACTAAAGGTATACACCTGATTAATTTTCACAACTTATTTTTTTCATGAGAACCTATCAATGCATCAAAGGGATATATAAAGTCCTGGCCCCACCCATCATTACATGTCCAAATAATTCTTCACATTGAGTAATCGATTTAATTAATAAAAAACATGACTTATCAAATATCCATATTGAATAAAGGATACAAAAAATATTTAATATATCCAAAAATAATAAAATAACTTTCAAAGTGGGAACCATATGAAAAATGGTATACAGTTCAGTCAATAATAACATCTATTAAAAATGATATGGATACTTAGGGGAAACTCAATGTTAAATGATCATAGGAAATTTAATATTTCAAGGGGACTGAAAGAAATCAAGGAAGTGAATGTCAATACTATGCTTAGAAAAATTAATCATAAACCATATAGAGTAATAAAAAGTTTGTTATTAATAAAATATATCCCAAGTGGAGTAAAACTAAATGGTTTTTGTCATTGATGAATAGAAATACTATAAAAAGACCTTTTAAAAACATTCTTGTGGAAAATATCCTTTTATTTTAAAAAAACCTTTTGAAAAACCTTTTCTATGAAAATCACTTTTGTTTTTTTTAAAAGTAACCTTTTAAACATGAAAAGGAAGCTTCAATTAAATAATGGTGGGTAAATCTATACATGTCATATGAGGTAAAAAAGAATATTTCTTTTTCACGGTAAAAGGGTTAGAACATGACTTGTTTAGAAAGAGAAAAAAAAAATTAATTTGAAAACATTTGTAAGATACAAAAAAGGTAAAAATTTCTTTACTAAATAATTTTTAAAAGGTTAAAAAAAATTTAATAAAACAAATTGTTTAGAAGAAAACAGGTTCTCCGAAAAAATAGATAAATGAAGTCAGGTTTTCTTAAAAACATTTTCTAAAATATTTTGAATCCTGAAGAGTGAAAAAATGGTACTAATACTTGAAAAATGTCATTAATAACCAGAGGAGAATAAAATTAAATGGTTTATTAAATAATTATCAAATAATTTCTTCTGGTGAAAATTCAAGTGTAAAAAATCTCAAACAAAATGAGATTGTAAAGTAAACCCTTGAAAAGGTTATAATGTTGTAGTGAGAATCCATCAATGAGCAGATTATGTGTATCAACTATAAATGAAGATTAGGAAGTAGAGATACATCAATAGATAGTCAAATTAATTATATACATAATCAAATAATATTAATGACAATGAGGTAGTAGTATAACCCAATGAAAATAAGTTGGGTTATGAAATTATTTTCTACTTGGTAACTTTTACCTCAAATCCCCTTATATTAAATAATTCAAATTTAAACACAAAATATCACTAAGAATGAATGAATCATAATACTATATGACAAAGTGGATGTATGTACACCATATATAAGAAATTAGGCGCACAATAATAAATTGATTGTTTCAAGATAAAGTTAACAACCATAAAAGGAAGTGAGATTTTAAAGATAATAATTAACAACATTCTTAAGGAGAATAATATTTAAAAATTACAGTGTCCCATACAATTTTCAAACATTTAAATCATAATATCCATGAATGAATAACATTAAATGAAACTTATAATATCATGAGAATAAATATATTCATGATATAATATGTCAAAGGACAGTATATACACCATATAAAAGAAACTAGGTGAATAACTAAAAATAAGTCTCAATGGAATGTAAATTGAGATGAAATCCTTTACCCTGCGTCTAAATTATCTCATGTGTATTTATATTCCTGAATAATAACATTATGTTAATTTTTTAATTGATTCAGAACCTTTTTCATTCTTATCATAACTTTTATTTCATTTATTTCTATCTTGTATACAATTACATAAACAATTAAGTTTACGTCGGGTGTTTTGGCCAAATTCGGTTCATGTGTTCAAAACAACTTTTGTAGGTCAACTATGGTAAAAGGGGTCATTATATAACATATATAGAATAATAATCATGAAATAATAATCATATTTATATATAAATTATACTTTTAAAATAAATCATTAAATGTGATTATTAAAAATGAACCAACGTTACAATCATGGAGACGACAGGTCGTACTTACGCATGAGTAACGTTCCAATTTTTCAATGATAGTTATGGAAAGAAGGTAAGAAACACTATATATTTCCATAATTATAATTATATCATAAATAAAATCTTATTTAATTATATATACTTATATATATAATTCTTGTGATGTAAAAGGAATCATGTAGTGTCTAGGAGGTGATGGTCCACACGTCCACGAATGACATTATCAAATTTTAAGTATGTGAAAGAGTAACAAAGAAAATGATATATTATATTTAAATAAATGTAATTATGTCATTAATATAATATATATGTTGTGTATTTCACCTTTTTTAAATAAAACTATCTTTTATACATTCTATGTATAGTGTGAATGAATCACTTCAATTTGAGGAGGCAATAGTCCACACTTCCACAAATGATGTTATCGTATTTACAAAAATGGAAAGTATAAGGGTATGTGCTATAAAATAATTAAAAAAGAATAAATAAATAATAAATATAAAATATAAAATATATAAATATATTTTCCATTATAATTCTCAACCTTTAAATGTGGTAAAGTAAAAATGAACAATCATCATTTCGTGAGGCAAGAGTTCACCGAACACATAAACAATATGTTTGTTATTAATTATATGTAAGTGTGTGTAATTATATATAAAAAAATTAGTATAAAAACATCTCAGTATATTGAGGATAATGGTTTTGTTATATAATCATGGAACAAGGATAGTTTAGGGGGTGTAGAATGAAAATAAAACTAAAGGGCTTAAGGAAAGACATTACCTCTTAATCGGGTAACACCTTTTGGTTTGTACCAAAAGGATTCCTTGGATTTATTCATAAAAAAAGGGATGATTAAAGGAGTAAGTTAGGGTTATTTGGAAGTTAATTATATAGATATTGGATGAACCAAAGTGGTTTTATATGTGTGAGGAAGTGGGAGGGTTGGTGGCCTTTTATAAGGGTAGAAAAGGACTCACTTGGTATTTTTGGAAATAAGTCAGGTGTACCCTTTTTTTCACCTAAAAAAAGTCATAAAAAACTAAATAAACTCAATAATTTAAGGTTTATGTACTAATTATTGATATACAATGGGATTTGGACAAATTTCTAAGTCATTTGAGCCCTTAATTTTAAGGTTTAGTCTCTTGTTAAGCTTAATTTCCCCTTAATCGTTGCAATTAATTTCAATTGTTTTCACTAATATTTTGGGTAAAAAACTAATTTTAACTTATTATAAATTATAAATTATTATTATTCCAAATATTAAATCCATTTTTCCAAATTCAAATCACAGAATTGGTAGAAATTAATTTAAATTTAATCTCACAGACGGGACGAGAATGTGGGTTTTTAAAGTAAAAACATTTCAATGTTTGCTAAGTTTTTATACCCAATTTAAAATTTAAATTCATTCCAATTATCTAAATTGGATTAATTGATAAAAATTTAACGTAATTATAGTTTAAAACCAATTAAAAATATAATTTAACCTTAAAATAAATTATATGGAAAAGCAGTTTTGTGTTAAAATTCAATATTTTTCACTATTCATTACAAAATGAAACTTCACAGAAAATACCAAAAATTAATCCTAACCTAATTTTTATATTTATATTTAAAATATTAGGTTTATTTTTAAATATAATATTTATAAAAATTCCAAAAATTGGATTTAAAATAGGTTTTCCATTAAAAGACGGTAAAAGTGCCTTAATAAAAATATAGGTTTTTATGTGTAATATTGAGTTTGTTCGTATATTATGCCTATCAAATCTATAGGATGAATATAAAAAATATTTGATCGAATATATAATATATATATATTACATTAATATCACTCACTAATTTTAATTAATTTAATTTATTAGGATAAAACAACTTTGTGAGCATAAAAATAGTTTTCTATAAAAATATTCAATTTATATTCAATTGGTTCTTATATTCATTTATAATTAATTAGAAACCAATGATTTAATTTTATATTTGTCTAAACCATATATTTTCATAAGTTATTTAATACTATTCATAATCGCTAACTTAACATCTTGGTTAGGTCATATTATATTAAATAATAATATTTTATTAATATATTATTGTTTGGTAAAACTAGGTCTTGCGTGTAACAAAAGCCATTGAAGAAACTAATTTTTGTGTACGATGTATTCTAACTCAATGTTGTGTGAATTTAAAGTTGTAAAATATATTGAATTTTTTTAAATTAGTAAATATATTATAAATTCTCAGGATATTATATTCTCTTATGCGCTTGGTGTTGCGTGTCATACACACTATCAAATACAATGTTCATACTTTAAATATTCATGGTGTTACATTGTTGGTATGGAAAGTATAATTTTGATAGATTTTAGCATGATGAATAGTGAAAATGGTTCATCATTGTCAATGCCTTGATCTTGTTTGTTCCCTTTTGCAACTAGATATGTTGTATAGGTACTAAATTGAGAATCCATGTACAATTTATTTCTAAATACCCATTTTGAACCAAACCAACTTTAAATAAATTGGAGGATCCATAAAAATATAGACTTGATTTTAGTACATGAAATCTATTTTAGAATTCATTGATTCTTTCCATTTGACAACATTTGTACCACCTACTGCTTCTTTATAGGTTATAGGATCATTATTATCTACTAATAACGAGTCACCATACTCAGTTAATAGAAAAAAATATCTTTTAGGTTCTCTAAAATCTATTATACTCCTACATAGTACTTGTGTCTCTTGAACCATTTATTCCATGAGTATTTGTGGAACTTTTTTTTTACAAACTATTGTGTATCTTAATCTTGGACTTCATCAAAGTCTATCTTTCTCCCACTATATCTTTTAGAGATGTACTCTCTATCAAGTAACATGGCATGTATTAACACTATTACCTTTTTTATTTTAGGGGTTTTATAGGAAATATCCCCCTTTTTCCTTAAGGTATCCTATAAAGATACATTTTGTGCCTTAGGGTGCATGTTTTTCACTAAAGAGGCCTTAACAAATGATTTTCATCCTCACACATGTAATTTTGATAATATGAGTTAATTTCCACTCCATAAATGGTATGAATATATTTTTTTACTTTAGTTGGTACTTTTTTTAGTGTGTATGTTACTGTCTATAATTCATATCCCCAAAATGATAGTGGAAGGTTTTCATGACTCATCATTGACCTCACTATGTACAACAAGGTGCAATTACTCCTTTCACTACACCATTCAACTAGTGTGTATAAGGATGAGTGAGTTTTAATAAAACCTCACACTCCCATAAATAGTCAATAAAGTATTGATTAATATATTCTCCAATGCAGTCTGAGTAGCGTTTCTTAATCTTCTTACCAAGCTGGTTCTCAAACTCATTCTTGATTCATTTTGAATTTCTCAAAGGATTCCAACGTGTACCTCAGTAAGTAGATATATCCATGTTGACTAAAATCATCAATAAAATATATGAAGTAAGATTACCAACCCATTAATTAAATGGGCAATGGTCTATACACATCAGTGTGAACCAACTATAGAAGCTCTATGTCCCTTTAACCCTTTCCACTAAATAGAGCTTTAGTCATTTTACCTTATAAAAAAACTTTAAAATACCAAGTTATTTTAGTTTTAATGAATTTAAATTACAATATTTATGTAACTTAGTCAATCATTTCTCATTTACATAACCAAAGAGGCGATTCCACAAAATAGTGTGGTATGAGTCATGTATATCATATTCATTATCTATTATTAACACTTGGTTTTCATAATTTAATACTTAAAAGACCATTATATAAATGTAATTTTCCATAACATATTATTTATTTATAAAATAAGTAACTTTAATTTTCAAACTTGAAAACAAAACCTTCCATATAGAATTTAGATGCAGAAATAATGTTTTTGGTAATTCCTAGCATATAGTAACATTTATGAAGAAACAATATCATTCTTATCAGTAATGTGATTTGGTAGTGGATAATGAATAGTTCTTCTAACTTAGATCCATTTTCTACCTAAAAACCCACCTCACCCCATGTAACCTTTTAAAATTTACTAGGTTCTTGAAGCATCACCTTGCTTCCTTTACACTATGCATTTTTTCTTCTAGTGGACCTTATTTACGCATCATAAATAGACATCATCCTACTCCCTAACTTCTTATTCAATCATCCTCTTCTTGGAAGGGTGGTGCATATAAGCCTTATAATTGTACATAGTCTTGGTTCTCCTTTACTTTCCTTTCCTATTATTCACCATAATGAAATAATAATTTTTAGGCTTTAGTTTCTTATCAGTTTTTCAAATTAAGGTGAGGATATTTTGGAGTGAATACTCTATATATTTCATGTTAAAATTTATAATAAAGTTATATAATCCTTAAAGGAGTGAGGTGAGAATGAGATCAGTGCATAATTAATCGAGTGGTTTAAACCCTAAAATTTACATATTCTCTATGTAGCCAATAATTTTTAATATTTGAGGTCTAACTGGTGTAACTTCTATAGGATTTTACATGAAGAGTGATTTGGAAATCTCAAACCATTCTTGTATTTATCTCTCATGATAAATATCACATATATGAATGAGCATTGCATATAAACCCATTGTCTCATGTGATTTTTTCAGTTCACTAAACATGGAAGATAGATTTGAATACTATATATCTAGAACATAATCTAAGTGTTTATTATTGTCAAGTAACTCTTCCTCACACACCTCTATAGCCAATGGATTAGGAATTGGGGACTACATCACATATAACTTCCATTCCTAGCATAGTTCAATTCATAAGAGCCTATATCATTCCTAGAAGTTTGTTCTAGTGAAGATATTATATTTATCTAAGATATTTTGTAGGGATATATTTGTTGTTTTTGAACTTTACATTAGATTCTATAATAATTTAGAGCTGATTATTAGTACTTTATATTAATACAAAAGTTATGACACAATAAATTTAATTATGTGTATCCTACTATTTTACCAAGTCCCAAAACCCCTTACCATTGGACTTAGAATGTCTTATTTCATGGACACTCTAGTGGAAAGGATCCGTATACTCCTTCTCATGGCCCAATTGAGAGCCTGGTCAATTAATCAAAGGTATTTAGTAGGAAAATATTTTCTAACTATGGGATTTCAGTTCCTTGATCCATTGAGTGGACTCCATAATCTTGAAATACTTGCTCCAGATTCCTCAACACTTTCATCCAAATAACATCAAGTCTAGCAAGGGCTACTTATCTTTATTCCTACTTGGTTAATTCAACCCAAAGCATTCATAAGAGCTCCCCAATAAAAGTAAGTTTCCCTAATAGGGTTGGGTTAACACTTAGTTATATAATTTCATTCTTAATCATGTAATGGAAGGCTTAGTCTAACTTAATATTTAGTTGAGGGATTTTGTTTATTATGCATACATTTTCTTTTTTTATCATATTACATACCTTATTAATATTAAGTGGATTTTAATTAAGTGATTAACCATCATCTGATAAAATATTTATGCACAATCGATTTATTTTAATTTAAACTTTTCATTTAAATATATTTATACATGTGATCATGGTTTTGTATCAATAAAATAAACCATGCATAATACATAAAATAAATAAATAAATAAATGAAATGATCATGATATTATCTAATGTTTGATATATTGAACAGACAATAAATAAACCAATGAGACTAAGGGAAAACTCCTTGCATTAATCTTGGCATGAGTTGCTGCATACAACCTATCCACCTATGTATCACCTAGGTTGAGTTACCGTCAATTCCATATTGAACTTCCACTACCTCAACTCCACCTTTAACTGACTCCATATGCTTTCATATACTCCTTTTATTACATATGTTTTATAACTCACACACAGGTAAGGGGAAATAAAGGATTGGTTAAGAGGAATTGCATAAAAAAACTATTGACATGTAGGTCCTATATAATAAAGGTGGTAGGGATGACACACGCAACACTATCATTAATTTTATAATAAATAATTACAAACCCATTAAATGATATGAAATGAAATTAAACCAACACATATATATGTATGAAAAAATCACATGATTGGTCATAAACATGCAATGACTACTCATTTAATGTAACTATCTATCATTCACTTCAATTAGTTATTCAATAAGATAAAACACACATAAATTAATTTCATTAATTATCTTATTAATCAAATTAATTAATTTTATATTATTTCATCCAATCATCTTATAAATTTCAATACACTATGATTTTAAATAAAATATATAATTTAATTTTATTTAGAATTAATAAAAATAAGTACACAACTTTTTAATTGGAAGTAACTCAGAGAGTGCCTATATGAACTCCTCAGTATTAACCTTATTATATACAATGTGCTCACATGAAATTTTGCAGACATGGTATGCATCATAATTTCATAGCTTGCACCATCATATTAATGACACATGGAACACATGAAAATTATGTTGCCTATATAATTTAATGCATATTGAGCCTTTAGTATGAAATGACCATACATGACTCTTAGTTTTGAATATTACGTAGAATTAATTAAGCATTTAGTACAGTATAAAACCTAACGACCAATGTGTAAATTCAATTAAATGTCTTACGGAATTCAAGTCGATGAGGCTTAATGGAATAATTAATTAATTTTAATATTTCTATGTAAATAGGTAAAGTACACGATGTGTGAAGGCTAGCCACATGACATGTATGATGCTTCACCAGATGTCTATATTATATTCCTAGGGACTAGGAATATACTTCCCACATACATTTATGTGGTACATGACATATATAAAGGATATTAGAGTGTTACCTCATAGTTACATGACTTATATCCTATACCCATCATGTATTAAATACACACAATGTATCAATTATACGTCGCATCTTGACTACATGTTTTTAATCACAAAAACACATAGACTATATGAAATTTATGAAAGCTACAAGATTTGTTGTCCAAAAAAACTATGGGACACCCTTGTGGGTCTACATCTAGTGTGAATTTATTACACATGGTGTGTAGTCATTACACAATGACCTAGAGTCCACACAAGTGTCTTAGTGCATTGAACAAGGATACATGACATGTGAAAAATAAGTACACATCATGTAATCTTGTGTTATCTTTCTAGAGTTCTGGGCACCCCCAGATGGGTTCTTTGTATGTTTTCTTAATTAATCAGTAACCGATATGGGTAAAGTGAGAAAGAATCAAAGACGAGGAAGAGGAGATCTCAAAAAAGGATTAATAATGAATTAAAAATTGAAATTAAATCTAACTTTTAAATATGTAAATGATCAATAATCATTAAATAATTATAAATTTGAGCATGACCTATATGATATCACATAGGTTCTAAGCATAGCGAAAGTGCTTATTGGGGCCCGAACTGACTCTAAAATTTTCAAATTCAGTGGATATTCAATGATGTACCTGATATAAAATCCATAACCAATGAATTTTTTTATAATGAAACTTGATAAACATGCAAAAACCAAGAAGATATTTAATGTTAAATTTATAATTAATTTAAATATAAGGAAGAAAGAATACCTCAGTTTTGATATATTTCAACAAAGAATATGTTGATCATCAGAAACCCTTTCGATCTACCATCATTGAAATTGCAGGATCCAAGTGTAGAATCCCACTAGAGGTGATCCACATTGCTACTTTGATCATTGAACAACACTGATGGATTACTGGGTGCTAGTGCGACAGATTGATCATCTTGTGATGTTAATTTTGATTGCTATGATGATTCATTTAGGATTGATGAATCATCCTTGCAATCTCATTCATGAGAAGGTATATGTGGGAGGAGAATATCTCAATCTTGAGAGAAGAAACCCTACAACATTCTTCAGTTTTGAGAGAGGGAGATCTAGATTTCATTATACACAATGATTATCCAATAATAAACCAATTCTAGTATAATAGATATAGTCATCTATTTATAGAATTACAGATTGGGTTAAAATATTATTTAATTTCATAAATTCCATCAATAATATATTTCAACATTTAAATGACCCTATTCCATGTAATAATAATGATAATATTATTGTCTCATGGCGTGATCTTATTGGTGCAATGATAAATATTATTTTACTATCTTGTAAATTGATATTTATCACTAGACCTCATCTTGGTCTTCTCTTCATCATCAAAATTTATCAAAAACTCAAATAAAATTTATTATTAAATATTTATTAATTAAATAAAGAAATAAATATTATATATTCATGTAATTGAATAATTACCTTGAAAATAAATATTTATTTAGTTTATGTGGTTAATAAATAATAAATACAATTCACTACTGGAAATGGAGGATATACCAACGGTTCTAAACCGTTGGTATAGGCTGGAAAACCGTTGGTATATTCTATACCAACGGTTGTCCAAACCATAGGGAAGTAAGGCATGGGGAAAGATCTATACCAACGGTTTGAACAAAACCATTGGGATAGCCCACTTTATGTCTTGATTTTCCAATGGTTCTTGTTGAATCGTTGGTATAGGTTTAACCAACGGTTTAAAACCGTTGGGAATTCTATGATTTTGATATTATACCAACGGTTTACAACCGTTGGTATAGTTTTTTTCCCAATGGTTTCAATGAAACCGTTGGCATATGTTCAATAAAAAATACTATACCAATGGTTACAAACCGTTGGTATAATTCTTTCTCAAAGTATACCAACAGTTGTAAACCGTTGGTATTGTGTATTTCTAGAATTGTTGCACAGCAGCCCCTCCTGTGCCTGCATACAAAACATCACTTAAAACAGTGAAAAACTTAAAACAAAAAAAAAGACCACCTCTTTGATTAGAGACGTGGTGAATAATTCCCCATTTGAATCTTCATATGACAAATCTAGTATAGTTGAATAAGAGTTTCAATAACTCATATATTATTTACACCCATTTCAATCTTCATATGACAACCACTTTTCTAATATATGGTGAAAAGGTATTTTCTTAGGAGTCTCATCACTTGTGACTCCATAAGTGCCACACCGGGCCTTATATTGAGGCGGGGTTGACTGGTACACGTCACATATGGTCCATGAATCATTTTCCTAATGTTTCAACACAATCAGAATCCGTTTGATCAGTTTGGCGTATGTACGTAAAATATTGTCCATTTTGAACAAAAGAGAGGCAGTGTGGGTGGTCCCAGCCCCACGGTGACTCAAATTGAGGAAGGGTTGACTCATACACATCACATATGACCCATGGATCGTTTTCCTAAAGTTTCAACAGAATCCAAAGGCGTTTGGTCTGTTTCCCATATGTCAGTTGTTGATATCACTTACAATTTAGTCCATTTTAACCAAAGAGAGACAGTTTGAGTGGTCCCGGCCACACCGCGGCTCATATTGAGGTGGATTTGACTCTTACATGTCAAATATGACCCATGTATTGTTTTCCTAAAGTTTCAATAGAATCCGAAGGCGTTTGGTTGGTTTTCCGTATGTCAGTTGTTGTTTTCACTTAAAATTAAGTCCATTTTAAACAAAAGAGAGACACTGAGTGGTGACGGCCACACCGGGCCTCTTATTGAGGCAGGGTTGACTCGTACACATCACATATTATCCATGGATCATTTTCCTAATGTTTTAACACAATCAGAATCCGTTTGATCGGTTTGGCGTATGTACATAAAATATTGTCCATTTTTAACATAAGAGAGACAATTTGGGTGGTGTCGGCCACAACGCACCTTGTATTGAGGCGGGATTGACTCTTACACATCACATATGACCCATGGATCATTTTCCTAAAGTTTCAATAGAATCCGAAGGCGTTTGGTTGATTTCCCGTATGACAGTTGTTGATTTCATTTACAATTTAGTCAATTTTCAACAAAAGAGAGACTGTTTGAGTGGTCCTAGACACAACGCAGCTCGTATTGAGGCGGAGTTGACTCATACATATCACATATGACCAATGGATCGTTTTCCTAAAGTTTCAACAGAATCCAAAGGTGTTTGGTCAGTTTGGCTTATGTCAGTTGTTGTTTTCACTAAAAATTAAGTTCATTTTAAACAAAAGAGAGGCACTTTGAGTGGTGTCGGCCACACCGGGCCTCAGATTGAGTCGAGGTTGACTCGTACACATCACATATAATCTATGGATCATTTTCCTAAAGTTTCAACATAATAAGAATCCGTTTGATCGGTTTGGCGTATGTACGTAAAATATTGTCCATTTTGAACAAAAGAGAGGTAGTTTGAGTGGTCCCGGCCACACGGCGCCTTGGATTGAGGTGGGGTTGACTCTTACACATCAAATATTACCCATGTATCGTTTTCCTAAAGTGTCAACATAATCCGAAGGCGTTTGGTAGGTTTCTCGTATGTCATTTGTTGATATCACTTACAATTTAGTCTATTTTGAACAAAAGAGAGACAGTTTGAGTGGTCCCGGCCACACCGCAGCTCAGATTGAGGCGGGGTTGACTCGTACACATCAAATATGACCAATGGATCGTTTTACTAATGTTTCAACAGAATAAAAAGGCGTTTGGTTGGTTTGGCGTATGTCAGTTGTTGTTTTCACTTAAAATTATGTCCATTTTAAACAAAACAGAGGCACATTGAGTGGTGTCGGCCACACCGAGCCTCCGATTGAGGCAGGGTTGACTCTTACACATCACATATGACCCATGGATCGTTTTCCTAAAGTTTCAATAGAATCCTTAGGCGTTTGGTCGGTTTTCCGTATGTCAGTTGTTGTTTTCACTTAAAATTATGTACATTTTAAAAAAAGAGGCACTTTGAGTGGTGTTAGCTACACCGGGCCTCGTATTGAGGTGGGGTTAACTCATACACGTCACATATGAGCCAAGGATAATTTTCCTAGAGTTTCAACACAATCCAAATCCGTTTGATCGGTTTGGCCTATGTACGTAAAATATTGTCCATTTGGAACAAAAGAGAGGCAGTTTGGGTGGTCCTGGCCCCACGGTGCCTCAGATTGAGGCGCGGTTAACTTGTACACGTCACATATGACCCATGGATCATTTTCCTAAAGTTTCAACAGAATCCAAAGGCGTTTGGTCAGTTTCCCGTATGTCAGTTGTTGATTTCACTTACAATTTAGTCCATTTTGAACAAAAGAGAGACAATTTGAGTGGTCTCGGTCACACCGCAACTCGGATTAAGGCGGGGTTGACTCTTACACGTCACATATGACCCATGGATCGTTTTCCTAAAGTTTCAACAGAATCAAAAATCGTTTGGTTGGTTTGTCATATGTCAGTTGTTCTTTTCATTTACAATTTAGTCCATTTTCAACAAAAGAGAGACAATTTCAGTGGTCCCGGCCACACCGTGGCTCGGATTGAGGCGATGTTGACTCTAACACATCACATCTGACCCATGGATCGTTTTCCTAAAGTTTCAACAGAATATGAAGGCATTTGGTTGGTTTGATGTATGTCAATTGTTGTTTTCACTTAAAATTAAGTCCATTTTAAACAAAAGAGAGCCACTTTGAGTGGTGTCGGCCACACCGGGCCTCGGATTGAGGCGGGGCTGACTCGTACACGTCACATATGAAAAATGGATCATTTTACTAAAGTTTCAACACAATTAGAATCCGTTTGATCGGTTTTGCGTATGTACGTAAAATATTGTCCATTTTGAAAAAAAGAGAGGCATTTTGGGTGGTCCCGTCCACACGGAGCCTCGGATTGAGGCGGGGTTAACTCGTACACATCACATATGATCAATGAATCATTTTACTAAAGTTTAAATATAATCAGAAGGCGTTTGGTAGGTTTCTCTTATGTCAGTTGTTGATTTCACTTTTAATTTAGTCCATTTTGAACAAAAGAGAGACAGTTTGAGTGGTCCCAGCCACACCGCCGATCAGATTGAGGCAGGGTTGACTCGTACAGGTTACCTTCAACTCATGGATCGTTTTACTTAAGTTTCAATATAATCTGAATGTGTTTGGTCAGTTTTGCGTATGTTAGTTGTTGTTTTCACTTAAAATTAAGTCCATTTTTAACAAAACAGAGGCACTTTGAGTGGTGTTGGCCACACCGGGCCTCGGATTGAGGTGGGGTTGACTCTTACATGTCACATATGATTCATGTATTGTTGTTCAAAAGTATCAACACAATCAGAATCCGTTTGATCGGTTTGACGTATGTACGTAAAATATTGTCCATTTTAAACACAAGAGAGATAGTTTGGGTGGTGTCGGCAACACAGCGCCTCGTATTGAGGCGGGATTGACTCTTACACATCCAATATGACCCATTTATCATTTTTCTAAAGTTTCAATAGATTTGGAACACATTTGGTCAGTTTCCCGTATGATAGTTGTTGTTTTCACTTACAATTTAGTCCATTTTCAACAAAAGACTGGCAATTTGGGTGGTCCCGGCCCCACGGTGCCTCGGATTGAGGTGGTATTGACTTGTACACATCACATATGACCCATGGATCGTTTTCCTAAAGTTTCAATAGAATCCTTAGGCGTTTGGTCAGTTTTCCGTATGACAGTTGTTGTTTTCACTTAAAATTAAGTACATTTAAAAAAAAAGAGTCACTTTGAGTGGTGTCGGCCACACCGGGCCTTGTATTGAGGTGAGTTTAACTTTTACACATCACATTTGACTCATGTATTGTTTTCCTTAAGTTTCAATATAATCCAAATGTGTTTGGTCGGTTTGTTGTATGTCAGTTGTTGATTTCACTTAAAATTAAGTCCATTTTTAACAAAACAGAGGCACTTTGAGTGGTTTCGGCCACACCGGGCCTCGAATTGAGGCAGGGTTGACTCGTACACATCACATATGAGTCATGGATAGTTTTGAAAAAGTATCAACACAATCAGAATCCGTTTGATCTATTTGGCGTATGTACATAAAATATTGTCCATTTTAAACAAAATAGGGACAATTTGGGTTGTTCCGGCCACACCGTGTCTTGGATTGAGGCGGGGTTGACTCGTACATGTCATATATGACCCATGTATCATTTTCCTAAAGTTTAAACAGATTTGGAATGCATTTTTTTGGTTTTCCGTATTTCAGTTGTTATTTTCACTTAAAATTAAAGTCATTTTGAACAAAAAAGATACATTTTGAATGGTACCATCCACAACGCACCTTGGATTGAGGTGGTGTTGACTCGTACACATAACATATGACCCATGGATCGTTTTCTTATAGTATCAATAGAATCTAAATGCGTTTGGTCGGTTTACCGTATGTCAGTTGTTGATTTCACTTAAAATTAAGTCCATTTTTAACAAAACAGAGGCATTTTGAGTGGTGTAGGCCACACCGAGCATTTTATTGAGGCAGAGTTGAGTCATACATGTCACATTTGACTCATGGATCGTTTTTCTTAAGTTTCAATAGAATAAGAATGCGTTTGGTCGGTTTTCCGTATGTCAGTTGTTGATTTCACTTAAAATTAAGTCCATTTTTAACAAAACAGAGGCACTTTGAGTGGTATCGGCCACATCAAGCCTCGAATTGATGAGGGGTTGACTCGTACACGTCACATATGAGTCATGGATCATTGTTAAAAAGTATCAACATAATCAAAAGCTGTTTGATTGGATTGGTGTATGTACGTAAAATATTGTCCATTTTAAACAAAATACATACACTTGGAGTAATACCGACCACACCGCGCATCGTATTGAGGCGGAGTTGACTTTTACATGTCACATATGACCCATGGATCGTTTTCCTAAAGTTTCAACACAATCCGAAGGAATTTGGTCGGTTTCCCATATGTCTGTTGTTGATTTCACTTAAAAATAAGTCAATTTTGAACAAAAGAGAGGCAGTTTGAGTGATCCTGGCCACACTGTGCCTTTTATTGAGGCGAGGTTGACTTATACATGTCAAATTTTACCCAGGGATTTTTTCCCTTAAGTTTCAACAGAATCCGAATGCGTTTGGTCGGAAGGTAAGGGTCTAGTTGGGTACGCGGAGATGTTTGTCTACCTCTGGTACGAACCTCCCTCGTACCATCGGCCTAAGCACTGAAAGAATGGAATAATGAAAAGTGTACATACTTATGTACCTATAAAATCTACACATAGAAAGTACATAGCCGCATCATGTCATAAAAAATAACACCAAGGATCTGACAAAATAGAAGCAGTCATGCAGAGTAATGACAAGTGCACATACAGATCAGAAGCAGCTAAAAAATTGTTGCATACATGCCATGTTTATTTCCTAAAACAGAGTAAAAAAATAAAAATGATGAAACTCTAGAATATGGGTTGCCTCCCAGGAAGCGCTAAGTTTTACATCTTCATCCAGATGGATGGACACTGGTCAATTGTCTTGGTCCATCAGCTCAGAACTCCTCTTCCTCTTACAAGAACTGGTGGCCGTGTCATCAAGCTCACATGGACACTTAGTGGGATTGATCACTTCAGGAGCGTAGCAGGAATGAATTTGGTGTGGAAGTAAGAGAATCTGGCGCTCGTCATCAGCCAGACGCTGAGTGGGATTGATCACTTCAGGAGCATAGCAGGCATGAATCTGGTGTGGAAGTAAGAGAATCTGGCGCTCGTCATCATCCAGACGCTGAGTCACCCGTCGTGCGAGGTCAGATGGAGATGGGACATGCACATCGATGATAATGGAAGAGGCATACAAGCTAGACATTATTGGTTAAGCTGCATCCACAAATAGATTCATTTTTATATATTAGAACCTTTATAAATGTTTGTCCCATTTTTACAAACAATTAATGTGTGAAAATTGTGAAAAATAACTTATCAGATATATAAAAATGGATTTACTCATGGACATGATGCATAATATCTCAAATATTCCTCATTGGATCCCAATTTGAAATTTTAATCCATTATCAAATGTCTTATATCAATTTATTTTTATTTGGATCTTTAAGGTTGAACGATTTTTGTAAAATCTATCCAAGGGAGGATAGACTAGTGACTTGGAATACAATTGGATGTTATGTGGTGAAAAGCACATTATAAGTATTGTTTAGGATATTATTGAGGTGGTTTGAGGATAAATCTATCTTTTTAGAGAAAATCCAGCATGTCTAAGTTTGGTGGTCAAAGTTTTTGAAGTGGGGGGGTATTTGGTGGTTGAGGAGGGGGGTGAGGGGGATGTCCAAGGTCTAGGAGGAGGGGTGGGGGGCTGTCCAGGGTCCAGGAAGGGGGGCGGGGGGCTGTCCAAGGTCAAGGAGAAGGGGAGAAGGGGCTGTCCATGGTCCAGGAAGGAGGGGGGGCTGTCCAGGGTCTATCAAGGAGGGGGGCTATCCAGGGTCCAGGGTGGAGGGTGGGGGCTTCCTAGGGTCCAGGAAGGAGGGGGGACTATACAAGGTCCTGGGAGGAGGGTGGAGGGGGGTTGTCCAGGGTCCAAGAGGGGGGATGTCCAAGTTTCAGGAAAGAGGGGGGCCAGGCTGTCCAAGTTCCCGGAGGGGAGGACTGTCCAGGGTCCAAGAGGGGGGGTGTCCAGGGTCCATGAGGAGTGGGGGCTCTGTTAAAGGGAGGAAATCCCCAAATAATTCATTGAAAATTAACTAAACTTAATCCAAAAAACATCAAAATTCAAATCCATCACTCAACCAACATTCAATTCATCCTCAATATCACTAACCTTCTCATGCCATAAACAACACAACCTAGTTTATACCAAATTAAAACAGAAAACAAAAATAATAGATGGAAAACATTAAAACTAAGGTATTACTTACATATTTAGAGTGTAGAACTACAAAATTGTTTGATTTAATATGGATCTATGAGTGGAACTAGTTTCTGAGTCCTTGTATAGAGAGATCTGAGACGTTTAGGTCAAATAAAAATAGAAAATAAAAAAATAGATGAAGAACATTAGAACTTACAGATTTTAAGTGTAGAACATAAAAATTGTTTGATTGAAGAGGATGGATGGAGTTTAGGAGACTGGGTAATGAGAGTGCATCGGGGGAGCTTCAATTTAGGGCTGCAGTCGAGCGGAGGGGGACTGCAATCGAGCAGAGGTGCTACTGGATTTAGGGGAAAAATTTCCCAACGGTTTTTAAAAACCGTTGGTAATGTATATTTACCTAAGGCCTATACCAACGGTTTACACAAACCGTTGGTATAGATTCCAACATATACCAATGGTTAGTGTATAACCGTTGGTAAACGTCTCTTAATGGAGCCCTATACCAACAGTTTTATAAACCGTTGGTAAAAATCTTCATAAAAGCCTCTATGCCAACGATTTTCTTAAAAACGTTGGTATACATAACCATTCCCAACGGTTTGATAAACCGTTGGGATATAAGCGTTGGTAAAAATGGGATTTCCAGTAGTGATTATTCCCTGAACTTGAGAATAATATTTATCCCAATAATTAAATTCAAATTGAATTTAATTGAGATGAAAAAACACTTAGTGTGTGGCCCTCTAGTATTTTTCATCATCAGCATTCGGTAGAATTTTTCAAAGTCTAAGATTTATGTCTAACAATGGGTCAAGGTACCCAAGATGAAGAAGTTAATTTCACCACATAAATAACCATATACAAGTGTGTATTGTGTAATATAATCCCTCTGTCTTTATATCTAATCAATCAGGTTGAATACTTATGTCATGAACCTTAATTCTTGATATACGTTTCTTTAATTATATAGAATAAACTTTTCTAAAAAACCATGACCATGAAATTTATTTCAATAGTTCTATTCCCATCAAAGGGATGAAATATCAATTTCCATAAATTGAAAGGACAAATACTTCCTTGAATTGTTCATTAATAAAAAACCAATCATGATTTACCCAATTTATCCTACTAAGCACGAACATAGTGCATCATGGGTTTCATTAATACATCTAAGTATGCAAGTCATGGTTTATATTAATAATAATCTTAAAGTATAATGACCATTACACACACTCTAAGACATGAATTCCAATGACACACAAACATGTGGAATTTCTATTAGTGAGTCTATCTTCATAATCTATTATCTTGGAAATTACCAAGTACAAACTTCATGAGACAAATCTTTATCCTCTTACGAGTACTCATGCCTAGTAATAAAAAAAATATGTTCCCCATCATAGATCTTCATCCTGACCATAGAAAAAATATATTTAAGAGACATCATCATAGAATCTCAAGGTTCTTATCATAATAGGGAACTATTATAACCTATTTTGATGCGATAGATACCCTAAGACATTATCACATTAAGTTCATCTAGAATAGGGATCAATATGTGATAATATATAATTAATATTAACTTATTTTAATATAAATTACAAACTATTTTGTTCTAGGAAACTAAGATAAGATATATTTAAAACTAACTTCTTTTAATATAAATGGTAATCTAAATTATAAACTTTTTGGTTCTATGAAACTAACTATAACAATACCATGAGGGAATCTTATGTTTTTTCACACAAGGGGAGGGTGAGTTTGTAGTTTAGATTTGGTAAGGAAAGTTATTTTATCTTCATCATGTAAGGTCATGAGAGAAAACCATGCTATTCACATAAGTCATATTGTGCTCATCACATAAGGAATTTAGTAATTATCACACAAGGAATCCTAGGCTTCTCACCTAAGGCATCCTAGGCTCATCACCTAAAACATCCCATGCATGTCACATTGGGGAAGGATGAGTTTATGATAAATTAGGAAAGAGGTCCATTCTATGCTCATCACACATGAAAACTTATGATTATCACATAAGGAAATAAATTATCATATTATTCTCATCATACAAGGGTGGTTGATCCTCTTATGCTCATCACATAAGGGTAGTTATGGTTTAATATCTAGTGGGTATGATCACGATTTAGAGTCTAATGAGTAAAATTTATAGAATAAAGCCCCATAGGTATACACTATTGAAGTATTTTTGTTTTATAGGGTGTAGTTAGGTTTGGGGGTTATTACCCATTGAAAAGATGATGTGATGATAATGGTGTTGGGATGTTGGGATTGAACCTCATAAAGGCTTCTTAGGTATCATGTTTGGAACATGAATCAAAACCCACAAAGATAAAGTTGTACAATTTAAAATTTTATGATAGGAACAATCCATGAATTTAAATATCATTTGGTAAAGATGTTTTTCATGACCCCATCCACTGATACCCCTCCTTATTTTGAAATAAATAGAGGGAGATATCCCCTGAATCCCAACTTCAATATTCCATAGGTTGGAAACTAACATTGAGGGAATAAAATATATACAAATGGGAGGCATCACCATATTTATATAAATTTATGGAATAAGAGATAAAATTATATTCACCAATAAAATCCATGCATAAATAAAAAATAAATTCCAATACATGAATTTAATTTCATACAAAATGAATAACAACTAAATGATACCAAAAGAAACACCTAGGCAATGTCCATAAACTCCAACGACTCATGAATAGCCACTTGGAGCTAGTATCACCCACTTCGATCACCAAAAAACTCCCAAAGACCCAAATACTAGTTTATATATTTTGGGTGATCATAAAAGTATATTCAGTAAGATCCTCCCTAAAACTTGTCATGAAAAAGTGAAAGAATTATACTAAAGCCCATTGAATAAATAAACAAAACTCACTTGTTACTTAACTAGGTAAAAATATAAACCCATACTCACAAGGATCACTCACCAAATAATATATATAATTAAGCATATCCATATCAAAACATATATGTAATAAGGTACCATGTATCTACTTCCCCACTGGTTTACCACTCTCATGCCCCAACATCAAACGTCCTATGCTACAATACCTTCTACAAGTCATCATGCAACCTATTCATACAAACCAAAAATTGAACTTCATCTCATACAACATCTCATGTAGATCGTCACAACATCATCTTCATCACCACATCCATAACCAATAAGATGTATTAATGACACTACAATCCATGTATCATGCGTTACACCTCAAGCCACTACAACCCATGTAAGTACACCTATAGGAAACCACAATCACTATGGTTGGAATACTAATATGTGTTATAAACTCAAGTATCTAAAAAACTCACATAAAAGTATATTAAATCAAGATCCATTATATCCTATATATACATGTACATTATACCTTAATCCATCACAACCCGAATATGCCTACACATCATGAAACACCTAAAGGAGAGTGGGGGAGAGAGAAAAGTTAGTTATCTATTCCCTCAACATCATATAAATCGGGGAAAATACTCTCTAAAATATTTGGTTGTTAGTTTTCCTACCAACATTAGTGGTGGAGAATATGAAATCATAAAATATAAAAATAGATATCACATGAAACTAGAGTAAGGGTAATCACCTAACCTTAGAATCAACTGCAGCTATCATCCCACATGACACCTGAATGCCACCTCTAAGGCCTTTAAAACTAGACACCATACAAGAACATAAGAATCAAGATTCATCATCATTAACCATTTTTATTTAGTCTTTAGAAATTACTATTCATTAATTTTTAAACCATTTAAAAATTCTGGTTTAATCAAATCAATTCATTAGAATCCAATATGATTTCACATTATAAATTTACATATTTATATCTCATGGTCCCTATATCATTAAATTCATCCATACCATGGTTCTAGTTAATTTATCACCATCAACACACATCCCATGAGTTCATTGTTAATTCCATTCATCACTCCATAATCCGAGTACTCTAGGAATCATCCTAATCCACCACAATAAGATACACTCATAGTGCATAAACCAAATGCAATAGAAAATTGGAAATAAAAAAAATAACCATCTAGAACCGGGTGGAGAAATATTTCTGGGTTACTATAGCAGGTACTGTAACATACACTATTTAGTACTGTAGCACCTGGAACTATTCATCTGTTTGGGCTTTTGGGCTGCCAGTTTGGGCCTTGAGTCCTTTAAGGCCTTTGGGCCACCCAAGGACTTCGAGCCAGTAAGGCTTTTCAGGCCACCTCAAGGCCTTTGGGCCGCCTCAAGGCCTTCGAGCCACCTCAATGCCTTCAAGCCACCTGTAATTGTGCTTAAATGATCAGACAAACTCTACAAGGAGTAGACTCTAGATGAGGATTTATAGCAGGAACATTCACCAAAGTAGAAGCTAAGAGGATTTTTCAGAAAGAGAGGGTATGAAATTTCCATTGGGACTAGCCTGTGCTTGCATGGGAAGGCTAGTCGAACAACCATGCGAAGGTGGAGTGATGATATCACGATGAAGAAGCTAGGAGGAGAAGTTCCAAGTATAGTCTGTATATTTCCTAAGACCTATAGGTCATGTAATATCTAATCCTATAGGCCTTGTAAGGGTTCCCCCTCATCCCTTGAAAGACAGGTTATCAAAAATAAAAAAAAGGCCTTTGGGCCATTTAGGCCAATGGGGAAGCCCAACTCTCAACCGATTCCAACCATCCTTGTGTCATCATCAACACCATTCCATATGATACATTCCATCCCTCCATCATCGATATTAAGGCACCTATAGAACCTTGGAAAACCAAAACAATGTTCATAACATATCCCAACCATACTAGGTTCATAACAAATCATTGAAAGGATCTACTATCCTATATCATACATTAATGAAAAAAATTATTTTCAACACAAAAAACACAAGGGGAAACTAATTCCATTACTCTAAGGCATTCACGACTTTATTAAACTAGAATGGGATTGATCATCCCCAAGTAACTATCTCCATAAAACAACATGTTAGTCACCATATTGATTTAACTAATTCATTATATATATGTTTCAAAAACAAGCAAGCTATCATCCAAAATTATTCATAGCTAATAATCAAACATAAACATGCTTCTAATAATTATTTTATATTTAATAGTTTTTAAGGAAGAAGGGTAATGAATTTATCATGCCTATTTCATTATTCATTTCATCATTAACCAATTTATATTATTTGTAAATTTCTAAGAACATAAACCATGATAAAAAAAATAAACACATTAATATATCGTACACTATATATTAAATCAAAATAGGAATCAACAAAATAATAAAAACTAAATGTGATCACAATATCTCTTCCAATTCATTTTTGATTCCATTTATTATCTTCAATTTGGTTGATTACACCATTTATCCAAAGAGGGTAAACCATTATAATTTCATATAAACACATAAAAAGAGAAGTAATGAATCCCAAACTCTATTATAAGTTTAATGTTCTATGAGTAAGAATGGACAAAAAAGTATTAACCATCGATGAAATTGAATGAAACCACCTCAAAACCTATCCATAACAAATTACTATTAATATATACTCACAAATAATCCCAAAATATAGGATATTCCAAAAAATAATCCTCCAAAAATATATAAAACAAGGAAGAAAAATAATATATTAGAAGATATAATGATTTGAATCATGAAATTGCAATCTGACGATCCAAGGTGTTTAGACTCTCAAAAGAAGCTGTTGGAGGGTTTTCATAGGGATAAAAATTAACAAGGGTATGAAGGATGTAACACCCCAATAATTTACAATATTTTTCATTTCAAATAAATTTAATATATTATATAGCTTGTAATGTACACAACTCCGAGTTATATTGAGATACACGTAAGAGTGACTTTATTTGATAGCTTTCATTATACGCGAGACAGAGTTTTACCAAATAATATCATATTATTAAAACATAAGATTTTAGAAAACACATGGTTGATCGAAATATTACCCTTAATATGTTCCTAATGCTGAGACAATGATTTTTGGAAAATGAAATTATTGATTTGGATAATGTTAATTGGATAAGTACTGACTACCTTAGAATTGATTAATGATTTTTCAACAAAGAGGTTTATGAATTCATTGGTAGAGGCTATAACATTTTGTTTTTAAGGAATATGTACAATATCCCATGTTTTATATAAGGAGTAAGGAATTATGAATATATTCAATAAGGTTTTATAGTAATTAAAGACATTACCATACTTTAAGAGAATACAAGAAGAATGTATTCACATGTTGGTATGTGAGGATTAAGAGACACTTCCTTTTGTTTGATAAGTTCATTTTTGAGATTCAGTGAAATTATTTCTAAATGTTGGATCATAATATTTTGGAATTTTAACCATTTATGAAATGGTTTAAATTGATCTCTGGAAAATTTTTCAGAGATTATTTTATTACATCACTATATGATACATATGGTGCTAAGATATTAAGTAGAAAAAATTCAAGGTGAAATCAAAGGAAAATATTTTGTTTATAAAAATGTATAGTTATTATATTAATAGTGAGTATAATAATTTCTAAACTCTATGAAAAATACCTTGAAACAAAAATTTTGTCATATTATCATCATTTTTGAGGATATCAATGTAATTTTTCATATCTATTTTTATGACTTTTCAGTCAACAACTTTTAGCTAAACATGTTCTCTATCACTCTCCATCATAACTTTATAATTAGATTTCTCTTCTATTTCTATGTTTTCACTTGACACTAATGTTCTACTCTTCAAAATCATAGTTTTGTGGTGACCTCCACATTTCCATTTAATAAAAAGTAAGAATATGTGTTATTAACCCCTTTTTTGATGTGGGTTCTTGAACAATCGTATTTTCAAATATCAGACTCTTGATCACTGAGATCAAGTTTAAATTATGAGTATGCAAAATAATTAAGGTGGGGAGAATGTAACACCCCAATAATTAACAATATTATTTTATAAATAAATTTAATATATTATATATCTTGTAATGAACACTACATTTAGTTATATTGTGTTACACATAATAGTGACATTGTTTGATAGCTTGCATTATACGCATGATTAAGTTTTACCAAACAACATTATATTATTAAAATATTATTATTTAATTTAATAAGATATAACCTAGCCATTAAATAACACTTATGAATAGTATTAACTAACTTATGAGAATATATTTTTTATAAAAATATAATATGAATTCATTAGTTACTAATTAATTATAAATAAAAAAATAAATCAATTGAATGAAAAGGAAACATTTTTATTTTTATGCTCCCAAGGGCATTTTGTTTTTTTTAAAAGGTTGGGGCTGAAGACTCATTTTATTATTGAAACAAAGAAAATAACTATTTAACTAGGTAGAGGGAGACCCATTACATAGCCTGAAGGCCCAGTGGGAATTTAGCCCATTACATAGCCCGTAGGCCCAATTTTTTTGGCCCAAAACTCATTCTCTGAATAGTACTGCTACAGTAAAAAATACTGATTTTTAATTGAAAACAACTTTTTTCATAAAAATAATTTATAGCCTTAAATTTTAATTTTTATTGGTTTTAAAGTATAATTTGATTATTTTTTTATCATTTAATCCAATTTATTTCATTTTAATCAATTTCAAATTAAATTTAGATATAAAAATGTTTCAATCTTTTATATGTTTAAACTTTAATAACCCGTTTTCTCACCCATCAACGAGATTAGTTTTAAATTAATCACTAAAAATTATGTGTTTTCAATATTTAAAAATTGATTCCATATTTGGAATCATTGGGTCCAAATTATATAAATAGTTTTCTTTTATTTATGGGTATATTAATAGTAACTTTAGCAATATTTTTTATTACCACTATTAAGGGTAAATCAGGTAATTAAAGGTAAAAATTGTATTATAAATATTATAAACTTACCCTAACACTTGTCCTAATTTTATTTTATTATGGTTTTTAATGAAATAATTATTGGGACTCAATTATAAACTTTTTTAATCCACTTGGGTGAGAGTATGACATTTATTATATTTTATTTAAAGAAGAGTTAAATATGTCATACTCATATTTTAATAACTATTCCATTTTTAATATAGGGTTATACAGAATATAAATTTGACTATAAATATTAATTTAAAATATAAAATTATTTTATTTATCATGGCAATTTATTTTTAAATTTTAGGGAATAAATAATTAAATTAAAGGCTTGCACAATGATGATGCGATAATTGTTTAATTAATGGACATATCAAAGAAATGTTATTTACAATATTAAAATAAATATAATTTGATATAATTGATGCCATAAACGAATTTTATAGATGACATATACATATTATAGAATTATTAGAGGTTTTTTTAATGTTAGTTTGTGTATTGATATTTTTTAAAAAGTCAAGAAATGAATAGTAACAAAATTGACATTAACGATTATTTAAAATAAATAATATTTAATTAAATGATATAAAATTCATAAAAACATAAAATTTAGGCCAAATGATTAGGATAATTTTATTTTTTTCATCGATGATCCATTTGGGGTTTGTTTTTCATTTTATAGTAACTATATTAACCATTAAAGAGTAAAAAATCAAGTTGTCGCGACAAGAGTTAAAAGGTTTAACTAAGGGATAAAGCCAACAGATAAGGTTAATAATGTGACCTAAAACTGTATAAAAAAAATATTTTGAGAGTATTTAGACCCATAATAATCTTATCTTTAAAATAAATCACCTTGGATCCTTTTGTAATAGAAAATTAATTTATAATAATTTAATAGTTTGAGAGTTTTCAAAAGCACCCCTAACCTCAATTATAAAAGGGAACCTCTTCCCTAACCTTATAACACCACTTTGAGCCTTCTAAAAAGGATACTTCCTTCCCATTTCTCATATAAAAATAATTATATAAGTTCTATAGGTCTTTGAATTCAAAAAGAACTAACCCTAGATTCCTTAAGAAGAGATATAAAGGAAGTCTGCCAAAGAAGAGGTAAACGTTTTTACTAACTCATCCAAGTTCATTTATTCTTATAATTACTATTTATGTTTTGTTACAATTATAAATTACTAAATAAAGTATAATATATATTTTGATATGTTATTATGATTACAATTCAACCATTTCCACCTTTTATCCATCCTATGAAAAATGAAATCACCACGCATGCGTACGTACGACCTACCGTCTCCACGTATTGGTGTAATATGTTTTTCATCACTAATTTATTTTAATGGGTATAATTATGGATATACTGGATATAAATAATAAATATGACATGATATTTATTATTTATAATTAACATACCATCCAATTCATTAACCTTTCACCATTAAGGGAATGATACCATCATCCGTGCGTACGTACGACCCACCATCTCCACTATGAAATGCGATTCATTTTTCATGTTAACAATTTAATAATGATTATAATAATGTAAATAATGAATAAATATATAATTTTTAAACTTAAAATCATTTTAGATATGAGTAAAACATATCATATGCATAAGAAACCTGACTTACAGGACAAAACTAACATAAGAAAATGAAGTAGTTAACACCCAAAACAATGGTGATATTGAAATATTATTAACAAAACGTTATAAGAGGATCATATATGATATTATAAATAAGGATATAGTTTTGGTATAATTTAATAACATTCTTTAACCATTATACATGAGGTTAACGCACCCTCAACTAAAGAAAAGTACAAGGTAAATTTTAACTCCTCAATCTCATTATTATCTAGGATTATCTATACATAAGTATTTACTAGGAAATTTTTATCATCCATGTACATGTTTCTTAAAAATGTATTTAAAAATATTCTTACTATTCTTATACAATTTCTTAAAGTCATTTTTACCCATGTTTTTGTTTTTATAAATTTTTTTGAAAATGAATCTTTTTTTCTTTTCCCAAACGAGGTACTTTATGACCTTTTTAAAAAAATTTAAAGGAATGTTTTTTATAACTTATACGGCATGAGTGAAAATTTATTTACAAGATAACAAGATTATTTTCACTAAAAATATTTTCTTTTAAAATTGTGCTCTTATTTTAAAATAATTTTAATATAAAATGGGTATTTCTCTCAATATATTTTTAATGATTTTATTAGATTATTTTCATCTATGTTAACATCCTTTGTTGGATTTTATGCTTAATTGTGGTTGATTTCTCATGATACAATCTACCATATTGTATCGAAAGGTTTATGATATGTTTGGTGGTGGATATGAAATTTCAATACCATTTTGGGCTATAGTTAATGTATTAACATTAGGTATTATAGTTTTAATATGAATATTTATGTCGATTATGTTTCACCCTTTTCATATAAGGAATGAATTGGACTTAGTAAGTGATGGGTGGGGCCCGCTGTATCTACTCAATGCATCGATAGGTCACATAATAGAAACTAGTTTGGTTTTTTACCCTTTCATGTATGGTTTCTTGGACAAATCCTTGATGGTATGTTTATGATGTCTGACATTATGCATTCCCTACTTATGAGATTAGTTATTGATATTCCATGTGATTATTCAACTAGTAAAATATCCATGGTTATGTTTTCTAGACAATGTGACTATTTATATGGTATTATTTATTATGGCCACATTATGCTCAATTTATGTTAAATGGAATTTGTTTTAGTTATAAACCTTGCCTTAATGCTTATGATTATTATTAATAACAGCTTCTGATGTACGCTTACCCTTACCGAGCATCTGAGCTCACCCCTTTCTTATGTTTTATTTTCCTAGGATTCCAAAATGTGTATTATGATTGATATGCAGGGTTAAGCTAGGATAATAATATTTCTCTCAAAGGATTATCTATTTTGTGTTTTGTTTTTTGAATTGTAATTTAAGTTTAATGTATGTAATATATTTTCTAATACTTATAAACTAATCAGTCCTTTGGGATTCAACACTTATATCTACAGAAATGTATTAAATTGAGGCACCGAATCTGGGTTGCTGGGGTTAGGGTCATAATAAAATAAGATAATTAAAATCAAACTAAGGATGTATTGATAATCTATTTATAAATAAATCCCACAAGGCCTCTACTATGACACAAACTAATGCAAAATGTCTGTGGTCTCTTTGGTCAAAGGGTGATTTAATTTTCCAGTAGTTAAAGTAGTATATCTACCAAATTCACATGAACATTTAAAATAATATTTAAGAACACTGACCATCACTATTTTTTAACCATGTCATGAAGAATGGAATTTTGGATACCTAGAATTCCACCATGACATGTACCATGATATAGGGTAAAACCCCTCTCTATTTTGACCCAACATTCCAATGAATACAACATAGAAGACTCTAGCTTATTGTTTCCTCCTATATCACATTCTCAGCCTTTCCTTAACCTTTTACGCCACTACTGTAACAATCCAACTCTAGTAATCCAGATTCAGTGGTTATTTAACTACATTGGAACAAGATATAAGGATTTCATCCTGAAGGATAAAAAGTTTTAGCAGTATTGGGAGACTAGATACATACATGATTCTTACATTTCATTTTAAAACATGAAATTGAAATTAAAATTATTGCTAGAAAATTATTATTTATTCTAGTATATAATTGAAATAATTCACTGATCCCTCATTGGTATCATAGGGAAAGGAAAACATAATAATGAGTGAGCTCATATACTCAGTAAGGGAATTTCATATAAAAAAATCTATCATAGAATATATAAATCATGAGATAATATGGTAAATATAAAAAATAATAAAATATTACATATAAATACTATCATAAAATGAGAATATATCCATGGATGAAATAACAACATAGATAATCACATGTATAACAATAACTATTTTCATGATGATATAATACGTAATGTCGGACATCTTAATCTTACCATCAAGGCCTAGTTCCAAGACATCATACATAAAAACATAATTCATATGAAAAATAACCAAAACAATTTGTATCATGAGACCTACCAATGCATCAAGGGAATATAATAGGCCCTAAACATTACTTATAAAGTTCAATGTATTCATTATATGAAATAAATTAATAACAATTCAATACAAATTCAATATAAACATCCACATTGAAAAAATAGCATTAGAAATGTTAATATTTCCCTAGTAAATCACTAGAGAAACATGATAATAAGACATATAGAGTAATATAAGGGAATTTATAATTATATTATATCCTTAATAAAAGATAATATTCATCAAATGATGTTGACATAGATTAAAATACTTTTAAAATATCACTAGAACATTTCTTTAAGAAATATACCTTTTCATTTTCAAATCACTTATTTCAAATCATAAAATTTCCAAAATATCAGGTAAAGAATTTTATTTGAAAAAAAAGCAAGGAAAATTTTAAAGTAAGCTTCAAATAAAATAGTATTCATGAAGGCATAAAATCTATTCATATGGAAAATGTTAAAACAATGATTTTATTCACACCTTTGTTAAAAAGAACCTCATTCGAAAAATGACATGAAGATTCCTTTTAAACCTTTTTATAGAAAGTAAAACATGGGTATAAATGACTTTAATAAATAATTTTATAATATTAAAATAATTATTGAAACAATTTTAAGGAAAATATGGAATAAAAATATTCTGGACCGAATAGAAAAACAGTATTGGTTTTTTTAAAAACAGCGTTTTGAAATATTGAATACTTAGAGAGAGGAAAATGAAAGGAAAACTTTTAATTTATATATATAACTAGATTAAAAGAAAGAAAATAATATCTTTTAGATATAGATCATAAAATTTCACCATCATAAATTTAAGGATAAAAAATATCATTAAAAAGTTAAATTGTAACATAAAACCCTTACCGCTTTGGTAACTTTTGAATCATAACCCCAACGAAGGAAATTACTAAAAATAAAACTTTTAATACCATGTATATAAGTATATTCATGATATGTCATATAAAATGGTATTTATATACAATAAATTAAATAAATAATTGGTGAATATGTAATATGTCTTATAGAAATAAAAAATGAGATGAAAAACTCTTACCTCAGGCCTAACTTTCATTTTAAGTGATTTCAACCTTCTATATAATAACTTTAATTTTATTATAATTATTTAATACATAAATATTAATAATTATAATACCATACATGGTTTAATTATAACATATTATCACCCACTTATAAGTAATATTTCACTATCATCATCATTTCGGGTGTCAACTGGTTCATTTTTCATGAACATTTCAATTCGAAAGTTATGGTCATTGCATGCTGATCATGGTTCCATCATACCCAAAATATTAATAATGATATAAATATCTTATATATTTATTATATAAATATTTATAACCTTACCAAAAATATATATATAGTAAAATTAATTACACCATTCATGGTGACAGTAGTCATATGTACACATGAATGTTGTTTTCACTTTTTGAAAAAAGAGGAAAAGAAATATAAATAATATTTTATAATTAAAAAATAATAATTTTATCATAAATATCATAAATATTTATTAAATTAATTATAATATCCATCAATTTTATGTGTTTATGGAAAATTAATCATATCTATATGTAGAGGCAGAAGTCCACATGCATGCACAAACGATACTTTTATTTTACATTTAATTGAAATGTGGTGTAAAATGTTTGTTCCATAATCATAATGACATCTAAATATATTTATTATAATTTAGTCATTATGTTTGGATATATAAAAAATATTTATAGTAATTATAAGAAGAAATAATCTTTTAAAGAGTCTGGTAATATGATTACCACTTTTTTGAGAGACCTCCTTTAGCTTACACCTTAAGCCTTATTAGGAAAGTCATAATGTATGAAAAAAAGAAATAGAATGAAGGGAAGTAAGATATTAAATTTTTTGGGTATTAATTAGACCTGATATAGTGTTTAAAGTTTTTGAATAAGTGTGGATAAGCAGTTTATATTTATAAGTGAGGGTAGAGACACACATGGAATTACTTAATAGATTTAAATAATATAGTCATTTTCTTGTGAAAGTGAAAAAATGGACAATAATATGAAGGTTAGATAATATAAGGTTTTAATATCTTCAAAATAATAATATTTAGATGATTCTAAGTGAAATTATTAAACTTATCACTTAATTTAACCCCATAGTAAACCCTTTTAGCCTTAACCATGTAAAATTATCTTTTCTATTTTTACTATTCATTATGAAAAAAATTAGGTTGAAATTATTAACTAATATTAATTATTATGATTCCAAATTTGGAATCAATTTTAAAACTTTTAATTTCCATAAATGGTAAAAATTATTTCTAAAAAATGATTATAAAATACAATAAAAACCATTTTTTGGAAAAATTTATTTTAAGCATAAAAATTATTTTACAACTAAATAAAGTATAATACTAATTACAATGGAATTAATTGTATTATGTTAAATAAAATTAGACTTATTTGTATTTAAATCTCAAACAAAACCTAAATTAACCTTGTCAATACTTGATTAAGATAGAAGAACAAAAACAATTTTTATTTAAATAATAACATTACTTAGATTTCCAAAATGTTAAAAATAGATTTCTAATCTCTAATTTATATTTTTATATAAATTATATTACTTAAATATAAATTTAGTTTGTAAAAATGGTTACATAAAATTTCAAGTTATTATTATATCTGTTTAATGTCATAAAAGTGACATTATTTTTAATATTGGTATTTTTCACTATTCACCTAAAAATCAACTATTTCTGAAAAATCTCAAAAATTCACCCTAAGAAAATTTTGAAATTAAAATTTCAAAAAATAATTTAATTTTATCCAAGAAAATTTATAAAAAAATCAGAAATTAATTCTAATTATTCACACATAAAACATCTAAAAACCATGTTTATGAAGAATGCATTCTTATAGAATAAAATGAATTTATTTGTATACTTTCCATAGAATAATAATTAGATGAATATAATTTTTTATTAACTTCATTATTTTTATTAAATAAGTGATTTATACATATATTTCATAATTCAAATTTTCTAATTCATACCCACCAACCCAACAATTAGGTTATAACAATCACATTTAAATAATATTATTTCACAGTTCATTTAAGCTTGGGGTTGCGTGTGGTGCACACTATAAAATGTAGTATTAATTTAAAGGTAACTAAAATATTGGGGGTGTTTCATTATCCCATCCTTACAAAAATTGAATCATGAAAATTTTAATTCATTTTGAGCATATCATGAAATTTTAATAGATTTTATCAAGAATTTTAATTTCTCAGTTAAGACCAGGGAACTTATTATTTCATAAATAAACAATATGTGCACCTTTAAAATATTTCTACTTGTGAATGTGTCTCTATAAGAGAACCTTAATAACTAATTGATACTTTCCACACAAAACATAAGTGATTTATCTTCTATTTCTTGAGTTTTAGGAATTATAAGAAAATATACTTACTTGATTCCTTTCAACTTTGTAAGTGAAAATTTTCCTTTTGATTGAGTACTTTAATTTGCTTCCAATTTTGATTCTAATTATTATTGATTAATATGACTTTTTTACTTCATGAATCTAAAAAATCAACCTTTAATGGATTATAAGATCCATAAAAGAAAGGAAAGTTATTTCACCTATCTAAAAAAATGATTAGAAAAAGTTAATATAATACTCAATATGAATAATTTTTGTGAAGAAGTAATACATTAATTCCTAAAAAATAAATAATAATACCCATAGAATTTCTATAATACATTGATCTTAAAATTTTAATATCACTAGTTAAACATATATTATTTTATGATTCATCTATTAATTCCTAAATTCTCAAAACTAATTAAACCCCAAGAATCAGGATTATGTCAAAGCCAAACATAAGTATAAAAAACATGTTTGAAAAAAGGGAATAACTATTCATATTAATAGAAATTGATTAATATATTCTTATTATAACCAGATTTACACAATGTTTATTGATTGAAAAGTACTTCCTCAGAGTGTCAAGGGGTGATTCGATATCCATGAAAAATACCAAAAGACTAATTAAATCTGGAATCAAATAAAGCATGAGTTTATGATAAAAGTACTTGATATAACAACTCAATGGATTTAAAAATCATCTATTTTAATTGAATAACCTTTTCCTTGCCCCCTTATATTTTTTTGAGGTAAATTCCATTGATGCTTGGTTCATTTTGTTTCATTGTTCCCCATCTACTTATAGGTGAAACACTAGATATTGGTGGATTATTTCTTTCCATTGCATTCACATTCCTAATTTCATTTCAATCTACACTTGAATAAAACTACCATTCCCTTTAGGAAAGTGCAAGGGAATTTATTTCAAAAATTATTATTTGTGGGAAGTTCAATACTTCCCTTATTTTCCTTTGATTCATTTATTTTTTTCTCAGTGCTCAATATTACACTTTTTCTGTTGTTTTCCTTTGAAAATATATGACTTGGATAATTATTTCTCTATCCCAATAGTAGTTGATACCATATCACCATACTATGAATTTTTTTAGATAATAACAAACTTCAAAGTATTTTTTTAATCCCATCAAATAAATAATCAATCTTACTTTCTGGATTACATACGTAGTCCATAACATGCCTTTATAATCTTGTAAAGTTTAACTCATACTCAAAAATACTTTCCTCTTCCTTCTAAATTATATTGAGTAATTTCATTTCCATATCATCTCATTTATCACGAGGAAAGTATTTTTTGAAGAATATATCCTTAAAATTATTCCATTCCATTATCTCTATCTCCTCCCCATCCTTGTATTTTGAGTCAATGAACACTATTGATAAATATCTTCCTTTAAATAGTACAATGATTAAATATCTTTCTACCTTTAATAACTTCTCAAAGATAGAAATATAATTCAAGGGACTTGATCCACATCTCATTTATCAATAGATTAGTAGTTACATTAAAGGATAGAGGTTTATGCCACATAAAGTAGTCCAATATTAATGAATCATGTTGTGAAGTAATAAGTTATTATATATGGGAAATTTTATTGGTGATAACCTGAGTCAACTATTATAATATTATCATAATTTTCCCAGCTCCAACATTAGACATGTTGCCTTTCTCATGAGTAAAATAATTACATTTATTATGGGTGTTGACACCTTTTCCTTTCCTTCTATTCGGTAATGTATCTAAATAATTGAATGTACTATATTAACACACAACATTATGAATCATAATTTAAAATAAAAAATACGATGAAATAAACAACAAAAAAAGAAAAATTACGTAAAACTAATATCAGAATCAGAATATTGGTATCTTTGATAATCTTTTTAAATCATAATAATATTTCCAAATATTTCATAATGGTTTATAAAGATAATTTTAATCAACCAAATCACATCCCTCAGGAGTTTCTAGATAGGTGTCCATTCATAGTCTCACCCATCATGCATCAAGTGAAGATCGAGTTGATACTCAACCAAACTTTTTTAGGGTGTTTACCCCTAGGTGAATCTATGCCACAACCACATCCACTTCCCAATATCTAGATAGATATTTATTTAATAACAAATCACACATTATCTTCCTTATAAAAAATTTAGGATATTATCTTATACTTAGATATATCTTTATAGTATGTCATAGGGTTATGTTCTCTGATATATCTTTTCCTAAATATATTCCTCAATGTTTATACTAAAATTCTTATGATACCAACTATAACACCCCAACACCAGTTACCTAGAGTCGATGTTTATTTTACTACACTTTCACAAGATACAAGGGATCACATCCCTGAAGGATTGAATAGTTTAGTAGTATTGGGAGAGTAAATACATACATGATTCTCAAATTACGTTTGAAAATATGAAATAAAACATAAAATTATAGTGGAAACATTATTATTTCTTATTTTATATCCCATAAATCATTCATATATCCCTTCTTGGTATCCTAGTGAAAGGAAAACATAATAAATGGTGAGCTCAGATGATCAGTAAGAGAAATAATATAATAGAATATATCATAGAATAAACAAACCATGAAATAATATGGAAGTGATAAAAAATAATCAAATATTCCATATAAATAATATCATATAAGGGGAATATATACATATATGAAATAAAAACATAATTAATCACATGGATAATAATTAACTATTTCATAATAATAGAATATATAATTACATATATCATAATCTTACCACCAAGCCCTCATGACAAGACATCATACAAAAATAGTCAATCCATACATCGAATAACGAAAATAGTTTGTCTCGTGAGACCTACTGATGCATTTAGGGGCTATATTAGGCCCTTCCAATCACTTAATAAGTATAATTCATTCATCATAAAAAATATATGAATAAAAATTCAATACATAATCAATATAAACATCCATATTGGAAAAATAACATACGAAATGTTAATATTTTCCCCAATTAATCACTTAATCAACACGATCATAATCCATCTAGAGTAATATGTTGGATGGTATTATTATATTATATCCCCATTAAATCATATTATTCTTTAATAGATTTTTACATAGATTAAAATACTTTTAAAATATCACTGGAACATTTCATGAGGAAAATTACTCTTTTTATTTTGAAATCACTTATTTAAAATCTAAAAAATTAAATAATATTAGGGAAAAAATTTTCTTTAAAAAGAACCATGGAAAATTTCAAATAAATCTATAAATAAAAGAGTAGTCATGATAGTTTAAAATCCATTTATACAGTAAATGTTAAAAAACAAATATTTCATTCAAACCTTTGGTAAAAAATACCTCATTCACAAAATGATAAGAAGATTCATTTTAAAACTTTTTGTAGAAATTAAAACATGGGTGAAAATAAAATTAATAAATTAGAGGATAATTGAAAAATAATTCTTGAAAACATTTTAAATAAAATATTCAATAAAATATTCTTGATTGAATATAAAAATAAATTATATTTTTCTTAAAAATATTCATTCAAAATTTTGAGTACTTAGAGAGAGAAAAATGAAAAGAAAACTTGAAATGTATATAAATTAACATAGGATAATAAAATTCACAATATATATATATATCATATAAATATTTATAAAATATTTAAACATAAATAATTTTGGCAAAATGTGAGGCTCTAATATAAAACCCTTACCGCATTAGTAACTTTTGAATCATAAACCCCATGAAAGAAATAACTTCAAATGAAACATTAAATATAATTAATATAAATATATTTATGATATATCATATAAAATGGTTAGTATATACACAACATGAACTAAATAAGTGGAGAATATGGCATATGTATTAGAGAAATAAAAAGTGAGATGAGAAGCCCTTAACTCGAGTCTGTCTTGCTTCATAAGTGATTTTAGTCTCCTATATAATAAATTAAAATTTATTATAATTCTATAAAAAAATCACATAAATACTTATAATACCATAAATGGTTTAATTATAACCTTTTATCACCCATTCATTAACAATATTTCATAATCATCATTGTTTCAAGTGTTAATTGATTTTTTTCATCTTTGTTTTGATTCAGAAGTTATGGTCCTTGCGTGTTGATCATGGTTTAATAATATCCATAATGGTAATAAATATAAAAATATCATATATATTCATTATATAAATATTTATAATCATCCATAAAAGGTATATTTAGAAAATTTAATTACACTATTCATGAAGACAATAATTCGTATGTACACATGATCAACATTTTCATTTTCTGAAAAAGAAGAAGAAAAAATGATATATAATATTTTTTCATTAAATAATTATAATTATATTATTAATATAATATATATTTTTTAAATCCATCATTATATCCATCAATGTGTGGTGGTGATGGAAAGTGAATCATATCACTATATGGAGGCAGTAGTTCACACGTACACACATTGATACTTTTATTTCCCATTTGATTATGTTAGGATGGATACAAAGAATTTATATTAATTAGAAAAATAAATAATCTTTAAAAGAGTTGGGTAAGACGATTACCTCTTCTCCGAGAGTCCTAATTTGGCTTACACCTTAGGACTTATTAGGATGGTCTTAGAGTAATAAAATAAGATCAATAATTAAGGGAATGAATCTAGGAATGTTTTTGGGTAGGGATTTTGTGACAACCGGGTCCCGGTGACAGCACATACACCCCGCCTTAACATGGTCGTCGGGTTCTGGCCTACCAGGTACCCCCAGTTGCCCCGCAGACATGTGGGGCCCACCTCAAGGTCCACCCACATGCCTGAACAGGTTATCTGACTAATGACAGTCCCCACAGGCCAACACATGTCCTTTCCAGTGTGCTTTGTCCTCACTCACACACACCCTGGGAAACTTCCCAGGAGGTCACCCATCCCGATCACTACTCCAGGACAAACACGCTTAACTGTGGAGTTCTAATCAGGTAGGCTCCCGAAAAGGAAGGTGCACCTTGTTGACATGAGTCATATCATTAAGTTATTTAACCCTTTATCATTATGGGGTGTTACAATCACCCCCCCTTTAGGGCACAACGCCCTCGTTGTGGGCCCTACATCTCAACCCAGGCAGTGCACCGCACTTAAGGATGGGTTCCTCCTCTGATACCAAATGTGACAACCGGGTCCCGGTGACAGCACAATCACCCCGCCTTAACATGGCCGTCGGGTTCTGGCCTACCAGGTACCCCCAGTTGCCCCGCAGACATGTGGGGCCCACCCCAAGGTCCACCCACATGCCTCAATAGGTTATCTGACTAATGACAGTCCCCACAGGCCAACACATGTCCTTTCTAGTGTGCTTTGTCCTCACTCACACACACCCTGGGAAACTTCCCAGGAGGTCACTCATCCTGATCACTACTCCAGGCCAAGCACGCTTAACTGTGGAGTTCTAATCAGGTAGGCTCCCGAAAAGGAAGGTGCACCTTGTTGACATGAGTCATATCATTAAGTCATTTAACCCTTTATCATTATGGGGTGTTACAGATTTTCTAATATATCAGGATCAATGTTTTTGAATAAGGTTGGAAAAGAGGTTCCAAATTATAAGTGAGTTGAGGGACATACATGGAATTACTTAAAATATTTAAATAATATAAAGTCCTTTTGTTGTGAAATTAGAACCAAATGGATAGTAATTAAAAGATAAGATAATATAATGATGAAATATATGCAACCAATAAGATTTATATAAGTTCAATTGGAAATTTTTACCCTTATCTCTTAATTTAACCCTCGATAAACCCTTTTAACCTTAATCGTGGTAACAATTTTTTAATGTTTTTAATATTCATTATGACAAAAAATTAAGTTAAACATATTAAACAATATTAATTATGATGATTAAAAATATGAAATCTATTTTAAAAGACTTAATTTCTATAAGTGGTAAAAATTACTTTTAACCCATGTTCGTAAAATAAAACAAAAACTGATTTTATAAATTTTTTTATTCTAACCATAAAATTGAGTTTACAAAAAAATAATGCATAATATTGATTCTAATGGAATTAGTTTAATTATTTAAAATAAAAGAAGATTTATTTTTATTTTAAAATAAAACAAAAATGAAATTAAACTTGTGAATACTTGATTAAAATAGAAGAACCAAAAATAATTTTTATTTGAATAAAAACATTACTTAGATTTAAAAAATGTAAATAATATATTTCTATGTTTTTCATTATATTTTTATATGAATTATATTACTTATTAAACATATATTTTTTCTATAAAAAATGTTTCATAAACAATAAAGTTATTATTAATCATTATAATGTCATAAAATTCAAAGTATTTGTAAAATCACCATTTTTCACTATTCACCAAAAATTCAACTATTTCTAAAAAATATCAAAAATTCACCCTAAGATAATTTTGAAATGATAATTTAAAAAATTATGTTAATTTTTTTAAATTAAATTTTAAAAAATTTCATAAATTAATTCTAATTATTTGCACATAAAACACATAAAAACTATTTTTAAGAAGAATGCATTCGTATAATATAAAATGAATTTATTCTTATACTTTGACTTGTAATAATAATTAGATGAATTCAATTTTTTTGATTTAATTAATTATTTTAATTAAGGAAATAATTTCTACAAATATTTTATAATTTGGTTATTCCTATTCATTCTTCATAACTCAATAAATAGACTGTAACAATAATATTTAAATTATATTATTCCATTGTTCGTTTAAGCTTGGCGTTGCTTGTGGTACATGCTATCAAACATAGAATTAATTTAAAGGAAACTAAAATATTGATGTGTTACAACAAAACCCATTAAAATATCATGTTTATCTCCCCATTTACTATAAGGAGACCCTCTGAGTAATCACATCCAGCAACACATGCGTTTCAGGGGTGTCTGTTTCCAATAGAGAAACATCTAAAACCTCAAGTGACACCACTCCCACCACTACAATGTGTATCTATTAACTATTTTCCTTAGGAAAAAAAACTTAGGGTAAATTCAATTAAAAATGTCCTCCCTATTCATTTCACTTGTCACGGTGCACTGAGAACTACAAAACTAACCCATAACACCTAATACCTCAAAACGGTCAACTCAAAATGGCCTACCCCACAACCAACTCAAAAAAGATTCAAAATGGACACCACCACTCACAAAACCATGGATTTTTGTGACTATATTTGGGGAAAACTCATTTATATCCTTTTTAATTCCACTAAAACCCCTCTCGATAGCTCCAATCCTAGAGAAAACAAAAAGGGAGTGGTTTGGAAAATTGATCCCTTATATAAAATACCTCTCAAAGAATTATTTTCCTCAAGAATTAAAAACTAACATGGGAAGGAAATAAAGGGTAATAGAAAAAATACCCCACGAGATACCTCTAAAGATTCTCAATAAAAAATAACCCCACCAACAAAACACATGTAAAAAATTAATAAACACGCAATATCAGTAGCCATCTCATGAAACAAGAAAGGGTCAAATAAAACATCTCATAAAAGGCCAAACACCAAACAACTTTTGATATACATCCATGAATGCTACTACCAAATTCACTCCTCCAAGCCAGAATGATTCCATAAGACACACACCAAAAGAGTAAAACATCCCACAACACCTTTTCCCTAGGGTTTTAGATCTCAATAGGCCACTCCAAAAAGGTCACATCATCTTAAACATCCATATTATCCCAATAAATGAAATGAGAATCATCATGAACATACCAATGAAGATGAGACATATGAAATTCATCATAAATCTAACTCACATGCAAGGGAAGTGTTAACCAATATGAAATATCTATAATACACACCTTTACCTCTAAATTCCCATAAATCAGGGAGAAATGTTACTCCCATGACCGAAAATTCATTGAACATAATGAGGAGATACCTTAAAAAAATATTTATAACATTGAACTCTAGAGGCCTTATCCTATGATTGACATAAGAAATTTTGTGATCCTATGTTGCCTTTTTTTACTCTCAAATCACTTTTACATTTTCTATCATGTTTAAAGCCAAATTCATTCCAAGAATAGATGAATTTATAACCCCAGTATAACACAGTGAAAGTCAACAAGGTCAGCCATACAATGCTTAAAATGGAGGAATAAAATTTGTATAGTGATAATTGTTCTTTCAAGAAATCTCTACCATGGGTAGGTGCCTCACCCATGAACCTCCAAAATCTAGAATGCATGTGCACAACATGACATCTAGAGTTTAGATATTTTTCTCTATCTGACCATCCATTTGTGGATGAAAAATAGTGATAATGCATAACTGAGAGCCAAAAGATTGTTTGAGACCTATCTAAACCCTAGATGTGAAACAAAGATCATAATCATATAAGACTATATTTCTAACCCCATGAAACCTCACTACCTTCTTCATATACTTCCTCAAAAATACCTTAGCATAACTTGACTACTTAATCAATAAGAAGTGAGATGACTTCATAAAGTAGTCCAAAATCTCCCATATAAAACCACATCCTCCATGAGATCATAGAAACCCAATGATAAATTCCATCAAAATTTCCCCCACTTATACTAGGGAACATCAAGTGGTTGAATAAACCCACTAATAACATGGTGTTCAACCTACACCCTCTATAACACCAAGTATCAAGTGAACAACTCTAAGACAGATCACTTCATGATAGGCCACCAAAACCGAACTTGCAATGAACGATACATTTTCACTAAAACAGGATGTACCGCCAAGGGAAACCTATAGAAATTATGTAGAAACACATCACACATCACCAGAGGAACAAATAGGCTCCCCTATAATAAAACATGATGTTTATCATCCTTTGAACACCCATCTAGAGCATCACCAAAAATAACTCTATCTCACCAGGCCTTTGAATCAGAATCCCCTAGTTGGGACTCCTCTACATACTATACCAAAGATAAATACATAATTATTAGATAAAGACACCCTTATCATCAACTATTCCCATATCTAGTTTCATCGTATAAATATCTTCTATCACCTTATAAACATCACCAAACTCACACATAACATCATTGCATGACTTATTTATCAAAGAACTAACAAAAATATTCCATTTAACCAATGTATAAGAAATATTGAAACCATAATTCTATAATAATTTCACCCACCATCACTACTTAAAATTTAATACTTTTCAGGAGAACACATACCTTAGACTCTTTTGATTTGTGAAGAGCACAAAGTGCTCACCAATGTGATAATACTACCATAAATTTAGAGAAAAAACAATCACAATAAGATCAAGGTCATGGGTATCTTAGTTGTATTCATGTGATCACAAGTGTCAATAATCATAAGATATAACCACTATCTACTGCATCAAAACACAACCCAAGCTAATATGGAATGAATTGCAAGAAACATCAAACATAATTCCCTCCTCTAGAAAATGACAAACCAAAGCATCAACCTTCTTCCCATTAAAATACTCTAAATAATCCTATCACTGGTTAGTCCACATAAATTCCTAATCCCTTCTAGTCAAATATGTATGAGGAGTATCTATATGATAGAAATTAGGAATGAAATTACTATAATAACTAAAAAGTACGAGGAAACTTCCCCTATCTAAAATGTTTTTAGAGGATACCCAAGAAACTATCACCTTAACTTTCAAAGTATCCACATCTACACCACACCAAGACTTGATATGTATCAAGAAACAAATCTCATAGGCCTATAATGCACACTTTGAAAGCTTCCCAAAAAGATTCTATTGATAAATAACTCCCAAAATAGCCCTCATATTCTCTATATGCTCCTCTTTTTATTCAAATAACACAAGTATGTCATCAATAAATGCCTCCATGAATCAATATAGACACCCAAAAAACACTATAGTCATCAGTCCCATGTACATGGACGGAGTGTTCATAACACCAAATGACATTACAACAAGATCATAGTACCCATAATGACATTTGAAATCAATCTTTGACATATCTTCATGATTCACTTTCATATGATGATATCCAAAATGAAAATCAATCATTGGTAACTAGATAGGTCTCTTCAACAGATAAAATAAGTCACCAATACATGGCAGGGGATAGTGGTTCTTCACCATAACCTAGTTCGAGTGATGATACTTGATATAGAAGTGAAGAATTCCATATAACTTCTTTCCAAATAGAATCAGAGCACCCTAAGGAGACACAATAGGTTGAATGAATACTCTTTGTATGTGATCATCAACTGGAATCCAAAACTCTCATAACTCAAAATAGGAAATTATATATTGATACATTGATATAGAAGTGATTCCTAACTGTGGCTCTATCCCAAACTCGATCTCACATCAAGTGGATAGGGTCTCCACCTCTTTTGAAAAGATATCAAGGTACTCTTCCAAACCTTAGGAAACAATACCAGCTGAACCTCTATTAAACGTAACATTAGTTTGGCTATCATGGATAGTAGGGACTCAAAATAGATCTGACCCATTCAAGGGTCTCTCTTGATTATAAATGTCATGACCCGACCCTACCTGGGCTCGAGCTGCAACTAACCCAAGCCCGCCTCCATAGGCGAGGGGATGGAGACCAGCGACGAAGGCACAACAACTAGGGGAGGCCTTTTCCTAAGTACATGTACACACACACGCATCCCACTCAATGAAGAAGTGAAGAGTAAAAACAAAAACCAAGTAAGGTAAAGTGAAACTGCTATAAATAAACCACCAAAAGTGCATCGACCTCTAAAAGTACAAAGTAAAAGCTAAAGGTATACTGAAAAGAAAAGGGGAAAAACACGTACCCAACCAAAAAAGGTGCCACAACCTGGAAACAGGTAAACAAAAGAAAAATAGCTGGAAGGGTCCCCCACCTGTGACCCGACTCTGAACACCGCACACAGTCCAAGCTCCTGAACTCCTAAGCTCTGCTGAAGTCACGGCCAACCTGTCCATCTTCTGCAAGGGAAAACCAAGTGCGGCCAAAGCCCAAGTAGGGGTGAGTATAAAAATACTTAGTAGGATACCCCGAAGGCTCGATGGAGAAACAAAGGAGGTACCAAAGGGTGAGCAGTAGATTGAACAGGGGAAAGTAAAGGAGTACAACAAGGAGTGCAGTAAAGAGTACAGTAAAGAGTCCAGCTCAACCCAACAAGAGTAAAGAAGGTAGACTCGTCCAGACACAAGGAGCTGGAAATGGTGAGAAGATGAACTTCCCATCGAGTCTTCACTACCTATAGCAGGAGAGTAGACTCATCCAACCCGGAGAAGCTAGACATGGAAAGCACGTGGCATACCCCACACGTCTTCGCCTCTTCTGGAAGGAGATTAGCCAAAACCCAAGGAGTGGGTACTAGAACAAGGTATATACATATCCATATGCTCAAATAAGAAGCCCAAACAAGATTGTAAGGGGATCTCCATCCCGTAGCTCATCCCAAGAAAGTGATTAGCCAACAGTCCTAGAAGTAAACACCATCGATGCCCAACATCCCGCACATCTGCCCTGAACTGCAAGTCAAAGGGCTCAAATCACCGCACCTTGACACTATCCGCTTTGGGCGGCACTGACTCGCCCGCACGATTTTAGGTCACTTCACTAGGACGCGTCTCTGTGGGGTAAGTTCCCCTCATACTTGAGAGTTCTGGGGGAACGTCAAGACACACCTCCTCACTGCCCCGCAGTCAAGAGTTCTCCTCAAAGTCGACAGGCGACCCCCTGCTCAGCCCCGCTGGAGGGTGATCCCTAGAAGTCGACGGGTTCCCACTGGAGGGAGACATGACAAGAGTCGATGGGTGCCACACTACCCAGTCCCGTAACAGGGTAATCCACTGAAGGGCTACCCATCTAAAGTCATCGAGTAGTCCCAATGCCCAGTCCCGTAAAAGGTTACTCCACTGGAGGGAGGATCAAAACCGTCATCGGGGACCACTTCCTAGCCCAGCTGGAGGTAAACCCGGCATCGGGGACCACTTCCCAGCCCAGCTGGAGGTAAACCCGGCATCAGGGACCACTTCCTAGCCCCGCTGGAGGTAAACCCAGAACCACTCTGGCCATCCCGGCTGGATGGTACTGCTCGGTGAACACCGCTATATTGGCTATCCCTGCTGGATGGTAACCCACTGGCCATCCTTGCTGGATGGTACTGCTCTGGCCATCCCTTCTGGATGGTACCCCATTGGCCAGCCCTGCTGGATGGTAAAACTAGTGATCCCTGCTCGAAACAACCACAACCCTGCTGGAAACAACCTCCTAGGTAGAGGATCGGTGCCCGCGTAATGTGTTGGTAACACCGAATCCAGAAGAACTCTACCAGGGAACACAAAGCACCTCTGTCGGACAAACCATCGAGAATAGAACCAGGGGAAAACCACTCAACCTTTCTGGTCGAAACCATCATGAACAAGACTAGGGGGAAACTCAACCCTGCCGGTCAGCAAACGAGAACAACACCAGGGGAAAACTCAACCCTACTGGTCAACAAATGAGAACAGGACCAGGGGAAAACTCAACACTGCTGGTCAACAAATGATAACAAAGGGACCCTCTACGTCGCGAGAGGTCAAAGGTACACAAAGAAGATCACGACATGCACATGGGTCCCCCACGACGTGTGGCCCAAAGTCAACCCCAACCGAGCGCACAAACATTCTCAGGTACCAGCATCCACATGTACCTCCCAGTGCTCCCGTGTACTCCCAGAGTATACCACGTCTCTAGCCCAAAGGCTAACGTTCACGCGGCACCCAAAGTCAACATGAAGGCGTAACATAACAACTCCAAATTGCCACCTCAGCAGCCCAGGCATGGACAACTACATCTCTTCAAGCATTCAGTTCACTCTCCCAAGAGTGAACGTGATCACATGCCAAGGGTTCTCTGTAAACACTGCCGGAAGAACCTCCACCAGTACACCTTTCGTATTTCCACATTTTATAAGATCACATATGAGGCTCCGCTCGCCTGAACAGATTACACCGTTGTAATCCTCGCGAAAAAACATGTGAGATAGACTACATACTTGCCTCAAACGGATATCTGACGGAAAAGTCTCCAACACAGCTTTACGCCCGAACGACATCCCGTGGTCCCGAGCCTCGGCCCCGAAAATAGTCGGGCGCATCGCACCATTGCGATCCCCTCGGGAAAACACCTCAAAAGGATTACTCACTTGAGTGGAATGGATATCCAGAGAAAAAGATGCATTCCGACATGCCGCACAAGAGCGGTGCTACGTGAGACCCGCATCCCGGTCCCGAAACACAAAGAACGGATCGCGCCGTTGCGATCCTCTCAAAAAAGTACACATGTTTGAAAAATCACTTGTCCAAAACGGACACCTGGTGATAAAGCTGGAAATCACCGAAAACTCCTGAAACGACCCCCATGGGGCCCGCACCAGCGTGTGGAATTAGAGCGGGTGGATTGCACCATTGTAATACCCTAAAAAAAACACCCAAAAGCGACTACTCGCACGCCCCGAACGGATGTCCGATGAAAAAGTTACAAAAAAAGCTGCGTATAACTCGAAAGACGGGCTGTGGGGCCCACGCCTCAACTCCAGTTTCAACGCCCAAAACCATACTGGAAAACTACGGCTCAATTTCAGGTTCGCAACGCCACTGACGACGCTCAAAACGGACATTGGACGCGTCCGCGCCGTCCAAAACAAGATCCTCCGGAAAAACGTCAATTCACTTAAAGACGCATCGCGCCTCCGAGGCCTCTCGTTTCGGGAATTAAAAATTACCAAAATCATCTCAAAAAGTATGCCTCGATGTCTGGAGTACACTGCCGTAGACAGCTTGCAAAACGGACGCCTGTAGCGGAAATCACGGGCGTCCGAGTCGAGGGGGCAAAGCCCCTTGGGCTGGACCGGCCTGGACCGGCCGGTTCACCCATCCTGGGCCGGTCCGCCCGGCCTAGGCCGCCTGGCCCGACTCGCAGTGCCAACCCAAGGCTTAGCCACGCGGGCCGGCCTTGGACTCGCGGTCCACGTGCAAACCGGCCACGAGGGCCAGTCACGCCTGCCGCGTGAAGACCCGTGTCTCGTGGGTCTTGTCCCCGCGCGGGGGTCGCGCGCCGCGACCCCGCGGTCGCCACATCCGGGCGGCTCGCCGCCGCGCCGAGGCCTGCCGCCTGCCCCTGGCCGACTCCTCCGCTGAAGGCCCGCTGCGCCCCAGCTCACCCAGCCGCTCCGCCTCAGCCGGCTGCCCGCCGCCGCCACCGTAGTGCCCTCCGCCGCCGCCTGCCGCCGCGCTGGCTCGCCGGAACACCCCAAAAACCACCGGAAACCCTAAAAAAAATCCTCAACTTTCGTCGGACGACTACGAACACCAAAAATCTCGGATTTTGAGTCCGAAAAAAGCATCAAAAATTTCAGAATGTGTACTACGCAAATATGGGCCTCACTCGACAATTCGGTAGTAATTCGACATGTAAATTTGTGTTCTAAGTCAAGTATGGGAATGAAAATACAAAACGCAACCTCCTACCTGTTGGGGCGTTGCCCGAAGCTTCACGGAGGGTCTGCCGCTGCGCTGCTGCCTTTCCAGAGGGGAGGAGGAGAGGAGGAGCTTCCTCCTTCTTCATTGGGAGTTGTTGGCACCCTGGAAGAAGGGGGGAAGAGGAGAAGGGTGGGTTAAGTGTTTAAATAGAAAACACTTAACCACCCGCCCGTCATCCTGAACCCGAACTTCCAACAGGGTCAATATTAAGCCTCCCCTGGGGTAAAATCCATGTTCTTAGTGAAAAGGAGGTCTCATAATTTGATTCCGAGCTTCCTTTTGAATGTTATAAAACTGAACACCCAAGGCCTCCAAATTACGAAAACGCCCCTGGGGCCATTTTTCACTCACGGCCCGCGCCCGTGAAACTTACACCCCTCCTAGGGTAAACAGCATGCTCCGAACTCAAAGGTGCCTATGGTTTTCTAATCTGATCCACCGTTTAAGAGATAATTGAGTTAAGCCGTTAAACGAATAAATTAATTATTTAATTTATCCGTTTAACGTTCCGGAAGCGACTGAGGGGTCCAAACATCCCGCTCCCACATGTTTTATGTCGTTCCTAGGGTAAAAACCCCATTCTAGACCCATCCACAGACTCAGATTTAGGATATGATGTACCTTTTAGTACGTATCCCATTTATTTGGTGTGCACAATGTGAACACACTGAAAATTTAATTCCGGCCGCTCCGGGGCTCGGAATCTTACGCTGTCTGAGGGCGCTGCTCTGGAACAATATTAAGAATATTCCAAAGTCTTTTATATCTAAAAACTGGGTTCTTACATCATTCCCTCCTTCAATATTTTTGTCCCCAAAAAGAAAAACCAGGGAACAACTCAGGGTACTAAGCCCGCACCTGGCTCTTCTGTACCCAGAAGAACTCTTGCACAGTTCTGCGCCACCGCACACAGACTAAAGGATTTGATCTATTCACGTGAGGTCTTCCCTCGCCGATGACGTGCATAGGAGCACACACACATCTCCTCAGGTGATCCACGCGAGAGACACCGTTCACCCACTCCAGACCTTGGGGGGTTAGGGAAAGGCGGTAGGGAACCTCACTATCCCTTCCCATGGTATCAAATGACCCGAAGGTCCTCAGGGGTTAGATTAAATCCCCGATAGAACCTTTACTTCGCACACCGCGACTAGAATCACCGCCCGCACCTGGAACAAGGCCCGGTGATTCCCTCCTTCAGAATATCCATATGGTGAAACACCCAAGGATATCTGGTCACACAAGGTTTGACAGTCGATGTGCCACGACCAAGACTCTCTTACACACTCGAAAGGCGAAGGAGTCGCTACCATTGACTAAAGAGAAAGGTTCCACGCCTTCTACCTTTCCGACACAGGGCCACACCGACGCCCCGCATCACCCTGATAACACATCAAGAAAGAAGTAGGGAGGAAAGCATTCCACACACAGAGTCTAACAATTCTACTGCAAGAAGTAGAAGAGGTGTAGATCATAACTCTTATCACCTCATGCTCTACAGGATCGTAGACATCCAAAGCTCGCGGTTGTCCGCGGTCCCAACTATCAGCTCCCGGAGCCTGACGTGGACCGCCTAGTGGTGATGGTAAGACCTTGTAAGGTCATCCTATACTTCCATCTCCTCCTCTCCTCTGATATTACCACTTCTCTGGGTAATACTCCAATCATGGCGCTGCCTCCATCGTGGTGGTGCACCTGCTGCCTGCCTAAAGCTCTCCGCATGTCTGGTCGGGCAGTACCATGCCAAGTGACCTCGCTCGTCACAATCATAGCACCGACTCCCTATGGGATGCACTGGTGCCCTCCGGCACCACTATGGTGTATGACCACGCCCCTGAGTCTGGTTTTCAGAAAGCCACCTGCGTCGAGGTTCTGCTTGCCGATGCCCGTTAGCTGCGACAGACGTCTCGGCTCCAACGTGCCTGCTGCCACCACCAACTCTAGAACGTGATAGGAAGCTCTCTGTCACCAGCACCTACTCTAGAACCCCGATATATGTGGAAATGCTAAAGGGTAATATAACAGCATGAATATCTCAGCAGAGACCCTGCTCAAACTTCCGTGCTCAGATGTTGTCGTCATGGACCAAGTCCGGGTAAAAGCGTGCACGGTCTACGAAACTGGTCGTGTACTCAGCCACTATCATCCCTCCCTTATGAAACTGCAGGAGCTCCTGAATCCGAATGGAGTGCAAGAAGGATGGGAAAAACTCCTCACGAAACAACAATTGAAAGTCGCCCCACGAAAGCGACGACTCGTCAAGAAACCGAGTCACCAGACTCCACCAACGCCAAGCTGCACCACGAAAAAGGTTGGCTGCCAAAGCAAATCTCTGATCTGATGGCGTCTGCACAAGCCTAAAAAGGAGAACCACTGCCTCTATCCAAACCTCTGCTACCTGAGGGTCTGGCTCACCACTGAACCTCAGCGGTCTCTGACACTGGAACTCACGGAGCGCACTCAACCTGTGCTCAAGCTCAGCTTGCTCTTCTGATGCTGTCTGCTGCTCAACAGGTGGGGGTGCCTCTACCGGCCCACCCAGAGAAAGGGGCTCGCATGATGGGTCCTGGACTGTGGCCTCATAGCTCACAGGGTCGTCATCATGAACCAAAGTTGGTATCCTGGCTGGATGTCTTCGCGGAAACATCCTGAATATTATCAAGGAGTGCCACGGTCAAATGAGCATATATGTATATAACAACAACAACAACGATGGGGAGATGTCTCAAGAAGGACAGTTAAAGACTAAATCCTATGTGATGCACAAACCAATTTTCCCTGCAACAAGTGTCTCAGCATGCTGAGTCGACAAGCGGGTTGTCAGGGTCCTGGTGAATGGATACGTCGGCCGCCGCACCATCACTGGACTCCCTGGCCTGAGATCCTCTCTCGATACACGTTAAAATTATTGCCCTAAATCCCAACCAATTCCTTTTTAGGGACGTACGAACAACGTCCCAAGGAACGAACCACGTCTAATACCACTTTGTCATGACCCGACCCTACCTGGGCTCGAGCCGCAACTACCCCAAGCCCGCCTCCATAGGCCAGGGGCTGGCAACCAGCGCTGAAGGCACAACAACTCAGGGAGGCCTTTGCCTAAGTACCTGTACACACACACACACAACCCACTCAATGTAGAAGTGCAGAGTAAAAAGAAAAGACAAGTAAGGTAAAGGGAAACTGCTATAAATAAACCACCAAAAGTGAATCGACCTCTAAAAGTACAAAGTAAAAGCTGAAGGTACACTGAAAAGAAAAGGGGAAAAACACGCGCCCAACCAGAAAAGGTGCCACAACCCGGCAATAGGTAAACAAAAGAAAAACAGCTGGAAGGGTCCCCCACCAGGAACCCGACTCCGACCACCACAGGCGGTCCAAGCTCTTGAACTCCTAAGCTCCGCTGAATTCATGGCCAACCTGTACGTCGTCTGCAAGGGCACACCAAGTGAAGGAAAAGCCCAAGAATGGGTGAGTATAAAAATACTCAGTAGGATACCCCGAAGGCTCGAGGGAGCAACAAAGGAGGAACTGAAGGGTGAGCAGTAGATCGAACACGGGAAAGTAAAGGAGTACAACAAGGAGTGTAGTAAAGAGTACAGTAAAGAGTCCAGCTCAACCCAACAAGAGGAAAGAAGGTAGACTCATCCAGACACAAGGAGCTAAAAACAGTGATAAGATAAACTTCCCGTCGAGTCTTCGCTACCTATAGCAAGAGAGTATACTCGTCCAACCACGAGAAGATAGACACAGAAAGAACGTGGCATACCCCGTGAGTCTTCGCCTCTCCTGGAAGGAGAGTAGCCAAAACCCAAGGAGTGGGTATTGGAACAAGGTATATACATATCCATATGATCAAAAAAGAAGCCCAGACAAGATCATAAGGGGATCTCCATCCCGTAGCTCATCCCAAGAAAGTGAGTAGCCAACAGTCCCAGAAGTAAACACCATCGATGCCCAGCATCCCGCACATCTGACCTGAACTACAAGTCGAAGGGCTCAAATCACCACACCTTGAAACTATCCGCTTTGGGCGGCACTGACTTGCTCGCACGGTTTTAGGTCACGTCACAAGGACGCGTCTCGGTGAGGTAAGCACCCCTCGTACTTGAGAGTTCTGGGGAAACATCAAGCCACACCTCATCAATGCCCTGCAGTCGAGAGGTCTCCTCAAAGTCGACAGGCGACCCCATTCTCAGCCCTGCTGGAGGGTGATCCCTGGAAGTCGACGGGTTCCCACTGGAGGGAGACTCGACAAGAGTCGATGGGTGCCACACTACCCAGTCCCGTAATAGGGTAATCCACTAGAGGGAGACCCGGCTAAATTCATCAACGAGTCCCAATGCCCAGTCCCATAAAAGGGTACTCCACTGGAGGGAGGCTCAGAACCGTCATCGGGGACCACTTCCCAACCCAGCTGGAGGTAAACCCAGCATCGAGGACCACTTACCAGCCCAGCTGGAGGTAAAATCGGCATCGGGGACCACTTCCCAGCCCCGTTGGAGGTAAAATCGGAACCAGTCTGGCCATCCCGGCTGGGTGGTACTGCTCGGTGAACACCGCGGTACTGGCCATCCCTGCTAGATGGTAACCCACTGGCCATCCCTACTGGATGGTACTGCTCTGGCCATCCCTGCTGGATGGTACCCCACTGGCCCGCCCTGCTGGATGGTACAACTGGTGAGCCCTGCTCGAAACAACCTCAGCCCTTCTGGAAACAACCTCCTGGGTAGAGGATCGGTGCCCGCGTAATGTCTTGGTCACACCGAATCCACAAGAACTCTAGCAGGTAACACGAAGCACTTCTGTCGTCCAAACCATCGAGAACAGAACCATGGGAAAACCACTCAACCCTGCTGGTCGAAACCATTGTGAACAAGACCAGGGGGAAACTCAACCCTACCGGTTAGCAAACGAGAACATCACCAGGGGAAAACTCAACCCTGCTGGTCAACAAACGAGAATAGAACCAGGGGAAAACTCAACCCTGCTAGTCAACAAACGAGAACAAAGGGACCCTCTACGTCGCGAGAGGTCAAAGGTATGAAAAGAAGATCACGACACACACATGGGGCCCACACGACATGTGGCCCTAAGTCAACCCCAACCGAGCACACAAACGTTCTCAGGTACCAACATCCACATGTACCTCCCATCACTCCCGTATACTCCCAGAGTATACCATGTCTCCAGCCCAAAGGCTAATGTGCACGCGTCACCCAATGTCAAGGCGAAGGTGTAATGTAACAACTCCAACTTGACACCTCATCGGCCCAGGCATGAACAACTACATCTCTTCAAGCATTCACTTCACTCTCCCAAGAGTGAATGCGATCACACGCCAAGGGTTATCTGCAAACACCGCAGGAAGAACCTCCACCTGTACACCTTTCGTATTTCCAAATTTAATAAGATCACGTATGAGGCTCCACTCGCCTGAACAGATTATACCGTCGTAATCATCGCGGAAAAACACACAATATAGACTAATTACTTTCCTCAAATGGATATTCGACGGAAAAGTCGCCAACACTGCTTTACACCCGAACGACGTCCCGTGGTCCTGAGCCTCGGACCTGAAAACAATCGGGCGCATCGCACCATTGCGATCCCCTCGGGAAAACACGTCAAAAGGACTACTCACTTGAGTGGAACGGATATCCGGAGAAAAGGATTCATTTCGGCGCACCGCACACGAGCGGTGCTACGTGGGACCCGCATCCCAGTCCCAAAACACAAGGAACGGATCGCGCCGTTGCGATCCTCTCGAAAAAGTACGCAAGTTTGATTAATCACTTGTCCAAAACAGACAACCGGGGATAAAGCTGGAAATCACCGACAACTCCTAAAACGGCCCCCGTGGGGCCCACACTAGCGTGCGGAATTAGAGCAGGTAGATTGCACCATTGCAATCCCCTTGGAAAAACACCCAAAAACGACTGCTTTCACGCCCCGAACGGACGTTCGATAAAAAAGTTACAAATAAAGCTGCGTACAGCTTGAAAGACGGGTCGTGGGACCCACACCTGAACTCCAGTTTCAATGACCGAAACCACACTGGAAAACTCCAGCTCAATTCCAGGGTCGCAACGCCACTGATGGTGCTCAAAACGGATGTCGGACGTGTCTGCGCCGTCCAGAACAAGATCCTCCGGAAAAACGTCAATTCACTTAAAGACGTGTTCCGCCTCTGAGGCCCCTCGTTTCGGGAATTAAAAATTCAAAAAACCATCTTAAAAAGTCCGCCTCGACGTCTGGGGTACACTTCCACAGACGGCATGCAAAATGGACGCCCGTAGCGGAAATTACGGGCGTCCGAGTCGAGGGGGCAAAGCCCCTTGGGCTGGATCGGCCTGGACCGGCCTGGGCCGGCCCGCGCCGGCCGGCCCGGCTCGCAGCGCCGGCCCGCGGCTTAGCCACGCGGGCCAGCCATGGACTCGCGGTCCATGCGCAGACTGGCCACGAGGGTCGGTCGTGCCTGCTGCGTGAAGACCCGCGTCTCGCGGGTCTTGTCCCCGCGTGGGGGTCGCCGCATCCCGGCGGCTCGCCGCCGCACCGAGGCCCGCCGCCTGAGCCCGACCGCCTCCTCCGCTGAAGGCCCACCGCATCCCAGCTCACCCCGGCTGCTCCACCTCAGCTGGACGCCTTCTGCCGCCGCCGTAGCGTGCTCCGCCGCCGCCTGCCTCCGCGCTGGCTCGTCGGAACGCCCAAAAAACTGCCGGAAACCCTAAAAAAAACCCGCAACTTTCTCCGGACGATTGCGGACACCAAAGAGCTCGGATTTCGAGTCCGAAAAAAGAGTCGGAAATTTCAGAATGTGTAATACGCAAATATGGGACTCAATTGAAAATTCAGCAGTAATCCGACTTGTAAATTTGCGTTCTAAGTTAAGTACGGGAATGAAAATACAAAACACAACCTCCTACCTGTTGGGGCATTGCCCGACGCTTCACGGAGGGTCCGCTGCCGCGCCGGTGCATTTCTGGAGGGGAGGAGGAGAGGAGGAGCTTCCTACTTTGTCATTGGGAGCTGTTGGTGCCAGGGAAGAAGGGGGGAAGAGGAGAATGGTGGGTTAAGTGTTTAAATAGAAAACACTTAACCACCCGCCCGTCGGCCCGAACCCGAACTTCCAGCGGGGTCAAGATTAGGCCTCCCCTGGGGTAAATGCCATGTTCTGAGCACAACAGCGGTCTCAAAATTTGATTCCGAGCTTCCGTTTGAAAGTTATAAAACCGAACACCTAAGGCCGCCAAATTACGAAAACACCCCTAGGGCCATTTTTCACTGACGGCCCGCGCCTGCGAGACTTACACCGCTCCTAGGGTAAACGACACACTCCAAACTCAACGTTTCCCTCAATTTTACATTACGAGCCACCGTTTAAGAGATACTTGAGTTAAGACATTAAACAAATAAATTAATTATTTAATTTATCCGTTTAACGTTCTGGAAGCGAGCGAGGGGTCCAAACGTCTCACGCCGACATGTTTTATGTCGTTCCTAGGGTAAACACCCCATTCCAGACCCATCCGTACACTAAGATTTAGGATCCAAAGCACCGTTTAGGAGTTATCCCATTTATTTGGAGTGCACAATGTGAACACACTAAAAATTTAATTCCTGCCACTCCGGGGCTCGGAATCGCACGCCGTCTGAGGGCGCTGCTCTGGAACAATATCAAGAATATTACAAAGTCTTTTATAGCCAAAAACCAGGTTCTTACAGTAAACACTGCCTTCTCTCTATCATCACCATAAAATATGATGCACCTTCTAAAGAAACCAATCATATATTACACTAAATACAACCAATCCTTACTGAGGATGAGGTCATATGGTTATATCCATAAACATAGGAAATCTCCCCAAGACTAATTCTACAATAATATCATCTCACAATATTTGTAAACATTGTACATGCTATCTTAACCTCCAATTAGAATAGTCAACACAAAGGGAACTGAAATACTCTCCACATCAAGTCCCAATTAATATATTAGGGTTTATGAAACAAATGAGTGTGGGCTCCTGAATCAAACAAGTAATACCCCACAAGTATAAAATAGGATGGAAATACCTTGAACAACATCTAAATTTCTTGGAATTTGAAACCTTAAGGAATGTATCTAACCGTAGCCTACTCTATAACCTCTATAACCCTGATAGTGACCACCTACATGGTTGCACACCCCTTAATATTCCTAAGGAATAGGGGCATAATATAGATAAACTCTTCCCACACATCCCCTCTCTATTAATTAATAACTTGATCTCCATGATACTACTTCTAACTAGGAGGATAATGTTGCAACATATGGGAATGAAGTGGGTCTATTTCTCCACATTGACTACTAAGGAAGGTCATAAACTCATGTATCTAATGTCTATGACATCTATAATAATAAAAAACTACACCTAATCCACTAGTAGGGGTATGAGAACTACTATACCTAATGAAACATGTTGAAAAATGCGATAAATGAATCCTCATTTTCTAAAACTACAGTTGAATAGGAAATTGAGAACTTCTAGACACAACTCTACTCCATAAACAATCTTGATAAATTCCTTCCTATGATGATCTAATATTAGCTAGCATTCCCTTAATAACCTATACCCTTACCAACACCTCAATGTATGTCATAAACATGACCAGGGTGACCTAGCACTATATATATAGTAAAAAATCCTTCTTAAAATTCATCTCCATATCCTCCTTATTTGGAATAATTTCTGATGCATAATGAAATAGATTATTATATTAGATACTAAAATCTCACATTCTATAAGTACCCTAAAGTAGATCAAGAATATATTACCAATAAGACACCTTCATCACTACTGGAAAAACAACCTATACCCATAGTTCAAAACCGTGGGTATAGCCCCCAAAACCGTGGGTATAGGCTATACCCACAGTTTTGGGAACCGTGGGCTGGAACGGTGTCGAGATAGGGGTGTTGACCTATACCCACAGTTTGGTAGAACCGTGGGCATAGGTGTGTCACAAACCAACCCCTTGTTGTATAGCGTGGCAGGCCTCTTACCCCACGGTTTTCAAACCGTGGGAATTTTAAGTTTCAAAAAGCGCAAGATGTGGGTTTCAAACCCGCTCCACACAAGGATTTCAGTGCCACAGCAGAACACCGCACCAACCAAGATGGATATTTTATCTGCTATATATTAATCTATCTACGTATAAATATTAATATTGCGTATTTAAATTCAAAAAAGCGTCCATTGGGATTCGATCCCGGGACTAGAGACATAATTCGCGACCGCGCCACCAACAAATATGGTTTATTTATCTGTTATGTAGTCATATATCTACTTATATATATTTTTATTGCATATTTAAATTCAAAAAAATAGACCAATGGGTTTCGAACCCACGACTCGCGATAAGACTCACGACCAGCTACCAACCGAGCTGTACTTTTTCTCTTTCAGATAGTCATATATCTCTTTATATATATTAACATTAAATATTTAAATTGAAAAAAAGAACCCGCTTGGATTCGAAACCGTGACTCGTGCTTAACCTCAGTGGCCGAGCCCTAACCAATAGACCAAATGGCCTGAAATTTATATCTTTTATGTATACATATATCTGCATATATATATTAGTATGTGAAAAAATGTCTACTCACCAAATTTTTTCGTGCCCCGCCTAATTTTCTTTTCCCGCCATAACACGGGAAAGCTATACCCACGGTTCTGGAGAACCGTGGGTATAGGTCTTCAAAAAAAATCCGCAATAACGACGGTTTTCATGAACCATCGGTATAGGTCTTCAGAAAATACCCTATACCCACGGTTTTCTCCAAAACCGTGGGTATAGGTCTTAAAAGAAAACTATACCCACAGTTTTTGGGACAACCGTGGGTATAGGTGGCCTATACCCATGGTTTTGGAAAATCGTGTACCCTATACCCATGGTTTTTTGCAAAACCGTGGGTATAGACCTATTTTCCAGTAGTTCATGGTTAAATAAGGAACATTATCCTAAAACTAGCCAAAAAACTTCTCCCATAAAACAAATGACTCATCACAATCCCCATGGAGAAAGAACCACCACTAATAAGATACCTCAGGAAACATATTTATAGGAAACAAAACCCAATTCTCCTTCCAAGAAATGATCAACTGAAAGTGATATCCACCTACTGTAACCAAGGATCAGTCTCCAGATCCAAAATAGATCCCTCATACTTCTATATACCCTGACATTAAAACTCTTGAAGTTTCATTCTCCAGGCATCATCCTCATCTACCTCAACCTTATATCAATCTTTTGGCACATCCTGATGAACATATTTACCATGATCCTAAAAAGGACATCGACCTGGAGCTATTCTAATAAAAGAGTAAATGATTTGGGAATCCTAAACATGAAATATAGACTATTTATTTTTAATTATTTATATCTCATACTAATTTACCATTATCTACTCAATTTAATCTGTGGTTCAGAAATTCATGATGTATGATCCTTTCCTAGGTCGCTATCCTAAAATAAGCATTACTTCAACTATAATGTTCATAAAACATAACGGTCATTGTATTAGATCACATGAGTCTCTAAATACCCATCTCCTAGCTAGTCTCCCATATTTACAACATATAATAAGTCTAACCAATATTGTTTCCCTAACAACCTATGCATCCTCACTTATGGATATCTCCAAAATCAATCCCACATCTTAACCATAAGCTCAAAAAACACTCCATCATGACCCCCATATACTGGTACCCCTCCCGAGATAGAAATAAAGAGAGGGAGATGACCTTCGAGGTCTACCTCTAATAGTCCATGGGTTTGAGACTAGAACTGAGGGTATAGATTACATATAAATGGTAGACGTTATAATATTTATATAAATTTTAGGAAGAAGAGATAAGATGAGATCCACCAGTCAACAACATTCATAAATAAATAAGTAATACTAATACAAGAATGTAATGTATTAAAAAATGAAAAACAACTGAAATATACTAAAATAAACACCTAGGAAACAACCACAAACTGCAACGACTCTTGAACAACTACTTCGAAATAGTATCACTCAGCTCAATCACTAATTTTCTCCTAAAAACCTAAAAATTAGTTAATATACATAGGTTGAGAATATAAGTATTCTCAGTAGGACCTCCCAAGAACCTATCATGAAAAATTGAAAGAATGATACAAAATACCAGTGAATAAAAAAATGAAACCAACTCATTACCTAACCAATAAATCTATACCCCCATCCTTACAAGGATCTCTATGAAAGTAATTCATACAAGTAATCATATTCATATAAAAATATTTATGTAAGAAGGTAACTTTTATCCACTTTCCCACTAGTTTTTTACTATCACACCCCAACATCAAATATCTTATGCTGAAATCCATTTTATAAGTCATCTTGTATCTTATGAATACACACAACAACCATAACATCATCTCATCTTGTATCCCATATAACTCATCACAACATCACAATCATCCCCAAATCTATAACCAAGTAGAGAGTATAAAATCCACATAACCCAGTTATCATGCATTATACCTCAAGACACTATAGCCCATGAAAGTAAACCTATTGGAAACCATAGTCACCATCACTAGAATTATAGTATTTGATATAACCTCAATCCTATATGTACCACACATACAAGTATAGTAAACTAAGAGCCATCCTAGAATGTATAGATATGTACCCTATACCTTAATACATTATATATAAGATACACCTATACATCATTTAGTGTTGAAGGGAGAGTAGGGGAGAGAAAGAATCTAAGCATTTTCCCCTCACTAAATTGGATATTAGAGACCCCAAACATTTGAGTGTTAATTTTCCTACCGGCATGGGTGTTGAAGCATATAAAATCATAAAATATAATAATAGATATCATGAATAAGAACACTAAGGGGAACTACCTAGAATTAGACTCAACTATTTCTATCATGCCACTTGACACCCGAGTACCACTTCTAAGGCCTAGGGAACTGGATTCCATACATATATACAAGCATCAAGATTTATCATCACTAGCCATTTTCATTTAGTAATTATAAATTACCATTATTTTATTATTAAACCCTTTATAAATTCTTGTTTAAGAAAATCAATACATCAAAACCCAACATAATTTCATATCATAAATTTATAGATTTACATCCCATTATCTTGGAGTATTCCATTCAACTATCTCATGGTTCCATTTAATTTATCAACATCAACACCCATCCTATGAGTTCATTATTAATTCCATTAATCATTCCATAATCTGGGTACATTAGGACTGATATTAATATACCACAAAAATATTCACTCATAATGAATAAACTAACTACAATGGCCAATTGGTAATAAAAAATAACAACCATTTGATAACCAAACATTAATAGAACACACCATGAAACCAAAAATTATAAATCCTAGATATCAATCCATTCAAACCATACCAATGTCATCCCCACCACCATTATGAATAATAAATTCCATCTGTCCATCACTAGAATCAAGCCACCTTTAGAATACAGGAAACCTAGACCATTGTTCATTAAATATCCCAACCACACTTGGTTCAAAAAAAATCCTAAAAAGTATCTATCATTTTATATCACACATTCATTGAAATAAAAGTATTTTTTTTCATGATTAACACAATGTTAATCTAAGGCCTTAACTCCATATAAATCGTGCCTTTAGAAAAAAAGAATGGTCTCTCTCAGTCCTAGGAAATTATCTCTAACAAAATACCTTTTCATTACCATCTTGAATTAACCAATTAATTATTCATATGTTTTTGTAATAAGAAACCTATCATCCACAGTTATCCATATCTAATAATCAAACATAAAATTTCTACTATAAATTATTTCATATTCAAAAGTTCTTATAGAATAAGTGTAATTAATTTAGCATTTATCTTTTATTATTAATTCCATCATTACTTGATTTATTTTTTTCATAAATTTCCAAGAATATAAACCATGATAAACAATAAAAAATAAAAAAATAGAGAGAACACTATCTAGTAAATCACAAATGGTATCAATAATATAACAAAATCAACATGTGATAAAAATATCCCATCTAATTCAATTAGTTTTATTCCACTATTTATCCAAATAGGATAAAGAAAAATAATTTCACATCGGCACATAAAAGTAGAAGTAAAAAATCCCATATCTTGATTATAAGTTCAACACTCTCTAAGAAAAAAAGACGAATAAGGGCCAACCACCATTGGAATCAAAGGAAAACACTTCAGATTCTATCCACAATAGAACACTATCTAACCCCACTAGAAACTTAGCCAAAAAAGAGGAACTATATAAAAACAAAACTTTGTAAAGAAATGTTATAAGGAATATGAATACAATATGATAAAATATAGTACCTTGAATCATGAGACTTAGATCAGATTATCCAAGGTGTTTAGAATCTCAAAGTAAGCTACTAGAGGGTGGTGAGTGGGCTAGGGATCAAATTGGGTTTGGAGTAAGAGAATAAAATTGAACTAAGGTAGTTAGGACTCTATATTTATAGAGTAATCCCAGAATTCCTCCACCATGGTATAGAGGCATGAAAAATTCCCTTGGTCTCTCCAGTCAAAAGATGATTCGATTATTCGGCGTTTGAATAAGTATATCTCCCTGAATCTCATTCACATTAAAAAAATATATTTAAGCACTTTGAATAGCCCCACACCTTGAACAATGGTGTAGTGAAATGTTTTTTGGATTCCTAATAAGACAATATGACCTCCACTTTAGAATAAGGGAAATTTTTCAATTTTTTGACCCACTACATTATAGACCATGACATGGAGGACTATAGTCATTGTTTCCTCCTTTCTTTCATGATTGGAATCTACTATAGCTTTGATGCCACCAAAACCACAAAAATTATATGCAAGTCTTCTAATTTCCTATAGGGAGATAAACTGGGTCTCCAAGACTAGCAACATGAGTGTATCAAGGGTACCCATTTCTAATAGGGATATCCTTAAAACCTCTAGTGACAACACTCCCTCCACTATGATACAGATCTATTCCTCATTTCTCAAATGTGAAACACCATAGGTGAAATACCTTCCAAAATATCCTCCTTGGGTATTTCACTCATCAGAGTGTACCAAAAACCACACAACCAATCCAAAATTTCCAAGGCCTCAAAATGACTATTTTAAAATACCCTTCCCCATGGATCACTCCAAAGTGGATTCAAAATAGCGACCACCACACCCCACCATGATGCGATGTACCTCAATATATCAAAAACCCATTTCTAGCCTCTATAATTCCTTTAAACTCCCTCTAGAAACATATAATCCTTGGGGAATCACAGAAGGAGGGGTTTAAAAAACTAGGCCCTTATAATGATTGTGTCATGAAAGAAGTGACAACAAAAGGTCATCCTGGGATTACGCATTGGGATAATCAAATATTAATTGGAAAAAGTAAGGATATTTTTGGGGATTACACACAATTTTATTGGATACTTCCAAGGAGAAATAATGATATGTGTAGGATTATAATAATACTGCATGCCCCCGATCTGATGCAAAGGGCTCTGAGGTGAAATTCCATAATGACAGCTGTGCATTTGGAGTTTGAAAAATCTAATCTAAATTAGGTAGATATAGGTACCATGATCCATAAAATATATTGGAATTTTTATTCATAGTGTAGGCATCAAATATTTTGACTTGGTTTGAATCACTTACAAGATGGGTGTTGCATGAGACCTTATCTTGCATGAGGATTTAAGCCTTTACATGAAGGTTGTTATTCATGGAAAAAAGTTATGAAAAACTAAATCTAAAATTTATTAATAAATTTAATGGATTATATGAGGTAATTCACATAAATTTTCTCACCTGTATAAGTCCATGGATTTTTTCCTTCGGTTGAGATTTTGTGAGGTATTAAAACTAGGGTTGTGAAAATCGAGATGCTTTAACTTCCCCCCAAAAATATAAAGGCTAACCAAAAAGACCAAGAAGACTAAAATTCCCAAGTATGGTGAGATAAAGGGTATTTATTATCCTTAGGATCATAGAAATAGGTATCTCACAAAATTATTCCTCTCGCCCATAAGTTCTAACTTGCATAACATATTGAGTTATGTAGATGTGAAACATGAGTTACACGAGAATCTTCCCAATTTCAACATTTTTTTTCATTTGGCCATTTTCCCTCATTGATCCTTTTTGGATGTATTTTTAAGAAATAAAATATACCCAACCCCTAAAAATTAGGTCTGATTAGGTAAAGGAGGATCAAATTTTAAGAGAGACTCTTAATCACACCTTTAAAAAAAGTGACTAGAACCTCTAAGATCAAAGGATTCATGATTTATGTGTGAAACAATGAGAAATAGTAGATAAAAAATTTCACACATGAGTTTATTTTAGGGGTGGATAGTTTGGGGTAGGAATTTTTCATAGACCATTGTTGGAAATAATGAAAATGAGAGGAATTAGGATGGTGGGATTCCAAAAGATTTATTTTCCCTACCAACATGCACTGACACATGATGGGGCATAACACCCAGGGTGTTTGAAATAAACTTGATAAAAGTGAATGTTAAGAAAGGTAAGTTGTGGATCTGAGATCTCTAATCAAAGAGTGGCATGGAAAATTGGATGAATACAACCACTAACCATGTCTAAAAAGCATGTTACACTACTGTATCATTAGAAATGTTGAAAAAATGTTGAGGATAACCATTGAAAATGATTGAAACATGGGTTCCAACATATTGGTGTCAAGTATATTTCCACTAGGATGTGTACCTTGGATAGGAGGTGGGTTGAGACTGGAGCACCTAATTCATCACCATATACAAAGGGGAGTCCATTTGTAAATGAAAGGGGATGAAAATTTATATCAAGTGACACAAATTATGTTTATTAAAGAGGGGGAAATTCTTAGTAAGTGTTTGAGAACTCTTATGGTTACATCATCATGCATTGGGAATGTAAATAGGGCATAAAAAATAGATGGAGGGAATGTGGGCTAGTAAGTTTTGGTCCAAACATAAATTTCAACTATATGAGTGGAAACAGAACATGATTTTATTGTACTATAGAGATGGGACTAATATAATCCATGAGTTAGTATAGTTTAAGTTAATATTGTTTGGACTAATGGGGGATAATAGTTTATAGTAATAGATTTAAAACCATAGGGGTTATGAAGTTTAAGGCTGTATAACTTTGACTATGGTTTTTCCTATTTTAAGGTCATAAAACTTAGACCATGGGTTGCTACTAGTTTAAGTTCATAGATTTAAAACTATAGTGATTATGTACCTTAAGCTCATAAAACTTATATTTTAGGATGGGATAATAAATATTTTAATAGGGGAAGGGTATAAATGACATAAAATTAGATCCCAATGCTAATATAGACCATACTAGGGGTAAATTTACCTAGTTTAAGGTCATTATGTGTAGAACTTGGGGATATAGTTTAAGGTCATACATCTATGACTATCACCTTGAAGAAAAAAATTATCTCTATGTTAGGTGGGGAAAATGAACCTGATGGAGGGGAACTATAAACCATGAGGAGGTTGGGGTGATAAGTGATTTGTTATTGGGATTGGGATATGATATTCAGGCATCACTATATATCTTGTGAAATAGGAATCAAGAAACATGTAGTTATTATGTCTTCTACAGAAATTTGGCTCTTGTACAGAAAATAACCGGTAAAAAAGGTATTTTTTAAATAGTGAGAAAAGAATGAATCAAACCTAACATGACTTGGTAATATCCTATTAATTATCATATAGAGTTATATAGAGATCAATTCTATGGATATTCCCTAGATGAGGAATTTATGAGTCAATGCATATCACATGAAATGAGAATTAATCCAAACATAGTTATGAGAAAATCCTCTGTGGTGATCGAGCTCACACGTGTGAGAAAGTATGGGTCATCATCCAAGTGTTGGGAAGTGAAAGGTGGATTGAAAAAATTTGAAGAAGTGGAAAAAAATCCATGATATAATTATAGTTGGATCATGTGGCAGGGTTTGAGATAAGAGATCTATATGTCACTATGAATCCCATGGAATATGAATCAAGCAACACATAGTTCTGGGGGTAGTGTGGTAGGTGATCGACACTAAAAATGTGGCATGGTAGGAAACCAACACCACCAAAATGGGATCCTTCTCAGGAGAATAAAAAAGCATCACACTATTTTAATTTTAAAGGATGTTGATCATATAGTTTAACATCCAATAGTGAGGATTAAGACCATGCATTTTAATGTCATATTAAGAGTGATGTTATTCAATTTAAAGTCATGTATATGGAAAAATGGGGGTATTTTAGTTTAACATCATGTTTATATGAATAAAGATACACCATCTATATTTTTTACTACAATGTGTCTCAATCATTCTAGTAGAACAATCAACCCAAACCCCTAAGCTCACATGAGTCATTTTCAGTGAGAGAAATAAGGGGAAGAGAAGATTAATCAGATTGCACGAGAGTTTGTGACAAGGATGGATGGGTTGAGTTTGGAATGATGTGTCAAAAGAAATATTAGAACCTATGAAGATGAAAAAATATACTGGTTATGATCCCATAAGACCGATTCTGTCTACCAATATGAAAGACGCTTGAGGGAGGTAATACCAAGGGTGTTAAAGCTCCACTTGAACAAATGAGAGTGTAGGAAAGGTAAAATTGTGTCTAAAAAAGTTTGAATAGAGGAGTTATGTGATATATAGGATAAGTATGGATGTTTACCATGTTTGAAACATTGGAACCACTATTGTACCTTTAAAAAGGGTTGAAAACAAGTTTATGGTGACTATTGGGTGATTATACGAAAGGTGGTATTTTGTCATGATGTTTCCAATAATTTTTCCTCCAAGACATATACCTTGGATGGGGGGGTGGGGTGGGGTGATGTTGGGGAACATGAGGCATAATTTTAGGCCTAGGGGAGTCAATTTAGGATTGTAAGTTTGTGTTTATTCAAACCATAAAGACACAAAGTGTGAATGTGAAGGGAAGGAATATGTTTTAGTAGAGTTCAAGTACTCTTGGAGCTATGCCGTAGTGCATTGAGAATATTGATGGGTAATACCAATGAAAGTTGAATGGAATGTGAGAAAGGGTGACTCCTACATAAATATTAATTCCAAACTCATGAATGGAATGATGATGAAATTTAATCATTCCTTGGGGGAAATGATATGATCCCTGAAGTTGTATAGTTTAAGGTCATATTTCTCATACTAAATAGGGACACATTTTAAGGTCGTACAACTTATATCGAATAGTGATGTAGTTTACATAGTAAGGGTGAGGTAATAATCCACCATGAATGTAGAGACCAGTACTAGTATCAAAAAACTTGAGAGGGTCACACACAGTTTAAAGTCATGGTTCTTGGACCAAATGGGACTAAAGTTTAAGGTAATAAAACTAAGAACACATCCTTGGAGAATATCCATATCTTAATGATAGGTGACAGATGGTATCCCTACAAGGGGAAATGGATGCCAAGAAAAATAGGGGAAATGGGAAATTTGGGGCTGGGTCTAAAACTAAATAGTTGTGTCATCACTACATATCTAGTGAAATAGGAATCAAGCCACACATAGTTCATGAATGTGGTGTGGTAGACGAACAACACCAACTGGGGGGGGGGGTGGGTTCCTCATAGTTGAGGACTATAAAAAATTTATATAGTTTAAGAATAATATTGAATGATTTCATCAATATAGTTTAGGGTCATATAACAAGGAACATGGATAGTTCATTTTACCATCATGAGGAAAGGGTGTTGACCATGTAGTTTAACATCACATGGTAAGGAATATGTGATATTAATTTTAAGATCATATATCTAGGAATTAAATGATTTTATGTTTCAATTTATGTTGCTAGGATTGGTGTTACATGTAGTTTAATGTAATGAAGAAAGGACCTGTTATGAGTATTTTAAAGTTAGGTGGAAAGAACTTACTGTGAGTAGTTTAATGTCATGCTAAATAGACTTTCTTGGATCTAACATAAAGTTTTGAAAAAAATATTTCATGAGGAACCTCATGTTGATGGGAAGTGTAATGGTCCCCTATTCCATGGTGATTATCAAGTATGAAAAATTAGTGTAAACATTGTGAATGGTGAAGGGTACTTCCTATTTGGGATCTAGATTTAATGATTTTTCCAAGTATAATTTGCATTCTCAATGCTATCACCAAGTCACTCTAAAGGAGGAGAGAAGGAGAAACTTCTTATTGAATGTTTAGACCACTCGATTTTAATAGACCCTAATATTATGAAATACCTTGATCATATTTTCAATAAGGGGTTAAAAATCATCTTTCTCTAATAGGGACCTTTTATCCAACATCTACTAGTTGTAGACGAATATCCCGAGCAACTGTAATTGAACCTTGATGGGAAGTAATTCTTCTATTCCATACACTAGAGAGTTAAGGGTTACTTGGGAAGAAGTTTGAGTTATGGTCTAATATGACCAAAATTACTTAGATATCTATTCATCACATCTCTTCTTGTTTTGTTCCACTATATTCTACATAATGTTAGAGAGTACATTGTTGAATGCCTAGATCTACCCATTTTTCATTGCATGATAGTAGAAATTATGGTTGGACTATATGTTTTAGTTGGAATAGACCTTCAACTAAAAATCTCTTAAATTGATTCCATTATCCACGAGAATAGTGAAAGAGATCCTAAATTGATGAATGATATAATATTTTACCAACTCGATCAATAAAATGGTCTTAACCTTCTTTAGGGGAATTACTTCAGCCCATTTCAAGAATATTTCAGTGTTAGTGAGAATAAATTTTAACTGTCAACTATTACTGATGGTTAAGGACCCATGACATAAATTAACTACACATAAAAGGGCTATGAGTAATTTTTGGTGTGGAGAAGCTTTGGAGGATAACAAATGAAGTTGGAATGAATGTAGAACATGTCAAACTTCTTGGTTAATTCCATGTAGTTATGAACTATAGTGGTCCAAAAGTATCCCAACCTCCATATTTAGTGGGAGACCTTTAATTCTGTCAGATGAGATCCACATTACCCTATATAAAACCCCTAAAATACCTGAGGAAATTATTTTCCCTTGATGTAGTAGAGACAGGATCCATTAAAGCTAAACTTATAGAGGATTTACTCTGAGTTTGGGTCATCACAAATGATGAAATTCCCTGACTACCTATAGATATGTTCTCATTCATATCAACTTGAATACAACATCTAATCTTTGAAGTACTCAAGTAATGGAGTCATATAATTAGATGATTCTTCAATAATAGGGGTGATCGAAGGCCCCATATGGGAAGAGATGGTGTTGAGAGGATTCAAATCTCAGTATTCCACATTGAGGGTATGGGAAATCACTTCCTAATGCGCTACATGTATGGTCATGTTGTCCTAGTATGTATCAATAAGGAATGTAGCCAAATTTTCTAGGTCATCTATCTGATCATTCTTGGATCACATGGAATATGAAAAAATATTCTTAGAAGAATATCTATCCAAAACTAATGGGTGAAATTGTTAAAGGGGAATAGCTCTAATTTATTGAAAGAATATTCACCATTTATTTAACTAATGACTAGCTTAGAGACAACCTTCAATTGAAATAAGGGGAAATAAAGCTCGAGGGCCAACTCGATGTTGGTAATGAGGGCTTGGTATTCCACATCATTGTTAGCACACCCTTCCGAAAGGAGGAATGAGTATGGTATGAGGGCCTTGGAGGGAGAGACAAGTAAATATCCAATGATGAACATATTGAGTTAGGGTTATTAAACCTCTTCTCATCTAGGATTATGGAGGAACCATTAAAGTTAATCCACTACTTTGGTGTTGCTTCATCAATGGAAATAATTTACTCATTGGGAAACTCAATATCCAAGGGAAACACCTCTAGGATTAGGTGTGAAGAAAGGAAACATGAAAATGTTTTCCCCTTGAAAAACTCATGAGGGATGAACCTAATTTTGAATTATTAGAGGTCCATTTCCTATTAGTCCAATTATCCAGTCAATAGGGTATGTTTGAGGATATACATCAATGGGTTAGTGTGGGAGATCAACTAGATCTCATGATGTTGTGGATATTGATACAAATTATGGACTGTAAAAATCATGGTAAGAAATTTCTTATCAAAGGGATACTATATAACCTCAGTTTCTAGCATCATCTAACCGAGGTAGTACAAAACGTTCTATTTACCCTCATTGTTATTATAAGTTGGAAAATCATTGAGAGAGAAATTTGAGGCTACCACATAGAGGATCAATTATTTCCCTTAAAAACACATCATTAGAAATGAATGATGAAACAAGTACCACCTGATTTCATTGAATGCATTCTAGAATTATTAATCCCATTTGAAGGTGGTGCCTTTCATTATTAGTTTTTAAAAGGACTTATACTTACTTTATAAATGAGTGAAAAGGCTGGATGTAGGATTGAATCCCTTTCAAGCCTCTCAAATATCATAGATTTCATAGAGGGGTAATTTCAATAATATTCATGATCTTCATCAAGTTGATTTCAATGCCTCTATACTAGAAAATGAAACCAATGAATTTCTTAGAATTGACCTTGAATTCACACTTCATGGGGTTTATCATTAGGTTGCGGGAATAGAGTAGGATGAATAGCTTCTCAAGATCATTGAGATATTCCCAACATAGGTGGTATTTCACCACTAAATCATTCATGTAGTAATCCACCATACTCTCCAAAATGTGGTTAGAGATGTTATATATGTCCCAATAGGAGGTTTCTCTAGTATTATTCTGGTCCATGGGAATTACCTGATAGTAGTAAATTCCCTGAGGTGATCTGAATGCATTAACCTATTAATCTTTAGGGTCCATACATATTTGGGTGTATCTGGAGTATCCATCCATGAAGTAGAGGGTATGGAAAGTGTTACATCAGTCAATAACATTGTGACTGAGATAAGAAATTCATCCTTCAGGTAGTGGCTATTGAGGTCCCATAAGTTGATATATACTCTTATTTTTTCATTTTTATTCTTTAATACAATTATGTTGAATATCCACTTGGGGTATTGGACCTCCCATAATAATTTGTATTTAATCATCTTATCAACTTCAGTCTCAACCATATAACTATGGGAGGGGTGCATTATCCTAGGAACCAACTTATATCCAATATTTCCAATGGTAAGGCCCATATGGTGGATGATGACTTGGGGATCAATCTATAAAATATCTCTATATTTACTCCCAAATATACCATGGGGTTTCTTCAATAACACAACATATTACTCTTGTTCATTGGGAGACATGAAAAAACTGATCAACATCAGCCTTGGGCCTTTCTATGTATTGAGTTTTGCCTATATCAGCTCATTGATGCTGGTGGAAACTCCTTATTCAAATTCAATAGGGGATTCATCCAATTATTCCATATTAGAAACCTAAGGGATGGATGGGGGATAAGACTCATCGAGCATAGGTGGTTGCGATGTGGCATCACCTTCCCATCTTTGGACAAAATATCCAAAAGCATATTCTTTCCCTTTTGGTTCTATGGAGACCATGTTGACTAAAATTTTGGTTCCCAATCCTCATGGTATTAACCTATATAGTCTTACTAGGATTTTGAAACGCCATGGATTAGTTGACCACTAGTTGTACATTCCCGTACTTCAGTATACATGAGTGAGGTTTTGATTGACTGGAATAGGGTGAACTTTTCGACAAAGTCCGGGAGGGTGTCCCTCTAGTTTTGGGTAGACTCATACCTCATATGAGTAGTAAGTAACAAGGGAGGACTCATTTTTATCTGATAGAGTGAATTTGTGTTTAAGGTCTGAGGTTTTTCTTACATATGGTGGATTGGTAGTAAGAAACTTCTCTTCAAATCATTCCAGATATTCACTATTGTAACATCATGAATTTCTAATGAATATTTGTTTCTATGAATTTTTTCTCTTAAAATAAATATGTAAAATATAAGTTCATTTCTTTTATTTTTTTAATAATATTAACTAATAATTTATATACGTATTAATAACTTATGTTAGCTCCATTATATATTTTTAAACTATTATATAATTTTATTAAAATGGTTTTATTAAATATTTTTTATTGTATCCACAATTAATTTTACACACATAATTTAATTTGATAAATAAATTAATTTTATGATTTTTTATTAATTAATTCATTCTAATCTAATGGTTAATAATATATGATACATGTTTTTATCGTCACAAAATTATAACATATAACCATTAAAAAATGTCATATAATATTTTATATGAAACATATGCTAAATGATTAAATATAATTTTACACTAAAGTAATAAATTATCATATTTTTCTAATTTTAATTGTAGTTCATTTAGTCCCTAAATGGTTGTTATCATATTCTATGTAATTTTTTTATTACTACAAAATTTTCCCTTTAAAACTTTAAATGACATGTTTTATAATAAAATAACATTATGAAATATTTATTTTTTTATTTGAAAATGTAATAATTCTTATTTATAATGTATTATTATCAAAAAAAAATTATTAATTTTTTATATTATAGTTTTTAGAAAAGTAAAATAGTCATTGTCATAGTATTGTAATCATAGTATATAATGTTTGTTGTACCAAATGTTTCCTCTTGATTATGTATTTAAAAGATAAATTCCATATAATTAAAAGATAATTCTCATAAAATGTAAAATTTTTACTTGTAAAAACAATTAACTATCAATCATATAATAATTAAAATATAATAACTAACATAAAAGTGTCCAATCATAATAGAGGAAGTAGTTCTTATTCTAAATAAAGTTTTTCCATGTAATATATGTTTTTATTTAAAAGTTTAATTTCTAAATTATAGAAGTTCAATTATATAAAAAGGAATATATTTTTAGAACCAACATTTTGAAATTAGACTCGGGCTAATTTTGGTATTTTTTTGAAAAATTTTATTTTTTAGTTAATAGAAAAAATATAAGTTTTACTAATACCACAAATTTTATAACATCATTATGATGAAAGCATGACTTAATTTTTTTTGCAAAATATTTCTTTATCTAAAAAATATTTATGAAGTAAAATAATTAATTTAAAAATATGAGTCAAATTTATAAACATATGTTTAAAATTTGGAAGCCTAATTGATATTTTAATCAAATAAAAAATTGGTTTTTATTCTCTACCTTTATTTAAGTGGTTCAATGACTCCATTTAGTTTTCACATGGTTCTAATGTCAAAGAACCTTAAATTTTTAAATATAATCCATAAAATTTGTTATAATCATCCATATATAAAATTATTCATCCAAAATGATAAAATAATAAAATACTTTATTCAAGAATACCTCTCCCACTTGAATATATAAACACACCTCCTCTATATTGGTTTTGGGAACAATAGAAGTATCCTTTAATGGTATGGCCAACTCATCTTTTAGTCTTAATTTATGCATAATTTTTTCTTCACAAGATTAAAATTTCATGTCCAATGAAAAAATAGATTACTTGATGTGATTAAAACACCAGAACCATATGAGGAGGATCTTCACAGGTAATTTATAATTAATTTATTTAGTATATATATAATTATATCAACTTGTAATTCTCTCTTCATCGATGATATGGATGACTATACCTAATCAAATAATTGATTCACTATAGGATACAAGTGTAGAATACCTCTAGTGGTATTCCACACACACACCATAATATTTGAATGTCACCATAGAATTATCGAGTTCTAGCATGACCGATCATTATCACTTGTGTTGTTCATGGTTGATAGCAGTTGTATTCTTCTCGAAGGAGGAAGAACTATTGATTATCTCTAAAAGGATTGAGAAAGAAGGTAGATAGAGCATTATCTAAATATCAATATCTCTCTTAAGATCTTAAGAGAGTCTCTCTATATCTGTTGTGTACACTAAAAGTTATTTAGGAAAGAGTAATAATTTTATATTTATTATGACAGGTTTAGGGTTTTAAAATCACACACAAGCCCCTAACCATATTAAAAAAATATTATTTGATCCAATGTCCATTAATAATAATAATATTATTAATTTCTTTACATTAACAACACCTTTAGAATATAAATAAATATCATTTATATCATTTCTAATTAGACCATTAAGCCCAACCCTCTTTCACTCGTCGACATTTACCGATCCTCAAATAATGACTATTTAATTAAAAAATAAATGTCTTAGCATTATTCTATGATAAATATAATAAATATAACATTAAAAAAACATGAAAATAAATATTTATTATTATTATTTAAGTCACTTACTCTTTTGAATAACTTTTTATTAAATTATGTTGATCAATCAAACCTAAATAAATATTATTTATTATAACTTGTTAAATTCAATACTTGAATTTTACTAAGATTGTGGATACACTTAGTGTGTGATCATTTATGCCTCTTTCTCAGTAGAATTAGTATTAACCACCTAAATTCCAAAGTTATCATTTTGAAACATTCCAAGTCTCTCATAGAGAAATAAGTTAATGTTGTAATGACATCCAACCTCCTATGAATGCTTGTCGTGTAATATAATCAATTTATCGAGACATACCTAATAAAGAAGGTTGCATGTTAGTTCCATCAACCTATATACTCAATTTATCTTTCTTTGAATTTTTGAAAATAAACTCACACACCAAAAACCATGACCATGGATTTATTAAGGTAGTTTCATTCCTATAAAAGGGCCTAAGATATCAACTCCAGTCATAGGGTAGAAGGGACAAATTCTTTTTCGCATTATCCATTAATGAAATATCACTCATGACACACCCAAAACATCCTAAATCAAATTTAACACATGTCATTATGGTTTTAATCAATAAATAATTGTATGTTATTCATGATATCCACTAAATATAATATTAAAGTCAAAGGACCAATATGGATATTCACAAATAGGAACATCCGATAACACATAGAAATGTGGATTTACTATGAACAAGTTTTTTATCATAACCTCATATCTTAGATATTACTAAGGGAGGGAAAAATTAGAGGGTGTATCAATGTATTATGATTCTCCTACCCTATATAACCTTCATTGTACGTGTCTTATCAGACAATATCATCCATTTATAGAACTTATATTCCAGAATGATGTCGTGGAACCTCTAGATTATCATCATATGGGGGGAAATAATATAAACTTTTAGTGTGACATATATTCTTAAGAAATTATCCCATATAAGAGTCATACAAATGAAAAATCATGTTGATATAAGAAACTTCATTATTTATGTAATCAATTACTAAGAAAGTCAGTTCAAGGGCCGAACTCTAATTGACTCCCACTTAAACTATTTCCAACTAAAAAAAAACTTTCAGTCCACTAGTAATCACATGATATTCATGCCTCTACTAAGATAAAACCATGGTCAAGGGGTCCGTAATTTTTTCATCCATGGATACTCTGCTCATTGAACTTCACCTCATTAAGAAAATATCCCTCACGAGATGAAAATTCTAAAATATTTTCTTTGGTGTGACCTCATCTCTTTAAAGAGATCCACCACTATAGTGTTATCACAATAAAATTTTATAGGTTCTTTACTTCTAGGTAACACATGAAGCTCTTGGAAAATGATGTGAATCAAAACTACTTCCTTATCTATATCAGAAGTTGCAATATACCTAGAATCCACTATAAAAATTGATGACAACTGGCTTCTTTGAACTCTTTCATCACACAACTCCTCCATTGAGATAAAAAAATATATCCAAACCATGACTTTAGATCGTTATAATCTATCTGAAATCTATAATATATATAAACCATGATGAATAATTCTTCTTATCCTTTATATACTAGGAATATATCCTTACTTCAACTCAGATACTTAAGGATATCCTTGAAAACAATCCAATGTTATTCACCTAGATCAGCTTGATATATTCCTACCATGATCAAAGATTAGACAACAAGAAGCCTCACACATAACATGGAATACATGATAGATCCTATCATAGAAGTATATTGTGATCTTAATCATTCTATCTCTTTCCTCTTTTAACTGAGGAGACATTTTCTTGGAAATATTCTTACAGTATGACACTAGAACCAATCCCCTATTGGATTGTTCCATACAAAATATCTTCAGTATATGGTCAATGTATATTCCATGAATTATTCCAAGTATCCTATTATATCAATTACACATGATCTTGATCCTTAGAATATAGTATTCTTCACTGAAGTCCTTCAATGAGAAACACTTGCTCAACCAAGCCTTAACCTCTTACAAGGATGGTGTATCATTTCCAATTTATAATATTTCATCAACATATAATAATTTGGAAACTGCTGCAATTCCACTAAAAACATGAAAACACGTGGATTACATTAATTATTATGGAATAAAATTCCATTATAGCTTCATTGAATCAAATGTTCCATTGTAACATCTTGGGTTTTTGAACGGGTCAAAATTCCCATGTAAACATGAATTTTGAGTTTAGTGGATGGACCAACTTGAGTTTTAGAGTTCAGAACCTAATTACAAGAGTTTTAACTCCCCAAGTAATTTTTATATGGGTTTTAAGGATTTTAAAGTTCCTTGGGGGTTCGTATTTGTTTTGGGTGCGTTAGGGCCCGAAAACCCATTTTTCTTAAAGTGCAGGAAGAGGTGCAAAGTTAGATTTAACTATGCGTCCTCTAAGGGGAAACCATGTAGAGTGTATATAGCTCTTCTCAGAGGGTGTGAAAGGTATATTCATGATTTTTAAACCATAAAAAATATACCACACATTTAGTGCTACTTAGGTATTAGGTGTTCTTGGTTGGTGCACAGTCTGGATAAACCATGAGGCCAAACTATGCGACCTATTTTACAGTTGTGACCCTTTGGACAATGAGTACACATGGTTCATGCAAGGTTACCCAAACCGTGCAGACTAACCATTGAACACTTTAAAAAGTGTAAAATTACCTTTTACAACTCCATCCTTAAGAGTCCTTGTCCTTTCTTTCTTCGCCCACATGTGCACCTCTCCTCTAGCGGTCGTTGACCTCTTCTATCCTTCTTCCAAGTATTTGGACTTCCTCCTCCAACCAGACTCTGATTCAAGATCCATCAAGTGCATTGGAACCATATAGGTAAGGCCTTAAATCCTATTATATCTATTTCTTGTTTATCTCACTATATGATATTCTAAATCCATCAAATCCCTTTTTCTATATTCTTAGAGAATTTTTATTAATGCCTGAGTTCTATCATTTTGGATCGAGTCAGAGGTCGATATTTGATAAGAGAGTGCCTGTGAGTATAAGGTAGGTGGTTCCAATATTTATACTAAATTTTATATTTTTTATGGGGTGTGTTATTAAATACTCATTTTTGGTTTTCTGAGGGAAACATTTAATTAATTAATTATTGTCTTTAAATTGATCAAATTTTGTCATCAGATACTTATGGGTATGATTTAGTTTATTTAATTATGAAAATACGGGCATGGGGATTGAGTTAGTTGGGTGTGTTGTGTAATTTTATTTAAATTAATTATTAATTGTGAAATAATTACTATAGTTCCATGGGAAGATTATGGGAATGGACCGAGGTATTGTGGTTATGTCGATCATTGTGACTGAGATGACATGGTTCATAAGACTGAGGGAGTGGCCTAAGATATATGGGGTAATGTTGATCACCTAGTTGAGATGAAATAGTTTTTCAGGATTTAGGAAATGAGATCATCAGGTTGAGGGTATGACCCATGGAACATGATATGGTGTTGATCATCGGGACTTGGGTGATGTGGTCTCATGTGGCATGAGGTTTCCGTTTGGTGTATCTTTGGAAATGTTGGTGATTTCCATTCACTATTGTTTTCCTATGAGCTATTAGAGTCATGTTCACATATATAGGACTATGTTGGGGTAGTGTTAACCAATCATTGTTAGTGGATTCCTTCGTAGATATTATGGATTAGGGGATGATGTTGACCATCATTTATGGAGGAGGTTCTCACCGTAGAAAGCCATAGTTTATGGTGATGGACCATAAAGTGATGGTGTTGAGACCATTGGTTAGGTTATGAGGATTTATATTATATTTAGGGTTGATGGGACAAGATTATAGGAGGATGGAAATCGCCATACCTCAAGATTTTGGGCAGTTGAGCCAAAGGTGATTCATTATTTATGGGAGGATGGACATCATTGTGCCTCGGGACGTTGGGTTGTTGAGATGAAAATTAATTTCTAAGAAGAGGTCTGAGGGAAATGGGACATATTGGTTGGACATGATGAAAGAATTATGATAATTTCTAGATATATGATACCAATGGCATCAGATGGCATGAGGTGTCAGGTGACATGGTTATGGGTGGAACCTTACGATTCACCTAGTTTGATACTCTTTAGTGGAAACCTGGGAATTAAACCATGTGTCCTCATCACTAAAAATATATATTTGTGTACATGTATTTTTTACTAAATATATATTTTGGGGCATTTATTTAGAGATATACCAGTATTGGTCAAAGAAGTTAAATTCTCACTTGTGGATGTTGAGCATAACTAGAGTAAATGGATTATTAAATGTGTGTGAATTACCTTTTTAATTATATTTTCATTCATTGTATAATTATAGATGTAAGATAGAAACATGTTGGTGGTGGCCTATTAAGTTCATACTCATACCCTATATAACCCCCTCAGGGCACGTCTAGACTTTATGATTTTGAGATAAGGTAAGGGATCAGGCTTGGAAGCTAGACCTTAATTATTAGGGGTGTACTAATTTTTTATAAGATGGATGGAAGTGGACCTGGTGGTTCCTTTATATCAGGTTAGACCCTTATTTTGTGATTTTTCATATATGTACCTACATGGTCGTCCATGTGAGAACTTTATTATCTATTTTGTATGACCTGTTTTACTTTTGTATTTATTTGGAAATGGTATTATGCCTATGGTATTATTATTCCTATTGTTGTAGTTGTATATGCTTCTGTTATGTTTATTCTATTTCTTTTTTCTATTATAGTACTTCTTATATTGTTATATATATAAATATATTCCTTTATTATTATCATCACCTGAGGGTATAGTCTCCCCACTATCACCTAATTAGACCCTTGCTATTGGATGGAAGCCTTTGGCATATGGGGAGGAATGCTTAAGGCCCAATGGACAACCATCCTAGTGCACATATAAAGTTAGAAACTAGGTTGGGGTGCTATAAATGGTATCACAGGAGTTTCTTTTCCTTTTATCCTACTATTTGGGTTATGGTATACTAGGGACTAGGAAGTAGTCAAAATTGGGTAAAGAGATCATGTTTGGGTGCCTGAATCCCCATGCACATGGAACAGACCAAGCTTCTAGGGGCGGAGAATTGATTTTATGCTTTTTTCTTTTACAGTTGATTGATTTCCACCTCGAGTGGCATGATTGTGATGCTATTGGATTATGAAATTTTGAACCTTGGCCCGGTATGGAATGGGAGGAATATTTTTCCACATGATAGGCACTTAGGATCATATGATGTGTGTTTATTCTTGTGATTGTCATTGGGAACCAGGAATGCACTTAGAGGGTTTGGGTTGTTTAAAGTGTCAAAAAAGGTAAACAATATTTTCCTACATAGAATTTTTTTAGTGTACTTCTTCTCATCTAACTCAGGTATGTGGTTCTTGATGAGATCAGATGTGATGATATATGTATATAGTATATTTGGTCCTGACTCTATTATGGGTAGGAAGGAGTAATGAAATGGGCGATCTGTTTAAAATATTAACAAAAGTTTATGCAACATTTTCCTACACAACCTTTTGGTGGAATTCTACACAGCTACCACAGATTAATGATATCCGAGGTAGATTATATATGGCATCTGACTCTAATATGGGTAGGTAAGGGGATATTAGGCTAGATGATACATGATACTTGACTTTATTATGGGTAGGTAAGGGGCCATGAGGCTGGATTCCATGTGACATGGTGCAGTAGGGGAGTGTGAGGGTGGTGAGATGTGCTACCAGTTATAGATTTCCCTATCTATGATATATATACACACTATTTTGTGGCTATTTGACCATGGTATTTGGTATTTAGTGTGATTCTACCTAGAAGGATTCTGGTGGAGCGTCAGGAGGGAGGATATGTAGTGCCACTTGAGCATGCATAGGATGAGACCCTTGAGGGTTGGGATAAGGCCCTTGAGGGTCAAGTTGACCATTATACATAGGTATAGGATCTGGTACTGGTAGTATATCCCAAAAAATGGTAGATTTTGGGACATGGTTAGATGAGAAGATCAGGGCAGGGCTATTATGAGTCATACATGGTATCAATAGGGGATCTTAGGGGGATAATCTGTCCATGGATTATTTGACATATGAGTTCTAGTCTCAGCACTGTCCATTATTTCAGGGTGAGGGTGGAATGTAGGTTTCAGAGAACTTGATCGAATCAGAGTAGAATATTTTTTCCTGGCTTGAGAAACCCCCCAGGTCAGAGGGTGAAGTTGACTATGTACATGGTAATAGGAATGAAAAAGTGCTGGTGGGATGTACAGGTGCAGGTTGGTAGACATGAGGGACTGTCTTAGAAGGACTTTAAAGTTAGTTTCTTTAATAAATTCTTCCCAAATATGTTGATGGTGGATAGAGCCTGTGAGTTCATGAACCTACAACATGGAGAAACATCCCATATGTATTATGTGGAAAACATCATAAGCTTATCCCAATTTGTTCCTTCTATAGTGGGTGATGATATCACTCGAGTGAGGTTATTTGAGGATAGGTTGTGATATGCCATTAGGATGTAGGTAAATATCTTCATACTAACCTAATTCTTAGATTCAATCAATCAATCACTGATAACTAAATGGAAACTTGATGGACCGATTATATTTGAGTCACGTGACAATGTCAGGTGAGCTTAGCGGTGATGCTTTGGGTATTCAGAAGTGATGCTGTGAGAAATATAAGTAGGTAAGTCTAGACATAGATTTGGGTGGGCCACTAAGGAGTTATTCTTTGATGGTCCACTTCCATTATGGGAAGCCAAGGCATGTTCAGACTTGGTGTGAGTGGGTTCCAAAAGAGTGCTGGGAATGTGGTCAGATGGGGCATCTGGAGAGGTTCTATGGGAATACTTCTCAAATAGTTGGGATATAAGGACCAGGCTAGAATTAGGGATCTGATGTGGGACCAGGAGAGGTTCCAAGATCTAGTATCTAGTATTCTAATAGACACTAAGGTCATTACAATGAGAGATAGAGAGAGATCCAACAACAGTGTCAATGGCTGGTAGCTAGTGTATCTCCATAGGGAGGTCAGGCCTCAGGTAGTCAAGCTTCAAGACACGAACTTGCTATTACAATGGTGGGGTTAGAGAAGGATGGGGAGCTGAAGATGGTTAAATTTACACCTTGATTGTGGTTCAAACTTTTGTTTATTCTGTGACCAGTTTTTGGTGCACTAGGTGCATGTGATATATTTGGACTAACCAGGTGCCGATTAATATGTGGGAACCAGGTATGATGTGTGGATTGTATTAGGTGTGTATAAATTGGGACTATGATGGGAATTCAAATATATATATATATAATGTGGGTTTAATTTTTATCATTATTTGTGATGTGGAATCCTTGGTCATCTGATTAGATGAGGGACTTACGGGTTTCAAAAATAGCATGGGTACAAAATGAGTTTCTGATGATATGTGGGACTTGATGGGTGTCATGTATGACAGAAGTATGAATTGAGAACCTGATGAGGTTTAGTAATGGGGGTATGTTATTGGATGACTCTTATTTCTGGTAATGGTCAGTGAAACTATCAAAATATTTGTTTTTTGGTTGGAAGGAAACCAGGTAGGTATTTCCTAAGGTGAAGAGTTCCACAAGGGGAATTGACTATGAAGAATATCCAGGGTAAACTGATTTGTTTTTTAGTATATGGGTATGTTCAGCACCATCTCATATTGATACCTCATAGCTTGAGGATGAGCTATCTTAATGTGTAGATACTATAACATCTCAAGTTTTTGAACATGTCTGAATTCTCAGGTAAACATGAATTTTGAGTTTGGTGGGTGGAACAACTTGATTTTTAGACTTTAGAACCTAATTAGAAGAGTTTGACTGCCCAATATATTTTTTATATGGGTTTTAAGTATCTTAAAGTAACTTAGGGGTTCATATGGGTTTCAAGTGGGTTGGGGCCTAAAACCCATTTTTCAGAAAGTGCTGGTAGAGGCACACAATTATATTTAACTGTGTAGCTTCTAATTGGAAACCATGAGGAGTGTATGAAAATCTTCTCATAAGTTTTTCATAGTATTTTAATTGTTTTTCAATCCATTTTTCCTATCACACAGATTTAGTACCACTTAGGGAGTAAGTATGCATGGTTGACGCACGGTCAAGCCAAACTGTGTGGCCAAACCACATGCCTTGTTTTAAAGGGGTAACCCTTTGGATAGTGAGTACACGTAGTTAGCCATACCATATGTCCAAGAAATGAAACTATTTAAAAATTGGTAAATTACCTTTTTGTAACTCCTTTCTTAATAGGCTTTCTCCTTTCTTTATTCTCCCATCCATGCACCTCTCCTCTAGCAGCTGTGGACTACTTCTCTCCCTCTTCCTAGGCTTTGGTCTTCCTCTTTTGATTCAAGATACATTAGGTGAATTTTAAGCATATAATAAATGGAGTCAATCCTATTACTTATATTTTTTTTTTATCTCACCATACGGTATACTAAATCCGTGTGATCTCTTATTTCCCTATTTTCATGGAGTTTGTCTAAAATCTTGATTTCTATCATTTTGACTTGAGTTAGAGGCTGATATTCAATGAGTGAGTTTTTAATAGTATAATGCAGCTGGTTCCTAGATTTATCCTTAAATTTATGGATGTTATCAAGTGTGTTATTAAATATTAATGTTGGGTTGTATGAGGAAAAACTTTAATTAATTAATTATTTCCTTTAAAATTATTAACTATTTTAATGAGATGCTGATGGGTATGATCTAGTTTATTTAATTATGAAAATATTTGATATGGGTATTAAGTTATTTGGGTGTGTTTTTTTATTTTATTTTAATTATATATTAAATTTGAAATGATTATTATGGTTCCATGAGAACATGACAGGAATGGTCTGAGGTATTGAGGTGATGTCGATCACTGTGATTGAGATTATATGGTTTGTTAGGATGAGGGAGTGGTGAAATATATATGGGTTGATGTTGATCATGAGGTTGAGGTGAAATAGTTCATTAGTATTGAGGCAATGAGGTTTTTAGGTTGAGGTCATGGCCTACAGAACCTGAGATGGTGTTGACCATCGGGTTGAGATTTCAAGTGGGGATCTTGGGTTGTTCCGATAGGGAAAGACATTAACCCTATTAATTTCACACATACATAAGATTTCAGTATTTTTTGGTAGCCTTAACTCTATTATTGAGACCCAAACCTTGACAACACGATTGTTTTGTCAAGGGTTGGTGCTTTGCGCAACATTCTAAGAGGCAAGAGGGGAATCAAGATCTTGACAACCTTCAACCAAAGAATTAAACAAAACCATGTCAGTATTTTCAGAACAATGAAATATCCAAGTTGTGTAGTGAACTTGAAATGATCTCCTTTTTCTCATAATTTTAAAGAACCTCTTTTCTTGTCAATTATTAAACTCTTTAAATCAGTTCATTTTCTTTAAACTGTTTTAAAAAACACCCCTTTTTTTTAGTCCCTTTTATTAAGAACACACTCTAAACCTACCAACACTCCTTGAGAGACGACCTAGGGTCTGACCTAGATTATATATCATCCTTAAAAACATAATCAATTTGATGTGTCATGATAGCACGACCAAATTTTGGCGCCGTTTCCGGGGAGCTCTTTGGTTTTTAGTGCGTGTTTTTGATAAAGTAGTTATAAATTTTGTGAATATTTGTTTGTTTGTTTTTATAATTTTTTATTTATTCTTGTGTTCTGATCTATATCTTGTGTAGTTTCTTTGCATGGTGTGTTCTACTTTGGGAGAATTACCACCTTTCGAACCCGAACCGGAGAGGATCCTACGTCAGCGACACCGAGACGCACAAGACCCCCTTTTAAAGGAGGACACACCACTCGAGACTCTTCTAAACCCATCTTCTTCTGGAACCAAATTAGAACCTAAAATAATATTCAATAACATGGATGAAAATAATCTAAAATTAAAATAATTAACCTCACCTGATGTTGATATCCAACCCACTTACATTCAAATTCAAGGCGAGGCACTTAATTTTGAATTAAAATCTGGTTTAATCCATTTATTACCAAGATTTCATGGACTGCCTGGAGAAGACCCTCATAAGCACTTAAAAGAATTTCATACTGTTTGTTCAACATTAAAACCTGCTAATGTTGATGAGGAACAAGTAAAGCTTAGAGAATTCCCATTTTCTTTATAAGACACTGCGAAAGATTGGTTGTACTATGTTAATTCACAAATAAGAGGTTGGGCGGACATGAAGCGCCTTTTTCTTGAAAAATACTTCCCAGCCTCTCGAACTGCAACTATAAGGAAATAAATATGTGTTATAAGACAATCTCAAGGGGAAACACTTCATGAATATTGGGAAATAATTAAAAGGCTTTGTTCAAGTTGACCACAACACCAAATAAGTGATCAACTCTTAATTCAGTATTTTTATGTTGGTTTAATTCCACTTGATCGTAATATGATTGATACTGCTGCAGGTGGTATGCTGGTAGATAAGACCCCAATTGCTGCAAGAACCCTCATTGAGAACATGGCACAAAACACTCAACAATTCGGTACACAGTCCAGTGTTCCCATTCGAGGTGTCCATGAGGTGAAAAGTACTGAGTTTGAGAAGAAGGTGGACACGAAGTTCGAAGAGGTAAGTACCCTTCTACAACAACTTTCTCTCTCCCAAGGGAAATCTCAATCTCCTCCTCCCATCCATTGTGGAATCTGCTCTTCTGACACCCACTATTCTGACCACTATCCTCAATTGAGAGAAACTTCTGAAAGTTGTGAGGAAATATTTCCAGGACGCCCCTTTAACCAACCCTTTAGGCAAGAACCATACTATCCATCCAACCAAGGGTGGAAGGACAACCAAGCCTATAGGCGAGGGGGGTATTTAAACCAACCTCAACAGCAATGGAAGCAACAGGGTCAGAGTAGTCATCCACCACCACCCAGAAATCCTCAACCACCCCAAAGGCCATTCCAACCACCCCCTCCAAAAACCGAGACTAGCCTAGAAGATATGATGAAGCAAATGGATGCCAATAATATCCAATTCCAACAAACCACCCAAGTAGCTTTACAAGACCTAAAGACCCAACTAGGCCAACTTGCCAACTGAGTGGGGGAAATCCAAAGTCATGGGTCGGGTAAACTTTCATCTCAACCAGTAGTAAACCCTAGGGATAAAGGAAATGTTAGTAATATCACCCTTAGGAGTGGGACACAACTCAAAATCCAAATGACCCCTCCATTAGATTCATCCAATCCAAATTAAACCACCATCCCAACTGCTGAAAATGGTCAAAGAGAAGAAAACCCTTTTCCTGAGAGAATCCCTTCCAAAGGAAAGACTGTGGCTATTGATGAGTCACCTATCCCAACCATTCCTCTTCCATTTCTTCAAAGGGCTGTCCAACCTAGGAAACAAAAATAAAACTAACTTGATAAAGAAATCTTGGAAACTTTCAAGAAAGTATAGGTTAACATTCCTTTGATTGATGCTGTGAAGAAAATTCCAAGATATGCCAAGTTTCTGAAGGAGATGTGTACACACCGAAGGAGGATTCGTGGTGATGAGAAGGTGAGATTGGGGAGGAATGTTTTAGCATTGATAGAGCCATCACTTCCCACCAAGTGAAATGATCCTGGGACATTCTCGATTCCGTGCACCATAGGGGAGTATTCATGTTCCAACGCTATGCTTGATTTGGGTACTTCTATTAATGTGATGCCTCACTCTATTTACTCTTCATTGCAGGTCGGTGAACTGAGCCCACTGGTATTGTTGTTCAGCTAGAAAATCGGAGTACAACACACCCCTCTGGTGTGTTAGAGTATGTTCTTGTGAGGGTGCAAAATTTAATTTTTCCTGCTGATTTTTATGTGCTTAAAATGGAAGATGATATGATGAATGGACATGCCCCAATTATATTGGGGAGACCTTTCTTGAAAACCGCAAAAACCATAATTAATGTCCATAATGGTACATTATCTATGGATTTTAGTGGTAATACTGTCCACTTCAATATCCTTGATGCCATGAAGCACCCCTCAGAAGAACACCCCTCTCTCTCTGTCAATTCAATTGATGTTCTCCCTTCCCCTGAAACAACTTATTTTCATTCACCTGATCCCCTTTCTGAGTTTTCTTCATTGATTTAAATGTTAGGTAATGAATCATGCATTGATTGTTGTAGCGGTCTAGAGAAATGTCATGCATGTTTGTTAATTGACGATTTCTTGAACACAGAGGATCACATGACCATCGATGATATTGCTAAGCTTGTAAAAGCTCATTCCTCATCTGAGGATGTTACCATTGAGAAGTTAGATGAGATCAATGACTTCTCACTGTCACACACACTTCCGTCAATCCAAAATCCCCAAGAATTGGAACTGAAACAACTACCTCAAGATATAAAATACTCATATCTTGAGAATGGAAACAAGTTTCCTGTCATCATTGCTAGTTCACTCCCTCCTGAGCATGAATTGCGACTACTTGATATTTTGAGGGAGTATAAACAAGATTTGGGATGGAAACTTGCTGACATTCATGGCATTAGCCCATCAATTTTTACACATCATATTTTATTAAATGATGAGGCTAAACCAGTGAGGAAGTCACAACGTCGACTGAACCCAAACCTACTTGATGTTGTTAAAAAGGAAGTAACACAACTATTGGATACTAGAATCATTTACCCTATCTCTAACAGCCAATGGGTCAGTCTCGTTCAAGTAGTTCCTAAAAAAACTGGCCTTACTGTAATTAAAAATGAAAACAATGAATTGGTTCCAAATCATGTACAGAATAGTTGGTGTGTCTGTATAGACTATCGTCGACTAAACCAACACACTAGGAAGGACCATTTCCCATTTCCATTCATTGACCAGATGCTAGAGAGGCTAGCAGGGAAGTCCCATTACTATTTCCTTGATGGGTATTCTGGATACTTTCAGATCCATATTTCCCCCGAGGATCAGGAAAAGACAACCTTTACTTTCCCCTTTGGTACATTTGTTTATAGAAGGATTCCATTTGGTCTGTGCAATGCTCCAGGTACTTTCCAACGATGTATGGTTAGTATTTTTTCGGATTACCTGGAGAATTGCATGGAAGTTTTTATGGATGATTTTACTGTTTATGGATCCTCTTTTGATGAATGTTTGAGTAGTCTTGCTTCTGTCCTACGTCGCTGTATTGAAAATAATCTCATATTAAATTATGAGAAATTCCATTTCATGGAGCGACAAGGCATAGTTTTGGGACATGTCATTTTTGGGGAAGGTATCCAAGTGGAAAAATAAAAAGTAGATATCATTTCCTCCATACCATTCCCTAAAAATGTTCGGGATGTGCGGTCTTTCCTGGGTCATGCTGGATTTTATCATCGTTTCATTCGTGAATTTAGTAAAATTTCACTCCCCCTCTCCCGATTACTCTAAAAAGAAAAAGAATTTGATTTTGATAAAAAATATGAGGAATCTTTCAATAAGTTAAAATGGAGTCTCACGTCACCCCCGGTAATCCAACCACCTTAGTGGGATTTACCATTTGAGCTCATGTGTGATGCTTCTAACTATGCAGTTGGGGCAGGCTTATCACAAAGGGTCGACCGATTTCCACATGTCATAGCTTATGCCTCACGTACTCTGGACCCTGCCCAAGGAAACTACAACACAATTGAAAAATAATTTCTTGCCATTGTGTTTTCCTTGGATAAATTCAGGTCATACCTTCTAGGGTCCAAAGTCATTGTGTCCTCAGACCATGCATCCCTCCGATATATCCTAAAGAAACCAGAAGCCAAACCACGTCTCATTCGCTGGATGCTCCACCTTCAGGAATTTGATCTAGAAATTAGGGATAAAAAAGGAGCAGAGAATGTGGTTGCTGACCATATCAGTAGGATTCTCCCATCCTCATACATTGACTCATCCCCCTGTATTCCCATAAATGAATTGTTTCCTGATGAGCAATTGTACCGAGTGCAAGATGCTATTCCTTCGTATGCTGAAATTGTAAATTATTTGGTAGCGTCTTGCATTCCTGCTGATTTCACCAAAAACCAGGCCGACCATCTAAAACATGAGTCTCGTTGGTACATTTGGGATGACCCCTACCTCTGGCGCACATTTAGTGATCAAGTTATTAGGCGTTGTGTTCCCGATAGTGAGTTTCAGTCTGTCCTTAGGTTCTACCACACACTTGCTTGTGGGGGACACTTTGGTCCCCAATGGACTGCTCGCAAGGTCTTAGATTCTAGTCTCTTTTGGCCCACATTGTTTAGGGATTCCCATGAATTCTGTAAATATTTTCCTCGTTGTCAAATAATGGGGAATGTCTCTAGAAGAAATGAGATTCCCCAACAACCCTTGATCTTCCATGAAATTTTTGATGTTTGGGGCATTGAATTTATGGGACCATTCCCCAATTCATTTGGGAACCTTTACATTCTTCTGGAAGTGGATTATGTTTCAAAGTGGGTAGAGGCACGAGCCATGAGGACAGATGATTCCAAGACAGTTGTGGAATTTTTGAGAACCCAAATATTCTGTAGGTTTGGATTACCTAGGTTTATCATTAGTGATCAGGGTTCTCATTTATGCAACCGCACAATGCAATCTCTTTTGCGCAGGTATGGGGTTGGGCATCAAGTTTCTACTACTTATTACCCACAAACAAATGGTCAAGCCGAAGTATCAAATAGAGAGGTAAAAAAGATTCTTGAGAAAACGGTTCATCCAAACAGAAAAGACTGGAGTCTTAGGCTCGATGATTCATTATGGGCTTACCATACTGCATTCAAAACTCCAATTGGCATGTCACCATATCGACTAGTTTTTTGGAAGAGTTGTCACCTCCCTATTGAGGTAGTGCACCGGGCCTACTGGGCTATTAAACAATGAAATTCTAATATTTCTGGTTCAGGTATTCAAAGGAAGTTGTAGATTCAGGAGTTGGAGGAAATGAGAAGAGTTTCATATGAGAACTCCTGAATTTATAAAGAGTGAACCAAGGCTGCCCACGACCATCTCATCCTTCATCTTCAATTCCACATCAGGCAGAAGGTCCTCCTCTACAATGAAAGGCTGAAGTTGCACCCTGGTAAGCTTCTTTCCCGTTGGTTTAGACCTTACATTGTTACTAATGTCTCTCCATTTGGTGTTGTCTAGGTTCAAAATGAATACACCAAGCAACCCTTCACTGTCAATGGGCAGCAGCTGAAGCACTTCCATAAAGCCATTCCGGAGTCCCCAATGGAGGAACTCCATGTTCAAGAAGTGGTCTATGAATAACACTCACCAGGTTTTATCCTTCCTTCCCACAGTATCTTTTACAGCTAGGACACTGCATTCTCTAGGTGTGGGGGGATGGGTACATTCCTGGGTTAGTTAGGAATTTTTTATCATCTTTCCTTCCTTTTCTCTTTTTCTCTTGTTGCATGGTATTTTCACTTTCCCCCCTATTTCCCCCCCTCAATTCTGTGCTAAAATGATAATTTTGATTCCTAATCTATCATGGAAAATGATGCCCGTTTTATCATTGATGTTATTGAAAATACATGAGTAATTTCCCATTTTCAAGTTGTTTTAACATTCAAAAAAAAATCTGATGAAATGTGCATTTCAGCATGAATTCAACATTGTGGTGTGAATTTCTCTTGAAAATTGGTTATTGGTCGATGATATGAATGGTTGTATCATTTTGAAGCCATTGAGAAGAGTGGTACCCTTTTTTGTGAATATTTTAAGGGAAAATTGTGTCATTTAATCTCTCCACAAAATTTTGCACCCAACCATGAAGTGTGAATATTTCTTACTTTATTGAAGGTAAATATAAGTTAGGTTAATTTTTCTCTACTTTCCAAATGATCTTTACATATGTTCGTTCCTTATCCGATCTATTTCATTACTGTACAAGATTGACCCACGCGTGTGTACCTATTATCCGACTGTTGTACACCCTCAAAAAGGGGGGGGGGGGGTTGTATTTTGGGCAGGTCAAAAACCACCCTTTCTCGACTTTTTATGTTGCTATAACTATTACAATTAGTGTCGTGAGGACATCAAACATGGGTTGAGATAAGAGTGTGAGATTTGTTCCAAGTGCAACTTTTGAAAAAAATAAATACTGAGGGGAGTGATGAAATGTACATCATATGGGGATATCTAGGTCGGGAGCTTTAGGTTTGACTTCTGGGAATGCTTAATTGAGTGGGTCTTGGAATTTGATTGCAAAGGATGTAGGGCAGGTTCGGTGGAAAGAATCAAGTCAGTAGACTAATTTTAAAATAACTTATATTTATTTAATAGAAAGTGGAAAGAATAGCATGAAATGGTTGTCACACACACATGTGGAGAATTGGTGACATGATTAACTTTTGAATTATTTTATTTGATTGGTATCATTATTCTCTTAGAATTTCATTTGGATACAATTTTTGAGATGGCTTTTTCCATGATCACTGAGAATAAATCCTCAGTGTGATTTTTACTTTGATCACAATTCTATCAGAAATTAATTTATCAAGAATGTTAAATCTTTATGAATTTGGGAATATCTACATGCATAATTTTTAGGAATGTGAATTTTCCCAGGAGTGCAAATGTTTATGTGTGGGGGTGTGATCGTACCACGATTTACTGTTTCATTTTCACCCTTACACCGCTGTGCTAAACATATTTTGTATTAAAAATTATAAAAATATTATCAAATTGTGCTTCATGTTTGATTAAATAATTTTTTGTTTATCACTGTTAAATAGGGAAATGGTACTTGTTTTGAAAATTACAATGTAGGTGGGGGTGATTTGGAGGGCCCATGATGAAGTCCTTGAAAAATGGGCCAAACTGCGCAGGATCCAAGAAGTTCAGTGGACTCAAATTCATTCTGATACTAAACTATGCATCCAAATGGGCTGACATTTTGTGGGATTATCCAAAACTCATTGGGATACAACTTTAATATAATAAACCAAGAGTGATTCGGCCATTAAGGGGCCCATCCGACCTGATCTGTCCAGCACACCCAATATGCTCTAGTTCAAAAGTTGTGTGCAGTGATCTGTCCATATCTCACTCTCCAATTGTTTAAATGATGCCAAACTTTCGGTGGAGATATTACAGACGTGGGGCTACAACTTTTTAGTTTTCCACAAAACGTTTTAAGACTTTATGGTTGGATAAAACAATGTTACAATCGGTTTTAGTAAATCTGTGTGCCCAAAACCACCTCCCACATTTCCTATAAAAGGGAACCTTGGGATCCTCATTTGGAAGTTCGACCAGGAGGCAAAGCTCTGGTATTTTGGAGACCCAAGGGAGTACTATAATCATCCAAGAAGTTTTTGAGGCCCCTATCCTCATAGGGGGATCATGGATGAAGAAGGAGTTTCACCCGAGCCTCTTCCTCCTCACGATGGCGAGCTAAACGGTAGGCGATCATTTCGAGGGAGCTACACTTACTTGGGAGGGAGTTCCAGCACCTGTTATTCCACTGGTTTTGTATAATTTTTGTGTTAAATATTTCACTCATGATTAATCTCTATGCTCTTCTCTTTTGAATTCATTTTTTTTGTATTAATTTAAGTGAAACACTTTTTATCTCAACACCGATTGGGTTGAGATTTCAAGTGGGGATCTTGGGTTGTTCCGATAGAGAAAGACATGAACCCTATTAATATAACACATACATAAGATTTCAGTATGTTTTGGTAACATTAACTCTGTTATTGAGACCCAAACCTTGACAACACGATTGTTTTGTCAAGGGTTGGTGCTTTGCGCAACATTCTAAGAGGCAAGAGGGGAATCAAGATCTTGACAACCTTCAACCAAAGAATTGAACAAAACCATGTCAGTATTTTCAGAACAATGAACTATCCAAATTGTGTAGTGAACTTGAAATGATCTCCTTTTTCTCATAATTTTAAAACACCTCTTTTCTTGTCAATTATTAAACTCTTTAAATCAGTTAATTTTCTTTAAACTGTTTTAAAAAACACCCCTTTTTTTAGTCCCTTTTATTAAGAACACACACTCTAAACCTACCAACACTCCTTGAGAGACGACCTAGGGTCTTCCCTAGAATATATATCATCCTTAAAAACATAATCAATTTGACGTGTCACGATAGAACGACCATGAGGTACTTCGTATATATTGGTTGGGAATTCAAAATGTATGATATTAATTTCTCAATATATGATACTAGTGGTATCAGATGGCACAATGTCCAAAGTGATGTGGTTATGGGTGGAACCTGATGGTTCACCTGGTTTGATACTCTTCAGGGTATGCCTCGGTATTAATAAAAGGGTCCTTACCACTAAAAATATATATTTGAAGACATGTATTGTATGCAAAATATATATTTGGAGGCACATATTCAGAGATATATCAGTTTTGGTCTAAGTATTTAAACGTTCAATTGTGGATGTTGAGCATAAGTGGGGCAGATGGATTAATAAATGTGTGTGTGTTTCCATTTTAATTATATTTTTCATAAACCGTATAATTATGGATGTAATACAAGAACATGTTGGTGGTGGCCTACTGAGTTCATACTCACACCCTACATGGGACCCTTGGGACACATGTAGAATTTGTGGTTTTGATATTAGGTAAGGGATCAGGCTTGGAAGTTAGACCTTAGTGATCAGGGATGTACCACTTTTTTATGGGATGAATGGAAGGGGACCTGGTAGTTCCTCTACATAAGTATGGAACCTTTTTTTGGGATTATATATAAATATAAACATGTACCTATATGGTCATTCATGGGTCACCTTGCTTATCTTTATTGTATGACCTATTTCACTTGTGTATTTATCTGCAAATGGTATTATGCCTATAGAATTATTATTATTGCTACTGTTATATATGCTTCCATTGTGTTTATTCTATTTCAATTGATATTATGGTTCTTCTTACACTATTTGATATATACATACTAACCATTATTATCATCATCACCTGAGGGTATAGTCTCCTCACTATCACCTAACCAGAACCTTGCTACCAGTCTCTAGCCTTTGGAATATGGGGAGGAGTGCCTAAATCCTAGTGGCCAACTAGACCAAAGCATAGATAAAGTAGAAAACCATTCCAGGGTGCTACATCTATGAACTAGAATATTTATTTAATACTTGGATGGATCTATGAAACATTCATACCTTTTTGGAATAGCATGGAGTCACAAACCCTTCTAGTTGTGTCATATACACATCCCCTTAAAGGTTCTCATTAATAAAAATATTTTTGATATCCATTTTCCAAATCTCATAGTCATGATATTTTTATATATAAAAAACAATTTTATCGATTTAAACATGGAAATTGGAGAAAAGGTTTCATCATATTCAATGCCTTGATGTTTTCTAAATCCTTTATCCACAAGCCATTATTTATAGGTATTTAATTTACCTTTTATTTCTATATTTCTCTTGAAATCTGATTTTCACCTAATAAGTTTTACATCAACTGTTTGATCAATTAGAAACCAAACTTGATTGTGATACATGGAATCTATCTTAGAATTCATGGCTTCTTTCCATCTTGTAGCTTATGATCTCTCTACTTCCTCTTTATAGGAGAGATAATCATTATTGTAAACCAATAATGATTCACCCTCATTAGTGGATAGAAAACCATATCTATCTGGTTCTATTACCTCTATAGTTATCCAACACAATACTTGTGTTTCATGAACAACATATTCTAAGGGGGCCTATGGAATTAGATCTAGTACCGACTCTTGTGTATCTTGAGAATCAACTTCATCAAAATCAATCTTACACTCACTATCCCCATTGAGGATATGATCTATCTAAAGAAAGAAAACCTATCATGAAATAATAACTTTCTTTTTTAAATGGTTATATAGATAGTATCCTATTGTTTCATTAGGATACCCTATAAATATACACTTCATGGAACAGGGTGATATTTTTTTTCTTGATCCAGCCTTAATAAATACCTCACAACCCCATGCATGAACATGTATGAAAATATATTTCTTTCTACTATATAACTTGAATGGAATACTATTTTCCACTTTAGTTGGTACTTAGTTTAGTATGTATGATGTTGTCTGTAATATATATCCCCAAAAGGATAATAGAAGGACGATGTGACTCATCATTAACTTTACCATGTCCAACAAGGTATTGTTACTCCTTTAAATACCACTATTCCACATTGTTTTATAATGCGGGGTGAGTTGAGATAAAATATCATACTCCCATAGAAAGTTGATAATGTCTTGGTTAAGATATTCACCACCTTGATCTGATTGAAATTTATTTATCTTCTGACTAAGATAATTCTCAACCTCATTATTGAACTATTTGAACTTATTATGGGATTCTAACTTGTACCTCATCAAGTAAATATATCCACTCAATCTCAAGCCATCAGTAAACGTAATAAAGTATGGATATCCACCTCTAGAATCTACTTTAAAAGGTATACACACATCAGAGTATACCAAATCTAGAAGCCTTACGGCCCTTTCACTTTTAACAATAAATGGAGATTCAATTATATTACCCTGTAAACAAGTGTGATATCTTTCAAGTGGATTAAAAATAATATATTCTAAGTAACCATATTGATAGGGATTTGTCAAATTCTTTTAATTTATGTGACCGGTACAATGATGCCATTATTGGGTGTTATATGAGTCATGTTTATTTTATTCATTATCAATTTTCAATATTTGGTTTTCATAATTTAATAAATAAATACCATTATTTAACATTTCTATACCATAAGATATTCTGTCTTTATAAAAGTAGAAACCATTATTTACAAAGTTGAAAATAAATCCATCCATGTCTAAATAAGAAATGAAAATAATGTTCTTGGTAACCCTATGAACATAATAAAAATTATTCAAATCCAAAGTAAATCCTATTAAAAATGTGATATGGTAGTCTCCAATGGCTAGAGTATCCAAACTTTCTCCATTATAAATCCTTATATCTACCACATCTATATAAATCTTATAAAATCTACTTAGTTCATGTGTTTGGATTCAAATGTTTTCACTATAGGTAGTTTCTAATACCCAACTTATAGATATGGAAAAATTACACTCAATATTGAATGAACATAAATATTCCCTTGGATTCTTTGGATGGGTGAAATTCCTCTTCTAGTGGTATTTATTTCCACATGAAAAACAAATCACATCCCGTTTCTTTCCTTACCTATATGTCTTCTTCTTCATGGAAGGATAATGCTCTAGATTCATAGAATTTGAATGAGTCTTCAAAACCTTTTCCTTGTTCCTACTCTTCTTATTCACCATAAAGACAAAATTTTTGTCACACCCCATTACTTTATCAACATGTAGAATAAGATTAAGAATTTATGAAAGTTTATTCTCACTATTTCTTATATTATAATTCAAAAATAAATCCAGAAATATTTTTAGGTAGTGAGTATAGAATGAGATCTGTGCCCATTTAGTTAGAGATTTTAAAACCCAATATGTCATAACACTCTATATAGCCAAGAATCTTGACTACATATGACCCAGATGGTGTCGAATATCTAAGCTTTAATGTGAATAGTGCATTGGAGATCTCATATGTTTTTAATATTACCTTCTCGTGACATAGATCCTTAAATTGAGAAATGATATTATATGCATCCATATCCTCATATTTATTTATAAGCTCATTGAATATATAGGATAACATGAAACATTTGATATATATTTATTATATATATATGTTTTATATAGAGATACACTTCTTCCTCATCATCATATTTGGAAAGTGACTCAGGAATAGGGGTTTCTAGCATGAATGATTTCCATTTATGGAATAATATAATATGTAAGAACCTATAACATTCCTAGAAATTCATGCTAGTGAGAAGGTTATCCTTATCTAGTATGGATCATAGTTATATTCTCTAATTCATTTTATTTTACATTTTCTAAAAATTAAAATAATATTATAAGAAATTTTTTTTAATTAAAAAATTATACTAATAAATTTAAAATTAAATTATTTTTAATATACCATTATTTTTTAAAACCCAATATCCCTCACCATTAGTTTTAGAATTCGTACCTATTAAATATTCTAGTGGAAAGGATCCATATTTCACTTATATTAACCTAGAAATGGGAATGAAAATATATTTGAAGGGTTTTAGGTAATCATAACTTGAAAAATAAATTAAATCATAGTTCCTTGATTCATTGAGTAGACTCCCCAATCATAAAATCCAATTTTTCTTATGATTTCCTCAACCTTTTCCTCTTAGTGACACTAATTCATACTTGGGAAATCAAACCATGATGTAAACCAAGTTAATTCAACCCTAATATTCAAGCTAAATATTCCATGATAATTGAAATCACCCAACTTGGGTTGGTCAAGAACTTTGAACTATGATGTTGTTTCTAACATAATTATTGGAAGTCTATACTGACTTAATATTTTATTTGAGGGATTTTTATCCTTATTTATAAAACCCATTTTTTCTTTTCACGTGCCTTGTTAATATTAATTTTATTTTACTAAAGTGATTAACCATGTATGATAAAAGTTTTATACATATATAGTTATATTTTATTCCATCTAGCATACAGGTTAATTCATTTATTATGTGATTATTAAGTATTCAAAAACACAAATAATATTACCATGCAATTGAAAGGAATAAAAAATAAGTGTCATGTTCATGAGATTCTCTAATGGTTAGTTTATCTAGTGAATAATAAACTACCCCTTTAACCTAGGGTAAAACACCTTGAATCGTAGACTGGTTCATGTTGCAGTATTCCACCTTGGATCCTATGTATCTTTTTAATTGGTTTTTCCTTAGTTCCTTGACTCGGATTTCCTCCTATGAATTTTTATCTCCATCCTTACATAAGATTTTTAACTCACTCATACCTAAGGCGATCTAATGGATTAAATAAATGGGGTTTTTTAGAAAAGATACCATGGGAACGCATGCCCTTACTTAATAAAAAGGGGATGACATGTAGGCCATCAATAATAATTTAACTAAAATAAATTAAGAAAAACCAATCACATACAAAGGGATGGTCTAATCTCATGATCATCTCTATATCATTCAATGAGTATACAATTTCAATCTTGTTATTAATTACTTCAATTCATTCTTTAATTAAGATAATGTTACATGAATTAATCCAATTAATTTAATTTATCTTAATTTTATCAAATAATCCTTAACCCACCATCATTTTAAATTTTAAACAAAATTAATTTCATTTAAAATTAATAATGTACACAAGTGTACTTGGAGGTAACTTCATGCGCATATCCAAAATTTTAAAATTTAATAAATTTTAATATATAATTATCAATCTTATGAAATAAATTGTACGTTTTCCAAAAAATGAATCATGTAACACATGGGAATATGTATGATTATATATTTAATTTTTTTCTATGAAAAACGTGGAAAAATGCCTGTAGAAGAGTACATGGTGTATACTAAAGTACATGACATATACCGTCCTCTTCCTGTATCTGAGACCCATTCCTTGAGACTAGGCTTGTTTCCTACCATGAAACCATTCTAAGTACCTAGTGTATTTCCAAAAATACATGGCATGTAATGTAATTTTATTGTGTTTGTAGCACATTCCATGGATTGGGTGTGTTACATGATTGTAGACAAGATCAAGTTACACAACGTGTACTAGGAATACATGACATATGTCCTTGAAATTTCATGAATCAGTAGTCCCCATGCTGTGCATTTGATACACAGAATACCAAGACACCCTATGTTCTCAGCCAAAATAAAATAGGGACTACACATAATGTATAGTGGTTGTAGGACGTGTAGTTCTTCAAGACAAGTTCTAGTCTGTCTGGATCTATTTGCTGATCCACTTTTTCATATATTAAATCTGATTACTTCATATCCATCCTACTTTATCTTGTGATATGGTTGAAAAAAATACATGGTGTGTATATAGGAAATACACACCGTGTACTATTCTTTTGTCTATGCAGAGCCTTTGGTACCACTATATGGGAATCTTCGAATTCTTCTTTATTTTTTAACTTTAATCGATTATTGGTTCTATTAGAGAGAATGAAGAAGACAAGAGATACAAATTTTTGGATATTAAAATGAATCAATATAAGTAAAAGAAAATGAAAACACATGCAACCATTCAATGAATAATAAATAATAAATAACAATAAATTAAACATGTGACCAATATGATACCACTTATTGATTTCAGGCATAGTGGAAGCATTGTTTGATGGTATGGAAAACTCATCTTTTATTCTTAATTTTGGTGTAATAATTTCCACACATGATTAAAATGTCATGTCCAATGAAAAAAGTAGATTACTTGACTATATTAAAATGTCAGAACCAGAATAGGGGTATATTCATAGGCAATTTATAATTAATTTATTTAGGAGATGTAGAATGACCGCAACTTGTAATTCTCTCTTCATTGATGATCTGGTTGAAAATACCTCATCATAATATCATTGAACTGTATGATCCAAGTATAAAATCACTCTACAAGTGACCCACATGTGCACCAAAATCTCTGAATTTCATTGTATAATCATTGAGTGATAGCACAAATTATCCTTATCACTTGAATTATTCATGGTTGATCGCAATTATATTTTTCTTAAAGGAAGAAGAACTCTTGATGTTTTCTCGAAGGATTGAGAGAGGTGGAAGAGTGAGCGTGATCTAGATCTCTAGATATCTCTCAAGATCTTCATAGAGTCTCTATTTATTCATTGTGCACACCAAAAGTCGTTTTTGAAATAATTAGAATTAGAAATTTATTATGGCAGGTTTAGGGTGACACTATAAAAAATAGCAGATTAACGATAGCTATTTAGAGGGTGCTATGCACAAACCCCTATAAATTAATTTTTTTGTATAAATTAAAGGGGGTTCTGAACAACCCACACCAATAATTGAATTTAGAGGGGGTTATGAACCCCCTCTAAAATTTTAAACATTATTTTCAATATTCAATTGGACTTTAGAGGCAGCTACGCCAAAACCGCTTCTAATTTAATAATTTGTGGTGATTTGGCATAACCGCCTCTAAAATTCAACCAATTTTTTAAAAAAAGTATTCAATTTTTTTTGAGGGAGTTCATAAACCCCACTATTTTCTTAAAATAATCCCCTATAATATATATATATATAATTAAAACAAAATATATAAATGTATTTAAATACATTATATGATCATATTATATAAATATATATATATATATGTATAAATAATTTATATGATAGTATTTAGTCATATTTATATGTATACATATATGTAATTTTATAATGTGTACATTAAAATATATTTATTTGTAAAAAATTATACTTTGTATAATATTATTTATAATATAAAAGCATAAATATATTATATAAATATATACATAAATATAATTTATTTAAAATATGAATCATATAAAAGCCCATGTAGTTTTTATAATTATATAATAATAATAATAATAGTAATAATAATAATAATAATATCAACAAAAATAATAATAATTTATACACACACTCACACACACATGCATATAAATGAACTTGTATGTATTATATAAATAATTCATTTGATTGTCTGTATATTATACATATTTTCCTACATAATATATAATATAAATTCATTTAATTTTATAATGAATATATAGTATATTGTACATGTACATATATATATATATAATATTAATGAATTTAATATATATTTACATACATACATATATATATAATTTTAATAAATTTAATATATATTTATATATATGTATTGAAATATATTATATAAATATATTTTAAAGGCATTATATAAATATTTTAAATAAATAATTATATATATATATATATTATAAATATACATGTATGTAAAATTTAAATATGTATTTAACTATATAAATAATTTACATAAATGTATTTATAAATATATAATTGTATGTTTATATACATGACATAGAGTTATAAATATAAGAAAAATATATATTTACTCAAATATATGTATATACATGTATAAAAATATTCATATATTTTGAGCCTCCCGTGGTGTAGATGTTGTTTTCTTTTATATTTATTTTCTATACCTGACCAGATGTAATATATAAATGTATGAAAATAGGTATAAATATTTATAAATAAATATATAAATACACATTTGTATTTGTGTATGCGTTTGATATAAATGATTTTATAAATATATGAATAAATAATTTTATTTAAATATATGTAAAGATACAATTTATAGGGGTGTGAAATATAGGTAGACACACACACACATATATATTACACATATACATTTATATACATATACATATTTATATTAATATTAATATATGTATTTAAATATATTCTTTAATACCACTAGTGGGTGAGTCTCTGATAAAGGTCTACCAGGGAATCCCACTTAATGAAACTATAAAGCTGGAAAAAAATTCTCAAAATCAGGGCAGCACAACAATATCTACAAAAAAGGATAAGAGCACTACCTATCTTTGACTCGAAGGATCACACTTGGAATCTCTTCGCATGAAAAACATGAAGGCTAAGAGAGAAAGTAGATTTTTTTTGAAATCCCACTAATTTCTATTCCAAATTCATCTCTTCAAACAAATGGGTAAGATGTTCCTTATATACACATCTTTGATCAACTTTCCTAAGAACCTCACTCTACTTCCACTTATAACACACACTTTAGAAAAAAGAAAAAAAAATCAAAATTTTGAGTTCACAACCATAAAACTTCAACCACACATTTCACATATAAAAAAAACTACATAATTGATATGTTCTATTTGATCCGAGCATCCATTTTGGATATGAAACATGTCTATATTATAGCCTAAAATCCTTCCAAGTCCTATAGATCATCGATAATTTCACTAAATAAGATTTATTTCCCTAAATATTTCATTTCCATCAATTATTTGAAGGTTCATTGGATCTAGTCTCTAAAAATAAAGATATCTTCTTTATATCCCTTCCATGTATTGGGTTCTTCAAGAATCATGTATGATTCCCCCATAAAATTTGTCAAATGTTCCATATATTGAGTCTGCATGTCTCTTGAGTTGATAGAGACTAAGACATTGTCTATTTCAAAGAATAAGAAATATTTTCTCTTGGATTTTTATTTGATTATATAAACACTCCATGAAATTTGGATACATTCTTAATGGATTATATTCAAATTGAATTCTATCCAATTATCATCGCTAAACTATAATTCCTAAAATTCTTTCTAGACAGGTCCTTTAGTCTAGTGTCCTAGGTACATGTTCCATAGCATGACCAATCTATCTATTAATCTGATAGTTTTGATGTGTGAGACCCACCATAGAGAACTTGGATATAAATTCTTTAGAACCATATTCACCATATATAGTACCCAATTAAATGTGGAATTTATCTTCTTAAATCCCAAGAATTACACTACTCCTATTTGAAAATATATCTTTTACTCAATAAACTCTTTAGATTATTTGAGCATATATAAAACATGGTTCAAAACTCTCTTGAATATCTAATCATGCTTATTTTTCTGGATCAGAGTATAGAAAATTGTTTATTTATTCCTCAAAATCTTTGGAATCCTTTGAAAATATTTCCAGATTTCTTTTCCGGTATTTGGTTCCTCATCTAGCTTGTCATCTAAAATTTCTGGATAATTTTACTTCTGAAAATTCTATTGATGAATTTCTTTCTGAACCATATACTGCTTTTCAAGTTATTATTCTAATAGATCGTCCCATCTCCTAGAAACAGTCTTATATTTTCTTTTAGATATCCTCATGTTTATATCATTTGGTTCTTTTAATCCTTCCAGTTTCTCATATTTTCTATGCATTGAGTGATGTAGTGGAGTTTTTGACCACATAAAAAGTATTCAATATGGATTTTATCCTTAGAATTTCTATTGAGGGATATTTTTTCAACACTTCCTATTTTTTCAACCTTTCTGGTTAAATAATATGTGATTTCAAATCTTTAAACCTTACTGGGTAATGATATTTTATAATGAAGGAGATTCTCTACTATAATCTCTTTTATTTTTTTTTGTATTCTATCATTTATTGCTTTGATAACTAGGGATTCTATTATAGAGTGGTAATCAATGCAGAGTAAACATCACCTTTATCTACTACCTTCTGCTATTACACCTTCAAGTGTCAAAGTGGTGTATTAGTGTATCTGAAATAAGATTATTATTTTTCCTTTAATATTTTTTGTTTTAAAGTTATAATATTTCAATTCATTCCTCCATCGCATTAATCATGCTTGGGTAAACCTTTTTAATTTTATTTTCTTGAAATTATTTTTATAAGAACTATATATTCTTATAGTGAAATGTTTTCCCAAGAAATGATCATTATTCCTGATTCCTTTAAGGACTGGAAGAAATTCTCATTCATGGATATGATAGTTCTTCTCTGGTCCATTAAAGAATCCACTCCAGTATCTACTGATACTCTCGTCACAGGTTTTCCTTGTATTTAGTTTGAATCCCCATGATAAGTTTGAATCATTTATTTCTAATATAATTTGATCTTCACTTACATCTAGATACCCTAATTTAGGGAGTTTTCTGATCTTTCTTCTTTAGAATTGTTATTACTTCATAATCTTCTTTTGTTTAATTCCAAGGAATCTTATTAGACACCTTTCTCTGTATTGGAACTATGTTTTTTTCTAAATCTATTATGTATGATATAGTACAACTTAATAAACCTAGAAACACCTATATCTGCTTACAATATAAAATCTCAATGGGGAAAGCTTCTAGATTCTCTACAGAATGTAGTTGAAGATTATCTCTACTTACTTGAATATGAAATATCAATAATTCTATATTTGGTTGCATCCAAATGATCTTTATTTCTAAAAGTATCATCCCTTGTTCTCTAAACACTTCAACCACCTATTGTAAGTGTTAGACGTTCTCTTATACATTTTTACTAAATATGATCATGTTATCAATATAGACTTCCATGAACTGTGATAATATTTTGAATGCCTTGTCAATTATACTTTTGAATATTCCTAGGGAATTATTAACTCCAAATAGAATAACTATACATTGAAACAAGACATCTAGAATTGTAAATATTTTTAATGGTATATCATCCTCTTTAATATTAATCATCCAATATACTGACTTGAGATCAAACATAGAACATACCCTTGGAATTTCATTCCTAATCTAGATTCTTTATGACTCCTGATTAGTAATATCGTATCTTTTATCCTTTGTGTCCAATTATGATCTTGGTAATCGATAACCATCATGAATTTACCCTGAAACCTCTCAACATGATTCATTACCATGAATTCTGAACTACTACATGGGATTTCATTATACCTAATTAATTCAAGAATAATTAGTTTTGGAATAATTTTTTAGAACTCCTTAACCATCCCATCTGGATAGGAAATTAATTTTCTCCTAAACACCATATTGGGATATTTAAGGTCGATTTTATCCTCTATAATTTATTTCTTCCACAATTTCATGGGTTTTTCAGACCAATTTTCTGATTTTTAATCTCTTATCTTGGCCAATTCCTCTTCATTATTTATCTTCATAACATTAAATTAAACTTGTTCTTTTCACTACTCTATCCTTTTGTTGTATTCTCTATCCTCGTCTGGATGGTTTTCTACTTTGATAGTAGATATTTTCCTTTCTGAAATAAGTCTGATTTTACCAAAATCACTTGAAATCTTATAATTATTTAGGACAATTCATTATAAAAATATTATTATAGGATGATATATTTTAAGGAATCAATTTATAATCAGGAAGTCATTTGTTACTTGAGGAATAAAGTAAATCATCTACTCTACAAATATTCTCCCACTGATTTTGATTTGAATATCATTTGATACTTCCTGAATCAAAACTATTGTGTTGTTACCAACTATTACTTGAAACTCTTTAGATTCTCATGTTACCTCTAAAAATTTAATTTGTGTGTAAGAGAAGGTACATCCTGTATCAACTAGGGTTGTACACAAAGTTTCACCAACACTTAGCTTTACCAATATAGTCCATTACTCTATATTTACATTGAGTAAAGAATATCCTATATATCCTATAATATATTATTCATCCTCAAATATAGGTAATGAAATAGTCCTTTTTCTAACTATCCTTATGGAATCTGATATTCTAGGTGCTTCTAATGAAGTTTCTTTATATTTTCCAACTGACTTTTTTGGACTATCCAAAGGGTTATCAAGTATATTTGACTTGAGATCTTCCAATTTCAAATCTAATTGGCCTGATCTCGATCCTTTTGATCTAAGATCCTCTTCTTCTTCTCTAATCTCATATATGAAAAGTCTATTTCTGACTTGTTTAATTACAACTGGAAGAAGTATATCTTTTCTTAATTATTTCTATGGATCTAGTGAAAACCATTCTTAACCTCTTAGGGATTACCACATGTGGTGTAAATTTTATAATTGATGTTCTGTAATCTTGAAAAGCATGGGTAAATATTTCCATACCCTTTCATAGAGTTGGTCTTCTAGTATTATATAACTTTACATAATAATGATTAATTAATCCGACATATCTAATATTTGGTGGATATCTCAATGTCTTATTCTAGTTTCTCTTATTGATCTTAACTTATAAAGTTCTATTAATAATTATATCCAAAGTTACTATTTTAAAATATTGGATTAACTTTACCCATGCTTCTTCTGTATGCATACCTTCTCATGCTCCTCACAATTCATTAGAAAAATTGGCTAAGATTCCATTTACCACTGAAATTAGTTCTGGTAGATCTTGCCTTTTTTTATGATAAGAGAATATATTGAGATTTGGATTATTCCAAAATTAATATACTTGGAATTTTTATGGATAGAATTAATAACCCATTCTGTTTTTAGAAAAGGCAATAAAAATAATCCTTAATCTATTTTATAGACTTCAGCTATCTCTTAATCCTCAAAGATATTTATCACTTCTCGATATGGGACCTAATATTTTTAGTATAACTAAAACCAATCAACTCTAGGAATATTATATTTTTTTATAATCTATTTATTTTGAATAAATATCATTTTATGAAGAATTTAATAGATCATCTTCCACCTCATCTAGCTTTACTAGCTCTGGAGAGTCTTCAAGTGAACCATCCTCTGCTCGAATCATGGATATTTGAAGCTAGATTAAAATTGTATTGAGATTATTTCCTTCTTCATCATATGATTTATAATCTTCAACCACTGATTACTCTAAATATAATGAATATAAAAACTCATTATCTAGGTCTATATATTCCCCTAGACAAGCTCAATCAATTTTCCTAATGAATCTTCCATCATTATTTCTTTGATACTATCTATTGTTCAGTTTTCATTTGGGAAAGTGTTAGCTTTGTAACCCTTTTCCCATTGAACCAAAAATAATAAAAAATGGATAAATGTTTTCTTTTAAGGAATTTTGGATACTTCCCATATTAAATTTGTTCTCATATCCTTCTGGATTCTATTTTGTCTAAGATATCTCATAGATTTTTCTAGATTTCTCCTTGAAAACCATCTTTATAATTTCCTTTTACAAAATCATTTCTATAATTTCACGTGTGATCTATTTTTTTCATGACCATATTGACACTGTGTAATGTTTTTTTTTGAGTTTTCCCAAGAACCTACCTAGTTAGACTGCACCCATATCTTCATACAACACCCTTTACCTTTGATAAATAAAAAGAACCCATATATGGAATATTTATTATATCCTTTAATAAATTACTCTACATAAAATATAGCCTTATTTCCCACCTTATTATCTTTACTCTAAATCCCAATGTATTCCTCAAGTTTTTACTTTGAGAAAGATAAGTCTTTAGGTCTTATTGAACTATTTAAGGCAACTTCTTGGAAGTTTTTGGACAAAGAAATACAGATCATGTGCTTGATCTCATTGTCCAAGAAGATAATACCAATGTTCAAAATTACAAATATATCCTCAAAATTATCACAGGCCGCATATATTTTTTTTAAATAAGTCTTAGAATTTTCTACCAATTATCCATCCTGATCAACCAGTGATTTCCCCATAAAATCTTGTTTGAAGAAATCAACTTCTATAGGTATAACCTGAATTATGAATTTAATATATTCATGGATATCTATTGTAACTTCTGAGTGTCTTAATAGAATATCCTGAAATTCCCCTGGATTACCTCTTAGGGTAGCTCCTGAAAAATTGAGTGCACTATATATGGTCCACAACTGAAAACCAATTGATAGAATATAATATCGAAGGTATAGAGCCCATTCATCTATGGATTCTTCAAAATCCTTTTTGAAATCTTTCTTAAGGAACATCCCATATTGCGGAACAAATTTTGGATATGTATTCCTTGGTCTATATTATTCCTAAATATAACTCGGACATGAGGGATTGGATTACCTATTGATATTAAAAAACAAATCCTTGAATGATCCTTTTTGTTGCTTTTAAGGGATTGGTTTTTGGGAGATTTCCTTACATACTGGCTTTACTCCCCTATGTTTTACACTGATTCCTTTAGTGAGAGATAACTTGGTCTATTTATTCTTCTTCTATTCTTCAATTATAGCTTATATGTATTCTATTTTATTTATATTTTCATTTAGGTCTTTTGAGACACATTATATATCACCAAGTTCCCATTTCTCCAAAGTAATAATATTAGGTATTTGAATCTAGTATTCCATGATACTTTTAGGAATACTTGTGACTTATTCTTGATATTATTTTACTTATCCTGTTAATGGAAAAAAATAATATTTTTTAGCACATCGTACTAATATACTTGATCTATTTATATCTCTATATGGATTAATATCAAATATAGTGTCTCTTGGATGATTAGAATATTCCCCAAAAGCTTTCCCTTTAAGCCTATGCCAAATATCTCAAATATTTTGTCCAAAACTAGATCATTTTCCTGTTATAATTTCACTATTCGAAGCCCAATACTTCGCCTTCTGGATCCCATAGAGTAATTTCTATGTTTTTGACCAACCACCTGGCTTGTAAAAGCTATGATTATGTATCCCTGATTTCAACCTTCCAAAAATCGATTACTTTATGTTTGTTTTTATAGTCTAACATGGATTATGTAATTTGACCATACTTTCTAAGACAAATATAAATGGATTTATTCTCATAATAATTCAACCTACCTTCTAAAAGTTTATTCTCATAATAGAGACCTTTAAACATGGAATCCAAAAGTTTTATTACTTCAAACTTTGTGGAAGTAGTGATCCATCTGGCTTCCCCCAAATAGATTCCTCCCTCTACGCTCTAATACACCACTAGTGGATGAGTCTCTAATGATGCCCTCCTAGGGAATTCCACTAAAGGAATACAAAAAGGATACAAAAATTCTCATAAGCATGGAAGAACACCAATATCAATGAAAAAGGATAAAGGGAATACCTGTATTCAACTCAAAACATCACACTTGGAATTTATTTGAACGAATAACAAGACAGATGAGATAAAAAATAGATATATAATGTCTTAAATTATATTTATTTTGTTGGAAAAAAATCTCTCAAGGTAACATTTCAGTGTTTTTGTGTTGATTATGATTATTTAAAATGAAGGTTTCCAAGTTTAGTTGTGGAGTCCCTGAGAGATTTTTGTGTCGAATGATTTCCATTCCTGGCATATTATAATTTGCAAGAAACTATAACATTCCTGGAAATTCATTCTAGTGAGAAGGTTATTCTTACTTATCATGGATCATAGTTATATTTTCTAATTCATTTGATTTTCCATTTTCTACAAATTAAAATAATGTTATTAGTAATTTTTTTAATTAAAAAATTATACTAATAAATTTAAAATTAAATTATTTTTAAAATACCACTATTTTTTAAAACCCAATAGCCCTCACCATTAGTTTTAGAATATCGTATCTCTTAAATATTCTAGTGGAAAGGATCCATATTTCACTTATATCAACCTAGACATGGGAATGAAAATATATTGGAAGGGTTTTAGGTAGTCATAACTTGAAAAATAAATTCAATCATAGTTCCTTGATCCATTGAGTAGAATCCCCAATCATAAAATCCTATTTTTTCTTATGATTTCCTCAACCTTTTCCTCTTAGTGACACTAATTAATACTTGGTAAATCAAACCATGATGTAAACCAAGTTAATTCAACCCTAATATTGAAGCTAAATATTCCATGATAATTGAAATCACCCAACTTGGGTTGGTCAAGCACTTTGAACTATGATGTTGTTTCAAACTTAATTATTAGAAGTCTATACTGACTTAATATTTTATTTGAGGTATTTTTATCCTTATTTATATAAACCATTTTATCTTTTCACATGCCTTGTTAATATTAAGTGTATTTTACTTAAGTGATTAACCATGTCTGATAAAAGTTTTATACATATATAGTTATATTTTATTCCATCTAGCATACATGTTAAGTCATTTATTATGTGATTATTAAGTATTCAAAAACACAAATAATCTTACCATGCAATTGAAAGGAATAAAAAATAAGTTTCATGTTCATGAGATTCTCTGATAGTTAGTTTATCTAGTGAATAATAAACTATCCCTTGAACCCAGGGTAAAACACCTTGAATCGTAGGCTGGTTCATGTTGCAATATCCCACCTTGGATCCTATGTATCTTTTTAATTGGTTTTTCCTTAGTTCCTTGACTCGGATTTCCTCATATATATTTGTATCTCCATCCTTACATAAGCTTTTAACTCACTCATACCTAAGGGGATCTAATGGAATAAATAAATGGGGTTTTTAGAAAAGATACCATGGGAACCCATGCCCTTAATAGAAAGGGGATGACATGTAGGCCATCAATAATAATTTAACAAAAATAAATTAAAATAAACCAATCACATACAAAGGGATGGTCTAATCTCATGATCATCTCTATATCTTGCAACAAGTATACAATTTTAATCTTGTTATTAATTACTTCAATTCATTCTTTAATTAAGATAATGTTCCATGAATTAATCCAATTAATTTAATTTATCTTAATTTTATCTAAGAATCCTTAACCCACCATCATCTAAAATTTTAAACAAAATTAATTTCATTTAAAATTAATAAAGTAAACAAGTGTACTTGGAGGGAACTTCATGCGCTTATCCAAAATTTTAAAATTGAATAAATTTTAATATATAATTATCAATCTTATGAAATACTATGTACTTTTTCTAATAAATGAAGCATTGAACACATGTGAATATGTATGATTATATATTTAATTTTTTTTCTATGAAAAACTTGTAAAAATGCTTGTAGAAGAGTACATGGTGTATACTAAAGTACACGACATCTACCGTCCTCTTCCTGTGTCTGAGACCCATGCCTTAGGACTAGGCTTGTTTCCTACCATGAAACCATTCTAAGTACCTAGTGTATTTCCCAAAATACATGTCATATAATGTCATTTTATTGTGTTTGTAGCACATTCCATGGTATTGGGTGTGTCACATGATTGCATACAAGATCATGTTACACAATGTATACTAGGAATACATGACATATGTCCTTGAAATTTCAAGAATGAGTAGTCCCCATGTTGTGTATTTTATACAAAGAATACCAAGACACCTCGTGTTCTCAGCCAAAATAAAACAGGGACTACACATAATGTATAGTAGTTGTAGGACATGTAGTTCTTCAAGACAAGTTCCAGTCTATCTGGATCTATTTGTTGATCCACTTTTTTTGATATTAAATATGATTACTTCATATCCATCTTACTTTATCATGTGACATGGTTGAAAAAACAAAAATATATGGTGTGTATATAGAAAATACACACCGTGTACTATGGTTTTGTCTAGGCAGAGCCTTTGGTATGTATATATGGGAATCTTCAAATTCTTCTTCATTTTTAAACTTTAATCGATTATTGGTTCTGTTAGAGAAAATGAAGAAGATAAGAGATAAATATTTTTGGATATTAAAATGAATCAATATAAGTAAAATAAAATGAAAACACATGAAACCATTAAATGAATAATAAATAATAAATAACTATAAATTAAACATGTGACCACTATGATACCACTTATTGGTTTTAGGCATAGTGGAAGCATTGTTTGATGGTATGGAAAACTCATCTTTTAGTCTTAATTTATGTGTAATCATTTCCACACATGATTAAAATGTCATGTCCAATGAAAAAAGTAGATTACTTGACTATATTAAAATGTAAGAACCAGAATAGGGGGATATTCATAGGTAATTTATAATTAATTTATTTAGCAGATGTATAATGACCGCAACTTGTAATTCTCTCTTCATTTACGATCTGTTTGAAAATACCTCATCATATTATCATTGAACTGTATGATCCAAGTATAAAATCCCTCTATAAGTGACCCACATGTGCACCAAAATCTATGAATTTCATTGTATAATCATTGAGTGATAGCACAAATTATCCTTATCACTTGAATTATTCATGGTTGATCGCAATTATATTCTTCTTAAAGGAGTAATAACTCTTGATGTTTTCTCGAAGGATTGAGAGAGGTGGAAGAGTGAGGGTGATCTAGATCTCTAGATATATCTCAAGATCTTTAGGGAGTCTCTATTTATTCATTGTGCACACCAAAAGTCATTTATGAAATAATTAGAAATAGAAATTTATTATGGGAGGTTTAGTTTTGCACTATAAAAAATAGCAGATTAACGACAGCTATTTAGAGGGTGTTATGCACAAACCCCAATAAATTAATTTATTGTATAAATTAGAGGGGGTTCTGAATAACCCACACTAATCATTGAATTTATAGGGGGCTATGAACCCCCTCTAAAATTTTAAACATTATTTTCAATATTTAGTTGGACTTTAGAGGCAGCTATGCCAAAACTGCTTCTAATTTAATAATTTGTGGTGGTTTTGGCATAACCGCCTCTAAAATTCAACCAAATTTTTAAAAAAATTATGAAATTTTTTTTGAGGGAGTTTATAACCCCCACTATTTTCTTAAAATAATCCCCTATAATATATATATATATATATATAAAATTAAAACACAACATATAAATGTATTTAAATACATTATATGATCATATTATATAGTAATATGTATATATATAAATAATTTATATGATAGTATTTAGTCATATTTATATGTATACATAAATATAATTTTATAATGTGTACATTAATATATATTTATTTGTAAAAAATTATAATTAATATAATATTATTTATAATATAAAAGCATAAATATATTATATAAATATATACAGAAATATAATTTATTTAAAATATGAATCATATAAAAGCCCATGTAGTTTTTATAATTATATAATAATAATAATAATAATAATAATAATATCAACAATAATAATAATAATTTACACACACACACACGCATATAAATGAACTCGTATGTATTATATAAATAATGCATTTGATTGTCTCTATATTATACATATTTTCCTACATAATATATTATATAAATTCATTTAATTTTATATTGAATATATAGTATGTTGTACATGTACATATATATATATAATATTAATGAATTTAATATATATTTACATATATATATATATAATTTTAATAATTTATATATATATTTATATATATATATTGATATAAATTATATAAATATATTTTAAAGGCATTATATAAATATATTAAATAAATAATTATATATATATATATTATATAAATATACCTGTATGTAAAATTTAAATATGTATTTAACTATATAAATAATTTACATAAATGTATTTATAAATATATAATTATATGTTTATATACATGACATAGAAATATAAATATATGAAAAATATATATTTACTCAAATATATGTATATACATGTATAAAAATATTTATATATTTCTAGCCTCCAGTGGTGTAGATGTTGTTTTCTTTTATATTTATTGTCTATACCTGACCAGATGTAATATATACATGTATGAAGATAGGTGTAAATATTTATAGATAAATATATAAATACACATTTGTATTTTTGTATGTGTTTGATATAAATGTTTTTATAAATATATGTATAAATAATTTTATTTAAATATATGTAAATATATAATTATAGGGGTGTGAAATATATAGAGACACACACACACACATATATTACACATATACATTTATATACATATACATATTTATATTAATGTTAATATATGTATTTAAATATATGCTTTAATACCACTAGTGGGTGAGTCTCTGATGAAGGTCTACCAGGGAATCCCACTTAATGAATTTATAAAGCTGTAAAAAATTCTCAAAATCACAGCAGCACAACAATATCTACAAAAAAGGATAAGAGCACTACCTATCTTCGACTCGAAGGATCACACTTGGAATCTCTTCGCATGAAAAACATGAAGGCTAAGCGAGAAAGTAGAAATATTTTTTTTTTGAAATCACACTAATTTCTATTCCAAATTCATCTCTTCAAAAAAATGGGTAAGATGTTTCTTATATACACATCTAGGATCAACTTTCCTAAGAATCTCACTCTACTTCCACTTTCAACACACACTTTAGACAAAAGAAAAAAAACAAAATTAAAATTAAAATTTGGAGTGCACAACCATGAAACTTCCACCACTCATTTCACATAAAAAAACAAACTACATAATGGATATATTCTATTTAATCCGAGCATCCATGCCGGATATGAAACATGTCTATATTATCACCTAGAATCCTTCTAAGTCCTATAAAGCATCGATAATTTCACCAAATAAGACTTATTTCCCTAAATATTTAATTTCCATCAATTCTTTGAAGGTACATTAAATCTAGTCTCTAAAAATAAAGATATATTCTTTATATCCCTTCCATGTCTTGGGTTCTTCAAGAATCATGTATGATTCCACCATGAAATTTGTCAAATGTGCCATATATTGAGTCTGCATGTCTCTTGAGTTGATAGAGACTAAGACATTGTCTATTTCAAAGAATAAGAAATATTTTCTCTTGGATTTTGATTCAATTATATAAACACTACATGAAATTTGGATAGATTCTTAATGGATTCTATTCAAATTTAATTCTATCCAATCATCATCGCTAAACTTAATTCCTCAAATTCTTTCTAGATAGGTCATTTAGTCCAGTGTCCTGGGTACAAGTTCCATAGCATGACCAATCTATCTATTAAACCGATAGTTTCGATGTGTGAGACCCACCATAGTGAACTTGGATATAAATTATTTAGAACCATATTCACTATCTATAGTACCCAATTAAATGTGGGATTTATCTTCTTAAATCCTAATAATTACACTACTCCTATTTGAAAATATCTCTTGTACTCAATAAACTCTTTAGTTTCTAATCAAGTTTCTAGTATATAGAGATTATTTGAGCATGTATAAAACATGGCTCAAACCTCTCTTGAATATCTAATCATCCTTATGTTTTTGGATCAGATTATAGAAAATTGTTTATTTATTCATCAAAATATTTGTAATCCTTTGAAAATATTTCCATATTTCATTTCCTGTATTTGGTTCCTCATCTAGCTTGTCATCCAAAATTTCTTGATAATTTTACTTCTGAACATTCTATTGATGAATTTTTTCTGAACCATATACTGCTTTTCATGTTATTATTCTACTAGATCATCCCATCTCCTAGAAACAGTCTTATATTTTCCTTTAGATATCCTCATGTTTATATCGTTTGGTTCTTTTGAGCCTTCCAGTTTCTCATATTTTTTATTCATTGAGTGATTTAGTGGAGTTTTTGACCACATAAAAAGTATTCAATATGGATTTTATCCTTAGACTTTCTATCGAGGGATATTTTTTCAACACTTCATATTTTTTCAAACTTTATGGTTAAATAATCAATGATGTCAAATCTTTCAACCTTACTGGATAATGATATTTTCTAATGAAGGGGATTCTCTACTAGAAACCCTTTTATTTTTTTTGTATTCTATCATTTATTACTTTGATAACTAGGAATTCTACTATAGAGTAGTAATCAATGTAGAGTAAACATTGCCTTGATCTAATACCTTGTGCTATTACACCTTCAAGTGTCAAAGTAGCATATTAGTGTATCTGGAATAAGATTATTATTTTTTCCTTTAATATGTTTTGTTGTAAAGTTATAATATTGCAATTCAATCCTCCATCACATTAATCATGCTTGGGTAAACCTTTTTAATTTTATTTTCTTGAAATTATTTTTATAAGAACTATCTATTCTTATAGTGAAAGGTTTTCCCAAGAAATGATCATTATTCCTAATTCCTTTAAGGACTGGAAGAAATTCTCATTCATGGATATGATAGTTCTTCTCTGGCCCAATAAATAATCCACTCCAGTATCTACTAATACTCTCATCATGGGTTTTCCTTTTCTTTATTATGAATACCCATGCTATGTTTGAATCATTTATTTATGATATAATTTGATCTTCACTTCCATCTAGGTACCCTAATTTTGGTAGTTTTATGATCTTTCTTCTTTAGAATTCTTAGTACTTCATAATATTCTTTTGTTTAATTCCAAGGAATCTTACTAGACACCTTTCTCTGTATTGGAACTGAGTTTTTTTCTAAATCTATTATGTATGATATAGTACAACTAAATAAACCTAGAAACACCTATATTTTCTTACAATCTAAAAGCTCAATGGGGAAAGCTTCTAGCTTCTCTACAGAATGTAGTTGAAGATTCTCTCTACTTACTTGGATCGGAAATATCAATAATTTTATATTTGGTCGCATCCAAATGATCTTTCTTTCTAAAAGTTCCATCCCTTGTTCTCTAAACACTTCAACCACCTATTGTAAGTGTTAGACGTTCTCTTATACATTTTTACTAAATATGATCATGTTATCAATATATAATTCCATGAACTGTGATATTATTTTGAATGCCTTGTCAATTCTACTTTTGAATATTCTTAGGGAATTATTAACTCCAAATAGCATAACTATCTAGAATTGTAAATATTGTTAATGGTATATCATCCTCTTTGATATTAATCATCCAATATACTGACTTGAGATCAAACATAGAACATACCATTGGAATTTCATTCCTAATCTAGCTTCTTTAATACTCCTGATTAGTAATATCGTATCTGTCATCCTTTGTGTCCATTATGATCTTGGTAATCGATAACCATCATGAATTTACCATGAAACCCCTCAACACGATTCATTACCATGAATTCTAAACTACTACGTGGGATTTCATTATACCTAATTAATTCAAGAATAATTAGTTTTCGAATCAATTTTTAGAACTCCATAACCATTCCATCTGGATAGGAAATTAATTTTCTCCTAATCACCATATTGGGATATTTAAGGGTGATTTTATCCTCTATAATTTATTTCTTCCACAATTTCATGGGGGTTTATGACCAATTTTCTGATTTTTAATCTCTTATCTTGGCCAGTTCCTCTTCACCATTTATATTCATAACATTAAATTAAACTAGTTATTTTCACTACTCTATCCTTTTGTTGTATTCTCTATCCTCGTCTAGATAGTTTTCTACTTTGATAGTAGATAATTTCCTTTCTGAAATAAGTCGGATTTTCCAAAAATCACTTGAAATAATATAATTATTTAGGACAATTCATTATAAAAATATTATTATAGGATGATATATTTTAAGGAATCGATTTATAATCATGAAGTCATTTGGTACTTGAGGAATAAAGTAAAGAATTTGCTCTACAAATATTCTCCCATTGAGTTTGATCGGAATATCATTTGATAATTCCTGAATCAAAACTATTGTGTTGTTACCTACTATTACTTGTAACTCTTTAGATTCTCATGTTACCTCTAAAAATTGAATTCGTGTGCAAGATAAGGTACATCTTGTATCAACTAGGGCTGTACACATAGTTCCACCAACACTTATCCTTACCAATATAGTCCATTACTATATATTTACACTGAGTAATGAAGATCCTATATATCCTATAAGATATTATTCATCCTCAAATATAGGTAATTAAATATTCCTTTTTTAACTATCCTTATGGAAACTGATGTTCTAGGTTCTTCTAATGAAGTTTCTTCATATTTTCCAACTGACTTTTTTCGACTGTCCAAAGGGTTATTAAGTTTATTTGACTTGAGATCTTATAATTTCAAATATAATTGGCCTGATCTCGATCCTTTGGATCTAAGATCCTTTTCTTCTTCTCTGATCTCATATATGAAAATTCTATTTATGACTTGTTTAATCACAACTGGAAGAAGTAGATTATTTCTTCATTATTTCTAGGGATCTAGTGAAAACCATTCTTATCCTCTTATGGATTACCAAATGTGGTGTCAATTTTCTAATTGATGTTACTTAACATTAAAAAGGATGGGTAAATATTTCCATACCCTTTCATAGAGCTGGTCTTCTAGTTTTATAGAACTTTACATAATGAAGAGTAATTACTCCGACATATCTAATATTTGGTGGATATCCTAAAGTCTTATTATAGTTTCTCTTATTGATATTAACATATAAAGTTATATTAATAATTCTATCCAAAATTACTATTTTAAAATCTAGTATTAACTTTACCCATGCTTCTTCTGTATGCATACTTTCTCATGCTCCTCATAATTCATTAGAAAAATCGGATACGCTTCTATTTACCACTACAATTAGTACTGGTAGATCTTGTATTTTTTTATGATAAGAGAATATATTGAGATTTGGATTATTCCAAAATTAATATGCTAGGAATTTTTATGGATAGAATTAATAACCCGTTCTGGTTTTATAAAAGGCAATAAAAATAATCCTTATTCTATTTTATAGACTTCAACTGTCTCTTAATCCTCAAAGATATTTATCAATTCTCGATATGGGACCTAATATTTTTAGTATAACTAAAACCAATCAACTCTAGGAATATTATATTTTTTATAATGTATTTATTTTAATGAAATATCATTTTATGAAGAATTAAATAGATCACCTTCCACCTCATCTAGCTTTACTAGCTCTGGAGAGTCTTCTAGTGCACCATCCCTACATGAATCATGGATATTTGAAGTTGGATTAAAATTGTATTAAGACTATTTCCTTCTTCATCATATGATTTAGAATCTTCAACATCTGATTACTCTAAATATAATGAATATAAACACTCATTATCTAGGTCTATATATTCCCCCTAGATAGGCTCAATCAATATTCCTAATGAATCTTCCATCATTATTTCTTTGATACTACCTCATGTTCAGTTTGCATTTGGGAAAGTGTTATCTCTGTAACCCTTTTCCCATTGAACCAAAAATAATAAAAAATGGGTAAATATTTTCTTTTAGGGAATTTTGGATACTTCCCATATTAAATTTGTTCTCATATCCTTCTGGATTCTATTTTTTTTAAGATATCTCATAGATTTTTCTGGATTTATCCTTGAAAACCATCTTTATGATTTCCTTTAATAAAATCATTTCTATAATTTCATGTGTGATCTATTTTTTTCATGACCATCTTGACACTGTGTTATGAATTATTTTTTTGAGTTTTACCAAGCACCTACCTAGTTAGACTGCACCCATATCTTCATACAACACCCTTTACCTTTGAGAAATAAAAAGAACTCACATATGGAATATTTATTATATCTTTTAATAAATTCCTCTACATAAAATATAGCCTTATTTCCTGCCTTATTATCTTTACTCTAAATCCCAATGTATTCCTCAAGTTTTTACTTTGAGAAAGATAATTCTTTAGGGCATGTTGAACTATTTCAGGTAGCTTCTTGGAAGTTTTTGGACAAAGAAATATAGATCATGTTCTTGATCTCATTGTCCACGAAGATAATACCAATGTTAAAAATCTCAAATATATCCTCAAAAATATCACAAGTCGCGTATTTATTTGTTGGTTAAATAAGTATTAGACTTTTTTACCAATTCTCCATCCTGATCAACCAGTGATTTCCCCATAAAATATTGTTTGAGGAAATCAGCTACCACAGGTATAACCTGAATTTAGAATTTAATATATTCATAGATAGCCATTGTAACTTCTGAGTGTCTTAATAGAATATCCCGAAATTCCCCTTGATTATCTCTTAGGGTAGCTCCTGAAAAATTGAGTGCGCTATATATGGTCCACAACTATAAACCAACTGATAGAATATAATATCAAAGGTATATAGCCCATTCATATATGGATGCTTCAAGATCCTTTTTGCAATCTAGCTTAAGGAACATCCCATATTGTGGAACAAATTTTGGATATGTATGCCTTGGTCTATATTCTTCATAAATATAACTAGGATATGAGGGATTATATTCCCTATTGATATTCAAAAAAAATCCTTGAATAATCCTTTTTGTTGCTTCTAAGGGATTGGTTTTTAGGATATTTCCTTACATACTGGCTTTAATTCCCTAAGTTTTACACTGATTCCTTTAGTTAGAGATAACTTGGTCTATTTTTTCTTCTTCTATTCTTCAATTATAGCTTGTAGTTCTTATATTTTATTGATCTTTTTATTTAGGTCTTTTGAGACACATTATATATCACCAAGTTCACATTTCTCCAAAGTAATAATATTAGGTATTTGATTCTAGTATTCCATGATACTTTGAGGAATACTTGAGACTTATTCCTGATATTCTTTTACTTATCCTGTTAATGGAAAAAAAAATATTTTGTAGCATATCGTACTAATATACTCGATCTATTTTTATCTCTATATGGATTAATATCAAAGATAGTGTCTCTTTGATGATTGGAATCTTCCCCAAAAGATTTCCCTTTAAGACTCTGCCAAATATCTCAAGTATTTTGTCCAAAAATAGATCATTTTCCTATTATAATTTCACTATTTGAATCCCAATACTTCGCCTTCTGGATCCCATAGAGTAATTTCTATGTTTTTGATCAACCACCTGGCATATAAAAGCTATGATTATGTATCCCTGATTTCGACCTTCCACAAATCGATTACTTTATGTTTATTTTTATAGTATAATATGGATTTTTGGAATTTGACCATACTTTCTAAGACAAATATAAATGGATTTATTCTCATAATAATTCAACCTACCTTCTAAAAGTTTCTTCTCATAATAGAGACCTTTAAACATGGAATCCATAAGTTTTCTTACTTCAAACTTTGCGGAAGTAGTGATCCATCTGGATTCCCCCAAATAGATTCCTCCCTCTACGCTCTGATACACCACTAGTGGATGAGTCTCTAATGATGACCTCCTAGGGAATTCCACTAAAGGAATACAAAAAGGATACAAAAATGCTAATAAGCATGGAAGAACACCAATATCAATGAAAAAGGATAAAGGGAATACCTGTATTCAACTCAAAATATCACACATGGAATTTATTTGAATGAATAATAAGAAGGATGTGATAGAAACAAGATATTGAATGTCCTAAATTATATTTATTTTGTTGGGAAAAAAATCTCTCAAGGTAACATTTCAGTGTTTTTGTGTTGATTATGATTATTTAAAAATAAGGTTTCCAAGTTTAGTTGTGGATTCCCTAAGAGAGTTTTGATATGATATGTTGATAAATATCTAAGTCAAAGGAATGGATGATTTGGAAGTGGTATTGGAAATTGCGTATACAAGGTGGCATTGTTTCCCAGTGTTTTCCAAATTTTGGGGGTCTAAAATTTGGAGGATGGATAAAGCATTTTGAAATTAATATTTCTAATAATGAATCATAAAAATATGGAAAAATAACGTGTTTCACAAATATTAGAGTTTCAGGAAGGTGTTGAGATTCACGAAGGTAGCTGTTGTCGTGAAAGATTGAATTTTCACGAATGCATGATGTAAAGATAGTAAATCTCTATGACTATGAGAAGCTTCATGAATGATTAAAATTACATAGTTCTTTGTGAAATAGGGATATTTGAAAAAAAAAATTGGAGAGATTCATGAAAAGGTGACGATGTGGATTGAAGCTCACCAAAAGGGACTCAACACCTATAAATATGCATCCACCCCTCTCAAAAAAGAAGAGAAAGCCTTAACAAAAATCTGATGGCTCTGAATTTGTGAAGCTGGTCTTTAAAGGTTGTTCTTTTGAAAAGTTCATGAAGAAAGGAAGTTCATGAAGGCTATGTATTCTAACCAAAATTTGTAATCATGACAAAAGTATTAAAGTTCACGAAGGTTATATAATCTGATCGAAAGTTGTGTGCTTTGTGAAAGTGTTGAGCTTCACAAAGGCTAAGTGAGCTTCATGAAAGAATGGTTATTTTAAAATTCTATTTGGTCTTTGAAAAAGTGAAGAGATTTATGAACGTTTTGGGTTTCATGAAATAAGGATATTCATGTGAATATTTGGGAAATTTCGTAAAGGTTTTGTTAGATTCGCGAAAGTAGTGAGTATCACGAAAGTGTTGAAAAGGGATTTACTAGAAAAAATTGTGGAAAGTGGTATTAATTAAGTGGATGAAAGTGGAATTTAATGATATACCAAATCTAGTGTAAAAAATACTGATTCAAGTGGTAAAAAAGGATTCTTCTGAAGGAACAATGAGAACACTTCAGTTGAGAGAGCAATGAACTTTCAAATTGTGATTGGTTATAATCCAAGAGGGACAGGTGTGTTCACTCCAAATTTTGTAAAGGCAGTGAGCCTGGGAAAAGAAATGATCTATCCCAAACCTTATTTTTGTAGTGTGACTTAGTGGATTTGTTACATAGACACATTGTCATTTTATGCTCCTTAGACATAGCCCAATAAGGATGAACTAAGTAAAATTGTTGTGTCTCATGATTTATTTCATTTCTATTCATACATTACTATAATAAAGGGAGAGAAGAGTGTTTTTTAATGATGAAACAATATATAAAGGGGAAGTTGTTTTAATCTTTCATACTCATATTATCCCCTATAAGTATATTTAACCTAGTTGGGATAACATTTGGTATGAGAGAAAAACATAAATTTTAGTGTTTCTCACTAAAGGGTTTCAATGGAGGTTATTAATTATAAAGGATTATGATATTCAATGGAAAAAATTTTCAATTATGCAAGAATCTAATGAAACACTACTTCCTATCTTTAGGAATGAATGTCTTTATAGTTGAAATGCATGTCTTTTCAGCGAGTATCGACAATGATTCTTTATCATATTCTAACCGATGGGAATTGGATACTAAAGCCAAATGAATCAATGCTTTAGGGGGAGCTATATCTAATGAAATATATATGAAGGTGATTTCATGTAAGTTATCATATTATATGTGGGAAAGGTTTCTAAATATTTATTTGGGAGACTCAAAAGTTAGAGAAACATAGATTTAGGTTCTATTGAACAAGTATAAGGATCTCAGAATGCACCCTAATAAGTATATTGACACATTTTTTGATCAGGTGAATGTTATTGTGGAAGAAATTCATGGTCTTAGATAAATTATGTACTATATAAATATTATTAATCTCATATTGAGAATACTTTCACCTTGGTTCAATCTGAATGTTTTTTTATTAGAAGATAAAGATCTAAAGAGCTGTCATTGGATAGCTTACACTATACTCCTATTGCATACAAGATGAGAAATGGTGATAATGAGTCTGTGGAAAAAGGGAAGTCTAAGGAAGTGACATTCAAGGCCATGAAGAAGGTTATTATTGAATATGAATAAGAATAATAATAGATAGATTAATTCATGTCGTTCCTTTCATCAATTTTCTAAAGAGGAAAAAAAAGCTCAAAGGGAAACTTCCACTTTCATGATTTTTATGTGGAAAGGTTGGAAATCTTGTATCAAGGTGCCCCAAGAAATTTCAATATGATAAAAAGGATGAAGTCAAAATTACCATGAATAAGTATTCAACCTATGTGAAAGGTGAGATAAATTTTGAAAGAAATTTCTTCAATAAGTAGAATCTATTTTCAAAATAAAATGAAATTTTAGAAGAATCTAAGGTTGAATAGATTGAAAAATGCAAATATTGTGTAGAAAATTATATGGTGGATATTGTAGGTAGATCATATAAAATGGAAGAAAGCAAAAATTATGAAGAATATGTTTAAGGAAGTGCTGATATTCAAGAAAAATTAGAATCCACTCTTAATTAGATAAATGTTTTGAGATACAAAAAGAATAAATCCAATAAAGTGGATAGTGATTCCAAACTCTTTATATAGAAGTAAGAATAAGAGAAGTCTGATATGATGTAATAAATTAAAAATATTAAGTCTTGAATGCGAGAGAACTCAAAAAAAATCGGTGAGTAAAAGCTCAAAGTTGAATAACATAAAAGGGCGATCAATGGGCGGAATAACATAGTGAAATATAAAGAAAAAATCACTAAAAATATTGAGTAATAAGTTGTTAGCATACAAAGGAAAGTGAAAGATCAGGATAAACTCTTAACTCTAACAAATAAGGTCACAAAGGAAATAGAAAATGGAAATATAGAGTTCAATGTTCCATTGAAACAGACCAAGGAATGTTAGGAGAATAAAATTATAGATACAAATTATATAGTTGGTATGGGTCTTGATCGAAAATAGAAAGAAATAATGGTTGATGTCAGATCACATGAACCCATTATGAGATTGAATTTTGATTTGGGTATGAAATCGAACTAGAAGATTCAAAGAATCCAAGTGAAAATTAGTAGTGAAACAGTGACACACAAGAATGAACCCCACATTAGATGTTATTATTGTGGAAATATGTGATACTCAAAAAATGTCGGTTCCCTATCCAAGTGGTACAGAAGGGAACAAGACCAAAAAATATAGCCTTATAGAGTTCAATATTCTATGATATCATTTTATGGTAACTATTTTGTGTGTGAATAATTCAGACACATGGAAATATATTTCTCATAAAAATGTAGAGAAATGTGTTGAAGAAGACTAAATTTGGTCATAAGAAGCAACTTAATGTATCAAAAAATGAGATGAAAACTCAAAATTGATTTGCAGCTCTACAATATGAAGATAGTATATCATACTTTGAGGAAGATGAATATTATAAATCCATCCTAGTTAAGAAGTAAAAAACAAAGATCGAGAAGAAAAGAGTTGAGCAGGTAGTGGTTGTAGAGATCTCCCTTAAAGCATCAGACCATTCTAGTGTATGGATCCTTGAGAGTGGATTCAAATCCCATATGATAGGTAATAAGGATCTTGTTATAAGCATAAAATACGACAATGAAGGTGTTGTAAAATTTGGAAATGATGAAGACATAAAGATTATTTTCTCAGTAAAAGCCAAATTTAGGGGAAAAGAAATGAGACATGCTGATGTCTTAGTTGTTGAAGTCCTCAGGTACAAATTTATTTGTTCTAATCAACTATGTGACTTGTGGAATGCTATAATATTTACTAAGAATATGTGTATCGTCAAAGGAAGAGATGGTTCAGTTGTTCTATATGAAAAAAGAACGAAGGGTAATCTCTACCTTGTAAGTGGAGAAGAAGATATGTGCTTTTTATTAAGAGAGGAAGAAAACAGGTTGTGGCATAAATGACATGACCATATATACCAACCATCCCTGGAAGATTTAGTCAAATGTGATGTATCTAGAGATCTACCTATGTTATCACATGATCACAATCATACATGTTATGATTTTTAATAAGGGAATATTATCAGAAATATATATAAGGGAAAAAGAAAAAAAAAAGTCATCTAGAGTGCTTGAATTGGTGAATTCAGATGTATGTGGACCTATCTCACCAAGATCCATTGACTGGAAGAGGTATTACATTCTTTTAATTGATGATTTTCGTAGGATGGCGCGGTTATTTTTCATTTCCCACAAGTTTGATGTGTTTAGTTTCATAAAACAGTATCAAATGGAATCTGAAAGGTATCTTGGGAAAAAGATTTTAAAGTTTTTTACTGATAATGGTATGAAATTCAAAAATTGTGAAGTGGTATATTATCTCGAGAAACAAGGGATAATGATTCAAGTTTCAGTAGTGAGAATTCCTAAAAAAAGTGGTTGAGAGGAGAAATTGAATCATAAAAAACATGAAAATAACAGTGCTTATTAAAAAGGTACAACTAAAGAAATTATGGAATGAAGTAGTCTTGACATCAGTCTACATATCCACAAGACTTTTTTATATCCAGAGGAAGAAAAGACTCTATATGAGTTGTGGTATGGGAAGAATCCAACATTGAAATACTTTCAAATTTTTGGATGTAAATGTTTTATTATCATTAAGAAGAAACATAGTAAATTTGAATCATGAGGATATGAGAGGAAATTTCTTAGATATTTAGGAAAAATAAAAGCATATAATTATTTCAATAATAAGCTTGGAAAGGCAGTTGAAAGAAATGATTTCAATATTGTAGGGAATGAACAAAATATTTAACAATATAGTGAATAGTTCCCTGATGAAAGTGGTGAGGAGGTAAGAAACTCAAGGGGAGTTGAATTATAAAATGATTATTTATAAGAAGATACTAATGATGAGAATGAGGAAGTCAAATATATATCTTCACAAAAAAATGAATATTCGAGCTGAAATTGATACATAGAACACCATTGGTGATTAGGTAGCACCGGTTCAAACACAAATAATTAAGTCATTACAACATGCATTATTTCTTTGTTAGGTAGAGACTAAATGTTTTGATGATGTAGTTGGAGATAAGAATTGGGTTTAGGATATGTATAAATAGCTTGTCCAAATTGAGAATAATCAGACATGGGATATTGTTTGAAGACCAACAGTTAAAAATTTCATTGGGACAAAATGGGTCTTTCTGGGGGGGGGGGGTCTCGGGAGGGAAACCTAGCTATGATGCTCTCCTCTTCATGACGGTAGAGGCCACTATTCTGGTGCCTCTCCCACCAATGGTGGAGGGACTCTCGATGTCCAATAAAGGAGAAGATTCCTCCTTCCTTCCATTCTCGAATCCATATTTCCTTCCACCTTTCCTACAAGAGTCTCACTCTGCCCGAAAGTTCTGTATTTTCTTGATGGTTTTCCTAATCTCCTGATCTCGACAGTGGAGTTCTCAGAATCCTTGAATCTCCTAAAGATTAGTTTGGTTTCTAGGTTTAAAAAGTGACATCTATCAGTTGATTCATTCGATAGGTATGTCTTTGGTGCTTGGGATTTATAGGAAAGTGTGACATTGGGTCTCCTGGACAGCCACCATATTATGATCCATTTTGCTTTAGAGGAAGATCTTATCAAATTCTGGTCATGTTCCCCTCACAACTTCAACATATTTCATTTTTACCTATTCAGACGGTCTTTTTATTTTTATATGAAGTGTGATCCTCCTACAATGGTGATTTGGGTGAGTTTTCCTAACCTCACCCTATAGTTACAAAACCCTTATATTATTAGTATGCTTGAGAACCTTATCGACAGATATATGTGTTTGGATAGTCACACTGATTCCCTTTTCTATCTTTTCAATCCACGTGTTTGTATTGAAATGGATGTGTCAAGAGTTCCGTTTGAGTATGTTTGGATTACTATTGGCGAGGAGTACCGTTGCAAAGAATGCATGTTCTACAAATACTGTACTGACTTCTACTCTAAATGTAAGTGCCTAGGACAACTAATGGATTATTGTTGATTGGGGTATCTTTTTCCTATAATGAAGATGGAAAACGGTAGTGGTAAGGATATAGAGGCACATGTCGAGGCAGTTCTAGAACAAGAGAATCCTGCTAGTGTCTTAGTGAATTACGATGTGTCAATGGAGGTTCATAATGATTTGGTTCAAAGTGATGGCAAGGCTGTTGGTTTGAATTGGTTAGACGTTGTTAAGGGGAAGTAGGCTGTGGTATTTCAGGATAATCCAAAGGTCTCTAAGGACTTTAATAGATTGAGATAGGATCTAGCTAGTCCTTCCACATGAAATGATCCTAACAATAATAAAAATGATATAGGATGCGAGGGATGTTTCTAGATTGATGATACTAGTAGAGAATTTCAAAAGGATGCGAGTAATGTGTTGAGGTTAAAGTAGTGGGTAGTGAAGAGGATGTTATAGAAGCTTCTTATATGGAGGTAGTTACCTCGGGCAGTGGTGTCCTACGCAAGGGACATCAGGGGTCTACAATTGATGCAGAGGACCAAATTTTAGTTGGTAAGGTAGGGGGTTCTACTCTAAGGAACTAGAATCCAATCTAGTTGAGAAATAGATTTGAAGGCCTTACAATGGATGGTCTGAGAAATGACCCAGAAGACTCGGACTATACAGATGGGATCTGTGTGGAGCATCCCAATGAAATCGATAACAATTATTCTGTAGGGGAAGTTGCAAGCTTGAGGAGTAACATGAGAAGGAAGGGTAGGAAGGATTAATCCTCTTTTCCACTCCCTTTAGAGACTTGATCATCAAAAAATAAAAATGACAAGAAGATGGACAACGAGGACTTGTGTCAATGGAAATTAGGTGGTCCGTGTGAACAACCCTTGGATTTGATTCTAAGTTCAGAAGAATAAGTGATTGAGCATGTTCTTCTACTCAATGATTTTGAAGAGGAAGCAACCAAAATGATGGGGAGGTCTATGAGGGTGACTCTGAATGAGGAGAAATACACCTAGATTGACAAGATGGACCTGATCCTGGTTGGGGGATTTAATAATGAGAAGATCATCCTTGAGGAGTATATACAGGCCTGGGACAAGCTGGCCTCTTCTTTTGAAGATATGATAATGGAAGAACCAAGCACTCAGGTAACCACTACCTCTTGGAATTTGTTTAGGGAAATGGATTCTGGTAGAATTAAATTTCTTTTCAATGATTTCTCTTTATCCTTATGTGGTTTATGTTTGGTTTCTCACTTTTCCTTAAAAGTGTCTGAACTAAAAAATTTAATTTTCAGTCAAATGGTCTTTCTCAAAAAGATGAATGAAGATGGAATAGTGATTCAAAAAAAAGCACGATTAGTGTGAAAAGGGTACTCCCAAAAAGAGGGTATTGATGTTGATGAAACATTTTCACTTTTTGAGAGGCTATAGACAATTAGATTATTCTTGGTCATATTAGTGAAAATAAAGTTCAAAGTTTTCCAGATATACATCAAGCTAACATTTCTGAATGGGGTTCTAGAAGAAGAAGTGTATATCAAGAATCCAAATGATTTTCTCATTAATGAAGATGAGAACAATTTTTTTTTCTAATAATGGCACTATATGAATTTAATTAAGCACCAATATAATGGTATTCACAACCAGATCAGTTTTTGAATAATCTTGGGTTTTAGCGTGGTGGAGTTGATTACAATATCTATGAAAAATAACAATAATAAATGTATGATGGTTCTATTGTATGTCAATAAGATAATTTTTTGGTGGATCCAATGAATCATAGTGTAGATAGATTTCCCAATTCATGAAAAGTTAGTTCAAAATATCAATGATTTGTTAACTGACCTTTTTCTTTGGTTTGTAGGTGATACAAGGAAGGAATGACACATTTATTTCACAATACAAATATGCCATAAAGTTTTTGATAATATTTTGAATGGATAATTCCAAGTATATGAAAACTCCAGTAGCTACCTAGATGGAACTATCATGATATGATAAAGGTAAAAAAGTTAATGTCATAAAGTATAGGTAGATCATTAGAAGTCTGTTGTACTTGAAATGACACGACCAGATATTTTTTTTTCATATGACAAGAATAATTATATCAAGTTAATCCAAAATAAATCTACATACTTATAGTAATAATAATAATTTGGTATATCATGGGGGTGGTAGATTTCAATTTTCAGTGTAATGAAAAATATCAGCAAGAGTTATTGGGCAATACAGATGTATACTAGGCCGGTTTAGAAGATGACATAAAATCAATATCATATGGTGAATTATATATTATAAGATTGTGTATTTCTTATATAAGAAAGAAACAATATTTAATTTCATTGAGCACCACTTAATATGAATATATTTCCACTACTAAATCTTTCACATAGATATTGTGGATAAAATAGCATCTCAGTGATATGGGAGTTGAATTAAAGTATCTGATCAGAATCCATTGTAATAATTCAAGTTCTATAAATCTTATAAAAAATACATTCCATAACTCAAGGAATAATCCATTGAAATCTATTATCATTTCATAAAGAAAAAGGTGGAACATAGCCTTGTGAATATGGATTATGTTCCTATATACCTACAAGTTATAGAAATTTTGATGAAGGCCTAACCAAAAGATGAATTTGAGCATCATAGAATGGCTCTTGAAGTTTATTCAACTCCTCGAACTTGAAAATGTGTGGATATAAGACCCCCTCTCCTCTAAGAATGGTGTGTTTTTACCTAATGTGTTGGTATGTGTTCTTTAAATATTGTAGCCACAGAGGAGTGACCTTTGGGTTTATTGACAAAGGGGGAGAAAATATATTGATCAAGATATGGGGAGAAATTGATACGAGGAGCAGTGGAGTAGGGGGAGTTTTATTTATGATGATATTAAATACGATCGATCAAATTTTATTTATCATGATAGATGGGGTTCTTGATGAAATCAGTTGATTGTTTTTGGAATGAAGTGATTCATTGATGAACTTTTCATGCTACTCTTGTTTCTCACAACGAGCATTGGTCATGTGATCTTAGAGTGTGTGTTGAGTAAATAATTGATCTCTATATGAATATAAATAAGCGAATGCTTCAAGAAGATGGAAGAATATTTAACAAGGTGTTAAAATGTGAAGAATTGTCAACAAACCCAAAGGTGGAGATTATTGGGCAACAATCCCTCAAGGTAACACTGTAGTGTTTTTGGATAGATTGTGTTTGTTGAAAAATCATGTTTCCAAGGTTAGTGGTGGAGTTACAGATTGATTTTTGACATTGTGTTTTGAAAAAGATCCAATAAAAAGGAATGAATTCACTATAAGCGGTGTAGAAAATTTTGTATACAAGGTGTCACCATTTCCTAGTGTTTTCCAAATTTTTGTGGTCCAAAATTTGGAGGATGGATCAAGTATCATGAAAGCAGTATTTCCACAAATGTATCCTAAAAATATAACAAAGGAATGAGATTTTAAAATTAATATTTTTCTAAGATGTTGATCTCTATAAAGGTAACTGGTGTTGCAAAGGTCTGAATGTTCATGAATGCATGATGGAAAGATGTTAAATCTCCAAGACTACAAGAAGCTTTGCGAATGGAGAAATTTCCCTAGATATTTTCAAAATAGGGAGCTTTGAGAACAAGATTGGAAAACTTTGTGAAAAGGTGATGATGAGAATGTAAGATTCATGAAGGGGAGGAAATGCATATAAATAGGCCTATACCCCCTTAGAGAAGTAGATAAAACCTTAATGAGGATCTGAAGGCTTTGAATTCACAAAGGGGATTCGTGAAGGATGTTCTTGTAAAAAATTTTATGAAGAGAGGAATTTCTCAAAGGCTATTTAAGTTAACCAAAATTTTTAATCATCATGAAGTTATTGAAGTTCACAAAGGCTATATAAGATAACTGAAAATTGTGAACATCATGAAAGTGTTGAGCTTCATGAAGGCTAAGTGAGCTTTGTGAAATCAAGGTTCTTTGTAAAGGATGTTTGAAATTCACGAAAGTGGTGATCTTCATGAAATTTTTGGGGTTTGTGAAATAAGGATATTCTTATGATGAATTGTGAAGTTTCGTGAAGGTTGTACAAGCTTTGTGAAAGTAGTGAGAATCAAGAAAGTGTTGAAAAGGGATTTCCTAGTAAAATCCATGGATATATGGTATTCATTATATTGATGAAAGTGGAACTTATTGATTCACCAAATAATGTGTAAAACATTTTGATTTAGTTGATCAAAAGAGGATTATTTTGAAGGAACAATGAGTACACTTCACTTGAGAGAGGAGTGCGCTTTCAAATTGTGATTGGTTTTAAACTAGGAGGGACAGTGAGCCCACTCCAATTTTGTAAAGGTAGTGAGACTAGGCATTGAAGTGATCTAGTCTGAACCTTAGTTTTTTAGTGATAATTAATGTATTTGGTACATTGTCGTTGTATGATATTTGGACATATCCCAGTGAGGTTGAACCAAGTAAAATTATTGTGTCTCATGTAGGCTTTCATTTCTATTCATACGTTATTATAGGAAAGGGTGAGAAGAGTGTTTTGTTTAATGATGAAATAAGATCTGAAGGGGTAGTTGTTTTAATCTATCATACCTTGATTCAGCTCCCCTATCAAGGTATTTATCCTAGTCAAGATAACAAATTTCTAATAAAAATTCTTCTCTGTAAAAATATGGGTTATAGGTCACTTATATAGGACTTTGGGATTAGTTTACCTAAGAAGATGACTCTACTTCCACTTACAGTGCACACTTCTGATAAAAGAAAAAGTAAAAGTAAAATAAAAAGAAAATAGTGGAGTTCAAAACCACAAAACTACCACCACCCACTTCACACATAAAAATAAACTACATAATTTACATGTTCGATTTGATCCCATTGTCCATGTCATATATGACATGTTTCTAGATCATCACCTAGAATCCTTCCAAGTAGTACCGAGCATCGATCATTTTAGAAATTAATAATTCCTTATCTAAAACTTTCATTTCCATCAATTATTTGATAGCATGTTGCATATGGTCTTTGATAATAAAAATATATTCTTTATGTCCCTTCCATGTCTTGATTTATTCAAGAAACATGTCTAATTACACTATGAAATCTATCATATGTGCCATCTCTAGAGTGCCCACTTATCTTGAGTTAATAGAGACTAACAAATTGTATCCTATAATGAACTTGAAATATTTTCCCATCTATTTTTAATCAAATAGATAACACACTATGCGATCTAGATATGTTTACAATGGATTCTATTCCAACTTAATTCTAGAAAGTCTTCATCACTATACTATGATTCAATGAATGATTTCTAGACATTTTATTTATTCCAATTTCATGAGAAAATTATCCATAACATGTCCAATATATATACTAATATGATAGGTTTGATGTCTATAAACCACCATAGAAAAATTTAATATGAATTTTTTTTAACTGTATTCACCATCTATGGTACCCAATTAAATATGGAATTTATCTTCTTAAATAAAAAGAATTATAAAGATCCCATTCAAAAATATTTTTGAAACTCAATAAAATATTTTCATTCAAATTCTGTGTTTGGTATATAAATCTTTAGAGTCCTTATTTTTTACATCCTCCAAAACTTTTTCAAGGTTTAATTTTCTTTCATGCCTATTTCTTTGATCTTTTTAAAATTTTCATGAAGACTAGAAACTTAATCCTTTAGCTGGATATCTTTGATGATGATCATACTGATCATATCACATTCTATCTTCTTATAATCCTCTATAATATCTTCAGATTATTTGAGCATGTATTAAACATGGTTTAAACCTCTCTTGAATATCTGACCATCCTTATTTTTCTTGATCAGATTATAGAGAGTTGTGGATTTATTTCTCAAAATATTTGGAACCATTTGAAAGTATTTCCATATTTCCCAACTAATTTTTCTCCTCATATATCTCATCATGAAAAATTTATTGAACTTATTCATTCTAAAAGTTATCTAGATAAAGTTCTTTTTGAACCATATGATTCTTTTCAAGTTCTTCCTCCACTTGATCAACCTAGCTCTTAAAAATAGTCTTCTCTTTTCTTTTTGAGATTCACCCTATTTATATCCTCTGGTTTTTCCAAGCCTTATAGTTTCTTATATTTACTATGTATTGAGTATTTTAATTTCCTTTTAAAACTCATAAAAATAATTCAATATAGATTTTATCCTTATGTTTTTTATCAAGGTATATGTTTTTTTAACAATTATTGGATTTTTTTCCTTGTTAAAGAATTTATACTGTCTGATCTTTCAAACTTATTCAATGAAGATCCTTACTTCTAAAGTAGATTCTATACTATAATCCTTTTTTTCTTATGTAATTCATTGATTTTATATTTATACATTCTTCCATATATTGTTTATCAATGAATACTAGACATTGACTTGATCTACTACCTTCTTCTGTTACACCTGTGAGAGTCAAAGTAGTGTGTTTGTGCATATGGAATAAGATTATTTTTTCCTTTAATATTTTCTATTTTAAAGTTACAATATTTCAATTCATTCCTAAATCACACTAATCATTCTTGGGTAAAAAGTATTAATTTTATTTTCATGAAATTACCTATATAAGAACTATATGTTCTTATAGTCAAAGGTTTTCCCAATAAAAGGTCATTAGCCCTAATTTCTTTAAGGACCGCAAGAAATTCTTGTTAATTGACATGATAGTTCTTTACTGTCCCATTAAAGTATCCGCTACAATATCAAATGATAATTTCATCATGGGTTTTCATTATAATGATCCATCCCCATCTTGAGTCAGATGAATATGTTTCTAAGATAATTTGTTCTTCAATTCCATTTGGATACTCCAATTCGAGGAGGTTTTGAGATTTTGACTTTAGAATTATAATTTCTTTAGAATCTTATTTTTTCTAATTCTAAGGCACCTTACTAGAAAACGTTCTCTGTATTGGAACTGATATTTTTTATAAATATATTATTTATGCACTATATAACTTAATAAACCAAGAAACAACTATATCTACATATGATCTATAATGTCATTTGGGAAATTTTCTAGCTTCTCTATAATATGTAGTTGAAGCTTCTCTCTACTTCCTTGAATATATTAAACCTATAATTATATCTTTGGTTGCATCCAAATGATCTTAATTTCTGAAATTATCATCTCTTCTTCTATGAACACTTCATCCACCTATTTTAAGTGTTGGGAATTCTATTATATTTAAAAAAAATACAAGCACAACATCAATATATATTCCCACAAAATTTTATAATATGCTGAATACCTTGTCCATTATCCTTTGGAATATTCTTTAAGTATTCGTGAGTCCCAATGAAATAACTATCCATTCAAACAATCCAACTGGTGCTATAAATGCTCTTAATGGTATAACCCCCTCCTTGATCTTAAAATGAAAATATCCCTACTTAAGATCAAACTTAGAATATACCATTTTCCTTTCATTCCTAATCCTTCTTATTAAATCCTCTTGATTAGGAGGATTATATCCATCATCCTTTTTGGTAGAATTAAGATCATAGTAATTGATAACCATCTTGGATTTACCATATAGCCTCTCAATGTGTTTCATTACCATGAATTCAAAACTCCTATGAGGATTTTCACTATTATTTTTTAATCCACGACTAATTAGTTTTGGAATCTGTTTCTCAATATCCTTAACCATTCCATCTGGATAGTAAATTCATTTAGTCTTGATCACCATACTGGGATCTTTAAAGGTGATTGTAGAATCTATCATTTCCTTATACCACAACTTTAGAGGTGTTTTTTTTACCAATTAGAGGATAAGTATTATCTTATCTTGGACAATGCCTCTTATTCATTTATCCTCAAAACATTCAATTCAACCAATTATTTCCATTACACAATCATTTTTTAGTATTCTCTTTCCTAATATGTATAGTTTTCCACATTGTCTATTGATAAATTCCTTTCTAGAATCATTCTGATTTTCCCAAAAGTAGTTGGAATCAAATAATTATTGAGGATGATTCCTTATAAAAATATCATAATTGGATGATATCTTCTAAGTAATCGATTTACAATCAAGAATCCATCTAGTAATTGAAGAATAAATAAAATCATCTTCTCTACAAATATTCTCCCATTGAGTTTGATCTCAACATACTTCACTACTTCCTAAATCAAAATTGTTTCATTATTACCAACTTTATCTTTCAACTCAATGGATTCACAGGTTACTCCTGAAAATTGGAATATTTTTCAAGATATAGTAAATTTTATATCAACTAGGGCAGTACAAGTAGTTCCAACAATACTTATATTTACCAATTTATCCTATTACTATATCTTTTTCACTACGTAATTAAGATCCCATATATCCTAAATGAGATTCTTCATCATGATAGACAGGTAATTGAACAACCCTTTGTTCTACTATCTATTTAGAAAATGATGTTCTAGGATCTTATGATAAGGTTCCTTCATCTTTTTAAATAAAATACTTTGATTCTCCAAAGGGTTATCAAGTACCTATAACTTGAGATATTATATTTTAAAATCTAATCAGCATGATATAAATCTTTCTTATCTAAGATCCTCTTCTTCTTCTCTGATCAAATAGATGAAAATTCTATTGCTAACTTGTTTAATAACATCTTGAAGAAGTTGTTTCTTCCATCATTATTCCTCTATATTTGGTGAAACCCATTCTCTAGGTTAGGTTATCATATTAGTGATTACGTCCTATAGTTTAATTTATCTAATTGGTGTTCCTTAATCTTGAAAAAATATGTGTAAATATTTCAACACCCTTTCTTATAGATGGTCTTCCAGTATTTTAGAACTTTCCATAAAGATGAGTAATTACTCTGACACATCTTCTGTCGAGTGGACATACAAATGTCTTCTTCCAGGTTCTCATATTGATATTGACTTATAAAGTTAAACTAAAACTTCTTTCCATAATTATTAAATGAAAATATAGGATTACCTTTACCCATAATTATCTGACATGCATATTTTCTCATGCTCCTCCTAATAATGCATTAGATAAATTAGATAAGCTTATATCTAACACTGCAATTTGTATAGGTAGATCTTTTACTTTTCTAACAAGAGGATCTAATTTGATTTGTATTGTTCCAAAATTCACATACTTTATTTTTTGGATAGTGATACTAACCCATTCTGGTTTTATAAAAGGAATTATAAATATTCCTCTATCTATTTTATAGACTTCAGCTATCTCTTTACCCATGAATATCTTGGTAATTTCTTGACATGGTACCCAAGATTTTGGTATACCTCAGAAAAATAAACTCTATGAATATTCCATTCTTTATAATCTCTTCCTTTTTAAGGGATGTTAGTTTCTAAAGAATTCACTAGATTACCTTCCACATCATATAACTTTTCTATCTACGGAGACTCATTTGGTACACTAGATCTTGCTCGAATCATGGCTATTTGAAGTTGTCTTAAAATTGTATTGGGATTATTTCATTTTTCCTCATATGAGTTAGACTATTCCACCTTTGAATAATTTGAATATAATGAATATAAAATCTCATCATCTGAGTCTATATCTTCTCCCATGATAGGATTAAATAATATTTCTGATGAATCTTATGTCATTATTATTTTGAGAACACCTCTTCTTCTTTATGTATATGGGAATGTGTTAGCTATGTGACCTTTTTCCCATAGAACCAAAAAAAATCATAACTGGATAAGATTTTGTTTTTATGGAAACTGGGATATTGAGCATAATTTTCAAAAATGTTTCTCTCACATCCTTCTGGATTTTAGTTGGTCTAAGATATCTCTTAGGTTTTTATGGATTTTTTTCCTGAAAAACTACTTAATGATTTACTTTTACCAAATATTTTCCAAAAATTCTTGTGTGATATTTTTTTATTCACACCTGATATCTTGAAACTATGTTCTAAACATCCTTTGTTGGGTTTTCCCAAGATCTTGCATGGTTAGACCACACCCATATCTTCCTGCAACACCCACTACCTTGGGGCACCAAGAATAACTCATATATGTAATATTTGTTACATCCTGCATGACATTCCTCTGTATATAATAGAGTCTTATCAACTACCTTATTATTTCTATTTAAACTCCCAAAGTTTGATGTAAGTTTACAATTTGAGAAATATGAGTCTTCAAGTCTTATTGAACTATTTTAGTCTAGATTCCTAGAAGTTTCTAGATTGACATATAGAGCATATTTTTGATCTCCCTATCCAAAAAGATAATACCAATGTTGAAACTCTCAAAGATGTTCTTTAATATAACAAATTTCATAGAGTTAGATCTTGGTTAAATCTATCTTATCTTTTTCTACCAATTCTCTATACCGATCGACTAGTGAATTTCTTGAAAACTCTTGTTTTATTAAATCATATTCTATAGTTAGAACATAAATTGGTAAGGTTATATATTCTTGGATAGTCATTCTTAATTCCAAGTTTCATAACAACATATCCCAATATCACCCTGTATTACCTCTCTAAAAATCTCTTGTGAAATTGAGTGCACTATCTATGGTCTATGACTATAAACCAAATGATAACATATAATATCAAAGTTTTAGAGCCCATTCATTCATGGATTCTCAAGGATCCTTCTCATAATATAGATTAAGTACTATCCCATGTCATGGAACACATTTTTGATTTGTCATCCTTAGCTTATATTCTTTATGAATATAGCAAGGATATGAGGTATTAGATTCCCAATTGATCTTCTAAAACAAATCCTAGAACAATCCCTTTTCACTCCCATGAGACTGGTTTCTGGGAGATCACCAACCATACTATACTGAATTCCTAATGTTTTACACTGATTCCTTCAATGGGAGATATATTGGGACCTTATTATTATTTTCTTTAAGTCTGACTTATAGGTATTTTACTTTATTAAGATTTTCATTTAGGCCTTTTAAGACACATTCTATATCTCAAAGCTTCTATTTATCCTAAGTAATAATACCATGGATCTATTTCTGGTTTTACTAGATACTATGAAGAACACTTGAGACTTATTCATGATGTTCTTGCACCTCTCCTACTAATTGATAAACATAATATTCTATAATATATCATCCAGATATACTTTCTCTATTAATATCTCTATGTGAATCCATATCAAAGATAGTGGATTCTATTTGATTAGAAGATTTCCCTTCAAGAATCTTCCAAATATCTCAAATATTGGGTTCAACACCACATCCTTTTCTTTCCATAATTTCACTATTTGATTCACAATACTTCTATTTACAGATCTCCTAAAATACTTTCTTGGTTTTGACCAACCATATAGCTTATAAAATATGAGATTATATATTCCCAATTATTCATTTAATCCTTCAACCTTGTCATGAAGTTACCTATTATTTTTCCCCAACTTGATTACTTTAGGTTCTTTTTCATAGGCTAAACTAGATTCTAGAATTTGAATACAATTTATAAGACAAATAAAACTATATTTGTTCTCATAATAATTTAACCTAACTTATATATTTTTCTACTCATAATAGAGTCCTTTAAACCTAGAATCCATAATTTTTCTTACTATAATATTTAATAAATAATCTCTTTGATAGGATTTATCTCCCTACACTTTGATATCACTAGTGGGTGGGTCTTTGATGAATGTACCCCAGATAATTCCACTTAAGGAATCTTGAAATCATAAAAAACTCTCGCCAGAATGGAAACAAAACAATATACATGAAAAAGGATAAGGCGAATACCTACCTTTGATTCATAGGACCACACTTTTAATCACCTCACACGAATAACATAAATGAAGAGAGATAAAATAGAGAGATGGTTTTTGAAATCATACTAATTTCTATTCCAAATTAATCTCTCTATAAAAATGGGGTAGAGGTCACTTATATAGGCCTATGGGATTAACTTTCTTAAGAAGTTGACTCTACTTCCACTTACAACACACACTTCTGAAAAAATAAAAAGAAAAATAAAATACAAAAGAAAAAGGTCGATCACACAATTGCAAAACATCCTCCACACACTTAACATATGAAAAAACTACATAATTGAAATGTTTGATTTATTCTAATCATCCATATGGAATATGAAACATTTCTTGATCAATGATAAGAATCCTTCCATGTCGTACAGAGCGTCGATTATTTCTATTACTAAAAATTATTTCTATGAATCTTTCATTTTCATCAATTCAGTGATGGAACACTAGATCTAGTCTCTAAAAATAAAAATTTCTTCTTTATATTCCATCCATGCCATGATTTCTTTAAGAAAAATGTCTTATTCTACCGCAAAACATGTTAAATGTTTCATCTATAGAGTCTGAATGTCTCTTGAGTTGATAGAGACGATCACATTGTATTCAGTAAAGAACATGAAATATTTTCTTACTAATTTTGATTCAATTAGATAAAAATTCCTTGTGATCTATATATATTTGTAATGTCTTCTATTAAAACCAAATTCTATCAAATATTTATCACTAAACTGTGATTCCTCAAATGATTTCTAGATAGGTACTTTAGTCCAGTGTCATGGTTATAGGTTCTATATCATTTCTAATCAATCCTCTAATATGATAGGTTTTATGTGTGAAACCTGCAATAGAAAACATGGATATTCATTTTTTAGAACCATATTAAACATATGTGGTACCTAATTAAATGTGAAATTTATATTTTTAAATCCCAAGAACTGTACTACTCCAATTTAGAAATCTTTCTAGAACTCAATAAACTCTTTTGGTTCTAATTCCATGTCAGGTATATGGATATTTTTAATACCTATTTCTAACATTCCTTAAAACCTTTCCATGATTGGATATTATTCCACACTGTTTCTTTGATCTTTTTAAAAATTTCAAGAAGACCAGAAACTTGAACCATTATCTATATCTCTTCAGTGATGATTATACTGATCATATCTTGATATATCTTCTTATGAACCTCCATAAGGTCTTCATATTATTCGAACATGTCTAAAACATGGTTTAAATCTCTCTTAAGTATATGATCATTCTTATTTTTCTAGATCATATTACAGACAAATATGGATGTATTCCTTGAAATATTTGGAATAATTGGTAAATATTTCAAGATTTCATTTGCTGGACTTGGCTATTTATCTAGCTTGTCATCCATAATTTCTTTATCTTTTTACTTTTGAACGTTCTATAGATGAATATATTTCTAAAACTTATACTTCTTTTCAAGTTCTTACTTTACTTGATCTTCCCATCTCTTAGAAAAAATCTTATGTTTTTCTTTAGATATTCCCCATGTTTCTATCCTATAGTTCTTCTAAGAATTTTAGTTTTTTATATTTTCTATGTATTGATTGATGTAATGGACTTTATGACAATATTAGAAGAATTCAATATGGATTTTATTTCTTATACTTCCTATCATGGGATCTTTTTTCAACACTTTCAAGTTTTCATCCTTTCTAGTTAAATAAATAGTGATATATGATATTTCATCCTTACTAGATTGTTGGTGCCAAAATATTCTAATAAAAGAGAGAAGAAAAAGAGGCCTCGTGACCTGCCTCGTGAAGCTATTGTGTGGAGCCGCCCCGAGCAACGCGGCCTCCATGAAGCAACATAGGCGGTACGCCCCACGAACGTCCCTGGAGTTCACGAGGACACCGTGAATAAATAGAGGCGGTACACCCCACGAATGCCCCTGATGTTCGTGAGGACGCCGTGAAGCAAAGGAGGCAGTATCTCTTAGTGAACTCCCCTGACGTTCGCGAACCCATCGCGAAGAAAAGGAGGCGGTATCTCTCCGCGAAACCGGTTGACGTTCGCAACCCACCGCGAAGCTACCGAAGCACCCTTCACGCCTTGTGAGATATGCTTCACGGCGCCTCTTGCCTATAAATACCAAGCTCCCCTTGAGTCCACAGGATGGAAAATCCGACCTTTCATCTTCTCAGCTCCCTAATCGCGAAGCACCCTTTGCTCTGCGAACCATGAGCTATGCGAGGTATTTTTTCTTCGCGAAAAGCCTCCGTATTGTCTCGTTTTGAGCCCCTCTTTAGAGAGGGATTCCTTTCGCGAAGCCTAAAGGAATTAGTAAAGGAAGGGGATCCCCAAGGGGACCCGGGTTTCCATGGAGAATTTATGCTTTGTGAAACACCCCTCCTGTACACGTGATCCACATGCCAAGCCAGGGTCACTGTACTTTGAGAAGCACACTGCTTCGCGGCACTTTGCTTCGTGAGGCACATATGCTCCATGGGGCAGTGCTCCAAGAAAACCCTTCCACTTTGCGAAGAACCTCCCGCTTGCACCTCTGCCCCATGCTAAGGCTAAGGCACCCCACTTCACAAATCACACCCTTTCGCAAGTTCCCTCCACTACGCAGAGCAACCAAGTTTCGCAAGGCCCCTGCCTGTGGACCCCTCTGCTTGGTAATTCCTTCTCCCGTGTGACCCTCCAGGTTTTCACGATGTGATTTCAAAGTACCCTGGATGATACTGCCCATAGCGCTTCTTTTCCTATTGCTTCTTCGCATAGGCACGCTAATGGATATTGCTTCTTCACATAGCCATGCTAACGTGGACCCCTCGATGGTTCACTCTACGATCCCCCTTTTACACGGCCTTGCCGGTACCTTCCCTCCCACAAGGAGTAGAGGGTACCAGTCATGTAATTCCTCGGGGTGCGGAGTAAACTCACCTCGTCTGAGTTGTAGGATGTTAAACTGACAAGAACATCATCCTCAACACATGACGTTAAACTGTGATCCGGCCCCGTGCCTCGCACGCAGGGTCCCCCCAGCTCAGACATTCTTTACGCCACTCGTCTCCACGGGGATGGGATCACCCCCCCCCCCACACATGGGATGATATCCTCCCTCTCGGAGTGGAGTTTGTCTATAGGGAAGGGAAACCTCCTTGGTGTAATCCCCTATCTCTTCTTGCAGATGGTAGCACCCATGCACCTCCGTACTTCTCCACCGCCATGGCCAGTGGAGGGCGTGATAGGGAATGAGGCACCTTCTTTCTTCTATTACCCTTTCCTCTTCCTAAGCACTTTTTCTCCCCTCAGGCCTCCATCTTGGAGTAAGTCCCAATACCATGGGCCGCCTAACACGTAAGACCCTCTTCGCTTCTCACGGACACACCCTTTAGGACGTGATTGTCAGGTCCATGCCGCATCTTGTTTCTCACACCGAGCATGACTCACGTGGGCTTAGAGTAAGCATCGACTATGACACAAACCCCTGTCCTACATGACATTAAACTGTACAACATTTTTAACTACGAGGTCTTTGATCCATGTCAAGGCATGGTACATAGGAAGCCTTCACGAGGTTCAATCCCACCGCCCGTCATTTCTTCACGCCAGGTTCCACCCTCGTCCCGCATAATGTTAAACTGCATTCCAGTCCAACGGTAAGCTGTTGTGACTATCCTAAACTACGATGAATTTGATCTGTGTCAAGTCATGGTACATAAGAAGCCTCATGAGGTTTAATCCCACCACTCGTTGGTCGTCCCGACCTCCTTCACATCGGTTCAACAAACTCCACCATGGGCCGCCTCAGAGCGTAAGCCCCAAATGCCCCATCTCGCATGATGTTAAACTGCACACCCGAACTACAAGGACTTTGACCCATGTCAAGTCATGGTACGTAGGAAGCCTCCACGAGGTTCAAGACCATCACCAGTGGACCCCCGGGTTCACCTTCACGTCAGTTCGCTGACGAAACCCTACCCGAACTACGAGGCCTTTGATCCATGTCAAGGAATGGTACGTAGGAAGCCTCCCAAAGGTTCAAGCCCATCACCCATCGGACCAAGGTCCTTCTTCATGTCAGTTCACTGGAACTCACATCCATTATGAACTACGAGGTCTTTGATCTATATCAAGGAATGGTACGTAGGAAACCTCACGAGGTTCGATCCCACCATCCACCTGGACCAAGGCCCTTATTCACGCCCTCATCCCGCATGATGTTAAGCTGCATCCCAATCCAGCGGTAAGCTGTTGTGAACCTACCAACTAGTTTCTCTGACACCCCTTCATGTAATTATAATAGCCCATTTTCAACCTGAACTATGAGTACTTTGATCCATGTCAAGGCATGGTACGTAGGAAACTTCACGAGGTTCAAGCCCAACACCCATCGTACCAAGGTCCTTCTTCACGTCGGTTCACCAGCGTCCATTATAAACTACGGGGTCTTTTATCCATGTCAAGGCATGGTACATAGGAAACCTCACAAGGTTCAATCGCAACTCCCATTGGACCAAGGTCCTTCTTCACATCAGTTCGCTGATGAAACCTAACCCGAACTACGAGGACTTTGATCCATGTCCAGGCATGGTACGTAGGATGCCTCCCTGAGGTTCAAGACTGACACCCTTCGGACCAGGGTCCTTATTCACATCGGTTCACCGACATCGACATCACTTCTAAACTACGGGGCCTTTGATCTGTGTCAAGTCATGGTACATAGGAAACCTCACGAGGTTCAAGCCCACCATCCACCTGGACTAAGGTCCTTATTCACGTCGGCTCCCCGACACGCCCCCGTCCCTCATGACGTTAAAATGAATCCCAATATAGCGGTAAGCCATTGTGACCCTACCATCCAGTTGCTTCGACACCCCTTCATGTCAGTACAACAACCCTTTTCAACCCGAACTACGAGGACTTTGATCCATGTCAAGGAATGGTACGTAGGAAACCTTACGAGGTTCAAGCCCAACACCCATCAGACCAAGGTCCTTCTTCACGTCGGTTCACCTGTGTCTATTATGAACTACGAGGTCTTTGATCCATGTCAAGGCATGGTACATTGGAAACCTCACGATTTTCAAGCCCAATGCCCATTGGACCAAGGTCCTTCTTCACGTCGGTTCACCGGTGCCTCATCCTGAACTACGTGGACTTTGATGCATGTCAAGGCATGGTACATAGGAAGCCTCCCTGAGGTTCAAGCCCATCACCCATTGGTCGCTCCGACCCCCTTCTTGTCGGTTCTCACCAACTGAACTACATGGAATTTGATTCCCTGCCATGGTGATACGTAGGATCTCTTCAAGACTCAAGCCCATCACTACCGTAATCTTCATGACGGTCCCGTCACATTCCTCCTCTAATCCATTCAATTCCCCATCATCCATCCTGATTCTTACCTGGGCCGCCACATCCCGGTGAGATCATGGAACCCCATTCCCTTCCACATCATTTGGGAAGCCGCCCATGCATTGGCCCCAATATCGGTGTTCCCTCAAGGGGGTTCCTCAATCTCAACTACTCTAGCTAGTGTTCTGATCATCCCGATCCGTCTCTGTTAGACGTTAAATTTGCGGCATACCCTGTGTTAAATCATGGGAAGCTGAGGAAAACCTCAGATACATGCATATGGCATATGATTCCCCGCACTCGATGTGGGATTACTCGGGCTTTTGTACCCTTGAGAAGCCCTATAATAAGGGACAAAAGATAGAAACGCCAATTCCCCAACGTTTAGACATGTTAATGATTCCTCGACATGACTACTCCCCCAAATGAAGGTTGCTTCCCTGACCGAACCCTTTGGAATGTCCTAACAGAAGCAGTGTAATTAACCGACTTCCATGGAAACATGGCACTGGGAAGAGTTTCACGAACAACGTATTAAATCTATGAGGGAGACCCGGACTAGGTGACGAGTTCTAAGGAGGAATCCACAGAAGGAAGAACCGACATCCCATCATCCCATTTCGACCAAGGAGCAGATGTCCCTGAATAAGGAGTGGATTCCAACCACCTTTGGAAAACAGGAATGTGGGGAAACAACTACGCGTCCTCCACAGACGGATGCGCGCGCCCTGGAGAAAGTGTCGGAAACAAAAATGGTGAACCCAACGTGAAGTTCTTCTCCTCAATATGGAGATTAGTAGTGCTCGAGATATCAGTAGATTGACATATCACCAGATCTAGATATCCAGTGCTGGGTCCCACCAAGAAAATGGTGGGCCTGGTGTAAAACTCACCAGAAGTTGGGGCAGTAGAATGTTGGGAATTCCGTTCTGCAACATTGTCAGCATGGATCCCTCTTGCCCGACACGGAAGACGGAATGGCACAAGGGCACTGTTTGCCGATTTCTTTTCCTTGTAGTGCTGATGAGTTAATCTCCTTACTTCTCAGGAATCAGGTTGCTGATACAGGGACATGATCACCGCCCACCCACCTACGCATGGGTAGGGGCAAAACCAATACAGCTACTCCACGTGGCTCCACTGATTCCATAATGGAATCTTCATCTACGAACGTGGGGCGCACACGCCCCATATCCCCATCGGAAGTCATCCAACGAAGGGTGATTAATGACCTCATACGCCGTTATGAGGAGGAGGGAATAATTCAAACCTGGGATATGGACCACCTGGACCTAGAGGCGTCTAGGCCTTGCCGTCAACGCCGCCCTCGAGGGCCGCACAGGGAGCCCATGCTCCCCACCCCAACATTCAATCGTTTCGAGAGCCTTTCCCTGGAACGCCTTGACGACTCCCTGCCTTACGCCGATGAGGTGGGTGGAATCTGGCTCATCCTGGTCAGAGTCCCGATTCAAGGGCTCCAAGAAAGCCCCCCCACCTGGCCGCGTCAATGCTGTCGTCCTGCCTCGCAAGAGGAGCAGGTAGGCTATGCGCCTGCACCACCCGCACTGGCTCACCTGACCCGACGCCAGCGCTGGGCCCGGGCCGATGACGCCCGCCAAGGGGTGTTAACGTCGACAGATACTATGGCCCGAGCCACAACCGGTTCATATCATCAGGTCCCTGTACACACTGAGCAGGGGTACTTATATGCCCAACCGGGATTGAGGCCCCAACTGCCCCATGGGCAGGCTGGGTCGACTCTCCGGGACGCAGGCATGAGTGGTGATTGCCGCGAACCAACCCGTGGTGATGTCACCCCGTATGAAGGTCCTCCTTGTACCACTACTCTATAGAGCGTGGGCCTTCCCCGCTCCGAAGCTTGTCATGGAGGTATGCCCCGTGCTACCCCCAACTCGAATGAAGGCATGCCCCGCGGTAGTAACACTCGGCGTTGAAGCCTCTCCCATGCCCACCACACCAGGTATGGAATTCATCCTCTTACCCATGACTGTCGATGTGAAGGCATCACCCATCTGGTCCCTCTCCAATGTGGGGATCCCCCCTACGTTATCTCTGCAACTAGAAAAGGTCCTCCTCACCCTGGAAACCAAAGGGGTGAAGGTCAGCATCACTCCACCCGCACCAAGTATGGATCCCCTCCCCATGCTCCCACCGGTTCCAACGGAGGTTTTTCCTACTCCGGTGCTGTTCATGGAGGTCCTCCCCATTTCCCCTTAGACATTTGTCCCGGTGCCCCTTGTACCCTGGTGGTCTCAAGTGGAAGTCCTATCTGCCCTGGAACCAGTGCGACCCCAAGAATACATGTTGGGAATCAGCCTTGTCCCGAGGAGCCACCTAGGGGCAGGAAGGCGGGTCGTCGCCGCCACAAAAAGAACCCTGGGAAGGCCTGTACAAAGTTCAAACTGGCCCACTTCTCGGATTCTGAAGTAGAATGTGACTCGATAGTGGAACCCTCCCCTCGGTCCTCTGTGTCAAGGACCGGGGTAGGAACAAGATGCGTTAGCCTCGTCCTTCAAGAATGTGAAGTCCACTAGATTCCCGCCTCTCTTCGCAGGTACATCCAGGAGGAGGAAATTTTGGGAATCCCACAGGTTCCGACCATGCAGTCACCACCTTCGTCACCAGAAGAGCCCTCTACCTCGACCAGAGATCACAGAGAGTTATTTTGGGGACCGATGGCGGTTGAGAAACAGCATGAACCATTGTCGGTAACCGCGATCCCTGCACCAGAAGCTATGGCTGTCAGCCTGTCACATCGTGACGTTGTGGTCATGTCACCAAACTCTTCGGAGGATGGCCCAGAATTCGGCAGCCAGTCGGCTCATTTGCCGTATTCTCCACCGCCCAGTTTACTGTCCCAGCGGTCTGCCTCATTACCGATACTGGTTCCTCATCCACCTCCGGTTGACGAGTGGGGAAATACGGGGCTAGCCCTGAATCCAAGCCCAAGAGCTTCTGGAACATTCTTGTGTTGGATCACTTCCCAGAGAAGTTATGGCCGACGACAACATCGAACTTTCGTGCACCGGAATCCCTCACCCCAGAAGAATTTGAGTTCTTCAATCAAACCCTATGGGTGACACACTTCTGTATTCATTATTATCGGGTGGTGTACCCCAGGATCCAAGTGCACTTTGAGGAAATCAGCGAGAAATGCCTTCTGGTCGATTTGGCCGCACTCCCCATGGCCCAGTGCCCTGAGTCACCAGGTCGCCAGAGCGCCTTCCAAAAAAAATGCATTCAGAGTTTCAAGGTACTCCGCAAAATCATAATGGAAGCTACCCCCCATGTGCAAGTCTGTGGCTGGGGACAGTATGCCTCCCTCCTCTTTAGTCCTATCCAGCGGCAACCCGACTCGTTATGTGACATTGAGGACATGCCCCCAAGGAGGGTTGCAGTCCACATGGCTGACATAGTGGACAAAGAGGACGAGATGGAGTTTGTCGATGGATACTTACCCCATGAGGGTGTACCACCACTGTTGGACCCATCGGGGAGGATTACTCGTCAGCAGTGGAACCTCCTAGGCCTCCCTTCCCCCACCGAGTCACTGGTACTCAGTCGGAATGCCGGTAAGGGTAAAGAGAATGTCATAACTTTCAAGCACTCTGACCCATCCGCCTCGGTACAGAAGACGAACGAAGACCCCAAGAAGGCCGCGTTGCACCAACAGCTCGCTGAGAAGAATAGGTTGGTTAATGAACTCCTGGCCTAGCGCGCCATAGAGCGGCGACCCGACTATGGTGATCCTAGGCCGGGGAAGCAGGGGCAGGAACAACTCCCCCCTGGTGAGATGCCTCCAGGAAACCCTGATCATGATACTCCCGCAGATAGGGAAGAAGTCGAAACTCACAACAAGAGGGCGCGATACGTCTCACCAAACCTTCCCGAACGACGAGGCAATCTGAGGAATCCAGCCCGGGTTCTCCCAGCTGCCCTGCGGGCCATTCCGCCAGTCGCTCCACGATCCATTGAAGCCGTATACCATGTCGAAGAGCCCGACAATGAACTCGTGGTTAGGGATCCCCGTCAAGACAGGGACCCCCACTCGGATGATCCTATAGTGTCACTCATCGCCCGCCTCGAGGCATTGGAAACACGGCAGGTGGCAGTCCCACCAGATGGAAAGTTGTATCTAGCATGTGTGGATGATATGCCTGCACCCCCAGGTTTTGGAAATCCCACTTTCTCACCCTTTAACAGGACAAGGGACCCGCCACAGAACCTGGCCCACTTTTCCTCCAAGTGTGGCCCCATGTTGGGGACCCCAGCACAGCAGGAAGCCACCAAGCTCCGATGTTTTGTGAAAACATTGGAAGGACCTACGTTCGTCTGGTACATCCATCTCCCTATTGGATCGGTGACCGGATGGGAGGATCTTCACTGGTAATTCCTATATTATTTCAGCTCTGCCACGTGAAAGAATAACATCGCATACCTCTTCAAGTGCAAGCAAAGGCCTGATGAGCGAGTCGCAAACTTCACCGCCCGGTGGAAGGGGCTCACATACTTCCTTGACATGGCAATGACTCAGGAGAAATTACTGACGATGTGCGTAGGTAATGTCAAAATAGAACTAGTTCCTTCCCTAATCACCCAGAATTACCCTGGAGGGTTCCGAGATTTCTCAAATAAGGCCCAGTGCCTCGAGGAAGCTCTGCAACAGGCTAGTCAGGCGCGTCCGCTGCCACTTGTGATCCCAACAAGGAGGGCTTACAGAGCCGAGTCTTCCATGGTGACCCAGATAGAATCCCCCAGACAGCTAGAAATGCTGCCAGTGGCACCGGCTCCACAACCACGTAGAGGCCCGCCACCTCTGGGACAACCTCCTGCCCAGCAACGACTGCCTTAGAATCAGCAGGTTCCCCCACACAATGCGCCACCACCGCCCAGGCGGGACAATCAGGAACCGCCTCCTCGATAGGCCCCTCCGGCTGCTCGTCAGGGTCAGGCTCCCAGAGCCCCCTATTTGGAAAGAAGGCACCAGAATTACTCGTTCAACGAGAATCAGGTCCCCGGTTACTTCCATAGTGCCCTAGAATAGGGGATCGTGTGCTTACCCAAGTGTAGAAGGCTGGCAGAGGCAAATCTCACCGATCACCCCAAATACTGCCCCTATCACTGGATTCTGGGGCACACCCTCAAGCAGTGCTATGTGTTTAAAGACTGTCTCCAAGAACAGGTCGATAAAAACATAGTCAAGATGGGCCCGGCCCCGACACAAGTGGTAGGTGTCTTTGTGAAGTTAGAAAGCGGCAGCGACGACGAAGGCAAGTGGAAACAGGTTCCCAACTACGGATCCCAAAATTACAATGATTAGATGGCTCGTAAAACAGTCTCCCAGGCCCATGGTATTATTCGGGAACGCCTGAATCAGCCGGAGCCTTCAAAGGCTGCAACTAGCGCCTCTGCGTCATCATCTCATCCGACCTCTTCCCATAAGGGTAAGCAACAGAGGCTCAAGAAGAAGCAACACACTCCACCACTTCCATCGTCATCCCGCACTCTCGGTTACTTCATGCCCCATGAGATGGTTATTCATCCCAGAATCCGCCCAGTGGTGGATGAATCCTCAAGCGACAGTCAGGGGTACACTTTGGTTAATATCGTGGAGTTGGTAAATCCCTATATGACTCAAGATGAGGGTGAATGCCAGGAGAACTTCCCCAATGTCCCTGGTTGACGTTAACATAGGCAAAGCCGCGACTACATGGGTCATCGAGGTGCATCAGCTGGTACCTCCAGCCAGGCCATGTACGCTACTGAAACCAGACAGCAGGCCCAACGCAGATCTCAACAGACGCAACCTCCTCATCTAGTTCCCTCATATCTACCTCCACCACTGTTTGTGCTACTAGATCAGGCAGAGCCGCTTTGTCCATACCGCAACTAGTCTCTCCCTACCGGAGGCCAATATTAGTTGTCTGGTCCTCATCTGGTAGCTACTCTTCAGGCCTCAACTAGTGAGCAATGGGATGTACCTTGCACTATCCAGCTACCAGCCCAGCCGGAAGGGCCCGTCGTGCCTCCAATTGCAGAGCGGCCTCTTGTAAGAAAAGGCTCGCGTATGGCCCAGAAGTATGATGTTATGAAGCACCATGACAACATTCCAGTGAGGCTTTCTATCCTTGAGGTTCTTCACCTGTCATATGAAATGCGTGAGGCACTTGCCGAGGCCCTAAGGATCCCCCTCTAGTTTGAGACGGAGGTAGCACCTGCAGAAGCCTTCCATGCTGAGGCAGGTAAGAACGCCGAATGCCAGGCAGTTATCTCATTCTCTGAAGAAGACGAATACCGTCTTATACAGGGGCACATTCATCCACTATACATCACTGTCCAGTTCAATGGCGTGGAAGTATGCCACTATCTTGTTGACATGGGCTCTGGGATTAACCTAATCCTGACTCGGACACTGTGGAAGCTGGGTTTTTCTAAGGATAATTAACTCCCTCCAACCTAAGGATCCAGGGATATGACAGGACAGAGCAAACCCCGGTTGGCAAGATCCGTTTGAAGACCCAGTTCGGTGGCCTAGTCGCCAGTACTGAATTTAGGGTTGTCTCCCAGGACACGGTGTACAACACATTGATGGGCAAGCCATGGCTTCACCTGCATGCAGTAGTCCCTTCGTTGTATCAGCAATGCCTCAAATACTCCCTTAATGGTTGAGTAGGCATGCTCCAAGGAGATGCATCTCCTTTTTCCTCTTCTGAAGCCCGCTATCTAGACACTGAATATTACAAGAGAAAGGATAAGAAGATTCTGGCAAGTGATGTTGAACCCACCACTGTCACAAGTGATCCCTGGGTAGGTCTGGATGACGCTTACATCCTCCCGATCCATTGGTTGGAGGCCACGACCCCCGAAATGGGATAATGCTTTGTCGTTTCGGGTATAAGAGGAAGACATATTCCCAGGTCCAAGCGACGGTGGAAAATCACCTCGTACTCCTACACCAACCAGGCTCAGGTGATCCCAGAACCTCCTACCCCTGTATGTTATCGGGATGTCAGGCCCATGACAACGAAGGTACGTCATATGTGTCTGTTTCGCCGGGCTGGAATTAACCATCTCAAGACGACGCACCACTACTTCTTTGATGTTATCAATCGTGGCCCCTTGGGCCAAAGACCAGATGGGATTTGATCGACTGCCTTCATTGCTATGATCTCAGTGGTGCATGAATCTCTTGATATGATGACCACTGCTGCTCAAGCCGGCACTAGCCTCCCATCAGATTCTGGTGGCTCGGAAGCAACCCCCCCTTAAAAAGATCCCTCCACAAGTGGAGAAGAGGGTCTAAAGGATTCTCCCCTGCCTTTGAAGAAGGAGTTTCTACCACGGTCGATGAACTGGTACAGGTGAACCTTGGTAGCAAGGCAGACCCGAGAACCACATTGATCAGTGCTGCCATGTCCCTAGAGGAGTAGAAATGGTACGTGAACTTCCTTAAGAAGCATCAAGATGTGTTCGCGTGGAGTTACGGTGAGATGCCAGGACTAGATCCCTAGGTAGCCATCCATCGCCTTGGTCTCCCGACAAACCATCGCGGGTTTAAGCAGCCTCCCAGAAAGATGCACCCTTTGCACAGTGCCATGGTTGAGGCCAAAGTTGACAAGATTATAAAAGACAACTTCATCAAGGAAGTCTAGTACCCCAAGTGGCTACCCAACATTGTGCCAGTTAGGAAGAAGAACAGGCATATCAGAGTCTGTATTGACTTCCGCGATCTCAACTGCCACTGTTCGAAGGATGACTTTCCCCTCTCAGTGACAGAGTTGTTGATTGATTCCATGACCGGGTTCCAAGCCCTCTCCTTCATGGATGTGTATTCCGGGTACAATCAAATCCAGATGGCCCCTGAAGATGAGGAGTCCACTGATTTTAGGGCTCCCCAAGGCACTTTCTGTTACCAGGTTATGCCCTTCGGCCTGAAAAATGCAGGTGCCACCTATCAGTGGGCCATGCACCGCATATTCAAGCCAATTCTCAGGATGTTGGTGGAGTGCTATGTAGATGATCTGGTGGTCAAATCATGTCATTGTCAGGACCATCTCAAGGACCTTGATAAAGTCTTTGGTTTCTTCCGCTCCCACCACCTGAAGATGCACCCGCTTAAATGTGCCTTCGGGGTCACCTCTGGGAAGTTTCTTGGCTTTTTTTTTCAGGTACCAAGGCATCGAGATTGACCCAGATAAGATCAAGGCCATCAGCCAGATGCCTCCCCCGAGCAATATTCGGGAGCTTCAAGGTCTCCAAGTCCACTTATCCTATATACGCCGATTCATTACGAATCTGGCTAGAAAGTGTAATCCCTTTTCCCAACTCATGAAGAAAGGCTCCGCCTATGAATGGGATGAAGAGTGTCCGGCCGCCTTCGAGGAAATCAAGCAGTATCTTCTCTAGCCTCTGGGCCTGATGCCACCTGTCGCCGGAAAGTCGTTGGTCCTTTATGTGACCGCCCTGGAATGGTCTCTCGGCACCCTTCTCGCCCAGAAGAAAAATGAGGGGATAGAGAACAACCTCTACTACCTCAGCTGCATGCTACTCGATACGGAAACCAGATACTCCCCTATCGAATAGAGTTTCCTTGCACTCGTGTTTTCCATACAGAAATTGCGACACTACCTGAATCACCATGAGGTATAGTTGGTCTCTCGGGTGGACCCACTGAAGTACATTCTGAACTACCCCATGTTGACTGGCCGACTAGCGTGGTGGGAGGTGATCCTCCAGTATTTTGACATCAGGTTCGTGCCTCAGAAGGCTATCAAGGGGAAGGCATTGTTAGACTTTCTAGCTGCCCATCCAACGTTCGCGGATCAATCCCTAGACATATATTTAACTGATGAGGCGATCCTCTCAGCCGATCATGTCGAATCATGTTGGAAAATTCACTTCAACGATGCCTCCTGGAGCCCCACTAGTAGGAGGCTCAACGATCTTAGGCTCAACAGAGTGGGTCTGGGTATCGTCCTCATCACCCCAGTGCAAGATATTTTGTCATACTCATTCCTGTTGTCAGAAGCCTGCACCAAAAATGAGGCAGAGTATCAGGCTCTCATCACTGGCCTCAAGATGGCCCTTGAGATCGATGTGCCCCATTTTCACGTGAAAGGGGACTCCGAATTGGTCATCAAGAAGGTCAATGGAGACTTTGTTGTTAGGAAGCCAGATCTCGTGCCATTGTTGGAGTGAACCCTCTGTCTAATGGCCCAATTCCTTTCTCAGCCCGAGGTTACCCATGTCCCTCGGTCACAGAATGGTTGAGCAGACACTTTGGCTGGCCTAGCTGCGTCACTTGCAGAACCCGAGCAGGATGATCTGATTATACATGCGGCACATCAGAGAGTCATCGCCCCTGTTACCCCAGAGGATGACGACGGCCTGCGGGTAAGCCATCTTACTGCCAGATCCTCCACATCAGGAGTCTCAGGTTCCACAGATGCAGTGGTTGAGGACACTCCTAACTATAGGGAACCTTTTTCGAGTATCTTCAAAATGGTTGCCTCCCAGATGATCGGGTTGAGCGAGAGCGAATCCGATGTCGCACACTACATTTTACCCTCTAGAGTGGTCCCAGTCTTGAGAGGATCCTCTATAATCATATATTCAATGGAGTTATCCTCCATTGAATTCAAGGAGTCTAGATTTCTCAGGTCATGCAAGAGGTTCATGCCGGTTCCTGCAGTGCCCACCAGGCTGGGCCAAAGCTGTCCCATCAGATCCGAAGACTGGGGTACTTCTGGAACTCTATGATCTATGATTTTATTGAGTTTTCCAAGAGATTCCACGTGTTCCAAGTTCATGCTAACTTCCTGCATCGGCCACCGGAACCTCTCCACTCCACCAAGTATTGTTGGCCATTTGCGTTGTGGGGACTCGATTTTGTTGGACCATATCCACCGGCGACAACTCGCTAGTGTAGGTTCATCCTAACCGCCACAGATTTCTTCTCCATGTGGGAAGAGGAAGTTCCACTCAAAAAGGTCAAGGCCTGTTCTATCGTTGACTTCGTGAGCTCCAATATCATCCACTGGTTCAGAGTCCCTCACGCTGTCCTCACCGATAACGACACCAACTTCCGAGAATCCGAGCTGAAGAAATTTTATGCCAAGTACAATACCCGTTCAAACCATACCTCTCGCTATCACGTGCATGAAAATGTATAGATCGAGGCATTCAACAAAACCCTCTCTAACATTTTGCAGAAAATGGTTGGTCAGAACAAGAAAAGTTGGCCGGACAAGCTCCCCAACGCCCTTTGGGCGTATCGGAAGACGACTCACAATTCCACCCAGGTGAATCCATATTCCCTAGTGTATGGAGATGAGGCCGTCCTGCCCATCGAGATCCATCTTCCATCGTTATGAACTGCAGTCTATGACCAGTAGATGTCGGATAAGGTGGACGAAATCCGTCTAGCTGAATTGGAAGCACTGGACGAGAACAGGCTCCATGCCCTGCACAATCTAGAAAAGCATCAGAATAAGATATCCAGAGCCTTCAATAAGAAGGTTCTCCTTCGATCTTTTCTACAAGGCGACCTGGTATTGGCCCTTCGAGCACCAATGATCCCCATCAGGAAACCACCCAAGCTGGAGCCCAAATGGGAGGGTGCTTACATCATTCATAAGGTCTACCCCAATGGAGCATACTCTTTGGTAACCATGGATTTTGAGCGCATAACTCCTCCCACCAATGCCAAGTTCCTCAAGCAATACTTTTCCTGAGCCTCAGGGTCCCGCATGACCCTAAACTACACCACCGGTCCCACACAACCTTAAACTGTATGGTCCTACATGACCTTAAACTGGACGGTCCCGCTTGACCCTAAACCGCACGATGGTCCTGCATGACCTTAAACTGTCCAGTACTACATGAATTTAAACTGCAACATTGTCCTGCATGACGTTAAACTACATCATCATCCGTCATGACGTTAAACTGCTCATTATCATCCTGCATGATAATAAAACTGCAAAATGGTCCGAGCTCTGTGACCCTAAACTAAGATCTTCTTCATCCTCACTGCAAGGCGTTAAACTGCAAGACGGTCAGGCCTTCCTGACCAAGGCCTAGCCTCATGACCCTTGGCCTCCTCGGGCCCCAACACTCATCCTCACTACAAGACGTTAAACTGAAAGCTGGTCAGGCCTTACTGACCAAGGCCCAGCCTCAGGCCCCTTGGCCTTCTCGGGCCCCTGACTCGGGCTCTCATGTGGGATTGTATGGTGTGGTGTGGGATTATGTCCTCATTCACCTCTGGTTACTCACCGCACCATACACTTCCCTGAATGATATTTGTTTCATTATCCTACATGACGTTAAACTGAGCTTCCCGAACTGTGTATGGCTTGATTCCCATCCTTATGGGATATGTAGGAATGCTCATATGCTTCGTTTTGAGCACAACCCCAAGCTCTTCTCTTTGAATATCCCCCCTGGGTATATTTTCCTCAGAGGGTCCTCACATGATGTGGAGTAGGCTTCCTTAGATCCACTCATATGAGGATTATAATGGTCTCACCATGTGCCCACTCCCATTCTTCTATCCTCCCCCGTCTTCACTGCATGACGTTAAACTGCATGGCCTTTATGAAGTATGTGTGGCTTGATTCCCATCCTCATGGGATATGTAGAAACGCCCAGAAATTTTGTCTATTGGCCCAGCCCAAAAGCCAGAATCTTCTCCTTGGGTCAAGACATATGGCATGGTGCATACTTTTTCCCAATGCACGTCGACCTAGCCTTGGTCCGGCTGTACATCCCCCTCCCTGAAGATGTTCGCATCTTTCATAGATGGGTACAACTATGATTCACCCACTCCTTGACTGGGATTCCATCACCTTACCTATCTGGAAGGGCCCCTGAATAGTATGGACGCTAGGCCTAAGGGATCTCTTACCACTTCAGGCCAACACCCTCGAGGATGTTGAGCAACAAGCCGATACAAGTCCCGCATTTCGAATATGGTTATCGGTCGATGCTCATTTTTTTCTCCCATCTCAGGTCACCATAGGGACGCTGTGTTTCGAACATGGTCGACAACCGCCCTGGATCTTTGGGTCCACCCCAAGATGTCCCAAACATCGAGTGTAGTGATTTGTTCTGCCCCGTCCCGAAGCGACAAACTCTTTCCGGGCAGGGCCAACTGTCGGGCCCCTGGCCCAGGTTCTCTATGATAGGATTGTGCGGTGTAGTGTGGGATTATGTCCTCATTCACGTTGGGTTACTCACCATACCGTACACATCCTCGGAAGAGACACCTTATCCAACCCTCATCCTTACTGCAAGACGTTAAACTGCAAGCTAGTCAGGCCTCCCTAACCGAGGCCCAGCCTTAGGCCCCTTGGCCTTCTCAGTCCCCTTAGCCTATGTTTATACCCAGAGTGTACGATTTGGTGTGGGACTATGTCCTCATTCACGCCGGGTTACTCACCGCGTCGTACACCTCCCATGTCCAGGGAATCCTATTCCCCGACCCTCGTCCTCATTGCAAGACATTAAACTGCAAGTAGGTCAGGCCTTCCTGACCAAAGCTTAACTATCAGTCCCCTGGCCCAGGTCCTCTCTGATAGGAGTATATGGTGTGGTGTGAGATTATGTCCTCATTCACATCAGTTTATTCGCCGTACCACACACCTCCCTTGTTTGAGGGTATCCTACTCCCCTTCTCATCATGCATGATGTTAAACTACATCTTGAGAACTACGTGTGACTTTATTCCCATCCTTATGGGATACGTAGGACCACTCGAGTGCCTAGGCTTTGGGTCCAGTCCCATCTACCGGAAATCTCTATTTAACCTTGGCCCCTCGGCCTACCATTCCTCTACGAGGGGAGTATATAGCGTGTTATAAGATTAAGTCCTCATTCACATCAGGTTTGTAATGACCACGCCATGTACCTCTCCCTCCTGAGCCACTTCATCAACCCTTTTCAGCGGTTCACCAATGTACCTCAGGGTACTCTGGTTTATTACCTGGAATGTTGGACTATGCTCAGACATTTTCTCACCTGATTTTCAGGCTTTGTGTTCCCCTTAATCAGGGCTTTCATTACCTTTCACACCCCGAGGGACCCTCGAAAAATGGCCTGGATACTACACCTAAGGGATCTCCTACCATTTTGGTCCAACTCCCCTGAGGGTTTTGGAAAAAAACTGATACAAATCCCGCATTTTGAATATGGTCAGGGGTCGATGATCATTTTTTGTTCCCACTTCAAGCTAACGCGACATGGAGACTATTTTTCCACCACGGTTAACAATTATCCTCCATCGCCACGCCAACCCCATTACGCCCAAAATGTCGGTTACACGATTCAAATCCTTCTCCACCTCATCATGTCCAAGTAGAACTTTGAAACTCTTGGTACTATTCCTCAGTGTGCATCCGTGCGTTAGGGGAACGAAGCCGTGATAGGGGTGTCATTTGGGGCTCCACATCGATTTCCCCTTTGGCGTGCATTCTAGGTATTGGAATAAAGATCTTACTCCCATTTTTCCCACACCGAGTTTGACTCAGGTGTGCTTAGGGATCAGGTCGAGGTCTGCGCTTACTCAGAAAGCTACCCTCCACCCATGGTCTGAGCTCTAAGACCATAAACTAAGATCTACTCAGAAATACGTCCATCTTGATTCCCATACTTTTGGGATACGTAGGAACACCCATACCCCTCTTCTATGGGTCCAGCTTGAATTCCGCTAATTCATATTATTTGTCCCGCCTTCGAGACCTTGACCACAGGACTGCGTGGCATTATATGGGACTATGTCCTCGTTCACGTCGGGTTTGCAATAGCCGCACCATGCGCACCCCGTTCTAAAAATTATCCCTCCTATTTCTTGTCTCGCACGACATTAAAAGGAACCCTCTAGAACTAAGTGTGGCTTGTTTCCCATCCTTATGGGATACGTAGGACCGCCTAAATGTATAGACTTCAGGTCCAACCCACTTCTTATAAATCTCATGATATCTCAGTCACCTAGGCCCCTTGGCCTATCCTTTTCCACCAGGGGGATATATAGGTGTGGTACAGGGTTTTTGGCACTATGACCCCTTCTCTCGGGAACCCTCCATCTCTTGGCCACCCTCAAGTTGAGTCCCTCGACCCCTTGTAGTGGTTCACCCATGTGTTAAGAGTACTCTGGTTTATTAGCAAGAGTGTCAGATTCAACTTAGTAAAGTTCCTTCCACTTGTCAAGCTTCATGTTTCCCTTCATTCGGGATTTAATCACCTTTCACACCCGGAGGGACCCCCAAGAACGGCCTGGATACCTTTCCTAAGGGCTCTCCTACCATTACGGGCCAACGCCCCCAAGGGTTTTGGACAACGAATTGATAAAAATACCGCGTTGTGAATATGGTCAGCGGTCGATGCTCATTTGTTTGTTCCCATTTGAGGATAATGCGATATAGATACTGCTTTTCCGCCACGGTCAGCAGTAATACTATGTCATCACGCCAACCCCTTCAAGTCTTGAATGTTGGTTGCTGATCGTACCACGATTCACTGTTTCATTTTCACCCTTACACCGCTGTGCTAAACATATTATGTATTAAAAATTATAAAAATATTATCAAAATTGTGCTTCATTTTTGATTCAATAATTTTGTGTTTATCACTTTTAAATAGGTAAATTATACTTGTTTTTAAAATTACAATGTAGGTGGAGGTGATTTGGAGGGCCCATGATGAAGTCCTTGAAAAATGGGCCAAACTGCGCAGGATCCAAGAAGTTCAGTGGACTCAAATTCATTCTGATACTAAACCGTGCATCCAAATGGGCTGCAATTTTTTGAACTTATCCCAAACTCATTTTTCTAAAACTTTAATTTAATAAACCAAGAGAGATTCGGCCATTAAGGAGCCCAGCCGACCTGATCTGTCCATCACACCCAATCTGCTCGAGGTCAAAAGTTGTGTGCAGTGATCTATCCATATCTCGCGCTCCACTTGTTGAAATGATGCCAAACTTTCGTTGGAGTTATTCAAGACGTGGGGCTACAACCTTTTAGTTTTCCACAAAACGTGTTAAGACTGTATGGTAGGCTAAAATAATGTTACAATCGGTTTTAGTAAATCTGTGTTCCCAAAACCACCTCCCACATTTCCTATAAAACGGCACCTTGGGCTCCTCATTTGGAAGTTCGACCAGGAGGCAAAGCTCTGGTATTTTGGAGACCCAAGGGAGTACTATAATCATCCAAGAAGTTCTGGAGGCCCCTATCCTCATAGGGGGATCAAGGATGAAGAAGGAGTTTCACCCGAGCCTCCTCCTCCTCACGATGGCGAGCTAAACGGTGGGCGATCATTTCGAGGGAGATACACTTACTTGGGAGGGAGTTCCAGCACCTGTTATTCCACTGGTTTTGTATAATTTGTGTGTTAAATATTTCACTCATGATTAATCTCTATGCGCTTCTCTTCTGAATTCATTTTTTTTTGTATTAATTTAAGTGAAACACTTTTTATCTCAACACCGATTGGGTTGAGATTTCAAGTGGGGATCTTGGGTTGTTCCGATAGGGAAAGACATGAACCCTATTAATATCACACATACATAAGATTTCAGTATGTTTTGTTAGCCTTAACTCTGTTATTGAGACCCAAACCTTGACAACACGATTGTTTTGTCAAGGGTTGGTGCTTTGCGCAACATTCTCAGAGGCAAGAGGGGAATCAAGATCTTGACAACCTTCAACCAAAGAATTGAACAAAACCATGTCAGTATTTTCAGAACAATGAACTATCCAAGTTGTGTAGTGAACTTGAAATGATCTCCTTTTTCTCATAATTGTAAAACACCTCTTTTCTTGTCAATTATTAAACTCTTTAAATCAGTTCATTTTATTTAAACTGTTTTAAAAAACACCCCTTTTTTAGTCCCTTTTATTAAGAACACACACTCTAAACCTACCAATGCTCCTTGAGAGACGACCTAGGGTCTTCCCTAGACTATATATCATCCTTAAAAACATAATCAATTTTACGTGTCATGATAGCACAGCCAAATTTTGGCGTCGTTGCCGGGGAGCGCTTTGGTTTTTAGTGCGTGTTTTTGATAAAGTAGTTGTAAATTTTGTGAATATTTGTTTGTTTGTTTTTCTACCTTTTTATTTATTCTTGTGTTCTGATCTATATCTTTTGTAGGTTTTGTGCATGACACGTTCTACTTTGGGAGACTTACCACCTTTCGAACCCGAACCAGAGAGGATCCTACGTCAGCGACACCGAGACGCACATGACCCCCTTTTAAAGGAGGACACACCACTCGAGACTCTTCTAAACCCATCTTCTTCTGGAACCAAATTAGAACCTGAAATAATATTCAATAACATGGCTGAAAATAATCGAAAATTAAAAGAATTAACCTCACCTGATGTTGATATGCAACCCACTTACATTCAAATTCAAGGCGAGGTACCTAATTTTGAATTAAAATCTGGTTTAATCCATTTATTACCAAGATTTCATGGACTACCTGGAGAAGACCCTCACAAGAACTTAAAAGAATTTCATACTTTTTTTTCAACATTAAAACCTGCTAATGTTTATGAGGAACAAGTAAAGCTTAGAGCATTCCCATTTTCTTTAGAAGACACTGCGAAAGATTGGTTGTACTATGTTAATTCACCAATAAGAGGCTGGGCAGACATGAAGCGCCTTTTTCTTGAAAAATACTTCCCAGCCTCTCGAACTGCAACTATAAGGAAAAAATATGTGGTATAAGACAATATCAAGGGGAAACACTTCATGAATATTGGGAAAGATTTAAAAGGCTTTGTTCAAGTTGCCCACACCACCAAATAAGTGATCAACTCTTAATTCAGTATTTTTATGAAGGCTTAATTCCACTTGATCATAATATGATTGATGCTGCTGCAGGTGGGGAGCTGGTAGATAAGACCCCAATTGCTGCAAGAACCCTCATTGAGAAAATGGCACAAAACACTCAACAATTCGGTACACGGTCCAGTGTTCCCATTCGAGGTGTCCATGACGTGCAAAGTACTGAGTTTGAGAAGAAGGTGGACACGAAGTTCGAAGAGGTAAGTACCATTCTACGAAAACTTGCTCTCTCCCAAGGGAAATCTCAATCTCCTCCTCCCATCCATTTTGGAATTTTCTCTTCTGACACCCACTATTCTAACCAATGTCCTCAATTGAGAGAAACTTCTGAAAGTTGTGAGGCAATATTTACAGGACACCCCTTTAACCAACCCTTTAGGAAAGAACCATACTATCCATCCAACCAAGGGTGGAAGGAAAACCAAGCCTATAGGAAAGGGGGTATTCAAACCAACCTCAGCAGCAATGGAACCAATAGGGTCAGAGTAGTCATCCACCACCACCCAGAAATCCTTAACCACCCCAAAGGCCATTCCAACCACCCCCTCCAAAAACCGAGCCTAGCCTAGAAGATATGATGAAGTAAATGGCTGCCAATAATATCCAATTCCAACAAACCACCCAAGAAGCCATACAATACCTAAAGACCCAACTAGTCCAACTTGCCAACTCAGTGGGGGGAAATCCAAAGTCATGGGTCAGGTAAACTACCATCTCAACCAGTAGTAAACCCTAGGGATAAAGGAAATGTTAGTTCCATCACCCTTAGGAGTGGGACACAACTAAAAAGCCAAATGACCCCTCCATTAGAGTCATCCCATCCAAATGAAACCACCATCCCAACTGCTGAAAATGGTCCAAGAGAAGAAAAACCTTTTCCTGAGAGAAGACCTTCCAAAGGAAAGACTGTGGCTGTTGATGAGTCACCTATCCCAACCATTCCTCTTCCATTTTCTCAAAGGGATGTCCAACCTAGGAAACAAAAAGAAAATGAACTTGATAAAGAAATCTTGAAAACTTTCAAGAAAGTACAGGTTAACATTCCTTTGAATGATGCTGTGAAGCAAATTCCAAGATATGCCAAGTTTCTGAAGGAGATGTGTACACACCGAAGGAGGCTTTGTGGTGATGAGAAGGTGAGCCTGGGGAGGAATGTTTCAGCATTGATAGATCCATCACTTCCCACCAAGTGCAATGATCCTGGGACATTCTCGATTCCATGCACCATAGGGGAGTATTAATGTTCCAACTCTATGCTTGATTTGGGTGCTTCTATTAATGTGATGCCTCACTCTATTTACTCTTCATTGCAGGTCGGTGAACTGAAGCCCACTGGTATTGTCATTCAGCTAGCTAATCGGAGTACAACACACCCCTCTGCTGTGTTAGAGGATGTTCTTGTGAGGGTTCAAAATTTAATTTTTCCTACTGATTTTTACGTGCTTAAAATGGAAGATGATATGATGAATGGACATGCCCCAATTATATTGGGGCGACCTTTCTTGAAAACCGCCAAAACCATAATTAATGTCCATAATGGTACATTATCTATGGAGTTTGGTGGTAATACTGTCCACTTCAATATCCTTGATGCCATGAAGCACCCCTCAGAAGAACACTCCTCTCTCTCTGTCAATTCAATTTATGTTCTCCCTTCCCCTGAAACAACTTATTTTCATTCACCTGATCCCCTTTCTGAGTTTTCTTCATTGATTTAAATGTTATGTAATTAATTATGCATTGATTGTTGTAGAGGTCTAGAGAAATGTCATGTATGTTTGTTAATTGATGATTTCTTGAACACCGAGGATCACATGACCATCGATGATACTACTAAGTTTGTAAAATCTCATTCCTCATCTGAGGATGTTACCATTGAGCAGTTAGATGAGATCAGTGACTTCTCACTGTCACACACACTTCCGTCAATCCAAAATCCCCCAGAATTGGAACTGAAACAACTACCTCAAGATTTAAAATACTCATATCTTGAGAATGGAAACAAGTTTCCCGTCATCATTGCTAGTTCACTCCCTCCAAAGCATGAATTGCTATTGCTTGATCTTTTTAGGGAGTATAAACAAGCTTTGGGATGGACACTTGCTGACATTCCTGGCATTAGCCCATCAATTTGTACACATCATATTTTATTAAATGATGAGGCTAAACCAGTGAGGCAGTCACAACGTCGACTGAACCCAAACCTACTTGATGTTGTTAAAAAGGAAGTAACAAAACTATTGGCTGCTGGAATCATTTACCCTATCTCTGACATCCAATGGGTCAGTCCCGTTCAAGTAGTTCCTAAAAAAACCGGCCTTACTGTAATTAAAAATGAAAACAATGAATTGGTTCCAACTCGTGTACAGAATAGTTGGCGTGTCTGTATAGACTATCATCGACTAAACCAACACACTAGGAAGGACCACTTCCCATTGCCATTCATTGACCAGATGCTAGAGAGGCTAGCAGGGAAGTCCCATTACTGTTTCCTGGATGGGAATTCTAGATACTTTCAGATCCATATTGCCCCTAAGGATCAGGAAAAGACAACCTTTACTTGCCCCTTTGGTACATTTGCTTATAGAAGGATGCCATTTGGTCTATGAAATGCTCCAGGTACTTTCCAACGATGTATGGTAATGTGGCCTTATTTTAACATAGTTTTTCCACATCTTTTATTTAATTTTTATCAATTTAATTAATTATTTTGACACTTTTTAATTAATTTTGGCACTTTTGTAATTTTATCACTAAATATGTTAATTAATCATTTTTTTATAATTAATTATGAATTTTTAGTCTTTAAATTAACAATTTTAATCTTAATAAACTATTCAACTCTAATTATGTCTTATTTAGTTTGGTTAATTTAAATCTTCTTAACTTTATAACAGTTAATATTTATTATAATCAATTATTTAATCTATGTAATTAAATTTAATTAACTTAGACCTTATTTTAATATTTTATCTTTTAATTTAGTTACAATAGAATAGGTTAACATGTTAATTAATGTGTCCTGCCAATCATTTAAGTATATAATATGTGTTTTTAATTAAGTTAAATCATTCGCTTGTAATTTTATTAGTTCAAATAGTTAATTAATTCATTAATTAATAGTTTTTAAACATTAATTATATTATTTTATGTATGCAGATTGGTTATTAATTCATTTTTATTTTATTTTAGTCTACCGGTGAGGTAGATAATAGTTTTAGGTGAAATTAAGAGTCACTGTTGCTTCTCTTTTTCACCTGCTGCTACCTTGTAATTGTTCTTTAAGTAATTATAATTTAAGTCTTTTATAATTGTAGTCTATTATTTAATTAGTTTTTAATTTAAGTGTTATCTAATTAATAACCTAAGTGTGTTTAAGTTTAAGTTAGAGTTTAATAAAATAATGCCGAGTTTCATTTTATCATATAACTAATTAACTTTGCTGTTTAATAAGTTTAGTTAATCCTAATTGTTTTAATTTTATGTTCGTAGTTAATTAATTGTAGGTGTTCTGCATTTTTTTATACTTTAAATTAATCTTAACTTTTATTTTCTTAGTTAATAATTAGTCGCTTCTATTTTTAGTTTTCTAAATAATTTGGTTAGTTTTTAGTTACAGTTAATAATTTAGTCTTTACCAATTTAGTTATTTTGATTTTTAATTTAGTTAGTTAATGTTTTATTCATTCTATTATTTGTTTTAAATTAATATTTATTGTTAATGTTTTTAATTTTTAACTGTCGGTGGGTGTCGCACCGATGCTATGTCTCACCGAAGTTTTTTTTAATACTATCGGTGAGTCGTGACTCACCGATTAATTCAAAGCACCATCGGTCTCTCGCGACGCACCGTTGTCATGACACACCGATGTTGTGACTCACCGTTCTTTTTATTTTATTTTGTCCAGCTGCGACCGATCATCATTCCTTCTATCGGCAAGTCAATGATTCACCGATGCAAAACTTTTGTTGTTTTCGCGTCATACCGATTACTCTTTATTTTATCTATCGGTCTCTCATATCTTCGGTGTCTTATATTTATTTTCATCTATCGGTGTCTCGCTGTGAATGACCTTTATTTCTTCTATCGGTGAGTCAATGACTCACCGATCCATTTTCAACTAATCAGTTTTACAAATTTCACAACGTTGCCAAATTTCTTATCTACTACCGATCCTTATCAGTCTCTCATTCCTCCTACCGATAGTTCATTTATTTTTATTCAGCTTCGTGACACACCGAAGCCTCAATTCTCGAACGGTTTCATATACCCCCTCCTTCCATCGGTTTCATATACCCCCTCCTTCCATTTCTTCTATCGGTGAGTTACTGAGTCACCCACCGATGCTTTCCTTCCTTCCCACTACCGATACAATTATCGGTCTCTCATTTCTTTCCCACCCACCGACAGTTCATTTTTTCTCCCCTGCTACTGTTACTTTTTTTTTATTTCTTTTTCTGCTACCGATATCTTTCGCACATCAACACGCCACTTGAGCTCGGACCCGGTGCACCGCTGTTTCCCTGTTGCTGGCTTGAGGAGAGACGCCATGCGGGGTACAAGAAGCCACAGTTTTTCGCGCCGATGCTGTGAAGAGTTCGTTGTGCTGCCATGAAGCATCACCATAGCCGCAGTGCACCGTGCTCGAGTCCGCTGGAGATGAGCTGCCACACCCCATGTCGCACCACTGTTTGTCTTCTGAGGAGGAAGACCGTAGCCGTTGGTCACTGTTGGTCGCCGCTGGAGCTGGAGCCGAGCCGGAGGGGAAGAAACGCTACACCATCGCGGGTCTCCTGCGGAAGAAGCAACAAAAACCTTCCCCCTACACTTGCTGCGCCGTGGAATTTGGGGGAAGGGGAATTGATGATAAAATAAATAAATAAATAATAATAATAACATAATATAAAATATAAAGAAAACAAATAGTAAACTTTAACTTTAGAAAATAAGAAAAGTAAAAAGTTAAAGTTAAAGTTAAACTAACTTTAACTAAGTCAAATTAATATAAATTAATAGAAGTTATAAATTTAAAACAATTACACAATTAATAAAAATGGATAAATTATTAATTAAAATACAAAATATATCTAATAATAAAAAATAATAATTAATTAATTTACTATTAATAGTATAAATATATAATTAATAATAATTATAAGTATGCTATGAAATTTTCTTATTAATTTAAGTATATTTATAACTTAAGTAATAATTTTAATTAATAAATTAAAAATTAACTAATTAACTAATTAATCTAACAATTAATTTCTTTAATAGTAATAATTAAATTATTAAATCTTAAGTATTAACCTAATTATTTATTTATACATGTTGTCAATTTTAATAATTTAGTAAAAAATAATAAAATTAATAACTTAGTAATTATTTTGCTAACTTAATTAAATTAATAACTTTTTAATAATTTATTACCATAATAATATTAAAGTAAATAATATTTATCATCTACGATATTTTCTATTTAACTTAAGTTAACTTTTTAACAATTGTTTTTTCCTTTGAGTTTTAATTGATTTATTATATTTATTGTGTGCAGGTTCATTCAAGAGGTGGAAACAAGTCCAGATACATACAACTAACTTGGTGAAGTTAGTTATGTGAGAAAAGATAGCGTGACGTGCCGATCGCGAAAAAACGCACATTTTGCAGTGCATGGGTAAAGAACTCTGGAAGTCGGTGGAAGTAGTGGCGGTGACATGCAACAGATGACAGATGGTATTTTAAGTAGAGAAAGCAGCAAAATTGAGCGACTCTCATTCGACATTCCACGACAACACCAATTCAAGAGCGGAGACTCCCGGGAGCAGCACTGGAGATGAGCAGGAGACCAAGGAGCCCGAGTTCAGAGCAGTAATTGGGGAGTACATCTTTCCCCTGTCCTTAATTTTTGTACTCTATTCTTGGATGTTTTACACTTCTTGAATCAATATGATCATAGATTGAACTTTCTAAACTCGGGAGTTTTTAACCCTTCTGATTATGATTTTTAAATCTTCGTATGCTTATCTTTTTACGAAATTAGAATCAGTTGGCGAGATTGATTCTGTTTCTAATATTTTGATCGTTCACACTTCAATGATTTCAATTTCAATTCAAATTCAACTGGCGAGGTTGTGTTTGAATGAAACTTCCAGAACGTTAATGTCATTAACTTTGGAAATTTATGGCGAGTTCATTTCAAAATGTTATCTTTTTTAAAACCTTGATGCAGTTCGATTAATTTTTGGTGTGGAAAATTCCAAAACCTAATCCCCTGCCTGTTGAGTTTCCTGGCGAGGGAAATTCTTCAGTATTTCTAGAAGTGTGATTCAGTTGTAAGCTGTGGAGAGAACATCTATTCGAACTAGTAGTTTAGAATTCCTGAGTACTTTGTTGATCTCGCTTCCTTGTCTTGCTGCTTTATATTAGTATATTGTAATTCTCTAGTTTATCATACTTAGTGTTAATTTTAGTTTCTATAAAAAACTTGTTTGGTCGCCCTGTTTCAACTTCATTTCAATAAAAAAAAGTAAAAAAGATGTTTTACTCACTGCTGACAACAGTGGGGGTTTAAAGTTTTAAAACCTTAGAAATCAATCGTCTGCCTTCTCTGTGGATCGACCCTGTACTGCTGTACTAGTGTAGGAGTATAAATGTAATTTTGAGGGCTGTAACGACCTCCGACCGCTTCATATGGTTAGTATTTTTTCGGATTACCTGGAGAATTTCATGGAAGTTTTTATGGATGATTTTACTGTTTATGGTTCCTCTTTCGATGAATGTTTGAGTAGTCTTGCTTCTGTCCTACGTCACTGTATTGAAAAGAATATCGTATTAAATTATGAGAAATTCCATTTCATGGTGCGACAAGGCATAGTTTTGGGACATGTCATTTCTGGGGAAGGTATCCAAGTGGAAAAATCAAAAGTAGATATCATTTCCTCCCTACCATTCCCTAAAAATGTTCGATATGTGCGGTCTTTCCTGGGTCATGCTGGATTTTATCGTCGTTTCATTCGTGACTTTAGTAAAATTACACTCCCCCTCTCCCGATTACTCCAAAAAGAAAAAGAATTTGATTTTGATAAAAAATGTGAGGAAGCTTTCAATAAGTTAAAATGGAGTCTCACGTCACCCCCGGTAATCCAACCACCTCGGTAGGATTTACCATGTGAGCTCATGTGTGATGCCTCTAACTATGCAGTTGGGGCAGTCTTATCACAAAGGGTCGACCGAGCTCCACATGTCATAGATTATGCCTCACGTACTCTGGACCCTGCCCAAGGAAACTACAACACAACTGAAAAAGAATTTCCTGCCATTGTGTCTTCCTTGGATAAATTCAGGTCATACCTTCTAGGGTCCAAAGTCATTGTGTTCTCAGACCATGCAGCCCTCCGATATCTCCTAAAGAAACCAGAAGCCAAACCACGTATCATTCGCTGGATGCTCCTCCTTCAGGAATTTGATCTAGAAATTAGGGATAAAAAAGGAGAAGAGAATGTGGTTGCTGACCATATCTGTAGGATTCTCCCATCCTCAGACATTGACTCATCCCCCTGTATTCCCATAAATGAATTGTTTCCTGATGAGAAATTGTACCGAGTGCAAGATGTTATTCCTTGGTATGTTGAAATAGTAAATTATTTGGTAGCGTCTTGCATTCCTGCTGATTTAACCAAAAACCAGGCCGACCGTCTAAAACATGAGTCTCATTGGTACATTTGGGATGACCCCTACCTCTGGCGCACATGTAGTGATCAAGTTATTAGGCGTTGTGTTCCCGATAGTGAGTTTTAGTCTGTCCTTAGTTTCTGCCACACACTTGCTTGTGGGGGCCACTTTGGTCCCCAACGGACTACTCGCAAGGTCTTAGATTCTTGTCTCTTTTGGCCCACATTGTTTAGGGATGCCCATGAATTCTGTAAATATTGTCCTCGTTGTCAAAGAAAGGGGAATGTCTCTAAAAGAAATGAGATTCCCCAACAACCCTTGCTCTTCCATGACATTTTTTATGTTTTGGGAATTGACTTTATGGGACCATTCCCCAATTCATTTGGGAACCTTTACATTATTCTGGAAGTGGATTATGTTTCAAAGTGGGTAGAGGCACGAGCCATGAGGACAGATGATTCCAAGACAGTTATGGAATTCTTGAGAACCCAAATATTCTGTAGGTTTGGATTACCTAGGTTTATCATCAGTGATCAGGGTTCTCATTTCTACAACCGCAAAATGCAATCTCTTTTGCACAGGTATGGGGTTGGGCATCGAGTGTCTACTGCTTATCACCCACAAACAAATGGTCAAGCCGAAGTATCAAATAGAGAGGTAAAACAGATTCTTGAGAAAACGGTTCATCCAAATAGAAAAGACTGGAGTCTTAGACTCGATGATTCATTATGGGCTTACCGTACTGCATTAAAAACTCCAATTGGCATGTCACCATATCGGCTAGTTTTTGGGAAGAGTTGTCACCTCCCTGTTGAGGTAGAGCACTGGGCCTACTGGGATATTAAACAATGAAATTCTAATATTTCTGGTGCAGGTATTCAAAGGAAGTTGCAGATTCAGGAGTTGGAGGAAATGAGAAGAGATTCATATGAGAACTCCCGGATTTATAAGGAGAGAACCAAGGATACCCACGAACATCTCATCCTTCATCGTCAATTCCACATCGAGAAGAAGGTCCTCCTCTACAATGCAAGGCTGAATTTACACCCTGGTAAGCTTCGTTCCCATTGGTTTGGACCTTACATTGTTACTAATGTCTCTCCATTTGGTGTTTTCCAGGTTCAAAATGAAGACACCAAGCAAACCTTCACTGTCAATGGGCAGCGGCTGAAGCACTTCCATGAAGCCATTCCAAAGTCCCCAATGGAGGAAATCCATTTTAAGAATAGGTCTATGAATAACACTCACCAGGTTTTATCCTTCCTTCCCAAAGTCTCTTTTATAGTGAGGACACAACATTCTATAGGTGTGGGGGATGGGTACATTCTTGGGTTAGTTAGGAATTTTTTATCATCTTTCTTTCTTTTTCTCTTTTTCGCTTGTTGCATGGTATTGTCACTTTCCCCCCTATTTTACCCCCTCACTTCTGTGCTAAAATGATAATTTTGATGCCCAATTTATCATAGAAAATGATGCCCGTTTTATCATTGATGTTATTGAAAATACATGAGAAATTTCCAATTTTTAAGTTGTTTTAACATTCAAAAAAAAAATTTCTGATGAAATGTGCATTTCAGCATGAATTCAACATTGTGGTGTGAATTTCTCTTGAAAATTGGTTGTTGGTCAATGATATGAATGGTTGTATCATTTTGCAGCCATTGAGAAGAGTGGTACCCTTTTTTGTGAATAGTTTAAGGGAAATTGTGTCATTTAATCTCTCCACAAAATTTTGAACCCAACCATGAAGTGTGAATATTTCTTACTTTATTGAAGGTAAATATAAGTTAGGTTAATTTTTCTCTACTTTCCAAATGATCTTTACATACGTTCGTTCCTTATCCGATCTATTTCATTACTGTACCAGATTGACCTACGCGTGTGTACCTGTTATCCGACTGTTGTATGCCCTCAAAAAAAAGGGGGGGGGGTTGTATTTTGGGCAGGTCAAAAACCACCCTTTCTTGACTTTTGATGTTGTTATAACTATTACAATTAGTGTCGTGAGGACATCAAACATGGGTTGAGATAAGAGTGTGAGATTTGTTCCAAGTGAAACTTTTGAAATAAAAAAATATTGAGGGGAGTGATGAAATGTACAGAATATGGGGATATCTAGGTCGGGAGCTTTAGGTTTGACTTCTAGGAATGCTTAATTGAGTGGGTCTTGGAATTTGATTGCAAAGGATGTAGGGCATGTTCGGTGGAAACAATCAAGTCAATAGACTAATTCTAAAATAACTTATATTTATTTAATATAAAGTGGAAAGAATAGCATGAAATGGTTGTCACACACACACGTGGATAATTGGTGACATGATTAAATTTTGAATTATTTTCTTTGATTGGTATCATTAGTCTCTTCGAATTTCATTTGGATACAATTTTTGAGACGACTTTTTCCATGATCACTGAGAATAACTCCTCGGTGTGATTTTTGCTTTGATCACAATTCTATCAGAAATTAATTTATCAAGAATGTTAAATCTTCATGAATTTGGGAATATCTACATGCATAATTTTTAGGAATGTGAATTTTCCCAGGAGTGAAAATGTTTAGGTGTGGGGGTGTGATTGTATCACGATTAACCGTTTCATTTTCACCCTTACACCGCTGTGCTAAACATATTTTGTATTAAAAATTATAAAAATATTATCAAATTGTGCTTCATTTTTGATTCAATAATTTTGTGTTTATCACTTTTAAATAGGGAAATGATACTTTTTTTGAAAATTACAATGTAGGTGGAGGTGATTTGGAGGGCCCATGATGAATTCCCTGAAAAATGGGTCAAACTGCGCAGGATCCAAGAAGTTCGGTGGACGCAAATTCATTCTGATACTAAACCGTGCATCCAAATGGGCTGAAATTTTGTGGGATTATCCAAAACTCATTTGGAGACCACTTTCATTTAATAACCCAAGATAGATTCGGCCATTAAGGGGCCCAGAAGACCTGATCTGTCCAGCACACCTAATCTGCTCGAGGTCAAAAGTTGTGTGCAGTGATCTGTCCATATCTCGCGCTCCACTTGTTGAAATGATGCCAAACTTTCTGTGGAGATATTCAATACGTGGGGATACAACTTTTTAGTTTTCCACAAAACGTGTTAATACTTTCTGGTAGGCTAAAAAAATGTTCCAATCAGTTTTAGTAAATCTGTGTGCCCAAAACCACCTCCTACATTTCCTATAAAAGGGCACATTGGGCTCCTCATTTGGAAGTTCGACCAGGAGGCAAAGCTCTGGTATTTTGGAGACCCAAGGGAATAATATAACCATCCAAGAAGTTCTGGCGGCCCCTATCCTCATAGGGGGATCAAGGATGAAGAAGGAGTTTCACCCGAGCCTCCTCCTCCTCACGATGGCGAGCTAAACGGTGGGCGATCATTTTGAGGGAGCTACACTTACTTGGGAGGGAGTTCCAGCACATGTTATTCCACTGGTTTTATATAATTTGTGTGTTAAATATTTCACTCATGATTAATCTCTATGCGCTTATCTTTTGAATTCATTTTTTTTGTATTAATTTAAGTGAAACACTTTTTATCTCAACACCGATTGGGTTGAGATTTCAAGTGGGGATCATGGGTTGTTCTGATAGGGAAAGACATGAACCCTATTAATATCACACATACATAAGATTTCAGTATGTTTTGGTAGCCTTAACTCTATTATTGAGAGCCAAACCTTGACAAAACGATTGTTTTGTCAAGGGTTGGTGCTTTGCGCAACATTCTAAGAGGCAAGAGGGGAATCAAGATCTTGACAACCTTAAACCAAAGAATTGAACAAAACCATGTCAGTATTTTCAGAACAATGAACTATCCAAGTTGTGTAGTGAACTTGAAATGATCTCATTTTTATTTTAATACAACTCTTTTCTTTTCAATTATTAAACTCTTTAAATCAGTTCATTTTCTTTAAACTGTTTTCAAAAACACCCCTTTTTTTAGTCCCTTTTATTAAGAACACACACTCTAAACCTACCAACGCTCCTTGAGAGATGACCTAGGGTCTTCCCTAGACTATATATCATCCTTAAAAACATAATCAATTTGATGTGTCATGATATCATGGCCATTTTCATGATTCTCATTATGTTCCACCCCATCATGTCCAGGTGGAATCTCGACACTCTTGGAACTATCCCTCAGTGTGCCTTTGCATGTCAGGGGGACAAAGCTACAATACCGCGTCCTTCGGGGCTCCCACGATCCGAGATCTAAGACCATAAACTAATATCTTCATCAAGGTATATGTGCGGCTCAATCCTCATCCCCATGGGATGCGATGGGTCACCCGAACGTCTTGTTTCCGTGTCCAGCTCAGCTGGGAGCTAGTTCCACATGCCCCTTTCCTTCTTACCCCTATTTGGGCCCCTTGGCCTGAGGTTCCTATCTCGGAACTGCGTACGGTGTGATCTGGGATCATGTCCCCATCCATGTCGGTTATGTTTCACAACACCATACACATTCCCCGCCTAGCATCATCTCTGCTACGTCTGCGCTGCATAACGTTAAAATGCATGCTTGGTCCTATCACATGACCCTAAACTGTGACATTATCGTCCTGGACGCATGACGAAAAACGACACCTCATTGTGATGACCTCATCATAGAGGATGTCACGTTTGGTATTGGTCACATGCCATACCATTTTTCAACACCTACTATGACTTGATTCTTTTGGTGACACCAGGGCCTGCTACCCTAGGCCTGTCGCTTCACAAAAAAAAAACACTCACCTTAAAGGGAAAACAAGATTTATCAAATACCACTTCTCTTGGTGCGAGGGCTAGACCCACGCAACCCTTTCATCTTCTAGAACTACGTATGTCTTGATTCTCATCCTCATGAGATATGTAGGATCACCCGGGCACTTCCCCGCGGGCCCAGTCTAACCTTCTTGTTCGGTCCCTCGACTTGAGCACTTCCCCAGATAACACATGGTATGTAGGGATTATGTCCTCGTTCACGTCGGGTTTTGTAACCACCCCACCATGTGTTTCCTACTCTCCTTACCCATTCATGGTCTGAGTTATATGACCTTAAACGAAGACCCATTTCAAGAACTATGTGTAGCTTGATCCCCATCCCCATGGGGTACGTAGGAACACCTTTGCACTTTGCTCAGGCCCAGATCAACTCTCGTTTTTGGTCCCTTGACCTAAAATCTCTCCCAAGGGGGTTGTGTGGTGTGGTATGGGATTATTTCCTCATTTATGTTGGGTTGTTCACCACACCGTACACATCCCTGGTTCCCATTCACATCTGGTTTTTTGTAATTACCCACCATGCACCTCCTATGTTTCCTCTCATCCATGGTCTGAATTCTATGACCCTAAAATAAGATCTCCCTATGGGAAGGGACTCGACTCCCTCTATCTAATACGTCTCATTAACGTATTCAGATGCGTTTTGACAAAGATCCCAACGTGTGGGATTTCCATGGGGACATCCCCCTCGTTCCATAACCAAGCTTCGTGAGCTCGCTATTTGGATACTTATCCTCTTACACATCCAAAAGGACCCTCGGATGACAATGATACTAGGCTTAAGGTCTCTCCATGGATTCTGGGCCTAAGGGTTCTTCTATCGTTTCGGGCCAACGTCCCTACGGATCTCTGAAAACATTTGCGACATGGTCCCGTGTTTCGAACATGGTCAACGGTCGACCCTCATTTGTCTGTCCCTATTCCAGGCTAACACGATATGGATGCTGCGTTTCTGCCATGGTCAAAAGTTATCCTCTATCGTCATGCTGTAATCATTGTGATCCAAATATTGAGCGTCATGATTCACACATTTCCACTTCCTCATGTTCAAGTGGAATTTCAACATACCCGGCTTTATCTCTTCACACGTCTAGGTGCACCACATGGACGTGTTAGCATCATTGGGAAGGTATTCACCGAGCGCCCCTTCGCCCTAATATTCCCCTTCCTATGTCGGGAAAGTCCCACATTACTTCTTGTTTCCCACATTGAGCATGACTCACGTGGACTTAGTAGTTTTGGTGGGATATGTACTGGCGCAACCAGGCTTCTCATCGTCCTGCATGATGTTTAGCTGTGCTTCTAGAACTACGTGTGGCTTGATTCTCATCCTCATGGGATACGTAGGGACACCCTGATATTTTGCTTAGGGTCCAGCCCCCAGGAGTTATAAAACCTATTCTCCTCGTTTCCGGACCCCTGACCGGACCCCTCGTAGGGAACCATACAACTATAACTCTGTCCTAAACAAATTCAGGATTCCCCAAAATGAAATTGGGAAGCGACAGACCCCCTCTCTAGAGAGGCCCTGTCTGAAAGAAGGAATGATCCATGATCAAACCAATGCGTCCATCCAGTGTGCTCCCGCCACGGTGGCGTAATTTCAATAGTGTTGGATTCTGTTCGAACAAACCTACACTCCACATTCTATGCTTTGAGTGACCCCCTTATTCAGACCCTCATCCCATTTCATGTCTGGAGGAACCCCCTAACGGTATAGATGATCGACCTATGGTCTGCCTGCTGTCCTGGGCCAACGTTCAGGAAGACTGGTCATGTTTGGAAGGACCCCCTAACAGTATGGATGCTCGACCTATGGTCTGCCTGCTGTCCTGGGCCAACATCCCGAAATACTGATCGGCGATATTTGAGTTAGGCCCCGTGTTGCAAACATGGTCAGTGGTCAGCCCTCATTTTTTGTCCCCATTTCAGGCTAATGCAATATGGATGATGCATTTCCTCCACGGTCCACAGCTATCCTCCATTGTCACACCACCCTGTAGTGTTCCGAATCTTGGGCATCGTGATTCACACTTCCCATTCCAATCCGTTCGGACTGATTTTAGCGCCCCTGGCGTTGCACCGTTCATGCACAAGAGCACGCTAGAAAAATGGAAATTCGTATGTTCTGAGAACTTCATTCTACAGTCAGGTCTCTCCCATTTCTCAGAAATCTGGACCGGTTATCCAAACCCCGGATGCCTGAAGCTTGGTTTGCAATCCTATGTTTGGATGGGGCGATGAGGCGACTATCCCTTGTTTCTCACATCGGGCCCGACCAACGCGAGCTTAGGGAATTGTCGTTGGACGTTCCGCAAACATCATAAGGATGCAATGAACCAGTGCAAATAACGGGACTCGTGCATGCTATGACATTAAAAAAAAAATCAAATCACGAAGGTACGTTTAATGGTTTGTAATCATTACAGTACCCGGGGGTCAAATCCCCCCATGGACGGATTGACCCCGTCAAATGTAAAGACCCGTAAATTTCAAGGAAATTTTTTTTCTTAAATTCTTTGGAATTTTATGAGTATGAAGCTTCTGAAATCACCTAATTCTGAGGCCCAGTGTGCCCAGAATAATTTTCTGAAGTTTAGCTCAGGTACGTTCAGTGAACGAACGAGCGGGTTTTTCTATCTTTTGAAGCGGTGCTCGGAATTGAAATATGAGGGCACCGATGAACTCACAGCGCCGATATTTTCTTAAGGAGACATTTACCATAGTTGCGTTTTATGCTGGTTGAAAGTTAATTTTTGGGGTTTAATCTTAAACTAAATAAAAATTGTGGGGTACACGATTTTATTTATGATTTGTTAATTTCCTCCCAAGTGTGGATAATTGTGAGGTGGGTCCCACACAAGCCCCAACCTTCAACTCCCCATTAATTACCTGCTGTTTCCTTTGACAACTCCTCATTAAATGGTGGAGCCTTCCCACCTCCCTCTTCCCATTAAATGTGCCAAATCTTTTAATTAATGTCAGCGTTAATTTAATGGCACCACTATTGAATTAATATGAATTGCATGGAAATTCTATTAATTGGTGAGCCACCTTATTCTTTTTTCATTGGCGAAACACTTTGTAAAAAAGGATCTGGTAAATTAAAAAGGGAGACGAACCTTCATCGACAATAAACACCCCCGGCGATGAACGCGAAGAACTTCTTCCTCAGACGCACCTCGACATCAAGGAGCCTATGTCACCTACGATAGCAACCCTTCCTCCATCGTTTACAGAACGACACCATTATTCCACAATGACCGTCTACCACGATTCTCATCTTCCATGGATCGATGACGTATGACAACAACTTCGAGTTAGGGGGAATTTTGTATATTTAATATACGTGTTTTTTACTCTCGAACATGGCGTTTAAATTGTTGGGTGATGTTTGAAACCACTAAAGCAGTGGGTACAGACTAACGAACAAGTCTGGACCCACCAATATTTTTTTCGTGATGTTCAGGGTGTTTGGTGATGATGAAACGAGACCACAACGGCAATTTGGGGCCTTCGCAGTTGAGATCGGATCCCGAGATGACCGTAGACGCAGACGGAAGCAAAAACAGACCACCTGAATGACTCTGGTGGCCCGCGGAAGACGGTGCCGGTCGCCGGCCGGCACCGGCCGGCCACCTGGAGGTGGAAGCGTCCCAGCGCGCCACCGGAAGAAGCCCGCTGCGGCATCATCCACGGCAGCGAGGGAAGGATCCCACGGCCGGACGGGATCCGGGGAGTCCAGCGGCGCCAGCCTGGCGCCCCGTTCGCAGAACAGGGGGCCGCGCCCCCGCTCGACCGCTGGCCGAGCCGGTGCACCCCACCAGATGGGCCAGGGCTGGTCACGCAGACCGGGCCACACTGGTTGTGCCGGGTCGCGCCTAGCCGGGCCGGACCCGGTTCGGGCCGACCCAGGGTGGGTTGGGTCGGGTCGGACCGGGCCCAGACCCCCCCACTTCGGACTGTCTTTCGGTCTTTTGCCCATAACTTGAGCTATGGACCTCCGATCGATGCACCGTTAGTTGCGTAGGAACCCTTGGATCGAGGTGGTAATTATGGTATATTACACTTGAGGTTTCAGTGAAGTTTGGGTATGGCCGGGTTGGTTCGAACCCGAAACCAACCGGGCCCTTGGAGCGGAAACACTTATAACTTAAGGACCAGATGCCCGATTGAGGTTCCGTCAACTATGTTAAATTAATTTAGTTGGGATGGTTCTTTTAGCATACTCCACCTAAGGTTTTTATGAAGATGGAGTACGGTCAGGTTATTTTTAGCTTAAAAACCAACATGGCCCCTGGAACGGAAAAGCCAATAACTCTCAGACTGGGCATCCGATTGACGCACCGTCTGTCGCGTTGGTTTTATTTTAAAAAGACGGAACTTTGGGATACATAAAATCTAGAATTTGTGATATTTGATGTATCTACCTTTTTGCTCGAGGAGCGGACCCTCCCGGAATTGAGCGTGTTGTGTGCGGGAACCCTAGAGATGGCTGCGACTGCATCGACTACCATACTAGGATACTCCATGGGTTCAACGACGATGACATCTGTACTGGGATCCTCCATGGGTTCGACGATGGAGTATACCATACTAGGATCTTCCATTGGTTTGACGACGATGACATCTGTACTGGGACCCTCTGTGGGTTTGATTGTGATGACTACTGTTCTTGTATCCTACATGGGTCTGATAGTTTGACCTATATACTTGTATCTTGAGTGGGTCCAGAAGAGTAGTTGGTCTTGTATCCTATTTGGGTCTGACATCTTAGCTGGTGTTGTATCCTATGTGGGTCTGACATCTTAGATGAATCAGTGGCTACATATGATCATATCTATCTCTATATGAAAGATGTATACTTGTGTGAGCTGAGTCTTGACTTTCAATCATTATCATCGATGTGATTGACTTCTTTCCTATGTGGAATGGGTTGTAATTGGGCTCAGGAGATGGAGCCGAACTGTGATTGAAAACTTAGGTATATGTATGGGCATATACCTAAGTATAGTTGGTTGATACTTCATGATTGTATATTTTTTTTGTGGTTTATCCTTTGTAGATTCTGGGAGACCTTCGGGGGTCTCGGGGTCCCTACTGAGTATCGTATACTCACCCCTGAACGGGATATGCCTGCACTACATTGTGTTGGATGCAGACGATATACAACACTGATTGTGGAGGAGTCTTGTGGAGCTGGACGGTACCCGGAGGTGGATCACCTAGTGAGGCATGCACGGAGTGGACGGGCGGACCTGAGGTGCCGAGGAGACCATATGTACCCACCTTTCAGGTGGGATTCCCAGAGGAAGACTCGGTGGTTGCTGCTTTACTTTACTACTATTGTACTTCCCTTTTAGTTGTACTGTACTTTCAGTTGGGTTTGTATACTGGCCCATATATTTTTCATCACTTACTTTTGTACTCAGTTTTACTTAGTGCTTACTCCACTTACGTACTCTATTGTGTTGTTTACTTATATAAAAGGCAATGTATGCCCTCTTTATCGGGATTTATGCCTTTGGTGGTAGTCTTCAGCCCCTGGACTATGGAAGGCGGGCTTGGGGTAGTCACGACACGGTCCTCGAGGACGGGTCGTGACAAATTGGTATCAGAGGAGTTGGTTCTACCACGGAACTCAGGACTCTGATAATTTCTTCTCTATGAAGAAATAGTGTTAAGAGCATTGAGTGTGGTATTCACTCCAGTGAGTCCAGTGTTGGTGCGGTGGCAGATATATCCATACACCAGGACCCTGACTTCTGATTTCTGACTCAGTGCTTGAAAATACTGATTTCTTGTGTGTTTCAAAAGTTTTATTAGTGATTAATTTGTGTCAGCTCACCAGATATACTATTTGACCATGTCGCAAATTTTTATTTTCAGGATGGCCCCATGAAGGCAGTCATCTAGGGTTCCTAGTTATGTGTGAGATGGCAGCCCACCGAGCGACAAGGCCTCAGTGCAGGGACCCTTTACAGTAGAGGCACCATCAGTACCACTACCTGATGAGCCACCGATGCTACCATCCCCAGCAGCGGAGAGTGCACGCCGCATGAGAGCATTGCACGAGTTTCAGTGACATAGGCCACCCATGTTCCGCGGAGAGATGGACCCTCAGGCAGCCAAGGATTGGCTGGAGGCTGTCGTCAGAGTCTTCAGATTAGTGGGGACACCACCCGACCTTATGGTGATCCTTGCTGCGAGTCTCCTGCACGCAGAAGCAGGTAGATGGTGGAGATTGATGCTCCAGGTGCACGACGATGCATCTCTACTTTGGATAGACTTCGAGAGCCTCTTTTGCTCGGAGTTTGTTCCATCCACCCTCCGTGCGGTGCGCATCCAGGAGTTACTTCATCTGCGACAGGGAAGTATGACAGTGGATCAGTACTCGGTGAGGTTTAATAACCTCTCACGCTACTCCATGGATATGGTACGAGACACGTTCTTCATGGCCCAGACCTTCGAGCAGGGACTGAGGCACAAGATCCGGGCTTCGACGATTCCCCTCAGCATACTAGCGTAGGCAGTGGTGATGGAGCAAGCCCTTCTAGTGGAGAGCTTTCTCACTGAGCAGTCACCAGCGGCGAGACCCACCATAGGGTGACACGAAGTGGAGGCTTCTACAGTCGGCAGTCAACAGATGTCGCAGGGGTCCAAGTGGACCAGGCCATCAGGTGGGTGACCTCAGGATACGAGATCGGTTGTGCAGGGCACCCGAAACAGAGACATCCTTACGAGGAGCAGGCAGTGCTATGCATGCGGCGGGCAGGGCCACATGGCTCATGACTGCCTGAACCGCCATGCAGATGAGCAGCAGACATTGGAGGTACCTCCCAGGTAGAGGCAGAGGTTCAAACGTGGCAGTCCGTAGGGAGCAGGTGGATGAGGAAGAGGAGCTGGCTGAGCAGTGGGTGGTGGACGACGCTTTAAGGATCTACCACCACCAACCCCAGAAGGTCCACCCCGACCACAGGGAGCTGGCGCGCAGAGGCAGGCTCAGCTTCAGGCAGCAGAGGCTTACGACCACGGCGCACCTGAGATGATTTGAGGTACTATCTATGTCTACTCCACCCTTGCTGCAGTTCTTATAGAAACAGGTTCGATTCATTCTTTTATTGTCGCTGCCCTTGTTCAGAGCTCGGAGATTCCGACGAAGCCGTTGGATCGATCCTTACGGCTAGAGACTCCTACAGGAGCAGACTCGACGATTACACACTGGTGCCGGTAGTGTGAGCTTACTCTAGGAGGAGAGAGCTTCGGCTGGGATCTTCTTGTAGAGGCATCAAGGCCTTACGACATCATCTTGGGTATGGACTGGTTATCTATAGTCAATGTTCAGATCGACTGTATTAGGCTCAAAGTGCGGTGTGTCCGCACAGATGGGACCAGGTTCACCTTCACCGGTGAGAAGGGAGCCTTTTCAGCACAGGATGGAATTACGCAGAGGAGAGGGTATCCAATCACACATTAGTTGGCTAGTCTCATCCTCGGAGCGGTTGATGTGCGGAGTCTGAGTTTTCCTGTTGTGGTGGATCAGTATGCGGACGTTTTTCCGGATGACGTTCCAAGACTACCTTCTCAAAGAGAGGTAGATTTCTACATTGACCTATACCCCAGGATAGCACCGATCTCTACTCCAGCATATCGGATGGATCCCGTTGAGATTCGTGAGTTGCAGGTACAGCTGGAGGAGTTTCAGGGAAAAGGATTCATCTGACCCAGTGTTTCACCCTGTGCTTTTCCGATTTTTTTCACCAAGAAGGGGGATGGGAGCTTGTGGCTGTGTGTCGACTACCGTCGCCTGAATTAGGTGACCGTAAGGAACAAGTACCCACTTCCGAGGATTGACGATCTCTTCGATCAGCTCAAGGGAGCAAGATGGTTCTTAAAGATAGACCTCAGGCCAGGCTATCACCAGCTCAGAGTTCGAGATGAGGATGTGTAGAAGACGACCTTCAGGTGTCGGTATGGCCACTACAAGTTCTTGGTTATTCCCTTCGGCATGACCAACGCTCCAGCAGTGTTCATGAGTCTCATGAATAGGATCTTCCAGCCTTACCTTGATTGTTTTGTCATAGTCTTCATTGATGACATACTGATTTACTCGAATACTGAGGAGGAGCACGCCTACCACTTACTGGTTTTACTGGATACACTCCAAGAGCACCGAATTTATGGAAAGATCTCAAATTTCCAGTTCTATATTCTAGAGTTTCACTTCTTGGGGCACTTCATCTCGGAGGCAGGAGTTGCAGTGGATCCTGCGAAGATTGAGGCAGTAATTTCTTGGGAGCCACCCAAGAGCGTGACAGAGTTGCAGAGTTTCCTAGGTCTGGCTGGGTACTATTGGATATTTGTGTCAGACTTCTCCAGAGTTGTATCACCACTTACAGCTTTGACAAAGAAGGGGAAACCCTTCGTGTGGTCAAAAAGATGTCAGCAGTGCTTTCAAGAGCTGAGGCATAGATTGACCAGTGCGCCCATCTTGAGGCTACTGGAGGAGGGTGTAGGGTACATAGTTTACTGAGATGCACCAGGGGCCAGACTCGGGTGTGTCCTGATACAGGAGCGAGCAGTGATCGATTACGGTTCATGGAAGTTGAGGCAGAACGAGCAGAACTATGCTACCCATGACCTAGAGTTAGCAGCAGTGGTCTTCGCCCTGAATATGTAGTGGAACTATCTGATGGGCGAGCACTTTACAGCCTAATATGACCACTAGAGTCTCAAGTACATTTTCTCACAGAAGGACCTGAACCTGAGATAGCGGTGATGGCTCAAGTTCCTCCAAGATTATGACTTTGAGATAGTATATACTCCTGGGAATGGGAACGTTGTGTCTGATGTTCTCAGCAGGAGATCGGGCATTCAGCTACTTGGAGAGGAGATGAAGCAGTTAGCCACTTTGCAGATATCCTTCGTTGATATAGATGGGGCAGACTTTCTATAGTCCCTCACAGTCACTCCTCCACTACTTCAGCGGGTCAGAGAGGCACAGCGTGAGGATGTTGAATGTGAGGCATGACGTGCTCGGATATGCTCAGTTCTGGCACCTGATGGATTTTATGAAGATGGGGAGCACATCATCCTCTTCAGGGGACGTACCATGGTACCAGTTGCACTTCAGGAGGAGGTGCTGAGAGAGTTCCACACTTCCCCTCTAGCGGTACATCCTGGAGTGGTGAAGATGTATCATGACCTCAGATGATAGCACTGGTGGCCGGGTATGAAGAAGGCTATAGCGGAGTTTGTTTCGCGATGCCTCACTTGTCAGCAAGTGAAGGAAGAGCACCTGGTACCAGCAGGCTTGGTACAACCCTTAGAGGTTCTGGAGTGGAAGTGGGACAGGATATCCATGGATTTCAGGATGGGGCTTCCACGTACTTCCAGAGTACACAACTCCATCTGGGTGATCGTAGACCAAATCACCATGTCATCCCACTTCCTACCGATCAGAGAGCTGGGCGCGGTAGAGAGCTTAGGATGCCTCTACGTTCAGGAGATCGTACAACTTCATAGTGTGCCATCGACGATCGTTTCCAATCAGGACACACGCTTTACTTCCCAGCTTTGGAAGGGGTTGCAGGAGGCATTTGGGATACAGCTACGCCTGAGCACTGCCCTTAATCCTCAGACATATGGCCAGATGGAGAGGACCATTCAAACACTCGAGAACATGCTTCGTGTATGTGTCCTTGACTTTGGCCGCAGTTGGGAGGATCAACTACCTTTGGTGGAGTTTGCGTACAACAACAGCTACCACTCCACCATCGGGATGGCACCATACGAGGCACTGTAAGGTCGACCTTACAGATCACCTCTGTGCTGGACTGACCCTGGGGAGTCAGCACTTGTAGGACTAGAGATGGTTCAGGCTATGATGGAGAAGGTGCAAATCATCCAGGAGTGGATGAAGACTGTACAGAGCAGACAGAAGTCCTATGCTGATAGGAGACAGAGACCACTAGAGTTCGAGGATGGAGACCATGTTTTCTTACGGGTCTCACCTCAATGTGGAATACAGAGATTTGGCCAGGGTGTCAAGTTATCTCCACTCTTCATCAGGCCTTTCCAAGTCCTCAGCAGAGTAGGCGAGGTAGCTTACCGCTTGGACCTTCCACCTCAGTTGCACCAAGTGCATGACATCTTCCATGTATCTCAGCTAAGGAGATACGTGCACGACCTGACCCACATCATCGATCACGGGGAGCTGGACATCGACGACAGGGTGACATTCTCGGAGGTTCCGGTGGAGACCGAGGATCGACATGAGTGGGTCCTTCATGGGCGGTCAATTTCTCTAGTGCGCGTTCACTGGTAGCATGGGAACCTTTAGAAGAGCACATGGGAGAAAGAGGCTCATATGTGTGCATAGTACCCTCATTTGTTTCCCTAGTTTATGTTGTAGATTTACGGGGACGTAAAGCCCTGAGGTGGGAGTAATGTAAAGACCCTTAAATTTCAAGGAATTGTTTTTTTTAAATTCTGTGTAATTTTACGAGTACACAGTTTTTGACGGCACCTGATTCTGAGGCCCGGTGTGCCCGGAATAATTTTCTGAAGTTTATCTTGGGTACGTTCAGTGAACGAACAAGCGGGTTTTTCTATCTTTTGAAGCAGTGCTCAGAATTGAAATCTGAGGGCACCGATGAACTCGCAGCGATAGTATTTTCTTAAGGGGACCTTTACCGCATTTGCGTTTTATGTGGGTTGAAAGTTAATTTTTGGGGTTTAATCTTAAACTAAATAAAAATTGTGTGGTGCACGATTTTATTTATGAGTTGGTAATTTCCTCCCAAGTGTGGATAATTGTGAGGTGGGGACCACATGATCCCCAACCTTCAACTACCCATTAATTCCCTGCTATTTCCTTTGACAAATCCTCATTAAATGGTGAAGCCTTCCCACCTCCCTCTTCCCATTAAATGTGGAAAATATTTTAATTAATGTCAGTGTTAGTTTAACGGCACCGCTATTGAATTAATATGAATTGCATGGCAGTTATATTAATTGGTGAGCCGCCTTATTCTTTTTGCGTTGGTGAAACACTTTGGGAAAAAGGCTCTGGTGAATTAAAAAGAGAGACGAAACTTCATCGATAAAGAACACCCCCAGCGAAGAACATGAAGAACTTCTTCCTCGGATGCACCTCGGTGTCAAGGAGCCTACATCGCCTACGACAGCGACCCTTCCTCCATCGTTGATGGAACAAAACTGTTCTTCCGCGACGCCCATCTACCGCGACGCTCTTCTTCCATGGATCGACGACGTACGACAACAACTTCGAGGTAGGTGGAATTTTGTATATTACATATACTTGTTTATTACTCTCAAACATGGCGTTTAAATTGTTGGGTGATGTTTGAAACCACTAACGCAGTGGGTACAGACTAACGAACAAGTCTGGACCCACCGCTATTTTTTTCTTGAGGCATGGGGTGTTTGGAGATGATGAAACGAGACCGAAACAAATATTTTGGGTCTTCGTATTGGAGATCAGATCCCGAGACGACCACAGGTGTAGACAGAAGCAAAAACGGACCACCAAAATGACTCTGGTGGCCTGCGGAAGACCCCGTCGGTGCGGTGATGCCGGAATTGCCACAACGTGCCGCTAGAAGAAGCCTTCTGTGTCATCAGCCATGGTGGTGAGGGAAAGATCCCGCGACCGTGCGGGATCCGGGGAGTCCAGCGGCGCTAGCCTGGCGTCGCTTTCGCGGAACAGGGGGCCGCACCCCCCCGCTCGACCAGCTGGCCGAGCCAGGGCACCCCCACGGCCGGGCCAGGGCGGGTCACGCGGACCGGGCCGCACCCTCCCAGGCCGGACCTGGACCTGGGTCGGGTCAACCCGGTTCGGGCCGACCCAGGGTGGGATGGGCCGGGTCGGACCGGGCCCAGACCCCCCACTTCAGATCGTCTTTCGGTCTTTTGCCCATAAATTGAGATACAGACCTACGATCGACGCACCGTTAGTTGCGTAGGAACCCTTGTATCGAGGTGTTAGTTTCGATATATTACAATCAAGGTTTTGGGGAAGTTTAGGTACGGCCGGGTTGGTTCGAACCGGAAACCAACCGGGCCCTTGGAGCGGAAATGCTTATAACTTAAGGACCGGACGTTCGATTGATGTGCCGTCAACTAAGTTAAATTCTTTTTGTTGGGACGGTTATTTTGGCATACTACACTTGAGTTTTGCATGCAGTTAGAGTATGGTCAGATTGGTTTAGCTTAAAAACCCACCGGGCCCCTGGAACGGAAAAGCCAATAACTCTCAGACCGGGCTTTCGATTGATGCACCGTCTGTCGCATTGGGTTTCTTTTGATGAAACGGAACTTTGGGATACATCAACTATGGACTTCGTGACATTTGATGTATCGGCCCCTTTGATCGAGGAGCAGACCCTCCCAGAATCGAGTGTGCCGTGTGCGGGAACCCCAGAGCTGGTTGCGACTGCATTGACTACCGTACTAGGATCCTCCGTGGGTTCGATGGTGATGACATCGGTACTGGGATCCTCCATGGGTTCGACGAAGACGTCTTCCGTACTAGTATCCTCCATGGTTTCAACGACGATGACATATTTACTGGGATCCTCTGTTGGTTCAACAATGATGACTACTGTTCTTGTATCCTACGTGGGTCTGACAGTTTGACCTCTGTACTTGTATCCTGAGTGGGTCCGGCAGAGTAGCTGGTCTTGTATCCTATGTGGGTCCAACAGCTTAGATGTTCTTGTATCCTATGTGGGTCCGACATCTTAGATGAATTAGTGGCTACATCTGATCATCTCTATCGCTATATGAAAGATGTATACCTGTGTGATCTGAGTCTTGACTTTCAATCATTGTCATCGATGTGATTGACTTCTTTCCTATGTGGACTGGGTTGTACTTGGGCTCGGGAGCTGGAGCTGAACTGTGATTGATAACTTAGGTATATGTATGGGCATATACCTAAGTAGAGTTGGTTGATACTTCTTGATTGTATCTTTCCTTTGTGGTTTATCCTTTGTGGATTCTGGTAGACCTTCGGGGGTCTCGGGGTCCCTACTGAGTATCGTATACTCACCCCTGCACGGGCTATGCCCGCACTACATTGTGTTGGATGCAGAAAATGGACAACACTGATCATGGAGGAGTCTTGTGGAGATGGATGGTAACCGGAGGTGGATCACCTAGTGAGGAATGCACAGAGCGGACAGGCGGACCCGAGGTGCCGAGGAGACCATTTGTACCCACCCTTCATGTGGGATTCCCGGAGGACGACTCGGCGGTTGCTTCTTTAATTTACTGCTGTTGTACTTTCCTTTTAGTTGTACTATACTTTCAGTTGGGTTTGTATACTGGCCCATTTACTTTTTAGCACTTACTTTTGTACTCAGTTTTACTTAGTGCTTACTCCACTTGCGTACTCTGTTGTGTTGTTTACTTATATAAAAGGCAATGCCTTCCCTCTTTATTGGGATTTACTCCTTTGGTGCTAGTCACCGACCCTTGGCCTATGGAAGGCGGGCTTGGGGTAGTCACGGCACGGGCCCCGAGGACGGGTTGTGACATCAAAAGAGCATTACAGCTCCGCCACCCTTCGACTTGTGGCGCCCTGGAATTGCTGCTTCCAACTCATCTCCTGCTCCTCCTCAACAGCAATGGGGCGCAGTTCATCAGCCTCAGCTCGAGCCCACTCTACGTCAGCCTGAATGATGACCATCTCTTCGAAAGCCTGCCTCATACGCTCTTCTTCCTCTGCCAGCTGGGCCTTCAATCGCAAGATCAGCTCGGATTGTGTTTTGAGAGAGGCTGAGTGATCATCTTCCTGGATCTGTAGGTGTTGGACTTCGTTTTCAGCCTCATGGAGCTTCTTGAAGTTCGTCACCTTCCTCCGCTGCCAGCCCACGCTGAGCCAGCGATCATACTCCTGGATCTTCTCTTCCATAAGATCTCGGATGAGCAGATGAGGGTGTTGGGCATCCACTCCCCCAACACACAGTTCGTGCAACCGTGAGCGAAGTCTATCCATCTCGTCCAACCATAGCACTTGGGGGGTGTCGCTGATGAAGCGTGTGATCAGATTTCACGATCGGCGGAAGACTATTTTACTGTCCTCTTCATCGGAGGCCGTCTCATCCTAGTCCATGTGATTAGTAGGCTCGTATGCGGGGTATGCCTGCAAGAAGTCTTCAGCGGGATCTGCATCTGTCATGGGATTAGGCACGACATCTAGCATTGGATCAGACATGGAGGGACTTGGGTTGAATGAAAGATACTCATCATCGAACCCCACCTCAATGACCTCAGGAATGACCCCACTGCTGGTCCCGCCAATGATGGGGGAATCTGCCTCTCGGGTGGGCTGGGAAACGATCTCCATGATTACTGGCATGCCTCTGGGAGGGACGCCGCCAGAAATACCAACCATCCTCACTACAGAGGCCCATTCCAATCGAAGAACTGTACTCAACAGAGAAGGGAATGGATGTCAGTTGGCACGATCAACGTGTGATAGTAATGAAATTAGTGGAGAGGACTTATAGAGATTGAACTCCTGGTACTGATCCTGAGTTGATGCTGACGAGACCCCGAAGCGTGGCCCTCCATATACTGCCGGAAGGTCTAGAGATTACGGAGGAGCCACCTTAGGTGTCGTAGCCACACTAGACACAGAACTGGTCGCGGCCACATGCGCAGGTTTCGAGGGTCCTGCATCATCACCCACCGAGGGGCGAGAATGGTATCTGTGTACCAGGTCCTCCTGTATGGTTCAGATGTTGGTAAGAGGTCTATAATGACCTGAGAAAAGACCCCGAGGAAAGAAACATGGAATGTTACCTCAAGAGCCTCTGCAAAATTTTCGAGATCTGAGTCCTGATCACCGACTTCACCTTCCTCCAACGGGCTCTCTCCACCAATATCGTCACCCCAAGAGGATTCGTCTGAATCTTCCGACAGGGGGAAGCGATCCCTTAGCTCGACGGTCGACAGTTGTGGGGGAACCATCTGATCTAGCCGTACCCTCACCCGGTCTGTCATTGGACGCGGGGTACCACTGGAATGTACAAAGTCCTCCAGATCATCCAGGTATTACTCCGCCTCCGTCAGAGACACCGCAAATCCAGACCGGACATGGCCTACACCCGGTAAATACATCCCGATGCGGTTCAGGTGTTCCCACATCTCATGTGGAATGAGGTGTTGTCAGTTGACATCCCAAATGTCCCAGGACTCCGGGAAAACAGCATTCTCTGTCATGTCGATATGGCACAACCGCTTCCCCAGAGCCTGAGTGGATATACTGCAGAATCCCCTCGGTGGCCACCCCTTTGGATGGACCTGCTCTCCTGGGACCATTAGATCCGCCATTGCTGTTGGATCCGCCGCTGCTGCCTCACCCTCAACTGGTGTAGGCCTCGCCACCACGATAGCACCACCACTACGAGAGGCCCTTACCACCCTCCGACCCTGACCATGGGATAGGGGAGGCCCACCATCACTAACTCGAACAGTTGGATACTTCAGCATTTCTCCCGGATAAGCTGCCTCCCAGCTTATGGCATACTCCTTCACCAGCCCAAAGGTGGAAGTAGACAAAGGCAATGCATTTCGCATTTTCCCATCTTCCCGTTTGAACATGAGCCACAATTTCCTCATCACACATGGGTGCTCCTCGTGGTGCACCTCCCAGTAGACCTATAGGGTCAGCCGCTGAAGTCACCAGAATTGCCTCACGAACCGGTGCGGGGTGTACGGCTCGCAGAGTGGCTTGTGGTCCACCCTTTCCACCAGAACTCCACCTCGAAAGGCTAGGAGATAGGCCTCATGATCCTCCGTCCCCTGACTGTCATCGGTATGTACCCTCGTCGGTAATGGAAACGGGTGGAAATTAAACTCGTCTGCCTTCCACACTTGGTTTAGTACCAATGACACGATTAATTTGACTGGAAATATCCTGACTGAATTCAGAATGGATGGGTGGAAGTTTGACCCCGGTGGCGAGATGGGGTTCAGATATTCATAAACCCCCCTGATGTGCGCCGCAATCCACCCATACAGAAGATGGAAGGGCACACATATCCTCGACGACTTCTTTCCCTCGCTAACATGCTGTAGAATCTTGTACAGTCTGGCGAGCATCGGAATCCCCAGATTGACCCGCCTTCCTGTGGAAAACATGGATTCTATGATGAATGAGCTGGGTCACACCCCCATGTTGGTATCCCTCATGGGTAGGATCCAACCCCAGATAAGGGCCGCGATAAACGCCACCTACCTGACTATCGGCTGTTGTTCAGTGCTGACATAGAAACCCCAGGTCTTCTATTGGCTATCCTCCAAGAGCTTCCAATACGAGTTCCCCTTGCCCCTTTGATCCCCCTTCGAACAAGTTCAAGGCCTCAGGGGAAACTATCGATCCTTCGGGAAGTTCAAGAACTGTTTGAACCACCTTTTAAAGTGGACATCTCTCACCGCTTCTTTATCCTCTCTGGGGACCAGTCCCATCAGTGCCAGCGCCAGCCGTGACATCTGATCCAGATCCTCCCACGCACTCATTACGGGGAGGAACTCATCATATATATCCCCCAAGATCGGGACCCCCGAAATATGATGGACATCCCACAGACTGATGCCAACCTCCCCATGGTGCAGGTGAAAAGTGTTGGTCCTAGACAACCATATGTTCAACAGCTCCAGCATCAGCTGCTTTGGTTGATAAATGTGGAATTGGGAGGCCCATGCCGCATCATAAAATCCCACTCTCCTCAGCTCGGCTCCAAAATCCTCACATGAGGTGCCTACTCAGTAGGCCTATGCCCAATCATTGGTGAAGTTTCCGCTCTGGCGTAGGTCCCACTCATCAGACCACCCGTTCTTCTAATCCCTCAAAGCTGCATTCAGTATGGTGCGGTACATGGGAGGGGACGTCTCCAGTTGCAATGGCTTCCCATCAGTGTTGTTCAGATGGTTGTATAGGCAGTCGGCAGTGACAGGTGTGAAGTCCTCCCGCGCATGACCATCGGCCGCCCTGAACCATTGGTGCTAGCACGACGTACTTATGAACCAACAAGTTGGTTCTTCCCTACTCTCCTCAGGAATGAAGACGTCATCCCTCAGCCCAAAGCCATACAAGGGTAGCTTCTTGCACAATGGATAGTTATTTTGGCTCTCTGATAGCAGTTCCTTCAAAGAATTTTGGTCTAAGTGGCTACGAACCAGCTCCCCCAATCCCAGACAGTTGGGCATCTCATCCCTTTGGGCAGTGTCTGCAAGCACCCCCAGCACAGCTTCCTGATGGGCCATTGGGTTTTAGAACTCAGGAAAATTTCAGGTTGGCTTTTAGAGATCATTCACGGAGATCGTTTGTAGAGCTCGTTCTCAAATCCAAGACACAGATCCTTGCCTCGGCCTACGAGTACAGGTTCTCTTGGAACAATCGCGGAGTCAAAGACTCGCGGTTCGCCGCGAAACTCGATTCGCGGTGAGCAGTTGCGGAGTACACGAAGCTTTGAGAATCGAGATCGCAAAATGAAAAATTTGTGGAGAAGGAAAGAATGAAAGAGTATTCAGACCCCCTATTTGTAGGTGGAGGCCCTCGGAGCTTCGCGACACATCCATCCTGCATGGAGCTTCGTGGCGCGTCCGGACCATGCGGCCCCTGTTTTCCTCGCGCGCCTGCTTCGCAAGTCAGTACCGCGAACTGCCGATAATTTTGGATATTTCTCTCAGAATTCGACCCTTGATCCCTTCATGGCTTCTAGTCTGAGGGAGGGCATTTGTTGGCACCAAAATATTCTAAGAAAATAGAGAATAAAAATAGGCCCCACGACCTGCCTCGCGAAGCCACGGCACAGAGCCACCCCAAGCAATGCGGCCGCTACGAAGCAACAGAGGTGGTACGCCCCACGAATTCCCCTGACGTTCGCAAGGACACCAAAAAGAAAAGGATACAGTATCTCTCTACGAATTCCCCTGACGTTCGCATACCCGTCACGAAGAAAAGGAGGCGGTATCTCTCTACGAAACTGGTTGAAGTTCGTGACCCGCCGCGAAGCAACCGAATCCCCCTTCGCACCGCGTGAGCTCTGCTTCACGGCACCTCTTGCCTATAAATACCAATATCCCCCTAAGCCCCCAAGATGGACAATCCAACCCTTCGGCTTCTCAGCTCCCGAATCACAAATCACCCTTTGCTCAGAGAACCATGAGCTACACGAGGTATTTTTTCTTCGTGAAAAGTCTCCACATTGTCTCGTTTTGAGCCCCTCTTCCAAGAGGGATGCCTTTCGCAAAGCCTAAGGGCATTCGTGAAGGAAAGGGATCCCCAAGTGGACCCGGGTTGTCAAGGAGCATTTATGCTTCGCGAAACACCCCTCCTGTACACGTGATCCACATGCCAAGGCAGGGTCACTGTACTTCGCGAAGCACACTGCTTCGTGTCACTTTGCTTTGCGAGGCACCTATGCTTAGTGGGGAAATGCTCTACGAACACCCATCCACTTAGAGAAGCACCTCCCACTTTCACATCCGCCCCATGCTAAGGCTAAGTTACCCCACTTCTTGAAGTACACCCCTTTGCAAGTTCCCTCCACTACGCAGAGCAACCGAGTTCCCCAAGGCCCCTGCCTGTGGACCCCTCTGCTCGGAAATTCCTTCTCCCGTGCAACCCTCCAGGTTTTTATGATGTGATTTCAAAGTCCCCTGGATGATACTATCCATAGCTCTGCTTCGCCTAATGCTTCTTCACATAGGCATGCTAATGGATATTGCTTCTTCGCATAGCCATGCTAACGTGGATCCCTCGATGGTTCGCTCTACGATCCCCCTTTTATATTGCATTGTCGATACATTTACTCCCACAAGGAGCAGAGGGTACCGGTCATGTAAGTCCTAGGGGTTTGGAGTAAACACACCTCGTCCGAGCTATAGGACGTTAAACTGCCAAGAACCTCGTCCTCAACACATGATGTTAAACTATGATCCGGCCCCGTGCCTTGCATGCAGGCTCCCCCCGGCTCGGACATTCTTTACGCCGCTCATCTCCACAGGGATGGGATCACCCCCCCCCCCACATGGGATGATATACTCCCTCTCGGAGTGGTGTTTGTCCGCGGGGAAGGGAAACATCCTTGGTGTAAGCCCCTATCTCTTCTTGCAGAAGGTAGCACCCATGCACCTCCGTACTTCCCCACCGTCAGGGCCAGTGGAGGGCGTGATAAGGAATGAGGCACCTCCTTTCTTCCGTTACCCTTTCCTCTCCCTCTACTCTTTGTCTCCCCTCGGGCATCCATCCAGGAGTAAATCCCAATACCATGGTCCGCCTAACGCATAAGCCCCTCTTAGCTTCTCACGGACACACCCTTCACGACGTGATCTTCAGGTGTGTTTCCGACGCTTTTACGCCGGGGCGCGCGCGCATGTCCATCACGCATGGGAGGACGCGTGGCTCGCATCCCTGCATTCCCACTTTCCAAAGGAGGGCGGTATCCGTTCCTTATTCATGGACGTCTGCTCCTTGATCGAAACCGGGATGTTGGGATGTTGGTTCTTCCTTCCGTGGATTCCTCCTCAGAGCTCGTCACCTAATCCGGGTCTCCCTCATAGATTTAATATGGGTTCGTGAAGCTCATTCCCGACTCCATGTCTACATAGATGCCAGTGAATTACACTGCTTCCGTCAAGACACTCCAAGGGGTCTTAACGGGGCAGCAACCTTCGGTGAGTAGAAAGGTCACGTTGGGATGTCTTTGGCACGTCTTGATGCTGGGGATCAGCATGTCTGTCTTATGACCCTTACCACAGGGCTTCTCAAGGGCATGGAAGCCCAAGGCATCCCACATCAAATGCGGGGAATGTGTACCGTCTTAGGTTTTCCTCAACTTCCCATTTTTAACACGGGGTATGTCGCGAGTTTAACGTCTTGCGGAGACGGATCGGACTGATCGAAACAATGAGAGTGGATCAGATTGAAGGACCCCCCTAGGGGGGAACACCGATGTTGGGGCCAGCACGTGGGAGGCTTCTCGGATACTATGGAGTGGGGTGGAGTGGCATGATCTCACCAGCTTGTGGTGGCCCGGGTAAGGATCAGGATGAATGATGGAGTGAGGCATGGGGCTTATGCCCTGAGATGGCCCAAGAGGGGGAATACAGTTTAATGTCATGCAGGACGAAGGCATACAGTTTAACGTTATGCGGGATGAGGAATTTGGGGCTTACGATCTGAGGCAGCCCATGGTGGGTATGGGGGTTACGCTCTGAGGCGGCCCATGGTGGATATGGGGCTTACGCTCTGAGGCGGCCCATGGTGGGTATGGGGTTTATGCTCTGAGGCAGCCCATGGTGGGTATGGGGCTTACGCTATGAGGCGGCCCATGGTGGGTATGGGGCTTCCGCTCTAAGGTGGCCTATGGTGGGTATGGGGCTTACGCTCTACGGCGGCCCATGGTGGGTATGGGGCTTATGCTCTGAGGCGGCCCATGGTGGGTATGGAACCGACGTGGAGAGGTCGGAACAACCGGGTGGTGGGCTTGAACCTCGTGGAGGCTTCCTACGTACCATGTGTTAGCACGGATCAAAGTCCACGTAGTTTTCTGGAATGGGGCTTACACTATGAGGCGACCCATAGGAGTATTTCATGGTCTATGCGCTCTCTAAGCCCACGTGAGTCATGCTCGGTGTGGGAAACAAGAGGCAGCAGGGACCAGACGATCACGTCGCGAAGGGTGAGTCCGTGAGAAGCGGAATGGGGCTTACGCGTTGAGCGACCCAATGAGGAAACAGGGGCTTACGCATGGTTAGCGGCCCTGGGTGCCGGGGCTTACTCCAGGGTGGAGGCCCGTGGTGTGACAAAGCGAAGTGGGAAAGGTACTCCACTGGCATTGGCAGGGGGGGAGTACGGAGATGCACGGGTGCAACCTTCCGTAAGAGAGGCTAGGGGATTACGCTCTGAGGCAGCCCTTCCCCTGTGGACAAACTCCACTCCGACAAGGAGGATATCATTCCATGCGAGGAAGAGTCCATTCCCGTGGAGACGAGAGGCGTAAAAAATGTCTGAGCTGGGGGGACCCTGCGTGCAAAGCACGGGGTCGGACCACAGTTTAACGTCATGTGTTAAGGACGAGGTTCTTAGCAGTTTAACGTCCTGCAGCTTGGAAGAGGTGGGTTCGCTCCACACCCCTAGGGCTTACATGCCCAACGCCCTCTACCCCTTGTGGGAGGGAAGGCATCGACAAGGCTGTAGTGAAGGGGGGCCGTAGGGCGAACCATTGGAGGGTCCATGTTAGCATGGCTATGCGAATAAGCAATAGCCGTTAGCATGCCTATGCAGAGAAGCATAAGGCAAAGCAACACAATAGGAAACACCGCCCAAGGGACCTTGAGGTTACTTCACACGAGCCTGGAAGGCCGTATGGGAAAACAACACATGGCGCGCATACCCGGCAGGGGAGACATCAGGTGCCGGCGCGGAAAGGCAGCCAAGGTGTGTCAAGGTGAAGGGTCCTGGGTTTTGCGCGAAAAGAGAAGGTTTGGGTGCAAAACACCAGGATGACGCGCAATTGGAGCCAGGGAATTGCGCGCAGAGAGGGAATGGCGTGTAAGGTATTGCGCGTATGGAGGGGAATTGCATGCACCGGACACGGATTGCACGCAAGGAAGGAACCTGGAGGAGGGGGAAAATTCACTTAAGCTGGTGGAGTTGCGTGCAAAGGCGAACCCCAGGGAAAAGTTGCGCGAAAAAAAGAGATTACCTGGAAGTCATATTGTGCGCGGGGGGAGTCGAATTGCGCGCCCAAGAGCAGATCCGAATTCATCAACCCCCAAACCGTCGGGGGTCGCCTTCTATTTATAGGCCCCATCTGGCGTGAAATCCAGGTGGCGCATGCAATCTTCCGTGCCGGGAGCTGTTGGCGCGCAAAATCTCACCACACGGAACTGGGGCGCGCAAATATTGTGCGCCTCATCGGATCGATTACGTGAATCCTGGGGACACTTTGCACGTACAACATTATTTCGCGCGGATCCTCTTTTTTTTTTGCGCCCCGCTTCCCGGGCCTCCGGATCGGGCCTCTGACTCCGAATATGACTTCGATTCGTCACTTCGAAAATTCCTCCGGGATTTACGGAATTTTTCGGCGTCTAAAAATGAACCCCCTTGGAATTGGATCGGCGAGAGGTTGCAATGATAAAATTCCAAGGGAAACGCCGAAACGCCGAAGCAGGGCCCCACCCGGGCGCGTAGCGCGCAAACAACCGACTCGGTGCGTAAAATGATGGATCCGCGCGGAATTTTCTCTTCCGTGCGGCGCAGAACTCTAGCCTCGCCTATAAAAAGGGGCGTGGGGTCACGAATCCATACCGAATCTTTTCCGCGCGACCGGCTAATCACTCTCGTGTGTGAAATTTCTTCCGCGACTGCGCGTAAAAACGCTCTGGCAGCACGGAATCCCTTCCAAATTTTGGCCATCTTTTCACGCCTGCTCGGGGTATTTCGTGCCTAGCGTTCCGATTACGCGCCCATCGCTTGGATTTCGCGTGACTCCTACATATTTCGCGCATCACTCTTTGATTCTGTGCACTGCATCCTGATTTCGTGCCACTCCCGAAAAATTCGAGATGGCCGCAAACCGAGTTGATGAGGGGGAATCCGCTGCTCGTAGGATAGAAATGGAGGTGAACGGGGAGGTTTATGGCGCCAAGGTGATCGTTTCCAACAATCTAACCTTGTTCAATCTACTGACCCCAGCCCAGAAGACGTATCCGCTGTCTGACAACCTCCCGCTCTGGAACTTTGGCATCCTGGAGGAGGTGCCCCTGCCAGGCTTCGAGGTGGACACGCTGCGGTCTTGGGTGACCCGGGAGGATGAGGTTCCTCGCTACAACGTTACCAACAATGGCCATCCTACCAGGGAAACCAGACATATGGACGTATATGTTCTGAACCCGAGGACCAGGACCATTACTGGGGATGAGCCTGTCGCAGAGAATTCTCCGGCCCTCTACGCGAGCACGTTCCGTCAGAGCGTCACAGATGACATGAAGGGATGACTGAAGGATTGGGACCTGCGGTCCGGGGGAAACTTCACCAGCGAATGGGCCTTGGCGTTCTGGGTTTTCCATACCTGTGACCAGTTCGGGGATGAACTGCGGTATATCAGCCTGTTCGAGGTGGTATGGACATCACAGTTACACTTCCACCGTCAACCTGAGCTCAGGCCAGAGCTATTCACTCGGTGGTCTCCTAACACCAACACATTCCACCTTAATCACGGGGAAGTCAAAATCAGTCTCTGGGACGTTCACTGCATCGGGGGTATCCCACTGGAGGGCTACCAATACGACGAGTTCGTTCCACCAAAGAACACCCTGGAAGACAAGTCACGGACGCCCATGCTGATATGGCACCTGCTGGAGCTGGCCAAAGAGAGGCTGGGGGTCAAGGACTTCCTGAAGGACATCGCCTACAAGGGCTGGTTCAGCCTGTTCCTTGAGAAGGATATGGACGTCAAGATTCCGGTCTAGGGTAAACGGTTCCCAACCGCGGCTCAGAGGAGCAGGGATGGGTCATACTGGAGGACCCTGGCGGCGGGGAAATTCCAATCATGGGGATATTGCATCATCGAGGCCCGAGACCCGAGTGTCCGGTATGCCGGGTTCCTTTCCGCCTTCCTAAGCGGGTGGATCCTGCCGGTGCGGGACGTGAGGATGGGCGTCCGTCCAGCAACACTGGTGATGGCGGGAACCCTGGCCTCCAATAAACGGTTCAACTTGGGCATCCTCATACTGGCCAAGCTGTATGCCATTCTGGGATGCATCTCATGAGGGGGGTCGCCTCGGAGAGTATGTGGCCCCTTCCAGATTTTCCATGGCTGGGTGGCGGCTCATCTCGGCGGGTACACTTTCCCAAACGCCGTTCGTCCTCTGGGAAATGGTCTGTGACCATCCTTGCTAAACATCACAGGGGTGGAGCCGATGACGCTCAATGAGGAGGGCATGAGAATCCTCATTGGCAACCATGCCAAATTCAACTTCATCCCATTCCCCACCCCAGTCGGCCAGATGGTGGACAACGAGCGAGGCTCTCTGGAACATCAGGAATATTTCCAGAGCATTCGGGGTGGGGTGCTCGTGGCTCGGATCGACGGGAAGGTGATCTGCGAGCCTTACCTACCATCCTGATTTGCCAGGCACTTCGGGTGCCTCCAACGAATGCCGAAGAAGGTATTCATGGCTGTCTGGCAGGAGAAGAATCCCTACGTCCTGCGTCCTGCGCCAGATGTGGTTGATGTTCACCACCTTCGTCTCTGGAGAAGTCATTACTCTTCCTCCCACCGGGTTTGATGCTGGCTTAGCAACCGAATATGCCGAACCCTGGACCGTCGCGTACCCTGAGGGGATTTTACGCAAGCGAGTCCGGAAACTCAAGGTTACTCGTGCAGAAACTGGGTGACGGGGGAGAAGTCAAGGGGCTGCCAGAAGAGGGGAACCAGGGGTGCGTCATGCAGCGAGACCTGCACAGGCCGGGACTTCAGCAGCAGGCACATCACGCAGCGCCGCCGTGTCCTCGTTACCCGTAGGGGGGTCACACGAGGCGGTCAGGGAACTTCCTGGGAAGCAGATAAGATACCTGCTCGAACCTTCCCAAGATGAAATTCTCCCGGCACTGTGGTCGGCTTGGATGACCCTGTGGTAATCGCTGAGCGTTGAAGCCATCTGGCAGAAGATAATGCAAAACGGGATCCAGCTACCAGAGGTCGGGCTCGTTCGAATTACCGACTGGGTGAACTTCCATCGGCGGCATGCTTATTTGACGGCCATGGACACATACGCACGTCAAATGGGTCGGCGTGCAGAGCCACCTTTCTTAGTGAAAGTGATGCTCGGCCAGGAGCATGATCCGGAAGCAATGCCGCCGGGAGAAGGCAGCAGCGTCGAGGAGTCGGAGGGGGAGGAGGAGACCGGAGAAGATGAAGGCGAAGGAGAAGACGAAGAAGAAGGAGAACCCGAAGATGAGGGGTCTCAAGGGGTGACCCACCAAGGGAGTCTCCGAGAGAGCAGCGAGATTGCCAGCTCTGATCTCGACATAACCGAGATACTCGAGGTCTTTCTCTATCTTCATTCATTTTCCTTATTCATCCATTCTCCTTTTCAACTTCTAACCCATTTACCTGCCTCACTCAGGAGAAACTGAGCGCTGGACGGGCGTCCCCACCAGAGGAGGGAGGAGAGGAACCAGTGTGACATGATGGGGATCCGACACCAATCATTGAATTAACAAGCACAGAGGGGTCTCCTCTTACGACGACTCCTGCAGTGGCCGGAACACTGGAGACCGACGCTCTGGATTCCTGTAAGTCTCACGCTTCACTACTATCACTTGTTATCAAAAGATCCCCACTAATCAGTGTACGCCTTACGCAGTGATATCAACATTGGAGGCTCATCAGGCTGCGGAGCCCGGGCCATCCGTGAGCGGACCAGTGGCAGACATACCACCTCATTCAGATCATGCTCCCCGCACTGAGTCAACCCTGGAAACTAGTGAGCAGGGGACAATGGACGTCGGCGGCGCTGTTCCTGAGGCGGGGCCGGAAGCTGTCGAGGGCACCGTCACTGCTGGGGTGAGAGAGGAAGGTCGCCCGGACGTCGAGGATCCTATTCCTCAAGACATCCCTGGGGCAGATTCTGCTGCCGATCTGCTGGCTGCCTTCCCTACATACCGACCTGATAACCCTGAGGAGGTAGACGACTCGGACTCAGAGGAAACCGAGGAGAGTTGGATGACACGGCGCAAAGGGTGGAAGTGTATCCAGCGCTTTCTCAGACAGCCCCAATCGGAATGGATGAGGCAGATGGGATCACTCCAGACCTGGCTGCACTTCCTGTGCGCCGGAGGGGTCGACGCTCAGCGCCTTCATCTGACGGTCCGTGATTACATGGACAAAAAGATACGCGAGAGTAGCCGGCACACCAACATTACCCAGTGCTGGGAAGGATCGAAAAGTTCCCAAACATTGCTGAGGGCGGAGCAGGAAGTCCAACACCTCGAAGGGCAGGCGGCAGATAAGGAGGCCTTTATCGCAACATGCTCTGAGCTTGTGGAGCAGCTGACGGCCCAGCTGGTTGACGCGCAGGAACAACTGATGGAGGCGAGTCACCAGATGACCGGACTTCGAACCGAGCGGGCGCAGGCACAAGCTAGGGTTGGCGAGCTGCACTCTGTGGCGGCTGACAAGGATAGAATCTTCAAGGAGCAGGAAGCGGCCTGGGAGGCCACTGGCCAAAGGGTAGCAGCGCTGGAAAGGTCGATTCAGCACGTCGATCCTTAAGGGATTTGTTTTGTCCATCTCATGAACCTCTTTCTTGTACCCCTCACCATCTCAATCCAATACAGGGCCAAATCCATTTATCTTGGTTTAATATGCTCAACCATAATTCCGAAATGACTAACAACCCATCACTAAGCTCTTGTGGGTCGCACCCAACGTGAGAAGTAAAGGATACTTGGGTCATCATCTCGTCTAACTACGAGGCATTGACCAAGCCTCAGGCATCCGAAATTGGGCCTGGATATCTGAGGAGAAGACCTCAGACTGATTTATATGTCACCTTCCCAATGTGCTCTGACACATGAGCTGGGCAATGTCAGGGCATTGAAATCCATCCGAACATAGGGAGATGGAAAGAAAAGGTGAATCACGCCACCCGAATTCAAAACACTGTGGGGCGCGACGATGGAGGATAACTGTTAACCATGACGGAAACACAACATCCATATCGTGTTGGCCTGGAGTGGGGACAATAAATGAGGGATGACCGCTGACCATGTTCACAACATGGGGCCTAACTCGAATATCGCCGGTCAGTTTCCCGGAACGTTGGCCCAGGACAGCAGGCGGACTATAGGTCTATCATCCATGTTGCTACAATAGGCGGACCAAAGGTCTGTCATCCATATTGTGGCAGCAGGCGGACCAAAGTCTATCACCCATACTGTTAGGGGGTCCCGTCAAACATGACTAGCCCTCCAGAACGTTGGCCCAGGACAGTAGGCGGACTGTAGGTCTGTCATCCATACTATTAGGGGGTCCCGTCAGACATGAAAGAGAATGAGGATCCGAATAAAGGGTCATGCAAAGTGTGTAAGGTGGAGTGGTGGTTTGTTCAAACAGAGTCCAACACTCCCAAAATTGCACCACCGTGGCATAGGCACATTAGGCGGACGTACCAACCTGGTCATGGGTCATCCCAATTTTCAGGTAGGACCTCTCTTGCGAGAGAACTACCGCTTCCCATTACTACCATGGGGCATCTCGAACATTTCGAGGTGGATGTTACGATTACACCACTTCCCATGAAGTCAGGCCGAGGGACCGACAATAAAGAGGGACGAGGTTTGATAATCCCTGGGGCTGGACCCAAGACTAAATGTTCGGGCGTTCCTACGTATCTCATTAGGATGAGAATCAAGCCACACGTAGTTCTAAAAAGGCAGTTTAACGTCATGCTGGACGAAATACAGTTTAACGTCGTGTGGGACGGGGGACACATCTCATCTGGGGATAGGCACGACACGGTGAGTAACCCGACGTGAATGAGGACATAATCCCGCACCACACCGTACAATCCCACAAGAGTGACCGAGCCAAGCAAAGGATCTTAGTTTTAAGTCTTAGAATTCAGACCAGAAAAGGTTAGGCTGGGCCTATGGGGAAGTTCCCAGGTGCTCCTACGTATCTCATAAGGATGAGAATCAAGCCATACGTAGTTCTTGAAAAGGCATCACAACGCGATGGGGCGCCTGCGCAAAGGAGTCGTGCGGGTATAGCCCTCACACCAAAAGAAGCGGCATTTGATATATCTTGTTTGTTCTTGAAGGTAAATGGTTTTTCTTTTATGGGGCGACTGGCCTGGGGTAGAAGTTCCTGGCATCTACACAATAATCGAGCCATAGAGGGTGTTGAAAAGCAGCATGGTAATTGACCAATACCTAGCGTGATGCCCCCCATGGGGAGGTCATCACAATGTGGTGCCATTTTTCTTCGTGCAGCCAGGACGATATCATCACAGTTTATGGTCGTATGGTTTGGACCAACAACACAGTTTAAGGTCATATGGATTGGACCAGCAACACAGTTTAAGGTATTATGGTTTGGACCGACAACAAAGTTTAAGGTCTTAAGGTTTGGACCGACAACAAAGTTTAAGGTCATATGGTTTGGACCGAAAACACAGTTTAAGGTCGTATGGTTTGGACCGACAACACAGTTTAAGGTCGTATGGTTTGGACCAACAACACAGTTTAAGGTCGTATGGTTTGGACCGATAGCACAGTTTAAGGTCCTATGGTTTGGACCGACAACACAGTTTAAGGTATTAAGGTTTGGACCTGCAACACAGTTTAAGGTCTTAAGGTTTGGACTAGCAACACAGTTTAAGGTCGTATGGTTTGGACCGACAACACAGTTTAAGGTCATATGGTTTGGACCAACAACACAGTTTAAGGTCGTATGGTTTGGACCATCAAAACAGTTTAAGGTCATATGGTTTGGACCGACAACATAGTTTAAGGTCATATGGTTTGGACCCACAACATAGTTTAAGGTTGTATGGTTTGGACCAACAGTACAGTTTAAGGTCTTAAGGTTTGGACCAAAAGCACAATTTAAGGTCTTATGGTTTGGACCGACAACACAGTTTAAGGTCTTAAGGTTTGGACCAACAACACAGTTTAAGGTCATATGGTTTGGACCAACAGGAACACGCACGATGCGATACAACATACCTGATGTGGGTGAGGGTGTAATCCCATACCATCACCGCGCGCGGTTCCGAGAGAGGAGCCACGGGCCAAAGGGGCCTACGAGGGTTCAACAATCATGGAGGGACAGGAGATGCTAGCTCCCAGCTATGCTGGGCCCGAAACACAATGTCTGGACGACCCCTCGTTCCCCATGGAGATGAGGGTCATGCTACACGCAACCTATAGAGAAGAAACCCAAGCACATACTCTGGCACTCAGATTGCGGGAGCCCCGAGAGACACCGTTACGCAGCTCGGTCTGTCTGAGGTGCGGGGGTGTACTGAGGGTTAGTACAAGGAGTGTTGGGATTCCACCTTGACACGGTGGGGCAGAACACAGTGTTAACCATGCCACCAACATTCAAGGCCCAAGGAAACCGACGTGACGACCGAGGATTACTGCTGACCATGTTCGCAACACAGCATCCTATCGTGTTAGCCTAGAAGCAGGGACTAAAATGAGCATCAACCGCTGACCATATTCACAACATGGGATTTGTATCAATTTGTCACCCAAAACCCTTGGGGGCGTTGGCCCGTGATGGTAGGAGAGCCCTTAGGTGTTTTATCCAGGCCGTTCTTGGGGGTCCCTCCGGGTGTGAAGGATGGTGGGGCCTGAATGAAGGGGAACACGAAGCTTGAAAAGTGGACGAAAACATTTCTATATCGAATCTGACACTCCCGGTCCTAGGACATAGTTCTATGAACACATTAGCAGACCACCAGAAAGGGTCAAAGGGCTCAGTCTGAGAGCGGCCAAAAGACAACAGGTCCCCGGGAAAAAGAGGGGGGCTTAATGCCAAACACCCTGACAATCAGGAGATCGTGGGATCTCTTAAGAGGTGGGGCTGGACCTGAAATCTAGGTGTTTAGGCGGTCCTATATATCCCATAATGATGGGAATCAAGCCATACGTAGTTCTAGACGTCGCCTTTTAATGTCATGGGGAACATGACATAGGAGGGCTAATCCTGAGGACAGGGTGCGAGTGGTGCAGCTATTGCAAACCCGATGTGAATGAGGAAATAATCCCATACCACGCCACGTGATCCTATGGTCAAGGTCCCAAAGGCAAGACAGACACGATAGCGGACCTCAAGCTGGACCCAAAGACGAAAGGTCTGGGTGCTCCTACGTATCCCATAAGGATGAGAATCAAGCTAGATGTAGTTCTTAGAAACATAGTTTAACGTCATGTAGGATGAAATACGAAATACAGATCTTAGTTTTAGGTCTTAAAACTCGTACACAGGAGCCCAGATGTAGGGAAAAATGTAGTTTAAGGTCATGCTGGACCGGGTGCAGTTTAAGGTCATGCAGGACCATACAGTTTAAGGTCATGCTGGACCAAGTGCAGTTTAAGGTCATGCATGACCATACAGTTTAAGGTCATGCTGGACCTGGTGAAGTTTAAGGTCATGCAGGACCATACAGTTTAAGGTCATGTTGGACCAGGTGCATTTTAAGGTCATGCAGGACCATACAGTTTAAGGTCATGCTAGACCTGGTGCAGTTTAAGGTCATATAGGACCATACAATTTAAGGTCTTGCTGGACCAGGTGCAGGCTTAGGAAAAGTACTGCTTGAGGAACCTGGCGTTGGTGGGAGGAGTTACATGCTCACCATCCACAGTCACCAGGGAATACGCGCTATTGGGATAGACCTTATGGACAATAAAAGGCCCCTCCCACTTGGGCTCCAACTTGGGTGGTTTCCTGCCAGGAATCATTGGCGCTCTGAGAGCCAGCACCAGATCACCTTGCAGGAAGGAGCAGAGGCGGACCTTCTTATTGAAAGCTCGAGCCATCCTGCTCTGATGCCTTTCCAAGTTATGTAAAGCACAAAGCCTACTTTCGTCCAGCACTTCCAATTCATCTAGACGGATTTCAGCAACTCTATCCGACGCTTGTTGGTCGTAGACCGCCATGCGTAATGAGGGAAACTGGATCTCGATGGGAAAGACGGCCTCAGCTCTGTACACCAGGGAATACAGAGTCAACTGGGTGGAGTTATGAGTCGTCGTCCTATAGGCCCAGAGGGCGTTGGGGAGCTTGTCTGGCCAAATTTTCTTGTTTTGACCAACCATTTTTTGTAGAATGTCAGAGAGGGTTTTGTTAAATGCCTCAATCTGTCCATTCGCCTGTGCATGATAGCGGGAGGTGTGGTTAGAGCGAATGTTGTACTTGGTGTACAATTTCTTCAACTCAGCTGCTCGGAAGTTGGTTTCGTTATCCATGAGGATAGCATGAGGTACTCCAAAGCGGTAGATGATATTGGAGCTCACGAAGTCAGCGATAGAACAAGCCTTGACTTCCCCGAGCAGGATTGCCTCTGCCCACTTTGAGAAGAAATCCGTAGCGGTCAAGATGAACCGGCACTGGAGGGCTGTCGTCGGCGGGTAAGGCCCTATGACATCCAACCCCCAGACTGTAAAGGGCCAAGAATACTTGGTAGTATGGAGAGGCTCTGGTGGCCGATGCACAAAGTTAGCATGAACTTGGCACACATGACACCTCTTGGCATACTCGATGCAGTCGTGGATCATGGAGGGCCAGAAGTATCCCAGCCTCTGAATCTGGTGGGACAACTTCGACCCGGCCTGGGGGTCACCACATGAACCAGCGTGCACTTCTTGCATGACCTGTGGGATATCGACTCTTTGAAGACAACGAAGGAGAAAACCGTCAAATCCGCACCTGTAAAGGAGCTGCTCACGGCTGGGACTGCTTTGAAGGGTGAACTGCGGCGCGCGGCGTCAGATTCGTTCTCACTCTGTTCGGTCCAGCAGAAGATTGTCGTGCCGGAGATATTCAACCAAGGGCGTCCTCCAGTCAGAAACTATCTCGATCACCATGCCTGAAGCCCCTGAGGGTCCTGACGTAGGGGCGCTAGCGGTGAGATGGTTCACTTGCGGACCACGATCGCCCTCTGGAATAATAGGAGCAATGACTCTCCGGTGTGCCACGTGGATGATTAGGTCATCCTGTTCGGGCTCCGTGAGTGATGCGGCCAAGCTATCCAAAGCATCTGCTCGACTGTTCTGCGACTGGGGAATGTGAACGACCTCTGGCCGGGAGGGGAACTTAGCCATTAGATGGAGGGTGCACTCCAACAATGGCATGAGCTCTGGCTTCCTGACAGTATAGTCACCATTGACCTGCTTGATGACTAGCTTAGAGTCCCCATTTACATAGAGATGGAGTACGTTAACCTCCAGAGCCAACTCGAGGCCAGTGATGAGGGCATGATACTTTGCCTCATTGTTGGTGCAGCCTTCTGACAACAGGAATGAATATGGCCGAATAGCTTTCTCCAGGGTGATGAAGACGATACCCAGACCCACTCTGTTAAGCCTAGGATCGTTGATCCTTCTACCGGTAGGTCTTCGGGAGGCGTCGTCAAAGTGCAGCTGCCATCATGGGATGGCGTGATCGACTGAGAGGATTGCCTCATCAGGAAAGCCTAGATCCAGTGGATGGTCCACAGAGGTTGGGTGGGCAGCTAAGAAGTCTGCCAACGCCTGTCCTTTGACGGCCTTCTGAGGTACGAACCTAATGTCGAACTGCTGGAGGATCACCGCCCAGCATGCCAATCGACCGGTCAACATAGGTTGGTTCAGGATGTATTTCAACGGGTCTACCCGAGATACCAGCTGTACCTCGTGGCGCTGCAAGTAGTGCCACAATTTTTGCATGGAAAATATGAGTGCCAGGAAGCTCTTCTCGATGGGGGAATATTTAATTTCCACGTTGAGGAGCATGAAGCTGAGGTAGTAGAGGCTATTCTCTGTTCCCTCGTTGTTCTTCTGGGTGAGAAGTGCGCCGAGGGATCACTCCAGGGTGGTCACGTAAAGGACCAGCGGCTTTCCGAAAACGGGTGGCATCAAGACTGGAGGGTGAATCAGATACTGCTTGATTTCCTCAAAAGAAATCTGACACCCTTCATCCCATTCGTAGGCAGCGCCCTTCTTCATGAGCCAGGAAAAGGGATTACACTTACCGGCCAGATTCGCAATGAATCGGCGTATGTAGGCTAAGTGGATTTGGAGGCCTCGAAGCTCCCGAATATTACTCGGGGGAGGCATCTGACTGATGGCCTTGATCTTCTTTGGGTCGATCTCGATGCCTCGATACCTAACAACGAAGCCAAGAAACTCTCCGGAGGTGACCCCGAAGGCACACTTCAACGGGTTCATCTTCAGGTGGCGAGAAAGGAGGAAGCCGAACACTTTCTCAAGGTCTTTGAGATGGTCCTAGCACTGACGCGATTTAACCACCAGATCATCGACGTAACACTCCACCAGCGTCCCGAGAATTGGCTTGAATATGCGGTGCATGGCCCGTTGATAGGTGGCAGCTGCATTCTTCAGGCCGAAGGGCATAGCCCGGTAGCAGAAAGTACCCTGGGGGGCCCTGAAGGAAGTGAAATCTTCATCCTTGGGGGCCATCCGGATCTGGTTGTATCCGGAGTACCCATCCATGAAGGAGAGGTCTTGGAACCCGACCGTTGCATCGATCAGCAGTTCCGTCACGGGAAGGGGAAAGTCATCCTTCGGACAGTGGAGATTGAGATCGCGGAAGTCGATGCAGACCCTGATCCGCCCGTTCTTTTTCATGACTGGAACAATGTTGGCTAGACACCTGGGGTACTGGACTTCCTTGACGAAGTTGGCCTTGATGAGCTTATCAACTTCGGCCTCAACCATGGCACCGTGAGAGGGGTGCATCTTTCTGGGAGGTTGCTTGAACCCGCGATGGTTTGCTGGGAGGCCAAGGCGGTGGATGGCTACCTGGGGATCTAGTCCCGGCAACTCATCATAACTCTAGGAAAACACATCACGGTGCTGTCTGAGGAAGTCTATGTACTGTTTCCGTTCCTCAGGGGGCATAGCGGTGCTGACCAATGTGGGTCTCGGGTCCACCTCTCTACCGAGGTTCACCTGCACTAACTCGTTGACCGTGGTGGAGACGCCCACCTCAAAGGCAGGAGGAGCATCTTCCATGTCCTCATCTCCGCTCGTGGAAGGTTCATCCATGGGGGGAGCCGTTTCAGGGCTGCCAGACCCTGATGGGGAGCTGGCGCTGGCTTGGGCGGCGAAAGTCATCACGACGGGAGACTCATGCGCCGCGGAGACCATGGCGATGAAGGCGGTTGATCCAATCCAATATGGCCTTCGGCCCAAGGGGCCATGCTTTACGACATCAAAGTAGTAGTGACACGTTGGCTTGAGCCAGTCAATTCCGGCCCGGTGAAACAGACGCATATGACGTACTGCCGTTGCCATGAGCCCAACGTCCTGATATCGTACAGGGGTAGGAGTCTTGGGGATCACCTGAGCCTGGTTGGTGTAAGAGTACGAGGTGATTTCTCGCCGTCGCTTAGACCTGGAAATATGCCTTCCTCCGGTACCTGAGACAACAAAGAACTCTCCTATATTGGGGGTCGTGGCCTCCAACCAATGGATTGGGAAGACATATGCGTCATCCAAACCTGCCCAAGGATCACTCGTGACAGCGGCAGGCTCAACCTCACCTGCCAGGATCTGCTTGTCCTTGATCTTGTAATAGTCAGCGTCCAGGTAACAGGCTTCACAAGAGGCAAACAGAGACACATCTCCTTGGAGCACGCCCACTCAACCCTTAAGGGAGTATTTGAGGCACTGATGGTATGATGAGGGAACCACTGCGTGAAGGTGGAGCCACAGCCTACCCATCAACGCGTTGTAGGCGGTGTCCTGAGAGACAACCATGAATTTGGTATTGGAAATTAGGCTTCCGAATTGGGTCTTCAGACGAATCTTGCCGAGTGGGGTTTTCTTGGTACTGTCATACCCTTGGATCCTGAGGTCGGAGGGAGTTAAATCATCCTCAGACAACCCCAGTTTCCACAGTGTCCGAGTTGGGATCAAGTTAATCCCGGAACCCGTGTCGACAAGACAGCGGCGGACTTCCACGCCATTGAACTAGCCGGTGATGTATAGTGGGTGGATGTGCCCCTGTATGGGAAGGTCTTCATCTTCCCCGGAAAACGAGATAACCGCCTGACATTCGACATCCTCAATCACCTCGGTGTGGAAGGATTCTGTGGACGCTACCTCCGTTTCAAACTGGAGGGGGCTCCTTAGAGCCTCGGAGAGCGCCTCACGCATTTCAGACGATAGGAGAATGGCCTCAAGGATAGAAAGCCTTACTGGAATTCCGACCATGTGCTTCAGAACATCATACTTTCGAGCCAAACACAAGATTCTGCTTACAGGAGGCCGTTCTGTGATTGGAGGCATGACGGGTCTCGCCGGCGGGACCGGTGACTGACTGGTACTAGGCACGTCTCGCCGTTCACTAGTCGAAGCCCGGGAGGTGGCTACCGCATTAGGACCGGAAGGCTGTAGCCGGCCGGCGGGAGGGCAGGGCTGGCTGCGACACGGACGAGGTGGTCCCGCCTGATCTAGCAACACAAACGGTGGTGGAGGCGAACCTGTTGACACCGGGAGAGGGAGCCGCATGTGCTGCTCTCTGTACCAGGCCTACTACCTGGTTTCGGTAGCGTGCACGACCTGACTGGAGGTGATGACTGCCATGCCCCGATGATTCACGTAGCCACGACTCCACCGACGTTGGCGACGGCTGGGGACATTGGGGGAGTCCACCTGGCTTTCCTCATCGTCGGGATCCAAAAAGGGATTTACCAACTCTACGGTGTTAACCGAAGCATACCTCGGGCTTTCACTCGAGGAGTCATCCACTACCCGACAGGGTCTCGGAGGGATCCCCATTTCTGGGGGCATGAAATCGCCAAGCGTGTAGGAAGATGACGACACTGGTAGGGCGCGTTCTTTCTTCTTGCGCCGCCGCCTGCTCTTCTGGGCAGAGGTAGGCTGGGACGACGATGCCAAAGCGGCGCTTGCATACTCCGAGGGCTCTAGTTGAATCAGGTAGGAACGGATGATGCCATGGGAACGGGCGACCGTCCTGTGGGCCATCCAGTCGTTATACTTCCGGGACACACGGTCGGAAACCTGTTCCCACTCATCCCCGTTGTCACTACTGCCATCTGATCTCACGAAGACACCTGCCACCTGTGCCGGGGCTGGGCCCAACCTGACTATGTTGTTATCAATATGGTCTTGGAGCCAGTCCTTGAACACATAGAATCACTAGATGGTGTGTCCCAGGATCCGGTGATAAGGGAAGTAGTTAGGGTGATCAGTGAGACATGCCTCTTCTGGCTTCCGATACTCAGGCAGCCGCACAATCCTCTACTCCAAGGCGCTACAGAAATAACCGGGGACCTGGGCCTCGCCAAACGAGTAATTCTGATTCCTTCTATCTGGAAAGGGTACTCTTGGGGGATGACTATGACCAGGGGCCGGAGGAGTAGGCCGAGGAGGCGGAGCTAGATTATCTCGACTGGGTGGCGGTGGTGCATTACGCGGAGGTGCCTGCCGATTTTGAGGCGGTCGCTGCTGGGCCGGAGGCTGTGCCCGTGGGGGTGGACCCCTATGAGCCTGCTGAGATGGCCTTACAGGCAGCAGCTCCAGCTGTCTGGGGGCCTCTATCTGGGCTACAGCAGCAGGCTCGGCCCTGGAGGCTCTCCTTGCAGTGATTATAGGAGGCAGCGAGCATGCCTGACTAGCCTGTTGCAGGGCTTCTTCGAGGAATTGAGCCTTGTCCGAGAAATCCCGGAACCCCCCAGGGTAACTCTGAGTGATCATAGAAGGAACCAACTCTGCCTTGACGTTCCCTACACACATCGTCAGTAATTTCTCCTGAGTCAGTGGCATGTCAAGGGAGTATGTGAGCCCCTTCCACCGGGTGATGAAGTCCGCGACTCGCTCGTTGGGCCTTTTTTTGCACCCGAGGAGGTCTGAAATGTTCGTCTTCTGGGTTGTGGACCTAAACTGGTAGAGGAATTGCTGGCTAAGGTCCTCCCAGCTAGTCATAGATCCAATAGGGAGCTGGCTCTACCGGACGAATGCTGGTCCTTCCAGTGTCTGAACGAAGCAACAGAGCTTGGCAGCCTCTTGCTGCACCGGAGTCCCTAACATAGGCCCACACCTCGAGTTGAAGTGGGATAAGTGTTGTGGAGGGTCTCCGGTCCCGTTAAAGGGGGCGAAAGTGGGGTTCCCAAATCCCGGTGGGGCCGACATATCATCCACCCATGCTGGGTATGGCCTGCCGTCCGGTGGGATTTCCACCTGCCGAGTTTCTAGGGCCTCCAAGCGGGCGATGAGTACTTCCATGAGATCATCCAGATGAAGATTCCTGTCCTGACGGGGATCTCTAACCACAAGTGCATTGCTGGGCTCTCCAATCTGGTAGTCAAGCTCAGCAGCTCGCGGGGCGGCTAGCGGGGCGACTCTCGGGGCAGCGGGAGGAAACCGAGCATGGTCCCCCAGGTGATTCCGCCGCTCAGGAGGGTTCGGTGAGACGTATCGCGCCCTATTTCCATGGGCGCCAGCCTCTCCCCTATCGGCGAACACGACATGGTTGCGGTTTCCCGGGGGAATCTCGACAAGGGGTAGGTGCTCCTGCCCCTGTTGTCCTGACCTGGGATTACCATAGTCAGGCCACCGCTCTGCAATGCGTTCGGCCAAGAGCTCATCAACCAGCTTCTTTTGCTCATCAAGCTGTTGGCATAGCGTGGCATTCTCAGGATCATCCTCTGCCTTCTACACCGAGGAATATGGGTCGGCGGGCTTAACAGACCCAACGGGCTCTTTACCCTTACCGATGTTTTGGCTCAGTGTCAGTGCCTCCGTGGGTACAGGGAGACCTAGGAGGCTCCTCTGGTGGCGAGTGATCCTCCCAGACGGGTCCAGTTGTGACTTTTCCCTAGGGGGTGAGTCCACATCTAGGAGCTCCACACCGTTTCCCTCATCTGAAAGGTCATCCATGTTGACCGCCACTGCCTTTGGCGACATTCCCTCAGGTCCGCCCAGTGAATCGAGCTGTCGGCGGATCACGCAGAAAAGAAGAGCAGCGTACTGCCCCCATCCGCAGACGTGCGCGTGGGGGGTGGCTTCCTCAATAACTTTGCGGAGTACTTGAAAACTCTGGATGCATTGTTGCTGGAGGGCCCCATGGTGGCCTAATGACTCGGGGTGCCGAACCGCAGGGAGCGCTGCTAGGTCGACCCAACAGCACTGCTCACCGATATCCTCGAGATGTGCTTGGCTCCCGGGATAAGGCACTAGCTGATGGATAAGGTGGGAGTGAGTCACTCGAAGAGTCTAGCAGAAGCATTCAAACTCTCCTGGGTTGAGTGCCTCTGGCGCATCAAAATCCGGTTCTACGACCGGCCAAAACTTCTCGGGGAAGTGGCCTGCTGCAAGAACAGTCCAGAAGCTCCATGACTCTGGTTCGGGGTCCAGACCTTGTTGCCTCTTCTCGTTCACCAAGGATGGTCGGGGAACTGGCAACGACGCTGAGGCAGGCCTCCGGGCCGGTGAGCTGGCCGGCGGGGAATCGCCGATCCCCGAGTCTTCCTCCAAGGGCTTCAGTGCCCTAGCTGCCACATCGCGATAGGATGTTCCAGCGAATGGGCCTCCTGTCACTGCGTCGGTGCTCACCGAGGGTGTGTCATCTTGCGACTCTTCCTTCGGTCCCCAGAAAAGTTCCCCACCCTCCCTGACAAGGGTGGAAGGTGCTTCCGGGGAGGCCAATGGCAACCGCGGGTTTGACCCCTGGGGGTACGCCAAGTCCTCATCCTCCTGGATATACCTTCGGAGGGAGGAGGGAATCATGCAGATCTTGCATTCGGGGAGTATGAGACTGACGCGCTGCATCCCCATCCCTTCCCCCAACTTGAAGGGTTGGGGGGAAGGTTCCGTCGTCGAGTCGTACTCTGCCTCAGAATCCGAGAAACGGACTGGTCTAATTTCCGTCCGGACTCCCCTGACATTCCTCTTACGGCGACGACGCCCGGACTTCCTGCCCATGTGTGGCTCCTCATGGTAAGGATGATTTCCGTCAAGGAGTCCCCTGGTCGCAACAGAACTTGGGCAGAGGGGACTGAAGGCCGAGGTGCGAGAAGCACCTGGACAGATGTCGAAAGGGACATGGGGAGGTCCTCCATGTGAGTGAGCGACTGGATACACAACGGCTCCATACTTCCGGCCGGTAGTAGGGGGAGTGACCTCATACCCAATGCAGTCGGTGATGGAAAGAGTCATACCCGGAGCATAGCCGTCGCGAAGAAGACTTCGGCTTTCCAAGTCATTGGCACGAAATGAGCCTTCATGATGGGTGGAACTACCGCAGATTGGTCCGCGGTGGCCATTGCCAGTTCCCGCGACCGGGAGATTCGACCCAACTTGCCTACATGGCGGTTGGGGTTTCGATCCCAGTCGGGCATGTGGCTACCCCTGCTCAACGTGTGCGGGGATCTGGTAGGAGGCGTCAGCAGTGGCTCGGGCCACGGTGGCTACTGGGATTGGTGCCCCAGGACGGGCATTCTCTTCCGATCGTGCCCGAAACTGGCGTCGGGTCTGGTGGGTTGGAGCCGGTGGTGCGGGCATAGAGATTTCCTGGTCCTCGGCCTGGGGAGCCAGGCAATGACGTCGAGGCAGCCTAGCGGGGGTTCTTGCCGTTAACCCCTGGGATGGGTCTCTGATCGGGTGGACCCAGACATCCCCCACCTCACTGGAATATGGTAGAGATGTGTCAAGGCGCTCCGGGGATAGGCTCCCAAAACAGTTGAACATCGGAGTGGGGAGCGCGACTCCCTGCGCGGCCCTCGGGGGCGACAACGATAGTGGGGCGCAACCGCCTCTAGATCCAAACAAGCCAGGACCCTAGTGGGGATGATCCCTTCCTCATTGTACCTACGAACCAAGTCGTTGATCACCCTTCGCTGGATGATTTATGACGGGGAGAGGGGGCGTGAGCACCCAACAGTCGTGGAAATCGGAGCCGGAGTGACTATGGAAAAGACGGGACTGCGCGGGGTAGCCCCATCGGTACTGCCCCTGCCCCTGCGCCGGTGGGCAGGTGGCGATCGAGCTCCGGATGCAGTGATATGATTCCTGGAAGCAGGGAGATGAACCCATTAGTTATAACAGGAAAAGAAATCGACAACCAATAGCCCAACGTCGTTCCGTCTTCCGTGGTCGATGAGAGGGATCCACGCTGATGACGTTGCGGAATAGAGTGCACAACATCCGGGCTGCCTCGACCCCTGGTGGGTTTCACATCCCAGTGATAGGTACCCGGAACTGGTGACATGCTGATCTTCTGGCATCCCGAATGCTACCTGTCCCCATATTGAGGAGAAGAGCTTCATGTCGGGTTCACCATTTTCTGTTTCTGACTCTTTTACACCGGGGCACGTGCGCGTGTCCATCACGCATGGCAGGACGTGCGGCTCGCAGCCCCGCATTCCCGCTTTCCAAAGGCGGGCAACATCCGTTCTTTATTCAGGGACGTCTTCTCCTTGATCGAAACCGGGATGATGGGATGTTGGTTCTTCCTTCCGTGGATTCCTCCTCAGAGCTCATCACCTAATCTGGGTCTCCCTCATAGATTTAAGACAGGTTTTTGAAGCTCATTCCAAGCGCCATATCTACATGGACGCTAGTTAATTACACTGCTTCTGTCAAGACCCTCCAAGGGGTCTTAACAGGGCAGCAACCTTCAGTGAGGAGAAAGGTCACGTTGGGATATCATTGGCACGTCTTGACGCTGGGGATCAGCATGTCTGTCTTCTGACCCTTATCACGGGGCTTCTCGAGGGTGTGGAAGCCCGAGGCATCACACATCAAATGCGGAGAATGTGTACCGTATGAGGTTTTCCTCAGCTTCCCATGTTTAACACGGGGTATGTCGCGAGTTTAACGTCTTGCGGAGATGGATCGGACTGATCGAAACACTGAGAGTGGATCAGATTGAAGGATCCCCCTAGGGGGGAACACCGATGTTGGGGCCAACACGTGGGTGGATTCCCGGATACTATGGAGTGGGGTGGAGTGGCATGATCTCACCGGGATGTGGCGTCCCGGGTAAGGATCAGGATGGATGCTGGAGTGAGGCATGGGGATTATGCCTTGAGACGACCCAATAGGGGGAATATAGTTTAACGTCATGCGGGACGAAGGCATAAAGTTTAACGTCATGCGGGACGAGGAATTTGGGGATTACGCTCTGAGGCGGCCCATGGTGGGTATGGGGTTTACGCTCTGAGGCAGCCCATGGTGGATATGGGGCTTACGCTCTGAGGCGGCCCATGGTGGGTATGGGGCTTACGCTCTGAGGCCACCCATGGTGGGTATGGGGCTTATGCTCTGAGGCAGCCCATGGTGGGTATGGGGCTTACGCTCTGAGGTGACCCATGGTGGGTATGGGGCTTATGCTCTGAGGTGGCCCATGGTGGGTATGGAACCGACGTGGAGAGGTTGGAACAACCGGGTGGTGGGCTTGAACCTCGTGGAGGCTTCCTACGTACCATGCGTTAGCATGGATCAAAGTCCACGTATTTCACTGGCATGGGGCTTACACTCTGAGGTGGCCCATAGGAGGATTCCATGGTCGATGCGTGCTCTAAGCCCACGTGATTCATGCTCAGTGTGGGAAACAAGAGGCAGTAGGGATCAGACGATCACGTCGCGAAGGGTGCGTCCATGAGAAGCGGAATGGGGCTTACGCGTTGAGCAGACCAAAGAGGAAATAGGGGCTTACGCGTGGTTAGCAGCCCTGGGTGCCGAGGATTACTCCAGGGTGGAGGCTTGTGGTGCGACAAAGCACAGTGGGAAAGGGACTCCACTGGCCTTGGCAGGGGGGAAGTACGAAGATGCACATGTGCAACCTTCCGTAAGAGAGGCTAGGGGCTTACGCTCTGAGGCATCCCTTCCCCCGTGGAAAAATGCCACTCCGACAAGGAGGATCTCATTCCATGCGAGGAAGAGTCCATTCCCGTGGAGACGAGAGGCGTAAAAAATGTCTGAGATGGGGGGACCCTACGTGTGAAGCACGGGGTCGGACCACAGTTTAACATCATGTGTTAAGGATGATGTGCTTAGCAGTTTAACGTCATGCAGCTTGGACGAGGTGGGTTCGCTCCACACCCCTAGGGCTTACATGCCCAACGCCCTCTACCCCTTGTGGGAGGGAAGGCATCGACAATGCCATAGTGAAGGGGGGCCATAGGGAGAACCACTGGGGGGTCCACGTTAGCGTGGCTATACGAAGAAGCAATAGTCGTTAGCGTGCGTATGCGAAGAAGCATAAGGCAAAGCAACACAACGGGAAACACTGCCCAAGGGACATTGAGGTTACTTCGCACGAGCCTGGAAGGCCGTACATGAAAACAACGCATGGCGCGCATGCTCGACAAGGGAGACATCCGGTGCCGGTGCAGAAAGGCAGCCAAGGGGTGTCAAGGTGAAGGGTCCTGGGTTTTGCGCGCAAAGAGAAGGTTTGCGTGCAAAAAACCGGGATGGCGCGCAATTGGATCCAGGGAATTGCGCGTGGAGATGGAATGGCGCGCAGGGTATTGCGCACATGGAAGGGAATTGCGCGCACTGGAAACAGATTGCGCGTAATAAAGGAACCCGGAGGAGGGGGAAAATTCACTTAAGCTAGTGGAGTTGCGCGTAAAGGCGAACCCCGGGGAAAAGTTGTGTGAAAAAAAGAGATTACCTGGAAGTCATATTGCGCGCGGGGGGAGTCGAATTGCGCGCCCGAGAGCAGATCCGAATTCCTCAACCCCCAAACCGTCGGGGGTCGTCTTCTATTTATAGGCCCCAGCCAGCGTGGAATCCAGGCGGCACGCACAATCTTCCGCACTGGGAGCCGTTGGTGCGCAAAATCTCTCCGCGTGGAACCGGGGTGCGCAAATATTGCACGCCTCATCGGCTCGATTATGCGAATCCCAGGGACACTTCGCGCGCAAAACATTATTTCGCGCGGATCTTCCTTTATTTCACGCACCGCTTCCTGGGCCTCCGGATCGGGCCTCTGACTCCAAATATGACTTCGCTTCGTCACTTCAAAACTTCCTCCGGGAGTTACGGACTTTTTCGGTGTCTACAAGGTCCATGCCGCCTCTTGTTTCTCACACCGAGCATGACTCACGTGGGCTTAGAGTAAGCATCGACTATGAAATCAACCCCTGTCCCGCATGACATTAAACTATACACCATTTTGAACTATGAGGTGTTTGATCCATGTCAAGGCATGGTATGTAGGAAGCCTTCATGAGGTTCAAGCCCACCACCCGTCATTTCTTCATGTCAGGTTCCACCCTAATCCTCTATGACGTTAAACTTCATTCTAGTCCAGCGGTAAGCCGTTGTGACTATCCTGAACTACGAGGACTTTGATCCGTCTCAAGGAATGGTATGTAAGAAGCCTCACGAGGTTCTAGCCCACCACTCATTGGTCGTCCCGACCTCCTTCACGTCGGTTCACCAAACTCCACCATGGGCCATCTCAGAGTGTAAGGCCCAAATGCCCTATCTCGAATGACGTTAAACAGCACATCTGAACTATGAGTACTTTGACCCATATCAAGGCATGGTACGTAGGAAGACTCCACGAGGTTCAATCCCATCACCAGTGGACCCCCGGGTTCACCTTCACATCGGTTCGCTGATGAAACCCTACCCGAACTACAGGGCCTTTGATCTATGTCAAGGCATGGTACATAGGAATCCTACCAAAGTTTCAAGCCTGTCACCCATCAGACCAAGGTCCTTCTTCATGTCAGTTCGCCGACACCCATGTCCATTATGAACTATGGGGTCTTTGATCTGTATCAAGTCATGGTACAGAAGAAACCTCACGAGGTTCATGCCCACCATCCACCTGGACCAAGGCCCTTATTCACGCCCCCATCCCGCATGACGTTAAACTGCATCCCAATCCAGCGGTAAGACATTGTGACCCTACCATCCAGTTTCTCTGACACCCCTTCATGTCAGTACAACAACCCCTTTTCAACCCATACTATGAGGACTTTGATCCATGTCAAGGCATGGTACGTAGGAAACCTCATGAGGTTCAAGCCCAACACACATTGGACCAAGGTACTTCTTCACGTCGGTTCACCGACGTCCATTATGAACTACGAGTTCTTTGATCCACGTCAAGGAATGGTACGTAGGAAACCTCGTGAGGTTCAAGCCCAATTCCCATTGGACCAAGGTCCTTATTCACGTTGGTTCGCTGATGAAACCCAACCCGAACTATGAGGACTTTGATCCATGTCAAGGCATGGTACATAGGATGCCTCCCTGAGGTTCAAGCCCGACACCCTTCGGACCAAGGTCTTTATTCACGTCGGTTCACCATCACCCACATCCCTTATGAACTACAGGGTCTTTGATCTATTTCAAGGCATGGTACGTAGGAAACCTCACGAGGTTCAAGATCACCATCCACCTGGACCAAGGTCCTTATTCATGTTAGCTCCCCGACACGCCCCCGTCCCGCATGACATTAAACTACATCCCAATCCAGCGGTAAGACGTTGTTACCCTACCATTCAGTTGCTCTGACACCCCTTCATGTCAATAAAACAACCCCTTTTCAACCCAAACTACGAGGAATTTGATCCATGTTAAGGCATGGTATGTAGGAAACCTCATGAGGTTAAAGCCCAACACCCATCAGACCAAGGTCCTTCTTCATGTCGGTTCCCTGGTGTCCATTATGAACTATAGGGTCTTTGATCCATGTCAAGGCATGGGGCATAGGAAACCTCACGAGGATCAATCCCAATGCCCATTGGACCATGGTTCTTCTTCACATCGGTTCACTGGAGCCTCATCCCAAACAACGTGGATTTTGATCCATGTCAAGTCATGGTATGTAGGAAGCCTCCCTGAGGTTCAATCCCATCACCCGTTGGTCACTCTAACCCCCTTCTTGTCGGTTCTCACCAAATGAACTACGAAAACTTTGATTCCCTGCCATGGGGATACGTAGGAAGTCTCTTCAAGACTCAAGCCCATCACTACCATCATCTTCACGACGGTCCCGTCACATTCCTCCTCCGCTCCATTCAATTCCCCTTCATCCATCCTGATTCTTACCCGAGCCGCCACAACCTGATGAGATCATGCCACCCTATTCCCCTCCACATCATTCGGGAAGCCGCCCATGCACTGGCCCCAATATTGGTGTTCCCTCAAGGGGGTTACTCAATCTAATCCACTCCAGCTAGTGTTCTGATCAGCCCGATCCATCTCCGTTAGACTTTAAATTTGCGGCATACCCTGTGTTAAAGCATGGTAAGCTGAGAAAAACCTCAGATACATGCCTATGGAATATGATTCCCTGCACTCTATGTGGGGATGCCTCGGTCTTCCATGACCTCGAGAATCCCTACAATAAGGGACAAAAGATAGACACACCAATTCCCCAGCATTTAGACATGCTAATGATGCCTCGACGTGACTACTCCCCCAACTGAAGTTTGCTGCCCTGACCGGACCCTTTGGAATGTCCTGACAGAAGCAGTGTAATTAACCGGCGTCCATGGAAACATGGCATTGGGAAGAGTTTCACGAACAACATATTAAATATATGAGGGAGACCTAGACTAGGTGATGAGTTCTGAGGAGGAATCCACATAAGGAAGAACCAACATCCCATCATCCCGTTTCGATCAAGGAGCAGACATCCCTGAATAAGGAGTAGATGCCACCCGCCTTTGGAAAGCAGGAATGCGGGGCAACAGCTGCACATCCTCCACAAATGGTTACACGCGCCCCGACGAAAGCTTCGAAAACATGGATGAAGATCCTTACTTATAAGGAAGTTTATATACTAGAATATCTTTTATTTTTTGGGTTCTTTCATTAATTTCTTTGATAACTGGGCATTCTAACACATAATGGTTATTAATGCTATTTGGAAATCACCTTGATCTACCACCTTCTTCCATTTCACCTGAAAGGGTCAAAGAATCATATTAGTGAATATAGAATAAGATTTTTTTACTTTAATATTTTTAGCGTTGAAGCTATAATATTTAAATTCATTCCTACATTGAGTTGATCATTCCTAGGTAAAAAAAATTAATTTTATTTTGATGAAATTATTTATATAAGAATTATTTTTTTCTTATAGTGAAAGGTTTTCCCAAGAAAGGATCGTTATCCCTAATTTCATTAAAAACTATAAAAAATTATCATTCATGGAAAAGGTAGTTCTTATCTATCACATTAAAGAATCCACTCTAGTAACTACTGGTACTTTAATCATGTTTTTTTCTTATCTTTTGGACACATCCCTATGCTGTGACTAATTCATCCATTTTTATACTTAAATGATCTTCACTTCCATATGCATACTCTAATTTAGGGTGGTTCTGAGATTTCTTCTATTGAATTCTGATTAATCCAGAATCTTCTTCTATCCAATTCCAAGTCTCCTTACTAGACACATTTCTCTATATTAGAACTGATATTTTTTTTCTAAACCTCTTACGTATGCTCTGGAATAACTAAATATACCAAGAAACACATGTATATTTTTACAATCTTTAAGCCCATCAGAGAATGTTTATATCTTCTCCTAACATGCAGTTGAAGCTTCTCTCTACTTCCTTGGATCCATAATCCCAATAATTCTATCTTTTGGTGAATCCAAATGATATTTCTTTTTCAAAGTATCATCCCTTATTCTCTGAACACTTCATACACCTATTATATGTTTTGGACATTCTCTTCTATATTTTTACTAAATATGGGAAAATCATTATTATAGACTTGCATAAAATGAGATAATCTACTAAATCCCTTTTCCATTATCCTCTAGAATATTCTTGGGAAATTCTTGAGTCCAATTGGTATAAATATCCATTCAAACAATCCAATTGGAATTATAAATAATGTTAATGGTATAACCACCCCTTTTATCTTAATATGAAAATATCCTAACTTGAGATAAAAATTAGAATATACTATTATCCTTTCATTCCTAATCCTACTTTTTAAAACCTCATTATTAGGAAGATTTTATCCATCATACTTTGCAGCACAATTATGATCACAATAATTGATAACCATATTGAATTTACCATGTTTCCTCTGATTATGAATCATTACTATGAATTCCACACTACTAAGAGGACTTTCACTATACCCAATTAATTAATGAATAATTATTTCTGGAGTCTATTTCTCAAAATCCATAACCATTCCATTTAGAGAGGAAATTCCTTTGCTCATGATCACCATACTCGGATCTTTAAGGGTGATTATATCCTCTAAAATTTACTTCTTCCACAATTTTAGAGGGTTTTATAACTAATTTTCTAATAATTAATCTCTTATATTGTCCAATTCCTCTTCTTAATTTATCTTAATAACTTTCTGTTCAACTAGTTATTTTCACTACTCAATCCTTTTGTGGTATTATTTATCCTTATATGGATATTTTCTAACTTTTACAGTAGATAATTTCATTTCTAGAACCATTTTGATTTTTTCTAAAAGATATTGGAATCAAATAATTATAAAGTATAATTCCATATAAAAATATCTTTATAGATAATATATTCTAAGGAATCAATTTTCAATCAAGAATTCATTTGGTAATTAAGGAATAAATAAAAGACTATGCTATATAAATAATCTACCATTGAGTTCGATATAAACATCCTTTTATAATTCCCAAATCAAAACTATTGCATTGTTACCAACTATTACTTGCAACTTTGTGGATTCCCAAGTTACTCCTAAAAATCACATTCTAGTGTAAGAGGTGGTACATCCTGTATCAACTAGGGAAGCACATGTAGTTTCAAAAATACTTATCTCTACCAATGTATCCAATTATTTTATCTTTTTACTAATTAATAAAGATCCCATATATTTTATATAATATTATTCATCATTATATATAGGCAATCAAATAGTTATTTGTCTAATTATCCTTTGGAAAATTGATATTCTAGGTACTTCTGATGAAGTTCCATAATATTTTCCAATTCAAATCCTTGTATTATCCACAGGTTTATAAAGTATCTCTGACATGAGATCTTAAATTTTCAAATCTAATTATCCAGATCCCAATCCTTCTAATCTAATATCTTTTTCTTCTTCTCTTATATCAGAGATGACAAGTCTATTTATGGCTTGTTTAATCGCATTTCGAGGAAGTAGGTTCTACCTTCATTCTTTCTTTGAATCTAGTGAAACCCATTATATGGGATAGGTTATCCTATTAGGGTTTAACAAATATGGTCTCATTGATCTAATTGATTATCATTCATCTTTAAAAATATGTTTTAATATTTACACACCCATTCTTAGAGATGGTCTTCCAGTATTGTAGAACTTAACATAAATATAAGTTATTACCCTAACACATCTTATTTTAGGTGGAAATCCCAATGTGTTCTAATTGTTTCTCATATTGATATTAATATATAATGTTATACTAATACTTATTTCCATAAGTATTACATGAAAATATGGTTTTACCTTTACCCATGCTACTCCTACATGCTGATTTTTTCATGCTCCTCCTAATAATGCATTATATAAATTGGTTAAGATGCCATCTATAACAACATTTTTTACTGGTAGATATTTTACTTTTATGATAAGTGGATCCAATCCAATATTTATTATTCCAAAATAAACATAATTTTAATTTTTTAGATATTCTTAATAACCTATCCTTGTTATATAAAAAGCATTATAAATAATCATCTATTTGTTTTATAGACTTCATCTGTGTCTTTATCCTCAAAGGCATTAGTCATTTCTTGATACGAAACACAATATTTTTGGTATAACTCATAACAAAAAACTTTACGAATCTTACATTATTGAAAATATCTTCCTTCTAAATGGATTTTAGTTTCTGGAGAATTCACGAGCTTACCCTCACTCTCATTTATCTTTAATATATATGGAGAGTTTTATGATGAACTATCCTATGCTAAAATCATGGCTATTTGATGCTGGATTAAAATTGTATTGGGATTATTTCCTTCTTCCTAATTTTAGATAAAATCTTCTATGTCTAAGTACTCTAAATATAATGAATATAAATTCTCATAATCTGAGTTTATATCTTCTCCCCAAATAGGCTCTAACAATATTTTTGATGAATATTTCATCAAAATTTCTTTGAGACCACCTATTCTATTTTAATTTAGTAAAGTTTCATATTTGGGACATTTTTTCTCATTGAACCAACAATAATCATTGTTAGATATTGATTTTATTTTAGGAAATCTGGGATAATTACCATATTTTTCTATAAAATTTTCTCTCACATCCTTCTTGATTCTATTCAACCTAAGATATCTCTTAGATTTTTCTGGATTTCATCCTAAAAACCTAACTGATGATTTAATTTTACTAAATCTTTTCCAGACTATCTTGTGTGATATCTTTCATTCACACTATCCATATTGACATTTTTGGATGTTTTTTTGGTTTTCCCAAGATCCTACATGGTTAGACCACACCCATATCTTCCTATAACACCCTCTACCTTTGGGAAATAAGAATAACTCATATATAGAATATTTCTTACATACTTCAAGACATTTCTCTACATAAAATAGTGTCTTATTACCAACCTTATTTTTTTACTCAAACCCTCAAAGTATCCTTCAAGTCTATTCTTTGAGAAAGGTTACTCTTCAAGGATTTTTGAACTATTTCAGTCTAGCTTCCTAGAAGTTTCTAGAAAAATAAATCTAGATCATATTCTTGATCTTTTTTTCCAATAAGATAATAATAATTCTGAAACTCACAAATATATTATTCAAAATCAAACATGTCACATATTTGGATCTTGGTTAAAACTGTTTGTGCCTTTTCTAACAATTCCCCATCGCTATTGACCAGTTAATTTCTTGTAAACTCTTATATGTTGAAATAATATAATATTGGTATTACCTCAATTTTTAATGTTACATATTATTGGATATCCATTCTCACTTCTGAGCATCTTAACAACATATCCAAAAATCACCTCGTATTACATCTCAAGGTAGATCCTGTAAAATTGAGTGCACTATCTATGGTCCATGACTGTAAACCAATTGATAACATTTAATATTGAAATTCTAGATCCCATTCATCTATGGAATTTGCAAGATACTTTTTTCATTGTATCTTAAGGATCACCCCATGTTGTGGAACTCCTTATAGATGTGTCTTCCTTAGAATATATTCTTTTGGAATATAGATATGATACGATTGATTAGATTCCCTATTGATCTTATGAAATAAATCCATGAGAAATCCTTTTTTTATTCTTAAGGGTTTGGTTTTTGGGAGATATCCTTCCATACAAGCTTAGCTTCACAAGGTTTTACATCGAGTCCTTCAATGAGAGATGACTTGGTCTCTTTCTTATTCTTCTTTTCTTAGAGTCTAGCTTGGAGGTCATCTAATTTATTGAGATGTTTATTTAGGTTTTTAGAGACATGTTATATTTCTCCAAATTCCCATTTATCATGTGTAAAAATATCATGTACATGTTTATGGTATCCTAGATACTCAATGGAATACTAGAGACTTATTCTTGATATTCTTTCACTTATCATGCTATTGGTCAAAAATAATCTTCTAAACTATATCATCCTGATATAATTTCTCTATCTATATCTCTATGTAGATTCATATCAGAGATAATGGCTCTTGGATCATTAGAGGATTCCCCTAAAGCTTTCCCTATAAGCCTCTTCTAAATATCTTGAATATTTTTTCTATGTCAAGATCCTCTTCATACCATAATTTCACTATTCAAAGTCCAATACTTCGATTTCAGGATGTCCTAGTGTCCTTTATAGGTTTTTTACCAACCGCATGGCTTTTTGAAGTTGATATTCTGTATGCCTAAATTAAAAATTCAATAATTCAAGCTTTCCATGATTCACCTAGGCTTTTTGCCTCAAATCAATTACTTTTGGTTCATTTTCATAAGCTAATATAGCTTCTAGAATTCGAAGATTATTTCTATGCCAAATATAACTGGATTTTTTCTCATAATAATTCAACCTACCTTTTAAACATTCTTAATAATAATAGATACCTTTAACTGTGGAATACAAAATTTTTCTTACTACAAACATTGTTGAAGCAATGCTTCAGCTGGCTTCCTCCCCCTACACTATGATACCACTAGTTTATATAAATATTTAAACTTAATACAATATAAATGCATTATAATATAAATATTAATACATTAATTTATATAAATACATATATAGGTTATATATTTAAATTAATTTAAATATATAACCACTAGTGGGTGAGTCTCCGATGAAGGTCTCCTGGGGAATTCCTCTTAAAGAATCCAAAAAAGGCTACATAAATGCTTGTAAGCACAACATTATGGAAATATCCATAAAAAAGGATAAGGGGAAACCAATATTTAACTTGTAGGATCACACATGGAATTTAATCACATAAAGAACATGAAGTATGTGAAAGAAAATAGTGAGAGAATATAACGACCCATACTTTACATACATTGTTAATACTTCAAAATTGAAGCACACTTATTACAACATATGACAAAACCACAAAGGACCGTATAGGTATAGTGTCTTTAGAAACTGGGAAACATAAACAACTGGTTCATAAATCTTCTACAGTGTCTCCCATTTATTTCATCATATCTAGGGTCCCTTTTAGCATATTCTACTTAATATCCATCTTCCTGACCTGGGGAAAAGAAAACATAAAAGGGTGAGCTCAAATGCTCAGCAAGGGCAAATAAAGGAAATAAAAATCATATCATATCTTTATGAAAATCAAAACCTGCAAAAGAGATCATAATATCTTAACATGGAATAAATCATAGAAGTGAAAATGAGATCCCCATAATCATAACATAAAACTTGAAACTTTGTGGCATGAACACATAATCATGGAAAATCATTTCTTGTTAGTCATGACTCATTGCCAAGACTATCTTAGTGGACAAAGTCCCTTTCTGAACCGAGTTCACTCCTCGTTTCAGTCTTGTATCACTGAACCGAAATAACCTTCCGTTCCAGCCATGTCTATCTCATGAGATATAAAATCATTACCCAATGCATTGGAAGGAGATATAGGTCCCACCCATCTTATAATGAATCCTTTCTTATGTGTGCCACATAATCATAAAACATACATCATCGCATAACACATATAACAAAAATGGGATTCTTGAAACATCATGACATCATAAATCAATTCATATATGATAAAGGAATTCATAAACATAATTCCATCACAACATAGTCAAACCAATGTAAAAATATGGATAGAAACAGAACCCTTTATTATCTTAGATGGAAAATAATTTTGATAAAACACTTGAATTGAATTCTTGAGGAAAATATCCTTTCTTCTTCAAAAACATTTTTCCTTTCATAACATGTCATACAACTTTAAAATAAAAGAAGTTGATTAAAAATAAACTTGAAAACTTGTAAAGGAAGCTTCTTTGAAGTAATGTTTTAAAAATCCATTCATGCCGTATAAGTTAAAAAAACATTCTTCGTACTTTTGTCGGAAAAGTCAAAAAGTACCTCGTATGAAAAACGACAAAAGATTCCTTTCATATCTTTTACAAAAAAACTTACCGAAGGGTAAAATTGGATATAATCTATTGTAGAAGTATGGAAATAATATTACATGTTGAGGGAACATGGATGTGGATGATAAAATACACCCCAGTAATTACCAAAGTAAATACAATCTCGGATAAAAGTGAGATTGTGATATTTCCCTTACCTTAGGTCCGATTTGCTTTGTTCGTGTCCGATGCTCCTATATAATGGTTTAAATAATGTTATTGACTTATTCCAGAATCATATATATTGATATGATATCATATATGGTCATATTATTAGCTTCTTGTTAGTAATATTTCATTGTTACTTGTTACTCGGGTCTTTATAACTTTTTGTTCTTATGCGTGTTTTGTTGAATAAATTCTTATTCTTATCTTTAGGTTATAGATAATTAATTTACATAATGGTATTAGTGTATTATATACCATATTCATTCATTCAATTCATTTATATAATAATTATGAAATGAAGATCATGTAGAACGAATCGCATCACATCGTGGAGACGGTATTCCGTACGTACGCACGAGTGATGATATCGTTCCTATGATCGTGGAATTGTATTGGAGTATATATATATATTATTTCAGTATCAATATTACTTAATAATAATCATATATATTTACTCATTACACCATTATACCCATCCTTGTAAGGTGATGGTGGAAAATAGATTACACCACGGCGTGGAGACGGTATTCCGTACGTACGCACGCGCGGTGATTTCATTTTTTCCGTAGGATGGATAGAAGGTGAATAAGGGTTGTTTCATATTTATAATAACATATCAGTATGTAAGTAATACTGATGTTATTACTTTATCATGAAACAACTAAAGAAGAAGAAGTTGAAGAAGAAAGAAATTGAAAAGATCGGTAATGGATATTACCTCTTCTTTGGAACGCCTCTTTGAATCCTCCACTTAAGGAACTAAGATTGGTCTTTGGAGAAGACCAGGAACTCTAGGATTATTCTAGGGAAGTGGAGAGGAGAAAATGGCAGGGGTTGGCCGAGCTTGAGTGCTCAAATTGGTGTGAGGAGGAGGGGGAGGAGGTTCCCTTTTATAAGGGAGGAGAGGGGCACCTTAGGAATATCTCAAAATATTATTTTATATTAAAGTCAAAATCGGGTTATAATGGTTCCAAAGGGTCTTATTTCGAAGATAAAGTGGGGATGGGTCGAAATCCTATCAACCAATAGGATTTAGACAAGTTTAGGGTATTATTTTAACCTTATCAATTAGATTTAACTCTAAGTTAATTAATTTAACTTTTACCGTATCTTTTTGTTTTCTTTCACTATATGGTTAATACACTTACTATAACATGCCAAACGAACCCAAAATTGTTTATTATTAATATATATATCCTTATCTAAGTCATTTGGCCGAAACGTAGATTTTTAAGAATAAAATAACAATTAATAATATAATATTTGATTTAAAAACTACTTTGTGTCAATTTTGACACTATTTGATATATGATTTTTGTGAAAGTCATAACAGAATTATATGTTCGAACCAAGTTGATTAAATCAACACTAATATATCATAGTAACCTAGAAAATTAGTGTAATTCATAAAAAGGCTTAAATTACATTTATTTTGATATTTATATTATCAATTATGTCAATATTTCATTAATAAGATAATTACTGCATCATCTTTGTGTCATATATAAATTAACTTATTTGATGTCTAAAAATTACGAATAAAATACCATCATGTAGGAAATCGTTTTATCTTTCTAATGCATATTTACAATCGAATTTATCTTATGTATAACCCCATATTAAAAATGATTTACTTATTAAACTTTGATTTTAACTATTTTAACCCTTCTTTAAATAAATTAATAATAAATGTCCTAATCTAATCCAAGTGGGCCTAAATGGTCATATTTTATTCCTAAGTTTGTTTTTGGTCGAATTACACTTGTAAAATAGAATTAGGACATGTGTTAGGGTAATATTAATATCATATTTACCCTTAGTTACCCTATTTACTATTAACCGCGGTAAAAAAGGTAAAAAGTTACTATTCACCAAAAAATTATTTTTATCTCATTGAACCACATTTTACTTACTGACATCAACCGTGTCTGTCAGATTTTTGAAATTCCATTCACAGAAGCGGTAAAATTAAGTTTTATGCAAAATTCAGTTTTTAACCTACCACTTAGTGGTTTCACTATTCATCAAAAATTGAAAGTTTTCAGAAAAATACCAAAATTTCACCCTAGGCTAATTTCGATATTCTGAGTCCAAAAATGAAGTCCATTTTGAAAAATAAAATTTATAAAATTTCAAAAAGTGGTTATTACTATTCATAACGGCTAGTTTTAATAGCATATTGTTGTTTAGTGAAACTCGGTATTGCGTACGACGCAAGCTATCGAGGAAGGTCACGATTGTGTGTAAAGCAAGCCAAGCAAGTGTTGTGTAGAAAAAAATTCCTTTGATGGTTTATATAACATAAAAGTCTCGGGTGTTACATTCTACCCCCCTTAAAAAGAATTTCGCCCTCGAAATTCGTCACTTTGTAACAAACAAATGAGGATACTTCTCCCTCATCATATCCTCAAGCTCCCATGTAGCTTCTTCAAGTTGGTGGTTCCTCCATAAAACTTTCACCAAGCGAGTGGTCTTGTTTCGTAGGACTTTTTCGCTACGATCCAGAATCTCTATCGGCTGTTCTTCATAAGAAAGATCTTGCTCCAGCGGTACAACTTCTGAGCTGAGTACATGTGAAGGATCTGGTATGTACTTTCTCAGGAGAGATACGTGGAACACATCGTGAACTTGAGAGAGATTCGGTGGAAGCCTCAATCGGTAAGCTACCTTCCCAACACGATCCAGTATTTCAAAAGGACCGATATATCTAGGGCTCAACTTCCCCTTCTTTCCAAATCTCATAACCCTCTTCCAGGGAGATATTCGTAAGAACACTTTATCGCCCACTTCAAACTCTAGGTCTTTTCTTCGGTTGTCGGCATAACTTTTCTGTCGACTCTGAGCTGCTCTTATGTGTTGTTGAATAGATCTGACCTTTTCTGCCATTTCATCAACGAGATCAGGTCCTAATAGCTTTCTTTCCCCAACTTCATCCCAGCAAGTTGGAGTCCTGCATTTCTTTCCATAGAGAGCTTCATAAGGAGCCATCTGAATACTAGAGTGAAAGCTATTATTATAAGAAAATTCCACCAAAGGTAGGTGTTGATCCCAACCTCCTTTGAAATCCATAGAGCAAGCTCTCAACATATCTTCTAGGGTTTGAATTGTTCTCTCAGACTGACCGTCTGTCTGGGGATGATAAGCAGTGATGAAACTCAACTCTGTATCCAGAGTATGCTGAAGACTTCGCCAAAACTTCGAGGTAAATCTCGGATCCCGATCAGATATAATAGAAAGTGGTACTCCATGCAATCTTACCACCTCCTTTACATATATCCTGGCAAGCTGATCTAGAGAGAAATCCTCTCTAATAGAAATGAAGTGTGCAGACTTTGTAAGACGATCAACTATGACTCAGATAGCATTATTGCCTTTGGATGTTTTAGGAAGTCCTGTGACAAAGTCCATAGTGATGTTTTCCCATTTCCATTCGGGTATGGGTAATGGTTGTAACATCCCCTTAGACTTCTGTCTCTCAGCTTTAACTTGTTGACAAACCAAGCATCGAGAGACATATTCAGCAACATCTCTTTTCATGCCATCCCACCAGAAGTACTCTTTCAGGTCCCTATACATCTTCGTGCTTCCAGGATGAATAGATAATGATGAACTATGAGCCTCATCCAGCATCTCATTCTTTAATTCGGGGATGGGAGGAACGCAAACCCGATTCCTGAACTTTATTATCCCATCACAATCAAGGTTGAATTCAGGAACATTTCTCACCTTCTTTTGTAACTCGACATCTTCTTTCTGTGCATCTTTAATCTTCACATGTATAGATGGTTGAACATTCATTTGAGAAAGATAAGATTTTTCCCCTTCCATTATAATTCCAAGATCCATCCTTTGTAAATCCGTAAATATTGGATCTTTTGTGATCCTCATCATGGATAAACTAGCATGGTCTTGTCGACTTAATGCATCTGCCACCTTGTTTGCTTTCCCAGGGTGGTAATGGATTGAGCAGTCATAATCCTTAATCAGCTCCAACCATCTTCTTTGGCGCATATTCAGCTCCTTTTGTGTGAAAATATACTTTAAACTTTTATGATCAGTATAAATATCACACCTTTCACCATAAAGGTAATGCCTCCAAATCTTTAATGCAAAGATTACCGCAGCCAACTCCAAATCATGTGTTGGGTAATTTTGCTCATGGATTTTCAACTGTCGCGAGGCATAAGCTATCACCATATCATTTTGCATAAGAACACACCCCAATCCCTTCTTGGATGCATCACTTTAGATCACAAACCTTTCTCCACTACAAGGCAGTGTGAGCACAGGTGCACTGGATAACCTTCTTTTCAACTCCTTGAAATTCTCTTCACATTCCTCTGTCCAGACAAACTTAACTCCTTTCCGAGTCAACTTGGTGAGTGGATTAGATAATCGTGAAAAATCTTTTACAAAACGTCGATAATATCCAGCCAAACCAAGAAAACTTCGGATCTCAATTACTGTTGTTGGTCTTGACCATCTTTCGATAACCTCTGTTTTTGCTGGATCCACAGATATCCCCTCTTTTGAGATTATGTGACCCAAAAATGCAACTTTTTGAAGCCAAAATTCACACTTGGTAAATTTGGCATAAAGCTTCTCCTTTCTCAGGGTCTTCAATATAATTCTCAAGTGATCTTCATGCTCTTCCTTGCTCTTTGAATAGACAAGAATATCGTCTATAAAGACTACCACAAATTGATCAAGATAGTCTCTAAAGACTCTATTCATTAGATCCATGAAGATAGCAGGGGAATTAGTAAGACCAAATGACATCACTATAAATTCATAGTGTCCATACCTTGTACGGAAAGCCGTCTTTGGTATATCCTCCCTTTTGACCCTTAATTGATGATACCCTGAACGAAGATCAATCTTGGAAAAGTATTGAGCTCCGCGTAGTTGGTCAAATAAGTCATCAATGCGTGGGAGAGGATATTTGTTCTTGATAGTGATCTTGTTAAGTTCTCGATAATCAATGCAAAGTCTCATTGATCCATCTTTCTTCTTAACAAATAGAACAGGTGCTCCCCAAGGTGACGCACTAGGGCGTATGAATCCTTTATCAAGATTCTCTTGGAGTTGCTTCTTCAATTCCTGCAACTCAATTGGGGCCATTCTATAAGGTGTCTTTGAAATAGGCAAAGCACCCGGTACGAGTTCTATTGAAAACTCAACTTCACGATTTGGTGGAAGACCCGGTAATTCCTCCGGAAAGACATCATCAAACTCCCGTACAATGGGCATATTCTTAATCGTGAGTTTCTCACCAACCATTTGAGATAAATAACCTTCATTTAGTGGAATCAATACCCATAAGATGGAAGAAATTTCCACTGGAAGGTTATGTTCATCCTTGCATTGGTATACGATCATAGATTGATCTGGAATATGAAATGTGACTTCCCTTCTTTGGCAATTGATATGAGCTCCATGTAGAGAAAGCCAATCCATGCCAAGAATCACATCAAATTCCACTAAAGGAAGGATCACAAGATTTGCAGGAAGCACTTTCCCACAAACTTCGATCGGAGAAGAATTATAAACTTTTGATGCGATTGATGTGCCATTAGGTGTTGTCACAGCTAACTCAACATCTAATTGTTGAGGTAATACGGTGATACCCTTAGAAAATTTTTCAGAAATAAAAGAGTGGGTGGATCCAGAATCAAATAAAACATTTGCTACTTTAGAGTGGATGGTAAGTGTACCTTTCACCACATCGTTATCGTACTCCACATCGCTGATAGAAATTGCATGTGACTTTCCTTTGTCTTTAGCCTTAAGAGTTTGTTGACGTCGACCATCATCATCAACCCTTGGATTTGGGCATTGATTGGCATAATGCCCCATCTCCTTGCACTTGAAACATTGAAGTGTAGTAGGTTCATTCTGTGTATCCCTTCCTTTGTTTGCGTCATTAGACATCTTCTTCCCATTATCACGACATTCAAATGCCCGATGACCTTCTTTTCCACATTTAAAACATTTACTTGTCCCTTTAAGACAACTCCCTCCATGTTTCTTTCCACACTTTGAGCATAAGGAAAAGCTCATCTTCTTTTCCGTGTGCTCTTTAGATTTTTCTTTGAATTCCATCTTCCTCTTCTTATCAAACCCATGTGACTGATGGGTTACTCCAATCTCCATCTCGACTTTGAGAGCACATCGAATGATTTCCTCGTAGCTATTGAAGTCCCTTATGGATAACGCCCTTCGAAGACTTGGTTTTAAGCCACTAAAGAATCGATCGATCTTACTCTCAGGTTGGATAATAATACCAGAAGCGTACCTTGCAAGTCTTGTAAAATTTGCTTCATAGGTACCAACAGATTCATCATCCCTTTGCTTCAGTTCAAGAAACTCTTTCTCTATCTTTGTTCGGAGAATACGAGGGAAGTACTTATTGAAAAATAAGTTCTTGAACTCGTCCCATTCCATAGACTCAATTTCATCCCTTTGCCTCGTATTCTTAACAAGATTCCACCATTGATCAGCATCTCCTTCCAAACGATACACTGCTAGGATGACTTTATCATGCTCAGAACATTGAAGAACTGAAAATATCTTTTCAGTAGTACTAATCCATTGTTCAGCAACTAATGGATCAGTAGACCCGCTGAAAGAAGGTGGACGCTGCCTCATGAAGGATTCAACAGAATGTTGCTCCCTCCTTTTCTCGTTTGGAAATCCTGCATGATTCATAGCTTGAGAAAGTTGGGTGAGCATGGCTACAAGATTTTGCATTCCAGCTCCCATATCGTTTGGTTGCTCAGGGGGACAATCATTGCATTGCCCATCGCATTCCGCATTAACACGGTTCCTTCGGGTTCCAGCCATTGACTAAAACCAAGAAGAATAGTGTGAGCAACACTAATTATAATAGGAAACCACATAATTCAAGAATAAAATTTTCATGCTTAAGGTCTTATCCTAGGTTATTCAAGGACATTTCTAAAACACTAAGATTGTGTTCTATGCTTAGACTTATCCTTAGGGTTCTTACTAAGGCTTTCACATCCTAGTTTCCAAAGGTTGACTATACCTTTCCTCTGATACCAACTATAACGACCTATACTTTACATACATTGTTAATACTTCAAAATTGAAGCACACTTATTACAACATATGACAAAACCACAAAGGACCGTATAGGTATAGTGTCTTTAGAAACTGGGAAACATAAACAACTGGTTCATAAATCTTCTACAGTGTCTCCCATTTATTTCATCATATCTAGGGTCCCTTTTAGCATATTCTACTTAATATCCATCTTCCTGACCTGGGGAAAAGAAAACATAAAAGGGTGAGCTCAAATGCTCAGCAAGGGCAAATAAAGGAAATAAAAATCATATCATATCTTTATGAAAATCAAAACCTGCAAAAGAGATCATAATATCTTAACATGGAATAAATCATAGAAGTGAAAATGAGATCCCCATAATCATAACATAAAACTTGAAACTTTGTGGCATGCACACATAATCATGGAAAATCATTTCTTGTTAGTCATGACTCATTGCCAAGACTATCTTAGTGGACAAAGTCCCTTTCTGAACCGAGTTCACTCCTCGTTTCAGTCCTGTATCACTGAACCGAAATAACCTTCCGTTCCAGCCATGTCTATCTCATGAGATATAAAATCATTACCCAATGCATTGGAAGGAGATATAGGTCCCACCCATCTTATAATGAATCCTTTCTTATGTGTGCCACATAATCATAAAACATACATCATCGCATAACACATATAACAAAAATGGGATTCTTGAAACATCATGACATCATAAATCAATTCATATATGATAAAGGAATTCATAAACATAATTCCATCACAACATAGTCAAACCAATGTAAAAATATGGATAGAAACAGAACCCTTTATTATCTTAGATGGAAAATAATTTTGATAAAACACTTGAATTGAATTCTTGAGGAAAATATCCTTTCTTCTTCAAAAACATTTTTCCTTTCATAACATGTCATACAACTTTAAAATAAAAGAAGTTGATTAAAAATAAACTTGAAAACTTGTAAAGGAAGCTTCTTTGAAGTAATGTTTTAAAAATCCATTCATGCCGTATAAGTTAAAAAAACATTCTTCGTACTTTTGTCGGAAAAGTAAAAAAGTACCTCGTATGAAAAACGACAAAAGATTCCTTTCATATCTTTTACAAAAAAACTTACCGAAGGGTAAAATTGGATATAATCTATTGTAGAAGTATGGAAATAATATTACATGTTGAGGGAACATGGATGTGGATGATAAAATACACCCCAGTAATTACCAAAGTAAATACAATCTCGGATAAAAGTGAGATTGTGATATTTCCTTTACCTTAGGTCCGATTTGCTTTGTTCGTGTCCGATGCTCCTGTATAATGGTTTAAATAATGTTATTGACTTATTCCAGAATCATATATATTGATATGATATCATATATGGTCATATTATTAGCTTCTTGTTAGTAATATTTCATTGTTACTTGTTACTCGGGTCTTTATAACTTTTTGTTCTTATGCGTGTTTTGTTGAATAAATTCTTATTCTTATCTTTAGGTTATAGATAATTAATTTCCAGAATGGTATTAGTGTAGTATATACCATATTCATTCATTCAATTCATTTATATAATAATTATGAAATAAAGATCATGTAGAACGAATCGCATCACATCGTGGAGACGGTATTCCGTACGTACGCACGAGTGATGATATCGTTCCTATGATCGTGGAATTGTATTGGAGTATATATATATATTATTTCAGTATCAATATTACTTAATAATAATCATATATAGTTACTCATTACACCATTATACCCATCCTTGTAAGGTGATGGTGGAAAATAGATTACACCACGGCGTGGAGACGGTATTCCGTACATACGCACACGCGGTGATTTCATTTTTTCCGTAGGATGGATAGAAGGTGAATAAGGGTTGTTTCATATTTATAATAACATATCAGTATGTAAGTAATACTTATGTTATTACTTTATCATGAAACAACTAAAGAAGAAGAAGTTGAAGAAGAAAGAAATTGAAAAGATCGGTAATGGATATTACCTCTTCTTTGGAACGCCTCTTTGAATCCTCCACTTAAGGAACTAAGATTGGTCTTTGGAGAAGACCAGGACCTCTAGGATTATTCTAGGGAAGTGGAGAGGAGAAAATGGCAGGGGTTGGCCGAGCTTGAGTGCTCAAATTGGTGTGAGGAGGAGGGGGAGGAGGTGCCCTTTTATAAGGGAGGAGAGGGGCACCTTAGGAATATCTCAAAATATTATTTTATATTAAAGTCAAAATCGGTTTATAATGGTTCCAAAGGGTCTTATTTCGAAGCTAAAGTGGGGATGGGTCGAAAGCCTATCAACCAATAGGATTTAGACAAGTTTAGGGTATTATTTTAACCTTATCAATTAGATTTAACTCTAAGTTAATTAATTTAACTTTTACCGTGTCTTTTTGTTTTCTTTCACTATATGGTTAATACACTTACTATAACATGCCAAACGAACCCCAAATTGTTTATTATTAATATATATATCCTTATCTAAGTCATTTGGCCGAACCTTAGATTTTTAAGAATAAAATAACAATTAATAATATAATATTTGTTTTAAAAACTACTTTGTGTCAATTTTGACACTATTTGATATATGATTTTTGTGAAAGTCATAACAGAATTATATGTTCGAACCAAGTTGATTAAATCAACACTAATATATCATAGTAACCTAGAAAATTAGTGGAATTCATAAAAAGGCTTAAATTACATTTATTTTGATATTTATATTATCAATTGTGTCAATATTTCATTAATAAGATAATTACTGCATCATCTTTGTGTCATATATAAATTAACTTATTTGATGTCTAAAAATTACGAATAAAATACCATCATGTAGGAAATCGTTTTATCTTTCTAATGAATATTTAAAATCGAATTTATCTTATGTATAACCCCATATTAAAAATGATTTACTTATTAAACTTTGATTTTAACTATTTTAACCCTTCTTTAAATAAATTAATAATAAATGTCCTAATCTAATCCAAGTGGGCCTAAATGGTCATATTTTATTCCTAAGTTTGTTTTTGGTCGAATTACACTTGTCAAATAGAATTAGGACATGTGTTAGGGTAATATTAATATCATATTTACCCTTAGTTACCCTATTTACTATTAACCGCGGTAAAAAAGGTAAAAAGTTACTATTCACCAAAAAATTATTTTTATCTCATTGAACCACATTTTACTTACTGACATCAACCGTGTCTGTCGGATTTTTGAAATTCCATTCACAGAAGCGGTAAAATTAAGTTTTATGCAAAATTCAGTTTTTAACCTACCACTTAGTGGTTTCACTATTCATCAAAAATTGAAAGTTTTCAGAAAAATACCAAAATTTCACCCTAGGCTAATTTCGATATTCTGAGTCCAAAAATGAAGTCCATTTTGAAAAATAAAATTTATAAAATTTCAAAAAGTGGTTATTACTATTCATAACGGCTAGTTTTAATAGCATATTGTTGTTTAGTGAAACTCGGTATTGCGTACGACGCAAGCTATCGAGGAAGGTCGCGATTGCGTGTAAAGCAAGCCAAGCAAGTGTTGTGTAGAAAAAAATTCCTTTGATGGTTTATATAACATAAAAGTCTCGGGTGTTACAGAGAATGTCTTAAATCATACAAATTTCTATTAAAAATTCATCTCTTCAAACAAATGGGTCAGAGGTCCCTTAAATAGGCCTCTAGGCTCATATTACCCAAGAAGATGACTCTACTTCCACTTACAATGCACACTTATAGAAAAATAAAAATTAAAAGAAAAATAAAAAGAAAATTTTTTAGCACACAACTATTAAACTTCCCCCACACACTTCACACATAAAAAAAATACATAATTAACTTGTTTAATTTGATTCGATCATCCATTCTAGATATGATACGTGTCTAGATCGGTGCCTATAATCCTTCCAAGTCATATAGATAATTGATCATTTCACCGAATGTGGATTTTTTTCTATGAATCTATCACTTCCATAAATTATTTGATGGTGAATTAGATCTGGTCTCTTGAAATAAGGATATCTTCTTTATGTCCCTACCATGTTTTGAGTTTGTTAGGTCCTTTAGGTCGAATAACCTAAGGGGGGGGGGTGTGAAGCAAGGTATGATAGATTAAAACTACTGCCCCTTCAGATCCTATTTCAATGTTAAACAAAACAATTTTCTCTCTATCTCCCATAGAAATATATGAGCAGAAATAAAATCATACACAAGACACGAAGATTTTACTTATTTCATTCTCACTGGGCTATATCCAAGGAGCATACAATGGTAATGTGCCAATGTACCAAATGCACTAAATCTCACTACCAATTACAAGGTTTTGGCTAGATCACTTCTATGCCCAAGATCACTTCTTTTATAAGATTTAGGGTCTTCTCACTACATTCCCAAGGGTCACTTTCTATGTATCTTCCTCTGGATCAATTTTGGTGGGAATGATCACTGTCCTCCTCTTCCTTTTCTCACTGATCTTAGAAGGGATCCACTCACAGTTTATGGACTTATTGGTCCCTTCATTTTCACGAATGTTACATCTTAAACTGTATATATATTCTCTGTTGAAGTCCCTTTTTCACCCATAGATGAAATCCACTTTTCTGCATACAATTAGTTTCCAGAAATTACTTTCCTGAACTATTTTAGTGCATTTGAAAGCTTCCTTTAACCCTCCATGAACCACCTTACCTATTTTGAAAACTGTGTAGTGGGTATGATTTGAAAATCGCCTATCCTCCATGAATTGCCCCTATTCCATGGACTGTCTCCGCTTCCGTGTACCTCCTCCACGTTCTACCTCCCCAAAACCTATCCACATACTACGTTTGAGTACCGCCTCTATAAATTTCCTCCACATACCATGTCTGCATACAGCATCCACATACCAGATCCTCTTCTATGTAAAAAATTATTATTCCGCATACAATTTTCCTAAGTGAGATACAATTCCCCAAAAAACCTATTTTTTTAACTCTCCCACAAACACTTTCACCCTTCACAGAATCGCTTCCCCACAAACGACTTCTCCTCAACAGACTCCCCAAAAACTCTATCAAACTTAGCCAAATTTATTCCTGGAGCAAAGATGTTCTCTAATGAAAATCACTCTCACTTTAATCATCTGATTATAAGTCCTTATATAGGAAAATAGATCCACAAAATCCACTAATTCGAGATTTCCCAAATCTTCAATGCGATGCAGCCTTCACCGCGTACCATATACCTTCACCGCACCATCCACTGCAAACCTTTTTCCATTCCACAAACCATTCCCTCAATGTGGTTTTCGGTTCATACTGCATGCTTCATGTACTGGTCACGTACCATACTTCATAGTCTTCTAAAAATTATCTTCTTTACTGAGATCTTCCTTTTCCAAAAACAAACTCCCTATTTTGAGGCCCAAAAAATTGGAAAACATTGTGAAACTACACCACCTCCAAACCCTATCTTCAGAAAATACCAATCATACTCATTCACCATCATCTGACTTTGTCAAAAAACACAATCACACCCAAAACATACCGAGAGGACTCCTTGAGGAATTTTTCCCAACAATCACTCCCTTTGGGTTTGTTGAAAACTCTTCTCATGAAAACTCTTACCATTTTGATAGATCGTTAAAGAATTTTTCATCTTCTATTACCATTCACATCTTGAAATTTAGTTAGCAATAAAAGATTTAATCAACACATAATCTAATTCCACTTTATCCATTATTATAATGAGAAACAATAATATAATTCTAAGTTCATCAATGAATCACGTCATTCCATTCCATTCCAAAACCACTCTTCTACTTTCATCACGAACCTCAGATTTTATGATATGTAATATTTGATTGATCACTTATAGAATCATCAGATTTAATGCTCCCCCTATCTCTCTTCTCCAACTACTAGCTTCTCCTAGTGTCTTGACTAAGACATTTCTCCCTTTGAATAGCCACAATTTCTCCTCCTTTATCAACAAACTTAAAGGGAACTTCATGGTTGTCTATAACAAGGTAAGGAACACATATCAGTATATTAGGAAAAAACAAACCATACCTCGGGGAGAAGGGGTCCCACATCCACACTTTTTCATGTGTGGGGATTTGACTATACTCCTAGAACCAGTCGATGTCTTTCGAATGCTTCTTTAGGTAATCCCATTTTCAGAATGTCTGCAAATTATTGTTCTATAGGAACATACTCCAACATCATAAGCCCTTTCTCTACCTTCTCCTTAATAAAATGATATTTTATTTCAATGTGATTTTTTCATTGATTGATGGACTAGATTTTTTTCTAAGATTTATATCACTTGAATTATAACAATGAATTCCGATCGAATACTTCACTTTAACTCCCATATACTCAAGCTGCTTCTTCATCCAAAATAACTGTGTGCATGCTTGAGTATCCACAATATATTCATATTATGTGGTTATCAATGAAATACAATCTTGTTTCTTTATTAGACAGGAAATAAAAAAATCCTCCAAGATAGAAAGCACCTTCTGACATTGATTTCCTATCATCTGCTAAACCGGCCCAATCTGCATCTATATATCCCAATAACTCTTATCGAGATTTGTAATTGTACATAAAAACAAAATCCTCTATACCATTGATACAGTGAAGTTTTCTTTTCACTAAAAGCATGTTTCTTTGGTATTTCTTTGATACCATGTTTCTTAAAATGTGGAAAAACAATATCTGGTCATGTTGCTATTAAGTACAACATGCTTCTAATGATTTTCCTATATTAGGTGACATTGATCGCTTTTCCTTCATCATCCCAAGATAGTTTCCTCTAGGTATCTACCTGAGTCTTCATATACTTGGAATTATCTATTCTAAAACTCCTAAAAACTTGTAATATTTATATTTAGAAATGAATTTTCCATTCTTTCCTTCTGTTAATTATATAGCTAGGAAAAAGGTAAGTTCACTAATCATTGACATTTCAAAATCACTCTTCATGAATTCAAAATTCTATATACACTGTTCTTCATCTAATCCACCAAATATTATGTCTTCAATATACACCAGAAACATCATCCTTTGATTACTATCATTATTCACATATAGATTTTTATCAACTCCACCACATTGAAAACCACATTTCTTCATGAACTGATCAAGCCTTGAATACCATGATCTTGGTGCCTACTTCAAATCAAATAATACCTTCTTCAGACAAAAAACTCTATTATCATATTCATGAATGAGAAAACCATCTAGCTGATCAATGTAAACTTATTCTTCCCGAACCCCATTCAGAAATGCTGAGTTGATGTCCATTTGGAAAACCTTGAACTTTCTTTTCACTATGACGATCGAGAAAAATCTGACTGTATTCATCCTAGAAATAGGTGAAAATTTATCATAAACATCAATAAACTCAATATGAGAGTACCCTTTGCACACTATTCATGTTTTTTTCGAATCACAACTCCATATTCATTCATTTTGATGCGAAAGACCCATTTGTTCCTGATGAAATTCTTATCTATTGGCCTCAAAACAATCTCCCATGTCTGATTCTTCTCAATTTGGTATATCTATTTATTCATGGCTTGAACCTAATTCTTATCTTCAACTACTTCACTAAAACATTTAGGATCTACCTGTGATAATTACGATGCTTTCTATAGAGTTATAATCCTATTTATTTGCACTAGTGCTGACTAATCACCAACTATGTTTTGTTAATCAATTTTGGATCTTCTCTTTTATCTTTTAGAAGATACTGAATTTTTATCATCATTCTCACTATCTGAGTATTCTTCTGAATCAGCCTATGGAACTGGAGCATCCCCTGATCTACTTATATTCTCTTCACTATCCTCTAGATATTAATTATGTATTTACTTAATATTCTGTTCATTCTCCACTATATTTACATCATAGATTTCAACTATCTTTCCTAGCCACTTATTGAAGAGTTTATTTTCTTTGAGTAGACGAGAAATATCCCTTCATCTCCACGAGATTCAAACTTCATGTGTTTCTCCTTATTGAGAATGAAACACTTACTTATGAAGACTCAAAAGTACTTCAATGATGGATTCTTCCCATACCATATCTCGTATGAAGTCTTGTCTTCTTTCAGACAAAGTAATTATCTATTTGAAGTGTATACTACCATCATCAATTCTTCATTCCATTTTTTTGGAATTTATTTCTCAATTAGAATTGTTTTGGCCATGTTGTTAACAATAATAGGTCTTCTCTCAACTACTCCATTTTGCTATGGAGTTCTTACCACTGAAACTTGATGCCTTATCACATGTTTCTCAAGATAATCCCCCACTTGGATATTTTTGAACTCTGTTTCAATATATATTTGGATATTTTGGATTTTTTGACTGAGTATCTTTTCAACTTCCCATTTATTATTGTAATGAAACTAAACAACTCAACCTTGTGGGTAATGATTGATACCCATTCCATTCTTCTATAATCATCAATGAAGAGAACATAATATCTCTCCCTATAAAAATACCTTAGAAAAATTACCCCACACACATCAATATACACTAACTCAAGAAATTTTGTTGACCTTTTCTCTTTTGGATTGTATGTATTTCAAATGATCTTATCTTGATGGTAGGCATCACACATATGGGTACAATCACATGATAATCTAGGGAGATATCAATAAGCTTCATATTTCACCATATCTTCCAAGTATGATTGGATAAAATGGATAAGTTGTTTATGCCATAACTTTTTTTCTACATCCTTGGATAGGAAGCACATATCATCTTCTCTACTCACAAGGTAGATATTCCCTTTTGAATGATTTCCTTGCAATACAAAAGATCCATCCTTTGCCTTGATGGAACATAACTTCTTAGAAAAGCTTATAGAATGAACTCAGTTACATAGTTGACTGACACTTAATAAGTTGTGACTAAGGCCTTCAACAACCATTAAATCTACTCATCTCATGTATTTTCTTCCAAAATTGGCTTTTCTTGAACAAATAATTTTTAGGCCCTCATCATTACCAAATATTTCAATCCCTTCTTTATCATATCTAATTCTGGTCACCAGATCCTTAATTTCCTGTCATATAGGATGTACATACACTATCAATGATCCATATCCTAGTGTGATCAGATTCTTTTAATGTAGTTTTTGCAACCACATCCTGCTCAACACTTCTCTTTTTGACCCATGTTTTTGAATTCATACTTAAAAAAGAATGATAATCCTGATGTTACTTAGTATATGGTGGACCAGCTTCATCTTGCAAAGCTTCAAATTAATTTTTAATTTTCATCTCATTTGATGATACTTTTTGTTTCTTCTTATAAACACGTTTAGTCTCCTTCAGAACATTACTTTGTATTGTTGATGAGCAGTATCTTTCCATATGTCCAAATCCCCCACACCTGAAACAATGACAATCAAATGATGACCTTGAATTTTGAATTATGTATGACTTCCTCTGATGTTCTTGTTCCCTTCAGTACATTTTTTCTATGGAACATACATTTTGTGAGTGTCCCACCTTTCCGCAACAATACCATCTCATGCGGGGTAAATTTCTATGTGGAAATACTATACCAATGATCATCCCTTGAGTTCTCTGAATATTATGATTTCAATTCATACCCAATACAATCTTCAATATAGAAGTGGGATCTTGAGGTCTAACTTCAATTGTTACTGATTTTTGTTTTTGGTCAAGCCCTATACTAGCACTATTATTTAGATTTGATAGTTACTTTTATTCTGTTGGGCCACTGTGCTCAAATTTCATGTTCTTTGTTGTCTGGATGATCTTCTTTCTCGATTTTGTACTAAGAGTCAATGGGTTTTCTTGATCTTTAATTTTTCATCACAGATCGATGACTTCCTCTTCGAGTTCTTTGATACATTTGATTTGATCTTTTCTAATCTCAGTCAAATATCGATTTCTCTTTTCTTTTATTAAATTTTTATCTTGTACTCAACAACCTCTTTTGAACTCTCTGGTATTAAAGACTTTAGTTTTTTGATTTCTTCATTCATATCAGACTTATCTTCTTCCTACTGCTATATATATAGTTTTTCATCACAAAAAAATTTGTTGGATTTCTTCATTTTGGCTCTCCAAATATCTATGTCTTCAAGAGAAGCTTCAAGATTGACCTGAAGGTCAAATATTTCTTCAACTTCACCTTCTTCATTATCGCTTTTTTTCTTTTGTTACAGAATTCCAAAAAACTACTACCAAAGCATCATATTCATAATCCTTACAATCCTCCAATTCTTCTGCCTCAGATTCTTCTGAACTGTCATCTTCTCTTGAAAGAAGATTATTATTTTTGAATAAATTTCTCTTAAATTTTTTATTCCCTTTCACATAGGCTGAATAATTCTTCATGGGAATTTCAAATTCATCCTCTTCATTTTCTTAAAACTTATTGGGGAATATTACTATAAGATGTGCAACCCTTCTACATCTAAAGCATGCAAGTGGAAGTTTCCCTTTGAACTTTACATTTACTCTTTGAAGATTTGAGGAAAATAATGACATCACCTCATCTGTTTCATCATCTTCCAATCCATCTTCAATGGAGAGCTTCTTTATAGCCTTAAATTCCTCTTCTTTGGATTTCCCCTTTTACACAACATCATTATCATCATTTCTCATTTCATATGATACAAGGTTACTATGAAAGTTATCTAGTGTCAGCTCTTTAAGATCATTATCTTTCAATATTGAAACTTTTAGATTAAACCATGGTGGAAGTTTCTTCAAGATACGCTTAAAATTTTTTATATCTTCAATAACTTCTCCAAGACCATGCTTGTATTCCATGGATACATTTACCCTGTAAAATAATGTATCAGAAGTGTCGTTAGAGTTCATTCGAAGATCGTTGTATTTTTTCTATAGAACCTGCATCTTTTCTTTTCAGAATTTACACTCACCCTCATAAATATTCAGAAACTTTTCCCACATAGAATGTGATGTTTTTAATGAAATAACCTTTGTATAAATTGAATTAGATAGGGATCCACCTAAATCATTGATTCCTTTAGCATGATCATCTAATTCCCTTCTTTCATATTATGATAAAGCACCACTATTTATATCAGTTGATATTCCATGTACCATTTTCCTTTTCATGCTACAGTTCCCTGCAAAACCACTTTCTCTAACTGTCCCATAAACTGCTTCTCCCTTCACAGAATCGCTTCCCCATGAACCACTTTTCATTTGCAGACTCCCCGTGAACTCTTTCAGACTTAGCCGAATTTCTTCCTAGAGAAAATATGTTCTCTAGTGAAAATATATATCTCCTTAATCATCTTATTAGAGGTCCTTATATAGGAAAATAGATCTGAAAAATCTTCTAATCTAATATTTCCCAAATCTTCGATGCAATATAGCCTTCACCGTGTACCGCATGCCCTTGCCACAAACGGTGCGCTGCAAACCATTTTATATTCCATGAACCATTACTGCTATGTGGTTCATAGTTCGTGTTGTGTTCTTTGCATACTGAACACATACCATCCTTTTTGGTATGCTAATAGTGCTCTTCTTTACTGAGATCTTCCTTTTCCAAAAACCGACTCCTGATTTTAAGGCCCAAAAATTTGGCAAACACTGGGAAAATACGCCACCTTAAAAACAGGTCTTCAGAAAACATTAATAATACTAATTCGTGGTCATATGGATTTTTTGAAAAACACAATCTCACACAAAACATACCAAGAGGACTGGTTTAGGGATTTTTCTCAATAGAGTTCTTCAAGAAACGTGTCTACTTGCATTGCAAAATTTGTCAGATATGACATATCTTGAATCTGAATATCTCTTGAGTTAATAAAGACTAGAAAATTGGCTCCTATAATGAACATTAAATATTTTCTCATAGATTTCTATTCAATTATATAAACTCTCCATCTAATCAAGATACATTCATAATAGCCTCTATTAAAACTGAATTCTATCCAATCTTCATTGATAAACTGAGATTTCTTAAATTCTTTCTGGATAGGTCCTTTAGTCTAATATCCTAAGTATAGGTTTCATAACATGAAAAATATATCTGGTAATATGATAGGTTTGATGTGTGAAACCCACCATGCAAAAATTGTATATGCATGGTTAATAACCATCTACACTATCTGTATACCCAATTAAATGTAGAATTTATCTTCTTAAATCCCATGAATTTTACTTCTCCCATTCAAAAATCTTTTTGGCACATGATAAAATCTTCTAGTTCTAATTATATATCTGGTATATGGATATTTGAAATCTATCTAATTGAAATCCACTAAAAACTTTTCAAGACTGGATATTCTTCCACACATGTTTCTTTGATATTTTGAAATTTTTTAATAAGACCAGAAACTTGAACCTTTTTTTGAATCTCTTTGGTGATGATCATATTGATCATATCCCAATATATCATCCAATAATCCTCCTTAAGGTATTTTGATTCCATGATCATGTCTAAAATATGATTCAAGACTCACTTGAATATCCTATCATCCTTATTTTTTTAAAAGGTGGTGCCTCAATCAAAGACCAAGGCACAATTCATTGAAAAGGAAAAAAGCAGATTACATGAGTCTAAAGTACAAAATCTTATTACAATCTTTATCATGATAAGGAAACAAATCACTAGGTAAATCATCCTTCCATGTAATGTCTTGGTTGAATCCCTTGTTGGCAATACCATCTACAACCATGTTCCCTTCATGAAAGGCATGAGTGGAAATGTAATTAATTTCCATGAGAAAATCAAGGAAATTCATCCAATAGGAAGTAAGCGTCCAAGCAAGATGCACCACACCTTGAAAATATCTTGGAAAATAGTGGTTGAATCTCTTCCAATCCAGATATTATTCCTACTCTTTTGTTTAGAAAAGTCAATGGCATGGATAAACCCCATCATTTTCGCTTCAAGAGATGAGGCTCTACCATAACCACCAAAGAAGTAACCATGAAATCTTCCAAGATAGTCTCTAAAGATAGCGCTGCATCTTGACGATCCTGGGTTGCCTTTATATGAACCATCAATATTCACTTTGATCCATACTGGAATCATAGCTTTCCAGAATACCTCAAAGGTGCATTGAGGCAATTTCTAAACCTTTTACTGATTTTTAAGTTATTCCTTTACTTGATTATCCAATCTCTTAGAAATAGTCTTCTATTTTCCTTTAGTGATTACCCCTATTTCTATACTTTAGTTCTTATTAGCCTTCAAATTTCATAGATTTTATACAAATTAAGTGTTGTAATAGCCTTTATGATCAATAAAAAAGAATTCAATATGTCATTTATCTTTGAATATGCTATCGAGAAATATTTTTTCAATACTTCCTAGTTGAATAACATATATTGTTTAATCTTTTAACCTTACATGATGAAGATACTTGATTATAAAATATATTATATACTATAATCCCTTTTCTTTTTTGGATCATTTCATTCATTCCTTTGATAATTAGGAATTATTCCATATAATAGTTATCAATGAAAACTGGACATCACTTTGATCCACTACATTTTTCCATTACACCTACACGATTCAAAGTACCATGTTAGTGCATCTGAAATAAGATTATTTTTTTCATTTAATATTTTTTATATTAATGTTATAATATTGTAATTCATTTCTCCATCACCCTAATTGTTCTTGGGTAAAACTTTTTAATTTATTTTCAGGAAATTATTTTTATAATAACTATATGTTTTTATAGTGAATGTTTTTCCCAAGAAAAGATCATTAGCCCTAATTATTTTAAGGACTAAAAGAAATTTTAATTAATGGATAGGATAGTTCTTCTCTGGACCATTAAAGCATCCACTCAAGTATCTACTAAGACTTTCATCATTGTTTTTACTTATCATTAGGATGCATCCCCATGCAGAGTCTGATGCTTTTGTTTCTATGATAAGTTGATCTTTACTATAATATGGATACTTCAATTTGGGGTGGTTCTGAGCTTTCTAATTCACAATTCTAATTACTTTATAATCATATTCTATCCATATCCAAGGCACCTCAGTGGGAACCATTTTCTATATTAAAACTGATATTTTTTCTAAATCTATTATTTATTCTCTAGAATAACTTAATATAACATGAAATTCATATATCTTCTTATAATATATAAGCTCATCAAGAAAGGTTTCTTGCTTCTCTTCAATATGAGGTTGAATCCTCTCTCTACTTCATCAGATTTGAAATCCCAAGAATTATATCTTTGGTTGTATCCAAATGATCTTTCTTTCTGAAAGTATCATCCCTTATTCTCCAAACACTTCAGCCACCTATTGTAATTATTGGAAATTCTATTCTATATTATTACTAAATATGATAACATGATAAATATATACTTCCATGAACATTGAAATATACTAAATTAATTTTTCATTCTCCTCTGGAATATTACTAGGGAATTCTTGAGTCTAAATGGAATAACTAACCATTCAAACAAGACATCTAGCATTGTAAATGTTGTTAATGATATAGAATCCTCTTTGATATTAATCATCCAAAATCTTTCCTTCATATTATACTTAGAATATATCATTATGATTTCATTCCTAATCCTTTTTCTTAAATCCTTATGATTAGTATGATTGTATCAATCATCCTTTGTAGCATAATTAAGATCATAATAATCAATAAACATACTGGATTTACCATATTATCTCTCAGCATGATTCATTACCATTAATTCTATACTAATGTAGGTACTTTAACTATTCCTTATTAATCAAAAAATAATTAGTTTTTAAATTTTTCTCTCAAACTCATTAACCATTCCATATGGATAGGTAATTCCTTGTCTCATGATTAGCATACTAGTATCATTAAGGGTGATTTTATCCTCTAGAATTGAATTATAATATAATTTTTGAGGGGTGTTTGGAAAATTTTCTAATAATATATATATATATATATATATATATTATATTGGTTAATGAATCTTATTTATTTATCCTTAGAACATTCAATTCAACCAGTTCCTTCCACTATTTAATCCTTTTTAGTATTATCTATCCACATGTGGATAGTTTTCCACTTTGAAAGTAGATACATTCCTTTTTGGAATCATTATTAATTTCCAAAGACATGTTGGAATAAAATAATTATTGGGGATAATTATTTTTGAAAATAACATTATAGGATAATATCTTCTAAGGAATAAATTTTCAATCAAGAAGTCATGTGGTAATTGAGGAATAAATAAAAACAACTTCTCTACAAATATTCTACCATTGAGTTCGATCATAAAATCCATTACTACCCTCTGAATCAAAACTATTTCATTATTACTAACTATAACTTTCAACTCTGTAGATTCCCAGATTACTTGTGAAAATAATATTCTTGTACAAGATAAGGTACATCTTGTATCAACTAGGGTAGTACATGTAGTTCCATAAATACTTAGCTTTACCAGTGTATCCCATTCATCTATATTTACACAGAATAATGTAGATCCCATATATCCTACATGAGATTATTCACACTCATAAATTGGTAATTGAATAGTCTTTTTTCTTACTATTCTTCTAGAAACTGATATTCTTGGTGGTTCTCATGAAGTACCTTCATCTTTTCAAATTGAAATTCTTGAATTCTATAAAGGTTAATAATGTATCTATGTATTGAAATCTTATATATTCAAATCTAGTTGGTCTTATCTCGATCCTTCTAATCTAATATCCTATTCTACTTATATGATGTTAAATATGAAAAGTATATTGCTAACTTGTTTAATCACATCTGAAAGAAGTAGCTTCTCCTTTCATTATTCCTATAGATCCGTTGAAACCCATTATCTAGGCCAGGTTAGTCTGTTAGGGATTACCAACTATGGTGTAATTTATATAATTAATGTTCTTTAATCTTGAAAAAATATGTAAAGATTTCCATACCCTTTTTGGGAGATGGTTTTCTAGTATTATATAACTTTACAAAAAGATAATTAATTACTCTCATGCATCTTCTGTCGGGTGGACATCCCAATGTTTTCTGCCAATTTATGGTATTGAACATAACTTATAATGTTCAACTGATACTCATTTCCATAAGTAGAACATTAAAATACAGGATTACATTTATCCCTGATGCTTTTACATTAATATTTTCTCATGATTATCCTAAAAATACATTAGAGAAATTGGTTAAGATTCCATCTACCGCTAAAATTAGTACTGGTAGATCCTATAATTTTTTGAAAATAGGATCTACTCTGATCTATATTATTAAAAAAATGGAAATACTGGTAATTTTTATGGAGAGACTTACAAATTATTATGGTTTTAGAAAAGGAAGTATAAATAATCCTCTATTTATTTTATAAACTTCAACTGTCTCTTAATCCTTAAAGATCTTGGTCATTTCCTGACATGGTACCCATGATTTTTGTTATATCTTAGACCAATCAATTATAGTAATATTTTATTCTTTAAAATCTATTTATTCTAAAGGGATATCATTTTCTGAAGACTGCACTAGATCACCTTCCATATCATCTAGGTTTACTTTCTCTAGTGAGTCTTTTGGTGAACTAACCCCTAATCAAATCATGGCTATTCAAATTTGGATTAAAATTGTATTGGGATTATTTCCTTATTTCAAATATTAGTTAGAATCATCCACATTTGAGTACTATGAATATAATGAATATAAAAACTCATCATCTGAGTCTATATCTTCTACCCAGACATAATGAAAAAATATTTCTAATGAATCTTCCATCATTATTTATTTGAAACTACCTCTTCTTTCATTTGCATCTAGGAAATTATCAACTCTATGAAATTTTTTCCCGAATAACTAACAATAACCACAATTGGATAGAGATTTTACTTAATGGAATCTAAGATACTTTAGATATTTTCTATTAAATTTTCTCTCAATACTTCTAGATTTAATTTGGTATTAGATACCTCTTATATTTTTCTAGCTTTCATTCTGAGAATCTACTTGATGATTTATATTTACCAATTAATTTCTATACTTTCTTGTGTGATATCCATTATTCACACTAGAAATCTTAACATAGTGTTTTGAATGAACTTTTTTGGATTTTCCCAATCTCCTTCCATGTTGGACCACCCCATATCTTCCTGCAACACCCTCTAACTTTGGGGAATAAAAAGAAATCATATATGGGATATTTATTTCATACTATAAGACAAGCCTCTGTATACAATAAAGTTATATTACCCACCTTATTTTTATTCTCATACTCACAAATTATCCTTCAAGTCTACAATTTTATAAAAATGAGTCTTTAAGATTTTTTGAACCATTTCAGGACAACTTCTCATATTTTTCTAGACAAAGATAGAGAATATGACTGATCTCCTAGATTAAAAAGATAATACCAATTCTGAAAATCAAAAATATATTCTTAAAAATAGAACATTTCATGGATTTAGAATTTGGTTAAATATTTTCTAGATTTTTATACCAAATCTATATCCCAATTGACCAGTGAATTTAATGCAAAATTTTATTTGAGTAAATTAATTACAAATGGTATAACCTCAATTGGGAATATTATATATTCTTGTATAAATGTTCTTAATTCTGAGTGTCTTAACAACATATCAAAAAATTACCTTGTATTACCTCTCAAGGTATCTCCTTAAAAATTGAGTGCACTATCTATGGCATACAACTATACACAAACTAATAGCATATAATATCGAAGGTCTAAAGCCCAATCATCTTTGCCTACTCCAAGATCCTTTCCTCAATCTACCTTAAGGATCATCCCATTTTGAGTAACACCTTCTAGATGTGTCTTAATAGACCTATATTATTCTTGAATATAGTTAGGATATGAGGGATTGGATTTCATATTGATCTTCTGAAACAAATTCTTGAATGATAATTTTTTTTCTCATAAAGGATTGGTTTTTGAAAGATTTCCTTCCATAATGTCTTGGATTCCAATGTTTTACATTGATCCCTTTAGCGGGATATAACTTGGTCTATTTATTATTTTTCATTTTTTTATGTCTGGAACATAGGTCTTATAATTTATTAATATTTTAATTCAAGTATTTGGATAGATGTTATATATTTTCAAGTTCCCATCTCCCCTAAGTAATAATATCATGGATCTATTTCTTATATTCCTAGATACTCTGTAGAATACAAGAGACTTCTTCATGATATTCTTCCACTTCTCATGCTAATGGATAGTCATAATTTTCTATAGTATATCATACATATATAATTTATATTTTTGTATCTATGTGTGTATTAATATCATTTATTGTAGCTCTTGGATAATTGGAAGCTTTCCCTTCAAGGGTATGCCAAATATCTCGAATATTTGGTCTAACACTATATCCTCTTCCTACCATAATTTCCCTATTCTAATCACAATAATTTACCTTATAGATATCCAAGTGTCCTTTATAAGTTTTCAAGAAACCACCTAGATTTTTAAATATGATATTCTCTATGCTTGATTTAAGTCTTCAATTCTTCATGCTTGTCACACGTTGCCTGGGATTTCTACCCCAACTTGATTACTTTGGGTTCCTTTTCATAAGATAATCTAGATTCTATAATTTGATGACACTTTATAATAGAAATATAAATAGATTTTTTCTTGTAATAATTAAACCTAAATTTTAAACATTTTTACTCATAATAAAGATCTTTATCCATGGAATCTATAATTTTGCTAACTACAAAATTTTCTGAAGTAGCACTCTGGATAGCTTCCGTTGACTGGATTCCTCCCCCATTCTTTGATACCACTAGTTTATAGAAATGTTTAAACTTAATAAAACATAAATGTATTATACTATAAATACAAATACATTACTTTTTATATATGTATATATAGGTTATATATTTAAATGTATGTTAATATATTATGAAAATAATATTTATTTGAATAAAAACACAAATATATATAAATAAAACAATGTGTATAAAATAAATGAAAACTTTATTTAGTGGAGTTGTTAGGAATAGATAATTCATACTGTAAACCAAAGTTTAAATCTCATGAAGTGGGTTTTAAATGGGGCCCCTTTAATACTTGAAGGGAAATATATGGGGTGAATGATGGTGCATGGGTGTGTAGAAGTATAGGTAGAGGAGTGGGGTGGGGGACTAAAGGGGGAAGGGGAACAAAAGGAAGGGGTGGGGAAGATGAATGTGATAGAGGAAGGTGGGGGGGGGGGTCTATAATGGAGGGAGAGATGTTTAAAAAAACTAAAATTTAGGGGTTGTTTCCAACCGACACTAATATATCAGCTTTCTAAAAAAATTAAGGTGGTTGGAACAACCTCAATTTTTTTTGGAAATTGATGTACCACCTTATTTATTACAAGTGGTTTAAAATATTCTATTCTACTAAAAACATTAGAATGGGTGTAAACCCCCTCTAAAATAGTCACCTCAAATTTTCACCATGCCTTACCAGTACTTCATAAAAACCACCGTAAATAAGAATAAACGACCAGTTTATTGGAAGTTTTTAATAACCACCATTTGAAGGGGATTATAACCCCCTATAATCAATAAAATAACCCCCTCTTATAATTGCATTTTTTAATAGTGTTTTAAAATCTTACACATGCCCCTAACCATATTAAATATTCTTAGTCGACCCTATATCTAATAACAATAATAATAATATTATTAATATCTTAACATGAAAAACACCTTCATTATATAAACAGACATCATTTATATCATTTAAAATTTGACCATTAATCTCATCCCACTTTACCTCATCAATATTTACCGATCCTCTAATAAAGACTAATTAGTTAATAAATAAATGTCACTGCATTATTCTATATTAAATATATTAAATATTAAATTCATCAAACTTGAAAATATTTTTTTTATTTTTTAAGTGGAATATTCTTTAAAATAACCTCTGAATAAATTATGGTGATCAACTAAACCAAAATAAATTTTATTTATTCAAACTTATTAAATTCAATACTTTAATTTAACTAATATTGCAAATACACTCACTGTCTGACTGTCTAGGTTTATTTCATAGTGGCATTAATCATAATTGCCTAAAGTATAAGTTTAGCATATATAAACATGACAAGGATCCCATAAAAAAAGAAGTTAATGTTGTAATGATATCCAACCTCCATGAAATGATTACAGTGTAATATAATCCCTTTATCATGATATCTCTAATCAAGGGTGTTTCATTTTTTTTGTCATCAACCTACATGATCGATTTATCTTTATTTTAATTTCTTGAAATGAACTCGCACAAAAAACACCATAGTCATGGATTTATGTAGGTGGTTCCATTATCATCAAAGGGCCTATGATATTTACTTTTGGAATATGACCTAAGGGATAAATAATTTCTCAAATTATCTATTGATGAAATATCATTCGTTCCATACCCAACATATCCTACCTCACCGTGAGAATATATCATCATGATTTTTGTCAATACATCAAAGTACGTGAGTCATGATATCCATTAATGACAATCTTAAAGTCTAAGGATAAATACACACATCCACAAATAGGAATATACAATGACACATGGAAATGTGGATTTCCTATTAATGGGTTCATTCTCAGAACCTCATATATTAGAGATTACCAAGGGATAACACCATGAGAGGGTGTCTCAATGTCTTACGATCCTCCTACCAATGATAGCCTATATCGTCTATGTCCCTTTTAGTGAAACAGATATTCTTAGGACACCATCACATATATGAGTTATTAAAAGGAAAAATCATGATGTGATAATAAACTTTAATAAACATATAATCAATTACTAAGCAAGTTGGTTCTAGGGAACCAACTCCAACACTCCAACCATTCCCCCTCACTCTTAAAATACTTTAATATTACAAATATTTGGAAAAAACCTCTCTAACCCTTATTACCCACATTACTAAGCCTCTGGTGTTGACAAAAACCCATTTTCTGAAGTTGTTAAGCTTAATCGAAAGGTCAAAACTCAAGAATGCAGTAGGGTTCCTATAACTAGAACTTACACTTTATTTAGATATTTATTTATTATTATATATTTTAAACACAAATTTTATATTATATAATCCTTATATATTTATTTTATTATCATCAATTTGATTTATTTTTTAGTGTCTACTAATTCCTTCTCATCAAAACCTTTTCATAACTCATTTCTATGTCAAAATAATGGTTTTCTTAGTTATCTATTTTTAGTTATTATTTAATATTATATTGATATAAAGTCCAAGAAACATAAATTTAATATTATTAAACTATTTAATTTTCATGTTATTATCATTATTTTTCACTCTTATTGATATGATATTACCAATTTTCTCTCATCAAACCCATTTTATAAGTCATTATTAAGTAGAAATGCTAGTTTTTAAAACACTGGGTATTTTCATTTCATTTCTTATCTAACTATTTTAAATATACAAGGAAATATATAAAGGTAACATCAAAATAATAACTTTAATATAATATAATTTTTTATAAAACTCTGACATTTTTTTTCTTTATTTTAAACTATTTTGAAAAACATCATACACCATGGTTGTTTTACACCACCAAAGTGAACGATGATGTTTTATTAAACTTTTTTTATCTAGTTATATTATATAAATTTATTATATGATTCAATATAATATTAATATTCATGTAATTTCATGATGATTATTATTTAATGGTAATGTATTTATAATATAATGGAATTAAAAAGAAACAATCATGGCCGTTTTTAACCATTAAAAACAAGTTTAACAATAAATAATATTTTAATGGTAATTAATTTAAGGAATATTAAACTAATTTTATTATATAATTATATAAAATATATACCTTGACTCTTATGGTTCTTATGGAACCATTTGATGATGTTCTTTGACCATTACAATTATACCGTAATGGTTTTACCTACTATGAACTGAGAAACCTCGAAACGATCAACCTGAACTATATTAATTTTTAAATTAATGAGGCATGATAATTAATGAATTAAAATTAATAATAATTCTAAAATTAATAATATATCTTTTAATAAATTAAATAATTAATATAGTTTTATTATATAGGATGGTATAGAACTTAACAAGTGTGATGAGATTCGAGTTAATGGTTCTTTGCCTCAATTTCATTTCCTTAAGACATGTTTCATATTGTGCATCCTGATTTATTTTATATATTTTTAATAAATACCCATGAATTTATATCTACATATTCTTTAATGTGATTCATGTGATTTAAAAAATCATATCATATTCTTTTTTATAATATATCTTGATTTAAGCATTACTAAAGTTATAAGGGTTATTTATCTCAATTTCAATTCCTCGATACATGTTTCATATTATTCATAATGATTTATTTTATATAGTTTAAATAATTCCCCATGAATTTATTTTGATATATTATTTCATTTAATTCATGGTTTTTACAAAACCATATCATATTATTTCTTCCAATTTCTCTTGATTCAATCATTACAAAAGCTATAAGTGTTTGTCACCATAATTTTCCTTCTTTGAAACATGTTTTGTATTGTTATCCTATATTCTTATATAATTAACATATATTCACCATTTGAAATAAAATTACATGATTATATTTTTATTTATAGTATTTAATGTTTCATTCATGTACCATATTTAAAGAGGGTTTTATTCAAAAGATACCAAATCCATAAGGGTTCATTTTTAAGTATTGTTCCTTTTCAACACACATTATTTTTTTGAATCAATTCAAGTTCATGAATGATTAAATTATTTTAATTCCTTTATTTTTGATGAATTTATGGTCTCATTTCCTAAAATATTTAATATCATTACCCTACTTTGTTTGTAAAGGGGTATTTCCTACTAATCTTGTATCTTGTTATTATATTCTCTATCACTCTCTATCTCTATCTTGGCCTGATTTTTCTCCTTTATATCTATGTTACTGTGTATATGTCGCATGGATTAAATGAAATATCTATAATAAAAATGATTCATAACAACCATTTTCTTGTATTATCATTAGTTATGTGTAAACATAATTTTTATTCAAATGAATTTCCTTTTTAAATACCAATGTATGATTATTCTATTTAAAGGGTGTTCACATAGATTCCCATACATTGATTAAGTATGGAAAATATTTACTAAACCACATACCCTTTACTTATACATTGAAAATACCTCATAGTTTATTATGTTGATGGAAGAGTTTTTACCTAGAAAGTAAATTAATTTATTTGAATACTTGTTTAATTTTTATAGGTATACCATGTTATGATTATTGAAAAAAAATTATGTGCTTTCCTCATGTGGAACACATATTCATGTACATGTTATGAATGTGATGGTAAAGCAATGCATTGGGAAATATTTTATATCACATGAGATGATATGTATGGGATTGGGGAGTAATATCTATCTACTATGGGACTTTATTCACTTTGTTATATTATCTTGGTAGTGTTTTTTGAGTTATGATTATGATATCAAGTTTTATATTGTTTCTATATTCATATGATGCTATGATCTTAGGATATCATATTCTTTATTCCATTATTCCATGCGATTAAATATGATCATCCTATTTTATGATATCATGTTATGAACCTTGACTAATATTTTATAATTAGTTCTTTAATTGTAACATTTAATTCATGATCAAATGGTTTATTATCAATGTCACATTATAACTATATTACCCCTTACTGATCATTTGAGCTCACCAATTTCTTATGTTTCCCCATTTCCCAGAGAATTTCTATAAAGGGATAAACATAAGAGATTTTCATATGGTAATAATATTTTTGAAATCATATGTTTTGTACCATAAGTTTCGATGGATATGTATATAGATCCTAAAGGCATACAACTTTTTATCTTGAGTGTTGGTTTTAATTGAAGCGATGTATTGAAGGTTTGTATGTTTAGCACCAATTCTGAAAGTGTGGTCACGTGGTGTCTTAGTTAGTAATAATACTAGTGTGTAGGGAAAATGTTTTTTCACCAGACCTATGAGTGTGGGTCTAGTAAATCATAGTTAGTATCAGATTGGAGTTTGGTTATTTTTTGGAATTAAGATTTTGAATATTTGGGCATAGAGCCTTAGATAGATAACTATTTTCTCTCGAGTACTAGGTTAAGTATAACTAGTTTGGTCTTGTAGGTTTAAAATTTTCAAAACCTTTATGATTAATCATATTATAACACCTCCTTATATAACATTGAATATGAAATTAGGAAATAGTATTGTTTCTCATGGAAATTATAGAAAAAATTAATAAATGTTTATCAATGTGTAAAATTACAAGGATGGAATTTCATTAAGGGGGTGTAATATAGCCCTCCAAATTTATAATGAATATTTTTTCTATAAAATTTTTATATTAAATTAAATATGAAAATGATAAATTAATTTTTTTTTCATTTTTTAATGATATTAACTTAGAATTTATATACATATTTATCACTTAAGTTGTTTCGTTTACATATTTTTTCAAGTATTATTTAATTTTATTAAAATGGTTTCATTAAATGATTTTATAGTATTTGAGATTCATTTTACATATATATTTTAATTTGATAACTATATTAATTTTATAAATAGTTTTATTAGTAATTAATTCATTATAATATAATGGATAACAAAGTATGATATATGCATTTATATCTACAAAATTGCAACATATATCCATTGAAAAAATAAATATAAATAAAAATTTATGTGAAACATACGATAAATGATTAAATATAATTTTTACACTAAAATAATAAATTTTTATGAATTTTTAATTTACATTATAGTTCATTTATTTCTTAAATGATTGTTACCATATTCGACGTAAATGTTATATTCCCTAAAATTTTCATTTTTAGAACATTAAGTAACATGTTTTATAATAGAATAAAATTAAAAAATGTTTATTATTTTTATTTAGAAATGTAAATAAACATATTTATAATGTATTATTAAATTATTTTTATTAGGTTTTGATATTATAATTTTTAGAATGGTAAAATGGTCATTGTTATCGCATTGTAACCATATTATACAATGTTTTGTTGCAATAAAATTGTTTTGTCAATTATGTATCTAAAAGATAAATTCTACTTAATTAAAAGAGAAATTTCAAAAAATTTAAATGTTTTACATGTAAAAATAATTAATCATAAGTCATGTAATAATTAAGAAATAATAATAGGCATACAAATAACCAATCATTACAAAGAAAATAGTTTTTTATTCTAAATAATTTTTTTTCCAAGTAATATATGTTTGTAATTAAAAGTTAAATTTATAATTTTTTTAAAAATTAATTATATAAAATGGAAATCATTTTTGGAATGAGTATGTTGAAAATATATTAGGCCGTTTTTTTGGATTTTTTTTGTAGATGTTGGTTTTTTATCAAATAGGAAAAAATATAGTTTTTCGGAATACTGTAACTTTTATGACTTAATTATGACATAAGAATGACTTAAAAACTTATGAAATTTTTTTCTTGAACTACAATGGATTTAATGAGTAAAATAATTCATTTGAAAATGTTATGCTGAATTAATAAACTTATGTTTAATTTTTTGAATCATAAGTTATATTTTATTCAAACTAAAAACTATTTTTGATTATTTACCTTTAATGAAGTTTTCCAATGATGCCATTCTGTTTTGACATGACTCCAATGTCAAATAAACTTAATTTTTTTCTAATCCTTATCCATAAATTTCAATACAATCACCCATATTCAAAAATATTTGTCCTAAATGATAAAATAATAAAATAATTTATTTTGAAAAACTGCCACATTGACTATATATAAACACATCCTATATCCATTCCTCATCACTCTAAAAATCCTTAAGTTTTCCAAAAATCTTCTAAAATACATTTCTACCCCCTTACTAACATCCCTAAGTTTCTGCTATTAAAAAAAAACTTTTCCATAAGCATTATTTACAATCAAAAAGAGGTGACTCAAGAGAATGGTAAGAGTTATTATTCCTAGAATTTCCACTCTATTTTTAGATTCATTTATGATGATCTATTTTAAACACCAATTTTATATTCTAGGATCCTAATATGTTAATTTTATTATCATCCATTTGATCCATTTTTATGAGAGTTGTAATTCCCAAAAATTTTATTATTAGTTTCTTTTTAAATAAATATTATATCAAATAAATTTTTTCATATACAAAAAAAGACCAATTAGAAACAAAATTCATTTTATTTATAAAAGTTTAAGTATTAAATATGTCTATTATAATATGACCATTAAATTAGAGGGTATAAATAGAATTAACTACATTATTAAATTTATATTGAAAGAATAATTAATGGAATTTAGTAGTATAAGACTTCTTTATGAGGCTTATTTATTTGAGCCTGTAAGAGATGTATGATCCCTAGGGTTTGTCCTAATCCAAGCCCATGATAAACTCCATCAAGTGTGGCTTGATAGAAATTATTTTTGGTGGAAGTTTAATCCCACATAAATCTCTATGATATCCATGCTGGTTGAGTCACCACCCACGACAATCACCATCACTTATCTTACTCTTAGATGTTATGTAGAAGTTTTTAGGGGATTTGTAAGTAGAAGTTAGGATGATATAAAAATGAAATGTAATAAATTTTATATTAATACACTTATTTTATACATTTTTATTTAAATAATATTTAATTTTAAATAATTCATTTAACTAAATAATAAATTTTGTATTTAATAAAATTGTATTGATGAAATTTAATTAATACCTACTAAAAAATTTGACCAATATTAAATAATTACGAATAAAATCATTTATTATCTATTTTTTGAAGAGTTATATTTTTTTGTATATTAAATATTTTTAACATAATAAATTAAAATTGAAAATTTTAAAATATTATTCTAATAATAATTGTTGATGTGAAAATAAATAAGATTATCACTTATTTAGTTGATAATTGATGTGAAATAAGACTAAGAAAAATTTAATGTGAGGTACATCACTAGGGTTTGGACTAATCCAAGCCCAAGTCAAATTCCATCAAGTTCATCTTGATTAAAAACATTTTTGGTAGAATTTTAGGCTCATAGAAATCTCTATGATATCCATGCTATTTGATTCTCCACTTTTTACAACCACTATTACTTATCTTACCCTTAGATATTATGAGCACTTTTTTGGGGTATTTGTAAGTAAAAGTTAAGATGATATAAACTTGAGATATAATAAATTTTATATTAATACATATTTTTTATACATTTGGTATTTCCATAATATTTAATTTTAAAGAATTTATTTAACTAAATACTAAATTTTTTATTTAATACAATTGTATTCATGAAATTTGATTAATAATTATTAAACAATTTGATCAATCTTAAATAATTTGGAATAAAATCATTTACTATCTATTTTTTTAAGAATTGTATTTTTTTCTATATTAAGTATATTTAACTTAATAAATTTAATTTTAAAAATTTAAAATATTATTCTATTAAAAAAATTAAGTGAAATTAAATAAGACTAACAATTATTTAATTGATAATTAATGTGAAATAATATCAAGAACACTTAAAGTTTTAAAAAAGTCATTTTACTTTAAAAAAATATTTCATTATATTATATGTTTCCATTTAAAAGTCAAATTTATAAATTTTAGAATTTAAATTTGGAATTTTTTTTGAAATTATCATTTCAAAATTAGTTTTGGGTGAATATTTTGGACTATACTAAAAATATTGACCTTTAGGTGAATAATGAAAAATATCATTTCTATAAATACCATGAATTTTATGACACCATTAGAATATAAACATGAATTAAAAATTCATGAATTTTTTTAAATAATAAAATATTTATTTAATATGTAAAATTATACATTTATAATATTAATTCTAATTTAGAAACCTTTGATTTCCATTTTTCAACATATGAAATATATTTTTTGAAAATTGGTTTCATGAATTGTTGTATAAAAATCCCCCACGGTTCCCTCTCAGTATGTTTTGGGTGTGATTGTGTTTGTTGACAATGTTATATGACCACAAATGAGTATGAATTATGTTTTCCAAAGCAGATGTTTAAGGTGGCGTGGTTTCCCTGTGTTTTCCAAATTTTAGGGCCTCAAAATCAAGAGTTTGGTTTTTGGAAAAGGATGATTTTTGCATAGGGGAACACATTAAGTAGACCATGAAGCATGGTTCATGGAATGCATATGGTGGTACGTGAAATGTCGAAGGGAATCAATTAAGTAAGGGAACCATGAAGCGGGAGATAGAGACCACATATAGGAATAGTTTGCGAAGCGAAGGAGGTTCACGACAAAGGCATGTGGTACGTGAAAGACTTGAAGTACATGGGATGGATTGTTGTTTGTGGATATGAGGTGATGATTTGAGAAGACATGAAGGGTGTCATTCATGAAAACATGACATTGATTTGGGATTCCGCGAAGGAGGAAAGGTAGTACGTTGACCTCATATGGGAAAATGGTTCGCAGGTGAAGCAGTATGTGGTGAAGGTTGTACCACATTGAATATTTGGTAAATATAAGATTAGTGGATTTTGTGGATTTATTTTCCTATATAAGGATATCTAATCCCATCATTATATAGAGTGAATTCAATTTGAGAAAATCATCACTTGGGGAATTCGATGAAGTTTGAAGGAAGTTCATGAGGGAGAATTCCGTGAAGGGTGGTTCGAGTATAAGAAATTCCGTAGAAGGTTTTTGTGGGGAACCATAACCCACAAAGGAAGTGGTATGTGGAGAAGGAAGACCCAATACATGGAGGAGGAAGACCTAGTATGCAGAGGAGGAATAATTATTATGTTGAAGAAGAAATTCCACAGTAGCAGAAGTGGTACACGGAAGTAGAAGCGGAAGTAGTACGTGGAGGTGATATGTAGAGGTGGTACCCAAAGGTAGTACACAGAGGCAGTACATGGAGGCAGTTCATAGAATAGGTGGTTCAAGAACCATATGTGATTCATAGTTCATGGAAGATAAAGGAAGTTTGTAGAGGTCTTGAGAAAGCTTGAAAATACACTAAATTAGTTTGCAAAAGTAATGTCCACTAACTAATAGTACGTGGAAAGGTTTATTTCATCTATGAGTGACAAAGGGACTTCAATAGAGAATCTACCTATAGTTGAAGATGCGTGTTTTCATGCAAATGAATAGACCGATAAGTCCATAAACTGTGAGTGAATTCCTTCTAAGAGCAGTGAATGAAGGAAGAGGAAGGCGATGATCCTTCCCACCAGTAGTGAGCCAGAGGAAGAGACATATGGAGTGACCCTTGGGAATGTAGTGAGTAGACCCTAAACCTTGTAAATCTAGTGTGCTTAGGCATAGAAGATTTATCCCATACCTTGTAATTGTCAGTAGACTTTAGTGGATTTAGTACATTGGCACATCACCATTTTATGCTCCTTGGACGTATCCTGGTATGGGTGAACCAAGTAAAAATCATTGTCTCACGCATGATTTCATTTATATTAATATATTTCTATGATATAAAGAGAGAAATATGTTTTGTTTAATGACAAAAAAAAGATCTTAAGGGGCAGTAGTTTTAATCTGTCATACCCTGATTCACCCCCCTCTCAGGGTATTTGATCTAGTAGACCTAGCATGCGTTATACACTTATTATTTTAGAATTAATTTTTTATCATTTTTATAATTTTAATATTATAAATTTTTGTAATATTTTCAATAACAATATCCAAATTGTTTAATAGGACTAATTTTATTTTTGGTCATTAAAATAAGTTACTAAGGTTAAAGAAGGAGTCATTGTGGTAAAAGTAAATTTTGGTAAAAGTGAAAACTAAGGATAAAAGGCCTAAAATTCACAAAAAATTATCCAAAAATATGTTTTGAAATGTTTTCTAGAACTAAACCTCATATCACCTCCATTATTGTCAAATTTTGGACTCACATCCCTTGAATATTGACTAGTTTTTTTCCTTGTATTATTACAAAAATGCCACTCCCCTAACTTATACAAATAGACTTCCACTATCCCTTTATATATAATCTAAAAAATATAATTCCTTTTAAAAATATTCCCATTTTACTTCCCCTGGATCCCTATCCCATGTTTGGAATCCCCTTAATCCAAGAAAATCTCTAAATCCTCCATTTCTAAGAGGTCCTCCAAGAGAAGGTTCGAATTCCCAACATGAGTACCAAACACTTTTAACTATTTTCATCTCTATCATTCATCTGAAAATATATTTTACCTATTACTATACAATTAAATATTTATTATTTTTATACTTTAAATTTTAATATATTAATTTCATGACCATTACCAACCCTTCACACTTTCTTAGAAAAATGAGAACATCGTATGCGCGTACATGCAGACTACCACCTCCACGACGTGACACATTTAAATTTTCATAACAACCTTAAATGGATGATTATAAAAGTTTATTTAATGAATAAATAGTATAGTTATTAATTTTTTAATATTTTGAAAATATAAACCATTTTATAGTATCCTCCCATTCAATAAAAAATGAAAATTTCATCGGTGTGTACATGTGGACAAGTGCCTCTATGAAGCACCGTGTATCCTTTTTCACTACCGTTTTACATGGTTAGTTATAAAATTTTATTTTATGAATATATATGATATTAAAGAGTAAAATATATCATTAATAATATTATTTAAGGATAACATAATCATTTATATTTGTTATTAAGTAACACGTTGATATCGGTAAATTACCAAAAACCAGCTTGTCATGGATTCCATTTTTGCAAACCATACCCATGAATTACATGGAAAGAAAATGGTCATTCATAAATAATTGAACAAAAATATTATAAAATATTTAATAATATATGAATAATTAACTTTGTACTAAATAATAGGTTCGGACATCATTGTTACTAAACACAAAAAAAAACAATAGAAATTACTAACATCTGATAATGAAAATAAACATTAACTAACTAATGTATGTGTAGGGAAAGAGTATAATTGATTAATATAAAATATAATAAACACAAATAAGGTTATTAAATAAGTGACTGTTATAGTTATGTTTATTATACAAGAGGTTAAAGATATTTCATGAATGTCATAATTAAATGGCAAGATTCTTTTCATATCAAATTTTATTCATTTAGAAATGTTATATATTCACCAAATTCTTTGTTTATGTGGTGTATATACTACCCCATTACTATATTTTATACATAATTCATTTAATTCATGTTATTCACAATTCCATATGTAATTAAGTAAACTTTTATATATGAAATTTCATTTTTAAATGTGTAAATGCCTCATTAAGAAATTATGTTATAGAAAACACATGCACTACTTTGGTTATTCTAGACAATTATATGGTCTATATAATTTAAAATAACTTTTAGAATAATAAATTTTGATATTATAACCATTTTATGGGGACAATTCTTATTTTTATATTAAGGGTTATGATAAATTCCATTTTATATAGACAAAGGAAGCAATGACCTCGACCAGTAGGATCATACTCTATGATGCCCATTTATCATAGCTTCTAAGGGAGATAGTATCCCTGGAATTTTACCCTAACCAATCCCAAAAAATAGGCTAAAAAAATAAATCATTAATGAAATTGTTAATGGGATAAGTTCAATCTCATTGCGATCATAACCCAAACCTTGTTCATCGAACCACCCCATGAAAATATCAAAACTGCACACATTACCATTAGGGTGTTGGCTAGTGTAATAAATGGATATGCATATAGACCCTAACAGTATTATTTTTATTATTATAAAATAGTCATTTTATTTATCAATTTTTAGTATTAATTTTTAAATGATTAAACAATGATTTTGATAAAGATTAGATTATGATGTGATGAAACACAAGTTGTATTTTTTTGGAAATATATAGTTTTAATCAAGACACTCTTTGACGAATTTATCAATTTTTGAAAGAAATTATATTTTAATAAAATAGAATTTCTAAATAATATTTATTAAATATAAATGATAATATTATTTTTACAAAGTCAAATGTAATTTTTATAAGGGTTAGAAAAGTATCATAGTAAAAAAACCAATATTTTTTAAAAAATGGGTATTTTTATTGAAATGTTTAACTTTTTATATTTAGGGAATTATTTTGATAAAATAAATTATATTTTTTTAAATAGAATGTAGAAATTTTCCAATGGTGATTTTTTTCAAATTTTTTTGAGATAATTGAATTTTTGGGTAAAAATTTAATACTGTATAAATATATAGTACGTATTATGAAGTCATAATGATCCGAAAGTGATTTATTAATTTTATAAATCCTTAATAAACCCTCAAACACCTATATTATATTTTAATGTTTTGAAATCAATTCTGTATAAACATGGATGACTTCCACTTCCCAAAGGACATTATTTAGATGTGTTAAGTTATCTGCCTTATAAAATAATGAAAAAATACTATTTTTTTGGAAACCATGGGAAAATCAATAGAAGGTTTGATGTTTTTATTACTTTATACTATATAGTCCAAAACCTATGTTATAAAATCAATAACGAATTATCCTCTCTTTTTCTATATAAAACCTCCCAAACTCCCATTATTCTCTATTAAAAACCTTTTAAAATGAAATTAATTTGAATTTCCCTCTCAATAGTCCTCCTAAGATTCCCTAATATCTTAATAAACTCCTCCCATACTTTTAGAAGTTCCCTATCAATGTAACAGATCATCTCCATATCTTATTTATTCAAGCATCCCTTTATATTATGACTTTTTTCACCTTTTCATATTGGGATATGATTTCACACATCCCTATTACTATTATTAAAATTTAAAAGTTATTAGAGACCCCTTTCACTCTAATTAATACCTCTTATTAATATTTAAGTATCCCATTTATGCTATCAAAATTATCCTGGAATTTTCCACACCAAACAATTGTATCGTGACTACTCATCCATATTTCCACTCAAGGGTATTCACCTAGATGTACTTATAATTCATTTATTGGGTAATTATATGTATTTACCCCACACTCCATAATCATGGGATTAAATTTGATGAAATATGATCCTATGTTGAATTTTCTATGGGGCACACTTATGCATGTACATGATAGGAATATGATGGGTGGGCCCATATTTATATATCCCTCCAATTCATTGGTTAATGTTTTAATATCCTTAGATTCCATGTATGGTTCATATGAGGTTATGATAATTACACTATGTTATGTTTTCTTGGAGGTTATCCTTGACTTATTGTTATGATATCATATTTTATGTTATTGCCCCATCCCTATGTTTCCATTATCCCATCATGTTATATCATGCTTAATTATTCAAGATTATGATGATCACAAATTTTTTGATACGTTTATAGGCCTTTTGGATATCATGTACTTCTTTACTTATGTTATTCTTTATTTATTCCCTTACTGGTGTTTTTAGCTCACCCCTTTCTTATGTACATCCCCAGGTCATCCTGTGTAGTTTTAGAATAATGATAGAACATTAGGATCATGTTAAGGAATTTTTCAATAATTCCAATGTACTTCCATTACAGGTTTTTATTCTATGTACCTAATTTAATAAATACATTATTCCTCATGATATTTTGGGTTTCACTAAGTGTGATTTTATGTAATAAATCATGAAATAACGTGTATTAAAGATATGGGCTTTTATAGTTGATATCAGGGAAAAGTCAAGTTATTTTTGGGGATTAAGATTAGAAAATATAGTAAAAGACTTTGGGATAATTATATACCTATAGAAATATCCCTAAATTTATGTAATCTATAGATTAAGTGATTTCTAAGAAAATGCATCCATGTTTGGATACTACAAGTGGATTTGGATTTGGAATAGATATACCTACGGGTAATAACCCTGAAAGGGTACATTGAGATGGACTCAATTTTCACATGGGGCATGAAAATGGGCCTTGCTACAAACCTAGTTTAACACTCCCATGGGATATTCCTTGATAAATTAACAATATCATTACAAAACATTATTAAGGGGGAGGGGAATTACCATAAGACATTATGTTAGGAAATAGAGCATGTATATCTTAAATTGAAACCTATAAATTCATAGGTTAAGGAATATATGTCATTGATTATTTACCCCTTTAATGTTCGTTGTTTCCCATTTATGTATTTAATAGTTTAAAAATACTAGTCCTTAATTTTCTCTTTATTTTTAGCCAATTTTGGGAAATAAGAGAAACTTGGTTAACAACTAATGTGATGAGAAATGCGATGAATTACCAAATGAGAGATCCAAATCGATGGGAGTAAGAGTAAGGAAATTCATGAAATTACATTATCAGTTAACTCAAGTTTTTAATCAAAAATATAATCAAGAGGAATACTTGAATCCCCCAAATAAAGATAAAGTTTCAATTGAGACCATTATGTGACAAATTCCTCTAACTTTTAGTGGATCTTATAATCCTTTGATCATGTAACAATGGATTAAATCTACTAAAAATATCTTATATATCCTTTAATTATATGAGTAAGAGAAGTATGTGATAGATGTTAATAATATGGGGGGAAAATCTGATCAATGGAGGACATTGATCAAAAATAAAAAGTTTGAGGAGTATATTTAATTGATGGAGTTGAAGTAATTATAGATTTTTTGGAAATTGTTTTTCTTACACTCTCCAACTTAAAATAGAGATGAATTTCATTTTCCTAGAGAAAAAGGATGATGAATCCATCGAGCCATATGGGGATAACTTTAAAAGACTTTCACAATATGCCTCCATATTTTCTATCTCCCCCAAAAGTATATTTGACTACTACTTGGGTGGGATAAATAAAAATCTATGAAAAATGTTGTCTATTAAAGAATTTTATAGTTATGAGGAAATTATCTGATTTTCCCTCAAATTTGAAATGGAGGTCCACAAATCTCAAGGTTATCATGGGGATAAGAAGTTGAAAATGGGGTTTAGTTTTCACAATATTATGTATAAATCTAATGGTGGTAAGAAATTCCAACTTCCCACTTGTCAAAAAGTGCGGGAAGAAGCATCTTGGTAATTTCCTGAAGGGGATGAGAAATTTATATAGGTGCAGAGAAAGGGAATATAGCTAGTGTTTTCCAACGGGAGAAACTCATCAATATGATGAAAGAAATTAATTATATAGTAAACCCTTAGCCTATTTTAAAATGTTTCAACTATAAATAATAAGGTAAATATGAGAATCAATGAAATAATACAATGGTTGTCGATGATAACTGATGCTAACAACCACCAAGGCCTCTAGATCAAGGGAGATCTTATACCATCACAACTGTTGATGTGGATACCAACAATTAAGTAGTGATGAGTAACCTAGTTATTCATTCAAGGATAGTGAACATAATATTTTATTCTTATTCTACACATTCTTTCTTATCATTCATGTTTATTAGAACTATTCAGACAACACCTCAAAACATGGAAGTCGAGTTATTGGTTAAGATGGAAAATGGGTCAATTGTTGCATCCCAAGAATATAACTCATACCCTATAAAACTTTGTTGTCTAAACTTCCTAGAAAATATTGTGATACTCCCTTTCATTGAATTTTATGAAATTATGGGTTTTGATTAGATTTCCTTATATAAATCCAACATAAATTGATGAGAGAAGTAAATGGCCATCTGTATCACTAATCACCCTCATATTCTTTAAAAGTATAAGGAAGACGATGCATCTTCCTTGGAACTGGAATCTCAAACATGTATATTATTACCTTGATAGAAAAATTTATAACTCAAATGATCGAGACTAAAGAAAATATCATCCTTTATGACATGCCCATTATAAGGTAATTTTCAGATGTGTTTACTAAATAATTTCCTAGTCTTCCTTCTAGTAGTGAGGTTGAGTTCTCAATCTATCTCATACCCTGAGCTTTTCAATATTCAAGGACATATATAGAACAAAATCTATTGAAATTTAGGATATAAAGAAACAATTATAGGATAATCTAGATAAAGGGTTTATACTCCCAAGTGCTTCACTAGGGGGTGTACCAATTCACTTCATCGAGAATAAGGATGGGTCAATGTGCCTCTATATTTATTATTGTGAGCTCTAAAGGATTATGATGAAAAATAGGTATCCTATACCATGAATTGATGACTTGTTTGATCAGCTATGTGGAACCCAGTACTTCTCTAAGGTGGATCTTCAGTTGGGATATTATCAAGTAATGGTAAATAAGGAGGATATCCCCAAGACTAATTTTCATACAAGGCATGCGAACCATGAGTTCATAGTGATTCTATGTGGAATAACTAATGCTCCATCAATCTTCCATGACTTAATGAATACATTGGTTATGATTACCTAAAAATATTTATGGTAATCTTTAAAGATTACATTCTTATCTACTCTAAAATCAATGAGGAACATGAGGACCATTTAAATACTATATTAAAGACCTTAAAGAAGGAAAAATTTTATGAGAATTATAATAAATTTTAGTTTTGGTTGGAACAAGTAAATTTATTAGGGCATGTTATCAACAAAAAATGGATATATGTGGATCCATAAAAAATATAGGAAATCAAAGGATGTATTAGACCAACATCTATGATGGAAATACATAGTTTTTTCAGATTATATGGGAACTAATATTGATTTATGATAAACATATTATTATTGTTAGGACCACTACCCAAGCTTACTCGGAAGGTAAATATGTTTTTATGGACATATGAATGTGAATAAATATTTAAAGAGTTAAATAAGTGCTTAATCACTATACCTATAATCACATTTCCCACCAGTGGGAATGGATTTATGATCTACAGCGATGTGTTCAAAAAGTTATTAGGTTGTGTACTCATGAAAAATGAATAATTGATTGCCTATTCCTCCAAAAAATTTAATATCTACATGCATAACTACCCAATGCATTCTCTAGAGTTGGTTGTAGTGACCTTCATAATGAAGATTTGGAATTTTTTTCTCTATAGAGAAAAGTGTGACATATATACATATTATAAATTTCTCAAGTATATATTCACATAAAAGGATCTTAATATGCACCAATGAAGGTGGTTAAATACGAACAAGGATTTTGATTGTTCAATCCATTACCATCCCAATAAAGAAAACAAAGTGGAGGATTCTATAAGAATAAAGGATCCCACAAACCTATTCAGGGTTAGGATTCCATGGGATCCAATCTTATTGGACAAGAAAAGGGTGGACATGAGAAACATAAAAGTAAATTCATCATAAAATTCTCAAATAACTTCTCAACCATCCATTCTTTATAGGATCAAGGAGGCCCAGAAAGATGATGAGTTTCTACAGAAGAAGGTAGAGAATAATCTTGAGTTCATATTTCTTGAATATAGAGTTATAAGATTTGGAAACCAGATATATGTCCCATAAAAACTAGAACTGAATAGGGAACTTTTGGATGATTTTCATAGCTCATATTTCTCTATTCATCAAGAAATTACTAAGATTTATTTATATTTGAAGTAAAACTTATGGTGGGATAACATGAAGAGGGAGATTTCTGAGTTTGTATCTCAATGATTGGTATGCCAAAAAATTCCGGGAAAAATGATATAATTATAAGGTTATGATGAATCCATTTCCAATATTAGTATTGAAATTTGAAGAAATAACCAATAATCTCATTGTAGGACTCCCCATGCCACCTAAAGGAAATAACTCCATTTGGGTGGTAGTTAATAACCCTCCCAAGTCTTTGAATTTCATTGCTATTAAGGAAGATTTCTCTCTTGACCAACTCACCAAGAGACACACACACACACATAAGGTAAGTTGAAAGAGTATATGGAGTTACACTCTCTATTGTATCTGATCAAGACCTAAGGTTTACCTATAGGTTTTATAAAAGCCTTCACGAAGCATTTGATATAGAACCGAGCTTCATCACTACTAATCACACTTAAGAGGATGGTTAGTTTAAAATAACCATTCAATATCTGAAGGATATGATGAGATTATGTTTGATGGATTTACAAGGATCTTAGACCATCACCTCTCCCCAATGAAGTTATCATTTAAAAAAAGTTTCTATTCTATAATTCAAATGGAACCTTATGATGCTCTGTATGGAAAGAGGTTTCAGACTCCAATACACTAGAAAAAAGTTGGAGAGAAGAAGCTAATGAGACCTGATCATGTCTAAGAGATGATAGAGGAGGTTCAGACTAGTCAGTGTCCTATTAAATCCTTATAAAGTTGATAGAAAATCTATGAAGATAATTGTTGATACGGCCTAGAGTTTGAGTTTATAAATAAAATGTTCCTTTGAATATCACAGTGGAATAAGGTCATGAGGTTTGGGAAGAAGGGAAAGATTGGTCCTAGAAACATTGGCCCCTTTTAGATTCTTGATTGCACCAGAGAAATGGCCTATTGAAAATCACTCCCACCTAACCTATCACAACTACATGATGTTTCCCTCTTGAATAAGTACATAGCAAACCCCTCAAATTTCATGAATCTGTAGGTGATACTATTAGAGAATGATCTTTCATATGAGGAGAATATAGTGAAGATATTAGAGTATAGAGAAACATTTCTATGAAATAAGACAACTCACTTGGTCAAAGTGTTATGGAGGAACCACAAGTTTGAGGAAGTGATGTGGGAACTGAAAGATGTGATGAAAAAAAAGTACCCTCATCTATTTTAGTGTATGAAATGAAAAATTAAAGGGTGAAATTTATGAAGGGTAGAATAATGTATCAACCTAAACTTTTGTAAATGAAATTTAAATTTTTAAATGAGTAAATTCCATATTATGAAATGAAGTTATATAAAACATATTCACTACTTTGGTTATTTTTGAAATGACTCTGATTTTATCATGTATTACTTCAGAATATTATATGGATTATTTTTTGAGATAGACACTAAGATAGTGTGAGAATCCAATGCCTAGTGATCCTTGAATTAATATTTGAAATATATTAAATATATTAATATCACATACATGTAGTTTTCTTAAAAAAGTGGAATAAATATTAAATGGAGGCTCTAATTTCAAACTTGTGGCCTTCATTAAGTCTAGAGTGCAGGTTTTACCTAATAATGACATAACCTAGAAGCATGTCGAATGCATGGGTTGGGCTCATTCATAAGATATTTTTTCAATAAAATAATTAATTGAAAATAATTTATTTTATTAAATTTTCATGAACTTAAATCCTCTATAAATACATGGATATTTATCAACACCTATGGTTAGTTTTATTACCAATAGATTGATAGAAGTTGTTGGAGATGAGCCATTGTAGGATCACTGGAAGATGACATGAGATTGAGATAAGATAGAGGACTGTGAACCAACTAAGTTTGTGGATCTCTCCAATGATAGAAACACAAGACTTATCTACATTAGCAATCAATCCAAAATCCTGGTAGGATCTTTATTTGTGTGATTTCCATCCAATTCTTATCCTGATCGAATGCTGATGAATTCTATGAATAATAATTAATTCATCTATCGATGATTGATTTTATTTATGGTTTATTGATTTTATGTTGATTATTTCTCTCTTCATTTGTCTATTTCTTTGAAAATATATTGAGGTTTAAAAAAAACGAAGGTTGAGTTTTATTCCTCACATGTTATTGTTTATTGATTTCTCCCTTGTTTCTTTGTACGACCATCACATGAAATTTATTTTTCCCATGGTTCGATGAATACTTGGTATTTGATCATTGTGAGACCCTTATTTGATGAAAGGGATCAATACCATGGGTGTGGTTCATTGTTGAGAGTGTGAATGAGTTTCGATGATGATAGTGGATGATTAGAGGTAGATCAGACGGATAGATAGATTCTGTTCTTCTTAGTTTTGATGTGTGATGGTGATAGATGGCTCGATGGTGATGTTTTATTAGAAGATATGAAATTGAATCTCAACGAACAGTGACTACAAGGGTCAAACAACCCTAGATCCTTGATTTATGGTGATTTTTGTGGTGGTAGAGGCATAGAGGATGTCGTAGAGAAGAACCCATAGGTTATAAAAAATCCCAGGTTCTAAAACATCTCAAGTTACATGGAATTTAATCAGAAGGTATATGCCTTGTGGGACTCTCCCTATGGCATTAGGGTTCCCATGATGAGAAAAAGATCTCACTCCATGTGAAAACTGTCACATGTTGTGTAACCCATATTGGTAGCTCGATGTCTATCTTAGAGGATACAAGATCATGGGAATACCAAAGTACACTGACACAACAAGAGTACATGGAAAGATCCATGTACACAGACATGGTGAGGTGTATATGGGCACGACTATATGTATATGGTTTGGTACAAAGGCATGGTCAACAGTACAAGAAAATAGATACATGGGATGATTAGGGTTCTAGAAGATATCTACACACCATACACCCTTTGGTACACACCATGTATATGGAATTATACATGCCGTGTGAGTTTTCACTACATGGGAAGACCAAGGGTTGGCTGGACATGCCATGTACTCCCATTACACGCCATGTACCCCCTTTGAGGGTGTTTGGAGACTTTAATTTATTCATTTTTAGACCATTGGTAGTTGAGTTCATCCCATTGGTCTATATCCTCAAGGGTATAATGAATCATTATGTCCACATCTCTAGATTTTGATCCCCTCTATAGGATTAGTCTCAAATAGAGTTTGTGGTTTCCCTCTATAAGACCAAAGTGTGATCCTCTATCATTATTTTTAATAACCTTGGTGGGGTTTATGGAATTGGTGTGATCTCTATTCCATGGGTGTTGATTTTCTATATAGAATTTTGTTTCAGTAGGGTTGTGATATCATTTTTATATGATCCCCTACATAGCAGGTTGATTCATATTGGGTTTGTAGTATTACCTAATGTTCATTGGTGTGATCCCCAATATGAGTATTGGGGTCTTCAGACACTAGTGAGTTTTTTTGGGTGGGCCCCAATGATCATGAACTATTGGATGGGTATCTCCGATGATAGCATGGATTGTGTATTGGGTTCTCCTGGAAGGAGAATTTCCTATAATCTTCAAGAGGAATCTTATGGCTGGCTATTTGGTCATGACTGCCTGGAGGTGCGGCATCCTTCTTGAGTATATATGGATTTTTTGCATTGATTTCTATATCCTTGTTATGAGATGACTATTCTTGATTCTATTTTTTTAGTGTTTTCAGGGTGTCCTATCGGGTATTGTTATACTCACCCCTATTTGGGATTTGCCTTCACATGTCATGTCTTATGTAGATGACCAACCATTTGATAGAGTCCTAGAAGGAATAAAACCAGGTAGAGCATAGGGAGCTAGAAAAAACCAAGGTTTGTTCTGGTGGTTTCATTGACAACAGTCCTATATTACTTTATAGGATGGGCTTGTTTTCTGTTTTCTTGGTGGGATCGCATTTGGACCTTTATTTCAGTACCTTGTTGTCATACATTGATTTCGGGATTATAGATGTATTCATTCATTTGTTTTAGTTGTTTTAAATTTCATCATTGTATGGGCTTCAAGATGTGTGTGTGTGTGTGTATATATGGGTATATTTGGATAATTTCTCCCATGTGTGGGATATGCCTACTCGGTGTTGGTCACCAGCCCTTGGCCTATTAGAGGTGATCTTGGGGTAGTTGCATCTTGGGCCCCGGTGGGTTGGGTCATGAGAGAGTGGTGTCATGGGAGTAAATTCTACCATAGGATTAGATTTTATGAGGTTGTTTTGGGTTTTATAGAAATAATATTAGTTGTTTCGAGTTCAAAATTCATGCTAGGGACTTTAGTGTTTGTACGGTCACTGAAATATCCATACAGCAGGACTTTGATAACTTTTCTTTTTACTTGGTACGTATACACATTGGTTGAGGGAAAAAACTAGTACATGAATAATATATTAATGGGTTGCAGTTTCTATGTCCTTCTTGAGTCAGCTCCTCAGATATACTCTTTGACCATGGTACATCTTGTTTATTTAAGGATAGATTCATGAAGAAAACCAACTACGATTATACTACATGATCATGAGGATGACACATCGATTGGAAATGCTTTAGTACAAGGGCCTATACTATAGATATTTCCCCTGAGTGATTTACTAGCAATACCAGCACTAGTTGAGTAAAATCAGGCATTGGAAGTCCTATATGAGGATCCACATAGGATGACTGCACTTCATGAGTTCCATAGGTAGTGAAATTATAGGTTTTACAGCGAGCCATACCCCAAGGTGGTTAAGGGCTAGCTAGAGGAAATCACAAGAGTTTTCCACCTCTTTCGGATGCCTACATATCAGATGGAGTTCTTCTCAGAGAGTATTTTTAATGTATCCATTGTGTGATAGTGGAGTTTAGTGACTCAGTCTGTAACGCCCCGACCCTAGTTTCCTAGAGTCGGTGCATTATTACATAACATTGGCATGATCACAAGAAAGATCAAATCTCGAAAGACCGATTGGTTTAGTAGCCTTGGAAACACTAGATATATTCATAAGTTTTACATTACATCATAAAATCAAAAACTACTACAACAACATAATGTTTCCACAGTCCACACTACAATCCCCTCATAATATCCCTACAGGTCATTCATAACTTACATCTTCACTTCCTGGGAAAAATAAAACATAGAAAAGGGGTGAGCTCAAATGCCCAGTAAGGATAACAATATAGCGGAAACTTTCATCAATAAGAATAAACATTTAAGGCAATGTATAACTAAAACAAAAGCCTTTTAAACATGAACTTTCAACATGGTATGGCATAAATAAAATGAAATAATGCCATTTACTTATTCACATGGATATTCCACTAATCGAATAATCACATGCCAAAAATAAATAACCACTTTCATAATGTTGGAATGCATAATGTCAAACGTTAATTTCATTGTCTAGGCCTCATCCCAAGACCTAGGGGTTACTTCTAACCGGAACCCAACCCGGAGTGCCTCTAATAACCGGACACCAACCCGGAGTGCCTCTAATAACCGGACACCAACCCGGAGTGCCTCTAATAACCGGACACCAACCCGGAGGGCATAATTTTACCAGTCCCTAACCTGGAGGGCTTACTTTAACCAGTCCCCAACCTGGAGGGCTTACTTTTACCAGTCCCCAACCTGGAGGGCTTACTTTTACCGGTCCCCAACCCGGAACATACTTGTTTAGCACATTCATCTGAAGAAAAGTTTGAAATATAACATAAACATTCGGATTAAAACTATCATACGAAATGTCAATAGTTTCACCATAAACTATGAATGATATAAAATAACACATCCACAGTCAAAAATATCACAAAACCTTCAATACAATATAGAAGTTTTGTATTATAATAAATCAACTTCAAATAAGCGTAAAATCCATTAAAGGATGTTGACATAGATGAAATCAAAACACTTTTTAGAGAAATATCTCTTTCTATTTTTGAAATCATTTAAGAGCCATATAAAATAAAACATTTTCTTGAAAATATTCTTGTAAGCTTGTAAGGAAAGCTTTGACGATTTTATAACGGCGTAAAATAACCGCACCCGCCGTATAAGTTAAAAAAAACATTCTTACCTCAATTCTGTCGAAAAGGTTAAAAAGGACCTTGTTTTGAAAATGACGGAAAGATTCCTTTATAAACCTCTTATAAAAAGTCAAACAAGGGTATAAATGACTTTAACCCATATTCTTGTAAATAGTAAAAATGTTTTGAAATACATTTTTAAGAAACATGGATGTGGATGATAAAGAGATCCCAGTAGATTATTACATATAAACAACCTCGGATAATGAAGAGATTGTGAAATAACCCTTACCTTGTACTTTTCCTTGGTTGGGGTAGGTTAACCTCCTCTTCTTCGGGTTCTTCCTTTTGATTTGATCAAAAGGGCTCCTTAGGTTGGCTTTCTGATCAAACTAAGGCCTCTAGGTTGTATTGAGGGATGTTGGGAGAGTATTTGGGCAGAGTTTGGCCGAACCAAAAGGCTTTGAAGGTGTGAAGAAATGAGAAGGAGGAGTGCCCTTTTATAAGAGGGGTTAGGGGCACCTTTGGAAAAGTTAGAAATATTAATTTATAATAAATTCATATTCGGTTTACAAAGGTTCCAAAGTTGACTATTCAAAGGATGAGGTGTGGATAGGTCGAAAACAACTCATCCAATAGAATTTAGACAGGTTTGGGTACTTATATTAACCTTATCTTTAAGTATTAACTCTAAGTTAATTAGTTTCACTTTTACAATGTCTCTTTGTATTTTTATATAATATGATTAATAAACTTACTATATACATCCAAGAGACCCCCAAGTGGTCCATTAATGAGGAACCTATCATAATATAAGTCTCTTGGCCGAACCTTAGATTTTTAGGAATTTAATATCAATTAATAATATAATATTTGTTTTAAGAACTCTTTTATGTCAATTTTGACACTATTCAATAGTTGATTTTTGTGAAACTCCTAACAGATTGATTACTTCGAACAAAGTCAATTAAATCAATCCTAATATATCATATTATCATAGAAAATTAGTTTAATTCATTAAAAGTTTCATATTATAATTATTTGGGTGTTTATAAGATCAATTATTTTTATTTTTCACTATTTTAGTAATTACTGCATCATCATTGTGTCATAAATAAAATAAATTATATAATGTCTAAAAATTATAAATAAAATATCATTATGTAGGAAATCTTTTTAGATTTCTAATGAATATTTATAATCGAAAATCCAACATGTATAACCCTATGTAAAAATTGTTCTTCTAAAAGATGTAAGCTTATGCCATTTTTATTTTTATTTTAACTTTATTAATATAAAGTGTCCCTACCACATACAAGTGGCTCCAAGGGGTCCCCAAATTGACCAAAGGATGCCCATGGTCGGGTATGTGTCCACCAATAAGGTTAGGACACGTTTTAGGGTAATTTTTTATTATTATAATATTATTTTTTTAACCCTTATTTACCGGATTTACCCTTTAACCATGGTAAATAAAATATTTACCACAGTAACTATTCAAAATGTCTAAAAATAAAAGTTACCTATTTACACAATTTGAACATCCTGATTCCAAATATGGAATCCATTTTCCTAAATTCAAAACACAGAAGTGGCAGAAATTAATTTAAAATTAATTCCCGCTGTCAAAACAAAAAGCGTGTTTTTAAGAGATAATAACTATCAAAAGATTGACACTTGTTTATGTTCGGTTTAATTGTAAAATTATGTTCAATGATAAACATTAAATTGAATGGTAAAAATATATTCTAAATATACTTTAAAACCACTCAAATTCATAATTTATCACTATTAATTATTTTGATTAAAAAAAGTTGTTTTTAATTAAAATTTAGAAATTTTCACTATTCATCAAAATATGAAAGTTATCCGAAATGTACCAAAATTTCACCCTAGGCTAATTTTGATATTCCGAATCCAAAAATGAAGTCCATTTTGAAATATAGAATATATATAACTTCAAAAAGTAGGTATTACTATTCATAACAGCTAGTTTGATTGGTTACGGTGTGTTAGAACTCGAGGTTGCGTACAACACACGCTACTGTTTTATTCAAAGGAAAGCGTACCGTGGAAGCTTGGGATGTTTCATTTTAAATTTTTTGATGTCTCTATTTAGTCAAAAAGTTTAAAATATTGTATTTAAAAAGGTTTCACTATCAAAAGTTGATAAAAGTGCAATACTGAAAATGAATCTGTTCTTGCATTATGACTAAGAAACTCATAATATGGATTCTAAAATTATAAGGATTATATAAAGTTTAAAATTTAGTTAATACTATTCATGACCTCTTTTAATGGCTTTTTTTTTTGGTAAGTCATAGTGCAATTGAACTCAGTGTTGCTTGTAGTGCAAGTTATTGAATTATTTTGAAGAAATAACACACTATGAAATCTTGGGGTGTTACATTCTCCCCTCCTTCAATAAATTGCGTCCTCGCAATTTGAAATTGTTCTTCAAAAATAAAAGGTTGAAAGTAGAAAATATATTTGTGGGAAAACCCACATTGGAAATTGGGTTACTAAAATTTAGTCTTAATATGAGGAAAAGAGAAATCAAAGGGTCACCACCAAATTATGATCTCGATTAGGAGAACATTGGTGGAAATTAGAGACATATAATCGGAGGAAAAATGTAAATATTTATAGGTAGTGATTGAGGTCATCAATCACAAACAAGTGTATAATTGAGGTCCTTAAATTCATCAATCTATGATGATTTGAAATACCATCGGTTCAACAAAACATAGGGTATTAGGATAACACATTTTTGACGTTTCAAAATATCTTAGTTGAAATCCCACATCGAAAAATGAATTAATGAGGCCTCTATTTAAAATAAAGAGTGGAAAGTATGAAGATTACCGAAAATAACACATACTAGGGTTCCATGTAAGAAAATATGGATATGGAAGAAAAATCTAGCCATCAATTATCTGATGGAGAGTGGTAGAGAACATGGCTTTGAAAAGGCCAACAATCCCAAAGCCATAAATTAGTGATGATTTAAGGTACCATCTAGGACAACATTTTTGTTCTAAGTTCCTTTTATTAATGATGAGGAATTTATTTATGAGATTGGCTAAGATCATAAGGAGATATACTTAGTTTATAATTAGAGTTTTATCCATTAATAAATTTCTACCAAAACTCATCATTCACTCGTAAAAAAAATTCTATTTATACTATTCATAGAGGGTTCCAAAATAAACGAATTTATAATTCATCTACCAGATCTTTTAAAAAAACTACTTTATTTAATCCAGGACATCTCGTGGGATAGTGGTAGGTGATACACCCTTGTCGCCCTTTGGTTGCGGGTTCAAGTCTCGCAGCCTTGCCGGACGCGACGGGTTTCTGCCCGACCTCCGGGTTGTCCTTTTATGGCAATCCAAAATAATCCAAATTAGAACTATCCAAAATACTTCTGTCCAAACTCACAGTCCAACATTTATAAGGAAGGTAAACATAATATAGATCCTTTTTACCCCGTAATAGCATATGAATACCTTCATCATGTATTACCATATTCCTTATTGATTACATTCATGCTCCCTTATTCCATATAGAATGCTGGATATACTTCATTAATCCAAAAATGTTTTAAACCCCAACAATGATGGAATATACAAATCATTAATCAGTTCCAAGGTAGTCAAGAATATCCAATATAATTTATCCAAAACAATCACATATTATTCCAAAATCACTACCTCAGTATCAGAATTATATTATGATTTATCATTCTCTCAACCATATATTTTCCAAAAATTTATCCTGCTATTGAGTCACTTTTCTTTGTTCCACACAATCTCAAGTCCTTAATGAAATAGTACTGCAGTACAATCCTTATATACTCCATAATTATTATAACAAGTACATTGTTGATACAACACTCAATTGACATAATCAAAATAAGAACTCTAATCATTCCTCTTCATCTGTGGTAGTATCATAACTTGATTATTATCCAATAGCATCATTTGCGTCATAGACTGATGACTGGGACATAGGTTCACGTAGTGTCCAAACTCCTTGCAAATGAAGCATTGTACATTTAAAACCATTTTCTTACCCTTGCAGTCACGTACTTTGTGCCCTTTTCCTCCACACTTATAACAAACTCCCATTCCTTTCAGGCAAGTTCCAGGGTGTTTCTTTCCACAGTTACCACATATGGGAAAATTCTTCTTTTCCCTCTTCCCTTTATCCATCTTTCTCTCTTCTATCCTTTTCTTCTCTTGCTTCCCTTCAAAGCCATAGGACTCAGTAAACTCTTTACATATCTTATCAACACATGATATTATTTCTTCATATGATGATAATACATGGGAGACTATTTCTCTTATAAATTCTAGCTTAAGACCATGAAAGATATGATCCTTCCTTCTCTTTGAATCATGTGTATTTCTGGAGTTCTCATTCCTTCTACTGGGCGCCATTTCTATACCATGGCATAAACTAGATCAGTTTATGAATCAAAACACATAATCCCATACTTATAAAACACTTAACATAAATTGAACTATTTATGGATATAATCCATAATCATAAATATGTTTTCTTTGAGGAAGTATATACTCATAAACCCTTCATAATTATTTGTAAAGAAAGTGAGAGTTATCCTAAGCATATCCCCCGGGAGTGTCGTAACCAAGAGTGTAGCAAGGCCCGTTGTCGTGCACCAGTTCCCGTTCGAGTCTAGCTCAAAGCGGTGTTTTCGGGTTTTACCCCTAGGTACATCTGTGCCAGAGCCGCCTCTACCTGCTCGTATCCAGACAGGGATGTATTGCTTGGAAAACTCACAAAGTCTCTACAATACCAAAATTCTAGGAAGTTCTTCTATACTAATCCTCAAAGTTCATCTTAGGTCTACGTGCTCTAATCAGAGTTTATCTAAATCTAGCTTCCAAGGTTTGTACTAAACTTCCTCTGATACCAACTGTAACGCCCCGACCCTAGTTTCCTAGAGTCGGTGCATTATTACATAACATTGGCATGATCACAAGAAAGATCAAATCTCGAAAGACCGATTGGTTTAGTAGCCTTGGAAACACTAGATATATTCATAAGTTTTACATTACATCATAAAATCAAAAACTACTACAACAACATAATGTTTCCACAGTCCACACTACAATCCCCTCATAATATCCCTGCAGGTCATTCATAACTTACATCTTCACTTCCTAGGAAAAATAAAACATAGAAAAGGGGTGAGCTCAAATGCCCAGTAAGGATAACAATATAGCGGAAACTTTCATCAATAAGAATAAACATTTAAGGCAATGTATAACTAAAACAAAAGCCTTTTAAACATGAACTTTCAACATGGTATGGCATAAATAAAATGAAATAATGCCATTTACTTATTCACATGGATATTCCACTAATCGAATAATCACATGCCAAAAATAAATAACCACTTTCATAATGTTGGAATGCATAATGTCAAACGTTAATTTCATTGTCTAGGCCTCATCCCAAGACCTAGGGGTTACTTCTAACCGGAACCCAACCCGGAGTGCCTCTAATAACCGGACACCAACCCGGAGTGCCTCTAATAACCGGACACCAACCCGGAGTGCCTCTAATAACCGGACACCAACCCGGAGGGCATAATTTTACCAGTCCCTAACCTGGAGGGATTACTTTAACCAGTCCCCAACCTGGAGGGCTTACTTTTACCAGTCCCCAACCTGGAGGGATTACTTTTACCGGTCCCCAACCCGGAACATACTTGTTTAGCACATTCATCTGAAGAAAAGTTTGAAATATAACATAAACATTCGGATTAAAACTAGCATACGAAATGTCAATAGTTTCACCATAAACTATGAATGATATAAAATAACACATCCACAGTCAAAAATATCACAAAACCTTCAATACAATATAGAAGTTTTGTATTATAATAAATCAACTTCAAATAAGCGTAAAATCCATTAAAGGATGTTGACATAGATGAAATCAAAACACTTTTTAGAGAAATATCTCTTTCTATTTTTGAAATCATTTAAGAGCCATATAAAATAAAACATTTTCTTGAAAATATTCTTGTAAGCTTGTAAGGAAAGCTTTGACGATTTTATAACGGCGTAAAATAACCGCACCCGCCGTATAAGTTAAAAAAACATTCTTACCTCAATTCTGTCGAAAAGGTTAAAAAGGACCTTGTTTTGAAAACGACGGAAAGATTCCTTTATAAACCTCTTATAAAAAGTCAAACAAGGGTATAAATGACTTTAACCCATATTCTTGTAAATAGTAAAAATGTTTTGAAATACATTTTTAAGAAACATGGATGTGGATGATAAAGAGATCCCAGTAGATTATTACATATAAACAACCTCGGATAATGAAGAGATTGTGAAATAACCCTTACCTTGTACTTTTCCTTGGTTGGGGTAGGTTAACCTCCTCTTCTTCGGGTTCTTCCTTTTGATTTGATCAAAAGGGCTCCTTAGGTTGGCTTTCTGATCAAACTAAGGCCTCTAGGTTGTATTGAGGGATGTTGGGAGAGTATTTGGGCAGAGTTTGGCCGAACTAAAAGGCTTTGAAGGTGTGAAGAAATGAGAAGGAGGAGTGCCCTTTTATAAGAGGGGTGAGGGGCACCTTTGGAAAAGTTAGAAATATTAATTTATAATAAATTCATATTCGGTTTACAAAGGCTCCAAAGTTGACTATTCAAAGGATGAGGTGTGGATAGGTCGAAAACAACTCATCCAATAGAATTTAGACAGGTTTGGGTACTTATATTAACCTTATCTTTAAGTATTAACTCTAAGTTAATTAGTTTCACTTTTACAATGTCTCTTTGTATTTTTATATAATATGATTAATAAACTTACTATATACATCCAAGCGACCCCCAAGTGGTCCATTAATGAGGAACCTATCATAATATAAGTCTCTTGGCCGAACCTTAGATTTTTAGGAATTTAATATCAATTAATAATATAATATTTGTTTTAAGAACTCTTTTATGTCAATTTTGACACTATTCAATAGTTGATTTTTGTGAAACTCCTAACAGATTGATTACTTCGAACAAAGTCAATTAAATCAATCCTAATATATCATATTATCATAGAAAATTAGTTTAATTCATTAAAAGTTTCATATTATAATTATTTGGGTGTTTATAAGATCAATTATTTTTATTTTTCACTATTTTAGTAATTACTGCATCATCATTGTGTCATAAATAAAATAAATTATATAATGTCTAAAAATTATAAATAAAATATCATTATGTAGGAAATCTTTTTAGATTTCTAATGAATATTTATAATCGAAAATCCAACATGTATAACCCTATGTAAAAATTGTTCTTCTAAAAGATGTAAGCTTATGCCATTTTTATTTTTATTTTAACTTTATTAATATAAAGTGTCCCTACCACATACAAGTGGCTCCAAGGGGTCCCCAAATTGACCAAAGGATGCCCATGGTCGGGTATGTGTCCACCAATAAGGTTAGGACACGTTTTAGGGTAATTTTTTATTATTATAATATTATTTTTTTAACCCTTATTTACCGGATTTACCCTTTAACCATGGTAAATAAAATATTTACCACAGTAACTATTCAAAATGTCTAAAAATAAAAGTTACCTATTTACACAATTTGAACATCCTGATTCCAAATATGGAATCCATTTTCCTAAATTGAAAACAAAGAAGTGGCAGAAATTAATTTAAAATTAATTCCCGCTGTCAAAACAAAAAGCGTGTTTTTAAGAGATAATAACTATCAAAAGATTGACACTTGTTTATGTTCGGTTTAATTGTAAAATTATGTTCAATGATAAACATTAAATTGAATGGTAAAAATATATTCTAAATATACTTTAAAACCACTCAAATTCATAATTTATCACTATTAATTATTTTGATTAAAAAAAGTTGTTTTTAATTAAAATTTAGAAATTTTCACTATTCATCAAAATATGAAAGTTATCCGAAATGTACCAAAATTTCACCCTAGGATAATTTTGATATTCCGAATCCAAAAATGAAGTCCATTTTGAAATATAGAATATATATAACTTCAAAAAGTAGGTATTACTATTCATAACAGCTAGTTTGATTGGTTACGGTGTGTTAGAACTCGAGGTTGCGTACAACACACGCTACTGTTTTATTCAAAGGAAAGCGTACCGTGGAAGCTTGGGATGTTTCATTTTAAATTTTTTGATGTCTCTATTTAGTCAAAAAGTTTAAAATATTGTATTTAAAAAGGTTTCACTATCAAAAGTTGATAAAAGTGCAATACTGAAAATGAATCTGTTCTTGCATTATGACTAAGAAACTCATAATATGGATTCTAAAATTATAAGGATTATATAAAGTTTAAAATTTAGTTAATACTATTCATGACCTCTTTTAATGGCTTTTTTTTGGTAAGTCATAGTGCAATTGAACTCAGTGTTGCTTGTAGTGCAAGTTATTGAATTATTTTGAAGAAATAACACACTATGAAATCTTGGGGTGTTACACAGTCACATGATGAGATGAATCTCTCTTGGTTGGAATTTGAGAATCTATTCATGGAAGAGTTTTATCTAACCACATTGTGATCAGTGTATATCTAGGAGCTTCTACATCTACAGTAGAGTAGTATGACCATGCCCGAGTTTTAGTGAGGTTTACTGATCCCTTGCGGCACTCCATGGATATGGTGTAAGATACTTTATTCAAATCTTAGAAATTTGAGCATGTCTTATGTTGGGATATTAGGTATTTGGTGATATATATTTGCATTTCAACTTATTTTGGAGTGTTGGAGCACTCCATAGTGGGGGAGAGATTCCTGGAAGAGAAGGCACCAATAGTGGGTGATGGCAGTGGGAACCAAGGAGTTGATACCTTATTGGAAGGTATCCAATGACAATCATAGGTATTTGGGGATGTCAGATGCTTCAAAATATGACCCTATGATAGGGGATCCATGGTTCATGGCTCTCAGGAGGGCTCACATAATCCAAGGGAGAGGCGATGTTTCTTATATGATGGTTGGGGACATCCAGCACAAGATTTTTTGACATATTGTATAGTTGACTAGGAGATGGTCGAGGGACCGCCAAGGTAGAGGTAGATGAAGGAGAAAGAAGGTTCACATAGTGGTGTATGTTATATAGTGGTAGGTAGAGCAGCAAGAGGTGGTCAGAGATTTGAGCTATTACTACCACCACCCCAAGTGGTTCACAGTAGGATTAGGGATCAGGTGGTTAATGACCAGGATAGTTTCAAGATATGAAGGACTATGACCCTGAGCCTCCATGGATTCTAAGAGGTATAATATATATATTTTTTACCTTATCTATAGTACTAATAGACACTGGTATAATTCATTCCATTATTTCCATTTATTTTGTTGAAAACATAGAGATTTTGGCTGAGCCTTTGGCTTGAACCTTGTGCTTGGATACTACGACATGTGGTGACTCAATGATTGATTTTTTTCTGATAGTGAAATTTGATGCTTGGATGTGAGAGATCTATATGGGATCTATTCATAGTAGGGATGAGGCCAAATAATGTCATCTTAGATATGGAATTACTATATACAGCTCATTCCTAGATTGAATATTTTTTGTGGAGGATGCGATGTGTCCGCAATGATGGGATGATGTTTTCCTTTATGTGTGAAAATGAAAACTTGGTAGAGTAGGATGAGAATAGGTATAAGAGAGTGTATCCAATTACTCACTAGATTACTAACATGACTCTTGGATTAGTAGATGATATGGGCCACTGGTTCACTACGGTGGTCAATAATTACAAGTAAATATTTCCTAAGGATGTGAAAGGATTATCTCCCCATCATGATATAGATTTATGAATTGACATACATATTAGGATGACATTGATATCTGTACCATCATATCATATGGATCCTTTAGATATTTTTGAGATGAGGGTATAGTTAGAGGACTTGCAGGAGAAGGGATTTGTGAGACACATTGTTTCCCCCTTGGTAGCCCTAGTGATTTTCACTAAGAATGAAGACAAGAGCCTAAGGTTTTGTGTGGAATAATAGTTCTTGAACTATGTGATAGTGAATAATAATTATCCACTACCAAGGATCAATGAATTCTTCGATTAGTTGAGAGGAGGATAATGGTTCTCGAAGATTGACCTTAGATCACGCTATCACTAGATGCAAGAATGAGATGCTGATATACCAAAGATGAAATTCAGATGTTTCTATGGTCACTATGAGTACATAGAGATTGCATTCAGCATGAATAATTCCCCTGAAGTATTCATGGTACTCATGAAGTATATCTTTCAACCTTTTTAGACTGTTTTGTGGTAGTCTTCCTCAACGATATCCTAGTGTACTCGGCATATGAGTAGGAGCACAAGAGACACTTAAGGATGGTCCTAGAGATAATTTGAGAGAAATATATTTATAGGAAGATCTCAAAGTATCATTTTTGGATTCAATAGGCCCATTTACCAGGACATGTTATCTCAAATATGGGATTGTTAGTAGTCCCGATGAAGATTGGGTCAGTGCTAGCTTGGGAATCACTAAAGAGTGTTACCAAGATGCAGAGTTTTCTTTTGTTGACAGGGTAATATAAGAGGTTTTTTTCCTAATTTCTTCATAGTGGTATCACCCTTGATATATTTTACATAAAAGGGATATCCTTTTTTGTGGACAAAAAGGTTACACCAGTGATTTTAGGGGTTGAGGCAGAGGTTGATGATAGCCTCCATCTTGAGATTTCAAGTGGAGGGTGTTGAGTACGTAGTGTTTTTTGATACATCAGGGAACAACCTTGGATGTGTTTTGACGTGGAGGAACACAATGATTGCCTATGGGAATAGGCATTTGATATCATAATAGAATAACTACATGACCCACGATATTGATCTAGTATCTATAGTCTCTTCCCACTACTACAAAACTGGCATTTAACAGTTCCAAAATATAGGGGCACTAGAAAAATGTGCTGAGAAATTACATCTTTATCTGTTCTAAAATAAGAACTGATAAAGGGGGAAATTTATCAGAACCTTTTATTTAGAAATGATAAAAGTGCTACTATATCAGTTCTTTATTTTAGCACTGGTAAAGGTTACCCTTTATCAACAAATTTTTAGCTTTGATGAAGATGTTTTTTATCAATGCTTTCAGAGCATTGATAAATTTCGACATATATTAGTGCTTTTTTAGCACTTATAAACATCACTTTTATCATATATTACCAATTTAATTCTAATAAAATTTATATTTATCAGTTCTTTTCTAAAATTTCTTTTTAAAGTGTCACCGATCTATTTTAGCAAACCCTAACCCGCACTCATTCATCACGATTCTGAAGCTCTTGAGGAACTCCTCTGTTGCTGGCATGACTTCACTATGATCCATCAGAAGAATCAAGAATAGTAACCAAGGTATGTTATTTTATACTTTTCCTATATCATTTTTTGACCTTTTGGGTTCTTCATTTTTCATTTTTGCATTGTTACGAACCCTACATCTCATCTCTTCATCACTGCCGGCACGACTCCTCTAGAGGACTAACCAAATTACTTTATTGACATATAATAATTAACAATAATGTATTTTGAGATTAATTACCATAAATAGTCATTTATATTTTGTATAAAAAATATGATGGAGTCCTATGTATGTTATCCATGGCCATGACTGACTCAAATAAGATTTTTTATTAGTTACTTAATGGCCTTGAAGAAGACCCCTTTTGTTAACATCATGTAATTTCTTTGCAGAGGGCTATCTATAAATTTTTTATTTTAGCCACCATCCTTAAAATCATTTATCCTATATAGATGCTACTCATTTAAATAAGGAATTAAATTTTATATAGTCTATTGTATTCCTAAAGAATGTGTTTCCCTATATTATGTAAACCTCATCTTTATAATATTTGATCAAGGATGACCCCTTCGTAAATGATCCTTTATGTGGTCTACAAAAATATCACTCCAATATCTTATAAATAGATTTATACAAATATTAATAAATTATATAATAATACTTTATCTACTAGGGTCTCCCGCCTTATAGGATCTTAATCCCTATGTGTTGATGGATCTAAAGACCTTTCAGACACATTATTTACTTGGTTAAAACCCCTATAAGAATATTTTAGTAAGGCATCCTTTAAAGAAACTTTACTTAGATGGGTAGTATTTAGTTCCCAAGAACCAAATAACATTTTACATTTGATCACATAAATATTAATAAATATTTTATAACACTATGAGTGTTATTAATTGTAACATTATTGGTATAATGTATTTAGAATATTTGTCACATCAAAATGTTATATGAGTTACCCAATATAATGTGATCCATGACATGTAATGGAAATATTCATAAACATATCTCTAGTGATATAGATTTCATTTTTATGATTGGGAAAAAATGATGTTTGACTATTAGGTGTTAGATGATTATAGGTACAAGACAATTATTCCCATGAATTTTAAACCTTGTAATCCCCAAGTAGGGGGTTATGAGGACTGACCCTAAAATAAGAATTCCCCTTATTATATGTGTCATTATATATTTATAACTATATATGAGTGTATTTAAATATATATAAGATTTTATTAATTATTTATATTATAATCAACATAAATTGACATTTTCATGTAAACAATGGAAACTTATTTTCGTGGAATGTTAAGATATATTGGGTTTGTCATAAGTTATATGAAATTAATTGACTAATTAGAGAAATTATTTTTTTTCTTTAATGTTATGGAAGATGATATCTCTACCATTTTTTTTTTGAAATTGAACTATCTAAATAAATCCATAACCCCTATAGTTCATTGATGAGTTCATATAAGAAAGTAAAATAAAGATAAATCAATAATAGAGGTTAATAAAAAAAGTATGAAACATTTATTATGATAAATAATTATAAAGGGATTTCATTGAATAATAATCTTTCATATGATTTGGTTATCATTACGACATTATCTTATTTATCTATGGGTGTCTTAATGTATTTCTAGATTTCAATCATTAACTTTATGCAATTTCTACTAATCGAACTAAGAAATTTTCCTATAAGGTCACACAATAAATCTATCCCCAATCTAAGAAAAATTTATATTAAGTTTAATATTAATAATAAATATTATTCATGATTTTGATAGAAAAACCATAAACCATAATTAAGAATAAATAACATATATAGAATGAAATAAAACCATAAATCTAGAGTTTAAAAACTAATTCTTAGGATGTTCATAGAGTTTGATGGCTTGGATAATTCTTTTGGTCTAGTAGTCTCATATGCGCTCCTCATCCTTGGTTTAAATTTGTTTTTTGGCTTGTGAGCTAGTTTTTTTGGCCCAATATGTTCATTTTGGTTGTGTTTCAGACTGATTCTGAACCTGATTTTATGATTTTTTGTGTTATTCAGAATATGCCTTCCAGAAAGACCCCTGAAGTTTCTAGTGGGTATTTTCTTATTTCTAGTTCTCCTAGGTTGCTTCAAATATTCTGTGGAAATTGAGGTTCGTTAGAGGTAGTGAGGTGGCTTGAGGAAGTTTAGCATGTCTTTAGAGTGTTTGGAACTCCAAAAGATGTTAGAGTTCGTGTTGTTTTCGGTCTACTTGGGGGTTCAAATTTGGAAGAATGGAAGTTGTTTTCCCCACCAACAAAGCAAGTTGGGATGATGTGGGAAGATGTTAAGCCCCTCTTTTTCTGATGGTTTACACCTAAGGAGGTGAAGATGAAGAAAATGGAAGAGCTCATGAGTGTCCAGTAAGGTCAGTGGGAGGTGAAGGATTATGTTTAACACTTAAAAGACATGGGTTCCTTTTGGTCGAATGTGGTTTCATAGGATTTGTTGAAATATTCACTTTTCATTGGGGGGTTTTAATCCAGAGATCAAGGAGAGAGTCCTCTTCTCCAAGGATCTCTATTTTTAGAAGTTTATGGAGGAAGAATTTTTGGATGAGTTGTTGTGAATGAAGCATAAACACATCGGCTCATTTGTTGTCTCCTATTTTGGTGTGCTCTGTCCTACTGTTAGGATTGTTTTTGAATTTATGTAAAAAAAATTATTTAGGTAATTGTATAAACTAATACTTGAAATGTTTGTAACTGTAACATCCTGACCCAAATCACCTCTAAAATGGTGGTTGGACCGGTGGGTCACATGACCTCAAACGCATCTCTCTGAATGCCAGAGGCTACCGACTAGAAGTGAGGGACTTTTTAAAGTGTCCATGGGGGAGACTATGACCTCCTTGGTAATAGGTAATACACAGTGGAAGAAATATCAATTTATAACAAATAGTAGAAGAATATTAATAAGAAAACTTTAGTAGAAGAAAATAAATAATCCCAAATGAATACATAATAAGTGCGGAAGATGTTAAAAAAACCAGATACAAATTGATGTCATGCTATGATGTCTGTGCTAAAGTAAGAGTGCATGAAATAAGAATACAAACATACAATAAAAGCAGTAATGGAAACAACACAAGTTCAACAACTACATCATGACCAAAAGCTCGATACTCTACACCCAAGATCCATTGTAAACAGCAATCCACACTCAAGAACCGAAAGAAAAATGATTCCCATTATCCCCACCTGTGAACATAAAGTATACCCGTGTACCAAACATCGCCCGAGTAGGGGGTAATATAAAATCCCAGTAGGCCAAAACCCACAATGTATAAACCTTTACATTTCATACTATAGACAATAGCAGTGTGCCAATATATGATAGAAGTAAGCAATAAAATAAATATAATGAAATAAAAAGACCTTAGTCTGGGTCCTCAACAACACCCGTCACATATCACCTGATTCGGTGCAAGTCGGTAATCTGAATAAGGTACCTATAATAAGCAAGATTATATATATATATATATATATGTATATATATAAGGCTATAATTAAAAAGGCAGTTAAAAAGGAACAATATGCCAAGATTTTTCATTAGCATGGGGTCTAGTTTATGTGTTAAAAAAGTGTGCTTCACGCACCAAAAAGACATAACAATTCACAAAGGAATAAAGGATGTATAAATAAACACCTTTCACATATCATCATTATTATTATGTTCAAGTTGTAGAGTTGGTGTTTGAGCCTATCCCGAAGGTATCACTATGGTACATCCTTCAATTAATCTGATACCACTGAACTTGTCCATGGAAATCATCCGAAAGACCAAGTATCTCTCGAGGCATTGCTTTATTACGAGTCCATCCTAGTATCGCATAGAAGAGATCAAGTATCACCCGAGGCATGGTGTAGCCTCTATGCCAATGGGTCCATCCCTAAATGTCCCTTTGGGAACCAGTACCACTCTTGAGTATTTTAGAAACCCAGGGAAACTCTCATCAGGAAAATACTAAGAAATCATCTCCCTGATGTAACGTGTAACCAGTCAGGAATGGAGAGTCCTTGTGTAGTCCTTAATACAAAACCCATTTTGTTTCACCTCCCTGAATTTAATTAGGTTTCAAGGAAGAAAATATCACAAGATTTTATTTTATAATTTAAACAAGATAATATGAGCAACTCAAAGATACATAATAATGATCATCCTAGTAAAGAAATTAGAGACCAAGAAATTTATCAGCGAATGTAGAAAAAATGCACATATCACTTTTATAATGGCATAATAGAATAATAGCTTTACAAGGAAGAAAATCATTGGGCATTATTTAACCAACAAAACCCAAGGTTCATGGTTCACAATTATCCTAAATAATTTATTTTAATTAAAAATCAAAAACATGTTTCTCACAACATATGAAATTTATTAATTTAATTAATTTTGGATAATGGAAAAATAGGCTAAGAAAGTCAGTATACCGAAAGGGGAAGCCTATGACGTTTCAATAATTTTAATAGTTCAGATTATCTCAAACAAGGGTGCAATGATGAAGTAAGCAATTTATTTAATTTAGAACAGGTATAAATAGACATCGCTGGTAGGCACCGAAGAGTGGCACAACATGTGATTTAAATGACTCAATGAAACGAATGGAAAGAGAGTAGATGCCCTACCTTATACTCGTAGAGGATCCTACCATTTGCGGTGATCTTTGATTTGACCTAAAATAGATGAAACCAAACAATTTTAGAAAAACCCCAATTTCAAGTAAAATCATTCCACAAAAGATTTCGTGATGGATTGAGAATGATATCGAACGATTCATGATGTGTGAGGTTAGCCTTACCAAGAGCTTCATAGCGCACCAGACAACGTCAAAATTAGAGGAGAAATGATGATGCAGCGATCACCCTAAGGAGGAGGAGGGTGGTTTACACCACCTAACAGGGGGAGGTACACCACACACATGAGAGGGGGAGGAAGAGAAAAAATGAGAAAAAAAAGGAAAATTAAAAGAAAAGGAAAAATAAGAAAATAAGGAAAAAATAGAAAAAAGAAAATAGAAAAAATAATTAAATAAAATTTGAGGGAGAAATAAAAATAATTAAATGAAATGAGTTTACCCAATTTTAATTATTCTTAATTTCTCTCCAACCATTTTTATTTTCTTATTTATTTTTTATGTCCTTTTTAATTTTTTTGACCTCCTTAAGATTTATTTTTAATCTTATTTTTCCTTTTAATTATTTTTTTCCCAAACGATGCTCTAAGGCACTATGTAATGATTTTACATGAAGCCCGAACAATTATTTAATTAATTTTAATAGTTTCCTTGGACCCACAACAGGGTGCGTAGGTGCACACCCAAGGTCGCTTTAAGAATTTTGTCTAAAAATTTAAATGGTCCACATATTTGTTTAAGCTGAGACGTTACTATAATTTATGTAGGCCATTGATAATACTTTATCTAACCCAAAAAAAATATTTATAACCCAAATAAATTATCTTCGGGTGTGATATGAGAAAAATCCCAACGCTCATAAAAGTTATACCCTTCCTAGGGTAAACCCCACATCCTAGAACTATCGATGGTCTCATATTTCTCATACGATGCACCTTTTGTGAGGAAATAATTAATTATTATATAAAAAATGGAATAATAAATTAATTAAAAATAAAGAGGGTATTATCACATGTGAGGTTTCCAAACACCCAACACTCATCAAAGTTATACCCTTCCTAGAGTAAGATCGGCGTTCCAAACCTAATAGTGGTTTCATATTTCTCATATGATGCACTATTTGAGAGTTATTTCATTTAAAAAAAACACACACACTTATGAATAAAATAAATTTAAAATTTTTATTCTATCAATGTCCACTACCAAAAAACTGGGTTTCCATAAAATCACCTTTTAAAAGTGCTAAAAACAACACTAATAAAGGGGGTTCCTTTATTAGGGATAAAAAAGCGCATAAAAAGGGTAATTTAACAGCGCTAAAAAAGTGTTGTTAAAAGTGCCCATTTTTCAGCATTTTTATCACTGATAAATACACCCCCTTTATCAGTACCTTTTTTTAGCGCTGATAAAGGGGACCCCTTTATTAGCACTTTTTTAGCAGTGCTGATAAGGGGGGGGGGGCTTTATCGGTGATTTTTTTTTCTTAGCACTCATAAAGTGTATATTTCAAAAAAATTATATTTCATAAAAAATAATATATTGATATATAAATAAATAAGTATATTTATATTGATATATAAATAAATAAGTATATTTAAATTGATATAAATATAATATATATATTTTAAATATGTTTTAGATAAGTATAAATAAACATTTTCACTCAATGTGTACGTGTGTATATATATATATATATTTGTGCGTCTGTATTGAAAAACTGATATATATTATCTATATATTCTAAACATATGTATATACAAATTAATATATAATATCTGTAAATATATATAAATATGTATAATATAATTATAGATACACATATAATATATATGTGTATGTGTGTGTGTGTGTTGTATATATGTATGTATTTATTTATAAACACACACAAAAAATCATATTTTATAAATGAATTTAAAACTAATCTTATAAATACATATTAATATAGGAAAAAATATACGAATAAAAAATATAAATATATATAAATAAATAGATTTAAATATATATTAATATATGAATAAATATATAAATATATAAAGATAACTATATATGTATATATATATTAATATATGGATATATATATATTAATATAACTATATATATATTAATATAAATATATATATGTTAATATAAATATATATTAATATAAGAGTAAATATAACTAAATATATATATAAATAAATAAATATATTATTAAATAGAGAGAAAAGAAATATGGTGGAGTGGTAAAGGTTTAGGTGCGTAAGCAAGAGGTCTCAGGTTCAAATCCAAGGGGTAGTAGGTCACACACATGGGTGGAATTGCAGCTAGCGCTGTTAAAGGCTGGGTGGGGTGCTATTAAAGGGCGGGGTGGGTGGGACTACTGTGGAATGCAGTTTGGGGTGGGGGGAACTATTGAAGGGAAGCTTCAAGGACTGTTGAAGCCCCTCCCTGAATTGTATATTTTTTATTTAATTTTTTTTAACTTTTTTCAGAACTTTTTAAAAAGCGCTAAAAAGTGGGTTTTTATCATTGTTAAAAAAACCATAGATAAAGGACCCATTTATCAGTACTTTTTTTAGCACTGATAAAAGACCACTTTTATTAGCGCTTTTTTAGCACAGATAAAAAACATCTTTATCACCTCTTTTTTTAGAAAAAATAAAAGGGACCCTCTTTATCTTCGCTGATATTAAAAACACATTTTTAGCACTATAAATAGAATTTTCTAGCACTGATAAAGGCCATATTTTCAGTAGTGGTTAAGGGTCTACAAACCTCATAATCTTATGCTGGCTCAACGTCAAACTCTGAAAATATTTCATAAAATATTTCAAAGTTATAAAGAAGGTTATACCCTTCATTTAATTTAGTTCCATTTTAATTTTAATCTAATTAATTTAATTCAATTTATTTATAAGACACATTGTATTGCCAATTATCAGAAATAAAAATTTCTAACACTCGGTTTTGAAACTGGCCTGCCCAGCTAATGAAAAAAATTAATTTCCTTATCTTTTTTTCATTCGGTTCACAACACGAGACATTACAACCTTCCCACCTTAGAATTTCTCATCCCTGAGAAGCCTTCAGGAACAATATATCTCTCACCCAATCTACAGGGTCATGAACTCTCATACAAAAGGTCAAATTGCGTCTCCAAATTCCCAACGCTTGTTCCAGCATTGGTCAAGAAAGCGGAACCCAAGTCACTAAGATCTTCTACAACACTCATTTTCCAACTGAAACACTGAGATGATACTTTTACAAACTCGTTTAGCTAGAGATAAGACATTGTCATTGTCTCATTAAACATCTTGTCAAAGTTACTTCCCATCCAAGGATTTAATGTTAGAAAGGGGGAAATTTCCGAGTCACATCAACTTCCACTGTTGGGATTGATTACAAGATATGACCTTAAGCACTCTAGCGATGCTTCTCACATGATTTCCGAAATAGGTAAAATGGTCAATTCCCATTGACCTAAAAACCCAATCTGATCCAAATTTTTATGAAAATCCTTGGCCGACACAGACTGCACTCATTTTGTCTAAGGACATGCTAGAGACCATCCTTCACTGATCGCTACATTGAATAAGAGATACAACTAGTCGAGCCACTCTAGCCGACCATTTCAAAAGATGCCCGAATTAGACGGCTGGTGTTTTACAAACTAAACTGTGATATCTTATTCCAAGGTATCTCGCATTTACCACAAACACGTCCAACAAAGTCCATATCTAAATTCTAGTGATGTTCCTTGATTTAAGCATCACTGAGTCCGATAACAAGTCTAGGGTAAACTCGTATTGGCATGATTGGATTGGAATTTACGAGTGAGACATTGGTACAAATCTAAAACATCCAAAATAGGCTGTTGATTGAGCCCAAAGCAGCATCCACCTGGTGGTCACGTTAGAATAAATGGATGGTGAACAAGAGTTGTGTAGAGATCATAAAGAAACATTAATCATGAGCAATGACATAAAACATGGCAGTACATAAGGCATATATCATAAAGAAACATTAATCATGATAAAATAGCATGGGAATAAAACATGTAATTGTGGAAAAACATTACCCACATGATATTATTTCCATAGTTTCCAAGGCATTGCTGCCAAGACCATCTTAGTGGACAAAGTCCCTTACTGAACCGGGTTTACTTGCCGTTCCAGCCCTGTATTACTGAACCAGATTTACTTGTCGTTCTAGCCATGTCTATCTCATGAGATATAAATATTTACCTAATATATTGGAGGGAGATATAGGTCCCACCCATCTCATAATGAAATCATTCTTACTTGTGCCACAAAATAAATATACATCATTCATAATAACCCAACGAATAAAATGGGTTTCATAAACATCATCCCATCATCACATAACCCATATAAAAGAGATAGATATAATTTCATAATAAGAACATTGAAACTATGAAAAAAATAGAGACATTATACTTGAAACATACACATATGAAATAATGTCATCTTATATGGAAAATGGTTTTGATAAAACACTTGAGATGAATTCTTGAGGAAAATATCCTTTCTTATTCCAAATCAATTTCTTTTCACAAAACGTCATGCAATTTTAAAAGAAAAATATTTTGTTGAAAATTAGTCATGAAATCTTTTGGAGGAAGCTTCATTAAAATAAGTCTTTATAAAACCGTAAAAATCCTTTCATTCCTTATAAGTTAAAAAAACATTCTTCTCATACTTTTGCCGAAAAAGTCAAAAAGAACCTCATACTGAAAATGATAGAAGATTCCTTTCATATCTTTACCAAAAACTCCCCAATAGGTAAAATTGGACTTAAAATTTTTTATTAGGGTATAAATAATATTACACATTGAATAAACATGGATGTTGATGATAAATATTCCCCAGTGAATATCGAAGTATAAACAATCTCGGATAAAAATTGAGATTGTGAAATTTTCCCATACCTTAGGTCCGATATGCTTCGTACACATCCGAACTTCATGTATAATGATTTAAATAATGTCATTGACTTATTAAAGAATCATATTCATTGTTATTATATCATATATGGTTTACGTATGACTTTATATTACCCGTTATTTTGTAAATCCCATGTTAAAGCAACGTTTTGGGTAAAATCATCTTATTTATCGTACGTGTTTAGAATTGTTGTTCTAGATGTTATTATTACTTATATCATGATTTAATTACTTCTATAATGTAAATAATGATTTATATATCATATATATTCATTATATATCCATCATATACATGTATTTATAATAGTACATAACATATGGACGTAAGAAATGAAATGCACCGTTCATGGAGACGGTAAGCCGTACGTACGCATGAACGCTACTTTAATTTATATTTATTATTTTAATGGAATAGGTATATTATAATTCTAGTATAATATCATATATAATATCATTAAATCCATCCTTTATACATGCCACATAAGGCATTAATGAATCACATCACTTTGAGGGGGCAGTAGTCTGCACTTCCTCAAATGAGATTATCATATTTACCCACTATGGAAACCATTAAGGCTTGATATAATTGGGAAGTAAAGAAGAATAAGGAAATAATAAAAATAATATATATCATATATAAATACAGTTCCATCATAATGGCCACCATGAGAGGCGGTAGGAGAAAATCGAACAATCATCGTTTCGTGAGGCGTTAGTTTTCCATCCACAGAAACATTATGTTCTTAATCCATTAGATGGAGGTGTGTGTAAGTTTAGTTCGAATACTTCTCAAAAAAACATCATAGTATATTTGTGATACTGGTGTTTTTACAAAATAAAGGATTAAAAATAGTTTAGGGGTTGGAGAAGTAGAATAAAAGAAAACAACTTAAGTGAAACTATTACCTTTAATTTGGGTAACTTCCTTTGGATTGAGCCAAAAGGACTTCTTGGAGTGCCTTATGCCTAATGTAAGGATTAAAAGGAGAGTAGAGGGATGTAGAGTGATTAATTGGGCATATTTTGGACGATCCAAATTGTTTGAGAGGTGTGTGGAATTGCATAGAAGTGGTCTCCTTTTGTAATGGAGAGGAGGGGCTCTTTAGGAAAGTGTGAAAACATTATTTTATTATAAACTTATATTCGGTTTCAAGATGTCAAAAACACATTAATGTAGAATATAAGATGACTAATATTCTAAATAAAACCATCCAATAGAAATTGGATAGGTTTTGGATAATATTTTAATCATTATAATCTTATTTATTTAAATCATTTATTAATAAGGTAAATACTGCATCATTATTGTGTCATAAATAATTTATTTGTATGATGTCTAAAAATTATAAAAAAATACCAACATGTAGGAAATCGTTTTAGATTTCCAATTAATATTTATATTCGAAAATATAATTTATATATCCCCTTAAAAAAATTAATTACTAAAAGATTGTTGTTAATGCCAATTTTGTCTTTACATTAAATTAATTAATCTAATGTGTCATTGTCTTTCATAAGTGGCTCCATGGGGTCCTAAAATCTACCCAAGGATGCCCATGGTCGTACATTACTCATCCAATAAGGTTAGGATAAGTGTCAAGGTAATTTTGAGTTATTATAATATTCTTTTAACCTTGAATTACCCTATTTACCTTTAACCATAGTAAATAAAAATTACCATAGTTACTATTCATAATATCAAACAAAAAGTAACCTATTAACATAATTTGGACCCACTGATTCTAAATATGGAATCCATTTTTCAAAATTCAAAACACAGAAGTTGCAGTAATTAATTTAAAATTAATCTCGTTATTAAGTAAACAGGTTTTAAAAGTTAAAACATTGCCAAAGATTGAAATGTTTTTACCAATGAATTCAATGTAAAATTAATGATAATGATATACATTATATTAAATGGTAAAAATATATTCTATTTATACTTTAAAACCATTAAATATTATAATTTAACCATATAAATTATTGTGATGAAAAAAGCTGTTTTTAATTAAACTATAGCGTGTTTTTACTATTCATCAAAATATGAAAGTTACCAGAATAATATGAAAATTTTATTCAAAGTAAATGTTTATATCCTTATTTCAAATAAGAATTTTATTTTGTCAAATTGAACTTATAAACATGTCAAAAACTAGATTTAAAATGGGTGTGCCATCAAAAGGCGATAAAACTGCATTTTTTGAAAAATACTTCTTTTATCCGAAAAATTTATTTTGTTCTCATACCATGTTTTAGAAAATGTGTAAGATGAATAATAAAGTTATAAAATTCAAAATTTATTTAATTCTCTTCATAACAGCTAGTTCTTGATAATATTATAACTATATATCGTTGTTTAGTGAAACCCGATATTGCGTACAACACACGCTATCGAGGAAGGTTGCGATTGCGTGTAATGCAAGCCAAATCAGGGTTGTGTGTAGTGCAAGAATCCTTTGTTGTTTCGTATAACAAAATACAACTATATTTTATTTATACATTGAATATATATATATATACATATATACATACACACTCAATGTTGCGTAGAATAACAACTATCAAACAAACTTGAAATTGTGTGTAACACGATCCAAGAATAATGTTGCATATACTGCAAGCTAATACGGTGTTGCGTATAGTGCAAGATAATCTTGGTGTAGCGTACAACATAAGATATGAAAGAAATTAAAAATAATATATATCTTATAAAATCTCGGGGTGTTACATTCTACCCCCCTTAAAATGAATTTCTCCCTCGAAATTCGTCGGGGTTATAAATGGTTTACTACTTGAATGTTTCTTTAATAGAAACCCACATCGTAAAAAGGAATACCAAAACTGAACATTAAAAACTAAATTATGAAATGTAACGATTACCCAAATTAACTAATCACTGGGTTTCCACATAGGATAACATAGGTGAAAAATATGGATATGTAAGAGAAATCTATCCATCATGTTCTGATGGAGAGTGGTAGAGAACATGGATATGAAAAATCCAACAATCAAAAAGCCATAAATTTGTGATGATCTAAGGTACCATCGGATTCATTGGATATGAGAGTACTATGACAACATTTTTGGTTTTCAAGATCATTTCCCTAATGTTGATGATTATTTGTATATGGATAAATACTTACTTGATTTCAGTGTAAAATCATCATTGGTCATTCCATGAAAAATTTCCGCTTCATCTCTTATTTAAAGATATGAAGTTGAATTTGACATTCTTGAAGTATTATAAGATCACGCGATAGAATGATAGGTCATTCAATCTGTCTCTATCACAATAAAAGGTGAGTATAAGATATTAAATATACATAAGTCCATCTATGGCGAGGTTAATCGTTCATGGTTCCAAAAATGGACTTATACTTCATATATCATACCACGTAATAAAATAAAACTAATTTCTACAAACCAGGGACTTCCTGTAGGCCAGTGGTAGGTGATGAAGGCCTGTTGCACTTCGGTTGTGGGTTCGATTCCCGGAACCTTGTCTGACGCGACGGGTTGTTGCCCATCTTGCAGGTTTTCCTTTTTCTAAAACTACATTATTATAACATTCTATCAATAATGTCGAAAAAAAATTTATAGACTTAAACAATACTAACTTATGTTCAACATAATCCATTAGAATATTTAGGCTTATCCAAAATACTTCTTTCCAAACTTATAGTATAAGGAGAACGATTACTAAAAAGGTCATATAACAAGCATGTGAATACCATCATTTATCCCTCATATATCTTGTTGGTCACATTCCAATCTTGTGAATACCTTAATCATGTATTCTCTTGAAAAATTAATACCCATTGAACCTTAGTGAAAACATGAATGCTGTCAAAAGTTAACTCTTTCCACATACCAAAATCCCAAAAATTCTATATACTCAAACCATGATATCATTTAGTCCTTATATCAATCATGAGCTCATGAATACTATCAAATAATTTTTTTCTCCTTATCCCTTCATTATGTGCACATCATCTTCTTTCCAAAATATTTGAATCACTTTTCATGGTTACCGGTACCATAAAATTATTGAAAACCACAGTAGACTAATACAAAAATATTCCAATACACCATAAAAGTACCTCAACAACATTATTATTGAATACCAATACATAAACAATTAAATCCATACTCTTAAATTATTTTCATGGAATAATTCCTTCCTTGATTTAGAAGTAACCTCTTAGGTCAAGGAATTGAGTTGGGTAATGCCCATGTTCTCCACAAATAAGACATTGAACTCCATAACAGTCTGTCACTCTATGACCCTTTTTTCCACATAGATAAAATCTTTCCCTCCATTTGAGTTATTACTCAAGGTTCTTCTTCCCTTCTTTAGAAATCTCAATCTTTCTTTATTTATGCTCCTAAACATGCGAACATGCATAAAATTCTATCTTCCTCTTATTTGATGAATTAGGAATACCACTAAATTTTACCTTGTTAATCATATATCGCGATTACTAATTCGGCATAATCACATTATCTTTCTCTCTAGGAATTATGCAATTTAATTTCTCATAGTCACAAATTTGTCCATTGGATTCAATGTTAACCGAATTCCTTCTGGTTCCCTCCATTGACTAAAACACAAAAAGAATTCTGTGAGAGCCAAAAATCATACAAGGAAAATAACATAATCAAGGGGGAGTGCCTTCGACATCTAACATCTTAGGTTTAATTATAATATTGTTACCGTAATTCTAGGACTATAACCTATACTTATACTTAACCTTAGACACATCCCTAGACATACCTTAGAAATATCACTAGGGATCTCACTAAATTTTTCGCATCCTAGTTTCCAAAGGTTAACTAAACCTTTCCTCAGATACCAACTGTAGAGATCCAAAGCTTGACGTACATGGAAATTACATTAATTTTGCGGAATACTTAATACATAACAAAAACAGACACACAAGTACTGTAATAGTTTAGTGTCTTTGGAAACTCGGAAAAATAATCTTCTAATCGTGGTGAAATATCTTCAACATCCCCCATAAATATCTTCCCCTTTTGTTTTCTTACCTAAAACCTTTCTTTATTTCCTGGGGAAAAGAAAACATATAAAGGGTGCGCTCAAATTCTCAGTAAGGGTAAGCATGGATAAAATAAAACAAATCATATACATTTGAAATTAAAAACATGAACATAATGTTTAAACATCAAAATCTTGAGCAATGACATAAAACATGGCAGTACATAAGGAATAGATCATAAAGAAACATTAATCATTATAAAATAGCATGGTAATAAAACTTGTAATTGTGGAAAAAAATTAAGTACATGATATTATTTCCATAGTAGCCAAGGCATTGCTTCAAAGACCATCTTAGTGGACAAAGTCCCTTACTGAACCGGGTTTACTTTCCGTTCCAGCCCTGTATTACTGAACCGGATTTACTTTCCGTTCCAACCATGTCTATATCATGAGATATACATCTTTACCCAATTAATTGTAGGGAGATACAGGTCCCACCCATATCATAATGAAATCATTCTTACTCATGCCACAAAATAAACATACATCATTCATAATAACCCAATGAATAAAATGGGTTTCATAAACATAATCCCATCATCACATAATCCATATAAAAGAAATAGATATCATTTCATAATAAGACTAGTGAAACCATGTAAATCAAAGAGACATTATACTTGAAACATACACATATAAAATAATGTCATCTTAGATGGAAAATGGTTTTGATAAAACACTTGAGATGAATTCTTGAGGAAAATATCCTTTCTTCTTCAAAATCAATTTCTTTTCACAAAACATCATGCAATTTTAAAAGAAAAAGATTTTTTTTGAAAATTATTCATGAAATATTTTGGAGGAAGCTTCATGAAAATAAGTCTTTATAAAACCGTAAAAATCCTTTCATGCTGTATAAGTTAAAAAAACATTCTTCTCGTACTTTTGCTGAAAAATTCAAAAAGAACCTCGTACTGAAAACGACAGAAGATTCCTTTCATATCTTGAAAAAAAACTCCCCAATAGTTAAAATTGGACTTAAAAACTTTTAGTAGGATAGAAATAATATTACACATTGAATAAACATGGATGTGAATGATAAATATTCCCCAGTGAATATCGAAGTATAAACAATCTCGGATAAAAATTGGGATTGTGAAATTTTCCCTTACCTTAGGTCCGATATGCTTCATACGTATCCAAAACTCCTATATAATTATTTAAATAATGTCATTGAATTATTAAAGAATCATATTCATTGTTATTATATCATATATGGTTTACTTATGACTTTATATTACCCGTTCTTTTGTAAATCCCATGTTAAAGCAACGTTTTGGGTAAAATCATCTTATTTATCGTACGTGTTTGGACCTATTTTTGTTGATGTTATTATTAATTATATCATGATTTAATTACTTCCAGAATGTAAATCATGATTTATATATCATATATATTCATTATATATCCAGCATATACATGTATTTATAATAGTACATAACATATGAAGGTAAGAAATGAAATGCACCGTTGATGGAGATGGTAAGCCGTACGTACAAATGAACACTACTTTCATTTATATTTATCATTTTAATGGAATAGGTATATTATAATTCCAGTATAATATCATATATAATATCATTAACTCCATCCTTTATAAATATCACATAAGGTGTTAATGAATCACATCACTTTGAGGGGGTGGTAGTCCGCACTTCCTCAAATGAGATTATCGTATTTACCCACTATGGAAACCATAAAGGCTTGATATAATTGGGAAGTAAAGAATAATAAGGAAATCATAAATATAATATATATCATATATAAATACAGTTCCATCATAATGGCCACCATGAGAGGCAGTAGGAGAAAATCGAACAATCATCATTTCGTGAGGCATTAGTTTGCCATCCACAGAAACATTATGTTCTTCATCCATTAGATGGAGGTGTGTGTAAGTGTAGTTCAAATAATTATCATAAAAACATACTAGTATATTTAGGATACTAGTGTTGTTAAAAAAAGGATTAAAAAGAGTTTAGGGGTTGGATAAGTATAATAAACGAAAACAACTTAAGAGAAACCGTTACCTTTAATTTCGGTAACTTCCTTTGGATTGAACCGAAAGGACTTCTTGGAGTGCCTTATTCCTAATGTAAGGCTTCAAGGGGGAGGATAGGGATTTATAGAGCTTAATTGGGAAGAGTTTTGACGAGCCAAATGGCTTGAGAGGTGTGTGGAATTGCATAGAAGTGGTCTCCTTTTATAATGGAGAGGATGGGCTCTTTAAGAAAGTATGAAAACATTATTTTATTATAAACTTATCTTTAATTTAAAGAGGTCCAAAACACATTAATGTCTAAGATACGATGACTCATATTCGAAATAAAATCATCCAATAGGAATTGGAGAGGTTTTGGATAATATTTTTATCATTATAATCTTATTTATTTAAATCATTTATTAATGAGGTAAATACTGCATCATTATTGTGTCATAAATAATTTAATTTTTTTGATGTCTAAAAATTATAAAACAAATACCAAAATTTAGGAAATTGTTTTATATTTCCAATGAATATTTATAGTCGAAAATATAATTTATATAGCCCCTTATAAAAATTAATTACTAAAAGATTTTTGTTAATGCCAATTTTGTCTTTACATTAAATTAATTAATCTAATGTGTCATTGTCTTTCATAAGTGGCTCCATGGGGTCCCAAAATCAACCCAAGGATGCCCATGGTCGTCCATTACTCATCCAATAAGGTTAGGACAAGTTTTAAGGTAATTTTGAATTATTATAATATTCTTTTAACCTCGAATTACCCTATTTACCTTTAACCGTAGTAAATAAAAATTACCATAGTTACTATTCATAATATCAAAAAAAAGTAACCTATTAACATAATTTGGACCCAATGATTCCAAATATGGAATCCATTTTTCAAAATTTAGAACACAGAAGTTGCAGTAATTAATTTAAAATTAATCCCATTGTTATGCAAACGGGTTTTAAAAGTTAAAACATTTCCAAAGATTGAAATGTTTTTACCTATGAATTCAATGTAAAATTAATTCTAATTACATAAATTATATTAAATGGTAAAAATATATTCTACTTATAATTTAAAAACTTTCAATATTATAATTTAACAATATAAATTATTGTGATGAAAAAAGTTGTTTTTAATTAAAATATAGCGTGTTTTTACTATTCATCAAAATATGAAAGTTACCAGAATAATATGAAAAATTTATCCAAAGTAAATTTTTATATCCCGATTCCAAATAAGAATTTTATTTTTCCAAATTGAACTTATAAACATGTCAAAAACTATATTTAAAATAGGTGCGCTATCAAAATGCGGTAAAACTGCATTTTTTGAAAAATACTTATTTTATCTGAAAAATTTATTTTGTTCTCATACCATGTTCTAGAAAATGTGTAAGATGAATAATAATGTTATAAAATTAAAAATGTAGTTAATACTATTCATAACGTCTAATTCGTGATAATATTATAACCATATATCTTTGTTTAGTGAAACCCGGTATTGCGTACAACACACGCTATTGAGGAAGGTCGTGATTGCGTGTAATGCATGCCAAATCAGGGTTGCGTGTAGTGAAAGACTCCTTTGCTGTTGCATATAACAAAATACAACCATATTTCATTTATAAATTGAATATATATATATATATATACATATATACACACACACTCAATGTTGCGTAGAATAACAACTATCAAACAAACTTGAAATTGTGTGTAACATGATCCAAGAATAATGTTGCGTATACTGCAAGCTAATACAGTGTTGTGTATAGTGAAAGATAATCTTGGTGTAACGTACAACAAAAGATATGAAAGAAATTAAAAAGAATATATATCATATAAAATCTCGGGGTGTTATAGTTTGTCCCAAGCATTCCTACATGGGAATACAAGGGTCACTCCTAACAAACCAAGATTTGATAAGAACCACACATTTAGCATGCAACATTGGGAGACCACTAAATCCACCCAAGAAATTTTTAAGATTTATCCTGGCGTAAGACCAACGCTCTCTTAGTGCATCAAGGATGAATGCAATATAAGGGACATGCTCGTCACTTAAGGAAGAGTACACTAAGAGGATTAGAATATTACTAGACAGAAAATGTTTAAGAAACGCATGAAAACCCAACCAAACTGACCGGCATGTCAAACAAACTGAGTCTCTAGAAGTCATCTCGAGCATTGGGATGAACTTGATTTCTTTAACTCACAAGTCACTCTACTACACAGATGACCTAAAATGTATTTAATAGTGCAAGGCTTGATGATTACATTGAACTCACCCAGTTTGTAACAATGTTAAGCACTCGATGAGCACAGGGTATGTGAATTCATACTAGCCTGAGGTGATACAAAAGAAATAAGACTTCTAACTCGTATGAAAACGTACCGAGTCATCCATCACTATGCAGAAGAGAGATTTGAATGCCTTATGAAGCAGCTAACAATGAGTAAGGTCTATCCAACTTGCTGAAAATGAGCATTACCCAATGCTCAAGCTTGAATAAAAAGTCAAGGAAAACATGACCACCCATATAAACAAGGGAGTCATTTAAACAAGGGGGTCTGACTAGTGATAATTCCATGCGAACAACACCAAAAAGGTAGAAAACTCACAACATTAGCGAGGATTTTAATTCCTAAGGGTGCTACCTACCATAGGATAGACCCTTATGAAGAACAAGCATCAACCCTAACACCAAGACACACTAAAAGAAGTCACAAGATTCTAAATTCGATCATCTAAGTCATTTCTAAAAGAAAGAGTTCCTACGGAAAATGCTTGCACTTCCATTCCAAGGCAACTCCAAAAAGATTATATCTACCCGTACATAAGGGTCTTAAAAAAAGGACACCACTATATGTACTATTTAAAATCACTTACATTTTAAACCGTTTCATATTACAACATGCATATGTTCAACAATCCAATAATATGGGCGGCCATCAACCAATCCATAAATCTCCCATACACTTTATAGATGAAATTTGGATCCCATTTAATTTCAACCAGTAAATCTTATAAAAAGAAACCAATTACATATCAAACAAGTGATCATGTCACTAGAAGCAGATAATAGATAGAAACATGTTGTAATTAGAGAAGCATGGAAATTTAATCACATAGACATGCTAATAATCACAAAAATCCTGATACAAGGAAAATATCATAGTAAATAGGAACCATGAAAACAAGATTTCATGATAAATATATCGCTGAAACATGATATCTAAACAGGCATGATAAATAAATACCAGACACGATATGAAAGTCAAAGCACACAATCATATCTGCAGACAACTGATGAATACAACTACATGGTATGACATATGCATGACTTGTGAATACTTATGTTCCTATTATGATGCATGTAATGTTTCACCCTTTCCTTAAAATGACAAGGGTAAAATAACATAAACTCCATAAATCCATAAGTAGTGGAAATTACACCAATCACTCATGGTGACATCATATCAATTGTAATATCAAAAATCATGAACATCAATTCCCATCCCTAGAAACATTGAAATTTCCCATATGTGGCGTGATCAGTCCCATGCTCAACTATTAACCAAGAACCAACACATTCCTAACCTCCTTTCTACCAACCCAAAACAGCAATACTAAGGAAAATAACCACCTCTGATTCAACTTTGTAACATCCCGACCTGGATCACCTCTAAGACGGTGTCTGTACCGGTGGGTCACATGACATCAAGAGTATCTCCCCAAACTCTAGAGGTTGTCGACTAGAAAAGGTGGACTTTTTAACGTGTTCATGGGAGAGACTATGACCTCATAGGTAATAGTTAATACACAAAAGAAGAAACAACAATTTATAACAAATAGAGGAAGCATATTAATAAGAAAACTATAGAAGAAGTAAATAAATAATCCCAATTGAATACATAATAAGTACGGAAGCTGATATACAAAAATGGATACAAATTGATGTCATGCTATGATGTATGTGCTAAAGTAAGAGTATGGGAAGAGGAATACAAACATATAATCAAAGCAGTAATGGAAACAACACAAGTGAAACAACTGCATCATGAGAAGAAGCTCGACCCTCTACCCCCAAGCTCCATCCTAAGCAGCAATCCACTAGAAAGAACTGAAAGTAGCATGCTTCCCATATCCCTACCTATGAATATAAATTCTACTCGGGTACGTAATGGCTCCGGAGTAGGGGGTGAGATAAAATCTTAGTAATCCGACACCCACGATGTCCAAACCATTATATTTCATGCTGTAGACAATATCAATGTGCCAATATATGATAAAACTAAGAAATAAAATAAACATAATGAAATAAATAGGTCGTAGTTTGGGTCCTCAATAGCACCCATCCCATATCACCTACTTCAGATCAAGCTAGGAATCTAAATAAGGTACTAGTAATAAGCATGATGTGTATATATATAAATGGCTAGAATTAAAAAGGCAGAAAAAGGAACAATATGCCAAGATTTTTCTTTAGCTTGGGGTCTAGTTTATGTGTCAGAAAAGTGTGATTCACACACCAGAAAGGTATAAAAATTCACAAAGGAAAAAAGGATGAAGAAATTAACACCTTACATGCATCATCATTATTATTATGTTTAAGTTTTAGAGTTGGATTCTGAGCCCATATCGAAGGTTTTTCTACTTTACATCCTTCAATTAATCCAATACCACCAAGATCGTCCAAGGAAATCTTCCAAAATACTAAGTATCGCTCCAGGCTTGACTTTATCATGATTCCATCCCGGTATCGCATAGAAGGGGTCATGTATTACTTGAGGCATGGCATACCCACTTTGGAAATGGGTCTATCCCTAAATGTCCCTTTAGGAACTAGTATCACTCATGAGTATTTTAGAAACTCTGGGAAACCCTATTCTAGTAAATCCTAAGACATCCTGTCCCTGGCGTAATGTGTAACTGTTCAAGAATGGAGAGTCCTTATGTAGTCCTTAATACAGAACCCATGTTATCTCACTGCCCTAAATTTAATTAGTTTTCAAGGAAGTAGATATCACAGGGTATGCATTTTTAATTGCAACAAAATAATATGAGAAACTCAAAGCCACATACTAATGATCATTCTAGTCAAGGAGATACAACCCGAGAAATTTATTAGAGAATGTATAAAAAACACACATATCACTTTTATAATGACATAATAGGATAATAAATTAACAAGGAAGAAAATAATTAGGCATAATTTAACCAACAAGTCCCAAGGTTCATGGTTCACAATTATCCTAAATAATTTATTTTAATTAAAACTCAACAACAGGTTTCACACAACATTTGGAATTAATTAATTTAATTAATTCATGATAATGGAAAATAGGCCAAGAACATCAAAATACCCAAAGGGAAATCCTATGATGTTTCAACAATTTTAATAGTTCAGATTATCTCAAACAAGGGTGCAATAATTGAGCAAGAAGTTTATTTAATTTAGACTAGGTAAAAATAGATTTCATCGGTAGGCATCGACGAGCGGCACAATGTGCGATTTAAATGATGCAATGAAACAAAGGGAGTGAGAGTAGAAACCCTACCTTATACTCATAGAGGATCCTACTCTCTGTGGAGATCATTGATTTGACCTAAAATGGAAGAAACTAGATGATTTTATAAAAACCACAATTTTTGGTAAAATCCATTCATGATAGATTGCATGATAGATTTAGAATATGATAAAAAGATTATTGGTGAGTGATGTTATCCTTACTGAGAGATTCCCAGTTCATCAGACAACATTGAAATCAGAGGATAAATGAGGCTACAACTATCACCCGAAGGAGGTGGAGGGTGGTGCGCTCCACCTAGTAGGGGGAGGTGCGCCACACACAAGAGAGGGGGAGGAAGAGAGAAAGAGAGAAAAGAAGGAAAAATAAAAAGAAGAGGAAAAATATTAAAACAAATAAAAAATAGAAAAAGGAAAATAAAAAGGAAATAGATAAAATAATATAATAAAATCAGAGGGAGAAATAAAAATTATTAAATGAAATGGGTTTACCCCATTTTAATCATTCTTAATTTCTCTCCAACTGTTTTTATTTTATTATTTATTTTTATTTCGTTTTTAATTTCTTTTACTTTCTTAATATTTATTTTTAATCCTTTTATTCCTTTTAATTATTTTTATCCCAAACATTTCACTAAGGCGTGACGTAAAAATTTTACATGAAGCCCAAACAATTATTTAATTAATTTTAATAGATTCCCAGTACCCACAATAGGGTGCACTGGTGCGCGCTCTGGGCTGCTTTAAAAATTTGGACTAAACATTTAAACGATCCATATATTGGTTTAAGAAGATAAATTACAAGAATTTACGTGTTCAATTAATAAAATTTTATCTAACCCAACAAAAATATTTATAACTCAAATAAATTATCTTTGGGTGAGATCTGACAAAACGTCTGACACTCGCAAAAATTATACCCTGCCCAAGGTAAAACCCACGTCCTGGAACTATTGGAGGTCTCTAATTTAACATATGATGCACCATTTGTGAAAAAATAATTATTTATTATATAAAAATGGAATAATAATTTAATTAAAAATAATGAGGGTATTATCACATGCGAGGTTTCCAAACAACCGATGCGTATCAAAGTTATACAATTCCATAGGTAATCCCAGTGTTCTGAACCTAACTGTGGTCTTTTATTTCTCATATGATGCACCGTTTGAGAGTTATTTTGTTCTTTTGAAAAATAAACACACATGTATGTATAAAATAAATTTAATATTTTTATTCTCTCAACATTGAGGGTCTACAGACCTCAGAAACCTGTGTTGTCTCAGAATCTAAATCTAAAAATATTTATTAAAATATTTCAAAGTGATAAAAAAGGTTATACCCAACATTTAATTTATTTCCATTACAATTTTAATAAAATTAATTTAATTAAATTTATTTAAAAGACACATTGCAGTGTCAACTATCGAAAATAAAAAGTTCTGACACTCAGTTTTAAAACCGGCCTGCCCAGCTAATGAAAAAAAATTAATTTACTTTTCTTTCTTTTTCCATTCAGTTCACAACATGAGACATTACAATAATATAGTGTGTTTTTTTTTTATTTTTTTGTAAATTTCATTTCATTTAAATTCTGTATTGTGACTTGTTTTTAAAGATATCTGGTGTGTTTTTTGGTGATGCGCTACAGTGTGCTGTAACAAGACACTGCAGTATCTCCCTTTATCAACACTTTTAAAATTTCTCATTAAGAACACATTTATCAGCACTTTCAAAAGTGATAATAAAAATTCCTTTATCAGTGCTTATAAAATCCCTAATAAAGGATACATTTAGCGGTGCTAAAAAAATCACTGATAAATACCTTTATTGGAACTTCTAAAAGTACGGATAAAGGTCCTATTTATCCGTTATTTTTTAGAAATGATAAATTTCCTAGGATTTTAACATCTCTCAAGTAGTTTGTGCTTTTCTAGCGCTGATAATGGTTATTTCTAGCACTTTTAAAGGATAGTTTTGTAGTAGTGTCCCTATAGATATGGTGACACTACATTATAAGAGAGCAGTTTATCGTCTACTATAACCATAAGAGTCTCAAGCATATCTTCTCTTAAAAGTATCTTAACTTGATATAAAGTCAATGGATAGAGTTCCTCTTGGACTATGAATTTGATATTTTCTATACTCCTGGAAAGGGGGATGTGGTGGTAGATTCCCTTGGTAGGATATCTTGTTCACAGTTGCTAAGCGAGGTGTCAATGAAGTTATCCACTTTTCAGTTGTCCATGGTAGAAGGGGATGGAGTAGTTAATCTTTCGTTGATGGTTGTTGCCCCAACACTTTTATAGCATTTTAGGGAACCTCTTTTGGAGATACCTACTTCAAGACCTTACATACTCATATATCCAATAAAGATGATCATAGTGGATTTTCTAAAGGTGGGGAGAATGCCGTTATTTTTAGAGGATGAATGATGGTTCTAGTAGAGATGAGAGAGGATGTGCTGAGGAAGTTTCAAACTTTAGCCTTAACAGTATATCTAGGTGTAGAGAAGATGTCCCAGGACCATCAGTGGTAGTTCTGGATTCTAGGTATGAAGAGATGTGTTTCATATTTTTTCTCTCTATATCTCACTTGTTAGTAGGTGAAGGATATGCACCTGGTTCCAGTGGGTTTTGTTTAACCCCTTGAGGTGACAGAGTGTAAGTGGGATGGGATATCCTTGGAATTAATAAAGGGGTCCCCACATACTTCTAGAATATATGATTCCATCAGGGTGATCATATATGAACTCACCGAGTCAAATCACTTCCTAGTCATTCAAGATCATAGTTTAGTGGAGAGCTTGTGACACTTGTACATATATGAGCTAGTTTGGCTCCATGGAGTTCCCTTGATGATCATTTCATACAATGATTCTCTCTTTATGTTGTGATTATGAATAGGATTCTAGGAGGCCTTTGGGAATCAGTTGCGTTTGAACACTGCATTTCATCCCTGGACTGATGGCTAGACTAAGTGGACCATTCAGGTCTTAGTGGACATACTATAGGATTTCATGTTAGAATTTGTCCATAGTTGGGAGTATCACCTACCCTTGGTGGAGTTTTTTTACAACAATATACACCATTATACAATTGGTATGGCACCATTTGAGAGCTTTTATGGGTGAACCTATTGGTCACTACTTTGTTGGACCGATTTAGGCAAGTCATCACTCATGGGACTAGAGTTGGTGCAAGCTAATAAAGATAAGGTGTAGATCATCTAGGAGAGAATGGGGAATACACAAAGAAGCTATAAGTTCTATTTGTACTGATGGAGGAGGCCTATGGTGTTTGAGGAGAGAGACCATGTGTTTTTGAGGGTCTCACCTCGATGTGGATTATAGAGATTTGTTTGGGATGATAAGATATTTCCAAGATTCATTGGCTCTTTCCAAATACTGTGTAGAGTTATCGAGGTGGAGTACCACTTAGCTCTATTTCCATAGTTAGATTAGGTAAATGAAGTCTTCCATGTGTTATAGTTGAGGAGGTATGTGCATGAACCATCACATGTTATTGATTGGGGAAAGATGGATATCAATGTTGGGGATACCTTTGCTGAGTACTATGAGAATATTGAGGATCAGTAGGAGAGGATCCTTTATGGGTGACTGATTCCCTTATCACGCGTATGGTGGAAACATGAGAATCTTTTAGAGATCACCTAGGAGTATGAGACACATATGTGAGCCTATTACACTCAAATTTTTAAGTAGGTTTTTTTTCTTTTCATGGAAAAAATCCCATATATGGGGAGAATGTTATGAATATAATATTTACATGAATTAGTTTAGAATATTATATGTATTATTTTTGGAGATATTTTTTTGAGATGGAATGAGAATCTGAACCCTGGTGAGTACAGAATTAATATTTGAAAGATATTAAAGATATTAATATAATACAGATACATTTTTCTCAAAAAAGTGAAATAACTCTTAAATAGATACTCATATAAAAAATATATGCTGAACATGGATTCCAAAACACGGGGTTTCCCTAGTAATGACATAAACTTAGATCACGTCAAACGATCGGGTTGGCCTCACTTGTGGGAGAGTTTTTAAATAAATAAATTAATTTATTTTTATTAATTTTTCCTGACCTAAAATCATTTATAAATACATACTTATACCTCAATCCCTAGGGTTATCTGCATAACCTAGAGATTGAGAGGATCCATTGGAGAGGATTCGTTAAAGGATCATTGGCACAAGACATCAGATTGAGGAACATATCCCAACAATGTTCATGGATCTCACCAATAACATCAACATAGGACTATTATTCATTAGTGATTTATCCAAACTCTAGGTAGGATATTTAATTTTTTGATTTCCATCCTATTCTTATCCCATTCAATCATGGATAAATTCTTTGAAGTATAATTGATTCACACATCAATGGTTGATTTTATTTATAGTTGATTAATTATTTTTTGGTCATTTCCTTCTTCATTCATCTATTTATTTGAAATTGGACTGAGGATAGAATGAAAAAAGTCCAAGGTTCATTCCTCACATGTTATGGTTTACAGATTTCTTCTATGTTTCTTCACATGATAATCTAAGATAATTTCATTGGACTATATTTTGATGAATACCTAGCATCTGATCAATATGTGAACATTTTTTAGCAAAAAAGATCAATACAAAGAGTGTGGTTTGCGATTGAGGGTGTGATAGAGGTGAGAAAATGATGTAGGATGATCAAATGTCAGTCAAATGGATCGATAGATTCCATTATTCCTGGTTTTGGTGCATGGAGGTGATAGATGGATTGATAGTGATTATTTCTAAGTATACCTGAACCTAGATCCTGGCGAGCGGCCATGGAAATGGCCATCCAACCCTAGATCCTTGATTCCTGATGAGGATTGTGGTGGAAGCAGTGGATAAGAGGAAAACATGGAGAATAACCTATGGTTTCTATAAAATCATTGGTTACAAGGAATGTAATATAGAGATACACACCATGTGTGACCCTATGTGCATTGCTAGGGTTTCCACGAAGAGAAAAAGATCACATGTTGTGTGAAAAATGTCACATGCCATGTTACAATATTTTCATCTCGACTTGTATCTAAGAGGATACACGTACATGGGAAATATGAAGTACACAGACATGGTTAGAGTACACATGCATGAACTTAGTTTGAGAGATGATTAGGTGTGCACATTCATGACTAGGTATACACAGGCTGGTATATGGGCACAACCAGTAGTATACAAACACCGATAGGCGATATGAGTAGGGTGGCAATATAAATATACACACTATGTACCATTTTTTACATGTTGTGTATATGAAGTTATACATTCCATGTGAGGAAGAACCACACATGTTGATCAGGGGTTGGCTAGACATGCTGTGTAATCCCATTACACACTTTATACCCACTTTGAGGGTGTTTAAAGCCCATTTTTTCTTCAATTTTGGACTAGAAGTGGTTTAGTGTGTCCCATTGGTCCATCCCCTTGAGGGTGAAGTGATTCATAACATCCAAATCTCTAGATTTGTATCCCCTCTGGAGGATGAGTCTTAGATAGATATTTTGATGTCCCTCTATGAGATTAGAGTGTGATCCTCATTTATTCTTTCTTATACCCTAGGTGGTGTTTGTGGAATTGGCATGACCTCCATGTGTAGGGTGTTGATCCTACATATAGCAGTCTATTTCAGTAGTGTTTTCAGTACCATTGGTATAAGACCCCCTACATAGTGGGTTATCTAGATTGGGTTTTTAGCATCACCCAATTGTCTTGGGTGTGATCCTTTATAAGAGTATTGGGGTAGTTAGGTACTAGTGATTTTTCTTAAGAGGGTACCAATGATCATGATCTCTTGGATGAGTGTCTTTGATGATAACATAGGTCATGGAGTGGGTTATCTTGGAATAATAATTTCATAATATCTTTGAGTAGAATCATATGGTTGGCTGTTTGGTTGTGACTTCCTGGAGGCATGATGTCCTTCCTGAGTGTATATTGATTTTGGTAAATTACATTTGACATAGACAAAGGAAGCGATTCCCTTGACCAATAGGATCATACATTTTGAATCCCATTTATTAGAGCTTCCTATAGATATAATATCATGGGGGATTTTCCATTAATCAATAACAAGTCAAGATTCAACTACTAAAGCATGTGCAAAATTGTTTATGGGAGTAGTTCAAGCTCATTGATATCACAAACCAAACCATTTTTACCAAACCACCCCATAAAAATATCACCATCACACAACTTACCATTAGGGTGTTCAATGACATAATAAAGGGATATGCATCTATAACCTAATATTATAAATTTTTATATTTTCTTTTTTACTAAACGATGATTATATTTATCTATTTTTAATATTAGTTTTTAAATGATTAAATAATAAGTTTTATAAATATTAGATTCTGATATGATGAAACAAAAATTGTATTTTTGGGAAATATATAGTTTTAATCAAGACACACTTTTTTAGGAATTTAAGAATTTTTTAAATAAATTATATTTTAATAAAATATTATTATTAAATAATATTTATTAAATATAAAAGATAATATAATTTTATGATGTCAAATATAACTGTTATAAGTTTCAGAAAACAGTTATCATCAAAAAAACCAGTATTTTTTAATAAATGGGTATTTTGATTTAAAAGTGCACATTAAAATATTTAGCAATTTTTTTTATAAAATAAATATCATTTTTTAAATTAGAATATCAAAATTATCCAATAGAGATTTTTTCCTAATTTTTTAAGACAGTCAAATATTCAGGTAAAAATTTAATATGATATAAATATACAGTATGTATTTTTACATCATAATGAACCAAAAGTGATATAATATATACCATAAAATGTATCCATAACCAATATATATTTCCACTTTAAAATAATGTGTTTTTAGGTTATTTTATTAATTTTATAAAATGTTAATGAATCCTTCAAAACCTATATTATTTTCAAGGTTTTTAAATCAATTATTTATAATCATGACTCACTTCCACATCACCAAAGAAATTATTTTAATTTCCTCAGTTATTAGAATTATAAAATAATAAAATACAATATTTGGTATAAAAATTGTTCAAAGACCACATTAATGTTTTTGGTTTTTATTACTTTATCATATAGATTCCAAAACTTAAGTTTGGAAATTAATATAGAATTTTCCTCTCGTTTTCTATATAAATCCAGCCAAACTCCCATTAATCTTCCCTCAAAACACTTGGACCATAATATTAATCTTCCTTTACCTATATAGAGTCCTCTAAAGGATACCCCAATCTCTTAAGAAGAACCTACCCATATTTTAGATGTGCCCTCTCAAGGTAAGGGATCCTCTACTTATCCTCTTTATTCAAGCACATCCTTTATATTATGCCTTTTTTTCCACTTTTTAATTTTGTGAAATGTTTTAAGAAATCTATATTAATACCCTTATTATATAAAAGTTTTTATAGAACCATTTCACTCTCATTTATCACTCCCAAGAATATTTATGTATCCTTGTTATGCTGCCAAAATTATCCTATGATATTTCATGCTAATTATTTATGTTGTGAATTCTTATTCCCATTTCCACTAAAGGGTATTCACCTAGATATACCTATAAATCATTTATTTGGTACATCCATGTATGTATACCACACTAATTAATCATGGTATTAAATGTGATGAAATATTATCCTATGTTGAATGATCTATGTGGCACACTTATGTATGTACATGATGTGAATGTGATAGATGGGACCAAAATTATATATCCCTCAAATGAATTGGGTAATGTTCTAATCTAATTATATTCCATATATGGTGATAAGGAGTTTATAATTAGGACACTATTGTTTTCTCTTATTTGTTAGCATTTATTTATGTTTATGAGGTCATTTTTTATGTTGTTTCCGCATTCCCATGTTGCCTATATGCAATCATTTTATATCATGCCTCATTGTTCAAGATTATGAATCTCACTCCTTTTATGATACCTTTATATAGATCTTGGATAAAATACTCTAGTTTACTTTATGCTTTTATTTTTTATTCCCTTATTGGTCTTTATAGATCACCCCTTTCTTATGTATGTCCCCAGGTCATCCTCTACAGTTTTAGAAGAATGATGGAATTTTAGGAGAATGTTAAGGATGTTTTCAATAATTTCATCATAATTCTATTTCAATTTGTTATTCTATTTACCTATTTTACCAATGAAACTAGGAAGGTCAATTTAAAAGGTTGTACTAAGTTTTATTTTATGTAATAATGTTTATTAAAGATATGGGTTGTCATAACATATCACTCTCTTTCATTGAATGGATTATAATTTAAATGTTATTAAAATGGTAGGGGTTCTTCATCTCAAATTATCTTTTCGGATACATGTTTTGTATTATACACCAATTTTCATTTATATATTGTATGCAATTCACCTTTGACATATTTTACTATAAATATATCTATTAATGGAATTTAAAGTTCTATTTTATGTTTTATCTTTCTGGTTATTTTTATTCAAAAGTTACCAAATCCTTAAATTATTCTTCTTTGATCTCTTATATACCCTTAAAATCCCTATAAAACCCTTATAAACCCTTGTAAAACTCTTTAAATCAATTGAAAACCATTGAATAATCTTCAAAACCCATTTAAGACCATATCCATATTCTTCTTCCAACCAATTTTCTCCATTCTTATTTTGAAATACAAATATTTCTTATTTCTTATGATCTCCATATTTCTATTTACCTTTATATTACTCTTTTAATGATGTGAGTATCAATAAATCTATTTTGAAATATTATGTTTTTTACTATCTTTTTTCTTCCACTCTAAATTTATGGAATTAAACATTATTTATTTTCAAAATTATATTTTTTCAAGATTTATATCTTGAAGTAATTTTTTAAAGGTATTCCATTAGTCTTCTTGGAAAAAAAATTTAAAAGAGTCTTATGACTTCATTTTCAGTTAACTATGAATTTATTTATAAAATATTGAAGGAATCTTATTTTAAACATTTTTTGTACTAATCCATTTCCCTGCCACCAATATCAATTTTCTTTAAGAAACTTCCTCTCCATGTTTTCATGGATTTTTAATAAAATTTATATTACCTTTAAATTATAATTTTTTTTCTAAAAAGGATATCAAAAATAGAAATGGTGTTTCTTATTCTTTCTATATATATGTTTTTAATGTTCTTTTAAAGATATTTTTCATCTATGTCAACATCCATTAATGTTTATCATGTTTCAATGGGGATATAATCTAATGATACCATCCACCTTATTTATCTAGATAGATTATGATCTTTTTATTAATTTTATTGGTTAAAGAAAGAATTTATATCCCATATATTTATTATTACACTAAATATGTTGATTGATTATTAAGGCATGTTGATTATTCATTGTATTTATATTAATTTATTTCATATATTTAATTCATTAGACTTAATTAATTGATTGGTGGGGCCTAGAATTATATATCCCCTCAGTGCATTGGTAGGTCTCATGAGACAAAAGGTTTGATTATTTGGTATATTTCTATCCATTTATTAATATTGTTTTGATATGAGGACTTGATGGTAAGATCATGATGTCTTGGAATGAGACCATGATGATAAGATCATTATTTTTAGAAACATGTACTTGATTAAAATATCATGATTTCATGGCACATGGCCTTGATGGTAAGATCATGATATCTTGGTATAAATCCTTAGTGGGAAGATTAATATGCCTTCTAATATTCATTTGATCACCACTAAATTAATTATTATTATCCATCTTTTTAATTATATTTTTATGTTTTACATGGATATATTTTATGATCAAGTTATTGATTATATACAACATTTATTGATTATATACTCTACCATACTGTTTATGCCTTTTGTATCCACAATAACTTCCATTGTATGGTTACCCATATATGGAATCTAAGATCAACCCTTTTTCCATTCCATAGGGTAATGGTAATGGATAATTGAATTAATTTAAGAATGTAATAAAAGGAATAAAAAGTTTTCAAGATGTTTATAATTTTGTGTTTTAAAGAATCCAATGTAATATAGAACACATGTATGTATCTAGTATCATAAGAATACTAAACTGTATGATCTTTGTGACGTGATCCCTTATATATTATACCAATATAATAAAGTAACCACATAATCAATGTTAGTGGAGTTAGGTATGTTACAAGAGTATATTAATTCCCTCTCATTGAACCCATTTTATAAGAATTAGCTTTCCAAAATTGATTCATTATCTAATAGAATAGGTGTAAGTGATTTTATGCATGATGATCCTTAAAATCATAACATATGGTTGTTATATAAATCTAAAATCAAAGTATAAATAGTGATGGATTCTGATCAATTTATTACTACTAAGATCAACAAGGGAATGCATTGTATTTTATTTACCTTTGTATATTCCAAATGCGATGAATAGGAGAGAGAGTCATTATGGCATGATCTGGGATGCTTCAATCTAGATAATTTAATATTTTTAGTGGCTGGAGACTAAAATTTTATAATGTATGACCCATAAAATAAGGGACACAACACACACTCTTGGAAGGCCAACTAATATTTCATTTTGTTCTTTTCTGGTAATGGGCTCTCAGAATTGGGATACACTGGTGATTGCTTCACTTGGTGTAATAATCAGAAAGGGATTAAGTACAAGTGGTGTCGTATAGATATATTTCTAGTGAACGTTAACAATATCCCTTACCTGGATGCCAAGGTAACACACCTCATTAGAGGTCACTTTGATCACCCTCTAATTATTTTGGTCCTATCATCTAGATTTTCTTGAGGGGGGTGTTTTATCTTCTCTCAATAGTGGACCTATGCCATGAGATATCACTAGGTGGTGATAATATCATGATCAAATCCTATGTAGGGTTTTTGGTGGACTATCCTACAAAAAATGATCTGGTGTCTCAAAGGTGATCTCCAAGCCTAGATCAAAAATCAACCCCCATGTTTCTAGAACATGGACTCGATCAAATCTGACACTGAACATATGGAATCCATGATGGATAATAAATGGAATGGGGAAATATTCAATGAGTTTTATCTCATGTATAATATTCGGAATGATCTTCTCCTAGAGCAGGAAGGGTTGGCACATGAATAATCTTGGATCATGTGGTTAAAGGAAGGTAAAAGAAACATGGTGTTCTAACATGATTTTTTTAACGAAAAGAAGATGATTATTAGGGAAAAAATACTCTTGGAGGATGGAACCTTCATTGAATATCATGATATGGTGGGAGGTATGTATGATATTCACTTTAATTCTATAGTTCTAGGTCCGAACCAGTGTATGCAAGGAGGCTATTCAAGGGAAGTGATGAGTTGTTTGATGCTATACCACACAAGGTGTTGGCCCATGATAATTTTTTTTTAGTATATAATAAATGAGTAGGATATATAGAAGGTAGCTCTCAGACTCAATCCTAATAGTTTAGATGGTCTCTATTGATTCCCAAGATCATTCTATAGAGCTTTATAGGACTTGACCAGGATAGATTTGGTTGGTATGGTGTAGGACTTATTTTGTGGCGGTTATCTCCCCTGTATGTTGAGTACCACTACTCTGGTTCTTATTTAAATAGTCAATTATCCATACCATCTCAATCACTATTGACCCATAATTATGTGTAACTTCCCTTACCATGGGTTTTCTAGTGTTTTTAATAGGATATTATTGTTACATCTATCTTTTTGGGTCTCAGATGAACAACATGGCTTCATTAAAGGTAGATCAATCTAGGGTGCTATCTGGTTAGAACATGAGATGACAAGGGATTTCATGCAAAAGGATACTGTTTACAATGTGGTTATAAAGCTCATTATGGATAAATAATATGATAGAATTTAGTGTAACTTCATTTTAAAGGTTCTTGTATGCATGCGATTCTCCTCCTAGACTTACTACCTTCTGTACAAGTGCTTCAGTTCAACTTGGATCACCTCCTCCTTCATGGGAAGTATTAAGGATTATTTAAAGTGGTGTGGGGGATCAGGGAAAGAGACCCATTATCTCCCATACCATTCATTTTAATGATGTATAATCTCATTCAGTTCATCAACATGAGCCTCCTAGCAGGAGGCATATTCTCATATCATTATTGGAAATAGTTTGGTAGCATTTCACACCTCATATATGATGATGATATGACCATTTTACTCAATTTAATTATAAAATTCATTTTTTGTATCAATAATATTCTTGAGGAGTTTTATAATCAGAGTTGCTAAATTTTTATCCAGTAGAAGAGTATAATTTATCTCTTGATGTGGGGTATGGACATGAGGGAAATCCCCATTTAATGACTTATGGGAATTTTCATACAAATCTTTCAATGGGTTATCTAGGTTCCCCCATCTCCTCAAGAAGGATTAACATCCACCTTTTCAACATGGTAGTATACAAGATCACTAGACATATATTAAATTGGAAAAACTAATATCTATCCTTTGGTGGATGCATAATTCTAGTTAACAACATTCTTAAATCTATCCCCATACACATCTTATCTACCCTTGTGGTTTTGAAAGATGCCATCATGGGAATAGAGAATATCTTAGCCTCATTTATTTGGTATACTCACTTGGATAGAAAACCACATTGGGTTTCATGGATGATAATGGAATGGAAGACAAAGGAAAGAGGCATTATTGTCTAGAGTGTACTGAGTGAGGTGAATGGATTGGATGAAAAGTTGGCATGGGAAGTGATTGAGGGTTGGATGTTGTAGGGATGTATCATTACACAAAAAATGGTAATAAAATGGACTTACCAAGAAGAAAATCCTCTATATTATTTAACTCAATTTATCCTCACATTTTGGCTCTTCAATATCATTCCCAATGGATTATCAGTAAGGGAGACATCAAATTCTGGAACCAGAACTGGGCTGGTTCCACTCTGGGTTTTCTAGAATGCCTTAATCTAGACATGATGTTCAGGCATGATAAAGAGTTTATATATTTCACCCTTACTATCGAAAAAAAGTAACAACACAAGATCTTTGATATTATAGAGCTGAAATATAACCTGTTTAAATGATTTTTTTCAGGTTCATCATGAGGTGTTTTTTTCTAGGAAGGATTGTCATCAGCTGCATATGACACCAATAGATAAGGATAGATGGGGAGAGATTATTTGGTGAATGAAAATCCATGAAAAAATAACTTCCTAGTTTTTCATATCCACAACAAGACCTTATCAACAAATGATCATGTCAAGCATACATGCATTAATCTCATGTCCAAGTGTATATGTTGTGGGAATCCATAGGAGAATTCATCTACTCACTTGTTTTTTAAGGCGATTGGGTGCGCACAATGTGGAGTAGGTTCAGAGAGTTTGTCGGTCTATCTTATCAGGTGTCATCAATTGTGTCATTTATCAACCTTTAGTTTCAAGGTGTGGAAATATCTAGTCTCAATAATAATGTGAGAGAATTTATCCTTGTGGAGGGATATTGAAGAATTTGGTAGGGAAGGAATAAATATCGGTATGATGGTCTCTCTTGCTTGAGGTTGTACCTCATTTATAGAACCATGAGCTTGCTGAATGATTTTTCTTAGCTCATAAAAAATGGAATGATTTACCTTCTATTAGGTCCATCTTAGACACCATACCCTCCTATCTTTTATCCTCCAATGACCCCTTGGGATAGTTAATTTTCTAGAACCCACACCGAAATGGTAAAAATCTAAATACAGATGGGTCATGAAGCATGGGAACTATGTGGGGTAGTTGCATAGTTCAAGATACCGGGGATATATTATTATTTATTTCACTTATTTATTGGGGAAAAATGTATTTATTTAGGATGAATCTAAGGAAATGATTATAGGTCTTGAGCATTATATTCATAACAACATCGACCTGGATATGGTTGAAATAGAATCCAAAACCGTACATAACTCCTTCAATGGTCTTTTTTTCACTCTGTGGGATGTCTCCAATTATATCTATAAGTGCTACAGGTTCATTAATTACTACAAGGAGGTCCTTAACACCTGGAATGAAGGTAATAAATCTGAATATTTTCTAGCATAAAATTCCTCTCATGGTGCGTCGATTATTTTCTTCTCTAGTTTGGGATATTTTCCCTTAGAATGTGTCAAGATTTTCTATGGGGATACCCTTGTAATTCATTATTTTAGACCACCTTATCTTCTATTTTTGTTTTTTATATCAGCCTCTATCCCCCTTTTTTCTATATAATAATAATAATAATAACATGTAGACAATTTTCTGAATTTTCTTTTTTCATTCCTTATATAGAATTATTTTTCTAAAAACTCCATGAAAAATAAATTTAATAAAAAAATGATTTTATTTTAATGATATTATCATAATTTTTAAATATTATTTATATTATATTACAATATTTTTCTCATCAAACCCATTTAATATGTCATTATTACATGAAAATGCACTATTTTAAAAAATAAGGACTTTTCATTTTAGTTCTTATATAACTCATTTAAATAACCAAATAAATATATAAAATTAAAATTAAAATGGAATATTTATTATAATATAATTTTTTATATAAAACTCTAATATTTATTTTATTTTCTATTCTTTTAAACTATTTTTAAAATTATTGCTCACCATTGTAGTTTTACATGACCTTAGTGAACAATTGGGTTTTTTAATTTTATTCCTCTATGGATATCATTAAAATTAATTAAATGATTAATATAATATTAATATATATGTAACTTCATTATTATTATTATATAATTTAAAAATAGTCATCGTAATAGTGTAATTAAAGTTAAATAGTCATAGTTATTTCTAACAGTAAAAAATAGGCATACCAACAAAAAAACTATGAATGGTAAATTATTCAATACCTATTGATTTTTTTTTAATTTTATAATGGAGTTAAACATGTAAATTAACTCTTATTTTACTTATGAAACCATTATAAGATGACCTTTGAACTTCAGTATTATACTACATTGGTTTTGAAGACTATGAACCAAGAAACCTAAAAACAATCAGCATAAAATTTACTAATTTATTAAATCAATGGGACATGATATTAAATTAAAAAAGGAATAATAATAATTAAATAAACAAGAAAAAATTCCTAAATAAATTAAAAAATTAATATAGTTTTATTATATTGTATGTTAGATAACTTACATAGTGAGTTAGGATTCGAGGTAAAGGCCCCCTATCTCAATTTCAATTCCTTAAGACATGTTTCATATTATGTATCATGATTTATTTTATATGGTTTAAATTCATACCATTAATTTATTTTGAAAAATTATTTCATGTAATTCATGGTATTTACAAAACCATATCATATTCATTCTTCCAATGGATCTTGATTCAAGCATTACCAAAGTTATAAGGTTTATTTTTCTCAAATTCAATTCCCCAAGACATGTTTCATATTTTTCATTATTATTTATTTTATATAGTGTACATAATTATCTCTGAATTTGTTTTTAAATATTATTTCATGTAATTCAGGGTATTTACAAAACCATATAATATAATTTCTTTCAATGAAACTGGATTCAACAAAAGTTGTAAAGGGTTTTATCTAAATTTTCCTTCTTTGAGACATATTTTTTTATCATGAACCTATCTTCATATATAAGGTGTATACACTACCCTTTTGAAATAATATACCATTATTATTTATTTATTCGTTGTATTTAAAGTTTTATTCATGTTCTCTCTTTAAATTGGTTTTTATTCAAAAGATACCAAAACCATAAGAGTTTATTTTCATGTATTGTTCCTTTATTCCCTATATTCTCTTTATTGAATCAAAATAAATCTATGGAATTATTTTATTATTGTATTTCCTTTATTTATGGTGAATTAATGGTCTCCTTTCCTTAAATATTTATTTTCCATACATTTATTTGAAAGTGTCCCTTCCTTACACATCTTGTATCTTGTTATTATATTTTGTAGCACTCGTCATCACTATCTTAGAATTATTTTTCTCTTATATGTCTAGGATTTTATATGCATGTGGTGTGATATAATTTAAATATCTATAAAATATAATCTATCCATTCCCTTTTCTTTCATTATCATCAGCTATTCATAAACATGATCTTTCTTCCAATTCCTTTCCTTTGTGAATACCCATGTATGCTTCTTCTATTTGAAGGGTGTTCAACTAGATAACCATACATAAATTAACTAGGGAAATTATTGACTAAACCCTACAACATTTATCTATATGAAAGAACTAACTCATAGTTAATTATCTTGATTGATGGGTATTTACCTAGAAATCTACTTAATTTTATTGAATACCCATTTAATTTACATTAGTTTATCTTGTTTTAATTATTTGAGGAATTTGTGTATGTTTTATTTAAATAGAGAATATATTCATGTACATGTTGTGAATATGACAATAGGTCCTAGATTTATATATCCTTTAAATTAATTAAGTAATATTTTATATCTCATGCGATGATATGTATAGGATTGGGAAATAAACCTAATCCATTATGGGAATTTTTCAACCATATTATGTTGTATTGGTAGTGATCCTTGACTTATGACTTTGATAACCTGTTTTATATGGTTTTCACATTACTATGATACTGTGATCTTATAATATCATCTTATTTAATCCATCCTTCCATGTTATTAAATATGATCTTCATCATTTATAACATCATGTTATACCATATGACTCAAATTTTATACTCCATTATTTAATTATAATATTTCTCTAATGATCAATTGGTTTATAATAATGTATCTTTATAATAGTTTCACCCCTTATTGAGCATTTGAGCTCACTCCTTTCCTATATATCTCCATTTCCACAAGAATTTCTATGAATGGATATTCATAGAAGAGTTTTATGTGTTGATAATGTTTACGTAAGAAATGTGTAGTGTGATATGAGTTTATATGGGCATGTACCTAGTTCTAAAAAACTCCAAACTTTTGATATTGGGTGTTGATTGAAATTAGGGTTATGTATTAAAAGTTTTAATGTGTATCCCTAAATATGGTAGTAAGGGTCTAGGGTGTATTAGTTTCTATCAAAACCAATATGTACAGAATTTTTTTTTTCACCAAATATGAGTTTGGGGTCAAGGGAATCTTAGTTGGTATAACATTAGAGTTTAGTTATTTTTGGGAATAAGGATTTTGAATATTTGAGCATAAAGACTTATATTAATAACCATTTTTCTAGGGAAGTAGGTGAAGTATAACTAGTTTTATCATATTGGTTTTACATTTTCTAGAATTTTGTGTTGAGTTAATCTATAATCGTAAAATAATGTTGAAGATGACATTAGGGAATAATATTATGGATCATGGAAATTATAGAAAAAATTAATAAGTGTTTATAAATGGGTAAAATTAGGATGATAAAATTTCATTAATGGGTGGAATGTGACATCTCGAATTTTAAATAAATATTTGTTTCTATGGTTTTTTCCTTAAATTAAATATGTAAACAATAATTTAATTTTTTCTATTTTTAATGATATTAATTATGAATTTATATTCTGTTTTTTCCTTTTTATATTTTTCAATTATTATGTAATTTTATTAAAGTGATTTTATTAAATAATTTTTTATTATATTCATGATTCATTTTGAAATTATAGTTTAATTTGATAACTATGTTACTTTTATAAATAGTTTTATTGGTAATTAATTTGTAACATCTTGGCCAAAGGGCCGCTAAAATAGTTCCTTGATCTAGTTGATAACAAGGCCTTAAGCACACCTCCCCATATGCTAGAGGCTTCCAACTAGCACTGAGGATACAATGATGGTATGGTGTAGAGACTATGTCCTCATGATTAGAGTAGCACATCGGTATAAAAGATAATCAACAGTGGATGAAATATAATAATTGAGTAGAGGAAGAGAATAATAACTGAAAATCAATAATAAATGAATGAATAACCATACATGAACATGCTACAATGTACAAAAATACCTCATTAATACATAAAAAATATGTAAGAAAATAAATAAATCCCGAAAACTATCTCCATGAGCGTCCTGATCTCCAACTCAATCATATGCTCCTAAGCTCCAATATCTAGGTTTATAACACAAAATGAAAAACAACAAGCAAGATGAACCCAGATCCTGCAACCATAAGGTCTATTTGGGTACCCCAATACCTTGGAGGCCTGAAAAAGGTATGAGATATACTTATTAGGCCATCGTTAATGGAGTCGAATTCTATCTAGATTTTGAATATAAAACACAATTGTATGAAGGTATATATGTAAGGTAGTAAATAAATAAATGTAAACAAGACGGACTCAGTATCCTCAATGGACACCCGACCAACAATACCTGCTTCAGCCTAAGATGAAATACATCTAAACATGTCCCCACACATATATATATATAAGTATATATATGTATTTATATATATATTGACTAGATATGAAGTAACATATGTAGACATATATATAGATACTGAGACTATCCAGGACCTGAGGCATAACTCAGGCATCCATGCATAGTCAAAAGAGTCTCATAGAGTAATAGGGGATACCATGCCCAAATATCATAAACAACAGGGGACTCTATTCTCGATAATCAAAATGAGTAACACACACCATGATCAAGTATCAAAAAGAATATGGGACATCATAACCATTAATAGTAAGGTTTGCAATGCCCACAATTAATTAGGTATGCCATGACCATAAATATTTAAGGGACATCATTCCCATAAATAATAATTGTTTCCATGACCATAAATAATAATGGTATTCATGCTTGAGTATCACAAGGAATATGGTATTTTATACCCATAAATAATAATAGATTCCATTACGATAATTAATTAGGGTTGAAATACCAATAAATAATAAAGGGATTTCATGACCTTGAATAATAAGGGTCACCATACCCATAAATAACAAGGGTTACCATGCCCAAAAATAATAAGGGATGCTATTCCCATAAATAATAAAGGGTCACCATGCTAGTTTATAGTTCAGGAAAATACTCTTATTATTTTATTCATAAGTTCCAAGGATGGGAAAGTGAGATGGTCTCACCACTCACTCTTCATTTAATCCAATTTACACAATTTAATTAATTCATTAATAATGGATGGGGTTATGTACATGAATATGTCAATTGCTATTTCAAATATCCCTATTTGTTTTCCCTATTTTACTAGAGAAGGAAACACTCCTCAAAGGCAGTTTTATTATAAACGGGGGCATGAATATCATACCAAGTTCAACTAAATCAATTTAATTATCACTTAAAAGTGGGATTATTCATCTCACCTCAAAAGGTGATACAAAACAAGTAAGGAATTATAATTATAAGAATTTAAAATAATTCCCAAGGGGGTGATTTAATTGACTAGATAAAACATGGGTCACAGACATAAAAGAAGCACACCTGATATGGTGGATCAATTTGAGGGTAAAAACCTCCAATGGTATAAATTAAAGTTTAATGACTATTTGAATTTAGGCATCAACATATGAATATTGAATTTCTAGTTTAGGAGGAAATGGTTGAAGTATCCAGTGCATGGTGCAATGACATATTTCATGAAACAACAAGACTTTAAAGAAAAGAAACATGACCACCTACCTCATGGTTATGATTATTCACTCATCGATTATTGATTCTTGATTTGATCTGATTAGAGAGAAATCAAAGAAATAGATAAACACCCTGAAAATAGGGAAAATTAGTTCGTATGAAAATAAAATTTGATATAGAGAGATAAAATGAAAAAAAGAAGAAATTAGATTCATATAATTACTGATACACTTACAACACACCTGACAATTTCTGATTTAGACTAAGAATGAAGAATATCCAACATGGAAATAGGGAGGATTAAGGGAGCATGCATAGAGTTCTATTGGGTGAAATGAAGGTGGAAATGGGGTAAGACCCCATTTAATGGTGGAGAAGAAATGGTCATTTTGACCCTTTTAATGACCCACAAATTTTAGAAAACTACATTCTAACCATGAGGTTCTACTATCCAAATACACCCAAACCTCACACGACTAGCGCATAGTTACCAAAACAGTGCACAACTCATGCGACCCACCTTTGAAATTTTCTATGTACTCCTCACATGGTCATGCAACCATGGGTGTATAGTTAAATAGACAGTGTAGCACCCTACAAGCCCCTGCACTGGGTTTCATGGGTTCCCATATAGGTCTGCATAGTTTCATCAAACCATGTCTCTATAGATAATAGGCCCCATGTTTTGGGCCACATGGTTAATACTCACCATGTGCCAACCATGTACATTTTCCTATATCTCCTAAAATGGACTTTACAAAGCTTGACACTCCCAAAACTACTATAATAACATGAGACACCTCTTATTCCTTTAAAACTATCTAAAAATGAATCTTTTAAGCATTAAAACTCCCATAATCTCATTCCAAATCACAAATTATGATTCAGACCACCCACCAAATTGGAAAATTAAAATTACTTTGCAAATTCCATCTAGTTCGAAACATGATATATTAAAATATATGAAAATAGAAATTATCATCCCCAAGAATCCATGGGGAACATAGAAACATCACCTAACCTACTTGGGCCATGAAATTTATACTAAAGTGGCTGTGTTTCATTTTTAATACCCAAAGCGCCTACAAAAAATTACTATAAAACACACAATACTTAATCCATTGTACCTAGATCCAATGCTCATATAAAAAGTTGAAACATTGAGAAAATTCTTATCTAAGATCATAAACCTTGAGAAATGATTTTTTCATTTTCTCTTTCATCATCCAACCTATGAAGATCACCATCATAGGTTATAATTTGAACAGATAATTTTGATCCTTGGTGATCCCATAATTATAATTTCGTAATTAATACAACCCTTAGAGTTTTAATGGAACACTCGACACATTTCCCAAACATGATCGAATATTCGATTCCCAATCAACCTCATTGAGCCTGGTTGAGCCATATAAATCCTTGGGTGATCTTTTCACTACACTCAAATCTCCATAATGATGTTCCAAAAATATTTCCTCATCGACTGTATTAAACCAACAAGGAATAAATAAATCCAAGACACTATCAGAAGACTATTTCTGAAATCATTTGGATTTAGCATCCATTTAATCCAAAATCTATTTGTGATTATATCACTCCAAAGAATATTTAGTTTATTATGAGAACACTCACTGAATCCCATAACTTGATTTCAGTGATGTCTCTTACTAAACTAATCATTTCTATTATCACTCTACGACACAAACATAAGTGTATGTCCGATCCAACACCCTTGGATCCTCACACACTAAACAGATTAACCAATCCTAATATCAAGATAGAGGTAAACTCATAATAAATCACTGGAGTCTAAACAGATCATCCAAGGTAGTCCATACTTTGACATTTACATGTGAGATGTCATAACCTAGCCAAAACATCCTCATATCAATAACACCAACTAATCAAAAAATTGGTATCTTGCTTGGCGATCAAGTCAAAGGATAGCCTGATGCCCATGATTCCATCCAAGTACTTCCTATATGGAATCCCCATATCTCTCAGGAAAATCCATTCCTCTCAGATTATCCATAATCCTAGAGCTCAACTCTAAAGGGTCCATTTATCGAAACAAAAAGGAACTTTAATTTATATTTCTATTTAACTGATTCTCCCTCAGTGTACCTTGGATGATGTCAAGATATGGGGAATGATCATCACTAAGTTGAGAGTACACTAATTGGATGTCATGATCAACTATAAGACCCAATACACTCTTATCATTCCCCATATAAAGTTCTCGACATGATTTTCATCCATTTGTATCCAACTGTTGATAAGAACAATAGGAAAACAACATATGGTTAACTTTCTTTGAAGACCTCAACTACACCTACCAACACATCATCATTAACCGACCATGATTCCCTCACTATAGTAGTATTTTGTGATTGTTTAAAAAAACCCCACCATAGTCCAACCTCAACTCATAGTATCCTTAGAGGTTACGTACACAACCAACCATTTTATTATCATTACTCCATGTATACACAAACATTCATTAGAAGCATTAAAATCTTGGGTTTATCATGCACCTCGAGTCTGATTCTAGAATCCAGACACGAGCTAACCCATAATCAGGTTTTATCTTAAGTATAATTTCTAGGACTAGGAATTCAAACCCACCATCCTCATGACTTCCCAAGTCTTTATAACCATGTCCAAATGGACCTTTTCAATTATGCTACCTTTACTTGGAAGGATATTCTAAAACATTTTCAACATGACACTCCCAACCTTAGGATTTTCCTAGTGATCATTTACTGAGAATGGGGACTCATCCCACATCGCATGCTCTATCCACCACTGATACTAGGTTACAGAAGTGGATAACATGATTTTACCAAGAACCAAAATAGAAAGAGAGGAAAACTATCCACATAAAATTATGATAGATCAGATTCATCTTAGACATATGCACGGTTCTACTTCTGAGCCACATGAATTCACATCACTATCAGTAGGTGTAAAATCCAAAGAAAACTGACCAGTTTTGTTACAATACCCAATCCTTTTACAACATTATCCTGATAATTAGGATGAGTAATATTTTATTTAATACTTGGGCCAGACTACCTCAAAGATAAACTATGATCAAAGTTTAATAGATCAAGTCTTAAAATATTTTATGCCAAACTTAACTGGTTCGCTATACCATTTTTCAATTTGATGTGTAATGCATGTATCAATGCATACTACCCAGAAATTTATTCAATTCCATGATGCATAATTTGATATTATCTATAGGACTATCGACCCTATTCATTCTTGTGTTTTATAGACCGTAAAAAGTATTTAGAATAGAGTTTTATTATCCCATATGACTATTAATCTAGTTGAAGACCCATACAATCATCCATCATAGGAGAAGAAGGGTCCCACAACAAGTTACGAGGCTAACCATTCTTAAGGCATGTCAACTAACTAAATCTGATCATTAACCGATGTTACAAACCTTCATAAGGTTAAACTTACCAAATAAACAACCATCTATCTAGGGAGGGGGGTGTCATATCATCACTAAGAGTTATGCATGGGAAAAAGAACACCTGAACCACACATCACATCTAAGAATTTTCATACGTATTTAGAAAGGTTTAATTTCCAAGGGTGCTATATACCTCAGGCTAGCACCTTACTGAAATATAAATCTTTGATCCTAAAATTGGCCACACTAAAAATTTCCCTAGGATTATCTGCTTATCCTTTGAGATACTATAAAATAATGGTCAAATAAGACCTTTGGGAAACATGCACATTCAAATCTAAGAAACAAATTAGGGAAATATTAAAACTAGCCTTACATGAGGGTCAATGATAAGAGCACCACATAAAGGTTTCATTAATGTTGTTACACTAATTCAAATTTTTTTAACATTTCAAAGGCTTGGTTTTAACAACATCATGTACTATTTATGAAGGAAAACTATACATAATTTATTTAGATAATCCCAAAAGGAAATATAGGTATGTTATATGAAAATTCTTTTCAAGAATTATTTATTTATCTAATAATCTATCACAATTTAGGAAATTTATCCAGTAAATTCCTTTTATGAATTTTATTTATCACCAATGATTCTCATATCCAGATTAGTTAAAGAAAATTTTAATTTCAATATATAAAGGACAAAACTCTTTAGGATCTAATTGTAATTTTAATTAACTAATGCCTCACATTTATAAATCTTAATAGTAGACAACATGTTTTTATTAATGAAAGGGAATCAGCTTAGTAAGATTCCACCATACAGTTATATTTAACCTATATAAGTGCTTTCTATCACTTTAAATAACCATCCCTATATAACATGATTATACCCCAAGGGGTTAAGCACTAAAGAATAAAGATAAATTAAACCTATGAGGGTCCCGTCATTCCTACCTAGGTCTAGTTAAGTGAAACCTAATAGTAATTTATTTATGGAAAGATTAATCACACACTAAGTGGGTTTATGTCAAAATCATAAAACATATTGTCCAATATACTCAGTACAAGTCAAGTATACCTTATATTTACAACATTTTATGACCCACCTACTTGGTTCGAGTTGAGCACAAGATTATAAGCAACCCCAATTACATTTAAGGATCATAATTTAGCAACTTTTTTATTTATATAATGGTATAGTAACATGAATTACCATTACCAAGTTATTAAGGTACTTACCTTTATAAGTTAAAATTGGAATTCATGTAATTACAGCACAGTTTCCACCTTTGATCTCATAATAAAAAAATTTCATATCTAATGGTCCAATTATATGGGTAACCATTCCCCAATTTATAAAGACCTATACAATTCATAAATTGAAAAATTGGCCATCATTTAATTGAAACCACCAATTTTTCATCCCATGAAACCAATGGTCCATGGAACAAACATTCCAGGATTGGTTAGTTAAGGTTACACCATCAAGCTATATATGAAAACACCATTTAGGTTGATGTAGAAACCTTAATATACAATGACATATCATAATTTTAGAAGGCATTATATTACATAGTAGTAAGGAATAAAGACATATAAATTGGGAACTAAAGAAACATGATATATAAGAAAATCATGTTAAATAATTACCTAATCATAATAGGCAATAATGATACTAAATCAAAAAATTCACATCCAACATTTATCAGGAAGTTAAATAATGAAACATATATAGAATGACATATTCATGGAATGTGAATATCTATGGGCCTATAATGATGCATGCAACGATCCTTCCTTTCCATACCTAGCCAAGGTTAAAAACTATAAAACACATAAATCAATAACAGACATAAGTACAACAATAAACCAAGGTGAAATAATAATCAAATTTAATAACAAACAACACAAACAACAATTCCAATAATTTCCCACGTGGTATTTTCCCCATGAATGGGTTAATCAATCCTAGACACAACTATTTACTAAGTGTTAACACATTATCAATCTCTTGTCTACCGGACCAAAAAACAATACAAAGGAAAGATAAGGGCCTTGATACCATTTTGAAAAGTCCTGACCCTGAAGCCACTAAAATGGTGTCCTAAGATAGTCGGTCACATGGCCTCAAGCACGCCTTCTCATATGCCAAAAGCTTCTGACTAGTATCAAGGATCCAATGATAGTATGATGGGAAGACTATGCCCTTATGATCAATGTAACACAATGGTATAAAAGATAATCAATAATGAAAGAATTATAATAATTGAGTAGAAGAATATAATAATAAGTAGTAATAAACAATAAATGAATGAATAACAGTGCATGAACATGATACAACATACAATAAATACCGATGGAAATACATAAACAATACACAAGAAATGAAAAAAAATCTCCAAATCTATCTACATGAGCATCTTGAGCTCTAGCCCAGTCCTGTGATCCTAAGATCCCATATCTTGGTGTATAACAAAAAATGAATAATAATAAGAAAGCTGAACCCAAAACCTAATCTTGTAACTATGAGGTCTCTTTAGGAACCTTAGTGAAATGGAGACCTGAATAGGGTGTGAGATATACTCATTAGGACACCACCAATGGTGTCTCATGATATCCAGTCAGTGAATATAAAATACATCATTATACATGTATATCTGTAAGGCAGTAAATAAATAAATGTAAAAAATATGGACTCAGGTTCCTAAATGGACACCCGACCACTAATACCTTCTTCAGCCTAAGACAAAATACCTATGAAAATGTGACCATAAATATATATATAAATAAGTATATAGATATGTATATATTTATATAGACTAGATATGTATTGAGATATGTATCCATATATATATATATATATATATATATGAAGACTATCCAAAACCCAAGGAGTAACTTAGGTGTCCATGCGTAGTCATAAGAGTCTCATAAAGTGATAAGGAACACAATGGCTGGTTATCATAAATAACAGGGGATTCCATTCTTGAATATAAAAATGAATAATTGATATAATGCTCAAGTATTACAAGGAATAGGGGATATTATACCCATGAATAATAAGGGATTCCATTCCCATAATTAATTAGGGACACTATGCCCATAAATAATAAAGGGAAAACATGCCCATAAATAATAAGGGTGTCTATTACCATAAATAATAAATGTCTCCATGACCGATTATCATAAGGAATAGGGGACATCATACCCATGAATAATATTGAAGGCCATTCCCATAATTAATTATAGATGTCATACTAATAAATAATAAAGGGATTCCATGCCCATAAATAATGAGGGTCTCCATGACCATAAATAATAAAGGACTCCATGCCTGAAAGTAATAAGGGATACAATGAAAATAAATAATAAAGGGTTTCTATGCCCTTTTATAGTTCAATTAAATACTTTTTTTTCATTTCATTCATAATTGCTAAGGAGGGGAAAGTGAGAATATATTACCACTCACTCTTCATTTAATTTAATTTACACAATTTAGTTCATTCATTAATAATAAAGAGGAACATGTACATGAATATATCATTTACTATTTCAAATATCTCCATTTTATTTCCCCATTTTATTAGAGAATACAATGCACCTCCAAGGTTTCTTTATTATAAATGGGGTCATGAATATCATACCTATCACTACTAGACCCATAGGGGTCCAAGTTGTGAATACCCCAAGCCCTCCCCTAATAGGCCAGAGGCTAGAAACCAGTTCTAAGTAGACTCATTCCACACATGGGAGGCATTAGCCTAATGTACCTACACACACACACATCTCAAAGACCATACAATGCTGAAATGTAAAACAAATGAAACCAATGCACGTATACATATACAATCCCACAATCAGAGTACAAAATTGAAGTACTAAGACCAATAAAGAGGAAAAACAGAATACCAAACAAAACTAAAGAGATTTCAACCTACTCAGAAGGAGGGGACTAATATTAAATGAAACCACCTAGAAAATACCTCAGCTAGTCGAGCTCAAGATATGCTCCATCATATCCTTATCCTCCCAGGACACCATCAAATGGGCCATTGTCTGTATAAGATATGACAAGTGTGGGAATAGACCTTATAAGTTTGAGTATAATAATAACCAGTAGGACACCCCAAAAACACTAACAAGAAATCATAAAGAGTATCCATAACATAAAAATGATATATAAATAAAATTAATAACAATAAACCTATATATTCTTAGGAAGGATGCCTTACCTCCAAGGGGTCACAACCAAACTACTAGGTACAATATTTTTATCAAAGTAATGCTCATTATAGGAGAACCCACTCCGTGAGCCATCCAATCACTAGAGAAACTCTTCCAAGAGGTCACTATCATTAGGCCTCACCCAATAAGACTAAATAGTCGATGAATATCTTGATCCACAAATAGGGGATCACACATAGGACCATTGGGGGACACCATAAACCCAATATGGATCAACCTAATATATAGGGTTTCAAACTCCAATGATACCATTAACCCTAATGAAATGGAATTCTAGATGGGGGATCAATTACCTATGTAAGGAGGCCATTCCAATTCCATGAACCCCGCCAAGGGTATAATAAAGAATTACAAAGGATCACACTCTAGTCTTATAGAGGGACACCATAAACATTATTTGAGACTAATCCTCCATAGTGGATCACAACCTAGATATGTGGACATAATGTTGTACTATACCCTCAAGGAGATATACTAAGAGAACAAACTCTAACAATAGTGGTCCAAACTGGAGAAACAAAGGGCTCAAAATACCCTCAAATGGGGAACATAACGTGTAATAGGGAGTACATGATGTCTCCAACCAACCACTGGTCTGCCCGTGTTTCACTGCTCCCCACAGCTTGTAAAACTCAACATACATGGGAAGTAAGTATAAATGGAATGTAGGTGTCTTTTAGTACCCTTAACATGTCATCTATCTATGACCATGTACCTATAGTCGTGCCCGTGTACCAACCCGTATACACATGGCTGTGGCCATGAAACCTAGTCATGTCCATGTATCCTATCATACTTATGCCTGAGTATCCACTGAGATACAAGAAAATACTTCATCATGGTTCACATGGTGTGTGATAGATGTCACACAACATGTGATATATTTATCTTTGAGAAAACCTTAGCACCACATAGAGGTCCCCACACAATGTGCATCTCTAGATTACACGACATGTAACCTGGGATTTTCCAGAACCCGTGGGTTCTTCTCTAAATCATCATCTATGCCACCAAAAATTATGCAAAGCACACTAAAAAAAGTTTACAGTCTGGAAAATTCCTTATGTCACCAATCATCAGGATCAAGGCTCAGATCTGCTCGAAAATTCACCCTCGATCCACACCATCACTATTATTTGTTGAACTAAGAAGAATGTGTACTTTTTTTCTATCTGATCCACCTCCAATCATCCTCCATATTTATCATAAATTGATCACACCCTTGATCATGAAATTCATCCATGGTATTGATTTATTGTTCCAATGAATGGTCATGCAATGATCATATACCTGATATTCATGAAACAATGGGCCTATGAAATTACCCATGATAAACATGTGATGAAACAATGGAGAAATCCATAAACCACTAGATGTGAGAAAAAAACCTCATCATTTTTTTCATTTTCATCCTTGATCTATTGTCTAAAATGACATATCTTCCTGCATAGGTTCTCCCATTAAAATTGACCATAGAACATTGAATGGAGACCTTGGACTTTTTTCTAGAATCATGGTTGAGGTGAATTTAGCTTCTGAACTGGCTTTGGTCATAAACTTCAATGATCCCAACTATAGAACTGATATCAGGGTAGAATATGAAAGGAAACCTCCTTTTTGTGAGGTCTGCAAATTGATAGGGAACAATTTTTTTAACTGTAGAGTGGTTAGAAAGAAATTTGACCCCCCTATTGCAAATGATTGGAAACAAATCAAACATAATAAGAAAGGTAAATCTATGATAGAGAAAACTGACCCACCTAATAAGAAACATGATGTTTGGGTCATGAAATCTAATATATTTGCCTCCCTTGAGGGGAAATCATGGGGAAAATTAGTGGATGAAGAAGAAAATATAGGGGCTGAAACTTATAACAAATTGCAGGTAAATGGAACTACTATTGACAGCAATAAGCCCCCCCATTTCCCCCTTTTGACTCCTAATGACCCTACACATAATGCCTCTGCTTCGAAGATGACCTCTTGAAGGATCATTGAGAACCTTGGAACTGCATCTGGTCTGGATGGGGCTGGGACAAATCTCAAATATCGGAATGTTCCAGGAAGTCAGCAAGAGGACCCCTCCTCTCATGATGACCCCACTGATTTACCTGGTAACTTGGAAAAATCACCATAAAGAGGTAACTCAGTTATTATTCCGCATGATTCTGCTGATAATAGTAATACTACTGCATGTGTGAACTCTAATATGACTGCAAGATCACAAAATCTATTTCTGAAATGCACATCAATGAGAACCACAACAGTGTCCCTACTAAAACTCTTACTGATGTTAATAATTCTGCTGCTAAAACACTTATCACTATCCCTAAAAAATCGAATATGATTGATCAGGCTGTATATCCTATTTCAAGCATGCAGATTGAGGAAAATGTCAACACTGTTTCTATTGTATTAAGCTCTGATTTTCATGATCCTGACCCCCCTCTACAGAAAAATCTTTGCATGTCTTACCTCTATCTGATTACCCACATAGGGAGACATCCACACCCCCTTTAGGGTAGCATGACTCTGCTTCTAGACAGTTACAACTTTTCACCCCTGCTTCTCTCCCTATGCTGGATGAATCCCCCTCTCCCTTGACTAAATCCCCTAATCTCCATTCCCCTAAACACATATCTGCTTCAAACTCAACTAGAGCACTAAAACCTAATGCTGATCCTGCTGAAAAAATAGATCCAAAACACTCTCATAATTGTTCTACTCAACCCGTAACTCCTGATACCACTGTTTCAGTTCATTCTGTTGAGCCTTCTATGCTTAACTCCTCAACTTCCAATGTCAAATCAATTGAGAACAAATCGGAATATACTTCCCCCCCTCTTATTAGAAGATCTAAGAGGAAGAAGAATTCTGGTAAATCCAAGAAAAGGGGTTCTAACCCAAAACATAAGTAACAATGAATCTCCTATTTTGGAACTGCCAAGGCATTTACAACAATGACACCTCCATAACTCTTAGGAGTCTCTTAAACACTCATAAACCTCAGCTATTTTCCATCTCTGAACCCAAGGTCAATTTGAATCCTAATTTCATGAGACTTGTCTCTCTTCATTACAACTTCTTAGGATCCTACAAAAATGGTCCTTTGAAGGACTCTATGTGGATCTTTTATCACTCCTCTCTTAAAAACATCAATGTTTTTAAAACCACTGAACAACATTTCACTTGTGATTTTATCTGGAATGATCAGCACATCTATTGCACGATGGTCTATGCCAATAATAAGTATCAGCAAAGTAGAAATCTTTGGAAAGATCTTCTTGACATGGCTAACTCAATTCAGGATCTGTGGGTGACTAGTGGTGACATCAATGCTATTCTTATCCCCACTGAAAAAATTGGACCCTCACATATTTCTATATCCACAAGAGAATTTAGATCTGCTATTGAAGACTGTAATCTCTTTGAAGTTAAACTTACTGGGGCGAAATACACTTGGTATAGAAGACATTATAATAAAACTGTTGCCAGTAAGCTTGACAATGCCTTTGTTAACATGAAGGCCCTGGACATCTGGGATAATGTCTCTTGTATAACGCTTCCCAGGCTCAATTCTGACCATCATCCCATATTACTCAGCTCCCTATCTAATGAACGCAAAACTCCCCTTCCTTTTAAATTCAATAATGCTTGGTCTCTAGACCTTGGCTGTGTCACTTTGATTAATAACACTTGGAATTATATGAACCATCATCATGACTCTTTTTCCTGTATCTTCAAATTGAAAATTTTAAAACAAGCTCTCAAAGGTTGGTGTAAAACCAAGAGCTTACAAATGGATTCTGATATCACCTCACTTGAAGATGAGCTTAATCAAATCCAAACTCGTAGTACTAACTCTGATTTTACCCTTGACCCTAAACTAGAGGTCAATACAGCTCTTAAGATAAACACTTTACTCACCTTCAAGGATAAAATTCGGAAGCAAATATTTAAGACCAGATGGCTGGCTGATGGGGATAGAAATACTAAGTTTTATAACTCTCTCCAAAGAACCAGAAAATCCAATCGTCCACTTACTAAACTGATTCACAATGACAAGATCATTGAATCAGAAGAGGCCATCTCAGATCATGTTGTCTCTTACTTTAATAACATTTTCAATGGCCCTGAGATAAACATTGATCTTGATCACAATATTATTCCCTTAATGGTGGATGAGAAAGACAATGACTCTCTCTTAGCTATTCCATTGGAGCATGAAATTAAAGACACTGTCTTTATCTTAAAGCCAGATAGTGCTCCCAGACCGGATGTCTTTAACAATGGTTTCTACCAAAATCACTGGGAAACCCTTCGTTCAGATGTTTGTAAACTGGTAAGGTCCTTTTTCACTCACGGATCTCTTCCTCAGGGTATCAATGCTCAATTCCTCATCTTAATACCTAAGGTTGATAATGATTCTGAAATTCATCAATTTAGAACGATTGCTCTTATCAATACCATATAGAAGATCATTACCAAAATCATTGCCAACAGATTGGTTCCGATTTGCAACAAAATTGTTTCATGGAATCAGTTTGGATTCATCAAAAATAGATCCATCCAAGACTGTATTTGTCTTGCCTCAGAATGTACCAACATCCTCAATAAAAAAATAGTGGAGGTTGTGTTTCCATCAATATTGATATTAAAAAAGACTTTGATACCATTGATTGGGGAAGTATATTTGGAGTCTTGAAAAACTTTGGTTTTCATGAGATTTTTATCAAGAGAATCAAGACCTTATTTCAATCTGCTATCATTTCCATATTAATAAATGGCACCCCTCGAGGTTTTTTCAAATGTTCTAAAGGTGTTAGACAGGGAGATCCTCTTTCGACCATTCTGTTTGTTATTTCGGAAGACTACTTTAGCAGAATCATTCATAATCTGGTCGATCAAAATAAACTTAAACCCATTCAGGCCGCTAGAAACCTCAATGTCCCCACTCACCTCCTCCATGCTGATGATATTATTTTGTTTTTAAAGGGGGATCAAAGAAATATTCAATGTATTAAGAAAGATATCTCTCATTACGAGAACATTTCTGGCCAAACTATTTCCTGGAACAAATCTCATATTTTCTTTGGAAAAAATTTCCCTATTAGAAGGAAAACCACTATCACCAGTAACCTTGGAATTAAAGAAGGTTTATTTCCCTTCACGTACTTAGGTGTCCCGATTTTCTGGGGACATCCTAAATCATTTTATTTCTCTAATATCACTGATAAAATCATAAATCAACTCTCTACTTGGAAGGGGAAATCCCTTTCCATGGATGGTAGAATTTTTCTTGTCAAATCAACCATTGTCTCTAAGTTGGTTTACTCGCTCATGATTTATAAATTCCCCATAGGTACTTTCAAGAAAATCAATACCTATATAAAAAATTCCATTTGGACAGGAAGTATCTTTGAAAGGAAACTCGTCACCATCCCATGGAAGACCTGTTGTAAACCTCTTGATAATGGAGGCATTGGCATCAAAAACTTAAAATTGTTCAATGATGCCCTGCAAGTGAGATTCACTTGGCATCTCATTAATAGCAAATCTAAAGCTTCTGAATTTTTAAATCATAGATTCCTAAATAAACTTTTAAAAGGAAATTTTAATTTCATTAACTCCTCGATCTGGCCCTCTATTAGAAACTCTTATCAGAAGATTATGGTTAACTATAGATGGATGGTCTGCGCTGACTCCAACATTCAATTCTGGTGTGACAAATGGATGGGTAATCCTTTAATTTCTATGCTGCCTCCTAATAACACTCCTGTAGACACCATCCATACTATTAAAGATGTTATTCAGCTTCATAGGCATGATCTCCCCAACATCATTGCTCAAATCATTGAAAATTATACCTTCTCCATTTCTGGGGACTTCCTTGTTTGGGAACCTGCTCCCAATGGCATACTTGACTCGAAAAATTTATACATGCACAACTTCTATGGAAATGAACCTAATTATAAATGGGTGATCACCTTCAATAAGACTTGGATCAAACCCTCTAGGTTCATCCTTATTTGGAATATTTCTCACAATAGATTGCCCACTGAAACTCGACTTCAAGCCTTTGGCATTCAACTTTGCTCAAAATGTCATTTATGTAATCAGAATAGGGAGGATTCTGATCATCTTTTATTGTATTGTGCTACGGCCTCGGCTCTATGGAACTACATCTTTGAGATTTTTAATTGTTCGTGGTCCTTATCTAACCCGATTTGTTTAATTTTGAAGAAATGTACTAAATATGAAGCCTCTCAGCAAGTCAATTTTTTTTTCTTGCGGTAGTGGAGGAACTACAACATGAAATCTGGTATGTAAGAAACGATCTTATCCATAATAATCACTCTTTCAGTCTTAATGCAGGAAAATCTAGAATTCTTATTTCAATACATGAAGCTGCCTCAATTCAAAAATATTGTTGCAACAATTATATTGGAGACTTCGAGATCCTCAGACGTATCCGTGTCCCGAGTATTTTTCCGAAGACCAAGCACCCCTTTGAAGTATTCTGGCAACCTCCGATGCCGGGTTGGATTAAAGTGAATGTCGACGGTGCCTCAAAAGGAAATCCTGGACCTGCCAGCTATGGGGCCATTTTTAGAGATTCTGCTGACCATTTCCAAGGTTGCTTTTACAGTGGGTGTGGGATTGCCTCATCCATTGATGCGGAGATTCTAGGAGTCATCCATGATGTTGATTTTTCTCTCCAAAGAGGATGGCGAAAACTGTGGATTGAAAGTGATTCTACCACCATTGTTCAAGCCATTTGGAACAGAGTTATTCATCTCGCCTAGCCGCTCAGTACGCGTTGGATGAATTTCCTGAATTCGCTTCAGGAGATTGACTACATTGCCACACATGTCTTCTGTGAAGCGAATGCTGTTGCTGATGCCCTTACCAACAAAGGAGTCCACCAGAGCATGATTTGGCTGGATGTGCTTCCAGCTGATTTAATTCACCTCTTTGAAAGATATTGTAATAAAATTCCATCCTTTCGACTCATGTAAACTGTTGTTTCTTTAATTAATAAATGGTGCTTCGGTATTTTACCAAGGCACTACCCAAAAAAAATTGAATAAATTATTATACATGGAATTGATCCACATTCAACTAGGATATAGAATAGGATGGAAAGCACACAAATCAAACATCTTACATGGAGTTTAAATTGAAAACTAAGGAATACAGGTCTTGTGTTGTTGTCATTAGGGAGATCTATAAACATTTTTGGCGTATGATCCTTGATCTTATCTCGATCCAATTTAATCTTCCCAAATCTCATCCAACGCTCCTCTCCAATGAATCCTATGAATTTTATGGGTTTTGCGTATAACCTAGAAAAATAACCATATAATCATATTTATAAGGAATCATTAGGTTTATGCTTTTAATTAATTAATTAATTAATTAATTAAATATAATTAAATTTATTCAACTATTATCCCATGAAGGCATTCAAGCCCAACACCCAACAATGATATATATTATGTCGCACCTATGGTAAAACATATGTTATGAACTCAAATGAGGCCTTATATTTACACTCTGACCCTCTTTTTGGGAGTTCACCTTTTCAGGAAAACTATACACATATGATTTTAATATTTTTAATATTTTTCCAATATCAATTCTGGGATCACTAGGCCACATAATGTCACTTTGTCTTAAAACCTAGCTCTAAAAATAATCTTTAGAATATTTTAAAGTAATATATGGAAAAAATAGGGTCGTTACACCCTCCCCACCACAAGGATTTTAGTACTAAAATTGAAAAACCAAATTAAAAAGATGAGGGTACTGGCTCCCATATGGGTCTCCCACTCCCAGGTAGCTCTTTTGAGGATTCTGATATTTCCACTAGATACACTCTAGGGGAATCGATCAACCATGATGGTTCCTCTGCTACTGACCCCTGATCTCTGTCAGGTAAATAAAAAAGGAATCCCTATCCTTGATGACTAAATCACCCTAGTCAATAACATGTGATAGGTCATGCACATACCTCCTCATTTGTGACATGTAGAAGACATCATGTACTCTATCTAACTATGGTCGTAGAACTAAGTTGAATTCCACCTTTCCAACTCTAGAAAGTATCTAGAAATGGCCAATGAATCTTGAAGATATCTTGTCACCCCTAACAAAATATCTATAATCCACATAGAGGTGAGACACTTAAAAACACATGGTCTGCCTCCTCAAAATCTAGAGGCCATCTTTATTGATCCGTATATGACATTTTAGTTTTCTATCTAGTCCTCATCCAATCCTAGATGATCAGTACATTCTCTTTCATAACTCGCACCAACTCTAGGCCCATGGGTACTGACTCACCTAGATCATCCCAACAAAATGGTGACCTGTATGGTCACCCATACAAGTCCTAAAATGGTTCTATACTAATGGTGGAATGATATATATTACTGTAAATAAAATTTAACAAGTTTAGATGATCCTTCTAACTACGGTCAATGTTTAACATGTAAGCCCACAACATTTCCTGCAAGATATGATTGGTCTGATAAGTCTGGTCATCATTCTAGGGGTAAAACACTATGTTCAAACATAGATGAGTTCCAAAGGACTATTTTAATCCTCTCCATAATCAAAATGTGAAGTAGGCATCATGGACTAAAATGATCTTTGAGGGAACTCCATGGATTCGGACTATCTCATGCATGTACAAGAATCCCATTCTCTTTACTGAACTCTACTCTCGAATAGATAGGAAGTGGACCAAATTGGAAAGTTAGTTTTTGATCACCAAAATGGAATAATTTTCCCTAGACATATGTGGTAATACCATCACTAAGTCCATGGATATCCAAACCCACTTCCACTCTGGAACCTCAGTGTGTTGAGCTAAACCCATTTGATCCTGGTTTATAGACTTCACTTTCTAATAAGTAAGGCATTGACAGAAAAACTCTGCAACTTCTTTATTCATCCCTAGCCACCAAAACAGATATTAGAGGTTTTGGTACATCTTTTCCACACTTAGATTTAATGAAAAATGATATATATGAAACTTTCTTAGAACCTCCTCTTGAAACATCACTAGTACCACCATGTATCCTCTGTAAAGGATTACAGGCTCCCCACCTTTAGAAAATCCACCAGGAGCACATCTAATGGATATCTGAGCATATAGGGTCTCACAGTCAGTATCACCATGTTGGGTATCCTCAAATCAATGTATAATAAGTGGGGTAACATCCATTGATTGAAGGTAAGATGAACCATCTTTATCCACACAAAAGGTTTCCCCTTTTTGGTCAAATCCATCAAGGGTGTTGTGACTTTGAAGAAATCAGTTACAAACCTCTTATAGTACCCTAAAAAACCAAGGAAATTGGTAAAACTCTTTGGTTGATCCCAAGATATCAATATGTCAACCTTCATTGTATCTACTACCACTCCTACCTATTAGATGATGTGTACTAGGATGTGGATTAGTTGAATCCAAAAAATATACTTAGAGAGTTTCCCATAAAGATAGTTCTCTCGGTGTTTGTTTAGAACCATCCTCAAGTTTCTCACATGATTTTCCTTGGACATCAAGTTCACTAGGATATAATCAATTAAGACCACCAAAAATGAGTCTAAGAAAGGATGAATGAACCGATTCATGAGTCCCATGAACACTAATGGGGAGTTCATCACACAAGAAGTTATCACTAAGTACTTATAGTGACCATAGTGACTTTTGAAGGTCGACTTTGGTATATCCTCATCCTGTTCTCACAGATAGTGATAGAATGTTCTGAGGTAAATCTTCAAGAACCATTGCGCCCCTCAAAAATAATTTAAGAGATTGTCGATCATCGGTAGTGGATACTTATTCTTCATGGCCATTTGGTTCCTGAGCTAGTAATCCACAAATAACCTAAAGCTACCACCCTCCTTATTGGTGAACATCATTGGGGATGACTAGGGGAAAGCATTGGTTCTCATGAATCCCTTATTATGAAAGTCCTCCAACTACACCCTCAACACATGAAGCTCTTCAAGATCCATCCAATATTCTAGTGAAGATATCAAGGTCGTACTGGGGTATAATTAAATATAGAAGTGTATACCATAGTAGGGAGGTCATCCTATCATATCCTCAATAAATATGTTCTCATACTCCACCACCACCATAGGGAACTGGTTTTCCATAACATGCACTATTCCAAGATTCATGCTATCCAACTGGTAATTAATCTGCTTCACTCCCCTAATTTTGATCTCCTCTTACTCTGAAAGGGTTTCCTTTTTACCCAAAAAGGAAAACCTCATCCCATCACTGTAGAAAAACCACATCCCCCACCTAAAAATATTAATCTAGGAATGAACTATGGATAGAACATACATGACTAAGATGACATCAAAAGGTCGCATCGCTACTATAAAGAGATCCCATATGAAACTCTCACCTCAATGCATGAGATTTCACTATTGGTAGAAGTGAGAAACCATTGATTCACCTCCCATCAGAGTCTTCAAGAATAAGGTTTGTGCCAAAGGCTCAACTAGAATCTCTATGTCCTGAATTGGAGAAGTGGATAGAAAGGAATGAATCAAACATGTGTCTATCAGCACTGCACCTAAGGTAAAAAAGAAAAAAATTGTACCTTTTATCATCCCTAGATCCTTGGGGTTATAATCCTCCTTATCCTAATGTTGGCTTCATACTTGACCACCAGCTCTTAGAGACAGGTGTGGACTACCTAGGAGTGGTGGTGGTAATAAGTCAAACCTATGACTGCCTCCTGCTTCTCTACCTACCCCTCTGCCACATACTCTTTATTGTATACCTTATTAATCCTACATCTATATCTATCTTGGTGATCCCTCGACCACCTTAAAATTAGTTGTATGATGGGTCCAAAAATAATGTGAAAGTTGTTCTAGCATGTTGTAGGAGAAACACCACCTCTCCCTTAAATGATTCAAGTCATATTGAGAGCCCTGTTCCACTGATCCACTACCCTCGGATCATCTCCTGAAGTTTCAAACTCACCTGGATCCATGAAATTTCCATCAACCAGCTACTACTGAGGTATTAGATCTTGGGTTCCTACTACCTACACCCACTGTTGGCATCTTCTATGAATGGAATCTCTCCACCACTATGGCCCGCTCAATAACTCTAGAATATGTAGGAAAGCAAGGAGATATCACTATATCCTTGATATCTCATCATAAAACCTAATTCAGAGGTATGATATCTGAGGAATGGATCTCATACCACATCAATGGAGCACTAAAAGAGATCAATAAACCTCTTTGAATAGTCCTCTGTGGTCATATTTTCTTTCTGTATATGTAGAAGATATTGGATGCACACTGATCGCATTGTAGTCGAATAAAAATCCTCCCTCCTCCATAAGAGAGTTGTCTCTTCATGTGACTGAGTAACCAAACTCTTCCATCACCCAATGGATCCTTGAAAAAGACTCATTATGAGGACTTACATCTAATATACATACATAGTTAGAAGGCGTAAAACTCAAGTAACCGACTCTATCCAGTCCTCAAACACCTGGGGGTATGGTTCTCCCTGAAACCTAGGAGGTCACTACCTTATGCAGCACACTCAACCTGCATGCATCGTTAGATGGTACTTATAGAACTAACTGCTACTCAATGGATGGTGGTATATCTGGTAAACCACCCTAAGGTATTATATTTGGTACAAGGCCCTATACTGAAGCCTCATCACTTAGGATTTCATCCTTGTGATCATGTAGTTGAATAATATATGGATATCTTCGTAGAGGCATACTAAAATAAACAAGATGTATCACGATCAAAGAGTATATATGGGGAGTTGAATAAATAAATACATGGAAACCACAACCCATTCCTATATGATGAATGTTCCAATAATTTCCCTATAACAAATTTCTACATGTATTGAGTCCAAAGGAAAGTGATCAAAGTCCTGGTATATGGATATGTCAGCCACCACACCAACAATAGAGTCTATATCATAAAAGTTAAACTCAAAACACTTAAAACTATTTCCCTAAATCCTAATAAAATATCAAAGACTCCAGTCCTAAGGTAGACCCTGCCTCTGATACCACTCTGTCATGGCCTGACTTGCCGAGGATCGAGCTGCGACTACCCCATGATCACCTGTAATAGGCCAGAGGCTGGAGACCAATGCTGAGTAGGAAAATCCCACATATGGGAGGAAGAAGCCAAATGTACCTGCACACACACACACACACACATATCCAAGTCCATACAATGATGAAATGTAAAACAACATAAACCAATTCATACATACATCAATAATCCTACAATCAAAGTAAGACTATAACATACTAAAAGTGATAAAGGGGGAAAATACAAGCCTAACAAAAACTGAAGAGAGTCCAAACTTCTCAAAAGGGGGAATACTATTAAATGAAACCACTTGGAAACCACCTCGGTCTATCAAGATCAAGCTATTCTCTTATAGATCCCTATACTCCCAGTACATCATCAAATGGGATTTCATCTGCATAAGACATGACATGTGTGGCTAGAGCCCATATATGTGTGAGTATCAAAATACCCAGTAGGACACCCAAAAATCACTAAACACAAAGCATAAAGAGTAGTTATATCATAAAAATTATATAAAAATAAAAGGAATAACAAACCCAGGTATAATCCGGAAGGACACTTCACCTCCATACAATCATGACCAAAATGACAACCATAGGATTCTTCTCGAAGAAATGATCATTCCGGGAGAACCCATTCCAAGATCCATGCTATCACCTGAGACAATATTCTAATAGTTAAATATCATTGTTCTATTCCCAATAAAACTCATTGATCTATGATGATATGGATCCATAGATAGAGGATCACACCCAGGACCACTAAGGGACACCGTGAAACCAATCTATATCAACCCGCTATGTAAGAGATTGTATTAAACAAATTCCACAAACCCTACTAAAATGGAAAACTATATGGGGGATCAACACCATTTAGAAGGAGGTATCACTGATTATATGAAACCCACATAGGGTATAATAAGGAATGAATGAGGATCACACTCTGATCTCACAGAGGGAAACAAAAAACTCTATCTAAGACTTGTACTCTAGAGGGGATCACAATCCAAATTTATGTATGTAATGATTCACTAAACCTTTAATGGGATGGACTAAGGGATCACACTTAACTAATACTAGTCTAAATTGAAGAAACTAAGGGATCCAAACACTCTCAAAGGGGAACATAATGTGTACTAGGGACTACACTACGTGGCCATTTAACCCCTAGTTTGACTGTGTGTCACTTATCTACATGACATGTCAAAATCAAAATACATGGTATGTAAGTTAGTATACTTGACATGTAGAGGTCTAACTAAACCTTTCCTGTTCATATTTTCATGACCATGTACTTCTGACCATGCCTGTTTACCAACCCATGTATATTTGGTCATCCCTGTGCACACCTAGCCATGTCTATGTATCCCAACCTCTATGTGACCATGTATCCTTTGAAATAAAAAATGATCCACCATCATGGGTCACATGATGTGTGACATATGTCAATGGAGTGTGATATTTTTATCTATGTGGTAACCCTAGTACTGCACAGAGGATACCACATGATGTGAATCTTCAGATTACATGCTGTGTAACCTAGGATTTTCTAGAACCTACAGGTCCTTATATGTGTCCCCATTCACATGATTCCACCATAAATATCACCAGAAAACAAATCTTTGGGGATTTATGATCCCTTCCATTGCTAATATTTGGGATCTGGGTTCAGATCTACTCGAAAACACACCCTCAAGACACAACATCACCATTATGTGTCAAACCGTGAAGAAAGGGTACCTTCGGTCCATCATATCCACCTCTGATCAACCTAATAAATTTTCTAACCTTGATCAAACCCTTGATCATGAACAAAAATTGAAGTGTTTATCTATTTTACCAAATAATAGTCGCATATTGATCATATACATATTATTAACCAAACCACGGGCTAAAGAAATTGCTTGTGATGAATGTGTGAAGAAATGAGAGAGAAATCTATAAACCACAAGATGTGAGGAATGAACATCAAACTTTTTTTTCTTCCTCAACCCATTGTTAAATTATTTGATGAAAGAAGATGGAAAACCAATCATATGTGAACAAATAAATCAACCGTAAATAAAAAAACCCATCGATGCATGAATCAATTCTTGTTCATGGAATTCATCCTTATTCTATCAGGATAAAGAAAGAGATGAAAATAAAAAAAATAAAAAATCCTATTTGGAATTTAGATTGATACCTAATGAAGAAAGGTCATATGTTGTCATCATTGTTGAGATCCTTAATCCCCGTTGGTGTAAGCCCATCGATCTGATCTCGATTTGATTTCATCCACCAAGATCTCCTCTAACACTCCTCTCTAATGGGTCCTCTCAATTTTCATGTTTATGAAATTAACCATAATTGTTTTCCAAAGAAGCCTATTTATATGGAATCATTAGGTTTATTATTTTAATTAAATAATTAAATAAATACAATTACATTTATTTTATTATTATCCCATGAAGGCACTCAATCCCAATTCTTGGCGCCAACACAGATTATGTCATTCCTTGTGTAAAATCCATGCTCTGAACTCAACAAGGACCTCAGATTTTCGATTTGATCCTCAATTATGGAGTTATTCCAATTTTTCATGAAAACTATGTAGATGTGATTTTAATATTTTAAATATTTTTCAAATGTCAATTCTAGGCCCACTAGGCCTTATAATCTCATGCTGTCTTAGTTCCTGATTCTAAAAATTATCCAAATAATATTCTAATGAAATACATGTAAAAAATTTGAGTCGTTATGTTACCAATGTCAAATAAATCAGTTTAATTATCCATTATAACAGGGATTATTCATCACACCTCAAAAGGTGATCACAATAAGAAATCCATTACAATTATAATAATTTAAACCAACACCTATAGAGGATGATTTAATCACCAAGACATAGCAAAGTTCATGTGAAGAAAAGCAATGCACTTAAAAGGGTGGTTCAAGATAAGGGGAAAACCCTCTAATGGTTTAAATTAATGCATAATGGATATTTGAATTTAGGCATTAGAATATGAATATATATGTTCTAGTTTAGGAGGCAATTCATAGAGAATCTATCATGCAGTACAACAAAATATTTCATGAAACAACATGAATTTAGTGAAAAGTAACTAGAAAGCCTACCACATTATTAGGATAATATAATAATCCATTATCAACACTTATTTTTATATGATTCTAGATAAATTGAAGAAATGGAAAAACACCCAGAAAAAATGGAAAATTCACCCACATAGAAATAACAACTGATATAGAAAGATAAACTGAAAATGGAAGAAAGAGGAGTCTTAGAATCACTGAAAAAATCCAATGCACTCAACAATGTTTCATTTGGACCAAGAACATAGGATATCCACCACAGAAAGAGGGAGGAATGAGGGAGAGCACATAGAGGTATTATAGGATAAATGACGGTGGAAATGGGTTAAAACCCATTTATGGGAGGGACAAAATTGTAATTTTTCCACTTTTAATGAGCCACACAGTTTAGAAAGCCATGAAATAATCATGTGGATACGCTATCCAAAGATACCCACACCTTGTAGGGCAATTGTATGGTTAGAATAACCATGTTAAGCCTATTATGTAATGCCCCGACCCCAGTTACCTAGAGTCAGTGCATTATTACATAACTTTGTCATGATACATGGAATCATGTCCCAAAATACTGATCAGTTTAGTATCCTTGGACATACTAGATACATTCATAAGTTTTACATTACATAATGAAATAAAAACATCAACAAAATTTTGTCCCATTTTGAACACACTTATATCCTTAGCCTATACTTACAAGTCAACCATAAAATACTTCTTCACATCCTGAAAAAAAATAAAACATAGAAAGGGGTGATCTCATATACTTATAAAGGATAACAATATAGAAAAAACTTTCATAAATAAGAATAAACATTTAAGGCAATGTATAAGACTAAAACAAAATCCCTTTAAACTTAAACTTCATAATAATATGGAAAAGATAAAATCAAATAATTACATTTACTTAATCACATGGATATTATACTAGTCAAATAATCACATGCAATATCAATAGCCACTTTCATAATGATGGAATGCATAATTCCAGACATCATAACCACATAGTCAAGGCCTTGTGCCAAGACTACAAATAATATTTTGTTAAGGACTTGTTCCAAGAAACTAGTTTGTCTCATGAGACCTACTGATTCATCTAGGATCTATAGCGGGATCCACCTATCACTTACTAAGTCTAATGCATTCCTCATAGGAAAAGGTTTAAACATAACATAAACATTCATATTAAAACTAGCATATGAAATGTCAATACTTTATCCATAAACCATGAATGGTGTAAAAATAACACATCTACAGTAAAACATTTTAAAAGAACTTCAAAACAATATGGAAGATTTTTATCATAATAAATCAACTTCAAACAAGCTTAAAATCCATCAAAGGATGTTGACATAGATGAAATCAAATTTTTTTAGATAAATATCTCTTTCTATTTTGAAATCATTTAAATTTCATATAATTATAAAATAAAACATTTATTTTGAAAATTTTTTTATAATATTTTATGGGAAGCTTCGACGATGATATAATGGAAGAAAATAGCCACACCCACCATATAAGTTAAAAAAAAGACATTTTTACCTTAATTTTGTCAAAAAGGTCATAAAGTACCTTATTTGGAAAATGACGAAAAGATTACTTTAAAAAATATATGGTCAAATAAGTGTATAAATTACTTTAACCCATATTATATTAAATAGTAAAAATGTTTTGAATTACATTTTTAAGAAAACACGGATTTGGATGATAAAGAGGTCCCAGTAGATACTTACGTAAAAACAACCTCGGATAATAAAGAGATTGTGAAATTAACCCTTACCTTGTACTTTTACATAGTAGATGGTATGTTAAACTCCTATATAATAGTTAAAACATTGTTATTAAATTATAAAATAACTATATACATAAATATGATATCATATATGATCCTTTAATATTGTTTTATTAATAATATTTTTGTAGTATCATCGTTTCAGGTGTTAAATGATCTGTTTTCATTTATATGCTTGGTTACATAAGCCATGTTTTTTATGGGTAAGATTTATTTTATTCATATAAAAAATTATATTAAGTTCTTAAACATTATTTTTAATAATAAAATGAAAATAATTCTTGAATGATTATGATGGGGAATGAATCTCATCGAGTTCATGGAGACGGAAATCTGTACTTACACACGAGCAACAATATCATTATATTGATGGTGAAATCGTATATAATTGTATGGTATATCATATATACAGAATAATTAACATGTTACATTTTTTATTTATATCATTTATATTCATTATTATACCCATCCAAATAATTATGTTTTTGAATAACAAACTACACCACGACGTGGAGATGATAAGTCGTACGTACACACGTACAGTGACATTTTCATTCATATGATGGATAGAATAATGAATATGGTTGTACAATTTTTATAATAACATCAAATTATATAGAAGATACTTGAGTTATTATTTTATAATGAAAAAAATAAAGAAATAGGAAGTGGAAGAAGAAAAGAACTTGAAAGAGGGTGGTGAAATTATTACCACTTCTTCAGGTGTTTCCTTTTGAGTTGATCAAAAGGGATTCTTAGGTTAGCTTTCTGATAAAACTAAGGAATCTATGTTTAAGTGAGGGAAATTTTGAGGATATTTGGGTAGGTTTTGGATGAGCTAAATGGATTTGTAGATGCTATTTTGAGAGAAGGGAAAGTTCCCTTTTATAAGAGATGTGAGGGCACCTTAGGAAAAGATTGAAATTTTATTTTATAATAAAATAATTTTTGATTTATAATGGCTCAAAAAGGATTTATTTAAAGGATAAGGTGATTATGGGTCAAAAACCTTTCAACCAATAGGTTTTAGACAGGTTTGAGTCACCATATTAACCTTATTTTTTAGATTTAACTCTTAGTTAAATAGTTTAACTTTTACCATATATTTTGTATTATTATAATAATTGGTTAATAAACATACTCTAAAAGGCAAAGAGAACCTAAAGTGGTTCATTAATTATATAAATATCATTATATAAGTTCTTTGGCAGAAACATATATTTTTGGGACTATTATATAATTTAATAATATAATATTTGTTTTAAAAAATCATATATGTCAATTTTGACAATATTTAGTATTTGGTTTTTGTGAAAGTCATCACAACTTCATTACTTCAAACCAAATACATTGAGTCAACCATAATATGTAACATTAACCTAGAAAATTCGTGTATGCCATAATGTTTTTGAAATTATATTTATTTTAATATTTATAATACCATTTATTTGATTCATTCATTAATAAGGTAATTACTGCATTACCATTGTGTCATAAATAAATTTAATTATTTAATGTCTAAAAATTATAAATAAAATAAAATTATTTAGGAAATATTATTATCTTTATAATTCGTATTTATACTCTAAAATATAACTTATATAACCCCATTCAAATTTTTTTTTACTTAAAGATATATGTTTATGCCATTTTTGTCTTTACTTTAAATTAATTAATATAAAGTGTCATTATCACTCTCAAGTGGATCCATGAGGTCCCAAAAACGACCCAAGGATTCCCATGGTCGGAAATGTATCAAAGAATAGGAATAAGACACATGTTAGGGTAATTTAATATTATTATAATATTATTTTTTACCCTTATTTTCTGGATTTACCCTTTAACTATGGTAAATAAAAAATTCACCGAAGTAATTATTCATAATGTCTAAAAATAAAAGTTACTTATATAAAAAATTTAAACCTCCTAATTCCAAATATGGAATCAATTTTTAAAAATTCAAAACACATAAGTGGCAGAAAATAATTTAAAATTAATTATCGTTGTCAAAATAAAAAGCGTGTTTTTAAGAAATAATAACTATCAAAAGATTGACACTTGTTTATGTCCAGTTTCAATGTGAAATTACATACAATGACCTAAATTATATTAAATGATAAAAATATAATATAATTATACTTTAAAACCACACAAATTTATAATTTAACACTATAAATTATTTTTATTAAAAATGTTGTTTTAAATTAAGATTTAGTTTTTTCACTATTCATAAAAAACTGAAAGTTTTCAGAATAGTACCAAAAATTCACCCTAAGCTAATTTCGATATTTTGAGTTCAAAAATGAAGTCCATTTTGAAAAATAAAATTTATAAAATTTCAAAAAGTGGTTATTACTATTTATAACGGCTAGTTTGATTGGTCATGGTGTGTTAAAACTCTAAGTTGCGTACAATGCAGGCTACTGCATTATTCGAAGGGAAACATACCATGGAAGCTTGGGGTGTTAAATTATCCCCTCCTTAAAATAATTTCATCCTAGAAATTTCTAGAATATTACTTCATAAAAATATTTGGGTGGTTCTTCATCATAATTTCCTCGGTTTCCCACATTGCCTCTTCCATCTTATGGTTTCTCCAAAGATCTTTTACCAGACGAGCCATCCGGTTTCTCAACACTTGTTCTCTAGTATCAAGAATTTTGAATGGATATTCACAATAAGACAGATCAGGTTCTAGTTCAATTTCTTCATAGGTGAGTACATGTGTTGGGTCAGACATGCATTTTATTAATAGTGATACGTGGAACACATCATGAACATTGGAGAGACATGGAGGCATTGCCAAACGATAAGCCACAACTCCAATTCATTCTAGAATTTCAAAAGGTCTGATGTACCTAGGACTCAATTTACCCTTCTTATCGAAACATATAACACCCTTCCATGGAGATACCTTCAAGAAAACATGATCTCCTACTTGAAATTCAAAATCCTTCCTTCGGTTATCGGCATAGCTCTTTTTCCTACTTTGAACTACTTTGATGTGGGTTTGCATAATCTTAACTTTTTCCATTTTTTCCTCAACATGTTTTGGGCCTACAATTTTTCTTTCACCAACATCATCCCAACAAGTTGGTGTGCGACATCTCTTTCCGTATAATGCTTTATATATTTCCATATGAATACTTGAATAGAAGCTATTGTTATAGGAAAATTCTGCCAGAGGTAAATATTGATCCCACATACCTTGAAAGTCAAGGGAGAAAGATCACACATGTCTTCTAAGGTTTGAATAGTCCGTTCTGATTGTCCTTAGGTTTGAGGGTGGTAGTCAAGGCTCAAACGAAGGTCAGTATCCAGGGATTTCTGAAGACTTTTCTAGAATCATGATGTAAAATGGGGATCATGATCAAAAACAATCAATAGGGGTACTCCATGAAGTCTTAAAATGTCATTAATATATATTATTTCCATACATTCAAGTGGTAAATCTTCTCTTATAGCAAGAAAATGTGCTGACTTGGTAAAATGATCAACAATGACCTATATTGCATCATTCCTTCTAGGAGTCTTTGGTATCCCCATAACAAATTCCATCATAATATTATCCCATTTCCACTCTGGTATGGGAAGAAGTTTCATGACTCCTCCAAGTTGTTTCCTTCCTTCTTTCACTTGTTGAAAAACCACACATCTTGACACAAAATCAGCAATCTCCCTCTTTATGTTGTCCCGCCAAAAATGTTCTTTCAAATCCCTATATATTTTTGTGATCCCAAGTTGTATAGAGAAATTGGAGTTATGATCATCATCTAAAAATTCCCTTTTTAGATCAGCTTTGTTAGGAACACAAAGTCTCTTCCCAAATTTCAAAATTCCATCTTCATATATGAAGTCACTCAATCTTCCATCATTAACATCATTAATCTTCTTTTGAAACCCCTCATCATCAGTTTGAGAACACTTTATCCTTTCTAGTAAATATGGTTTGGCAACCATTTGAAAAAGTATTTATTTTTCACCTTCCATGGTAATTCCCATATCCATATTTACTAGATCCATGAAAATAGGATCCCTTTCAACTCTCATCTTGTTCAAAACTCCTTGATACTTTCTACTCAAAGCATCATACACCTTATTTTCCTTCCCCTAGTGGTAGTGTATAGTGCAATCATAATCCTTGAGTAGTTCAAGCCACCATCTTTGCCTCATGTTGAGTTATTTCTGTGAGAAAATATAATTCAAACTCTTGAGATCAGTATAAATCTCACATTTTTCACCATAGAGATAGTGTCTCCATATCTTCACAGAAATGATTACAACTTATATCTCAAGATCATGAGTAGGATAGTTTTTCTCATGAATTTTTAGCTGTTGTGATGCATAGGCAATAACTCTATCATTCTGCATAGGGACACAACCAAGTCCTTTATTTGAAGCGTCAATATGAATAACAAACCCATCATTCCCTGATGGTAGAGTCAAGATGGGAGCATTAAAAAAACTTCTCTTCAGTTCTTCAAAACATTCTTCACACTCTTTTTTCCAAACAAATTTAACCCCTTTACGAGTGAGCTTAGTCAATGGGTTAGCCAATCATGAACAATTCTAGACAAAACACTGATAATAACTTTCTAAACCAATAAAACCCGGTACCTTAGTTATACTCGTCGGTGCTGGCCATTCTTCGATTGCCTTGGTCTTTGATGGATCAACAAAGATTCTATTCTTAGAGGAAATATTTACAAGAAAATAAATCTCTTGAAGATAGAATTCACACTTGCTAAATTTCCCATATAATTCATTTCTTCTAAGAACACTTAGGATAATGCACAAGTGATTTTCATGATCTTCGTATCTTTTTGAGTATACCAAAATATAATCAATAAATACCACAAAAAATTCATCAAGATATTACTTGAAAACTCTATTCATTAGATCCATGAATAAAGAGAGTGCAATAGTCAATAAAAAAGGAATTACTGTAAACTCGTAATGCCCGTACCTGGTTTGAAATGCTATTTTCAGAATGTCTTCCTTCTTCACACACAACTGATGATATCCATATCAAAGGTAAATCTTTGAAAAATATTGAGCTCCATGAATTTGGTCAAATAAATCATCAATTTTATATAGGGGATACTTGTTCTTTATTGTTATAGCATTGATCTCCCTATGATCGATGCACAACCTCATAGATCCATCTTTCTTCTTAACAAAAAGAATAAGGGCACCCCATGGAGAAACACTAGGGAGAATAAATCCCTTATTATTCAATTCCTCTAGCTGTTTCTTTATTTCCACTAATTCAACAGTGTCCATTCTATATGGGGTCTTCGATATGGGCCTTGAATCTGGAATTAAATCAATGGAAAACTCAATTTCTTGCTCTAGAGGATTTCTAGGTAAATCCTCTAAAAACACATCAACATATTCTTGCACAATAGGTACGTCCTCTATTTGAATATTTTTTTCCTCACTCGTATTTACTTCATTATCTTCCTCCCCAATAATTGAATTTAGTAGAGCTACTGGGGTGGATCTAGATAATAATTAGGTGGTGAAGTTTCTACTCTAAAGATAAGGTACTCATTATCATCATCGAAAATTGTAACCTCCTTCTTATTACAATAAATTCTCACATCATGGTTTAAAATCCAATCCATACCAAGGATTATATGAAATTAAATCATGGATATGATGATGAGATCAGTAGATAAAGAATATTTATATGACCTAATGGGAACTGATTCAAAAAACATTGTTGTGATGATACTTCCCTTAGGTGTATTGACTGAGAACTCCCTTGTTAAGTCAAATTGAAAATATCTAATTTTCTTAGAAAACTGGGAAGATATGAAACAATGCGATGATTGAGAATCAAATAAAGCATTGGCTAAACTTGAGGAAACCATTAAATTACCTTCCACCATGTCTTTTGGAGCTTCAACCTCAGCATTAGAGATCTCATAATCTTGGCCTTGCTTCCTTGGATTTTTCTGAGGTAAGTCCCCTCAACGCTTAGGAAATTCATTTGCATAATGCCCCTTTTCTATATATTTATATCATTCTACATTTACAACCTCTTTCTTCTCCTTGCAATCATGAGCTTAGTGGCCTTTTTACCACACTTGTAACAGACTCCCATTCCCTTCAGGAAAGTACCCAGGTGTTTCTTCCCACATTTACCATAGGATGGATATTCAACTTTTCCCTTCTTCCCCTTATTTCCATTTCCATAGTGTTCATCAGATCACTTATTCTCTTTCTTTGCTTTGAAGTCGTAAGACTTTGAGAATTTCTTTTATGTCTTGATAGCGCATGAGACAATATCTTCATATGATGAGAAGGATTGTGAGACTAATGCTCGATGGAGAAATGTCTTTAACCTATCAAATAATCAATCAATATTACTCCTTGGGTTACATATATAATCTGTGGCATGCCTTTCTAACCTTTTAAAGTTATCCTCATACATTGCGACATTCTCAACCTCCTTTTTCCTCAGACCCCGAAATTGGATTTCCATATCCTCTTGATGGTCATTAAGAAAGTATTTTTCTATGAAAATATATTTAAACTCCCTCCATTCCATGTTTTATACTTCTTCATCTTCTTTTGTGTTTTGGATTAATGACCACCATTGATCTTCATCTCCCGTGAGGCGATAAACTGTCGTGGAAACTTTTTCCCTTTCGCTACTCCCCAAAGCATGAAATATTTTCTCTAAGGAACTAATCCATTTCTTAGATAATAATGGATTTGTACTCCCATTGAATGTTAGTGGTTGTTGCATCATGAAGCAGTCTAACATTTATCCTCCATATTGTGGATCATGGTGCTCCATACGGGTAATTTTACTATTCATAACCTGAGTGAGTTGTCCCAGTATGGTGATAAGCTGATCAGCACCAACTACATCACTAGCTCCACTATAATTATCTTGAGTAGGAGAAAAATCCCTACATGGATTACATGGGTTGATATTGTTTCCATTCCTTCCACTAGGATCCATTTCTAGACAATGTCATACACTAGATTAGTTTATGAATCGCAATACATAAATCCAAAATTGTAAAACAGTTAACATAAATTGAATAGTTTATGGATATAATCAATAATCATAAAAATGTTTTCTTTTAAGAAGTATATAATCATAAACCCTTAATAATGGTTTGTAAAGAAAATGAGAATTATCCTAAGCATATCCCTCAGGAGTTTCATAACCAAGAGTGCAGCAAGGCCTGTTGTAGTGCACGAGTTCCTGTTCGAGTCTAGCTCAAAGCTGTGTTTTTGGGTTTTACACCTAGGTACATATATGCCAGAGACACCTCTACCTTCTCATATCTAGATGGGGATGTATTTCTTGGAAAACTCACAAAATCTCTACATTACCAAAATTCTAGGAAGTTCTTCTATACTAACCCTCAAAGTCTATCTTAGGGTAATGTTTTTCAATCAGAGTTTTTTAAATATATCTTCCAAGGTTTGTACTAAACTTCCTTTAACACCAACTGTAATTCTCGACCCTAGTTTCCTAGAGATGGTGCATTATTACATATCTTTGGCATGATACAAGGAATCATGTCCCTAAATACTGATCAGTTTAGTAGCTTTGGATATACAAGATATATTCATAAGTTTTATATTACATCATGAAATAAAAACATCAAAAACATTTTGTCCCCTTTTGAACACACTTATATCCTTGTAATATCCTTGTAGGTCAACTATAAAATACTTCTTTATATCCTGGGAAAAATAAAACATAGAAAGGGGTATTCTCAGATGCTCAGTAAGGATAACAATATAGTGAAAACTTTCATAAATAAGCATAAACATTTAAGGAAATGTATAAGACTAAAACAAAAGCCTTTTAAACATAAATGTCAGCATAATATGGAAAATATAAAATCAAATAATTCCATTTAATTAATCACATGGATATTCTACTAGTCGAATAATCACATGCAATATCAATAGCAACTTTTATAAGGATAGAATGCATAATTCTAGACTTCATAACCACATTGTCAAGGCCTTGTGACAAGACTAAAAATAAGATTTTGTCAAGGCCTTGGGCCAAGACACTAGTTTGTCTCGTGAGACCTACTGATGCATCAAGGAGCTATATCAGGCTCCACCCGTCACTTACTAAGCCCAATTAATTCCTCATATGAAAAGGTTTAAACATAACATAAACATTCGTATTAAAACTAGCATAAAAATTTCAATACTTTATCCATAAACCATGAATGGTGTAACAATAAAACATCCACAATCAAACATATAAAAAAACATTCAATAAAACATGTAAAAGTTTTATCATAATAAATCAACTTCAAACAAGCTTAAAATCCATCAAAGGATGTTGACATAGATGAAATCAAAACTTTTTTTAGAGAAATATATCTTTCTATTTTGAAATCATTTAAAAGTCATATAATTATAAAATAAAACATTTATTTTGAAAATATTATTATAAGTTTTTATGGGAAGATTCGGTGATGATATAATGGCAGAAAATAGCCACACCCACCGTATAAGTTAAAAAAAAGACATTCTTACCTTAATTTTGTCAAAAAGTTCATAAAATACCTTGTTTGGAAAATGACGAAAAGATTTATTTCAAAACATATATTGTAAAATAAGGGTATAAATGACTTTAAACCATATTATAGTAAATATTAAAAAAAATTGAATTACATTTTTAATAAAGCACGGATGTAGATGATAAAGAAGTCCTAGTAGATACTTACATAAAAACAACCTCAAATAATAAAGAGATTGTGAAATTAACCCTTACCTTGTACTTTTCCTTAGTCGATGGTATGTTAAAACCCCATATAATAGTTAAAACATTTTTATTAAATTATAAAATAACTATATACATAAATATGATATCATATATGATCCTCTAATATTTCTTTGTTAATAATATTTCAGTAGTATCATCGTTTCGGGTGTTAACTGATCCGTTTTCTTTTACATGCTCGGTTACGTAAGCAATGTTTTTTATGGATAGGATTTATTTTATTCATATAAATAATGATATTAAATTTCTTAAAAAAAAATTTAATAATAAAAATGAAAATTATTCTTGAATGATTACGATGGGGAATGAATCTCATCGCGTTCTTGGAGACGGTAATCCGTACGTACGCACAGGAAAAAATATCATTATATTGATAGTGAAATCATATGTAATTGGATGTTATATCATATATAAAGAATCATTAACATGTTAAATTTATTATTTACATCAGTTATATTCATTATTATAGCCATCCAGATAATGAAGTGTTTGAATAACAAACTACACCACGACGTGGAGACGGTAAGCCGTACGTACACACGTATGGTGACTTTGTCAATCATATGATGGTTAGAATAATGAATATGGTTCTACAATTTATATAATAACATCACTGTATATAAAATATAATTTAGCTATTATTTAAGAATTGAAACAATAAAGAAATAGGTAGGGGAAGAAGAAAAGAACTTGAATGAGGGTGGTGAAATTATTACATCTTCTTCGGATGTTTCCTTTTGAGTTGATCAAAATGGATCCTTAGGATGGATTTATGATCAAAATAAGGCCTCTAGGTTTAAGTGAGGGAAATTGGGAGGATATTTGGGTAGGGGTTGGCCGATCCAAATGGCTTTGGAGGTGTGATTTTGAGAGAAGGGGAAGTTCCATTTTATAAGAGAGGTGAGGGGCACCTTAGGAAAAGACTGAAATATTATTTTATAATAAAATAATATTTGGTTTATAATGGCTCCAAAATAATTTATTTAGAGGATAAGGTGGGTAGGGGTCAAAAAACTCTCAACCAATAGGTTTTAGACAGGTTTGGGTCACCATATTATCCTTATATTTTAGATTCAACCCTTAGTTAAATAATTTAACTTTTACCATGTATTCTTCTATTATTATAATAATTGGTTAATAAACTTATTATAAATTTCCAATAGAACCTAAAGTGGTTAATTAATGATATAAATATCATTATATAAGTTCTTTCACAGAACCTTAGATTTTTAGGACTATTATATAATTTAATAATATAATATTTGTTTTAAAAACATATTTATGTCAATTTTGAAACAATTTAGTATTTGGTTTTTGTGAAAGTCATAAAAAATTGATTACTTCTAACAAAATACATTTAATCAACCCTAAAATATCATATTCACCTATAAAATTCATGGATGTCATGAAATTATGTTTATTTTTATATTTATAATACCATTTATTTTATTCTTTCAATAATAAGGTAATTACAACATCACCATTGTGTCATAAATAAATTTAATTATTTAATGTCTAAAAATTTTAAATAAAATAATATTATGTAGGAAATTTTCTAAGATTTATAATGATTATTTATAGTCTAAAATATAACTTATATAACCCCATTTAAAAATTGTTTTACTAAAAAATATATGTTTATGTAATTTTTGTCTTTACTTTAAATTAATTAATATAAAGTGTCATTATCACTCTCAAGTGGCTCCATGGGGTTCCAAAATCGAACCAAGGATTCCTATGGTCGGACATGTATCAAAAAATAGGAATAAGACACATGTTAGGGTAACTTAATATTATTATAATATTAATTTTTACCCTTACTTACCAGATTTACCCTTTAACCATGATAAATAAAAAATTCACCGAAGTAATTATTCATATTGTCTAAAAATAAAAGTTACCTATTTACACAATTTTTACCTTCTGATTCCAAATATGGAATCCATATTTAAAAATTGAAAACACATAAGTTTCAGAAGTTAATTTAAAATTAATTCCCATTGTCAAAACAAAAAGCGTGTTTTTAAGAAAAGATAACTATCAAAATATTGGCACTTGTTTATGTCCAGTTTAAATGTGAAATTAAATAAAATGACCTAAATTATATTTAATGATAAAAATATAATCTAATTATACTTTAAAACCATTCAAATGTATAATTTAACACTATAACTTATTTTGATTTAAAAAAATTTAAATAAAATTTAGTATTTTTTACTATTCATCAAAAATTGAATGTTTTCAGAAAAGTTCCCAAATTTTACCCAAAGATAATTTTGATATTCTGAATTCAAAAATGAATTCCATTTTTAATAAAAAATTATAAAATTTCAAAAAGTGGTTATTACTATTTATAATTGCTAGTTTGATTAATTACGGTGTGTTAAAACTCCAAGTTGCGTACAACACAAGCTACTGAATTATTAAAAGGGAAACATATGGTGGAAGCGTGAGGTGTTACATATGCAATCCACCTCTACAATTTTCTGTATACCCCTCTGTTGATCGTACGACCTTGGGTGCATGGTTAAACAAACAGTGTGAAACCCTAAAATCCCCTACACTAACATGCAAGTTTTCTACTATATGGATGCACAGTTTCTTCAAACCATGTCCCTATAAAAAAAATACCACACATTTAGGGACACGTGGTTATTACTAACTTTAGTTTCTACATATTTCTACTGAAACAATGTTTTTTATGTCTGACGCAACCAAAACTTCTTCTAACACCTAATAAACCTCTCATGACACTAACCTCGTCTAAAATGATAATTTTAATCATTCTAAATCTTGAAATTTCAATTAGAAGTTCAAATTATGATTCAAATTTCTCTCTAAATAGAAAAATTAAAATTCATTTGAAAATTCTATCTGGTTCAAAAACATAGTATCATACACAATTCATTATAATCTAGTGGCTAAAAAAGTATGATATATGTTTTTATAGTCACAAAATTGTAACATATTGCCATTAAAAAAATAATTTCATATAATATTTCATGTGAAACATATGATAAATGATTAAATACCATTTTTACACTAAAATAATTAATTAACATGCATTTTTAATTTAAATTATAGTTTATTTAGTTCATAAATGGCTGTTATTATATTCTATGTAAGTGTTTTTTACTCTAAAATTTCCCTTTTAAAATGTAAAGTACCATTTTTATAATAAAATAATATTATGAAATATTTATTATTTTTATTTGAAAATGTAATTATTCATATTTATAATGTATTATTATCAAAAGAGTTTTATCAATTTTTGATAATATATTTTTTATAAAATTAAAATGGTCATTGACATAGTATTGTTAGTATAACATATAATTTTTGTTGTAATAATACCATTTTCTCAATTATGCATTTAAAAGATAAATCCCACATAATTAGAAGAGTAATTTCATTAAATATTTTTTTTAAATTTAAAAATATTTAATTTTATATTACATAACAATTAACATATGATAACAGACATAAAAGTAACCAATCATAAGAAAGGAAATCGTATTCATTCTAAATAAATTGTTTTTACATATAATATAGGTTTTTATTTAAAAGTTAAATTTAAAATTTTTGGAAATTCAATTATATAAAATGTATTAATTTTTTTATTTATCATGCTTAAATTATAATTTGGTGATTTTTTTGTATTTTTCTGAAGAAGTTTATTTTTTAGTGAATAGTAAAAAATATTGTTTTTATGAATACCATAACGTTTATTACACCATTATGTTTTGAGAATGAACTAAAATTTTATAATTTTTTTATAGAAATAAAATTCATTTAATGAACATAATAATTCATTTAAAAGTATTAATTTTAATTTATAAACCTATTTTGAAATTTTGAAGCCTAAGTTATATTTTATTCAAATAGTAATCAATTTTTCATTCATTACATTTAATGAAGTGGTTCAATGATTTCATTCATTTTTTTATGGTTATAATGCCAAAAAAACTTCATTTTTTAATTATAATTGATCAAATTAATTTGAATCATTAATATTGAACATTCTTTGGCCTTAATAAAAAAATAATTAAGTACTTTATTAAAAAATACCCCTCCTACTTAACTATATAAATGTACCTCCTCTACCCATTACTCATTAATGTAAAAATCCTTTAATTTGATAAATATATATCATTATAGATCTACACCCCTCATTACATATATCCCTAAGACTCTTATCTTTTCAAAAAACTCTTTGGTGAAGGTGTTAAGCTCAACCAAAAGTACATGACACAAGAGCAAGGTAAAGGTTTCTATTCCTACAATTTGAACCTAATTTTGAGATTTATTTACCATTTTATATTTGAAACACCAATTTAATGTTATTAAATACTTATATATCCATTGTATTATCATAATTGTGTTCCATTTTTTATGAGAGTATATTAATTCCTTATCATCAAGCCCTTTTTATAACACATTGCTATGTCAAAATAACAGTTTTCATAATTATATATTTTAATTTTTTATATGGGATTATTTTTATATAAAATTCATGAAACATAAATTTAATTTCAACACCCCAATTTTTTATAATAATACTATGTTCAATAGTATACACAACACACAACACTGAGTTTAAACAAACCCTAAAAATTTATTATATGACTGTTATAACCTAGCTATTAAATTGGAGGGTATGAATAATATTTACCAAATTATGAATTATATATATAAATTAACTACTCAATACAAATTCATATATTATTTCTTATAAAATAATTATTCAATTTTTAGTAAAGTTATTTTATGCTTCCAAAACATGTTTACTGGAAAAAAGTTTTCTATTTCTTTTCGTGAGAAAATATTATAATTAATTTAGGTAAATTATAATTTTTTTTAATAAAAATAAAATCATTTTTTAAATTATCATATCAAAACTATTCTAGGTTAAAATGTTGGTATTTTTCTGAAAATATTTGTTTTCTAGTGAATGGTAAAAAATACTGATTTTTATCGAAAACTATATTTTTGTTTCAAACATTTTAAAAGTATAATTTTGTTTTAAAATTATTTTAAATTATAATAATATCTTTAATATAATTAATAATACAATTAATTATAATGGAATCATTTTTAGGCTTTAATTTAGTAAAAAATAATTATACTAAAAAGGAATTTTTATGAAAAACCATTTTTATTACATTTTTTATAATAATTGTAAGTTAAATTATACTACTAATATGTTTTGAATTTTTTAAAATAGATTACATATTTTTAATAAAGAGTTACAAATCTATTAAATATGTCCCTTTTTTGGCAATAATAATGGTAACCATGGTAATGTTTGTAACCACATTGAAGGGAAAATTAGGCAATTAAAGTTAAGATAAATGATAAAGATTATAAAATGACACTAAAATACTCTTTACATTTATCTTATGATTAAATTACATCCAAATTCAACAAAAATTCATTTATATGGAATTTTATGGCCATTTGGATGAGATTTTGACCTTTATAATATTTTATTTCAAGAAAAGTCAAACACGTCATCCTCTAGTTTTAAATAACTATAATATTTTTAAAATGAGGTTTTATAGAGGATATGTTCAACTATAAATATTTTTTTGATATAAATGGCTTATATTAATAATGGTAATTTATTTTTAATTTTTAGTAAATAAATAATTACAGTAAATGCCTACACAATACTGACACATTAATTATTCAATTAATGAAAAAATCAAATAAATGATATCTAAAATATTAAAAGTAATATAATTTGAGGGAAATAATATGATATATGAATTTTTAATATAACCATGACATTTATGAGTTATAATTAAATATTTTTAATAATTATAAATGTTTTCTTGCTATTATTTAATTCAAAATAATTTATAGTTTAAAAAATTGACATTATTGATATTTTATAATAAATAATAGGTTATTAAATGATAAAAATTTACTAAAAGTATAATATTTGATCAAATTAATTTTATATGGTAAATTACTTCTACTGTGTTCCATTTATTATTCTTTTGTAATGTTATAGTAACATTATTGACCCTAAGATAGTATAAAATTATAATAGTATGGTAATTGTCAAAAGGGTTAATAGAGGGTTAAAAATAAAAGATATGGCTGAAAACATATACAAAACATGTACAAATTTTATTATAAAAATTTATTTTGATTTATATTCACCTTATCATAAAATTATATCAACTAAGTTCCATTTTTACATGAAAAATAATTTATATTAATTTAATATTTTAAGAAATTCCAATAATTCCTCTCCCCTCAATTAGAATTGGGCACCCCTTCCTTCACTTATTCTCACTACTTTGAGCCAAATATGTAAACCAAAATCTGAAAATTACACTTCTAAAAATTCTTATCAGAGTTCTTGAGGTTACGAACCTTCCAAAATAGTATCCTTAGATCCCATACGAAGGGATCTAAAGGGAGTTCACCGAAAAAGAGGTAATCGTCTTTACTGACTCTTTCATGTTTATTTGTTTTTATACTACCTATTAAGGTGTTGTGCCAATAATAAAATAATAACTATAGTATCATAAATATAATGACATGTTATTATTATTGGATGACCATATTCCATCTCCTTTCCATCCTACAAAAAGTGAAAACATCGCTTGTGCATACGTATGGTTTACCGTCTCCACGTAACAGTGTAATTTATTTTTCAACACCACTTTTCTTTGATGGTTATGAAGATGGAACTAATGAGTATGTAAGAACCCAGACCTTAGTTTCAGGTATGTTTTTACTTTTTCTGGTGTTTTTGAGAAAAGAGGAGTTTCTGAAAAATTTTGAAGTACACACCGGGTACTTTATGAGTACACGCCGTGTACTCCCTTTCCACACGAGGCCGTGTGCTAGCCAGTCCAAGACACACACACGGCCATGTAGGGGTGATTTGGAGGCCGCTTAAAGCAGAGTACGAAAAATCCTAGTACACGCAGTGTACTCCAAAAGTACATGTCGTGTACATTCTTTTTTTCATTAAACAGAACAAGGTCGCGTCTTAACCCTAGAACCGTCTTCTTATCTAGCTTCTTTGACCTAGAGCATCCTGTACTACCACGAATCTACTCTGAGCCCCAAAGCCTCTGTATTTTCTCTGAATCGACCATCGTCGATTGCGTTGGAACCGCATCGGTAAGCTCTTCCTTCTCTTAGAGATTTGTTTTCCAATTCCTCCTCTTTCTCATGTTATCATGGGTTCAGAATTTTGGACGTTTTCATAGATCTACGAAGTTATAATGAGATTAAAACCTCGTGGTTCAAGTATATCAATCTCCTAGTATCAATGTAGGTGGTTTGTGCCTTTCCGTTCAAAGTCCTTGAGTTTTATGCACAAATTCCACCAATACCCGTGAACGAGGTATTGCGTGTTTACCGTTTTCCCCTGTTGTTTTCCTTCCATGCTTGTATGCTTGTGTAGATGTATTTTGGCTATGTATAAGGATAATTTCTATTCTTGTATGTTTTTACCATGCCTTTTTCTATTTACGACCTTTTGTTCTCGTTCAGCCTATTGGTCGTTATACCCGTTTTTCCATGCCCTATGACCGTAGGATGGATTGTTGTTCCCTGAAATTACTTGTTGTACTGTAGAAAGGTTATCCAAGTAGCTCTGTAGGTTTACATTATCCTTATAGAATTATTATGCACTGACTAGAACATGACCATGAGAACCTGGTCCTATAGACTATAAGGGGATAGATCGATTGAGCTTCCTCAAAGAGTCTTGGACATTATAGACTATAGGGGATGGACCGAGTGAGCTTCCCAGAGAGTCTTGGATATTATAGACTACATGAGGATTGACCGAGTGATATTCCTTAGAGAGTCTTGAGCTTTATAGAATACATGAGGATAGACCGATTGAGCTTACTTAGAGAGTCTTTGTTTGTGTGAATTTCCTTAAACCATTCCAGGCTAGAGGAGGAATTGACTGAGTGAGCTTCCTTAGAAAGTCTATGATATACCTGAGGCTATAGGAGGAATTGACCGAGTGAGATTCCTCAGAGAGTCTCTAGATCTTGGGGCTATAAGGGGATTAGACCACATGATCTTCCTCATAGAGTCCCCGAGTACCTTAGACTATAAGGGGAATTGACTGAGCGTGCATCCTCATAGTGTCTAATAGTTTCATATGAAAAAACAAGAGGGGTTAAGATGAGTGTACTTCCCAGAGGATTTTTGTTACTTCTTGGATAGGAACAGAGGGGATGGTTGTGAGTACTTCCCAGAGTGATTCCTGTTGAGGTTATCTGTTGCTTCTCTATTTCTTGTTGATCTGTGATTTTTTTCTGTTGTGTATCATCCTGGTTACTGCTTACTGCTTACTGCTTACGATTTACTGTTTACTGTAATTTACCTGCCATATACTCACTGACTGCTAGGCACAGATCTTCGGGTGGTTGGATACTGGGATTTAGTCTCACACCCTGTTTGGGTCATGATTTTAGGCCCAAAGAAATTATACTATTACAAGTATAGACAAGGGAAAGCGCCCTTCGACTTCAGGTACTTGATTGAATTTGGAGCAGGAGAGCATGGGACCAAGACGAGGCTTGCGATGCTGAGGAGCCGTTTATCTTTCTTTTGTACTTGATTTTTTTACCGTGTGTATTTCCAGAATTTTGACTTGTTTGGCTGCTTTCCTAGACATATGTATCATGAATAATTTATATATATGTTTTCTATAGTTGTTTATTGTTTTATCCTTCTGTTGTTTTCTTGTGTATGGATTGTTTACCATTTTCACTATTGTATGTGTTGTTTGTTGTTTCACTTTTCTTCTATGTACTCTTCCTATGAGGGCATAGTTTCCCCACCATCACACCCAAGTCCCTCGCTACTAGTCAGTAGCCTCTGGCGTTTGGGGAAATGTGCTTGAGGCCATGTGACCAACCGGGTACGGGGCGCCTCTGAGTGGCTTCTGGAACCGGGACGTTACAAAGTGGTATCAGAGGAACTCTTTTCTCTTGACTTACAGTTTGGAGCCTATAGCCAGGGATAGGATGGAATAGGTACTTGGTAATAAGTTGTGCCCTGAATTAGCTAACCCATGTACATGGAAAATCCATACTACCTCGTTTATTACAGTTTTACTAGTTTCCAATTTTACAGTTGATTGATTTCACCGTTGGGTGATTCACATGTTTTGTGTTGTTACCGTTGTTGTAATTGTGGTTCTATTTCTGTCTCAACCCGATGAGATGAGGGTATGAAATCTCATGCATCATATAGGAACTTGTAAGAAATCACATTCCATGCATTATAGCCATGCCATCTAGGATGCATTAGTGATTTCATGTTGTTGTGATAGACGTTGTGTAGATTATGCATGTTGTTGTGATAGAGGATTTTCTGTAATATCTTCTGTTTGATATAGAATTTGTTTTTATAGTACTTTTCTTAAGTGGATTCCAAAATTTGGTTCCTGTGGTGTTATGGGCCCTCATGGACCAGAATTTGGAGGATAATTGCATGGTTTCCTTGGTATAACTTGTATAAGATTTGAAGCATTGATTCACAGGGAGTATGGGCCCTCACAGATCAGAATTTGGCACATTAACCCTTGTTATCTGTGTTTTCTAGGCTTCAGAGTAGTTTTTGAGACAATGCTCGGAAAAACCCAGAATACATGACATGTAATTTATTAATACACGCCGTGAAGTTTTTAAACCATGTCACTGACTGTGTAGCTAGAAACACAGGGTTGTGGAAAATTTTCAGGAACACGCCATGTACGGTATGTACACGCCATGTTGTAGTGACCGTGTGTCTACCCATGTGGCTAATGACACGGATGGATGAAACTTTGAATTTACACACAGTTTCCTATTATTACACGTCATGCCATGTAACCTAAGTACTCATCCGTTTCATGAACAACATGGGTCGGGGAAAACCTTCAAGTACAGGCCGTGTTCTCAAGGAGCACACTGTGTAAGAGTGAACCGTGTAGCCGGCTGTGTAACTAACAACATTGTTTGTTGAAACCTTGTCTAGTACACGCCGTTTCCTTCGTGAAAACGCCATGTAGTCTAGGTTTAAGAGAACAATGTGGGTTAGCCATGTAAGGAGACTCGGGCAGGGTAATAGAGTTCAAGTACACACCATGTATGGGGAGAACACGCCGTGTGGTTTGGGCATTACACGACCATTTGTGGAAGAAGTACACACCCATGTGAATGGCTTAAAAGAACATGCCATGTAGTTTTTATACACATCGTGTAGTCGTGTTTTGTAAAACTTGAATGTTTCTTTCTCCTATTCTTGTCTTGTAGTCTTGTGTTCTCTGTCATTGATAATCCTGATCTAAGGTGTGCTTTTGACCTTTCATAGCTATGCCACCGAGACATCCTCCGGTTGTGCGTCAGCTTCCAGATAGTGATCAGACACCAGATATGGCCGATCAGGGACCTCCTGCAGATCCTCCTATTATACCAGTCTTAGCTCCAGCAGTTATACCAGTTTCAGGCACCGATGCGCAGTTTAGGGAAGAATTTCTAAGGATGTTGCTGACCTTCTAAGGAGCACTGCCTCCTGCCCCGTCGATGGAAAAGATGACGTGGGTTTTCCAACAGCAGCATCCTCTTACTTTCTCAGGGGATGGAGGACCTCAGGCTGCAGAGTCGTGGCTATAGGCCATGTTAAAAATCTTTGAGCATCTGGAGATACCTCCAGATTAGTGGGTGAATCTTGCTACTTATATGCTCTGAGACTCTGCCAAGAGGTGGTGGGAGGTGATCTTGCAGTCAGTAAACCTTCATAGTATGACTTGGGATGAGTTTTGGCGCATCTTCTACGGTTAATTCAACCTGGAGACCTTGAGGGACGATCTAGCCCGGGAGTTTATGAGTCTAGAGTAGGGTACTCATTCTGTTATGGAGTACTCATCTCTCTTTACCGAGCTGCAGCATTTTATGCCGATTCCAGCAGGTGATGAGTTGTTCCTGAATAGGAAGTTTGAGGATGGTCTCAGGCAGGAGATCCATTCCCAGGTGAACATCTTCAGGTTGACTTCGATATCCTCTATCGTCAACCAGGAACTGATCACAGAGTGCAATATGAGGGATTCTAGAGTAGTTATCTAGGGTGGTTTGACATCCAGAGTCAGTGTTCCTCCTACTGATAGCAGGAAGCGCCGCAGGGAGTCTGCTCGAGGAGATCAGAGTAGGTGGAATGTATCTTTGGGTATCCAGGTAGTATGATAACAATGCAGGAGGAGTGGGCATACTAGGCCTCAGTGCCAAAGATACCCAAAGGAGTGTCGATCCTGCAGTAAGATAGACCATCTTCAGCATTTTTGTTTCAGATATTCTCACCTACAGCTGGTGGTAGGGATTCTTCTATGATCCCGCGTTCAAGGGATGCATCACCAGTTTCTCACCAGTCTAGGAACTGGAGTTATTCTGGCCGTTCGAGCCGAGGTGGAGGTCGTGGTCATGGTGGTCAGTCACCAGGTTACCAGCGAAAGCAGAGTGGATCAAATCAGAGTGGTCAGCCAGGGTCACAAGGTAGCGGTACATGCCAGACATTCGCTGTGGAGAAGACCCATTAGGATTAGGATCTCGGACCTTCTACAGCTCGAGGTACAATCTTAGTAGCCTCAGTTTTATCTTCAGATCTTTTTTATACTGGTGCTACGCATAGCTTTATCTCTATTGTTGTTATAGAGAGCCTTGGGCTCTGCATCTTTTCCTCTACTGATACTTTGACTCTAGACACACTGTTGGGGACTAGAATAGTTAGCGTACATCAGTACAAAGGGTTCCCTCTTGAGGTTATAGGGTGTCACTTCTTATGGGACATCTATGTTCTAGAGATGACGAGATATGATATCATTCTCAGAATGGACTGGTTAGTTCCCTTCAATGCGTTTTTCGATTTCTATCACCACAGGGTGAGTTTCATATCACCATAGAGTGGATCCTTTCTTCATAGAGGCGGGTGGGATGTTCAGGCGAGTCGAGTAGGACCCGAGCATCATGGTCTAGGAGGAGTTACAACCCAGATTGCTAGTCTTTATCTAGATGACCAAGGGACTTCATAGTTAGACTTTCCTCCAGTGGTGGATCATTTCATAGTCTTCTTTCCAGATGAATTTTCAGGTTTGCCTCTGGAGCGTGAGGTAGACTTCTCGATTAATCTCATTCCATGAGTGAAACCGGTGTCCATTCCTACTTATAGGATGGCTACACCTGAGTTGCAGGAGCTCAAGAAGAAGTCGGAGGAGTTGTAGGCAAAGGGTTTCATCCAACCCAATACTTCTCCTTGGGGTTTTCCTATCCTATTTTCTAAGAATGCAGATAGAACCCTTAGGATTTCTATGTATTATCAGAAGCTAAACCAGTTGAAGATCAAGAACTGATATCCCTTGCCAAGGATCGATGATCTCTTCGATTAGCTTCGAGGAGCCCGAGTGTTCTCGAAGATTGACTTGAGATCCGGTTATCATAAGTTCTGTGTTATACCATCTGATATACATCTTATAACTTTTTGAAGTAGGTATAGTCTATACGATTATATGTTTATGCCGTTCGTTCTCATAAATGCGCCTACATTTTTCATGGCACTGATGAACTGAGTGTTCCTTCCATACTTGGATTCCTTCATGGTGGTTTTCTAGGATGACATCTTGGTGTACTCTAACACTCGACATGACCATGATACCCATCTTGAGATTGTTCTGAGTACATTGAGAGAGCATCAGTTATATGCTAAGATCTCGAAATGCCACTTTTGGATGGATCAGATTCACTTCTTGGGTCATGTTATCTCATAGAAAAGAGTAGCAGTAGACCCAGAGAAAGTGAGAGATGTAGTTTCCTGGGAGCATCCGAAGAATGTCTTTTAGGTACAGAGTTTTCTAGGGATGGCTGGATACTACAGGTGTTTCATACAAGACTTTTCATGCCTAGCAGCACCACTCACAGGTCTGACCAAGAAAGGGGAAAAGTTCTTATGGTCAGATTCCAGTGAGTCAGCCTTTCAGGATCTAAAAGGGAGGTTGACGTTAGCACCAATACTAGTCTTGACAGAGTCGGGAAAGATCTATACGATCTATTGTGATGCTTCAGGTATCGGGCTGAGAGTTGTGCTTATGTAGGGAGATGGAGTCGTTGTGTACGGGTCTCGACAGTTGAGGCCACACGAGAGGAATTACTTGACGCACGATCTGGAGTTGGTATCTTTTGTTCATGCCTTATTCTATTGGAGACATTAACTTTTGGGAGAGCGCTTTGTGGTGTTTTCTAACCACAATAGTCTCAATTACATCTTTACTCAGTGTGATCTTAATCTTAGACAGCGTAGGTGGTTCAAGTACCTTCATTCCGTCGACTTCGAGCTTGCCTATACGCCGGGAAAGGGCAACGTAGTGGATGATGCGTTGAGAAGGAGAACTCATATATAAGAAGTTCAGGAGGCCAGGAGTGAGTGGAAGATTATGACTCCATTATCTTAGATGCATATGGAGGTGCACGACAGATAGAGGCAAATCTTTCTATCTTATGTAGCTATTACCTCTACACTTATTGATCGGGTACGAATGAGGCAGCTATTTGACTCAGAAGGTCTAGTCCTGTGGGAGAGTGTATTAGGAGAGGACCCTATTCCTGGATGGATATTGGGCGAGGATGAGATCTTGCATTTATAGGGACGCGTATGGGTGCTAGCAGACATACGTGAGGAGCTGATGTGGGATTTTCATTCCTCAGTTTTAGCAGTTCATCCTGGCGTCACCAAGATATATGATGATCTACACCACCATTATTGGTGGCCAGGTATGAAGAGAGATGCTTCTAGTTTTGTCATGAGGTGTTCCACTTGTCATCAGGTGAAATTAGAGCATCAGCGACTAGCAGGTCTTTTGATGTAGTTACTCATTCCAGAGTGGAAGTGGAATAATGTCGCGATGGACTTTGTGACCGGTTTGCTGAGGTCACCTCGAGGGAATGATTCTATTTGGGTTGTCATCAACAGGCTTACGAAGGTTAGTCACTTCTTGCCGATCAAGGAGACCTTCAGCGTTGATGAGCTAGGACGGTTGTACATACGAGAGATTGTACGTCTACATGGAGTCCAACACTCCATTGTTTCAGACATAGATGCATGTTTTACTTCTCGTTTCTGGCAAGGGATTCAGAAATCTTTGGGTACACAGGTACTTTTGAGTACAACTTACCATCACTAGACAGATGGCCAGTCCGAGCATACGATTCAGGTTCTTGAGGACATGCTTCGAGTCTGCATCTAGACTTTGGAGGTTCTTGGGAGAAGCATATACCACTTTTGGAGTTTGCATACAACAACATCTTTTAGGAGACTATTCAGATGGCACCTTACGAGGCTTTGTACGGTAGGCCATGCCGATCTCCTTTTACTGGCTGGAGGTAGGAGAGGCAGCTTTGCTGGGACCTCATCTTGTTCAGGAGACCTCAAAGCAGATAGAGTTGATTCGGAATAGGACGTATACGACACATTCTCGACAGAAGTCTTATGTTGATCAGCGGAGACGACCTCTGGAGTTTGAGGTCAGGGATCAGGTTTTCCTACATGTCGCAGCAAGGTTGGGACACAAGTGTATTCAGAGATAGGTAAGCTTTCACCGTAGTATGTCGGGCTGTTTGAGGTGTTGACAAGGGTTGGGACGGTTTCCTATCGGTTATAGTTACCTCAATGTTACTGAGCTATGCACGACGTCTTTCATGTTTCTCATCTCCGATGTTACTTTTTAGACTCGTCTCATGTCTTTCAACCTGAGGAGGTTGAGCTTGAATTGGATGCATCGTTTGAGGAGCATCCTATCCGGATTGTCGATTGTAGTATGAAGGTTCTCTGTGGCCGGTTTGTTCCTCTGGTATGGGTGCTATGGCAGCATGGGCGAGTACATGACGAGACTTGGGAGAGGGAGGCCGATGTACGATCACAGTGGCCAGAGCTATTCGGGGTTTCTTCTTCCACGCATCACTAGGGAAATTCAGGGAAAAATTTATTTAAGGGGGGAAGTTATTAAGAACTAGGACCTTCGTTTTAGTTATGTTTTTCCTTTTTCTGGAATTTTTGAGAAAAGAGGAGTTTATGGAAATTTTTGAAGAAAACGTCATGTAATTTATGATTACACTCCATGTACTCCCTTTCCACGTGAGACCGTGTGATGGCCATGTCCGGGCCACACACATGGCCATGTATGGGTGATGTGGAGGCTGCTTAAAGCGGAGTATGGAAAAGCCTAGTACACGTTGTGTACTCCAAAAGTACACACTGTGTACTTTCTTTTTTCTCATTAAACAGACCGGGGTCACGTCTTAAGCCTAGAACTATATTCTTCTCTATCTTCTTCAACTGAGAGTGTCCCGTACGGCTGAAAATCTCCTCTAAGCCCCCGAGCCTTCATCGATTCTCCGAATCGACCGTCATTGATTGCGTTGGAACCCAAGCGGTAAGATATTCCTTCTCTTAGAGCTTTGTTTTCCAATTCCTCCTCTTTCTCAAGTTATCATGGGTTGAGCATTTTGGACATTTTCATAGATCTATAATGTTATAAAGAGATTCATGCCTCTTGGTTCAATTATATCGATCTCCTAGCATCATGGTAGGTGGTTTGTGACTTTCTGTTCAAAGTCCTTGAGTTTTAAGCGCAAATTCCACCAATACCTGTGAACGAGGTATTGTGTGTTAATAATTTGGCCCCTGTTGTTTTCCTACCTTGCATGTATTCTTGTGCAGATATATTTTGGCTATGTATAAGTATAATTTCTATGCTTGGATGTTTTTCCCATGCCTTGTTCTATTTATGACCTTTTGGTCTTGTTCAGACTATTAGTCATTATACCTGTTTTCCATGCCTTGTGACCGTAGAATGGATTGTTGTTCCCTTTCATTGCTTTTTGTGCTGTAGACTGGTTATCCAAGTAGCTCTGTAGGTTTACTTTGGCCTTATAGCATTATTATGCACTGACTGGCACAGGACCGTGAGAACCTGGTGCTATAGACTATATGGGGATAGACCGAGTGAGCTTCCTGAGAGAGTCTTAGATATTGTAGACTATAGGGGATGGACCGAGTGAGATTCCCAGAGAGTCTTGGATATTATATACTACAGGAGGATAGACCGAGTGAGCTTCATTAGAGATTCTTGATCTTTATAGACTACAGAAGGATAGACCGTGTGAGCTTCCTCAGAGAGTCTTTATTTGTGTGAATTTCCTTAAACCATTCCAGGCTAGAGGAGGACTTGACCGAGTGAGCTTCCTAGAGAGTCTTGGATATTGTAGACTACAAGAGGATAGACCGAGTGAGATTCCTTAGAGATCCTTGAGCTTTATAGAATACAGAAGGATAGACCGTGTGAGCTTCCTTAGAGAGTCTTTGTTTTTGTGAATTTCCTTAAACCATTCCAGGCTAGAGGAGGACTTGACCGAGTGAGCTTCCTCAGAAAGTCTGTGATAGACCAGAGGCTATAGGAGGAATTGACAGAGTGAGATTCCTCAAATATTCTCTAGACCTTGGAGATATAAGGGGATTAGACCACGTTATCTTCCTCAGAGAGTCCCTGACTACCGTAGACTATAAGGGGAATTGACTGAGCGTGCTTCCTCAGAGAGTACTATAATTTTGTATGACCAAACCAGAGGGGTTAGGCTGAGTGTACTTCCCAGAGGGTTGTTGGTAATTCATGGATAGGAACAAAGGGGATGGCTGTGAGTACTTCCCAGAGTGATTCCGGTTGTGGTTAGTTGTTGCTTCTATGTTTCTTGTTGATATGTGGTTTTTTTACTGTTGTGTATTATCCTGGTTATTGATTACTGCTTAGTGCTTAGTGTTTACTTTTTACTATACTTTACCTGCCATATAATCACTGACTATTAGGAATAGATCTTCGGGTGGTTTCCTACTGGGATTTAGACTCTCACCCTATTTGGGTCATTCTTTTGGGCCCAAACAGATTATACTGTTGCAGGTATAGACAAGGGAAAGCGCCCTCCAACTTCAGTTACTTGATTACATTTGGAGCAGGAGATCATGGGACCAAGATGAGGCTTGGGATGCTAAGGATCCTTTTATCTTTCTTTGGTAATTGTTTTTAGTACTATTTTTATTTCCAACATTGTGACTTGGTTGGCTGCTTTCCTAGACATATGTATCATGCATCATTTATATATATGTTTGCTACAATTGTTTATTTTTTTAGCCTTACACTGTTTTCTTGTGTATGGATTGTTTACCTTTTCCACTATTGTATATGTCATTTATTTTTTCTCTTTTACACTATATACTCTTCCAATGAGGGCATATTTTCCCCACCATCACACCCAAGGCCCTCGCTACTAGTCGGCAGCCTTTGGCATTCGGGGAAATGCGCTTGAGGCCATGTGACCAAACGGGTATGGGGCGCCTCTGAGTGGCTTCCAGAACTAGGACATTACAGAATATATATGATATTTATGAAATATATATTATTTTTAAAGGATTAATTAATAATCTTATTTCTTTATTTCCATCTATAAAAAAGATAAATAGTGTTCATGTGTACAAATGGCCTATCGTCTCCATGAACGGTGTAATTCTTTTTCATATATCTATATTTATTGAATAATCAACATATAAATATACTTAATATGTATTATATTTATAAAATAAATAATATTCTATATATTATTAAACCATGATAAAATTATAAGCACTGAAACTACTAAATCAAAATATAAATGGAAAATAAAGCAGTTTGAACCAGAAACAGGGATTTAAAAAATGAACTGATAATAAAATGGTGATAAAATAATATAATTAAATAATATATGGTATTCTATATATGAGTGTTTTAATAGAATATATTTCCAATAAAAAAATATTTATTATATTGGAGGTTCAAAAGAAATATGAATGCAGTCGAACTTAAGGTAAGGTTTCTCGTCTCACTTTTACTTCTATGAGATATATGACATATACCAATCATTTATTTTTTTTATGGTGTATATACTAACCATTTTATATGTTATATCATGAATCTATTTGTCTTCATGTTTTTAAAAGTTTCATTTGAAGTTATTTATTTATTGGTCTTATGATTCAAATGAAACCAAAGTGGGTGGGGTCTATTTCAAAATATCATAATTATTCGATATTGTTTATTTTCATGTCTGATTTGAAGAATATTTTTTTTCTAAGTACATTTTTTCTAAAAAACTTTCATTTTTTAGTATTCTCCAATTAATTTTTAAATTCATTTTTACCCTTTTTTATTATTGAAAAAATGTTTTAAAATGAATATTCTTTTCGTTTTCTGAATGAGGTACATTTTGAATTTTCTTATGAAAGTGTGAAAGGAATGTTTTATTAAACTTATAAGAGATGAACAGAATTTACTTCCATCATTAAAACTCAATGATTTGAATCTCCCTTCATAATTTTTAATTTTTATTTTAAATAAAAATTATTTCTTATTATGTGTGTAGTTTTTAGATTTTAAAATTTTATTTTTAAATAAAAAGGGTATTTTCCTCAATAAAGTTTCCTGTGAACCATATAAATTATTTTTATCTATGACAACATCCTATGTTGAATATTATATTTAGGTTATAATATAATAATAAAATCTACCTTATTTATTTGGATGGTTTATAATCATTTTGACTTGGGTAAAGTATTGAAATTCCAAATGATCATTCTTCCTATATGGAAATTTATTGACTGCTAAGGAATATTGAGTGAGTTGTATTATTTATTTATATGGGGGATGAATTAGACTTAGTAAGTGATATAAGGGTCCTAATATATATCCTAGATGAATTATTAGGTCTCATGATAAAAAATATCTTAGGTTTTTACTGATGCATTAACCATTTATTCTAATGTCACGACACAAGGCCTTGATTGTATTTTTAGATGTCTTGGATGAGGCCTCAACAGTATGTTTTAGATGTATGACATGATGAATTACATAATTATGAAATTAGTTATATATGTCCATGTGATTGTTTGATTAGTTAGAATATCCATGGATAAGTTTTGAGATTATGTGATTATTCATATGAATTATTTGGTCATGCTTTATTCCGTCAATATTATACTCAATTTATTTTTTAAATGGTGTGTGTTTATATTATATTAAATTTCATTTTTATTATTATTATTTATTGTTGATATATTCAACTGTATGCTTACCCTTATAGAGCATCTGAGCTCACCCATTTCTTATGTTTTTTCCCAAGATACCAAGAAGTGTTTTATAATTGATATATAAGGATATAATAAGGGTGATAATAGAATTTTAAAACAAAATACTATGTTTTATTTTATGTTTTTAAATTTAATTAGAATTTCAATTAAGTATCTATTTTTCCAAGACTACTAAACTATTCAGTCCTTTGGGATACAATTTCATGAATGTTGTTCTAATGTGATAATGTAACCACCAGATCAAGGATACTAGGTTCAGGTTATTTACAGTTTGTATAATAGAATGTTTAGTATAAACCTTGGGAACTAGATTTAGGAAGACATATATTAGGGAACCTAACCCTTTGATGGACTTTGAGAATAATCTCAAAGAAACCAAGCATAGGATTCGAATATTATCTATAAATAAAATTTTCAATTTGTATCATGTGTTTCACTAGTTTAGAAATTAAAAATTATGATTCATAATGATATGATCTAGTATAATTTATTACATTTTTTATAAATGTTTCCTAGTATAATGAATTGGAACTTTATCAATATACTTACTCCATGTAGAGATTTCCCTCCTAGAGAAGATAATAAAGCTAGATCTAGAGCTGCTATTTGATATGAACAAACTATAACTATATTGGATAAACTAACTTAGGTTATGATGACTAACCTTTCTCATATGGAGTATCGAACTTATCCACCATGTTGTGTAACAATGTTATACCACTTCATGCATTATAAACCTCCATTGTTTAATAATACTATAAATCCATTTGTTTCTAAGAAATGAATAAGTTCCATAGAGATGATAATTCTTTCTTTAGGAAGTAATGAAAGGGGGAAGTTTGTCCTAGAAGTTTTTCATCCCTCATAGAATGCATACAAATGGTGGTCATTGATTAAAAAAACTATGATTTTGGGGGAAATATCAATCAGAGAATGTAAATATTTTAAGGAAATTTTCTTGGAAAAATATTTCCCTCACAAAATATGAGAATATATAAAGATAAAATTCTTGAGTTTAAGGGAAAAAGAATAGGAAAATGTTTCTATGTATGTAGAAAAATATATAAGGTTATAAAGGAATGTAATGAACTACATACATAATACTAAGAGTAATATTGACCATTTCTTTGATGGGATTAAACCAATCCTTAGACAAGAACTAGTCTCCCAAACAATCTCATCATATGAGGATATAATATAATATAGTATCAATATGGAGAAATAAATAACTATGTATTATGGCCTTGAAGGAAATAAAGAGAATAAAATGATAGCATAGAAAAAATTGACAAGGGGAAGAAGGGAAAGAAGGATTTTCCCACATGTGACAATTGTGGAAAGAAACACCTTGATACTTTCATGAAAGGAATGGGAGTTTTCTACAAGTGTGGATAGAATAGACACTAGGGTTGAAATTACATGGGAATAAATAATCTTCCAATGTAAAATTATTTAAAAATATGGAGATGGGGAACTATGAAAAATAATTCCCCATAAGACAAGGGGATATAACTCAGAAGAAGCAAAGGGATCAAGGATAATTTTGTGACATTCCAAAATTCAAAGTGGAATTATTTTGTATTATATTGAAGAAGTATTTTTAACAATTATATTTTTTTTATAAGAATCGTGAAACATATAAGGATTATACTACATTATTTTTTATTTAAGGATTTTATGGCATATATAGAATGGTAACAATAACCAGGAAAAGTGATTAGTGGTAAGGTAGTATTTTTGGAGAAGGGAAAGATAAACCTATTATGTTCCTGATGTTGACACGGAAGTAAATGTGATAGTATTGTTGACCTTGAAAATGGATAATTATTTGATTCATAATATATTTTACTAAATTTTATTGGATTTATGAAATAAATTCTATAATCTGAGATTTTTATGGCAACATGCATGTTTTCATGATGATACATGTTATTACCATATTTTAGGAAAATATATGATAAATATATTTTCATGTGAAAATAAGAGATACTATAAGGGGGAATAATGGTTAGTTGATATTGGAAATTTAGTGACCTTATTCCTAAATTTTTGGATTTTGTTTTGAATTTTTCAAACATATTTTGGAGGAGTCTTAAGATTGACTACTTATGGAATGGATTGAGTTGAAGTTTAGATATTATTTTTTGCGATTTAATTATGATTTAGCATATTGGATAACATATTATAACCATTTTGGGGATTTTATGTATTTATAGGCTAAAGGAATGGACTCTGGGTCATTTTATTCACTAAAAGTGCTTTAAGGATGAATAATTCGTCTCGAATATCCATTTCCTGGCATAAGAGATGATGTGGAAATAGATCAAAGAACAACCAAAGGATTATATTATGCTTACAACATGAAAATGTTCATGAAATTTTATTTTATAAAGTGCTTTATATAGACCATAATATAATTCATTGACTTTAGGGAAAATAACTTTGAAATAAAAAACATTATCCAATTACTTTTCTTACTAAGAAATCAATGGTCTTTTAACTCATCACATATTTACAGTTTTGTGACGGTTAACTTTCTAATGACCATCATCTATATCAATATTTATTTATCCTTGGATGTTAGTTTTCTCTTCCATTTACATATTTTCACTTCCCAACAATATTCTTCTATTCCGAAACCTAGTTTTCTAATGACCTTCATATTTCATGTCCCCTCTTTTTAAGAGTAAGTTTTATTGAACCTTTTTAAGACATGGGTTTTCCATAAAGGTATATTCAAATGTAAAACCCTTGATTAATGATAAAAATTTCAAATTAAAATGATGGAATTTATTGAATGGGGATGGGGTATAATGTAGCACCCTGATATTTTAATAGAAACCCATGTTCTATAACATATGAAATACACAACACCGAGCTTAAATGAACCCCCAAATATTATTATATGACTCTTATAACCGATAAATTAAATTAGAGGGTATGAATAATATTAAAAAAATTATGATATATATATATATATATTTATAAATTAACTAGTAAATAAAAATTCATTGATTAATTATTATAAAATAGGTACTCAATTTTGAATAAAGTCGTATTATGTTTCTAAAATATGTTTTCATCAAAAACGATTTTTTTCTATTTTTTGTAAGAAAATATTATAATTAATATCTATGAATTATAGAATTTATATTTTATAAAAATAAAATCATTTTTCAAATCATCATATCAAAATTATATTAGGGTGAAAGTTTTGGTTTTTTTCAAAAAGTTTTATTTTCCAGTGAATGGTGAAAAATACTGATTTCTATTGAAAAATATATTTTGGATTTAAACATTTAAAAAGTCACATTTTGTTTTAAAATGACTTAAAATTAAATAATATCACATTAATATCATTTAAAATACAATTATTTTCATTTTAATAATTTTTATGATTTAATTTAATTTAAAAAAAATTATACTGAAAATGCATTTTTCTGAAAAATTGTTTTTTCATTGTGTTTTTTGTTTTAATTTTAAATTAAATTATTCCAATTATGTGTTTTTAATTTTTTAAAATGGATTAAATATTTGGAATCATGTGATATAAATTTAGTAAATAAGTCCCTTTTATTTTTGGTCTAAATGAATAGAAACCTTGTTAATTTTTGTTACCATGGTAAAGGGTAAATCATGTAATTAAAGATAAAAATAAAATGACAAGGATTATAAAATAACACTAAAACGTGAATAAATTTTGTTTTATATTTTCATTTAGTCCATATGAATATAATTTACTGTTATATGTCATTTTATGTCCATTTGGATGATATAATGACATTTATTATATTTTATTTCAAGAAAAGTCAAACCTGACACACTGTTGTTTTTAATAACTATAATATTTTCAAAATGGGGGTTTCTAGAGGATTTTTTGACTATAAATATTATTTTTAAATATAAAAAGTTTATTTTCCTCACAATAATTTATTTTTAATTTTTAGTTGAGAAATAATTACCTTAAATTCTTACACAATGCTGACTTAGTAATTATTTAATTAATGAAGAAAATCAAATAAATTATTTTTAAAATGTTGAAATTAATATAATTTGAGATATATAATTTGATCCAAAAATTTTATAGATGAATATGAAATAATAGGGATATCATACAATATTTTATTTCAAATTATACGTTTTTTATTTATTTTATTAAAGTCCAAATAATGAATATTTTTAAAAATTGATAAAATTGATATTTTATAATAAATAAAATTTTATTAAATGATATAAAATTCCTAAAAAAGATATATTGGACCAAATAAATGGGATATTGTTATATATATATATATATTATGATCCATTTATTAGTCATTTATAATTTCATAGTAAAATTATTGACCCTTAGAGAGTATCAAATTTTAATAGTATGTTAATTGTCAAAAGGGTTAAGAGTGGGTTATAACTAAAAGATGAGGGTGAAAACATATCCAAAATTGTCCAAATTTTATTATATGAAATTATTTTGACTTATATTCACCTTTTATTCTAATTATATTAATTTTTATCTATTTTTACATGATAAATAATTTATATTAATTTATTATTTTAAGAAATTCCAGGAATTTCCCTCCCCTCAATTGTAAATGGGCACCCCTTCCTTCACTTATTTACACCTCTTTAAGCCATATATATTTACTAAAAACTAAAAATTAATATTTTAAAAAACTTTATACAAGTTCTAGAGGTTATTAACCTTTTTAGATAGCAACCCTAGGTTCCATAAGAAGAGATCTAAAGGGAGTTCACCAAAGAAGAGGTAATCATCTTTATCGACTCTTTCAAGATTATTTCTTATTCTAATTCATATTCATGTGTTTTACCTATCCTAAAATCAATATAATTAAATTTTATTTTTATGTTACAAACATTTTCAATCTTATTTCCATTCCATGAGATGTAAAAACATTGCTCGTGCATACGTACATCTTACCATCTCCATACTACGGTGTAATTTGTTTTGCATCACCAGTTTACATGGATGGTTATAAATATAGAAATAATGTGTATATATGATATTTATGAAATCAATGGTATTCTTAAAAGCTTTATTATTTTTCATTTTTATTTATTTTCATCCATTTAAAAGTGAAAATACCGTTCATGCATATGTTTGACCTAATGTCTCCATAAACATTGTAATTAATTTTCTATATCTATCTTTATGTATGAAAGTATATATATATATATATTTAATATAAATTATATTTATAACATAAATAATATTATAAATATTTTGGAACCAATATAGAATTATAAGGAACTAAACTACTGAATCAAGAGATACAAGAAAAAAAAGCATTCACCTCCTAAAAGAGAGATTTTTACAATGAACTGATAATAAAAGGGTGATAAAATATTATAAGTAAATATTATATGTTATGATATAAATGATTATTTTTATGAAATTTATTTATAAAAAATCTATATTTATTATAAAATATGTTTAAACACATATAAAGGAAGTTGAACATGAGGTAAGGGTTTTTCGTCCCACTTTTACTTTTGTGAGACATATGCCATATTCACCACTTATTTATTTTGTGTGGTGTGTATATTTTACATTAGATATAGTATATCCTGAATATATTTACCTTCATAGTATTTAAAGTTTTATTTTATGTTATTTCTTTCATCGGTCTTATGGTTTTAAAGAAACCCAAGTGGTATGGGTTTGTTTCACAATCTCAACATTATTCATTGTTTTTTTATTTTTAAGTCACAAATGTAGAAAATTTATATTCGATGTCCATGTTTTCTAAAAAAATTCTTATTTTCATTATATTATCCAATAATTTTTTAAAGTCATTTTTACCACAATTTTAATTTTTACAGAATTTTTTAAAAGCAATCTTCCGATTGTTTTCCAAAAGAGGTACTTTTTGACTTTTCTTAAAAAAGTGGGAAATGAATGTTAATTAAACTTATATGGCATGAATATAACTTATCTATATCATGAAACATCAATTATTTGAAGCTTACATTACAATTTTGAAAGGTTATTTTCAAATTAAATGATTTCTTTATTATTTAAAAATTGTTTAGATTTTAAAAAGTTTTTTTTAAAGAAAAGGGTATTTTCCTTAATAATTTTTCATGTGAACTTTTTAAAGTATTTTTTTATTTCTAAACATATTTTTTAAATATTATATTGAGGATATAATATAATTATACCGTCCATCATATTTCTTTAGATAGTTTATGATAATATTGACTAAAGGAAAGTATTGAAATTTTGTTTGATAATTCTTCTAATATATAAAATTATTGATTATTTGTGCATGTTAATTTAGTTGTATAATTTACGCATATAAGAAATGAATTGGAATTAATAAGTGATGGGTGGAGCCTTCTATATCTTGTTGATTCATATATAGGTGTCATGAGATAAAAAATCTTGGGTTTTGGCTAAGGCCTTAACCATTTATTCAGATGTCATGGAACAAGGCCTTAATATTATTTTTAGATGTCTTGACTAAGTCCTCGATAGTAAGTTAAATATGTCCAAAATTAATAATTCCATCATTATGAAATAATTTATTGATGTCCATGTGATTATTTGATATGTTAAAATATCTATGGATATGTTATGAGCTCATGTGATTATTTGTATGGCTTATTCATTCAACCTTTATTGCTACCATATTATGCTCCAATTATTGTTTGAATAGAATGTTTTTCAGTTATTTACCTTTCCATATTATTTATAATTATTTATTTATGATAGATTTTATTGTATTCTTACCCTTACTAAGTATCTAAGCCCACCCCTTTCTTATGTTTTTTCCAAGATACTGGGCATTGTTTTTCGATTAATATGTAGGGATAATATTGTTGAAACTCCTTTTTATCACATGGGTATGAAAGGATTTAATGAAAAATACATCAAGTAATAAAGAGGTGAAGGGAACTATGGAAAACCAAATAAATCTCCTTGAAAAACCAATGCATACCAAGCCTGCACGCCAAGAGGCTCATACAATAACTGCCTACACAACCTAGAAAGAGTAGCCACACCTACACAGAACACCTTTTTAAGAAACATGTGGAACAAACCTATATGGAATACTTCCTTCTCCTAGGCTACCAATATTGACTAGAAATAGTACCCTATGGCTTCTCATTTCAATGGACTAGATGTTTATAAGAATTCCTATAGCTATTCTCATCATAGTCCTTCTACCAATCCCTTTAAACCACACATATAGCTCTCTAAAATCCGAGAGAAGAGAGAATTAAAGGGGATAATTGGTTTAGGGTTCCTCTAAGTTTCTGAAATAGAAGGCACCATCATGAGGAAATAATCCCCCCTAATTTATAAGTAATATCATGAAGGTCTCCTACTGAAATTGATACCTACATGATACCCTTCTAGGGACCCCATAGAAACCCCTTGGAGCCTAGAGAAGAGGCTCATCCATGTTTTTCCCAGGTTTTCCATCTCTCAAAGGCATACTTAGCTCACGCGGGACTACCCTATGTGAATAATCTTCAATTATCCCAGCCCTAACATGTACGAGCCACCTCCTTCTCACCCGAACCTTACCTAAATGAGCCTCCTTTAATCCCTCTTTTAAAAAACCAATGGTAGATAATATCTTCCCTTGGATCCCTTGTATGACAGGGACCAAGAAAAAACCTTCACCAAAGCCTCTAGACTTACACGACCATAGAGAAAGACACACCAGAGTGTCTCCCATTCAGTTATGCATTCCATTAGTTATATTTGTCCAGCACTTTTCTGACATGTTGGGTAGGATCCTCAGGGTGTGTATAATTGTGGATCCCTTCAGTAAAAAGGACCCAAACCCCAGGTGTTGTGCTAGGGACATCCCAATCTCAGACATGAGGGTTAGGGATTTTTCTTCCCCTTGTTATCTCTAAGACTAGGGAGCTACCATTTAAGAAGGTGAAGGGGGGGGGACTTGATTTTCCCTTTGACGTGGGTTAGTGATGTTTCATTCTATCATCCTATCTATATCTAGGAAAAGGTAATCCCCCAAAGATTAATCCCCTAGTCTTTCTTACAGGAGGAAACACCCATATTTTCCTCCACTATCCCTAGTTATTAAAAAAGAGGAGATATGCACACTAGAACCATTTCTCTCTCCCATATCCCCATCCTCTTCTAGAAGAGGTTGAAGAAGATTAGGTGGTTTTTCAGATCATCCACATCCTCTTGTTTCTCACACCGATAATGAATCAGATGGTATTAGAGTTTAGTTATGGTATTGACTTCCAAATGATCAGATGCATGTATTGATAGAGAATCATTTTCTGAATGTTCCTCTTGCCTTCCTTCGAAGGGCGTACATAGGTGTTCTTCCTCAAAGCTGTGTATCCATATCAAATAGAAACATACCCTTTGATAATTTAAAGAGAATTAGTTTAGGTGTAATCCCCAGAACCATGGAACAACCCTTTTAAAATAGACACGTTTCTTATGAGGCAAACCTTTATAGGGCCTCCATTTGTGTGGGTATTCAAAATCCATGCATAATTCTCAAAGGGCCATATACCCTATGATAAAAACTAATATAGGGACTAATCGTCAGGTGTAATACCCAACCTTAACTGAAATATGTGGGATTTGATTCCCTTCGAAATGGGATACATAGGAAGACTATTTTAGGTTCAAATACAGCACCCTAAATTCACTCTAATTCTCTCTATGAAACATTCCCAGTAGGGTCATGTCCAGCCTGGGAGGCTACATCTCTTCAAGGTTCCCTAGACTTCTTCAAGGTAATTCCCACACCAAAAACATACAAGGAACCTTTCACTTATACTTATTTTCTAAATGAAGTTAAAATTCATGGTTTTTTCCTTTTCATGTGATCTTAAAAGGTAAGACATGTCCATTTATGTGGAACCAAACTACATTGGTTCTAAATACATTAAAAAGAATACATAGGAAGCCCATTTCATTGGCCTAATCTCGACCTCAAGATAGCTCCTGTCTCCTTGACTGTTGATAAATTATAGAGCACCCTACTGTGTGGATTAAAAATAGAATCATAATAATAAATTCCATAAGAATATCTATTCCATTTACAAAAGGGTACCATCGATGGAAAAATTTTGATACATAAAGATGCATCCATTCATGAAGTTCCTCGGATAGATATATATGATTATGAACATTATACATTCTAATAATTGATTGTTAATTGAAATTTGACCCATGTTATACATTGGATTTAATGAAGTATTCGTGAATATGTCTTAAGTATTTAAGAGAGTCTCAAAGTTTGAAATAATTCCACCTAAAAGGATGTTATGAGATTGAAATCCTGTAATCTCAACCAATATGAGTTCCTAAGAATCATTTTATCCATTTCCCAATGACCACCTACCTTTGGAGAGATGGTTTGTGAAACATATCGAATAAGGGAACTGTTGGGTGTTTTCATCTCCATTAAAAAAACCATTGGAATCCATTCAGAAATTTTGAACCTAACATAAATGATTGTGAGAACATTCAAACCCATAAAATCAAACTGTTAAGGGAAACCACATGATTTTTAGAAAAAACAAAAATGAAAAGCCTGATGTGAATACTTAACCAAGATGCTTTTTTTTCCTACATGTCAGGCCACTTCACACTCAAAATGAAAGAGGGTCAAACATTAATCCAAAAAAATTAATTTCACATATATTAATTTTATGATATGTTACTTTAATGGGGTCTTATTTTTTGTGTTTTTTAGATATATTTTAGGCATTTTCAACTAGATCAACATTCAATAAAAGTGGAATCATACTAGTTGTACCCGATATATGCTTCGACTACTGCATAAGATGGCTCTTCAACTAAATATAGAACACCATTTCCAACCCATCATCCACAACATAGGGTATAAAATGCATTGGTTTGGGAGTACCACCAAAATCTCACCATCCCAACCCTAGATGTCACTTTAAAATCTTTCTAGCTCATGAATCCCCACCAACAATCCACTTAGTGATTGCCAGTAGCCCAGAAGAAGACATCACCAGTTGCCATATCAAATCGTTTCCAGAGCCTATCATCAGAACGTAGAAACCATCTCATCCCTTATCATAGGGATCCATATCTAGAGGATTCTAGAGACCTCATCTAGAATACACAAGGGTCCCTCTAAAGGGATCCTTCCAACAACAGCTACCACCAAAACTATGCGGTGAAAAATCCTTAGCATGGTGAGGGTGTTTCTCTTGGGAGTCCATCCTAGGAAACCTAGACCAAGGCATGAAAGAAGTCCTACTGGGGGAAGAAAATGAAAAATAAATAATAGGTAAATACCTCCATTCCCTCAAGAAAATCCCACCCATCAAATTTTGTAGAAAATTAAAAGTAGGAACAAACACTTTCCTATGACAACCAAGCCTACTGAAATAATTTGGCCATATCCAAAAAATCCCACTAATCAAATTTGGAAGAAAATACCCAGATGAAAAAAACCTCCCCAGATCTATAGAGCCCACCAATAAAATATATTAGTAAATCAATAGCAAGTGGACACACCTTCTCGCGCCTATCAAGCCTACTGGAACGGTTCCACAACATTTGGAGAAACTCGCCTATAAATCCTTACCACAATTATGGGGAAGAACCATATCTCTACCCCACACCTAAGTATTATAAGTAAACATTGATAGGAAATGGAGGACAAGAGAAGGAAAAAAACACTAATCCAGTCCCAGAATGGACATATATCCCTGTTCCAGCTGTTGAAGTAACCTAAAACATCCTAATAACAGTGAAATAGAAAGAAAAAATTCCTGTAAACATCCTCAAAACCTTTTCAGGATGTAAAAACTGTAGTGGTAGTGGTAGAGGGGGGGGCACACAACTCAGTCCATACAATCGGGGTGAATCATCAGTGTAAGACAGGGGTCACTCCAAAGAATACACACATCTAAACTCCCATATATGAGGGTCAAGGGCCAAATTTCCCCATGATATATGATGAATTAGATCGGTCCCGTATCCCTATTCCAATTGGAGGTAATCGTTCTATCCCAATGGCCACTCTAGGGTTGGCATAAACACTTACCAAAATTCGACAGACCTGTCGAAAAATTCTAGTAGCAGCACGAGATCTAATCAAAAATATTTCTGTATATGATAACCATTATCCCAAGAAAGTGGTCCTAGTCACCCACATAAAGGAATCCAAAAAGAAGCCTCACCAAAGGGAACTATAAAATAAAGATATGATCTATGATCATGTTTTTCTTAATGATTTAGTTCTTAAAGCCCTTAGACATTTAAATTTTATCACTTTGGATCCTAATATCTCGTTAAAAAATTATGAAAATTGTAGTAATAGTTCTAGAGATCCACCCCACACATTTTACCAGGAAGGCATGCTTCATGTCTATAATCTGATTGATCTCAACAGCCCATCTCCCGATGAGTTCCACAATAGCTCTATGCATGGTTAGAGATCAAACAGAAAGTCCTTCCTCCCATTTATATAATCCTCCATGAAGGCCCTCCCCATGGTATACACTGCATGAATTCTCATTTTAGTCAAACATCAAGTCATGATGGTATTCCTCCCCATGATGGTAGTCACTATGAAGGTCCTCCCTACAGTAACATTTCACTTTAACAAGGATGTCCTCCTCTTTCCAATTTAATTATGAGAAATCCCTCCTATTGTGAGGAACTTAGGAAAATGAGACCACCCATACCTGATGCATCCTTATTGACAAGTGAAATCCTTTCTCAACTGAAAGATAACCCAAGGAAATGTTCATTCTTTAAACCACCCTCAAATCACATACCATCTAATATAATTGAGGAAACATCCATCAATCCACATGCTTACAATAAAGAAATAGGGAAGCATACACATTGGCCAGACTAGTTGGAGGAGCCTCTAAAAAAATAGGAAGAATACTTCTTGAGCACAAGGGAAAAGTTGTCCAAGGAAAAATTACCAGTCATGTTATAGCCTTTGGCTACTTCCCAATACAACATTCTAAAGGTGTTTTTAAAATATTGTGTGCATGAGATCTACCTAAATGTATGGAATCCTCTTCGTCACATGAAATAAAATGTATTTCCTTATGAAGATTATCTAAACCACATCATGTTAACAAAAAGGATTCACCACCAAATTGACTAGGTGGCTATCCTAGTTGCATTACACCCAATATTGGGGAAAAAAGAAAAGATACCTTTAAAACACTTATCTTGAATCATTAAAAACGTTGTGTCAACGAATTTATGACACCCCATCTGGTGTTCACATCAGAGGAGGGGGAAAACATAGGATGTTTCATTTCACCGTGCACCATAACCAGTAATTCTTTCCAAATAAAACATCCTAAAATTTCATATACTTAGGACAGATTCAAGATAAAATCCCTATTTAGGATAGATGGTTCACTCAAAAAATAAAGGCCCCAAATGACACCCAAAAGCATCAGGACCAAAGAGAGAAAGTCATAAAAAAACTTCTACATCAAGCATCTAAAAATATTGATCAAGCCTCCCACATAAGTGAGGGTAGTCATCAAGTATCAGTAATATCTATGAAATTAGGTGGCTATGGTGAAAACCATAAAATGCACCAAACACATGTTTTAACATGGATCCATAAAATCAAGAAAGAATCCATGAAAATGAAGAAGAAACCCCAACCCATAGGGCTAGAGGATTTTTTAACACAACCTTTGAGGTTGGTAAAATAGGCTCAAAAGGTTGTGGAAATAGAATAGGAATATCCCCGACACATAGGGATGAGAAATATTTTGCCTCAATCCCCTCCTCCTAAATAAAATTCAGTCTTCTCCCAATTAGGGGAATCACTGAAAAATGGATCCTCTAAGTTTTTCTCATCCCATGACCCGACATCCTCATTGGTAACATGCATGAAAAAATTGTCTAGAGATTCCCTTAAAATCACCATATTCCAAATGGTTTCAATAAGATTAGTAGAGGAGAGGAATAAGCTATGTAGAGGGAAAAAACAACCATAATAACCTATGGAGGATTATGAAAATCCTACAATGCATTATGTTTTGTTGAACGTTATTAACACCCCCTGTTGACGCTACAAAACACAAGACCAATACAGAAGAACAGGTGGAGGAAGTTTCTATTTGTAATATGGTCCACACAAAAATGATTTATGAATGTGTGTGTACCCAAAACCATATGAATTCTATAAATTTTTGTATTACAGAAACTAACACATTGCTACATTATAGATGGCCATCCATCAAAGAAAAGGGAAAAGGTAAGGCTACATACCACTTGCCTCCTGAAGAGGTTGACCTCCTCACACTCAAGGAATGATTTCCTCATCAGGAGGAATAAATGAAAGATTTGATAAAAATAAATTAATAACTACTATGAGGAAACTTCCCTACTAGATATTTTCTACAAGAGAAGCCTCAAATTGTGTTCCCAACTGATGAAAATCACAAATGAGGGTTCATCCAAGCAAATGAAATAGATCTAGAACATCCACCCAATTTGGGGTACTGAAAACCAATATACTTAGTCCCCGTGATAACAAGATATCAGGAGTTCCCTTCCTTGGGTACACAACCATGGTTGGGTTAGACACATCCTTACAGAACATCCCCAACAGGCTACACACCATAGGTACAAAAAAATCCACCATAGATGGACTTACCTATTTATTATCGTGCTTCGGATCCTGTTCTACCAGATATCCCTCAATGGATTATCATCACCATTGATCCATTAACATCTCAATTGGAAGATATGGATGAATGGAATACAATAGTACATTTAAAAAATACGTCTTACCCTGAATAAGTTGATCTGACCCCTCCCATTCCAATTTTTGGGAACATAATATTTCCAATTTTTAATGGATCGAGGGACCTAGATCATCATTTGATGAATTTCAGGGCCCGTTGTGATCCAATGATGGGGACTCCCACAAAATAGATGTAATTAAACTCATATTTTTCATACAAACAATAATATTTATAACCTTAATATGGTAAACTAGTTTTCTAGCTCAGTTAGTCATGGGATGCGAAGATCTCAATTGATAGTTTGTCTTTTAATTCTTCTCAATGCTATAGAATTTGACAATTTGTGACCTCTAAAACTAAAAACAACTAAAGAATGAGAGGATCTAGTATTTGATTGCTTAGTGGAAATGATTTACCAACTCCTTGAACCTATAGTCCCCCAATATGATTTGTTATCCATCTGTATAGAGAATATCCATGACAAGTTTTACACACCACTCATCCATATGAAATATATAAGAGGGTTTCAGGATATTTCTATAATTTATCAAAGGTTTGAATATTCCTACTTGCAAACCAAGTACAAGTCTCAAGTAATTCCATCATCTTAAGGGAAGTGAATAGGGAAAACAGAGGTTGTGGTAGTCATGATTAAGACAACCCCTACAACTGGTCTAACTCTAAAGACCATTCCATATCTAGAAAAACCCCTGAGTGTTATAAAAAGTGATCACCTCATCAGGAAGAGAGATGGAGTAGAGGAAAAACCGGTTTTAGGAACTAATGAATAATGATTATTCATTCCAAGATGACTAAGTCCTTGACTACTTCATCAGAGATTTAGAAAACAACTTGTTCATGTTTCTAAATCCCAAAAGGATGATATGGATGGTCTCAAAGATCTCCCAAAATTTTCCCCTTACTTATGATGTTGGGTCACACTATTTATAAATGCTTTGTTTTCAAATAAATCCATCAAAAAATGGTTAACTTAAATCTAGTGAAGTTGGGTAAACCACCAACACAAGTGGAATGTGTTTCCAATGTGACCCTGAGGGAAGTAGGTGAATTAAAAGAGGATACCAACATGATTGCATAGAAGTTCAATGATTGAATGAATACAAATACAATACAACAAAATCATGAAATCCTTAAATCACATTTGAAGCCACCAATGATGCCTCCATCCACTTTTGATGTGGCACAATCAAACCCATCAACACTAATGTCCTCTAAAATCCATTGTTATAATAAATGACATGGAAAAAGGAGGGAAATAAAAATAGGAAGATTAATCTATACCAAGGCCAAATTTTTCTTTGAATCACTCTGAAATCATGAATTTATTCCTAGAAACATTGGTGTCACCTCTCCAAAAGGTAGAAAAAGAGTTGACCTGAGAGATGAAATCCTCATTAGATGAATAATTGATCTTGGGTTTTATTAATTTAATTCACTTAATGAATCCATTCTTGGATGATGAATAATATCATGAAACCTAGTTCCATATATATAATTGGGTAATTAGTGGAAGATAACATAGGGCTTGGGGATACATGATAAGATATGGTTGGAGTAGAAATCAATAATCTTTCCATGTTCCTGCTAGAGTAGTCTATGCTGCCAAAACTCATGGAAGAGCCTTCAGCAAGTCCAGCAGGAGTAGTATTGTTCCCCTAAATATTCTAGGGATTTTCCTAACCTGATAATATTTGAGGATAAATTAGAGAGTGGGACATCATCAAATAAAACTTGTCACATATGTAGACCTAGTCGACCTAACCCACCCAGGACAAGAGAACCATTAATTCATATTCCAAGGGATGATCTACATAGAGTAATTGTTTTAGTTCCTAAAGTTACCATGAGATAGAATCATAATGATGGGACGAGTAGATCTCTATCCTATAAGTATGAAATTCTAAATTGATTGGCCTTGGTTCCAACCAAGTTGTCAATCATGTATTCTCTAATTCTATCAAAAGATATCTAGGAAGCGCTCATAGAAACTTTTCTGATCCCACAGTAGTTTGAAGCTGAGGTTGCTGCTAATAAAGTTTATAATTTAGATATATATATTTTAGAATGCCACATGATCATCTCATTCATATATAATGATAATGGTTATGTTATACAAGGACACATTAGACCCTTGTATGTGTCTGGAAAGATAAATGATGTCGATATCCGATGGGATTTTGTTGACAACGGCTCATGAGTCAACCACCTTCTCATCCGAATGCTTCATGAAATTGGTTACACTGAATCCCACTAGTCCCCTTACCTTCTAATTATAGAGGGTTATGAAAAAAGTGAATATAATCCTCTTGTTAGGATCAAGATCAAGGCCTAGTTTGGGGACCTTATATCTGACTCAAAATTTCAGGTTATTTAGAAAGACATGGACTTCCACATTAATTTAGGAAGGCTTTGGTTCAATCAGCATGTGATAATCCCCCCATCATACCACCAATGCCTCAAATATTTCATTTATGGTAAAATTGGGAAATTACATGGGGATAAATCCCAATTCAAATCCTATGAAACACAATATATTGATGAAGGATTATACCATACAGAAGGGAAACAATCCATGACCGATGGTATTGCTTGAGTCACTACCCCAAATGGTCTAGACATGACTCTAGACAATCCCTTCAAGAACCTCAATGGAGAATATGTGATTCCCATCAATCATATTAAAGGCACGAGCCAAAATTCAGGCACGTATTCAACAACCTTCAGGATATCAAACATAGTGACTAAGCCCAGAGATGCGAAAAAGGTTGTAGACTCTCAAGAAAGTGGTAAAATTTCAGATGAAAATTCCCTCATTCCTTCCTATGAGCTGTAAAAGATCCCTACCCATTTAGCTTATCTAGAATAGATTTTCATGTCACCAAGAAATGATAAAGATAATCCTTCTCTATCCCTTAATTCACCCCCTCTATAATATCGAAGAGACCTCACATCATCAGTTGAGTTACTTCAATTTTTAAATGTCAAAATGTAAACTCCTCTCCTAACTCTGCAAAATTTCCTTCATTACCTACTCCCACTAAGAGTAAGGTAGAAGATGGAGGGATAGAAGAAGAGGAAGAAAAAGAGGAGGAGGACCTTAGGGATTCCCCTATAACATTTGAATAAGGCTTATCTACCATAATTGATGAACTCAGGAAAATAAAATTAGGTACAAAGGAGGACCCACAACCTAAATTGATCACTGAAACCATGTATTCTGAAAAACAAGATGTACATACGTCCTTTTGTAGTAGAATTGGAACATGTTCACCTCGAATTACATAAAAATTATAGGCCCTAATATAAAGGTGGACAGTCATCACCTGGTCATTCCAGAAAACCATCAAGAATACAAACAAGAAGCCAGAAGGACACCCCCGACTCATGCCACAAAAATTAATGATAAAGTTGACAATATTATCAGATCCAATTTCATTTTGGAAGTCCATTATTCAAAATGGATATCCAATATCATCCCATTAAAGAAGAATAATGGGAAAATCAATGTCTATATCGACTATAGAGATCTCAACTAGAACTGTCTGAAAGATTATTTCTCAATTCCAATTATGAAACCTTTGATTGATGCTACATCCATATATCAAGACATCTCCCTTATGATTGGATATTCAGGGTATAATTGAATCCAAATGGCTCAAGAAGATGAAGAATACACCACCATCAGGTTCCCTCAAGGGGTATTTTTTATTTTACCCTTTTCCTCAAAGAATATCAGTGATATATATCAATATTCCATGAATCACATCTTCAAAACCCTCTTATAAATGTTTTTTAATTATATGTTAATGATTTGGTGGTTAGTATTGACAAAATTATAAATATCTGGATCATCTTGTGACTATATTCAATAAACTATGACATAAAAAACTAAATATGAACCCCTTGAAATTTAATTTCAGGGTCACCTTAGGGAAATTTATCAGCTTCATCATATTCCATTGTGACATAAATATAGACCCTATAAAGACAAAGGATATCCTTAGTATGTCAACTCATTAGAAACTCAAATATTTGAAGGGTTTATAGGGACACCTGTCATCTATTTAACAATTATAGAAAACCTTATAAGAAAGTGTTTTACCTTTACCAGGTTTAGGAAGAAAGGGGTCACATATCAATTGACCAATGACTGTTAGGAATCATTTGATAGCCTCAATAAATATATCATGATTCCACAAGTTTTAATGCCACCTGTTGAGGGGAAACCACTCATTTTTTACATGATATCCCCATAACAGTCATAGGGTTCTTTCTTCGCACAAAATAATGGCTTAAGGAATGAAAAAAACCTATTTTATCTCAGTTAAAACTTGATCGACACTAATAATAATTATTCAGACATCTAGATGTGCTTCCTGACATTAATTATTGTGGTTCAAATTCTGAGGCACTACCTAAAACACCATATGGTCCATTTGGTATCTTGAAACAACCTACTCAAATATATCATTAGCTAAAATATATTGACAGGATTTTGGGAATGGAGGTCGATTATCTTGAAATCTCTTGACATTCAGTTTGTTCCTTAAAAAGTGGCAAAAGGATAGACTTTGGTAGATTGAATTTCAAAAAATCCATATATAGAAAAAATGTCATTAAATAAAAAATTTTGAATGAATATATCTTCTCTATTAAATATATCATCTAGATATGGTAGATATATTTTGATATCACATCTGGAATCCCAACATAAAAGATAATAGAATACCCCAAGCTCAAAAAATTCAGGTTGAGAGTCATGTTCATATCTCCAACAAAGGTAGTCTTTCCTTACTCATTATTTTCATAAGGCTGTAAAAAAAATGAGGAAGAATATCAGGCCCTCATTTTAGGCCTAGAGTTGGGACTCATAATTATCATTAACCATTTGAAGGTGAATGGTGATTCTAAGTTGGAAATAAAATAGATCAGTAGGGATTATGAAATCAGAAAGGAGGAGTTAATACCTATACTTGTCTATGTATAGGGACTAATGGAAGAATTACCCCTAGATATGAAATTGATTCACATCCCATGATCACAAATTTCCCATGCCAATGTATTGGATAATGTAACCACAACATCATCAGATCAAGACTAGAGTGAAAAAACCAACAACATTGTACATCGCCAGATGATCTCACCTTTGGTTCATGTCAGTCTAGAAGAAATCAATGAGGTTAATTCCATCCCAAAACTAGTTGGTCCTACAATTGGATGGATGAAATACATTGTGGACTACCTTCAAAATAGAGTTATCTTCTCAGAAATATCCATAAAAGAAAATATCTGATGATGAGTGACCAACTTCACTCTTTATGATGGCACAAATTACCAGAAAATCCTCTATAAATGAGTATTTTATGGATTGTTTCTTAGATGAATTGATATAGAATAGGATACTACTATCATAAATGATGTACATATAGAAGCTTGTAGTTCCCACCAATAAGGTTTTAGTATTTCCAATCAAATCTAGATTCATGGATACTTATGGCCTTTAATGACACAACATAACAAAAATTTCACCAAGAAGTGTCATTCCTACCAAGTGCATGCCAAATTCATTCATCAACACTATGATTTTGTTCATAAAACTAAATAATACTAGAAATTTTCCATATTGGTAATGGATGTTTTGGAATGATATCCTCTATCTATGGCCAATGAGTTTAAATAAATTGTAACAGTAATCAAATTATTCTGCAAATGGACTGAAGAAACACCCCTCAAAGAAGTCAGGGAAAAATAATTGTAATATTTTTGAAATCCAATATCATTACCATATTTGGTTTCCCTCATAAAATTCTGTTGGAAAATCATAAAAATTTATTGTTTATTGAGTTGGGGAAGTTATATTAGGAGTATAATATCAAATCCAACCATTTTTCCTGCTATCATGATGCAGACAATGGATAGATAGAGGCCTTCAACAAGACCTTATCAAACATAGTCTAGAATATGGTGGATAATGATAAAATTTCGAGTCTTGAAAAGATATTTAATTCCTTTTGGTACTATAGGTCTACCACACACACTGCCATGAAGGTGACACCATATTCACTTGTATTTGGGAAAAAAGTAGTCCTTCCCATTGAGGTACAATTTCCCTCACTTAATGTTTCAATCTGTGATCAATTATCCATAGATGAGTAATACAAGAAATGGATAGATTAATTGGAGAAAATTTATGAGAAAATATTGCATATCTTGAATAATTTAGAGGTCCATAAATATTGGTTAACACATTCTTTTAAAAATAAAGACCTCCTCTGATAGTTTCTCCAAGGAGAACTGGAATTGGTCCTTAGGACTCTGATGATAATTGGGAAGAAGACTCAAAAGCTTGATCTAAAGTGGGAACCTTACAAAATACAAAAGTTCCACTCTAATAGAGCATATTCCTTGGTCTTTATGTATGTGAATCTCATTAAAGCTCCTACCTATGCAAGATTTCTCAAGGAATACTTTAAGTGATAAAAAACTCTTTTCCACATTATATGTTGATAAAATTAATAACACATTCATCATGACCATATGATATTAAACTACATATTTCACTATTGTCCTTTATACACAATGTTAAAATTAATAGAAATATATTCCTAGATTCAGAACCTTAAAAGGTACATCAAATGGTCCTAGTCATACGAACCAAAACTAAGAGACACCATAGTCCAAGTTATAAGGATATAAACTACATATCCTAGAACCCTAGTCATAAGATGTTAAACTGTAAGACAAATTCCTTACTGAATGATGTAAAAATTCATGGTTCCTATCCTTGTTACATGATATAAAACTACATAACACATTGTTCTATGCTTGACCAAATCAGAATCCTGAGTGTTGGTTTCCCACCACACCCCCATCCAAGAACTATATGTGACTTGATTACTACCATCACAAGATATGTAGTGATGACCAGATCTCCAATAATGGGTATAGGTATGAGATCAAAATGTCCCCCTCCCTATATATAAGTCAAACCCACCCAAGGAGTTTTCATAAGAGAACTACATGTGGATTTATTCTCTCCTCAAATGGGATATGTAGTGACACATAGAACCCATGCCTTGGTCCTAGACCCAAAGTAAAAAAATTACCTTTTTCTACAGGAAAATAAAGATCTATGCAGGAGACCTTAAATCAGGTTCCCTCATCCTGGAGCCCATCGTGGAAACAGAAATATCCCTCTCCCACATACAAAATAAAGATCTATGTAGGTGACTCCACACTTCATATACAATAACAGTCAAAATGCTTCTACCATGCTAAAATATATTCCTTCCAAACATAATACTCTTTGTCTTGAGCAATTTCAGATCTCTATAATCTTTCTCTATCCATCGGTAGTAGCATTTTAGATTCTATAATACACATTTTCTTTTACTATGAATTGGTACACCCTAGTCTAGCTTTGCAAAAGTTGGCTACAAAAGGGACTACAAACTAGAGGAATGTTATTCCTTAGGAGAGACCTATTATATCTCTATAAGCCTTGAAAAAATTATATTGAGAGCCCTCTTTTTGAACATTAGTTCATGGTAATTCCTTGAATTCTTATTCCATACCACTTATCCTGATTCGGGAATACCCTAGACCATAGTTTATGATTTTCAACTTTATGTCCAAAGTACGTTAGGACATCCTAGGCCTAGTGAGCCTTATATCCCTCATTGTTTCCTTGACATATGGTTCGAGCCATATGACTTAAAAACTACAAGACACCATGTTTTCCTAGTCACATGATGTTAAACTATACAACAACATCTTCGGCACATGACATTAAAATGATATCTTACCCTATTAACCAAGAATACAATTCCATGGGTAAATAACCCTCAAATCCTTGTATCACAAGAACAAGATGCCTCTCGTGAGGAAATTTCTTGAATGCCTGAACATCTTTCATAGGTATTTACACCTTCTTTTTCTTGTCGATTAACCTTCATCATCACTGTATGACATTAAAAGGAATGGTTTCAAGAACTATATATGGCTTGATTTTCATTACCATGAGATAGATTGCGAAGCTTAGATACTATATCCTGGTCCATCCACCAAAATATAAAAATTCCCATATCCTTAATTTTATTCTTCTTTGTGAGGTCAATTAAACCTTTTCCACTCTTTATTTCTCACACCCCTCATATCTCATGTGGGCTTTGGGGTTTTGGTAAAGGATTCCCCATATAAGTAGGTAATTACAATTCAAGTTGGGGTTATCATTATCCTAGATGTATGACCTTAAATGTAACACCATAAATCCTTTCAACATGAAGTTGAACTACATAGTAGACATATCTTGAAAGAAATAAGTTCAAGAACTACTAGTTTCTTGATTATAATTTTAATGAGATATATAGTGGTGATCAGATCCTATATCCTGGTCTAACAACAATATTGGAAATTCCCTCACTCTCATAGGTATTATCCAGAAAAACATGGGAGATTCTGATATGGGTTCTTACTCTTACCGTGAACCTATATTAAAAAAGGGGGCCCTTATTTATATAAATATTCAATCATTATGAGTAATCTCCCTAAGAACTATGTACATATTAATTCTTTCTTTTATGGGATATGTAGTGACACATGGATCCTTTGTCCTAGTCCCAACCACAACAAAAATAATCAACCATTTTCTATGTATGGGTCTGAACTGTGTAAGGAAAAAGTTATCCCCATTCTTGGATAATATTGATATGAGATCATCCTTCCATATTCTAGAGCTTTCCTTCCACAAACCAAACACTGTTTATAGGGAAACCTGAATATCCATAAGCCTTCTCTTGATATCAAAAATATAATGTCATATTCTTGGGGACATCTTCCTTTGACTACACATTGATATTCCACATTTAGATTTTCATAATTCACCCTCCAAAAGGTCCTGTCAACCAAAGGATGTAATTATTTTACTATGTATTGATATTCCCCAGTTATATTTACATTTTTCACCCACCAAAAGGGCCTTTCAATCAGAGGAGCATTTATCCTTGTTTGATACCTATTCTCTCTCTATAATCCCTAAAAACATTTTCTCCCATATCAATTTTTGGATATGGAAACCCCCATATTACACCTTTCAACCTCCCCCCTTCATGCTTGAAAATGATGGAACATTCTTGAATAGATTACCATGAATGGGAAAATAACTAATATTTTAGTAAAAACTAAATGAACTTAAACTATATCCCTCAAAGTCCTTGCTGTAAGACATTAAACTATATGGTCCTTATCCTAGTCACATGAAATTAAACTGCATTATGCTTCAACCCTTGTCCAGGAAATCCCTTTTCTATTGATATTGGTCGCCCATTGCATTACTCCAAATAAATTCATACGCCTTGGTTCTCATTCCATCAAGACACATAGTGCGTATTAAATACTTTATTATAGGACTATCTTCAATAGCATCCAAAAATATATGTGTCCCTCCATTTAGGGATACTACCCTAATCTGGGTGGGAGGTTCTAGGATTCTCTTAGGACCCCTCCTATGCAAGATTATGATTGAAAAAGAATTCCCCTTTCTAGACAAACTAAATTTTTATAGGATCAGTTTTAAATTCATGGCCAGTACCAACACATATGCTCTCTTCATCCTCAATCAAATTCTATTAAAAAAACCACCCTCTATGGTCTCAAGAAATCCAAATCTTTGAAAACTCCCTGACCATCAATAATGAAATTTTATATTCCCAAGGAAACCTATTTTTACTATGAATTAATACACCTAAGATGGTATTTGCATGAGTATCTCACAAAAGGTCCTTTCAACAAGAGGAACATTCATTACCAATAGAAACCTCTTCTATCTCCATACTCCCCAATGACAACATCATGCTAGAAACCAATTTTAAAATATGTTCTACAGTCATTCCTTGTATTCTTGTATCAAATCATGTTTTAGATCCATAAATCTAAAAATCACAACTCAATATTCTTCTTTTGGGAATCTAAATAATGTTACAACATTCTCAGATGACATGCCTTGATTGGGTCATCATTCCAACACACATGGTAAAAGTTTTTCGACCTAAAACACTAGTAGAATTAGTCTAGTTCTCAAGAATCTAAAATGATGAAAAAAATATTGTACTCACCAGGTCGAGAACCACAAAAGGGAACCCTAGGTAAAAATCAAGTCTCATATTATATGGCATGCACTATGGATGGTTTAGAGAAAAATTGAGCAATGAAAAGAAAGAGGCATAAATCTTGTTAGGTTGAAAACCTGAAATGGGAAGCCTAATTAGAATCCAAATATCACTTTGTAATACGTCTTTATATTTAACTTGAGAAAAAGTTAGGGTGATGAAAAAAAAGACACAATGATTGTAGGTTTTTTCAAATGACCCTATAAACAGCGAAACTATACTCTCTAGGTCAAAAAGTCCTAGGAAAAAATTAGAATGATCTCATCCTTATATTTTTAATTTTAGTACATTAACTTATTGGATTCAATAAAATGATTCATTTTGAGTGTTTTATTATGCTTACAGTGAGGACATGAATACATAAATATATGATTAAGGAACAAAAAATATCATTTTTATTCATGTGCTAAAATGAGGAGGATATTCCACATGTTGGAGTCACTGCACCAATATTTATAGGTGTTCCTTAGAATAGGCCTTGTTCTATTAGAATGTGGCTCAATAATTATTCACAACTTGCTGAAACACAACAATTTTTGTACTAAGGACCACTTCAGTGTAATAGAGCTTCTCCTTCTTTGCAGCACAATCATCCATTCTTTGTGTCGATATCCTCTTTAAGGAACAATGGATTTTGAAGATCTATTCCTTTATGGAATTTATCTATTCTTTAAATAATAACATTTTTAGATATTTCTCATCTATGTGGAACTAATACTCCTCTACCTCCTTTTCATGGTTGATCTTCACCTAGGATACAACAACTCTGACATCTTCAAACTGGCCTACTATCTATGTCTTAGCCTTTTGTGATCATTAATCCTCATCCCATTGTAGAATGATTGAATTCAAAACAAGTTATATTAGAAGGTAATCAATCCCTCTATACCCAAAAATGGAAAACTTTTTTTGAAGTCATTGATTTCATGATGATAGATCTTCAAGGGGATTATCTGAAATTATCTTCCAGATATTTCACTAGATGATACAACTTATGGTACGAAGGGAGTCGTGTGTCTCCACATCTGACATAGAGCCACTTTCAGAGGGACAAATATACTCTAGGATTAATGTACTCAATGAGTAACTCAGATACACTCCCTATGGAACAATATCATGTCCCCATTATACCATTGGATGAATGGGTATGGAATCTCCTCCATTATGTTTGGATACTGAAGTTGATAGAACTAGATAACAGAAGGAAACCATCATTAACATAACGTGGTTAACATATAGTAAAGGCAGTGAAATAACCAAAGTAGTAAACAACACTCACCCAATGGTAGATTAATGTCTTGAATTGATGCCTCTCTAACATCCTTAATCTCAATGTTTTGAGTAGGGACCCCCTGGAAAAGAATTTCCTCTTGAGTTTTCCCTACAACTAGGATGGAAGGATCTCAAAAATCTCCCACTTAGGGTTCCTCAGCTATTACACCCTTATCAATGGGAGTGGTATGGACTTTGATTTCATGGTCACACATTTCATTTTCAATATTTTCTATGTAAAAAGTTTCTCAAGTCAATATATAGTGTAATATATCAAGTGTTAGGAGGTTAACTCTGTTTTAAGGCATAATAAATAGAAAACTCATGCTTATTAAATTCCCTATCAACATCCCATAACTCCTCTAGAGTGGAAGAAATATTAATATTTTTCAAAATTTCCTTAACTTCTGTTATTTCATTACATAGGCCCTCATATCTTGTTGCATCCTCACTAGTAGGGGGTATTTGAGGTCTGTGGATTAGGACCCAAATTGTCTCCATCATAAATTTAATCTACCATTTACTTGGAAGGACTGGATTACGTAAACCTTGCATAGTTAGAAGCAACACTAGAACCTTCATTAGACCACCCAATACTGTTATCCCCTTCTAGAGTGGCGACCAGGATGGTAGTGGTTGTTGTGGGGTCCTCTATTGTATGTGATAGATATTAAATATCACAAAGAATACAACCAGTGATCAGAATATGATACCTTATGATGTGAATCTAACATTACATGTACCCCTATCCCTATTTGTATTAACAAGAGTGGATGTGGCCTCATCTCGTGACACTTTATCTATCAAAAGAGACAGATTCATCAGCCTAGGTCTTTTCCTCATCTGGAATTCCCCTCTCTATCCTTAAAGGATCGGTGTCAGACTCCTTAAGAGAAGAGAGTGGATAAGATCCTAAAAAATTAAAATACAATCAAATGGGTATGTTAGGAAAGTCATATAATTAAATTATATTGAAAATAATTACTCTGGTGCATGAGTTGATCCAACTTCTTTTCCCTCTTTCATTCCTTCCCCTGAGATAGAGAGGGGGCCGTATCAGTCCTCTCAGTTATGGTCACATGAGGTTGTAGTCAAGAATACCCTCCCGAAAAATCATCCCCCATAAACCTATGACCTGAAGATAGATTTTAAGGCTTAGTAGACTCAACCCCCACTTCGATAGGGGTTTATATCAACCCATATTTTGGTGACTCAAGTGCCACCCTTGGTACCCCTTCTCCTATAAACTATAAGATAAACCCCCTAAAAATAAATAATGATGGATGTGGGAGGGGAATGATAATGGAAAAGAGATATATACCTCACTAGTTTTGAAAAAATCATCCCATTCCTCATCATATCAGCTAGATATTCCCTCTGCAGCAGCTTGGGCCATCATGTAGGTTACCCACTTTGTTGCTGGGATATGATCATCAGTGACATATATCAATATTTACAGCTCCTGAATATATTTCCCCACTTCATTAAAATTTATGTTGGGATGAATATTGATGGGTGATCAGATATCCCCATGCTTTGAGATTCATATTATAGCCCGGAGAAACACCCATAAATCTTTAATGTCCCTGGTTATGCCCTTCCAAGCTTGGATTTCCGAAGGCCACGCATATTCTGAAGCTAATAATGATAGTTGGGAGGAAGGACCTTTATCTTTTGACTTTTAATTCCCTTAATGTATCTCGTATGTAATGGGATACTACATAACCAGGGCCCTGGTCACCTCTCAAAAGTAACGACTAGACAACCTTGGCCTAAAATATGTGGTCTTTTAAGCCCTGTCATGGTCAGTGGATCATGATCGAGATCTCTTTAAAGAATTCATAGATTCAACATCATTAGAATCCGGATGAACCTTCATACTAATAATTACACACCCAATATTCATCATGTCCTAGACTTGAGGGGTGCATATTGTCAATTCCCCTTGGGGGTATGAAGAAATCCAAGAACTAACATACCTAGTTTCTTGCCTAAATGATGCACCTGATAGAGGTATCTTGATAGAAACTTGGGATACCTCCAAATCTATGAGGATCCAAAATTATTGGTCCAAAATCAGATTCATCTCTAACCAAACATGTTTAGGGGGAGATAAATTTAACTCTTAAACACACTTGAACTAGAGTGAAAATCGATATGGAGCATAGGACTCACATATGATCCCGTGGTTAATATGGGATGAAAGTACACTATCTCTAAATTCTATCTTGTATGACCTGAGGTCATCATTTTCATGGTCATTGTTCATAAAAATACCAGTTGGAAGATCAGCATATGGGAAGATGTTAAAATCTCCCAATAGGTTTAGATTCTTTAGGAATTTTTCATACATCAGGGATACAAGATGGATACTAGAAACAACCTGAAATAATGGAAAAAACTTTCCTTTAGGGACTTGAACTCCATTTATCATAGTATAAGATCTAAAGTGTACTAAAATCCATCCCCAAATCACTAGAAATGGACATTAAATCTGATATGGATCCTTCTCTATGTACATGTGTGGTAAAAACCGACAGATAATTTCCAAAATAGGGGTATCCAGCTCTATGTTTTTACCCTTTGCTAAATTTTCCACTATGATGAATATACCTAGATGCACGTTGTAGTTATATTAATAGACCAGTAGATGGTAGGTTCTCAGCTACATTGTGAGAAATCCAGCCAGATAGGTCCTCACAGGAACCTTAGACTTTACCTTAAAGCCCCACTAGTTATACAAGACTAGCTTTTAGGTGGGCTAGAATCTTCCAAGGATTCTCCAGTTCTCTAATTAAGGGAATCCCATTGGGTTCTTATGAGTAGGACCTTATCCTTGTGTCTCTAAGAAGACCTTCATCCAGGACTCTAAATGAATATCTCTTCTCGGGTGATGGTCCTTCTTATTCACCTTCTAATCCAACTTAAAGATCTTGTGGGATGATGTCAGTGTCCTTTAATTATCATCCCACATCACCTTCATTGGAATGAACTCATCATACATCTCCCTAAGGATAGGATCTCAAGAGATCTTATATACAACCCACAAGATACTACTGACTTCACCATGTATAATATATAAGGTATTTGTTAGAGTTCTTCATATGCTCAACTATTTAGGGATGATGTTTGTATTATTTTAAACATTTATCCACATCACCCAAAATAAATCATAAATTTCAACTTTTCATAGCTCAGTTTTAAATTATACATAGGTCCAGAACACCCAGTACACCCCCATCCATTGAAGCTTTATTCTTACACAAGAACATAATTCCCAATCTTCCTTCCAGCCTTGTGATTGGTATGTCTAAAAAACATGAATGATTGAAGGGTAGAAGTGAGGTTTTGATTCTGGGGTGTGAGTATTCAGGTCCGGGTCACATAGTCTATGGTTCATGTTCCATGCAATAGGAAATATTTATTCCTTGATAAATATTCCCTTATAGGAGATGTTGGTTGTGGTGAAATTAGTATATTCCATGAACCAATATTTTAGAAAATAACTTTGAACCTTTTTTATGAGTACATATCTTAGAAGAATGTGGTTATATAATGGTATATAGTCACTATGAGGGTACTCACATGGGTACATTATCAAATGATTCACTATGTTCATATGGGTAGAGTCTCACAAATCATATTATTCCATTCTGATGTTTTTAAGAATCTCTGAAACATGGGAATCATAATTTTCATGGGAATCAATTTCATTATCCCTTGGAAACCTATAAGGAGACATTGATAATTTCATTAATTTTAGAAAATTTTGAATGTTTTGAAAAGGAAGGACCTCACGCAGGCCACCCTACCATGTGCTCTCGTGCATGTCACTTTCCCAAGAGATCCCATGTAGGTGACTTGCCCATGTGATCCTACATATGTCAGGTGGTCAAGTAGCTATACCATTTTATTATACAAGAGGATTCTTTAGAAGGAAATGTGAATGACTTACACAATGGGAGAAGAAGAATGGAGAAATCTTAGGAAAGAACTATAAAGTGTTCAACCCTATTTATAGTTTCAGTTAACTTGTGTGGCCAACCTATATGGAATACCTATTCAAAGTTACTAAGTGTACGACCTTCTCAGATGACCTACATGACCCTCAAGATCTTTTTATCACTTTACATCAGGACCCGAACCTCTTATTTTGATTGGTTCCAACCTTGAGTAGGGGATTTTGTGGACACTATTTTTTGTCACTTAGGTATGAAGAGATTTAATAAAAAATTCCTCAAATAATAAAGAGGTGAAGGGAAACATGGAGAAACAAGGAAATTACCCAGGACAATCTACACACACTAAGAAGGCATGCCAAGAGGCTCACACATACCTTGACTACACAGCCCATAAGGTGCCTCCATAGCTATACGCAACATCTGTGCATGACACTTACATAATGAACCAATGAAGACTACTTCCTTCACCTAGGGTCATGATATTTCTTATAAATTAGACCCTAGGGATCCTTATTTCAAAGTACTAGAGGTTTAGAAGAATATCTGAAGCTCTTATCATCCTAGTACTTTACCCATTCCCTCTAAACCACCCAGGTAGCTCTCTAAAACCTGAGAGAAGCAATAATTAATAGGGATAGTGGGATTAAGGTTCCTCTAATTTTCTAAAACACAATAAACTTGTATGAGAATCCACTCCCCTTAATTGAAAATTACTAGTGTGATGGTCTCCTCCAAATCCTAGGACCTACATGAGACCCTTTCAAGGAAACCTGAGGAAACCCTTGGATCCTTGAGTAAGGCCTCTCCCAAGTATTGTTTCCCAAGTTATCCATCACCTAAATGCATCCTCAGCTCCCACATGCCTACCATTCATGAATAATATTATGCTTTCCCAAACCTTTCCAACATGATCCACCTTCTACTTGCCTACCCCTTACTTATCAAACCCTCATTTGATCACTCTTTTATGAAACCAATTAAAACTAATCTCTTCCCATAGGTCCCACTTTTGAGAGGGACCAATCCAAAACTTCCACTAAATCCTTCTGGCTTTCCCAACCATTTTTAAAGACATACCAATGTGTCTTCCATTATTATTTTTTCATTCCTTAATTAAGATTTTTCCTACACTTTTCCAAACTAATGGTAGGGTCCTCAGGGAGTGTACAATTTTACATCCCTTTGGTAATGAGGAATCCAACACCATGGTAAATTTTAGGGACCTCCTATTCTCAAAAATGTGGACTATGGGTTTTCCTCCCCTTATCATCTCTAAGACCAAGGATCTCCCATTTCAGACTATGAGTGTGAGGGATACTGGATTTTCCATTTGATGAGGGTTAGTGTTGGGTCAATTTATCATTCTATTTGAAACTAGGAATAGGGAATCTCTAAAATAGTAAGCCCCTAGACTTTCTTATAGGAGGAAACACCCCTCATATCCTCCACTGGCACTAGTTTCAATAAAATAGGATATATGTACACCAAGTACCTTTCTCTCTCCCATAGCCCTAACCTCTTCCACCAATGGATAGAGGAGATCAAGTGGTTTGTCAGATCTTATACTTCCACTTTTTTCTCAAATCGAGCATGAATCATGCAGGATTAGAGGTCAGTGATGATCATGACATCCACATGATTAGATAGATGTTTTGGAAGAGAATTATTTTTCAGATCTTCCTCTCACCATCCTTTCGAGGGCCTCCATAGGCATGGGTCCTAAAATTTTTGCATCCATATAAAAGGTTTACATCAACTGTGAGACATAAAAGGGCCTTCTTTATGGTGAAATCCTTATAACAATGTCAAAAACTTCACAAAGGACCACATTCCCTTCATGAAAAACCTTCATAGGGCCTCCATAGGCACTAGTCCTAAAAATCCATGCATCCATATCAAAGGGACGTATCCCCTAAGAGAGAAGCTAAGATAAGGCCTCCTCCTAAGGTGTAATCCCTAACCATAACTAAAATATGTGGGATTTTATTCTCATCCAAAGGGGATACGTAGGAATATTCTTTGAGGTTCAAACCCATCACTCCAAATTAACTCAAATTCTCTCTAGGCCACATTCCTAGTAGGTTCATGTATAGCCTGGGAGGTCACATATCTTCTAGGTTCCCTATTACCCTATAGGATATGTCATACACCAAACAATTACTAGGAACCATTAACCTATATGTACTTTACGTATGACGTTAAAATTAATGGTTTAGTCATTTTCACATGACCTTAAATGGTATTATGTTTCCCATTATGTGTCACAAAACTATTTGGGTTCTGATTATTTTTACATGGATACATAGGAATAAAATTTCTTGGGGTTGATCCTAACATCAAAACAAGTCCTATCTCCTTAGGTGACTATAAATTATAGATTTCCCCACTACATGTCTTAAAACTAACATCATAATAATATATGACATAAGAATCTATAATCTATTTACAAAATGGTACCATCGATGGAGAACACTGGATACGTATATGTGTCTCCATCAATGAAGAATATTGCATACATACAGATGATTGTAAAGTTTATAAGTGCTAATAACTTATTGTTAATTCAAGGGAGACCTATGTCATACATGGGATCTAAAGAAGAATTCATGAATATGTCTTAGATCTTTATGAAAGTCCCAAAGTAGGAAATACCCCCCCCCCAAAGGGTGTGATGAGCCTAAAATCCTATCCTCTATACCAATATGAGTTTCTATGTTTCACTAGATACATTTACCAATGACTACCAACCTTGGGAAATTAGGTTCATGAAACATCTCAAATGAGGGAACTGTTGGGTGTTTTTGGTTCCATGAACAAGACTACTAAACTAAGTGGTCCTTTGGGATGCAATTTATTGCATCTAATTCCAATGTAATAAAGTAACCACTAAATCTAGGCTACTATAGTTGAGGTATTTACATTAATTTTCTTAAATTATTTCATTTTAAAATTATTATCATTATTTTTAACTCTTGTAGATAATATATTTCTTTTTATATCTCACTAAATCCATTTCATAAGTCATTATTATGTCAAATTTTTCCAAAAATATAGTTTTTTCAATTCAATTATTCTATAAATATTTTCAATAACCAAGGAAATTTTAAAAATTAACCTTAAAATAGTATATTTATTATAAATTATTTTTTTATAGAAAACTAACATTTATGTTTTAACTTATTTTAAACTATTTTGAAAAACATCATTCATAGTGTCAGTTTTACACTACCTAAGTGAATGATGATGTTTTCTTAAAAAAATTCCCTTAGTGAATATTATTAAAATTTATTTCCTGGTTAAATATAATATAAATATTCATTTAATATTAGGATTATTATTTTTTAATTTTGAACTAGTAATCATAATAATGGAATTAAAAGTAAGCAATAATAGTCATTTTAAACAATGGAATACATGATTAAAAATGAAGAATATAAGAATGGTTATTAAGTAAAGGTCTATTTAACTCTTTTACTTATATAATGAAAATAAACATATATCTTTACTCTTTCAATTCTGATAGAACCATTTAGATATAAATTTTAACTATTACAATTATTTCACAATAGTTTTGGATACTATAAACTAGGAATCCTCAAAAATATCAACATGAATTGTACTAATTTATTAAATGAATGAGGTATGATAATAAATTATTAAAATTAATAATAATAATAAAATTAAAACTAAATATTTTCTTAAGAAATTATTCAATTAATATAATTTTATTATTCTAGATGTTAGAAAACATAGAAAGCGACATGTGATTCAAGGTAAGAGTTCTCTATCTCAATTTCAATTCCTTAAGACGTGTTTCATATTTTACATCATGATTCCTTTTATATGGTTTACTTACTACCCCATGAATTTATTTTTATATATTATTTCTTGAAATTCATGGGATTTACAAAACAAAAATAGAATAAAATTTCTTCCAATGGCTCTTGATTCAAGAATTACTAAAGTTGTAAGGGTTTTTTGTCTTAATTTCAATTAATTGAGACATTATTCATATTATCAATAATTATTTATTTTATATAGTGTACATAATTAACAATGAATGTATTTTGAAACATTCATTCATTTAATTCATGGGATTTAAAAAACCCTTTCATAAGATTTCTTTTAATGTCTCTTGATTCAAGAGTTACTAAATTTGTAAGTGTTTTTCATCGCAATCTTCCTTATTTGAGACATGTTTTTCATTATACACCAATTTTATTATATAAGTTGTATATACTACCCCTTTGACCTAATATTTCATGATTCTCTCTTCATTTAAGAGATTTTATCTAACATCATGAACAAGATTCATTTTATTAAATCAAATGATTATTAATACATTCCAAAACATGAAATAAGTTATAATATAAATATTATCACCATATTTAACCATAACACTATTAATATTAAAATCCATGAAGGCGGTGGAGAAACATTAAGTATATTGATCATAGAGGAGGCGAACAACCATATAGTGATCAATTTTTTTTGTTTTAGAATCAATTGAGGGGTGGGTAGAAGGTGGATATTACACAATAATTATAAAATATAATTATATTTAGAATATTTATGTTACTATGGATAGGTGGATGGAAAAAATAAGTGGGTGGTGGAATAAGAATAAAATTAAAAGAGTTTTAGTTGAGAATTGACCTCGTCCTTTGGTTGTCTCCTTTAAGAATAATTGTTAAGGCTCATTGAAATGGTCTTTAGTGAGGCCAGTAGAACTAGGAAGTGGTGGAGATGATTGGAAAGATAATTGATCATAAATTTGGAAAGTTCCTAATATTGTAAGGTTTGGGGGAAAAGGGGGGTGAGGGGTGGTTTTATAAGGGGAAGAAAGGGTTGTTTTAGAATATTATATTCATTACTTTATTATAATGGCTCAAGACTACCAATAGTTTTGATATTTGTTTCTATATACAAAATTATAGCATGTGAGTTTTAAATAATGGTTTCTTAAATAATCAATGACTCATAAATTCATGTATTTAGTTTATAATGTTAAATATCATATTTTGTAACATATCACTATTTAGTAAAAATTCAACTATTTTAGAAACATAACAAAAATTAACCCTAATTTTTTATTCGAAATTTATGTTTTAAAAATGAAATCCATTTCATGAAAATATGTTTCTAAATATGAGAAAGATAATTTTTAAATAAAATACATATTTATTTTAAAAATACTAATTTTCATATTATGATCATTTTTATCCTTTGAAAAATTATGTATGGTCTCATAAAATTAAATTATTATTATAAAAAAAACTCAAAGTTATTTTATAAAAAAATTATATGAAAATAAATTTTATTTCAAAAATTTATATTTTTATAAAAATTAAAATGAAATATATATTCTATAGAAAACTAAAAACACTTATTTTATCAAACTAAAAATATTTTTTACTTGTATCATGATATAAATAGTTCATAATTTCATTTTATAAGATATTTAAATATTATTTTATAAGATATATAAATATTATTTTATAATTAAATAGGTTATGTTACTATTATAACAATTTGATTACTATTCCTAATAGTTATATTACTCTTCAAATGTTCAGATTTACAACTTCAACAGTTAGATGACAACTCCAATAGTAATATTTTTAATGGCCATATGGGATTAATATCTTCTATAAATACCTCATATTTAATTCATTATACATTCACTTCTATTTTCCCTTATAATTATATTTATTCATTTGAAAAATGAATATTTCATTACTAATATTCTGTTTCATTTTTAATAGTGTTGTTTGTTAGTGCAATTATTTTTGGGGATCGAAAAGATCCAAATTTCCTATTAGAGTAATCTTATTTTATATTTATTATCCCATTGTAATACTTTCAATTATTATATCTATATTTATTCCCTAAATGTAATTTTCAATACAATAAAATGTTTTTGGATTTATTATGCAGTGCATGTGATTTATATAATACTACATTATTAAATATGAAACATTTTTATAATCATAAGGGAAAAATTCCTTTGAAAAAATTCTAGATAATTAAATTCTTCTCCCCTTAATAAATGTTTTCCTAAAAATTTTATTATATATACTAAGGTGAAAATAGGTGAGGGTAATTCTAATTCTTCACTTCCTCTGGTTCCCATGTACCTCCTTATACTTATGGTTCCTATATAATTATTTAACTAGGTGAGTTGTATTATTGTGTAGAAATTTTTCTCTATGGTATGTGATTTTCACTTTCTTATCCTCATAATATAGATCATGATCAAAACATACCACCTTCAAATTAAGTACATGTAAGGTATTTGGTATGTAATTTATCATGAGGGATACATGGAACATTTCATGTTCATGAGATAGGGTTGGTGGTCCTGCCAGGAAAAAGACCAAAACTCTTATACAATCAATTATTTCAAAGGATATGATGTATCTAAATCTTATATTTTATTTCCTACCAAATATCAAGTATCTCTTCCATGGAGATATACAGAGGAATACTTTATCTCCAACCTCAATCTCTAGGCCTCTCCAATCATTATCAACATACCTTTTTTTTTGAATTTGAGATACCCTAATGTGCTGCTGAATGATCTTAATCTTTTCTTCCATTTATTAAACTATTTTAGGTTCTAGTAGCTTATTTTTTCCAACTTTATCCCAACATATAGGTTTTATACATCTCTTCCCATAATTGGATTCATATGGATCCATTTGGATTCTTGAGTGGAAGCTATTATTGTGTGAAAATTAAACCAGAATGAAATATTGATATCATACTCATTTGAATCCATTGATAAAGATATCCACATATCTTCAAGTGTTTGGATAGTCCACTCAGACTGTTCATCAATTTAGGGGTGATAATCCATAAGGAAGTTTAAATCTATTTTTAGGGAATGTTGAGGACTTTTTTAGAACTTAGAGGTAATCATTCGATCTTGATAAAATATAATAGATACTGGTGTTCCATCCATCCTTACCACTTATATGATGTATATCATAATAAGTTGATCATGTTTTAAGTACTCTCAAATAGAAATTAATTGATCAACCTTTGTAAGATGATCCACTATAACCTATATGGAATTATTTCCCCTGGATTTCATTAGAAGTCCTTTGAAAAAAATCCATAGTGATGTTCTCCCATTTCCATGTGGGTATGGGTAATGGTTTCATCATCCCCTATGACTAATTTATTTCATAATTCACTTTATAACAATATTGACACTTTGATGTATATTTTATGATCTCATTCTTTATATTATCCTACCAATAGTGTTCTCGAAGATCACTATACATGTTTGTGCTCCTTGGGAGGATGGAAAATGTAGATCTATGTGAATAATTTAATAGATCCTTATTTATCATATGATTTAATGGTATACATATTCTTAAACCAATTATTACAATTATTTATTTATCAATTTTTAACATTGAGGATTTATCTTTTCTTATAGAATCCACTTAGTTATTTATTTTGACATCATCCCATTAGGCATACTTTATCTTTTTTGGAAGGGATGTTTGAGCAGTATTTTGATAAAGGACTAATAATATTCCATCCTTTATGATTCCCATATCCATCCATTACATTTATAAGATAATAAGATCCCTATCAATCATTATCATGGATATGGTTGGAAGATCCTTTCTACTTAGTTCATCTTCAACATTATTTTCCTTTCCCGGATGGTAATGGAATGAGAAATAATATTCCTTGATCATTTTTAACCATATTCTCTAGTGAATATTAAGCTCATTTTGTGTGAATTTATACTTGAGTCTATTATTATCTATATATACCTCGTACTTCTCCCCATAAAGATAACACTCAAATTTTTAATTTGAAGATTACTTCTTCCAACTCTAGATCATGCATTAGATAGTTATAAAAATGAAATTTTAACTTCATTAAGGTGTAGGATATCAGTTTTTCATTTCTAATTAGTACACTACCTAATCCATTGTTTGAAGCATCATAATATACCATGAATAGTTCCCCACTTGAGGGTAGTATGAGAACTAGTGTAATGTTAAGACTCCTTTTTAAACCCTTTAATCTTTCTTCACATTACTTAGTCTAGAGAAACCTTAGTCCCTTCCAAGTCAGCTTGTTTAGAAAGTTTGACTATCATGATTTATTTCTCAAAAAGCATAGGTAATACATTACTAGTCAAAGGAATCTATGAATATCTATTATAGATACTGGGCAGAGTCATTCCATAGTATCATTTATCTTAGAATGGTCTATAAATATCCATATATTGGTGATAGCATTCCCTAATAATGTAACTTCATCAATCTAAAATAGACATTTTTTTACATTTAATATATCTTCCCCTCCAATAAATTCTTTAGTACAATACTAAAATTTTCCTCTTGATCCTCATTTTTATTAGAATATATTAGAATATCATCTATAAAGACCACCACACATTTTTTTGAGGTAATATTTAAAGAATATATTCATTAAGACCATGAATATTATTAGAGAATTAGTGAGTCCAAAGGCCATCACTATAAACTCATAGTGTCTAAACCTTGTTTTAAAGGAAATCTTGGTAATATCATCATTATTCACCATTAATTATTTATATATTGACTAAAGTTACACCTTAGAGAATTACTGGGCCCTACATAGATGATCAAACAAGTCATCAATTTGTTGTAGGGGATACATATTTTTTATCAAGGTCTTGTTCAGTTTATGATAATTAATGTAGTGGTACATTAACCCTTTATTACTGTTAATGAATTGGACAAGTGAACCCCATGGTGAAGCACTTGGGTATATAAACCTTTTTCTAGATTCTTTGATAACATATTCTTCAGTTCTTCCAACTCAATTGAAGAAATTCTATAGGGTTCCTTGGATATGGGCAGAAATCTAGGTATAAGTTAAATTGAAAAATCAACCTCCTAGTCAAGAGGAAGACCATATAACTATTTAGGGAATACATAAATATAGTCCCTCACAAGTATAATGTCTTCAAGAATGTTTATCCTTTTTCTTAGTCATTTGAGATGGATATTCTAGCTCATAAGGGAATAATATATACTCTATAAAAGAGGATTACAAATGAGATTCATCCTCCTCCTTAAACATGTATATAATTGGAGGATGACTTGGGATAAAGAAGGTGATTTTCCTCTCTCAGTAGTGGATATTGGATATATATAGGTATGACCAATCCTTACCAAATATCACATCAAAATCTACTAAAGTAAGTTTTATAAGGTTAGCTAGGAGGTTTATCCCACAAACACTATCTAGGTATGGGTTATGTACTTGAGATAAAATAATTTCCCCATTATCTATTCTCATAGATAACTCAACCTCCATGTTATAAGTTGGGTTTTAAATACATATAGTAAACATGAAATATATAAAAGAACCCGTTGAACCAAAATAAAATAGTACATTCATTGTTCATGAATAAATAACCAGTGTACTTGTCACCACATCATTGTCGAAATCTACCTAAAAAATTCTTATACCATTGTCCCTTGGCTGATCTCCTGGACTTGTGGGTTGTTTATGTTTGTTATCTATGATAAACCTTGACTTAGGGAAGAGGTTTGAAAAGTGTACATGTTCCTTGTGGTTGAAGCATTGGACATGGAGCTGAACATCAACCGGAACCTTATATTGTTCTATAACATTAGTGGGATTCATCATATCCCTTTGGAATTTATTAACCTAATATTCGTATTTATAAGTTTTCCTCAAAAGTATTGATATAATATTCTTCATTTTCCATTATACTAGGGAAATCACTTTATATTTTAAGATAGACAGTTTTAGGGATTAAAAAAAATTATTTAATCCTTCATATTCCATGGATTCAATTTCTTTCTCAGCCTTCAAGTTCATGATCAGTGACCACCACTGATCCGATTCCCCCTCAATATGATAGTTAAATAGTATGTTTTTTAATTACTAAGAGAAGTATAGTATAGAGAATATCTTTTTGATGGTGTTAATACATTTTACATAGACAATAGGATTAAGATATCCTCTGAAAGTAGGAGGCCATTATCATATAAAGGAATCAACAATAAATTAATCTTTCTTAAGGGAAGGAGTGAATTCCATGTGATTAATGTTATTATTAATAACTTGAGTTAGTTGAGATAGTAATAACATGAATTTATTAGCTCCAATTAAATTATGTTAGGTATATCATTTGGGAAACATTCACATTTCCTATCACATTGGTTATTGGCATGATCCCTCATATTTCCCACCATTAACTAAAATAAAGGAAAAATTATGCATGAGAATAATTAAACTAATTAGAATAAAAATTGGGAAATTGAGAAATTAGAAGTGATAACTTTTAAATTGCATGTATATCTAAACTTTTGAGTTTATATGCTTCAATTTAGGTTATCCATGGTAATTTTCCTACTAGGTTTTCTAACATAAAATAATATTTAAGTCCTTCATTATTAATCATAAACAGTTTTTTTAATTTACTAAATCTTATCTCCTGAGAGAATAAAACTAGGTGTGAAATAAGGACTCTTTATCATGCACCAGGTATAGGTTGATTTAATAATAAATTAGACCTTTTGGGGTTATTATAAAAGGTACATCTATTCTAGAACCGCATCTAATTGTAGTATTCAGATATGGATGCAATTTTTTAGAAACCACTTACTATATACCTCACAAAAATTTCAGGATATTCCTATACTTAGAATTATACATAAGGTCATTTATTAATCTATTACAATAACAATACCCAAAAATAACTAGACCTTTCTATGATACCAACTATAGAAACCCAATCTCTATACACGTATTATTACAAGAACATTAACATAAATATTCAGTAAACATGACCAAAGGATTAAAGGGCCCTATGTGTGTAGAAGACTAGGTTCATAATACATCAAAACAAGACTAAAACAAAATATCTTTATTTTATTATTGATAATGATCTCTTTAATCCATTTGAGCTCATAAAACATTATAGGTTAACCTGGGTAGTATATAAACAAAAGGGGTGAGCTAAAAATCCCAGTAAGAAAATAAACTTGATATAGAAGCATAACATGGGAATCAAATTCCATATCATGATATAATAAGAGGTAAGTTACATGAATTATGAAATGGATTCATGAAATAATTTTGTAGGAAACATAAGATCAAGGCATCATAGGATTTTGGAGGAAACATAGTACATGACATAGGAATATGTCAAGGCTAACCACCCTGACAACATCACATGGTGGAAAAAGCCCCATCATTGATTATAATTACTCCCAAATCCCACACATATAATTTCATTATAAATAAAAATTACCTAATTAATTGGGGAAATATTTGGTTCCACCCATCAGAATATGTACATAAATATATGTTCCATGAAAGGAAATCATACATATGTCATAAGCATCAGAAATTCCCATTGAAAAATGTGTTACATAATCATGTCTTATAACATAGAAAAATATCATATCTTAATGAATTTAATGAAATAAGGTATTGTATCATTATTGGAATTTTATAGATTAATAACAAATCATATAAAATTAAAATTATTTCCAAGTGAAATGGATACATAAAAAAATTGGAGAAATATTTTTGTAAAATATTCCATTTATGTGAGGTTTTAGAAAAAAGGGTAAATAATCATTAATGCGGGTAAGGGAATAATAATTTTAGCAACACAAAAAATGAACTGAAATGGTTTTATATAATAAAATGTGTGTTTTTAGAAACTATTTAAGTTTAAAAATATTTTATTGGGTGCTAGTTTAAATGAGGTAAGAAAATAGAGAAGTTCCCATTAATCGGTTGTACTAAATGAAAGAAATTGAGTAGGGAACCTTTAAAAAATATATATCCCCATTATGTAAAGGTGAGTTAAACTAGGTATATATGATTGAGACATATAAAAATAATATAGATGAAGTAAATAAGAATTATAATGAGGGAAATTGAGGTAATGAGAGAGAAAACATAACCCAAATAAAATATGGTGGTTTGGAGAGATACCTTACCTCATGCCAAGATTCTTTCAGCACTTTCACTTCACCAACTAAATAATAAAATTATATTTATTAAATACATGATTGAGATCATTCTTCAAATATATTTTATTTATGATCAATCTTTTATGTTATTTTAGAGTCATTTAATAGAGGTATCATTCCTATTTCTACATTCCCAATGTAATTCGTGTTATACATACATGGTAGCATTAGTCTGTGGATATTTATTGAAGTTTTTTCCAAATGAGACTAAAAAAAACATAATTGAAATGAATTGAAATTAATTTCATCCAAAAAATTTAAATAGTCCCAAATATCTATTTGTGTTTCGATATAGGTAATATTCATTTAATATAAACGTTATTGTTATACAGTTATTTCATTTAAGAGGTTTTTATCATCCATCATGTACTAGATTCCTTATATTTAATTAAATGATTATTAATACATTAAAATAGAATAAATAAGTTAAAATATACTTATTATCACCATATTTAACCATAATATTATTTCTATGACCATCTATGAAGTTGGTGGAGAAAAACAAAGTATATTGTTCATAGAGGTGGTGAATCCACCATATTATAATCAAAGTTTTAATTTTAGAATCAATTAATGGGAGAATATAAGATGGATATTACACCATAATAATAAAATATAATTATACTTAGGATACTAATTTTACTATGTATTTGTGGTTGTAAAACATTTGGGGTGGTAGAGGAAGAATAAAATTGAAAGATGTTTAGTTGAGAATTTAGTTATTTCTTTGGTTTTATCATCTTATGCTACCCATTAAGGCTCCTTAGAATGGTATTTGGTGAGACCAAAATCATAAGGATGTGGGTGAGAGGATTGGAATAGTAATTGGTTAGAATTTTCTAAATCCACAAGTCATATAATGTGGGATGAGAAAGGGAGGTGAGGGTGATATTTATTAAGGGAAGAGAGGGGCGTTTTTGAATATTATATTTATTAGATTATTATTTTGGGTCAAGACTACCTATAGTATTGATTATTGTGACTATTAATAAAAACATTAGAGCATTTGAGTTCAAACTAGTGGTTTCTTACATTCTCCATGGCTGATAAATTTATGTATTTAGCTTATAATGTAAAATATCATATTTTGTCCTATTTCACTATTCATAAAAAAATCAACTATGTTAAAAATATATGAAAAATTAACATTTAAAATATTTCAATGCTTAAATTATAAAACTGAAATTCATTTTATGAGAATAATTTTCTAAAAATGAAATTTTTTTATTTTTAAATAAAATCATTATTTATTTTAAAAATACCAATTTAAATATTGTGATCATTTTTTGGACCCTTTGAAAAATTATTCATGGTCTCACAATATTACATTATTATTATAATTAATATTAGTTTTATTTTATAAAAAAAATTATGATAATACATTTTATTTAAAAACATTATATTTATTATAAAAATGATAATAAAAAATATTGGTTTTTCAAAAAAATATTTTATTATTTTTTAAAAAATATTTTTACTTGTATCATAATATAAATGTGTCACAATTTAATTTTATAATATAACTCAATTTTAGTTTATAATTACATAGGGGTGGCTACTCTTTAAACAACCTAATTACTATTCTTAATGGTCAGATTACTATTCCAATTGTTAGATTTACTATTCCAACGATCATAATACTATTCCAGTAGTCAGATTTGTAATAGTTATATGGGTTTTCAAACTTATATAAATACCTTATATTTCATTCATTCTAAATTCACTTATATTTTCTCTCAAGTTTGTAAATATTTTCATTTTGAAATTTAATATTTCATTACTAACATTCTATTTCATTTCTATAGTGTTTTTTTGGACTGCGATTATTCTAGGGTGTTGAAGAAATCCTAATTTTCATATTATAATTTTCTTATTGTCTATTTTTTATCACATTTTAATAATTTCAATTCTCATGTATAAATATATTCTTTAAATTTTATGTTCAATATAATTAAATTTTTTTGGTTCTATTATGTGGTTCTTTTGCATTATATAATACTACATTACTAAATTTGACACATTTATATAATCTAAAAGAGAATGTTAAATTGAAAAAATTATAGGTCATTACACTCCATCTCTCTCATAGACTTATTTTTCTCCTTCAAGTCCATGTTTCTATGTACATGTGGTATGGTTTCAATGAAATCTCTATAGGAAAAATTATCCATCACTTCCTTTGTATTTCTTTATTAGTTACTATCCATAAACATAATTGTATTCCAATGAATTTCCATTGTGAATACTGAGGTATGCTTCTTCTGTGTGAAGGGTGTTCACCTAGATACCCATAAATTAATTCAATTAATAAATTATAGACTAAATCCTCCACCATTTACCTATACAATGTAAATAACTCATAGTTCATTATCTTTATTAAATGGTATTTACCTAAAAAGTTACTTAGTTTCATTGAAGTCCAGTTTAATTTTCCCCAGTTTATCGTACTATGACTATTGATTGATTTATATATATTATCATTATGTGGAACATATATTCAAGTATATGTTATCAATGTAATGGGTGGTCCTAGAATTATATATCCCTATAATTCGTTGAGTAAAGTTTTATATCTCACAAGATGATATGTATTAGACCAGGGTGTAAACCCAATCTACTATTAGACTTTTTCCACTGTGTTATGTTATTTTGGTAGTGAGCCTTGACTTATGCTTATGATGCCATGTTTAATGATTTCTTGGAAATGATAGTTGATTTTTGTTACTTCCATATTTCTATGATTCTATGATCTTATGATATCATCTTATTTATGTCATGTTTCCCTGTAAATCAATATGATCCTCCTCATTTATGATATCATGTCATTCCCCTTGGCTCATATGTTATAATTTATTCTTTAATTATTCAATTTTTATCATTATCAAATATTTTATGATCTATGACTCATTGTAATTTTTTTACCCCTTACTAATCATTTGAGATCATCCCTCTCCTTTGTCTCCACACATCCACATGAATTTCTATAAAGGGATACATATAAGAAAGTTTTGCATTTAGAGAATATTTAAGAAAAATGTGTATTTTACCATGAGTTTAGATGGATTTGTATCTAGTTTACAATGTTACTGAACTTTTTATCCCAGGTGCTGGTTGTAATTGAAGTTATGTATTAATAGTTTGTATGTTTATCACAAGATCCAGAAGTGTGGGTCTTTGGAATATCGACCGAGGTGGATTTCAAGTCCTTAGGTCCATTTATACACTCGTCGATTTATACCTAGGGTTATTCTAAATCTTTCTATAGTACCCATCATCATGGTAATGCGTTTCACATGTTTCACAGGGGAGAAATCACCCTAGATCACCCTTACCCGACAATTGAGGGAGTATTTCATGAATTAATGAGATGATGAGGGTACAACTACATGACGCTGAATCCAAGGCCATCCTAGTAACGTGTTAAAATAATTGTCTTATAAAAAAATATAAATTTAGTAATGGATACAGAATCACCAACCCAGACCTTTAGTTTTACCTTTTATAGTTATTTGTTTTCTCTTATTGTACCCATGAATCATTAGGTTAGATGGGGCTAGATCAAACATGGTGTATCCTTAATCATATATTATCTTGATTAGGGTGTGGTTGATCCTGGAGCTATTATCCACTATGAACAAGAACACATTGATACCATTGAGCTCACCTGAGATGTATAAGGGATGTATGTTTCTATGAATGACTACACCCTCATTGTCATGACCCGTCCCTCAGGTCCCATTCCATGACATACCCCAAGAACGCCTCCCAAAGTCCAGGGGTTGGCGACCAACACCGAATTCATCAACCTGTAAGTGGGAGGCATTTTCCTGAGTACCTATAACCACGCACACACATCCATGTTCCACAACTAAAAAAAATTAAACAAGAATTATACTAAACAAACACTTAGTACAAGTACAATTGAAAGTCAAATGGGCCAGAATACAAATCCAACAAAAGACTAACTGTAAAATAGGAAAGTACAAAAGAAACTTTGGAAGTTGTCTATTGGAAACCCCACCTGATTGGTAAGTACATAGTAGCTTCTGGAAGCTGTATAATTACAACTCGCCTACTTGGTCTCCCTGGGCACCACAAATTATGAGGCCACAAAGTTATCCATCAAGTCAGTGGTCATCTGCACCAGACATAACATGTGCAGGTGAAGCCCATGCAGGGGTGGGTATCAATATACTCAGTAGATACCCCAAAATAACAAGGAAAGACCATAAAGAAATCCATAAAAAACTAAAAAGCATGATCACAAAGCATGAAAACTCACACCAAGTATATTCTAGAGTATGAAATTAATACCATTAGTCACATCATCAAACACCATGGGATGCTAGAGAACTCCTCCTCAATGAGTACAGTGGACCTGCTGGGTCACACAGAAGCCACTTCCCACTAACCTAGGACTATTGTGGTACTCATACCTGATGAGTACCATGGGTATGCTGGGTCACACAAAAGCCTCTCCCCATTGTGGGAATGTCAGGTCACATAGAAGTCGCATCCCACCTAGGGCCATGCTGAGGTACTCCTCTAGTCAAGTATCATGGGTCTATCAGGTCCCATAGAATCCACTTCCAACCATGGGCCTGCTAGGTCACATAGAAGCTGCTTCCCACTGAGCCATAATATCTGATCCACACTAGGTCACTCGTTAGTAGTCTTTAGGTCTCAGCCAACCGTAGGGTTTCCGTACGTAGCACACTTGATCCCAGGAGAACCGTTCCCCAAGACATTCATCAAGCTTCAACTTCCATAAAATCTTCCATAGAGTATTCCAAAATATATCTCTTGCCATGAGGGTTTCAATTCCGCAAATGGCTCGTCAATCAGATGCCTGATTTGAATGAAATTGGAATTTTAGTAAATAGGACCCGGTTGCGTTTGGTCCCATTCCGACCCGACCAAACTGGCCTGGGGGCCCCACTTGTCCCAGTTTTATTCAACTGACCCGACCAGACTTGTTTTGGGTATGGGTAGGTCTGGTCTAGCCTAGCCAGTTTTTCAGGCCTATTGGGCATCGCTGGACCCGACCCAGCTTGGCTGAGGGTCTAGCCCGTCGGGTTGCCTGGCGACCCGATCTTGTCTTGTCCAGTCCAAAGGAGGTGGGTCCGGCCAACTGGGCATGGTTCTGGACCACCACCGCAGGTTCAACCCGCCTCTATCCCGGTCCACCTTTGGTGGTCTGGTTTCCCTAAGCTCAGATTCATGGAGTGTATGGAGGTGTCACGAGGATGGTCAAACTCGGTCATCTAGGGGGTCTGCATGCAGTCTGAAGACCGGGTGCTTGGAGAAACTGCAGCCCGTGGCTGCGGGCCACTCCATTAACGCAGCTGCCTTCCTGCGTCTACCTCCACTGGACTCTGACACATCTGGTGGTCCCTTTTACTCCACTAAGGCCCGTTCCATCTACGATGCTCCTCTCGGCGTTACGCCATGGCGCACTGCTGTCGCGGGCCATCGCCACCGGTGCCGGCACGCTAACATGGCACTCTACAGACCACCAGGTCCACTCTGGTGGCCCTTTCTTCGTGTTGTTTGTGCCTACGTCCTCCATGGGGTGTTTCCTTCCCTAGGAAGGCCATGGATTCACATTTTCGTCCCTTTCAAATGATTTTCCTTGAAGAACGCATAAGAAGAGGGGCTCGAGACTTGTTTATGTTGGCCCACATCCTCTGTGTTAGAATTTTAAAATAGGGGGAGGTTTGGGTATGATGTTCTATCAGAAATAATTCAATACCAAATAGAAATTCCAAGAAACATCACCCTCCAGTAGGAACAGACAATCTGCAGGTCAACCAGTTCATGTGTTGGTTTACATTCATCATTTAGAATTAAGAACAAGGAAAACGTAAAACAAATAAACCCCTACCTCGATCAGCATTCGTCGTTGAAGAAATCCACCCTCAAAAATTCAAGCTCTATAAATGTTCATTACTTCCCGGTCCTATTCTTCCTAAAGCATCAATGTTTCTAGAAATCCTGATGATGTTCGTTATAGGAGATGAATTTCTCCATAGGTTTGTTAGAGGAAAAACCCACCAACTGATTTCCCTAATGTGTTATCTCATTAAAAGGAAACATTTCACAACGTTTCTGTTACGCTATGACATTGCATCATTATTCTTTAAAAAATGGTCAATTAAAAAGCTTCCTTTAATGAGACTCATCTTTTCACTGTAGTGCTATCTTCCTCTGCTCAACGGTGAAAAAATAAATAAAATAACTTTTTAAGTTTTCTTATTATTTTCCAGAAATTCTTAAAATCAACTTTTTCGTTCGGCCCTTTCTAGTCGAAGTTAAGTAATTTCTAAGAAAATCCTAGTGTTTCGAGTTCAATGGTTCCATTAGATTTTTTATCCAAGAATTAGTTAAAGAGTTAGAAAATCTCACTCGCACGTTTACTTAAACAAACTTAAAAATGTCCCAAATTCCATTCTGGGCTCATCGGGGCTCAAAATCACGTGTCGTCAAAGAGTGTTGTCTCGAAATAATTATATATTTTTTAAAAAAAAATTATATAGAAATTCCAGTACATTACACTCATCTTCCTCAAAGAAGGATATTAGGGAATGTAACTATTTGTACTTTCCTTCTTCATCACAATAGGATTTGATAGAAACCACTTTGGTTTCAAACTCTAGATATATATTCATATTCTTGGTGAGTTATTGGTGAAGTGACTTGGATATATAGAGTGTTTCAATGATAAAGAGTCATGATGGGATATCAATGCGGGGCTTGAGCACATTTTACTTCCATTCTAGAAGCATATTTATGTTCCCAAGTGGTAATTACTTAACAGGAAGTGTAGAGGGACCAATTAACTATGTTATATTTGATTTAATATCCCATGTTTAATTCTATCGATGATTTGATGGTTACGATTATTCTAGATTTCCCACAAGAAAAATGGGGAACATAAATTCACTAGAGGTTTCTTACACAAATATATATTTATTATACTCCTAAAATAATGTCTATATTCTTATCTCATTATCAAAGTAAAAATTTTCAGAGATAGTTCCTCAGTTATTGTTCTTTCCTGAGGATCATTTTCCATTAGTTTAAAAACATTGGCGAGGTTCCCTAGAGGAGATGACTGGACTAATTCCTCTTTGGGCTCAACACAATGCTTTACTAATATAATGACATTGATAGAGGCATACTATTGTTCCTCATATTAGGATATTAGATTTCATACTTGTGTATGAATACTATTTTTTGGTTCAAAAAATAGTTTAATAGAGGGATAAATCATGGAAGACTAATTTCAAGAACATTAATAGAAATTGTGGAGTATTAGATGAGATGTGATAAACCAAGCTGGGGTTCCCTCCACCCCAACACCCCGCCCAGTCTGTGGTATATCCCAAAGAGTGTTACCGATCCCCGTGAGCTGGAAACTTGTGTCTGGGTATCAACAATATGATTTGGGAAAGCAATAACCTAGTTAGATAAGTATAAATAACAAACAAAAATAAGTATCTCAATAATAAAAACCAAGTAAAAAAGATGCATAACAATTTTTAGATTCATTTTTTTATAATTTTTAACAAAAACCAAACACACTATAGTAGAAAGTGAATAAAAAAACTCTCCCAAAACCTCAATGAAACAATACTGACATCACCCTCAAGGCACCACCAATAACTCCTACACAAAGTGGAACACTGGCAACCAGAACCACCATCACCGACACGGTACATCTTTCCTTTACAAGGGTCATACTATCAAATTTTACATACACCAAAATGTGTATACAGGGTGTGATCCAAAGCCCAGAAGTATGCCACCCAAAAGAAAATATTCCATGATACAAAATTAGGATACAAATTAACATGAACATTTATACAAAATCATTTGAAACATTTTCAAGAAAACATTTTAAGAAAAAGCATTCTCATGGAAACACTTTCAAATAAATAAATTTCTAAAAGAATATTTCTCAATAATAAAATCAATTTAAAAGCCAAAAAATACACAAGGTCAGTTGTATACTGATGGATGGAACCACGTTACATAAGAATCATATCACAATAGAGCACCATGGTTAAATCCCTAAGGGGTAACTAGCACAAGTGGAACTCTAGAAACCTCGAACCTCAAGGAAACATGGTATATCAAATATTAGAAATATTTTTTTCATGAAAGATCCACTAGCAGGGAAAATACAAAGGGCTTAGTGGTATATGAACATATCACTTGTTTAGTTAGTGTTGTAATCATCAATCATGCTAAGTGAATCCAAGCTTTCCACTTAAAAGTCAACTAGCATCAAGTTAGTAGAAGATTCTAGGATTTCCACATTCAAATCAACAATGTACTAGTTATATATTTCCCACCTATATATGAAGGAAACTATGTGTTCCCAATTTCACATTCATATACACATTCCAAACATTATTAAAACATTAGGAAATAACCACTTTCACAAACCATCACATAGAAATCACCATTTTCCATAAACAAAATACTTTCCATTTTACACACACCAAATATATTTAAAAACAAATTTCACACTACTTACAAAATCCATGAAACCGATTTTGAATAATTACAACAAAAGCACATAATTAATACATCATTTTAATGGGATAAACCCCTTTCAAATCCACACATAAACTAAGTTCCGTACAAACATTTCTCACATCATTTATATAATTCCAAAAATACATTTGAAGATACCCAATAAAATAATACATTCCAAAAATAATCCATTTTACATTGAAACCTCCAATTTTAACACATTCTCACCTCAAGTGCCTTTGAAAACACATTTCTCACCTTTCACATATTCATAAAAAAACACTTCCAAGAATAACCACAATGAAACTCATACAAAAAATTCCCATTTTCATTTTAAAATACCATTTCTATCTCATATGAATCTCAAATTTTTTGGAAAACAAATTTCTCACCACACAAGAAATTTTTAGAACACATTTATAAATCCAAAAAAGCATATGAAAAGAATTTTAAAATTTTAGAGCATAGAATCACCCACCTCACACCTAGAAAATTTTGGAAAATGATGTGAAGATGAAATAGAACAACCACAAGAACCTATAAAGTAAATATTTAACATGAATAATCAATATCTCCCTAAAAAAATAAGATCAAACCCTCCTTTTTGGTAAACACCTTCTAGAAAATAATAACTCAAGAAAGAGGTAAGAAAACCCCATAAAGAGGGAAGAAATCAAGGGAAAATCACTTAATTGATTATTCCTTGATTAATCCCCACAAAACCACTGAAGTATGGGTTCCAAAGGTGTACATGGAATCTTGGAGGGATCTCTAATTGGTGAAGATTTCATATGGGGTGGATAAAAGTGGTTTAGTGTTATTCCCGAGAGGACACAAATTGAATTTTCCAATTATTAATGACCTGGATAGTTTCACGGTTTTCCGGCATGGTTTACCAAACCATGAGAAAGTAGTGCACCCCTTACTATCCATAAAACATAGGCCTCACAGTTATCCCACATAGTTTATAAACCATGTGATAACTGTGCATTATCTACTGTTCAAAAATGAAACTTATCCGCACGGTTACCAGGGAAAGGGCGCAAAGTGTCCTATAACCATGAAAAAAACTGTGTGCCACCTACAATCAAGACCAAATTATCCATTTTCACCTAGAACTCAAGGGAAACTCAAAGGATATTCAATAGACTAGAAATATACAAAGGAAACAACTCAAAATACAAACTTGTCACACCCACAACTCAAGAGAAAAAAAATAATCCAAAAATGAATTGGAACAAGTGATAAATGTTTTTTGGGTGTTACTTGATAAGTCCAGAGGATAGAAATATATGAAGACTAGATAATAGAGTTGGATGATGTAGTCAAAAGTTATCCATAAACTCAAACTAAAAATGGAGTGTGGAGTGAAAAGGAATTTCATGAAGGTAAATCTAGAAATCCCAAGATTCATTTTGAAGGATTATCTTAGTGGTTTTCAATAAAGGAAAAAACATCAGAGTAACTTGTATATATTTTAAGAGTAAATTCATGAGAGTTTTAGAAGAACACATTGTTCACTGGGTAGAGCAGTTGAGGTGGTGGGAGAATTTAACTAAATAGAGATATAACCATGAATATTGGAGCTATATGGATGCAATCACCATGGATATAGATTATATAGAGACTAGTTTCATAAGATATATTACACTATATTTAATGGGATAAATAATTTTATTAGGGTAGAGTATAAATTGTATTCTTCTTTTGATACCATAAATAAAAGTAAAGTAGTGTTCCCCTTATGAAGTTTCATTCATGTATGAACCATGTAAGTATATTTTGTTCTTTTTTATTTCCTTTCCTTTCATAATTATATTTTGAAATTATTATATTTGTTTTTCTGAGGTGGATTGTTCATTGAGGGGAAGTGATTTTGGTGTGTTTTCTTCTAAGTTCTACACGCCGTAAATGGGATCAACTATTGGTATTTATTTATCCTATATATATTCTAGTGGATATATTTAGTTGTGTTTAAAGAAGATATTAAATACACATTTAAATAGCATCATGTCACTGATTAAAGGATATTTATATGGAAAGGCCGTGGTGAAGGTTATTCAGAGCTCAATTTAAAAACATCATTTTTTCCTTTTCCTTGCATTATAACTATTCAATAAGTAGTTCTTGTTACCTATTACATGTCCAAGAATTTTTTGAGAGTTCATTAATTTCTATTAATGGAATTGGATGAGGGTAAGGTCTATGTGGAGAAGTTTTATGTCATAAATTTTTGGTTTTAGACAATGAATATGGAGAATTTTCTATTACAAAATAAACGTGATATACCTTTTATAGCTAAAATCTAGATGCGATGAAGAAAAAGGAATGGAAAATGATGGATAATAAAGAATTAGAGTTTATTGGGATTCCATTATCTTGGAACATGGATTATAATATCTATAATGTGAAAACCACCTTATAAATTATGAATACTCTCATTGACATGCATAAAAACTAGGATATAATTAATAAGTTATTCCTTTTATGGAGTTAGTTTAGTTCAAGGATATAAATCGGTAAACTAGATGCATTATAAATAAATAACATCAAAATGATCCAAATTAAATGAATGTGAACATTTAATATTTTGATTGGGTGTTGTTGTTTCTATCATCCCTCCCTATATTTTGAGATGTTATGGTCATCATTGTGGGAAACTCATGCAGAAATAATAAACTGATGTTTTTGGAAATTAAAGACAAGATCATAAAAGAAAAACATCTTTGAAAGGAGATATAGGAATATTTTAGAAATTCCTTAGTGCGTAAGTAAGGGGTGTTCCACAACATAAAAAGGTCATTGAAAAAGAAAATAAGGATTAATTCGAAGAAGAAGTAACTTAGAAAAAGGTAGTCCCATATATTGGAATTGTGGAAAGATAGGTCACCTAAAGAAATATTGAAATGAGTAAAGAGTGAATTTTATAGGATACACTTCTAGAATTATATATGAGAATCCCATATCAAAATATAATAATGGAAAAATACTAAGTAATGACAGCTCTCTTATGTCTTGGATTATAGAATCTATAGCTTCATTTTACTCAATATCCAAGATGGGGAGTATTAGGAACTAAACTTATAGAAGATACAACAAGGTTCATCTTACAAATGACCATTGTTTTGAGATTTTGGGAAATAGTGACATTTACTTGTGGATATGAAATGAGAGCATATTGGAGATGAAGGATGTGCGGCACATATCAAGATTAACGAAAAACATAATTTATGTTGGATAGTTAGTTGATTCATGTTTCTATACTAAATTTTCATATTGAGAATGGGAAATTTATTACATTTCTATAATTGTGTCCAAATGAGAGGAGGAAGGAATTTTATACATCATGGGAGTATTAAAAGTTGCGATCAATGTCAAACAAGTATTTTTCTCAAAGCTATGGAAATTCCAACTTGGTTACTATAGTGAGAAAGGGATAAAAATCATTATCGCTAAAGGTTTTTTGAGGATTGGAATCATGAATTATGGTGTAAAACCCTGAGATTCTATCAAATATTTTTAATAAATTTAATTTCTTTAATAGCTTGCATTATAGGAAACATCGAGTTTTAAAAAAAATGTGACAAACTATTAATATTATTATTTAAACATGAAAATTATTACCTAGAAATTAAAATTAGTGGACTGAATAGGAATAAAAATATTAAATATTAATTATAATGGGTTTATATAAGGAAAACATATAGATAAAAAATATGTAGTTTTGGGTAAAGTCTTTATATGTTTTAAAAATATTATATTTTTAATATATTTTTGCGAATAAAGATAAAATTAATTTTTTGACACTTTAATAAAATTAATTATATAAAATAAAATTCATTTTTTAAATAATCATGTAAATAATATATTAGGGTGAATACTTGGTATTTTCTTGAAAATATTAATTTTTTGATGAATAGTGAAAAAATACCGATTTTTACTAAAATTTTTATATTTGTTTAAATTGTTTATAAAGTTAATTTTTGTTTTAAAATGGGTTTAAAAGTAAAAAAGATTAATTATATATACAATTATCCAATAAAGTTCATTTTATTCATTATTATATTAAATTTTAATATAATTCTTTTAAGCATTTGACCATTTTCTCTTTGGAAAACCTCTTTGTCCTCATGCCTATGGGTTTAATTTTAAATTACAAATTTCCTTATCAATTAATTAAAATTTTAAAAATTGATTCCATACTTTTAATAAGAATAATTTTTATTATATAATAATTTTAAATTATTTTTTGGTCAAAATCAATATTGAAAACATTAAAAACTAATTATTACGGTTAAGGTTAAAACGAGTCTACCGAGGAGTTAAACTAAAAGATAAGGGTTAAAATGGCCTAAAAACCTATATAAAATCTATTTTATGGACATATTTAAATATTTATAATTTATAATTATAGATAATGGTCTATTTTGGAGCCTTTTTTCATGTAAAAAATGTTGGTACACCTTTTTATTTTCATAAATTACAAGTGTTTCACTCGCCTCACTTATAAAAGGCCACACATTATCCTCTCCTATTAACAATTACAAAAACATTTGGATTAGAAAATACCTACCCAAATATTTTTATTACATACCGACCCACATCCTAGAGGCCTTAGTGAGATTATAAATCTTATATATAAAGGCTTTAGGTTAAACCTAAAGAAGTTCCATAAAGAAGAGATATAGTTTTTAACTATGCATTTTGGTTTTTCTTATTCTTATGAATCCTTAAAATATTCTTCAATTATTATGATATAATAAAAAATATCCCCCATATACTAATATTTTTTATGTTAATTTCATAAACTATATGCAAATCCCCCTCTATCAAATGGGGAATGAAATCGTCGATTATATGTACGACATACTTACGCCTTGTGAACTGATGTTATTTGTTTTTCATCACCACCTCTCATGGTTGGATATAATGATGGATTAAATTTTTATATATTGTATTCATGATATTATTATAATTTTTTAATTATTATATCACATTTAATTTCTTACATTACATTCTTTTTTAATATGATAATGTTTCTCATGTATACGGTTGACTACAGCCTCATGAAATGATATGATTCATTCACACTTCAATGAAAGGTAATAAGTATTATTTTAATTAATATATGTAAAATATATGATATAAAAATTATTATTGAAGGGTAATATATAATTTACCTTTATTTATTCTAATCCATCAAGAAAATAGAAACATTATTCATACATAAGTACGACCTACCATTTTCTTGAACAGTGTAATCAATTTTCTTTATCTAAAATTTATGGATTAATATAAATACATATACACTGAATATGTATGATATTTATATCATTGATAAATTATATAGATAATAGAACCATGATAAAAGTAAGAGGAACAAAAATAATAAATCAAAAAATACACAAAAAAATAAAGGATTTATTTCTCGAAACGTGACTTTAACATGGAATTGTTAATAAACAGGTAATAAAAGGTTAAAAATATATGGTATGATATATATAATTATAATTATTTAATAAATTTATAATAAACTTATATTTATTATATAAGAGGACGTCTCAAATTTCATTCTTTGAGACAAAAGATATGTTATGAACCAATCTTCTTTTATGAGGTGTATATACTACCCTTTGACATGTTATGTCATGAATTTCATTATTTTCATGATATTTAGAATTTAATTGGGTTTTATTCTTTAATTGGGCATATGATTCGAATGATAATATTGTGGTAAAGGTTTTATGTTATGATCTCATTGTTTATCGGGATTGTTTATGATTATGCTTTTGATGATGAAATATATTTATATATCTATAAATAAAATCCTTAATTTTATTCCCCTTGTGTTATTTCATGAGACTAAATTTTTTCCATTCATTTTCCTCTTATTATGATCTAAAGAGTTCAAAATAATTTTTTTTAAAAAAATAGACTTTATTTCACTCTGTGATCAAAAAACCATTCTCTTCTATATCCATGTTCTCTAAAAATGTTTTCAAAAATGTTTTGATATTCTTATATGATTTTATAAATTCATTTTTACCCATTTTTGATTCTCTGAAAATGTTTTAATTGGAATATTAAAATTTTTTTCCAAACAAGTGCCATTTTTATTTTACTAAAAATGCGAAAGAAATCATTTTTTAACATGTATGGTATGAATGAAATTTCCCACCACCACAAAAATTATTTTTTTAAAGAATATATTATATGTTTTAAATTTTATTTTCAGTGAAAAAGGTTTTCAAAACATTTTTAAAACATTTTATAATTTTTTAGTTTCAGAAAATTATTTTCAAATAATGGTTATTTTCCCCCATGAAATGTTCCAAGTGATATTTCAAAATAATTTTCTATCTAAGATGACATCTATTAATGTTACTTGTGGTTTACTAGGGATATGATCCAAGTATACCATTCTTATTATTTATATAGTTGGTTTATGTATATGATGACAATATGTTTATGAAAAATCCTTCTTTTTCTATGGGTTATACCATGATAAAATTCTTATGAAAACCACTTTCCCCCCTGATTTCTAGTTTGACAAAATGATGAAATGATTATAAAACTGTTTCTTTTCCACAGGTTATGTTATGAGGAAATTTTGGTGAAACCCATTTATTTTCATGGGTTCTGAAATGATTAATATTTTATGATCTTATGTAACATGTATGTATGATTGTCATTATTTTATAGGTGGAACCTATATCTCCCTCCAATGTATTGGATAAAGATTTATATCTCATGAGTTAAATTGGACTGCAATGGGGAGTGAACCATGTTCTGTAATAGATTATTTCCACTATGACCATCTTGGGAGTGAAACTTTACTACTATTATGGTTTAGGGAGTGAAACCATTCTATTATTATAGTCTTGTAAATGATCCTTGAACTACCAAGGAAATTATTTTCTCTGCTTATGTGTATACCAACAATATATTCCTTATACCGATGTTATATTCTCATGGTTTATGTTATTTTATTCCATTATGGTACATGTATTATTAAATTCCATGATTCATTCTATGACTTAATTTTATGATCTATGATATGCAAGGTATAGTTTTAAAATTTTATTCTCATGTTCTCATACCCTTATGGTTATGATAAATTGATATCTACCTAGTTTACTCATAATGAGAATCAAAGATCACCATTTATTATTTTTTCCTTCCCTATGTTATAATGAAATTTATTATGTATGATATGTCTATGAAGGGTGATAGTTATCAAGAACATAGTTAGAGATGATGTAGCTCACTTATGGACCAATTTTTTTGTGTCCATGTTTCCAAAGGCACCGTACCTAAATTATTATGACATGGATCATTTTTTTATGTAATGAATATTCACCTATTATGATGTAACATTTATATATTAGAATCATGGATCTTTACATTTGGTATCACAACAAGGTTTAGTTATCATTTGGAAACAAGGATTAGAAAACTTTAGTGAGATCTCTAAGGATACATGGCTAAGGATAATTATTAAGATGATTCAAAGTATAAGAAATTTTCCTAGAATTTTGGTAAAGGATAGAGTGAGTGGATTACAAGTAATTATATCCCTGTCTAGTTACCACAAGTGTATGTGGATATGGCACATAGGTGACTAGGGATAATAACTCTAAAAGGGTGTATTGATATGGACTCAATCATCACCTGGTGCATGAAAAATTCCTTACCACATACCTAGTTTGATACTCCCAAGGGATATGCTTTATAAGTTCAATAACTCTATATGAACTATTATGACGGATTTGAATAATGACCATGGATGACCTAGGTTAAGTTTAGGGTGTATAATATTAAAACTAAAGTGTCGTTATTTAGACACCCTATAATTTGTTTTCATGATTATGTTATTCCCCACTATGATTATTGTTTCTTACACTATTATTTTTGGTTTTGGTCAATAGTTGAAGCCCATAAGAACCATACTAATGATAAGTTCAATGAACAATGCAATTATTTTCCTCCCGAGAAGCCAAATTCTATGGGAGAAGGAATTAAAAATCTCAATGATATAATCACAAAAATTTCTCAATCTACGAATCATACTAAACTTTAAAATGAGAAAAGGAGGGAATAACATTATGTAGAGTTCTTCAGGAGGAAACATCCGACATCTTTTAGTTTTTATGATGATCCATTAGTTTTTGAGAAATGGATCAGTACCATGGAAAAGATATTATTTTTTTCCCTAGTATTCATGACATGAAAAGTCATTTTGGTTATCTATCATTTGGAAGGTGAAGAAGATCAATGATGAACTCTCATCAATAATACAAGGGAACATGATTAATTTGAATCAATATATTTAGATGAGTTTAAGATGTTATTTTTCAATAAGTAATTCCCTCATATTATTTATACAAAAATGGATAATTAATTCTTTGAGGTAAATAAGAAGGATGATAAATCTATTGGCACCAATGAGGGAAATTTTACAAGACTTTCGAGGTATGCTTCTAGCATTACCATCCAACATGAAATTAAGTTTTATTGATACACAAATGGATTAAAACGAATTATTAAATTGTAATTAACCATAAAGGACATCATTAGATATGAATAAATCATTCAATGTTCTCTTAAGGTGTATATAAAGATATAGTTACCAATCAATCTCAAAGTTTTGAAATAAAAATAAGACAAAGATCAAAGAAAACTCTAAAAACCATGGAGAGAAAAATATGATATTTCCTTCATGTTTAAAGTGTTAAAGGAAACATGGAGGAAATTATATTAATGGTATATTTAAATTCATTAAGTGTTGAAAGTAATGGATTCTAGGAATTTAATTCCTATATAATTTGAAAATTTTAGCTAATGATGAAAATAGAGGGAAACCTTCATAGAATGAATCACCCAAACTCTAGTGTTTCAAATGTAGGAAGTATGTTCATTACACTAACCAATGCCAAACAAGGTTAATGATGATTGCATACATTATTAACCTCTTGATTCATGATTCAAAGGGAAATATCACGAAATCACTATTTCTAATGAGGGGCGCAATACTGAAGTGGTAAAGGTTACACTAACTATCCACTATAGAACTACTATTGTCTTATTTGAATTTTTATCTACCCATTATTTCATATCTAATGAATCTTATAAGGGTAATACGATTCCACACAAATGATTAGATAGAGAATTAATAGTGAAAACCCCTAATGGTATAATGATCATATCTCAAGTATATGATTCCTCTACGGTCAAAGTTTGTGAGAATTTACTTCTTGAAAATATTATAATTATTCCTCTAGTATAATTTTATGTTATATTAGGAATATATTGGATTTATCTATATAAATACCAAATTAATTATTGAGGAAGGGAAGTCACGTTTGATATTCCAAACTAACCTATGATCATTTATCAGTGAGACAAAAAATATGAACTTTTGATGGAAATCAAATCAATCTTTTGGGATTTAATTTTTATTCAAGAGGGGAGTTTATCTCATATGGTCAGGGATAAAATAAAAATCAATGATATAAATATTGTGTATGTGTTTTTTTATAACATTATAGAATATTTTCCTATATTTCCACCAAAACATGAAGTTGAGTTCACAATAGAACTCATACCTAGTTCCAAACAAATTTCAAGTACTCCTTATAGAATATACCTAATTGAGTTATAGGAATTAAAGAAGAAACTCTAGGAGAACGTTGAAAATTGATTCATTCATCCAAGTGCATCACCTTGAGGTGAGTCTGTTCATTTTGTTAAAAAGAAAGATAGATCTATGAAACTATGCATTAATTATCAAGATCTGAACAAGATCACAATCAAGAACAAGTATCCCCTACCCATTATTGATGTATTATTTGTTCAATTGAATAGAATTAATTACTTTTCCAAGACTAAACATGGTTTTGGATATCATCAATTAAGGGTAAATAAGGTTGATATATCCAAAAAAAATCAATTCAAGGTATCTACACTAAGAATATATTGTGATTCTATTTGTTCTTACTAATTTCCCTATTATCTTAATGTATTTAATGAATATATACTCTATATATTACCTTGATTAGTTTTTGGTATTCATTATAAACGATATTATTAAATATTCAATAGGAGAGTTTGAGCATAAATATCACTTGATAGTTGTAATAAATACCCTATAGAGATAGATACTATATATAAAACTTACAAAGTGTTAATTATGGCTACAAAAGGATTCATTTTTGGTTCATATAATCTCAAGAGAGGGTATAAAGGTAGATGCATCAAAGACAAAGGCTATTGAATATTGGCTGAGACCAACCAAAGTAAATGAGATCCATTGTTTTCTTTGTTTATCTTGGTTTTATAAATGGTTTGTGGAAAATTTCTCATGCCAATATAATCCACTAAATATGTTAACTCAGAAGGGATCCAAGTTCTTATGGATAGATGATTTTGAGGAAAATTTCAAGGAACTAAAGAGAAGATTAGTTATTACACCTATTCTTACTTTACCATGTAGTGTGGAAGGGTTTTTAATTTATAGGGATTTATCCAATAATGGGTTTGGATTCATTATTATTCTTAATGACACAATTATATTCTATGCCTCATGAAAATTGAAGGTTCCTGTGAAAAATTTCCCAAATCATGACTTATAGTTAGCTGTAGTAATTTATTCATTAAAGATATGGATGAATTATCTTTACATAGAAAAGGGTGATATATATATATATTAAAGTATATATTCAAAAAAAGGATTTAAATATGAACCATATAATATGGTTATAATTGATTAAATATTATGAATACCCAATACACAACCACCTTGTGAGAGAGAACAAGGTGGAAGATTATTTGAGTTGAATGGATCAAACTATCTTATCAATGATGAGGATAAAAAAAGATCTAATATTTTTGGATTTTCATAGGATGGATCTGAAAATCATGAAATAAGGTAACCTATTTTATCTTTCTCAATTAAATGTTCAAAAATCCATTCAAGTAAAAATTAAAGAGGTGTAGAAGGAAGATGTAGAGATGTAGAAGAAGGTTAGAAATTTTCCTTAGTTTAACATTGATCATGATGGAATGATAATGGTTATGAACCATGTATTTTTTTCTTACATAAAATATTTGAACAAAGAGTTGTTAGAGGAAGCTCATAGTTCTTTATTCTCTATTCATCTTTGAAATATGAATATGTAAAGATATTTTAAAGAGAATTTATAGAGGGATAGGATAAAGATAGATATCATAGATTTTGTATTTTGGTTCTTGGTATGTAACCATGTTAAGGTTGAGAAAAAAAATTATACGTGGTTGTTACATCCATTACCCGTACAAGCATATAAATTGGAAAACATCACCGTGGACTTTGTGATCAAACTCCCCAAAAAGACTAAAGGGAATAATGAAATTTGGTTTGTAATAGAACACCTTAAAAATTCAGCACATTTCATCATTATCATATAATAATTATAATTATATTATATTTCTTGGATATACATTAAGGAAGTGGTAATATTGAATGGAGTACCACACTCCATTCTGTTTGATTAGGACTCAAAGTTTGCCTCAAAGTTCCAGCAAAGTCTTCAGAAAGCTCTCGATATAGAGTAGAGTTTCAGAACTTCGTATCAATCTAAAATATATTATCATTATGATATAATAATTAAAACCATAGAGGATATTTGGAGATATTGTTCTCTATATTTTAAAAGTGTTTGGGATCAACCCCTTACTCTAGTTGAGTTTTCATACAATAATAGATTTCACTCGATCATTCAGATGGATCCTTATGAATCCTTTTACGGAAAGAAGTGTCGGACCCCAATGAACTCAGATGAATTTGGATGATGAAATTTATTGGTACCTGAGATAGTGGTATAAATGACATATAATGTTAAATCCATTCAGTAGTACATAAGGGAAACACAAAGTCAATATAAAAGTTATGTTAATAATCATTGGTGTGATTTGGAATTTGAAGTTGGTGAAATAATGTTTATGAGAATTTATCCATGGAAGAAGGTAATTATATTTTTAAATAATTGAAAAATAATCCCTATTTATATTGTTCCCTTTTAAATTCTTGATCGTATCAGGATGGTAGCCTATCAGTTAGCACTTCCACCAAACATCTCTCAAGTTCTCGATGTACTCCATGTATCAATACTGAGGAAGTAAATACATGATAATTCACATACACTGAACTCAATGGTCAAAACACTGGAGTAAGATATTTCTTATGAGGAATAATTGGTGAATATTCTGGATTAAATAGATAAAGTTCTATAAAATAAGGCCACTCCCCTGGTCGAAGTTTTTTGGTGAAACCACTAGTTTGAGGAAGTTATGTGGGAACATGAGGATATAATTAGGTAGAATTATTCTCATTTTTTTGTATCAGAGCAGGTAAATTTCATGATATAAGTTCATTTTAAGGGGGTTTAATGTAAAATCCCTTTATTTTATTAAATATTGTTTTAATAAATTTAATTTCTTTGATAGCCTATGTTACAAGCAACACTGAGTTTTAATGAACTGTGAAAAAATATTAAAATTATTATTTAAACATGATTGTTATTACTTAGATTTTAAACTTGGTGGAATAAATAGGTATAAAAAAATTTAAATATTAAATATAATTCATTTATATAATGAAAGCATATTGATAAAAAATACTTACTTTTTGGTAAAGTCTTTATATGTTTTGAAAATACTAAGTTTTTTATTTCATTTTGTGTGTAGTAGTAAAATTAGTTTTTTAAACATTTAAAAAATTAAATTTATAAATTAAAATTAAATTAAAATTCATAATGTAATTATTATCTTAGGGTAAGTTTTTATATGTTTCGGAAAAGATTAATTTTTCGATGAATAGCGAAAAATACTGGTTTTTATTGAAAATTACCTATTCATTTAAAGAATTTATAAGGTTCATTTTTATTTTAAAATGAGTTTAAAAGTAAAATTAGTTCAATTATATAAAAATTAATCTAATTTAGATAATTATAATCAATTTTAAATTAAATTGTTATATAAAAACTTCTTATACTTTTGACCATTTTCTCTTAGGAAAACTAATTTCTCGTCACGCCTGCAGGATTTATTTTAAATTAAAAATTTACACATTTGTTAATTGAATTTTGAAAAATAGATTAAATATTTTGATTTATAATATAATATATTATATAACAATGTTATGTTATTTTTTTTATCAAAATGAATAGTGAAAAAAGTAAAAATTAATTTCTGTGGTTAAGGTGAAAACTGGTGTACCAAGGGGTAAACTAAAAATATAAGTATTAAAATTCCCTAAATAATTATCTAAAATAAATTTATGGCCATATTTTAGACCTTTTAATTTTTAATTATTGATAATGGTCCATTTATTATCCTTTTAGCATGTGAAAAATGTGGGTACACCATTTTCTATTCAAAAATCAAATGTGTGCCACTCACCCCACTCATAAAAATCCACCAATTTTCCTCTTCTATTTAAACTTAAAAAACCATTTGGTTAAAAAAATAACTATGAAAATTTATTCCTTTCATCTATTACCACATCCTAGTGGCCTTAGTGATATCATAAATCTAATCCTGGAAGGCTTTAGGTTAAACCTAAAGAGGTTGTCCGAATAAGAGGTAATGTTTTTTAACTATGTGCTTTTGTTTTAGTTATTATTATAAATACTTAAAATATTTTTAAATTTTGATGATATAATAACAAATATATATACCATATACTTAGATTTTATTATTTTAATGGAATAACTTATATCTGTCTCCACCTCCATCAAATGAGAAATGGAAGTTTAGATTGTGTGTCTGACAGAGTGCCGCCTTGCGAACCGATGTTATTCAGCTTCCATAACCACTTATCATGAATATATATAATGATGTTTTAAATGTTTATATATTAAATTTATGATATTATTATAATTATGGAATTATTATATAACATATACCTCCCCACATTTCATTTCAAGGGAATATGATAATGTCTATCGTGTGTACGACATACTGCCACCTGACAAATAGATGTAATCTATTCACAATTTACATGGAAAGTAATAAGATTGGGTTTAATAAACATATTTGATATATATGGAATTAAAATTATTTTTTAATATTAATATTTTATTTACATTTTATTCTTTTGATCTGTTGAGAAAATGGAAACAACGTTCATGCGTATGTATGACCTATTGTCTTCATGAACGATGTTATCATATTATAAATTATAATTTTATGAATTACTATAAATAAAAATTTAATAAATATATATTTTTTATATAATTTTTAAAATTATGGATATTATGGATCCATGATCAAACTAATAGTACCAAAAATAAAAAATCAAAACATACAAGAAAAACAAAGCATTTATTTCCTGAATCTTCAATTTAACTTGGAATTGTTAATAAACAGGTAATAAAAGGTCATAATTAAATAATATATGGTTTGATATATATAATTGTGGTTATTTAATAGATTTATAATATACTCAAATTTATTATATAGGAGTATTTAACATACACAGAATAATTCGAGACATAAGCTAAGGTATTTTTGTCTCAAATTTCCCTTTTTGGGACATACTATATGTTTTCACCTATATTATTTTATAAGGTGTATATAATGACATTTGGAATTTTATATTATGAATATAATTGTTTTAATGATATTTAAAGTATCATTTTATTTTATTCTTTATTTGTGCCTACGATTCAAATGATACCAAAGTGGTAAGGGTTTGATGTTACAATCTCATTGTTTATCAGGATTGTTTAGGATTATGATTTTCATGATGAAATATTATGATCTATACCTCAAGAAACTCATGAAATTTATTATACTATGGTTATGTGAATAGAAACATGTTATAACTTCTTTTTTCTCTCTTTATGTAATAAATAGTTCAAATGATTGTTTTTAAGAAAAATCAACTTTATTTATCTCTTTGGTCAAAAAACCTTTCTCTTCCATGTCCATGTTTTCTAAAAATGATTTAAAAAATGTTTTAACAGTCTTATATGATTGTTTAAATTCGTTTTTACCATTTTTTGTAATTTTTAAAAATAATTTAAAGGGAAACTTTAAGTCATTTTCCAAACAAGGCCCATTTGGATTTTACCGAAAAAGTGAAAAGAATATTTATTTTAACATGTATGAAATAAATGAAATTTCCTTATGTTATGACCATTATTTTTATTTATTATTCCTTTATAAATATTCAAGTTTATTTTAAAAGAAAATAACTTCCAAAATATTATATAAATTATTATTTTTAAAAAATTATTTTCAGAGAAAGGTTATTTTCCTCAATAAATGTTCCAAGTTATCTTTTAAAATAATTTTACATCTAAGATAACATACTTTAATATTACTTGGTAATTACTAGGGATATTATCTAAGGATCCCATTCTTATTACTTATCTATATGGTTCATTTTTATGATGAACAAAGGTTTATGGAAGGGGTAGATAATGTAACACCCCTGGAAAAGTGAGACTTAAAAGGCTAAAGGGGTAGATAATGTAACACCCCTAGAAAAGTGAGACTTAAAAGGCTAAATGTTACTACCCATGTCAACAAGGTGCACCTTTATTTTCAGGAGCCTACCTGATTAGAACTCCATAGTTAAGCATGCTTGGCCTGGAGTAGTAATCAGGATGGGTGGCCTTTTGGGAAGTTTCCCAGGGTGTGTGTGAGTGAGGACAAAACACACTGAAAGAACATGTGTTGGCCTGTGGGGACAGTCATTAGTTTGATAAGCGACCCTAGTGAGTAATAGCCTAAGGTGTGCTAGTAAGTCAACCAAGGTATTACAGGAGACCCATGGGGTCAGACGACAAGGTTCATGGCCCGTGGAGGCGGGTCAGGAAAATCCCCATCAGAATCATTTTGGTCTAGTGGATTTGGAAACATGGACACGTAAACAACTGGTCCATATGTGAGATATGTCATCTCTCAATATGTTATTCATGATTATCACACTTCTTAAACATATCATACATAATACAATTCATCATAACCTAGGGAAATGAAAACTAAGAAAGAGTGAGCTTGGAGGCTTAATAAGGGTAAATAAGGGAGATATCAATATATAATGAGAATAAGGGTATGATAACATGAGAATAACATTTTAAAACCATACCTTGTATATCATAGATTGTAAATTTGAGTCATGGTATAAATCTCATCATTTTATGAGACATGAATCGTAATGGAATCAGATAACATGAACCATGAGAACATAACATTAGCATAATGCAACGATTTTTGGCATACATTTAAGTATAGAACATAATTTCCTTAGTAGTTCAAGTCTCATTTCCAAGACTATCATGGTTTAATGGGTTCACTCCAAAAACTATTCAAGTAATCAAGGTTCACTCCCAAGACTATCATAGTGGAAAAATTACCTTAATGATTAAGGATCTCTCATGGTAATCTCATGAGATATTAATCCTTACCAACTACATTAGAGGGAGATATAGGTCCCACCTATCACATAATGAAATTAATACATATGTGTGACACAAGAATATAAAATATTCATCATACCAGAACTCATGAAGAGAAATTGGTTTCATAAAAATTTCCTCATAATATAATCTCTAGCAGAGAAACTGGTCTCATAATCATTTTTGAATTTCATAAAATCATAATCTGTAGAAAAATATGTGAGTTTTATAAGTATATTATCATGGTATAACTCGTGAAAAAATAAACAGGTTCCATAAAGAACATGTGTTGGCCTGTGGGGACAGTCATTAGTCTGATAAGCGACCCTAGTGAGTAATAGCCTTGGTTGCCTTACCAGCACACCATAGGCTATTACTCACTCGGGTCGCTTATCAGACTAATGACTGTCCCCATAGGCCAAAACATGTTCTTTATGGAACATATTTATTTTTTCATGAGTTATACCATGATAAAATACTTATAAAACTCACTTATTTTTCTACAGATTATGATTTTATGAAATTCAAAAATTATTATGAGACCAGTTTCTCTGCTAGAGATTATATTATGAGGAAATTTTTATGAAACCAATTTCTCTTCATGAGTTCTGGTATGATGAATATTTTATATTCTTGTGTCACACATATGTATTAATTTCATTATGTGATAGGTGGGACCTATATCTCCCTCTAATGTAGTTGGTAAGGATTAATATTTCATGAGATTACCATGAGAGATCCTTAATCATTAAGGTAATTTTTCCACTATGATAGTCTTGGGAGTGAACCTTGATTACTTGAATAGTTTTTGGAGTGAACCGATTATACCATTATAGTCTTGGAAATGAGACTTGAACTACTAAGGAAATTATATTCTATACTTAAATGTATGCCAAAAATTGTTGCATTAAGTTAATGTTATGTTCTCACGGTTCATGTTATCTGATTACATTATGATTCATGTCTCATAAAATTATGAGATTTATACCATGACTCAAATTTAGGATCTATGATATACAAGGTATGGTTTTAAAATGTTATTCTCATGTTATCATACCCTTATTCTCATGATATATTGATATCTCCCTTATTTACCCTTATTGAGACTCCAAGCTCACTCTTTCTTAGTTTTCATTTCCCCAGGTTATCATACCCTTATTCTCATGATATATTGATATCTCCCTTATTTACCCTTATTGAGAATCCAAGCTCACTCTTTCTTAGTTTTCATTTCCCCAGGTTATGATGAATTGTATTATGTATGATATGTTTAAGAAGTGTGATAATCATGAATAACATATTGAGAGATGACATATCTCACTTATGGACCAGTTGTTTACGTGTCCGTGTTTCCAAATCCACTAGACCAAAATGATTCTGATGGGGATTGTCCTGACCCGCCTCCCCGGGACATGAACCTTGTTATCTGACCCCATGGGTCTCCTGTAATACCTTGGTTTCCTTACCAGCACACCATAGACTATTAATCACTAGGGTCACTTATCAGACTAATGACTGTCCCCACATGCCAACACATGTTCTTTCAGTTTGTTTTTTCCTCACTCACACACACCCTGAGAAACTTCCGAGCAGGTCACCCATCCTGATTACTACTCCAGGACAAGCATGCTCAACTGTGGAGTTCTAATCAGGAAGGCTCCCGAAAAGAAAGGTTCACCTTGTTGACATGGGTAGTAACATTTAGCATTTAAATCTCACTTTTCCAGGGGTGTTACATTATCTACCCCTTTAAAGCACAACGCCCTCGTTGTGGACCCCAAGCCTCAAACTCAGGTAGTGCCTAAGCACTTCCGACTGAGTATTGGATCTAATGCCATTTATCATGACCCGCCTCCCCAGGCCATGAACCTTATCATCGGACCCCATGGTTATCTTGTAATACCTTGGTTTCCTTCCAAGCACACCATAATATATTTCTCACTAGGGCCGCTTATCAGACTAATGATTGTCCCCATAGGCCAACATATGTTCTTTCAGTGTGTTTTGTCCTCACTCACACACACCCTGGGAAACTTCCTAGAAGGTCAACCATCTTGATTAATACTTCAGGCCAAGCATGATTAACTGTGGAGTTCTAATCAGGTAGGCTCTCGAAAAGAAAGGTGAACTTTATTGACAGGGTTAGTAACATTTATCCTTTTAAGTCTCACTTTTCTTGGGGTGTTACAGGTATTGTTATGTTATGTAATTCATATTCATCTATTAATATTTAATTTTTATGTATTATAATTTTTGGCCTTTAAATATGGGATATGTGAAGATTCAATATTTAGAATGAACTAGAAGGTTTCCTTCCAAATGTAAGGCAAGACACTAAAGAACCATAAGTTAGAGTTGGTGCCTATGAACATATAGGGGATAGATCTAGTTTATTATCAAAATTTTTATTTTTCAATGTAAGATTTATCATTGATGCAACAATTTTGTTTGGTATTATTTATAAAGAACAAGTTCAAGGTATTTAGAACCATCATATAATGGAGATTAATATTGGAAAATGAAGCTGGTTATAAGAATAATTGTTTGAGTACATATATTATTGGGGATTAAATAAGTAGGGATTTATGGAGGTTCTTCTTGTAGAAGGGAATATAGTTTTGGAATTCCATACCTGCTACTTTGGAACATAACAGAGTCATAGAGTGTATAAACCAAATATTGGTTGAAAATTAAAGGAGTATAAGAATTCACTTAGTGTTCCCAATGGTGTTTTGGTAAGAAGTGGTGAATTATAAAATATACTTGATCAATAAGATCCCTTAATCTCCATTGGGTAATGAACTAACAAAATTTTATTTGTCCAAAAGATAGTTTGATTCGACTCTCCTCAAATTATTAGGAGCACTTTTGTACATCCATGTTGATTCCAATTAGAGAGTAAAGCATGAATCTATGTCATAAGGATGTTTTTTAGTGGGATATGGTGACGAAGAGTTTGGTTTTTTGACTTTGGGATAATAATATTTAGAATTTTCCAAGAAGTTGGAATATCATCTTTGATGAAGATATCTTCTGTAAGGATTAGAAATCAGATGAGGTTACTGATGAGAGAAAAGTATCATTAGAGGATGAAGTTCAATTAATTGGTTATATAGAAGTTATGAATGATCCAAATAATTTAAGAAGTACATTAGTAATGGGAACACGAGACTATCCTGAAGTTAAAATTTATGAGATTTTATTTCTAAGGTGTTTCTAAGGCTAGAAGTACCAAAAATATCTATGACTACAATGGATCAAGATAGTGTACCATAAGAAAAATATTTAGAAGATAAATCTCTAGAAGTTGAAATAGGAGAAGTTGTTAAGACACTTAGGGAGTTGATTAGATCAACCAGAGTTAGGTTCCAAGTGAAAAGGTATAAAATTAGCTTAAACCACTTTCTTATCATATATGATGGATATCCTAATAGCCATAAAGTGACCAAAAATATGAAAGATTTCAATTAGTTAGAGTTTTCCATGAGGGATGAGATTTATTCCTTTCATGTGTCTAGAACATGGGAGCTAATAGATAAGACTAATTAAAAGAAGGTTCTTTATAATAAATGGGTGTATTGACTAAATGATAAAGTAGAGAGAATATAGAGGTACATGGTGAGACTTTTCATGGAAGAGTTTCATAAAATAGAAGTTGTGGATTTCGTGGAGCTATTTACACTAATAGTTAAAGATATGACTTTATGGATGGTAATTAGTATGGTTTCTATAGAGTATTTATATATGTAATATTTTACATGAAGACAAAATTCCTTCATCGGGACTTAGATGATGAGATCTACATGGAAAAAATGGCTGGTTTTGTGAATATTGAGAACTAGGACCTTGTGTGCTAGCTAAATAATAGCATTTATTGTTTGGAATGGGATCCAAGGTAGAGGAATCAAAATTTCATCAACTTTATGGCTCAGTGGGAGTTTTTATAGAGTAATGTTGACTATTGGTATTTTTAGAAGGTGTTGAATGGTGGTAATTTCATCATATTACTTTTAAATGTTTCTCATATGCTTATTTTTGGTTCGATAATGTAAAGGATTGATAAGATAAAGATTTTTTTTTGGATTTTTTGAGATGAAGGATCTCGGTTTGGCTAAACAGACCTTAGGGATGTGGATTGTGAGGTACTTATGTTTTGTTACCTTTTACTTGAGTAAGTAGGATTACATATGAAAGGTGGTTGATATATTTGGCATGAGTGAGAAAAATACTACAACCAGGCCTCTATACAAACATTTAAAATTTAAAAAGTATAAGGAAGTTAAGGTTCCAGGTGTAGCAGAAACACCGGTAAGGTCATACCCAAATCAGATTTATTCTATAATTAATGATTAATGCAAGATGTATACGATGAATAGCATGAAATCCAATATAATTGAATCTATTTTTTCCCCTTTATTTTTAAAATATTAAATTATGACCAATACAATCGAGTCAAATATTATTTTGTATGAGAAAAGTGGAACAAAAAATTAGGATCATTACACAATGATTTGTAATAAATTCAAGTTGTTAAAGAATTACCATAAAAATAATTCTTTCTTTATTGATGAATCTGAAAATGTGTCTATATCATACCATAATTTTATCCCTATAATCAACTTTATATTAACTCTAGTGGTGATCCAAATGTTCCCCATGATCCTCTAAGAAATTCTATATTAATCTCTAAGTGATAACATAGAATATCCTAATGATTTTCCATTCGTTTATGATTTAAACAACAATCACTTAAATGAATGACCCTCCAGGATCTATCTAGAATCTACAGGGGTGGTGTAGGAGGATCTATCACTATTCTTGAGAGTGTTCTTATAGATGATCTATTTAGGTATTGAGAGGATTCTCCAGAATCATTATATACAACCAAAACAATGGTTAACATTAGGTTTGGAAACAATATAATTGAGTTTAAATAGTGTTAAGGTAAGAAAATAACAATTACAGATGTTCCATTATTATTTCCATAATCCCCACAGAACCCCATGTCTATAATTTTAATAATATTATTTCATGACATGCGAAAAAATATTGAATTAGTTAAATATTATTTATTGAATAAATCGTTTAAAATTTATTTAAAAAAATATTTAATATATATATTTTTCAACCTACCTTTAAACATAGTCTACTATTATTCCATAATATTTATTGAGAATTTAATAATGAATATTAATAAATAAATAACACTGCATTATTAAATACTAAATAAATAAATAAATATCATATTCACTGCATAGATAATAAATATTTATTAAACATTCTGCTCAAAAATATTCTCTCAAATATCTAGTGACTAAATATATGTGATCAAGAAAAAATGAATAATTATTAAACTATATATTAGAATAATATTTATTAAAAATATTAAATAAGAAATAATATTTAATGTTTATATTTTAATAAAAAAAAGAAATAATATTTAATTTTTAGCTAATATTTTGGATACACGTATTGTGTAATGCTCTAGAACTCTTCCTCAGTTACATCAGGTGAAGCCACCAAAATTATTTTTTTAACATCTATAAATATGATAAGGAAACCATGGAGAAATAATTTTATTTCACAATGATATAAAACCTCATAAGAAAACTTAATATGAAATATAATTCCATTATAATGATATATCTAATCCTGCAAGTTGCATGCTAGTGTCATCAACCTATGTGCTCAATGTATCTTTTATTAAATTTCCAAAAATGAACCTTTGCATAGAACACCATGGTCATGGATTTAGTTAGGCTATTAAATTCCCATAAAATGGTCTAAGATATCAAATTCCATTAAAAAACAAAAGGGAGCCATTCTTTCTCACATTATTCATTAATGTAATATAACTCATGAAACACTTAATGTATCATACTTCACCATGAACATATATATCATGATTTTCATCAATAAATCATAGTACTTGACTGTTAATATTGATTAATAAAAATCATAATTTCTAGTGATCAATAAACACAGATGTATATAGGAATATCCAATACACATAAAAATATGGATTTCCAACTGGCCAGTCATCTTCTAATAATCTCCTATACTAGAAATTACCAAGGGTTTATACCATGAGGAAGTGCCTCAAAGTCCTATGAATATCCACCCCTATTATACTATATCATTTGTTTCCCATTAAGATATATCATCCATCTATATAACATATATTTAATAATACTATAGTGGAACTTCTGGGTTCTCATCATAATAGGGAACTGTTACGACCTTTCAGTGTGGAAGTTACTGTTAGAAATTTACTACACACTATGTCACATGCAAGAAAAATCATGGTGTGATCATAAGATTACTAATATTCAAAAGAATTAATATAGGTAATCATAATTTTCATAGAATATGGTTCTAGGGTACCAACTCTAATAGGCTCCCACTTGCACTAGATCCAACTACTAATAACCTTCAGTCACCCAGCTCTCACATGATACCCATTCTTATACCAAGAAAAGGATTTAGTCAAGGTATCCTATATTTTTTTTCTATAGAAACTCTTCTCACCATAACTTCAACCCTATGAGAAAAATACCTCAAGAGGTTATACTTTCAAAGTATATTATTTTTTCCATTATTGTGACCATAGATCCTTTTCAAGAGCCACCATTGCAATATTATCACAATAAAGTGTGACAAGGACATTAATGTGAGCTACTACATCAAGATATTAGAATTTTTTTTGCATCCAGACAACTTGTTTGGCTACATCAAAAGCTTCTATATACTCTGAATCCTTTATAGAATCGGTGATAATTATTTTCTTTGAACTCTTCCATTTCACAACTCCTCTATTGAGACTAAATACATATCGTAACTATGACATCAAATCATTCTGATCTATTCAAAATCCAACATCAATATAACCCCTGATGAATATATCCTCATATCCTCTACACACTAGGTAAATATCCTTAGTAATTTTTATATACTTAAATATTTCCTTAATAACACACCAATATTTTTCACTTAGACTAGCTTGATATCTTGTTACCATACTAACATAACAGGAAAGATAAATCCTAGAACATAACATTTCATACATGATTGATCCTATCATATAATCATTTAAGATCATACATATTCTTCATTTCCCCTTATTTTTTCAATGAAACATTTTATTGGAAAGATGTAAACCACGTGACACTAAAACCAATCCTATATTGGAATATTCAATACTAAATTTCTTTAGTATCTAGTCCATGTTTATACATTGAATTAGTCCATGTAGCATCTTGATTCTATCATGAATGATCTATATCCCTAAAATGTAGGCCAATTTATCAAAGTCATTCATTGATAAGAAATTTTTAACCATTCATTAACTAACTATAAAACTCATATGTAATTTCCAATAAATAATATTTTGTCGATATATACTATTAGGATAACGAATATACTCTTAATTAAACTCTTATAAACACATGGATTAAATTCATTCTTAATGAAATAAAATTATTTTATAGCTTCATCGAACTGAATGTTCCATGAAATGGATAATTTCATCAATACAAAAGTCGATCTTTTCAACTTTCAAACCTTTTTTCCATTACTTAGAGTTACAAACCCTTCTGGGTATGCCATATAGACATCTTTTTGAAGTTTCCTATTACAGAAATCTATTTTGACATCCATATACTATATTTCATATTCAAGATAAGATGAAATAGAAAGTAGAATTCTGATGGATTTAAACATGGAAACTAGAGAAGAAGTTTTCGCATATTCAATTCCTTGATGTTGTTTAAACCCTTTATCCCCTAGTAATGATTTATAGGTATTTACATTAATTTCCATGGTCTATTTTTCTCTTGAATACCCATTTATACCCAAAAGGATTTACATTAACTTTTAAACTAACCAGAATCCAAACATGATTATGCTACATAGAATCCATATTATAATCCATGGATTATTTCCATCTTACAACTTCTCCACTGTTTTCTACCTAACATTAGGAGAGGTTTATTATTATTAATCAATAATTATTTACCATCTTTGGTGACTATAAAAATATATATTTCAAGTTCACTTACCTCTCTCATAGTCCCACACAATAACTCTGTTTTAGGAATAAATTCTTCTACCGGGACCTATGTAATATGTTCTTTTACCAACTTAAGTGTATCTTGAGAATATACTTCATTGAAGTCAATTTTTATCCCACTATCCATATTAAGGGTGTGCTACCTCTCAATAAATATGGGTTTTCTTATGGAAATAACTTTCTTGGTTGAGGGCTTATATAGATAATATCACTTGGTTTCCATGTGATATTCTATAAGTATAAACTTCATGACAATGGGTTCTAGTTTTTTTCTCTAAAGGTGTCCTTAAAAAACACCACACATATCAATACATGTGTATGAAACAAAACAAGTTCTTTCCACTCCATAATTTGATGGGAATTCTATTTTTCAGATTTATTTTCTACCTGGTTTAGTGTATATATCATATTTTTTTTGAATATACCTAAAATGATAATAGAAGATCCACATGACTCATCATTGAACTTTCCATGTTTAGCAAGGTATGATTCCTCCTTCAACTAAAACCATTCCCCTATGGTGTATATGGAGTATTGAGTTAAGGTAGAATTATGAACTCTTGAAGAAAGTTGATAAACTCTTGTTTAATATATTCACCCCCACAATTATATCATTTCTTCTTTATCCTCTCCTCAAGATTATTCTCCACTTCATTTTTAAAAATTTTGATTTTCTTAAATTTCTCAGACTTATAACTCATCATGTAGACATATCTATATATACTCAAGTATTTAGTAAAATTTATCAAGTAAGAATATCCACATCTAGATTCTTCTAGAAAAGGTCCACAGACATTAGTGTATACCAATCCAAAAATCTCTATGTCTCTTTCAACCTATCTACTGAATAGTGGTTTGGTTATTTTACCTTGTAAACATTCATGTCATATTTCAAGTGGTCTTATATCAAAAGAGTCTAAATAAAAATCTTAATAGAGTTTCTTCAGATGCCCCTCATTTACCTGACCAATATGGTAACACCATAGATGGGTGTTATATGCATCGTGCGAACATTATTCATTATATATTACCAATACCTATTTCTTAAATTATATATATAAAGACTATTATTTAGTTGTAACATATCATAAAATGTTTTCCTTTATAAAATAAGAATTATTTATATCAAAATTTAAAAATAAATCCATCCATTTAAAGTCAATAAAAAGAGTTGAAATTCTTAGAGACACTTGGAACAAAATAAAAATTATTTAAAACCAAAATATTTATAGTTGGAAATGAAATGTGGTAGTCTTCTATATCCTAATCAACGAACTGTGCTCTATTGGATCCTTGAAGATGCACCTCTCCTATGGAAATATTTCAAAATCTATATGGTTTAAATATTTGGATACAGATAATAAAACTGAAATATATATATAATACATGATTTTTAGATATATAAATTTTATAGTTGATAATGAATTCACCTTTATATTCCCCTTTATTTTGGGTATAGTTCTTCTTCTAGTGTCCTAGTTTGATACAAGAAAAACATACTGATTATTTTCCATATATTTCCATTAGATCTTCTTCTTATTTGAAGGAAAATACATGAGAGTTTTAAAATTTGTTTGATTCTTTTCCTACTTTTACCTTTTCTTCCTTTTCTTGTCTACCATAATGACTATTGGTTTTTCACACCCTATAACCTCATCAACTTGGTGATTAATATTAAGAAGTTCTAAAAGAGTCTTCATTCTATTACTCATGTTGTAATTCAAAATGAAACCTTATAATTATTTAGGTAATGTTGAAAGGATGGGATCTATGTATATCTCCCCAGGTAATTTAATTCCCAATATGTCTAAGATTTTCATGTAGCCAATCATATTGACAACATGAGGGTCATCATTCATTGACTCTGTAATCTTACATGTGAATAGTGAATTATAGATCTTATATCTCTCTTGTATCACCATTTCATGATAGTGATCATGAATTTGAAATATTTTTCTATAAGAATCCATAACCTCATGTTTCTTTAGAGCTCATTAGATATGGATTATATCATGAAACATTGGACATTTATGGAATCACCTAATTGTTTCTCATTGATAGATAATTCTTTCTCACTAACTTCTTGGATAGGCTCTTTAGGAATTGGTGTTTCCAACATGTTTAATTTCTTTTCATGGTATGGAATAATGAAAAGGTTCCTTTTCCATTCTCATAAATTAGTGTTAGTGATAATGTTATCCTTCTCGAGAATGGATCATAGTGATATAGTTGAATTTATGTGGATTTTTGTTTCTATAATTAATAATTGCATAATTTTTATACTTTATCTATAACATTAGATAATAAATAATAAATTTATTACTCTCCCATTATTTTATCAAAACCTACCAACCTTAACCATTGTTTTAAGAATATTTAATTTCATGGAAATTCTAGTGGATAAGACCCATATTACCCTTCTCATAACTAAGACATTGGCCTGATAATTTATTTGAATGTTTTTATCAGGGCATAATTTTTCCAACCACATTAATTCAATTTTCCTTGATCTATTGAGTGGAATCCCTAACCCTAAAATCCTTCATTTATATTTCCTCAAACCTTACATCTTTGTTACAACAAGTCCTACCTTGTAAGTCAACGCTTGATATGAACTAAGTTAATTTGACCAACAACTCTAGTTAGAATTCAATGATAATTTAAAGCACCCCAAAATTTTCAGGTCAAGAACATTAAACTATGGTTTAATTTTAACTTAAGTAGTGTAAGGCTATACCAAACTGATATATATATATATATATATATATATCGGAAGGATTTTTTTATCTTTATATGTAAATCTACAATTTTAATTATACTACATGCTTATTAATATTAAGTGGATTTACATAATTGATTAACCATTTTTTATATAAAGATTACACATAATCTTATTTTTTTAGTTTTATCCTACATGCTTATAAATTCATTAATTAATTTGATCATGGAAAAAATCTATAATGAAATTAACCATCAAACATGATAGAAATAAAATAATAAAAGTCATATAATCATGATATTTTTGGAATGGTTAGTTTATCTAGTATATGATAATGTATATTTCGACCTAGAGGAATAATATCTTGGGTCATGGTTTGGTTCATGTTGTAAAATTCCACTTATCTTCCCATGTGTCTCTTGTATTGGGTTCTCCTTGGATCAAAACTTGAACAAACTATAATCACCTAGGAGCTCCATCTATTGCATAATCTTTTACTCACATGAAGGTGAGTGGAACCAATGGATTGGTTTAGAGGTTTCACAAAAAAGGAAACCATGGGAACACAAGTCATTATATAATGAGAGGAGGGATAACATATTGGAAATCAATTTAATTTAATAATAAATTAAAAGGAAACCAAACCCATACAAATCTATTTGTTTATGCTCATCATTATCCACATTCAAGAAATGAATTAAGTATTTAATTAACTATTATTCATTCCAAATCATTCCCATTTAAGAAAAATCATGCTCAAATCAATTAATTATCATCTTTAATATATCAATTATTTTATCTTAATTCTAATCCATAATTTCTTGATATTCTCATACATCACAATTTTAAATAAATTAAATTTTTTATTTACAATTGACTAAGTAAAAAATATGTACCCTTGAGTAAATGTGGTGAGTAACAATTAGAACTACCTAGCATGTATGATATTCATATACTGTTTAATAATATGGTATGTCTTGTAAAGTCTTACCACCTAATTTCATGGATTTTAATATCAAATCAATGAAACATGGACACATGTTATTTACTTATCATGTTATGTTTTAATACGCATTGAGTAATCCATTTATTAAAACTTATACACTATATGTAGTTTTGAATGTTATGCTGAAATTTATTAGAAATTTCATATATATATATATAACACATAAAATACATTTTTGAGTCAAATAAATGCAACATGAAACACATATTGAAAATGTTAAAGACTTATAATAAATTAAATTTAAAATTTACATAAATAGGTAATATACAGGGTATGTATTAGCCAAAAATATGTCATGTATAAATATTTTCCATCTATGGTTAGAACATGCCTAAGGAATAGGTTTGTTGGATTACTATGAACATTAATAGAGTATAAAATGTGTGTAGAAGTTATAAGTTGTGAGGTATCTAAGTTATATGATTTATTATCACATGTGTCATATAAAAAATACACAGACCATCCATGACTAATGTAATACACACACTGTATGCCTGTTACACATCATATAGTCTGACTAACTATGCACCATGATGGCCCAATCAACACATAGTTTATTAAATTAACACCACATAAATTAAATTCACAATAAACTGAATTAATTCATGAGTCATCCTAGTGAATTATACATGGATACATAATGTTTACTAACATGATACATGCCATGTAATTCTGTGCTTACTAGGAAGAATCCTTGGTATCTCTAGATGGGTTGTTGAAATGTTCTTCATTCATAATTATTCTATTTTTTATTATATTTGTGATAATTAAGAGGAGAAAGAAGATATTACCAGATTTATATTTATAAAATGATTAAATATGAATTGAAAACTAATGATAAATGTGTAAATCAATAAATAATATTCAAATAATTTTAAATAATTATGTAATCTCTCTAATACTTCTTGAAGGTTTTGGGCATAGTGGAAGTGTCGGTAGGGGAATTACCAACTCATTTTTTTATTATAACAGATGATTAATTGGATATGTACATGATGGATAATTCTATGACCAATGAAATTGAATTAAATATTATTTTACATGAGAATTATAGAATGAAATATAGGATCACAACATAATCGTTTATAATTAATATAAGCTGTTAAATAATTACCTTGTGATGAATTATTTCTTCATTTATGATTTTAAAAATGTAACTATGTCATGAAACCATCATGTCATAGGAATCAAGTGTATATTACCTCTAACAGTGATCCACATGTGCGCTATAAACCTCTGAGTGACACCATTAGAATCTCTAAGTTTTAGCATAGAGAATCTTAACACTCTCACCTTTTATTTATGATCTCCATGAGAATTTATTCAGAGTAGGATTATCCTTTTCTCTATAGAATCAATAAGGGTAGTAGAGGAGGATCAATATACATTCTTCTAATCATTCATAGATAGGATCATTCTAGGGATTGATAGGACACTCCAGATTCATTGCGCACAACCAAAACAATGGCTAGAATTAGGGTTGGAAATAATACAATTGGTTTTAAAAAGTACTAAGGCTAGTAAATAATAATTATTTATGCACCATTATTATAACCTTATTCCTCTCAGAGCCTCATGTCAATAATAATGTTAATAATTCTTAACATTCACAAAACCAACAAAATAATTATATATTATTTATAGAATACATTATTTAAAATTTAGTTAAATAATATTTAATATATATTATTTCCAATAGACCATTAAACTCTATTTTTAAGTCATCAAAAATATTTATTGGGCATTTAATAATGAATATTAATAAATAGATATCACAACATTATTCTCCAATAAATAAAAAAATAATTTTTTTCACTAAATAGAAAATAAATATATATTAATATTTTGATCATAAATATTCTCTAAAATATCTAGTGAATTAATATATATGATCGAGAAAATATTTATAATTATTAAACCATGTATAAGAATAATATTTATTCAACATGTTAAATAATAAATAATATTTAATATTTTAATAAGTTTCTGGATACACTTAGTGCGTGACCCTCTAGGCATCTTTCTCAATGGAATTAGGTGGGACCAACCAAAGTCCAAGGTTAACATTTAGTAACATTCAAAGGAACCCATGGATAAATATGTTAATATTGAAATGATATATAACCTCATATGAATGTTTACTAGGTAATATAATATCTTTATCATAATATCTCTAATCATGTAGGTTGCATGTCTGTGTCATCAACCAATGAACTCGATGAATCTTTTTTTGAATTTTTGAAAATAAACCTTTATAAAGAACACCATGAATATTGATTTATTTAAGACATTTAATTCCCATAAAAGGGAATGGGATATAAACTTATTTTCAATAATAGAAAGTTAATGTCATTTCTTTCATTATTCATTACTGCAATATTACTCCTGATGCACCCAAAGTATCTTACTTCTCTGTGAAAAAATGTCACCATAATTTTTATCAATACATTAATGTACATGTAAAATGATATCCATTAATAATAATCATAAAGTATATTGTTCAATACACACATATTCTGATAGGAATATAAAATGATACATATAAATGTGAATTTCCTTCTAGTGGGTCATGTTCTCATAATCTCCTACATTGGAAATTACAAAGGGAGTACACCATGAGAAAATGTCTGAAAGTCCTATGAGTCTCAACCCCTAATAGACTATATCATTTTTGTGCCATAAAATGATATCATCCATCTAAAAAACATATATTTAAGAATAATTTTATGGAACTTATAGATTCTCATCATAGTTGGGAACTACTATGATCTTTCATTAAGACAGTTACTCTTAGGAAACTATCACATATTTTGTCACATAGAAGAATAATCAAGATGTGATAAGAAATTTATTAATATTCAGAATAATAAAAAAATGTAATCATAATGTACATATAATTCGGTTCTAGGGTACCGACTCTAGTAGGAAACATGAATGAAATATGAGTTACATCATATGGAAAATATTTCTTATGCATCAGTAGTTGGAAGCACAATGAATTCCATGGTTTATATTGAACTAATCATTACATAAGAAGTTGGTGTTGTTAGAAAGTGTATGTTGAATCCTATAATATATAATTGATAGGATGTGAAGTGGTTTATATGGAACTCAAAGTGTTCTATAAGCTTTGAAATTAGATTCAAAAATGGAGAGTCATTAAAAGGTTTTACTAACTCTGATTTTTAGGGAGATTTAGAAACTTAGTAGAGCACCACCAAATATGTGTTACCTTTTTGAGGTATGGTTATGAGTTGGATATAAAAGTTTTAGATGATATTTCCCCACAAAAAATAGAACAAGATTAAATGAATTTAATGAAATTAGAGAAGGATTTGATCTATATGAAGGGGATGTTGGAAGATCTACAAAATATAAAATATGATGGGGTGTTATTTATGTGATTCACAAAGTGTGATTAACTTAGAAAAAAATAAAACATTTCATTCTAAGATGAAGTATATTCAGTTGAATTATGACTTCATTTAGATGTTTTTGTAGGGTGGTGTGTTGGATCTATGAAAGTTATAATGAGCTCATAATCTAGTAAGTATGTTGACAATGGTTGTGTCTGCAGTGTCCTGAGGTGGTGGTGAACCTTGGTTATGATAGGATGACCGGTTTCATAGTTGGTAACTGTGAAACCATAAAAGGAGTTTGAGGAAGAGAATACGGTTTTTAGAAGATGATGGGAGACTCCAAAGTGAATGTTATAAAATAATTCTCAAGTGGGATATCCTTAGGTTTCATCCATGTGTTTAAAAACCATTTTAGGCTCAAAACATATTTGAATGTAAGGAGAAATTATAGAAGACTACTTTATAGAACTGTTATGAAAATTGTGGAACAATAGTTATAAATTCCAATAGACCATATGTTATATAGTCTAGATGATGCAGTCAAATGATACAATCAAAATTTATCCTTTAATGTAGACTAAAGGTGGAGTGTGAAGTGAAAAGAAATTATATAAAAGTATTTCTAGTATTATTCAGGTTACTTATGAATTATTCTCATTTCAATATTCTGGAAAAGGGGAAAATATCAGATTAACATTCATGAATTATAAAAGTAAACTCATGATAATTTAAGAAGCATACACTATGCACTTGTTAGAGGAGTTAAGGAAGTGTGAGCCTTTGAATGAATAGAGTGATAGTTATAAATTTATAATTTATGTTGATGCACACACCATATAGATCAAAATATATAAAGAATAGATCTATTGGATGGATTTTACAATATTTATTAGGATAGATCAATTCATCAAATTATAGAAAAAATTGAAGTCATATTAGGGTTCCATAAATAAAAGTAAAGTAGTGTTCCTCTCATAAAGTGGGAATCATGTTCAAAACATGTAAATATATTTTTTTATTTTGTTTTACTTACATTTAGTCATTATCTTCTAAAATTCCTATTTTTTTCTCAATGTGTATTTTGTGTTTTGCTGTAGTGATTTAGTTGTGTTGTCTTCTATGTTTCAGAAATAGTATCACAAGATCAACTACTGGTATTTTTTCCGAATTAAGTATGTTATAGTGGATATATTCTATTTGTTTTATGGAATATATCCAGAAGAAAAATAGATGAATTATGTAATTCCTAAAGAACCATGATATTTCCTACCAACATAAATAGAATGAAATCTATGATAGTGCAGAACAAATTGAGCACTATCATAGGCACCTGGTGATCCTTGAGATACCAAAATTTTATTATTCTACCATTAGATATGAAGAGAAATAACTAGATAGAGATGGTGATAGATGATTCAGAAAAGAATCAATTAATCCACAGACATAAGCAACCAACTTTTAGGAAAGTCAATCATAGATTTTCTAAACACCTTGTCTCAAGACCCATTACCAATCCCTAAAGACTTCATCATTATTTGGGGTAGTAGAAATTCATATGACATGTGACTAAGGATTTTTATAACTTCACCATGTAATGATACACTATGTTCTATAGCAAGTTTATGAATATGATTTAGTCTTGGAAGTTGTGTCTAAGAATATTGTATTAGGTGAAAGAGCTATGATGGTTCTTCAACTCATATTTATGTTACCTTGTAATTTAAAGAAGCTAGATAAAGTAATTTTCTAGGATACATATCAATAATTTATGGTCTTATTCATATTTTAAGGGGTATAACTTATTTTTATAATCATTGATGGGTTTAATTTCTTGTCCTAGATGAGAAAATTGGGAAAAAATTTCATCATGATATTAAGCATGGTGGGGCTTGTTTTGTGGGGTCACCCAAAGAAAGATCAGATGAGAGGCCATATTCTATGTAAAAAAATCTATATCAAATATACTAAACATTTATCCAAGTGTAAGAGGTTTATTATGATATCATTTCTTAGTACAATGCATAGATTCCTCTAAATGTTGGACCCTTTTGGAAAGATCTTGTAATACACCTAGGAACTTTAGGGAAACCAAATCCAGGATCATCTCACTCTGAATGTTCTCCACACAAATTCCAAATAATTATTCCCATTGGAGTTGAATTGAAAGGTAGTACATTCTGATTTTACACTAAGAGATGAATTCGATTATGTATTCATTATCCAATTATTTTCACTTAGAGAGCATATTGACACTCATCCTATGAAAAGTGAAGATGAAATGGTACAGAAATTACAAAAAAAAAAGATCTTCCCATATATAAATGGACCTTGGTTCAACATTTCCATACAAAAGTTTGGTAATTATAGTGTATGGATTAAGTAGTAGTGCTTGTACACCTCCTATTTATCTTAGGTACCCAACATTAGGCTACAGTAGGAGGAAACTTGTATGAGGTGCTATGATGGTTGGGGGTTTTTAATAGATCTCTAATCAATAAAATTATCTCCCAATAAATGAAATATAGTGGTTCCTAAGGTTTAATTTTGAGGTGATTTTTAACTATTTTCAAAACTACCCCTTTTTTATTTCTAGTTTTGAAATGTAGAAGGAAATTGAAGATTGGATTTTTTTTCATAATTTTTAGAAAAAAATTATAAATTAATTAAAAATAAAATAAGAGTGAATTTCTTGAAAGGGAAAGTAAAATTTTATATAAATGTACTATGAAATCCAATTTAAAAGAAATGGTAGTGAACAAGTTTCAACCCTTTGGACACTCCATTATTTCTTGTCTAAAAATATTACCTTATTGAATTTATAAATGTATACATCATGATCTCAAAGTATGCATATAAATTTTCCTAGAAACAATACTAAGACCTTAGTATGGGTATTGGTATACCTATGAATGTAATTTTATTACTTCAAAAACTATTATGAAATTGAAATTTATTTAACCCACTTTTCTAAAAAGCAAGGAATCACTTAATAATTTTAAACAGTGATAACAACCACTTTACTTTCTGAAATTGAACAACAATATTGAATAGTATATAAGTTCATTAAATAAAGTAAACAAAGAGATACATTCAAGAAAATAGTTTCTATAAAAGTTAAAAAGGTTACAATGAAGTGAAATTCTAAAAAGGGAACTGTCTTTTGGTATCTACAATCTACAACTACTTGAGATTTTACCCTAACATGGATAAATCATCTCACAACCTCTTCTTTTTCTTCTCTCTCTTGACTTCCTAGAACTTTAGTGCTCCTGTGTGAACACCTTTAACTGATACCTTCTCTTGTTCTTTATTTATAACTCTATTTTAATTGAAGGTATAATATTTGGGAATGAAAATATTATAGAAATAATACATGGGGAAGCTTCATGGATGAAACAATCTTCACAATCGGCTTCTAGGTGGAAGTGTTAGTAATAGGTTTCCAATGAATGTTCTCAAGGGATATTCATATGGGTTATGCCTTAAATCATATTTAAATACTCCCTTAATTTTTTGGGACCAAGTTGGATGGATAAGGAAGTAAGAAATGTTTGTTGTTATAGAGTGTTCTCTTTTGTTGTCAAAAATCTAAATCAATTCACTTTGTAAAGAACTTGAAAATCAGACGATGCTTTTCTGATTTGTATTTTACAATCATCTCAAGTTTGGAGAACTTGTGGTGCAATCCGTATGGAGGATAAAGACAGTAAAGAAGTGTTTTTGGAAAAACACATTTCAACATCATAATATTGAAAAAATGACAAAGGCAAGAGGAAGGCATGCAAGTGGCGGTACGCAAGTGTTGTAGATATGTGCAAGTCATATTTCAAAAAATTAGCATTATTTCAGAAATAAGGAAAAGGAAAAAAAGTGGCACACAGGTGTTGGCGTGCAGGTGGTGGCGCATAGGTGGTGGCGCGCAGGTTGTGGCCTGTAGGTGGTGGAACACAGGTGACGGCGCGCAGGTATTGGCACCCAGGTCTAGGTCGCACAAGTCCTCAAAATGCCTATAAATAGACGACTAGTATCCTCATTTCTTAAGGCTCAATAATTGAGAATTATCTTTGAGCTATGGGTGCGAAATTAGAGAGTTGGGTGCACAGGTGGAAGAGTGGAAGAAGGCGCGCAGGTTGGGGGCGTGCAGGTTGGAGGCGCGCAGGTGTTAATTGGCGCGTAGGCTGCAAGAAGTCAGCGCATCTCAAGGACAGTGCGCAAGAAGAGGTGCGCAAGTTCCAGTCCTGCAGGTGTAGGTCGCGCAGGTCAAATTGGGCACACAGGCTGCTTTGCTCCAGGGGTTCCAACCATCTTCTGGGTAGGGAAGAAGAAGAGGCGCGCAGGTTGTAGGCACGCAGGTATAGGTCGCGCAGGTTGAAGTGCGCGCGCAGGCTGTTTTTCTCCAGGGGTTCCTGCCAGATTCTGGGTAAGAAAGTGAATAATTACTTTGAAAGATTTGATTTGTATAAGCTTATTAAGAATAAATGGTCCATTTTATTACCCTATTTTTGCTAAGAGGGAGCACACGCACTATTAGATTGTTTTCAAAGTGTTGCACGAGTGTAAGGGTATATCCAACTCATTGTTTTCCACATCAAAGGATTGTTTTCTAGTGGATTTTTTGGTACTGGATTGTTTTGGTACCATACCAAGGGCGTAGATACTCTTGTTGAGTAGTGAACATTGTAAATCTTGTGTTCCTGTGGTTGTGTGCGTTCAGTAGGGAAGAAAGTCTTTAACAAGAGGCGAAGGTTGTTTCAAAAAGGGGAAACTTAAAAAGAAAAAGAGATCACTTATTCACCCCCTCCCCCTCTCAGTGATACTTGGATCCTAACTGGGAACTTCAATTGGTATCAGAGTGACAGATTCCCTTCGTTTATTCTTTTCTAAAGTGTTTAAAGAGAAGTTGTAATGGAGAATCTAAATTGTGTGAACAGTAAGGGGATTCCGATTTTTTATGGAAAGAACTATCACATCTGGAAGGACAGAATGGTGCCTTATCTTAAGTCTCTTGGATATAAAGTTCTTGAAACTACAACATATGGATTTCCTGCTATTGATGACAAGGTTCCTCTTACTCCTGTCAATAAGAAGAACCTTGAGAATGATTGAAGAGCTAAGAATGCATTACTTTCATCTCTTTTTGAGAGTGAATTTTTAAGAGTGAAAGGTGTTGCTATAGCCAAAGTAATCTTGGACAAACTGAAGAACATCTATGAAGGAAATAAAAAAGTGAATAAGGCTAAAATAAAAATCTAAGGGCGGAAGTATGAAGACTTGAAAATGGGAGAATATGAATCTTTTGGGTATTTCTTTACCAGGATAAATTATATTGTCAGTACAATCAGATGTCTTGGTGAAATGTTAGAGGATTATATAGTCGTCGAAAAGATCTTGAGAATTCTTCCAGAAAAATTTTGATGCTAAAGTGTCTTCATTGGAAGATAGATATCCTGAGACATTATCTCTAGATGACTTTCATAACACTCTCATTACTTATGAAATGATAAGGGAGAAGACTATGAAGACCAAAACAAAAGCAGATATAGAAATGTCATTCAAGGCTTCAAAGAGAGAGAAGTAAAATAAGACTCTTATTGAAGAAGATGATGGTGAATCTGATTCTGAAAATGAGGTATGTAAAAATTTTGATTAAATTTTATCCTTGTTTTCTAAAAATGTGAAAAGAGGTACAGGGAAATACAAAGGGAAACTTCCCTTGAAATGTTTTGAATGTGGAGCTGTTGGTCACTTTGCGGCTAACTTTCCTCAAAAGAATAAAGAATAAGTTAGTGATGAAGATGAGAGACAACCAATAAGGTCATGGAAGAAACAAACTGACAAAGATAAATATTTTTCAAAGGGTAAGGATATAAAATTCTTCAAATCAAAAAGAAGAAACTTTTTATCTAGAGATAAAGAAGAAGATAGTGAAGCTGAATCTAAGAAATAATCTACTGAGAAAGATAGAGAGAATACCTTTATTGTAGTAGTGAATAATGAATATTACGGGATAAACAGTTCTGAAGAAGAAGAAAATCAACTTGAATATAATCTGAAAGAAGAGTTGAAAGAATGTTTGAGGAAGATCAGAAGTCTTGAGAAGGAAAACAAAAAGTTGATAAATGAAATTTACACATTAAACAATTAACAAGGGTTTCCTGAGGTGAAAATCAAGATGGAAAAAGAGATTGATGATCTGAAGAATTATCTTGAGAATGAAAATAATCATAATGATTATCTTGAAGTAAATATGAATGCAAAAGAAGAAGAGTTTGAACTGTTCCAACAGAAAATATCCAAATCTAAAGAAATAAATGTCAGTTTCAAACATTCTATCCCATAAGTTGGTGAGTGTTCCAGTAGGAATGAACTAATGAAGGGTCCATAGAATTTACCTTCAACATTTCAGAGGAAAGATGGAGCTGGTTCTAATAGTAAAAAAAGTTGGAAAAGCTATGTATGTGGCCAAACTCAGTAATGCTGAAAAATCAGAAGAATATAAAAATCCTGTGTCTAGAAATATTTTGACTACTTTTGGTACTAATAAGTTTGAACAGAAATCTGAGTTTAAAAATAAAGTTACGATTGAAAACAGAAAGGTTGATGGTCAGTAGAGTTTTGTTAAGAAGGTTGTTGAGAAGCATGTTCACAAATCTGGTCAGTATAGAAGTTTCAAAGGAAAATATTCATTCTATGGTTACTTCTGTTATTGTGGTGGATTCAGACACACTGCAAACATGTGTTGGTTTAATCAACAACATTACAACTATTCCACAAGTTTTGAAAGACAATGATTGAGGGGGAGTCAATCCATTCAAAATATAAAGCCTCCAAATAAATTTCAAAAGATATCTGAGAAGACTGGTGTGAAATTTGAGAATAGGTTCCAATCACTGGAAACTGTTTGTGAAAGATGTGATCGACCTGGATATCTTTCCAAGGGATGCCTTAGTGTGTTACCAGAGCAACAAAAGATTCTTAATAATTCTTAAAATCCAGTGTTTTTAAAATCTAAAAGGGACAGGTCTGATAAGTCTGAAAACAAAGACTGCATGGTTGTCTGGCCAGAACACATTGACTTGGCTAGTAAACTGGAGGAAGCACAACAGAAAGTGAAGGAAAAGGAAGAACAAAAAGATCTTGTTGTCGAAACTGCTTTGAAAGCTACAAAAGGAGAACATCCAAGGATTATTGATAGTGGATGTTCCTATCATATTACAGGAGACTTAAAGATGCTGAATAATGTGAAAGTATTCAAAGAAGGAACAATGGATTTTGGAAATTATGAATATCTAAGGATCAAAGGTGTTGGATCGGCCATTATTGGAAAAGAAAAGATGAAATCCAGGAAAACATTTTATGTTGATGGGCTGAAATATAACCTGTTGAGTTTGTCACAACTCTGTGATGAGGGAAACAAAGTAATATTCAGAAAATATGGATTTGTGGTGAAAAGTAAAAATTATGGAAATATAGTTACATGAGGCCAACGTACAAGATGGAATCTATTCCAAGTTGGTGATGTGCAGAACTCTTGTTACATGAGTGTGGTGGATGAAAATAAATTATGGCATAAAATGCTAGGGAACATGTGTCAGAGAAATATGTGCAAGTTATCAAAGAGAGACAGTGTTCGGGATATGCCTGATTTATCAAGAGAAAGAGATTGTTGTTGCACTGTTTGTGAGAAAGGGAAGATTAATAATTCTATGCACAAAATAGTTGAAATTCACTCAAAAAGACCCTTGGAACTCATACACTCAGATATATGTGGACCAATGAGCAAGCAATCTTCAAATGGAGATAAGTACTTCATTACTTGCATTGATGAATTTACTCTCATTACTTGTGTTATGTACATGATACATAAGTCAGATGCTCTAACAATGTTTAAGAGTTTCAGAAGGAAATCAGGGAAGGAATGTGAGTATTCAGTGAAGAAGTTGAGAACTGATAATGGTATTGAGTATGAGAATGAAGAGTTTGAAAGTTATCTTGATAAACATGGAATTCGGCATGATTTCAGTTCACCATACACACCTCAACAAAATGGGGTGGTTGAAAGAAAGAATCAAAGTCTGGTGGAAATGGGGAGAACTATGTTACTTGAACATAGTTTTTCTCATTATTATTGGAGGCAAGCCATGAGTACTGCTGTGTATATTCAGAACCGATGTTTCTATAGGCCAAACTCAGATATGACTCCATATGAAATGTTCTATGAAAAAACTCAAAGTCTAAAACACCTAAGAGTATTTTGGAGTCCATGTATTATAAAGAAGAAAGGTGGAAACCTGGGAAAGTTTGAGAAAAGAGGAGATGATGAAATTTTTCTTGGATATCCTCCAGAAGGAAGAGGATATAAATTCCTAAATAAATAAATAGGAAGAATTATTGATTCTTCAGATGGAAAATTTGTTTAAAATGTTGAGAAAGAAAAGCAGTCATATGTTGATGTCGACGTTGAGTAGGATAGAGATGATTTTGTTAACAATTTTGATAATGCTTCAGACTATGTTAATCCTACTCAGGAAGATGAATCTGACGCAGAGACCTCAAGTGATGAGGATAGAGTTCAAACAACTCATCCTAGTTTGAGGAAGAAAGTGGAGTCTCAAAACATTATTGGAGATAAAAATCAGAGGGTCTAAACAAGAAGAACAAAAAATGCTATATCCCACACTTCTCTTTATTCAAAAGTTGAACTGAATGATGTAAATGAAGCATTTGAGCATCCAGAATGGGTTCATTCTATGAATGAAGAGCTTGATCAGATAGAGAAGAATGATACTAGGGAACTTGTACCCAAGCCGGACAACAAGAACATTATTGGTACAAAGTGTGTTTTCCAGAACAAGCTGAATGAATAAGGTAATGTAATAAGAAACAAAGAAAGATTGGTTTTCAAAGGGTATTCACAAATTGAAGGCATTTATTTTGATGAAACCTTTGCTCTGGTGGCAAGATTAGAAACAATCAGAATCTTTCTTGCAATTGATGCACAACGAGGTTACAAAATCTTTCAAATGGATGAAAAATCTTCATTCTTGAATGGTGACCTTGACGAGGAAGTTTACTTTGATCAACCTTGTGGATTTTTTATTGGAACAGATGAGAGTTATGTGTGCAGGTTGAAGAAGAATTTATATGGGCTAAAACAGGCTCTGAGAGCATGGTATTCTAAATTAGATACTTGCTTAAAGAAGATGAACTTTAAGAAAGTGAGATTTGACAGCAATCTCTACATCAAGGAATGTCAGGAGTTTTCACTGATCATTATTGTTTATGTCGATGATATTATATTTGCTAGAAATGATGAAAGATCATGTGAAAATTTTTCTGAGGAGATGAAGAAGTTATTTGAGATGTCCATGCTGGGAGAAATTAAGTACTTTCTTGGGCTACAAATTTCACAGAATAAGAATCATGTTTTTCTGTCTCAAGAAAAGTGTGCTAAGGAACTTCTGAGGAAGTTTGGCATGGAAAATTCGAAACCAGTTTCCACACAAATTTTAGTGGGAACCAAGTTGTCTAAAGATGGAGAAGGCAAGGAAGTTGATTAGAAAGAGTTTCTAAAGCTGATTGGAAGTCTGTTGTATTTGAATTCCTCAAGACCTGACATCTTCTATGTTGTCACTTTATGTGCAAGATTTCAGAGTGCTCCTAAAGAATCACATTTGATTGCTAGAAAAAGAATTCTCAGATAAATAAAATGCACAAAAAAATTGGAATCCGGTATTACGGCTCTGGAAATATTGATATATTCAGGTATTCTAATGCTGATTGGGCAGGAAATATTGATGATCGAAGATCCACATCTGGTGGAGTTTTCTTTCTGGGGAAAATTTGTGTTAGTTGGCATACCAAGAAACAGAATTCAGTAACTCTTAGCACAGCTAAAGCTGAGTATGTTGTTGCTACTGAAGCTGCAACTCAACTAATGTGGATGAAGACTCGGCTAGAAGATCTACTTGTTGAAGTAAATATACCATTGCTCTTGGGTTGTGATAATCAGAGTACAATCAATCTTACAAGAAATCCAGTACAAAATTCTCGTTCAAAAAACTTTGATATAAAGTACCACTTCATCAAAGAGCAGGTGGAGAAGAATGAATTGAGGCTAGAGTATGTTCATACATCTGAACAAGTTGCTGATATATTCACAAAACTGTTACCAAAGGAACCATTTTCAAAATTGAGGTTAAACATGGGTGTCCAACCTCCTTCTCATCAAGGTTAAGGTACGTGTTTCTATCCCCTCTCTCGTCTAACCTTTGGATAGTGTTTTCAAGGCGGATAATTGTGTCATAAATATATCCTTATGGAATCATCCATAAAGGGGGAGTTGTGGGTAAGCTGTGAATCCAGAATGTATGTGTGTGAACTATTATAACTGTTTGTTGGAGTGGTTGTAGGAAACAATGTTGTTTTCCAAGAAAGTCAAAGAAGTGAAGAATGCTGAGGTAGAAGCTTGAAATATGATCTGAAGTAGGATAAGGAGGTATGATCATGATATTTCATAGTCACTGCTTTTGGACATCATGGTTTAGGCTATCAATAATTCTTGTTTCCTACAATGAGTTAGCTCACGTGGGCTTATAATTTTTGATAAGTAATCTATTTCTTAAGGTTACAAAGTTCAGTGATTTATGAATCATGGTGGACAAAAAAATACAAAGGGGGAGATTGTTGGGACCAATTTGGATGGATAAGGAAGTAAGAAAAGTTTTCTATTATAGAGTGTTGTCTTTTGTTGTCAAAAATCTAAATCAATTCATATTGTAAAGAACTTGAAAATCAGACGATGCTTTGCTAATTTGTATTTTACAATAATCTCAAGTTTGGAGAACTTGTGGTGCAAGCCGTATGAAGGATAAAGAGAGTCAATAAGTATTTTTGGTAAAAACACATTTCAACATCATAATATCCAAAAATGACAAAGGCAAGAAGAAGGCACTCAAGTGGCGGTGCACAAGTGTTGTAGAGGCGTGAAAGTCATATTTCAAAAATTAGCATTATTTCAGAAATATGGTAAAGGAAAGAAAGTGGCACGCAGGTGTTGGCACGTAGGTGGCGGTTTGAAGGTGGTGGTGTGCAGGTGGTGGCGCGCAGGTTGCAGCCCGCAGGTGGTGGCGTGAAGGTGGCAGTGCGCAGGTATTGGCACGCAGGTCTAGGTCGCACAAGTCCTCAAAATGCCTATAAATAAATGACTGGCCTAATCATTTATTAAGGCACAATACTTGAGAATTATCTTTGAGCTCTAGGCGCGCAAGTAGAGAGTTGGGCACGTAGGTGAAAGAGTGGAAGAAGGTGCACAGGTTGGGGGTGCGCAGGTTGGAGGCGCGCATGTGTTAGTTGGCGCGCAGGCTGCAAGAAGGCAGCGCATCTGAAGGCCAGCGTGCAAGAAGAGGCGCGCAAGTTCCAGGCGTGCAGGGGTAGGTCACGCAGGTCAAAGTGGGCGCACAAGAAGATTTTCTCTAGGGGTTCCTGCCAGCTTTTGGGTAGGAAAGAAGAAGAGGCGCACAGGTTATAGGCGCACAGGTATAGGTCGCGCAGGATGAAGTGGGAGCACTGGCTGTTTTTCTCCAAGGGTTCCTACAAGCTTCTAGGTAGGAAAGTGAAGAATTGCTTTGAAAGATTTTACTTGTATAAGATCATTAAGAAGAACTGATCCATTGTATTACCCTATTTGTACTAAGATGGAGCAAACACACTATTGGATTGTTTTCAAAGTGCTGCACGAGTGTAAGGTTAGATCCTACTCATTTTATTCCATATAAAAGGATTGTTTTCTATTGGATTTTGTGGTACTGGATTGTTTCTGTACCATACCAAGGACGTAGCTACTCTTTTTGAGTAGTGAACCTTTTAAATCTTGTGTTCCTGTGGTTGTGTGCATTCAATAGGGAAGAAACCCTTTAACAGGAGGCGAAGGTTGTTTCAAAAGGGGGAAACTTAAAAAGAAAAAGATATCACTGATTCACCCCCTCCCCCTCTCAGTGATACTTGGATCCTAAATGATAACTTCATAATTTATATTCTATTCATCTCCACTTAAGTGACATGGGGTAGTATGAAATACTTGCAATTAAAAGCTTATTCTCTGTGTGTTCCTGAAATTTCACAAAGTAAAAAAGTCATAAGTGAGAATTCCAACCAACCCTTTTGTCTTTATTCCAAAATAATTTCATTTAATATGACTTCTAATGTTTTATGGAACTAAAATTAATATGGAATATTAAAAAATTTATTTTAGGATTCTTGTAAGATTAATATAAAATATTAATTTTGGAAAAGGAAAATTCATATGAGATTTAAAAAGTCTTATACAGATTCTATAGAAGTATTATGAAAATCAAAAGAGTATCATGAACTTATAAATAATTATGGGACTCTAGAAAACATAGTATAAGAACTAAAAATTCATATGGGGTCACAAAGGTCTTAAATTAAATTGGAAAATTTCTTTCATAGGCCCTCAATAGTCATACACAGTAGAGAAAAAAGTATTATGAGCCAAGACTTATCGAAAATTTTCCCATTTAAAGTTTAAAATTAATTTTTTACAATTTTTTTTACAAAATTAACATTAAAGAATCATGAATTAAAAAATTTTCATAATGAAATCCAAATGGTTCCAGAAAGATAATAATTGATGTAAATTCACTTTTAAAGAAGAAAATTTTGGGGATTTATTTATTGAAATAAAAACTAAAAGTTATGAAAATACGAACTCTACCAATTCCATCACACTTAGTACTTTTACTCCTTGAATTATAAGAATCACTATTAACAAAAAAATAAGTCCAAAACACAATACTATAAGAGAAACCCAATTCAATAACCATGGCAACAAAAATTATCATGGCTCCTCAAAAAAAATTATATCAAATTTCCCATTATATTAATTTAATCTATTTCCACTTCAATTATTCTACTATGAACAAAAACACATACATCACCATAATTTCCCCCATCAATTTTTTTTTATTTTTATAAGCAAAATTTTTCTCATAAAACAAAAATATGAATCAATATAGGATTGAAAATTTCCTCAATCTCCACCCAAATGAGTTAATGAATTTTATTATTCATTAAGTATTTCTAGGTCCATTCAAAGGTATTGGGTTTGATAGTTTCATGTGTGAAAAATATCTATGAAATAATAAGGAGGTACGTATCTTTTTGATGAAAAAAATCATGATTTAGTTTTCAATCTAGAATGGTATTCTCATTACTCCTCTTAGAAATCAATCATCTCTCAACACCTTGAAAATTTCATGAATAGTTTACACTATTCATTATTTTAGTAATAATAAATTTCCCACTCAACTACCATAAAAAATTTGTATTTATGATTTTTTTTTTGTTTTATGATTCTATATAGATTTATTTATAAGGTAGTGAGGGTTATTTGAATCTTAAAAAGGAGGTATGACTCCCTTGACCTTATTTTAGATAATTATACATATTTTTAATTTTTAAATAGTGATTTTATTTTTTTACATTAGTTTTCACTTAGAAGTTCCATTTTATAATTTTATTTCTATAATTTTATTCCTAAATGGTTCAATAGTACCAATACTAAATATCCTTTCATCTTTGTATTTTCATCCCAAATCATTCTCAAATGATGCAACAAAATACAAGAAAACATCCCCCAAATATAATTTCAACCATATTATGAAATTTTTTACTTATATATTAGGATGGATAGGGATTACATGCTTGAAATATGGTTTACTAAATAGTTGTTCATGGATACTAAGGGTTCAAAAATATCAAAAATAAAGGGAAGTCCAAAATAAAAGGGTCTTTATGAAAAGGGTCTTCTAAAACCAAAAATAATTACCTTGATAATCTTTAAGATAGGAACCTTGAACTCTAATGTTTTGATATAATAAAATAAAATTATAGTTAAATCAAGAATTTTTTTTTGTTCACACACGGAATTAGTTTATGGTGATGAAGATGTAAAAATTGTTTAGGTCCTTATAAGAAATTAATTTTAGGATTTAGATGGTGATTTATGGAATTGGATTTAAGGATTGATGGTATTCTCTTAAATTTCTCAAAAAAATAATCTTATAAAAATCATATTTTAGTATTCATTTAAATTCATATCCATGGGTCAAATTAGTTTACTCATTAATATGGTGTTAAAAAGTTACCAGGGTATTCATTGAAAACTACCAAATTTAAAAAACACAATAAAAATGAAAAAGAAAAAAATAAAAATAGTAAAACAATGAGAAAATGAAAAACAAAAAACATAAAAATCCAAATATAACAATGGAAGTTCCTCCCCCTAACACTAATTTGTTGAAATTTTATTATTGTAAAATAATTAATATGAAAAAAATAATGGATATAATAGAAATAAGTAAAAAATAATGAAACAGCTTGATATTCAGTTACACACAGCTTCTTAAAGGTATGTCTCCTCCTATAAAGGCTCTTGAAACTTATCTCTAAATAGATTTAATATATATCAATTTATTATAAATTTTTCTCCATTCCATTTTTCTTTAATCTATACAACACCAAAGGGAAAACATGAGTGAAAATGAAAGAGATAGACCATTTGGAATGAAATTCACCTGAAAATAGTTTCAATATAGATTCAAATAGTGGTGGTTTTATTAGTATTTTAACTCTTTATTAATTATAATTCTATGATGAAATTATTAGGTTTTATCCATGTATGACCTAGAGTTCTCATATGTGTTGTATCTAATTTCTTTTAACTTATAAAATTAGAATTTTCTCCCTCTTTCAAACATTTAATAGATCAATGTTACTTGTTTTAATATCCCAAAAACCTTTACATTATAACTATATTGGTAAGTGACATGTTTTTCTATACACAAGTCTAAAAGGTGAAATTATAATTAGATTTTTTATGGTAATCCTATAATCCTAAGAGAATTATCCAATATCAAAGTCTAATATCTTCTATTTTGGTAGATAGTTTTTTCCAAAATGTCTTTGATCCCTATATTTGAAAACTAAACCATTACATTTTTTCTAGATGATCAGTTATCGAGACCATATGATGAACTCAATAATTACTCAAGATAGATTCCAATGTTCTATTAAAAAATGGATTCACTGATTTTTTAGGATATAATTTATCAAACCAAATATTGAATATGGATTTCATTTCACAAACATGATAATAAATTTATTGTCATCATATCCAGTGGGGATAGATTATAACCACTTGAAAACATAATAAAAAAATTAAAATATAAAGGTAACCAAAAAGGTTAAATGATGACATAAAATCCACACCTCAAACATTAAACACATCCAAAAATAAAATGGGTTGTTGAGGTATTTAATTCCTCTCCAAAAGGTTACCTTGAAACTGATAGTTTTTAAAACCTCTAAAACATTTAAAAGAATACCTAAAAATGTGGACCAAGATAAAACTGGATCGAGTTATTTTTTAGCTATTATTTGTGGTAAAAAGTGACCATTATAACTTAAATTATAAAACAAATTTATAATAGATTGAAATTCCTTATTTAGGATAAATCTTCTGAATATTTTTTCATTACCAAAATTTCATAATCAAGGATTATCCAAAATGTATTTACTTTCCAAATTCACTTTCTTGGAAACTTTTTTCTTATTAAACCAGTGGGAAAATTCATTGGTATACAAATAATTCACAATTTAAACAAACAGTGGTCTCTCACACTTAATAACATGTAATTCCTCATTTGGAATGGTTTCTTTAATGGGTTGACAGATTTTAAGTTTCATGCCCAAAATTATATTTAATCTTCTCAAATAGACCTCCATAAGGTTTTCACCTCCTTTAATGTCCTTTATTTCAAAATAAAACTCCCACACCAACAAAATCCATCTCAAATTGTTTAGTTTTTCATCATTTTTCTTCATTGAAAACTTCATTATAGAATGGGTTTTAAAAAAACCACTTTAGCTTCTAAAAAATAACACCAAGACTTTTTTAAAGAAAAAAATAGCCAACTGATCCATTTAGATTTTTTTTGAACAGGTTGAGGTTCGATCCCCCTTTATTAAAAAAATAAAAATACTATTTTGATAAATGGGTTAAAAGTAAACCCATTACAATCAACGTGGTAAAATTTCAATAAAAACAAACTAGAAGAAAAAATGACCAAAACATCCAATAAGAGATTAAAAATAAGAAAAATAAAAGGAAGAGGTTTCATTGCCACCCCTAACTAGAAAATGTAGTAGTGGAGACAGTCAAAGATAAGGGTCACCCCCTTCCAAGAAGTTGTACCATGATGGCAGCACAATGATTCAGATCACCCCTCTAACACTGAGAAGTGAATGAAGGCCCATACGATAGGTTACAACATACCTATCTCTCTTTCGATCTACCCACCCAATGAATCTTGTGAGAGAATCATAACATTCCAACCAGATGCAACCCAAATCAAGACGAATAACATATTGAAAAATCATGTCAGAGTACCCATCCATCCAAAAATAATAATAGATGGCTAATGATGAGTGTCAATACACTCATCCCTCTTGCGAGTTTTCCCCCCTAGTAGTACCTACAAAGAGAGGCACCATACCAAATTAAATGAAACCAAATCCAAATCTCAAATTTCCACCTAAAACCATATCAAACAACCAGTCCCAAAATTCCAAATCCCATTAAAAAAAATAATCAAAACAACAACCAGATCAGAGCCAGTGAAAAATCTAAACTAATAGAATCATGACCTTGACTATCATTCCATATGTTCTAGAAATGGAAATTGATTCATCTCACCTTCCAACTGGTTGAGACTCATTCTATCATTGTTGATCACACAGAACATAGTCACATAGATCTGAATAATGAACATTCCAACATCAATCGAAACCCTATCATCACACAATCACCATGCTATTATGATCAAAGTCAAGCCTCCCCTCTAGTTGATGATGGACGAAGTTGTTATTTCCATCAACACTGTAAAGGATCGACAACTAACCAACCAATGCTGAGGTACACCCCGTCACATGCCTTCAAACCACTAAAACACATTCTAACCGTCATACATACATTGAATTCTTTTCACAAGCCCAAATTCGAAGAAAATATGGGGATGGGGGTATCCGCCCAATAAGATCCGATTTCCAATGAGGAGGATGAAGCTGCTGGGTAGAGGAAGGGACAAGAGACACCATCAAGGAAAGTGGGAGACCACAATTGTTGCCAATCGATCCATCATCAAAGATCTAGAGAGGAAGATCCATTGAAAAACCACTCCAAAGAGACTAAAAATGGGATATATAGAAACCCTAGGAGAGGGAGGCTCCCCGCTGGGTGAATGGAGAGCCATCCAAAAAAGTACACCAGGTTTTTAAGTCTAGGTGGTTATAAGGTATTGTTGGGTTTTCACCCACCACAATGAACTTTTATGTAATTCCATAACTATAGACCCAAGTTTATGGGTACCTAGGCTTTCAGTCCAGTTCCCAATGTGGTATAAGGGTCCCCAAGTGATTTATTCAGGCATCTCTAGCATTCCCATAACGAGGAATCAAACCCAGAACCTCGGTGATAGACTCCAAAACCACAACCAACTTACAAATTCTCCATGGGCATGTATTTAGATTGATATTGATCTAAATTCCTAGATCCATTTGTTTTCATATGATACTTATTTACCATTTTTTGAATCAAAACTTCCCTAAGGGAAAATTCATACTCATCAGTCATCAATTCAAATGGAAAATCCCATTTTAGTGGTTGAACAATGGGTGCAGATAGGGGATTTTATTTTATATAGTTAAATATGTTTTACACCTATCATCAAAGATAAATTTAGAATATTTTTTAAGAAATCCAAATAAAGGAAAATCTATCTTTCTAAATTACTTTATTGATCTTTGATAAAAAAATATCTTGTTTAAGAAAAGATCTCATATATCCCATTGTATTTAAGCATGATAGTGTAGTAAATAAATAAACCTTATATTGGTAAACTTGGACTCCATCTTTGGACACGACTTAAAAATGAAAAATTACCTTTTCTACCATGAAATGAAATTTTTCATAGTTGAGAATATGATTTTTATCAATGTAGGTTTTAATGAAAACAACCAAATTCTTTAAAAAAAACTCTCAAAATTTGATCCATAGACTGTAAAATCCTCTATAAAAACTTTCAAACCAATTTCTATAAAAATTTTAAATATACTCATCATACACCTATGAAAAGTTATTAGGTAATTAAAAAAATAAAAATTCAAAATTATAGAAAAATATTCCAAAAGGGAAAGTGAATATAGTTTCCTCAAGATCCTTATAATTTGTAAGTAACTAGATAATTCATCAAAAAAATAGTAATGGGTTTGTCATTCGGTCCTTTTAATAATTTTTTTATGAAATTAGAGTGTAAAGTGGTTTTTCTTATTCACTAGGATTATTTTTATATAATCAATACACACTATTAATTTATTGTTAAGTCTAATAGGAATGATTTCTCCAAATTCATTTTATGAAATGGTAAATAAACTTTTTAGGAACAATTTAGATATATCCCACCTATTGGCTCTAAAAAATTGGAAAAATTATTCTAATGTCCATCAAGGTAGTCACTTACTTATTAAAAACATATAATAATATTGGATCCAAAATTAGTTAAAATTTCATAACATTTTTTTCATTTTCCTCCAACAAAATCTAATACATAGAAATCAGAAGACCAATTCTCATCAAGTCAGCTAAGGACCAACCTATGGATTTATTCTTATCTAAAAGGAATCCTAAAATTTAAGTTTTCTTATATTTTGATATGTCTTTAGCAATGGTGATATGGAACATCTCATTATCTCCTAAGGATGATTACTTGATATTTTTGGGAATTAGTTTTAGTTTTAACTCATGTGGGATGATTTTGTTTGTAAAATAAGGTCTAATTCACTCAAAAACATTAATACCAACTCTTAATTAAATCCAAAATTGAGTATATTTTTTATTAAATTCCCAAAAAATAATATTTTTAACAGTCAATACACAAGTACATAGTAGTGGTTTGAGCAGAAAAATTACCATCTTCTTCCAAAGAACAATAAATATATTCAATAGTTCTGAGATTCTTAGTATTTTTAATGAAATCAGTGGTAATATTTTTAAAAATAGTAGGTTCACATATAATAGTTTTAACATTAAAATTATTCTCACATTCATTAGCTTCACATTCATAAAAATAAATTTCAATTGTGACTAAGGATTCATATTTATAGTGAGAAGTTGGTGGTTCATTACATTTAAAACCAGGAAACAATTTAGTGTAAAACCAATCAATCATGTTCACTTGAGGAGGTGAATGATCATTAATTAGAAATTTTATATAAAAAAATATTAAAGTATACTATTTCTCCTAAAAATTCAAGTGAAATTATACCTTTTTGAACATTTATGATTTCCTTAATAGTTTTACGAAATGGTATTCAAAGAATAAGAGGTGAAAAGTTATTAAATCAATCATCATTCATTTCCAAAACATTAAAATCACTAGGTAAAATCATGTCTCTTACCTGTACTAAAATTTTTTTATTGATACCAGTAGGTTTGGTTTTACTCTAGTTATATAATTAAATTCCAATTATAATAGGTTTAATTATTAAACTTGTACAATTGAGTAACAAGAATGAGTCATGAAATTTATAGTGGCTCATAAGTCTTGCGTGACATATTTTAATTGGCACACCCCTATGGTACATAGAATGGAAAAAGTCCCTAGGTCATTCCATTTAATAAGAACTTAATATTGAATAATGTAAGAATATTCCTCCCTATGTTCACTTTCTATCTTACCTTGAACTTCCTCTCATGTGAATGCACTCCCTTTAAAAATTTAGCATGAAGTGGAATCTTCTTCCACACTTGATTCATAGGGATGCTGACTTGAAATTTTCTAAAATATTCCTATCAAAATAAATCTCAAAACTCTTTTTCAATGGAGTAATTCCCCTAGGGTAATATAGTAGTGGTTTGGGAACTTATTGACCATTTGAGATAAATTTTTAGAGAGATAAGATCGAATTATTTTTAAAAAATACTTATTGGTTTTATCAAGAAAAATATTATTTTATTGACATTTATTTTACTTTCAAAATATTTTTATATATTTCAAAATGTTTAAAAATTATAGACACTTTTAAAGAGGTTATATGTAATGTAAAAAATATTTTTAAGTCTTTTAAATATGTGTATTTTTGTGATTAGGTTTAGAACTCTCAATCCGGGGGATATTTAAATTAGTTTCACTCTTAAGTTGTATTTAAATTAAAATATTATTTATTTTCTCCATGGTATTCACTTGAGGTTATTAAGGAAAACCTCTACTAATTTGGTTTCATATGCTACTAAATTAAATATCCAGTTTTTCCATTTGTGTCATCAAAGTGTTCATCATAGTATATTGTTGTCACACTGTTTGGAGAAGTTTGTTTTTTGATTTTAGAATAAGATATACAGGATAAAAAATTCCTTATAGAATTTGAACTAGATTTATCATTGAGTTATATGAGTTTGGAATTACTTTACTAACCTTATAAAATCTACTTGGTTGTTTAGGTTTTCTAAATCTGTAATGCTATGATTAGTTCAATGTTTGGTTGAAATTATATTCATGAGGGTAAGTTCATTATTGGTTTGACTGAAAGGGAAAAACTTAAAAAATAGAATTTATATTCTTAGAGGACTCATAAATTTGTGGGAATTGATCACTAAAATGTTCATAAGAAGCACATATTTTACATTATACATGGATTTTGAAACTAGTTTCAAGTTTAGGTTGGGTTTGTGAAGTGATAGAAAACATCATGGATCTAACCATAGTGGTAATATCACTAAGTTGACACGAAATAATTTTATTTTTATAACTAGAAATAGAAATTTGTAGATAATATTTCATATTTAAAAGCCCCCTATTCCATGTTATTGAGATTTTGGGCCACAATTTCTATAAGAGTCATAACAACATTTAAGGTTTTATCAACTACAGATCCTCCTACGGTGTAATCCGTCATGGTCTTTTCAAAAAGGAAAAGTTCTACATAAAAATATTAAATTAGTTATTATTTACTAATTTATGGTTTTGGAAAATAAAACATATTCACTTAAATCATTCGTAGTATTCATGGAAATTCTCACATTGAGTTTTCCTAATCTTATAAATTTCTTCTTAAATAACAGTATTGTTATAATTGAGGAATAATTTCTTAAGAAAAGACTTCTTTAATTCAGTATAAGATCTAATTAATGTGGAGTGGGAATATAAAAATCATTATTTGGAAACTCATTCTAATGAAAACTGAAATCCTTATGTTTTATGTGATCACCATTTACTTCTGATGGGTTTATGTCGACATAAAAAAACTAAATTCTTAAAGATGTTTTTATGGGTCCTCACCCATAAGTCCATTTAATTTTGAAATTTAATGAATGAAACCTGGTTTATTTAAAAAATAGTAGGTTCATCATGATATTACACAATATTTTTTTAAATTTATTAAAAAAATAAATCCAATTCCTTCAGTGTTATATTTTCATCAATTCAAAAATAATGTCTTCTTAGTGTGTTGGTAGGATCAGTTGAAATCTCCAGTTGATTCTCAATAGTTTTCTCACTTATAATATTAACAAATGAGGTTTGTATTTTAGTAGTCTTAAAAGATAAATCTTTAACTTAATAGGTTTTATTAATTTTAGGTTCCAAATGTAATAAATCAGGGTTTTATCTTCTAGGCTTATGAAAAAATTAAAACACATTATGTAACCTCCCTAAAAAAATAATAATCAATGGTGGGGATTTTTCATGTATCCTTAATCTATAAAATCATCCCCTAAGAAATGTATTATTTTTTTACAAGTTTTTATCATTAGGAGGTTATATAATAAGTTCATAACTATAACTTTTTATTTCTATTTGTAAAAATATATAAGGAAATTTGATATTGGATAATTTGTTGAATTGTTTTAAAGAAAATATTAGAAATTAATTTAAAATAGTTCCTAAAAAATAATTTAAAATAAAAATGGAATAAATATTTTGAAATTAAAAGTAAAATTAGACTAAAAATAAATGTGGAATCATATTTTAAATCATAATCAATTAAAATGTTTAAACCATTCCTACACTTACTTATTTTTTTCTAAAAATATTAGAAAATTGAATTTCACAAAGTATATTTCAATTCCTCAATGTAAACAAAAAAAATATTCCAAGAAACATACTAAAACTTATGTATGGGAGTTTTTATACCTATAAAAAAAATTTAATTACTCAAATACCTCTATGTAATTAAATCCGATAGAACTCACTATGATTAAAATCAAGAACTCTTTTAATAATTTTAAACATTAACAAATAACCAATTCACATTCATAAATTGAATAAAATTGGATAATTTAGAATAAAATTCATTCAAAAAAGAAAAAAACATATTTGTTCAATAAAATATTTTCTAGAAAAATTCATAACGTTACAATGATGTACAAGACTCAAAAGGGAAGTTTACCTAGTTCTCTAGTATCCACAACTAGCTAGAATTTTAACCTGAAATGGATAAATAAGATCCCATAATCATATATCTCTCACTATATCCTAAATTCCTATAACTTTAGTGATAATATGTGAACTCCTCCAGTTTATCTACACACATTTTTGGGAAATTATAACTTTAATTTTAGTTGAGGTAAAATATTGTAGAACGAAAACAAACATTAAATCATGTCTAGAGAGGCTTGACGCATGTAGCGACCTTCAAAAATGGCTTCCAGGTAGTAGTGGTGGAAACAAGATTCTAATTCTTGTCTACATGATATATTTATGCAGTTTGTGACTTTAATACTTTTTAAAGCCTCCAATTATTCATGGTATCTTCATCTCCCCTTAAATGGAATCAATTAGCCATGACACATTACAGATCAAAATAATTACAGTGTAAAGCTTCTTATCTATAGGTTCCTCAAATATCAAAAAGTAAAAAAGTTCACATGTTATAAGTTAAGCCATATTGTAAGAATATTTTTCCTAGGACTTTATTTTTTAAGTCTTTTTTAGTCTTATAGTCTCCAGAGTTATATATAATCTCAAAAAATCAAATGTGAATTCCTAGAAAATTCCTATGAAATATTTTTTTTCAGAAAGTAAAATTTGTATGATATTTCAAAATTATTACATAGATTCTCCATAATTATTGAAATACACAAAAAAGTATTTGGGGATAAAAAACGTCTTATGGGACTCTAGAAAACATATTATGAAAATAATAATGTCATACATTGTCACAAAATTCTTACAATATTTTGGAAAAAGTCTTATGGGATCCCTCAAAAGTCATTCAATGTTTAGAAAAAAGTCTTATGAACCAAGAAATAGCTAAAATTATATCCATTTCATGAAAAAAGGGATTGTTTCTAAGAAAAAAATAAATTAAAGTCTTGTTCAATTATTTCTAAAAAAAGTAAACTCAATTAAAAACCATGGATTCTTCCATTTTCATAATTAAATCCAAAATGGTCCTAAAACATAAAAAATGATATAAATTCACTTAAAATTCAAAAAATAATAGGGATTTATTCCTTTAAATAAAAAATAAAAGTAATTAAAATATTACCTTTATCATACTGCTCCAGTTGACCGGTGAAATTAAATGATGTGAAGCTCAGGTTGCTAAAATTTTATAGCGGGGGATGTAATACACCCACTCTAGGTATGACTTAATTTATTTATATAATAACACCAATTATATCTCTATGGACTATATGAAAGAGGTAGGGGTACTAATTATCTCATTTTGGGTGACTTCCTTACATTTCTCCCCCCTTACTAGTCAGTTGGCTCGTGAAGTGGAGTAGTCATGGTCAAGTGGTGGGAAGTCATATAGATCAACCAGAGAGGGGTCCGTAGGGGTAGTAGGGTTATGAATATGTTTGGTGGAGTATCATGAGTTGGACCTAGTTTATTTTTCAATTATTATTTATTGATAAAACTCTATAAGAGGTGCGATTAAGTCCTCTTGGACCTCATTTTGATCAAGATAGTATCCCCAAAGAGATAAATGATGAGCTACCGAGAGCCTTCATGATCCTAGAATAATGTAGGGATATGAACATCCGTTTTAGTTGTTTCATAGGTTTCAGGCATACTAAAAGGATCAACTATACTATTTGCTTTAATGTGGTTCTAAAATGAGAATGAGAGTTTCATGTCAGGTGGGATTATAAGGTCCATGACATGTCACTGCTAATGGTCCTGAAAACATCTAGTAATATTCCCTTATCATGATGGGTTTCTTATGGAAGGTATTCATCACTTTCTTAATCAGTGGTGTTAAATTACTGATTATTTTGGGGTACTTAATATAATGGAATTCACTATAGAAACGGTTAGTGGTGAGGAATAATTGAGTTTGTTTAGGAGACCATCTTTGGGAACACATTACTATGATATGAGAGTAGTGAAATGTAGGGAGTCATACTAACCCATGACTATAACACTAATGTAAAAATGGTTTTTAATGTCTCGTATATACTGTTGGTTATTAAAAATATATGTGATAAATTATTTTTTTACATTGGTTAATTTTTAATTAATAAAAAACTGCATTTGATAGGTTTTCTACATCAGTTATTACATAAATTACATAATAAACCTTTAAAAATGATAAAATTTTCAACGTTTTTTTAATTCACATGTTTTATTTTACCCATGAACAACCCTAATTTTCTTCATAAATTTCTCTTTTACATTGATCTCTCACATTATTTATCACCATCTCCATTATTGTCACCCCCCTAACACCATGCCATAGTCATTATCACTATTGTTTCTACCTTTACAATCAACTTCTCATTAATATTCGTCCTATACTACCACTTATTTTATATTTTTTCACAATTTGTATTGGTTGTTCAATTGTTTCACACATAGAAAGTTTGATTAATTTGATGATGGATTTTTTTGTCTTATTTTTATTTAAATTATTATTTTATGAATGTGGGTTATAAATCATGTTAATTTACTGATTAATTTGGATTTATAGTATGTTTAATGGGTGTTATATTTGATTGAATGATTACTTAATGGTGTCATGACATATAAGGAATGTCTAATTTTATTGAATGAATATTTTATGGGTGTTATATTTTATGAATTATTAATTGATGAATGAAGGGATTTAGAATTTTTAATAGAGTTTTTACTACATTTAAATTATTTTTAATTTACTAATTAATTTTCCATGGCATGTAAGGTATGTTTAATTTACTTAATAAGTGTTTTGGTGTTTTTAGGTATATTCTTTTCTTGCATTATGAATGATTGTTTTTGGTTTTTAATAAATCCAACAATTATGTAGTGAGTTGTATAATGATTTACCAATTAGGTCTCTCATTCCCTTCCAATGATCATGTAGAAACTAGATTATTGTTTTAATATTTGATTAACTATCTAAAACTAGGACCTAAAATCAAACTTATTTTTCTCACCTTGTTATCTTTTAGAAAAAATAAATTTAATCAACTTACCATGACTTGGTTACAATATATAGAAACATATTCTAATACATATTTACTCTAAAATTCATATCTTTTTTTATGTAATGACATTAATATAACTATTAATTATTTAGGTCTAACAAATATAGATTGGTTAAGGGACCTAATCCAAGTATCCATTTACTTTTTATATTTTGGATTATGGAGGTTTAAAGAGGAATCTAGGGGAGGAAACAATGGAGTTAATATAAAATTTTATCTATAGAATATTCTATGTCATGGAGCTTTGAAGTTGTATTGTCAGGTAGGATGTTGTGGCATTGAGTGGTTGACTGTGGTGTATGGGCTAAAAAGTGGAGATTCAGTGTATTTACCATTTTTTTGCACGGCTAAGTGATGACATTGGGCTGCATCCTATCCCAGTCTAGCCTTACAACATGTAGATCCCAACTATAAAAAAGGTGTTTGAGGGGTGTTTTTCATTTTTTTGGTAGCTACACCATAGATGTAGAATGTGGCATAAAATCCATTTTTTGGAGAATTAGTTCTGTGGTGTGGTGGTCTCAACTATGTTATAGTATATCCTTGGGTTTAATTTATTTACTGTGTGTCCTATACCATGTTCCTCAATGTGAGTTTGACCATGCATGATATAACATGATGCCTTCCATTATATTGTAGCATGCCTCGTGTTAGCTAATTCTACGGTGTGGTGTTGGGGGATGTACCACTGTCTTCAAATTTCCAGAATCTATATAAATACCCATAACCCATCTCAACATAATTTTTATCCATTTTATATCTCAAAACCTGTGTGAATGAGGGATATTTTTGAAGGCCTTTGAATCCCCTTAAAATCATATTCAACCCCCACCTTCTAGAGATCAAATAGTAGTGATATAAAGTTAGTTCTTCATCTTTTCTTGTAGTCTTTTATCTATTCAATCTCATTTCTAATTTTTCATTCTCTCTATGTTATAGATTTTGATCTCTATCATTTTAATTATTTTTCTTTTTTTGTTTGTCGGTGTGGTCATGGAATGATGTTCTTGGAATTCTATAGTTTCTATATAAGATAGGTGATCAGATATCTACATTAATATTCAATTCTTTATTGAATAATATTGAATCCTTGAGGTAGGGGATTCATTGATTATCCTTTTATTTTAATGTGTAATCATAAATCTACTATGATTTATCTCTTTAAGTGATAGTGAAATTATCCTAATTAAAAAATGTATGTGATTAATGGATGATTTTTTATGGTCGTAACATTCACATTTTTTCACCATGTTAATGGTTTGCCTCTTTATTTTACAAATACTATGTTTTCAATGTTTATGCTTGTTGAGAATGTTTTATATACATATTTTTACCAATTTCAGATTATGAAATTTGTTAAAAAATGTAAATACAATAAATTATTTGTTGGATAAATAAATTTAAAGAGTTGTGTTTAATGAAACTATTTTTTCCTATAATTTGATGGAAATAAAGTGATTCTTGGTGCATGTTTAATTAAACTGTTCTTATGTATGTTAATGGTATTGGATAAAGATCATGAAACTGGAAATTATTTTTGTTGATAATAATAAAGAGGAATGTTAATGTGAATGTTATTTCTTAATTTTTTTTTAAACTAGAATATATTTCTAAGAGCATGTTAAATAATTTAAGTGATTCAAATAGTTGATGCCTTAGGTTACCCATAATTGTAACTTGTACTAAATTAATCACTTAATTCAATATGGAATAAAATATGTTGTTTTATAAATATAGATGTTTGGAGATAAGTGAGTGTGTTTTATTGTGAGGGTCAGATGCCTTGTTTTAGGGTCTAGATGCCTTATTGACTCTCTTTTTTGTAATCTACCTTATGCGGTTTCTCTAGATATGAGCATTTCCATATGATGTGATCTGATCCTGGTACTGTTAATAATTTGAAAATATATTAATGGAGATTCGTGAGTCTTTGGAAGTAGGTGATTCTTATGATAGTGAGATACATGGAAATATGACTAGTGGTGCCAGGAATGATAATAGGACTATTGGAACAGGTTTTAGCAGGGATTTCCCATTGTTGTGATGAAAGTTGGGATGATTTCTTGTTAATAAATTTGTTTAAAGTCCAAATGGAAAAGATTCTAGTTTAACACCATTCCTTTTTCACCACTTGAGGAAACTGATTATGCTTGGTTACACATCTCTTTATGATATCTTAGGTTTTTTTCTATAATAAATAGGATTATGGAATGATAATATTTTTTAATAAATATGTAAACCCTTTGGGGGTGGAATGCTGATATGATGTTAATATTTAGAAACTATGGACTTAGTTTGATTATGCCTAGAGGGCATGGACTTCACTTTAATGATTTATAAAATGAAATTAGAGAGAAATTTTATCCAAGAGTTAATGAATTAATTAATATAAAGAACAATGATAATAGAAAGTGATTAATTAAATTATTCTAAAATTATTGTGTGCTTATAGGATATATAGTTCTTAATGGTGGTAGTTGGGTTTCTAAGAGATGCTAGATGCAGTTGAGCCTAAGACTAAGTTTATACCCATAGTGTGTTTGTGATATATATTATATCCTATGTGTTTAGTGATTTCATATGCTACCCCACCAATGTCAGTAGGGTGACTGGAACCCATTGGACTATGGGAGGGTGTTTTCCCCAACATCTAGGTTAGTGAGGGATGGATGGCTACCTAACCCCTCTGGCACCACCCTTTTCTCCAAGTAGTATTATGTATTGGTATTCAAGTTGGGTATATTTCCCCATATATGTGTTTAGAGGGATGTAATGGTTTATTGTTATTTCACACACATATATCTCTAGATATTTTATCTAAATGGTTATTATAGGTATGTATTATATGTTCTACAATGGGTTGAGTTACAATACTTGATGTATGTGATGTGATGGTGTGAGGAACAATACTCATTGTATAATACACAACATATGATTCTTAGTGTCTCTTGAAAACTACTCGGTTACTATATGGAGATATGTATGACATGATGATATTATGTGATGCATGAGATAAATTATATGATACTTATCCCATGTGTCTTCGGGATAGCTTATTTTGGAGAGAGATGACTCAGGACAAGTAACACTAGGTAAGAGAGGGAAACCAATGGGTAAAAAGCAGTTAGGTACCCATTATGTTACTATGTTATATGATCTCTTGTATGTGATACTTGTTGAGAGGTATCTGTGGTGAGGCTAGGAACTAAGTATACCTATTAAGGTGAAGATTTAGTTTCACTTGTTGTTTATTGTGATTTAGAATGATTTCTTTATCTTTTTCATGAGAGGAATAAGGGAGGATCATACGGAGTATACCTATTATGAAAACCCTATGTATATATAAACATTTTTTCAACTCAGCTGGAGAAGGTTGGAAATCAGGTTGGATATTACTAGCTTGTGGTTGTTTAGAAGCGTTTTAGGATTCATGGTCGTTGTTGAGTTTATATATTTGTTCTTTTATTTTTTCAGTTTTTTTAGTTTTTTATGATATTATATTCATGTACCTGGGTTTTATTTTAGTATATCTTTATAGGAGTTGATTGTTTTACACTTCATATCTCTCATTCCTCATTTTTCTTTTAGAGGGTAATGAATCCCATTTATATGAATAATATACACTTGATGCTTGTCGCCAACCTATGGCATATTGGAAGTGATATTCCTACATCATTATCTTCCTTACCTTATTTTCATCCTAGTAGGGGTACCTTTGGGGTGGGGGTAATGATAGAGTGGTATCAAAGGAGATGTTTTATGGTATAATATGGAGTTTATAGATAGGCATAGGTTAGACTTCATGGGTTGGTAGATAAATAATGTCAACTGAGTTTCCTGGGAAATGAAAATTACGGAGATCAGCTAAGGAATAGGTATTTAGTGACTCATATGATTTGATACACGAACCTTTAAGTTTATTGAACCTACTATGTGAAGTGATACTAGTTTTTTTGTAGAGACCTAGGAAATGATCATGCATCATTCTTCTTTGAGTCTATATTTAAAATGGGTGGAACTTGGGATTTGGTTAAACCTTAAAGTAAATAAATAAATAAATAACCTTAAATATTCCATATTCTTTATTTAGGAGTTTATAACTATTTGTTTTTTCCATGTATGTCTCTAGGTCTATGTCCCTATTAGTGTCAAATAGAGGATGTTCGACGGGAAGTCCCCGAGAATAGCCATAGAGTAGAAGTTGACAATAATAAAACATAGAGGAAGAAACTCTAATAGTTTTAGATATAGATCCTATAGAATTATGAAGGAACCATTTTAGACTCATTGAAAAAAGACTTGTTAGAGGGAGTGGAGATAGATTTCATTTCTATCTATGCTCGAAATGATAATAGAGTTTCATTGTCCATAATGATACAACATGTTGTAGTGGGGCAGTGGTAGATCTTGATCCCCAGGTATTTCAAGTAGTAAGAGGTCTCATGGGAGAAGTTTAAGGAATAATTCTAAGTAGAGTTTCTATGACCATAAAGGCATCATATATCCAAGAGGAACTTACCCTTTGACAGGGAAGTTCCAGCATGTGGAAGTTTGGGATCTATTTTAGGACCCTTCTCTAATATGATTCATGCATATTTCCATAAGAGGAGACCAAAGAAAGGAATTTAGAAGAGGATTTTCATCCATAAATCCAACATCAGGTCACCCTATTTATACTATAGATATATATTGAGTTTATGTAGAGAGAACATGTTGTTTATAGGATTCTATCCATAACCATATCATCATAAGAAGGGATTCTTCAAGACTATATACATTGATGAGCTATTGTCTGAGGTTCCCAGTTTCCTAGAAAAAGATATGTTAGACATCAAGGGGTAGAAATCATCCCTCATCATCTCATTTATCTGAGGGTAGTGGCTCTTCGACCTTTGTAATGAGATCTAACTATTGTTTTTTAAATGGTGGATAAAGTCATCAGTGGTAAGAGTGTCCAAAATTTCCAATAAAAAAATGTGCACCATTTGTTTTTCTTTGGGTTCCTTCATTGAGGTAGTTTTAGCCGATGAAGTAATAGGATGATCTAACATGGGATCAATAGAGAGGATAGGACGTGAGGAGAGGAAAAATCCAAGATGTTCCTCATCCTTAGAGAGTATAGCATGACCTTGGAGGTGAACATAATTAGGGTTATAAAGGTCATGGAGTATATTTTTTCTAGTTTCATTATCTATTATGGTCAGCATTGGGGTGTCAGATGTCATTCTAGTTACCATTTTTAGGTTTTATACTTGGTTCCATAGTTTGATTGATTCAGAAGTTACACACTCCTTATTATCACCATTCCTAGTCCATAATTTAGGACATGAGGTGGAGAGAATTCCATTTCCCATAGCATTGAATATTCTAGTTGGAGGTCAATTTTATCTTTATGAAATCTTTCGAGACTATGAAGTAGTGTTTGAGAAACACTGATCCTTGGTAGAATTACTATGATTACAGATACAGTCATACAATATCATCCTTGGTATTGAATGACTTTATTATTCACAGGATATTGTGGATTGATTCATGATATATATTTTGTTTTATGATTCTAATGGATATTATTCATTTTTCATAGGAAAGCGAGACCCTTGTATGGGATAGAGGCATATTCCATTCTTTTCTTCCTTGACATCTGACCAGATTATATGTTTTTAAGAGGTTTAGCCTTTAGTGTTTCCTAGGGTTATAGAAGATTAACTTGTTGTCTTTAGTAAGGAGGTTATGGTGTTACCCCCTTGACGAGAGATCATGTTTGGGATATAGTATCTAGACACCTCTCTAATGTTGATGTATCCATATAGGATGGTGACTTCTAAATAGTGAGATATTCTTGTACAAGTTTATGGTATATTTTATTAAGGTTTTGTTCAAGGAAGTTTGTCACCTTGGGGTGAACTTGTTTTGTTTATGAAGAAGGAATATTATAGTTTTCTCCTCTATATCGATTATCATCACTTGAACCTGGTAACATTGAAGAACAGAAATCCTCTTTAGTGGATTAATGATTTATTCAATCATTTTAAAGGATCAAGTTGGTTCTTAAAGATATATATGTGGTTAGTATATCATCATATATTGGTGGATGAGGAGGAGGTGATGAATACCTCTTTATTATTCTTCATGGGAATTAAAAGTTTATTGTGATTTAATTAATTATGATGAATGATCTAGACATTTTCATGGGTTTTAAGAATGAAATGTTCAGAGAATTCCGGGATTGGTTCATGGTGGTTTTCATTGAAGACATCCTTATGTAACTGTGTCAGAGGAAGAGAATGCTAACAACATGGGAATAGTTTTTAGAGTTCTTATTCATCAGAATCTATTTGGGATGTTATAAAATTGTGAGATTTGGGCCTGTTACGTTCTTTTATTATGTCATGTCATGTCCTTGTAAGAAGTAGATGTGGATTTTTGATGATTGAGAATATTTTTTCTTTGGAATCCCCCAAGACTTTTGCTGATGCGTAAAGTTTCTTTGGTCTTGAAATCTATTTTATGTTGTTTTTAGATGACTTCTCTCAGGTTGTGGCTCCCCTAAAATCCTTTACCATAAAGGAGAATGCATTTTGGAGGACTGACTAGTGCCATGTAGCTTTCTTGTACCAGAAGGAGAAGTTGTTCAGTGGTCCATTCATTTTTTTTCTAGTAGATGGAGTTTGATATGATGATTTTTATGATGTTTCACATCTTAGGTTGGGATGTTTTCTAATTATGTAGAGATAAATTATGTCTTATGTGTTTTTAATGTTACATCCCCATGAGTGTAACTATTCCACTCATGATCTCAATTTAGATGTAGTCATTTTTCCTTAATGTGGGGGAAAAATTACCCCATCGAAGAGTGATCTGTTATTTTTACCGATCATAAGATCCTAAGGTATATCTTCTCCCATCATGACTTGAACTTGAGGTAGTTATTGTGGATGGAATTCTTGCTTTATTATGACTTAGGAATTCTATGTAAACCTTGAAAGGTTAATGTAGTGATTGATTCACTGATCATGAAGTCACACTGTGATGCTGGTTAAATATATAGATTCCTAGACACTAATTAAAGATATATCAGTGATGAATCTTGATATAAGAGATTATAGAGGTAGAGGTTTTAATTTATAGATGAAAATGAATTATTCTTTAGTACAACAGGTGGATGTGTTCCAACTATGGGATACTAAGCTGGAGGTCTAGAGATATTGAGTTGTTTTTGGTCATTACCTTGATGGTTGATCTAAATATGAACAACAAAGGATGTTGTTCTAGGGGTGAATTTTCATCACTTTGTAAATGTATGAAATGGTTCTCCATGAGTTCTATATCTCACACTTTTCAGTACATCTTGGAATTAAAAGATATACTAATCTCTGAGATGGTAGTTCTAGTGGCCCAGTTTGAGGTATGTAGTTTCACAATCTGTGTCTTGATGTTTGGTCTACCGAAAGGTGAAGGTCATGAAACGTGTTCCCAAAGATTTTCTCTATACATTTTATGTACATCTATGGAAATGGGAGGACAACTAGATGGTATTTTTACCATTTTACCTTGATCTTAGGGAGAATATGATATTATATGGGTGATAGTGGACTATTTTCTAAATTCAAACCTCTTTATAGAGGTTAAGGATTTGATCTTAGTGGTATTTTTTATTGAGGCAGTATCCGGAGGATATGGTGAGACTGCATGAGGTCTCAAGGGTAATCATCTTTGATTGTGGTACTTGTTTTACCTACAGGGTATAGAGAGGTCTCTAGTATAATTTTTCTCTCATTTATTACTTAGAACTACTTTTCATCCATATAAAGAAAATTAGTCTAAGTATACGATTCAAACTCTTGAATACATGTTGCATTCTTGTGTCCTAGATTTTGGAGGTTTGCAGATGTGGGACCCTCCCTTGTTTGAGTTTTCAAACAATAAAATTTTTTACTTAACCATTAGTATGAAACCATTTTAATATTTTTACAGATGAACTTTCCTTATTCATTTTCCTAGACTGGGATTTCAAATTTAGCAGTTATCAGCCAGAACTATTGTAGAACACTACCGATATGGTTCAGGTGATTCGCGAGTGGATGAAGGTGATGTAAGATCACTATAAGTCCTATGTATATCATAGGAGTAGACCTCTAGAGATTGATATTTTAGATCATTTGTTTATAATGTTGACTCCTTATCACGGGAAGTGAATACTTAGTTGTGAGAGTAAGATTTCAACTTGGTTTTTTGGGCATTTTGATGTGATATCGCATGCTGGAGCTATGGAATATGAGATAGTATTTCCCCTATAGATGACCTAGATGCATGATGCCTTCCATGTGTTGTAAATTCACCATTAACTTCATGATTACACCCACATCATTGGTTGTGGTTATATCAATATTGAAAATGATGTGACTTTCAAGGAGAGGCCTATGGAGATATAGGACCACTAGGTGAAGGTGTTGTGTGAGTTTTTATTCCATTGGTTCATGTCATATGGTGACATAGTGGTGTGAATGAGAGTACCTAGGAATATGAGTCACATATACATTCTTGGTATCCTAAGATATTTTTTTTTCTCTTCTCTTTTAGCGATGTCCATTGTGTTTATTGACCTTTAACTGGTTTATGAGATGGTTTCCTCATCTATGATTATTGTTTTTGGCCTTGATATTTTTAAGATGTATATTTCCATGAAGAGTGTATAGGAGATGGATGTTTCTTTTATCAAGATTTTTTGGTTGGTTCCCCAAAGTGAGGTATTTGAAATCCTATTTTGGTGATTTTTGTGAGAGGTATCTCTTGGGGTGGTTATTCAAATGACCCCTTTTAATTTTGTCTCTCTGTGATTTGTTTTAAATTATCAAGAATAAAAATATTTTAAGAGAAATTTTATGTAAGATCTTGGATATTAATAGCCCTTTACATTGTAATATTTGGATAATGGAGCTTTGAAGAGGAGGATCAAGGAGGTGACATGGGAGTTAACATAAAATTTTATCAGCAGACGATTTTTCAGTGTAGAGATTTGAAGCTGGACCTAAAGGTAGGTCACTATGATGTGTAGAGGTCTGTTGTGGATTAGGTTCTCAGGAGTGGATATTTTGTGACTCAACTATTTTTTAAATGGCTGCACTATGGATTATGGATGCGGCATAGTCCGGTTGAGTACTGTTGGTTTGGAGATCCTGGTTGTGAAATAGGGGTTTGAGGGGTGTTCAGCCATTTTCATAGAAGTGTTGTTGTGGAGGTAGGTTTTGATGTAGACTACCTTTTTTAGTGATATATTTTTGTAGTATAGTGGTCTCTACTATACTGTATTTCTCCCTAGGTTTTTGGATCAATGTTGTGGCATGTGCTGTGTTCCTCAGACACGAGATTCGCCAGGTAAGAGGTGATGTGGTCCCTTCCATTGTACAATAGTCTTTCTTATGTCATCTAATTCTGTAATATAGTGTTGGTGGATATACATTGGTATTATAATTTCCATAGTCCCTATAAATACCCTTAACCTATCAGAACCCAATTTTCTATCCAAATTCTTTATCTAACCCTAGGCATCTGAGGGAGATTTCAAAGGCCTTTGAATCCCCTTTCAATCAGATTTAACCACCACCTTCATGGGATCAATCCATGGTGATTTGAGGTTAATTCCTTTTATTTTATTGTAGTTTCTTATCTATTTGATCTTGTTTCCTCCCATTATTTCTCACCATGTTTTTGTGGTTTATCTCTAACATTCTAATGGAGTTTCATTTTTTTTCTTGTTGGTGTAGTCGTGGTGTGGAATTCCTGGAGCGATGTAGTTTCCTTACGGTAGAGGTGAGATATTCTCTTTTTGTTCATTCTCAATTGAAGAACATTGAAGCCTTGAGGCATGGGATCCTTTACATTACTCTTTTATTTTTATGTTCAATCACAAATTAACCATGGTCTAGCTCTTTAGGTGATAGTGTAATTATCCAAAATAAAGAATGAACTGGATTAATGAAAGAATTGGTTTATGGTTGCAACATTCACATGTTTTCACTATGATAATGGTTTGACTCTTGATTTTATAGATAGTATGAAATACATGTTTATGATTGTTGATCATGTTTCTTTATTCATGGGTTTATCATGTAACTTTTTTGAAAATGGATAAAGAAGGTAAAGGATGTAAATTTTTAGTTGGATAAATAAATGTAAAGAGGAATTTTTAATGAAACAGTTGTTTTATATAATTTGATTGAAATAAAATTATTCTAGGTGCATGTTTAATTAATGTAATTGGCTAAAGAGAATGAAACTGGAATTGATTATTGTTAATGATAATAAAGATTCATGTTAATGTGATTCTTCTTCCTTAAAGTTTGTTAAAACTTGATTATATACTGGAGGGTATGTTAGAATATTTTATAGATTTAAGTATTTTGTGCCTTAGGTTACCCAAAGTTTCAACCTTTAGAAAATTAATTGGTTAATTCAATATAAATCAAAATCGTTTTTTGATAAAGTCAAATGTTTGGGGCCCGAGTGAGCCTGTTTTTTTGTGAAGGTTGGATGCCTTGTTTTAGGTCTAAGATGCCCCATTGACTCCATTTTTTGTTTTTTCCTTTTTTTTATTTGGATATAAGACTAGTTCAATGATATGATATGAGACTAAGATGGTTGATTCTTTGATGATATATTGGAAGGGTGGCCCGAGTATTTGGCAGCAGTTCACGCTTGTGATGGTGAGATGTATGGTTATATGTATGATTATGTCGAGGATGACACTTGGGATGATGGAATGGGTTAAAGATAGTATTTATTGTTGTTTTAATGAAAGATGATATTATTTCTTGATAATAAATTAGTTTAATGTTGAGATGGCCTAGTTTCTCGTTTGAATGACTGAAAAATGATTTAATTAAACAAGAAGTAACCAAGGGAACAAGGAAATGAGACCGTTCAAGGAGATCAAAAGTGATGTAAAAATAGGGAATCCCCTTGGATAAAAATATTACACACAATAGGAAGAGATACTAATCTATTATAAATGACCAGTTGCTCAGCCGTGCTTCCCATCCAAGAAAGTGAATCTGCCAGAAAGTTGGATTATCTCAAAATGTAATGAACCTTCTACCCAAATATTGTCTCCATAGAACAACTAAGAACTAGATATATCAAATACCATGGTACATCATTATGCCCCAAGATAGATCTCACCAAAAACTCAGAATCAGACTCAATCTCTTCCACTTGAAAACCATACTCTCTCTAGATTGTTATACCAGATAAAATAGCCTTAACCTCTACACCTAATAAAGATTTTGGACCATAGAATGCACTAAACCCCATAAGAATCGAGCCCCAAAAGTCACTAAGTACACCTAAACCCCTCATCAACCCCCATGAGAGATCCATCCACATTCATATTCATGCCATACAGAGGACGAATCCATTTAATTCAGTGGTCGTCCTTCCTGAGAGGCACGAGAGGCCTATTGAACAGGCTACATGACATCGCTGAAATTTGGTTCCCATTGAACATTTCTCCTAGCTCAAAAATATGAGATTTAAATTTTATATGGAAGAACAAACATGATCTCCTACTTCCTAGCCTAATGTGATTGCGAGCCTCCCAAATCATCCAACATAATTATGCATAGATAATAACTCGAAACCTAAACTCTATGGCCCTTACATCAACTCTTTGAAACCAAGATCCCAGGAATCTCTGAAGCGATGATTTTTTGTTATCGAGGTAGGGACAGGGATAGAATAAGGACCATAGAAAATGAGACTAGCTGCTCTGGAAGAAGAGTTAGAGAGTTGATTCAGTCTATAGATTCTTCCAGCATAATCAACATTATTCCATGAGGATCCCCTTCCTTTAAACATTTTCATCTATTTCTAGTGATTTGTTCCTTATAATCCAAGTGAGGAAATTAATTTTTTTACATATATACTTACACAATACTTTGGATTAACACTCATAATGAGGTCTCTCTGCATGCACTAGATCCCTATAATCATTCGTGATAAACCTACCCAAAGATGATCATGTGAAGAAGCATTTATCCAGTTCTTCATTCACCACAATATTTTCATAAACCTTAACCTACTTGGGGGTGAATAAAGAAATAAGGAAACAAGTATGATCATAGTATTTCATTAAAGAGATATCTGGATGAGGGAAACTGAGATATTCTAACTTCACACCCGCCTAGTTAACCTTCCAAAAGCAAACCTCTCATATTCCGATGATCCACCTAGTAGAGCTAGAGAGTACCTATAGGTGGGAGACCATGCGTCGTGCCAAGCATGAAAGCTGAGAACCATGCCCACTGGATGTCCCCCATTACATACTATATTGCTTATGGAAGAATATTTCCCGTAATGATTCACCAAAAATAATATCCCATGCCGGTCAGCCTTTCATTCCATGCATTTCTTCATTGATGTCACGAATACCCACCCCTCCCTCAGATACAGGTCTACCCATGTGGTTCTAGGAGGCCAAGGGGATATGGCTCACCTTATTGGGGTCCCACACAAAGGAGGTTATGATGTTTTCAATCCACTTGATAACTCCTTTGGGAGGGTTGGGAAATGAAAAAACATTCATTGGAATGGATGTTAAAACAGAATTGACAAGTGTTATCCTCCCACCGAAAGAAAGAAACTTTTTTTCAAATTGATGACCCTTCCCACCAAAAAATTGGTGATATCCTCAAAATAATTATTTTCAATGTGCCTATAAGATATTGGGACACCTAGTTAAAGCACAATCATCTACTTTTTTGACACCCTAGGATGTCCTGAATGCCCCTACAATGCCCACGAGGGAATCTATTAGAGATGAAGACATGGATTTTCGAGGTATTGATCTCATATCCACTCAAATGCTCATAAGCATTAAAAATTACATGAGGATAAGAAATGATATCTTCCTTCCATTGGTGAATATTAAGATATAATTTGCAAACATTAAATGGGAGATACTTTCCATTTTGCACTTGCTACGGTATAATTCCAACTTACCATTTTCAACTCCTCTACACAGATTCCAGGATAAAGCTTCTTGGGCCAAGATGAAGAGGTTCGAAGATTAGGGGTCCACCTATCGAACCCCACGAACTAACTTGAAGAATCTAAAGAACCTCCCCATCATCAAAATGGAGAGCCATGGTGAGGAGAAGAACTTAAAACAAAGGTTGTAAAACCACTTCTGAAAGCCATACCTCCACATCACATGGATTATGTATCTCTATTACATTTTATCATAAGCTTTATCCATGTCCACATGAAATATTACATTGGATCCAACTAAACTTATATTGATGTCATTAACCAGATCACTAGAAATCCCTACTACCCCTGGATGCTACATCCTCTGATGAAGCCATGTTTCTCCCTTGATACCAACCATGGGAGGACCCTCCTCAAACATTTTTCAATGAGGGAAGACATAATATTGTTAGAGATAGTACATAGGAAAATAGGTTGATAGTGTCCAATGTTCATGGGATCTTGTTTTTTGGGAATAAGAAAAATTACAGAGGCACAACCCATTATATTCATGGGGCCATACAAAAATAATTCTGGACCACTTCCACAATATGTGATCTAACCACCTCCCAATCCACTATAATGAAATCCCTCAGGAACCTGTATAGACTAGGTACACTATCACGTGGTAACTTGAAAATCGTCTCCTTGATCACCTATTCTAGTAGAAGATATGACAAAAGGGTATTATCCAAACCCTCAATCAAGTGTGGCATGCATCCCAAAAAGTATTCCTCTATCGTGTCTCCATGAACACCTTAATATCTTGATAAAACTAACCCGACTAATGAAACTTTAATGTGCTCTAGATCCATCTATCCCACCACCCCCACATCTGAAGTGAAAATACCATTCCCCAAGATGATGTTGATTTTCGAGCAACTCCTCTCCTTCAAGCATACATGGAAGAAGGAACTGTTGCGATCTTCTTCCCTCAACCATTTTACTTGTGACTTATACTTGTAATCCTTTTAAATATCCAGTAGTTTCTCCTCCATAAGAAAATGCTTATCACATAAAATAATAAAGTTGTTCTCATCCTACCTGTCATAGAGTTCTACATCTAGACTATTTATGTCATCTTGGATACATTCCACCTCATAGTTTTCATTTGGACTATTTTCCAAACAGTGCTAAATTTCCTCTCTGATCCATTTTAGATTGTTATCCAAGCCACACCAAGCCCTCCCATCCCCCTCACAGTTCCACAAATCATTAACCATAGATAAGAAGCTCTCCTCCTAGTGCCACATATTGTAATAGTGGAAATAGCGGGTTTGTGGGGCCTCTCCACTTAGTTCCAAAAGAATAGTGTAATTGACCAAGAGAGCATGAGGGATGTTCATAAACGACATTTTTTAGAAGGAGACCAGACCCTAGACATTGGTAAGACACTTTTCTAGTCAACTCCATATACGATTCTGACCCTTTTTATAATTACACCAAGTGAACTTGGGGAAATGAACCCTGGTCGAACAGTCCTACTGAGGATATAAAGTACCTGAAATCTTTCTTTTTATTGTTGTAGGTGGCCAACACCCCTTTATTTTCTGAAGCATGCATAATAAATTTGAAATCTCCTCCCACGAACAATGATAGTGTTCCATTTTGTAATAACTCCAAGTGATACTATAGGTTCATCTACTCTTGAGAATCAATGCTTTCATAAACAAATGAAAAAACCACCATGCCATTATACATTTCCTTGAAATTCATAAACTCTGATGAGAGACTCACCAGATCAATGAGATATTATTCTTCCAAAAATTCCATATATGTTATTATATAGGTACCCATGCATAGACAGCGGGTAACTCATTTTCTTGAGCATAGTTGGGATCTTACATGGACTATGTTTTGGTTCTAGAATGAACAAAAGATATGATTGATGGATTTGAGATTAATTGGACACAAAGGCACACTTTTCTTGTGCCCTTCTGCCACATGAATTCTAGATGAGCAGAGAAATCATTAGAGTAACCCCTCCGGACCTTCTAGAAAGATCCATTAGGTAGAGAGATAAAAATAATCACACATGTTTCCTTTGACTAAGAGAGAATAAGAGGCATAGAAGAATCATTTGAAGGGAAGATCATTTTTGGTGTACGAATGTTTGTCTTGAATGATCCATAGGGTACCTCTAGAAGAGGCAATCTATTAGTCAAGGGGGTGTTCATAGGGCTCTTCTTTAGTTCTAATTTCCACAGAGAGACTAAGAGATTCCTCTATGGATAAGTCCTGGCAGACTGAATCCTCCTTACTACTTTCTCCAGAAGCGGATCCTTATGTGGTTGACCTTTGACGTTTGACACAATATTTCTAATCAGAGATTGATGTGAAAGATCCATAAATAACTGTGAGGATATACAAAAGGATGAAGGAGGTGACGATTACGATTGGTGGATCTGTGGGATGTAGCAGGAAAGAAGATCGCAAGCTTCCCAAAGTAACTCAAGGTCCTCAATGGGAGGATACAAAGAATATAGAGGGTGAGACTCCCGGATAAAGATGGGTGATAGGGTCAGGATATCTGCATGCTCTGTTTCCATTTCTAAAAAAGGACACCTAAAATAGAAGGATCAGAAGATATAGAAACCGTCTGTGATGTGTGGGGGACACCAAGGGAATTCAAATTTGAAACTTCCTTCCTAATGGTAACAAATTACAGTTTCATCTCCCTTGAGAATGGGGGCTCTACCGCCAAACGCGATGGACCCCTGCCCTTAACAGCCTGAGCACTAGCACCTGAAGAACACACCACCAAGTGCATCTGTCTACAGACTAACGTCAAATGGCTGTGTAAACAACAGAAACTACAGAACCTCAAAGGGTATTTGTAAAAGAGTCTTTGACACTCTCTTCTCCTAGTTTCTTGTTTAACTACATTATTTTACCCACTTCTGGAGGAATATGGTTGTGTTTGGTTATGAATGTATTTATGGAAACTTAAAATGTTTCATATAGTACCTATAATTATGGAATGATAATAATGATTAATAAATATTTTTACCCTTGGGGTTAGTGTTTTCTAAAATATTGATAATATGGTAATCTTGAGAAACCGTGGACTCAGTTGGATTATTACTAGAGGAATTGGAATTTACTTTGATGGTTAATAAAATGTAAGTAATGAGATATGTTAAATAATGGTTAATGAGTTAATTAATGTAAATGGGAATGATAAAATAAAGTACTTAATGAATGTGTTTTTAAATACATGTGTGCTTATAGGATATCATGTTTTTAGATATGGTGGTTGGGTTTTCAAGAGATCATAGCTATAATTGAGCCTCATACTAGGTTTATTCATATAGTATGGTTGAGATCTATATTATATCCTATATGTTTTTTGATTTCATAAGCTACCCAACCCATGTCAATAGGGAGACTGATACCTAGTGAACTCTGGGAGGGTGGTTTCCTAATATCTAGGTTATTGAGGGACGTATGGCTGACTAACCCCTCTGGCCCCACTCTCTTTTCCTAGTATTATTATGTGCTGGAATGTACAATGGATATATTTCTACATAAATGTGTGCATAGTGATGTAATGAATTTTGGTTATTTCACATGCATATATCTCTATATATAGTATCCAAATAGTTATTATAGGCATGTTTTGTATGGTCTATAATGGATTGAGGTATGATAATCGACACATGGTCTATAATGGATTGAGTTACAATACTCGTTGTATAATATACAACGTATAGGTTATGTTGGATCCTAGAAAATACTTGGTCACTCTACAAATATGTGGATGGAATGATGAGATGATGTGATGCACAAAATGCATGATATGATACTTAGATTATGTGTCTTCCGGACAACTTCTTCTAGAGAAGGATGGATCAAGACATGCGATGTTGGGGTAGAGTGAAAAAAGAGTGGGGAAGTGGTAGTGGGGTAACCTTTTTGTTAATATGTTATAAGATCTATTTTATGAGATTCTTGGTGATAGGTAGACATGGTGAGGCTGAGAACATATTATACTTGTTTAAGGGATGACTTAGTTTCACTTTTTGTTCACTATTATTTATTATTCTTTTTTATATTTTGAACAATAGAATCTGATGAGGATACTACTGAGTATAACTATTATGGTCACCTTATGTATAAATAAATTATTTTCAGTTTAGCGTGATTAGGTTGGATATTGAGCTAAATATTACTATCTTTTGCTTGTTTTGAATTTTTTTGGGATTTGTAGTCGTTGTGAGGTTTATCTTTTGGTTCTTGCAGTTTACTTTTTAAATTGTTTTAGTTTTTATGATATTTAATGCATGTACTTGGGATTTATTTTACCATGTTTGAGTAGGATTTGATTGGCATACATTTCTTTTCTCTTGTTCCTAATTTTCTTTTAGAGGGTAATGCCCCAAATTTTTATGTATTATAAACCCTTAGTGATTTTCACCAACCTGTAGCCTATTGAAGGTAGGATTCGGGACTCACAATCTCCTTTATTTCATTACCGGACCTAGAGGGGTATCTTTGAGGGGAGGGGGTCATGAAAATTTGGGGCATCCCTTTCAAAACAAAAATACTATATTATCTATATTTTTAAACTTTGGAGTGTTTCCATATAACATGACTTTTTTAATATATTGTTTTCACACTATAAAATATTATATATTATGTGTGGAATATTTTTGTTGTTATTTACATTTAACATTAAAAAAGGACATTATAGAACTATATCAATTGGTTCATTTCACTACCACTATGCTACTTATTATTTTCTTATATTTTTTATTATACATTGAAAATTTTCATCAACTATTATATTTTAATTCTAAATCATCTATGTAGATTCCCATTATATATGTTAAAATTAAAAAATATTTGGAGTTTCAAAAATCATTTAGCCACCTATATAATGATATTTATTTATTTCTATTTTTATTTATAAAAGTAAATTTTAAATTAATTTTTAATATACATTAGAATATATTTAGTTACTGAAATTTTTAATTGGTGATAATGTGTCATAGTTTGATTAAATAAATCTTAACCTGTGATGAATATAATGAAGGAGTTGACATTTTTTTAGAATTTTCCAAAAAAAATGTTACAAAAATTGACATGTTTTTTCTACCAAAGTTAGAAATGTTTAAATATGAAAAAAAAATTCAAAGAAGATAAATTAAGGAACATTTAATTAACCATGATTTTAATCTAAGTTGTAGTCCTTGGATTTAGAAAAGTGAAATTGAATAGAATTTAAAATCTATTGATGATAAAAATTTTCATGATGATAAGTCTGATCAAATTAATGAAATGATTCATGATATTAGAGTAGAGGAAATTGAGAAATCACCGATGATCAGGGGCCTATATGGTGATTCTAAAAAACTACTATATCCAGGTTTTATGAAATTTGTGGTTTTTTAATGGTGGTAAGATTAATTAACTTGAATGGCAGAAATGGATAGAGTAACTTGAGTTTAATAGAGTTGTTACTGATATTGAAATTCATACTTCCTATAAGAATTTATCTTCTATATTCACAATATAATGTGAAGAAAATATTATTCTTAAGGGGTATGGGTATTAGAAGATACATACCAACCCAAATGGAAAGGTCCTATATAGGAAGAAATACGGAAGTCTTTCAAATTTTCATAAATGTAGGAGATCATAGTGTATGTTGAAAGAAAAATCAAATGTTTATTTATCAATTACCTGGTCTCTTCCTTTAGCAATTAGGTATCTTCCTATAGTTCCTCAGTTAATTTTTTTATTTGAAAATTATAATAATGCAAAAAGTTTAAGATGAAATCAAAAATGACATGAGGATAAGTAAATATCTGATAGATAATTGTGTCATCTTGATGATTTCACATAGTGAAAGAAAAGTGATGAAAAGATTTATACCTTCAAAAAAGATGTTAGAAATATCAAACTTTTACTTGTCACATATAAAATGAATCCATATAATTGAATTAGTAAAAACATAGTTTATGACATATTTTATTGGTAATTTATAACTCATCTCCTGAATTTTTTATGAAACTAAAATATATCATGTTGAGTTTAATTATTTTTGAACCAAAACAATCTAGAAATAATATTAATGCTTTGTTTTCACCATTAATTTATGATTTGAAACTTTTATGGGAGGAAGGTAGCAAAGTGTATAATTATTATAAAATGGAATATTTTCAACTACAAACAATGATTATGATCACTCTAAATGAGTTCATAGTATTTGGAAATTTTTCTGGATACAATATTAATGGGAATACATTTTATCTAATTTTTTAAGGACGAACATCATATTATTAACTAAAACATAGTAAAAATAGTATACATGGATAATTGAAGGGTTTTTATCTATGGATCACACTTATCATTGACTATAAAATGAATTTAATAGATCACGTGAATTTGATATTTCTCCAAAACCATTGTCAAAAAATCAGTATTTTAAGAGGGTGAAAAACATTGATGTAACATTTAGAAAGAAACAAAAATATAATAATTATAGAAATATATAGAACAAGTTATTAGTCTTTTTTGAGCATCCATATTGGAGATATCCTGAGGTCAAACATAACATTGGTTTCATTTACATTTAGAAGAATATCTATGATAGTTTGACTATAAAATTATTATATATTCAATGAAAGTATAAGGATGAGATGAATGCAAGATTGGAATTAATTTCAATGAGAATACATTTGGAGTTAGCTCCAAATCCAAATGGAATATGGACATCGATAACTCTATATTGTCATAAATTATCCATGAGGGATAAAATTAAGGTCTTAATTTCCTCCATAGTATCAAAGTTCTATATGGTTATTCTTTAAATCTAATTTTTCAATACACTAAATATTTGAAGTTAATAGGCATGAAAATTCATGATTTTCATATCACAATGCAACAACTCCTTTGGGTTTAATTGCATGGAAAACTACCCATTTTGTCTGAATGTGTATCATGAAGGTGTGTTATTTTTTCAATTCCATTTGTAGTAAAATGATATGATTTGAATCTATTAAAAAATTTAGAGAACAATGTAGTTTTTATATTTTATCATTTAGAAATGTATATCCCACCATATTTTTTTGATATCATGTAGAAATTAATGGTTCGTTTAGTATGAGAAAAAAATATTTATAGTCCAATATATTTACAATGGGTGTATAATTTTGAAAGGTATATAAAAATATTGAAGGGATCTGTTATGAATCCATATTTAGTAGAAAACTCAATTATTCAGATGCATATATTTAATAGATAGTAGTATAGTTTTGTACAAAAATACTTTTCTGCATTGGAGCACATAATTTTGCCTATATCCTACTATTAATTAGTTAGTTTTGGTGGATTTAAATTAAAATTGTTGATTGGTAAACAAATAAAGTAGGTACATTTATACATCTGGAATAATATAGATGATGCTCATCTATATAAAACATTAAATATTAATGTGTCAAAGTAAAATTGTAAAAATAAGAAATATATATACATATTTAATGAGAAAAAAAAATTTCCATGGTTTAAATAGAGCGTATATGATAGATAAAATGCATCAGAATCATTAGAATGGTTAACAAGCATCAAAAAATTAAATTTGATAACATTGTATGAGTATGACTATAACAACCTATGTAAATTTAATAATAAATTTAATTCATTATTAGTGTTCATATTTATATTTATTATAATAATATTAATTTATTTTTCAATAAAAAAGAATTTGTTTTACTCGTATTAAACTAGTTTTATTATATTATAACATTTTATTTGAATGGGTAATTTATAAATTATTTAATTTCAATTTGAAAAAATGTACATCATTTTTTGAAATTACCATATTAAAATTATCTTAGGAGAAAATGTTTTTATTTTTCTAATAATATTGATCTTTAATTAAATAGATAAAAATATCAATTTTTGTAAAACTGTCATTTATTTTCATTAAATAATGTAATTCAAAATGACCAATTTATTTTAAATTAAAATATGTATCATTTAATTATAAATAATAAAATTTATTACATATGAATCACCATTATACAATATTTTGGTATAAGTACATTATTAGGCTAAAAACGTTTCTCTAAAAAACTCTTTTTTGTTGTGCTTTGTGTTTTAATCATAAATCAATTTATAACAATTCTAGGAATTGGATCTTGAAAAATGGATTTAATATTTAGAATAATGAGGTCCATATTTTTTAAATAGGTCACTTTTATTTTTGGTCATTATGAATAATAACTTTCGTAAATTTTTATCACCTTGGTAAAGGTAAATAAGGTAATTAGGGTTTATAATAATGTGATAAGGCCCAAAATCCTCCCAAAAACATATATATATTTTATTTCATAAGTTTTTTTTTTCAAAATTTATAATCCAATATTTTGAAATGTGGAAACTTATAGCCACTTTACTTTGATTAAAATATTTATATTATTTAAAGTACATAAAAAGTCAAAAAAATGTCACTCTCTTACTTTTAAAATCTATAATATTTTGAGATAGGGATAAAAATAGATAATTTTTTTATAAATATTAATTTTAAATAGAAATGTTTTTTTATCATGGTAATTTATTTTTAACGTTTAGGTATAATATAATTACCTTAAATTGATACACAATACAGACAAAGTGCTTGTGTAAGTTGTAGAAAAATGATGTAAATAATATTTAAAACACTAAAAGTAACATTTTATATATGGGTTTTAGTATCAAACTAATTTTAAATATAAATATATATATATATAATATTATGAATTTTTAATTTAATTTATTATAATTAATTTACTATATTGTTATTTTCAAAGTCAAATTAAATGAATAGATCAAAAAATGACATTAATTATATTTTAGAATAATAAATGTTTTATTAAATGATTTAAAATACCTAAAAATTTTGTCCTTGAACAAGTGAAAGAAATATTTTTTTAATATCAACCATGGTCCATTTATGATTCACTTTTCCTTTAATATTAAATTTCTTGAATCCTTTAGTCTAACAAACTTCGGTACTCTTGTAATCGTTAAAAGGGATAATAGGGGTTAAAAAACAGATAAGGGTATGAAAATTGTATAAACTTATCCATATAATATTGTATGAGAGGATGTATACCCATAATAATATTATATCTTAATTATTTAAATTTTGTTCTATTTTTCCTTGAAAATTAATTTATATTAATTTAATACTTTAATTAATTCGAAGTGTTCCCTTCCCCTACCTTATAAAAGGGAACCTCCTCTACTTTTTTCTTGACACTTAAAAAGCATTTTTTTAGAAAATACCTAAAACAATTCCTCCCTAAAATCCCTATAAAAGTTCTAGAAGTTTTAATTTAGTTATAATACCAACCTTAGAGGCATAAGGTGTAAAAAATGTGGTTGTTCAGAGAAGAGGTATAGCTTTTATCTGAGCATTTTCATTGTCATTTCTTCTTCTACCCCCTTAAAATATTTTTCAAACATGATAAAATAATAAGTATAGTATTTTAAATATAATTAGATTTTTTATGTTAATTTAATTACCTATATCCATCTCCGTTTTCTATCACATGGGAAGTGATTCCATCATTCGTGTGTATAGAGGACGACCATATCACCAACAAATGAAATTTGTTTTCTATTAATGCCTCTCACATCTATTTATAATGATGCAGTTAATGTGTATATATGATATTAATGAAATATTTATCATTATATAAAGAAAATATATCATATAATTTCACACATTTCCATTCATCGATAAATGCTAACATCATTCATGTGTACATGTGGATTACCATCTCCACGAAGTGCTGCGATTCTTTTTTCATCACCACATCATATGGATGATATATATGTGTATTTAAATAAATAAAATTATATTTTGGATATAATAATAATTATTTAAATATAAAATTACACTTAACTTCTTTCCATCATGATTTTTGAAAAATGGAAACTTTACTTATGCGTACGTAGGACCTATAGTATCCATGATTGTAACATAGTTCATTTTTAATAAAAATATTTCATTGTAGGTTTTAAAAGTATAATTAATGTATAAAAATTATTATTATGTAATTATTATTAATATCAATATGATATAATAATGACCACTTTTACCATAGTCAGTCCACTAAATTCATTTTGGATATATGATCCAAATATCATCAAAACGTCCGACATAAACTTAAATGAATATTTAATTTAATATAATATGGAAAAATAAAATAAAATAAATAAATAATTTGAAAATTTTTCTTAAATAAGTAAATAATTAATAAATTATTATTATTTTAGATGATAAATAACATACCTTAAAATTCAGAATCACAAAAAGGGACACTTTAACTAAATACGGAATTTTTAAGTGTTTTTTAAATATTTATTTTCTAAATATTTTTATTCATTTTAAATATTATAAAACATATTTATGGATATATTTATATGGAAATGAAGTAATTATAAATAAAATTTTATGTAAATTTTTTACTTTCTTTCACAGGTTTTCAAAAGGAATCTTTTTATGGAATGTCTTGAATTTCTTTATAAAAATGAAAAAAAAAGAATGATTTATTTTTACATATATAGAGACCAAGAATTTTCCCACCATAATAAAAATTATTTTATTTTAGAATTAAATTAAAATATTCCATGTTTTCTTCAAATAAAAACCCTCTTTCACTTTATTATAGTTATTTTTGTTCTGAAAATGGTGTTTTAAAAGGAAAGGGTATTTTGATTTCCCAAAATGTTTTTCATATGGATTCAAAATATTTTTTCAAGTAATTTATGATTAAAAAGTGAAAGGTTAAAATGTTTTATTCATTATATAGTCCTTGGAAATAATTTATTATAAAAGTTGATCTTGATATAGTTCCTGATACTGAGTGAGCCTGATATATCTCTCCAATTCGTTGGGTAATGATTATTTTATCTAGACAATTATAATGGAAGTATATTGTATAGTTATTCATGTTTTAAGGGTTCTATAAATATTATGTCCAAAGGAACCTACGTGACCTTTCAATACTGTATAATTATTTTTCAGGGAAATATTTTGATTTTAAAAAGGCATGCTAAGGAACTTTTTAAAGGAATACTCCATTTAGTGTAAAAAGGTATGTTTTTTAAGAAATCATTTTTCATAGGCTCTCATTTTTTCCATGAAAACCTCATGATTATTATTTTTTTCCTATATGTTTTCTTAAAATGTGTTTTATGAAAAACGTTTTGTAATTAGTCTAATATCATGTGTATGTAATCAATTATTTGAGCTCAAAGCTTATTTTGTTAAACGAAGAATCTTTTTACGATCTCATTATTTTAAATTGACCAATGGGGTTATTTTTTTATATCCCTTTCTGATATTTTAATTTTCATCCCATATTTTAAAAAAATCATAGGTTTTAAGGATGAGTAGGAACAAAGAAGAAGTAATTTTGAAATGTGTAATGATTTTTCAGGAAAAGAAAATGTGTTTTTTTAATGTCTTGTATTATAAGAAAATGGATACTTAGAGGAAGTGTCCAACATGTATTATATGGGGTTTCTATGTAATATTTTTAACCTTATTTTCTAAAATTATTAAATTGACAAGATCCTCAAATTGAAATAAAGTAAATTATTCTCTAAAAATGAAATTATGGGTTAAATAAAGATTAGGTCCTTATAGTTGGCATAAAAGGCCAGTTTATATAATTTTAAAGGATAGGATAATGAAAGTAAAATATATTAAAATATTATAATTTATTTTAATCATGATATACATTTGAATATTACCATTTTCTTCACATAAAATATGTATGTTCAAAAAAATTCCATTGTGGAAACAGGGAAAATGAAATAGGAAGGAACTGAGAGGATGATATCCTTCCAAATTGGAAACCTATAATGGTTTTGATTATGACAGAGTAGTTTTCCACTGTGATGTATTTGTTGATATATGTTATAAATGGTGGTGTCATCCATTTGAGATAGAAACCAAGTTCAATGCCAAGGAATATGTTTATAATTGATCATTTCATAAAACAAAAACCCCAATATTTAGTGGATCTTCTAAACAAGTTATATTTAAGGGGTTGTTTAAATTATTGGAGAAGTTATTTTAAGTCATGGGTTGTTTAGATCATCAAAATGTAACACTTTTTAATTATTATTTGGAAGGTGATGTTGACCAGTGGTGTTAAATGGTTAAGAATATTTAATAATGAGAAGATATTGATTCCTTGTAATGAGATGAATTTATAAATATTTTCCTTGAGAAATATTTTCTAACATATTTTTAATTTAAGATATAAAAATAATTTTTGGAATTGAGACAAAGAGAGAAATATTATGTGACTATGTATGATGCATACTTCACCCAATAGAAAAGGTACACACCAAATTTTATCCAGGATCATGATAGCAAAATTAATCCATTTTAATCAGGATTTAAGCCAATATGTCTTAGGTAATTGGGTTCATGTGAATTAAAAATTTATCATATACTTGTTTTTTGCGCCAATAAGGTACAAATGAATTTTACTAATAGTCATGTATTCCATTGAAACAAGTGGAAGAAAAAGTCTAGATAACAGGTAATTGGGTATCATCCATCAAAGAAATATTAAGGTAAAAAATCTAGTTTCCGTCTCATGAAAAGTGTTGTAAAAATAACCATTTTGAATGTATTATAAAATCTTGGAAGTGTTTTTGATATTAAAAGTTTATAGATTTTTCTATTGAAATCAATGGAAATGATCTAACAAATATTTAAAATATGATGATATAATGGTTTGATTATAATGAGATTGGTCATTATGAAAGTAGCTATCTAAATATATGAATAAAGGATGGAAAACATGGAGATCATAAAAATAAATTTTTGGATAAATGTTTTGTGACTACTTCGATAGATGTTGGTCCATGCAATGATGTGGTGTCAAGTACATTAAATGTTTATTCAGATTATGTCAATGTATTGTTTGATTTGGGGTCTACACATTATTTCATTTATAAGAATATTTTTGATAAATTGGAAATTTTACCTTAAGAAATGTATCATAATTTTTATTAAAAACAAATAGGGGAAGTATTAAGGAAAAAATAAATTATAATAATCTTGCTGTTATTTTTTTTGGAAATTATTTACCTTAAAACCTTATTGTATTTACCCTTGTATGGTTTTATTCTATTTTGGATATGGATTGTATTTTTTTACCATAACAAAGATATATTATAGAGCTAAATAATATTTTTTACGAATGAATTTAATTTTTTATATAAGAATAAATTCATACCTTTGATAATATATCAATAATATGATAAAATATTAAAATATGGAAATGAATATTATCTAGAATATATTTTTGAGAAGAGGGAGATTATTCATATCTGTGTTGTACCTATAGTGAATGAATATCTCTATTTATTTTCTAGTAAGTTTCTTGAAATAATACGTAACCATAATGTTAAGTTAACTATTGAATTAGTGCCTGATTATAATACTATTTCAAAACTCTATAATAGAATAGATCAAGTGGAACATTTTTAATTGAAAAATTAGTTACATGAGTTTCTATATAGTGGTTTCATTTATCTTAGTACTTCAACATGGGGTGAGCCTATTGTTTTGTTAAAATTTAAGACTATTCAATGATACTTTTCATTGATTATAGATACTAGAATAACATCACTATTAAAATCAATTATCAATTGCCTCATATATATGATTTTTTTAATTATCTCCAAGGGAAAAAATGTTTTCCAAATATTAATCTTAGGTTAGGTTATAATTAGTTGAATGTGATGGTGGAATATATTCCAAATAAAATATTTCATACTAGATGTAGGCAATATGAATTTTTAGTTTTCCATTTTTATTATCTAGTCCACCAGATGTATTAAATAGATTATTCCATAAAAATTTAGATAAGTTTTATCTTGTGTTTATTCATGATATATGGGTATATTATAAAAGTCTTGAGGAACATGAAAGAAACATAAGTTTTTTTCAAACCTTAAAATAAAATAAACTATATGTAAAATATAGAAAGTGTGAATTCAGTTGAAAAAAATTATCTCCTAAGGAATATTATTTTTAAATGGGATATAAATATTAACCCTGATAAAACCAAAGTCATTAAATATTGGCCAATACTACCAAATATCATATCCATTCATAGTTTTTTTTTATTAGTGGGCTACTACCAGTGGTTTTTTGTAAACATTACCCAGTTATCTGTCCAACTAACTAAGTTAACTCGAAAAGGAGTTAAATTATTTTGGATTAAAGAGTGTAAATATTGGTTTTTCCATTAATTAAAAAGAATAACGTTGAATGCTCCTGTTTTATCCCTACCATATATAAATGATTAATTTTCCTTCTATAGTGATGATTCATTAAAGGTACTTGGTTGTTTACTAATTCAGACTGATTGGGAAATTACTTGTGATTCATGTCAAATGAAATATGGAGAGTTAAATTATCCTACTTATGATCTTGAATTAGCTTCTTTGGTTTTTTATTTTAAAATTTGGAGGCATTATTTACATGGAGTAAAATGTGAAATATATAATAATAAATTTTTTTAAGTATATGTTCACTCCGAATGAGTTGAACATGAGTCAAAGATGACGGTTGAGACTAATTAAGAATTATGATTTCATGATTTATTACTATCTTAGAAAAAAATAATGAATTTAGTGCCTTGAGTCAAAAAACTAATTTTACATTAAGCAAGTTATATTTGGAACATAACCCTTTGGTTAATGAATTGATTAATTTTGTCCAAAAAATTATGCATGTAGGAACCTCCCTAATTTTTTCATTGTTAGCACAATTGTGTTTATCCTAAATAATTAATAAATCTCTGAAGGAGAATAAATTTTTGAGTTAAAAGGTATAATCTATTAATAAGGGTAAGTTACTAGAGTTTAATATTGATGGAAAATTTGTTATCTGATTTGGAATGAGATTTTGTGTGCCTTGGGATTCCCATTTGAAGAGAGATTTATTAAGGGAAGCTCATATATCACTATTTGTAGTTCGTTCTGGAAGAAACAAATGTATATATAAATTCAAGAACATTTCTGGTTGGATAGAATTAAAAGATACATTACGGGATTTACCATGAAATCTTTAACATGTAAATAGGTTAAAGCATAATTAAAATTACCAAAGGGGATACTTAAGCCTTTGTTAGTGCTAGAGTTGAAATGGAAAAATATATCCTTGGAATTGTGGTTGGATTTCCAAATACATCTTGATTTAATAATACAGTTTGAGTTATTTTTTATCAATAAACTAAATTTGTGAATTTCCACTTAATTAGGGATATTATTTCCTTAATTCATATTCCTTTATTGTGCATCAAGGATATAGTCGATTTATATAGAGTTCCTTTTCCCATTATATCTGAACATAGTCCCAAATTTAATTATATTTTTTTGAAAGGACTTCATATTTCATTGGGTACTGAATAAAATTTATATACAAATTTTCATCCTCAATATAATGGTCAGTATTAATAAACAATTCAGACCTTATATGACATGTTTCTATCTTGTTCAATGGATTATAGGGGAATTTAGGATCATCATATTTCATTAGATAAGTTTCCTTATAAAAATAGATTTAATTCCAATATACTGATGTTACCTTTTGAGGATTTATATGGAAAACAGTATTTAATTGTGGTTTATTGGTATGAAGTTGTTAAAAGGAAGTAGTTGGGAGTAGATTTGGTATAAGAAATGGTTGAGACTATGATGATGATTCAACATTATATGAGTATAGATTAGAGTATGTATACAAGTTACGTAGATAACCAGAGGAATGTTTTTTCTTTTGAGGTAGGTGATCATGTTTTTCTTTAAGTATCCCTATAGAAAAGTGGTACATGTTTTGGTAAAATGAAGAAACTAAGTCCATTATTTATTAGACTTCATGAAATACTATATAAATTTGAATCATTTTCATTCAAATTGGCCATGAATCTAAGTTTATCTCAGGTACATAATGTATTTTAGGTTTTGTTCTAATGGAAATATATTTTAGATGAATCTCATGTTTTGAGACATGAAGTATCTCATTTGGAAGAAATTTTTTTATAAGGAAATACCATGATATATTATTAACCTCATAGATAAACTGTTGTAGAATAAGATAATTTATCAATTTAAGGTCCTGTGTAAAAACTATATGGTTGAAGAAGCAACATGGGAATCAAAAAATGCTATGAAGGAAAGATATCTCCAATTATTTAAGAAATGAATAAAATTTTGAGAAAATAATTTAAAAAATGGATGAATAATATAAAAACCCTGGTAAAGTTAATAATCAATTTCATTTGTTACTATTATTTTTATTTATATCCATTATAAAGATATTAAATAAATTTCAATCAGGAAGGAAATAATTATATTCTTATTAAACTCATTTTCAAACATTATAAGTTTTTATTTAAAAGTTTCATTTAAAATTTTATAATTTTGATATGAAAAATTTAGATTCAATTTTTTAAATTAAAAAACCAAAATTATCTTAGTGTGAAAATTTTCTATTTTTCTAAAAATATTGATTTTTCAGTAAATAGTGAAAACTACAATTTCTATAAAACTATCATTTAATATTATTAAATAAAGTAATTTAAAAGTAAAATTTTATCATAACGTATCATAAGTATAATTTAATCATAAATAATCTATTTATTACATCATAATCATTGTTATACTGTAATTTTGTATAAATTGTTTTTGCTTAAAAATGTATTTTTTAAACCATTTACCATTGCATTTTTCATTTTAATCTAAAATCAATTGATTCCAATTATAGAAATTTAATTTTGAAAAATGGGTCATATATTTTGAGTTAGGAGATCAAAATTTGGTAAACTTTTCCCTTTTATTATTATTCCTTATGAATAATAAGTGTAGTGAATTTTTGTCTCTTCAATAAGAGTAAATCGGGTAATTATGGTTAAAAAATAACGTGATAAGGCATAAATATATATATAAATTTATCTTTATTTTCTTTTATAAGGAGTTTTAGAACTTTAATACACATTATTCTAAAAAATTTCAATTTCAAGCCATTTTCCTTTAATTATAGAATTTATATTATTTTAATTAAATATAAAGTAAAAAATGTCACTCTCTTTCTTTTAATATCTATAATATTCTAAGAAAGAGATATAAAATTATGTTTGATTATAAATATTAATTCAACAGATATATGATTTATTTATCATGGTAATTTATTTTTTACTTTTAGTGATGAAATAATTATATTAAATTCTTACACAATGCCTACACAATGCTTCTCCAAGTAATATAATAATCAAGTAAATATTGTTTTAACTATGAATGTAATATTTTTTGGGTGAGTTTTAGTGTCCCATTACTTTTAAGAATATATTTAATACATTATTTATTTTTTAATTTATTATATTCGAATAAAATTTATTTCTAGTTATTTTCGAAGTCAAATTAAATGAATTAGTCCAAAAATAACATTGATGATATTTTATAAAAATTAATGTTTTATTAAAAGATTTTTATTAATAAAAAAATTATTATTTACCATGTGAATTATATATGGTTTATAATACCAACAATTTTCCTTTTATGGGTCACTTTTCCTTTTATATTTTCTTTCTTGACTCCTTTAGTGTAAAATATTTTGATACAATGATAATCGTTAAAAGGGTTTATAAGCGGTTAAAACAAAGAGATAAGGGTATTGACATATTATAAAATTGGAAAAACCTTATTTTAGGAGAGTATCCAGACCCATACTCATATTATATGTTAATTATATCAATTTGATCCATTTTTAAAAGGAAATTAATTTATATTAATTTAATACTTTACGAAATTCCAAGAGTTCCCCTCCCCTCCCTTATAAAAGGGAACCTCCTCTTCTATTTTCTTCACACTTAAAAAGTCTTTTTTTTGGAAATTCCTTACCAAAATACCTTCATAACACCCCTAATAAATTTATATAGGTATTTATTTTAGGTATAATTCCAAACTTATAAGGATTATGGTGTAAAGCAAAGGAGTTTTTTCGAAGAAGATGAGGTATCGCTATTAACTTAGCATTTTCTTTTTTTTACATCATCTTCTAAATCCTAAAAATATTCTTCCAATATTATGTCATAATACTAATAGAATATTACATATAATAATATGTTTTTATGTTAATTTAGTAACCTATATGTGTCTCCTTATATCATCAAATGGGAAATGAAACCATCATTCATGTGTGTGACAGACTACTGCCTAACTAACAGATGTAATTCATTTTCTATCAACATATCTTACATATGGATATAATGAAAAATTTAATCTGTGTGTATATATATATGATATTCATTAAATATGTATCATTATATAAGGATAATATCATATATAATTTCTCACCATTCCATTCATTGAAAAATGATATCGTCATTCTTGTGTATGTGTGGACAACCACCACTACAAAGCAATGTGATTCAGTTTTCATCACCACATCATATGAATGATATATAAGTTTATTTTAAAAAATAATATTATATTTATGATATAATTATCATTATGTAAATATAAAAAAACACTTACCTTCTTTCAATCATTATCGTTGAAAATTGGAAACGTTACTCATGAGTACGTATGGCTTATCATCTCCATTATTGAAACATAGTTCATTTTTAGTAACCATATTTAATTATTGGTTTTAAAATTATAATTAATGTATAAAAAATATAATTATTTCATGATTATTATTATGTATATTATGTAATAATGAACTATTTGACAATAGTCAACCTATTGAAGTCATTTTGTACATATGAGCTGAATATCATCAAAACATTCGACATGAACTAAAATGAATAAGTAATTAAATATAACACTTAAATAAATAAAATAAAAGGAATAATAAAATTGAAAAAGTTTCTTAAGTAATTAAATAATTTACATTAGTTTATTATTAAAGAAGATAAAGAATATACTAGAGAATTCAGACTCAAGGTTAGTGACATTTAAACATAAAACCTCGTTCTTAAATATTTTAAATATTTATTTTATAAATTTTTTTATTTCCATATCCATAACTTAAAAAATATTTTATGAATGTAATTATATGTAAATAAAAAATTCATAAAGGAAATTTTATATCTCTTTTTTACTTTCTTTCAATGGTTTTCAAAAGGAGTATTTTTATAGAATGTTTTAAATTTCCTTGAAAAAAAGAAAATGGAATGTAATATTTAATATTATAAGGTTATATTGACTTTTATTATTCCATAACTATTATTTGATTTTTGGATTTTGTTACAATATTCCATGTAGTATCCAAAAAAACCCTTCTTTCCCTTTGTTCTGGGTATTTTTGTTTTGAAAATGGGGTTTTAACAGGAAAGGGTATTTCGATATCAAAAGGTGTTTAGGATATCAGTTAAAAAGAGTTTTTCAAGGACTTTATGATGAAAAGGTCCACGAATAAATTTTTTTATTCTTGATATGGTCCTTGGAAATTTTTTATTTGGATGGGTCAGACTAATATAGATCATAAGGAAAGGTGAGATGTTACCGCTCATGTTGATGATTGAGCCCAATATAGCTCTCTAATACATTGGGTAATGGTTATGTTCTCTAAAGAATTTTGTCCAAAGTTGACCATATAGTTATTCCAATTATTAGGGTTTTTATAAGGATTCTATTAATATGATTTACCAAGGAACCTACATGACATTTCAATTCTTGATAATGAGTTTCCATGGAAATAATTTTATTTTAAAAAGGAATGATAATGATATTTTTAAAGGATTATTACCTTTTAGGATAAAATGGTATGTTTTTATGAAAATAATTTACATGGATTCTCATTTTTTATAAGAAAACCTCTTGATTATAATTTTGACTTTATGTTTTATTATAAAGTGTTTTATAAAAAACATAGGGCAGTAAAGCTGATTTCATGTGTAAGTAAATGATTATTTGATCTCAAATACTATTATATTAGAGGAAAAATATTTTTATGATCTCTTGGTTTTAAAATGAAACTATGGGTTTATTTTGTTTCCCCTACTGAGATTTTTTGTCCTAAACTGATGTTTTCAAATGTTTTTATAGGTTTTAAGGTTGATTAAGAAAAAATTAAATGTCATGTAAAAATTCTTAAAAACATTTCATGAAAATAAAACATGTTTCTTTTTAGAAGTCTTGTATTGTAGGAAAAATATATACTAAGAGGAAGTGTCCATCATATATTATATTGGATTTTTATATAATATTTATTACTTATTTTTTAAACTCTAAACCTAAAAAGATCTTTGAAATGAAATAAAGTGATTTATTGTCTAAAAATTAAATTTGGTGTTAAATAAGGATTTCTTCATTATAATGAATTTAATGGATATACATTTTATAAAAAAGATCAGGACAACATAAGAAAAGGTCAGAATGGTAGTGTATTGGTGTTTATTGAAGAAATGCATTTTTCATGTGTAAAAGATAAAATCTCAATATCTATGTCAAGTGAATATTATAGAGTTATTAAAGAAATATGAGAGATTTACTACATTAAATTTTGAGTTAAGGTGTTTACCTATAAGTGAGTTATCGATAAAAACCATGTAAACCATGATGACTTCAATATAAAACTATTTAATCCGAATAATTTGTAATGTACAGCTAATCCCAGGAAAGGACAGTCAGAGGTGGAAACCCATGAACATTTATTAAATATAAAGAAAAAGTACAGCAGACAGGAAAGAGGATGAGTGCGTGAAACTTACCCACATTCAAATGACAAAGCCATCAAGAGAAGATAACTAAATATCATAGTAATTTTTCCCCTCAACACCACCATCATAAGGGTCTTCCTCCGTAGTGGCTGATTCCCACTCAGAGCTCGGTTCATAACACTTCAGAAGCTTGACATACTGCTTTCGAAGCCGCAATTGCTCCAGCGAGGACCTCTCCGTGAAACGTTTTTTAAGAGAAACATCCCCTCTTTCCCTCTTGGAATAAGACCTTGTGCTCATCAGCTTCAGTAGATAAGAATAGTACTTCCTTGGGCATCTCTTTGGTGGAGAAGTCAAAAATCTTTCACTCTCATATACCTTAGTCCTCCCACCTTGAACAACATCACTATAGGAAGGTCTGGCAGCCCCACTATTATTCTCTTCATTGCTATCAAAAACGTCTCCCCACTTGTCACTGATAATAACAGAGCTATAACACCTTCGTCCAACACTTTCTCCCAACATCTCATCCTCTGAAGCAGGCAAAGTCCCACCTCCCAGCAACTGGGTATTCTGATTGATATCTATCGGTGTTAAGTTTGGAGAGAACTCCACACTCACATGACCATGATGAGATTCTTTACCCACTACATCCTCCTCATACACTACCTCCTGGTTGTTTGAAACAGCCTGTATGCTACCTCCCTCAATCACATGAGGACTAAGGTCTTCCAACTACTCAAACCCCTCAAACCTGTTGCAGATAGGAACATTCACATGCACCTCCCTACCCAAGGTATGAATGTCAACCCCTAATGTACCTTTTTCACAAGGCATATTGCCCGAGGGCTCCATAGAACTGGTATCCAACTTCAAAGAGCAGGGACCTGCAGCATCTTCCAAAGATGGTAGGTTCCCAATACCAAGATCACATTTTAGACGATCAAAAACTTTCCTTACAGGCATATTTTCTGGCAACCGTGCCTCCTTCATTAGCACCGGAGGCATAGAGACCTCATTTAGATTAGAATTCCCTGCTTCAATCACTACACACCCAAAGGGAATATCCCCCACACGAATTCCATGCTCAGAAGGGATGCCAGGCACAACAGAAGATACACCCCACACCGTTCCTTTGCGAGAATGTCTTGGACCCCATTTTCATTCCCTCTCTTAACCAGACTCTCCTCAGTATTAGTGTTCAACATCATCTAAGCCCCGACAAAGTCATAACAGCCACTGACTCTCATCCTCCCCGCCACTTGTGAGGTTCCATTAACCCTGCCGCTATGACAAACTGATCCCAAATGACCCAAACGGTTGCAAGTAATGCAGTAATTCATCCATAACTCAAATAGAATATCCTGCTTCCAATGAAATTCTCTCCCATCTGTGACCCAAACCCAATTCACCGGTGTCCGGGCAACATCAACCTTAACACAAATTTGCAGAAAAATTTGGTGACACACAGATTCCATTCGAAAATCGGAACACATGTATCTTCCTATCATATTTCCAAGAGCACATATAATGGAGGGGCTTTTAAAGGAAAGAGGTAGGCCATGAAGGCTTACCCATGTCACAATTGTCAAATTATCCGGCCACATATGAAAGTCTAAGATCCATCTGAACAGGTAGAAGGTCGAGCCATTGCATCTTCGGGAAGCCCTGGACCAACGAGAAATTAGGTCCTCCTCTGACCCAAAGCGGATCATGATGTGCCTCCGGTCAAGTAAACCAATGACCTCACGCTCTTGTAGCTCCCAGTATTCAGATAGAAACCACTCAAACTCATAAATCAATGGATGGTGAGGACAAAAGTGAGCCACTAGCATGAGCTTGCAGAGGTCTAAGGCACAATTGAACTCCGCTGGGAACATGGTGAGTTGCGGCACTTCCTAGAAGAGATATGCAACCTTTGGAGAAAGAGATATCCTTAGGAACGGTGAAAGATGAGTCAGAATTGAAGACGGTCCGATGGAGTTCCCCTTCTCAGATAGAGGAGGATGCGAGACTCCCCCCTCCAATCGGGAGGGGGGAGAAAGGCCCTGATGCATTAGGGTAAGGGCATCACCGAAGAGAGAATCCAGAGCACCATTTCCTCCTCATAATCAGAAACTTGTTGTTGGGTAATAAGGTATTGGGCTAGCCTTCCCACCTGTGTGCCGCACATCCCCAACGAAGCCCAAGGTGGCCAACCCTTGGGCTTAGGCCAGTTCCTAATGGGTTAGAGGGGCCCACGAGTGGTTTGTTAACATATAGTGCATGTTTCCTTGCGAGGACTCGAACCCGAAACCTTGAAGTCAGGACGCCACCACCATTAATACATAACTAATCCTTTTATCATGGAAACACATGTGAATTGTTTTTCTATGTTCTTGATCCATCAACTATGATTTGGTCTATTATTTTTCAAAGAAAATGATCAATATTTCGGTGATGAAAAACTTGACAATGAAGATGATTTTTGTGAGACCCATACTTCCATGGAAATATTATTAGTGAATATTAATGACCACACCATCCACATGGTTTATTCTACATAGAATGATCATGAGGAAGTAATATGGGAAAAAACTAATTTATTAATTTCTAGATATTATAGGTAACATATATTTATTTATTGTTTAGCTTGTTAAATTTATTGACACATTTAATATATTAGTTTTATTTTTTTTAATACTTAAAACACATATTTTAACAAATATAATAAAATATTTATTGAGACTAGTTAGTTTTTGTATAATTTTTCAATTATTAAAATTTATATGTAACTGTTGTTTTTATATAAATTTTATATAAACTTTTTTTTCTTCTTCCTGTATCATTTTATGTTTCATAAATATTTTTATTATTCTTTTAACATTGTTAACTTCGAATGAATAAGATAAATATAATACTTAGTTTAGTTTAGTTTTCACCATTTTACATTTTTTTCAAATTTATATGTAACAGTTTGATTTATATAATCTTTTATAGTTTTATTTTCTTTGTTACATTTTATTTGATGTTATATAAATTTGTATTTATTTTTTTTACATTGTTGTTAACTACTTTAATGAATATGCTAAAGGTTGTATTATTTTGTATTCTTGTTTTTTTTATATCATTGTAAAACTTTTATTCAAATTTTGATGTAACAATGGGATTTGTAGAACATTTAACTTAGTTTTTTCCTATGTTTATATAATTTCATCTCTTATTGTTTTTTCATAAATTTAGTTAACTACGTTAAAAAATATGAATAATTATGTGTTTAATTTAGTTTACTTTTTTGGGTCAATTTCATTTTATATTTAATTTTATATAAAAGTTTTGGATTTATATATTTATACACTAGGTTTTTGTAAATTTTATTTATGGTATAATATCATATAAAAAATGGGTCACCTTGAGCTTTTATAGAAGACCATACACATACTTATGCTGAGGGGACTCCTCATCATTTTGTATAAGATACTTCTACTTCCATAGGGATAAAGAAGGATTCTAGGGTTGATAAACATGGTAGCACACATTTTATAAAATTATCATGTTCTTTTAGCCAAGAAAAGGGGATATAAATTGAGTTTGATGATAATTATAATCATAGGGTTCCAAATTCAAAAAAATAATTTTGATACAATTAAAGCTTGGAAAAATGTTTTCATTTTGATTTTTTATTGAAAAAATATCAATAAAGTGACAATATATTAGTTATAGAAGAATTTGTTTGTAAGATTAATTATTATTATTTTACATATATGAAATGTTTGTTCTAATATAGTTTTTTCCCTTCATATCAAATGATATATGATATAACTAACATAGATAAGTCTAGAAGAAATTTTTAACTTTGGATTCTAGGACATGGATGGTTTTTAAATCAACCCTCGCTTCATATTTCATGTTTGGTACAAGACAAAATGAAAAATCATATGATATATATCATTTTCTAGATGAAGATACATTGAAACAATTTTTTAAAATAGAATACAAGAATCATTTTTGGTAAGTGAAATTTAATATTTTAGATTTTTATATTAATGATCATATTAATGATTTATTTTTTTCCTAATTTATACAAACAATAGAAATCTCATCAATATATCTAATCCAAAAATATATAACCTCCCACTTTATCTCGTTGAGGGTATATGTTATAAGAAGAATAAATGATAGATGGTAAAGTTTAAAAAATGAGTTTCAAGTCTCCAACATTTGTAGAGGTTTAAACAATGCCCCCTAGTTAAATATAAAAAAATTGAAGAGGGACTGAATGAGAAAAGTGGAACATATCTAATAGAAGAGTCGAGGTCTATATATGAGAATATAGTATGTAGTTATTTAATTTATTTCAACTATTTATATAATAAACTTCACTAATTAATTTTTCAAATATTCTTTACAAGAATCCCTTAAAGAGTAGATCACATAGGGTAAAATTTTATATGAGGGGAGGATGGATATTTTAACTACTACATTGGAAAATACTGAACACCTTGGACGCGTATGAGGATACTAGGAAGGTGTATCCATCAAAAACGTTTTTGGTAATTCTATATCTTATTCAAAGTAGGATCTTTATAATGGAAAAATATATGCTTTAGAAGATCATGGTAAGGAGATGGGTGAGAGGATAAAGGATATGATTATATATTTGGTATAGTAAATGTTTGTAGGCCTTAAACGAAAGTTTTAGGCTACATATCCCACTCCTCCACTTCTGCCTTCTTATCCAACTCCTATACCTCCTTCCCCACAACATTCGATGTACTATGAGTATATGTTGAGGATCCCTAGTATAATTTTTTTACATATGGGATAATATATTTTATTGGTGGTATCATTTATCATCATAAAATAGAGATGGATTAGCATAGGCTAATAATGTAAGATGTTATAGATAGATTATAAAGAGTATAATTTCCTACTGATGTGGTCACTATAGTAGGACACAGTATTGGCCATTTTTTACATTGGACATTTATACTTTTCAAAAAAATCACCATCGAAGTATGTATAGATTATATCCTTTATTTCAAATTAGTGATATTTTTTAAAATTTTAAAATTTATATATTTATCTATAATTTTTCTACATAATTACATTAAAGGTGTATATATATATTAGTTAGATAGTCATATTTATAGGTTATTAGGAATTTAGATACTAATTATTTTGGTCGTATTAGATTATCAGCATATTTGAATTTTTTGTTAAAAGTTTATGATCTTCCAATTGATGCTAAAATTTGAGGGTATGATATGAATGGTATGATTTTAATGAAAAAACCATGGATCTGGCAACTGAACATTTTTTGGGCATCAACATGATAGAAATATTTTCCTTGTAAGTCAATAAAAATATTTCTTCAAATTATTTTAATTTAATGAAAATCAATACCGATGTTTATTTTTTATTAGGTATATTTATACACATTGTATTTAGTATGATAAAATATTATGATATGATTTTTTTGTCTCACAGTTTATTTCACTTGTAAAGAAAAAAAATGAAATATATTGAAAGGATGATATATATTTATAAAATACTTCAAAAAAATGTAATTTAGTATTGGATTCTTTCTTATATTAAAGGGTATATAATATATATTTATTAAAGATTAATTTATCTTAATTGGATAACCACTTACATTATATTTTTTATATATTTGTGGTCATTGTATGTTTTGTGTTTTTTAGAAAATATAATACAACTTAGTAGTTATTCTCTACACATGGGTACATATAAGAAAATTTTAGAGAAATATTGGAAATTTACATTTGATTATTTAAATTATTATAACCACATTTTATCTTATTTCATACATATAATTTTCAAATAATTCATGATATTACTTTGAGATACAATAAAAAATAGGAAATAAAAGATCAATTATGAGTGAAAAATGCATCTTTTCAATAATAATTATAATATTTTGGCTGTAAGTACATAAAATATTATTTTTAATTGAAAAATTATTTTGAAACAAAACATTAATCATCAACAAGTAGTAAATTAATTTTTATATTATGTTTTAAGATTAATGTTTGAAATAATTTATATTGGTATAGTTATGAAATTCTATAAGGTTATATTTTGTTATAAAATTTCCTTTAATTTAACATATAATTATACTAAGAATACATGTCAAATGGTTTCCTTTTAATTAGTAGATTTTTGATGACCCTCCATCTTGTTTTGAAAAAGAGGTAAATCAATCATAAGGGGAATTAACAGATTATTTTACAAGTTTGATTGGGTTTTTTTATTTGTAACATATATTTTAAAGTTAAAATTTCAAATTTAAAAGTTGAAATGATTTGAACAATGGTGTGATGTATGTTTTTGTTATAATACTATATGTGTGCTACTATTTTCTAGTTTTGTTTGTGATATTATTGTTGTACTGACAGGGTGTTGTACATGGATTTCATAAGTTTTTTTATTATATAAACAATGTAAAATAACCTTCATATTCATCACTTTTTCCCATTTTCTATAAAATATTATCTAATAACCAAATTAAAAGACATTTTTAATGTAGGTTAAAAATAAATAATGTAAAAAACCTATTTATATAATCACTTTTAATAATGTTTCTAGTTAACTGATGCTAAAAATAAAAAAAATGTTCAAAACCTTTTTTTCACTATTGTAACATGAATATGGGGAGATACAAATTTAATTAACCTATAGAATACTATGATACTTATGGTACAAAAATTATATAAATTATGATAGCATCCACCAAAGTAAGGATAACATGCCACCAAAAGAGAAATGGGATCAATCTTTCTACATTAAATTTTGAGGGTCGGAAGGTCAACATATATTCTAGAATACATTGGGTGGTGGCTATTAAGGTGGTTTAACATCACCCATAGGTTTTTATAGAGATATTATTCATGGTTTTTAGCAAGTATATCCAAGATAAAGAAGTATAGGGTAAAATGTTTCTAGAACATGACCAGAATAAGGTCAGTGGACAAGATATTTTATAGGTTCTTGTTATCCCCATCTTTCTATTAATAAGTAATATATTTATCTAAACTACTCAATAATTCTGTATAAGGATAATAAGAAGATATAGAAGGGTAAATTAAGATTTTATTTTTTATAGAGCTATGAGTGGGGGTTCTATCAGATGATACATCCTACATTGAGATGAAGATTTGTCTTACTATGGTAACTTAGACTTAAAAAAACATGTCCATAACGTTCTTGGACTCTTCATCCTCATATTGAGGTAAATCTTTGGATACCTATGGATATATCAGGTTTCATTATTATTTTTTAAATAAATATGTCATATCATAATATATCCCCCACCAACAGTGTACTTAAAGAAGGAAAATATCTTGATGATTCTAGGTATTAATTAATAGATAATACCTAAAATGAATTAAATCAGATCATCTATACATAGGTACTTATAAAGGTATCTCGAGACCCTATGAACCTTTATCTCTCGAATAAACATCCTCAATCACTAGTTTCCTTTAAACAAGGGTTGTGATGGTAGAGACATGAATATCTCCCCAAAACAATTAGTGGCTTAGGATTATAAAATACTTGGTGTGATATTTAATTAATTCCCCTTGTGAATATTTTATTACTAACATAGCTATTCTCTAAGAGTGATCTTATCTCCATCATGAGGATCATTTCTATGAGAATTATTGGTGGTATCATGGTGAAGAACTATGTGAAGGATGAGATCCTATTATACTTGGGGATGACCTTCAAGGTGGTACACTTCTTCATCATGGGGAGGACCTCCATGGTGTCTAGTGGTGGTGTCAGTGGGTGAGAGAGTTACCTGACATGCCAGGTTGGTAGTTGGGGTCTAAATACCAGTATTATGGGATGTTTTCCAGTGGGGAGTTCGATGAATGATATAGGAGACTTGGGAGTTTCCTCTCATAAATTAAGGTATGTGGCCATCACTAGTTATTTTTTCCATGTGGTTTATTCTAGAGAAACCTAAATAGAAGTCTTATCAAATGGTTTAGCTTCATGCTGAGTCTCCCTTCAATTATAGAAACATCGGTTGGTGGGATCCCTCCTTAGAAACTCCCAGGTGGAACCTGGGGATAGTGAATCCTAATTTTACACTTCCTATTCAACCTAGGGGAAAGAGAAATCAACACCATCCAATTATAGGATCCCAAAATGGTTTTTAGTCGTTACAAGATATACTTTCCCCATATGGTATCTCTACTATTGGAGGTATCTATGTGGTTTTGTGTCTTAAATATCATCTTGAGCCATCTGTTGGGTAGGGATGACACTTTCATGTTTATAACAGAAAATAAGGGAGTTTATTACCCTCTATTTTATGAAATCCATTGGGTAAATGGGGTGGGATAAACAACGATCCATGGATGTTAAAATTGTCTCATTTTGGGTGTAAGTGCATAGAATTATCATATATGGGTGTGTGTATTTGTTATCAGCATCTTGGGAACTTATCCTTCCCATATGATTATTGGAAATGACATGGCCACCTCACCTAACACTCAGAGTATCGTACATTCTATAGGAATTTAAACTAACTGGGAGTATATGCTTAAGGATTTTGATTCCCAACATACCTGATGATTCTCATCACATTACTATTATAGAAGAATGGATTCATGTCAAGACCACCAATCATATTCTTGATTATTTGTCCTAGGACAACTCCATTATATTTCACAATGATAATCATGATTTGGGTCCCTTATTCCCTTTTTTATTAGGCAAGTAATCTATCAAAACATGGGTGATAATGATGATGCCATTAATCAGAACAAGAGGATGGGAGGTCAAGACTTCCCTATGAGGAGTTTTTTCCTAGTCTAAGACTCCCTTATATTTTTGGAACTAAGTTGATCTAGTTTGGATATTGATGTTATATTGAATTTTTTGTCAATCCATTATGGTTTTAATAGGGATATTGAAAACTAAGGGTGATGGTTGTGGAAATGGAAGCCCAAAAAAGTAATTAATGAAGTTTGTAAAATGTAAGTTTATCTATTGCTTGAAAAATGTTTTAGGTAAAATATTTTAAAGGATATTTTTAATGAATAGTAATTTTTTCACATAGGAACTTCTAGAACACACCTGAAGTATGTGGCCATGTATCAAGTATGATGTGGGATGACTCAAAAAATAGTTTCATGGATGTATAATTTTCAAGTGATCATTTTTTAAGAAGTGGTTGTGAGAAGGCTATCATTTTTTGGATATGGTTGGTGTTTTATTAAGGACCCTAAAGGATAGTTTCATCTTGTACTTACTTGAGCAATGAATCATACATAAATAGGAGCTCAAAAAATGATTAAATTTAGTCTAATGATTAGAGATATTGGGGGGTCCTTACCAATAAATAATCCTCTAACCCATTCACTTGAGGACATATGAGATGCCAAAGAGGTTCACATAGCAAGGACCACCTATCTTAGAAATGTTCATCTTATGAAGAAAAGAAGTTCATGAGGGGAGTTCCATGAATCATGATATAAAAATCAATTTCTGAATATAGTACATTTGAAGAAGATCCTAAAGCACATTACCATATAACACAATGTTGTATGTAAAGAACAGTACATATAGCACAAAGAAAATTACATAGAGCACAAATCATAATATTTAGTTCATAGTATTCCATATAATACATATGCGTAAGGAAGTTTTAGATGGTGACCTTTTATGTGACATTATTATGTACATTTTGGATATTTTGGATCCCATTAAATCATAATATTCAGTATTTCATGATTCAAATAAAATTATATTTTCTTGATAATGAGGAAGTGACCAACACATCTATAAACTAAGAAGAAATCTATCTACCATACCTAAAAAAACAAATATCTATGATACCACATGGTAATTTACCCACCCTAGTTCACTATGAACAACCACTAAATCGGATCACTACATTACCTCAGGTTTCCCTCCTCATATACCATAGGATGATGACTAGAAAAAAGAGTATCTGGTTGTATAGTGGGAGGACTCTAACCAATTATCTAAGTAAAACAATAGCATAAATAATACCAATTGATGATGATATATATATAATGTAGTAAAATAACGGAATGCAGTAATGTATTGAAAATATCCCAAATAAACCATTCCATAAAAAATGAAATTTATATAGTACTATCCAGGAAGTCATTCAACAAAAACCAAAAATACCAAAACTAAGAAAATCCTGAACATTGATTCGATTATTGTCCCAATCCTAACTCCATTTCCCCATCCTAGAAGCCTATGAAAGACCCGATATTGATTCTCTATCAACCGATACTTGAGGACAAGTAACATCTTCATGGGTAACAAATTTCTATAGTGGATATAGTATGGTATGATTATAACTCAGGTGGCCACCACCAAACGTGTCCCTAAAGTAAAAAAGTCCATTTAGAAGTGAATTAATATGTGATCAAGCTAACGGTTAGAAATATATTCATTAAACCATTTTAAAATCTTGAAACATAAACCAATGTCAAACCCTAGGGTCGGATTAACCCCCAGAATGATACATACTTTGTTCGACCAGTGGTGGGGTGTCTTTGAGCATGTCTCAATATCTATTACAAACTATCTTCCCGACCAGAGGTAATACACACATCTTTTGTCCAATCCAACATTGGGGGGGTAATATTACCATCCTCAGAACACAACACCCCTCAAGGTTTGTGTTATCTATGGATTTCCTATAATGTCACCCCCCGGGGGGCATGATCATCCCCATGCTAACCATAAGATCACCTCATCCCCTGAGGGTCGTGTTCACTCCAGGTTAACCATAAATCACTAAAAAAACCTTGGGGTTTATTTCACCCCATGTTTAACCATCATGCATAAATAAAACAATTTCCATTACATTAAAAATATACCACCACATTGGTCATTTTTTCATTTTATATAAAACAATTCCCTTATAAATATAACAATTTCAATAAAAAACATTCCAATTTACTATTTAAAAAACATTACCAAAACACCACTTGCATGTCATCAAGCCCAAACTGCCTTTATATTTCAAAAAAACAAACAAAAACTCAAATTACCAATTTCAATTCCTTTTTCTAAAATAGTATTTTTTTCCCAAATTCCACCCAATTTCCATTTCCAATAACCAAAAAAATTATCATTTTACAATTTTATTTTCAAAACCCATGTTTGATATATTTCCAAGGCACCCCACTTGCGGCCACATTTTATTTGGGCCATGTCATATAAAAAGGGGTATCATAACTATGATGAATCAATTATTAAAAAATCCAATTTAAACTAGGACAAGTCACAAACATGCCATCCTAAGAAAAAAATACACCAATAGGATAAAAAAAGATAGATTGTGGGATAATTTAAAGGTACTTCCAACCTCATTTAAATTTTTTCCATTTTTATGATTAATTTAAAAATTTTCTTCCTGGTCTCATCCTAAGAAAATAACCAAAACTCACATCGCCCATGACTCTAACTCACATAAAAATATCCCACACAGGTTAATTATAACCAACATATAATTAATTAAAAATTATAAAAAACATGCTAGCCCACTTAGGCATCAATGACCACTCACTCAATGGATGTTCCCAATAAACTAGAACTAAGATAGATGGTCCTTTAGAAACCCATACCAATCTATGAGCACTAACTTAGTCCAAATCCATAACCACAAATTCCAAAACCATAATAAAAAAATTTACTTAAAAAAAGTTAAAAACTCACATACTGACAAATGTCTATTGAAATGATGGAAAATGATGTACATTAATTTTCTTGAGATGTCCTTAAGAAAATATGTATGGAATCCCTTGATATCCTAAGATGAACCCACAATTCTCCTGAGGAATTTCCACCCCAAAACCATCCCTATATATCCAAGGATAGAGAAAAATACAAGGATGATAGGAAGGAGTTGTCGCCTTACCATAGGCTCTTGATTTCAAATGATGGAGACTCCAATGAAAAAGAATCAGGGGAGATTTACTCTATAATAATGGGAGAGGAAGGAGGGAATGAGGGAGGTTGTTGGGTTAAAATGGGAAGGCAAATTATAGGTTTTGGGTTAAAACATTATAAGGGGAAAAGTATAAAATTCCATTTTAATGGGATAAATAGTTTGGCCATATGGTTTTCTAAATTGTGCACCACCTTTGAAATCATTACTATCCCTCACACTCTACCTCATACTATTGGTCTCCACTATTTTCAAACCATTCACCAATCATGAAATTTCGATATGGTCCCCTCTATAAAAAGACACATAGTTTTTCAGCAACCATGCAAAAACAATGCCGCAATTTCTAGTCCCATATCACCTCACACGACTTCCCATTGATCTTTAATGGTTTAACTTAAATTTTTAACTAACCATATAACTAATCCATGAATTATATAATTTGAACAAAAATCACCCCACACTCATGGTGTCACATAGATTCTTCTAAAAAATGTTACAATCCATACATAATTGTTTTAAAACTCCAAAAACCTTCAAAACGCAACTTGAAGCTTCTGAGACATATCTAAGCACCCAATGAACCTCTTAGATATCAAACACACACAAAAAAATCACTACACGATGTCCAAAAATTGAGAATTCCATTCTGATTACTGATTCAAAAGTTGGCATCCCCCCAGATGAAATTTTAAAATTTTCATGGAAATTAAAACTCATCTATACACCTGTATGAACATGTGGTTTTAAAAACACCCAAACATATAATATATCTCCCTCAAGATTCATATTTTAGAACCATCCCAAAGGATTTTATAATCCATTTGTGTCATTTATTTCACTCAAAATCCAATTTCTAACTTAGAAAACTTTCCATGCTTCTAAAGAACAACTTTTTGTTCCATGTTCTCAAACCAGAAAAACACCAGCCATTACTTGGACCCATTACAGGAACAATTCCAATTCCTATATACTATGATATACCCTAGGTATCTCATCTAAATGATCTATAGTTCTCCCCGACATAAGACATAGTTAGAATAGGCTAATTATGAGCCACAACACCTCCGCACCATTGGAGTGTCCAGTCGAAACATGATCCAAACATTCTATAAATACCCTTGGATGTGTTTTCCAATCCAGCACACCCAAAACATATGAAAACACTTGTTCAAGGCTAGTAATTTCATCATTCTCATATCAAAATAACCAGTTGAACCACCATTATCAAGGAACCATTCCAACATGTTATTAGCTATCCTCAAAAGTCCCCTGTAAACCCTAAAGACTTTACCACACCCACTAAGGTTTCCAACCCACCACATTCAACTATGTTCAAGAATATATTTCAATCCGTTCCTAGTAATCTCTTCCAAAAAACCCTTGTCCTTAGATTTCGACAAGCTATTAACCCACTCGACCAAGTTTCTATAACATCAAAGGAATATCTTGATCACATGAACCTTCCCACCAAAGTATATATTTGACTTCTAGTGATGTCTCATGGTTTGAACATAAAACAACCATTTCCATCATTTCTACACAATGATCATTGATGATTCACTGACCCGGTCATGCTTGGATCACCTTAGTTTATCTCAATCCCAGGAATGAATCTTAGAACCTATTCGACACCACATCTGATTCTACCCTATTCATTTAATAAGGATCCTTTTGGGTTCATCCTTATTTATTCACTGATGTCAAAAGGCCATGGTGTTTTTCCACCGATTGATCATGTTTGATCTAATTTATCCACAAGAGTCAAAATGTTATAACAGTCATCCACCGATTAATCATACACACACCAAATCCTACTTTCTTGAGGGTCACATCATCATGAACCAAGTCACACTCTTCACTATAGTATCATTCCATAAAATGAATCAATGAACTAGTTTTTTATCTCCACATCCCATTATCAATATATCAATAAACATAATGGGTAGATGTAGCCAAAACTAATCACCCCTAGGAATCATTATGAATGGTAAAACAATACTCAATCCTATAAAATGGGAACGTCTCCCATGAAACCTATTATAAGACCTTCCAACGTCAAGGTCGACACCATGAAATGAACGATGGTGTATCCCACACCATCAGACAATTCCATTACCACACAAAGAGAATTGACCCAAAATAGCCTTATTTGAACCACACTTGTGCTGCCCCTCTGAACCATGATTCCACATTGTTCATATCAACCCTCAATGGTCTCGTTGTGGTTAAAACCATAAATTATTCCTATCATCACACCCACTATACCCATGATATCATATGTACCTTCTGTATAGGATAATTCAACTAGAGATATTCGAGTCATCACACCTGCAAGTCTTACAACACACCCACATCAGTTTTCAGCCCATTCACACAACTACACCTTTCATTAATCATGAAAGTAGTATGATGTCATACTTCCCAACCATGATCCAAATGACACAAAAATCTACAACACATTCTATCTTACATGATTCCATAAAATCACAATTGTTACATTATCATGGACAACATTATCATGAAACATCATCTTGGGTACTATCAAGCTATTACTCATCAAAATCAAACTCACAGACCCAATTTGATGGCCATAACTATCCCCATAGGACAAAATTATCTATCATAAATACCATTATTAATTTTATAAAACCAAGGGAATCTCACCAAGAGAAAAACATTTAAAAACCTCCCTTTACCTATGAATCAATCTTAAGCCCCACTAGGGTTCATTTATTCTATCACCGGTCACTTGAAGAGGAAAAACTAAGATTATATGGACAAGTACCAAACCAATACTTCCATCAAAATTCATACATTCTATTGATTCAGAAACCCTAATGGTTCTTTCATTTCAAAAGAACCAATCATTCCCACCTACCTCAATCCAAAACCCTTTTAGTGGATAAACTTATCCAGAAATAGTACATGAACGATATTTCTTGAATACATAAGGCCTAGCTCACCTGTATAGCCATAATCAAGGCATATCACCTGCCTAAGTACATATCATTGATCACCTTATATGATATTACCTTTAACAGAGGGTTTAGCCAAAGCTTTCTAACTCTAGATCTAACTTCCATGGCACTCATCGATCAACCTATTTGAAAAACACAATAGGAAGTTAATAGGGATAGGAATATGAATGAGGCTACCCCTTTATAACTAGACACAATACTAAGATAACTATTACAAAAGTTCTCATCCCAAAAATCCAAAGAAATTTAATGCAACCAAAAGAGTTACTGGGTTGAACCATTCATGTACCAATGTCATAGGCCAAAACATATACCCTTACCTATTTTACCCAAAGGCACTCTAAAACTCGATTAATCCATATCGTTGGTCACCCCTAAATGGATCAAAAAATTTAATCTCTATATTAATCCATACCAAAAGAAATTCACTAGGCTCTCTCACCTATCCCACACATCCCATCTGATAGGGTCTACAAGTCTAAGGATGGAACTAACCCCCATTCTAAGGATACATGACACCATACTTTCTGAAATCCCACCTTAGGGTCTCATAAATAAGTCCAAAACCATCATTACTAACCCATTTATAGTTTAGGAATAACCCATAATCTTGTCAAAAATCCCCAACATGTCCTTGGTCTCAGGGCCATTGAAAACGACACATAACTTGGGCACTCTCAAAACCCCAAAAACCCAAGCATATAGTCCACACCAATTACCAATAGTTCCACGTCATACATATATATATAGGGTGTATAATTTTATTCTTTTAATATTTTTATAAAAAAATAATTTCCAAAAAAAAGGATCAGTTAAATTAAATGTAAACTACAAGTTATATAAGAAAACACTTTGTAACTTCTACTTGGAATTTTATTATGTTTAATCCTTGAAAAAACAAAATAAATTATCCTATAATTTACTTTTAATCATTTTTTCTAACCAAAAATTTTCACAGGTGATGTTTAGTTAAATAATATGTCAATAACAAGTTATAGAGGAAAATACTCTTCAGTTGTAATTAATATTTTAATTGGTCATAACATCATGATAATCATGGAAAAATAAACACATAATTGGTATTTTATCCCTTTATGGGATCCTTTAAGTAATATTCCACCATAGATTTATTTATAATCACCATATAAATGGCTTCACACACTTATAATAACTGACCTAAGTCAACATCCAGGTAACAATCATAGGAAATCACATAAATTAACCCTGTGTTTCTGATATGATGTATTAAAAAAATTCTCTCCTTCCATTTCAAGACAAGTGGAAAATCCCCAAAATTAGTAAACACGCAATCAAGTTAATCACTCGACATGAAATTAGACAAAAAATAAATGAAAACATCATGAACCACACCACATACTTGACAACATATACTTTCCTTGTATGTGAGGTTCCCAATCCTAGGCACAAGATTCATACTATTTCCTAAAACATTGTAATTATCCTATTTATTATACCCAAGTAATAAAAAAAGAAAAAAATTGTCTTGATACCACTTTGTAACATCCCCACCCCAGTTCAATCTTAACACTAACTAGACTATGTCACTACTCCACCTTAAACACACCTCTTCATATGCCATAAGCTACCGACTAGAAGCACCGTACTATGGTGGTATAGTGGGGAGACTATACCTTCTTATTAGAGAAATAAAAATGGAAATAATACTAATAAGTTATATTATATAAATAAAGAAATAAAATAACAACATGTTGGAAAGTGCGGAAAAAAATCCATATAAACTATGACATAATGAAGTAAATGTATAAAGTAAAATCTAGGAATTCATACAACCAAAACCAAAAATACCAAAACTAAGAAAATAGCATACTAGGATATGAGACTTAGACCGATCCTAACTCCCTTGATCCATCCTAAAATCTTAATAAAGACAATAAATAATCTCTCTTCTAACCTATACCTAAGGAAAAGTAGCATCTGCTTAGGAACCCAAGTTCCAGGGTGGCCCAAGCTGGGTATGAGTACAACTCCATTGGCCACAAAAAATGGTGAACCTAAAATAACCAGTTAATATAAAAGTGCTGGAAAATTTTCTCAACATAACAATTAATACATTTGTTAAAACATTTTAAAAACTATTAACATAAAATAATGTGGAATATAGGGGTTGAGATCACCCTGAGAACAGTTCATACTCACTTTGGACAGTTTCAGGGTGTCTATAAGCATATCATGAATACCGTACTAACATATCCATCCGACCAGATGCAATACACCCATCCTTGGTCCAAACTGTCATAAGAGAGTAATATACCCATTCCTGAATCCTTTTATACCCTATGGGATGTGTTAACCTTAGGATAACTATAATATCACCTCATCCCTTATAGGTTTGTGCTCACCCCCAGGTTAACCATAGTTTTACTGCATCCCTCAAGGGTTGTGTTCACCCCTAGTTAATCATAAATCTCCATATCCACCCAGGGGGTCATGCTCACCCCATGATTAATCATCAAGAATAAATAAAACCATTTTATTCCCTTTAAAATAAAGCCACACCACCAGTCCCTTTTCCATTTCACATAAAAAATCATTTACAAATACAACTATTTCTATAAAACCCTTTCAAATTTAAAATTTCAAAAAAAAATTAAAAAAACATGCATTTCATCAAGACTAGAACACATTTCCATTTCAATTTAACTCAAATTGCCCCTTTGATTCCCATTTCTAAAAAACCATTTTTTTTAAATACCACCCATTTGAATTTTCAATACCCAAGAAATTTATCATTTGAAAATTATCATTTCAAAACCCACATTCCATATATTACCAAGGAACCCAACATGGGGTCACCATTAATTTGGTCCATGACATATAAAAAGGTGCATGCGAACTATGATGAAGAAATTATGAAAATATTTAATTTTAACTAGGATGAGGCATGACCAAGCTGACCTGATCTCATAATGTATAGTAAGAATAATAAGGCATGACTATGGGTTAAGCTTAAGGGAACAACTTCATCATTTTTACTCTTCCTTTTTAAGCCTTTGCTAAACAATCCACTTCTCGAGCTCTTTGAGGCCAATAACCAACGCTCACATCACTTGTGACTCTAAATAAAATCCAAACAATATAAATAAATTAATTATAATAAAATCATAATTAAATAAAAATTATAAAAAAAAAATAAACTATACCACTCTATAATAAATTACCACTCACTCATCAGATGCTTCTGATGAACTGGAACCAAGACCAATGATCCTCAAAAAATCCACACCAAACTCCAAGCACTAACTCTAGGAAATCATTAACAACTGAAACCTAAATCATAAGGAAATACATTTAATTAAACCCTAAACCCCTTCAAAACTAACAAGTAGACCTACCTATATTTAAAATATGACCTAAAATGTGAAGTTGTTGTCTCGGGACATCCATATTCCAAGCAGCACAGAAGTACCCAACATCCTAAGATGATTACACTATTCTCTAATAGAATTTCCACCAAAATTCCTAACTAAGAGAACCAAGGTCCTTCAAATAGAAAAGGTGGAGATGAAGGATTCATAACCTTACCATTGGCTCTTGACTATAAGTGATGATGGTTCTAACAACCAATAATATAGGGATATTCACCTTGGAGTAAGGGTAGATGAAGTGGGATTCATTGGGGGTTGTGATGTTGATATGGGGAGGAAAATTAGAGGTTTTGGGTGAAAATATAATGAGGAAAAGGTGAAAAATCCACTTTTAAATGGGTGCATGGGTTTTCCACATGGTTTTCTGAAACTTGTGATCGAAATTTTAGCTCACAATCAACTATAAAAGTTGGTCCACATGGTTTGAAATTTTTTCACAGACTGAAAATTAGCTCTGGGCCCTTATGTAACAAGGTGCATGGTTTTTATGCAACCATTCACTAACCATGCACTATTTTCCATACCCCTACAACCCTTCATAGTTTCCTATTTAACTTGAAAATTTTACCTTAAACCATTTACTAACCATAAACTCAACTGTGTGCTATATAACATCAATTAAAAATTTTCCCATGCTCATGGTTATGCATAGTTTATTCTAAACTATGTACTTAAAACCATGAACCATGGAAAGAAAACTCCAAAAAACTCCCAAACTAAACCCAAATATTTCAAGACTTATTTGATCTCCCGATGCACCTATCAGGACTCAACCACAAACAAAAAAAACAATTTAAAGTGTCTAAACATTTGTAATCCCATTGAAACCCTAATTTAAAAGTCGAACAATCCACCAGATGAAAATTCAAACATTTATTTAAATTTAAAATTCAATTGTAATATTCATTAAAAATGAACCTACTACCTATCAAGAGGTTATTGAGGGTTTTTTATTCTAAGAGATGGATAAATTCAATAAAATATGTAATGGAATCCATATACACTAACCGGGTTTCCAAAGTGGCGGATTCACTTGAATGGGTGAGACATATATTGTTCAAGCAGGTCTTACAATAGAAAATTGACATGAATGGTATATTGTATACCTATAAATCATGTTTTGAATAAAATGTCTTAGAAAAATTCATATTATTGACTATAATGATGCATTTTCACCTATTACGATGATAAGTCTATTGGGATCTTCTTGTTGTAGAAGCTCATTTTTACCATGAGAAATATCAAATGGATTTCAAAAGTACATTCCATAATTAGAATTTATTAATGTAAATGTATATGATATATATTAAAGTTTTTTAAGTTATAAATTATTCTATTAAAGTTTTCAAGTTTCAACTATTTATTTATGGATTGGGAAAGATTCTCAGAGTTGGAATGTCTAGTTTGCTGATGCAATCAATGATTTCAGTCTCATCAAGAATTTGGATGACTCTTGTATATAAAATTGGATTGGTGGGAGTGTGGTATTATTTGTAATATTGTATGTGGATCACATAATACATATCGATAATGATTCCTCAAATTACTACTATGTAAATATGTGGTTGAGTAAATGAGTCTTGATCAAAGACATGGGTAAAATAACCATTATACTAGGTATGAAGATCAATAGATATTGATCTAAGATAATTATTAGACTATGTCAGAACACATATATTGGTTAAGAGATAATGTAGTACAACATATAGAACTTCAAAAGGGGGTATTTATCGATGTTACATGGAATGAATCATAGGAATATTTAAGATCCATCAAAGAAGTTATAAAGGATGGATAGTGTTGTGCCTAGTTGGATTATAGTTGTATTTATTTTCATTAATGTCATTGATTTTTTTTGATTTAATGATATTGAATTAAGTTTAGTGAGATATTGGAACTGTTTTTGGCATAGGTAAGATGGGATTTGTTTCTAAATGAAGTTATTGGATGGATAGCTTCAATATACCATCCCCTTAATTATGATGACTTATGTACTAATCATCATGTTAATGACAAGCTATTGGGGTGATAGTACTCTCTATAATAGGTTTTTAAGGTTCCTGAAAGGTTTTTAAATGTGGAGATAAAATAAATAAATGTAGAAGAATGAGGACATATTTAAGTTTATTGAACTCATCTAAATAATTTTGAGTTTTTAAGATATTCTGAATAGATGAAAAGGGCCTATTAGAAGATGATTTTGAGGGTGTTTAAGAAGATTTTTTATTAGAGAGAAGGCACTAGGGTCAGAAAATGGATTCTGAGTTTAGTTTTAAGTCATCTAGAATTTATGCGTTAAAGGAGAAAATTGAATATTCCATTAACATATTGTTTATCCTATAGAAATATAGTTCAACTAAGTCCATGAATATTATTATTTTAAAGTTCTTACAACTGTTGTAGACTTCTAAATATAGTTTATGGAGATTATATAGAGCTTATCTAGAGTTAGAATTTGTAAAATTCCCTGACATAAAGTTCTAATTTATATTTCATTATTAAAAAAATAGAGTTATTTTCGACCAACTTAGAGTTCCCAAGGTTGATGTAGATTTGAGAAAAAATTTAAAATTAATAAATTCATGACTATGTGTTCATTTGTGCACTATTTTAAGAACATAATGTCATTTGAAGACCAATGTAGAGTTTATATGTCTATGTAGATTTGAGGAATGAATTAAAATTGAAAAGGTATGAGAATATAAAGTTTTCAGAGTTCAATATAGAGTTCATTTTAAAATATTCTAGGAACATATTACCTAATATAGTGTTCAAAAAACATGGTGAAAATTTGTGAAATATTCATCAATGTTTTTTAATTTTCAGAATCATGAATTCTGAATAATAATTTTAATGATGCTTTTAAGTCAATCAGCATGGATCAAACATCATAATTGCATATAGATCATGATTTAAGAAGAGATGTAGGAAGAACTATTTGGGGGAAATGATATTGTTTTTTAGATGAGTTCAACACCACAAGAATGAGGACTATATGGTAATAAAAAATATTGGGATTCACTTGGATATTTTATCAAATAATGAAAAGAAACAAATTTCATAGAGAATAAAATGAAGGAGAAAACTAAATATTTAGGTGATATAAATGACAACACTAACTAAGTTTGAATGGAGAAATTAAATTGGAAGTCTAATAAGTGATTTAAATGCGAATATCTTATAAATTTTAATATCAAGGAGATTTTATATTTAAAATATGAAAGATAATATTCACACTTTTATTTTGGGAATTTAAAAAATATAGGAAGTGAAGAATGAAAAGTGGGAGAGAATCTAATTGAGATATCTAGAAAATTTTGGGTATAGATGTTCTAAATAACTAAGTGCCCAATAAATAATTGTTTCTAAGAGGGAATAAAAAGTTTTAATTTGGGAGTTCCTTTATTAGAGAAGAAGAACATATAATTGTGTATTCAAAAGGAAGTGAAAGATTTAGATTGTTTAAGATCAGAAGTGTTTATGGAGACCAACATTGTTGATAACCATTGTATCCTAATTATGTCCCCAAATGTGCTATACATAGATGGAATAGTTGATTCATTTTTTAGTGGAGGAAGATAATATCAAGTGGTTCAATAATAAATTGGAGTGGAAGAAGGAGTTTTTTCTTCTTTAGATAAAAACATTGTAGTGGGATGTGTAAAGCTGAAGACACTCTTATGTGACTCAGGATCTGGGGGAAAACATGGCTCCATATTGAAATAATTACAATTATCCTTAGAGTTATGACCAATTGTGTATATAATACATAATCTGTGATTGGGGTATCTTACCAATCAGGAAAAGGAGTATATATTTCTAGCTGAATCATTTAAATCCTTTTCTATTATTATATTTATATCAACTTTATAATAGGTGGGGGAATTAGAAAATTATTTTAGTGTGTATCAATAAATTAAACAATCAAAGAGGTTTTGTTAAAAGGGATTAACTCCTAAAAGAAAAATAAATTACTAATTTACCACCTCTCCTACTCAGTGATCCGACCAGATCTGGAAACTTCAATTGGTATTAGCACCGATGTCACCTCTAAAAGATCTATGGATTTGGTGCGCATGGAGAATAAAAACATTGTGAAAATTATATTTGCCCATACTTTTAATGGGATAAAATACCCTAATTAGAGAAATATTATGTTACCTTTCCTCTTTTCACTTGTCTTTGAAGTCAAATATGTAGAAAAAGAGGGATATCCAACCATTTCTGAAGGTTCTTTTATAACCCATGCTGACAAGAGAAATATGGAGGTTGATGGAAAAGTAAAAAGTAACATATTAATGTATCTCTTATAGAATTTCTAAAAAAAATACATAGTGATTAAAAATTTAAAGGATATTTTATAAAAATTGATAGATAACTATAAAGGTAATATTAAAGTCAAGAAATCCAAACTATAATTTTGTAGGTAAAGATTAGAAGATATTAAAATGGTTTATTATTAGAAAATTGATGACTAATTTACAAGAGTCAATGATATTGGGAATAAAATACATAGGTTTTGTGAGAGAATAGAATACTCCATCATTATAAAAAATCTTATGAAGAATTTTCCTAATAGGTTTGATCTTGAAGTGTTAAACTTGGAAGATAAGGAGGATTTTCCATTGAATAAGCTTCACAATATTCTCATGTATTATGAAATGTATAAATTTTTGACTTTAAAGAAGAATAAAAAATATGACATATATTTAAAACCCATTAGAATAAGAGAATTCAAAGAATATGAGTTTATGGAAATAAGTGACTATGTAGATGAGGAAGATGAAGAAGACTTCATCAATATAGTTTCTCTTCTCTGAAAGAGATTCAAGAAGTGAAACAAAAAAATGAAAAGGTAAAAAAGAACCAAGGTGTTATGACTATAATGTAATTGGAAACATTTCTTATTATTTTACAAAGAATATGTTTGTTGATTCAAAATATTTTTTGGAGGATGAGAAATTTCCAAAACTGAAAAATGGTAAGAGAAAAAAGAAGTATATTTACAGTAATAAAATAATTCTAATAAGAAATAAGAAAAAGGAGACTCTTAAAACAACCAATTTGATGATAGATTGAACTTATTTTATTATTTTAAGTAGTTTTTGATTCACCTAGAAGTGATAATGATGGAGAAGGAAAGAAATAACATTAATATAAAATGGAAAGTGAGTTGGAAGCTTGTATTGAAAAAAATACATAGCTCAATAAAAAATTTAAGTATGGAAATAAAAATTAAAAGGACACCTACTGGAAAAGAGGAAGTGATACAAATCAAACAAACATTTTTATGAAATTAATAAAATTATTTCGATGGTTGTTGAATATGAAAATATAGTAACTTATCTTTAAGATAAACTAGATTAAAAGAAGGAAGAGTTTTCCAAGGCACAAAATATAGATCTAGTAACTCAAAATGGGGTAAATAATATTAAATAATACTTAACCAATTCCAACGAAGTTAAAGGATGATGTTTTTTGACAAGTAAGAAGAAAAAATAAATTAAAAAATATTAATTTTTTTCTAAAATATCTCAAAATAGATATGATATATCAAACTATGTAAGAATTTAAAAAACCCATAATCTATTGTATTGAGAATAAAATTGATGGAAATATTACACATCAATGAAAGGGGATAAAATTATAATGAAACCAATTCTCCTTGGGTAAAAGAAGGATCAAACTAAAGAAATATAACCCCAAAAAAATTCTGGATTGATTCATTATCAAGGTAGGATATCAAAATTGAAATTTTATTACAAGTGATGTGGAAGGTATGGACACAAATTATAAAATTTATAGAATAATATTCCTCTATTATGGAATAATAATGAACAAATAGGGGATTTATATTATATATACAAGATAAATATTGGAAAAGAAACAAATTTTGACCAGAAACACATATAATATATCCACATATCATAAATTGATATATTAGAGGATTTTTGTAGAATATGTAATCAGTAGGGTCACATAGAAAAGGAGTGTACAACTATTTTCTATTGATAATATACCTATATAGAAAAGGGAAATAATTTTATAAGATTGTAAATGAGAAGTCATGCATGGTTAAAAAATTCATAAAGTGGTATAAGCAATCCAAGGAGGTTTGTCAAGTTAAAATATAATGCCTAAATATTTATCTATACCAAGTCATGATGAACAACAAAAATTGAGAAATCCCAAATGTATACTTTGGCTAAACGAACAATAGTGATTTTAGAAGAAGTGACTAAACATAAAGATATGTTATCTACACAAATTGATATTAATGTCTGTGATTGTTTATGTGAAATATATGGGTTTATTGGTAATATAATGAAAGAACTATATGAAAATAATAACATACCATGAAGATATTATAAAAAAGGATCATGTAAAAAAAGTCAATTAAGTTCCGTTGACATGTGAAGTGAAGAAAACGACTACACACAAAGAAGAAGTTTAAGAGAAGAGGGTGAGTAAGAAACCTGTTATGAATGTTGATGGGAAGAAAAGTGATGAAGATGTAAGTAAAGAGTGAAAAATGTTGAGAGTAAGCTCAAAATATTAGTGTTACTTATGTGGGAAATATAGGTCCCTCTTTATTCCTCTAAACTTTTTTTTATTTGTGCTAAATTATAGGTAATTTAAGGATAATATTAAGATATATACATATTGGAAAATAACAAAGGTGTTCTTCAGGATGTATCTAAAATTATATGAGGGGAAAGAGTGGAGTGCATCTCTTGAGGGGGATAAAAAATAGATAGTTTTATCATGCAGTGAATCTAGAAATTCTAGGAAGTTGTACGAAAATGAAGAAAGATCATGAAAATTAGAATGTAAGTTGGTATCACAAGATTATTATTAGTATGGACAAAATTAAAAACCTTGCTTATATATCTCTTGTTTTTTACACTACATTATCCCATGAAGACTTAGAGTAGATTAAATAAAATATCTTCTCTATGATAAATCATGACGTATAATCATTCACTTATGTAGAACAAGGATAGTATTTAGATTTGAAAAATAGAGAATAAGTTTAAAATTTGAGAAGAAAGATGAAATTCCCCATACATTCCCTCTGTATCCATTATCAATAAGGCAGTTAATAAAAAGGGGAGAATCAAATTAGTTGATAAAGATGAAAGGTTTACTGATAACAAATCCAAATGTGGAGATTATTCTTTCCAATTGGATTGTATTTTTATTTTTTATTAATTTGGTTATAAAGTTTTTGAGTCATAGTTATTATATGAATTTGAGTAAGATTCTACTATTGATTATAAAAAATATAAGATAGTATTTTTCACTTTATAAATATATTGGATGAAAATATTCACCATAACATCCCCTTAATTATTTTGATTGATGTATTTATCTTCAAGTCAATTAAAAGTTCTTATGGTGAATTCAATATCTACAACATATTATTAAGGTGTTTGAATAGATTGTTGAATTGGGAGATTAAATAAATTCATTTATAATAACAAGGATTGATTGAAGATTGAATAAATTATATATATAATATTGATTTTTAATGATCACGTGAATAAAAGTATATGGCCTATTATATGTTTATTATAAGAGTGTTTAAAATTCATTTTGATCACTGATAATAAACTAGGGTAATCCAATGAGATTCTGAGTTCATTTTTTCAGTCATATGGAATTTCTATATTGAAGGCGAAAATCAGCTAAGTCGTGGATATATATTTCATCTCTGGATGTCTAGAGTTCTGACATAGAGTTCATAAAGCTAACATAGAGTTTATATGTAGAGTTCATAGAGATGATTTAGAGTTTATCTAGATTTGAAATTTGTAAAATTCCCCAACTTGAAGTTCTAATGTAGATTTCCTGATTTTAGGTGTAGAGTATGTTGCAACTAATTTAGAGTTTACAAGGTTGATATATATTTGTGAAAGGTGTAAAAATTGACAAATTCATGAACATGGAGTTTATCTGTACTCTATATTAATAATGTAAAGTTGTTTGAAGATTAACATTGAGACCATCTATCTAAATAGAGTCTATACATGAATAAAAAACAAAGTAATGAGATCATAGAGTTATTAGAGTGGAATATAGGGTTGTTTTAAAACAATATAGTTTACATCTAACCCAATTTAGATTTCATAATATTTGGTGAAAATTTATGAACTATTCATATAAAAAGATGATATTTTTAGAATCATGAATTATGAAGTGGAAATTATAAGATTCCTTTAAGACAATATTCATGGTGAAGTTCCCTAATGGGATCAAGATCACTGAGAGGGTGGGAGAATCATTTATAATTTTTCTATTTATAATAATGAATCTTAACTTCTTTATGAGAAAGCTTTCTTAACCTCTAAAAACTTTTTGAAGTTAATATCCACTCAAATATAAATCTCAACCTCACCTTTTGTATGTAACAAATATAATGAAGGAGTATCACATGATATGTACAAGGTTCAATACAAAGTCCTAACCTTTTCCATGTTGGTTAGTTCCTCAAACATGTATTCCATTACTAACTTCTTTTTTAAATAGAACGGCATAAGAAGAAAACTATTCTATTACCCAAGAGTTATATTTTCTAATATAGTTGGTTATGCTCTCCAATATTCCTTTTCATATCCAATTTTCCCATAGATGTTTTTACACCCTAAAAAACCTTTTTAGAAAATGGTTACACCCCCAGCTAGAAGCTTCAATTTTTATTCTTCTCTAATCCACTTCAGAAAGTTTTTAACTTCCTCCACAAGTAATCTGGATCAACTGCACCCGTGTAAAATCTTCAAGAACTGTAAAAATTCTTGTAATATTATTTTTGTCTTTAAAATTATTCTAGATATTTATCTAATATATATTTTCTCAATAGTAACTTCTAGAATCTATATCTGGAAAACCTGCTTAGTAGAATTCAGTTCGTTCAACCTCAGTTTGGTGACTTCTATCTGGTGGTCTCTATTTGATGTAGAAAGTATGAATGTATTCTCTTACTACTTCAGTTGCGTATAAAATTAATCAGAAACTCAAAATTTTTCTATAAAATGGAACTCTATCTGAGGGATCTCACTCTGAAAGATCTTCATCTAATAGAACTTGCTCTAATGGATCTATGCCCGATGGTGCTAACTTTGATGGATATCGATCTGATGGAACTCACTCTGATGGATCTCACTCAGATGAAACTTGCTTTGATGGATCTCCATCTGATGGATCTTTGATTTTATCAACTTTAATCTAGAAACAAACATTTTTTGGGATCTCAATATGTCACAAAAAAATATTAGATCATCACCTTTTTGTGCACTTGAATAGACACAACATATGAATGTACTATGATCTCTATTTATAGGAATCCCATAATTAAAAATGCAGGAAACTGAATTGTTTTTCCTACTTACTAAGATTTCCAATTCTCTAAATTTCATGTTCATTTAAGATTCTTCATTAACCATTTAACCTATTCTAGATTCTTTTGATGACTTCTCAAAACTTCTTAAATATTCACAACTATTCTTGAATTCAAATACATCAGTCCAAAAATGATAATCTAAGAGATATATTTCTATAAATCTATTAATAAATCCAATTCTCATTGAATCAATTGAAATATAGTCAATAATTAGATCACACTTTATGAAAAAAAATGTGTCTGATGAATTTTCTACATCTGATGGATTAGAGTCACATGTTCATCTGAAGAATTGGTGTCAAATGTTTTTCTATCAATCTCAAAAAAAATTAAAATAACTTCTTAATTGTTCTCTTGACCCATATAAATAAAAACAATTTAAAATTTCACTTTAATTCTTCAATCCAGATGAAAATGCTTGACTACATTGTTGAAACTTTAATTTACTTCCGTTAGTTACAAACACTTTAGTATCAACTCTACACTTCTCAAATTTTTAATCACTTACTCATTTTGATAGAACTATTCATACATTTTCTCATACCAATAACGTGATTCCAATTAATGTTTTAAACTCCTTATATTTCTTTTCTCAGGTAAAATGAATTGGTGTCATGAACAATAGTCCATCCAATATTCTTTACCGAATGTTTTATCAGTATCATACACCCGTCTGAAGGACCAATGCCTGCTTCTTGTCTGATGGAGAAGAATATAGATCAGGATTTATGGATCAATCTTTAAACCTCTCCTGATTTATTGATTTCAAGAACTCTCATAATTCATTATCAATAACCCCGGTATGTCTAATAAAATTTGGGATGTCTGATGTTCTTCCTCTGATGAAACTAATTTATTGGTGTGAATGAAAATAATAACTTGGATTTATCACACTTTACTTATACAAATCATTCTAATGAATCGGTTTTTTAATCTCATTCGATGAATCAATCTCATTCGATTTATCATCCCCATTGATGGATAGGCATGATAAGAATTTTTTAAATTCTTTAAACTTCATCATATTCCCATTTTGGGTTTTTGGACAACTTCTACATCTTGTTCTCCTTGGTCTGATGAGATGCATCAAGAACACTTTTATGTTAGAATCTATGGAAACATTTATTTATTCTTTCTACTAACTCTATCTTGTATCATGAGTCATCTTTTTGAATCTTCATGATTTAGAAACTTTTAATGATCAATAGAGAATCATTATATTTACTTTTATTGGAACCTATGTTCGATATTATACATTCATAAGGTTGTTTATAGAAAATAAATATTCACTTATTATAATATTTCTATATATTGATCAATTGAAAACCAATACAAGGAAAAAACATGGTCCTAATAATCTCACCCCATTACTAAAAAATTGGGTTTATCTAGTGCTGGGGCTTTAACATATCTTGCCTCTTAAAGGCCCCCTTTATCAAAGATTAAAAAAAGTACATTTAAAGGGGGTCTTTAGCATCACAAAAAATCACTGTTAAAGTTGGAATTTATTAGTGCTTTTTTACAAGCATTGATAAATGGGGTCTTTTATCAGCACTTGTAAAAAACCCTGATAGGGGGGGTTTATCGGCATGGTTTTAGAAGCGCTAATAAAAGACCCCCTTTATGAGTGTTTTTTTAAAAGAACTAATAAAATTATACTTAAAATATTATATTTCATTAAAAATAATATATTAATATACAAATATATTTACATTGATATAAATATAATATATATTTTTTAAAATATTTTTTAGATAAGGAAAATTGGCATTTACACTTAACATATTAGATATTTAGTAGAAATAACTTATAAAATAATTGAAAAATATTTTTAATTAATAATTTTCTTATTATTAAAAAGTAATAGTCATTCAACATCAATTTTAAGATTAAAAAATAATAATAATGATCTAAAATAAGTTAAAAATGTAACTAGAACTTCAAACAATAATAATTTTTTATTTGGGTGTTTGTTTAGGCTCTACCACATATGAAATCAAAGCTTCTGATGAGATATACTCCATGGATGAGATAGAAGAACCTCTGTCACATTTTTTTAGGACAAAAAATTCCCAGAAGGCCACTAAAACTGAGTTTTAATTCAGGGTACCTCAATTTTTAACATTCGATGGCTTTCCGCCTCGTTTATGGGGGTCTTTTTTACTTTTTAAGTGGGGATTGAATTTATTCTCTAGGATTATATTCATATTGATATTATGTATTTTATATTTTATCATTTTTCATAATGTAATATTATTTATAATCAAATATATAACAATATATACATATTTTTTATGTATTCACACATAAAAATGTAAATAAATAAATAATTAAACATATTTACTTATAAAATATATTTATTAATATATAAACATATATATAAAGATATATATATATATATATATGGATAAAAATGTAACAAAAAATATATAAATATATAGATATATCATAAAATGTGAAACAAAATAGTATAAGGGGAGTGGAAAAGGCTTTAGTGTATATACTAGAGGTCGAGAGTTCGAAACCTCCTGGAGTTAGGGGCATGTGTGGGGGTGGGATTATCTAAAGTGTTGATAAATGGGTGGGGGAAGCACTGATAAAGGGGTGGGGGTGGAAAGTTCTAATGAAGGAGGGGGTGGAATTATTTTTTTGATATACCTCCTTTATCAGTGGGGTATTTATCAGCTCATTTTTGGCGCTATTAAAGGCCCACATAAATATTTCTAAAAAATAACTAATAATAGGGGCCTTTAATAGTGATAAAAAGTGTTGTTAAAAGAACAATTTGACAGCACTTTTTTAGCATTGACAAAAATTCCAGGCTTTCAACTGTACTTTGATTGTTAGCACTTTTTAGTGATGATAAAGGCATATTCTAGCACTGTTAGTGGCCATTTTTTAGTAGTGCCCTTTTTTGTTTTTTTTCAATACCCACACAATGATTCAAACATATACATAATCAATATGTATACTCATCTTTCTCTACAAATTATTTTTTTTCTCCCCCTAATTTTCTTCTCCTTATTATTTATAATAAAATTAAAATGGTTGGCTCATTAATATTGAAAATTTTCTTTGAGAGAACAATAATGTCACATTGGTTTCTTAAAAAATATCCTTTAACTAAACATCTCTATGTCTACAAGGACAAACCTGGTGTAGAAAAAAGAGTGTATAATCAAGGCGAACAATGTTTTTCATAACATAAGTTTTCATGTAGTAATTTTTCATATTCACTTTTCAACATTCTCATATTTGGGGAAATCAGATATTTTTTAGGATAAAAATAACCTATAACCATATCAACAAACATATCAGATAATTTCAAGTGTATAAACCCAACTTTTTAGAACCTCTTCTTTCTCAACCTTGTTACTTTACTTTACAAAAATAGTAAGAGAATAAGACTTGAACTTCCATTTTTCTCCCCAAAAAGGGAATCCTTAGATTTTTTTGATGGATGATAAGTTCCCGGATAAAAATTCTTCTTATTATAAAACATCTACAAAATTAGCATTTCTTTCTTACTTAAACTCCTTTAATTATAGGAAAATTAGTAGAAAAAAATTGGAATAAATAAGAACCTCAGTAATTTCTTAGAAGAAACATTCATACTAATAATCTTTTCTTAGTCTTTAGTTTTTCTTCATTTTATTGGATTTTTCATTAGACGTGTTTTATCCATTCTATTCATCCTTCTTATATTTTGTAACTAGTTTCTTCTCATCTGTAGTGTCTTCATATGAACCTCTCTATATCTCTTCAACATTAGTAACATTTTTGTTATAATGAGTTTTTAACAAATTCTTTATTATTTTCTATTAGGATAGAAAGATTGTCATATTATTTTAGTAACATTACATTCTTGATCAAATCTCTTTCACCTTTTCTAAATCTTCAAAACATAATCTATTGACGTCTTTTTATTAATATTGTTCTCATCTTCAAAACCCTTTTTCTTCCCCTTTTATTCAGTTGAATTTTTTTCGTTTTCTAACTTTCTGGACATTCCCACACGATCTTACTAAATAACTAAACATTATTTATTTTCTTGCTCAGAACTTTTATTTATCCAAAATTTATTAATGTATTAAACCTTCTTCTCTTGTTCATTTTCTTTGTTGAGGCTTCAACATTATCCACCTTCTAAATTATATTTTCTATTTCAATTTTTTTACAAAACTTTATATCCATTGCTCATCATAAGTCCCCATTTATTCATAAATGCTTCCTAATATAGGAGTGTTTCACCAAAATGAATAATCTTTATGTCTGAAAAATCCACATCACAAATGGTGGCCTTGAAATTATGATCTTTTAGACTAATAGTAAAACTACACAGAACTTTTTTGTTGTTGTTTATTGAAAAATCATGGTCCACTTTGCTAATGGATATACTTTATTGATGAAATATGTTCTTTTATACCTACAAAGTTTGTATAAATATATTTATATAGTGAATTATTAGGAAAAGAAACAATATGCTTCTGTTAACTTTTATTTTCACAATATTTTGAAGTTTCGCCCTTTGCCTCAACTACTTTAGTGAAGTATTATATCATATATATTAACTCACCTTGTGTCATAAGAATAGTTGATTATGTTTCTGACAACACATATTCTTTATTATCCAAACAATATTTTAGATTATTTACCGTCTTCTCAAACTCATCTATCTTCAACTTATTCTATTTACTTTATTCAACAAGCATAGTTTCAAAAATGTTGAAATTCTCAACACCGGATTATTTTTATTTATAAATTTTTAGTTTTATTTCAAGATAACAAATATTAATTTTATGAGATCTAATAAAATTTAGGTTTATTTCCTTTTTATTGATCTGATTACCATTCTCAAAAGTTATATCATCAACATGTTTTCTCAACTTCCTTTTTTCTTTCTTGTGTTGAGTATTCTACTCAATTTATTTTTCGAATTTTATTTATGAATCCAATAATGATTTATTATCCCTTAACAATAATCATTACTACTTGACGAAAAACTTCAATTTTTAACTCAAGAAAGTATCATAACTTGATGATAAGATTTAACACTTGATTAGGAATCATAATTCTTTATTCTCCTTAGGAAACCTATCTTCTTCTTGTCATGAAGAAATTTTTCTTTATGTTTCTTACACTTTTTATTATAATATTTCATATTATCTTCTTCATAATCATATTATTAAATTTTGTTTCTGTGAATATGTTGTGAAAAATTTCCTTTCCATTCAAAATTACAACATCTATGAGAATTTTTACCATTGATTTTCCAATTTCCCAAGTTGTATATTTTAAAAATGAGAGAAACAATTGTTATGAAATATTCTGTTTGTTCCTCTTCTTATGAATTACTCAATTCTTATAAAACTTATTTATCATTATTATTTCCTTTTAATAAATCACTGAAGTAAATTATTTTTTTAGCAGTTTCCTTGAAAGAAAAATCTTTTTCATCTTATACACCACAAGGATATTCTAAAATTCAACCAATTATAAATCTTCGCGATATTCTAAAACTGATAATTTGGAATCAAACCAATCTGGTAATTTATCATCAATTTTTTAATAATATTAGAGTATTCCAACTTCTCACCAAAACCGTTGATGTTGCTCAAAATCACAATAACTATTTTAGATTAATCATCAATACATTCTTCATCATTCATTTTTATATCTTCAAATCAACGTCTCAAAATTTTTAAGTTGGCATATTTAACTTTATCATTTCATTCATAGTTACTTCTCAACGTATCACACATTTTCTTAGCAGTTGGTAACCCCATAAATGTTTTATATAAATTTTCTATAGGATCTATCAATATAACATTCTTATATTTTCCATCAGCTTATAAAAAAATTTCTATCAGTAACTATAATAGAAACTTCACTGATGGGAGGAAATACCACTATCTCTACATCTCTAATTTCATGGCCAAGTGCTAAAAGATAGGGTAACATTCTATTCTTCCAACTATGATATTTTTTCCCATAAAAAATAGGAACAGGCCAATTGTTAACTAAATTGAAATTCATCATTCTCAAATATGGATTATTTAAAGGGAACCTCCCTCATATACCAATTGAAGTTCCCTAATGGGATTGAGATTAATAATAGGGGGATGAATGAGTTACCAATTTTCAATTTATAAGAAAGTTTCTTAACTTATTCCTAAGAAAAAAATCCTTACCTATGAAAACATATTATATTTACGATCCACTCAAATAAAAATTCCAAACTCACCTTTCATATAAAAAATATAAATAAAGAGTTATATGAAATATTTACAAGGTTCACTTCCAATAACAACTCCTTTACATGTTGATTAGTCCCCTAAACATGGATTCCTTTACAAACATCTTTCCAGAATACAAAGGCCCAAGAAAAAAATTAAACAACCAAATAGATAACTTTTCTCCTACAGTTGGTTATAACCCTAACTATCCTTTTCAGATCCTCTTTCCCCACAACTGGGTATACTAAAAAATCCTTTTCAAAAACTAGTTATACCCCTGACTACAAGTTTATTTTTCCCTCTTTTTTGATCCACATCATAAAATTATTCACTTCCTCCACAAGTAATCTGGATCATCTTTCCCAATGTACAATTTTCTTGAACTATAAGAATTCTATAAATAATTTTTTGGACTTGAAACTTCCTTAAGTTATTAAAAAATATGAATATGCTCAATATAAATTTCTAAAATCTCTATCATGAAAAATTAATCAAAAAAAGTCAATCCATTCAACCTTAATCTGGTGGCCTCTATCTGATGGTCTCTATCTGATTTAGCAAGTATGACCTTATACTCTTCTTGCTACAACTAATTAGAAACTCAATCAGAAACTCATAATTTCTCTATCTGATAGAACTCCATATAACAGATCTCACTCTAATGGATATCACTTTAATAGAACTCTCACAGATAGATCTTCATTAGATGGAACTCAATCGGATGGATATCTTTATGATGGAACTCACTCTGATGGATCTTTGTCCAATGGAACTCATTCTAATGGATCTTGCTATAATGGAACATTAACTGATGGATCTCACTCCAATGGATCTCCATTTGATTGATAAATTTTTTTTCAACTTCAACCTGAAATGAATCTTTGGTTAGGATCTCAATCTGTCCCAAAAATGATAGAGCATCGACTTTCTATGCACGTGAATAGTCGTAAAGTATAAAATGTATTGTTCTATCTATTTCTAGGAATCCTAGAAAAGAAAAGGTGGTAAATTGAAATTCTTTCCCTACTCACTCAAATATAAAATTATATGAATTTTATGTTCAATTGATCTTTATCTTTGACCATTTTAACTCTTCTCAATTCTTATGATGAATTATCGAAACTTCATGAATCTTCAAAACTCTTCTCGATTTATAAGACCTTAGTCCAAAAATGGTAATACATAAAATATTAGTCCAGATCTCTATTAATCAATCCAATTCTATTTGACTTAATTGAAATGTACTAAATCATTATTTCACAATTAGTAATAAAAAATGTATTTGGTGAATTTTCTACATTTGATGGATCAGTGACACATGTTCATCTAATGAATCGATGTTAAATCTAGTCTGATGAATCTACTCCCAATTAAAATTAATTCATTAATTTTACTATTGAACCAGTAAAAGTAAGATAAATTTTTATTTTCACTCTGATGCTTTGATCCAAATGATAATGGTTGAATATATTGTTTCAACTTCTATAGACTTCAGTTACTTACAACCACTTTAGTAGAAACTCAACACTTCTCACATTTTCAATCATTTTATCATTATGGTAACACTCTTCATAAATTATCGGATACTAGTCATATTATTCTGATTAAAAAGTAGAACTCCACCTCCATCTATGCTCAGGTAAAATGAATCAATGTCCTCAACTTTGGTTCTTCCTATGTTTTACACTTGATGTTTTATCATTGTCAACAACCCATCTGATAGATCAGTGCCTGGTTATTGTATAATGGTTCAGAATATACATCACATATGGTGGATCAATATTTGAATCTCACATAATTAGTCAATATAAAAAAACATTCTCATTAATAATAAACAACTAAGGTCTATCTGATAAAATTTGTGTAGTCTGATGTTCAGCCTCTAATGGAACATGAATTTTGATGCTTTATCAATGTGACTGAAAACAAAAACATTGATTTCACACAATTTACATATTAAAATCATTCTGATGAATTTATATCTAAATATCATTCAAGGAATTTTTATTATTTGATTTATTGTCTCCTCTGATAGATCGACCCAATTAGCATTTTGAAAATTCATTGAACTTATTCATATTCCCAATTCCATATTTCTAACAACATTTTCGTATGATTCTCCTTGGTCAAATGAGCTATATCTGGAACACTTATATGTTGGAATTTCTAGAAACTTTAATTTATTATTTATATAAAATACAACTTCTATCATGAGTCTTATTCATGATTCTTCATGATTTAGTAACATTGAACGATTAGAAAATCATCATAAAATTTACTTTGATTGAAACATGTGTCGGGTCATCTAGGTCTATAAGGATGTGTATAGAAACAAAATATTATCTTCTTATCATATTTCTAAATATTTCTACATTAACAAAAAAAATAAAACACAAAACATAACTTGGGATAAACAAATGGATCGATCATCATGATGCCATATGGATCGCAATTCAATTAAATGTGAAGGAAATACCAACTGAGGAAGAAGTTGGTGTTATTAACATGATATCCACCTCAAAATATGGAGGTGAACATGGAATCTAATCACACTAGCATGAAAATGGAGGGGTTTTCAAAGAATTAAAATAAATGGATTTCATGGAGAATAAAAGGAAAAAACATAAATTTATGGGTGAGTTAAATGAGGATATTGACTATGTTTGAATGAAGAAATAAAATTGAAAATATACAAACTAATTTAAATGATAATATCACCTAAATATAAAAATAAAAGATTTTACATATTTCAAATATGTAATATAACATCCATGCTATTATTCTGTGAATAAAAATAGATTGGAGGTGAAAAATGAAAAGTGAGAGATAAGATAATTCTGAGAACTCACAACTTCAGAGTGTGAGAGTTCTCAAGAACTGAGAGACAATACATCATTGTTCTAAGGTAATAATAATTATTCTGAATATAAGAGATAATTTTACATAAAATAATAAATATTAATAATTTTTTAAAAAGGAAGTGAATGATTCATATTGATCAAGATCTAGAGAGAATTTCAAGACCAGAAGTGTTGATCATCATTATCAACTAATGATGTCCTTGAAGGTTCTATACACGGGTCAAGTAGTTAATCAATTTTTCTTATAGAATAAAAACACCTCTAGTGTCACAAAATAAATCAAGAGTAAAATAATGGTCCATTCTTGTTTGGTTCAAAAAAATTAGTAAGAAGTGTGAATCTACAGACTCTCTTGTACGACTCAAGGCTAGAACACAATGTGGATCTATATTGATAGAAGAATGATGACTCTTAGAGTTGTTACCAATTTTTCATATAGTAGGGAATCCATGTTTGGGATGTATAACTAATCATGAAAATGAGTAGTAATTTCTGTTCAATCCTTATAAATCCTTGTGTGAGGTTCATTATTTATATATGCTGCATATTGGGTGAGTTTGGGAGATAATTATTTTAGTATGTATAGAGACCATAAAATTTAATAGAGTTTGGGTTAAAAGTTAGTAACTCATAAAAGAAAAATATCACTAATTCACTCCATCCCACTCTTATTGATCCACCAAGATCTAGGATCTTTAGATAGAATTCCTTATACACCCTCTATAATATTTATCATGCATGTCATATTGTGTAATTGAACCAATTTCATTTATTCTTTGAGCATCAAATGTAAATACCATTCTAATCATGGTGAGAGTCATTAGAATGATAAGAATAACATCCTTAAGTACTTGAGAATAAATATTGATGTGTCCTTTGTCTTTGGAGGTGAAAATGATCTTTGTGTAGGGGGTAACATTGATTAAAGCTTCAAATATGATAAAGATTTCATAATATCTCAACCTAGATTCATGTTTTTCCTAAATAGTGAAGATATCAGTTGGAAGAGTTCTAAAAAACTCACCATAGCATACTCAACAATAGAGGAAATGTACATTGTTATATCAGTTGTTGTGAAGGAAGTTTTTTATACCAAGATTTTTTTTTCTAAACATGGAATGGATCTTATCATTGAGAGATCAAAAAATATTTACCATGATATTAATGGATCTTTTATTCGGGTCAAGGAACCTCAGTCTCACCAAAATAACTAAACAAATCATTCAAAAGTACCATTTTTTCAAGTGATCATTGAGATGGGATATGTAAATATTTTTTAATTACCTAAAAGAAGAATGTAGTAGATCCATTGATGAAACCATTATAGTAAAAAAACATGATGGTCATATTGAATCTCTTATTATAAGACACGTAAGATATTTTACGTAGTGGTTGTAAAAACTTTCTTGATTTATAATAAATAAAATATCCATTTATCATTCATTCATGGGGGTTTTAATTTATATTTAATGAATAGTTTAATGATAATATCGCCTCAAATTATGACATTGAATTGTCTGAAATCAATTAATATAATATAGTATTCTGGGTTGTTATGATATATTAATATTAACATATGTAGCGGACTATATAGATAATAAATGGAGACTTATTATTTTTATTGGGTTGTCAATGTTTATCTCATAGAATCTCATATGGTTATTGATATACTTAGGTGTTTATTTTTATTATGAATCCTTTTTCCCATGGTTAGTGTGATACCTAACATGATAAGGTTCATAAATTGATACATTTATTATGGAATCTTTAATTCTTAACTAATCATGGGGTGGTTAGGTATGTTTCAAATCATGTAATTGGTTGGAGATCAACCAAGATGGGATTGGTAGACTCGTATGATAAGAAAATACATTAGACCCTAAATTGAATTATATTAAGGAAATATATCTCCATTATTATTTGAGTGACATCAAATGATCTGAACTACTTGGATGAGGTACATGTGATGTTCTCATATATTAAATGAATAACATGTGATTCATTTATCAACTTGGTGTATCTTTTTAGGAGAATCATGAATATATGAGAAGGCCAATACTATAATGAAATATTATAAATGTAATGGTTACTAAATATCATGAAAACTTTTATTAAATAGATAGAAATAAAATTTATGTGAAAGATCTTATGGGGGAAATTTTCATATGGAGATGCAATTATATTTGATCAAGACCACACAAGACCCCTTTATAGATTGAGTAACACTGATTCTTTGTTAGAGGATGTTCTTTTCTTATTTTTATGAAATAAAGATCTTCTATTTGTTTTCCATTATAAATATTTTCATAGGGTCACCCAGTTAGGCCTTAGGATAATGATTAAAAATATAAATAATGTTTATTTTCTAAAACTAAGGGAATTTAATAAACCGTATACAAAATGTTTAGATGGATTCACAAAAAAATTGTGAAGTTTTCTATAAATTCCTTATAGTATTTTTGTTTAAGTAGGAGATTGTTGGAAATAACATAAAATAGTGGATATAATATTGTATGATATCCCAGAATCATAGCTGGAAATTTGTTCATGTAGATGCCTCTATCATATCCTATTACTGATCACCATTGTTGAAACGACCTAGACAATTATAAATGGAATTCCTTTTTAAAAAGGGTAAATTCTTTATTAAGAAATCAAGTTATAGAAAACACATTCACTAATTTGGTTATTCTGGACTCTTATATAGTCTTTTAAATTGAAAATACCATTAAGAATCATAAAAAATAATTATATAGATATTTTATAGTTACTATTAATATTAGTATATTAAGGGTTATGAAAAAGTACATTAGACAGAGGCAAAGGAAATGATGGCCTTGACTAGTAGGATCGTATACTATGAAGCATGTTTATCAAACAATATAAGAGAGATAACATCACAGGGATTTTCCCTTGAATAATCCTAAGATGAGATTCAACAACTGAACCTCAATAGAAACTATTTATGGGAGAATTTTAAGCTCGTTGAGATCATATCCCAAACCATGTTTGTTGAACAACCCCATGAAAATGTCACCATCATAGACCATACCTTTAAGGAATTAAATAGTGTAAAAAAGGGATAGGTATCTAGACCCTAATGACATTAATTTTAATATTATATGTAAAAAAATTATATTTATCCCTTTTTTAATATTACTTTTTATAATGATTAAATAATAAGTTCGATAAAAATTTGACTTAAATACGATGGAAACACAAATTGTATTTTTAGAAAATATATAGTTTCAATCAAGACACTCTATTTAATGAATTAATTAATTTTTAAAATAAATTATATTTTAGTGAAATATTATTATTAAATAATATTTATTAAATATAAATGATAATATAATTTAATGAAGTCAAATGTTATTTTTATAATGGTTAGAAAACTATTACTAAAAAAACCCAGTATTTTTAATAAACGGGTATTTTGATTAAAATTTTTAAATTCTCATATTTAGATAATTATTTTGATAAAATAAATATTATTTTTGAAATCATCATATCAAAATTATCCAATGGTTTTTTTTCATAATTTTCTGAGATGGTCGATTTTTTTGGTAAAAAAATTAAATAATTTATAATTATACGCTATGCATTGTGACATCATAAAAGCCTAAAAGTGATGTAATAAATAATATAAAGATAATACATGATAGAAATTATATTTACCATTTAAAATAATTTTTTTTAAGGTATATGATTAATTTTATCATCCCTTAATGAATCCTCCAAATAAGATATTATATTTTAACGTTTGAAAATCATTTTTTATAATCATGGATCACTTCCACGACACCAATGGAATTATTTTAATTTGTTTGGATATTAAACATATAAAATAATGAAAATAAATCCTCTTTTTAAAAAATCGTGGGCTAAAACCATGGTATGTTATGTGGTTTTGATTACATTATCCTAGAGTCCAAAACCTATTTTTGGAAATTAATAAATAATTCTCCCCTCTTTTACTATATAAACCCACCCAACCTTGCATTACCTTCCACTATAAACTCTTGTATCATGAAGTTAATCTTAAATTTCCTTTATATTTACCTCCCAATGTTTCCTCATCCTCTTAATAATCTCCTAAAAAGCTTTAATAATCACCCTCTCAAGGTATGAGAACATCTCCTTCCCCTCTTTATTCAAGATCCCATCCTTCCCCCATTCCTCTTCACTATAAACTCTTGGTTCATGAAGTTACTATTTCATTACCTCTACATATCCCACCCAAGTTTACCCTATTATCTTAATAAGCTACTCCAAATCTTTAAGAAGCACCCACTCAAGGTATGGGATCCTCTTCACTTATTTATTCAAGATCCTCCTTCAAAAATATATCAGTTTTTTTCCTATTTTTATTATTGTAATATGTTTTCACACTTACCTATTGATATAATTATTACATAAATGTGTTTATAGACCCCTTAAACTCTCATTAAACATTCATTGAATCTCTATTTAACCTCTCTATTATACTAAAATCATCCTATGATTTTCCATGCCAAAAGTTTTTATTGTTAATACCCATGACCCTTTACACTCAAAAGTACTCATCTAGTTGTAATTATATATCATTTATTGTGAATTTACTTTTATGTAACCTAAACTCCTTAATAATGGGGTTAAAATTAATTATATACATCCTTATGTTGTATAATTTATGTGGCACACTTATGTTTTTACATGATTCAAAAGTGACAGGTGGGCCCAAAATTCATTAACTCTACAACGAATTGGGTAAGGATTTTATCTCATGAGATTCCATGTATAGTGAACAAGAGGTTTTCTTAATAACACTATTTTATGTTTCTTGGTAGTTTATCCTTGACATATTGTGATGATATTATGTTCTATGTTGTTTCCACATTCCTATATTGACTTAATGTTATAATGTTATACCAGGACTCATTGTTCAATATTATGACTCTAAACCAACTTTTGTTACATTAATTTGAATATTTTCTCACATTTAGTAATTTATGTTATTATATTCTTTGTTTATTCCATTTATGGTCTTTATATCTCACTCTTTTATTATATATTTCCTCAGGTTATCCCATGTAGTTTTAGAAGAATCAAGATAATCTAAGGGCATGTTATGGAGTTTAAGTTTATTTCATTACAGTTAATTAAAAGTTTTTATGTTATGTACCTATTTATACAAATTCACTAAGCCTCGTGATATTTTTGGTTTGTATTAAGTGTATCTTTATGTAAGAAATAATGAATTAAAGTTTATTAAAATATGGGTTTTCATAGTTATTATCCAAGAAAAGTCTAGTTATTTTGGGGAATTTTGATTAGAAAAATCAAGTGAAAGCTTTAGGGATAAGAAAAAAACAAAGTGAAGCACCCATATATTTTGGAAATGAATATATTAGGTGTTTTCCTATAAAATAAATGTATTTCTAGATACTAAAAGTGGATGTGGATTTGGAATAATTGTACATAGGGGTAATAACCCCAAAAAGGGTGCATTGAGCTAAACTTGATAATCACCTAGGGTAAGAAAACTGGCCTTGCTACACACATGGTTTTACACTCCTAGTGAATATTCTTTGGTAAATTCACAAGCTCATTATAAATAATTATTAAGGGAAGAAAAATACCTATAAGATTTTATATTTGTAAATAGATCATGTATAACTTAGATTGAAACCTATACATTCAAATGTTAAAGAATATATGAAATTTATGAGTTATCCTATTAATGTTAATGGTTTCCTATTTATATTTTTAATTATTTAAAAATAAACATCCCTAATTTTTCCTTTATTTTTAGTCAATGGATGGAAATAGGATAAACCGAGTCAACAACCAATGCAAGGGGTAATGTGATGACTGCCCAAATGGGGGTAGTAATTGGGAACATAATCACAATAATTTCATTATTAACTCGAATTTTGAACCAAATCATGAATCCATATAAATTACTAAACTCCCCCAATAAAGAGAAAGTTTCAAATGAGACCTTTATGTGACAAAGGCCTCTGAATTTTGAGGAATCTCTTGATCCCTTAATCATGGAATAATAGTTTAAATCCATTTAAAAGATATTCTATATCCTTTAATGCTATTAGTAAGATAAGGTCACATGGTATTTTTATTATATGGAGGGTAAATATGTTCAATGGTTTACGTTGGTCAAAAATATGATGCCTAAGGATAAGATCGAAGTGATGGAGTGGAAGGAATTCAAGAAAATGTTTATTGATAAATATTTTCCTCACACTCTCTGACAAAAAATAGAGTGGGATTTCTTTATACTCAATAAAAAGGATGAGGAATCCATCAAGGAGTATAAGTAAAACATTAAAAGGATTTCATGATACATCTCCAACTTTTTTATTTCCCCAGAAATTAAATTTGACCAATTCTTTAGTAAGGTAAAGTCGAATCTAAGAAAACAATTGGATATTAAAGACTTTGAAAGCTATGAGCTAATTTTATGATGTTCCTTCAATGTCAAAATAGATATTGATGAATCTCAAGGGTTTCTTGGGACTGGAGATGAGAAGTGGATAATGGATTTTAATTATGGTGGTGCGATGGACATATATCATGGGGTAAGAAATTCAATCATCCCACTTTTCAAAAATATTGGGAAGAAGCATCCTAGAAATTTCCTGAAGGGGATAAGGAAATGATTTATTTTGGGGAAGGAATGGTACCTAGCTAGCGATTACTGATAGGGGAGACCCACCAATGTGATTAAAGAAGGTAATTCTCTAATCCACCCTTAGGATTTCATCAATTTTTTTGACTTTAAGGAAAATAGAAACCATGAGAATCAATTCCCCAATCCATGTGTTGTTGAATATAGTTGATGAAAAAAACATCCAAGTCATAGAGAGAAATGGTTAGTGTATTCCATCACAACTATTGAGGTGGATCATGATAAATAAGTGGTGAAAAAGTAATCTAGTTATTCATTTAACGATATAGAATGTAATATTTGAGTTGGTTATACACATTATTTCTTATCACACGTTTGTATTTGGACTATTCAAACACCACCTAAATAATGTAAGTTGGGTTATCAGTTAAGACAGATAGGTCAATTATTTCATCCAAAGCATATAACTCCTCCCCTATCCAAATTTATGGGTTGAATTTCCTAAAAAGAATTATAATACTACCCTTGGAGTAATTTGATGATATTTTGGGCATAGATTGAATTTCCTTGTATAGAGCCAACATAAATTACCCAGAAAAGGAAATCATCCTTCATATCACAAATCAACCTCCAATTCTATAAAAGTGCAAGGAGGGGATGAATATTTTATTGGCACTGAAATTTCAAGTATGGATATTATTACTTTGTGAGAAAGAATATATTTATCAAATGATTGAGACTAAAGAAAATATAATCATTGATGAAATTCCCATTTTAATGTTTCCTAAAGAATTTCCAAGTCTTCCATTTAGTCGTGAGGTTGAGATCTCAGTCGAGCACATACCCCAATCATTCAAAATATCCAAGAATCCATATAGAATTTCCATTGTTAAACTTGAAGATCTAATTAAGAAACTATAAGAGAATATATATAAATGGATTATACAACAAAGTGCTTCACTACGGGGTGCACCTACCATCTTTAATAAGAATAAGTACATGTCAATGCACCTATGTATTAATTATCATGATCTCAATATGATTACAATAAAGTACAATTATCCTGTACCATAGATTTATGAATTGTTTTATTAGATATGTGAATCCTAATATTTTTTCAAGGTGGATCTTCATTTGGGATATTACTAGGTAAAGGTGAAGAAGGGGGATATTCCCAAGAATTATTTTCATGCAAGATACGAGCACTATGATTTCATAGTGATTCCATTTAGAGACACTAATTCTATATAAATATTCATCAAATCAATGTATAGAGTCTTAATGGATTACCTCAACAAATATTTTGTAGTATTTATAGATGATATTCATATCTAATCCAAAATTAAGGATGAATATGATGAGCATTTTAATTCTATACTAAAGTCTTTAAAAAAGGAAAATTTATTTTATAAGTTTAGTAAATGTGAGTTTTGGATAGAGAAAATAACCTTTTGAGGCATTTCATAATAAAAAAAAATTGATATTTTTATATCCTTTTAAAATTGATGTAATTGGAGGATTTCCAAGACTGAAATTTTTGGTGAAAATATATATATATTCCTTGTATTAGCTATCTAATATCGTTTATTTGTGAGAAAATTCTCATGACTCTTGAGAAAACTAACCAAGATAACTCAAAAAGGAGTCAAGTTGTTTGGACTCATGAATGTAGAAAGATATTTGAAGTGTTAAATAAAATTCCAATCAATACATCTATACTCACATTAGCCACCAGTAGGGAATTATGGGTGATTTACAGTGGTGTGTCCAAAAAGGGATTGGGTTGTGTTCTCATGAAAGATGAAAAAGTGATATCATATACTTCCCACAAATTAGATATCCATGTGAAGAACTAACAAACTCAATATCTATAATTGGATGTTGTTATATTCACATTGATGATTTGGCGATATTATCTCTATAGGGAGAAGTGTGAGATATATATATGGATCATAAAAGCCTTAAGTATATATTCAAACAAAATAAGATCCATAAATTTCAATGGATATGTTAAGAGATAATCAAGGATTATGATTGGTTAATAAATTTCAATCTGAGGAAAGAAAACACAGTGCTAGATTCTCTGAGAAGAAAGGATCATGTAACCTTATCCATGATTAGGATTGAAAGGGATCAATATTATTGAACATGTAAAGGATGAACATGAGAATAATAAAATGGTTTTTATCCAAACCTTCTTAAATAACTTCTCAACCATCCATTCTGAAGAGGATCAAGGAGGACTAGAAAGATGATGAGTTACTTTAGAACAATTTATCAAATATTCCAGAGTTAAACTTTGCCGAAGATGGGATTATAATTTTTGGAATCTGTATATGTGTCCCATCAAAACTATTACTGATAAGGGAACTTTTGGATGATTCACATAGATCACCCTTCTCTATTCATCCCAAAAACACTTAGATGTATAAATATTTGATTAAAAACATATGCTGGGATAACATTAATATGGAGATTATAGAGTTTGTATCTCTTTTATTGGTATTCAAATAAATCAAGGTATAAAAACAAAAGTCTAAGGGTATGATAAAAATATTTCTTATACTAGTATGAAAATGGGAAAATATAACCACTTATTTTATTTTAGGACTCCCCAATACACCTAAAGACAATAATTCAATATGGATAGTATTCATTCACTTTACAAGCCAGTTCCATTATTTTCTGTAAAGGATGATTTATCTCTTGATCAAATCTCCCTGAAATACATAAGAGAAGTGGTAATACTACATGTGTTTATACTCTCTATTGTATCTGATTGAGATCTAAGGTATACCTTGAGGATTTAGAGTATCCTTCAGTAAGAATTGGATATAGAAATGAACTTCAACAATATTTATCTACCTTAGAAGGATTGTTAGTCTGAAAGGACTATTCAAACTCTAGGTGATATTTTGAGATCATGTTCAATGGATTTACATGGATGTTGGAAAAAACATCCCCTAGGGGTTTTCTAATATAAAAACAATTTTCATTATATCATTCCAATGGTACCTTATATGGATCTATGTGGGAATAGGTTTTATAATTAGATATACTGGGATAAATTTTGAGAGTGGAAGATGATAGGACCTAATCTTATTCAAGAAATGATAGAGAAGGATCAAACCATTCAGCGTCATATGAAATACTAAAAAGTTGAAAAAATATATATACAAACAATCATTAATGTAACCTTTAGTTTGAGTTCATAGATAAAGCATCACTTTTTAAATTTCCATGGAATAATGTAATGAGTTTGGAAAACAGGGTAAATATTACTCCTATATAAATCGACCCCCTTTGAGATCCGTGATCGCATCAGAGCAGTGGCCTATCCACTAGCACTCTCAGTTAACCTATCTCATGTAAATTATGTGTTCCATGTATCCCTACTGAGGAAGTACATACCATACCCCTCACATGTACTAAATCTAGAGGTGGTAACATTGGATAATTATCTTTTATATGAGGTGTAACTAGTGAAGATCGTAGATCATAGTAACAAAGTTCTACAAAATAAGGTAGATCCCATAGTAAAAGTGTTGTGGTTGAAACCAATGTTAGAGGAAGAGACAAGGGAAACAGAAGAGGAGGTGAAACAAAATTACCCTCATATGTTTTAGTGTATAAATAAAATTTTGAGGGATAAATTTCTAATGGGGGGAATTATATAACTTTTTTAAACGAATTTCCTTTTTCTAAGATTTGTAAATTACTTATTATAAAATGTAGTTATTGAAAACACATACACTAATTTACTTATTTTGGACTATTATATTCTTTATCAAATTTAAAATAATATTAAGAATCATAACCATTTATAATATATCCATTGTATATTGATCATTCGTATTACTAAATTAAGGGTTATGAAAAAGTCCATTTGACATAGGTAAGGGAAGCGATGAACTCATCCAGTAGGGTCAAACCCCATGAATCCCATTTATCATATATTTTTATGGAGATAATATCACTAATATTTTTCCTTTTACAAGAATAAGATGATACTTAACAACTAAATCTCGAGTGAAACCATTTATGGGAGACGTTCAAGATCATCAAGATTATGGTCCAAACCATGTTCACTGAACCACCCCAGGAAAATATCATCATCGCACACCTTAACCATAAGGATTTCACTAGTGTAAAAAAGGTAAATGTATCTTGAACCTAAAATTATGAATTTTTATATTAAAATTTAAATAAAAATAATAATTATATTTAACAATTTTTAATATTTGTTTTTATAATGATTAAATAATAAGTTTGACAAAAATTAGATTTTGATATGATGGAAAAATTGTATTTTTAGTAACTATATAATTTCAATCAAGACATTGTATTTAATGAATTCAATAATTTTTGAAATAATTTATATTTTAATAAAATAATATTATTAAACAACATTTTTTAAATTTAAATGATAATATAATTTTTTGAAGTTAAATATATTTTTTATGAGGGTTAGAAAACTGTTATTATCATAAAACTAGTATTTTCAATAAGTGGTTATTTTGATTTAAATGTGTAAATTATCATATTTAGAGAATTATTTTGATAAAATAGATATAATTTTTGAAATCATCCAATAGTAATTTTTTCATAATTTTCCAATACATTTTAATTTTTGGGTAAAAATTTAAATATAATATAATTATATTGTATTCATTATGACATCATAAAAGAAACAAAGTGAGTTAATAAATACTATAAAGAGTATCCATGACCTAAATTATTTTTTCCAATTAAAATAGTGTGTTTTAAAGTGGTTTGATTAATTTTATAAACCCTTAATAAATCCTCCAAAACCTATGTTATATTCGAAGGTTTTAAAATGAATTCTTTATAAACATGACTCGATTCCAAAAATCCCTGGGAATTATTTTAATGTTTTGGGTTCTTAGACATATAAAATAATTAAAACCACTCCTCTATGGATGAAAATATGGGTAAAAACCATGGTAATTTTTTTGTTTTTATGACTTTATCATATAGAGTCCAAAACCTATGTTTGGAAATTAATAAACAATTCTCATCTCTTTTTATATATAAACTCACCATCCTCCTATTACTCATCACGCAAAACTCTAGGGTAATGAATTTACTCTAGACTTACCTCTCTATATCCCTCTAATTGTTCCCCCAATGTCTTAAAAATCTCATCCCAAGCATTAAGAATTGCCCTCTCAAGGTAAATGATCCTCTCCTTCTCCTCTTTATTCAAGCACCTTCTTTAAATTATGCATTTTTTGTTTTCCAATTTTACATGTTGGGATATATTTTCCCATATCCCACTAACAATCCTTATTCTTTCCATGTGATGGTAGACCCATTAAACTCTCATTTAACCCTTCAATGTATCATTATGTACCCCCGTTATGATGCTATAATCATCCTTCGATTTCCATTCCAAACATTTTTATAGTGAATACTCATTCCCATTTCCACAAAAGGGTATTAACCTAGTTGTAATTATCCTTAATTTATTGGGTATTTACATGTGTTTAACTCACAATACTTAATCTTGTGGTTAAATTTTATGAAATACATCCTTATGTTGTATGATTAATGTGGCATGCATTCACATGATAAAAAAGTGTAGGGTGGGTCCAGAATTATATTTCCCTCTATTGAATTGGGTAATGTTTTTATCTCATGAGATTCCATTTATGGTGAAAAAGAGGTTATCATAATCACACGATGTTATTTTTTCTTGGTTTTTATCCTTTACTTATGTTTATGATGTCATGTTTTATGTTGTTCCCATATTCCTATATTGCCTTTATGTTATCATGTTGCATCATACCACATTGTTCAAGATTCTGATTCTCAACCCTCTTATGTCACCTTCATTTTCCTCTTGTCTCACATTTACTACTTTACCATATGTTATTCTTTATTTATTCTCTTACAAAACTTTATAGATTATCCCTTTCTTATGTACATCCCCATATTATCTCATATAATTTTAGAATAATATAGAGAATATAAGGGCATGTTATAGTGTTTATGATTATGTTATTGTAATTAATTTCAATTTGTTATTTTATATACCTAATTACTAAAAGATACCAGGCCCCAAAATCTTCATGGGTTGTATTAAGTTTATATTTATGTAATAAATCATGAATTATAGTATTTTAAAATATGGGTTGTCATAATCATGGTATAAAATGGGAATGTGATATACAATATCACATGCATGGATTCATCCATATAATATAACTTAATTATCTTAAGTTATTAATCAATCAGATTGATTCATTTATATCTATACATTTATAGTATAATCATATATGTGTGCAACAATTATAAAACTTCAATGGGACATGCACTATTGTAATGTATGTTGGCTGCCACAAGATGGTCATTGACTTTCCACTCTCTTTATTTAATGAAAATATTCTAAATAAGGGATGGGAAACCCTTGTTATTGATAATGAAATACATGAATGCCATATTCGGGTCACTCATACTACCTAAAGGGAATTTTTCTTTATGAAGAAGGTGATAACACTACTTTTGTGTTCGAGGGGCCTCTCATTATGAATAAGGATCCTTGCCTAGTCTACCAACATTAGAGGAGAGATACTTTTGGTTGTCACTTATTGATCCCAATCAAGAAAACTCCATCAGATTCTAGAGATAGGTATCTCACATCAATAAATGTATACATATTCATTTATGTACTCAATATTAACATGTTAATGATATTGGAAATAGATTGGGTATTTTATGATTTTTCTTTCACTATCAATGATAATTTTAGGATCACTTTAAATCCATAATTCAACTCCTTCAGATTCATCATCCTTAACTTCATTTCTCATCCAAAGCTATATGTTCCCAACTTCAATCTGATACAGAATACTGAAATCAAAACATAAATTTCCACTCATGTATGTCGAAACCAATGTTGTGTGTGTGGGTAAGGGGTGAGTCCGATGACCCTATATGATTTCCTCACACACCTTAATTCATTTATTTATAGTGATGAAGTGGATACAAGCACAAATATAGGGTGTGTTTGCATATATGGTGAGATCCCACATGATTTGACTTGTACCACCAAATTCAAGTGAGGTCCCACCTTAATTAAGACTTCTATATGTAATAGATGGCTCAGATACCCTCATGGACTAATGGGTTATATAACATAGTCTCTCTTGTATCCAGAATGATATTTGATATCCATAAAGGCTTTATCATCAGATTACCACATAATACATTAGTTATCTTACTACCCATTTATTACCAAAACATGAAATATCATGGGAAATATTGATTGCCTTAATAAAACCAATAATGGTAAATAAAAAACCCCCAATATCAATGAAAAATAAAAAAAACATTAAAAACAAGAAGGATTAATAATGAGGGTCCCAATAATCAAATAACAATATAATTACATACCATGATAAAACAAATAGGAAAGAATAGAATGGGGCCCAACCAAACCACATATCATCTCACCACGTAGGTCCTCATCAGAGCTATCAATTAGACTACTCATAGAGAACCTCCAACTTTGTCCCGTATAGCACACTTCATCATAGGGTTTGTCCACTTAAATATGACAATAAAATACTATTCCCACACACTGAAACCTCAGATCATTTACCAATTTCATCAACATCAAACATATTGTGATCCATACCCGTTGTGTTACTATAGTGAATAAAGATAGAAGGAAAACCCCCTCTAAGGTAGGTAATGTAACTATCACCAATGAAATCACCCTAGTGAACTGGATCTTAATCTATGGATTAATCAGTTTTAATGTACAATTGATAATTGTAGCATTAAGAGAATCACTAAGTTCGACTGGGTGTGTTATCATTCTTTTATTTGACCTCTCTAGAATATAACACCCATTAATCAAGGATGATCATAATCCATGAGGTTTTCACTATCATAAAAACTCCATTTGGGTGGTATCATGATCTCTGAGGTCATCTTAGTTGTTGCCTCCATTTCCAAAGATAAACACTAAATCAAACCCTACCTCATAGGCTATGTTCCAAATTGCTGAAACTCATGCAAGAACAATCCAGCTCAATAAATGAGGGGAACCCTCTTCCATTACTATATCATAATCCTAATCCCCAGTTTGAATCATCACAGTTAGGGGAATTCATCGCTAAATTCATCCTTAACCATTAATCAAATCCTTATTGGGATTATCTCTTATTTCGACCACTGAGGTCAAGTAAGTGTACACTCCTACAAGGAACAAAGGATGCATGCCACTTATTAAGATTGTAAATAATTGAGAAAGGGATAATGGTGGACTCCTTCATTCTCTTTTAATCTCATGATAGGAAAAGTCAATATTTATGATGGATTAATTGTGATGGACTTCATGTCCATAAAAGAAGACACCTTTGGCCACTAATTATTGTGATGGAAAAAGGTTCATCACTAATAAGAGAAATAATTATGAGTTAATAAAATGAAATGAAAAATCCATCACAAATATTTTTAGTGCACTTTCACGTACTATGACACATGAGAATTATTTGAAAAAAAATTATACTATTTTATCATTATAGGTTAGTAATCATGATGGATTAAATTATTTTCTAAAAATAGATATTTTATAATAAACAAAAATGGTTGTAGTTTATTTACAATGGACCATAATCACCACAAATACTTTTCAAAAAATGTGGTAAGTTAAAAACAACAACTAATATTTTCAAAAGATATAGTATGCATCACAAATAACTTGTTCCATCACAAATTCTTGTCGTAAATAATAACACTGATAAATACACACTACATGCCAGACTAATAGCATTGTAAATCCTTTTGTCACTGATGCACATTGTAAAAAAAGGTAACTTATAAATAGAAGCGTCATTGACTCTCTTAACACAAAATATCTTTTTGATTCACTCTTTTTCTCTCAAAAAGGATCTTCTAATCCATATTTAACACAATGTATCCAAGTTTAATCATTTTTCTCTTAGTTGAATTTTATCTTTCTAAACACTTAGTTTCAAAAGCTATAAGTTATTTATTTTTATTTATTTTATTAATATATAATTTTCTCAATTGGTTTAATATAATTTGTTTTCTTCTTCAAATTTAATTACTTTGTATTTTTTTAATGATTAATTCTTTTTGGTGTTTATTTACTTAATTAGTTTTTTTAATATAAAAATAAAAAAAAAATTAAAATAAAGAAATAATTATAAAAAATTTAAATTACTATAATAAATTATTAAAAATTAGTTGTAACTAATAAAATAAAAATTAATATAAAAAATTCTTGAAAATTATAACAAAATATTAAAATCAGTAAACAAAAATAAACTAATAAAAACAAAATTAAAAAAAGTAAAATAATTTTAAATGTAATTTATATATTTAAAAATATTTAAAATCATTATAAAACATTATATAGGAAATTTAAAACATAGTTAACTATAATTATAAAAACAATAAAATAAAAAATAATAATAAACAATTAAAATAGAAAAAATTTCACAAAAACATACTAAGAATATAAGGAAAAAATATTTAATAAACAATAAATACAATTATAAATTAGTAAACATATATAAAATATATAAAAATAAATATTTATGATAAATTAAAAAATTAATAATGTAAAAAATAATAATTTATACTAGTAAAAATTTTTAAAATGTTTTCTTAAACTAATTTATAATTTTATAAAATTTAAATAAAATTTAAATTAATAAATAGGAATACAAAACATAATTAACTATAACTATAAAAATTAGTAAATTAAGAAATATTAAAAATTAATTTAAATTATTAAAAAATATCAATATTTTAATAAAAAAGTCTTTAACAAAGAATAATTTTTTTTTATAAATTGGTAAAAATTACTAAAATCTATAAAAATAAAAATATTATAATCAATTATAATGATTATAATAAATTTTGAGAAACTTATAAAGTAAAAAAACTAATAAATTATAAAAGTAAATAATATTTAAAACTAATTTATATATTTAAAAAAATAATAATTTATTATAAAACCTTAAATATGAAACTATAAATATAATTAACTATAATTATAAAAATTATTAAAATAAAACTCAATATAAAATAATAAAAATTTTAAAAAATAAAAATATAAATTATAAAAAAATTTATAATAAATTTTTCTCAAAAAAAAATATAATAAATTATTACAAAATAGTATTTCTGTAATAATAATATTATTATTTTTATTTATTTTGAAAATAATGAATTTTTAAAGAGTTTATTTTGTTTAAAAAATATATTATTTTAAATTAAACATTTATTTTAAAAAAAATTAAATTTTTTTTATTATAAACTAATTATTTTTTTCTTGAAAATTTATGGATAAAAGAATTAGAGAATATTTTTTATTTTTACATCAATATTAGATAAGTTATTTGGAAAATCCACACTATTCTTATATAAATCCTTTCTTTATTGTTGGTTTTAAAGTGTTTACTCACACATGGCTTAGGAACGGAGTCTCCTCTACTTAAAGGTTCTCATATAACTGATCCCACTCCCTCTCGGTGACATTTATTATCTAATTTTTAATAAAATTGTTTTGTATTAAATGTTTTTAAATTTTTCTATAATTTTATTAATTTAAAATTTTGAGTGCATTTTATTTTAATTTTATTTTTAGTTACATGTGATGAATTACTCTTTAGAAAAATATTTCTTAGAAGAATATTTTTTTATGATGGTAAAATAATTTATGTAGTTGTTAAGTAAACCAAAATACTATTTTTAATGAATTTTTATTCTATCACTAATAAATATGGGATAAATATTATTTACGATGGGTTTTCAATTTTATCATAAAAAACACCCTATCTAACCTTATTTGTGATGATTCATTTCAAATTATACTAATTGAAAATTAGTTTCCAATAATGAGAAATTTGTGATGTAAATTCATCCCATAGAACTTTTTATGATGAAAAAAGATGTTTGCGACAGAGTGAGTCAGTTGAAAACACCTTAAAAAAATTCACTTTCCCTCCACGGTGTTAAACATCATTCCAATGTCATCATATGAACTGATCACATATCAAGAATTATCACTCACAAAGTATCACTTAGATCACTTAACCAAGCTTTAAGAAATCAGAGGTTCACGAGTCCTTGATAAAAATAATCCAAGGGTACCTATTAAGGCCCCAGAGACTTACCACAATTATGAAGTTCATTATACATCCAAACATGGTTTAACCAAACCATCATCCAAGGGACAGTTTCACCTATGTTTCCCACGCTATCATACACTATCATGTAATATGATACAATACACAATTCACCATAATAAACCATCTAAAACAAGCATAAAATCTTTAAAAAATAGGGAATCACCCTTAAAAAGTCAATATGGTCAAATTATTTATCAAAACAAACCATACTTGATTTCATTTGAAATGAAGTCATTGCATCTTTCACAAATCACTTTAAAAATATATCACATTCCAAATTTAAATTCCACTATGATTCTTATTTATTTATAGTTTATGAAGTTTAAACTAGTGGTTAATTATGATATATATATATATATGCATATTAGGTGTTTGGGTAGTATTGGAATAAAGGTTTCCCTTTAGTATTGATCTATAGACAATGGGACTCTAGGTTTGAGTGATCACTAGCCTGGGGGATTAGGATATATCTAGAGAAGTGAGCATTGGGTACCTTGCATACCATACTTTTTATTGTGAGAATTTTTATTATTAATGATTCCAAACCTTTAAATGAATGAGTTTCATATAACTTATATTCATGGGAAAAATTTAGATATGTATGAATGTAAATGGATTTTATTTTTGGTCAAGTATAAATAAACCATGAGTTTTATAATGTGGTATACATTAATATGTATTGAACATATTAATTGGATTGAAGGATAATATATACAAATAAATTTTGATAATTATCCATACATAAAGGGAGTATATGTGAAAAGATACTAAGTGTTATAATACATTCCAAGAAAACATTTTTCAAGATTTTAATAATCCAAGTAGGTACGTTCATCTAAATTAGAGAACCCATTGATTATATTAAGTACGAGAAGTAGATTATGGGTAACCCTAATTGGATTAGGTTTACTACAAGAAAGTGCATACATTGTTGGGGTTTATTAGGGAGATATTAAAAAAATAGCCACTAGGGACTAACCTAGAGTTTACTAACCATTTATCCCACATTATTATTAGTTATTAAATATAATAAAAATTTATGTAAATATTAAAGGTGGTTTTGTATATAACTAAATCTAATATGAAGATTATGGGCGGTTATTTTTAAAACCACAGCTACATAAACCCTATATTCATTGAATATTCACATTTAATTTCTCTTTATCCTTCCCAATATTCTCTATCCATAATTCCATCATCTTACCCTTCTCCTTTATTATCTACTTATTTATCCATCTATTCATCATATCGTCAAACTGGTTTCTTTCAAGTGCAAGGTATGTTCCCAAAATCTCTACTCTTCTCTTATCCTTTTTATTCTTTGTCCTCAATAACTACCAATTGATTTACATAGGGATTTTAAATTTTGGTTTTAAGTATTTTTCTTGGTGGTGTATAAAGTTTTTATTCATCATTTTAGTTGATCATCTAGTAAAATGGCTTATTGGTAAATTTCTAGTGACATTAATTCTGATTCCCCCCTCATTTTCCTTCATCACCCCCACAATCCAACTTTTATGGTCATTGCGGTCCAACTCTTGTGATCCAATATTGTTTTTATTTTTAAATTTATTGTTAACATTAATTATTTAGTTATTTTTAGTTAATTTTCAGTGGATTATATGGATAATTTTTTGGGTTATTTTTCATTTTTTCAAGTGTTTTTTATGTATTCATGAATTATGTTTTCATTCTCATATTTCATCTGTTAATGCATTGATGAGAAATTATTATTTTTAATATTTAATGTGTATTTTTTTATTATTTTCATGTTTATTGTAATTATAATTTTTTGTTTGATTTTATATAGATAATAAATATCATACATTCTTTGTATTCAATTATTTTATATTTATTATGTGATTTTTGAATAATAATTAATTTTTTCCACTGATTTATTATTCATTTAACATTAAAAAAATTTCGATTTAATATTTTTAATTATCACACATTATGTGATTATGTTTTTTTTAATATTAAATATTTATAGATATAATGATTATTTAAAATTAAATAGTTCTAAGTCACCCAATTAATGTATAAAGAACCAATAAAATTCACTTAAATAAAAATATGATTCTAATAAAATATAAATAGTTTTTGTTTATGAAATGTTTTATTTTTTTTATTTCATATGATATATTTATATTATAAAATATGAAATCATTAACTCAATTTATTATAATTATATTATATTTAATGATTTAATCTCAGTAAAATTTTATAAATACTAATAATTTTTTTATATTAATGTGTTATTATTTCATAAAGGTTATGTTTTATTTTAAATATGATTTTATTTAATTAATGTATATTATGTTTTTATAAAAATAATTTATAAATAAGATGAAAATGGATAAAGGATGGTTTATTTTTCTTTTGAATACACCTCAATTTGTTGTGGGGTTAGAGGAATTTTTATATTTTTCAATTGAAAATCGATCCGTAGATGGAAGAAAAAATATTCATTTCATAACTATAATTTTAGATAATGGTTGAAAAGACATGAATTTTATGAGCACTTTATATTGAAATAATTTTATATTATATATGTGTGAGGGATTTTCCCTAGTAAATTGTAAATTTTAGAAACTTTTACATGTGAAAATCATCAAAATGAACAACATGTGGCCTCAATAATAGAGAATGAAATTCGATACTTGATTAATTATGTTATCCACACTAAAGTATGACATGATGAAGATGGTAATATATAAATACGGTTAATTTATAATTTGGCAAAGTTTAATATATGATATAGAATAACTCAGCAATAAAAAGTATTTTATGAATGAGTGGATGATGGAAATCTGGTGTTTTATAAAGGATGTATAAAATATAAAACATTTACTTTATACTAATGTTGAATTATATCAAGTGTTTATATGGAATTATAGATAAATAAATGATAATGATATTAGAGTTTCAACATGAGGAATTTGTGGAAGATAAGCTCCCTCAATCATTTTAGGAGAAAAATAAAGTTTTTTAGAAGCTTATCCTCAATCATACAAATATATATGTGTATATCAATAACTGCTAATTTTATCAGGGAGAAGATTTTATAGATAATAATGTGAAATATTTTATAATTCTAGATGGAAATTGGTGAATCGTGATGAATACTTAAATAAATTTAATATAATGAAAAGGAGAAATAAAATTTATATCAAGGATTTAAATTAAAATTTCATAAAACAATGATTTTTATGATTATTCATATCTTCTAAAACAATAATAAAAATGAAGTGAAATGATATGGAAAATAGAATTGATGGATTTTTATGACATTTGAGAGATTTGAAAGCATGTAAATCTTTTGATTCTTAATATTGATATTTTTATTCAGATTCTAATAATATTTTTTTATTGTCTAATGAAGTAATTTAATCCATTCATGACACTAAGTACAAGTTATAACATAAGACAAGTTATTTGGATCCCATATAATCTACCTATATAGATGTCAATGAAAAGCATCATTTATTATTTCAATGATCTTTCTAGGAAAGAAAGTTTCTATAAATGATATCAATGTATACCTTAACCCTCTTATAGAATAATTTCAAGAGTTAATAGATAATGGTGTAGACACATATGACGCATAATGTATTGTGGAATTATATTTTTTGATGAAGTTTTTGAGGTTTTCCATTTCTTTTCAACCATTTCTGAGAATCGTTAGAGGTAGTTGAGAAGTTACTTGAAATTATCTGAATGTTTTTGATATGGTTCAAGGTGAATGGAATGTTCTTAAATAATTCTTAATAGTGTTTGAGGAATTTTGGAATTACTAAACTTGATGTCCTAATTATGGAAAAATAAGTTATATTATAAGACTCAGGAGTAAGATAATTAGGTTAAATATAGGATTTTGGGAATTATGTAATTAAAAAGAGTTTCATATTACAGTGGAGAATGAGGTCATAAGATAATTTATCCATGTAAGATATTTTTCTAATTTAATGAGAAATTTGTTAAGTTAATTTTCTTACATGGCCACCAAATAAGTGAATTATATTATGGGAAAAATGTGTAAGATATTTTCTATTATGAAGAATCTATTTTATGCCTGCATAGGTTAATTAAACTACATGGTGAGAATTGTGCCACATATGATGATTTAATTGGTGATAATTTGAGTCTCCATAATTTTAATATTCTAAATAATTCAAAACCATATGATGCATTAACTGATCCAAAATGATAAAAAAAATCTCATTTGAGACGTGATTCAAGTATTATGGAAAATCAATGATTTTCATTCAGTTCATAAAAATATCTAACATGAAATAAATTGGATGTAATGAAATCAAGATGAGGTACATTTATTTGATTTTTAAGAACAATGTATATGTAAGAGTGATTATGATTTTTTGTTTCCAAGTTCATAAAATAACTTTTAATTGGTGAACTAATTCATGTTGACTATTTTTAATGGCTGAGTTTCTCTGATCAAGTTGTTTTTTGAGAAGTATTATGTCACAACAATTTCTTTCATTGTACAGAATAAAGAAGATTCTATAATGATAAATGATCTAGTTAACTAGTGTATAAAAAACAATTAGAAGTTTATAGTATTCACAAATACATTTTTATTGAGTTTTTATAGATATAGATGATGTGGACATACATGGAAGAAGATAAGGTTAGATTTGGTATTCATTTGAGATCATGGGGGTGTAGGGTCATGTGAAATATTTTGATGAGTCTAGGGAAGAATGATCAAGTAAGCTCAAAATAGATAAATACTAATCAATTTTTTTTCAAAGTCTCAAAAAACATTATTATATAGAAATTTTGTTATATGAAAAGGATGTGTGAAATTAATGAGGCATTTTTAGAATAAAATTGATTTATCAAAGAAAGTTTCATTGTGTATGACAAATAAAAAATAGAAGGCATCGGGCAAGATATATATGAAGTTAATTTTATGTTGACCAAAAATGTAGCCATGGCTATTTGAATTTAGAAACTATCCCTTCACCCATGCTTGTAGTGATTAAGAGAAAGATAACTAGAAAAATCCTCTAAAGGGTTTTCATGTAGTGATAATGAAATGACTAAAACTATAATTTTTTTTATTATTAGTTTTATTTATTAAAGAAGGTGAGAACATTCAGTTATGTCTATCCAGTTGTCCCAAGAGAAGTATATTCATCTATTTTCAAATAAACTAGGAGTGTCAAGTGATCTTTATTATTTTTTATTACTCATTGGAACTAGAGAGACTGAGTATAACTAATGGGGTATTGTTTATGAACAACATATTGTTGTGTAATGGTATCAATGAGATGGTGTGGAAATTTAGGTTAAGGGTGATTACTCTCTAACCATTTTAAGTTGGGAATTTATTTATTGTGTAAAATATATAGCTAGAATATTAATGGATGCAACATGGAGTACGACAACACATTGTGTTCGAACCTTGCAAAAATTGTTACCTTCCTTGTTATCTTTTTTTCCTACATTTTCTTTCAGGGATGATATTTTATTTTATAAATGAGAAAATTCTATCATAACTAATCAGAATAGTTTATTTCTTGAATTAAAAGAAATAGTAAGAAGAAAATTTTATATTTATTATCCACTCCCCTCTTAGTATATCCATACGATCCATTAACTCTAAAAATTGGAATTTGAGAAAGGTTTCCTCTATCACACTCTCTCATTGAATTTAATCATAGAAAATAGAAACTCTATGAATAGTGTATGAGTGACAAATTTTGATGAAAAAATCCCATGTCTTGAAAAATAGGATGGTTCCCTTTAATTAATTACTTGGGATTAAATTTCTTGATGCTGTAATAGTTGGTTTTCCACCTATTCAGAGAGATGATCATATGTGATTCACTAAAAAGATGAGTCTTTATGTTTTCAACAAGGTGATGGGTCTAAAAAATGCCAAGGAAATATGGTATAAGTTAGAATGTTTCTGTGAAGGGAATACCAAATTCAAATAATAAAATATATAAATATAGAGAATGAATTTCAAAGACATATGGATGTATAAGGAGGAATACATTGATAATTAATGCACTATAGTTAATTAAATTGTGAGTAACATTAGAGGATTTAAGTAAAATCTAGATTATGATGTCATTATTAATTAACTCATAAGGAATTTTCTAAGTATATTTGATCCCAAAATTTTTACTTTGGATGATATAGAAGATATTTCACTTGATGATTTTCATAATATCTTCATTGTGTATGAAATGAGAAAGAAACATACATTTAAGAAGAAAGTTAAAGATGAAATGGCTTTTGAATCCATGATAAAGTTAATTCTACAAGAATAAGAGTTTGTACCATACCATGAATTTTATAATGATGATGATATATATAGATATTGAAAGAGAATTATATCTCTTATATCTAAAAAAATTAGAAAAGAAAAAGACAAGTAAAAGGGTATTTCCCCTAAAATGCTTTAATTGCGGTGGAATTGGACATTTTTTAGTAAATTTTCTAAAGAAAAATAATATTTGATATAATTATAATGAAAATTATGGAAATTATAGGAATAAGAAGAATTGGTAGAATAACTCAAAAACTAGAAATAAATCTGGTCAGTTTGAGATGATGTTTTCAAGAAAAAAAGAAAAATATTAATAAGAAAAGAAAAAAATGAAGACATTTTATCCTATAGTAAATCCTAGGATAAATGGAATGGAAAATTCATGAATTTTATGGAATATTTGAGGAAGGAAGAAACCTCATAAAGCAGTGATGAGTAATTTAGTAAAGAGACATATATGGATCACATGCTCATATCTAAGTTAGAATCACGTCATGAGAAAAATACAGTGCTCATGATGGATATTAATTCTCTAAATAAGTCTAATGGAAAGAAGGTTGAATTAACTAAATAGTTTCTAAAGAAAGATATTGAACTCATAGAGGAACTCAAGAAGTTACAAATTAAAAGTGGTTAGGAATTGAAATTTTTTAAGATATCTTAAAGTATAACTATTCCCCATGGAAGAGGAACTGAGAAAGATAGAATAAAAATATATTGTAATAAAAAATTAGTTTAAATGGGCCTAAGAAGAATTAAATAAATATTTTTAGTTCATGACTAAGTCAAATATAATACATGAAAATTCCATCACATCATATCAGGTTTAATCAGTACATAAAACTTCTCTAAATGTTGAATATATTTTTCTTAATCATGGAATCTGGAATAAAAAATCTAGACATAGTTGGAATATAAAATATGATTAGAAATAATCTTCCACATATTTGGATTAAAGGATAATTCAAATAAAATATACCCTTTACAGAAAAATAAATATCAAGTTATATTTGGAAAACAAAGAAATAATTATGGAATATAGTTTTTATAATATGATTATAGTTAAAATAGGAGGTTCAGATTTAGTGGATACTATTAATGATGTGGGATTTTTGATCACAGGGCATATAAATGTTGGTAAAACATGTCTCGACATTGAATAAGGAATGAATAAAGGGGGATAATTTTAGGTATGAAAAGAAGTGAATTCTCATAGAAGTAATAAATAAAGTCACTTCAAATATATTTTCTTAGAATAAGGTTGAATGTTTGAAATAAATGTGTGATATATGTGAGAATATAATAAATTATACTAAAAATTGTTTAAAAAATAACCATGTATATATCTACTACTAAGAAAAGTGAAAATTATTTTATAAGTAAAATGTTTGTGATAAGTCATTCTTTAGAGAGGTACCTTTGAAGTTGAGATAGAAAGAAAGACCATGGATACCTAATATTGTATTTTTTTAACATATGACTGGAGACACTAAAAATTTAAATAACATTCATAAACATGAAGAAAATGAGATTATATTTGTAAATAACTATTCATTAAAGATTAAAGGTGTTAGTACCGATCAGATAGAGTCTAAAGGACTCAAGTACAATGATGTATTGTTTATGGAAGGGTTGAAAAATAAATTACTAAGTATTATCAAACTATGTGATGAGAGAAATGAATATATCTTTGAAAATAATAGATGTGTTTTAAAAAACACTAAGTATAGAATAATCATTATTTGAGTTGAAAGAACAAGTAGAAACTAGTTTCATATTGGTGACCAACCAAATAATGTTACATGAGTGACAAAGATGAATATTACATATGGAATAAGAGATTTAGACACCTTATAAAAAGAAATATTTTCTAGATATTTAAGTATAAAGTAGTGAGATACTTTTCTAAACAAAAAAGAGAAAGATATGTTATTTTTGGAAATTTCATAAGGGTAATATTACTTAAAAGTAAACATATGAAGGGGGATATACAATCCACTAGAAAATTGAAACTGATATATTTGAAACTATGTGGTCCCATGAAGAACAAGTCAAAAAAGGTTGATATGTATTTCATTACATTCATAAATGAAAACAATTAGATGGAAACATATAATTCATGAAACAAAAATCACAGGCTATTAAAATGTTCAAAGTTTTTATAAGGAAAGTGGAGAAATAGATTGATGTCTATATAAAAAGTGTAAGGTCAAAAAATAGAAAATAATACACAAGAATTTTTTTAGAGAGATACCAAGAATAACATGGGATAAAACAACAATATATCACACCATACACTCCTCAAAAAAATGGTGTGGCTAAAATATAAAATAGATGTTTTAGGGAAATTGTTAGAACCATGATAGAATATAATAAACTTCTAAAGTTATTCTAAAGAGATTTTTTCTATAATACTACACATATCAATAATGAGTTCTTGTTAAGACCAAAAACTTAGAATACTCTATATGATATGTTTCATAATAAAAAACCAACTATGAAATACTTTAAAATCTTTGGACGCCCCTAATATATGAAGATCAAGAACAGAAATCTAGGTAAGTTAAAAGAAAATGGTGAAGAAGTCACCATTTTAGGGTGTATTTCCATTAGATCTGGTTACAAATTCTAGATTAAAAACCATGGTGGTGAAATGATCAAATGTTAAAATAATTGAAAATTAGTTTAAATTTTTTTTTAGGATGAAGATGAATATACTATGGATAGAAACATAAAAAAAATAATGAAAATTTGATTCTTGAGAAAGTAGAGAATCATCATCTTCTCTATTCTGATCTGCTCCTATGCGATGCCCTAACAGTGATGATGGATGCTTTTTCCGTCCCTCCCCTGCTAGAGGGGGATGAATCTCCCTCTATGGGGGACTATTTCTTGTTCATCCCCTTCTCTGATCCTTAATCTATTCTCCCTTTTCCCTATATTTCTTTTAGCCATAAAGTTATCAACTTGTTCGAGGGTTTTCTGGTTCCACTGATCTCAACAACACAATTTAAAAATACTTCATCTCATCTCAGCATGAATCTGGTATTATGATTCATGATTCATAGACCTTAAATGGATGTGTTTGACTGTTTCATTTTTGGCTCGCAGGGTTTGTAAAATAAGGCTAATATTAGCCTTCTCGACCACAACCACTTTATTATTTTCTTCACTTCAGAGAGAGATATGATCTAAGCCTGGTCCTGTGCACCTTCTTTCTATAATAGATCGTTCTCTTTCTAATTAAAATGAATATATGACTTCTTCATGAAGCAGAACTCTTCTAGTGTGGAAATCAGGGTTAATTTTCCTGAGCTTCCACTCCCTTTCCAGAATCCCTCTATTATCTAGATGCTAGGTAATTTAGTAGGTAGATTTATATGTTCTTATAGTATAACAAGGGCCGTTTTCCACCCAATTTCTCCACAAATATGCATTGAAGTTGATGTTTTCAAAGGACCAGTCAACTTCATGTGGATTTTTTTTGGAGAACTCCAATATAAACAACCCATTATGTTTGAGACATGGGTTGATTTTCTCTCAATGTGAAACATGTTGGGACTCTAAAAGGAAGAGTATAGGTGTTGAATTGGAAATAATATGTAAATGAGGAAGGCAGAGGTTCCAGATCCTAGTAACAATGATCTGGTGATTGTGTTGGATAGGAGTTCAAAGGGCCAGAAAGGCGGGGATTTCGTTAGTTCCCCCTAGTAGAGCACTTGAACAGAATGAATTCAGGTGTTATTCACATCCATAAGGAGGAAATATTGATCAATACAAATCCAAAGGTTGTGGACATATTAAGTAGGCTGAGAAAAGACTTGTATAGGTGTAATCTACCTTAACAGATTTTTCCAAGGTCAGGGGTTATCAGTGCAGCTGATCCTATGTAATATGTGTCTACTATTATTCCTTATTATATAGATGTTTCTTGGATTAGAAATGGACTTGAGACAGTGAAAAAAAGGGTCCTAATTCTTGGCTGAAGGAATTGCCAACCGAGTCAAGGAAGTGGGTGAATTTTGGGGGAAGATAAAATTAGAGATTGGTTCTGTCCTAGATTAATATTAGTAATCATTTTGATGGTTTTGGATTTGATACTCTTGATTAGGATCTAAACGGTTCAGGGTGTTTCTCAGGGAAAAATTCGGTAGGTGGGGAGAGTTATGGACAACTCTCTGAGGACAATGTTAAAGGAGGATCTAGTAGAGGGCTTCACAGTCCAAGGAGAAAGAAGGGACCTAGGTATCTACACTGTGAGAAAGAGGAAGAAATCTAAAGGCCGCAAGGATTACCCATACCTCCCAATACCTATGGAGACATGTTTAACCAAAAATGTTGGGAACAAGGTAATGGAGGGTGATTCATCTAAAAATGAATAGGTGAAGGAGTTCATCTTTAATTTGGTTTCTAGAAGTGAAATGGTTTAAGGTCCTAACTCCATGGATCAATTTTCCCAGAAGAAGGAAGATATGGCCAAAGAACGGTATCAAGTCTTGGAAGACATGGTGGTTTTTATTGACCATCTAACTACTCCTTAGGGGCTATCTAGAAAGGTGGATTATGTGGGTGATGTTTCATCGGTAAACATGGTTATCTTGTAGCAGGCTGTAGATGTAGATACCATGGAAAAATCAAGGTACCTTCTTATACATTCTGAGGAAGAGATGCTAGAGAAGTTCTTAATATTTCATGATCATAATTAGGATGTAGAAAGGGTGAATGGGAGACCAATTCAATTGGACACAAAAGATGATCTGGGTGATTGGATTGATAAGAAACATTTAATCCTGACTAGAGGTCTCAATGCTAATAAGATAACAGTGGAAGAATTAGTGCAAACATGGGACCAAGTGGCCTATCAATTTTAAGATATTATCAAAGATGATCCTGATAAAAAGGTAACATAAATTTCCTAGAAATTATATAGGGAGGACACATCTAATAGATCTAAGTTTTCATTTAACAATTTAGTCATATGATATAGTGTTTTATTCTCTTGTTTGAACTTGAAGGTTTCACACTTTTTCTATAAAATAATTTTTTAATAAAAATTTAACTTTCATTCATATTGTTGAGAAATTTATAACTGAAAAATAAATATGATTGATATTGATTAAAATGTAACCATTGAATAATAAAGGACTGAGAATCATGAGTAGCGACATCAGAGGCTTAGAAAACATGTTGAATTTGGAAATATATTTGGCTAGATGGATTCACCGATCCATACATGAAGGATACTAATGTTAGAGAAAGAAACTATAGTTATTTCACATGTTGGACTACATAATTTTATTGATGTATTTGAGTTTAATGAGTGGATTACTATAATGAATCAAGAACATGATCAAATAGAGAATAAAAATGCTTCGGAACTTGTACCTAGTCCTCAAAACATGAATCTCATTGGCAGCAAGTGGGTTTTATGAAACAAGGTGAATAAAAGAGGTTAAGTCACTAGGAATAAAGTATGGATGGGTTTTAAAGGGTAATATCTAATGGAATTAGTTTAATTTGAAGAAACTTGTTCACAGGTATCAAAAATATAGATAATAAAGATGTTCTTAGTTGTGGAAACCCAGAAAAGGTACAAAATCTACTAAATAGATATGAAATATGCATTCCTTAATGGTGAGTTGGAAGATAAATTATTAATTGAGAAACCTCAGGGTTTTGTCATTGATAAAGATAGGTGTATAGTGTGCCAAATTAAAAAGACTTTTTATTGGTTGAAGCAGGACCAAAGATCTTGGTACTCTAATCTTGATGGATTATTTAGAATCATGGTTTTTTCAAAGGGAAAATATGATAATGATATTTATGTAAAGTAGTTATCCATAGTTACTCTTATTTTCATAGTATATGTTGATAACAACACTGTTATAGGTGAAAAAGAGTCTCTCTGTGACGAATTTGTTGAGGAAATTAAAAATAATTTTGATATCTTAATATTGGGAGAGATGTCATGTTTTCTAGGTCTAAAAATCATAAAAAGTGGTGATCATATCTTTCTATCTCAAGAAAAGTAATCCTGGGGATTTTTGAAGATGTTTTGGATGTATGAATATAAAGGGATCCCCACTTCTATGGTTAATGTAAACAAACTAATAAAAGAAGAGACATAAAATTTTGTGAATCAAAAGGGAAAAAACTAATTGGCAGTCATCTTTACATAACATCCACCATACCTAACATAGATTTTTCTAATAAAATATGTTCTAGATTTTAGATTGATCCCAATGAGACACATATATTTGTAGCCAATATAATTTTGTGGTTTAACAAAAACACAATATGTTTTGGTCTACTGTATAAGACCATCCCATTCCGAACTCCACATGAATTTACAGATACTGATTGGCCTAGAGATTATGTTGATAGAAAGTCCAACTCATGTGGCATATTATTTCATGGTGAAATTTATCTTCCTTTAATATGAAAAATAAAATCTCAATGGAATTGAGTAAAGTTGAATCTAAGTACATAATAACCAATTATTCAAACACAAAAATTATCATTATGCATGTTTAGTTAGTATACAAGAAAGTTTATATTAAAAAGACACTATGCATTTCCTGTGATAATCAAAGTATTATAGATATTTTCAAAAATCTAGTTCAACATTCTAGATCCAAGCACATTGAACTCAGATATAATTTTATAAAATAAAAGGTTGGAAATGGTAATGTGAAACTAGAGTTCAATTGCACCAAGGACTAAGTTTCAGGTTTGTTTACTAATTCATTTCCAAAGGAGAAATTTCATAATTTTAGGATGAGACTTCATGTTCATCCTTCCATGATTATATAAAGGTATTTCAAAAAATCTCCCCCATCTGAAATTGGATTGTGTTGAAAAAGGGGGATAAATAGTTCCACACTATTGATTAAAGGGAGAGAGAAATATTGATTACAAAGGGAGTTTGAACTCAAGAGGGAGTTCATTTAAGTCACATGGACACACTTTCTTTTCACTAGGGGATGAAATTATCTCAACAAAGTTACCTTATCTAAAAGTGTGGTGCTAGAAACTTATAATTTGAGGAAAATTGTATTAATTATAGTTAATGATTCTCATTAGACTATATGGATGGGTTGAATGTTGTTGATAACAAATCCAAAAGGAGATATTTTTGTAGCCTAAGATTTGTTGATGATTTGTTGATGGGTTTATATGTTGTCAACCATTGCTTTGAATCACTAGAATCTACTGAGATGATGTTTGATATAACTGAAATGTTTTTGAAATGGTTGAAGGTGGTTAAATGTATTTAAAGATATTTTGTGAGTATTTTAGGAATTGTGGAAATACTATGTTGGATATCAAAATTATTTCCTGGTCAATTATCTAACAAGACTCACGTAATGAACCAAAATTATATCAATGAAATTTTCCCATTTTATAATTATTTCATACAGTTTAAATCACATAAAAACTCTTAGAGATCACCATACAAACTTTATAAATGAATAATGAATCAAATAAGATCTATTTCTATAATTAGGGGACCTATAATGATGAAATAGTAACTTGAACTTATGAATAGTAATATGAATTTTATGAATAGTAAACAATCCAAATGATTAGTAAACTCACACATGAAGGAATAAATAAAATTTAGGCATCTCATAAGTGAAATTTTGACATAATTATTTCATAGTATAAGTAAATTAATATTTTAAAATTTTTAATTAAGTGTTGGTATTTTTGTGAGTCATAAATATTTATTTACAATTTAATAATTAAAAAAATATTTAAATGAAAATTAATTTTCATAAAATGGATTTATAAATCAATACTTTGTTGTCTTATAAATTTTGGATAATTTTATGGGACATTAGTCAATTTTTTAGATTGTTATAAAATCAGTTATAAATTTAAAATCTATATTTTTGAGTAAATGAGGGTTTTTACTAAAAATTATATTTCTAATATTTGTAAACTTAATTTCATAAAAGTGAGTTCATTTTTTAATTCTACATGTCAAAAAATTATTAGGGTAATTGTTTTGGATTTTTCTAAAATACATGAATTTTTATGACTAGTAAAATATGATAATTTATAATAAATGCAAAATACCTGATTTATTGAGTCGTAGATTATGTAAGTATGATGTAATCCAATAATCTGGAACTCAAAGTCCCTATTTACTATATTTAGTCATAGTAATCAAAACTATTCATAGTCTTGAGTCAAATAGTAAATTAATTAATAAAAAATTCAAGGAAACCCCCCTCTCCTCCACTATAAATACCACCCCTCACCACCTCTTCTCCTCACACCTCTAAGACTTGTATCTTGTAAAAATTATCCTAAAATACACTTCTTGAGTATCTTCCCCACATCTAGGAGCTCTTGGTCTTTTCAAAAGATAAAAACCAAACCCCATTAAGAGGTTCTCAAGGAGGGGTATTCAAGAGGTAAAATACTCTTCCTTTTCCTTTTCATTTCTTCTATAGTTTCTTTTATTTTTATCTCCTCACCTAGTCTAGAAAAATTACCATGATAACTCTAGTATCATATATATATTGGAATGAAATCATGTTAGTGTAATATCCTTCATAAAACTTCTATCTCTCTCTCTCTCTTTAAAAATGAAATCATCTTCCGTGAGGGGCCAATTAACAACCTTCATGGACAATGGATTTTTATTCTTAAATTCCTCCTTAAATGATAGTAATGAAACACTTTTATGGTTAAACCAAACTATAATATATTTATTAAAACTTATTTAATTTTTTATAACCAGTATATATACATAATATTAATTCATATGATAGAACTCGTTCGTGATGATCAAAAACTGCCAAAATAACTAAATGATTATCACAAATATTATATCTTATAACTCATCCTCATAACACATTACCCAATTAATTATATAACCATTTAATTTTTTATATGTTCTTTAGTATTATATAAATTGAATTCTTGATAATTATATCCATTCCACATGAACTTCCATACTCATATACAAGTATACCGATTGTGAAAACCAAGAAAATGAACGCTCCTGAGTGATAAATTTTTATCTTATAACTCATAAAAAATCCATAAATGAACTTAATAAATTTATATAAATAAAATAAATATATAAAAGGTTCTAAATTAATTAATTAATGGACTTAAGGTAAGTAATTCTACCTGAACCTCTATTTTCCTTCAGGTTGTTCTTTCACTGTCCTTACCCAAATGTAATGATTTTTTTTGTATACATATTACATTGTAATACCCTTAATTTAATGTACTATTTTTAAAAAATTAAATGGGATCGAGACTAGGCTCTGAGAAGACACATAATTCTAAGGCCCAGAGTGGTCAAAATACATTTTTGAACTATTTTTTTAGGCTTATTAAATAAAAGTGAAAGTGTGTTTTTCTAAATATTAAATTGGTGCATGGATAAAAAATCTAATGGAACCATTGAACTTAGAGTGTCAGGATTTTCCTAGAGGGCCTAACATTGGCCGGCGTGGGCCAATAGTGGAAAGTAGTTTTTGGCCGTAAATAAAATAATTATGTAATAATTATTTTATTTTCAAATCTTTATAACTCCTAAAAATTAATTCAGATTGGAAATATGAGAGTACCATTGAGCTCCTGAGGGTGTGCTTCCCTTAGGCGGAGCTTAACCTAGACTGGCATGGGTGGAGGGTGAATGTTAATTTTTGGACTTTTTGGAGAAAAATAAAATAACATAAAATGTTATTTTGATTGTTTTCTTAATCGTTGAGCAGTGGCCCGTCAGCGTTGTGCTGAAGCGACGTGGAAACAATGAATCTCATTAATGAACCTCATTAATGAGTCTGCATAACAACACTGCAACACAGCATAACAGAATTGTTGATTCAAATTTCTTCAATTAATATCCTAACAAGCAATGCAGGATTATTGGCACAATCCTAGAATTGATATGAGCCTTTGGTGGGTGGCGATGACGAATGAAAAAGTACAACATCTCTAATGACTAATACCGGAGAATCAGATGACGACAACAATGACGACACCCTTGGAAAGAGGATTCAGGATCGTAGATCGACAGATGATGAAAAATGACCATCCTTGAACAATTTTATTTCCCAGATAGGGGTTTAAATTCTTAGTGAATTGGTTTTCCCTATTCTCCCCCTCTAATAATATAACGTGGATAAACTCTCTAACAAGTTGATTCTTAAATTGATTTTTATTGAGGGATTCGAAAATAAAATTGTGGGTTGATAGCGGGATTAAATCATAGTGATTTATAATTTATACACCATGATCTCACTAACACGAATAAATCCAGACCAACATGAACAAAGGTCGATTGTTCATTTGTTTATTCTTTGTGATACCCTCCATATTTCTTTCCCCATTTTTCATAGTGTAACGGACAGCAGCACATCGGCCGTAGAGGCACCAGTTGGAAGGGCCACGACCAGGAGGGCCACGACACCAACAAGAGATAACAACACAAGGCCATAGAGGTGGAACTAGGCCAGGGCACCCCGGCATCCCGACCGTGGGGGTAGGAATACGTGGCCACCCTGCTTCGTTGGAGGTGCATGCGGTATAAAGATATGGTCTGCTGACCACGATGATGATCTGGACCCGGAGCAGAGACATGGATCATGTGGAAGGACCGGTCCCCGTGAGTGGACCGACGCTAGAGGGCGGCACCTCTCGAGTACTATGTTGGAAGAACGGCCCACGTAGGCAGGACATCGTAGGAGTTAGCATGAGTTACTAGACCACCTGTGGATAAGGCATGCAGCCTTAGCCAACTATGTGTGGTGCAAACCGAACGTCTTGTGGGTGTCCGGACATGGGAACATTGGCCTTCCATGTGGGCTGGGCTGGTGGGCGTGAACCATACCATTGGGCGGCCTAGGATGGAAGCAGGCCAGACCACCTTTTTGGGTTGGTTCGATGGGGTGGACTATGCTGCTGGGTAGACCGTGCTTCTAGGTAGGTCAGGCTGCGGGAATAACCAGCTTGCCAGTGCGGGTCGGGTCGCTAGGGGACTCGGTGGGCTACACCCACGGCCAAACCGGGCCAGGTCCAACAAGGAGAAATGGGCCTGACCCAGACCCTATTAGGTTAGTTTGGGTCATCTGAACCGGGTCAGGTCATGTGGGACCCCCGGGCCGGGTTGGTTGGGTCGATCCGATCAAGTCAGATCGGGCCCAGACACAACCATCCCTTGTTTATTAAAACACCAATATCTTTCAGACCGAGCGTCTTATTTATACACCATCTATGGATTTTGGACCCTTGTGATGACACGGTCCTTTAGTCATACTTTAAGTGATATTTCATGTTAGGTGATATGCGACTGATGGCTTGAGGAGTAGATTCTCCTAGAATCAAGCACGCACTGAGGAGGAATCCTAAGACTTGATGTGATGCAAAGGATGAGACGAGAAGGTCTAAGTGATCCAGCTAGCTTAGAGACAAGAAGGTCAAAGTGATCCATCTATCCCAGAGATGAGCGGGTCTAAGTGATCCAGCTGGCCCAGAGATGAGTGGATCTAAGTGATCCAACTGGCCCAAGAGATGAGCAGGTTTTAGTGATCAAGTTGTCCCAAAGATGAGCGAGTCTATGTGATCTAATTGGACCAAGAGATGAGTGAGTGTAAGTGATCTAGCCCTCCCCAGAGATGAGTCGATCTCTATGATCCAGCGGGCCTAGCTGATGAGCGGGCCCAGATGATTAATCCCTCAGTTGTATAAATGTTCGTCTTTACGACTGATAATTCTACTTTCTATACTTTGAGTTATAATTGGTGTGAGGTGTTTTGATTTATGATCATCATTTTTTGTTTTTATTTGTGGTTATGCCTCATAGTCTTTCCTTTGTGGATTTGGGTCCCTATTGAGTATTGTGTCACTCACCCCTACACAAGCTTCACCTGCACGTGTCGTGGCCCATGTAAGTGATCTATGATTTGACAGAGACATTAGTTGCCCGGTACTAGGTGGTTCTTAGTGAGATGGTACTGATGGATAGACTTCTATGACTTTCGACAGCTACTCTACACTTAACCATCATGTGGGGTTTTTAGCAGACAGTTTATCAGTGACATTGTACTCCATTTTGTTTGAATTTTTCTTTTGTTAGGTTTGTATTCTGGCCCATTTAATTTCAGTTTTTACTATACTCACAGTAGTTTTCTTGTGAAAGTTTTGGTTTTCTTAGCATTTACCCTTCTGTAGTTAATGCGGTGCGCGTGTGTACCGGTTTAGATTCAAATGCCTTACCTTTGGGGATATTCCTATTCGGTGCAAGTCACTAGCCCCTAGCCTATGGAAGGTAGGCCTGGGGTAGTCATGGCATGAGCCATGGGGAATGGGTCATGAAAGAGTGCTATCAGAGGAGGTTGTTTCTTCCAGAATAATTAAGAGTCTATAAATTTTGATGTGGAAATAGTGTTAAGTGTTTCAAGTTTAGATTTCAGGATTGGGAGTCCAATGTTGGTGCAGCAACCAATGTATCCATACATCAGGACCTAGAATTTTGGTTTCTAACTTGGTACATGGAAATACTATTTTCATGCATCTTTGAATGTTTTCTCATGATCTTTTTGACTTAGAGTTAGGTCACCAGGTATAATAAATTGAACGTGGTTCATCTTGATCTCTTTCAGGATGCCTCTACATAGACAGCCAGCCATGATTCTCATGTGTGACCACAAGGATGGTCCATATAGTGATGTGGCTTCAGTGCAGGGACCGTTTCTCAATATGTCCCCTTGAGGTGGTGTCCCAGTGATACCAATGCCCATTGTTCAGCAGTTACAAATGGCGCTACCAGTAAAGGATGGATTGAGGCTTAGTGCCTTACATGAGTTCCCATGACACAGACCTCCTAGGTTTAGGGGAGAGACAACTCTTCTGGTCATTGTGGATTGGCTAGAGGTGGTGACAAGAGTCTTCCTCTTTGTGAGTACTCCACTTGACTAGATGTTGGTTCTAGTAGTGAGACTTCTGCAAGTCTCAGTTGGGAGATGGCGTATTTTTACCATACTGACTCATGAGGAGGCGACCCTCACACATTCTGACTTTGAGAAACTTTTTTGGGAGGATTTATTCCCCATGACTTTGCACTCAGTGCACATATAAGAAATTCTTCACTTACAGTAGGGAAACATGTAAGTGGTTGAGTACTCTTCTAGGTTCATAGACCTCTCCCGTTACTCTACGGATATAGATTGAGACCCTTTCTTATGGGACCAGAACTTTGAGCGGGGAATCTGAATGGATATCAGGGAATCAATGATTTCCCTCAGCATCCCTACATAGGCTGGGGTGCTGGAGTGATCTCTACTGGTGGAGAGCTTCCTCGCTGAGCAGCCACCAACAGTGGGAGCTACCACTGGGTGACGAGTGGTCGAGCCATCCATGGCGGGTAGAAAAAAGTTGACACTGAGGTCCATGTGGGATAGACCATATAGATGATGACCCAAGGAATTAGGGTTGGTGGTACGAGGCCACTGGTGAAGTGGGAGTCATCAGAGGAACGGGTCGTGCTACTTGTGTAGCAAGCAGGGACAAATGGCTCTTGACTACCCGACCCGCCACACAGATGATCAACGGAAGGTCTAAGGGCCACTGAGGTAGTGATAGAGTTTTGAGTGAGGTGTTCAACAGGGTAGCAGATGAGTAAGGGGAGTGGGAAGATTGGAAGGTAGTGGATGGTGGTTTGAGGTGCTACCACCTCTACCCCTAGGTGTTCCATCATGAGCTATGGGAACCGATGGATAGGGGAGAGGCCATATTCAGGTGATGGAGGCCTATGAACATGAAACTCCAGATATAATTAGATGTATGATCTATGTCTTCTACACCTTGGATATAGTTCTTATAGATACAGGTTTTAGTCACTCTTTCATTTCCACAGATCTTGTTCAGAGCTTAGAGAATCTGATCGAGCCGTTGGCTTGATCCTTAAGGTTATAGATTCCTATGAGAGGGGATTTAGTGATTACACACTACTTCCTATAGTGTCAGATTACTCAATAAGGTGAGATATTTGGCTGGGATCTTCTAGTAGTGGCATTGAGGCCTTATGACATCATCCTGGGTATAGACTGGAAATCCACAATTCATGCCCCGATTGACTATTTTAGTCAAAGAGTATGGTGTGTCTGCAAGCATGGGACTAGTTTTTCCTTCACCGGTGAGAAGGGATCCCTTGCATCATGGGATGAAGTCACAAAAATAATGGTGCAGCTGATCAATCATCATTTGGCTAGCATGACCCTCGGTGTAGTGGATGAGAGAATTCCACAGTTTCCTACAATAGTGGATAAGCACGAGGATGTCTTTCCAGAGGATTTTTCAGGACTACCTACTCATAGATAGGTAGATTTATGCATTGATCTATACCCCAGGATGACATAGATATCTACACATGCATATCTTATTTCTCCTGAAGAGATCCGGGAGTTGAGGGTACAGTTGGAGGACTTGCAGAGGAAGGGGTTCATAAGGCCCAGTGTTTCACTATGGGTAACCCTAGTATTGTTTTCCAAGAAGACAGAAAAATTCTTGAGGTTAGGCATGGACTTTCGGAACCTAATCTATTTGACCATTAAGAACAAGTATACCCTACCAAGAATTGATGACCTCTTTGATCAGTTGAAGGGATCAAGATGGTTCTCAAATTTAGACATCAAATCAGGCTATCACCATCTTTGAGTAAAAGATGAGGACATCTCGAAGATGAACTTCATATGTCGCTATGTCCACTATGAGTACTTAGTGATTCTATTTGGCATGAAGAATTCCCTAAAAGTTATCATGGGACTCATGAACATGATCTTTCAGTCATCCATAGACTAGTTTTTAGTGGTCTTCATTGATGAAATCTTGGTGTATTCACCATCTGAGGGCGAGCACACGATACATCTGAGGATAGTTATAGACAGACTCTGAGAACACCAAAATTATGGAAAGATATCGAAGATTGATTTATGAATAGAAAAGGTCCAATTTTTGGGAGATTTCATCTTAGAGGATGAAGATTCAATTGATCTAGTGAAGATCAAGGTAGTTCTTTCTTGGGAGCCACCCAAGAGCATTACTAAGGTGCAGATTTTCCTTGGGTTGGCTAGGTACTATCGGAGGTTTGTACCTAACTTATCTAGAGTGAAATCACACATGAAGACATTGACAAGGAATTTAAAAACCTTCGTGTGTATATAAGTATTCTAGCAGAGCTTTCAGCAGCTAAGGTAGAGCTTGACGAGTGCTCCTACCTTGAGGTTGCCAAAGGAGGGTGCTGACTACATGGTGTACTATGACATATCCGGAACCGGGATTGTTTGTGTCCTGATCCAGTGGAAATTAAGGATTTATTATGGATAATTACAATTGAGACCACATGAGAATAACTATGTGACTCATGATTTTGAGTTAGAAGCAGTAGTCTTCGCACTAAAGATGTGCCAGCACTACCTTATGGGCAAAAGATTCATCGTATACTCTCACCACAAGAGCCCCAAGAATATATTTTCTCAAAAGGATATGATTTTGAGATAGTGACGTTGGATAGAGTTATTCTAGGACTATGACTTTGAGATAGTATACACTCCTGGGAAGGGGAACGTGGGGGAAGTTGCTCTCAAAAAGAGATCAATTTCACAACTACTGAACGAGTCCTCGGAGAAGTTGGCATCACTTCAGATATCCTTTGTGGATAGTGATGAGGCAGGATATCTTGAGTCGATGGTAGTTTCCCCTCCACTTTTACAGTGATTCAAGGAGTCGCAACTCAAAGATTCAAGATCTGATACTACACGTGCCCAGATGTCCATAGGGTATGCCCCTGATGGATATTCTAAAGGAGTGGAGCATGCCATCCTTTTTAGAGGATGCACCATAGTACCGGGGGCATTGTGAGAGGAGGTGTAGAGGGAGTTCCATACATACCCTTTGGTAGTACATCCATGTGTGGAGAAGATGTACCAGGATCTCCGACCTTAGTACCATTGGTCAGGGATGAAGAAGGTAGTTGCATATTTTTTCTTGAGATGCTTCACTTTTCAGCAAGTGAAGGCTAGGAAATAGGTTCAAGTAGGTTTGAAACAATCCGTCTAGGTACCGGAGTGGAAGTGGGATGGTATATTGATGGACTTTGTGATGGACTTACCACGTATGTCCAGGGGTCACGATACCATCTAGGTGATCGTAGACCGACTCACCAGTTGGCCCACTTCCTACTCATTTGAGAATAAGGTTCAGTAGAGAGATTAGGATGCCTCTACATGTAGGAGATAGTTCGACTCCATGGTGTCCCATCTATGACAGTCTTAGATCATGATGCACACTTTACATCCTGGTTTTGGAAGGTATTGTTGGAGGCTATTGGGACTTAGCTACACTTGAGCATAACCTTTCACCCACAGACTGATAGTTAGACATATCAAACCATACAGAACTTGGGAGAAATGCTTTATACTTACGTCCTTGATTTTGGTCATAGTTGGGAAGACCGAATACCACTAGTAAAGTTTGCATACAAAAATAGCTACCACTCCACCATCAGTATGGCACCGTTCGAGGCACTATATAGACAACCATGCATGTCATTGTTATGCTGGACAGAGCCATGCAACTCATCAGTCATAGGTCAAGAAATGTTATAGGAAACCACTGAGAAGTTGTAGGTTATCCGAGAGTGGATGAAGACTTCACAGAGCTGACATAAGTCCTATTCGTAAAGGTGATAGAGAATCTTGTAGTTCAAGGAGGGGTCCCACGTATTCATATGAGTCTCTCCTTGACGAGGGATACAAAGATTTGGTTGGGGCATCAAGTTATCTCTGAGGTTAATTAGACCTTTCCTAATACTGTGTAAGGTGGGAGAGGTGGCGTACCGCTAGGATATACCACCACGGTTAGAGAGGGTGCATGAAATCTTCCATGTATCCCATATGAAGAGATAAATGCATGGCCATTCTCACGTCCTTGACCACGGCGAGTTGGAGATTGACGATGAGGCGAAATTTGTGAAGTACCCAATGGAAATAGAGTATCAACAAGAGAGGATCCTTTGTGGATGTTTGGTTCCTCTGGTGCTTGTTTTTTGGCAGCACGATAATCTACATGAAAGCATGTGGGAGTGGAAGACTCAGATTCATGCTTAGTACCCCCTTTTGTTTGATTATCCTTTGTTTTTTCTTAGGAGGATGTAAAAACCTAAAGGGCGGAGTAATATAACAACCCTAATTTCCTTGTAATTTTTTTGAAAATTAAATGGGATTATTTTGACACAATGCTCTGAGACAGCATGTAATTATGAGGCCCGAAGTGGTAGAAACATATTTTTAAACTATTTTAGAGGTTCATTAAATAAACGCGCGAGCAAGTTTATCTAACTTTTATACCAGTTCCTGAATCAAAAATCTGAGGGGATAGTTGGACTTTGAGCATCCGGATACACCTAAAAATGTCCTAACATTGGCTGGCATGGGCAGATAATGGAATGTAGTTTTTGGCCATAAATAAAATAATTAAGTAATAATTATTTTATTTTCCAATATTTATAACTCCTAAATAGTAACATGAATTGGAAATATGAGAGTACTGTAGAGATTGTGAGGGAATGTTTTCCTTAGGCGGAGCTAAACCTCAACCTATTTGGGTCGAGGGTGAAAGTTAATTTTTGTAATTTTTGGAAGAAAAATAGAATAACTTAAAATTTTATTTTAATTGTTTTCATCATCATTGAGAAGTGGAAAATCAGCGCTACGGTTTAAGGATGAGCTGACAATGAATCTCATTAATGAACCTCATTAATGAGCAAGGGTAATGACGCTAAAATGCAGCATAACAAAAACACTGATTCATGTTTCATCAATTAATAGCCTAACAAGCAATGTAGGATTGTTGGAACAATCCTAGAATTTCTCTCAGACTTTGGTGGGTGGAGATGATGAACTATGAAGGACAGCCTCTCCAACGAAGAATGCTAGTCAATTGAACGATGAAAACGACGCCCTTGGAGAGAGGATTTAGGATCATAGATCGAAAAACGATGGTGAATGATCATCCTTGAGAAATGTTCTTTCCCAGGTAGAGGTTTGTATTATTAGTGAATTGGTTTACCCCATTCTCCCCCTCTAAAAAAATAATGTGGATTAATTATCTAACAATTTAATATGTGAATGGAGTTTCCTTGTGGGGTTATAAAATATAATTTCGGGTTGATATAGGGATTAAATCATAGTGATTTATAGTTTATATGTCATGATCCTGCTAACATGAACAAATCCAGACCAATATGAAAAATGGTTGGTTCTTCATTCGGGTGTTCTTTATGATCCACTTCATCTCTCTCTCTCTCTCCATGTTATTTTTAGCGTAATGGATGGCAGGACATCGGTCGTAGGGGAAATAGGAGGAAGGGCCACAACACCAACATGATACCACATCACAAGGGTGCAGCGGTGACACCAAGCTGTGGTAGTAGGCGGGACGTGGCACACTGGAAGTAGGAGCGGCCGACATGAAGGTCAGTAGATGTGGTGCAAATTCGTGCTCTACAGACTGTGATAGCTAACTGGCCCTACGAGTGACACGGAAGGACCGGTCCGTATGAGAGGACTGGTACTAGAGGGTGGCACCACCTGGGCACCACATTGGAGGAACAACCCACACTATCGAGCCATGGCAGGAGCTAGAACGTGGTCTTGGACCGCGAAGAGAGGAGGCGGACGACCTCATTCGGCTGCGCGAGGCATGAATCGAATTCCCCACAGGTGTCTGGGTAGGGGGGGAACCGACACGCCATGCGATCAGGGTTATTAGGTGGCCCGGTCCAGAAATAATCCAGCCCACCTTTGTGAGTCGGGCCGATGGGGTAGATCGGGCTGCTGGGTGGCCCGAGCTGCATGAAGAAGCATCCCGCCAGTGCAGGCCGGGCAGGATGGAAACATGTCGTTGGGCAACCAGGCTGGCTGGACCCACAACTAAATTGGGTTGGGTCCAGTAAGGACCAATGGGCCTAGCCAAACGTCCAGGTTAGACCATGCTGGCCCAGACCCCACCAGGTCAGGTCGGGTTGGATGAACCAGGTCAGGCCATGTGGGACCCCCGAGCCGAGATGGTCAGGTCAGTACGACTAGGTTGGACTGAGTCCAGACACAACCAACCCTTGTTTACTAAAACGCTAACATCTTTTTTATCGTGTCTGATTGATGCACCATCTGCGGTGTTGGGACACTTTTGAAGAGAAGGTCCTTTTTGGCATACCTTAAGTTAGATTTAGTGGTAGTTGAGATGTGACAGATTGCTTGAGGTGTAGATTCTCCTAGAATCAAGCACACTATGAGAAGGAATCCTACAACTGGCTATGACTTGAAGGATGATATGAACAAGTCCAAGTGATCCAGCTAGCCCAGAGAGGATTGGGTCTAACTAATACAGCTAGCTCAGAGAAGAGTGGGTATATGTGATATAGATTTCCCCGAGATGAGTGGGTCTAAGTGATCTAGATAGACAATAGACAATCAGGTCTAAGTGATCCATCTGACCCAAGAGACGAGTGTGTCTGAGTGATCAAGCTCACCCAAGAGATGAGTGGGTCTGAATGATCCAACTGGCACAAGAGACGATCATGTCGGAGTGATCTATCTAGCCCAGAGATGAGTGGGTCCCAATGATCCAGCTGGCCTAAGAGATGAGTGGGTCTAAGTGATCCAGCTGGCCCCAGAGACGGGTATGTCTTAGTGATTAAGTTGTCCCTGTTGATGAGTGGGCCTAGATGATGAATCCCTCAATGGTACAATTTTTCATATTTATGATTGATAATTATACATCCAATACTTTGAGTTTACCTATGGTGATCTATTTTTCTTTATGATCATGTTTTTTGTTTTTTATTTGTGGTTAGGTCTTATGGTCTTTCTTTTTTGGATTGGGGTCCCTAATGAGAATTATATTACTCAACCCTGCACGGTCTTTTCCCACACATGTCATGTCTCATGCAGGTGATCGACACTTCGACAAAGACCTTGGTGGTCCTAGTCCTAGTGGTGGTTAGTGAGATGGGGTGGACAGGTATACTTCTATGACTTTTTGTATCTATTATACACTTACCCATTAGGTGGGGCTTTCAGGATGTTTCTTATCAGCAATCTTGTACTCCCTTTTGTGTGTAGTTGTCTTTTTTTGGGTTCGTATTCTGGCCCATTAAATTTTAGTTTATATTGTTCTCATAGTAGTTGTATTGTGATAGTTTTGGTTTAATTAGTGTTTAACTTTCCACATTTTCTGTTGTGTTAATGTATACAGGTTTAAAGGAAAATGCCTTCCCTTTTTGGGATATGTCTATTCAGTGCTATTCGCTAGCCCCTGGCTAATGGAAGGCAGGATTGTGGTAGTCACAACACAGGCCCTGGGGGGTGGGTCATGGAAACTATATTCTTTTTTTTATTTTCCAAACTCATAAATTCATATTAATTCATATTTTATTTATGGGAATTATATGTTTTACAAGGTTTCCTTTTCAATTCTTCCCATTACATAAGCTCGTTTTAAAGGGAACTTTTCAAATTCATACCTATTTTCAAGTACAATCTATAATTTGTTTAAATCCACCATTAGTTTTCAAAAAATCAATCATTTTATTATAGAAAATATATCTTAGTTCACTTTTGGATTTATATAAATATTTTTTCCAAAATAAATCTTATTTGAAATGTATTAGTATTTCTCTCAAGATTTACTCGATGAATTTATAAGATCATTTTCATCTATTTAAACACTCTTATTGATTATTATATTTAATTGTGACTAATTTTGTATGATATCATCTACCATAGTTTATTTTAAGGTTAATGATTTGTTTTATAGTGGATGTTATATCTTGATACCATTCACCATATTACTCTGAATGGTTAGATTTTATGTCTACTCATTGGCGAAAGTTATTTACATTTCATATGTTAATTTCAATATGAATATATATGCAGAATAAGTTTCACCCTATTCATATTAGGAATGAATTGTACGTAGTAACTATTTTGTGGGGCATGCTATATCCCCTCAGTGCATTAGTATGTCGCATGAGACAAACTATTTTGGATTTTTACCCATTTATGGTTAATCTTGGCACGAGGCCTTGATAGAATGGTTATGATTATACATTCCCTAATTATTAAAATTGTAATTGATAGTCCATGGTATTATTTAAACAGTAAAATATCCATGGTTATGTTTTATTATGGAATTATTTATTCATATTTTATTCCTATCATATTATGATCAAGATTATGTTTTAATGTCATGTGCTATTTTGTTATTAATCATTCCTTATTATTTATTATTCTTCTATATTGATTAACCTTAATGAACATCTGATCTCACCCCTTTCTTTTGTTTATTTTTCCTAGGATTCCAAGATGTGTTTTGGGAAAGACATGAAAAGATAATTTAGAAGAATATGAGTATTTACAAAGGAGTTTCTATGATATATATCATTTCAAGTTGTAATGTTGAACTTATGTATGTATCTGGATTTCCAAAGTTACTAAACTATTTGTTCCTTTGGGATGTGTCTCCTTGTTTATATGATAATGTAATAAAATAATGAAGTGACACTCAGATTCTATTGTTGGGGTATTATAGTTGGTATCAAAGGAAATTTAGTATAAACCTTGGAAACTTGATTTAGAACACATAGATTACGGAACATAACAATAAGATAGACTTTGATGATAATCATAGAACAACACCCTATAATTTTGGTAAGGAAGAGATTATGTAGATCCCTATCGAAATATACCCCTATCTTGATACTACAAGTGGATTTGGTTCTAGAACAGATGTACCTAGGGGTAAAAACTCTGACAATATGTCCCGGGCATGATTTGGGGTAACCTGGTACACGACAACGGGTCTTACTGTGCACCTGGTATGGCACTCCTAGGGGATATTCTTAGGATAGTTTACATTTTCTTTACAAAAACTTCTTAGTGATTTTCCTCAAAGAAACCATGTTTATGGTTATTAGATTAGTTATGCATAATATTTTAATTAATGTTATGTTTTTTTATAATTTGATATTATGTAATACGATTCATAACCTAATTTAATGTATACCAATATTTAGAAATGGTGCCTAGTGGAAGTAATGGAAACCATATCAACCCACATATCCCATGTAGGTATTTTCCTCTTATAAAAGATAATGACACTGGTATTGGAGCTACAACTAGTGTTGAACAACTTATAACTATACTAGGACAACTGACTCAGGTTATGAACAATAAACATACCCCTATGGAGCATCCTAATCCACAATGTGGAGGAGCAATGTTAAACCTATTTATGTGACAACAAAATCCATCATTCAATGGGACTACAAACCCATTGATATCACAGGAGTGGATAAGTTCCATGGAGAAGATATTTCTTTCTATAGGATGTAATGAAAGGGAGAAGGTTATCATGGTAGTTTATCATCTCTCAAGAGATTTATATTAATAGTGGTTGTTAATTCAAAACATGAAGGAGGAGGAAGAAATATAAGAAATGGAATGGAAGGATTTTAAGGAAATCTTATTATAAAAAAATTCATCTCATAAATAGTGAGCGGATATAGAGAGACATTTCATGAATCCAAAACTAAAAGAGGATAAAAAAATTGTGAAGTATGAATCCAATTTTACAAGTTTAGCAATGCATTTTGTGGACTACATATATAATCAAAGGATAAAGAGTGATCAATTCTTTTATGGTTTAATACCATTCCTCCAAAGGTAACTAGTCTCCTAAACTTTCTCATCATATGAAGATATAGTCTCATGTGATATCAATACAGATAAATAATTCTCTAAGTCTTATGACTTTAAGGTAAAGAAAGATAAGAATAGGGTTTTGGAGGAAAGAATGGATAGAAGGAAGAATAAGAAAGGGATTTTTCCAACATGTGATTCTTGTGGAATGAAACACCCCAGAGCCTACATAAAAGGAAAACGAGTTTGTTACAAGTGTAGAGAAAAATTACACCAATCTCATGATTGAAAGGGAATGAAAGAAGTTACCAATGTTCAGTGATACAATTATAAAGAGACAGTACATTATGAAAATTATTTTCCTAAAAGTAAATGAATATTTCCCTAGAAATGGATATGGGTGTGAGGGTATGCTCATGAAATCACAACTACTGAGGTTGATGTTTATAATGATGTGGTGGTAGGTAATTTAATCATTTAATCAAATTTATCCAATGCATTATTTGATTTTGTATCACCACATTCTTTTATATCATCCCCATTTTCCAAGAAAATTAGAAACATACCTTTTGATTTAATATAGGAGTTGTCAATAAAAACACATAAGGGAATTGTCATTGCAACAAATATGTGTCGATTAGTCCCCTTTGTGACACATATATATACTTTATTCACTGTTTAATCGTCATTCCTAGTATTAAATTCGATATAATACTATTTATGGATTGGATTTCAAATTATGATGCAGAAATATATTGTAATAAGAAGGAAGTTACGACTTTTGGGAACGATGTAGAATCCCTTATCATTAGAGTGGAGACTTCATCATCTAATCTAGACCCACCACTAGTATCTCTACTAAAATAAATTCTTTCATAGGAAGAGAAAACATAATCTTGAAATATTCAAATTGAAGATGTACCTATTTTGTAGGAATTTATGGATATATTTACAAAGGATTTACCTGGACATAATCTTGAGTAGGAAGTTGAGTTATCTATTGATTTAATTCCTGGTGACACACCTATATCAAAGACTCCTTATAGGATTTACATAGTGAAATTAGTAGAGCTAAAGAAACAAATAGAGGAACTGAGTGATAAGGGACTTATCTGACCTAGAGTTTCTCTATAAGGAGACCATGTTCTCTTTTTCAAGAGGAAATATGGATCCATGATCCTATGCATTGATGATAGAGAAATAAATGCTATTATAATAAAGAATAAGTATCCCCTACCATGAATTGATGATTTATTCAATCAAATTCATGGAGCTCAATATTGTTCTAATATTTTCATTTGATCTGGATATCATTAGTTTCATGTGAGGAAGGAAGATATTCTAAAGATAGAATTTTAGACCTGTCATGGGTATTACGAGTTTACTATCATGCCTTTTGGATTGACTAATGCACCCTCTGTTTTCATAGATCTAATGAATAGAGTTTTAAAGGAATATCTTGATGACTTTGTTGTGGTATTTATTAATTACATCATGTTATATTCCAAAATCTATTAAGATCATTGGAATCACTTGTGCATTGTTCTGAAGACTCTTAGAAGAAAAAATTTATATGGGAAGATTTGAACATGTGAATTCTGGATTCAAATAGTTTCTTTTCTTGGCCATATTGGCTCAAATAATGGAATATCAGTTGATCCTGTGAAGATAATGGAAATTAAGGAATATAATATACCAATGAACATAACCGAGGTGAGTACTTTTACAGTTTTAGCAGGTTATTATCATTTTTTCAATCAGAACTTTGCTCTATTAGCTAACCTATTAACCAGTATTTCACATAAATGGGTTATATTCTTATGAAAAAAATAATGTGAAAATTGTTTTGAAGAATTGAAGATGAGATTAGTGAGTGCTCTAATCCTGACTCTACCATCAGGAAAATGTGGATTTGTGATTCATAATGATGAATCAAAGAAAGGACTTTGATATGTCCATATACAAAATGATAGAGTTATTTCTTATGCATCATGGAAGATAAATGTTCATGAAAAGAACTATCCAACTCATGATCTTGAGTTAATAGCTGAAATAATTTCTCTAAATATATGGATACACTATCTATATGGACAAAGATGTGAGATATATACATATTGCAAGAGCTTGAAATATATATCCTTATATAAATAACTCTACATGGGGAAAAATAAATGGCTAAAACTTCTCAAGGATTATGATTGTATTATACACTATCACACAAGAAAGGAAAATATGTTAGCTAATTCATTAAGCATAAAGGATTGTAGAGTTCTAAACAAAATAAATATTAAAAGGGATCATGTGTTTGTGGATCTAGTAAATATTTATATGGGAATTATACAAGAATGTGAAACATCATTAATTTTTCAATTGGTTTCCCAACCATCTATATTGGAAGGAATTAAAAGTTCTTATTCTGACGATGAGAATATTTAATAGAAAATTATTTATATGAATGATGGGAAGTTTCCAGGCTTCGTGTGTGAGGATGGAATTCTGAAATTTTGGAGGATGCTACATGTTCCCTCTATACCCAAGAAAAAGGGAGTTCTTGGATGATTCCCATGGTTAGAATTTATCTATACACCATGGTAGCACTAAGATTTATATATATTTGATGGAACATTTATGGTGGGAAAACATGAAGTAGGAAATTTCTGATTATGTATCAAGATGTTTAGGATGTCAACAAGTAATGGTGGAAAGACAACATCATAGAGGATTCATGAAACCTCTTTTTATTCCTACATAGAAATGGGATGGTATCACCATGGTTTTCTTACTAGATTTCCAAAAACCCCCAAGAATAAATGATGCAATATGGATGATTGTTGATCGACCTACTAAATCTTCACATTTCCTCGCAATAAGATAGAATTTACCACTAGAGCGCCTTGAAAATATCTATATTAATGAATTTATAAAACTTCATGGAGAACCACTATCAACTATGTCTGATTGTGACCCACAATTTACATCAAAATTCTGGAAAATTCCCCTGAAAGCTTTGGATACTAAGCTTCATTTGAGTACTGCTTATTATCCTCAAACTAATGGGCAGTCATAATGGCCGATCCAAATTTTAGAATACTTGTTGTTATCATTATCGCTGGACTTTCAAGGTATGGGGGATGCGTATTTAACTTTGCTAGAGTTTTTCTATATTAATAGTTTCCATTAAAGTATTCAAATGGAACCATATGAAGAATTTTATGGAAATAGATTATGTACACCAACTTGTTGGGATGAAGTTAGTGAAACAAAGTTTATGGGCCCAGAGCTTACAGAGGAAACAAAAAAAAGTTAAAGACTATTCAAACCCATATAAAAGTAGCTCAAAGTAGTAAAAATAGCTATGCTGATAATCAAAGGAAGGATTTGGAATTTCATGTGGGAGTTTATGTTTTCTTGAAAGTATCTCCATGTAAGGGTTTTATAATATTTTGGAAGAAAGGGAAACTGAGCCCCAAATATATCGATCCTTTTGAAATTATAGAGAGAATTGAAGTTGTACCTTATCATTTGGAAATGATTCCTACCCTTTATAAAGTACAAAATGTGTTCCAAATCTCTTTATTAAGGAAGTACATGCTAGACCCAACACATGTACTCACTTCTAAAGGAATATAATTGGATCCGAACTTATATTACTGTGAATAGCCTATCTGGATTCTAGAAACTAAAGAATAGGTGTTGAGGAATCTGATGAATCGGCTAGTAAAGGCACTTTGGAAAAATCATAAAATTTAGGAGATGGTGTGGCCGCCTGAGGAACTTATGATGAAAAAAAACCCAAATATTTTTTTAGGTAACATTCTAGAAATTTTTAGGATGAATTTTTTGTAGGAGGGGAGAATGGAACGACCCAAAATTTTATCAATTAAATTTTCCCATTTTATAATTATTTAATATAGGGTAAATCACATAAAAATAGTAAGTTATCACCATACAATATTTATAAATGAAGAATGAATGAAATAAGAAGTATTTCTAGATGTTATAGAACCAATACCAATGAAATAGTAACTTGTCCTTTGGAATAGTAATATGAATCTTATAAATAGTAAACTAGCCAAATGAATAGTAAACTCACCCATGAAGGTATAAATAAAATTTAGGAATATCATAAGTGAAAGTGTGATATAATTATATCATTTTATAAGTAAATTAATTTTTACAAGTTATTAATTAAGTGAAGGTTTTTTTATTTTCTTTCATTTTTAATAAATGGTCAGAAGCTTTGTTTCTAGATCGACTTGTTTAGTGTTGGTATTTTTGTGATTTGTAAATATTTAATTACAATTTTATAATTAATAAAATTATTAAAAATAAAATTTAATTTTCATAAAATGTATTCATAAATCTATATTTTTTTGTCTTATAATTTTTTAGATAATTTTATGGGACCTTAGTTAATTTTTCAAAGTGTTATAAAATAAGTTATAAATTTAAAATCTATATTTTTTTGAGTAAATGATGGTTTTAACTAAAAATTAATTTTATAATATTTATTAAATTATTTTCATAAAATAGATTTCATTTTTTAATTCTACCCATTAAACAATTTTTCGGGTAAATTTTTGGGATTTTTCTAAAATACTTGATTTTTTTGTGAATAGAAAAACAAGATAATTTGCGATAAATTCTGAATACATGATTTATTGAGTCATAGATAATGTAAGGCTTATGTAACCCCATAATATATAAATTAGAAGCCCTATTTAATATATTTATTCATAATAATCAAAACAATTCATAGTCTTGAACCAAATAGTAAATTAATTAATAAACAATTCAAGGAAACCCCCCTCTCTTCCACTATAAATACTACCCCTCTCCCCCTCTTCTCCCCACACCTCCAAGCCTTTAAGATTGTAAAAAATATACCAAAATACGCTTCTCTAGTCTCTACCTCACATCGAGTATCTCTGGTTCTTGCCCAAAGGCTAAAACCAATTCCTTTAAAGAGGTTCTCAAGTGGGAGTATTCAAGTGGTAAAATCCTCTTCCTTTTCCTTTTAATTCATTTTCATGTTCTTTATTTTATTATTCTATCCTAAACTACTCTATCAAAATGATATTTATGAATCTAGTATCATATATACATTTTAATTATATTATTATAATTTAATATCATTTATAAAACTCTTTTCTCTCTCTATTTTATTTTAAAAACAAAATAATCTTCAGTGAGGGGCCGATTTACAACCTTCGTGGACAATGAATTTTTGTTCTTAAATTTATCCTTCAAGGCTGGAAATGAATACAATTTTATAGTTAAAAAATAATATAATATATGTATTACAACCTATTTAATTTTCTATAAACAGTATATATACATAATATTAATTCATATGACAAAACTAGTTCGTGATGATCAAAAACCGCCAAAATATTCTTAATGATTATCACTAATATTTTATCTAAAAACTAATCCTCATACCATATAAACAAATGAATTATATAACCATTTAATCTTATGTATATTCATTATTATCATATAAATTCAATTCTGTAGAATTATATCCATTTCACATTAACTTTCATACTCATATACAAGTATACCAATCATGAAAACCAAGGAAACGAATGCTCCTGAGCGATATGTTTGTATCTTATAACTCTTAAAAAGGGAAATAGGTGAAGTTAATAAATTATAAAAAATAAAAAAATATATTAAAGGTTATTAATTAATTAATTTATGGATTTAATTTTATTATCCAGGACATTAAGGTCAAGTGCAGAACACATTCATATATAAGGTAAGGGATTCTACCCGAACCTCCTTTTTTTCCTTCAGGTTATTATTTCACTACCCTTACCCAAATTTAATTTTTATATAAATCTTTTATATTCTATTTTTATGTTCATAACTCATAAATTCATATCATTTCATCTTTTTATGGGAATTAAATGTTTTACAAGGTTCCCTTTTCAATTATTACTGATACACAAGCCTGTTTTAAAGGTAACTTACCAAATTCTTACATATTTTCAGGTGAACTATATAATATATTTAAATACTCCATTATTTATAAAACATTAATCATATTATTATGGAAAATATATATTATTTCACATCTAGTTTTGCACAATTATTTGTTTTAAAATAACTCTTCTTTGCAAAGTAAAAGATAATTTCTCTCAAGAATTACTCAATGATTTTAAAATAATATTTTCATCTATTACAAAACTCTTATTGATTATTATGCTTAATTTGGATTAATATTTTATGGTATCATTTACCATATTTTATTGAATGGTTTATGACTTGTTTGATTGTGAATGTGCTATCTTGATACCATTCACCATATTACTCTGAATGGTTATAGTTTATGTTTACTGATTGGAGAATGTTATTTACATTTCATATGTTAGTTTCAATATGAATTTATATGTTGAATATGATTCACCCCTTTCATACGAGGAATTTATTAGACTAAGTATGTATCATGTGGGGCCTGTTATAGCCCCTATGTGCATCATTAGGTCTCACGAGACAAAGTAGTTTGGGTTTTTACCCATTTATGTATGGTCTTGGAACAAGGCCTCGATAATATGGTTATGATGTCCCACGTTATGAATTAATTAATTATTAAACTAGTAATTTATAGTCCATGTAATTATTCGACTAGTATAATATCCAGGGATATGTTTTATTTTGGAATTATTTATCATCTTTTATTCCTACCATGTTATACTTAAGATTATGTTTTAATGGAATGTGTTATTTAGTTATTCATCATGCCTTATTATTTATACTTTAGTTGCATTACATACCCTTAATGAGCATATGAACTCACCCCTTTCTAATGTTTATTTTCCCTAGGGTGCTAATATGAATTTTTTGAATAACATGCAAATATAATTTAGAAGAATAAGAGTATTTAAAAATTAGTTTCTATGATGTATATCATTTAAAGTTGTTATTTTGAAATTATGTATGTATCTAGATTTATAAAGATACTAAACTATTTGTTCCATCAGGATGCATCTTTCTTGTTTATATTCAAATTTAATTAAGTAATGTCGAAGATCTGAGATTATTGGTTTGGGGCATTATAGATCTTACGTAATATAATTACTTTGTGAATAGGATATTTTCAAGTGAAAATTTAAAATGGTTTATTTTATTCTAGTTGTGACTGAACTCATAAGATAATTGAGCTATTTAATATATATTTTTACAATGAATAAGAATTTTGTTAAAAAAATTATCTTATGTGGAAACCACATAAGTTAATTATTTTATAGGGATAATTCATACTATATTTTCATTTTTTAAGAATATATTTTAGACACAAAGAGAATTAGGTGTCAAATTATAATTTACTTGGTAAAAATTAGAGTTTCAAAATTTTGAATATTATAAAGAATTGAAAACCATATGACGAAAGAACTGATCCTCAATGATCAAAACATCAAATTTGAGATATAATTTAAGAAGCATATAAAATTAGTGATCTTGATTTTGTGTAGAAAAAGTTCTCACATGAAATCAACAGGATGATATGAAACTAAGATGAAACACATTTATTCTACTTTAAATAAAAATGAAGATGTAAGAGTGATGATTCTTTAATGTTCCTTGGTTAATTAAATCACTTGATATTAGTACAATAATTAAATTTGAGTGATTTGAATGGATGATTTTATTTTGTCACGATATTATTTTAAATGTACTATATATTAATAGTTTCCTTCTCGATGTAAAACAAAGAAGACATTGTGAAGTGAACTGGTCCAGTTAATTAGAGTATAAAAACTGGTTGGGTATTTTTGATATTTACAAATTTATTTTTTCTATGTTTTCTTAGATCATGATACTGATATTGTTTAAGGTAAAATATTGGTGAATTTTTGATATTTGAATGAGAATGTGGTATAGAAAACCCACATGAAAAATTTTAATGAGTCTTTATAAAGAATATTGAGGATGTCAAAATTTAAAAAATACTCATGGATCTTTTACTACTGGCATGGGACACCTTATTTTATATGAATTTTTTTATATGAAAAAGATGTGTCGAATTAATGTTCTACCTAATTAGAATAGTGATTTATAAAATAATGAGGTGCTATATATGAGAAATAAAAAAGATACAATGTCAATAAAGAAATATAAGAAGGGAAGTTTTTGTTGAGAAAAATCAGATACATGTCCACATTCATTTAAAAAATATGTCTTTAACAAAGATTTTACTGATTGAGATGATATGTAAAATAAAACCTCTTAGAATTTTTTTCATGAACATAGAAATAAATGAATATAACTCTCATTTCTGTTATCAATATTTTTACTTCTTCAAAAAGGTGATCACATTCAATTCTTTGTATCTAGTTGTCTTGATATAATGATCTTCATCTATTTCCAAAGAAACCTAGAGCATTAAGTGATATTTCTTATTTTTTAGGAATATTTAGTACTACTAGGATTCTTAGTATAAACAATAGGATACTTAGTATGAATAATGGGATACTATGTAATAGTATTAGTGGGATGTTGTCAAATTGTAGTTGAAGGGTGATTACTCCCTAACCATTATAAGTTGGTGATAGTAGAAAATATATAGACAGAATATAACTGGTTGCAGCAAGGAGAAGGATTGCACATTAAGGCTTACCTTCGTAAAATCATTTTTTCCATGTTATCTTTATTTTATGTATTTTTGTGTAAGGATGAGAGTTATGTTTATATGTGAGAGAATCAGATCCCAGCTGATCAAAAGGGTTTACTTCACAAACAAGAAGAAATTATAAAAATAAAACTCCACACTAATTCACCACTCCCCTCTCAATGTAGTCATATGACCCATTTTCTATAAAATTATCAACCAAAATGTTCAAAATTCATTCTTATATAATGTGGATGATTAATTATTTCACTAGATTAGGAAAATTTTCTAGTTGGAAAACTCACACAAGCAAAAAATTTCTAGTTTGTAATTTTGAATTCAGGTCTAGAAGACTACCATATGATATAAAGAGTTATTTCATTGTAATCATTGATTTATGGATGCATATCATATATATTAGTTTAATTATCCAAAATTTAATGGAAAAAATAATTTAAAAACCCCAATTTTATTTATCAGGTATATAAATCATGTTACAATTATCAACTATTGACACATAATTTAGGAAATAGTATAAGTTTAATATTTCTAAGGAAATGGTTCAAATATCATAATATATAGTTATTATATAATAATGTAAAAACAAAACTATTTTTTTCAAACAGAATTATTGGGAATTTTTATTGTTGAATCATAATTTTGATGTTAGTCACATTAAAAATAATGCAGGTGACAATTTGTTTTTTAAAATATTGAATAAGAATGTAAAATAAAAATTGACTATTTTAATACTCATATGGACATAAAATAAATGAATATATATAGTGATTTGTGGTAAAATGATAATGGAAAGTATCATGTAGTATTTTTTTCATTGAAAAATCATATAAAAATATTTTTCTTTAATGACTACAAATATAAAAGTACCTAATGGAAATTATCGTAACATTTCAAGATGACTTTACATAAATAATTTTATGTTACATGGTTTTTAAATATATAAATCATATATTTTGATGAAATAATTGCTACCTTTATCATTGCATAAATTATTACAAGATAACATAACAATATTTTTAATTAAGATTTTCACATTATCATATATCTTTGTGATATAATTTTAAACCCCATTGATCTTGAAAAATATCAAGAAATATTTTTAATGACACTATGTAAAATAGAGATGATATTTCCCCAATTTATTTTCATTATGATGATTCATTTAAATATTCATTGGAGTGAGGAAGTTAATGTTATAGGGTCTATAAATTATAAATGAATTTACCTCATATAACATACTTTTATATTAATTTTCTAACCATTAATACATTAAAATTTTCAAACTCATTACATATATGGTTTCTTCATCAGTGATCCTTTTTTATTAGGTATAAAAGTAATTTAAATTCTTTTATGATAAATAATTCTCAACTTGATGGGTCTATTAATGAAGGTTATATGGAAGAAGAGTGTCTCAAATGTTTTTGAGGTATTCAAATAATATTGAAACATTATTCAATCAAGTTGGGTTTGATGATGATAACAAAAATAAATTATAGTTTTACAATATTATTTCATTAATTTTTTAAAATATCATTAGATTCACTAACAAAAATGGAGTTCATATAAGAATATATATATGTTATAATAAATAGTTTTATTTAATATCCTTTAATTATAGAATAGAAGGAAAAAATAAATAGACAAATTCATATTCAAACTCAAAATGATAAATAGAAAAGAATTATTAACCTGAATGCTAATAATCAAGCCACAATGCTATATGATTTGAAATATTTTTCTCAAGGTCCATTTAAGAATCATATATATTTTATTATTATTATATTAATAGTGTTAAGTTTCATATAGTTTTTCATGTGGAAGGACTGAAAATAGAAAATGGTGGAATTTAAAAAAAAAACATGGTTGGGATACTATAGAAATTTTATTGACATTATCAAATTAAATTATTAATGAAAATTTTCAATTGTGTAAATCCAATACAATTGGGTTGATATTTATATGGGTTTAGGGATATGTTCATTGGAATTTACATATGTTAACTTATCTTGGTTGATTGATACCACCGAGCATGAAGAACATGATCAATATTTTGTGGCCTCAAAAGCTAAAATATTATATTATCTAGATGTTAGAGTGGATGAAGGTTGGAGTATTGTAGTCCATGTCATGTTGAGTGGCCTATATCACATGAGTGATGAAGTTGAAGAATTGTTTTGCGATAGAAAAATTCATCAACAACATGAGATAGATCTATCATTCTATGATGATATTGAATTTTTCATTATTATAAGAAGGGTGAAGATAATGAAATTATATTAATTATATTGGATGAAAATAAAATATACAATGATGAATTAATTTATTTTATATCCAGACCACTCATCTTATCTATTATTTTTTTATTTAGAATACATGAATTTAATTTATCTATGTATAAAATTTTCAAAAAATTGCTTGTTTTATATAATATACAATTTTCTATCATATTTTATATTCTTTTGGGACATAAGAATACCTATAAATGATTTAGAGATACAATCCAATATTCTATAACTCCCATTTTTTCAGATAACCCATATGATATGCTCCCATATTCATCAGGTTTGCTTCTAACATTTGGTATACCCCCTTTCTACCATTTGATTCCATAGGATACACTCTAATTTTTAGCAGGTATGCTCCCTACATTAAGTATATTGACTTATATTATAGGGATTTCAGTTGGATTTGATGGAGTAGTAGAGAAGCGATAATTGACTAAGAATATGGTGTCACAATTACCACCGTGAGGGTATTAGAGGGTGACCATTATTGGTATGAAATTTTTAATGTGTAAATATAATTTATTACTTCATATATAAATTGTTGAATATATTTTTTAAATATATTTATATAATAAAATAATAAAAATAGACATAAATACATTAGATGTTTCGAGGATGAAATAATTTTACATAGTTGTTCCATTTGAAATGCATGGTTTCCTAGAGATGATGTCAGAGGATTATGTGGTAATTTTGTAGGGAAATTAAAATGTGACCTAACATGCCTTCTCATTGCATAAAATTATTGAATGCACATTCCCATAAACTATAAGAGTGATATTTTTTATAAACATGTAATAGTAAGTAAAAATAAAAATTTAATTCTTATTTTATATGATAAAATTATCAAATATAAGATTAAATATTTTTTATAACTAATAAACAGAAGGTTTTCCATTTTTAAATTCATTATATAGTTGGAAATTAATGTACTTTGAAAAGTTTGGGGGAAAATGGAATGACTTTAAGTACATATTTTGGTGTGATTACAATGAAACCATTATGAGACCCGATCAAATGTGAAAAAAGGAATTTGAAGGGATACCATGACATCGATGGAATTCCTTTTTGGATGTTAATCATTCCTATTTTTATTAGGTATTTGATATTCTTTTAGAACTTTGATATTAATTTATTTAAAAAATGAAATTTTTATTAATATTAACTTTTTATGAATTTTAAAAAAAATAACAATAAGTTGGGGGAAACTTGTCATCCCACACATAGTTGGTTCCAAAGGTTATTCAAGGAAAGTAAAGAATAAGATTATTTATTAGCTATTATTAAATATAATTTTTTTTATCTTATTTACTTTAATTTTAATAGTTTAATTTTTTCTTTGAATAATATAGGTGATATAAATTTGTTATGAGGCTGGTTGAACTAATTTTTTGTTTGCTGTGAACTCATAAGTTGATAGAAATTTTTTAAATAAACCTTCTATGAACACTAGGGTAAAATATATAAATTATAGCTCAAATATTTTAATGGAACATGTTTTGGTAAATTATTTACTTTTTACAGGAAAAAATTATAGATGTATGGGATGAAAATCCTTTATATTAATCACCAATCTATTACAGGTATACTATTTCCCATGTTTTTGGTATAGAGTATTCCGGTTATGTGTGATATTGGGTACTGGACCCTACCCCTCACAAGAATTTAAGAGGAGATCATCTAAATTTATTGTGACACTTCTTTCAACAAGTCTGAGTAATATTACTATTTTTTATAAATTAGAATCACAAAAGTAAATTATGATCCTTGAAAACAAAATACAAGTGCATGAGTCATGGTGGATAGCTCAAGATGACCAGTTTTCAATGATGGTGATTTTAATGGATACTATATTTTGGATTCATGTGTTAGAGCATTCCTACATACATTGAATACATGATATGAGAGGTATTGAATCTATTACATTTTTGTTAATATGTTTATAATTTTATGATAATTATTCTAAATATATTTTTAAACTCCCTAATATTTTATAATATATAATATTCTTTATGTTAATACCATGTTAAACAACTTTCACCACATGGAACACCAAATAAAAATGAGTTGTGACATATTATATGAATATTATTAAAAAAATAAATGAATAATAAAACATTTATTAAGTAAAAATATATTACTCAACTAAAATTTCTTAAATTTAGATGATAAATGATTAATATGATTTAATATCAAAAAAACTATTTCCCAAATAACTATTATTATGCATTACATTGACTGCTTTTAAAATACTCTTATATATATACAAATATATTACCATTATTTAAATTATAAATTGATAGAAAGTAATATTAAGAGTGGTTGAAAAAATCATTTTAAAAAACTTTTATATTTGTATTTTGTATTTTCATTTAAAAACTAAATTTTTAGATTTTATAATTTGAATTGTATAATATTATCTTCATTTTTTAATTCCACATATCAAAATTTTCCTACGATGAATTTTTGGGATTTTTCTAAAATAATTGTTTTTAGATGAATAATGAAAATACGGTTTTTACTAGGTCCTTAACGTTTATGACTATATATTGAAGTATGTATAACTTAGAAAATTAAATAAAAGACTCACAAATTTATTTATGTAGTTAAAATATCTATTTAAAAATTTTATTTTAAAATTTGAATACCAATGTTTTACATTTTGAAAATTAAGAAATTGTCTTTTAATAAATAGTACTTCCCATTTAATTAAGTTTTCACTAGGTGAAATTTCTTTTTTGATTTCTTTTAAAGTCACATAAATTTCCTTTGGTTAATAAAAAAACCAATTAATGTATTTTAAATCAACAATATTAATAATTTTATCCAAAATATAACATTTATTTTTAAAAATACACATTTTCTAAAGACCATATTTTACAAATTACATGTACTAATGTAAACATTAATTTTTCCTACACATATAAATTTTATATGATAAAATGGATTTCATATTTTGAATCAACATATACAAATTATTTAACAAGGCGTATTTTATTTGAATTCATTAAAATTAAATTACTTTGGTAAAAATTAATTATCATGGTAAATACATTGAATTGTAATAGTGAAAAATATTTGAGTAAAATACTTTAAAATGTGTCTAAAACTTGTTTCAAAATGAATTTTTGAAGGATTATAGAACCTAACTCATCCAAATATCATTATTGTTTTCTATTCCATTACATTCCATGTGAAAAATGTGCCCTCTTTATACTAAATATTTACATTTATAAAAACGTCATCTCATTCACCAATAAAAGGATCTCACCTCTTCCCCATTTCATCACTCATTCTAAAGAATTATCTTGACCCATACTCTTCCCTAGTCTCTTATAAACTCTCTCCAAACACTCTAGAAGATTTTTAATTTCCAAAATGGATAGGTAATGTTCCAACCAAGATCTCCTAATTATTTCATTCTCTTACCCCCTCAAATCTAATCTATCTATAAATGTATTATAAAATCATTATTTTTAATTTTCTAAAATGTTATTATACTAATGGAATATCGATTTTTGACCTTCCACTAAAACCATTTAATATATGAAGGAATCACAATGTGTAGCATCCCCAATATTGTTCTCCCTCATCTGACCGATTTGGGTCATTACTAGGCCTCTAGAATACCTCCCCATATGGCATACACTGGTAACTAGTAGAGTGGGTGTATGGAAAATAGTGGGGAGACTATAATCTTAATAACATAGTATCAAAATAGTATAAATAATATTAATAAACAATAGGAAAACCAAGTAGGTAAGTGAAGAACTGAACAAATCAAATATTAATAGATACTATGAAATGAGAGGATAAATTTAATTAATTGGAATGATGAATTCATATATATAAAAGAATACATAGAATATAAAAAATATGACTCCAAGTCCCTAGTCTTGTTTTCTACATCAATCTCGTCTTTGTTCTCCAACCCATCCAGTAGGAAATGAATCAATATAGGGGCCCTTTCCCTTGTCAATACCAATATCCTTGAAGCTTTTCTAGGTACCAAACGATTCCAAAACAGGATGTTAGAAAAACCTTATAGGACGAAACCCATTATTTCTAATCATATCCTTATTATAGATTCAATACATTAAAAAATACAAAAAAATAGAACATTGACTAATAAATAAATGTTGGGTATCAAATAATCCTTCCCACCCCCAATCTCTAGGGTGATTCTTGGGTTAACAAAACCTGCTTTAGCTCGATACTAGTGTGTCTCAGAGTATGCTGTGAAAATATGCCAACCATAACCATAACTATCACCAAGGATCCACCTAAGAGTATCCAAAAAGTATCAAAAACCTCCCACAAGGTTATTTAATATTTGACAAAAAACCATATAAAAATTTCAACATAAGTAGGAACAATCCCTACAAGTATTACAACAGAAATGGGTGCAATCACTATAATGATTACAATATAACCGAGAATAAGACCTATACTCCTTACTACATAACTGGGAACAATATCATTAATCATTATTGTATCTAGGGAAGAGTCCATATTAGAATTACAATAATCCCAGAACAAGACCTATAAGAATTACAACATGGTTTTATGTTATATCAAGATAATAGGAAAGATTTCAAGCAAGAAAAACACATGACCAAGCACCAAACATATCAAAAATTTCATCACATGTCACATTGATTAAACATTACTTTACTATTTAGTAATCATTTATTCCATTTTTCCAAGTTATCAATTATCATGTTATGCCAATTTTAGGTTAATCCAATTCCCACATTAATTAATACTAATTCATCCCATGTATAACGCCTAGAAAATCTAAAGTAGGAACATTTCATTCGATATCATGTATGACACGCACCACTAAGCATGTAAGGAAATAAAATATCTAGAGAATTTATAATATATTTACAAATTTCAAAAAATTTAATATATTTTATAAATTTAAATTCATGAAAAACTGAGTTACCATCATCGCATGCAATAATAAATTTCTTCAATGGCTTGAATTATACATAAGACTGAGTTTTACCAAATAATAATATAATATTAAAATATTATTATTTAATATAAGAAGACATAAACTAGCCATTAAATTATAAATTATGAATAGTATTAACTAAATTATGAAAATATATGTTTTAAAAAAATATAAAATTAAATAATTGGTTACTAATTAGTTATAAATGAATACAAAAAACCAATTGAATATAAATAGAATATTTTTATGAAAAACTATTTTTATGCTCACAAATCTGTTTTATCCTAAGAAATTAAATTAATTAAAATTTGAGATTCAAATTACTATAATATATAAATTATGAATTCAATAAAATATTTTTATATTCATCCAATAGATTTTATAGGAATAAGATAAGAACAAACACAATATTACACAAAAAAACCAATATTTTTATTAAGGCACTTTTACCAGCATTTAATGGTGAACCTATTTTAAATAAAATTTTTGGAAATTTATAAATATTATATATCAAAGTAAACCTAATATTATAAATCATTCCATAAAAATTATGTTAGGATAAATTTTTGGTATTTATATGTTAATTTTCATTTTTTAATGAATAGTTAAAAATAATGAATTTTAACTTAAAACTGCTTTTTCATCTAATTTATTCATAAGAATAAATTATTTTATTAATTGGTTTTAAAGTTTAATTATATTAAATATTTATAAATTAATCCAATTTAGGAAATCGGAATGAATTTCAATTTAAAATTGGGTATAAAAACTTGGAAAACTTTTAAACATTTTTACTTTAAAAACCTACATTGTCGCCTCGTCTGCATGATTAAATTTGAATTAATTTCAGCCACTTATGTGATTTTAATTTCTAAAAAAAATTCATATTTGGAATCAGAATAATTTCTAATTTCTAATAATTTAAACTTTGATTTTGACCAAAAAACACAGTGAATGTAATTAAAATTAATTACAACGATTAAGGTAAAATTAACCTTAATATGGGACGAAACATTAATATTAAGGACCCAAATGGCCTAGACACTTGTACAAATCCCATATTATGTCAATAAATCAGTAATATACCTTAAATTATTGAGGTTTTATGGTTTTTTATGACTTTTTTAGGTAAAAATGAGGGTACACCTAGCTTGTTTTCAAATATATCAAGTGAGTCCTTTTCCTCCATTATAAAAGGCCACCACACCTCCCACTTCCTAAAACCTCTCAAACCACTTAGTTTCAGACAATAAATTCCCAACTAACTTTCCAAAATCCATTAATTCCTCCTTTATTCCTCCATTTGGTAAGAATAAATCCAATTAATGCTTTTGTTACAAACCAAAAGAAGTTACCCGATTAAAAGGCAATGAATTTCCTCAAGCTCTTTAGTTCGATGTCAATTATCCACCCATAAAATCTCCTTATTCCATGATTAAAAAACAAAAAAATCATACTCAATATACTGATATGTTTTTATTTTAATGGTTATATCTCTAATTATACACACTTTCATCTACTGGGTAACAAACATAATGTCTATGTGTATGGTAAACTATCGCCTCACGAAACGATGATTGTTCATTTTTCCCTGACCACCTTTCAAGGTTGGGTATTATAATATAAAATATGTTTTATATATGTTATATATGATATTTATTATGGATTTATTCTTATTTAATTCTTTTATGACACATAAATTTATATTTTCTATTTTGCGTAAATACGATAACATCGTTTGTGGAAGTGTGAACCACTGCCTCCTCAAAGCAATGTGACGCAATACCTGGAATGTATAAAGGATGGTTTTAATTAAAAAATGTGACATTAAAAACATATATATTATATTAATTAAATAATTATCTTTCTATAAATATAATATATAATTTTCTTTATTACCCTTTTACGCACTTAAAAAGTGATAACATCGTTCATGGACGTGTGGACTACTACCTCCTGGACATGTTGTGATTCCTTTTAAATCATAAGAATTATATATATATATATATAAGTATATATAAGTATATATAATTAAATAAAATTTTATTTTTTATATATTTATCTATCAAGAAAGATATTGAGTTACTTACCTTCTTTCCATAATATTTATTGAAAATTGGGAATGTTACTGATTTGTACATACGACCTACCTCCCAATGATTGTAATGTTGGTAAATTTTTCATGACCACATTTAATGATTGAATATAAAATTATAATTAATTTATAAATATAATAATTATTTAATTATTATTATTCTATATATGTTATATAATGACCCATTTGACCAAGGTTTACCTACCAAAGTTTTTTTCTACATATGAACTGAATTTGGCCAAAACCCCCAACGTAAACTTAATTGATTAAGTAGTTGTATACAACAAGTTGATAAGTGAAATAAAAGATATTATAAACATGAAAAAGGTTCCAAATCAAGTAAATAATTAACATAATTTTATTATTAAGGAATATAAATATACACAAGACAAGTTGGACACAAGGTAAGTGATTTCGTTTGAATTTTCATTCCATTGATACTTATTTGTTGTTATCCATCTAGTTTATTTTATATGCTATATATACTCCCCATTTATATGTTATATCATGAACCTATCTTTTCTCGTGATATTATAAGTTTGAATTAATTTTATTCTTTCATGGATATTACGGTTTAAAGGTTTCAAAGTGTTATGGTACATATTGAAATGTTTAAAGATTATTCTCATTAAGAACAGTGTTAATGATTATCTTTTCAATCTCACTTCCTTTTTTGATTTTATTACTTTATATTGAATCAATAAATTTATTTTTGTGAAAATAATTTCTTATATATGGTGTACATAATTCCACTTTGTCATATAGTACCATGATTCATTCATTCTTCATTATATTTTTGAGTTTCAAATTGAATTATTTCATATAAGGGGATTCGAGTAAAAAGTTACCAAGAGGAAAAGAATTTCATAAACCAATTTATTTTTATTGGGTTATAATAATACATCATGGTCATTAATATGACATAATTATGTGAATAATTACTTTGAATATATATTGTTTTATTTCCATTTATGTGGATTTATATTTGATACACATAATCTATTCATTGATTGATTCTCAATTCAATATTATAAACATTTCAAGGGTTTACTATACAATCTCATTTTGTTTGGGATTGTTTAGAATTAAATTTCCATTAGAGAAAATTATTTTATCATTGTTTAATAAACCCTTTAATTTTCTCTCCTATGGTTATTCATGACCTTTTTGATGTATCGGTACCATTTTCCACCCTTTCATACTCTAATTGTTTTAGATTTTTTTTAAGAAAACCAGCCTTTATTTCTCTCATTAGTCAGAGAACCAATATTCATCTAAAAATAATGTTTTATTAAAATGTTTTAAAAAAAATTAACCTTTTAATAATAATTTAGTAAACTACTTTTTTTTCTTTTTCCAATGTTTTCAAAGGAATTTTCATATTTCTTTCCAAATGATGAATTTCTCCAACCCTTTTACCATGAAAAAGGAATGTTCTTTTTTCCTCATACAAAATGTGTGAATATACCAACCTTCATTTCTTTAAAGATTTCTTTGTCTATTTAAAAGGAAACTTTTTAAAAAAAATGTTTTCAATAGTGATTTTCAAAGAAAAGGTTTTTCAAAAGTTTTTTTTTCAAAAACAAAAAGATATTTTCCTCAAGAATGTTTTCAAAAGATATTATTATAGTATTTAAATTCATTAATGAAAAAATATTTATTTTTACTCCAAATGGGATATATTATATTAATACCATCCTTTTTCTTCCTATGGATGGTTTATGGTTAATTTTTCCAAGGATAGTATTAACATTCACTTCCTTGATTTCTTTTAGTCCCCTTAAAATATTCAATTTCCTATGATCATTTGAAATTTAATTTCCCCTATGTATCCATATCATTTTTCATGGATATGATTATTTCCTGAACTGTATACCAATTTTCATATGGTTTCCACTTTGAACGTTAATTGATTATTATGGGATATATTGAATATTTCTGTATCTTTTATTGACTATGTATATTTTGTAAGTCATATTGTTTATTAATTAAATTTTTACTTGATATGAAGAATTATTTGGAAATTCAATGATGGGTGGGCCCAAACTTTATATATCCCCTTGATAAATAAATAGTTTCTCATGAGAAAAATAAGTTGTTCAAAATAAATAGGTTTCTACCTGTAGTTTAAAACTATATGGAGGATGGATCTTGGGATTATAGGTTCTGAGGTTCCATAAAAATAACATCCAATAATTACTAATTGCCTACATTTTGATTCAGTATTTATTTTTCCATAATATTCTGCGTCAACATATATATGTGTGCATTTCATTACCAGTTAATTGATTAAATGTCATTTATTTTAGTTTTTTACCTTGTCACATTGATTTTGACTTATATATTTATTTGATTAGAATGTGTCTCCAGTTATTACCTTTCCATATTGTTTATTCACTTCCTTCTTAGTTTGGTTATTACTGGTATGTGTGTTCAGTTATTTACCATGAAATAATTATTATTCTTATTGATTCATTATTTCTTCCATTATACTTTACCTTTACTGAGCATTTGAGCTCTCCCTTGTTTTGTTTCCTCTCCCTAGGAATCTAATAAGTGTACGATGAAATATATGCAGTGATATACTAGATGTATTAATGTTATCCTCAAAAGAAAAAAAATATTGTAATCAGTGTATTAATTTGTAATACAATGATCATTTATGTATCTGGTTTACCAAGACTACTAAACTCTTCAGTTCTCCGGGATTTGATTCCTTATAATAAAGCTGATGTAATTGATAGAAAACACAGACTCCATGATATCTAGGGTTTGGTCACTACCATTGGAATTAAAGGAAGTTTAGTAGCAACCTTGTGAAATAGATTTTAGAAAACATAGACTATAGAACATAACTCTAAGGTAGAATTTGAGGATAAATATAGAATAAAGTCCTAGAATTTTGGTAAGTTAGAGATTATGTGGGTATTACTATAAATATGTCCATGTATAGATACTGCAAGTGGATGTGGTTCTGGAACATATATACCTAGGAGTAACAACTCTGATAAGGTGCATTGGGACTGACTCAAGGTAACCTAGTACACGGAAATGGGCCTTACTGCACACCTTGTTTGATACTCCAGGGGAATATTCTTAGGATAATTCAAATTTTATCTATAAACCATTATGAAGGATTTGAATATATAATCATAATGAATGACCTAGTTTAAAAGTAAGGTGTTTTAGATTGAAGATAAGGTGTTATGATTAAGAAATCCTATAAATGATATTATGAATAATACTTAGACCATGTAAGGACCTATGTGGAAATAAATGGATGATGTATTTATGTATTAGTGTTTTATTAAAAAGTGTTGGCTATTTAATTACTAAATTTCAAGGATGTGAGTTATATTTTAGAAATTATATTAATATGGTTTTAGAAAAGAAAAACCTATTTTTTGGGTGACAACCAATCAATTTCGTTAAGGATACAGGTCATAAACCCATGACCGAAGGATGATAAGGGTTTGACACTAACAACTAAGCTACACAATTCCCTTGTTAATATGTCTTTATTTTTAGTTAAAAATTTTGATGAATAAATATTAATGATGAACTAGTAGTGATACTTATTAGGTTTATAGAATAATGTATTTACCATATTGGATTTGGAAAATAGGTAGACACAAATAGTTATACATGTCACTCTTTTTTGTGCCTTATTTTCCATTAAATTCGTATTTTATTACTTCAAGGAACAAAGTTAATTTTTTGTTCTCTATTTCTTGAAGTAAGGGATGAATTAGAATTTATTAAAAGCACAACCAATGGATGAAATTGTGTGTATAGAAATATATCATGTAAATATATTTCTATATATTCATAGGTAGTAATAAAATTACCCAATATTAGGAAAATGACTTCGAAATATAATGTTGTTCTAATACCTTAATTTTTGTTGAACCGATGGTCTTCTAAATCATCGCAGATTTATGACTTTGAGGCCCTCAAATATACATCGATCATTAACTTATTTGTGATTGATGACCTCAACCTCCTGTAAAAATATTTACCCTTTTCCTCTAGGTATGTATCTCAAAATTCCACAAATGTTCTCCAACTTAGAAACCTAGTTACATGTTAGTCCATGCGACCTTTGTATGTCCCACTCTCACTTTTCTAGAGGATGTTTTATGAACCCTTATCATGATGTGAGATTTAAACATTGGAAATACCAATAAATATATTACCAAGATTGAGTTTAAATTGCATTGACACAATTTAGTGTGGAGAGAATGTAATTCCACAAAAAACTAAAGTAGGAACATAGCATTTGATAATGTGTATAACACACAACACCTTGCATGTAAGGGAATATAATATTCCAGAAATTTATAATATATTTAATAATTTAAATAAATTTAATATATTTTATAACTTGAAATGTAAGAAACACTGAGTTAACATACATCGCATGCAATATTGAGTTTCTTTAATGGATTGTGTTACATGAAAGACCAAGTTTTAATGAATAATAATATATTATTAAAATACTATTATCTAATATAATAAGACATAACCTAGTCGTTAAATTAGAATTTATGAATAATATTAACTAACTTATGAAAATATATGAATTAAAAAAATATAAAATGAAATCATTGGTTACTAATTAATAAGAAATTAATATAAGAACCAATTGAATATAAATTGAATATTTTTATAGAAAATTATTTTATGCTCATAAAGCTTTTTTATCCTAATAAATTACATTATTTACAATTAGAGATTGATATTAATGTAATATATATATATATATATATATATATATATATTCAATAAAATATTTTTGATATTCATCTAATAGATTTGATAGTCCTAAGATAAGAACAAACCCAATATTACACATAAAAACTATTATTTTTAAGGCACTTTTACAGCCTTTTAAGGGAAAACCTATTTTAAATTATTCTTTTAGATATTTTATAAATATTATATGTCAAAATAAACCTAATATTTGAAATTGGAAGATAAAAATTAGGTTATGATGAATTTGTGGATTTTTCATTGAAGTTTAATTTTTTAATGAAATGTGAAAATACTAAATTTTAACTCAAAAATGATTTCTTATCTAATTTATTTATAAATATAATTATATTTTTAATTTGTTTTAAAGTTTAATTATATTAAATATTTAAAAATTAATCCAATATAGGTCATTGGAATCAATTTCACTTTGAAATTGGGTATAAAAACATAACAAACGTTTGAATATTTTTACTTTAAAAACCTGCATTGTCATCCTTTATGCACGATTAAATTAAATTAAATTTGTTCCCATTATATGATTTCAATTCAGAAAAATAGATTCTATATTTTGGATCAAAATAAATTATAATTTATTATAATTTCAACTTAATTTTTGATCAAAAAGATGAGTGAAAGTGATTATAATGAATTACAACAATTAAGGTGAAATTAAGCTTAACAAGGGACAAAACCTTAAACTTAAAGACCCAAATGACCTAGACACTTGTACAACACACATTTTATGTCCATAAATCAGAAAGAAACCTTCCATTACTGATTTTTTTGGTTTTTTATGATTTTTTTGGGAAAAACATGGGTACACCTAATTTGTATTCCAAAATACCAGGTGAGTCATTTTCCTCCCTTATAAAAGGCTAGCACAGTTAGGTCCACAAGGCTGAATACCCTGAGAGGGGGGTGAATCAGGGTATGAATAATTTAAAATTAAAGACCGTTCTGATCTTTTTTCGTTGTTAAGCAAAACACTCTTCTCTTTCTTTCCTGTTGCACAATATAAACAGAAAGTAAAGCATGCACAGGACAAATCGATTTTTACTTTGTTCACCCTCACTGGGCTACGTCCAAGGAGCATACACCGACAAGTTGTCGGTCGTACCAAATTCTACTAAACTTCACTAGCTGTGGATTATAAGGTTCGGGCACAGTCACTCTGTCCCAGGCTCACTGTTATTACAAGGTTTAGGGTCAGCTCACTACTTTCCCAGGGGTCACTCTCTGTTTCTCTCTCTCTGGATCACTGCTGGTGGAGAGGATCACCTTCTTCCTCTTCCTTTTCTCACTGCGTTGGAAAGGATCCACTCACAGTTTATAGACATGTATGTCTATTCATTTTCATGAAAGAATGCATCCCATGTTGTGTGTGGATGCTCTGTTGAAGTCCAACTTTCACCCGTAGATGAATCTCTCTTTTCACCGAAGGTATCGGGAAATCTTCCAACTTCCACGCGGCTCGAAAATGCGGTCGAGGAATCAACCTTACTTGGCACGCAAGTCCAACTCGGCGCGCAAGTATCAGCGCGCAAGTCACAACTGGCGCGCAAGTCCTCCTCATACACTTGCGCGACACAAGCTTCCCAAACTCCAAACTTGCGCGTCTCTCTTCATTTTACGCACAAACCAATATTGGCGCGCAACTGTCAACCGACGCACAACTTCTCACACTGGCGAGCAACTTCAACCACCGGCGCACAACTTCACCTGAGCGACCACACACCACTTGTGCGACCACCACACCTGCACGAAGGGAGCTCTGATTTCTCAAAGTGTTGAACTCCGGTGAAGAATGAGGAGGGGCGGTCCGGTATTTATAGGCATTTGGAACACCCTGCGCGACGGCGCGCAAGTCTCTCCTCAGCGCGCAAGTCTCTGCGCGCAGGTCTCTCCCCCTGCAAGTCACTTGCGTGACCCAATTCCAAACTTGCGTGAACCTATTTCCTTTGCCATATTTTGATCTTCTGATCTTGAAAAACCACAGGCGCGCAAGTTCTCAAGCTTCCAAGGCATCGGCGCGTAAGCCTTTTTCATGGCGTGCAAGTCACTTGCGCGACACCATCAATACTTGCGTGACACTTATCCCTTTGTCATATTTTGATGATCTGATCTTGAAAAACATATGGCGCACAAGTTTCCAAGACTTCAAGTACACGGCGTGCAAGTCCCTTTGCCAAAAACCACTTTTCTTCATTTGACGATTTTCAGGCCGAAAAATTTGGCAAACACTGGAAAACGGCGCCACCTTGTATCTGTTCTTTTCGAACCGCCTCCAGATCATCCATCTCTTTGTCGGCGTTCTTGAATCAAACATGGATCGTTAACCACAGCTCTTGAACTCGACATTCCACCTTGAAATCCCCTTTGTCACCAAATTTGTATGTCATTGTTTTTCTTTGTCAACAATCACCACACATATGTCCACTTTGTCAACAAACACAATCACCCTAAAAATGCTTCAATGATACCTTGAGGGATTTTTGCCCAACAAGCACTCATCCTACTTCCTCACACCTCTCAAACCACATAGGTTATACCATTACATAACCAATTAAATTTCCCAAATCACTCTCTTAATCATTTAAGATTCATTTTTGAAATGAAACAATCCAAGGAATCTTTTTGGTACAAACCAAAAGGTGTTACCTAATTAAGAGGTAACGTCTTTCCTCAAGCTCTTTAGTATTATTTCCATTATTCACTCCCTAAAATCTACATATTCCAGGATTATATAAAAAAACAATATCATGAATATAATAATTTTTTTATTAGAAGTGTTTGACATAAAATTACACACAATTTCATCTAATGGGAAACAAACATATTGTTTGTGTGTAGGACAAACTACTGCCTCATAAAATGATGAATATTAATTTTTCCTTTACCACCTTTTAGGTTGGGAATTATGATAGAAACTCTATTTATATATGTTATATATGATATTTATTATGTCTTTATGCTTCTTTAATTATTTTATAACACATACCATTATACTTTCCATTTGGTGTAAATACAATAACATTGTTTGTGGAAGTATGGACTATCGCCCCCTCAAAGCAATACGATTTGTTCACGCTATACATGGAATGTATAAATGATGGTTTTAATTAAAAAAAATTGAAATAAAAAAATATTATTTTAATGAAATAATTACCTTTATGGATATATAATATATCTTTTTCTTTATTACCCTTTCAAACACTTAAAAAGTGATAACGTCATCCGTGGACGTGTGCACTACCGCCTCCTCGACACGATGTGATTCCTTTTACCTCAAAAGAATTATATATATAAGTATATATGATTAAATATAATTTTGTTTATGATATTTTTATTATTCTAGAAAGATATAGTGTTACTTACATTCTTTCCATAATAATCTTCAAAAAATGGGAACGTTACTCATGCTTTTGTACAATCTACCATCTCCATGATTGTAATGTTGGTTCATTTTTTATAACTACATTTAATGATTAATTTTAAAAGTATAATTTATGTATAAATATGATAATTATTTAATTATTATTCTTCTTGATGTGTTATATAATGACCCATTTGACCATAGTATACCGACCAGATTTTTTTTTCAACACATGAATTGAATTTGGCCAAAACACCCGATGTAAACTTAATTTTTTAAGTTGTTGTACAACACATGATGATAAGTGAAATAAAAGTTATGATAAACATGAAAAACGTTCTAAATCAACAAAATAATTAGCATAATTTTATTATTCTGGAATATTAAGACACATGAGACATGTCGGACGCAAGGTAATAGATTTCGTCTCAATTTACATCCCAATATGACTTATTTGTTGTTGTGCGCCTAGTTTCTTTAATATGATTTATATAGTAAACATTGACCTGTTATATCATGAATATATTTATTCTCATGATATTTTAATTTTTATGTGATGTGATGCGGTAGTGTTTTCACACTCTTTTCCACATCCTTTTTGTATTTTTATTGACTTTTTTATACCAAAATGTTGTTTTTTTTAATAGTTGATAATTTTTGTGCTTTTCAAAATTCGTGTTTAAAATAATAATTTTTTGTTTAAATCATGTGTTTTTAGTATTCGTTATTGTATTTTTAAATAATTCTTTATTTAAATTATTCCCGTGAATTTGACTTTTATTTATTTATTCTTTTATTTTTACAATTTTTCATTCTAGTTAGTTTATCAATTCATTAATTCATTAATCCTTTATTTTTTTTTAAATTTTAAGCATATAAAACATTTTTATTCTTAATTCTTTGATTAGTTCAAAAACATAATTTTTTTCAATTCATAATTTTATTAATTAATTAATTTTTTAACTAATTAGTTGATTAACTAGTGAATTTTTGTATTTTAATTTGTTTATATTTTTCAATGCCAAAAAATTCTTTCTTTTGAGTAATGGTTAATTAATTTTATTCTTGCTTTTTAAATTTGTTTTATGTTTTAACTATATTGGTTAATTTTATTTATTAATTTATTAATGTATTTATGTTTTTAGTTTTATTAAATTAATGATTTCATGAATTTAAATTAATTGATTGTTGTTTGTTTTTGCAGGTGTTACGGTGACACCATTCCACCCTGGTCCCACATACTGTTCCATGCGGTCCCAACGTTAGTTGCCTTACGGTGCCACTGATTCCCACTATTGGATGTCTCACTGCCCATGGCCTCGAATCGCTGCCCGCCACCCCTCTTCTGCTTCACCATCTTTCCCGCACCACCCAGCCACGACACATCTTCCCTACACTACTCCCAATCCCCCTCGTTGTGAGCCCGCATCGCCTCGCTCTCCTACGCCATCAACCAACCATCGCTTGCCGTGCCACGATCTGCTGCAATGCCGCCGACGTCGCCCTACCCTCTCCCTGCCGCTGGCCGAAACTCCCTGAACCCCGTCGCCTTCCCCTCTTATCCCTGCACACACGAACTACTCCCCCGCTTTTCATTCTTTTTTTCATTTTCCTTTTATATATATATTTTACTATAATATATAATAACATATATATAATATATACTAATTATAATAACATATATCATTTATTATAATCATAATATAGTAAAATAATTTACTTTATTAATTTATTTATTTATTTATTTTGTTTTGTTTGAAAGAATTATTTAATTATTTATTATACATTTTTATATATAAAAAAATATATATATTTATATTTGTGTATATATATTTACAAAATAATATTAATAATAAAACTATATTCGTAATTTAGTTTGTATAAATCTAGTTTTTAAAATTCTTTTATTGCATTTAGTTTATTTCAACTGTAACATTTGTAATCAATGTCTTCCTTAATAAATTATTTATCCACTTAATTAATTATATTATTTCCTTTATATTTTATTTATTCTAGCTAGGCAGACTATAATATAACATGTAGTTTTTTATTTATTTTTCTAACTATGTTGTTTTCTGTTTTTAGGGGCAAGTGCGTGGAACACATTTTTTTGAGTCAGTTGTGAGGGCGTGCTTTAGAGACAGATTATGTGGAGATACCATCAGGAAAACCCTATGTGGAGGCCGAGGAACACTTCGAGCAGGATTCCAGAGAGTTCTTTTCGTCGAGCGGAGGAGGGGGCGAAGGTCACATGAAGATGTGAGGAATTAGCATCGAGAGATCAAGCATTCAGCGGGACTGTACGCCACTTATCCACTGGGACTTTGTTATTCCTCACCCAACATCCATCCAGAGGATCTGGCGATCCCTAGAGTTTTCAAAAATTCCATGAAGTAGATTCCAGTCATTGGAGCAGCAGAATAACATTCCATATCTTTATTCTCAGGGTTGGACATCGAGGAAAACTCTAGCGTCGCATCCACCATCAAGTAACAGGAATTGGAGCTTTCAGGAGATCAAGAAGGGAGACGAAAATCTTTATTTTCATTGAGATTTGTTTTTCTACAACATATTTCAACATGAACATCATTGATTTTAATTCAATCTTTGCACTGAAACCAATCATTATGTCTGGCTAAACTTTTGGGGGGGGGGGTAAGCTGGCTGGTTAGATTAGTTCACTCTGATTCACACACTGTATTTTTTTCCGGATCGTCTCTCTCTCACTGTTCGGGGGACACTTTTTTTCAAAACAACAAGGTTGAGGGAAAACCGATCTTGTATGAATCTAAATAAAAACTGTTTCAATCCGAGGAATTCAATGACAAGTGAATCATGCTCAAATAAGTGAGACACGCTAAACTCAACTGATAATTTGAGCCCAGTGACATCTGACTTTTATCACCATTGGATGGAATGACTTTTACACTTGAAGGAATGTGTGGGTTATTTCATTGAAAACTAACCAGATGATAAATCTGGAAAGTTACTTTATTTCAGATCCATAATTCTTAAACTTCAGTGCATGAATGAGGCTATGAAATATCAAATCGGCCAGTGGGATTTTCCCTATACTCATCTATTGGTTGTTCTCACCACAAGCTTTCTTGTTGTCTTGTCTACCCCTTGCACTCACCAGCTCACCTTAACTTCCTCACACACTGATTTCCACTCACTCAACTTCACCACCACCAACTGATTTTGTTTGTTTTTCTGGGTGTTTTTTTTTATTTTAATTTTTTTAGATCACCAAGCACAACATTAGGCCTCTCTGTGGTTTGACTTTATCTTGCTTCTGTTCTAAGTAGTAAGTAGGTTATAAAGTTTAGTTTTTCATCTGTTCCCAACGATGCACGAGCATGAAAATATTGGCACTGTTTCCAGGGAGGCCAGATGCGATATAAAAAAACAAAAATTCACATAAAAAAACTAAACAAAAATCTGCAAAAAGAAAATTGAAATTAAAAAAACAATTGTAATCCTACTGCATGAAAACAAGGTATAAGTATGAATACTTAGTTATTGGTATTCCTGCAATTGATAAGCACCTCAAGGAATTGAAAAGGAACAAATACTAGATCAAAATAGAAGATAACAGAAATGAAAACATCAGTAATCCACTTTTTGAGAATTTGAACCAACTTGGAATGATGAACCCACATAGAAATGAGATTGCTGAGAGGCACAATTTGAGAGAATTATTTCTACCTTCAGTGTCTGGCAACCCTTCATGCATTATACTCTCTCCTAGGTCCAGAAATTACAAAATCATGAAATCCATGCTTAGTCAGCTGCCTACATTCCATGGAATGCCTAGTGAATACTCTCTTGGCTTCATTAGAGCCTTCCACTGTAGTGTCCACGAGCTACCACTTAGGGGTCTCACTGAGGAAGTGCTTAAACTGAGAGTGTTCCCCTTCTACCTCAAGGGCAATGTTAGGACTTGGTTTCAACAGTTTGAAGAACAAATATTTGTCACCTGGGATCATGTTTATAATTATTTCACAATGAAATTCTATCCTTGAAGGTTTATATATGAAATTAGGCACAAAATAACTAGATTCCTTCAGGATGAAGGAGAACAGTTTAATGAAGCCTAGGATAGGTTTAGAGGTTTTCTTAGGCAGTGTCCAAACCATCAATGTACACCCAAATTACTTATGGAAAACTTCTAAAATAGTCTCACCCCTTACCAACAAACCTTGGTGGATCAGTTTTCTGGAGGAGACTTTAGTGATAAGACTGCTGAAAGCTCAAACAGATCTTTAATACCTTAGCTCAAAACAACCAGCACAAATGCTCTAGGAGGAGAACCATTGTGAGAAAGGAAACCGACCCTGCTCCTCGAGCTGAAGCCCAAGAAACTGGGTTCCTTAATGAGAACCCACATCATACCCTCAAGGAGCGGTGCCACCACTATGGCATGTAAGGCCATTCTCAAACCTGCTGTCTAAACTTCGATATTCTTGTCCACCCTCATGAGAGTGCCGACTTTTCTGGATATGGAACATGGATGCAGCCTAGGGAAGATCCTTTTTCCAACACCTACAATCATGGGTATAGGAACCACAAACTATTCATGGAGGGAGTAGGGAGTCCTCCGACCTACTGCCCCACCTGGATTCCAGCAGCCTCTTAGGCAGCAATTACAAGCCCAACCCCAACCTCAGGGTTAGTCATCCAACTCATAAGATGAGGTGAGAGACATGTTCCATCAGTTCATAGGGAGGTTTGATGAACAAAAGACCAAAAATGATTATAATAAAGATCAAATGGATGCGTGAATGAAGAACATAGAAATTCAAATGGGGCAGTTGGCTAGGGATGCTAGTTAGGCTACTTGGCACCACTAAAGAAAATCCTAGGGAGAATTAAATGGTTTTGACCACCAGAAGTGGTCTCCAAACTCACCAAGAGCCTAGGAAAGAACCCATAAAATGTTGAAAATGAGAATCTGGATGAAGCAAGAAACTAAAATCTCAAAAAATCTGAATCTGGAAAACTGGACAGCACCATCGAAATTACTCAAGTTCCTTATATTCCATCTAAAAAACCAAATAAAATGGATTGAAAAACAATTACAATAAATGGAAGAATTTTTTTGAAGAGGAATATGTAGATATTTCCCCAATTTTGAGGAATTTTTCCCCTACAATTCCCTTCCCACATAGAATTAAGAAAACAATTCATGATTCTGAACTGTTGAAATTTTTGAAAGTGGTTAAAAATATTAACATTGATGTCCCATTCTTGTAAGCCTTTATTCAAAGCATGTCTTATATGAAATCACTTAAGAAAATATGTTCAAAAAAAGTCATTGGGAGAATTTTCCACCAATTGCTTAACAGAGGAGTGTAGTGTAGTCTTGCAGAATAGGATACCTCCTATGCTTCTGGACCCAAGAAGCTTTGTCATCCCTTGCACCTTTGGGTATAGAGGTGATAAGTTCCATTGTTTGTGTGATTCAGGTGATAGTATTAATTTGATTCCCTTGTCACTTTTTCAGCACCTGAGATTTGGAGTTCCCTAACCCACCACTATTGTGTTACATCTTGCTGATAGGTCCATTACTCATCCAACGGGTAGGGTCAATGATCTATTAGTGGGAGTATGAAAACTCTTTTTCCCGACTGAATTTCTTATCCTTGATATGAAGTGTGACCAGGAGGTTCCTATCATTCTCGGTAGGCCCTTCCTGGCCACAGGGGGAGCTGTGATAGATGTGTCTAAGGGGAAACTAATTTTTAATATGGGTGAATAGAAATAAGAATTCAACGTGTTTAAGAAAATCCTAGAACCCACCCACCCAATTTTCCCCAAATATGAGATATTAGTTGTTTAGAGTAGTGTTGATAAAGAGGAAGAATAGTTTCTACTAATGATAGCCGAAATCAATAGGGATCCTGAAATCCCTGCTGCCACTTGCATGGGGATCAACTCATGTAAGGAGAGAGAATTTATTGATGAGTACGAGGGAGAATTTTTGGAGAACCTAGATGAGTTTGTTTTGGAGCGCATTCTTACCTTGAGAGAAGTGTCAAAGTTTGAGGGGATTTCTATTTGAAGATCTAGTGATGGGGAAGAAGCCTTCTCTACTACCTTCTTAAAGAGGCAACATGAAGACCTTGGGCCACCCAGGCCCAAGTGTCTTTTCTCAAGCAATTCACCACCATGCTTGAACTCAAGCCCCTCCTTGCCCATCTAAAATATTCATTTTTAGGAGATAGTTCCACCCATCTTGTGATCATTTCATCTAACCTAGAGGCAAGTCATGATAAAAATATACTTGGTGTTTTGAAGAAGTACAAGTCTGTCAAAGGCTGGTTGATTGCTGATATCTAGGGGATAAGTCCAGCCTTCTACATGAATAAAATTCCCATGGAACCTGAGTGTAAGACTAGCACTACAACAAAACCGTTGTTTAGAGGCGGTTTATAATAAACCGCCACAAAACATTGTTTTTTTTAACACCCAACCCTCCTTCCCCCGCGACCCCGACCCCCCGCTTCCCCCGCGACCCCGGCCCCCTGCTTCCCCCGGCGACCCCGCGACCCCGACCCCGGTGACCCCGCGCGACCCCGGCGACCACGACAACCCCGCAACCCCCGGCCCCCCACGACCCCGAAAGCTGCACCGTCTTCCCCTCTAGGTAGGGTTTTGTTTCTCCTTTAGGTTTTTTTGGTTTTCCAGTAGGTATAAGAATCAAATAGATTTTATCCGCTATTATTTCTTTGAATCGTGAAGCTCGTCTATAGTGGATTATCTTTTAGGGTGATCATGAAGATTTTATGGTGTATTGCGGAAAATTTTAAAGTTAATATTGAGATAATTTATTATCATTGACGTTGAAGGAAATGTAGTGCCAAGAGTTTATCAACCTTCGATATGAGAGTTTGAGTGTGAATGAGATTAGAGTTAGGTTCATGAAACTTCTCTTATATGCTTGCAATATTCTTTATGATGTTACCCCATTATACTATTTATATAAATTAATGTGCTAGAAAATATTGAGGTGATAGATAATAAGTTAATAAAGTCTCATTCATCTTAATAAAGAAGTCACTATAACTTATTGAAGAGTGTATCTATGAATGCATATATTTTTTTAGCTAGATAGTTGATGTTTTGAATAATAGTTTTTTTGTATCAATATTTATTTTTTATTTCTATAGGGATGAAAATTCTTATGATTCATCTAGGATCCCTTATGTACTTTGCTTTTTGTGTGTTAGCCATGGAAATTGAAAGTTTTAGCACTCAACCATCCCTGGTGGTCAGTATGGAGGTCATGTCAACTTTTAAATACATCCTCAATAACAGTTTCCTCTAAACATTTCTTATTAATAACATAATCCTTAGGATTTTATTCTATAGAGGGGTGATAGAGTTGGTGGAAGAAAACCTTGAGATATTCCTGGTTCAAAATGACTAAGGACTAAGCATGGTAGATGTGAAAGATGTCATTAGGGATAGTAAGGAAAAGGAGCAGGGTGTGATCAGTTTCATGCTATGTATTTTCTAGTGTTGGGTGGACCAAACATCATTTGTGTCATGACCCACCCAAACATCATTTGTTTCATGACCAAACATCAAAGATACTTATGCTACCCCGCAGATGTCACTGGACCGGGCCAACACGCTGCGGTCACGCCGCAGTAATGCCGTGATTTGGCCCTGTGGATGTCGCTGGATCGGGACAACACGCCACGGTCATGCCGCAGTCACGCCGCGGTCACGCCGCGGTCACGCCGTGGTCAGCCCCTCCCCTCCCCTCCCCTCCATCCTGCCCATCCCCTCCCCTCCCCTCCCCTCCATCCTGCCCCTTTGTTCCCCTCCCCTCCCCCCTGCCCAACATTTTCCCCCAGCCCAGCAGCCCCCCCTGCCCCTCCTCTCCCCTCCCCTCCCCTCCCCTCCATCCTGTCCAGCCCCAGCCCCTCACCTCCCCTCCCCCTGCCCAAAATTTTCCCCCAGCAGCCCCCCCTTCCATCACCCTCACCTCCCCTCCCCTCCCCTCCAACCTGCCCCTCCCCTCCCCTCCCCCTACCCAACAATTTCCCCCAGCAGCCCCCTCCCCCCTGCCCCTCCTCTCCCCTCCCCTCCCCTCCATCATGCCCAGCCCCTCCCCTCCAACACGTTGTGGTCACGCCGCGGTCACGCCGCGGTCAGCCCCTCCCCTCCCCTCCATCCTGCCCAGCCCCTCCCCTCCCCTCCCCTCCATCCTTCCCCTCCCCTCCCCTCCCCCCTGCCCAACATTTTCCCCCAGCCCATCAGCCCCCCTGCCCCTCCCCTCCCCTCCCCTCCCCTCCATCCTGCCCAGCCCCAACCCCTCACCTCCCCTCCCCCCTGCCCAACATTTTCCCCCAGCAGCCCCCCCTGCCATCACCCTCCCCTCCCCTCCCCTCCAACCTGCCCCTCCCCTCCCCTCCCCTGCCCAACAATTTCCCCCAGCAGCCCCCTCCCCCCTACCCCTCCTCTCCCCTCCCCTCCCCTCCATCCTGCCCAGCCCCTCCCCTCCAACACGCTGCGGTCACGCCGCGGTCAACCCCTCCCCTCCCCTCCATCCTGCCCAGCCCCTCCCCTCCCCCTCCCCTCCATCCTGCCCCTCCCCTCCCCTCCCCTCCCCCCTACCCAACATTTTCCCCCAGCCCAGCAGCCCCTCCTCTCCCCTCCCCTCCCCTCCCCTCTATCCTGCCTAGCCCCAGCCCCTCACCTCCCCCCCTACCCAACATTTTCCCCCAGCAACCCCCATGTCATCACCCTCCCCTCCCCTCCCCTCCCCTCCAACCTTCCCCTCCCCTCCCCTCCCCCTGCCCAACAATTTCCCCCAGCAGCCCCCTCCCCCCTACCCCTCCTCTCCCCTCCCCTCCCCTCCATCCTGCCCAGCCCCTCCCCTCCAACACGTTGCGGTCACGCCACGGTCACGCCGCTGTCATCCCCTCCCCTCCCCTACCCTCCATCCTGCCCAGCCCCTCCCATCCCCTCCATCCTGCCCAGCCCCTCCCCTCCCCTCCCCTCAATCCTACCCCTCCCCTCCCCTCCCCCCTGCCCAACATTTTCCCCCAGCCCAGCAGCCCCCCCTGACCCTCCTCTCCCCTTCCCTCCCCTCCCCTCCATCCTGCCCAGCCCCAGCCCCTCACCTCCCCTCCCCCCTGCCCAACATTTTCCCCCAGTATCCCCCCTACCATAACCCTCCCCTCCCCTCCCCTCCCCTCCCCTCCAACCTGCCACTCCCCTCCCCTCCCCCTGCCAAACAATTTCCCCCAGCAGCCCCCTCCCCCCTGCCCCTCCTCTCCCCTCCCCTCCCCTCCAACACGTTGCGGTCACGCCGCGGTCATGCCGCGGTCACGCTGCGGTCAGCCCCTCCCCTCCCCTCTCCTCCATCCTGCCCAGCCCCTCCCTCCCCTCCCCTCCATCCTTCCCCTCCCCTCCCCTCCCCTCCCCCTGCCCATCATTTTCCCCCAGCCCAACAGCCCCCCCTGCCCCTCCTCTCCCCTCCCCTCCCCTCCCCTCCATCCTTCCCAGCCCCAACCCCTCACCTCCCCTCCCCCCTGCCCAACATTTTCCCCCAGCAGCCCCCCCTGCCATCACCCTCCCCTCCCCTCCCCTCCCCTCCAACCTGCCCCTCCCCTCCCCTCCCCCTGCCCAAAAATTTCCCACAGCAGCCCCTCCCCCTTCCCCCTCCTCTCCCCTCCCCTCCCCTCCATCCTGCCCAGCCTCTCCCCTCCCCTCCCCTACCCTCCAACATGCCCAGGCCCTGCCCCTCCCCTCCCCCCTGCCCAACAATTTCCCCCAGCAGCCCCCCCACCTTGGCCAACCTTTCCCCCTGCACCCCTCCCCCCTTCCAGAATCCTCCCCTCCCCTCTACTCCATCATGCCCCTCCCCTCCCCTCCCCTCCATCTTGTCCCTCCCCTCCCCTCCCCCCTTCCCAACATTTTCCCCCAGCAGCCCCCTCCCCCCTGCCCCTCTTATCCCCTCCCCTCCAACCGGCCCAGCCCCTGCCCCTCCCCTCCCCCCTGCCCAACATTTTCCCCTAGCAGCCCCCTCCCACCTACCATCACCTTCCCCTCCCCTCCCCTCTAACCTTCCCCTCCCCTCCCCTCCCCCTACCCAACATTTTCCCCCAGCAGCCCCCTCCCCCTGCCCCTCCTCTCCCCCCCCCCTCCATCCTGCCCAGCCCCTCCCCTCCCCTCCCCTCCCCTCCCCTCCAACATGCCCAGGCCCTGCCCCTCCCCTCCCCCTGCCCAACAATTTACACCAGAATCCCCCCCACCTTGGCCAACCTTTTCCCCCCGCACCCCTCCCCCTTCCAGAATCCTCCCCTCCCCTCTACTCCATCATGCCCCTCCCCTCCCCTCCCCTCCATCTTGTCCCTCCCCTCCCCCCTGCCCAACATTTTCCCCCAGCAGACCCCTCCCCCTGACCCTCTTCTCCCCTCCCCTCCATCCTGCCCATCCCCTGCCCCTCCCCTCCCCCCTGCCCAACATTTTCCCCCAGCAGCCCCCTCCCACCTGCCATCACCTTCCCCTCCCCTCCCCTCTAACCTACCCCTCCCCTCCCCTCCCCCCTGCCCAACATTTCCCCCCAGCAGCCCCCTCCCCCCTGCCCCTCCTCTCCCCTCCCCTCCCCTCCCCTCCATTTTTCCCAGCCGTAGCCCCTCCCCTCCCCTCCCCCCTACCCAACATTTTCTCCCAGCAGCCCCCTCCCCCTGCCATCACCCTCCCCTCCCCTCCCCTCCAACCTTCCCCTCCCCTCCCCTCCCCTCCAACCTACCCAACATTTTCCCCCAGCAGCCCCCTCCCCCCTGCCCATCCTCTCCCCTCTCCTCCCCTCCCCCTCCATCCTGCCCAGCCCCTCCCCTCCCCTCCCCTCCAACGTGCCCATCCCCTGCCCCTCCCCTCCCCTCCCCCCTGCCCAACAATTTCCCCCAGCAACCCCCTCAGTGAAATGTCATGCTAAATAAAGATGTTATTATTGTCCACTGTAATTTTCAAAAAGGATTATTTATTTCTTATTCCGACCTAGAATACGTGTTGATTTGTTGATGTAAAATCATTTTCAATCTCGGACACCATCATAGGATTTCTGAATCACTATCTTCCTTCATTAAGTGTTTTTCAGTCATGGAAGATAGTTCCACCTAAACCACATAATCAATCAATGGACTGATTGAGAAAATATACAACCTACTACCATTAGATTCTATTGAATGAGAATGTTATTAGTATTCCACTATTTGTAATGGTAATTCTTCACGAGTTGGTCTCTATTTATTATTGACTTAGGCATTTATAATGTATGTTTTAAACCTTCCAAAATCATTCTATTCAATGTGATTGTTGTACCCTGAAGTTTAAACATTTGAGAATCATTTTAACAGTTAAATAAATCATGAAATTATATTCTTCTGCACCTTCCAATTTGGGTATGAATCTCTTTTGGATACCCCAAATACATAACATTAGATTCTCCTTTTGTAATGTCTTATCAAAACCACGGTCCTTTTCATAGGATATTAAACTTTGTGACACAATGGTCTAAACATCATGACCATAAAATTAATGTCCCCCTCCAAGGTATTATATGATACTAATAGTCCTTAATTCACATCAGGTTGTGTTTTGGAATATCTATGAAGACTAACCAATCATCGGTTCTATGTTTTTATATATAAAAATGTTATCATCTACAGGTCTGAGAACCATGACCATAAAATATCTGAGTCATCCCCTAAGGATATATGCATATGTGTGTCAAGATCTACATCCATATCATATTTTTATTCCTCTCTTATATCGCTGTATATATCACATAATTTTTTTCAAGGATACATTCCCTTAAACTCTGTACATAGATTGGTCTATGAACAGTGAAATTAAACATAGTGTGAATATCCATGATAAATAAGTCATGGTTTTGTAATAAAACCCCTCCAATGGAGGTGTGCTTTTTGCAAAAACTCACAGTGGTATAACTTGCTTAACATTATTGCATTGATGTTTTCCTTATACTTGATGTCATTGTTAGTCATAAAGCACACATCATACTTGACCCTTTTTATATCCCTATAGAGGGTTTCCATCTTTGTATTAAAATTATTGTTTGAACCAAGACACTCTTTAAGTGTCGTTATACTTTTAAGATGGGTCCCATGTTGTGTGACCATGTCACATGGCATGTGATATTTAAATCCAACCAAAAGCCCAGTTCCACAGCCCAGGGGTCCCACAGTACCAGTAATGTCAGATTACATGTTATGTAACCTGTGATTTTCCTGATCCCGTGGGGTATTAATTCCTCTAGGTATTCCTACACATTGCTAGATCTCCAAACCTCACCAAATTAGGTATGTTAATGATGTCCCCTACCCATGAATCCATGGTATGTTAATGATGTCCCCTATCATACATAGGATATATTTCTACATGATATATTTCACCAGAGTCTTATTCATCGATGTACTTATATTATGGAAATTTTGTTCATCATTATTTGTTTTTGATGATGGGGTTATAGAATATGTCTCATGTTTGATTCCTTGTTTTTTGTGTAGGCACATTGTGATATACATGGATAAAAGTTGGATCACATTATCGAGGAACACACCTCAGTATATTAAGGGTTTGAATGAGTTTTTAGATTTTGAAATTTCTAATCGATTCGTTGAATGGAGAATAAAATGTTCATGTCCTAAATGTAAATTTAGAACATGGTTGAAGAGAGATGAGGTTTATGAACATTTAATACTGAAGCAATTCCCTGCTCAATATTTGTGTTGGATTTGACATGGAGAATCGAACGTTATAGAAAGATTGAGCACTGATGTTAATCTGCATAATGAGGTCCCAAGTTCATCGACAATGGAAAATGAAATGAAAAACCTAATAAATGATGCATTCGGCACTGCAAGACACCACTATCAGCATCAAAACATATCAGAACAACCAGAAGAGGGTGCTACAAATTGCAACGTGACAAGTGATGTTTTTGAGACTGCAACACAGGAAGATCAAGATTGTCACATATCATTGGATCTTCCTCTTGATTTTGTGGAGCCAAATATAAGAGAAAACTTCACTAAGGAAAATGTGTTTCATGATTTAGTTGATGATGGAAATCAAGAGTTGTATAGTGGGTGTTTGAAATATTCAAAGCTTTAATTTTTGCTGAAGTTGTATCATATCAAATGTCTATGTGGAATTACAAATAAGGCAATGTCCATGATATTGGAATTGATTCGTGATGCATTTCCTGAAGCAAAAATCTCAGAATCTTTTTATGATATGAAAAAAGTTGTTAACAAGCTTGGTCTGAATTATACAAAAATACATGTGTGTCCCAATGATTGTATGCTTTATTGGGGAGAGGATTCAAGTAGACAGAATTGCAAGAAATGTTCTTCTTATAGATGGCAGGCAATGGGTGATGTTGGAAGTCTGAATGAACATAATTTCATGGAGAAGAAGAAAATGAGCACACTTGTAAAGGTTTTGTGTTACTTTCCTTTGAAGCCACGATTTCAAAGATTATTCATGTCATCGAAAACCGCCGAACACATGAAGTGACATTCTATAGATAATAACAATGATGGGTTAATGAGACATCCACGAGATTCCCAATCGTGGAAGACATTCGATTCATTACATCTCGATTTATCAGCTGATCCTAGGAATGTTCGATTGGGATTGGATGCCGATAGATTCAACCCATTTGGGACTTTGAGTACCAATTATAGCATTTGGACAGTTGTTTTGATCCCTTATAATCTGCCTCCGTGGATGTGTATGCAACAAACATCTTTTATCCTTTCGATGATTATTCCTGGAAAACAAATGCCTGGAAATGATATTGATGTATACTTGCAGCCTTTGATTGAAGAATTGCAGGAGTTATGGAGCAACGGTGTTGAGACATTTGATGCTTCTTCTAAAACAATGTTCAAAATGCATGCTTCTTTAATGTGGACCACTAGTGACTTCCCTGGGCTTGGGAATTTATCTGGTTGGAACACTTACACGGGTTTGGCTTGTCCCGTTTGTAACTTTGATTTTGAGCCCAAACGGATACCTCACAGTAGAAAATGTTGCTTCTTGTGTCATCGAAGATTTCTCGATGCATCTCATAGATTTCGGCTAAACATATCAAAATTTAATGGTTCCATTGATCGTAGAACACCTCCAAAGTTGTTAAATGGTTTTGAAATATTGGCACAGCTTGAAAATGTTGAAACAGAATTTGGGAAGGTTCATCATTTGAATGATAGAAGAAAACGGGTCTGAAGTGTATCGTCAAGTGAAACCGGAACGCAACAATGGAAGAAAAGAAGTATATTATTCAAACTTCCGTATTGGGAATTTAATTTTTTGTGGCATAATCTTGATGTGATGCATATTGAGAAGAATGTCTGTTATAATTTGATTTTCACATTGCTTAATGAGTATGGAAAGTCAAAGGATCATCTCAATGCTCGCAAAGACTTACAAGGAATGAACATAAAACGCGATCTCTGGCCAGATGAGCATGGAAAGTATCCTCCGGCAATTTTTGTAATGAAAAATTGGGATAAAGGTACATTCTTTCGAATGTTAAAGAATGTTAAGGTATTTGATGGGTATTCAAGTAACATCTCGAGGTGTGTTGACTTGAAGAATCGTAAGTTACATGGATTGAAAATCCACGATTCACATATTTTGTTACAACAGTTACTACCATTGGCATTGCGTACATTATTACCTGAAAAAATTACTGCTGTTGTACTCCAGTTATGCACATTTTTCAGAAAACTATGTGAGAAATCTCTACATCCATTTCAGCTTGACAACCTCCAGGAGAGGTTTGTATTGACCCTTTGCGCAATGGAGATGATCTTTCCTCCCTCCTTTTTTACTATAATTATAAGGCCCCAGCCTTAAACCTTACTTAATCTTGAGTTATTACAAGATTACACATTGAGGATCTTTTCGGGTTTAGAGTTTTAGAGAATTAGATCATAAAACTTGCATTACATTCCACATATAAACAAAGTGGTTACATAAAGATAGTATTCTTCATTCCCATCAATGGAAACACATTTAAAATAAAACATGGATTATTTCTTGACACATCCTTGACTCTATCATCTTATCATGTACCTTTCCCTTGACCTGTGAAAAACATTTCAAAAACTTGGGATGAGCATAAAAACTCAGTATGGGTTATAAAAAAAACATGGAAAGGAAACATGAGTTCATATATACATAAGAATGAAATCATACTTTACCCATAAAACATAGGCACTTTAACATACCTCATAAAATCATGAATAAATCATAGAAATCATAAGACATAAAGGTAACTTGAGGCATTCATAACATTCTTACGTAGGGAGTAACCCTCTTGGTTACGTTTGGAATACCCATCACAGTATATTCCCTAAAATCTCTTCGGAGAAACATTAACGTTTCACTCCTTCGCATTACCCAATGCATTGGAGAGCTATAACGGGCTCACCCGCCCTTAGTTTATCACGGAACCACCCGTCTTCATAATAATGCCCAAGAACCATAACATAATCATATCACATAAAACATGCATAAAGGAAACATAACATTTCCACATTTCAATCACGAGATATCAATACAACACATTGATATAATAAAAACATTATGAAAACCATTTTCAATACCAAAGTAAAACATGGTATTTATTTTTCTTTTAAAAAAAAGAAGGTATGGCTTGTAGAGGAAGCCGAAACTCAAATAACGGTTACGACGGCGGAGAAGTCGTTGTCGCCGCATACGTACGACAAAAACATTCCCTTTTGTCGTTTAGTAAACGCTTCGTATAAAAAATATTCCTTTTGAATAAACGTAAAAGTCAAAGGGGTTTATACACCGTATAAAAGAAAGTTGTGTATAAAACAAAATATGCCTCAATGAAAGGAGATTGAGACGAAGTCCCATACCTCGTATCCTACTTGACCCGACCGTTATTTAATCTCCTAAATAATAAACTTGAGTTAATCTCTACTTGCTTAAGAACCTTTTTCAAGTTCATTATTCCTTTTATACCATGTTATGAACATCATGTAATCTGTTAAGTTAACAATGTTCATTTTGTCAGTATTTGGTTCTTAAGTCAAAAATAGACTTCTTACACTTACATGTTGTTAATTTGGTCAAAGGTTAATTATATCCAGAATGGTATTCATGATGTAGATATCATATATATCCAGTACATACATGCATTTATAATATTACATCACATTTAGAGGTAAGAAATGAAATGCACCGTTCATGGAGACGGTAAGCCGTACGTACGCATGAACGCTACTTCCATTTCTATTTCATATTTTCTAGAATGGAATCATAATGATATAATAGTATATTATAATTCCAGTATAATAACATATATAATATCATTAACTTTATCCTTTACACATCCCACATATGGTATTAACGAATCAAATCACTTTTAGGGGGCGGTAGTCCGCACTTCCTAAAATGAAGATATCGTGTTTTACCCATAATGGAAACCATAAAGGTATGCCCAAAATAAAAAAAACAGAGGCTTAAGGAAAACATAAACATATTATATATCATATATAAAAATAGTGACATCATAATGGCCACCTTTGAAGGTGTTAAATGAGTGTTGAACAATCATCGTTTCGGGAGGCAGAATTTCGCCATCCACGGAAACCGTATGTTCTTTAACCATTTGATGTAGTTGTGTGAGAGTGTAGCTCAAATAAATCTTATAACAACATCCTAGTATATTGATGATACTGGTGTTGTTACAAAAGAATTAAATAAAAAGAGTTTAGGGGGTTGGAGAAGCAAAATAAAACAAATGAACATGAGAGAATGAATTACCTTTAAAAGTGTAACTCCTTTTGAGTTGAGCCTAAAGGCTTCCTTTGAAAGGATTATGACCAAAGTGAATCCTCTAGGATGAGTAGAGGGATGTGGAGAGAGAAAATGGGCAGGGGTTGGCCGAGCCAAAGGCTTGAAGAGTGTGTGAAATGAGGTAGAGGTGGGGGCCTTTTATAAGAGGAGAGGGGGGAACTTTTGGAAAGTAAAGAAATATTACATTATTTGAAAATGTGTTTCGGTTTAAAAAGGTTCCACATTGATATAATTCGTGGATAAGGTGATAAGGCTTCTAAATCCACTCATCAAATTGGTTTTGGCCATGTGTAGTTCATAGATTTTACATTGTCTTTCCATTTTATTTAAATCGTCAAATAATGATGTCATCGCTGCATCATTATTATGTCATAAATAATTAAATTTATTTAATGTCTAAAAATTATAAAAAAAATACTATGATATAGGAAATCCTTTTATCTTTCCAATTACGATTTATAATCAAATTTTGGACTTGTATAACCCCACTTAAAAATTGTTTTCGTAAAACATATTATGTTTGTGTCATTTTCACTTTAACATTAAATAAAAAGTAATTTATGTCATTTCCCAACAAAAGTGGATCCATGGGGTCCCCAAGTTGACCCATGGCATGTCATGGTCGGCCATGACACAACCAATGAGGTTGGGACATGTGTCTAGGTCATTTCATTTTATTAAAGTATTATTTATACCTTAAACTACCCTAATTACCACTAATCGTGATTAAGAACTTAATAAGTTACTATTCACCAAAAAATTATTATAATCTCATTGAACCACATTTTACTTCTTAATGACAACCATGTATGTCGGATTTTCAAAATTCAATACACATTAGTGGTAAACTTTCATTTAACTGAAAAATCAGTTTGCTTGATTATCACTTAGTGGTTTCACTATTCATCAAAAATTGAAGTTTTTCAGAAAATTACCAAAAATTCACCCTAAGCTATATTTGATATTCCGAATTCAAAAATGAAGTCTATTTTACAAAATTCAAAACATATAGGTCACATTAATTAATTTAATAATTAATTCCCGCTGCCAGAGCAAATAGCGTGTTTTTACAAAACAATAAGTATCAAAAGATTGACACCAGTTTAAGTCTAATTTCAAAGTGAAATTGATTCCAATGACCACCATTGGATAAAATGGTAAAAATATATTCTAATTTCACTTCAAAACCAATTCAAAACATAATCTAATCATATAAATAAATTAGATTAAAAAGTAGTTTTGATGTAAAATGCAGTATTTTTCACTATTCATTAAAAAATGAACATTGTCAGAAAAATACCAAAAATTCACACAAGGTAAATTTTGATGTCCCAATCATAATGAATATGTTTATTTTTACAAACATAGTTTATAAAATTGTCAAAATATAGATTCAAAAATGGTTTGCCATCAAAAGGCAGTAAAACAATCTTTTAAGAATATTAGTGTATTCCATGCATAAGATTGTATTTATTTTCATTTTAAGCCGCTATAACACTATCTTAATCATTAATAGACATAGATAAAAATATCTATTATTCATTACTTACTTGGGATGTTACATCCTTCCCCCCTTTAGAAAATTTCGTCCCCGCAATTTATTTACTTATCGAATAAATGGGGGTACTTATCCCTCATTGCATTTTCAGATTCCCATGTTGCCTCTTCAATCATGTGGTTTTTCCACAAAAACTTTACCTGATGAATCACCTTATTCCGTAACACTTGCTCCCTGTGGTCAAGAATCTGGACTGGTTGTTCTTCATAAGATAGGTTCTCTTCCAGCTGAACTACCTCTGGGCTCAAAACATGAGATGGATCTGGCATATACTTTCTCAACATCGAAACATGAAAAACATTGTGTACCTGAGATAAACTCGGAGGTAAAGCCACTCGGTATGCAACTGATCCAACTCTCTCCAGAATTTCATATGGTCCAACAAACCTTGGACTCAACTTTCCTTTCTTACCAAATCTCATCACGTTTTTCCAAGGAGAAACCTTGAGAAAAACATGATCACCTACCTCGAAAGATAGATCCTTCCTCCGGTTATCTGCATAACTCTTCTGCCTGCTCTGAGCTGTTCTCATGTGTTTCTGAATCAGATGAACTTTTTCTTCCATCTCTTCTACCAATTCTGGTCCCATCAACTTCCTTTCACCCACTTCATCCCAGAAAGATGGAGTTCGACACCGCTTCCCATATAATGCCTGAAATGGTACCATCTGTATACTAGAATGGAAACTGTTATTATATGAAAATTCAACCAAAGAAAGATGTTGGTCCCAACTTCCCTGATAATCTATAGAACAAGCTCGTAGCATATCCTCCAATGTCTGAATTGTTCGTTCTGACTTCCCATCTGATTGAGGATGAAAAGCTGTACTAAAATTTAATTCAGTACCCAACGACTTCTGAAGGCCTTTCCAAAAGTTGGAAGTAAACCTGGGATCACGATATGATACAATGGAGAGAGGAACTCCATGTAACCTGACTATCTCTTTAAGATACAAACGGGAAAGTTGATCAAGAGAGAAAGTATCTCGTATAGCAAGGAAATGAGCATATTTGGTCAAGCGATCAACAATAACCCAGATTGTATTATTACCTCGAGATGTCTTCGGTAATCCAACAACAAAGTCCATGGATATATTCTCCCATTTCCACTCTGGCACTGGTAAAGGCTGAAGCATCCCTTTCGGTAGCTGCCGCTCTGCTTTAACCTGCTGACAAGTCAAACACTTCACAGTAAAATCAGCAATGTCTCTTTTCATTCCATCCCACCAGTAATACTCCCGCAGATCTCTATACATCTTAGTACTGCCCGGATGAACTGAAAATGGAGAACTATGAGCTTCACATAATAGCTCTCTCTTCAACTGTGAATCACAAGGCACACACAATCTCTTCCCAAATCTCAAAACACAATCACTATCAATTTTGAATTCAGGCAACTTACCTTTCTGAACCAGCTCTACCTTTTTCTGCAACTCACTGTCTTGCTTCTGTGCTTGCTTGATTCTATCTGATAGAGAAGATCTCACTGATACCTGAAACAAAACAGAAGGACTTCCTGCACCAACAACTTCTATGCCAAAGTTCATCAAATCGTTAACCAAAGGATCACGTTCCAAACGCAACATTGTTAATGAAGCATTACTTTTTCGACTCAAAGCATCAGCCACTTTATTTGCTTTTCCCGGATGGCAATGAATTGTACAATCATAATCCTTGATTAATTCCAGCCATCTCCTTTGTCTCATGTTTAACTCTTTCTGAGTGAATATATACTTTAAACTTTTGTGATCGGTATATATTTCACACTTTACTCCATACAAATGATGCCTCCAAATTTTTAAAGCAAAAACAACAACAGCTAGTTCCAAATCATGTGTAGGGTAATTTACCTCATGAGTTTTCAACTGTCGTGAAGCATAAGCAATTACCTGATCATTATGCATTAGGACGCAACCAAGTCCTTTCAATGAAGCATCACTGTATATAACAAACTCACCATTCCTGGAAGGTAGTGCCAAAACTGGAGCATTCACCAATCTTCTTTTCAATTCCTGAAAACAATCATCACATTATTTTGTCCAGATAAACTTAACACCCTTCCGAGTTAGCTTAGTCATTGGACTAGATAACCGTGAAAAATTTCTAACAAACCTTCGGTAATAGCCCGCCAAACCAAGGAAGCTACGAATCTCGGTTACATTTGTGGGTCTTGGCCATTCTTCCACAACTTTTGTTTTTGCAGGATCAACAGTTATTCCATCTTTAGAAACAATGTGACCAAGGAAAGAAATTTGTTGTAACCAAAACTCACACTTGATGAATTTCCCATACAGTTTCTTTTCTTTTAAGATTTGCAAGATAACCCTTAAATGTTTTTCATGCTCCTCTTTACTTTTAGAAAACACCAAAATATCATCAATGAAAACCACCACAAACTTATCCAAGAACTCATGGAAAATTCTATTCATTAAGTCCATGAATACAGCAGGTGCATTGGTTAGCCCAAAAGGAATTACTACAAATTCATAATGGCCATATCTCGTACGGAACGCGGTCTTCGGAATATCTGCCTCCTTAACCTTTAGCTGATGGTACCCCGATCTCAAGTCAATCTTTGAAAAAAATTGAGCTCCCTGGAGCTGATCAAACAAATCATCGATATGAGGCAAAGGATATTTGTTCTTAACAGTGATATTATTCAAGGCTCTATAATCAATGCAAAGTCTCATATAACCATCTTTCTTTTTAACAAATAAAACAGGAGCACCCCATGGTGATGTTCTAGGTCTAATGAAACCTTTCTCTAATAAATCTTGCAATTTCTCCTTCAACTCTAAAAGTTCAATTTGTGCCATTCAATAAGGGGGTTTTGAAATTGGCTTAGCATCAGGAACTAAGTCAACAGTAAACTCAACTTCCCGATCTGGTATTATTCCAGGCAACTCATCAGGAAAAACATCAAGATACTCTTTTACCACTGGCACATCATTAATCTGAACAGTTCCTTTATTTTCAACGACGTGTGCAAGGTAACATTCATTTCCATCTTTTACAAGTTTATCGGCCTCTTGATATGTTATCAAAAGTAAGGGTTCATTCTTGTAAACAAACTGAAAGTCTTTCTGAAAAGAAACTTCTTTAGCTCTACAGTCAATCTTAGCATGGTAAATAGAGAGCCAATCCATACCCAGGATAACATCAAACTCTACTAGAGGTAGAACAATAAGGTTTGCAAGTAGGTTCTTTCCACAGATAAGGATAGGAAGATTCTTATAAATTCTTTTTGCGTCGACACTTCCCCCAGGTGTTTTTACCAAAAGTTCAGGAGTCATTTCTTGAGATGGTATTCCCATTTTACTAGAAAAGGTTTCAGAGATGAAAGAATGTGTAGACCCCGAATCAAACAACACACTGGCATAATCTGAAAAAACAAACAAAGTACCTGATACAACTTCATTTGATGGCCCGACATCTGCTGAAGTAGTTGCAAAGGATTTCACCACCCCTTTCTGCTTGTAGTCTAACTGCTTCCCATCACTCAAGCTCCTTGTCGGACACTCGTTTGCATAGTGACCCATCTCATTGCACTTATAACACTTCACTAACTGTAAATCAAATTTGTTCTTACCTTCAGATTGATCCTTTTCAGTGCAATCACGAGCCTTATGTCCCATCTTACCACATCGGTAGCACTTTCCAGAATTCAGAAGACATTCCCCAGCATGCCTTTTTCCACATTTATCACAAACTGGAAACTTAGTTTTCTTACCATCAGACTTTTTTGAAGAATTCTTACCTTTCTCCTGCCACCTCGGTCTCTTCTTCTGCTGGTTGTTATAGAAAACTTGGTCATCGGCAAACTCCATTTCCACCTTCTCATCACATCGAACAAGCTTTTCATAACTTTTAAACTCACGAGAAGCTAATGCCCTTTGATATTTTGGCTTTAATCCTGAGTAAAAACGATTTATTTTACTATCAAGGTCCCGGATAAAATTTGGAGCATACCTTGCCAATCGAGTGAACCTTTCTTCATAGGCAGCCACTGAGTCTTCCTCTTGCCTCAATTCCAAGAATTGATTTTCCATCCTAATTCGAACAGCCTTAGGAAAATACTTCTCAAGAAACATACCTTTGAATTCATCCCAGTCAAGAGCATCAATCTCATCGGTGTCCCTGATATTTTTAACCATAGACCACCACTGATCTGCTTCACCCTCCAAACGGTAAATAGCAAGACTAACCTTTTGATTGTCTGAACACCCCATGACATCAAAAATCTTCTCCAGTGCTTTAATCCACCCTTCAGCTAGCACAGGGTCAGATGATCCTCTGAATGATGGTGGATGTTGCCTCATGAAATGTTCCACCACTGACATGTTCCTCTGCGGTTGATCTGGCTGATCTCATGCATGGATACCACCGCCATTTATCTCTTGAGTCAACTGCGCCATTACTGCAACAAACTGTTCAGTTCCAATTCCGACCATTTCTGGATGCTGATTCGGAAGGTTATTTCCTTCTGTATGCCTTCCTAGCACTGCTTCCCTGTTTCCTCTGCGGAAAACCATTCTGAACAAACATGTCTTAGATGAAGCAACATGGTAATCTTTAAATGCTATATCATTTCGAAAAAAAAAATATTTTTGGATAATCATTTAATAGAATTCTAACTCCTAAAGTTATCTAAACCGACCTCTGATACCAACTATAAGGCCCCAGCCTTAAACCTTACTTAATCTTGAGTTATTACAAGATTACACATTGAGGATCTTTTCGAGTTTAGAGTTTTAGATAATTAGATCATAAAACTTGCATTAAATTCCACATATAAACAAAGTGGTTACATAAAGATAGTATTCTTCATTCCCATCAATGGAAACACATTTAAAATAAAACATGGATTATTTCTTGACACATCCTTGACTCTATCATCTTATCATGTACCTTTCCCTTGACCTGTGAAAAACATTTCAAAAACTTGGGATGAGCATAAAAACTCAGTATGGGTTATAAAAAAAACATGGAAAGGAAACATGAGTTCATATATACATAAGAATGAAATCATACTTTACCCATAAAACATAGGCACTTTAACATACCTCATAAAATCATGAATAAATCATAGAAATCATAAGACATAAAGGTAACTTGAGGCATTCATAACATTCTTACGTAGGGAGTAACCCTCTTGGTTACGTTTGGAATACCCATCACAGTATATTCCCTAAAATCTCTTCGGAGAAACCTTAACATTTCACTCCTTCGCGTTACCCAATGCATTGGAGAGCTATAACGGGCTCACCCGCCCTTAGTTTATCACGGAACCACCCGTCTTCATAATAATGCCCAAGAACCATAACATAATCATATCACATAAAACATGCATAAAGGAAACATAACATTTACACATTTCAATCACGAGATATCAATACAACACATTGATATAATAAAAACATTATGAAAACCATTTTCAATACCAAAGTAAAACATGGTATTTATTTTTCTTTTAAAAAAAAGAAGGTATGGCTTGTAGAGGAAGCCGGAACTCAAATAACAGTTACGACGGCGGAGAAGTCGTTGTCGCCGCATACGTACGACAAAAACATTCCCTTTTTTCGTTTAGTAAACGCTTCGTATAAAAAAGATTCCTTTTGAATAAACGTAAAATTCAAAGGGGTTTATACACCGTATAAAAGAAAGTTATGTATAAAACAAAATATGCCTCAACGAAAGGAGATTGAGACGAAGTCTCATACCTCGTATCCTACTTGACCCGACCGTTCTTTAATCTCCTGAATAATAAACTTGAGTTAATCTATACTTGCTTAAGAACCTTTTTCAAGTTCATTATTCCTTTTATACCATGTTATGAACATCATGTATTCTGTTAAGTTAACAATGTTCATTTTGTCGGTATTTGGTTCTTAAGTCAAAAATAGACTTCTTACACTTACATGTTGTTAATTTGGTCAAAGGTTCATTATATCCAGAATGGTATTCATGATGTAGATATCATATATATCCAGTACATACATGCATTTATAATATTACATCACATTTAGAGGTAAGAAATGAAATGCACCGTTCATGGAGACGGTAAGCCGTACGTATGCATGAACGCTACTTTCATTTCTATTTCATATTTTCTGGAATGGAATCATAATGATATAAGAGTATATTATAATTCCAGTATAATAACATATATAATATCATTAACTTTATCCTTTACACATCCCACATATGGTATTAACGAATCAAAGCACTTTTAGGGGGCGGTAGTCCGCACTTCCTAAAATGAAGATATCGTGTTTTACCCATAATGGAAACCATAAAGGTATGCCCAAAATAAAAAAAACAGAAGCTTAAGGAAAACATAAACATATTATATATCATATATAAAAATATTGACATCATAATGGCCACCTTTGAAGGTGTTAAATGAGTGTTGAACAATCATCGTTTCGGGAGGCAGAATTTCGCCATCCACGGAAACCGTATGTTCTTTAACCATTTGATGTAGTTGTGTGAGAGTGTAGCTCAAATAAATCTTATAACAACTTCCTAGTATATTGATGATACTGGTGTTGTTACAAAATAATTAAATAAAAAGAGTTTAGGGGGTTGGAGAAGCAAAATAAAACAAATGAACATGAGAGAATGAATTACCTTTAAAAGTGTAACTCCTTTTGAGTTGAGCCTAAAGGATTCCTTTGAAAGGATTATACCCAAAGGGAATCCTCTAGGATGAGTAGAGGGATGTGGAGAGAGCAAATGGGTAGGGTTTTTCCGAGCCAAAGGCTTGAAGAGTGTGTGAAATGAGGTAGAGGTGGGGGCCTTTTATAAGATGAGAGGAGGGGCACTTTTGGAAAGTAAAGAAATATTACATTATTTGAAAATGTGTTTCGGTTTAAAAAGGTCCCACATTGATATAATTCGTGGATAAGGTGATAAGGATTCGAAATACACTCATCCAATTGGTTTTGGACATGTGTAGTTTATAGATTTTACATTGTCTTTCCATTTTATTTAAATCGTCAAATAATGATGTCATCGCTGCATCATTATTATGTCATAAATAATTAAATTTATTTAATGTCTAAAAATTATAAAAAAAATACTATGATATAGGAAATCCTTTTAGATTTCCAATGACTATTTATAATCAAATTTTGGACTTGTATAACCCCACTTAAAAATTGTTTTCGTAAAACATATTATGTTTGTGTGATTTTCACTTTAACATTAAATAAAAAGTAATTTATGTCATTTCCCAAAACAAGTGGATCCATGGGGTCCCCAAGTTGACCCATGGCATGTCATGGTCGTCCATGACACAACCAATGAGGTTGGGACATGTGTCTAGGTCATTTCATTTTATTAAAGTATTATTTATACCTTAAACTACCCTAATTACCACTAATCGTGATTAAGAACTTAATAAGTTATTATTCACCAAAAAATTATTATAATCTCATTGAACCACATTTTACTTCTTAATGACAACCATGTATGTCGGATTTTCAAAATTCAATACACATTAGTGGTAAACTTTCATTTAACTGAAAAATCAGTTTGCTTGATTATCACTTAGTGGTTTCACTATTCATCAAAAATTGAAGTTTTTCAGAAAATTACCAAAAATTCACCCTAAGCTATATTTGATATTCCGAATTCAAAAATGAAGTCTATTTTACAAAATTCAAAACATCTAGGTCACATTAATTAATTTAATAATTAATTCCCGCTGCCAGAGCAAATAGCGTGTTTTTACAAAACAATAAGTATCAAAAGATTGACACCAGTTTAAGTCTAATTTCAAAGTGAAATTGATTCCAATGACCACCATTGGATAAAATGGTAAAAATATATTCTAATTTCACTTCAAAACCAATTCAAAACATAATCTAATCATATAAATAAATTAGATTAAAAAGTAGTTTTGATGTAAAATGTAGTATTTTTCACTATTCATTAAAAAATGAACATTGTCAGAAAAATACCAAAAATTCACACAAGGTAAATTTTGATGTCCCAATCATAAAGAATAAGTTTATTTTGAAAAACATAGTTTATAAAATTGTCAAAATATAGATTCAAAAATGGTTTGCCATCAAAAGGCAGTAAAACAATCTTTTAAGAATATTAGTGTATTCCATGCATAAGATTGTATTTATTTTCATTTTAAGCCGCTATAACACTATCTTAATCATTAATAGACATAGATAAAAATATCTATTATTCATTACTTACTTGGGATGTTACAATAATGATGCATTTAACTGTGCATTTGGTTGAGGAAGCTAAATTAGGAGGCCCCGTTCATTATCGATGGATGTATCTAATTGAGAGGTACTTTATTTATATGTTTTCCAGTTAAGTAAACAATTTTTGGTACTTAATGAAATGCATAATTATGTTTATTTTATTTCACATATATCTTGGGCATTTGAAATCATACGTGAGAAATAAAGCTAAACCAGAAGGCTCAATTGCTGAAGGCTATGTGGATGAAGAGTATCTTACCTTTTGTTCTCGATACTTGGATGATATTGAGACAAGATTTAATCGATTTGGACGTGTTGAAGACACATTGACTCAATCTCAAATACATCAGAAATCCAAAATATTTCCTGCTATTGGCCGATCAGTTGGGAGGACCTCAAATGTGACACTGACTGAATTGGAATTATTACAGGCACATAGATATGTGATGCTGAATAGTGAAATTGCAAATCCATTTATTGAAGAGTTGAGGATACAAAAAAAGAGACGAATGAGAGTCTGAACACGAAATGAGAAAGATATAATGAAAGCTGTTAATAAAGAGCTTGTAGAATGGTTTGCACGACGTGTAAGTTCATAAATATTGCAATAAATACGAATATTAGTTTGACACATAAATTTTGTAAATCTAATAAAGTATATTTCTTTTTTCAGATCATGAATACTGATACTCGAGTAGAGGTATTAGAAGATTTAAAGTTTCTTGCTAGAGGTCCTTTAAAAGAAGTTAGAAAGTTCGACGCTTATAATGTGAATGGCTTTAGATTTCGTACAGTCGATCGAGAAGTGGGTTTGAGAACACAGAATAGTGGTATATTTACATTTGATGAAGTGGAATACTATATAAAGCTGCATGATATTATTGAATTAAACTACCACGGACATTTTTCAGTTATTTTATTCAAATGCAAATGGGTCGATATTATCAGAGGCGTTAAAAGAGATTCCTTGCAATTTACTTCCGTGAACTTCTCTCGCTTGATGGATGTTGGTGATCATGAACTGCATGATCCATATATCTTAGCATCACAAGCAAAAATGGTATATTATGTTAATGATGTTACCGATGAAGGGTGGAATGTTTTTTCTCATGTAATACAAAGAGATTTGTATGATATGGGTGATGAAGTGGAAAATTTGACCTCTGAAATTGAATTTAATCAGCAACAGGAAGCAGAATTATTTGTCCATCATGATATTGAAAATATTAGTCTAGCAAGGATGAATGAAGTGGATGAAGCAATGGAGCAGGAAACTGACATGATTGAAGGGGAAAATGATTGTATGTACAATTACTTATTTATTCATCAATCACTTTTTTCATTTATGCAGTCATTCATTATCATTGTTATATATATTTTGTCTGTTAGTACTCCATCTGTTATCATTTTTAATTTTTTTTCTGCATATTTTTTTTGAAATATATATTCTGAACTTAATTTTATTTGATTAAATGACAGGAATGCCAAGGAAGAAGTGTTACATTATTTCATCCAGTTCTGCGACAGATGACTATCCATCTGGCTCCCTCCCCACGACATTTGATGCACCAGCTGCTGACACCCCTGCACCATCTCCCCCTGCACCATCTCTCACACCATCTGTGGATGTCCCAGTAGAGGCTGAGTCGTCGACTCCCCCTTCAGGAGCCTCAGCAGTGGGGTAGCGATGCGCCCCTTCCAGTTCATCCCGGACATACTGGAGTGTCACTATCATAGGTACAATTTTTAATTAAATAAATTTATTTCATTTTGTTTATACTAATTGTTTTCTCATTGAAGATGAAAAAAATGCAACCGTGGAGAAAAAAATAAAAAGTTCATATGTTTGTAATCTGAATGGCGAGAAGATTGTTGTGCCATTTGATTCTTACGGGGTCCCTACGGATGATGACGCGGGGTTGCTTGGCCAGATTCTAGGCCAGCTGGAAGTGGAGCCCATTTCCCTTCCCATTTCATATGACGATTGGAGACATATGCCTCCAAGCTGGAAAAATGAAGTGTTTGATTCTCAAATCAAGGTAAATTTATTACATTATGGGTTAATTTAATGTCATGTTACTAATATGTTCAAAATGAATTTCTGTATACAGATGTTCTTCCACTTTACCGTTGCTGATGTGATAACACGGAAGTGGACGTTGAAAAATCTAGGTAAGAAGTGGAAAGATTTTAAATGGAGATTGTGGTGTGATGTCAACGATGCTTCGTTGACCACGCTGCAAATGTATGAGAAGCTACCCAGTGGGGTACGAAAAGAGCAGTGGAAAGTGTTTTTTGACAGGCATCGGGATCAAAAGCGGATGGTATTGAAATATATATATTATTATATTATCCACATTTTACATTTATACATGTATATGAAAAGGACATGACATTCAATACATCAGTATTAAATTGCATTTTATTTATTTCAGGATCTATCAAGACAGAATGCGTCAAACCGAGAGAAGCAAGTCATCCCGCACACTGCAGGCTCAAAAAGTTTTTCTAGAAATCGAAGTTCATTGGTAATATTTTAATTAGTTTAAATATTTATAAGACAATATTATCTGTTTAATATATTGAATTATTGATTTATCTTTGATTAATGCAGTCACAGATTTTCGGCCATAAAGCATCCAGAACTGAAATGTGGTTGGATGTTCACAAGAAATCAGATGGATGTTTTGTTAATGAGCCTGCTAAAGAAGTTGGGGTATGAAGTCAATTTTTTATCATAATAACTTCTTATCAATTTTTTCTGTGTTAATATATATTGATATTTGATTTATAGGTCAAAATTAAAGAACTATGGGATGCCAATCCTACGCATTCCTACTCTGTCTCCCAGGATGACCCGGTTACTAAAGTCCTTGGGAAGGAGCATCCTGGGAGAGTGCGCAGGATGGGTTTGGGACCCGTGTCATCTGAGGTTTTTAGCAGGCCACCGGGGATAGCTGTTGTATCTACTCCTGACTTTAGTCAGCCCGGAGATGCTAAGAAAGAGATTGTTTCTTTACGAAACACAGTTCACCAGCAGGGGGATCAGATATCTGTATTGCAGAAAGAGTTGACTGAACTATGTCAGCAGATGAGAAGATATGCCCCCGGTGGGAGTGAATCTATTGGTGGTATGTAGGTAAATCACATAAAATCAGAATCATTTAGTTTTCTAACTTTCATTTGTTTTAAGTTTTAATATAAATATATAACTGTATTTAATTTTCAATATAATGTTTTTACAGGTGACAACACAAAGTGGAAATGAAGGTGGAGAGGGTGACGATGCATCATCAGACCCTGAGTAGTTGTACTGTTGATGTGTTGAACAAAAATGAAAACAGTTGGTTTGTATATGTAACATTTGTGGCACATAGTTTCCACCACACATTTTCATGTCCTAAAATTTCCTTGATTTCTCACGTTTCTTTTTATGCATTTTATTGATTTCTGATGTTTGTTTTTATGTCTTCATTTCTCGAGTGTGGTATACATCATTCCATCTAGGTCTGTGTTTGAATTGGTAGTCAAGATTTTGGATGACTAGGAGTTAAACCCATTGTTGATGTGTTGAACAAATTGGGTCATTTCATAGTGATCAAGGGGATAGTGTTGTGGACACTTTGGTGAGGCCCATTGTTGAAAATGTCTGATTTAAGCGTCAAAAGTATCTAAACATTCTCTAGCTCTTCTAAAATGTCATGAGAATGTTCTAAATCAAGGGTGTTTCACTAAGATATAGGTGTGACTGAGGGGTGATAAATTAGCATAAGTCCATGAATATAGGCAAGATTACTTTATAAATTAAAATATAATCTCGAAGATGGATGTCGACTTGACGCACAATTGGTATGTCTTATAAAAACATGAATTTTAAGAAAAGAACTTCTACCAAATACTTCAATATTAGGATGGTTACAATGGACCATTTCCAACCATAACTGTTTTGATCACTGAACTGTTACTGCATGACTTGAACTGCATTCCCAACACAATTTCCACTTAATCATGGTATGTCTGGTAATTATTACCTATCATTATATCCCTGAATTATTTATATTATGATTCTTAATTCCATTTTTTGATTCATTACAAGCTATCCGGTCATGAAACTTTAATTACTAGAATTCCAAAACTTCTTTACCATTCATGACTATTATTTCTACAATCACTCTCCCAAAGGTTACATTTTCCATGACCTGTGTGATTCTCCCCACCATAGGATTTTAATATTCATCATTTTAATAAAAATAAGAATCTAATTCCCATGAAAAACACTCTGTCCACCACTAAACATGGTTTCTGGATGTGAGTCAACATAATTATACCATGTTCCATCACGAAAATCCATCCTTGGCATACGCTGAAGCCTCATCTGGAACTAATATTCCATCCTTGAACAACCTGTGGTTCACTTCCTACCACATAGATTTACGTCATCCACTTAATAATAAATAGAAATGGTCTATTCATAATCACATGTATTATTAAATCATCATTCCATGTGCACACATTCAATCAACATCAATAACTACATCTTGAACTTTAACCCAGATTGATGATGTTATAAAACTCGATCTGCTTACATAGTCATCCATAGAACTAGGACAACTTAGCTTTTCTACTAAAAACTCTGGTCTACATCACTCACAACAACGTAGTTAATACCTAACCTATATTCCAACATAAAAAGATTTCAACTAAGACTCACTGGAAATATCCACATTCCTATGAAAGTTATATCCCAATGTAACTCTAAAACTATTCCCACAATAGGATTTTTTATAACAATATATTTCTAATGTGTTATTTAATCTATTTCATCAGTTCAAATTTATTATGGGTATTAAGGATGGTTTCTGGGCCACAAAACCAAAAAAAAACATTGTATAAATGGGTTGGTACTAATATAACTACTAATTCATCAATTATCAATTTTTATAAGTAGAGTGGAATCGCTATGGATGATCTATCCTTAGAAAGTGAAGTTATAAGATTTAGTGGAATCCGGGTTGGGATGTCACAATGTTGTATCAATGGAGTTTTATCTTCCTAGTATTTACTATTTAGGATATTGTATACATGAGTATGAGGAATGTGTTGGAACCTTTGATTGTTTTTTCTGGTTTTATTTGTTTTTCAGGGCAGTGGTGCAGCAGAATCCAAGAATTGTTTTTTTATTCTGGGAAGATTTTAGCGGCGGTTTTAACCACCGTGAAATTTATATTGGCGGCGGTTTAAACTGCCGCTAAACGTAAAAAAAATTACATCTAGCAGCGGTTATAACCGCCGCTAAATAGAAGCTTCGTGGCTTCCTCATTCCGCAGCGGTTTACCTGAATTTAGCGGCGGTTTTACCACCGATGGAAATTGAGTTTATTCGTGGCGGTTATAACCGCCGCGAATAAAGAGATATCCAGGGCTCGTAAAAACGCCGCTAAATTCAGGAAAACTGCCGCGAAATGAGGCACCTACGATGCTTTCCTTAAACCGCCGCTAATAGATTTCTGATGCCCTATTAGGCGGCGGTTTCTATAAACCGCCGCCAAACAGTATAGCGGCGGTTTAAACCACCACTAAACGCAATAAAAACCGCCACTAAATGGAGATTCTATTGTAGTGTAGAGTAAAAGCTCAAATAAGACTCAACCCAAACATGATGGAAGTTGTGAGAGAATAATTTATTAGGTGTCTTGATACTGGAATAAATTTTCCCATTTTTAATAGCCCATGGGTAAGTCTTGTCCAAGCAGTACCCAAAAAAGAGTAGAGTGATAGAGGTCTCTAATGAAAAGAATGAGAAAATCCAGACAAGAGAAGTGAATAAATGGAGAGAATGTATAGACTACAGAAAGTTGAATGTTGCCACTTTAAAGGATCAATTTCCCATGCCGTTTTTGGATAAAATGTTAGAGAGATTGGCATGCAATAAATTATTTTTCTTTCTTGATGGTTATTCTTATTCTAACCAGATTCCCATTTTAGCTAAGGACCAAGAGAAAACCACCTTCACCTATCCATTTGGGACATTTTCCTATCGGCGGATTCCCTTTGGCTTGTGTGGTGCTCCTACCACTTTTCAGAGGTGTGTGATGGAAATTTTTTCAAACATGATTGAAATTACAATTGAAGTGTTTCTAGATGATTTTTCTGTTGTGGGAAATAACTTTCAGAACTATCTAAAAAACATGGAACTAGTGTTATAAAGGTTCCAAGAGACCTACTTAGTCTTCAACTGGGAAAAGTGCCAATTCATGGCTACTGAAGGCATATTTTTGGGAAACAAAGTTTCTAAGAAGGGGATAAAGGTTGATAATGATAATGTTGAGGTCATACAAAATTTTCCCCCACCTGAAAATTTCAAAGGAATCAGAAGTTTTTTGGGTCATGTTGGGTTCTACAGGAGGTTCATTAAGGAATTTTATAATATTAATAGACCATTGTGCTCCCTACTGGTTAAGGAAACACCCTTTTTCCTCAATGAGAAATGTATAGAGTCCTTTAATATGCTTAAGGAAATGTTTAAAACTTCACCTTTACTCACTACTACTGACTGGCAGCTTCCCTTTGAGGTGATGTGTGATTTTGGTGACTTTGTAGTAGGAGCTGTGTTAGGGAAGGGGAAGAATAGGAAACTACATGCTATTTAATATGAAAGAAATCTGATAGACAATACTTAGAGAAATTATTTTACCACTGAAGAGGATTTGGCTACTGTGATGTTTGCTTTGGAAAAGTTCCATCAGTACTTGATAGGATAAAGGATCATAATTTTCACAAATCATTCATCCCTAAAGTCCATGCTGGCCAAAAAGGACTCAAAGACCAGACTCATGTCGTAGACCTTATAGTTACAGAAGTTTTATTTAGTGATTAAGGACAATAAAGTGGCTGAGAATGTAGTTTCAGATCATTTGTCCTGATTTCCCAATACCCCATGTAAGGAACCAAGCAAGATCAATACATCTTTCCGTAAAGAACAATTGTTTGTTTCCTCAGTGCTGTAGTCTGCTTGGTTTGCAGACTATGCCAACTTTCTGGCAGTTGGAGTCACGCTCAAAGATCTCTTACAAAACCAGAGGACGAGGTTTATTTCTGAGCTGAAATATTATTATTTTTTGATGACCCTCTTCTATTTAGGAGATGTGTTGATAGGATTTTTAGAAGATGTGTGGTTGAGGATGAGATTTTTCCCATACTTGAGTGTTGCCATTCATCACCTTGTGGTGTCCACCATAGAGGAAAAATGATTACTCAAAAGGTCCTAGAGGCTGGTTTCTAGTGACCAACATTGTTTAATGATTCTTGGAGTCTGGTTATTGGGTGTGAGAAATGTAAAATGTTGGGAAATGTTGGAGGAAGGTTGGAACTACCCCAAAAAGGAATTTTGGAGGTTGAAATATTTGATGTGTGGGGCTTGGACTTCATGGGACCATTCCCATCCTCTTATGGGAATGAGTACATTTTTGTTAATGTGAACTACGTGTCCAAGTGGGATGAGGTAGTAGCTATGCCCAACAATTCAACTTTTAGTTTTGTGAAATTCATCAATAAAAACATATTTTCTATGTTTGGTGTGCCTCGATCATTCATCCCTGATAATGGGACTCCATTCAAGAAATATTAGTTCAAATTTTTGATGGAGAAGTATGGGTTCAGACATAGGACATGGAACACTTACCACCCATAGTCCAGTGGGAAAGAAAATGTTTCAAATAGAGAGTTCAAACATATTTTAGAGAAAACAATGTCTAGATCTAGAAAGGACTAGTCAAGGAAGTTAAATGAGGCCCTTTGGGCCTATGGAAGTGCTTATAAGACTCCTATAGGTATGTCACCATATAGGCTACTCTTTGGGACAACATGTCATCTACCTGTTGAGTTACAACAAAGATCTTATTGGGCAGTGAAGGATCTTAACTTTTATTTTATGTCTTCTGGTGAGAGGAGACTATAAGAGTTGAGTGAGCCGAAGGATATTAGAAGATAGTCCTATGAGAATTATTGAAATTCACAAAGAGAGAACAAAGGATTTTCATGACTCAATAATTCAAAATAGTAATTTCAAGGTTGGTGAGAGGTTCATGCTTTTCAATTCAAGATTGAAGCTGTTTCTAGGAAAGATGAAGACCAAGTGGTCAGGAACCTTTACCATTGTTAGAGATTTGGTTAATGAATCTTTTGAACTAGTTGGAGAAAAAAATAGACCTTTCTTAGTCAATGGTCAAAGAATAAAGCACTTCTTTGAAGGGAATCCAAAGGGCTTCACTACCATATCTGTGTTGGAAGAATGAGTTGTTTCAAGTCAAACTAAGGACTATAAACTCAGCGATTTAGGGGACCTAACCCATGGTTGCTTAGTTGTATTCCTTTTAATTTTTTTCTTCAATAAAATTAACCTCGCCTTCTTGTTACCTAGTTTAACCTCTTGACTACTTGATGGTGCCTCATGATCTATTTTTGTTTTAGAGAGAGAGTGGTTGCTGCCAGAAACATGGAAAAGAAAACCCAATGGAGAAATACACTGCATCATATGGATAACATTTCTTTCTAATAACTCCCTTGGGTTAATTATCTTGAATATAAAACTCTGCAATATTATTTTACTTATTTGAACATCCAGGTTAATGAATAGGAGTAACCACCCAGTGCTGCTAAAGAGGTTCTTTCAATGAAAGTCAATGTTAAAGCTTTAATAATTCAGGGAGGTATTGTTATGCCTTTTTCCACTTTTAATTACCTGTGAAAAGTGTACTGTGTTTCTGGCTTGGGTGTTAGCATGATAATATCTAATTAATTGAAAATATATTTTGAGCTGCATTTTGAAACTTGCTACACACACTGTTTTTCTTCTCATTGAGTTGCTACTGCACTTCATTGTTAATCAAGCTACTAATTAAATTTCATAGATAAAATATTTTTCTTCTCACAATGATTCAAAGCGTTAGCAATTTTGGAATAGAACTGGACTTGTTGCTGGTGATGGTTAGTGGGGTTGGGTTCTTCTGTTTGTCTTTGTTTAAACTTTTCTTTTTCATTCTCTTTTTTTTGTGGCAAAGAAAATTTTTGAACCTTGTTTTTACCCTCTCTATATCTTTTTTTTAGCTTAAATGTCCATCTATTTTGAACATAAACTATCTTCCACCTTAGAATTCAACATTAAGGACAATTTTGGGTTTTAAGTGTGAGGGAGAGGGGTCATTTTAGTGTCATTTAAAATTCCCCCTTCTTGAACCAGAGTTTGTTTTAAAAAAACAAATTATTGGTGAATTTTTTTTAAAATATCATTCGAAATATTTAAATTATTTTTTCAAATTATTCCATTACATGATGGTCATTAGAGGTTCACTGGTACTTCAATTCTATCATGTTTAGTGGATTACTATTTGCTGGTTGTTGGGACTGGCACTTAGTCCAAAACTGTTATGTATGAATGATTGTTGAGTGCAATTGTTCACTATCTCTATGGATCTGTCTATTTAGGAACTGAGGATGGGAGTGTGACATGATAGGTTTTGTGGGATGATGATCATGACTTAGGGTAACTAGAAGCTCTCACTGGAACCTAGGAGACTCACACTTTTTGAAAAATAATAATATTCTATTGCTTTAGGAAGTCAACTAAATTGATTATTAATTATGTCCTTTGTTACTAGAGTAAAATGGGAAAATGGGATCTCACAGTGAGTATCTGAGACAAGGTGCCCTGGGTGTGTTTCTGTGAATAAATTAAGCCAATTTCAATCTTAATAAGTGCTATGCACAATGCTCTACACATTGAATATGGTTGGGAAAATTATAAATAAAGTGCCCTTTTCAAAAATGAACTCATTAAGGTGAGGGGAATTTTGAACCCAGGTGAAGAAGGGAGCAATTGACTTGGTTAATATTCATTTGAGTTGAATCAGTATTATGATGAAATTAATGGACTTTAATTTTTTGAACTTGGGTGAAGGTGAGACTGGAAGGTGCCTTTGGTTATGTTTTTATTCCACTTCATCTAACCTGTCAACACTCCCTGAATCAGAACACGAATTGAAAATTGAAGTAGGACAGTTAATGAGTACACATAGAAGACATGGCATGCTTGACAGTGCCTGAATTTGTGAGACTTTTGACTTCAATGTGGTTTTTGAAGCTAGTCAGGACATCATTTTTGAACACCTTTGGATAGCATGACTTGTTGTTTGCTCTTTCTCCATTGGGTATTAATGTTTAATCATGCACTCTTTTTGAACTGAAACTCATGAATCATCATTATGTTATAAAGTCAAGGCATGCATTTTTTTGAGAACAAACAAAGTTTTAAGTGTGGGGGAGTTTGATGTGGCAGTGTTTTCACACTCCTTGCCACATCCTTCTTGTATTTTTGTTGACTTTTTTATACCAAAATGTTTTTTATTAAATAGTTGATAATTTTTGCGCTTTTCTAACTTGGTGTGTAAAATAATCACTTTTTGTTTAAATCATCTGTTTTTAGTATTCATTATTTTCTTTTTAAATTATTCATAAATTAAATTATTCCAAAGTATTTGACTTTTATTTATTTGTTTTTTATTTTTATAATGAATAAAAATAATCACTTTTTGTAAAACAATCACTCACTATTTTCACACCCCTGCCACCACGAGCAGCACCCATTCTCACGGTGCTACCATTTGGTAGCAATCTGGTGCCACCATATCCTCTTACCAACACACCCAACACACCTCAATCCCCACTGTCTCACCCTTCCATCACCGCAACAACAACACAACTGCAACACACAGACCACAACATCAAGAAATCACAGCGACAGTGAAATACATCCCAGCAGAATTAATAGAAGGAAAAATTACCATCAAATCTTATCAAAATATCATTTTAATCAACAGAAAATCAAAACATCGAGCTCAAAATCAATAATCAGTAAACCAAAATCGAAATGAAACCCTAGTATAAAATGGAAACACCAAGATTTGAACCTACCAGAGAACTTTGCCTCAACCCTCACCTGATTCGAGTCCGAGCTCACCAGATCTGCCTCAAAGACGCTGCATCTCCCTTCAGAGTTTGCGTTGCGGCCCACTACTCCCATTCCCCAAGTCTCTCGACCTCAAATCACTGCCAGACTCCCCTCTTCGGCCTCACCATCTTTCCTGCACCGCCCAGCTGCGACACAAGTTCCCTACGCCGCTCCCAATCCCCTCGATCTCATCTCAGCATCACCGAGATCCCACATCGCCTTGCTCCCCTATATATAATATATACTAATTATATTAATATATATAATATAACATATAACATTTATTATAATCATAATATAGTAAAATAATTTAATTTATTAATTTATTAATTTATTTGTTTTGTTTGACATAATTAATTAATTAATTAATATACATTATATATATATATAATATTTATATATATATATTTACAAAATAATAATAATAAAACTATATTATTAATTTAGTTTGTATAAATCTAATTTTTTTAATTCTTTTATTGAATTTAGTTTATTTCAATTGTAACTTTTTTAATTAATGTCTTCCTTAATAAATTATTTTTCTACTTATTTAATTATTTTATTTATTTTCTCGTTTTATTTAATCTAGATATGCATACTATAATATAACATGTAGGTTTTTATTTATTTTTCTAACTATGCTGTTTTTTGTTTTCTGGGGCAATTGCATGGAACACATGTTTTTGAGTCAGTTGTGAGGGTGTGCTTCAGTGACAATTGATGTTAAGATACCATCATGAAAGCCCTACGTGGAGGCTGGGGAACACATCGAGAAAGATTCCAGAGATTTCTTTTCATCGAGTAGAGGTGGGGGAGAGTGTCACATGAAGAGGTGATGAATTAGCTATCACGACCCGTCCTCGGGGCCCGTGCCGTGACTACCCCAAGCCCGCCTTCCATAGGTCAGGGGCTGACGACTAGCACCAAGGCGTAAATCCCAGTAAAGGGAAGACATTGCCTTTGTAAAGTAAGCAAGCACCACAGAGTAAGCAAGCGGAAAAAGTAAACACTAAGTAAAAACTGGTACAACAGTAAGTGCGGAAAAGTAAGTGGGCCAGAATACAAACTCAAACTGAAAGTAAAGTACAACTCGAAAGGGAAAACAGCAACTGAAAAGTAAAGCCGCAACGTCGAGCCGTCCACTGGAAGTCCCACCTGAAGAGTGGGTACAGAAAGCCTCCACTGCTCCTCGGGTCCAGCCGACCGCTTCGAGTACGTCCCGCCCCGTGGTCCACCTCCAGGTACCGTCCTGCTCCGCAAATCTCCCCCACGATCAGCGTTGTTTGTCGTCTGCAACCAACACAACGTAGTGCGGGCATAGCCCGTGCAGGGGTGAGTATAAGCTACTCAGTAGGGACCCCGAGACCCCCGAAGGTCTCCCAGAATCCACAAAGGATAAACCACAAGGGAAAGATCCAATCACAAAGTAACATCCGACACGGCTTAGGTATATGCCCATACATATACCTAAGTCATCAATTCTCGCTCGGCTCCAACATCCGAACTCAAGTACAACCCAGTCCACACAGGAAAGCAAAACGTAAATTCACACAGGATAGCACAACACAGTCCACAAAGGAAAGCAAAACGTAAATCCACACAGGATAGCACAACACAATCCACAAAGGAAAGCAAACAAGGTTTCAGCTCACACAGGAATACTTCTTCGAATGACGATAGAGATGATCACTGATCCATCTAAGTCGTCGGACCCACAAATGATCGATAGGTACTAACCCCCGCAATGACCCACAAAGGATCTGACCCACAAAGGATCTGACCCACAAAGGATCGATAGGTAACTAACCCCCGCAAAGACCCACACAGGATCGAGCCCACACAGGACCTGTAGGCGCTGACTCACACAGGACCGCTGAGCGCTAATCCACACAGGATCGGACCCACACAGGATCGGTAGCACTGACCCACAAAGGATCGCTGAGATCTGTAGTCGTCGCCGTCGAATCCACTGAGGATCTCTGTACAGTCGTCGTCCTCACAGTAGCAGTCGCAGCCAGCTGTAGGGTTCCCGCACACCGCAAGCTCGTTCGGGAGGGTCCGCTCCACGAGCCAAGAGGCTGATACATCAACTGACACCTACTCCAGAGTTGATGTATCCAAAAGTTCAGTATCGTCAACAGGAACTCAACGTCGCAGACGGCGCGTCAATCGGACGCCCGGTCTGAGAGTTATTGGCTTTTTCGTCCCAGGGACCCGGTTGATTTTTAAGGCAAAACCAATCCGATCGTACTCCACCTGCGTCCAAACCTCGGGCGGAGTATGCCAAAAGATCCATCTCACTTAGAGGAAATCAACAAAAGTCGACGGCACGTCAATCGGAGGTCCGTAGCTCAAGATATGAGTGTTTCCGCTCCAAGGGCCCGGTTGGTCTTGTGTACGAACCAACCCGGTCAATCCCAAAGTATTCTGAAACCTTGAGTGCGATATACCGAAACGACCATCTCGATCCAAGGATCGCATCGCCGCTGACGGCGCGTCGTTCGGAGGCCCGTAGCTCCAGTTACGAGCAAAAGACCGAAAAGGTCCGGGAACGGGGGGTCTGGGCCCGGACCGACCCGGCCCGACCCCCCCTGGGTCGGCCCGAACCGGGTCGGCCCGACTCGGCTCGGCCGACTGGCCGAGCGGAGGAAGCCGCGGGGGGGGGGGGGGGGCTGCCCCCGCGGGATGAAACGCCGCGGCCCCGCGTGGGGCCGCGCTGGGTCAGCGGACGCGGCTTTGCCGCGTCCCGTGTGTCACCGGACCCGCTGGCGGATTCCGCGGGCCGCCGGAGTTGCTCCGGCGGTCCGATTCCACTTCCGTCTGCGCCGTGGATCCTCCCGGGTCCCATTCTTCACTGTCAGGCCCTCAAATCGCCATTGCGGCCTCGTTTGTCATCGTCCGCCGTTTCGCGCACCAAGAACAAAAAAGTGCAGTGGGTTCGGACTTGTTCGTTAGTCCGCACCCACCGCGTTAGCGGTTTTAAAAGGAATATAACACCACAAAAGTTTAACAACGTCGCGGGCATACATCACAAAGATTTTTAAGAATCAAACCCCTACCTCGTCGAAGTCGTTGAACGTGCGTTCTTCGCGGAATTGATCGTCACGGGAGAAGAGGATCGTCGCGTCGCGGAAGGGCGTCGCGTCATCGCGGTATACGGCGTTGCGTCGACGAACTCCGAGGATCCAGAACATACAGATTTAAATATAAAAATTAAATCCATGTTGTTGTTATAAACCACAAAGAATTAAAAGGTCCGCAATCTCTCACCTCAACGGATGATTGAAGATTTGTCGCGGATGAAGGAACGTCGCAGAAGAACGTCGCGGGAGGAGAATCGTTGGCGTCGCGGAACACGACGTCACATCGTTGATTTACGAGGGTTTGGCGTTCTTCGTCGTCTTTCGTCAAAGGCCGGCGTTCTTCGCGTTCTTCGCGTTCTTCGCGAAGGAGGTTGAAGGACTTAAGGTTCTTTCAAATCCTCTCAACGAACAACACACAAGAAGAAGAATGTTGGTCTTATTTTATTATATGCCAACAAACGAAAAAAACTAAGTTAAGTAACGACCCATTAATTTATAGAATTAATTCAACGAATAAACCGCCCAATTAATAGGAGCGTTTAATTGTCTAAGAAACGCCCCAGTTGACTTTAATTTAATAGGGGTTTTCGCGGGTGCGTTACTTAGCAGAAAAGAAACGGTGGAGCTCGTGCGGGCCCCACCTCACAAATATCCTACCAAGAGGGTAGGATATTTTGAATCGTACCCTATCCGCTTTAACTCAGCTTAAGCAGCTTTAAGTGGCTTTGAAGTGGCTTTAAGTGAAATAAAAATAAAGTTGCCGCACACTTTATTTTATTTCTTAACTCAACCCCAAAAATTTAAAAACCACACCCGAGCAAACGAAACTCCGGAAGAGGCATTTCTAAGCAAATACCGGCGCTGCGATTCCATTGGTGCCCTCGGAATTCGATTCCGAGAACCAGTTCAAAAGTTAGAAAAACCCGCTCGTTCGTTCACTGAACGTACCCGAGCCAAACTTCGGAAAATGATTCCGGGAACACCGGGCCTCAGAATCAGGTGCCGTCAGAAACTGCGTTCTTGTAAAATTCCAAAGAAAATTAAGAAAAAAAATTCCTTGAAATTTACGGGTCTTTACATCACTCCCACCTCAGGACTTTACGTCCCCGTAAAGATACATCATAAACTAGGGAAACAAATGTGGGTACTGAGCACGCATCTGAGCCTCCCGCTCCCAAGTGCTCTCCTGGAGGTTCCCGTGCTGCCATCTGATGCGCACTAGTGGAATCGATCGTCCACGTAGGACCCGCTCCTGTCGATCATCGATCTCCACCGGGACCTCCGCAAAAGTCGCTCCATCATCAACGTCTAGCTCCCCATGGTCAATGATGTGCGTCGGGTCGTGCACGTATCTCCTCAGCTGAGATACGTGGAAGACATCGTGCACCCGGTGCAACTGAGGTGGTAGAGCCAGGCGATAAGCCACCTCGCCAATCCTGCTGAGGACCTGGAATGGTCCGATGAAGCGTGGAGACAACTTGCCGCCTCGGCCAAATCTCCGTAATCCACGTCGAGGTGAGACACGCAAGAAGACGTGGTCGCCATCCTCGAACTCTAGTGGCCTCCGTCTCCTGTCAGCGTAAGACTTCTGCCGGCTCTGAGCTATCCTCATCCGCTCCTGGATGACCTGGACCTTCTCTGTCGTGGCCCAGACCATCTCTGGTCCCACAAGTGCTGACTCCCCAGGGTCTGTCCAGCACAAAAGAGATCTACAAGGTCTGTCGTACAACACCTCGTATGGTTCCATCCCGATGGTGGAGTGGTAGCTGTTGTTGTATGCGAACTCCACCAAGGGTAGGTGGTCCTCCCAACTGCGACCAAAGTCGAGGACACATGCGCGGAGCATGTCCTCGAGAGTCTGAATGGTCCTCTCCGTCTGACCATCCATCTGAGGGTGAAAGGCGGTGCTCAGACGTAGCTGTGTCCTGAACGCCTCCTGCAACCCCTTCCAAAGCCGGGAAGTAAAGCGAGCATCTTGATCGGAGATGATAGATGATAACACCATGGAGCCGTACAATCTCCTGAACGTAGAGACGCCCCAAGCTCTCCACTGAGCCCTGCTCTCTGATGGGTAAGAAGTGAGCCGACTTGGTGAGTCGGTCGACAATCACCCAAATGGAGTTGTGACCTCTGGAAGTGCGTGGAAGTCCAGTCATGAAGTCCATAGATATCCCATCCCACTTCCACTCCGGGACCTCCAAGGGTTGTACCAAGCCTGCTGGTACCTGATGCTCTGCCTTCACCTACTGGCAGGTGAGGCATCGAGAAACGAACTCTGCCACAACCTTCTTCATGCCCGGCCACCAGTGCTTTCGTCTGAGATCCTGGTACATCTTCGCCACTCCAGGATGTACCGCCAAAGGAGAAGTGTGAAACTCTCTCAGCACCTCCTCTCGTAAAGCAATTGGTACCAAGGTACGTCCTCTGAAAAGGATGTCGTGCTCTGCTCTAAAGGAGAAACCATCAGGTGCCTGTCTTGAGGATATCTGTGCACGCCGCGTCTCACAATCAGTGCCCCCACGTTGTGCCTCTCTGACCCGCTGCAGTAGTGGAGGAGTGACTGTGAGAGACTAAAGGAAGGCTGCTCTATCTCTATCCATGAAGGATATCTGCAAAGAGGCTAGCTGCTCTGTCGCCTCCTCAAGTAGCTGAATGCCCGTCCTCCTGATGAGGGCATCGACTACCACGTTCCCCTTTCCAGGAGTATAGACTATCTCAAAGTCCTAGTCCTGGAGGAACTCGAGCCATCGCCGCTGTCTAAGGTTCAGGTCCTTCTGCGAGAAGATGTACCTGAGACTCTGGTGGTTAGAAAAGACTGTAAAGTGCTCTCCCATCAGGTAGTGTCGCCATGTCTTCAGGGCGAAGACCACTGCTGCTAACTCCAGGTCATGGATAGCGTAGTTCTGCTCATGCGGCCTCAAATGACGTGATCCATAGGCGATCACTGCCCTCTCCTGCATCAGGACACATTTGAGTCCGGTCCCTGATGCATCGCAGTATAATACGTACCCTACTCCCTCCTCAGGAAACCTCAAGATAGGTGCGCTGGTCAATCTCTGTCTCAACTCTTGGAAGCTCTGCTGACATCTGTCTGACCACACAAAGGGTTTCCCCTTCTTCGTCAAAGCTGAGAGTGGCTCCGTAACTCTGGAGAAGTCCGGCACAAATCTCTGATAGTATCCAGCTAGTCCCAAGAAACTCTGCACCTCCGTCATGCTCTTGGGTGGCTCCCAAGCTATCACTACCCCGATCTTCATAGGATCCACTGCAACTCCTGCCTCAGAGATGATGTGCCCCAAGAAGTGGAACTCACGTATCCAGAACTGACACTTCAAGAGCTTGGCATAAAGCTGGTGCTCTCGGAGTGTGTCTAGTACAACACGCAAGTGGTAGGCGTGCTCCTCCTCAGTCGTCGAGTATATCAAAATGTCGTCAATGAAGACTACGACAAATCGATCGAGGTATGGCTGGAATATCCTGTTCATGAGGCCCATGAACACAGCTGGAGCATTGGTTACGCCGAATGACATAACCAAGAACTCATAGTGGCCATACCGACATCTGAAGGCCGTCTTCTGCACGTCCTCCTCTCGAACTCTGAGCTGATGATAGCCTGACCTGAGGTCTATCTTTGAGAACCACCGTGCTCCCTTGAGCTGATCGAAGAGGTCGTCAATCCTCGGTAGAGGATACTTGTTCCTCACTGTCACCTGGTTCAGGCGACGATAGTCGACACAAAGTTGTAAGCTCCCGTCCGCCTTCTTGGCGAACAAAATCGGTGAAGCCCAGGGTGAAACACTGGGTCGGATAAAACCCTTTCCTTTCAAGTCCTCCAATTATACCCGTAGCTCTCGAAGCTCAGCGGGGGCCATCCGATATGCTGGAGTCGATATCGGGGCGGTCCCGAGGTACAGGTCAATATGAAAGTCTACCTCTCTGTGAGGAGGTAGCCCTGGAACGTCGTCAGGAAAGACGTCCGCGTACTGATCCACCACTGCAGGAAAACTAGGACTCCGCACGTCAACTGCTCCTAAGATGAGGCTAGCCAACTGATGAGTGTTGGGCTGTCCTCTCCTCTATGGAAGTCCATCCTGTGCTGCGAAGGCTCCCTTCTCGCCGGTGAAGGTGAACCTGCTCCCGTTGGTGCGTACACATCGCACCTTGCGCCTAATACAGTCAATCTGTGCATGGAATCTAGATAACCAATCCATGCCCAAGACGACGTCGTAAGGCCTCGACGTCGCTACCAGAAGATCCCAGCCGAAGCTCTCGCCTCCTAGAGTAAGCTCACACTGCCGGCACCAGTGCGTAATCGTCGAGTCTGCTCCCGTAGGAGTCTCTAGCCGTAAGGATCGAGCCAACGGCTCTGTCGGAATCTCCGAGCTCCGAACAAGGGCAGCGACTATGAAAGAGTGACTCGCTCCTGTGTCTATAAGAACTGCAGCAAGGGTGGAATAGACACAGATAGTACCTCGAATCATCTCGGGCACGCCGTGGTCGTAGGCCTCCGCTGCCTGGAGCTGTGCCTGTCTCTGCCCGCTAGCTCCCTGTGGTCGGGGTGGACCTCCTGGTGGTGGTGGTGGTAGATCCTCAAAGCGTCGCCCACCACTTGCTGCTCGGCCAGCTCCTCTGCCTCGTCCGCCTCCTCCCTGCAGACCGCCACGGTCGACCCTCTGCCTCTGCCTGGGTGGCCCCTCAACTGTTTTCTGCTCCTCGGCACGGTGAGTCGGGCAGTCACAAGCCATGTGACCCTGTCCGCCGCATGTGTAGCACTGCCTGCCTCTCGAAAGACTGGCTCCGCACTGTGTGCCCTGCACTGCTGAGCCAGTGTCCTGAGGTCGTCTGTGTGAGGGTCTGGTCTGCCTGGACTCATGAGTCATCCGTCGACTGCCTACTGCAGAAGACTCTGCTACGTGCCGCCCCGCGGTAGGTCTCGCCGCTGGAGAAGTCTCAGCAAGAAAGCTCTCGATCAAAAGGAATCGCTCCAGTACTCCTGCCTGAGTCGGAATGCTGAGGGAGACCAGCGATGCCCTGATCTCGTTTCTCAATCCCTGCTCAAAGGTCCAGGCCTGGAAGAATGGGTCTCGTACCATGTCGGTCAAGTAGCGTGAGAGATCGGTAAATCTCACCGAGTACTGGGCGGCCGTCAAGCTGCCCTACCCCAGCTGAAGAAGCTCCTGGATGCGCACCACACGGAGGGTGGCTGGGACGAACTCCGAGCGGAAGAGGATCTCAAAGTCCGTCCAGAGAAGAGATGCCTCATCGTTCACCTGGAGCATCAAGCTCCCCTATCGTCCCGCTGCTGCGTGCAGTAGGCTCGCTGCGAGGATCACCATGAGGTCTGCTGGTGTTCTCACTAGCCTGAAAACTCGTACCACTGCCTCCAGCCAGTCCTCGGCTGCCTGGGGGTCCGTCTCCCCGCGGAACCTGGGCGGTCGCTGGCACTGGAACTCATGTAGTGCACTAAGGTGACATGCCTATTCAGTGGCTAGGGATGGAAGCATTGGTGGCTCGGCGGGTAGAGGTACCTCCGGTGCCTCCGTCGTCAAAGGGCCCTGTACCGAGGCCTCGTCGCTCGACGGGTTGTCGTCACGGTCAAGTCTCAGAACCCTAGCTAGCTGCCGTCGTGGGGCCATCCTGAAAAGAAACAGGTGTGCCACGGTCAGAACAGTATACCTGGTGAGCTGATACAAATTAATCACAAAGAAAAATTGAAACACACATGCAATCAATGTTTTCGTGCATTAAGTCGGAAATCAGAAGTCAGGGTCCTGGTGTACGGATACGTCGGCCGCCGCACCAACACTTGACTCCCTGGACTGATAACCACACCCAATACACTAAACACTATTGCTTCACATAGAAAAGATCAGAGCCCATGGTAGAACTGAACTCCTTTGATACCAATTTGTCACGACCCGTCCTCGGGGCCCGTGCCGTGACTACCCCAAGCCCGCCTTCCATAGGCCAGGGGCTGGCGACTAGCACCAAGGTGTAAATACCGGTAAAGGGAAGGCATTTACTTTGTAAAGTAAACAAGCACCACAGAGTAAGCAAGCGGAAAAAGTAAACACTAAGTAAAAACTGGTACAACAGTAAGTGCGGAAAAGTAAGTGGGCCAGAATACAAACCCAAACTGAAAGTAAAGTAAAACTTGAAAGGGAAAACAAAAACTGAAAAGTAAAGCCGCAATGTTGAGCCGTCCACTGGAAGTCCCACATGAAGGGTGGGTACAGAAAGCCTCCACTGCTCCTCGGGTCCAGCCGACCGCTCCGAGTACATCCCGCCCAGTGGTCCACCTCCAGGTATCATCTTGCTCCGCAAGTCTCCCCCACGATCAGCGCTGTCCGTCGTCTGCAACCAACACAACGTAGTGCAGGCATAGACCGTGCAGGGGTGAGTATAAGCTACTCAGTAGGGACCCCGAGACCCCCGAAGGTCTCCCAGAATCCACAAAGGATAAACCACAAGGGAAAGATCCAATCACGAAGTAACATCCGACACGGCTTAGGTATATGCCCATACATATACCTAAGTCATCAATTCTCGCTCGGCTCCAACATCCGAGCTCAAGTACAACCCAGTCCACACAGGAAAGAAAAACGTAAATCCACACAGGATAGCACAACACAGTCCACAAAGGAAAGCAAAACATAAATCCACGCAGGATAGCACAACACAGTCCACAAAGGAAAGCAAACAGGGTTTCAGCTCACACAGGAATACTTCTTCGAATGACGATAGAGATGATCACTGATCCATCTAAGTCGTCAGACCCACAAAGGATCGATAGGTACTAACCCCCGCAATGACCCACAATGGATCTGACCCACAAAGGATCGATAGGTAACTAACCCCTGCAAAGACCCACACAGGATCGGGCCCACACATGACCTGTAGGCGCTGGCCCACACAGGACCGTTGAGCGCTGACCCACACAGGATCGGTAGCAATGACCCACAAAGGATCGCTGAGTGCTGTAGTCGTCGCCGTCGAATCCACTGAGGATCTCTGTACAGTCGTCGTCGTCACAGTAGCAGTCGCAGCCAACTCTAAGTTTCCCGCACACATCAAGCTCGTTCAGGAGGGTCCGCTCCACGAGCCGAGAGGCTGATACATCAACTGACACATAGTACAGAGTTGATGTATCCAAAAGTTCTGTATCGTCAATAGGAACTCAACGTCGCAGACGACACGTCAATCGAACGCCCGGTCTGAGAGTTATTGGCTTTTTCGTCCTAGGGGCCCAGTTGGTTTTTAAGGCAAAACCAACCCGACCATACTCCACCTGCGTGCAAACCTCGGGTGGAGTATGCCAAAAGATCCGTATCACTTAGAGTAAATCAACAAGGTCGACGACACGTCAATCGGACGTCCGTAGCTCAAGATATGAGCGTTTCCGCTCCGAGGGCCCGGTTGGTCTCGTGTATGAACCAACCCGTCTGAACCCAAAGTATTCTGAAACCTTGAGTGAGATATACCGAAACGAACGTCTCAATCCACGGATCGCATCGCCGCTGACGGCGCGTCGTTCGGAGGCTCGTAGCTCCAGTTACGAGCAAAAGACCGAAAAGGTCCGGGAACGGGGGGTCTGGACCTGGACCGACCCGGCCCGGCCCGGGCGCGACCCGGCCCGGAGGGTCGGCCCGACTTGGCTCGGCCGAGCGGAGGAAGCCGCGGGGGGGGGGGGGGGCACTGCCCCAGCGGGATGAAGCGTCGTGGCCCCGCGTGGGGCCGCGCTGGGTCAGCGGACATGGCTTTGCCGCGTCCCGTGTGTCACCGGACCCACGCGGTCACAGGTCTGGTCGGCCACTGCCGCCGCGGCTTTAGCCGCGGCAGCTCCATCCAGCTGCGCGCCGGTGGCCCGCGCCGCCGGAGTTGCTCCGGCGGTCCGATTCCACTTCCGTCTGCGCTGTGGCTCCTCCCGGGTCCCATTCTTCACTACCAGGCCCTCAAATCGCCATTGCGGCCTTGTTTGTCATCGTCCGCTGTTTCACGCACCAAGAACGAAAAAGTGCGGTGGGTTCGGACTTGTTCGTTAGTCCGCACCCACCGCGTTAGCGGTTTGAAAAGGAATATAACACCACAAAAGTTTAACAATGTCGCGGGCATAAATCACAAAGATTTTTAAGAATCAAACCCCTACCTCGTCGAAGTCGTCGAACGTGCGTTCTTCGCGGAATTGATCGTCGTGGGAGAAGAGGATCGTCGCGTCGCGGAAGGGCGTCGCGTCGTCGCGTTATACGGAGTTGCGTCGACGAACTCCGAGGATCAAGAACATACAGATTTAATTATAAAAATTAAATCCATGTTGTTGTTATAAACCACAAAGAATTAAAAGGTCCGAAATCTCTCACCTCAACGGATGATCGAAGATTTGTCACAGATGAAGGAACGTCGTAGAAGAACGTCGCGGGAGGAGAATCGTTGGCGTCGCGGAACACGGCGTCGCGTCGTCGATCTCCGAGGGTTTGGAGTTCTTCATCGCCTTTCTTCGAAGGCCGGCGTTCTTCGCGTTCTTCGCGTTCTTCGTGAAGGAGGTTGAAGGACTTAAGGTTCTGTCAAATCCTCTCAACGAACAACACACAATAAGAAGAATGTTGGTCTTATTTTATTACATGCCAACAAACGAAAAAAAACTAAGTTAAGTAACGACCCATTAATTCATAGAATTAATTCAACGAATAAACCGCCCAATTAATAGGAGCGTTTAATTGTCTAAGAAACGCCCCAATTGACTTTCATTTAATAAGGGTTTTCACGGGTGTGTTACTTAGCGGAAAAGAAATGGTGGGGCTCATGTGGGCCCCACATCACAAATATACTACCAAGAGGGTAGGATATTTTGAATCGTACCCTATCCGCTTTAACTCAGCTTAAGCAGCTTTAAGTGGCTTTGAAGTGGCTTTAAGTGAAATAAAAATAAAGTTGTCGCACACTTTATTTTATTTCTTAACTCAACCCCAAAAATTTAAAAACCACACTCGAGGAAACGCAACTCCAGAAGAGGCGTTTCTAAGAAAATACCGGCACTGCGATTCTATCGGTGACCTCAGAATTCGATTCCGAGCAACGGTTCAAAAGTTAGAAAAACCCGCTCGTTCGTTTACTGAACGTACCCGAGCCAAACTTCGGAAAATGATTCCGGGCACACTGGGCCTCAGAATCAGGTGCCGTCAGAATATGCATTCTTGTAAAATTCCAAATAAAATTAAGAAAAAAAATTCCTTGAAATTTACAGGTCTTTACATTAGCCTCAGGAGATCAAGCATTTAGTGGGACTATACAACACTTCTCCACTGGGACCTCGTTCTTCCACACCCAACATCCATCCAAAGGATCTGGCGATCCCTAGAGTTTTCACCAATTCTAGGAAGAATATTATAGGCATTGGACTAGTAGATCAACATTCCATATCTTGCTTCCCAAGGTGGGACATCGAGGAAAACTCCAGCACCGCATCCACCATCATGTAGCCGGAATTGGAGCTTTCGGGAGATCAAGCAGGGAGACGAACCTCTTTATTGTCCTTGGGATTTTTTTGAAACTTATTTCAAAATGAAATTCATTGATTTTAATTCTATCATTGCACTGAATCCAATCATTATGTCCATCTAAACTTCTTGGGGTGGGGGGTAAGTTGGCTGGTTAGATTAGTTTACTCTGATTCACACACATCATCTTTTTCTAGATCGTCTCTCTCTCACTATTTGGGGGGTGATTTTGTTTTCAAAACAACAAGGTTGAGTGAAAACCGATATTGTTTGAATCTAAATAAAAACTATTTCAATTTGATAAATTCATTAACAAGTGAATCATTCTCAAATGAGAGAGACACACTGAACTCCACTGACAATTTGATCCCATTGGCATCTGACCTTTATCACCATTGGATGGAATGAATTTTACAATTGAAGAATTATGAGGGTTATTTCAGCGCAAACTGACCAGACGATAAATCTGGACAGTTACCTTAAGTTAGATCCATAATTCTTAAACTTCAATTTATGAATGAGGCTAAGAAATATTGAATCATCCAGTGGAATTTCCCCCTAATCATCTATTGGTTGTTTTCACCACATGATTTCTTGCTGTCTTGTCCACCCCCTTGTACTCAACAATTCACCTTCACTTCCTCACACACTGATTTCCACTCACTCCACTTCACCACCACGAACTAATTTTGTTTTTTTATCTAGTTTTTTTTATTTTATATTTTTAGATCCCCATGCACAACATTAGGCCTCTATGTGGTTTGACCCTATCTTGCCACTGTTTTATGTAGTAAGTAGGTTATAAATTTTTGTTTGTCATATGTGCCTAATGACGCGCAAGCGTTTATAATGTTATTCCATCATGGATATTATTATTTAAATGTTTCAAAGTTGTATGAGACACTTTGGAATATTTAAATATTATTATCCTTGGGAACGTTGTTAATGATTATCTTTTCAATCTCACTTCCTTTTGTGATTTTTAACTTTATCTTAAAACAATAACGTTAATGTTGTGCACATAATTTGTTATATATGGTGTACATATTTCCACTTTTTCTTATAGTATAATGATTCATCCATTCTTTATTATATTTTTAGTTTCAATTTTGAATTATTTCATATAAGGGGATTTGAGTTAAAAGTTTCCAAGTTGAAAAGAATTTAACAACCCAATTTATATTCATTGGGTTATACTATTAACTCATTATCATTAATATTCAATGATTATGTGTATTCTGACTTTGAATATCTATTTATGTATTTACACTTCATTTTGGGGATTTATAATTGATACAAATAATCTACTAATTGATTGATTCTCACTTCAACATTATAACCCTTTCAAGGGTTTACATTATAATATCATTTTGTTTGGGATTATTTACACTAGAATTTCAATCAGAGAACATTATTTGATCATTATTTAATAAACCCTTTAATTAACCTCTTATCTAGTAATTAATTACCTTTTCAAGTATTTGTACCAATTTTCCACTCTTTGGTACTCAAAATGTTTTAGAAAACTTTTTTAAGAAAACCTTACATCTTTTCACTTTTAAGTCGGAGAACTTGTTCTCTTATAAAACAACGTTTTATTAAAATGTTTTTAAAAATGTTTTTATTCTTTTCAAAATGATTTAGTATATCCACACTACTACAAATACGGCTTTTATCAGCGCTAAAAATGGCCTTTATCAGCGCTAGAAAATCACTGATAAAGCCGACGAAGATAAAGGGGGGGTCCCCTTTATCAGCCCTCCAAAAAGCGCTGATAAAAACCCCTTTTATCAGCGCTAAAAAAAAGCGCTGATAAAAATAAAAAAAAATTAAAAAAAAATTAAAAAAAATAAAAAAAAATAAAAAAATACTGCCAATCTCAGGGGGGGATTTTTACAGCGCTTGAGCCCCCCTTTATCAGCGCTTTCCTACACCTCCAGCGCCCGCCCGCACCGCCTACAACCTTTATCAGCACTAGCCCTTTAAATCAATCTTGCGCGTGCACCCGTGCCTCCACCCGAATTTGATCTTGAGACCTCCCCCCTGTGCACCTAAAGGCTTTGCCACTACCCTATATTGATTTGTTCTCTTATTCATGATATATCTATTTATTTATATATATATTTAGTTATATTTATTCGTATGGTAATATATATTTATATTAATATATATAGTTATATTAATATATATATATATAGTTATATTAATATATATATATATTGTTATATTAATATATACATATAGTTATATTAATATATATATATATATATATAGTTATATTAATATATGTATAATTATATTAATATATAGTAGTTATATAAATATTCATATATTGGTATTTTAAATAAAATGGATATTAGTTATTATTTAGATAAAGCTAATATATTTTATATGTAAATATGTTTAATTATTTATTTAAAAAATTTAATTTTTAGGTGTGAATATATAAAAAATATGTACATATAGTTATATATTTGATTATAAATAGTAGTTAATTATAAAAAAGGATGAAATTTAAAAGACATAATATCTATATGAATGTAATACCTTGGAATAAATTCAGTCCCCACAAAAAAAAGTCAATAAGACCCCCTTAAACGAGGCTGAAAATCCACAAAATGTTAAAAAATCTGGGTACCCCGACAAAAAACTAAATTTTGGAGGCCTTATGGGCCTCTTTTGGCCTCAAAAAACGCTTGACCGAGGTCCCCCCCAGTCACAGCGATGTAGAGTTCGTCGCAGGCTTCGATTTGATATGTGGTAGAGCTCAAACGGACACCCGGATCAAAAGTTATGGCCGTTTGAAGTTTGAGTTGCGTTTTCAACATATTTTGGATCTTTTTTTAATTTTTTTAATTTTTTTATTCTTCAAATTGTTATTAAATGACTATTACTCCATAATAATTATCAAATTATTAATTAAAAATATTTTTTTAATTTTTTAAGAATCCATTTTCACTAAATATCTTATATATTAAGTATATTAAGTGTAAATGTACATTTATACTTATCTAAAATATATTTAAAAATTATATATTATATTTATATCAATATAACTATATAACTATATTTATATATTAATATATTTTTAATTTTTTTTGAAGTCGACCCTTTATCAGCGCTTTTAAAAAAAGCGCTGATAAAGGCCCTCCCTTTATCAGCGCTACTAAACAAGCGCTGATAAAAGGGGTCCCTTTATTAGCGCTGATAAAGGGGTGGAGCTGGCCTTGCCCAGTTTTGTGGTAGTGCCATTTTTACCATTTTTGTCTTTTACTAATGTTTTAAATAGAAATTTCTTGTCACTTCCTAAAGAATTCACTTTTATAACTATTTACCTTATAAAAGGAATGATCTTTTTACCTTGAATGTAATGTATATATTTACCCACCATCATTTATTTGAAGCTTTATTCACATGTTTAAAAGGTTACCTTTAATGAAAATGTTTTCAAAAGTTATTTTCGAAGAAAATGTTTTTAAAAAGGTTTTTTTCAAAACAAAATAATTTTTTTTTGAAGAATGTTTTTAAAAGATATTCTTATAGTGTATATATTCATCAATGTCAAAAACCCTTTATTTTTACTCAACTTGATATATATTATATTAATATCATCCTTATTAATCATCTGTATGATTTATGATTGATTTTTCCAAGCATAGTATTGTCATTCACTTCGTTGATTTCCATTAGTCCCCTTAAAATATTCAATTTCTCACAATCATTTGACATAGAATTTCCCCTACGTGTCCATATCATTTTTCATGGATATGATTATTACCTGAACCATATACCATCTTTTATATGGTTTCCACTTTGAAATTTATTTTATTTTTAGTGATATATAGAATATTTATATATACTTTATTAAATATGGATATTTGATAAGGCATATTTTTTATAAAATAAATTGATTACTTAATATGAAGAATGATTTGGACATGTAATGATGAGTAGGGCATGGACTTTATATAGCTCCTTGTTGCATCGATAGGTTCTCAGGATAAAAAAAAGTAAGTAAAATTAAATTGGTTTCTACATGTAGTTTTAACCTATATGGAGGATGTATTTTGACCGTATAGGTTATCAAGTACCTTAGACATGACATCCAATAATTTAGCATTGCCTTCATTTGGATTCAGTATTTATTTTTCAATTAGATTTTGCATCAACATATCTATGGATACATTTCATTTTTAGTTCATTGATTAAATGGAATGTGTTTTAGTTTCTTAACCTTTCCCTATTGATTTTCCTTTATCTAGTTAATTAAATGGAATGTTTTTTAGCTATTACCTTTCCATATTCTTTATGCACTAACTTATTATTTTTTTGTTACATGGTATTTGTGTTATGTTATTTACCATGCCATAATTATTATTTTCATCAATTAATTATTTCTTGCGATATACATTATCATTACTGATAAATTGAACTCATCCTTATTTTATTTCCTTTTCCTAAGTATCTATGAATTGTAATATAAAAGATATGAAAGGATATACTAGATTTTATAATGAAATCCTTGAAAGAAAAAAATTATGTTGTAATTAGTATATTCATTTGTAATACAAGAATCATTTATGTATCTGGTTTACCAAAACTATTAAACTCTTATGTCCTTTGTGATTTGATTGCTTGTAATCATTCTAATGTAATTGATAGCAGAAACTGGCTCTAAGATATCTGAGGTTAGGTCGCTACAATAATTTCAATGGTAAGCATGCCCATCGAGTGACCAAAAGTGAGGCCTCAATGCTGAATGACCCAACAAGATATATTGAAGGCATAGGAATAATAATTTATCAAACATAGTGGGTTACCATTTATCTTAGGTCACACCCATAGTGTTATAACATAGTTGGATGTGTTGTATATACTAGTCAAACGAAAAAAAAACTATATGGAGATGACTTGGACAACCTACCCCAGAAGAAGAGAAGACAAAGGAATACCTCAACCACCAAGGTAAAACTAGGGTCCTCCTTGCTTTGTTTAAATGAAAACTAAGAAACATCATTAGCATAAGGCATCATATCTAGATCTAGGTTTGTCTATCTCAAACTATAGTTCTCTTTGAAGGAAAAATAGAGGATCATGATAGAGAATAAGGACCTTGTGACTTACCATTGATTTCTAGGTATCAAAAAACCAAGATAGAATGTAAATAATTTTTGGATTGAATTGAAAACAAAATATCTCCAATTGGAGGGTTGAAAAATAGAGAAAGGGAGAGTGAGAAATCTGAGAAACTCAGGTTTTGAGGGTTAAAATAAAATACTGGATAGGCCCTATTAACAATATGAATTCTGGATTCATGTTTTGAATCTTCTATTTTCCATATATGTTAATAAACCCATTGCCTTAGATTTAAAACCCAAAAAAAAAATCATTCACTCCATGAATTATTTTCATAGATTCTTCCCTGACCTATTCAAACCATAAATATTTTTTATTAGATCTTTCCAAAACAATTCATGTATTGAAACGATAATATCGAGTTTGAATTAGTTCTTATAGTCAAACATTATCTCCCATCTCTATTTCCCTCTTAAAAGATAACCTAACTACTATAAGGGATCAATTACTAGGTTCTAAGAAAAAAACCACCAAACTCAAGGTGAGTTTACAAATAACTTCAAGAGGGATATACCGTTAAAAATATGGGATCTTATAACCTCTCTTCCATGTAATTTCTCATCCTCGAGTTGTGCTCCAAAGTGTATCTATGTTTATCGATGAAAAAATACGACCACAATATTATCACATCGTACCCCCTATCCATGTTATCATCCTTCACATTCCCATACTTAAACTACACTCACACTAGAGGAACGGTCTACCCTTTGGGACAATTCTTACTATGGTCTACAATATGGGTCAAATTTTCTTCAAAGGATGAATCAATATCCATCTCATTGTATTCAATGTCTATCATGTGATAAGGGTCAGGATGATATCTTTGAAGCTGTGATATGTGAAACACAAAATTCATGGTTTTATAGCTCTATAAAAGGGCTAAATGGTATGCCACTTGATCGACCCTATCGACCATCTCAAATGACCTAAAAACCTATGCACTAGCATTCCCAGTTTTCTGATATGATATTTCCCCAACCTAGTGACACACAAAGAAAAACATGAGGACATACCTTGAACTCCATAGGTCATATATTATGGCCATAATATGATTTCTACTAGATTTTCTGGGCCACTGAAAATACTCTGATCAACTAGAACAATAACTGTCTGGACCTTTCGACCCATTACATTACTGGAATTATGGGGACTAAAGTATCCAGATGAGGTTCTGAGGTACATGGAGGGGAAAATATGTCAAAGCTATAAAATGAGGAGTATTTTTTCAACTTGGAGGCTTGGGATACACCATTATTATGGATACTACAATGTAGAGGGGCTATTTGTGTTATATGAGGGGCATGGAGATGATTTTGGTGATATGTCCATTTTTTTGGCATGGATTTGTCATGTAGAAGAATTGCATTGTACACCTAGGATATTTGTGGTGTGGTGTGATCAAAAATGGAATATGGGGTTAGGGAATAGTTTTTACCATTATTATATTTTGATCATGGTTTTGGAAGGCTTACCTTTGATGTGGTGTTATTTCTGAGGGTGAGTTTTTGGGGTTCTGTCGATTTCTAGGTAGTTGTTCCATGGAACTGGGTAGTGGTGTAATATTTTTTTAGCAGATGGTTTCTAAAACCTGATGTCTTTGTCTATACTATAGTCCCATCTATATTTTATCAAATTTTTGGTTTGAAGATAGATGTGTTTCTTAGTAGTTTCTTTATCCATCAAGGTTGTAGCATGGTCCTCCCCCTTTGCATTGCAGTATTACCTTTTTCATCAATTATGTGGCATGGTGTTGTAGGTTGTGACACAGTATTAAGTTTTTCATATGAGGTATAAAAAACGAAAGTCACTCAAACCATATCATTCATCCAATAGTCTTCTCATTTTTTGGGAGACCCAAGTGAATTCCAAGGAGGTCTTTTATTCCCATTTTAATGTCTTCCAACCAAGACTTGGGAGATCAATACATAGTGGTTTTATGTAATTTTAATTACTCAATTTACTATATTTTCTCATATTTCTTATCTAGAAAGGTTTATGTAGAGAGAAACAAAAGTTTTGGTGTTGTTTTGTTGAGTGGATTATGTGATTTTTCTATTATAGTCTAGTAAGTGTGTTCTCCTTCACTGAGGTTCTCTATGGTAGCCTTCCTCTTGATCTAACCCTATGTAGTAGTTTAGAAAGATATATTTAAGATAGATAATCCTTTATTTATCATCTAGTTGCTTCATGATAGAGTGTTTATTCTCATGTCATATTTTGGGAATATTGTATGCACCATCCTAATGAATATAATAATTTTATTTAATTTAAATTAAAGGGTAAGGGGAATTAAATCACATGATTTATAGATTTTGATATTATTTAAAATTTGATTGTATAGGATTAATTCCTCGCTAAAAATAATGGATGTTGTGGGAATTGTTTGTGTTGTGATTTTTTTGACTATGAAACCTTGTTTTGTGGGGGGTTTTCACCCAAAATAGAATTGTATTACCACTAATATATGGTTAATGATATGTTTTTTTGTTAAAATTATGGATTGAGTGAGAATTCCCATGAATAAAGATGTGGAAGTGACGAAATTACCCTTTCTAAATCTATAAAATAATATGTGAATGTGATTAAAAAAGTGTTTTGTTGTTTGGTGTTGATTTTTGGTTATAGTGTGTGGGGTAGATGTGATGAGATGTGGATGTAGTGCATAGAGGTTGTGATGTGGAAAGAAATTGTAATGTGGAAAATTGTTGTGCAGTGAACAAGTGGTTGTGATGTGGAAAGTGGTTGTGGTTGTGAAATGATGGTAATGTGTTATATATTTTCATAAAAAATATTGGTCATTGTGATGTGTTTTGTTGTGCTATATGTATGGGTAATAACATAATTAAATTAAAAATAATGAATTGAAATGGAATGTGATGAATTGGTTAATGAATGCTTGAAATTATACAGTATGTTTCGTTAAATGTTTTGAATGTTAAAATGTGAAATAAATTGGAAGGTTAATTAAAATTGGTTGGTAATTAGAATTCTTGAAACTAGAATATCTTGAAAGCCATATAATGTGGCTAGTGGATTGAGGCTTGTTATGTAGTTTTTTATATTTATAGGTGTTAGTGAAATTGATAGATTTTGTGAGGTTTTGTGGTGATGTTGCAGGTTGGTTAGTGATATTGTTGTGTTCCTTTAGGTAGGTATTGTGTGTCACTGTATATATATAAATATACTTTGTATGTTCATTGTTATTTATATACTCACCCCACCCATGTCGAGCACCATGTGCTGACAACCAAATTCTTTGGATGTGTTTTCCCCAACATCTAGGTGGTGAGGATGGTTGGATGGATATCTGATATTCCCCACTATCTATTCCAAGATATGTTAACATGCTTGGGTTATTATGGAAAGAATCCAAAAGTGCACTATGGTGATGTTTTATAAGATGATGATATGGATTGTGGTGGGGGTTGTGCATGGAAGTAGGAGGGAACAAGTTTTTTGTCCTTCATGATCTTTTCCCATGTGTATAATAGAATCTGAGTATGATCCTACTGAGCATACCATTATTCTCATCCTATGTATATAAAAACTATTTTATAGTATCAAGGAGGACTAGATGGACCTGTTTAAACATTACTAGCTCAAGCCTTTGAATCTTCTATTAAGTTGTTGTTATAATAAATTTATTTTTTTATTTAGAGAATCTTGTAACTATTTATTTTGGTCTTGCATTATATGATGGTATTGGTTACTTTAATTTATGTTATGACATGTATTTTATTAATCATCGATACCATATATCTCGATACTATATTTTTTTAGAGTGTAATGCATTTGATATGTGAGATTTTTATACCCTTAGTGCAAGTCACCAACACAGAGCCCATTGGAGGTGGGACATAGGGGTCATTATCCCTCTTCGTTCATTACTAGTCCAGCATGGGTACCTTTGGAGGGAGGAATCATGATAGAGTTGTATAAAAATGGTTTGGTTGAGGGATAGGATGGACATCAATGTTAGAAATAGTTTGGATTGCATGGTATGAAAATGATATCAACTGATCTTGGTGTGTGACATATGCCATTATAGATTGGATAGGATATGGTATTTTTTCCCCCACCATGATCTGATGAGAGGACTATGATCCTATATAATGACAATGTGAGTTGGTGCCGCTTATATGGTAGAGACCTAGGGGTGGTACATGCATTATGTCTTAATTCTATTCTTGATTAAATTGGGTGGTTTTGATAAGTTAAAATAAATTAAATAAATATTAATAAAATTATATATGACTAGGATTAAGAAATACTTGTTACCGTTTTCATCTGTGTCTCTTGGTTGTCATCCACATAGGGTTCAAAAAGTTGAGGTTCTGCAGGCTGACCCAAAAGATCACTGAAGGGTTTATATAGTTGAGGATAATGATAAGTGGCATATGGAATTTCAATCCATTCAGTAGTAGGATTTGGGGAAGTATGAGGGTAGTGTTTCTGAATTAGAGATAGAGATATTGTTAGAGGATCATGATATCGCCTTCAAATTTATACCAGATCCGGAAAAGTACCAGGTACCTTTGGTGTCTAGTTGGGTATGGGGGCTGCACGTCAGTGGTGGATGTTGTATCTTGGTGAGTGAAAGGAGGATGTTTTTTAATTAATTAAATTTAATAAGGATTTTCAATCAAATTTCCTTTCATTGACCATAATGAAAGTGAAGATTTATGATATTCTCTCTCTTCATCTTGGGAGTATGACTATACAAGAGGTGAGATTCAGGTTCAAGGACCTTTTACATTTCTCCCCAGACCATTTTCCTATTGAGGAGTCCTAAGTGTGGCATATTGAAGAGGAGCTCGATCCTTTTATCCAGTATGTAGTTACTCCCTTTACATGCCATTGAACTTGTAGGTTTAGAAGAAGGTAGAGGGGATTGAGAACATGCACTTAGAAGGAGGTTTACTACAATAGGTGAATCGGTAAGGTTCCTAAAGGAGTATAGTTTTCAGTGGTAGGTATCTAATTCTAGGTCCTTCAAGGATTCAACCAGAATAAATTTGACCAAAGTAGCTTCTTTTATGGGCTTCTAGGGATAATGATTTCCATGATTTTTATGGGTTCCATGGGCTAGTTTTCCTCACTTGTGGGGGCCATTGTCATCGACAGAATCAGTTACATATAGTTCAACAATATCTACATGGTGACGATGGTCTAGTTCAATGTCAGCCTTAGTAGCATCTTCTAGTGAGGTCATTTCATCAATATGGGTAGCATGATTATGCTTCACCATGAGGATATGGGGCAGGCAGAGGTCGACCTTAGGATTTTCCCCTTATTTAAGGACAATGACCTAAGCATGAACATGGAGGTGGATGTTATCAAATTGACAGAGGATCCATGAATGTTTAGTTGCATGTGATGGAGGAAGCATCCCCATAGAGGCTATAGATCATTAGATGTACGATCAACTATTCATCTACCCTTGTGTGTTCCTTGTATGATTCAAGAGCTTTACGCTCCATTGTTTCACCCTCTCTAGTATATTCTTTTGGTGTAGACATAGAGAGGCTTCATGTTCCCCTAATGTTGACTCCAATAGTCATAGGATGGACCAGCTTGTTTGACTTATACTGGGGGTGTAGACTGATGATGAGGCTATATAAATCACATAGAGATATTTTATTTCTATGTATGTATCCATATGATTTCATTATCAGAATCAACTAATTGTATTCTATGTGGGATGTTATCAATTTATTCTAGAGAAGAGTTGTTTTCTTATATGTGGAAGACCAGTGAGTAGTTTATATTGGTGAGCAGGGTTTTCAGTTGGGTCCTATACATGTGGAACCCCTTCTTTCTTTTATACCTACGTTTTACATGGAATTAGTGGAATTTGGGATAGAGGATGTTCTCAGGGTTGTTAGAAATTTTCTTGTTTCTTTTCCTGAGGTAGTTGGGATGTTACCCCCTTAGTGTGAGGTTGAGTTTTGGATAGACATGTAACTTATGGCTTATCCAATTTCAATGGATCCTTATTAGATGACACAGTATGAGTTATGAGATATGAGAATTTGAATAGATGATCCAACATAGAAATACTTATTTGGGCCCAGTGTGTCCCAATGGGGTGCTCTAGTGTTGTTCACCAAAAAGGAGGATGATAGTATAAGGGTTTTTATAGACTACCAAATGTTAAATAAGGTGATGATCAATAATCGTTACCCTCTCCTGAGTATTTATAATCTTTTTTTTCTAGTTTATAGGAGATAGTTAGTTTTCTAAGATCAATATACTGTCTAGATATCACTAGTTGAGTCTGAAGGAGGATGATGCCCTAAAGACTGCCTTCAAATATAGGTATAGAAACATTAAGTTTGTGGTCATGCCTTTCTTTTTCTAGAACACACATACTGTGTTCATGGGGTCATTAGATCTATGTTCTGTGAGTTCCTAGACCAATTTTTAGTCATGTTCATCAATAACATATTGATCTACCTGAAGTAAAATAAGGGGCATGTCGATCAAATCCTAGTTTTCTTGCAAGTTCATCGATACCACCACCTCTATGTAAAGTTTTCCAAGTGTAATTTCTGAACATGATATGTGTATTTACTTAGGAATATAGTGTCATAGTGAGGAGTGGCTATAGACCCATAAATTATTGAGGTAGTTTCTTATTAGGAATCCCCCAAGAATGTGTCATAGTTTTTTAGTTTCCTCACCCCAGGATATTATAGGAGATTTATATCCAATTTATCACATATTGAGCCATGTTTAAATCTTTGACCCAGATAGAACATACTTCTATATAGAATGATTAGTGTTAGGAAGAATTTGACTACCTGAAGTGGAGAATGATCAGTGCTCCAATGCTTCAGTTTCCAAAGGAAGGGGTGATTTTTAAGGCATTTTGAGATGCTTCCTGTTTAGGCTTAGGGTGTGTCTTGATGCAGTATAAGGGAGTGATCTCTTATTGGTATATGTGGATACATCCCCATGAACATAACTATTCCATCCATTATTTAGAGTTAAAATAAGTTGTGTTTGAAATAAATTTGTGGTGATATTACCTCATTGGGAAGTGATTTGTGGTCTTCAAAGATCACAAGATCTTGAGGTATTTATTTTACCAGTGTGACCAAAACCTATGATAGAGAAGGTTGATGGAGTTTTTATAGGATTATAAATTTGAGATCTTATACACCTTTTCAAAGGGTAATGTCATGGATGATGCTTTCAAAAGGAAGTTGTAGGAGGATGTTCTTTCAGAGATCAAAAATTCTTTTAGGGTGATGGGGGGTGGTATCCCTGCACTTAGATGCAAGGTTGACAGATGGTGGAGGTTTCTTGTCTTAGATGATAGTGCAGTATTCTATAATGTGGTGGGTGGAGGAGTCTCATTGGGGATAATTAGGGATAGAGGTTATGCATGATCATTTTTTCCATGGTGATACTCTATAGGTATGTATATAAAATAGTTTAAAGCATATATTATTTCAGTGGAGACTATTTTTCCCAATATCAAATTGGAAGGGAGTCCTTTGTGAGTTTCACCTGTCACCTTTGGTGGTACACTCGAGAGTATCAAATATGTAACATGGATTGAGGGATCATTTTGGGTTTATTGAGATGAAATGGTTGGCGGTGGAGTTTGTAGCTCAGGGATTAGTTTTACACTAAGTAAAGAAATAACATCATGTTCCTAGTGATTTATTACAACCCTTGGATGTTTTAGAGGAGAAATGGGATGACATATTGATGTAATTTATCACAGGGTTACCCTAATATTAGTGAGTTTGGGATTCTTTTTTGGTAATCTTTGATTGGTTGAAAAAATCATCTCACTTCCTACTAACCAGAGAGTTAGGCATCATGGATGTTTTGGAAAGGTGGTATGTTGGTGAGGTTGTGTCGATGCATGAAGTTCAAGGTCCATTATCTCATATGGGAATGCTCTTTTACCTCATTATACTGAAAACTAACTTTTTTATTGATTTTGAAAAGCCACCGTATAGAGGAAACCAAAAGAAAACATCATGGTGGTCTAAAGTAATGTAAACCCAAAGTATAATTGGCCACAAATTCCAACCCCTATTTTGGAAAAGAACCCAAATAAAAGAAATAACGCATTATTTTATTTGAGGAAGTTGTAGATGCCAAAAAATCTGCCACCATGTTCCCCTCCCGCCATGTGTGAGAGACCTCCATATGATTACCTATGAGTAGTTTTCATTTTTCTGATAGTGTATGCAATGTTATAAGGAAAATAGCCCTTGCCTAACAATAATTTATATAGTATCATGGATTCTGTCTCCAACATTTTAAGATTGATCTACCTTTGGTCGAATATCTCCTACTCGGTAGCCAAGGCCAAAGCCTCTGCCTGTAATACCTCACCTCTTCCATAGAAAGCTGCGAACACTGCAATTACAGAGCCTCTTTGATCTCTAATGACCCCACCACCATGCATCTCCCCACTGAGTAGGGATCCATCCATATTGATCATGAGCCCCATACTTGGAGGACGCCAACAGACCCAACATCCCCACCCTAGAATGCCGGCCTGACTATTGCGTGAGAGATTTGGGATAATTGAGTTCACAGATAGTGCAGATTGACAATCGGGGCAAAACTGAACCAGATCCAGAAGAATATTTTTCATGTTAAAGATTATACTTTCCTGATATCCCAAATTATTTTTGTGGCGAATAGTGTTCCAGGCATGCCATATGGTCCAAAAACCTGTGATAATAATGATAGTCCTGGCCTTTCTCTCGGCCACGTCAGTCCCCGCTCCTATAAACCATGAGATGAGAAAGTCATCTTGTACCCTGTCAGACACGTCCCAACCGAAGAAATCCCTAAAGATCTTCCATACCCATTTGGCCCATTCACTTTCATAGAACAAACGTACCTATATTTATTGATTAGAGGACCTACAACACCAGCACCTGAAATCCATCATCACACCCATATGTTGAAGATTCTCATCAGCAGGAAAGGCTTTGTTTCTCACATGCCACAACAAGAAATTAAATTTGGATGAAAGATTCTTGCACCACAAATTCACCCCCACTGATCTCCAATCAACATGTCCCTTGTCACATGTAAAAAATCCTTGATGGAAAAAATACCTGTCATTGAGCCAATGAAGATGAGTTTATCAGGATCATCACTAGTAGCAATGTTGTTAAAAACAGAAAGTTGATTCACATCAAAAATGGCATGGAGGAACCTGGGGTAACAACTTGCCTCTCTAAAAGACATGTCTAGGGTGGGGCAGCCCATGAAATAGATCATGCCCGCCCCCTAATCTTTCTACAAAAAATTGATGCTCCCTGTTCCCACTAACCACTGCGAGTGATGTTGCAGAATCTACATGTAAGGGTGAATCGTATTCCATATCCTAGATGGACACATTCTCTGATCACACATGCTCAAGCCGTATATGTCCGGGAAAGTCCTTCCCCAAAGGGACCTACCTTCTAGAGCCTCCCACGTAAGCTTTGCAAGAATCCCTTGCATGGTTGAGGAGACACTCCTCAGGTTAATGACCCCGTTGGAGAGAGGTTTTGCAAGATGTTTCCCCGATGCCCAATGATGTCTGCCTTTCATCTGCCCATCCCATATGAAGGACACCATAATCTTATCCAGATTGGAAATCACACTCTTGGGAACCTGTAGGGTGGATATAATGTGCATGGTAATGGAATCTAGGACACTGTTCACTAATGTTATGTGGCCTCCAAAAGATAGAAATCTATTTTTCTAATTGTAGATGTGTACCAAGATTTTTCTTATGAGTTTATCAAAATGATGGCCCCTAAGAGAGGAAGGAATAACCAGATCCCCAAGGTACTCCTTGGGAAAAGAGCCTCTCTCCATACTCAATCTAGCCCCCCATCCCTCTCCCTCCTCTCAAATATCTTCTTGGTTATATAAAAAAAACTATTCTCTTTGTTCACCACCTGCCCACTCCACTTGAAGTATTCCCCTAGAAGCCCATTCAACCCCTGCACTGACCATCTACTACCATTGATAAATACAATTGTATCAACTGCGAACATCAAGTGAGAGATACCAGTTGAAGCAGGCCTATTATTGTAAGAGAGAACTTTACCTGTGCTGAGGCCTTGATTAATATAGCTACTGAAAGCATTTTGGGAGATAATGAATAGAGTGTGGGAAAAAGGATTCCCTTTCTAGAGACCATGACAAGAATTGAAAAATCAAAATTTCATACCCATAAAGGAATTTGAAATCCACACTGAGCTAAATTAGTGGAAAAGAAGACCACTAGTCCAATTTGAGAACCCCATGCAAGCTAAGACTCTGAGAACAAAGCCCCATTCCACCCTATCATAAGCCTTGCTTATGTATAATTTTAACACAAAATTTTCTCTAAAAGACCTTTTGTTGATTCCAATTACCATCTCTTGGGCCACTCTAATAGCACCTTGAATTGACCTCCCTTTAATGAAAGCATTCTATTCTGAGGCCATCCAAGAATCTTGGTGAATAGACAGTCTTTTGTTGAGAATGATGGCCATAATCTTTTATGGTATATTACACATAATTATGGGCTAATATTGATCAATGCACTCAGGATTAAACACCTTTGGAATAAGAATGTAAAGACCCATAAATTTCAAGGAAATTTTTTTCTTAATTTTCTTTGAAATTTTACAAGAACGCAGTTTCTGACGGCACCTGATTCCGAGGCCCGGTGTGCCCGGAATCATTTTCCGAAGTTTGGCTCAGGTACGTTCAGTGAAAAAACGAGCGGGTTTTTCTAACTTTTGAACCGGAGCTCGGAATCGAATTCTGAGGGCACCGATGGAATCACATCACCAGTATTTGCTTATAAACGCCTCTTCCGGAGTTGTGTTTTCTCGGGTGTGGTTTTTAAATTTTTGGGGTTAAGTTAAGAAATAAAATAAAGTGTGCGACAACTTTATTTTTATTTCACTTAAAGCCACTTGAAATCCACTTAAAGATGCTTAAACTGAGTTGATGCGGATAGAGTGCTATCCAAAAATATCCTACCAAGTGGGTAGGATATTTGTGAGGTGGGGCCCGCATGAGCCCCACCGTTTATTTTCCACTAAGTAACGCACCCGTGAAAACCCCTATTAAACGAAAGTCAACTGGGGCGTTTCCTTAAACAATTAAACGCTCCTATTAATTGGGAGGTTTATTCGTTGAAATTAATTCTATGAATTAATGGGTTGTTACTTAGTTTGTTTTACTTTTTGTTGGCATGTTAATAAAATAATACCAACGCTTGTCTTATTGAGGATTACTCGTTGAGAGGATTTGGAGAAGACTCCAAGGCTTGAGATCTTCATCCTCCTTCGTGAAGAACGCGAAGAACGCGAAGAACGCGAAGAACGTGAAGAACACGAAGAACGCGGAAGACGACGAAGAACGCCGAGCCCTCGGAGATCGACGACGCGACGCCAAGTACCGCGACACCGACGATTCTTCTCCCGCGACGTTCTTCTACGACGTTCCTTCTTCCGCGACAGATCTTCGATCATCCGTTGAGGTAAGAGATTGCGGACTTTTTTTTAATTCTTTGTGGTTTATAACAACAACATGAATTTAATTGTTATAATTAAATCCGTGTGTTTCTTAAACCCTCGGAGATCGTCGACGCGACGCCTTTACGCGACGACGCGACGCCCTTACGCAACGCGACGATCACTTCCTACTGCGACGATCAATTCCGTGACGAACTCGCATCTGACGGCGACGGCGAGGTAGAGATTTTATTTGAAAATAATATTTTTATTTCCATAGTTGTTTCCTTCTAAAACAAAGAGCCCGAGATCAAATTGCAATTTTAATTTATTAAAATTGTTTCTTGTTATGTTTTCATGTGTTGATCATTATTTTCCCGATTGTTATCACCTAACGCGGAGGGTGCGGGCCAAACAAACACGGCCCGACAGCCCTCTGCAATTCTTCGTTGATGTGCGGAACGGCGGGCGACGAAAAAACGGGTCGCAGATATGATTTGTTGATTCCGCAGTGAAGAACGGGACCCGGGAGGAGCTACGACGCAGACGGAAATGGAATCGGACCACCAGAGCAACTCCAGTGGCCCGCGGACTCCACCGGCGGCGCCCCGGCGCGCCGCCGGACGGAGCCGTCGCGGCTTCAGCCGCGGTGGCAGGAGGTGGTTCCATGGCCGTGCGGAACTGAAGGCAGGGACGCGGCGGCCCGGCCGCGTCCGATGACACTGAGCGGCTTCACACGGGGCCGCAGCTTCCTTTGCTCGGCCGCTCGGCCGAGCCGAGCCGAGCCGAGCCGACCCGCTGGCCGGGTCGCGCCCAAGCCGGGCCGGGCCGCCCTGGCCTGGCCGGGTCGCGCCCAACCGGGTCAGACCCGGACCCGGGTCTGGTCGACCCGGTTCGGGCCGACCCAGGGGGGGGGGGAGGGGGGTTGGGCCGGGTCGGTCCGGGACCAGACCCCCCGTTCCTGGACCTGTTCGGTCTTTTGCTAATAACTTGAGCTACGGGCCTCCAAACGATGCGCCGTCAGCGGCGATGCGATCCTTGGATCGATATGGTCGTTTCGGTATATCACACCCAAGGTTTCAGAATACTTGGGGTTCGGCCGGGTTGGTTCGTACACGAAACCACCCGGGCCCTCGGAGCAGAAACACTCATATCTTGAGCTCCGGACATCCTATTGACGTGCCGTTGACTTTGTTGAATTCCTCTAAGTGAGACGGATCTTTTGGATTACTCCGCCCAAGGTTTGGACGCAGTTGGAGTATGATCGGGTTGATTTTTCCTTAAAAACCAACCGGGCCCCTGGGACGAAAAAGCCAATAACTCTCAGACCGGACATCCGATTGACGCGCCGTTTGCGACGTTGAGTTCCTGTTGACGATACGAAAATTTTGGATACATCAAATATGGACTATGTGTCAGTTGATGTATCAGCCTCTCGGATCGTGGAGCGGACCCTCCCGAACGAGCTTGCTGTGTGCGGGAACCCTAGAGCTGGCTGCGACTGCTACTGTGACGACGATGACTGTGCAAAGATCCTCAGTGGATTCGACGACGACGACTACAGCACTCAGTGATCCTTTGTGGGTCAGTGCTACCGATCTTGTGTGGGTCCGATCCTGTGTGGGTCAGCGCTCAGCGGTCCTGTGTGGGCCAGCGCCTACAGATCCTGTGTGGGTCCGATCCTGTGTGGGTCATTGCGGGGGTTAGTTACCTATCGATCCTTTGTGGGTCAGATCCTTTGTGGGTCATTGCGGGGGTTAGTACCTATCGATCCTTTGTGGGTCCGACGACTTAGATGGATCAGATATCATCTCTATCATCTTTCGAAGAAGTATACCTGTGTGAGATGAATCATGTTTTACTTTCCTTTGTGGATTGTGTTGTGCTATCATGTGTGGATTTACGTTTTGCTTCCTGTGTGGACTGGCTTGTACTTGAGCTCGGATGTTGGAGCTGAGTGAGAATTGATGACTTAGGTATATTTATGGGCATATACCTAAGCCGTGTCAGATGTTTCTTTGTGATTGTATCTTTCCTTTGTGGTTTATCCTTTGTGGATTCTGGGAGACCTTCGGGGGTCTCGGGGTCCCTACTGAGTAGCTTATACTCACCCCTGCACGGGCTATGCCCGTACTACGTTGTGTTGGTTGCAGACGACGGACAACGCTGATCGTGGTGGAGGCTTGCGGAGCAAGACGGTACCTGGAGGTGGACCACGGGGTGGGACGTACTCGGAGCAGTCGGCTGGACCCGAGGAGCAGTGGAGGCTATCTATACCCACCCTTTAGGTGGGACTTCTAGTGGACGGCTCGACGTTGCGGCTTTACTTTTCAATTGCTGTTTTCCCTTTTGAGTTGTACTTCACTTTCAGTTTGGGTTTGTATTCTGGCCCACTTACTTTTCCGCACTTACTGTTATACCAGTTTTTACTTAGCGTTTACTTTTTCCGCTTTCTTACTCTGTGGTGCTTGTTTACTTTACAAAGGCAATGCCTTCCCTTTACTAGGATTTATGCCTTGGTGCTAGTCACCAGCCCCTGGCCTATGGAAGGCGAGCTTGGGGTAGTCACGGCACGGGCCCCAAGGACGGTTCGTGACAAATTGGTATCAGAGGTGGTCGGTCCTACCGCAGACTCTGATCTTTCTTCTATGTGAAGCAACAGTGTCTAGCGTATTGAGTGTGGTTATCAGTCCAGGGAGCCCAGTGTTGGTGCGGCGGCCGACGTATCCGTACACCAGGACCCTGACTTCTGATTTCCGACTTAATACACGAAATCATTGATTGCATGTGTGTTTCAAGTTTTCTTTGTGATTACTTATGTCAGCTCACCAGGTATATTGTTCTGACCGTGGCGCACCTGTTTCCTTTTCAGGATGGCCCCACGATGGCAACCAGCTAGGGTTCCGAGAGTCGTACGTGACGACAGCCCGCCGAGCGACGAGGCCTCGGTGCAGGGCCCTTTGACAGCAGAGGCACCGGCGGTACCTTTACCCGCCGAGCCACCGATGCTTCCAGCCCCAGCCGCTGACGATGCACGTCGCCTCAGTGCACTGCATGAGTTCCAGTGCCAGCGACCACCCAGGTTCCGCGGGGAGACGGACCCCCAGGCAGCCGAGGACTGACTGGAGGCAGTGGTGCGAGTTTTCAGGCTAGTGAGGACATCAGCAGACCTCATGGTGATCCTCACAGCAAGCCTACTGCACGCAGCAGCGGACCGATGGTGGAGCTTGATGCTCCAGGTGCACGATGAGGCATCTCTTCTCAGGACGGACTTTGAGAGCCTCTTCCGCTCGGAGTTCGTCCCAGCCACCCTCCGTGCGGTGCGCATCCAGGAGCTTCTTTAGCTGCGACAGGGCAACTTGACGGTCGCCCAGTACTCGGCGAGATTTACCGATCTCTCACGCTACTCGACCGACATGGTACGGGACCCATTCTTCTGGGCCCAGACCTTTGAGCAGGGATTGATACACGAGATCAGGGCATCGCTGATCTCCCTCAGCATTCCGACTCAGGCAGGAGTACTAGAGCGAGCCCTTTTGATCGAGAGATTTCTTGCTGAGACTTCTCCAGCGGTGAGACCTACCGTGGGGCGGCACGTAGCAAAGTCTTCCGCAGTAGGCAATCGACGGATGACTCAGGGGTCCAGGCAGACCAGACCCTCACACAGACGACCTCAGTACACTGGCTCAGCAGTGCGGGGCACACAGCGTGGAGCCAGTCTTTCGAGAGGCAGGCAGTGCTACACATGCGGTGGACAGGGTCACATGGCTCGTGACTGCCCGACCCACCGTGTCGAGGAGCAGCAGACAGTTGAGGGGCCACCCAGGCAGAGGCAGAGGGTCGACCATGGCGGTCCGCAGGGAGGAGGCGGACGAGGCAGAGGAGCTGGCCGAGCAGTAGGTGGTGGGCGACGCTTTGAGGCTCTACCACAACCACCACCAGGAGGCCCACCCCGAACAAAGGGAGCTGCGTGCAGAGGCAGGCACAGCTCCAGGAAGTGGAGGCCTATGACCACGGTGCGCCCGAGATGATTCGAGGTACGATCTATGTCTATTCCAACCTTGCTGCAGTTCTTATAGACACAGGAGCGAGTCACTCTTTCATAGCCGCTGCCCTTATTCGGAGCTCGGAGATTCCGACAGAGCCATTGGCTCGATCCTTACGGCTAGAGACTCCTACGGGAGCAGACTCGACGATTACGCACTGGTGCCGATAGTGTGAGATTACTCTAGGAGGCGAGAGCTTCGGCTGAGATCTTCTTGTAGTGGCGTCGAGGCCTTACGACGTCATCTTGGGCCTGGATTGGTTATCTACAGTCCATGCAAAGATTGACTGTATTAGGCGCAAGGTGTGATGTGTACGCACCGACGGGAGCAGGTTCACCTTCACCGGCGAGAAGGGAGCCTTCATATCACAGGATGGACTTCCGTTGAGGAGAGGACAGCCCATCACTCATCATTTGGCTAGCCTCATCCTAGGAGCAGTTGACGTGCGGAGTCCTAGTTTTCCTGCAGTGGTGGATCAGTACGCGGACGTCTTTCCCGACGACGTTCTAGGGCTACCTCCTCACAGAGAGGTAGACTTTCATATTGACCTATACCCCGAGATAACCCCAATATCGACTCCAGCGTATCGGATGGCCCTCGCTGAGCTTCGAGAGCTACGGGTACAGTTGGAGCACTTGCAGGGCAAGGGATTCATCCGACCCAGTGTTTCACCCTGGGCTTCACCGATATTGTTCGCCAAGAAGGCGGACGGGAGCTTGCGACTTTGTGTCGACTATCGTCGCCTGAACCAGGTGACAGTGAAGAACAAGTATCCGCTACCGAGGATTGATGACCTCTTTGATCAGCTCAAGGGAGCATGGTGGTTCTCAAAGATAGACCTCAGGTCAAGCTATCATCAGCTCAGAGTTCGAGACAAGGACGTGCAGAAGACGACCTTCAGATGTCGGTATGGCCACTATGAGTTCTTGGTTATGCCATTCGGCGTAACCAATGCTCCAGCAGTGTTCATGGGCCTCATGAACAGGATCTTTCAGCCATACCTCGATCGATTTGTCGTAGTCTTCATCGACGACATTTTGATATACTCGACGACTGAGGAGGAGCACGCCTACCACTTGCGGGTTGTACTAGACACACTCCGAGAGCACCAGCTTTATGGAAAACTCTCGAAGTGTCAGTTCTGGATACGCGAGGTCCACTTCCTGGGGCACATCATCTCTGAGGCGGGAGTTGCAGTGGATCCTTCGAAGATTGAGGCAGTGCTAGCTTGGGAGCCACCCAAGAGCGTGACTGAGGTGCAGAGTTTCTTGGGACTAGCTGGATACTATTAGAGATTTGTGCCAGACTTCTCCAGAGTTACGACACCACTCTCATCCTTGACGAAGAAGGGGAAACCCTTTGTGTGGTCAGACAGATGTCATCAGAGCTTCCAGGAGCTAAGATAGAGATTGAACAGCGCACCTATCTTGAGGTTTCCTGAGGAGGGAGTAGGGTACGTAGTCTACTACGATGCATCAGGGACCGGACTCGGATGTGTCCTGATGCAGGAGTGGGCGGTGATCGCCTATGGATCACTTCAGTTGAGGCCGCATGAGCAGAACTATGCCACCCATTACCTGGAGTTAGCAGCAGTGGTCTTCGCTCTGAATACATGGTGACACTATCTGATGGGCAGGCACTTTACAGTCTTTTCTGACCACCAGAGTCTCAGATACATCTTCTCGTAGAAGGACCTGAACCTGAGACAGCGACGATGGCTCGAGTTCCTCCAGGACTATGACTTTGAGATAGTCTATACTCCTGGGAAGGGAAACATAGTAGCCGATGCTCTCAGCAGGAGGACGGGCATTCAGCTACTTGAGGAGGCGACAGAGCAGCTAGCCGCTTTGCAGATATCCTTCGTGGATAGAGATGGAGCAGCCTTCCTTCAGTCTCTCACAGTCACCCCTATACTACTGCAGCGGGTCAGAGAGGCACAGCGTGGGGACGCTGACTGTGAGACACGGCGTGCATAGATATCCTCAGGACACGCACCTGATGGATTCTCCTTTGGAGCAGAGCACAACATCCTTTTCAGAGGACGTACCTTAGTACCAGTCGTTTTACGAGAGGAGGTGCTGAGAGAGTTTCACACTTCTCCCTTAGCGGTACATCCTGGAGTGGAGAAGATGTACCAGGATCTCAGACGACAGTACTGGTGGCCAGGCATGAAGAAGGCTGTGGCATAGTTCGTTTCTCGATGCCTCATCTGCCAGCAGGTGAAGGCAGAATATCAGGTACCAGCAGGCTTGGTACAACCCTTGGAGGTCTCGGAGTGGATGTGGGACGGGATATCTATGGACTTCGTGACAGGACTTCCACGCACTTTCAAAGGTCACGACTCCATCTGGGTGATTGTCAACCGACTCACCAAGTCGGCTCACTTCTTACCCATCAGAGAGCAGGGCTCAGTGGAGAGATTGGGGCGTCTCTACGTTCAGGAGATTGTACGGCTTCACGGTGTGCCATCATCTATCGTCTCCGATCGAGATGCTCGCTTTACTTCCCGGCTTTGGAAGGGGTTGCAGGAGGCGTTCGGGACACAACTAAGTCTGAGCACCGCCTTTCACCCTCAGACGGATGGTCAGACGGAGAGGACCATTCAGACTCTCGAGGACATGCTCCGCGCATGTGTCCTCGACTTTGGTCATAGCTGGGAGGACCACCTACCCTTGGTGGAGTTCGCGTACAACAACAGATACCACTCCACCATCGGGATGACACCATACGAGGCGTTGTACGACAGACCTTGCAGATCTCCTTTGTGCTGGACAGACCCCAGGGAGTCAGCACTTGTGGGACCAGAGATGGTCCGAGCCACGACAGAGAAGGTCCAAGTCATCCAGGAGCGGATGAGGATAGCTCAGAGCCGGCAGAATTCTTATGCTGACAGGAGGCGGAGGCCACTAGAGTTCGAGGATGACGACCACGTCTTCTTGCGTGTCTCACCTCGATGTGGATTATGGAGATTTGGCCGAGGTGGCAAGTTGTCTCCACGCTTCATCGGACCATTCTAGGTCCTCAGCAGGATTGGCGAGGTGTCTTATCGCTTGGCTCTATCACCTCAGTTGCACCGGGTGCACGACGTCTTCCACGTATCCCAGCTGAGGAGATACGTGCACGACACGACGCACATCATTGACCATGGGGAGCTAGACGTGGATGATGGGGCGACTTTTGCGGAGGTCCCGGTGGAGATCGAGGATCGACAGGAGCGGGTCCTACATGGACGATCGATTCCTCTTGTGCGCATCAGATGGCAGCATGGGAACCTCTAGGAGAGCAGTTGGGAGAGGGAGGCCCAGATGCGTGCTCAGTACCCACATTTTTTTCCCTAGTTTATGATGTATCTTTACGGGGACGTAAAGCCCTGAGGTGGGAGTGATGTAAAGACCCGTAAATTTCAAGGAATTTTTTTTCTTAATTTTCTTTGGAATTTTACAAGAACGCAATTTCTGACAGCACCTGATTCCGAGGCCCGGTGTGCCCGAAATCATTTTCCGAAGTTTGGCTCGGGTACGTTCAGTGAACGAACGAGCGGGTTTTTCTAACTTTTGAACCGGAGCTCGGAATCGAATTCCGAGGGCACCGATGGAATTGCAGCGCTGATATTTTCTTAGAAACGCCTCTTCCGGAGTTGCGTTTGCTCGGGTGTGGTTTTTAAATTTTTGGGGTTAAGTTAAGAAATAAAATAAAGTGTGCGACAACTTTATTTTTATTTCACTTAAAGCCACTTGAAAGCCACTTAAAGCTACTTAAACTGAGTTGATGTGGATATGGTGCTATCCAAAAATATCCTACCAAGTGGGTAGGATATTTGTGAGGTGGGGCCCGCACGAGCCCCACCATTTATTTTCCGCTAAGTAACGCACCCGCGAAAACCCCTATTAAACGACAGTCAACTGGGGCATTTCCTTAAACAATTAAACGCTCCTATTAATTGGGTGGTTTATTCATTGAAATTAATTCTATGAATTAATGGGTCGTTACTTAGTTTGTTTTACTTTTTGTTGGCATGTTAATAAAATAAGACCAACGCTTATCTTATTGAGGATTACTCGTTGAGAGGATTTGGAGAAGACTCCAAGGCTTGAGATCTTCATCCTCCTTCGCGAAGAACGCGAAGAACACGAAGAACGCGGAAGATGACGAAGAACACCGAGCCCTCGGAGATCGACGACGCGACGCCAAGTACCGCGACGCCGACGATTCTTCTCTCGCGACGTTCTTCTATGAAGTTCCTTCTTCTGCGACAGATCTTCGATCATCCGTTGAGGTAAGAGATTGCAGACTTTTTTATAATTCTTTGTGGTTTATAACAACAACATGGATTTAATTGTTATAATTAAATCTGTGTGTTTCTTAAACCCTCGGATATCGTCGACGTGACGCCTTTCCACGACGACGCGACGCCCTTCCGCGACGCGACGATCACCTCCTACCGCGACGATCAATTCCGCGACGAACTCGCATCCGACGGTGACGACGAGGTAGAGATTTTATTTGAAAATAATATTTTTATTTTCGTAGTTGTTTCCTTCTAAAACAAAGAGCCTGGGATCAAAGTGCAATTTTAATTTATTAAAATTGTTTCTTGTTATGTTTTCATGTGTTGATCATTATTTTCTCGATTGTTATCACCTAACGCGGAGGGTGCGGGCCAAACAAACACGGCCCGACAACCCTCCGCAGTTCTTCGTTGATGTACGGAATGGCGGGCGACGACAAAACGGGTTGCAGAGACAATTTGTTGATTCCGCAGTGAAGAACGGGACCCAGGAGGAGCTACGGCGTAGACGGAAATGGAATCGGACCATCGGAGCAACTCTGGTGGCCCGCGGACTCCACCGGCGGCGCGGGTCGCCGGCGCGGCTGAAGCCGCGGCGGCGGGAGGCAGTTCTGCGGCCGCGCGGAACCGAAGGCAGGGACGCGGTGGCCCGATCGCGTCCGGTGACAATGAGCGGCCCCACGCGGGGCCGCGGCTTCGTTTCACGTGGGGGCAACACGCCCCCCGCGGCTTCCTTTGCTCGGCCGCTCGGCCGAGCCGACCCGCCGGCCGGGTGGCACCCAGGCCGGGCCGGGCCGTGTCGCGCCCAACCGGGTCAGACCCGGACCCGGGTCGGGTCGACCCGGTTCGGGCTGACCCAGGGGGGGTTGGGCCGGGTCGGTCCGGGCCCAGACCCTCCGTTCCTGGACCTTTTCGGTCTTTTGCTCATAACTTGAGTTAAGGGCCTCCGAACGATGCGCCGTCAGCGGGGATGCGATCCTTGGATCAAGAAGGTCTTTTTGGTATATCACACTCAAGGTTTCGAAATACTTGGGGTTCGGCCGGGTTGGTTCGTACACGAAACCAGCCGGGCCCTCGGAGCGGAAACGCTCATACCTTGAGCTCCGGACGTCCGATTGACGTTCCGTCGACTTTGTTGAATTCCTCTAAGTGAGACGGATATTTTGGATTACTTCGCCCAAGGTTTGGACGTAGGTGGAGTACGATCGGGTTGGTTTTTCCTTAAAAACCAACTGGGCCCCTGAGATGAAAAGGCCAATAACTCTCAGACCGGGCGTCCGATTGACGCGCCGTCTGCGACGTTGAGTTCCTGTTGACGATACGGAACTTTTGGATACATCAACTCTGTACTATGTGTCAGTTGATGTATCAGCCTCTCGGATCGTGGAGCGGACCCTCCCGAACGAGCTTGCTGTGTGCGGGAACCCTAGAGATGGCTGCGACTTCTACTGTGACGACGGCGACTGTGCAGAGATCCTCAGTGGATTCGACGGTGACGACTACAACACTCAGCGATCCTTTGTGGGTCAGTGCTACCGATCCTGTGTGGGTCAGCGCTCAACGGTCCTGTGTGGGCCAGCGCCTACATATCCTGTGTGGGTCCGATCCTGTGTGGGTCATTGCGGGAGTTAGTTACCTATCGATCCTTTGTGGGTCAGATCCTTTGTGGGTCATTGCGGGGGTTAGTACCTATCGATTCTTTGTGGGTCCGACGACTTAGATGGATCAGAGATCATCTCTATCGTCTTTCGAAGAAGTATACCTGTGTGAGTTGAATCCTGTTTTACTTTCCTTTGTGGATTGTGTTGTGCTATCCTGTGTGGATTTAGGTTTTGCTTCCTGTGTGGACTGGCTTGTACTTGAGCTCGGATGTTGGAGCCGAGTGAGAATTGATGACTTAGGTATATGTATGAGCATATACCTAAGCCGTGTCGGATGTTACTTCGTGATTGTATCTTTCCTTTTTTGTTTATCCTTTGTGGATTCTGGGAGACCTTTGGGGGTCTTGGGGTCCCTACTGAGTAGCTTATACTCACCCCTGCACGGGCTATGCCCGCACTACGTTGTGTTGGTTGCAGACGACGGACAGCGCTGATCGTGGTGGAGGCTTGCGGAGCAGGACGGTACCTGGAGGTGGATCACGGGGTGGGACGTACTCGGAGCGGTCGGCTGGACCCGAGGAGCAGTGGAGGATATCTATACCTACCCTTCAGGTGGGACTTCCAGTGGACGGATTGACGTTGCGGCTTTACTTTTCAGTTGCTGTTTTCCCTTTCGAGTTGTACTTTACTTTCAGTTTGGGTTTGTATTATGGCCCACTTACTTTTCCACACTTACTGTTGTACCAGTTTTTACTTAGTGTTTATTTTTTCTGCTTGCTTACTCTGTGGCGCTTGTTTACTTTACAAAGGCAATGCCTTCCCTTTATCGGGATTTACGCCTTGGTGCTAGTCGCCAGCCTCTGGCCTATGGAAGGCGGACTTGGGGTAGTCACGGCACGGGCCCCGAGGACGGGTCGTGACAAAGAACCATCTTGGTTGCACATGCAATACGCAGAAAATACCAACCCTAAAAACAATCTTGGAAAACTCTTAAAAGATCCCCATTAACAAAGTCCCACATTGCCCTGTAAAAATACCCATGGAAGCCGTCGGGCCATGGTGCACTATCCAGATTCAAAGAACAAATCGCCTCTTGAACTTTATCCTCATCCATAGTCCTCCTCAAGCCCCCATCAATGTCCTCCGAAACATAGCTTGGAATGCCCCCCAAAAGCTCATCAACACCTCTCGGATACCCCCTCCCATACTTGGGTTGAGAGAATCCAATAAAGATTTGATAGCCCAATAAACCATGGCCCCTACCTCATCGTAGTCACTGGAGTAGGAACCATTGTCTCTGTGAATATTAGGCCGCTGAACACATCAACATTCTTTAATGCATGCATGAAAGTTGCCAGAATTCTGATCCTCCTCACGAAGCCAACTGACTCTTGCTCCCTCTATGACCATCCGCTCCTGTCTCAGAAGGGTATCAGTGAGATGGTATTTTTTACCTCTTAGTTCGTTAATGAAAGAGTCATCCCATTCTTGTTCCATAAAATTATCTAAGAGCTCCACCTATTTAGTTATCTCGATCAAGTCCTGATCGCAAGCGGGAATCTTCATTCTCCAGGTGCGAAGGAGGTTCTTGAGCCATCTCAGCTTATTGTGAAGAGTGATCCACAGATTTCCCCAGTGATGGAGATCCCTAGCTTCCCTAACCATATAGAAGAAACCTGGTTCCTCTATCCACGTTTTGGAAAACAATACATAATCACCCCTGGATGACCCTGCACTCAGAGAAATGCGGAGTGGAGAATGACCAGAAAGACACCGAAAAATATGAACAACATTGGAATTCAGGAAAATAGCTGTAACAACCTCATTCATCAGGAACCAATCAAGTTGACAGTAAGTACGTCTCTCTATATGTTGGTTATTGCACCAAGTAAAGATACTTCCCTCATAGCATGCATCCAAAAGTCCTTTCCTAGCCATAAAAGAATCAAAAGAATGACTAGAATTCATGGGAAAATAACCACCCCCTTTCTTTTCCTCTGGGCATGCGATAATGTTGAAATCGCCCCCAACAATCCACAATGCATCATTTGGGTTAACACCTTCTAACTCACTCTACAAACACTCTCTGTCCTGGGCAATGCACATGGAGTAGATGAAGGAGAAGAGAAACACTTGATTCCCAACTATAATTTTAGTGGTTAGGGACAAGTCCGACGCACTCAGAAGATCAATGACAATATGGTCTTTCTAGAACAACCATAAATGAGAGCTGGGAGGATCCCTGTGCATAAAGTTGGGAATCCTAATCCTTTGAGAATACTCATTAATCTTGCAAGAGTCCTGTTTTGGTCCATGATAGCTACTATTCCAACACGATTGTTACTAACCTCATTGAAAATGAAGTCTGACTTCGCCCTTGCCCTAATACCATAGGAGTTCCATATTAATACTGTAACAACCCGAGATTTTATGAAAAATATTATTTTTAATTTTATTAATGTCTTGTGTTGTACGCTACACCAAAAGGAGCTTGCACAACACGCATCTTTGACTTGCCTTGCATTACACGCAATCGCAACCTTCCTCGATAGCGTGTGTAGTACGCAATACTCAGTTTCACGAAACAACGATATGCTATTAAAATATTATTAAAACTAGCCGTTATGAATAGTAATAACCACTTTTTAAATTTTAGAAATTTTAGCTCTCAAAATGGACTTCATTTTTGGATTCGGAGTATTGAATTTAGCCTAAGGTGAAATTTTGGTACTTTTCGGATAACTTTCATATTCTGATGAATAGTGAAAATTACTAAATTATAATTCAAAACAACTTTTTTAATCGAAATAATTAATAGTGATAAATTATTAATTTGAGTGGTTTTAAAGTATATTTAGAATATATTTTTACAATTTAATACAATGTTGGTCATTGAATGTAATTTCACATTTAAACCAAACATAATCAAGTGTCAATATTTTGATAGATATTGTTTCTTAAAAACACGCTATTTGTTTTAACAGCGGGATTTAATTATAAAATTAATTAATGCAACTTCTATGTAATGAATTTGGTAAAATAGACTTCATTTTTGAATTCGGAATATGAAATATAGCTTAGGATGAAATTTTGGCATTTTTCTGAAAAACATCAATTTTTGATGAATAGTGAAACTACTAAGTGGTAGTTAAAAAAATGAATTTTTCATAAAACTTAATTTTACCGCTTCTGTGAATGGAATTTCAAAAATCTGAGAGACACGGTTGATTTCAGTAAGTAAAATGTGGTTCAATGAGATGAAAATAATTTTTGGTGAATAGTAACTTTTTACTTTTATTTACCACGGTTAAAAGTAAATAGGGTAATTAAGGGTAACAATGATATTAATATTACCCCAACACATGTCTTAATCCTATTGTACAAGTGTATCTCGACCAAAAATAACCTTAAGTGTAAAATATTATCATTTAGGCCCACTTGGATTAGATTAAGACATTTATTATTATTTAATTCAAAGAAGAGTTAAAAGAGTTAAAATCAAAGTTTATTTAGTAAAACATTTTTAATATAGGGTTATACATAAGATAAATTCGATTGTAAATATTAATTAGAAATATAAAAAGATTTCCTACATGATGGTAATTTATTTGTAATTTTTAGACATCAAATAATTTAATTTATTTATGACACAAAGATGATGCAGTAATTATCTTATTAATGAAATATTGACATAATTGATGTTATAAACACCAAAATAAATGTAATTTGAGACTTTTTATGAATTACACTAATTTTCTAGGTTACTATGATATATTAGTGTTGATTTAATCAACTTGGTTCGAACATATAATTCTGTTATGACTTTCACAAAAATCATATATCAAATAGTGTCAAAATTGACACAAAATAGTTTTTAAATCAAATATTATATTATTAATTGTTATTTTATTCCTAAAAATCAAAGGTTCGGCCAAATGACTTAGATAAGGATATATATATTAATAATAAACAATTTGGGGTTCGTTTGGAATGTTATAGTAAGTGTATTAACTATATAGTGAAAGAAAACAAAAAGACACGGTAAAAGTTAAATTATTTAACTTAGAGTTAAATCTAATTGATAAGGTTAAAATAATACCCTAAACTTGTCTAAATCCTATTGGATGATAGTATTTCGACCCATCCCCACTTTAGCTTCGAAATAAGACCCTTTGGAACCATTATAAACCGATTTTGACTTTAATATAAAATAATATTTTGAGATATTCCTAAGGTGCCCCTCTCCTCCCTTATAAAAGGGAACCTCCTCCCTCTCCTCCTCACACCAATTTGAGCATTCAAGCTCGGAAAAACCCTACCAAAATATCTTCTCCACTTCCCTAGTATCATCCTAGAGGTCCTGGTCTTCTTAAAAGACCAATTTTAGTTCCCTAAAAGGAGGTCTCAAAGAAGCACTTCAAAGAAGAGGTAATATCCATTACCGATCTTTTTCAATTTCTTTCTTCTTCAACTTATTCTTCTTTAGTTTTTTCATGATAAAGTAATAACATCAGTATTTATTATATACTGATATGTTATTATAAATATGAAACAACTCTAATTAACCTTCTATCCATCCTACGGAAAAAGGAAATCACCGCGCGTGCGTACGTACGGAATACCGTCTCCACGCCGTGGTGTAATCTATTTTCCTCCACCACCATAATTGGATGGGTATAAAGGTGTAATGAGTAACTATATATGATTATTATAAAGTGATATTGATACTGAAATAGCATACATACACTTCAACACAATTCCACAACCATGGGTACGATATCATCGCTCGTGCGTACGTACGGAATACCGTCTCCACGACGCGATGAGATTCATTCTCAATGATTAACCATTCATGAATGATTATAAAGTATATATAATAAGTACTAATGAAATATATGACCTAATAATGATACTGGAATTATTTATATTTATATGTATTTCATCTACTTAATTCCATTCAATTCAATAAGGAAACGAAAACAACGTTCATGCGTACGTACGGACTACCGTCTCCATGAACGGTGTATTTATTTCCATTTACTGATTTATTATATATGTATATTCTGAATATATATATAAATCATGTTTTATATTCTGGAATTAAGTAATCATGATCTAAGTAATCATATGAATAATTACAAGTTAAAAACACGAACGACAAATGAGACGATTTTACCCAAAACGCTTCTTTAACATAGAATTTACAAAAGAACGGGTAATATAAAGTCATAAGTGAACCATATATGATATCATAACAGTGAATATGATTCTCTAATAAGTCAATAACATTATTTAAATCATTATACAGGAGGTTCGGACACATACGAAGCAAATCGGACCTAAGGTAAGGGAAATATCACAATCTCATTTTTATCCGAGATTGTTTATACTTTGGTATTTACTGGGGTGTATTTTATTATCCACATCCATGTTCCCTCAATATGTAATATTATTTCCATCCTTCTACAATAGTTTATAACCAATTTTACCCTTCTATGAGTTTTTTGTAAAAGATATGAAAGGAATCTTTTGTCGTTTTTTTCGTACGAGGTACTTTTTGACTTTTCTGAAAAAAGTACGAAGAATGTTTTTTTTAACTTATACGACATGAATGGATTTTTAAAACATTATTTCCAAGAAGCTTCCTTTACAAGTTTTCAAGTTTATTTTTAATCAACTTCTTTTAGTTTTAAATTGTAAGACATGTTAAGAAAGGAAAATGTTTTTGAAGTAGAAAGGATATTTTCCTCAAGAATGGATTTCAAGTGTTTTATCAAAATTATTTTTCATCTAAGATAATAAAGGGTTCTGTTTCTATCCCTATTATTACATGGATTTGATTATGTTGTGATGGAAATATTTTTATGAATTCCTTTATCTTATATGAATTGTTTTATGATGTCATGTTGTTTAAGAATCCCATTTTTATTACATGGGTTATACAATGATGTATGATTTATGATTTTGTGGCACACATAAGAATGGTATCATTATGAGATGGGTGAGACCTATATCTCCCTCCAATGCATTGGGTAAATATTTTATATCTCATGAGATAGACATGGCTGGAATGGTAGGTTATACCGGTTCAGTGAAACAGGACTGAAACGAGGGTTACTCGATTCAGAAAGGGACTTTGTCCACTAAGATAGTCTTGGCAATTAGTCTTGACTAACAAGAAATGATTCTCTATGATTATTTGTGTATTCCACAAAGTTTCATGTTTTAAGTTATGATTATTGGGATTTCATTTCACTACTATGATTTATCCCATGTTATGAAATTTTTCTCTCTTTTGCAGGTTAAGATTACCAAAAGTTATGTTCTTATGAATATTATGTGATTGATTTTTATTTTGTTTACCCTTACTGAGCATTTGAGCTCACCCTTTTATGTTTTCTTTTCCCCAGGATATAAAGAATGGTTTTAGGTAAAAAAAAAGGGAAGATCTTTATGGGAGATATTGAAGATCTTTCACCACGATTAGAAGATTACGTTCCGAGTTTCCAAAGACACTAAACTATTACGATCCTTGTGTGTGTGTTTTTGTTATGTACTAAGTATTCCGCAAATGTAATGTAATGTCCATGTACGTCAAGCTTCGGGTCTCTACAGTTGGTATCAGAGGAAAGATTTAGTCAACCTTTGGAAACTAGGATTCGAGAACTTTAGTGAGATCCCTAGAGATATTTCTAAGGTATGTCTAGGGATGTCCCTAAGGTTAAGTATACGTATAGGATATAGTACTAGAATTACTCTAACGATCATAGAATTAAACCTAAGATGTTAGATATTGAAGGTAATCCTCCTTTATTATGTTGTTTTCCCTAGCATGATTCTTGCCTCTCACACTATTCTTTTTGGGTTTTAGAGGATGGCTGGAACCCGAAGGAACCGTGTTGATCAATGCAATGGACAATGCAATGATTGTCCTCCTGAACAAACAAATGTTATGGGAGATGGAGTGCAAAATCTTATTGCTATACTTACACAAGCTATGAATCATTCTGGACTTCCAAATGAGAATAGAAGGGAACAATATTCTATTGAGTCCTTCATGAGGCAACGTCCACCTTCTTTCAGTTGGTCTTCTGATCCACTTGTTGCTAAACAATGGATCAGTACCACTGAAAAGATATTTTCAGTTCTTCAATGTTCTGAACATGACAAAGTCATCTTAGCAGTGTATCGTTTGGAAGGTGATGCTGATCAATGGTGGAATCTTATTAAGAATACGAGGCAAAGGGATGAAATTGAGTCCATGGAATGGGATGAGTTCAAGAACTTATTTTTCAGTAAGTACTTCCCCCGTATTCTTTGAACAAATATGGAGAAAGAGTTTCTTGAACTGAAGCAAAGGGATGATGAATCTGTTGGTAACTATGAAGCAAATTTTACAAGACTTGCAAGGTACGCTTCTGGTATTATCATCCAACCTGAAAGTAAAGTTGATCGATTTTTCAGTGGCTTAAAACCAAGTCTTTGAAGGGCATTAGCTATAAGAGACTTCAGTAGCTATGAAGAAATTGTGCGTTGTGCTATCAAGGTAGAAATGGAAGTTGGTGTTACATATCCATCTCATGGTTTTGACAAGAAACGAAAGATGGAGTTCAAGGAGAAATCTCAAAATAATGGTGAAAAGAAAATGAATGTTTCCTTATGCACAAAGTGTGGAAAGAAGCATGGTGGAGACTGTCTTAAAGGTACTAGAAAATGTTTTAAGTGTGGAAAAGAAGGTCATCGAGCAGCTGAGTGTCGAAGTAATGGAAAAAGGGTTTCTAATGATGTGAATAAAGCAAACACTACAGAGAACGCACCACCAACACTTCAATGCTTCAAGTGAAAGGAAATGGGGCATTATGCTAATAAATGTCCTAATCCAAGGGTTAGTGATGATCAACATGAGCAACCACTGAAGGCAAAGGACAAAGGGAAGTCACATGCGATCACTATTGGCGATGTTGAATATGACAACGATGTGGTGGAATGATTAAGTGTTTATGTAATGGGATTCCAAAATAATATTATATCATGGAGTATTGGAATATTTATGTATTGGTCTAATGTGGTATTCAAAGTAATTGAGATATTTTTGGAAATAAGATGATATGCGCATAATGAAGGGAAAACAAGAAAACAAAATGTTTAACAGTATTCATGAGCTCATGATTGATATAAGGACTAAGTGATATCATGGTTTGAGTATATAGAATTCTGAGGATTTTGGTATGTGGAAAGTGTTAAATTTTAACTGCATTCATGTTTACACTAAGGTTCGATGGGTATTCAAGAGAATACATGATTAAGGACTTTGAATGTTTGGAATGTGACCAACAAAACATATCTTATGATATATGGGGATCGACGATGGTGTTAAATCTCTGGTAATCGTTTTCACTATGTTATGAGAGTGGACTGCAGTATTATGGATAAGCCTAAAGATTGGAATGGATTATGTTGGACATAAGTTATTATTGTTTGAGGATAGAAGTTTTTTTTGATGGGATGTTATAGTAATATAGTTTTAGAAAAAGGACAACCTGCAGAACGGGCGACAACCCATCGCGTCGGACAAGGCTGTGGGAATCGAACCCACAACCGAAGTGCGGCTAGCCTTTATCGCCTACCACTGGCCTACAGGAAGTCCCGGTTTAGTAGAAACCAGTTTTATTATATTAAGAAGTATGATATATGAAGTATAAGTCCATTTTAGGTACCATATATGATTAATCTCACTATATAATGACTTATGTATATTTAATAACTTTTTCTAACCTTTTGATGGAATGACCCGTCATTCTATCACATGATCTGCTAACACTTCACGAATAACAAATTCAACTTCATTTATTTAAGAGATGAAGTGGAAATTGTTAAAGGCACGAACAATAGTGAGGTTGTTCCAACATAAAGTAAGTATTTATTCTAATTCAAATTCTTTAACTTTAGGGAAACGATCTTGAAAACCAAAAATGTTGTCATAGTGATCTTATATATGATGAATCAGATGGTACCTTAGATCGTCACAAATTTATGGATTTGTGATTACTGGCTTTTCCATAGCCATGTTCTCTACCACTCTCCATCAGAACATGATGGTTAGATTTCTCTTCCATATCCATATTTTCAACTATGTGGAAACCCAGTGATTAGTTTATTTGGGTAACCGTTACGTTTCATACTTTTGTTTTTAAAGATTAGTTTTGATATTCCTTTTTACGATGTGGGTTTCTATTAAATAAAATTTCGAATAGTAAACCATTTATAACCCCGACGAATTTCGAGGGCGAAATTCATTTTAAGGGGGGTAGAATGTAACAGTCCGAGATTTTATGAAAAATATTCTTTTTAATTTTATTAATGTATTGTGTTGTACGCTACACCAAAAGGAGCTTGCACAACACGCATCTTTGACTTGACTTGCATTACACGCAATCGCAACCTTCCTCGATAGCGTGTGTAGTACGCAATACTCAGTTTCACGAAACAACGATATGCTATTAAAATATTATTAAAACTAGCCGTTATGAATAGTAATAACCACTTTTTAAATTTTAGAAATTTTAGCTCTCAAAATGGACTTCATTTTTGGATTCGGAGTATCGAATTTAGCCTAAGGTGAAATTTTGGTACTTTTCAGATAACTTTCATATTCTGATGAATAGTGAAAATTACTAAATTATAATTAAAAACAACTTTTTTAATCGAAATAATTAATAGTGATAAATTATTAATTTGAGTGGTTTTAAAGTATATTTAGAATATATTTTTACAATTTAATACAATGTTGGTCATTGAATGTAATTTCACATTTAAACCAAACATAATCAAGTGTCAATATTTTGATAGATATTGTTTCTTAAAAACACGCTATTTGTTTTAACAGCGGGATTTAATTATAAAATTAATTAATGCAACTTCTATGTAATGAATTTGGTAAAATAGACTTCATTTTTGAATTCGGAATATGAAATATAGCTTAGGATGAAATTTTGGCATTTTTCTGAAAAACATCAATTTTTGATGAATAGTGAAACTACTAAGTGGTAGTTAAAAAACTGAATTTTTCATAAAACTTAATTTTACCGCTTCTGTGAATGGAATTTCAAAAATCCGAGAGACACGGTTGATTTCAGTAAGTAAAATGTGGTTCAATGAGATGAAAATAATTTTTGGTGAATAGTAACTTTTTACTTTTATTTACCACGGTTAAAAGTAAATAGGGTAATTAAGGGTAACAATGATATTAATATTACCCCAACACATGTCTTAATCCTATTGGACAAGTGTATCTCGACCAAAAATAACCTTAAGTGTAAAATATTATCATTTAGGCCCACTTGGATTAGATTAAGACATTTATTATTATTTAATTCAAAGAAGAGTTAAAAGAGTTAAAATCAAAGTTTATTTAGTATAACATTTTTAATATAGGGTTATACATAAGATAAATTCGATTGTAAATATTCATTAGAAATATAAAAAGATTTCCTACATGATGATAATTTATTTGTAATTTTTAGACATCAAATAATTTAATTTATTTATGACACAAAGATGATGCAGTAATTATCTTATTAATGAAATATTGACATAATTGATGTTATAAACACCAAAATAAATGTAATTTGAGACTTTTTATGAATTACACTAATTTTCTAGGTTAATATGATATATTAGTGTTGATTTAATCAACTTGGTTCGAACATATAATTCTTTTATGACTTTCACAAAAATCATATATCAAATAGTGTCAAAATTGACACAAAATAGTTTTTAAATCAAATATTATATTATTAATTGTTATTTTATTCCTAAAAATCAAAGGTTCGTCCAAATGACTTAGATAAGGATATATATATTAATAATAAACAATTTGGGGTTCGTTTGGAATGTTATAGTAAGTGTATTAACCATATAGTGAAAGAAAACAAAAAGACACGGTAAAAGTTAAATTATTTAACTTAGAGTTAAATCTAATTGATAAGGTTAAAATAATACCCTAAACTTGTCTAAATCCTATTGGATGATAGGATTTTGACCCATCCCCACTTTATCTTCGAAATAAGACCCTTTGGAACCATTATAAACCGATTTTGACTTTAATATAAAATAATATTTTGAGATATTCCTAAGGTGCCCCTCTCCTCCCTTATAAAAGGGCACCTCCTCCCTCTCCTCCTCACACCAATTTGAGCATTCAAGCTCGGCCAAACCCTGCCAAAATATCTTCTCCACTTCCCTAGTATCATACTAGAGGTCCTGGTCTTCTTAAAAGACCAATTTTAGTTCCCTAAAAGGAGGTCTCAAAGAAGCACTTCAAAGAAGAGGTAATATCCATTACCGATCTTTTTCAATTTCTTTCTTCTTCAACTTATTCTTCTTTAGTTGTTTCATGATAAAGTAATAACATCAGTATTTCTTATATACTGATATGTTATTATAAATATGAAACAACTCTAATTAACCTTCTATCCATCCTATGGAAAAAGGAAATCACCGCGCGTGCGTACGTACGGAATACCGTCTCCACGCCGTGGTGTAATCTATTTTCCTCCACCACCTTAATTGGATGGGTATAAAGGTGTAATGAGTAACTATATATGATTATTATAAAGTGATAGTGATACTGAAATAGTATACATACACTTCAACACAATTCCACGACCATGGGAACGATATCATCGCTCGTGCGTACGTACGGAATACCGTCTCCACGACGTGATGAGATTCATTCTCAATGATTAACCATTAATGAATGATTATAAAGTATATATAATAAGTACTAATGAAATATATGACCTAATAATGATACTGGAATTATTTATATTTATATGTATTTCATCTACTTAATTCCATTCAATTCAATAAGGAAACGAAAACAGCATTCATGCGTACGTACGGACTACCGTCTCCATGAACGGTGTATTTATTTCCATTTACTGATTTATTATATATGTATATTCTGAATATATATATAAATCATGTTTTATATTCTGTAATTAAGTAATCATGATCTAAGTAATCATATGAATAATTACAAGTTAAAAACACGAACGACAAATGAGACGATTTTACCCAAAACGCTTCTTTAACATAGAATTTACAAAAGAACGGGTAATATAAAGTCATAAGTGAACCATATATGATACCATAACAGTTAATATGATTCTCTAATAAGTCAATGACATTATTTAAATCATTATACAGGAGGTTCGGACACATACGAAGCAAATCGGACCTAAGGTAAGGGAAATATCACAATCTCATTTTTATCCGAGATTGTTTATACTTTGGTATTTACTGGGGTGTATTTTATTATCCACATACATGTTCCCTCAATATGTAATATTATTTCCATCCTTCTACAATAGTTTATAACCAATTTTACCCTTCTATGAGTTTTTTGTAAAAGATATGAAAGGAATCTTTTGTCGTTTTTTTCGTACGAGGTACTTTTTGACTTTTCTGAAAAAAGTACGAAGAATGTTTTTTTTAACTTATACGACATGAATGGATTTTTAAAACATTATTTCCAAGAATCTTCCTTTACAAGTTTTCAAGTTTATTTTTAATCAACTTCTTTTAGTTTTAAATTGTAAGACATGTTAAGAAAGGAAAATGTTTTTGAAGTAGAAAGGATATTTTCCTCAAGAATGGATTTCAAGTGTTTTATCAAAATTATTTTCCATCTAAGATAATAAAGGGTTCTGTTTCTATCCCTATTATTACATGGATTTGATTATGTTGTGATGGAAATATTTTTATGAATTCCTTTATCTTATATGAATTGTTTTATGATGTCATGTTGTTTAAGAATCCCATTTTTATTACATGGGTTATGCAATGATGTATGATTTATGATTTTGTGGCACACATAAGAATGGTATCATTATGAGATGGGTGAGACCTATATCTCCCTCCAATGCATTGGGTAAAGATTTTATATCTCATGAGATAGACATGGCTGGAATGGTAGGTTATACCGGTTCAGTGAAACAGGACTGAAACGAGGGTTACTTGATTCAGAAAGGGACTTTGTCCACTAAGATAGTCTTGGAAATTAGTCTTGACTAACAAGAAATGATTCTCTATGATTATGTGTGTATGCCACAAAGTTTCATGTTTTAAGTTATGATTATTGGGATTTCATTTCACTACTATGATTTATCCCATGTTATGAAATTTTTCTCTCTTTTGCAGGTTAAGATTACCAAAAGTTATGTTCTTATGAATATTATGTGATTGATTTTTATTTTGTTTACCCTTACTGAGCATTTGAGCTCACCCCTTTATGTTTTCTTTTCCCTAGGATATAAAGAATGGTTTTAGGTAAAAAAAAAGGGAAGATCTTTATGGGAGATATTGAAGATCTTTCACCACGATTAGAATATTACGTTCCGAGTTTCCAAAGACACTAAACTATTACGATCCTTGTGTGTGTGTTTTTGTTATGTACTAAGTATTCCGCAAATGTAATGTAATGTCCATGTACGTCAAGCTTCGGGTCTCTACAAATACATTAGACATTGCACCGAGCTCATCTAGTTTTGGGCCCAGACTCCTATCCCTTTGCATGATGAGATGAGATTTCACATACCGCACACCCGATTTAGATTGAGATCGAGTTCCAATAAAAGCATGCCCCTCCAAGGTTTCCCCTAGAGAAACCAAACCACTATAAAGATCCTTGAGAGTAACTCCTGGAGAAACAAAGCCCTACCCTTCCATTGAACTGGGATCCATCATTAAAGACGCTGGAGGAGAGCGAGGAGGTAAAGGAGGAGCAATCGGTGCTGGCAAAGACGGAGGGGAGGACACCACTGGATGAGTGGACAAGGCCTGAAGGGGAAGCTCTCTAGACAAAGAGAGCGGGGAGACATCAAGTTCACTCTATCCTGAGTCCATCATGGTGATCTATGAGATGAAAATGCTTGACGGAACCCAATTCTCAGTAGACAGAGAATGCATCCAATGAGAAAAGTTGATGGTTGTCCCCATGGGAGAAAGACCCTCCTCTGGAAACTGAACCCATGAAACCCCGTCCATGCCTCGGAGAACATAAACCAAATCGCGAGAGGGGGAAGAATAGCTGTCACTGAAAGAAAGATGCTTGGAAGAGGAAGCCTCTGACGTCTAAACAGAGGGAACTGAAAGGACACCATTACTCCAGTTGTGTCCCCCGGGGCCTGAAGGGAACCATGAGAATGGATGTTGAGGGGAATACCTCAGTATCTCCATAGAATTGAAATCCTCCCTTCGAGCTTTGTAGCAAACCAGTAGAGAATGACCGGAGATGTGGTAGAGAGTGAAAAACCTGGGAAAGGATGGATACAACAGAGGTTGATGAAGATCCTTCATCCCTTCAATCCTGATCATAAGGTGGTTCTGGAGTGGTTGAGAAATATCCAACTAAACACAGATCCTCGCAACCAAATCTTCTTTCAAATGTGGTTTCCTTTCATCTGTGCACAGAAAACAACCTAGCGAATTCCCAATTGCCTTAAAGAAGAACCCATTCATGAGGGGATGTGGTAACCTTGGAAGCAAGATCCAGACCACCACCTTGAAGCATTCCATACTGAAATGTGCGTCCATTGACCAACAAGATAGGGAGAACCTCCATCGCCCCACGGTGCACGAACTCCTGCACCAAGCCTTCACGACGTCCGCCCTAGAAGCCAAGACGATGAAGAATTCCTTCTGATCCAGTATTGGCTCTGTCATCGAAAAATCTAAACCCTATCACCTAATTCAATCTTGGAAGAAAGCATGAGGAGGCTAGTTGGCACCGAATCACGCTACTAAGGTCCACTGAAGATCCAAGGACGCCGTTGCGAAGGATGCTGCTGAGACCTCAAGTACGAGGGAGCCATTCTCCGAGAAGGAAGAATAAACCATTGGATCCATCGATGAGGAATTATGGAATAGATCCATGCCCAATGTATGACACAAAAAGCCTCCTTGAAAGAGGGATAAGGGAGACGAGGTGAACCAACAACGATCACTGGAGAAACAAGCACATAGGAGGGGGAACCTCCTGGGGGCACCAGAACAACGGGTGGGAGAGCGTTTGAATCCATCCTCTAATTTTACCTCATTAGTATTATGAGGATTATAGTTTTATTTTTACACTCATTTGGGCCTCATCACTACATTTTTCCCTTATATGGATGGGTAGATGAAACAGACTATCTAGAAGCTAAGTGATATTTCAAGAAAGTATCTTGGACTGCATATGATCTACAACAAAGAACTTTCCCTTGGAAGATTTTTATTATAAAAAAATATATCCTTAATCCATTGGAATGACCATGTTTGAGGCTTTTTATTCGTTTCCATGTCATTATACATTATTGTTTACTGATGTTGGGAAGTCATCCATTCTCAGTCCCAATGTGGTTAAGAAAATGACAGTGAAGTTTCAGGTTTTCTACGAGAGGATGAACATATCATAGGATTGACATAATTTTTATACCAATCAAAGGAGTTTTCACTTGGAGTTCTAGGTTAGAGACTATGTGTTCTTGAGATTCTACCCTCAACATGGGCTGTAGAGGTTTGGAAAGGGGAGTAATATCTTTCTCAAATTTGTTTGACCTTTTGAGGTGTTTGGGAAAGTTGGGAAGCTGGATTATTAGTTGGAACTCTCACCACAACTACACATGATTTATTATGTCATCAACATCTCTCAGCTCCACCAATATCTTCATAATGAATCCCATGTCATTGATTGGGGAGAGTAGGATATCAAGGAGTACACAACATTCTTGGAGTGGCTAGTAGAGATCTAAGATCATAGAGAGAAGGTGTTACATGGATAAACCAATCCTTTGGTTCATGTGGTGTGGAGGAATGGTGGCCTAAAGTAATGTAATTGGGATCATGAGATGTATATCTGTGCATAATAATTGGAGTTGTTTTATGATTTGTCATATTTTCCTTGACTTGTTAATGCAGTGTTTGGATCTAGTTTGTTTCTAAAATGTGATTTTCCCTTGATATGTGATGTGTGATAAAAACATCAAGAATGTGGATAAGGGAAAACCTAATTTCTAATCATGACATGTTATACTATGACACATATTAAAACAATGCAGGCAAGCCAGTTCAACCCAAAGTAGGAAATATCTTGATATAGAAGATGAAATTCCTTGCATTGTATTCTTGGTGCCTTATTGTGTGACGGTTGTGGTGGTCATTAACATCAGCTAGGTGGAGGTTGATATGTTGGAGTAATATAGTAATTTGGTTGTGTAGGACTCTTGGAGAACATTTTTAGTTGGGTGTGGCGTGTTTGGTTGGTGGCAGTGTTCATTTGTAATGAGATCCTCGATAGGTATCTCACATGATGGTTGTTTGAAACCCCCTTTCCTTTTTTTCTTTTTGGGTTAGGTTTTTATTTTCAAGGTATAGAATAGTTTTATTGGTATATAATGTAATGTTCTAAACCTTATGACCCGTTACTTTGTAGGAATTATGGTGATTTAAGTTTCCATAGGTGGTTCGGAGGTAGTTTGAGTTAAAATAGAGGTTGTACATGGAAAATGAGGAGGATTATATAGTGTGAAGGATTTGGATGCACCATAAGGGTGGTCGATGTGGCATGGTGAGGTAGGATATGGTGTAAGATATGATTACAAAAGAGTTTGGTTCTACTTCCATTTTTGGAATGGCTATACTGTGGAACAAGGATGCGGTTTAGACTATAGATATCTGCAGCATGGACTGCCTGGTTGTGGTGTTAGGGATTAAGGGAGTGTTTGGGTTGTTCTTCCATTTTGGTCATGGTTGTGGCATGGTCATCCCAGCTATGGATTGGAGTTTGGGGGTGGAGTTTTAGTTTTTTTTTTATTTCGAGGTAGCTACACCATAGTGATTGGCTACGATATAACCATTTTCTAGGATGATGGGTTCTATGGCATGGTTCCTCTAGTTTTTATATAGTCTCTTCACTATTTTATTGGATCTATGGTGTGGAAATAGTTATGTTTCACAAATTATTCATTGACCAGCTAGGGTACGGAGTGTTCCTTCCTCCTTGCACCATAGTTTTATATATTTTTACCAATTTTATAGTATGGTGGTGTTGGTTGCATCATGGTCTTATGTTTTTTAGACTGGGCATAAAAACCTAAATCCCATCAAATCTTTTAATTCTTCCAACATTATTCTCATTTCTTGGGGGACCGAATTGCATCCCAAGTAGGTCTTTCAGACCCATTTTGGTGGCTTACAACCCCAAACTTGGTAGATCAATCCATGGCGAGTTTAGGTGAGTTTATTTCTTTACTTCCACTTGTTTTTCCCCATTATTCTTCAAGGGAGGTTTCTATCATGGGAAACTAATTATTTTAGTGTTGTTTTGGTAAGGGGAAGATTTTTTTAGGCTAGTAAGTTTTTTATCCTTCACCAGGGTGATTGGTTGTGGCCTTTCTCATGATCCAACCTTGGGTAGGGATTTAGGTATCTCCATTTGAGGTATGGGATCCTTCAATACTCACATAGCTATATCATACACGAGGGTTATGCTCTTTTAATAATTTGGGAACATAGTTTTCACTATACTAATGAATATAGTGAATTGGTTTAATTGAAATTGAAGGTAAAGGGGAATTAAATTTCATGATTTTCAGGTTTTTATATTATTGATATTATGAATGCACATGACTAATGCCTTAATGAAAATCATGATAGTTTGGTTTTTTTCATTGTGATTGTTGTGACTATCAAACCCTTATTGTGTGTTTTTTTATATCACCTGGAATGGAATTGTACAACCAACTATATGTGGTTAATGAAATGGTTTCCCCAGTAAATTCTGTATTGTGTGAGAATGACCTTTAATAAAGAAGTGTAATTGATGAAACTCCCCTTTCTAAATATGGGAAAAAATATATGTTCATTTAATGTGAAAATTTTTGTGATGTGTAGGGTTGATGTGTGGTTGTGTTATGTGGCTAAGATATGATGAGATGTGGATGTGGTGCACAAATATTGTGATGTGGAAAGTGGTTGTGATATAGAAAGAATTTGTGTTGTTGAAAGTGGTTGTAATGTAAAAAATAAATTCTGATGTGGAAAGTAGATATGGTTTTAAAATGGTGGAAATGTGGGGTTTTTCATGAAAATTATGGGTCTTTGTGAAGTGATGAATTATTATATATTATTTGGCAGTAATGTTATTAAATTGAAAATGCTGAATTGAAATGGCATGAGATGAATTGGTTAGTGAATGTTTGAGATAATATGGAAAGTGTGATTAAATGTTTTGAATGTTCAAATGTGAAATAAGTGGGATAGATAATTGAAATTGGTTGGTAATGGGAAATCTCGAAACTGTATTAGCTTGAAAAGAAAGGAATATGGCTTGTTATGATGTGTTGTGCATTTATAGGTGACAATGAAAGTGGCAGATGTCATAAGGTTTAGTGGTGATTTTACGAGTTCATCGGTTCTTTTGTTGTGAACCCATAGGCGGGGCTTGTGTGTGGCTATATATATATATATATATATATATATATATATATATATATAAATTTTATGTTCCTTGTAATTTATATATGAAACCCGCCCATGTCGAGCACCATGTTACATTAAGTATATAACAGATATATATCACATTAATTTCATTACCGAAAGTAATTCAGTCAAAAATACAAATATTTAATTGATTTATATTTTTCATAAATAATTTATAGCCAATGAATTCACAATTCATTTTCAAAAGTTGGTTATAATTATTCTAGCTAACCTAATGACTAGGCTATAATAATAATTTTATAATAAGAGAATATCACTATTTGTTTAAACTCATGATTGCGTGCAAATCAAGCTATTTAAGAATAAAAACTATTTAAAGAAAATATTTCATAAAAACATCTATGTGTTACACTCCAGATTCTAAATCATCCACTTATATTGGACATCAGTCTAAGGATGATAGGTCATACTTAGAAGAACCTACAATATCAATGCCATTTTCTGGCCCTATAAGAAGCATAAAATGAAATAGGTATCTTGGTCAGAAATGATACTTCATAGAACACTGTGTGATCAAAAAATCTCATGCTTGGAAAGACCACCTAGACCATAAATAGTGAAGGTCTACCCGATAGGAAAGAACTGGGATACTTTCATTATTAAATCAACAATAACCCATAATACATCATTCTTATAAGGTTTCATGGGTAATCTTATCATGAAATCCATAGTTATATCATCCCACTTCCATTATTTAATGATAATAGGCTACAATAACCCATCAGTACTCTAATGCTCATCCTTCACCTATTGAAATGTGAAACATATCACCGTAAATTCAATTATTTCTCTCTTTATACCTAGAAACCAGTATCGCCTATGAAGATTACAAAAAATCATTATTATAAAAGGATATACCACCTATCTAGAATTATGAAAAAAACTCATCAGCTCCTTGCATAAGCCCATGGTAACCCAAACAAGTCCATGTATTGGAAGAAAATTATCTCTGCTAGGAGTTCATCCTGATGGTGGATCCACACCATATAATCTACACACTCCAAATCAGAAATTTTCTCCCTTATGAACATATTCAATAGAATAAGAGTTACTGGTGTAAATTTTTGAGTCTCTCCCCCTTGAGACTCCTGAATATCAAAATACACATCTGAAAAGAGTGTCATCAACTGCTACTAATAATAAGAATCTTGTACTACCTTTTTCTACATTTTCTAACTCAAGGAATATATAAAAATGTTTCCCATTCCAAGAATGTATTCCAGCTTAATGTCAAAGGACTGTAGATACTCAAACCACCCCCTCTTCCAAGGGTTCAGGTCCTATCAAGAAATTTTTTCATTGAGTCTCTTGTGGTCGATGTAAACTATTAGGACCAAAAGGGGCCTAGATACCCTGAGAGGGGGGGGGATCCGGGTATGGATATTCTATTTCATAATTCTTCTTTCCCCACTAGATATTGACCTCTATATATAAGGTTCACTTTGTTTACTCTTATCTGTTTATGTTGATCAATTATTTTTAACTTTATCTGATGGTTATGCTTTAGATGCAATGAAGGGAAGAAACCAGGAAGGCACGAAGATTTTTACTTGGTTCACCCTCACTAGGCTACGTCCAAGGAGAATACAACGATGATGTGCCACTGTACCAAATCCACTAAAGCTCACTTCCAAGGATTTTTAGGCTAGATCACCTCTATGGCCAGGCTCACTAGCTTTACAATGTTTTGGCTTAGGTAACTGCTTTCCTAAGGGTCACCCCCTATTTCTCTCTCACTAGCTCACTGCCAGTAGAGAGGATTACCTTCTTTCCTCTTCCTTGGCTCACTGCACTTAGAATGGATCCACTCATAGTTTATAGACCTGTAGGTCTCTTAATTTACATGAATACGTGCATCCTCAACTGTTGATATATTCTATGTTAAAGTCTAACTTTCATCCACAAATGAATACCACTATTCCTCAAAACACTAGGCAACCATCATTGGAATTACCTATGCAAAGCACCCTACTTCGCGAAGCTCCCAATTTCGCGAAGCTCAAACAATCCTTCACGAAACTCCTTCATTTTTGCGAATCTCACACCTTCACAGATCTCAATCCATCACGGAGATCAATTCATCACAGAGCGACTTCCCTCGTGAAGATCACAAAGCCAATGCGGAGCACACGCGGAGCTAGAATAGCCGCTGCGAAGCTCCTTCCTTTGGTGAAGCACACTGTCTTCAAGAATCACCTTCACGAGATGAGATCAAAATATTTTCTTTTAAAACTCTCTCTTTTTCTAGAGGGGGTCTAGGTATATTTATAAGAAATTCCACCAAACGTCGAACCTTCCGTGCGAAGTCAACGCCATGTCATCTCAAATCGTGAAGCTCCGAAATTTCTGCCAAAATTCTCTCAATATCGTGAATCACCACAACAATTTTCTAATCTTGGAGATCATCATAATCGCGGAGCATTCCATCAATTCCTTCACTACTTCACCATAGATATCCACTCGCAATGCCCTTCTCCACCACAATTCTCTTCGACTCTGCCGTTCACGAAGCTCGTCGTAATCGCGAAGCATCACCGTCAAGATTCTTCTATTCTTTACGAAATCCAATCCATGAAGCCTATCTTCACGAAAATCATTACTTTGAAATATTTTGATGAGATATTCAAGGAAATACATATTTCACGATGCTCACCAAACTCCAAATTTTGGACCCCAAAAAATTACCAAAAACTGGAAAATGGCTCCACCTTGTATCTATTATTTTATACCGCCTCCAGATCTTCCATTCCTTTGTCATGGTTCTTTGTCAAAATGGATTGTCAACAAAATCTATGGAACTTGACAATTCACCATGGAAACCTGCTTTGTCATCAAACACAATGAACCCAAAAATGCTACAATGTTACCTTGAGGGATTTTTTCCCAACATAAACCAAAAACCTCTCAACCATGAGATAGTTCCATGAGTATCCTAGGGTGGGTACCGTCACAACCAATTATAGATTTTGAGTAGGATAATTACTCTCATGTGGTCTCAATTTCATAGATCTATAAGAAAACACTTGATCATCACGAATCATAAATGCTTTGAGTTTGACTCTGTGTGCATCATAATTTTTTGTTTATTCCTTACCTGAAATAGGTAAGGTGAGTAATGGTGATGTGGTTAGCCTACTCTTCATCTCTTAGAAATATCTTTTTCATGAATCTAAAAAAATAAACTTCACACCTTTCTTTTTTAGCTCATACATTGGAACTTCCATATAGGATAATTCTTGAATAAAATACCAATAGGGGCCCTCTAAACCAAAAAACTCTAAATCACAAATACATTCCTAGGACACTCCCAAGATACCATAGTTGTACCTTATTTGGGTCAAACAACACTCAATTATTTGAGTTAACATGACCCAATAAGTTTAATCTATCAATCAATAAATTTTAATTGGATACATTGGAGTAAAGATGATGCTCTCTCATTGTACTTCATATTATGTCACCATGTTGGGCATGATTATTTGGAGACTGGTAGTACACCATGATTTTGTTGATGAATACCACCAAAAAATGATCTAAGAATATATCAAATATTTGATTCATTAGGGACATGAATATATCTAGTGCATTTGTTAGATAAAACAACCTTGCTACTATCTTATATTAGATGTATCTATGACTAAAAGCAATCTGGGGTATATCAGACGATATCACCATCAACTTATGGTACCCAAAACTCAATTTAATATTATAGAAAATCCAAGAACCTCTCAAAATATTGAAGAGATCATCGATGTGAAGAAGGTGATATCAATTATTGATTATCATTAATTTTAGTCTCAAATAATTCTCACACAAAGAGAATATGCCATCATCCTTCTTGAAAAAATCTACCGGAGAACCCAAGGATGAGGTACAGGACCATATGAATCCCTTTAACTCTAGATCATGCAAATGAAATTTTAATTCACAAATCTCTGTCAGTGTAATATTGTAAGGAATGATAGAAACTTTCTCATCTCTTAAAACTTACTCGAAAAGGAAATCAATCTCCCACTCTATTGGTAAGTTAGAGAACTCTTCATGGAAGTTGTACTAAAAATTTCCACTATTGATGTAATGTACTCTATTTTAACTCACCATCATCTAGAACAAGGCTTGACATCTAGACTGTGAAAAATCGAACCTGAACTGAAGTGGTTAGGTACAACCAGCCTGATGATCCCACTATACCCATGGAACATAACTGTCCCTTAAAAAGATAGAACAGTAACTCCCCTCTGATAATAGTTAATATAATATTGGCATATAATTAGCCAATTCATATCCAGAAAAAAACTGAAAATTTCCATTTTCAGCATAAAAATTCCCAAATAATTGAAATCTAACCACTTTAAGTGAAAAAACCTTGAAATATTTGATACCATCTATGTGACATCCCAAAACATATTTTCTCTTGTAATAAAAATATTAGGGATTATTTTGTTTAATTTACATATTATCCGAATAAAACATACATACTAAATAATGGAAATTTTATTTAAATAAAACACTGAAGTGTTTACAATACACCAAGACCAAAGGAAACCCATACTTATTAAAAATACCTACTAAAACCCTATCAGAGCTACTGGAAGGCCGCCTAAAGTAACAACGAGACCCGGTAAATAGAGAAGATCCTTCAGGTCAGTCATAATGAAGAGCATCACAACCAGAATCATGAAAACCGTACTGAGCATCAGTGGTATAGCAAGCACCATCTTCTTAAATTTTATTGAATATAAGACACTCTAATGTATGGTTTTATAAGTCCCCAACTCAACTATTTCTCTTAGGGTAATCATTTAGTTTCTAACGGCTACCATTATAGTGATTGATATTTTGTGGATTAATTTAAAATACCTAAGAATAATTAGTTTTCTAAAATAATTAAATAATACAGTGAAATTATAATTTAAGACATATAATCTATTTTTATAAACTTTAAAAGGACAATGGTTTAATTTTTTTAGGATACACTAAGTTTGATTTTAAAACGAGGTGAGGATTTTGAACACCTTTCAAATATTTCAAATATATTGTAAATGTTTTCATTCATAATTCTTAAACAAGGTTTTAACTAAACTATGTCTTTTGATTTTTATAATACTAGTATAATGTTTTCATATAGGAGTATTAAATTTTAATTTATGTCTTTGTGTTTTAAAACAATAGTGTTTATAAAAACTAAGGGAAATTTTAGTTTAAAAAAGACCTATATATGTGTAAGGAAACATAGTGTTGTAGTTAATAAAAAATAAACCCCACATGGGCCATCCCTCTAGATAGTCCGAGGGAGGTAACACATGATAGGAGGCCGAGCCTAGCCCTCAACCTCATCATAGGCTGGCCTATGGGCGAGTGTGCGTGTGGGCTTGAAGCACACACAAGGGAACCAAAGGTGCCATCGTACGGGGTGGCACGACATTGTGGGTGGGCACAGGAGAGATCCCACATAACCTGGTATGGGGCGGTACCTGGTGGGGGAGGGAGAATTATGAGCGGTTTCTTAGAGCTCCTGGGTTATAAAGGGCCACAAAACCTCCCTATGCTTTGATGTGGGATGAGGAAAGTTGGCCCGGATTGAATCCAGGCTGTTGGATTGCGTCACGCGTGATCTGAGCCATCTATTTAGATTCGGCGCTCGATCCTTAGTAGCTGTAAAATCCCCCATGTTTTTTGTGCCATATGATCCAACACAGATCTAATCTCAGCCTTATGATATTTTTAAAAATACCACGCCGAATCTGCGCCATTTGATCTATCTTAGATCTGATCACGACCATCCATCATCTTTTATAATCACCACAACACCATGGTCGTCGGATCTTCTCTCCCTTTAATGAAAACCGTCCATTCTTTCTTTGGTTTTCTCCCCCGCGATGCCCTCTACTTCCTCCCTCCGGTGCTGGACCAGTAACCCCAACCCTCCCTTTCTCTTTTTCCACACCTGTGACTCCTCCCATCACCATCCGAGGCCTCCCTTACCCTCTTATTTTTCCACCAAGACATCCTCTGTTCATTTAATACAATGAATGGGATTCAGTTTTCCCAACATTATCATTAAATATTCAGTATATTTTATACATAATATAGTTTAAAAACAATTAGTTTCACCCCATGAACCCCTCGGTTCTTCCTCCACTCAAGTTGCTAGCACCTCCTTCAAGCATCCTCTGATCCTTTCCAGAGCCTCTCCTCCTCCGCAAACCAAGGTAAGGGAATGGTTTGTCTTGATTTGTTGCATTTAATGTATAAAAATATATATGTATTCTCATAAAAATATGTATACCACCTTATATTTTAGTTAATATTTTCTCTTATACTGATCCTAGGTCTCTTGGATTTTGAGTTTCAATAGTATTATTAACGTAAGGGGATTATTTTTCCTTATTGGGTTGAAGGTATATACATTATATATATATATATATATATATACACTCGTATACATAAGTTTACATCCTTGCGGATTGGGTGAAAACCTGCATATACTCAACCCTTGGACATATGGATTTAGGGTTATGTAGTATTTTTTAATCTTGAAGGATTATTTTTCTCCTGAAAAACATAAATATATATACCTTATATATTCATATATATATATATATATATATATATATATATCCATACCATTTTAAATGAACCTCTATTTTGTTCGGTTTTTAAGACCTCTAAAAATTAAGATGAGGTAGAATTTTGTTTTTTAAAACAAAAGGAATTATATTTTCATATATATATATATATATATATAGTATACACGGGCATGTATAATTATACAGTTCATATAACTCACCTTCTGGACTAGATATATGTCTTTAAACATTGAACTCCAATGGTTAATTTATTTTTTTGATAAACTTGTAAGTATAAATCAATTTTGGTGTAAGACCCTTATGTATACCCGGTTTTGTATATAAGATGTATATGTTCACAAAAACATATATGTAAGTGGTTTATTAAATAAATCTTTTAAAATTTATATTATGATTTTTTGGGACTGTTGTTAATTAATGTGACTAATATATTAATGTCATATGGGTGTCAATGGATTTTTATTTGGTTTAAACACTTTAATACAGAGTGTATATTTAGATATGACAATATATGTGTATACATGTATCCTTGGATCCTCAATTTTATTTATAATTTTCCAAGAATTACAAAGAAAGTATAAAACATGTGTTTTCGAATTATTAATGTCTTTATTTAAAAATAATACATTTTATATACACCATTGTGTATAAATATATTTACACAACACACTTCCCCAGTTTTGGATACTCCAAATATTATAATTTTGATGCGTTTAATATTTATGGAGAATTCATGGGTATAATATTTGGGGATCTGATACTCTTACATACATATGTATGAATCAATTATTTTCATATATATGTAATGGTATTATTTATGGTTTGGTTTCATGATTTCCAATTTTTTAACATTATGTATACCCTTGTGATGTGTTATACAAAGGAATATCAATAATAAATGTTTGGGCATTTATGTGTTTAATACCCCTTTTGAAATATTTGGTTTATCTTTTAATTAATGAAGCACCCAATCCATGATGAAATTATAATATATATTCTATGATTAATGATTTTTTCATTTAGGGTTATCATTTTATGTAACAAAACTTGTATTGATTTTTTGCATCAGTTGTCATCACATGTGTTATAATCTGCTTAACATAATTTCCATTTAATGACATAACATGCAGTAGATTGTTTTGTAATTAATACTTACATGCCTGATTCACTATATATATGTAAATTCTAATGATTGTAATTAAATCTCTAATGTCCTTTTATGGAATTATTAATTAAATTACTTAAGGTGGTATGTGACACCTTGAATAATATGAAATGATAAATTAAATATTCAAAGTGGTACGAGGAATTTTGAATATACGACTCTATTTGGAATATGAGGAAATTAATAGAATCGATATAATGGGTTGGGGACCGGTTAATGAAAGCCCCTCGATGCATCGATAAATCTCACGAGACAATCAGGTCATGGCACGAGGCCATTGAAATTTTTGGTCAAGACACAAGGTCCTGAAAACGTCTGATATTATATATTCCCTTATTATGTTTGTGATAATTAATTTACCGAGTGGATATTCAACTAGTAGAATATCCATGGTTAAGATCCAGTACTTATGTGTATCAGAAGAAGTAAATGCTTATGGAATGTCGTATATTTTGTACTCAGTGATTTATTAGCCATTGAATGTTTCACTATAGAAAAGAATGAAATTGATTTTATTACCATTATAAACAACTCTAATTATGTATTAATCTTAGATAATAAATATGTACTTACATTTCATATGTCATACATATTTTGAATGTATTTTACTTATTATCTTGAGTGAACATGCTTATAATTGAATCATATTCCCTAGTAATCCTGTTAGTATGAATTTAATTGTGATATTTTGTTTCTTAGACATATTTTATGATATGTTACATGTGTTATAATAATTATTAAGAAAATGTTTTTGGGAAAATATTAAAGAATGTTTTCAAAAGTTATATTTTGTATATTATGTTATTTTAATACCCCTAACTGGGCATTCGTATGCTCACCCTATGTTTTTGAAACAAATTTTTTTAGGTAATGGTTTTCAATTATAAAAGCATGTCAGAAGTAGCTGGTTTCCCAGAACCTAAACCAAATCAATCCTTCGTATGGGACATGATGTGTAAAATATCAGTGCATGTTTTTTTTATAAAAATTACACATCATGTTTCAAGGAATCGACTCCGGGTATTATGGGGTCAGGATATCATAGTTGGTATCAGAGGATTCCATTTAGATAATAATGGAAAACCATAACTGAACAAAGAAAACATTTACTTAAGTATTACTATGAATGACGTTTTCTTAATTTTTAGATGGAAAACAAAAATACTAGTATTTTTTATCTTTCTATTGAAACCCTAGAAACCATAATTTCCATAGCCATCCACAAAAACTTTGTAAATTATGTATACATTTTTATGACATGAAAATACATCTATGATGTGTAAAACTCTCCCTGAGTACTTCAACTCCAATGAGGAGTGGGTTTGGACTACCTCTTAATGATGCAAACCTAATTTCAATCCTACGTACATTGTGGAAATTAATTTGAGGGTATTTTTAGAATCTTCACTGCAATATAAGGAATCCCATCCCACATGGACTTCCAAGAAGCTGTACCAGTGAGAGACCTCCACGCACTATATATGTGCCAAGTTATTTCCTATGGCCATTATTGTCTAGTAATAGACTTTGAAACCCGTGAATTTGAAGCCTCCTATTCTGTGTACAGAACTCAAGTACATACTGATGTCTCTCGGCTATATACACCTCATGTCACACTCTAGAGACACCATAAGTCCACCCATGATATTGAACCAGACTTCTTGGGTTGTATTTGGTTCAGGGATATTGAGAGTTTTGAAATTGTTTTGGGGATTCGTTTAACTGGGAACTAGGGAAACCATTTGTTCTGGGTGCAGTGTATCAGTTGTTTTTTCAAAAATACAATGTGTTGTTTCTTCTTTCTCCCATCATTTCTGTGTTTGTGCTTTTAAGTGAATTTCACTAATTGGAATTTCATAAAAAAATTTATTTTTAAATGGAAGAACAAACCTACATATTATCTCTTCCCATTGAAGTACTAGAGGCCATTATGGTTAGGACCTGTGTAGAATAATACCTTCCCATCGCAAACCTGTGAGGGACAAGAAAACATCTTTATATGATATCGAATAGTCTGGACATTCTCTACTCCTGCTAAGGGAATGCCTACATCTACCACCGTATATCCACAGCCCAACTTGCTGAGTATAAGCAAAGGGGAAAGTTCCATTAAGGTAGTTTCCTATTCTGCACACTTTCCCAAAACAACATAGCCAGGGTAAGGTTTCCAGAGGCTAATTTGGAGGGGATCCTCTATGCAGCCTACATGTTCCAAATAACGGGCATCAGTTTATATGACCACATCTATGACCTTGACATTGTCAGACAAGAAGCAGCCCGATGAGTCCTTAAGGATTTTGTCTATTCAGACATCTCTAATCTCTCTACCATTTGAGCCTCCCCCTGGAAGCCCGAGTGTCCACTACAAGAGTTTAACCCATACTGTCTGAGGTGTGTTTGGTCCAGGGAAGTAGAAGAATTGAACACCAACTTGGGTATTCAGCTGGCCACACATGGGGATCTTCCATGATGAGGATGTGGTGAAGAATGTCAGAGAGTATTTTTAACTTGGTTGTATGAAATGAATTGCGAGGACACAATTTTTTGTAGATCAGAATAATGTAACGCCCTGAAACTTATTTTCCATTGTGATAAAAATATTAGGGTTTATTTAATTTAATTTAAATGTTATCTGATCATAACATACAAATTAAATACCAGACATTTTATTTAAATAAATCACCAAAGTGTTTACAATACACCAAGGCCAAAGGAAAACCATAGTAACCAAAAATACCAACTTATCACCCCATCAGAGCTACTAGAAGACCACCTAAAGAAACAAAGAGACCTGATAAATAGAGTATATCCTCCAGGTCAGTCATAATGAAGAACATCACATCCAGAATCATGAAAATTGTATTGAGCATCAATGTTATAGAAAGCACCATCTTCTTCAATTGTCTTGAATTTAGGACACTCTAATGTATGATTTTATAAGTCCCCAATTCGACCGTTGCTCTTTGGGTAACCATTGATTTTCTAACGGCTACTATTATAGTCATTGATCTTTTATGGATTAATTTAAAATACGTAGGAATAATTAGTTTTCTAAAATAATTAAAGAATACATTCAAATTATTATTTTAAACATATAAAATATTTTTATAAACATTAAAAGGACAATAGTTTAATCCTTTTGAGCAACACTATGTGTGATTTTAAAATTAGGTGAGGATTTCAAAAACAATTCAAATATTTTAAATATCTTGTAAATGTTTTCATTATTAATTCATAAACAAGGTTTTAACTAAACTATGTATTTGGAATTTTATAATATTAGTATAATGTTTTCATATTGGTGTATTAAATTTTAATTTATCACTTTGTGTTTAAAAACAATACTTTTTATAAAAACTAAGAGAAAATTTTGGATTGAAAAACACCTATATATGTGTAAGGAAACCTAGTGATGTAGTTAACAAAAAAAATAAACCCCCATGGTCTAACCCTCTAGCCGGGACGTGGGAGGCAACATGCGCTAGGCGTCCGAGCCTAGCCCTCAGCCTCAACATAGGTCGGCATGTGGGTGAGTGTGCATGTGATCTTGAAACACACAAAAGGGAACCAGAGGTACCACCATGTTGGGTGGCACCGTGGCATGGGTGGGTGCAGGAGAACACCCACATAACCTAGTATGGGGTGGTATCGGGGGGGGGGGGGAGAGAATTATGAGCCGTTTCTTAGAGATCCTGTGTTATAAAGGGTCATGAAACCTCCCTCTGTTTTGATGTGGGATGAGAAAAATTGTGAAGGATCAAATCCAGGCCATTAAATCGTGTCACACACGATCTGGTCTATTTATTTCGATCTGGTGCTCGATCCTCAGCAGCCGCGGAATCCCCCATGTTTTATGTGCGCCTTCCGATCCAACACGAATCTAATCTCGGGCGCCCAAAATTTTTAAAAACATCACGTCAAATATCATCCATCCTATCTATCTCAGATCAAATCATGACCATCTATCTCCTTTTATAATCTTTGCATCACTATTGTCATCCAATCTTCTCTCCCTTTAATCCCAGCCATCCATTCTTTCTCGAGTTTTTTCCTCGCACTGCCTTCTTCTTCCTCCTGCCTACGCTAGACCAATAACCACTACCTTGCCTTTCTATTTTTTCCACACTCGTGACTCCTACCATCCCCATTCGAGGCCTCCCTTGACCTCATTTCCCCCCCAAAACTCACCTAATCATTTAATATACCAAATATCCCTCGATTTTCCCAATAGTAGCATTAATTATTCTTTATAATTTATACATAATACAGTTTAAAAACAATCCGCTGGCCCCTCTTACTACGAGTTGGAAGAACTGCCTAAACTCTCTCCTAGAGCTCAGCTATATTGCCACCCACGCCTACCATGAAGCTAATATGGTGGCATATGCTCTTGCCAACAAGAGAATCAACCATGGAATTATGTGGACTGATGAGTTGTTTGTTGATCTTCTCCCTCTTCTTGAGAAAGATTGTAATAAAATTACCTCTTTCAGACTTTTGTAACATTCTTTCTTGCTTTTAATAAATTTTGTCTTGGTCATTGACCAGGACATTACCTTTAAAAAAACAACCTACTGCACCCCAAGGACCCCTCAGTTCTTCCTCCACTCAAGTTTCCAGTGCCTCCTTCAAGCGTCCTCCAAGCCATTCCCATGCCTCTCATCCTCCTCAAACAAAGGTAAGGGAATGATTTTTCTTACTTTGTTGCATTGAAAGTATAAATGTAAATATGTATTCTCATAAAAATATGTATACCACCTTACAATTTAGTTAATATTCTCTCTTATACTGATCCTAGGTCTCCTTGATTTTGGCTTTCAATAGTATTATGAACGTAATGGAATTATTTTTCCTTATTTTGTTAAAGGTTTATACATTATATATATATATATATGTGTGTGTGTGTGTGTGTGTGTGTGTGTGTGTGTATACTCATATGCATAAGATTAAATCCTTTCAGATAGGGTGAAAACCGGCATATACCCAACCCTAGGACTAATGGATTTGGGGTTATGTATTATTTTTTAAACTTGGTGGATTATTTTTCCCATGAAAAAACTTAAATATATATATAACTTATATATTCCTGAATATATATATATATATAACCATATGGTTTTAAATGAACCTTTATTATATTCAGTTTTTAAGACCATTAAACTTTAAGATGAGGTAGAATTTTGTTTTTTAAAACATAAGGAATTATATTTTCACACACATATATATAGCATACACGTGCATGTATAATTACACAGTTCATATAACTCACATTCTAGACCATATATATGTCTTTAAACATTGAACTCCAATGTTTAATTTATGTTTTTGATAAACTTGTATGTATAAATCAATTTTGGTGTATGACCTATATATATACCCAGTTTTGTATATAAGTTGTATATGTTTACATAAGCATATATGTAAGTTGTTTAATAAATAAGTCTTTTAAAATTTATATAATGATTTTTAGGGACTCTTGTTAATTTTTTTGACTAATATATTAAATCCATATGGGTTTCAATGGATTTTTCATTGGTTTAAACCCTTTAATACATAGTGTATATTCAGATATGAGAATATATGTATATACATGTAAAATTTGATCCTCAATTTTATTTATAATTTTCCAAGAATTGCAAAGAAAGTATAAAGCATGTGTTTTCTAATTATGAATGTCATTATTTAAAAATACTACATTTTATATACACCCTTGTGTATAAACAGATTTACACAACACACTTCCTTATTTTTGGATACTCCAAATATTATACTTTTGATGTGTTTAGTATTTATGGAGAATTCATGGTTATAATATTTGGGGATCTCATACTCTTACATACATATGTATGAATCAATTATTTTCAAATATATATAATGGTATTAGTTTTGGTTGGGTTTATTGCTTTCAATTTTTTTTAACATTTTGTATACCCTTGTGATGTGTTATACAAAAGCATATCAATAATAAATGTTTGGGAATTTATGTGTTTAATACACCTTTTGAAATATTTGGTTTATCTTTTAATTAATTTATCACCCAATCCATGATGAAATTTAAATATGTATTCTATTAGGAATGATTTTGGCATTTAGGGTTATCATTTTATGTAACAAAACTTGTATTGCTTCTGTGCATTAGTTGTCATCACATGTGCTATAGTCTGCTTAATGTACTTTCAATTTAATGACATAACCATGTAGTTGATAGTTTTTTAATTAATACTTAAATTCCTGATTCACTATGTATATGTAAATGCTAATGAATGTAATTAAAACACTTATGACCTTTTATGGAATAACGAATTAAATTATTCAAGGTGTTATGGGACACCTTGAATAATATGAAATGAGAAATTAAATATTCAAAGTGGTATGAGACATTTTGAATATAAAACCCTATTTGTCATATGAGGAATGTAATAGACTCCATATAATGGGTTGAGGACTAGTTAATGCAAGCCCCTCGATGCATCGATAGTTCTCATGAGACAATCAGGTCATGGAACGAGGCCATTGACATTTCAGGTATTGACACGAGGTCTTCACAGGTTCTAATATTATACGTTCCCTCATTATGTTTATGATAATTAATTAACTGATTGGATATTCGACTAGTAGAATATCCATGGTTAAGAGACAATTCTTATGAGTATCATAAGAAGTAAATGCTTATGACATGGCATTTATTTTTCACTTAGTGATTTATTATCCAGTGGATGTTTCACATTATCAAAGAATGAAATTGATGTTATTACCATTATTCACAACTCTAATTATGTATTACTCTTAGATAATAAATTTATACTTACATTTCATATGTCATACTTATTTAGAATTCCTTTTACTTATTATTCTTCGTGAACATTTTTATAGTTGAATCATGTTTCCTTATAATCTTGTTAGTATGCTTTCAATTGTGCTCTTTTGTTTCTTAGACAATTGTTAGGATATGTTACATGGGTTACACTATTTCTTAAGAAAAGGTTTTTTTGGAAAATCTGACTAAATTTTTTCAAAAGTTTTATTTGGTATATTATGTTATTTTAGAACCCCTTACCAGGCATTCGTATGCTCACCCTACGTTTTTGGAACAAAATTTTCAGGTAATAGTTTTCAACTGAAGAAGCATGTCAGAAGTAGTTGGTTTCCCAGATCCTAAACTGAATTGATCCTCTATATGGGACATGATGTGTAAAATATCAGTGCATGTTTTTTTTGTAAAAATTACTCATCATGTTTCAAGGCACTAGATCTGGGTATTCTAGGGTTGGGCTGTCACACTCTAATAGTACTATAGGTAGTGTGTCGATAGTTATAACACTAAACATCTCTACAAAATCCCCAAGACTTGGGTAAATTGAGTAGATATAAAATAATTCTCTGATACTATATCAAAAAAATTCAATAAAAGGTAGATTAAAAAAAAATCATACCTCTGATTCTAGAAGGTACCACTTCTAGAATAGTTGGATTAGATTGAACTATAAGAATCTATCTCACCCCTCCACTGGGGCTCTAATATGACTCCTCTATGTAGATCCCTGTGGATTGTATTTAAATTCCTCGGTTAGGGTACCACATACCCTATCTCGTCCTGGTCATCTAGGGGAACTTAAAATACCTTTCTCCATATGGGTAGTTGAGTCTATTCAAGATTATATCACATGTCCTAATCCTTTTCCACTGATCTGCTTCAACATCCCACTACAAAACCTCGGCAGATGGCCCAAACCGTCACAAGTGTGACACACCATAACAATGTAAGGTCACTGTGGGTGCTTGTGTCTAGCCTCGACACAGTAAAATAATTGCATCGGGTTATAGTCTTATGATGAATTCCCACTTCGCTAGACACTCTTCCCACCATTTCCTTGGAAGTAACTGTTATAGAAACACTTCTTGTTACCTGAAGATGAGCTCCCTGATCACCTTTGTGATATTACTTGACAACCACTTGGGGCCTCCCTCAGGTAATCTTCTATGATGATATCCTGATTCATCATATCCATGATGTTTCTCAAGAAAAATATGTTCACCTATGACAATATCTCAAAGTGAATACTATCATGGAAATGCCCCACCCTGGCAACCTGATCAGGTGCCGAGAACGAAGCAAAATGTTGCATGTTGGTGAAGTATCTGACATAGAAAAACACTAAAATACTCCACTATGTTAGTTTCATGATCCTATAATCCCTCTCATCTATAATCAACTCTAGATATATGTGTCTTAGGAACTTCACGACAAATGCCTTCCTTGTAAGGTCCTCTGGATGTCAATCTAATTCTATGATGTACGAAAAGTGCTTGGATTGTCCTCCTATAATATATTTATAAAAATTTACCCTCTTGAATATAGGTGTCTCAATACACAATAAGATCATATAGATAGATTTAGTCTAAAACTCAGTTGTTTTGGGGCCTCCATCCCAAGTGAACATAGGGGGATTCTACAGATGAAATTACTTTATCTAATCAGACATCAAAGGAATGGTATCAGTAATTTCCCTATCTAGAGATCACATAACCAATAGGAATATATCATGAAGATGAACATACATCTGATTACATGGATCTACAGGATGTCCTTACTCATCTATGTTAGGATAATGATGATTACTACTTTGTAGATTCTCAACTCGTACATGGTGTGGAGTTATTTTATATACAAGGGTCAACACATTCCTTAGAACACATGATGCAGAATAGGTCAACATTAAAAAGTTAAAACAATGAAATAGAATCACTGGCTCAAGGTTACTCCATAATTTTTGTAACAAGTGAATTGGAATATCATAATGTTTAACATTTATTCCTATTATCATATATGAAACAGGAAAATTACATTTCACAAAACTGGTTGGCTGATACATCACAAACAATAATTATGTCTCTACCATGAATAATTCATGTCAAAATATATCCATATGTTTCTACCATGATTAATTAATACTCACCTAATTCCATACCATCCAACATGTAAAATATCATGTAACAAAAAAATCATAAAATTAGTGAATCACCATAGGTAAAGTAATATCAAAACTATAATAAGTGAACAATATGAACAATAATCCCACCCCTAAGCACTCAGGTTTTCCCCTACACATGGGTTAGATATTACCATGCATGATATCATTATCATGACCTAACCCTTCCTAGTCTCATATACACCTTTCCAAAATAGTAAAGTAATAGAACAGACTTGGCCTATGATACCACATTTTAATATCCCCAGCCAAGTTCTCCCTCATGTGACCAATTCAGGTCATTACTTGACCACATGCACACCTTCCTATAGACTAGAGGTTGCCGACTAGTAAGAAGGGTGTTAGGAACATAGTGGGAAGACAACAACCTTAAGATCGTAGTAGAAAAAATATCCAGAATAATATGAATAGATAGTAGTTAAACTTATAAGGATTAGTGGAGAACTAAAGCAATCAAATAATAATAGATTCCATGTAATCACTAGTTAAATGTACGGACTGGATTTGGGGGAGGATGGGGGAGTGCTCTCGACGCGCACTCTCGGCACTCTCGGCTGATACCTAACCCTAGGTCGTGATTTGTTTGTGTTTCTTGGCTTCTTCGGTTATGGCAAGCTTTGATCCTGCTTGGGAGACCGGATCTGTGAACGAGCTGGTCCTCAATAACCCTAAGGATTCCAATCCTCCGCAACAGAAGCTAGCGCCTGAAGGGACTTCAAATGGACTCTCCTTTGTGGAAGTGGCTAAAGCACCAGGGAAAGAGCCCCGCATGCGAGATACGGTTGAGGTTGGTCAGAATAACTTTTCTTTTTCTAATTTCAAGGATACGCATGCAGGGATTAGGAAGAAGGGTTCGATAGCACATGTAAAAGCTGATGGCGATGCGGTTGCTGAGAGATTGAAGTTAGGGGATCATTCCATCATTGCTAGGCTGATTTTGCCAAAGGGCTCGCAGCCCTGGAGGTTAGATTATCTCAAATCTCGATTAACTAATATCTGGGGCTTTGATGCCTGGAACTGCGTCTCTTTGGGTAAGGGATTTTATCATTTGCTGTTTCCTTCTGAGGAGCTTAAATTGAGAGTCTGGGGGTTTGGTTCCATTTCTTTCAAGCCTGGGGCATTGCATATACGTGAGTGGGATAGATCTTTTAATCCTTTGGAGATGGGTAGATCGGTTGCACAAGTTTGGATCAAAATCTTTGGTTTAAACTGGCTTCTTTGGCATCCCAGGATCCTATATGACATCTCGCTAGCTATTGGAGTACCCATTAGAATGGATAAAGAAACTGAATTGGCCAGATATGGGCATTTTGCCAGATGTTTAGTTGAGGTAGATCTTTCATCTACCTTAATAGATAAAATATTTTTATCTACTGATGAGGAGGAAATTAGCTTGAGGATTGAGTATGAAAGCCTGCCCAAATACTGTTTCGATTGCAGAGTATTAGGACATGACTCCTCTAATTGTAGGAAGACTCTTTATTGCTCAAATTGTTCTGTGAAGGGGCACGATCTTAACTCATGCCCCAATCTGAAAGACATGCCACTTGAACAGAAAAAGATTTCTTCACCCAAGAAATCTTCTGGATTGACTGTTCAAAGCTGTTCCACAGTGCCACTTCCCAAAAAATCATGGGCGGCCATTGTAGAAGAAGGTCCTTCTGATCTCCCAGAATTGCAGCCTTATTGTACTGGTGATGTGGATCAGACACAAAACACCAACTCTGATAAAATGCATAAAATTGTTTATGTCCCTGCTTCTGTTTCTGGAGTTGACTCTGATTTAAGTTTTCCAGAACAGCCTTTTTTGGCTGACAGAATCCAGGTGTCTTCACTGCCTGGTCATTCTTTTACTAAATCTGTTGATGGCACTTATGTTGATTCTACAACTGTTTCATCTGCTGTTTATCATGATCCTGCTGAAAGAATAGAACAGTCTCCTGTTTTGAAGGTTTTGGACTGTTCAGTCCAGAACAGTGTTGCTTTGATGGCTCCCCCTGTTATGAATGTTCTCACAAAAATATGTCCTGATGTTCCTGAATTCTGTAGGGAAACTGGAATGACTGATAGTATTACTGTGTCTACTCATCTAGAGTCATCTGAAATGGCTGGAACACCAGATTTATTGATGAAACATCCTGATGTAAAGGTGAGTAAGGATTCAAATACCCCTACTTTGCAGAATGCTTCTCGTGTGCAGGAAACCTTAGGAAAAGAAGATCAGAAAAAGAAAGGCTCTGATGACGAATGGCAACATGCTAGAACTCGAAGCCAAAAGAAGAGAGAAAGGAAAGAGCAAATGAAGAGGATGGAAGAAGCTCAAGTGGACAGCTCTGATGAAGATGTAGAATCGCTCCTACAACAAGCCAGGGAGATTGAGGAAACCTATCGTGGAGGAAGAGGAAGAGGAAGAGGACGTAATAACATCAGCCTTTGGAACGAGATGCGAAATAAAGAACGTATCATCGGGGACAAGCTGAGGAAAAAGCTTGGCGCCCCTGAAAATGGGTGATAAGTTTATCTGTTTTCATTCCTTTTTTGTACCTCTTTTGGACTTTCTTTTTAATAATAATCCTGGTCTTTTGCCCTTTAAAAAAAAAAACTAGTTAAATGTACCTAAATGCCATCCTAATGTCATATATGAAAAATACTAAAATGAATATAAAAAGATTACTAAAAATACATGGTCTTGAATCCCATATCAGCCTCATCCTCATGATCTAACCCATCTAGTAAGCGATATTTCAAGAGAATTCCCATTTCCCTTGTCTAGACATGCATCCATGAAGTCTTCTCGAGTACCAAATGATACCCAAACTAGCTGTGAGTAAAACTCTATTGGATGACACCCATTATGTCTAATCAGATCTAGCCTGCATAATTAGCATGTGAAATAGCAAAATATACATAAATTTAATTCCTAAATTAGTATTGTGTATCAAAAAATCATGCCAACCCTGAGCTCAATGGTGATGCTTGGGTTAACCAAACCTACTTCAACTCGATGTGGGTGTGTCTCGAAGAACATCCCAAAAAAATTCCAATAATAAATATACCTATCTCCCAGTATCCACATATAGGTATCCTCAAAGTATCACATCCCTCCAAAAAGGTAGTATCACATCAGGGAACAAGCCCTATAAAAATTTCAATATAGATTGGAACATGGCCTATAAGCATTACAAAAAAACTAAGTGAAAGCACTATAATCATTAAAACATAACCCAGAATAAGAACTATAAGAATTATATAATAACTAGGCTCAATCCCTTTAATAATTATATAAATTTATACACAATCCCTATAATTATTAAAACAATTAGGGAACAATCCCTATAAACATTAAAACATAGTCGGGAGTTATATCAAGATAAAAGGAAATATTTCATGAAAACAAATCACATAACCAAGAACCAATTATATAAAACATTTCGTTACATATCACATTGATTAAATATGTCAATAATATTTAGAAATAATTTATTCCATTATGTAATTTTACCAATTATCATGTTATGCTAATTTTAGGGTAAGCTAATCCCCATGTTAATCAACACCAAATCATTACAAACTCAAGGGTAGGAACACCCCTCGAGTGTCCAAAAGTATTATATCAATCCCAATAGACCCTAAAAGATTCTTTTAAGTCTACGTAATATGATTCTATTAAAAATAATGGGTTACTATTTATCTTAATCTATGTACATGGTGTGCTGACATAGTTGCATGTGTTGAACACACTTGTCAAACCAAAAAAGTTGTTGGGAGAAGACTTAGTCCACTGAACTCAAAAGTAAATACGAAAAAGGAATTCCTCAATGACTAAGGTAGAACATGGTTCCTCTTTTCCTTACTTTAATGGAAAATAAGAAACATCATAATCACAAGACCATAGTTCTAGATTCCAGTTTTTCCATCCTGAAATAGGGTTCTCATGTAGCACCCTATTACTTTTTCATATTTTCCTTTAAGAATTAATTTATTTATTTTTGATAACTTTTACTGCACACATCACTACGCTAGCTTGCGTTACACACAGGAGAAAAATTCCTCAATAGATTACATTACATGCAAGACAAAGTTTTATAAACAACAATATATGAATAAAATGTGATTATTTAATATAATAAGATATAACCTAGCTATTAAACTAGTGGTTATGTATAGTATTAACCAAATTATGAAATTTTTATATATTCCACATAATTTTAACATTTATCTTATGCATTTTTTATACATGATATAATAACATATTAATTTTTTTTCATAAAATAAGTATTTTAAAAAATGGCAATTTTACAGCCTTTTAATGGTGAACCCATTTTAATTCTAATTTTTGAAACTTTTTTAATTTATATATATAAAAATAATATTATTATTTGAATTATTAATGTGAAAATTATCTTAGGGTTATTTTTTGGTTTTTTATGAGAATTTTCATTTTTGTGATGAAAAGTGAAAAATACTGCACTGTAGTTAAAAACTACCTTTTTGATTAAATAATTATTACACTTTAAATTGATTTTAAGGTAAAAATAGATCAATTATACATATATTAATACAGTTTAGGTAATTTAAATCATTTTATATTGAAATTAGATATAAAAACTTATTTAACTTTTGAATGACTCCTTCACCCGCTGTCTTACCTCATCCACGAGATTAGAGTTAAATTTATTTTAGCTACATCTACGAATTGAATTTGAAAAAATGGAAATACAGAGTTGAAATAAGTGTGATATTTCGAGTCTAATTGGATGAAATTAATTTTTCTGGATATTATGAATCATATCTTTGGTAAATTTTTATTTACCATGGTTAAGGGTAAATCGATTAATTAAACGTAAAAATAATATTATAAAAATTATAAATTTTCCCTAAAACTTTTCCTAATTTCATTGGATAAGTGGGTTTCTACCAAAATCATCCTCATTCTGAAATTATAACTTTTTAAACCACTTGGGTATGATTATGAAATTTATTATGTTTTATTTAAATATATGTTAAAAATGTCATACTCATGTTTTTAATAAGTATTACATTTTTAATACATGGTTATATAGAAGATAAATTAGAATATAGATATTAATTATAATTATAATAAATTTATTTTCATTATTATTATTTATTTTTAAATTTTTTAGAATAAATAATTTAATTAAAGACTTTCTTAATAATGACACACTATTTGTTTTATTAATGGAAGTATCAAATATATGATCTCAAAAATATTAAAATAAATATTAATTAACATAATTAATGACATATATGAATTTTATAGATAGAATATAAATGTTAGTGATATATTAGAATTATTTTCTAAGATATCATGTTGTTATGACATTTTCAATAAGACAAATAATGAATTGTATCAAAATTAGAATAAAATATAATTTAAAATAAATAATACCTTATAAAGTGATATAATATTAATAAAAAAATAAATTCTTTTAAAAATATATAAAAAAGGTTAAATATTTCCGAAATGATCCATTCGATCCTCTTTTGGCATTTTATAGTATTTATATTAGCCCTAAACAGTAAAACATCCATGTTGTCGCGGTAAGAGTTAAAAGGTTTAACTAAGGGTTAAAGCTGAAGGATAAGGTTAATAATATGACCTAAACATGTCTAAAAAAATTTATTGAGAAGATTGAAACTAGTACACATATTATATTATAAATAACTCACATTGTAGCTATTTAAAATGGAAAATAAATTTATGTTAATTAAATATTTTTATTCTATTCAAGAGTGCCTCCCCCCTCTGTTATAAAAAAGGCACCTCATACCTCACTTAATCACACCACATTGAGCCTTCTATCTTGACCAAAACCTACCCATTTACCCTCCCAAAATTCTTAGATAATTTTTGGAGGCCCTGGTATTCTAAAAAGGAAACTGTAGTGTCCTTAAGAGGATATCCAAAGGAAGTCCATTGAAGAAGAGGTAACTATTTTACCAACTCATTCATGTTCTTTTCTTCTTCTACATAAAATTCCTATATTTTTTGATTACTAAAGTAATAACTCCAGTATCATCTATATTATGATATGATATTATGATTGTGGGATAACCATATTCCTCCTTTTATCCATCATATGAAATACAATATCACCATGTGTACGTGCTTACGACTTGCCGTCTCCACGCTGTGATGTAATTGTTTTCATCACTAATTTATTTTTATGTGTATAATGATGAATATAATGGATATAAATAATAAATATGACATGATATTAATTATATATTACTAATATACCATCTAATTTCCTACCCCTTTACCATTACGGGATGATATCATCACTTATGCGTACTTTTGACCAACCGTCTCCACGATGCGATGAGATTCATCCTGCATGATAACCATTCAATAACGATTATAAAAATTTATATGATGAATAAATATAGTATTTATGAGCTTAATATCATTCTAGATATGAAAAATATATATCATTTTTAAAATAAACAAGACTTACAGGGCATAACATGCATAGGAAAATGAAACAGTTAACACCTGAAACAGTGTTAATAATGAAATGTTATTAACAAAATGATATAATAGAATAATATATGATATCATAAAAAATTTATACGGTTTGGGTATAATTTAATAACATGATTTAACCATTATAAATTATGTTAACTCACCCTTAACAAAAGGAATGTTCACAGTAAGGGTAAATTTCACAATCTCATTGTTATTTGGGATTGTTTATATGTTAGTATTTACTAGGACATATTTATCATCCATATACATGTTTATTAAAAATGTATTTAAAAATTTTCTTAATAATCTTTTACAATTGATTAAATTCAATTGTTCCCATTTTTTACTTTTTATAAAATGTTTTGAAAGGAATATTTTTTTTGTTTTTTAAACAAGGGACATTATAACCTTTTTGAAAAAATACGAAAGGAATGTTCTTTTTTTAACCTATGAGGAGTGAGAGAAAATTAATTTACAAGCTTATAAGATTATTTTCACTAAAAATGTATTCTTTTAAAATTTATCACCCATATTAAATAATTTCAATATAACAAGGTGTATTTCTCTCAAGAAATTTTAATGATTTTTTGGTTTTTTTCATCTAAGTCAACATCCTTTGTTGGATTTTCTGCTTAATTGAGGTTTATTTCATATTATAGAATCTACCATATTTTACTAAAGGGTTTATTATACTTTTGGTTTCAGATTTTCTATTTTGATACAATTCATTGTATATGGACAATGTAATAACATTTTGTATGCTAGTTTTAATATAAATGTTTATGTCAGTTATGTTTAACCCTTTTCAAATGAGGAATGAATTGGACTTAGTATGTGATGATTAGGGACTACTATATCCCCTCGATGCATTGGTGGGTCTCAGGAGACAAAATAAATTGGCTTTATACCCGTTTATGTATGGTTTTAGGTCTGAAGCCTTGATGGTATGTTTAGGATGTTTGGTATTATGCATTACCTCATTATGAGATTAGTTATTGGAATTCCATGTGATTATTTGACGAGTAGAATATCCATGTGAATGTTTATATAGAATTATTTGATTTATTCTTACCAGGTTATTCTTAATATTATGTTTAAAAGCCTTGTGTTTTAGTTATAAAACATTCCATAAATGTTTATGCTTATTTATGGTAGCCTCTACTATATTATTTACACTTACTGAGCATCTGATCTCCCCAATTTCTTATGTTTTATTTTCCCCAGATTCTAAGTTGTGTATTGTGATTGATATGAAGGGTTAATCAAGAGAATAATTACATTTTCAAACTATTATCTATGTTGTATTTTATGTTTTTAATTGTAATGTAATGTCAATATATGTAATCTATTTTCCAAGAATACTAGAAGAACATCCTTGAATTTTTTTAAGGTAGAGATTATGTGGTTCATCCAAGAAATACATCCCTATTTAGATACTAAAAGTGGACACAGTTCTAGCACATATATACATAGAGTTAATAACTCTAGCAAGGTGTGTTAGGCCTGACTCGATGTAACCAAGTACATGACAATGAGCCTTAATGCGCAATTGGTTTGATACTCCATGGGGATATACATTGGATAATTCACCTTTTCCAAGAATACTAGAAGAACATCCTTGAATTTTTTTAAGGTAGAGATTATGTGGTTCATCCAAGAAATACATCCCTATTTAGATACTAAAAGTGGACACAGTTCTAGCACATATATACATAGAGTTAATAACTCTAGCAAGGTGTGTTAGGCCTGACTCGATGTAACCAATTACATGACAATGAGCCTTAATGCGCAATTGGTTTGATACTCCCTGGGGATATACATTGGATAATTCACCTTTTCTTTACAAACCATTATAAATGATCTAAAAGTAAATCTGTCCCCAAAGAAATCATGTTTATGATTATGATTTTAGATGTGCATAAATTTTCAATTTATGTTATGTTTTTTTACTAGTTTGAAATTATTCATTATGATTTATAACCTAATCAAGTGTATTATATTATTTAGAAATGGTTCCTCGAAGCAGTAATAGAAATCATATCAATACAAGTAATCCATGTATGGATTTCAATCCTTTGAATGATAATGGTGTTGGAGTTGGAGCTTCAAATGATGTTGAGCAACTTATAACTACACTGGGATATTTGACTAAGGTCATGAACAATAACCATGCCTATACAGAGCATCCAGATCCCTAATGTGGATGAATAATGTTAGACCACGTCATGAGATAACAACCACCAATATTCAGGGGGACTAAAAATCCATTAGTATTTAAACAATGGATACGTTCCTTAGAGAAGATATTTATTGCTTTGAGAAGTAATGCAATATAGATGGTTTTAATGGCATTTTATCATCTCTTGGGATATGCAGATCAATAGTGGTCACTGATTCAAAAAAAAGGAAGAGAAAAATATTTCAAGCATGTAATGGAAGGATTTTAAGGAAACTCTCATGGATAAATATTTCCCTCATGAACAATGAGTGGATATGGAGAAAAAATTCTTGAATCTGAGAAAAAATAAGGATATGAATACTGATAAATATGAATCCAAATTTACATGGTTATAAAGGCATGATACCAATTAAATATGTAATAAAAATAGAAATACTGATCAATTATTTTATGGGTTAAAACCATTCCTTCGAAGGGAACTAGTCTCCCAAAATTTCTCATTATATAAAGATAAAGTCTCGTGTTCTATCAAGATAGAAAAAAATTCTCTATGTCTTATGACTTTAACGGAAATAAAGAAAATAATAGGAATGCTGAACTCTATGGAAAAAGTAATAATGAAAATAGGAATAAAGGGAGATTTGAATTTCCATCCTAGGATAATTGTTGGAAGAAAAGACATGGTACTTTCCTGAAGGGAATGGAATTTTGTTACAAGTGTGGAGGAAAGAGACACCAGGCCTGTGATTTCAAGGGAAATAATGAAACTAGTAATTTTTAGTCTTTCAACTATAAATATATGGGAATATATATATATGATTGTACTAAGTGTCAAAGAAACTTTCCCCATAAAATGAAAAGGGATAAAGTCCAAGATAATGAAATCATAAATACTAAGGTTGAAGTTCCTAATGATGTGTTGGTTGGTACTTTAATTGTAACATCAAACATTTCTGATTATTTATTTAATTATATATCATCACATTCATTTATTTCTTCCCAGTTTTCCAAAAAATAAAAATTTCCCTTTTGATTTAATAATGGAGTTGTGAGTTAAAACTCCTAAGGGAAGTCTCTTTGCAACAAAGATGTGTCAGTTAGTTCCATTTATGATACATAAAAGTTCTTGACTTGCTAACATTTTCATCATAGATATGGTTGAATTTGAAATAAACCTTGGTATGGATTGAATTTCAAAATATGTTGTGAAAATTTATTTCAAGAAAAAGGAAATTAGGATTTGCGAGGATGAATAAGAATCTGTTATTTTTAAAGCATAAAATTTATTATATGATTCTTGTCTAGATCCACCCCCATTAGCTCTACTGAATGAAATTCTTGGGTAGGAATAGAAAACAAAATCTAGGGATGAATAATGGAATATTAAAATTGAGGATGCTCCTATTGTGTATGAATACATTGATCTTTTTCCTAAAAATCAGTTAGACATCCCTCAGAGCATAAAGTTGAATTTTCATTGATTTAATCCATGATGTAAGGGAAATATCAATGAATCCCTATATAATTTCCCCTATGGAATTGGTGGAGTGGAGGAAACGACTAGAGGATTTGGGTACTAAGTTATTCATTTGCCCAAATATTTCACCATGGGGATCCCATGTTCTCTTTATTAAGAAGAAACATGGATCCATGAGGTTTTTCATTGATTATAGAGAAATAAATGCTATTAAAATAAAGAAAATATATCTTATAACTTACATTGATGACTTGTTTTATTAGCTCCACAGAGATCAATATTTATTAAATATTGATATTCATTTTGGGTATCACCAATTGTGAGTAAATAAGAAATACATTACAAAGATGGATTTTCAGGTAAGGTATGAACGTTATGAGTTTATAGTAATGAAATTTGTATTGTCTAATAAAGCGTCTATTATTGTGGACCTAATGAATGAAGTGTTCAAGGAATACCTCGATGAATTTTTGGTGATATTGATTGATGTTATTATGGTGTATTCTAATAGATATTAAGATCATGAGAATCACTTGAAGATTATTCTTAAGACTCTTGTAAGAGAAGATATAAATGGGAAATTTAGTAAGTGTGATTTATAGCTTCAAAAAGATCATTTTCATGGAAATATTGTCTCTAATGATGGAATATCAGTTTATCCTACATATATAATTGTGGTCAGAGAATGGAATACACAAACAAACATATCCAAGATACATAGTTTCATTGGCTTAGAAGGTTATAATTAGTGGTTCATTCAGAATTTTTCTTGATTGGCTAACTCGTTAACTAAGATTACATGTAAAGGGGTTATGTTTGTTTAGGAAAAGGGATTGTGAATAATGATTTGATGAACCAAAGAGAAGATTATCAATTGCTCTTATTTTTACTCGACCATACAGAAGTGATGGGTTTTTCATATATAAGGTAGCATATGCATTGTGTAAGAAGGACCATGGATTTCTAACCAAAATGGGGTTTGAGAAAGATCCTATGTTCATGGACCTAGTAAACATGGATATAGGAATTTGAAAGGAAGTTGAAACATCAATCATCTTTAAAATTATTGTAAAACAATATTTATTAGAAAAGGTAAATAATTCTCAATATAACGATGAGGAATTTGAAAGAATATTAGAAATGTGAATGAAGGAAAATTAGCATACTTTGTTTGTGAAGATGGTGTTCTAAAATTTGGAAAGAGTATATGTGTTCCATATATACCTAAGATAAAAATATTATTGATGGATTATGCTCATAAATAAAATTTCTTTATACACCCTGGTAGTACAAAGAAGTATATGGACTTGAAGGAACATTTTTTGTGGGATAACATGGATTTAAAAATTGTTGATTATGTTTATAGATGATGGGGTTTTCAAAAAATGAAATTTGCGAGGAATAATAGAAAATTAGTCCTACAAACTCTTCTTTTCCTGTATGGAAATTGGATGAAATTACTATGGTCTTTATCACAATACTACCAAAGAATCTTAGGAATGATGTAATATGGGTTATCATTGATTGCCTATCCAAATCTAAAAATTTCCTTACTATAATAAAAGACCTGCCTCTTAAGAACCTCACAAAACTCTATATTAATGAAGCTGTAAGATTTCTTGGGGAACCTCAATCAATTTTTTTTTGATATAGATCCCCTATTTACTTCGAAATTCGGGAAAATTATTTAGAAGGATTTTGACACTGATCTTTATTTGAGCACTGCCTACCATCCTCAAACTGACGGATAATTTGAAGGAACAATTAAATCAATGGAAGACATGTTGAGGAAAATCTCACTCAACTTTAAAGGTATGTGGTATAAGTACTTTACTTTTGTATATTTTTCCTACAACAGTAGTTTCTATTCAAGTATTCAAATGGAATTTTATGAAGCATTATATGGAAATAGATTTCATACACCAACTTGTTGGGATGAAGTTGGCGAAAGGAAAATCATAGGCCAAGAACGTGTGGAAGACAAAAAACAAAGGTAAAGGCTATTTAGCCTCACATTAAATAAGATCAAAGTAATAAGAAGTGTTATGCTAATAATAAGAGGAAAAATTTAGAGTTCTAAGTGGGAGATCATTTTTTTAATGTATCTACATAGAAGGTTGTTATAAGGTTTGACAAGAAAGGGAAACTGAGTCCTATGTACATCAGACCCTTTGAAATTTTTGAAAGGGTTGGAGTTTTTTCTTATCATTTTGAAATGATGTCGAATATATCAAATTAAAATGATGTTTTTCATATATATCTGGTAAGGAATTACATGCATGACCCAACACTTATACTCAACTATGATGAAATAGAGATGGATCCTGACCTTTCATACTGTGAAGAACCCATCCAAATTCTTGATAATAGGGAGAATGTATTGAGGATCAGAAGATTCATGTGTTAAATATAATCTAGTGAAATTATAAAATAGAAGAAGCAACATGGGAACCAAATGATTATATAAAGAGGAACTACACATATCTTTTTTAAAAGGTAACACCCCTAAAATTTAAAGGACGAATTTATTATAGGAGGGAAGAATGTAGCACCCCAAGACATTACCATATTTTTCTTCTAGAATAATTTTTTTTATATCTGGTAATGCATGCAACACTTATCTAGCTTGAGTTACATGTAATAGAAACTTTCCTCGATAGCTTGTGTTACATGAAAGACCGAGTTCTATAAAAAACATAATATTTTTAAAATATTAATATTTAATATAATAAGATATAACCTTGCCATTAAATTAGTATTTATTAATATTATTAACAACATTATGAAATTTATATGTATTCTATATAATTTTAATGTTAATATTATGTATTTTATAGATATGATATAAGAACGAGCCCAATTTTTTGTCATAAGAGAATTATTTTTCAAAAAGGTTAAATTTACCTACATTTAATAGAGAATTCATTTTAAATATAATTCTTGGCACTTTTATAATTTTTACATGACAAATTAATATTCTTCATTGAATTTGGAATGTCCAAATTAACATAGGGTGATTTTTTATTTTTGTTAGAAGTTTTATTTTTTGATGAATAGTGAAAAATACTACATTGTATTTAAAAAAAACATTTTAATTCAAATAATTGTTACAATTTAATTTATTTTTATGGTCAAAATAGATAACTTATTCATATATTAATCCAATTTAGTTCCTTGGAATCATTTTTATATTTAAATTAGATATAAAAACTTATTGAACTTTTGAATGTCCCTTTTACCTACTTTCTCGCCACATCTATGGGATTAATGTTAAACATAATTAGGCCACAGACACAAATAGTTGTAATATGTATGATATTTAAACTCTAATAGGATCAACTTAATTTTTTTGGTATTATGAATAATAACTTTGGTAAATTTTTATTTACCTTGCTTAAGGGTAAATCAGGTATTTAAAGGTAAAAATAATATTATAATATTAGAAAATTACCCCAACACTTTTCCTAATTTAATTTAATATGTTTTGTTGAAAAATAAACCTTAGAATAAAATTAAAACCTTTTTATTTCATTTTTTTTATGAATATGACATTTATTATATTTTATTTAATGATAAGTAAAAAAATGTTATGCCCATGTTTTTAATAAGTATTATATTTTTAATACATGGTTATACAGAAAATAAATTCCACTATAAATATTTATATAAAATATAATAATTATATCCTCATCATGATAATTTATTTCTGATTTTTAAATAATAAATAATTTAATAAAATTCTTTCCTAATAATGATGCAACAATTGTTTAATTAATGGAAATATGAAATAAATGATATTAAAGATTATAAAATAAATATAAATTGACATAATTAATGACATAAAAGAATTTTATAGATAACATAGACATGTTATTGATATATTTTAAGGGTTTTTTCAGAGTTATAAAGTTGTTATGATGTTTTTTTAAAGACAAATATTATATACTATCAAAATTGACATAAATGATACTTTAAAATAAATAATATTTTATAAAATAAAATAAAATTTATAAAAAAATATAATTCATAAAAATAAATATAATATGGTTGAATATATTATCCTTTATCTATTTTGGGTTCTTTTTTCATTTTTTGGTAAGTATATTAACCCAAAAGAGTAAAAAGACAAGTTGTTGCGGTAAGAGCTAAAAGGTTCAACTAATGGTTAAAGAAAAAATATAAGGTTAATAATATGGACTAAAATTTTCTAAAAATAATTTTTTTGTGAATATTTAAACACATAATCATATTATATTCAAAATAAATCATGGTTGAGCTATTTTAAATTAAAAATCAATTTATATTAATTTAACATTACAAAGGTTTCCAAGAATTTCCCTCCCCTCTCTTATAAAAAGGCACTTCCTTACACAATTCCTCACACCGCTTTGAGTATTAAATATCAACCAAAACCTACCCATATCTCCTCCCAAAATTCTTAGATAAGTTCTATAGGTCTTGATATTCTAAAAATATCACAACTAGTGTCCCTAAGAGGATATCCAAAGGAAGTCCATCGAAGAAGAGGTAATTGTTTTATCAACTCATTTAAGTTCATTTATTGTTATACATCCTCTTCCTACATTTTTTCCATATTAAAGTAATAAATATGGTATAATATATATAATTAAATGTTATTATGATAATGGGACAACCATATTCCTCCTTTTATCCATCCTATGAAAAAAAATATCACAATGCATGCGTACGTACAACTTACCGTCTTCACATTATGGTGTAATTTATTTCCATAACTACTTTATTTGAATGGGTATAATGATAAATATAATGGATATAAACAATAAATATTACATGATATTCATTATCTTAAATTAATATACTATCCAATTTGTTACCCCTTTACCATTACGAGATGATATCGTCGCTCGTGCGTACGTACGACCTACCATCTCGACAACGCGATGAGATCCATCTTTCATGATAACCATTTTAGAATGATTTAAAAAATTTATATGATGAATAAATATAAAATTTATGAACTTAACATCATTATGGATATGAATAAAATATATCCTATGCATAATAATTGGACTTACATAAAAAAATATACATAGTAAAATGAAAGAGTTTACACCTAAAACAATGGTAATAATGAAATTTTATTGATAAAATGATATAGTAGGATAATATATGATATAATAAATAATGGATATGGTTCTTGTATAATTTAATAACATGATTTAACCATTATACAGTAGGTTAACTCACCTTCCACTAATTTAAAATATGATGTAAGTGTTAATTTTGAAATCTAATTATTATCCAGGATTGTTTATATGTAAGTATTTATTGGGGAATATTTTTCATCCATGTCCATGTTACTAAAAAATATATTTTAAAATATTATTACTATTGTTAAACAATTATTTAAATTAATTTTCACCCATTTTTAAATTTTTATTAAAAATTTCGAAAGGAATCTTTTTTTCATTTTCGAAACGAGGTAATTTTTGACCATTTCGACAAAATATGGAAGAAATGTTCTTTTTTTAAATTTATATGTCTTGATAAGAACATTACAATATTTCAATACTGTTCTCACTAAAAAAATTTTCTTTTAAAATTATGTGTCCCTTTTATATAATTTCAATTTTAAAAGGGGTATTTATCTCAAGAAATATTTATGATTTTAATAGATTATGTTCATCTTTGTCAACATCCTTTGTTGGATTTTATACTTAATTGAGGTAGATTTCTTATGATACAATCTACCATATTGTATTGTATGGTTTATGATATTTTTGAGAGTGGATGTGATATCATGATACCAATCATGATTTATGGTTATTGTATTGAAATTTCATATGGTAGTTTTATTACGAATGTTTATGTGGGTTATGTTTCACCATTTTGATATGAGGAATGAATTAGACTTAGTAAGTGATGAGTGACGACCACTATATCCCCTTGATTCATCGATAGGTCCCGTGAGACAAACTAGTTTGTGTTTTAACCCACTTATATATGGTTTCTGTACCAACCCGAGATTTTATGAGAATTATTATTTTTTTAATTTCTTTGATGTCTTCTATTATACACTACACCAAGATTACCTTGTACTATATGAAACACCGTATTAGCTTGCAGTATACGCAACACTATTCGTGGATTGTGTTACACACAATTTCAAGTTCGTTTGATAATAGTCATTTTACGCAACATTGAGTGTATATATATATATATATATTCAATGTATAAATGAAGTATGGTTGGATTATGTTATACAAAACAATGAAGGAGTCTTTCCCAACACGCAACCCTGACTTGGCTTGCATTACACACAATCGCGACCTTCCTCGATAGCGTGTGCAGTACGCAATACCGGGTTTCACTAAATAACGATATATTGTTATAATATTATTATGGACTAGCTGTTATGAATAGTATTAACTACATTTTTAATTTTATAACATTATTATTCATCTTACACATTTTTTAGAATATGGTATGGGAAAAAAATAAATTTTTCGTGTAAAATATGTATTTTTCAAAAATTGCAGTTTTCCTGCCTTTTGATGGCGCACCCACTCTAAATCTTGTTTTCGACATGTTTATAAGTTCAATTTGACAAATAAAATTCTTCTTTGGAATCAGGATATAAAAATTTACTTTGGATACATTTTTCATATTATTCTGATAACTTTCATAGTTTAATGAATAGTAAAAACACGCTATATTTTAATTAAAAACAAATTTTTTCATCGCAATAATTTATATGGTTAGGTTATATTTTTAATTGTTTTTAAAGTGTAATTAGAATATATTTTTAACATTTAATCCAATGTTGGTCATTGGAATTAATTTCACTTTGAAATTGGATATAAATAAGTATCAATCTTTTGATAGTTATTGTTTAAAAACACGCTATTTGTTTTGATAATGGGAATTAATTTTAAAATTAATTAATTCCACTTATATGTTTTAAATTTGGAAAAATAGACATAAATTTTGAATTCAGAATATCAAATAATGTTTAGGCTTAATATTTGGTATTTTTCTGAAAAACTTCAATTTTCGATGAATAGTGAAACCACTTAGTGGTAGTTAAAAAAACCGACTTTTTCATTTAAATGAAATTTTACCACTTCTGTGAATTGAATTTCGAAAATCTGAGAGACATGATTAATATCAAGGACTAAAATGTGGTTCAATGGGATGAAAATAAATTTTGGTGAATAGTAACTTTTGACTTTTATTTACCGCGGTTAAAAGTAAATAGGGTAGTTAAGGGTAAAAATGATATTATTATTACCCTAACACATGTCCTAATTCTATTGGATAAGTGTAATTCGACCAAAAACAACCTTAGGGATAAAATATGACCATTTAGGTCCACTTGGATTAGACTAATTCATTTATTATTAATTTATTTAAAGAAGGGTTAAAATAGTTAAAATCAAAGTTTAATAACTAAATCAATTTTTAATATAGGGTTATACATAAGATAAATTCGACTATAAATTTTCATTAGAAAGATAAAAATATTTCCTACATAATGATATTTTATTTAAAAAATCTAGACATTAAATAATTTAAGTTATTTTTGACACAATGGTGATGCAGTAATTACCTAAATAATGAAACATTAAAATAATTGAGGTTATAAATACCCAAATAAATTTAATTTGAGACTTTTTATGAATTCCAAAAATTTTATAGGTTAATATGACATGTTAGTATTGAATTAATAAATTTTTTTAGAACTAATCATACTGTTATGATTTTCACAAAAATCCATTACCAAATAGTGTCAAAATTGACATAAAATAGTTTTTAAAACAAATTTTATATTATTAATTGTTATTATATTGCTAAAAATATAAGGTTCGTCCAATATACTTATATCGTGATAGGTGTATCATTAATGGACCACTTGGGGGTCGCTTGGATGTATATAGTAAGTATATTAACTATATAATATAAAAATACAAAGTGACATGGTAAATGTCAATCTAATTAACTAAAAGTTAAAACTAAAAGATAAGGTTAATATAATGATCCAAACCTGTCTAAAATCTATTGGATGAGATTATTTCGACCCATAATCACCTTATATTCTAAATAAATCAATTTGGAGCTATTAAAAACCGAATATGACTTTATTATAAAATAATATTTTAAGTTTTTCCAAAGGTGCCCCTCTCCTCCCTTATAAAAAGGGCACCCCTTACCTCTTCTCTTCACACCCTTTTGAGCCTTGAAGATCATCCAAAACCTACCCATTTCTCCTCTCCAATTCCCTAGAAACATTTTGGAGGTTCTGGTCTTCTCAAAAGACCAACTCTACTTTCTTAAGAGGAAGCTTAAAGGAGGTGCGTCGAAGAAGAGGTAATCTCTTCTTCTGATTCTCTCAAGTTTCTTTCTTCTTATACTTCTTCTTATTTAGTTGTATCATTATAAATTAATAACATCAATATTACTTATATACTTATATGTTATTATAAATATGAAACAACCTTATTTCACCTTCTATCCATCCTACGGAAAACGAAATCACCGCGCGTGCGTACGTACGAAATACCGTCTCTACGCCGTGGTGTAATCTGTTTTCGACCACCACATTAATTGGATGGGTATAATGGTGTAAATAAATAACTATATATGATTATTTTAAAGTTATATTGATTCTAAAATATTATACATACACTTAAATACAATTCCACGATCATGATAATGATATCATCGCTCGTGCGTACGTACGGACTACCGTCTCCACGACGCGATGAGATTCATTCTCCATGTTAACCATTCATGAATGATTATAAAGTATATATAATGAATAATAATGAAATATATGACATAATAATGATACTTGATTTATGTATATATATATGTATGTCATATACTTAATTCCATTCAATTCAATAAGGAAACAAAAACAACGTTCATGCGTACGTACGACCTACCGTCTCCATGAACGGTGTATTTCATTCCATTTATCGATCTATGATACATATATGTATATGATGAATATATATTATATATAAATCATGTTTTAAATTCGGGAATTATGTAAATCAGTATATAAGTAATAATATCAAGAACAACAAGTCGAAACACGTACGATAAATGAAATGATTTTACCCAAAATGTTGCTTTAACATGGAATTTACAAGAGAACAGGCAATATAAAGTCATAAGTGAACCATATATGATATCATAACAATGAATATGATTATGTAATAAGTCAATGAAATTATTTAAATCATTATACAGGAGGTTCGGACACGTACAAATCTTATCGAACCTAAGGTAAGGGAAAATTTCACAATCTCAATTTTTATCCGAGATTGTTTATACTTCGATATTCACTGGGGAATATTTATCATCAAAATCCATGTTTCTTTAATGTGTAATATTATTTATATCCTAATACAAATTTTTAAGTCCAATTTTACCTATTTGGGAGTTTTTGGTAAAGATATGAAAGGAATCTTTTGCCGTTTTCAGTACGAGGTTCTTTTTGACTTTTTCGGCAAAAGTACGAGAAGAATGTTTTTTTACTTATACGACATGAAAGGATTTTTACAGTTTTATAAAGCCTTATTTTCATGAAGCTTCATCCAAAATATTTCATGACTAATTTTCAACAAAATCTTTTTCTTTTAAAATTGCATGACGTTTTGTGAAAAGATATTGATTTTGAAGAAGAAAGGATATTTTCCTTAAGAATTCATCTCAAGTGTTTTATCAAAACCATTATCCATATAAGATGACATTATTCCATATATGTATGTTTCAAGTATAATGTCTCTATGATTTACATGGTTTCACTTTTCTTATTATGAAATTATATCCATTTTTTTATATGGATTATGTTATGATGGGATGATGTTTATGAAACCCATTTTATTGTTTGGGTAATGATAAATGAATTATGTTTTTTTGTGGCACAAGTAAGAATTATTTAATTGTGAGATGGGTGGGAACTATATCTCCCTCCAATGCATTGGGTAAAGATTTATATCTCATGAGATAGACATGGATGGAACGGTAAGTTAATCCAGTTCAGTAATACAGGACTGGAACGAGGAGTGAACTCGATTCAGAAAGGGACTTTGTCCACTAAGATGGTCTTGGCAGCAATGCCTTGGATACTATGGAAATCATATCATGTGCTTAATGGTTTCCACAATCACATGTTTTATTACCATGCTATTTTATCATGATTAATGTTTCTTTATGATCTGTGCCTTATGTACTTCCATGTTTTATGTCATTTCCCAAGATTTTGATGTTTAAACATTATGTTCATGTTTTTAAGTTAAAATGTATATGATTTGTTTTATTTTATCCATGCTTACCCTTACTGAGCATTTGATCTCACCCTTTATATGTTTTCTTTTCCCCAGGATTTAAAGAAAGGTTTTAGATAAGAAAACCAAAAGGGGAAGATCTTTATGGGAGATGTTGAAGATCTTTCACCACGATTAAAAGATTAAGTTCCGAGTTTCCAAAGACACTAAACTATTACAGTCCTTGTGTGTCTGTTTTTGTTATGTATTAAGTATTCCGCAAAAGTAATGTAATGTCTATGTATGTCAAGATTCAGGTCACTACAGTTGGTATCAGAGGAAAGGTTTAGTTAACCTTTGGAAAATAGGATGCAAAAACTTTAGTGAGATCCCTAGAGATATTTCTAAGGTATGTCTAGGGATGTCCCTAAGGTTAAGTATAAGTATAGGTTATAGTCCTAGAATTACGATAACGATCATAAAATTAAACCTAAGATGTTAGAGATTGAAAGTACTCCCCCTTGAATATGTTGTTTTTCTAGTACGAGTTTTGCCTCTCATACTATTCTTTTTGGGTTTTAAGAAATGGCAGGAAACATGAGGATTCATGTTAATGAAGAATTTAATGGACAATGGAATGATATTCTTCATGAGCAACCAAATGAAACGGGATTTGGAAGTCCAAAAATCATTATTATGCCGAATCATCAATCTCATAATATGATCAATAAACTTAAATTTGGTAAGTTTCCTGACTCATATAATAAGAGAAAGATGGAGTTTCATGATGATCACAGAGGAAAGAAAGTTCAATTTCCCCAATGTAAATCATGTGGGAAGAGGCATCAAGGAGAATGTTTCAAAGGAACTGGAAGATGCTTTGTGTGTGGAAAATAAGGACACAAATCCAATAGGTGCAAAGGAAAAGGTTCAGTTAAGACCATGGAGAAGGATAATGGTATTGTTACGACATCAAAAATGATTAGATGTTTTAAATGTGGAATGTATGGGCATTAAGAAAACCAATGACCTAAGGGAAAATCTCATGAAGAGAATGAACATGGTCATATGGGTAGTATTTATGTGGATGATGATGAAGAGACTACAAATGATATATGAGATGAAAGAAGTGTTAAATCTTGGTCAATGGTTTAAGAAGGTAGTGGAATGATTTATGTTTATCAAGAGTTATTTTCTATAGGTAATGGTACTATGGAATAAAGACACATATAAGGATTGTTACACTATTGTTTTTTCTAAAGTATTTGAAAGTATATGATGAATGGTACTGATAACCATGAAAGGTTATTCAGATATTTTTGGAAAATAGATGATGTGCGCATAATGAAGGGATAAGGAGATAATGAGATGTTTGATAGTATTAATGAGTTCATGACTGATATGAGGACAATGTGATGTCATGGTTTGTGTATATAGAAATTTTGGGATTTTGGTATGTGGAAAGAGTTAACTTTTGACAGCATTCATGTTTTCACTAAGGTTCAATAAGTATTCATTTTTCAAAAGAATACATGATTAAGGTATTCACATGTTTGGAATGTGACTAACAAGATATATTGGGGATAAATGATTGTATTCACATGCTCGGCAGATGACATTTCTAGTAATTGTTTTATTTTTAAAATGAGCTTGGACAGATGTATTTTTGATAAGCCTAAAGATTGGAATAGATTAAGTTAGACAAGAGATAGTATTGTTTAAGGCTAGAACCTTTTTATATTATTTTTGGAATGTTATAATAGTATAGTTTTAGAAAAAGGGACAACCCATAGGATGGGTGACAACCCATCGTGTCAGACAAGGTTGCGGGAATTGAACCAAAAACTGAAGTGCGACATGCCTTTATCGCTTACCACTGGCCTACAGGAAGTCCCTGGTTAGTAGAAATTAGTTTTATTTTATTAAGAAGTATGATAGTTGAAGTATAAGTCCATTTTTGGAATCATATATGATTAACCTCACCATAGATGAACTTATATATATTTGGTAACTTTTTATAACCTTTTGTTTGAGACAGATGGAATGACCCATCATTCTATCACATGATCTGCTAAAATTTAAATAATGACAAATTCAACTTCATTTCTTTAAGAGATTAAGTGGAAATTGTTCAAGGCACAAACAACAATGAGACTGTACCAAAATAAAGTAAGTATTTCTTTTAATTATTCTTCAAGTTTAGGAGAATGATCTTGAAAACCAAAAATGTTGTCCTAATGTCCTCATATCTGATGAATTAGATGGTACCATAAACCATCACAAATTTATGGCTTTGTGATTGATGTCTTTTTCATAGCCATGTTCTCTACCACTCTCCATCATAACTTGATGGTTAGATTTCTCTTCCATATCCATATTTTCACTTATGTTGTTTTATGTGGAAACACAATGCTGAGTTACTTTGGGTGACCGTTATGATTCTAACTTCCCTTTTTAAAATGAAGTTTTAGTATTCCTTTTTACGATGTGGGTTTCTATGAAAGAAACATTCAAGTAGTAAACCATTTATAACCCCGAAGAATTTCGAGGGCGAAATTCATTTTAAGGGGGGTATAATGTAACAACCCGAGATTTTATGAGAATTATTCTTTTTAATTTCTTTGATGTCTTCTATTATACACTACACCAAGATTAGCTTGTACTATATGCAACACCGTATTAGCTTGCAGTATACGCAACAGTATTCTTGGATTGTGTTACACACAATTTCAAGTTCGTTTGATAATAGTCATTCTACACAACATTGAGTGTATATATATATATATTGAATGTATAAATGAAGTATGGTTGGATTATGTTATAAAAAACAATGAAGGAATCTTTCACAACACGCAACCCTGACTTGTCTTGCATTACACGCAATCACGACCTTCCTCGATAGCGTGTGTAGTACGCAATACCGGGTTTCACTAAACAACGATATATTGTTATAATATTATTATGGACCAGCCGTTATGAATAGTGTTAACTAAATTTTGAATTTTATAACATTATTAATCATCTTACACATTTTCTAGAATATGGTATGAGAACAAAAATATTTCTTCGTGTAAAATATGTATTTTTCAAAAATTGCAGTTTTTCTGCCTTTTGATGGCGCACCCACTTTAAATATTTTTTTGAAATGTCTATAAGTTCAATTTGACAAATAAAATTCTTCTTTGGAATCAGGATATAAAAATTTACTTTGGATACATTTTTCATATTATTCTCATAACTTTCATATTTTAATGAATAGTAAAAACACGCTATATTTTAATTAAAAACAACTTTTTTCATCGCAATAATTTATATGGTTAGATTATCTTTTTAATTGGTTTTAAAGAGTAATTAGAATATATTTTTACCATTTAATCCAATTTTGGTCATTGGAATTAATTTCACTTTGAAATTGGATATAAACAAGTATCAATCTTTTGATAGTTATTATTTAAAAACACGCTATTTGTTTTGATAACGGGAATTAATTTTTAAATTAATTAATTCCACTTCTATGTTTTGAATTTGGAAAAATAGACATCAATTTTGAATTCGGAATATCAGGCTGAATTTTTCGTATTTTTCTGAAAAACTTCAATTTTCGATGAATAGTGAAACCACTTAGTGGTAGTTAAAAAAACTGACTTTTTCATTTAAATAAAATTTTACCACTTCTGTGAATTGAATTTATAAAATTCGAGAGACATGGTTAATATAAAGGACTAAAATTTGGTTCAATGAGATGAAAATAATTTTTGGTGAATAGTAACTTTTGACTTTTATTTACCACGGTTAAAAGTAAATATGGTAATTAAGGGTAAAAATGATATTATTATTACCCTAACACATGTACTAATTCTATTGGATAAGTGTAATTCGACCAAAAACAACCTTAGTAGTAAAATATGACCATTTAGGTCCACTTGGATTAGATTAGGACATTTATTATTAATTTATTTAAAGAAGGGTTAAAATAGTTAAAATCAAAGTTTAATAACTAAATCATTTTTAATATAGGGTTATACATAAGATAAATTAGACTATAAATATTCATTAGAAATATAAAAATATTTTCTACCTAATGGTATTTTATTTAAAAATTTTAGACATTAAATAATTTAAGTTATTTATGACACAATGGTGATGCAGTAATTACCTAAATAATGAAATATTAAAATAATTGATGTTATAAATACCCAAATAACTGTAATTTGAGACTTTTTATGAATTCCAGAAATTTTATAGGTTAATATGACATGTTAGTATTGAATTAATTAACTTTTTTCGAACTAATCATGCTGTTATAATTTTCACAAAAATCCATTACCAAATAGTGTCAAAATTAACATAAAATAGTTTTTAAAACAAATATTATATTATTAATTGTTATTATATTGATAAAAATATAAGTTTCGGCCAAGATACTTATATCGTGATAGGTGTATCATTAATGGACCACTTGGGGGTCACTTGGATGTTTATAGTAAGTTTATTAACTATATAATATAAAAATACAAAGTGCCATGGTTAATGCCAATCTAATTAACTAAAAGTTAAAACTAAAAGATAAGGTTAATATAATGACCCAAACCTGTCTAAAATCTATTGTATGATATGATTTAGACCTATACTCACCTTATCTTAGAAATAAATCAATTTTAAGCTATTAAAAACCGAATATGACTTTATTATAAAATAATATTTTAAGTTTTTCCAAAGGTGCCCCTCTCCTCCCTTATAAAAAGGGCACCCCTTAAATCTTCTCTTCACACCCTTTTGAGACTTGAAGCTCGGCCAAACCCTGACCATTTATCTTCTCCACTTCCCTAGAAACATTCTAGAGGTTCTGGTCTTCTCAAAAGACCATCTCTACTTCCTTAAGAGGAAGCTTAAAGGAGGTGCGTCGAAGAAGAGGTAATCTCTTCTTCTGATTCTCTCAAGTTTCATTCTTCTTATACTTCTTCTTCTTTAGTTGTCTCATTATAAAGTAATAACATCAGTATTACTTATATACTGATATGTTATTATAAATATGAAACAACCTTATTTCACCTTCTACCATCCTATGGAAAATGAAATCACCGCGCGTGCGTACGTACGGAATACCGTCTCCACGCCGTGGTGTAATCTATTTTCGACCACCACATTACTTGGATGGGTATAATGGTGTAAATAAATAACTATATATGATTATTATAAAGTTATATTGATTCTGAAATATTATACATACACTTCAATACAATTCCACGATCATGGGAATGATATCATCGCTCGTGCGTACGTACGGACTACCGTCTCAACGACGCGATGAGATCCATCCTCCATGTTAACCATTCATGAATGAATATAAAGTATATATAATGAATAATAATTAAATATATGACATAATAATGATACTTTATTTATGTTTATATATATGTATGTCATCTACTTAATTCCATTCAATTCAATAAGGAAACAAAAATAGTGTTCATGTGTACGTACGACCTACCGTCTCCATGAACGATGTATTTCATTACATTTATCGATCTATCATAGATATATGTATATGCTGAATATATATTATATATAAATCATTTTTTACATTTTGGAATTATGTAAATAAGTATATAAGTAATAATATCAAGAACAAAAAGTCGAAACACGTACGATAAATGAAACGATTTTTCCCAAAATGCTGCTTTAACATGGAATTTACAAAAGAACGGGTAATATAAAGTCATAAGTGAACCATATATGATATTATAACAATGAATATGATTCTGTAATAAGTCAATGAAATTATTTAAATCATTATACAGGAGGTTCAGACATGTACAAAGCTTATCGGACCTAAGGTAAGGGAAAATTTCACAATCAAAATTTGTATCCAAGATTGTTTATACTTCGATATTCACTGGGGCATATTTATCATCCAAATCCACATTTATTTAATGTGTAATATTATTTCTATCCTAATACAATTGTTTAAGTCCAATTTTACCTATTGGGGAGTTTTTGGTAAAGATATGAAAGGAATCTTCTGTCGTTTTCAGTACGAGGTTCTTTTTGACTTTTTTGGCAAACGTACGAGAAGAATGTTTTTTTTATTATACGGCAAGAAAGGATTTTTACGGTTTTATAAAGACTTATTTTCATGAATCTTCCTACAAAATATTTAATGACTAATTTTCAACAAAAATCTTTTTCTTTTAAAATTTCATGATTTTTTGTGAAAAGAAATTGATTCTGAAGAAGAAAGGATATTTTCCTCAAGAATTCATCTCAAGTGTTTTATCAAAACCATTTTCCATCTAAGATGACATTATTTCATATGTGTATGTTTCAATTATAATGTATCTATGATTTACATGGTTTCAATATTCTTATTATGAAATGATATCCATTTGTTTTATATGGATTATGTTATGATGGGATGATGTTTATGAAACCTATTTTATTCTTTGGGTTATGATAAATGAATTATGTTTATTTTGTGATACAAGTAAGAATGATTTCATTATGAGATGGGTGGGAACTATATCTACCTCAAATGCATTGGGTAAAGATTTATATCTCATGAGATAGACATGGCTGGAATGGTAAGTTAATCCGGTTCAGTAATACAGGACTAGAACGAGGAGTGAACTCGATTTAGAAAGGGACTTTGTCCACTAAGCTGGTCTTGGTAGCAATGCCTTAGAAACTATGGAAATCATATCATGTGCTTAATGGTTTCCACAATCACATGTTTTATTCCCATGCTATTTTATCATGATTAATGTTTCTTTATGATCTATTCCTTATGTACTGCCATGTTTTATGTCATTGCCCAAGATTTTGATGTTTAAACATTATGTTCATGTTTTTAAGTTCAAATGTATATGATTTGTTTTATTTTATCCATGCTTACCCTTACTGAGAATTTGAGCTCACCATTTATATGTTTTCTTTTCCCCAGGATTTAAAGAAAGGTTTTAGGTAAGAAAACAAAAAGGGGAAGATCTTTATGGGAGATATTGAAGATCTTTCACCACGATTAGAAGATTACGTTCCGAGTTTCCAAAGATACTAAACTATTATGGTCCTTGTGTGTCTGTTTTTGTTATGTATTAAGTATTCCACAAAAGTAATGTAATGTCCATGTACGTCAAGATTTGAGTCTCTACAGTTTCTTGGACGAAGACTTGATGGTATGTTTATGATGTCTAACATTATTTGTTCCCCAATTATGAGATTAGTTATTGATATTACATGTGATTATTAGACTAGTATAATAGACATATGAATGTTCATATGGAATTATTTGATTTATTATTTCCATATTATAATCCATATTATTTTTAAAAGTATTCTATTTTAGTTAAACATATTTACTTAATATTTTATTCTTATTTATGAATGCTTCCACAATATTATTTACACTTACATAACATTTGAGCTCAACCCTTTCTTATGTTTTATTTCCTAGGATTCCAATATGTATTTTATGATTGACATATAGGGTTAATCTAGAGAATAATCGTGTTCTCAAAGGACTATCTATTTTATATATTGTGTTTTGAACTATAATGTAAGGTTTGTGTACATAATATATTTTCCAAGGCTGCTAAACTGATCTGTCCTTTGGGATTCAACACTTGTATCTGGGCTAATGTAATAAAGTAAGGCACCAGCTCTAGGATACTGGGGTCGGGGTATTTACATCTCACCAAAGGAAAATTAATAGATAAATATCAAGAAGGGCTAAGTTGATTACCATTGATATCATGGTCTTGAAACACCAAGATCCAATGTAATGTATTATTGGATTAAATAGAAAACCCAAAATCACCTATGGGAGGGATAAAAAATCAGAGAAAAGGGAGAGTGATCGATATGATAAATTCAATATGTTAGGGTTAGAATAACGTTATGGAAATGCCCCTTTCATGATGTGAATTTAGGACCCATTTCATAAATCCTCTGTCTTCTATATACACCAAAAAAATCTTTTCCTTAACTTTAAAACACAGAAAAAAATCATTCATACCTTGAATTATTTTCATTGGGTCTTCCCCATATCATTCACACCTTAAATGTTTTTCATGGGGTCTTCCCCCAAATAATTCAAGTTATAAAATGAAAATTCACATGATAAATTTTTTCTTATTGATATAATTCATTTCAACTATATTTTTTTCCTCTAAAAATATAAACAAACTAGAACAGTGTCTCAATTACCATGGTATAAGAAAAAATAATCCAAAATCAGGAAAATTTAACCAAGAATTTAAAGTGGAATTTATGTATAAAAAATATGGGATCTTATACCATGTGTACATGTAGACTACAAACTCCATGAAAGACATGATTTATTTTTCATCACCACCTTACATTGATAGTTATAAAAGTTTATTTTAAGAATTAATATGATATTTATAAAATTATAAATATTATATAATTATAAACCATTCCCTATCTTCCTCTTGATCTAGGGAAAATGATCGTGTCACCCATGCGAATGTGCGGACTACAGCCTCCATGGAAGTGACATATTTCATTTTTACTCAAGTATTTTCTTATCTGTAAAGATATATTTGGATATAATTAACCTATTTAAAAAAATATCAGTATTCATATATAATTAATATATAATGAAAATAGAATCACTTTATTAACAATACTCCCATGCAGATTATATCTTGTTCTTGTTTGGGTCGGCTTAACCACAAGAACAATGAAATAAATTTATATCGTGGATTTATATAACACATTAAGTACTAGTGTTACAATACATCAATGAGAAAATAAATTTTTCGTTATATTTTTATAAATGATATATTAATATTTAACTTATTATTATTGTACCACATATTTTTTTTAATTTATCGAGATAATCTATTCACCAACTTTTTTATCATGAATTAAAACTATAGTACTTATTAAGTTAAATTAGAACATTATAAATCATCGTAAAAGATATATTATAATTATTAAATTTTATTTGATAAACAATAATCAACATCACCATTATGAAACTACTACTATGAAACAATCAAAGCTAATAACATCTGATGATGAAAATAAAATATAACTATATAATGTATTTATAATAAATGATTATAAACAATTTTTATAATAGTTTATAAGTATAAATAATTTTCTGGTATAGGTGATTAAGATATTGTTTTATACATGAGGATGATCACATTTCAACTAAACAGGAATATAGGTTATTATGTTAGCATCTCAATTTTTATTTATTGAGATGTGATCCATATTCAAAAATTTTCCCATATTTAGGGTGTCTAAATATTAGACATATGTTTAATTAATCCTAATATTTCATATAATCTAAGGTATTTATAAATCCATATCATGATATACCTTTCATGGGTATTCAATTCAAAGGATAAGGATGATGTAAGATGTTTTATTAACTCAAATTCTTTCCCTGAGTTGTAATGATTCATCTTTGACAATGGTTTAACAAGATAGTTTATTCCATACCATGATCATATTATAATTACTTTTCTACTTTTAGGGGGAATTACATTTAGGTATTTCATTCTTTATAAATGTTAATGATGTAAATAATGATTCATATCCTCTCCAAATAAGTACCTTTTCCTCTATATACATATGAAATATTTCTGCCAATGTTCTCCTTTGGTTTTATGAAATATAGATATGATTTATTTTAGGTGATCATAAAATTTTTCTTTACCTATTTTCAAATGAAATATTTATCACTCTTTTTATTTTGTGGGTTTTCAATAATGGTATATTAAAATATTAAAAAGGTTTTCCATTTATGATCATATGTCTTATCGTTCACTCCAAATTTCATTGGATAAAACCATTATGTATTTTCAAGGATCCATTAATAAATATTATTTAGAAAAAAGAATTCAAAATTTTTCACTTAACTATTTTTGAAAATGACATTTTAATGTGACCCCTAACTTTTCCTTTTATGAAAATGATTTTTTTTCATAAACTCATTTAGTGTTTCATTCAACTTTTTGAGCATTCTTATTTACATTTATTTCAATATATATATTTATATATATTCAAAAATGATTTTAATTATTAATTTTTTGAATAGATAAGTAAATATTATTATATTTTTCAAATGTAAATATTTGATTTAAGAAAAAAATTATGGATTTCTAAAAGAGGTATTTATTTTTCTTTGTCGAGCAGATTCATCCAATAATATAAAAATAGTGTTTTTATCTATTTCAACATCCTTTGATATTCGTTTTATTACAATTGGGTTGGTCTTTTATAGTACTATCTAGATTCTTTCTCCGTATAGCTCATGATGATGATGTTTTAAGGAAGTTTCCATAAAACTAATTTCTTTCCCATGGGTTAATTAAGATATCATTAAATAATGATTATTTTAAGATTTTTCGGAACTATTATATATGATTTTAATTATTATAAGGTTAATGTTTAATGAATCCATGAGTTGGTTTGCATCCATTAAATACCACCAATTTATTGGTGACAGTTTGATATCACATATGATAATGTTGTTGAACATGGAAATTTTTTCACGACATGCAGTGTTAGAATTTATTTTTTCACAACATATATCATGGAAATTTTGATTTTTCACAATGTGAAGCATGGACATTTGGTTTTTTCACAACATATAGTGCATGCATTTTTTCTCAAAAAATGAAGTGTGTATATTTTGTATATTCTAAACATATAGCTTGTTCATTTGTTTTGTTCCCAATAGGAAGTGTGGACATTTTATTTGTTCAAAAAATGATGCATATACATTTTGTTTGTTCACATATAATGGGAGGAAAATAATAAATTGTCTCATAATATAATGATTCCTTATGCTTATTTTTATGCCCGCATTATTTTTTATGATATTTTGTTTCATGTCCCGACCCAACAGGGCTTAAGCTGTGATTCCCTAAGACCACCTCCATTGGCCAAGGGATGGTGTCCATCGTAGAGTACACTATTACTATCATTGGAGACCTTAGAATAAGGTTCTTATATGCACACACACATTCACCTCCATGATCAGTGCAAGGATATATAAAAACTGAAAATAATTGAATGAATACATCTATCCCAAACCAAAGTTGAACAAAAGTAAAAAAGGGAAAATATATTTCCCACCAAATGAATACTTTAAAAGCACCCAACAGGCTCAGATGGATGGGATCACTGTCAAAATAACCCACCGGAAATCTCCTCGGTCATGCTCTGGTAAACACCTCTGTCGGTCTAGCCCACTAAGCTCTAACTGCTCTGGGTCTTCCTAGGACTCTAGAGAAAGGAATATAGTCTACATAAGACACTAGACATGTGGGAAAAGCCCATGCAAGGGTGAGTATAAAAATATTCAATAGGTTCCCCAAAAAACCCAAAAGTTAAGAATGAAACTAAAATTCAATAGCCTCTCGACCCAGCTGGATGGAACCCAAACAAGAGAGAAAATCCATCTCGAGACCATCCTCAACTATACATGATTAATAATCCCATACCACATGGTGGGTCAACCCAAGGAGGTGAGAAAAAAAAGGAAACCCTAAAATACACCAATATATACTCATCTTAGACTCAATATCTAATGAGGTCCTAACCTCATGACCAGTGATAGGTTTCTACATGAGCCTCTAAGGGAAACACTCATCAAGGAGCACACATTCCATGAGTTATGTCAATCCAAATGACACTCATATGAGAGATACACTCCATCAAGTATAACCCAACAATCCATGATGGTACATCCGATAGATATCACTCAATATATTATCACAAAGTCGAAAACAAAAGACTTTCAGCCTAAAGGGGATAACATCTGAGATAAAACACTCATCGGATATCACCGAAAAGAAATTCACTCTAGAACTTAGCAGTTCTTGATAATCAGAAAGTGGATCCCTTCTAGGAATTACTGTGGGACACTATGAAACTGGTCTATGAAACCATAACTCACAACTCCTCAGATAAGGGATTACTCATAAGATTTTCTAGGAGATACCACATACTTAATCTAGAACCCATTGACCTCACTCAGATAAGGGATCACTCCTTTGATGCGCCCGGGGATAACATGACCTGATATGATGTCCTAGAGATCATATCAATTAGATAGATGATTTTCACCTGTTTAGTGCTGGTCAAGACAATTCCACAACTCCGCCTGGTATAACTCGTGAAGTAGGGGATCATATAACCCATGCCGCCACAAGCCTATAGGAAACAACTACTGAGTAGGAGTTCATATACCTGATGATGCAACAATGATACTATAAATTCACACTACATAGGGGATCATTTACCTGAAAATTAAACAAACCCTATAGATATATCTTAGTGGATATGGGATCATCACCCATGTAGTGTTGGTCGCAATGATACCGAGAACCCGATCTTGGGAAACAATATGTTAGAGGATCCCCCCATCCTCTATGGAGGGATGATACAACTATAAAAAATGATATATGATCCTATATCATCTTTGTAAAAGGGATTCCACAACACTATCCAAGATCATCCTATTGAGGTGATCATAATCCGGTATTAAGGACATGATTCCACACACACCCTCATAAGGATATACCAAGGTAACTCACTCAACAACTACTGGTCTAGATAGATAATACACAAGAGACCTACAAAATTGCCTCAACACATAACTCTAAGGCACAAAACATTTCCACCATCACATTCTATGTGGAAAACCACTCAGGATAGGCTATTTGCATGCTTGAATCTGAGCTCCAAAGGAGGAGATACGCTGGGTAGAAACTTCTCCAAGAGCAGACTATATGGTGTGTAAGGGGGTGTACATAGCGTGTGACCCTAATGGACACTAGGTTAGGTCCTATTACTTCATGTCTTGGCTAGGCATGTGGGACTACACAACATGTTACAGCGGTACATGACGTGTCTCTCCTCACCCAGCCCTGGCCTGTATTCCCTTCACAAGGCTTAGCTAGCCTTATCAACTATACAGTGTGTACCCCTAGTACATGGCATGTCCCAACTATACTGCCATTTGGTTGTGTCTCTTTCTCAAGTATGTTTCTATCTCCCCATGTATGTGCACCCATGTAGTGTACTTTTACACAACCGAGTACATTTATATGACTTCCGTGGCTATGTCCCCAGGTAACAAAACATGGGGTCACTATAAGACGTGTAACTCTGGTACATGGCTCTTAGTACCCAGAAATCATCTTCCCTGAATGAGAAGAACACATGGATTGTTCTTCTGGTCTACCCTGTGTCATCGAGAAAATCAATTAGAAATTCCCTACAGGTAGCCTGAATCACCCCCATTTTCTACGCAACACACATATCAACTGAAGAGGTGTCGATATCAATCATCTAAGGGATCTAAAACCAAAAAACAATTCATAAAGAATAAGATCATGATATTAAACTCAAACCACCTACCTCTTAGAGAAACACCAAAGATTAGAGGTCAAAACGACGCTCGAGAGATGTTGTTGCATGATCCAGAAGCAACCACTGTCAAGATTGGACATTGCTGGTGCCTATTTTCTTTGATTTAATCCTTAGGTCATCCATCAGTTGGGAGGGAGAGAGGGTAGGGATATCCTACCTTTCACACTAAAGGGGGAGGGGAGAGGGTATTTTTTTAATTTTGATTAAAACAATACTCCCATTTAACTCCCCATCAAAACACACCTCCAACCCCACACTCGATGTTCAGAAGTTTATGTCATGCCTAGGGTAAATATGACATTCTAAACTTAGCCATGATCTTAGAAATATGATCCTAGAATCTTATTGTGAATTATTCCATTTTCCAAAGAAATTTCTCCCCCGTGATAAAATATATTTAATATTTTTAAAATCGCCGCATCGAGGCTCTCTAGGCCCCAGAACTCCGCATTGACTTAGCTCCTCGCTTCATAAATATTTTTAAGAATATTTTAAAGTCTTAGAGGTCTAACCTGAGTCACAATATGTTTCAAGGGAATATTATATTTCTATGATAAATACCTATGATTATTATCTATGGATAATTTTTATTATCTCATTATTTTTTACTCTTTTTCCAGGGTATATGTTTATTCATATAAGATTACATGTACTTCTATCACAACATATGAACATATCTTATTATTCTATGATCTATTTAATAAGTTATTTCTCCCATGACCAAGATTTCTTACATTCTTATGATCTAAACCTTACTGATTTGTTGATGATTTTTCTTATTTATCATTTGAAATCAACCATTCCATATGTTTCCATTCCCTAGGTTATGAAGATGAGTATAATTTATAAGGTGTCTAGAAGGGAGTCTAGTGTGGTTCAATTATGAAGAAATATTCACAAGTATCATCAAGTCATTTTACAATATATATAATCCAGAAAGTCATGAAACCTTCCATTCATGGGATTGTGTGGCTATTTGTGAGATGAAATATTTAACTTATGGAAATTATGTAAAATTAATATATTTTAACTTGGGTTGTATCGAAACTAGTGTTTAAAAAATTGTTTTTAGTACTAGATCTAGGATTTCTAGTTTGAGGTGTGTAACGACCCGAAATTTTAAATAAATATTGTTTCCTAATTTTATGTGTTATTTTTATACTCAAAAAAAATGTTTCATTTGGTAACATGAGTATAATTAAAATGAGACTGCTGGGTTTTGACTGTTATTTTACCATTGGTCAATATGACTGCTGGAAACTAAACGTTTTGACTATTGTCTCTAAATACAAGCAATCTTGGTTAATTAATATAGAAAGAAGATTCGATGGCCTCACCCAGTAGTCTTGGACCGATCGAAGCACATCTAACAGAACTTGGGAAGGAGGTAGCACCACTGGGCTTTTCTCTGGACCAAACCCAAGATGAACTTCATCGTATAAAGCTAGAACGGGATCGCATTCGCGAGAAGTTCAAACTGATAGAAATTACTACTCGTGCGATGTTGGCCGAGCCTCCCTCAGATTCTCTCAACTTAGCACACCTTACACTTAGGTCCTATGCTGGTGTGATAAGGGGCTATGTAAGGAGACCGTAACTGTCTTGTGTAATCCATTGTTTTAAATAAAAATTTCGATTTCTTTTATGAATTTTCAAATGACCGGATAAATATAGTATGCATATTTTTGATGAATTTTAGAAAAAAGATATTTTAAATATGTTTATGTAAAACCTAAATAATTAAAAATGTGTAACGATTTTCAAAAAATGGTCTTCTACAATTATGTTCAGTACGAAATTTAGAGTCTAATAAGATCAACTTGATTTTTGATGAATAGTAAATTATGAATAGTGATTTTATGATTAGGATTAATAATGTGTCCAAATGGATTATTAATCTCACTTAAAGAAAGTATTAAAATAAGCTAGGCACTTTGATTAAGTAATTTGATTCAATAAAATGGTTAAATAACGGTTTCATAAATTATTATTCAAGTATTAGTTTTTTCAGATGAATAGTGTTTTTTTAATTAAAATTTTAATTAAAAATATTTAGAAAATTATTTTTATAAAATGGACTTCATTTTTCAACTCAGAGCATCGATATTATGTTAAGGTAATTTTTGGGGATTTTTCTGAAAAAAATAAATTTTCGATGAATAGTGAAAATATAGTTTTTAAGTTACGAGTGTTTAATGACATCATTAAATGATGTATTAAGTATATATTCAATATGGTCGAATTATGAATAGTAAGATAAGGTATGAGGTGTCCCAAGTGGCCAATACCATGGGTAAATACCATGGGCAAGCCCATGGTTTTGCCAAAACCACTAATGAGGTATCCCTTGGCCATTAATGCCTTGTCCCCTCACTTTCCCTATAAATACCCACCCTTTCCTTCTTTAGTTTTCACTCCCAACTCTCCCCCAACGAAGTTATGGTCTCCTTACCTCCCAAGGAGTCCTCCCAAGGTGCCCCCAAGCCCTCAAGGTCTAAACCTTTGAGTTTTAAGAGTTACGTTTTAAGGTAAGGGATCCGATCTCTCTCTTTCTTTTCAAGAAATCTCTTTTATGTAATTTCTTTTATGCTCCATGTTCTTATGTTAAAGGGTGTTCTTTTATACTCCCCTTACTTCCCTTTTCATGTTCACATAATTAGAGATCCCCTCTTACTCTCATTATTTCTTTTTATGAAGTTTTAAGTGGCACCGTTAGGCTGCCGAAATTTTTGTAACGGATTCTTTCTCCCTTCTCATTTTTCAAGATCTATTATCATGTAAAGTATTTCAAGTTCCTTTTTATTATGTTGGGGTATGATCTCTAAATTTATCATACTGATATTTTATGATCATATGATGAGAGACCCCATTTTATCTCTTCAATTCAGTATTTTGAAGTTTTAAGTGGCGCCGTTAGGCTGCCGAATGTTTAAGTGGTTCTTCACCCTTCTCGTTTTGAAGTTCTACTTTCATGTCAATTCTTTCAAGTTCCTTTTTGTTATGTTGGCGGTATGATCTCTATATATATAATACTGGACTCTTATGTTCACATGATGAGATACCCCATTTGATCTCTTCAATTCAGTATTTTGAAGTTTTAAGTGGCGCCGTTAGGCTGCCGAATTTTTTTAGGGGATTCTTTCACCCTTCTCATTATTTTCAAATTTCTACTTTCATGTCAAGTCTTTCAAGTTCCTTTTTAATTATGTTGGGGAATTATCTCTATATATATCATAATTAACTCTTATGTTCACATGATGAGAGACCCTATTTGATCTTTTCAAATCATTTTTGTTGAAGTTTAAGTAACGCCATTAGGCTGCCGAACTTTCATAAGAGAAATCTAATTTTTGTCTTCCTTCCATGTTTTTCATTTCAAATGGTATGTCCTTGAAATTTCATTACCATGATCATGTATCCTTCTTATTCTTTCCATATACTGTTTTATGGGTCATTTATGAATGTTTGAACCATTTCCCTCTCTTTTTAATGTCTTCTAAAACCTCGTAACATAGCCGTTATGCTGCAGAATTTCCATCTCAAAATGTCTCTCTCTTTTTCTAAAGTTCTTTTATATTATTAAGTGAATACTCAAAGCTCTTTATTCTAAAGGGGTATTCACATATATACCAAAATGTTCTATTTTTAATTCTGGGACTTACATACATGAGACCCACCTTCCTTTTTTGTGGGTTTTAAAGTGACGTAAAGATCATGTCTTTAAAGCAGTTTTTAAAACGTTGTGATTATGAAATGAAACCCATTTATTTTATGCTGTATGGGTTATTTATGAAATGTTTGATGATGATATATGTGGATCACATTATAATAAAGGAAAATTTAAGGGTGCGCCCTGATAGCGCTCCAATTCATTGGGTAATGATGCAACCACTAGAGATTACAATTTTCACGATACCTTGGTGAATAACCTTGGTAATTTTCAAATGACACCTTGGGGATGGACCTTGGTGATATGTTCATGATTGTCTATGTTAAATTATGTAGCCACATATTCATGTTATGAAAAAGTTTTATTTTTATTATGATATGCCTCATGATTTCATTTTCATGCCTTAAAGTTCTTTTCATGACTTTATTGATGTATCTCAAGTTCATATGTAAAATGTTTCACTTGTTTCCCTTGCTGGGCCTTCTGCTCACCCTTCCTTTTGATGTATGTCCCCAGGTTATGAGATGCAGTAATGAGCCTAGGGTGAACATGAGGAGAAGCCTTTCAAGTGTTTAAGAAGAATTTCTTTTTTTGTTTCATGTTTTATGTTCCTTGTTTCCAAGACACTAAACCTTAAAGATCCTCAATTCCGTATAATGGAATGAAAGTTATGTTATAAAAAGACCGGATGCTATAAGGTGCCTCTGTTTTTATTAGAGTATGGTGGAGTTATTTTTTAGGATTAGTGTAGTTATTATTGGAATTAGAATGTGATAATTTTAGTAAAATTCCAAAGGTTCAGTCTAAGTATAGGATAACATACTAATGTTTTTTTAATGTAGATATTGTGTGGTTTCAAAGAAATGAAAACCATTCCTAGATACTATAAAGTGGTTTGTGTGGTGGAACATATGTACCTATAGGCTATCACACTAAAAAAGGATGGTTGAGAATCAACTCAATCTTCACTCGATGTATGATGAGTGGGCCTTGGACTACACAACTAGCTAGAGACTCCTAAGAGATATTCATAGGTAAATTCTTATTTTCATTATAAATCATTATAATGAATTTTAATGGAGTTTTATGATATAATATATACCTAGTAATGTTAGATAAACTAATATAAAAATGACAATGGGAAATCGAGGTTAAACATAAGGAATTATATGTTGATCCATTTATATTATAGTTTCAATGAAAGTATTATAGACATAAATGATTGTTTCATCCAAGGAGAAAATTTATATTGATTTTTCATATTCATATGATAATTTAGTATGATTTAATTGGATATTAACATAATCATTTTATTTTAAATATTTAGTTGTAAATTGAATCTTGAAAATGAAGTTGTGTAAGGTATGTCTCTAGAAACTCCTAAGACTAATATATAGAGGCATATTTGGAATTAAATGTTAGTAATCTTAATATATGTATATTATGAAAGAAAATATATTTTCTCTATTCATACCTAAGATAATTTGTTTATCTCTTTAGAATCTATATCATCACTCATGATTATCATTTAGATTCCCTTTGGTTATGTTATGAGTATGTGATAATTAAAATTGCGAGGACACAATTTATTTAAAAGGGATAATATAACACCCAAGTATTTTGGAATATATATTTTTCTCTAAATTAATACTATGATTGATCGTATAATACACATGAGACAATGAAATAAAATGAGCCTAAACATATTATATGAATGTTATTAAAAAAATTAATATAATAACAAAATTTCAAGTAAGTAAAAATATATTACTCTACTAAAATTGCTTACATTTAAAGGATAAATAATTAATAAGATATTATGTTAAAAAGAATCGTTCTTTCTAAAATATATTTTTATGTTTCAAATTAGACACATTAAAAATATTATTATATATGAACAAAAAATTAACATTCATTAAATTATAAATTGATATGAAATAATATCTACAGGGTATCAAAAATTCAGGAAAGGGAAGGAAAATACTACCAAATGTTTGGAAGAAAAGATGGATGAATGTTTCATTAAATATTTGAGGATAAAAGTGAAGAAATCAAAATTTTCAAACGGATTTGGCCCGACTGCTAACGATTACTGGGAAAGGTTCACGGAAGGCATAAGTTGCGAACCACCTGTATGTGGAAGGTCTATGATGTGCTATCCTATGAGGAATTGGCCAGCAAACTAAGCTGTTCACAGTGAATTTACACCCCAAAACAGAAGCTACCATAAACTATTTTTGCTGGAGATAGTCTGATAGAGGTACTCCCCACACACCATCCTCGCGGATGATGTGGTTTACAGATGGGGAGAAGCCGACAGTGTACCACACCTCCAAAAACCCTGATTGATTTAGTTTTCTATGGATCGAGATATCTCTTCATGGGAATCCTCAAATGGTTTCGAAAACCCATAGATACGATTTTCACCAATGATCTATAAACAGAGTGCAAAAGAGTGTGGTGAATATGGGGGGAGAGAGCTATGGTATGGGAGAAAAAGGGATGAAGAACATAGAGGGTGTGGGAGAAATTTATCCCGCACCTGAAGCAGTTCGCAGGAATCCATCCCGCATCAAAAAAATTGTGGATTCCATCTTGAGAACCATATGTAGTTCGTAGACTCCATCCCATGAACCAGATTTGGAACACCCTCTACAGCCAACTAGAAAACCAATAAAAAGAATATATAATAAAAATGGTTCACATATTCCAATATGCGGAAGACAGTACATAGACTCCCATATGTGGAACCGAGTATGCAGACGATCCTTTGCGGCTAGCTCTTCTACTGACAATCTTACACGGCTAGCTCCTATGCGGCCAACTCCTTTGCAAACAGATAGTTCACGACCAACTCTTATGTGGATTCTCCTATGCGACTAGCTCCTACACGAACAAAATTATGTGGAATGTCGTTATCACCCACCAGTCCATACTAAGAAAGATTCACCCCTGTACCCATGCTTGGGATCAGTGGTGGGCTATGTGCCTAGGCCTTCGGGCCAGTCCCTTCACAACCGTCATTGGCCCGTAAGAAAAATGGAGAGTCTCACCACAAAATTTTCGGGTTGGGTCGATGACATTGTCCATTATGCCCTTATGCGGCTCAAACATCCGTACCCTAAGTACCATGAGAAGAGACATTCCTCATTATCCTCCCAAAAATCCCTACCACTAGCCTCCTATACCAGGTTGACCCCAAACTCCATGTAAAATCACAACCTAAATTTTTCTTAAATTCCCGAACACATCCTTTCTATCCATCAAACTCTGTGTCCCTAGTGATTCCAGATCCTCAAAAACATCCATTTCAATTAGAAGTGGAAGGCCAATGTCCTAAAGATACATTTTTTTGACTGTGAATATCATGCCCCAATGGCTCTGCATATGTTTTCTACAAGAAAACCATCAACCAATGGTAAATTCGTCCTAAGTAGATACCTTTCCTACATCTGTACGCCTAAATGGATTCCATGCCCCATATCATTTGTCCTGATCCTATAATCCCTAAAGGCAGGGTTTATACTTTCATTCCCTCTCATGTTTGATGTGTGTAAGAACATCCCATCCCGATTATCCTCCACCTAATCATATTTCCTTCCCTACATGGTCCAACTCTATGATCTTAAAATACGAGTTATCTTACTAACCATACAACGTTAAAGTGTATGGTATTATTCCATGAAGCATGACATTAAACTTTGATTCAATTGTCCATGATATATGACATTAAACTGTAGTATACTGGGTAATTTCAGATCTTCATAAACATCCCCATCCATTAGAATGGAGAGTCAGTGTCTCAAGGACACCTCTTCTTGACTATGCACATCATGCCCCGATGGCTCTGCATATGTTTTTCACAAAAATTGCTTGTTTATAAGTGAAAAATTATTCCCCAGGAGAGGAATCTTCTACCTCGGTATGTGTCAATGGATTCCAAGCCTCATATCATTTCTCCTAATTTGGGATCCTCCATAATCATGGTTTACACATTCCATCTGTATCATGTTCAAGGCATGCCAGAGCATACAAATACGACTTTTCCCTAGTTAATCATGGATTCTATAGAAAGTGCTCCTCATCACATGAACCTAAACTACAAGACCCCAAATTGTCATATCCACAAGATGTTAAACTGTGATTCCATCGTCAAAGCTATAAGACTTTAAACTGTAGTATACTTCATATGGGGTTCCAGGGCACTCCCACTGAGGTAATCCCCCAATCTTCCAAGGCTGAGTCACATGACCTTTAATGTCATCTGACACTAAAGGGTTCATTACTCTGCACCCTCTCCCACCATCACCCTGACATCATCCGTTGTAGGATCTCCCTCTCCCACCAATAGGAGAGGAAGCGTGTGGTTGGTTGGATCTGTCACACCCTATTGTTTCTCACATTGAGCGTAAATTACTTGGGCTTAGATGTTTGTAAATATTACAAAATCAACAAAATTATGAATTACAAGAACTCTAATTCCTGATCAAACTAGGATACATAGGAAACCTACTTGAAGGTCTGAGCTCAAAAGGGTGCCCTCCCACCAAGGGTTCACCCAATCATGTTCCCCTTAAACGGGAAGCTTCTATGCGTAAGCCCCAATAATTCTAAACTATGAGAACTCTGATTCCAGATCAAACCAGGATACATAGGATGCCTATTTGAAGGCCTAAGCTTAAAAGTGTGCCCTCCAAAAAGGGTTCACCCAATAATGTCCCCCCAAATGGGTAGCTTCCCTGTGTAATCCCCAGCCATCCCGAACTATGTGGGTTCTGATTCATCTCTAGAGTATATGTAGAAAATCCATATTATGGGTCTGATCCCAACATCAAGTCACCTTACCCCTGGATGAAAATAAGATCTAGAGTGCCTTATTGTATGGATCAAGTCAGCATCACCTTCGTAGCATCAAATCCATATATTCTTATGACAATCATGCAAAGCAGGGGTAGCCCGTGGACACACTATTCGAGAATGAACCAAGGATTCATGAACATATGAACACAACTTAAATATATTATAGAGTCTCAAAATAGGCAATATTTCTCCCCCAAAAGGGTGTGATGAGCCAGACTTCTCATCCTATTGACTAATGGAGTCCTTAAGTGTCTTTTTACAAACCATTGTTCAATGAGTGCCTGTCTTTGGAATGTAGGTCCATGAATCATGTATTCCAGGGTTGTTGGGTGTTTCTATGTCCACAAATAAATCAGTTGAAGACCATATGAGGAAGTAATATTTGAGGAGGACCAATTGCAGAGGTACATGACCCCATGCAATCGCCCAATGGGATCATCTAACTATGGCATCTCCTTTGTAATATAAAAGGCTTGAATTACCCAGTCCCCACAGGTTTAATCCAAACTTCTTTAAAGGAAAATGACCCAGAATGGGTCAAAAAAAAATGGTGAGCTTGATGAGAGCTCATCTCTATAAAAAAGTGGTGGGTGATGATTCTCATTGTACCATTTCAACATCATCCAAACACGCCACCTTGGAGGTAGAACAATACCAAGAATAGTTTAAAGCATCATTTTATAATAAAACTATTTTATTTATGTTTTTTAATTTTTGTTTAAAAACTAAATTTATAGATTTTAGAATTTTAATTTTGTAAAATAAACATAATTTTTGAATCCGAAATATCAAAAATTATGAAGATTCATTTTTTTTAATTTAACAAAAATAATTGATTTTTAGTGAATAGTGAAATTACAGTTTTTACTACAACTATAATATAGAGGACTATTTCAAGAAGTACATATAACTCAAAAACGTTTAAAGAAATTTATGATAAAAAAAATATATAGAGTTAAATGATCCATTTAAAAATAAAAATTTTATTTAGAAATTCTTTGTTTAACATTATGAAAATTAAGTAATATTATTATAAAATAAATATTTGTAGTTTTTCTAATTTTCTCTAGGTGAAAGTAGATTTTGGATTATTTTAAATTCACATAACAATATTTGGTTAAAAATAAACCAATTAATTTCGTTAAAATAAAATAATTTTATAATTTTTCCTAAACATAAAACTTATGCTTAAAAATACACTTTTTTTCTAAAAGAAGGATTATACAGGTTACATTGGCAAATGTTGAAATTAATTTTTCATACTTGTACAAATTTTATTTAATAAAATTTATTTCATTATTAGAATCATGGGTTCCAAAATATTTAATAACTCCCATTTTATTTTAAGTCATTAAAATTAAATTACTTATATAAATATAGATTCCCAAAGTAAAAAAACCAAAATTGGTAAAGGTAAAAACATCTAAGAGTAAAAAACTTATTTTTCAATTTTTTTTTATGAAAATGAATTTTTTTAGGGATTATCAACTTCAAATAATATATCAATCAATTATTTTACAATCTGTATTCACATTCCCTGTGAAACAATCAATATATTTATTTAATCAATTTATATTTACAAAAATTCCACCCCTTCAACTCTAAATGGAGCTCACACCCAACCCATTTTTTTACTCATTTTAAACAATTATTAAACTAAAAATATTACTTAATCTCTCATACACACTATAACCATTTCCTATATGCTTTTTTCTTTCCAAAAGACAATTCTAAGAAGCCATAAGGTGTTACCCAAGGATGAATATTTGAAGGGAGAGGTAATGTTCTCAACCAATATATCTTAGTTATTTCCTTCCATTATAAGCTCAAATATATTATATAAATGAATATATCATAAAACAATAATTTTAATATTATAATATTTAATTAAACTAATTAAATAACCATTTTATACCTTCCTCCAAAACCATTCAAAAAATTATGATGTCATCATGCGTACCTGTAGACTACCACCTCCGTGAACAAAGTTCTTGATTTTTCGTCACCTCCTTATAATATTGGTTCTAAAAGGATATTTAAAGGAATAATATAATATTTTATAGAATTATTACTATTCTATAATTAAAAATAATTCATAATCTTTAACATGATTTATGGAAAATGAGCGCATCGTTCGTGCGTACATGTGGACTACCGCCTCAATGAAAGTGACATATTTCATTTTTCACTCTATATTTTTCTTATTCATCAAAATATATTAAATTATGGTTAAAAACATAAAAAATATAAATAATATCTTTTTGATTCTATAATAATGATATTTTTCTAAATGAATCACTTTCTTAACCATAAAAACCTATAGATAATAGCTAGTTCTTGTTTGGGTTAGTTTAACCACCTAGTTGAACAACATAATAAATTTATTTCATGGATGAATATGAATACATAAAAAATAATACTATTAGACACAAATGTGAAATTAATATTTTATTTATAGTTATGGAATTTTTATATAAATATTTAACTTATTATTATCGTATTATCCTTTTGTTCATTATAAATTATCAAAACAGGCACTTGACCAACATTATCATCATGGATTGAAATTATAATACTTATGGAATGAAATAATAAAATAATAAATATTTATAAAATATATATAAAAAACTATAATGATCTCATTATGATTAATTTTGAATTGATAAACAAGAATTGACACCGCCATTACAAAACTAGCATTGAACAAACAATCAAAGCTAATGACTTCTGGTGTGAGTTGGATATAAAACCTTATGTGACTATAATAAGCTATGTAGATATTATGAAGATATTACACTAATTTTTATAGGGTTCTTCCCCCACTATGATTCCCCTCCTCCCCTTCACCCCTTGGGCACTGACATTTCCTCTATACCAATATGTGTTGTCGACTCTCCTAAGAGCTCTATCAACAAAGATATCCCATTAATCATCCTCATTAAATGTAGTTAGGGTCCTAATTAATATTTTTTAATATCCAACAATATCCCAGATGATGTCCTATTTATGATTTTTTCTAGTCCTTAGTGGTTTTTTTCTCTTCCCTATAGGGGAGGTCCCTCTGTAAATGTTTACGTCCTCCTACCGACACTTGTGTTTGAGTTACATGAGTTGTGTGATTCCTTAGAGACTAGTGTCTAATAAAAATTATTTTGGGTACCTAAAAATTACTAATAAATTTTTAGTTCATCATTTTCGTTACTCTAGCATTCGAATGTAAGTATCCAATTCACTTATAATTCCCCATAATTTTTTTGTAGTGATGATTTCTCTGTAGGTATCCATTTGTCTTAGGACCACATAGGGGGTCAAGTTTTTTAGTTTTTTGGTTTAATTATAATTATTTTAACTTTGTATCATTCTTCATAAATGTTTTTATAGTGGGTTTCATCACTCTTCTTCCCCCATAATCTCCTACTTCTTCCTTCATCATGATTGGTCGCATCTTGGTCAATCATGATGAGGTATATGGGTTTTTAGGATGGTGTGGTGGTTTATACAGTGGTGGAACATGATTAAATGAATTGGTGGAATTTTATGGGTTTACATGAGTTTTATTTATAGTATTATTTGGTTTATCCCCTATAGTGTTCTTCCATGTGGTTAGAGTTCATGGTGTGCTCTGTTTTTTCATATGTTAGGGTCGGGCAGGAGAATATGAATGATGAAATCGACAACATCAAGTCATATATGGTGATTATGAAAGGTAAATATTGGGTTTAAGTATTCTTAATAAGAATTTTCTTGGGTTCCCAAGGTTCACTTATTCCAAGGGTTATACCCTGAGGACGATTACCTCGGGCCACATGTGGGTCACTCAGGTCTTCCGGGAGGCCCAACTCGTTGGAACACACAGGTTTTTCTTCTCTTAGGTGTAAAATTTGTTCTAATATTACTTTAGTTAATTATAGATATATATTATGGTTTCATGAAGGCTCTTACCTAAAATTTCAAAATGGAGGATCTCTTCGGTTTATTTGAAAAATACTAAAAAATTGATTTCAAAAAATCTAATAACATCTGATGATGAAAATAAAATATAACTAACCAATATATTTATCATAAATGATTATAAAATAAGTTTATTAAAGTTTATATGTATTTATAAGTTTGTTAAATAGGAAATTAATATTTTTATAGTTTTATAGGATGTTACATCATGTTTCAACTAAGTGGGAATAAATATAATGGTGTTTGTATCTCATTTTTTCCTCATTGAGATATGATGCATATTCATTCCTTATTTCTTTTTTTTGGTGTATATATATATTTTCCATGGAATTATTTTGTCATAAATTTCCAATATATATAATTGATTTTTAAATCCATCTTGTTTTACCTATTATGGGTTATCAATTTGAAAGATAATGACAATATATGGGGTTTCCATGAATCAACCTCTTTTCTTGAGTCGTAATGATTCCTCTTTGAAAATTATTTTACATTATATCTTTATTTTATTATACAATGATATTATTAAGCCTTTAATCCTTCTTTTTCGAGTAATTACATTTATTTTGGCCATAAAAGTTGATAATGTTAAGAATGATTCCCACCCACTCCTAAAAATCACTTTGTCATTCATGAATATATTGATTCATTATGTTAATGTTATCCTTTCTAATTTTGAAATCAAAAGATGATTATTTTTTGGTGATCTTAAAATTTAACTTTTTATATTTTCAAATGAAATATTTTTCACTCTTTTTATGATGTGGTTTTTCAATAATGGTATTTTAAAATATTAAAAAGGTTCTCTTTTCATGATATATTTTTTATCATCCATTCAACATTTTCATTAAAAAACAATTTTGTTTTTTCGAGGATCCATTAGGAATATTATTCTTGAAAGTAAATATTTTCAAAATCTATCCCTTCACATTTTTGAAAATTAATTTTTAATCAGACCCATAACATCATATTTTACGACATTGGTTAAAATATTTCCCAAAAAATATTTAATTGTTTATTTTTCCATATGAGATTTCATTTTTATAAATAATCCTTTCCATGTATTAAAATGGATTTATAAATGATCTAATATATTAATAGGTTTTAAAAGAAAATGGAATATGGTTATATTTATCAAAATTAAATTTTTGATTTTAAAAAGTTATTTGTGACTTCAAAAATAGTTATTTGTTAGTTATTTTCAAAGTAATTAATCCAATAGTTTAAAAAGGTTTCTTTTCTAGTAAGTAATAATCCTTTGATGTTTATTATATTACAATCGGGATGTGTTCTTATGATGTCATCTACCTTCTTTCTCTAGATATCTTATAATGATGATTTTTAAGTAATATTTCTTAATAATCATTTCATTCCCATGATTTAATTAAACTATGATAGATGTATGAATTTTTTATGACCTTTTAAAACAATAATGCATGGTTTTCATTATGAGATAGTTTGGGTATGATAAATATATTACATGGTTTAGGATAGTTAAATCCCTTTAATTCATTGGTTAATGTTTTATATTAGATGAGATAATGATGTTGAGAATGGTCATTTTTTATTCCCAAAATGTAGCATGTAAATTTTATTATTCATGAAAAATAGTGTGGATGTTTTGATTATTAATAATCTGAAACATGGGAATATTGTTTTTTTCACCACATATAGAATGAAAAGTTTGTTTTTTCATAATAGTAAGAATATAATTCTTTTATTCACATCATATATCATGGTAAGTTTTTTTGTTTACAATAGGATGTGTGTAAAGTTTGTTTGTTCACAACATGATGCATGTGAATTATATTTTTTATAATTTAATGAGAGGTAAATATTGAATTAACTCACAATGTGATGATTCCATATGCTTATGTATTCTCCAAAGTTCCTTGTTATATTATTTTTCAAGGGTATGTTACATTTCTATGTTGTATCCCTATGACTATGCTCTATGAATCATGTTTGATTTCTCTTGATCCAGCACTCTTTTACTAGGATATATGTTTTTTTCATTTGAGATTACATGACCTTCTATCATTACATATGTAAAATTATTATTATTTAATGTTATTTTTAACAATATAATTTTTTTGCTCATATTTTCTCATATATTTATGATTTAACACCTGATGATATATCAATGAGTTTTCTTCTTACTGAGTTCTTGATCTCACCCCTTCATTATGGTTCCATTTCCCAGGTTATGAAGATGTTTATAGCTTATTAAGAGTCTAGAAGGGAATTTTATGTTGTTCAATTATAGGGATATATTAACAAGAATTGTAAAACAAGTTTCCAATATAGCTGATCCACAGAGACAGTAAACCATCCATTCATGGGATTATGTGCCTATTTATGAGGTGTTATGTTTAAATTATGTAAATTATGTAAAATAATGATTTTACCCTATTTTTAGAAAAAATAATACATAAAAATATGTTTTAGCACTAGATATGGGAGTGTGAGTCTGGGGATCCATTGTAATGTATGAGACAATAAATAAAACCCCCTTGTATTTTTTAAATGTCTTATTATATTATATGGTTTTATAAAACACATTCACTTATTTTGTTTTATTATTACCATTATATTTAAATGACTATTAAGAATAACTACCACTGATAATATATCCTTTGAGCAATGATCACATGATTAGAAAAAATACAGGGAATTAATAAATCGAATTCTCATAAAAAAGGATGGTATGGCCTCAACTAGTATGATGGTACACTATAAAGACCATTTATTTGAGCTTTCCAGGTAGATAGTATTTTTGGTATTTTCCTTTGACCAAGCCCAAGTTGAGATCTAGCAACTTAAGCATGAGTGAAACCGTTTATGGGAGAAGTTTAAGATCATCGAGATTATGACCCAAACCATGTTCGCCAAACCGACCCATGAAATTCCCACAATTTCACACCTTACCCTTAGAGTTTAAGCTGGTTTATTAAAGGAATAAATACCAAGACCCTAGCAATATGATTATGTACATTATTTTTTATAGAATAATGAACATATTTTATTTCTATTATTGTTACTTTATAAATGATTTCTATTGATAGTATTTTGGGGGTAATATTAAAATTCAATTAAGGTATTTACTTTGATTAATTAATTTATTTTTTAATTAAATAATATTTTATAAAATTGTTATTATAAAATATAAATGATTATATAATTTTTATGAATGAAAATGTAATTTTTGTAAGGGTTCGAAAAAGGTTATTGTAAAAAAACTTGTCATTTTCAATAAATAATGGTAATTATTTTAAAATTTATAATTCACATATTTATAAAATTACTTAGATAAAATTAATATTATTATTGGAATCATCATATTTAAGTTATCCAATGGTTAATTTTTCATAATTTTCCAAGAGAGTCAAAGGTTCAGGTAAAAATTAAATTCCTTATAAATATACTTTGTGGTTTATGACATCACAATGACCCAAAAGTGTTGTAATAACTAATATAAATGGAATCCAAGACCAAATATATGTTTTATCTTTAAAATAATGTGTCTTTAAGTTTATTTTTATTATTTTGTAAAACCATTATGAATACTCCAAGACTTATCATATATTTTATAAATTTTAAATAATTTATTTTAGATTTTGACTCACCTACACATAACCAAGGGTAATATTTTAATAATTTTTTACCTTGGACTTATAAAAAAATTTATAACACTACCTTTTTTAGAAACCATGGGAATAAATGATGGTATGGTTTGTGGTTTTTGATATTTTATTATGTATTGTTGAAATCCTAAATAAGAAGGAATCCCCCTCCTTTCCTATATAAACCCACAAAATATACCATTTATCTTCACTAAAACACATTGGATCACGTCCACACTCTTCCCTACACTCTCTATCATTCCCCCAAGGTACCCCCAAGCTATCAATAAGTCTTTCCCAAGCCTTTGCAGTCACACATTCAAGTAAGGTAACCTAATCTTCCACTCCCCCATTTTATCAAACACTCCTTTTATGTATTGTCTTTTAATTTTCATTTTCTTATGATGGGTTATGATATTAAATATTCCCCTTACCTTAAATTTTATTTATAAATTATTATATATTCCTTTTACTCTCATTAATCCTCCCATGATCCTTTATTTACACTAATTTCAATGAGGAAATTTCATAAGGATTCTTTTACCTATTAATGTTTCCTCATTACCTTATGCCTTCCATTTATAAATTTATAATGTTGGGATTGAATTTTCCATGTACATATTACAAAAAAATTTATTTCCAAATAATGATATACCCTTTCTATATCATCAACAATTTTTATGAATTTTTAAGTAACGTCGTTATGCAGCCCGAATTTCACCGCGATTTTCCATGCCAAAATAATAATGTATTGAATACAATACCCATTTTTCTATAAAGGTAATTAAACATTATACACATATAATTATTTATTTGGGAATTAAATTTATTTATTATATATTCCTTGGTCATTTAATAAATTATTATGTTGAATGAATCCATTATTTATAACCTATGTGGCACACTTAAGCATAAGAATGAAATGATTATGATGGGTGAGTTCAGATAGCTCTCCAATGCATTGGGTGATGTTTGGTATCATGAAACGTCTTGCTGGGATAGGGGTATACCAAATTCATTTATGGTACTTTTTATACCATGATGTTTCATCGTTTAATCCTTGGATTATGTTTATGATTCAGTGTTTTATACTGTTTCCACATTTTAAATGTTAGGATTATCATGCTATATCATGCCTTATTATTCAGGTCACATTTATTCCACATTGATATGCCTATTTTATTACTTTTATAACTTATTCCATGTTAATTACCTTAATTATATTAACATATAACCCCTTTCTTATATATGTACCTAGGTTTTCCTATGTAGTTATAAGATCGAAGGAATATTTTGAGCATGTTAATGATGTTTTCAATAGAGCATGTTAAGAAATTTTTTAATAATGTTGTTTTATCCCATGTTCATGATGTTATGTTTTTTTCATAAATCACAAATTAAAAAACTTATCAATAATTTGGGTAGTATTAAGTGTAACCTTATGTAATTAATCTTGTATTAATGTGAAATAAAGATCATGGATGTTATAGTTGGTATCAGAGAAATCGTTTAGTTATTTTTGGGATTAGGATTAGAAAACTCTAGTTAAAGACTTAGGGACTAGAATATGTATAAGAAAACATACTCAAATTCTAGTTAGTAAAGAGTAAGTTTTTTATCAATAAAATTCATCCCTATCGGGATACAACAGTTGGACGTGGATCTAGAATAGATATTCCAAGGAGTAACAACTTCGAGAATCTTTCTCGGGCCTAACATAGGGTAAACTAGTACACGACCATGGGCCTTACTCTGCACTTGGTTTGACACTACTGGGGATATTATTTGGTAAATTCAAAATATCATTATAAACAATTATGTAGGGAATAAGAAAAAAAAATATCATAATAATATATGTTAGGAAATAGACCATGAGAAACATATATTAAAGACTATAAATTCAAAAGTTAAGTAAATAAATATAATTTATGAGTTACCCCTTTAGTGTTTTTTGATTTCCCTTTATATGTTTAATAGTTTAAGACAATCATCCCTAATTTTCCATTTATTCTATCCAATAATTGGAAATAGGAGGAATCAAGTTAACAACTGATGCATAGAGAAATGTGATGAATGCCCCAACGAGATGATTAACCTGATAAGAGAGGTAATTATAAAATTTTACATGATAATCTCTAAGATAACTCATGTTTTTAATAGAAAACTAGATCAAGATGAGCACCCAACCCCCCCTAAGATATAACAAGTCTCTATTGAGAGATTCATGTGATAAAGGGATCCTAATTTCAATAAATCTTCTAATCCTTTAATAATGGAACAATGGATCAACTCCATTGAGAAGATCTTCCCCATTTTTTTGTGTTCTAAACAACAGAAGGTTCTCTTCGATGTTTATATTTTGGGAGGATACACTAATCAGTGGTGTAAAATGATCAATAATATGAATCAAGAGGAATATATGAAGATGATTGAGTAGAAGGAATTCTAGAAAATGTTTTTTGATAAATATTTTCTTCACACTCTCTGTATTAAAATGGAAATTGATTTCCTTACCCTCAATTAAAAGTATGATGAATATATTAGGGAGTAAGAGGTAAAAATCACAAGACATTCATGATACACATCTAGTTTTTTCATTACCCCTGAAATCAAGGTTAACTGCTCCTTTGGTGGCCTAAAGCCTAGTCTTCAAAAATCACTAGCATTCAAGACTTTGATAGTTATGAGAAAATTGTCCGATGTGACCTCAAAATTGAAATGAAGTAGTATGAATCAAAAGGGTATCATGGGGATAATAAGATAAAAGAAGATTTTAATTCTGGAGTTCTGATGGAGAAATCCAACAGTTCTATGAAATTTCAACATCCCACTTGTCAATGGTGTAGGAAGAATTACCCCAAAAATTTCCAAATGAGGGAATAAAATGATTTAGGTGAGGGAAGGATAGAAACCTAGCTAATAATTGTCAATAAGAGAAACCACTCTTGTGATAGAGGAATATAATGCTCTAGTCAACCCTCATCACATTCTTCATTTCTACACCTGTAAGGTACTAGGGTACATTGAATGCCAATGCCCTAAGATAAGGGTTTTCAGAGACAACCAAGAACCACCAAGGCTGCAAGGGTGATATTTTACCATTACTATCACCAAAGTGAATCCCAAAAAAGTGGTGATAAGTATTCTGGTTATTTATTCAATTCTATTGAATACGATTTTTTATTTTGTTTCAATTTATTCCTTCATATCATGAAATACTAATAGAACTATCCTAACACCACCAAAAAGCATGGAAGTAGAGATGTTAGTTAAAATGGAAAATGGGGAAATTATTACCTCCAAAATATATAACTTATACCCTATCAAAATTTGTGGGATTATCTTCTTAGATACCCCTTTCATACTCCCTTTGGTGGAATTTTATGTAATTATTGGTATGGATTGGCTTTCCAAATATTGGGTCAACATAAATTTCCATGAGAAGGAAATCACCCTCCATATTGTGAATCAACCTAAAATTCTATATAAGTGAATGGAGGAGGATGAATATTCTTTAGAACCATAATATCAATAATGGATATTATTACCTTATGATCAAGAATATCTAGATCAAATGATTGAGTCTTAGGAAAGGATCAACCTCAAAGAAATTCCTATTGTGAGGGAATACACTGATGTGTTTTTAAGGAATTTCCTCGGCTTCCTCCTAGACGAGAGGTTGAATTTCTAGTCAAGTGTATACATTGGGATTTACCAATATCCAAGACCCCTTATAGGATGGACATTATGGAACTTTTGGAGCTCTGGAAACAACTATAGTGGAATCTGGATAAAGGGTTTACACACCCAAGTGCTTCAGCCTAGGGTGTACCAGTACTCTTTGTCAAGAAGAAGGATGAGCCAATTCACCATTGAATTGATTATCATGAGATCAACAAGATAACAATAAATAAAAATTATCATCTTCTAAGTATTGATGAATTGTTTTTTCAGATAGATGAGGTATAATACTTCTTGAAGGTGGATCTTCGGCAGGGATATTATCAAGTAAGGTTGAATAAGGAAGATATCCCCAAGACCAATTTTCGTACAAGGTATGAGCAATGTGAGTTCATAGTGATTCCATTTGGACACAATAATGTTACAACAATAATCATGGACTTGATGAATAGAGTCTTTAGATATTACCTTGACAAATTTGTGGTATTCTTAATAGACTATATTCAAATATACACCAAAATTAAGGAGGAGCATGAGGATCATCTGAGAACTGTGCTAGAGACACTATGAAAGGAGAAGATTTATGTAAAGAATAGAAAATGTGAGTTATTGTGGAAGGAAGTATCCTTATTGGGTAATATCATCACAAGAAATGGGATATCTTTATACCATTCAAATACAAAAGAAAATTAAAGATGAATGAGGCCAATATCAATGACAGATATATGTAGTCTCCTTATGTAAGATGGGTATTATTATAGATTTGTGAGAAATTTCTCACAATTGTAAAACCCTTTTACCAACATTACTCAAAAAGGAGTTAAGATTTCTTAGAATGATGAATGTGAATAAAACTTCACAGAGTTGAAAAGGATACTTATCACTGCCCCTGTTCTCACACTACCCAAAAGTGGAGAAATCTTCATAGTATTCAGTGATGCATCGAAGAAGTATTAGGATGTGTGTTGATTCAAAATGACAAAGGAATAGCCTATGCATCAAGTTAGTTTAATGTTCACGAATAGTACTTCCCAATGCATGATCTGGATTTGGAATTTGGGATCATTACTTTGAATATATGGAGGTATTATATCTATCAAGAGAAGTGTGAGATATATACTAATCACAAGAGACTAAAATATATATTCACACAAAAACAACTTAATATACACTAGTGAATATGGTTAGATCTCATGAAGGATTACAACTGCTCAATCCACTGCCATCATGGTAAAGAAAACAAGGTTGTGGATGATCTATATAGAAATGACCCAACAATTCTATCATTTATGATAATTGAGAAGGATATTTTCTTGTTGGATTTGAAGAGGATGAACATGGGAATCATAAATAACATAATATCATCAATAATTTCAAAAATTATTGCTAAAACATCTCTTTTGGAAAGGTTTAAGGATGCTCAAATAAATGATGTGGGAATTTAGAAGAAAGTGGAATTTATAGGGAAATGGAAACCCTTAGATTTGAATGTTAATGAAGAAGGCATTGTGAGATTTGGGTCCAGAATATGTGTTCCATTAAATCCTAAGTTATGGAAGGAACTATTGTATGATGCACATAGTTCAACTTTCTCAATTAATATAAGAAGCATAAAGATGTATGAAGATGTCTGTAAGCACTATTGGTGGGACAAAATGAAGAAGGATCTCACTGAATATACATTAAAGTGAATAGTATGTCATCAAGTGAAGGTTGAAGTAGAGAATTATAAGGGGATAATGCAACCATTACCCATACTAACATGGAAATTGGAAAATATCACTATGGAGATTTTCACTAAACATCCAAATAAACCCCAAGTAAACAAAAATATCTAGGTTTTTGTGGATCATCTTACAAAGACTAAACACTTCACGAGGATTCGAGAGAATTTCTTACTGGATCAACTTTCACGGATATACATCAGAGAAGTGGTAAGGCTATATGGAGTACCACTATCAATTTTATCTTATGTAGATCCCAAATTCACCTCCATGTTCTCAAAAAGTCTCCAACATGCCTTAAACAATAAAATGAACTTCATTACAGCCTACTATCCTCTAACTAATGGCCAATCTGAGCAGGCTATTCAAGCATTGGAAGACATGTTGTGAGCAAGTTCTATGGACTTCAAAGGTTTACGGGACCAACATATTCCCTTGGACAAGTTCTCTTACAACAATAGTTTCCACTAAAGCATCCAAATGGATCCCTAAAAAGCTCTTTATAGGAAGAGGTGCATAACATCAACATGTTGTCATGATGTTTGGGAATGAAAACTTCTAGGTCATGAAATGGTCAAAGAAATGGTGGAGAAGGTTAAGACCATTCACCAGAAGATCAAGCCTTCTTAGAGACAACAAAATATTTAGGCTCATAATAGTCGATGAGGCCTAGAGTTTGATGTTGGAGACATATTATTCCTACATATATATCCATGGAAGAAAGTGATGAGATTTTAAAAGAAGGGAAAGTTTAGTCCAAGGTATATTAGCCATTTTTAGATCCGTGATCACATTAGAGTGGTGTCCTATCAACTATCACTCCCACAAAACCTATACCAAGTACATGATATATCATCTGTATCCCTCTGGATAAAGTACATAACAGAACCCTCATATGTATTCAATCTATAGGTGTTACCATATGAGAATGACCTTTCCTATGAGGAGCTTCTATTGAAAATTTTTGATCGTAGGGAAAAGGTTCTACAAAATATGACAATGCCCCTAATCAAAGTATTGTGGAGAAACCAAAAGATTAAAGAAGTGACATGGGAACTGTAGGATGCGATGATGTAGAGTTACCCTCATCTGTTTTAGTTTGGGAAAAGAAAAATTTAAGGGTCAAATTTCTTAAGGGGGAAGATTGTAACGACTTGAACTATTATAAATAAAATTCCTCTAGCATTTTATTATATTTATTGTTATATAGTATGGTTATAGAAAACACATGCACTTATTTTGTTTTGTTATTCTCATTGGATTTAATTTACTGTTAAGAATCATTACTATTGATAATATATCAATTGAATAGTTATAAAAGGATTAGTATAAATATAGGTCTTTAACAAATCCCATTGTCATAAAAAAAGGAAGGGATATCCCCAACCAATGGGATCATACCGTATGAATCCCATTTATTTGACTTTCTAAGTGAGTTAACATTTCTATGATTTCCCTTAACCAATCCGAATATTAGATCCAACAATATAAGCATGATTAAAACTGTTTATGAGATATGTTCAATCTCATTGAGATCAAGACCCAAACCATATTCTCTAAACCACCCCATGAAAGTCACACCATCACGAACCTTAACCTTAGGGATTTTGCTTGTCTATTGAAGGGATATGAAAAAATACCCTAGAAATATGAGAATGTGCACTATTTTTTATATAATAATGAATATATTTTCATCATATTATTGATACTTTATAAATTATTACTATTGATAATATTTTTAAGTGATATTAAAATTCAATTAATGAATTTATTTTGAGGAATCAATGGATTTTTTAAATAAATAAATTTTACTAAATTATTATTATATAATTTTTATTAAATAGTAATGGTCAAATAATTTTTATGAATTCAAATGTAATTTTTGTAAGGGTTTGAAAGTTGTTATATTCAAATAACCCATCATTTTTAATAAATGTAGGTTATTATTTTAAAAGTAAAAATTCAAATATTTTGAAAATTATTTAGATAAAATGAATATTTTTTGGAATAAAAATGTCTAAATTATCCAATGATGTATTTTTCATAATTTTCTGAGACAATCGAATTTTCAGGTAAAAATTCCAAACCATATAAATATAATTTTTGTTTAGTGACATCATAATGACCCAAAAGTGATGTAATAAGTAATATAAATGGGATACAAGTCCAAATATATGTTTTTACTTTAAAATAATGAGATTTTATGTTTATTTGATTTATTATTTAAAGCCATTACGAATCCTCCAAAACTTATAATATATTTTATGATTTTAAACTCATTTCTTTTAAAGTGTTACTCACCTAAACATCACCAAGGGTAATATTTTAATAGTTTTGGCCCTTGGAATTATAAAATAATGTAAAATTTTCCATTTTGGCATAAACCATGGAATTATTGTTTTTGGATATTTTATTATTTAGATTCAAAAACCTAAATAATAAAGAAATCCCCCTTATTTCTTATAAAAACCCACCCAATATCCCATTTATATTCACTCAAACTGTAACACCCCAGGTAAATAAAGAATATGACATTTTAATATTTATCCCTATTTGTGAATAAAATATTAATATGACTTTTAAGGGGACGCTATGCTCGATGGCGTACCCAACACGCGACAACGAGTTTCTTGGGAATCTTACGTTGCACTCTAATAATATTATTTTAAATGGTAGTTAACATGTAGCCATTGTATTGGAGGGAATGGATAGAAATAACTAAAATATGATTATATATGTTTTTAAATGTTTTTACATTTATCCAATAAAGGATAGAGGCTTAAAATACGGAAAGAATTCAATTTTAGGCATATATGCCCTAGTTTTCACTAAAGGTTCACTTATCGCCTTTTGATGGTGAACCATCATTAAATATAGTTTTGTTCACTCTTATACATTCTATTGGACCAAATAAAACTCTTCTTAAGAATCGGGACATCAAAATTTACTTTGTGTAAATTTTTGGTATCTTTCCGATAATGTTCATTTTTTTTAATGAATAGTGTAAAATGTTGTATTTTAATTCAAAACCTCTTTTTAATCTAATTCATTTATATGATTAGATTATATTTTGAATTGGTTTTAAAGTGAAATTAGAAAATATTTTTACCATTAAATCCAATAGTGGTCGTTGGAATTAATTTCACTTTGAAATCAGACTTAAACTAGTGTCAATCTTTTGATACTTATTGTTTTATAAAAACACGCTATTTGCTCTGACAGCGGGAATTAATTATTAAATTAATTAATGTGACTAATATGTTTTGAATTTTGTAAAACGGAATTCATTTTTGAATTCGTAATATCAAATATAGCTTAGGGTGAAGTTTTGGTATTTTTCTGAAAAACTCCAATTTTTGATGAATAGTGAAACCACTAAGTTGTACTTATAAAAACTGATTTTTCCGTTTAAATGGAATTTTGCCATCTTTGTGTTTTGAATTTCAAAAATCCGACATACATGGTTGTCATTAAGAAGTAAAATGTGGTTCAATGGGATAAAAATAATTTTTTGGTGAATAGTAACTTATTATGTTTTTAATCGCGATTAGTGGTAATTAGTGTAATTTAAGGTAAAAATGATATTATAAGAATGTGAAAACACCATGACACTTGTCCTACACCTATTGGGTGAGTCATGGCCGACCAAGACAAGCCATGGGCCAACTTGGGGACCTCATGGATCCACTTTGGTTGGGAAATGACATAAATAACTTTTATTTAATGTAAAAGTAAAATTGACACAACATGATATGTTTTACTAAAACAATTTTTAAGTAGGGTTATACAAGTCATATTTTTGATTATAAATAGTCATTGGAAAGCTAAAAAGATTTCATACATCATAGTAATTTTTTTTTATAATTTTTAGACATTAAATAAATTAAATTATTTAGGACATCATAATGATGCAGTGATGACATCATTATTTAACGATTAAAATAAAATGGAAATATAATGTAATATCTATGAACTACACATGACCAAAACTTATTGGATGGGTGGATTTCTAACCCTTATAACCTTATCCACTAATTATATCAATGTGGGACCTTTTAAAACCGAAACACATTTTCAAATAAAGTAATATTTCCTTACTTTCCAAAAGTGCCCCTCCTCTCCTCTTATAAAAGGCCCCCACCTCTACCTCTTTTCACACACTCATCAAGCCTTTGGATCGGCCAACCCCTGACCATTTACTCTCTCTCCATACCTCTCCTCATCCTAGAGGATTCCCTTTGGGCAGAATCCTTTCAAAGGAAGCCTTTAGGCTCAAATCAAAAGGAGTTACACTTTTAAAGGTAATTCTTTCTCTCATGTTCATTTGTTTTATTTTGCTTCTCCAACCCCCTAAACTCTTTTTATTTATTTTTTTTGTAACAAAACCAGTATCTTCAATATACTAGGATGTTGTTATAAGATTTATTCGAGCTACACTCTCACACAACTACATCAAATGGTTAAAGAACATACGGTTTCCGTGGATGGTGAAATTCTGCCTCCCGAAACGATGATTGTTCAATACTCATTTAACACCTTCAAAGGTGGCCATTATGATGTCACTATTTTTATATATGATATATAATATGTTTATGTTTTCCTTATTCTTCTGTATTTTTCATTTTTGTCTTACCTTTATGGCTTCCATTATGGGTATACGCGATATCTTCATTTAAGGAAGTGCGGACTACCGCCCCCTCAAAGTGATTTGATTCGTTAAATACCATATGTGGGACGTATAAAGGATGGAACTATGATATTATATATGATATTATACTGGAATTATAAAATACCTTTATATCATTATTATTCCATTCTATAAAATATGAAATAGAAATGAAAGTAGCGTTCATGCGTACGTACGGCTTACCGTCTCCATGAACGGTGCATTTCATTTCTTACCTCTAAATGATTATGTAATGTTATAAATTCATGCATGTACTGGATATATATGACATATATTATATCTAAATCATGAATACAATACTGTATATAATAAATATTTGGCCACACGAACAACATGTAATTGTAAGAAGTCCACTTTCGACTTAAGAACCAAATATCAACAAAACAATCATTATTAACTTAATGATTACATAGTGTTTATAACATGGTAATAAGTGATATAAAAGGAATAATGAACTTGAAAAAGGTTCTTAAGGAAGTAGAAATTAACTCAAGTTTATTATTCAGGAGATTAAAGAACGATCGAGTCAAGCCGGACCCGAGGTAAGGGATCTTACTCCTCTCTTTCTTTTTAAGTACACTCTTTTATGTCATTCCTTTTAAAGATCATCTTTCTTGTTATTGGGATGATATTTTATATTAATCCTACTGTAATTTCTATGTTCATGTGATGAGAGACCCTATTCTCTCTCATCAATCCATTTTGGAAGTTTTGAGTGGCGCCGTTAGGCTGCCGAACTTTCGTAAGAGATCTAACTTCTCTCTTTCTTTTTAAGTACTCTTCTTTATGTCACTTATTTTAAGCTCCTATTTGTAATGTTGGGGGATGTTCTTTTATATTCCTCTTTCTGTACATTATATTGTAATGTGATGAGATACCCTATTTGATCTCATCAATCCATATTCGGATGTTTTATGTGGCGCTGTTAGGCTGCCGAGTTTTCGTGAGGGATTTTTCATCTCACTTTTATTCCCGTGAGATTTATACTACATTTGCCACAAATTCCATTGAGTGGTGTATGTACTACCAATTATTCTACTCTTTGTGTAATATACTTTCTTTTATGAGTATTTACATCAATGATCTATTGTCCTTCTTTCATGGGGTGTATGTTTTGAAAGATACCCAAGTCGGTAAGGGAGCCTTTCACCCTACTATTTTTTAAAAGACTTCTTTTGTTGGGTCTTTTAATTTACATATTGTTATGTTGGGATATGTTCTCATATATCCTTATTGATTTAAATTTTATGTCCAAGTGATGAGATACACTTTTTATCTCCAATCAACTCTTTTTGATGTGATGTCGTTAGGCTGTCAAGGGAACTTTTTAACCCAATTTCGATTTCTTTGGGTTCAACTTGTAGTCATTGAATATGTCATCCATTGAATATGTGTGAATGACATTTTATTGTTTTACACTTAATATCCACTTATATTGTGTGTATTTATATATGTCACACATATTTTTGAGATTTATTTGTCCTTAATTTAAGGATACCTTCTTTATAAGGGATTTCATCACATTTGACATTTCTATTGAGGGTTCATTGTTGTTATGCACCAATTCACTCTTATATGGTGTATATACTGTCCTTTGGAGTGTTATATCATGAATCCATTTATTCTCATGATATTATAAAGTTCTGACTAAATGTTATTCCTCAATTATTGTATTCAAGTGTCTCTAATTTTGGTAAAACCCCTTTAACCAAAATATCGTTTTAAATCTTTTAATTATTTGTTCTTATTAATATCCATGTTTTCAAAATGGTTTTAAGGATTTATTTATATGGATATTAATGGTTTAAAATTTTAAGCTTAAAGGTGGTATGGGACACTTTGATTCAAAAATCTCTTTATTAAATGTTTTAAATGGTTTTGGAAATGGTTTCTTTTTGAATGGATTTCATATTTCAATATACTAAAATGTTATATTGTGATTGAAATGTGGAAATGTTATGTTTCCTTTATGCATGTTTTATGTGACACATTTATGTTATGGTTCTTGGGCATTGTTATGAAAACGGGTGGTTCCGTGATAAACTAAGGGCGGGTGAGCCCGTTATAGCTCTCCAATGCATTGGGTAACGCGAAGGAGTGAAACATTAAGGTTTCTCTGAAGAGATTTAGGGAATATACTGTGATGGGTATTCCAAATGTAACCAAGAGGGTTACGCCCCACGTAAGAATGTTATGAATGCCTCAAGTTACCTTTTTGTCTTATGATTTCTATGATTTATTCATGGTTTGATGAGGTATGAAAGTGCCTTTGTTTTATGGGTAAAGTATGATTTCATTCTTATGTATATATGAACTCATGTTTCCTTTCCATATTTTTATAACCCTTACTGAGATTTTTATGCTCATCCCAAGTTTTTGAAATGTTTTTCACAGGTCAAGGGAAAGGTACATGATGTGATGATAGTGTCAAGGATGTGTCAAGAAAGAATCTGTGTTTAATTTTAAATAGGTTTCCGTTGATGGGAAGAATGAATATTGTCTTTTATGTAACCACTTTGTTTAAATGTAGAATGTAATGAATGTTTCATGATCTAATTCTCTAAAACTCTAAACCTGAAAAGATCCTCAATGTGTAATATTGTAATAACTCAAGATTAAGTAAGGTTTAGGGCTGGGGCCTTATAGTTGGTATCAAAGGTCGGTTTAGATAACTTTAGAGGTTAGGGTATTCTTTAAGCATAAGTGACATTACCATAATGGTTAGGATTTCAGAAAGAGTCCTAGTTTTAGATAAAGTGAATGAGTAAGCGTATCTCAGTGTTTACCTTCCTCATTAGTACATGATGGTTTTGTTGATATACTCACACTGACCTTTTTGGTTTTAGTAAATGGCTGGATCTAGCAGGCACCAAAGTGACAATGGGTTTCAAGGAAACTGTGGTGGTTCTCTGATTAAGATATTGGATGAGATGGGAGATTCAATGAGGAATCTCATAGTTGTTCTAAACAAACTATCAAGGAGTCATGATCAACCACTTCAACCTTGGTGAGTTCTCTAATGCATCATGTACGAGATGGCCAACTCGATGTGGAAATTCAGGTAATAATTATTAAGCTAACCATTAGGGTTTATATGATCCTTACTTTTTAGGTAATTGTGGGTTACTCTATGATATGATGGAAAATGAAAGGAATGAGATAAACTTGAGGTTAAAATATGTTATGATCATTTTTGATGATTTTATCTCTTTTGGGGAATGTTTTAAGAGTTATATAGTTTTGGAAAAAGGACAACACGCAGACCGTGTGACATCCCGTCGCATCGGACAAAGCTGCGGGAATCGAACCCACAACCAAAGTGCGACTGGTATTTATCGCCTACCACTGGACTACATGAAGTCCCTGGTTAGTTTGAATGATTCTTTCTGGTTATATGATTTTATGAATTAGGAGTAAGATGATTTTGGTTTATTTATGAAAATGATTAACCTATCATGGAGGATATGTGATTAGGTTAATTACTTTTCAATACGGGACTTTAGGAGCAACTGATGTTGTTTGGAGATAAATGTTACGATTTAACTTGGAAGACTATGTGACTAAATCCTTAAAATGTTTGGGTTTCAATCTTAGATTGGTTTACTTTGAGGAATTTTTATGGACAAATTTGTTTATCGGATGGTCCTCGTTGAACTTTGGATTTTGTTGGACAAATTTTGGAGATTAAGAATAGATTTTCTTTTTATAAAGGGTTATCCTTTTCTGGATTATCTGACCTTGTACTAACCTTTTTGGTTTTGGTTATGGTTAAGGTCTAATGATATGGGAAGTATATAGTTCTCTTTTGTGGATTAGGTGATTCTCTAGAAGTTGATTATAGTACTCTTAATGTGAACAAGTCTTCCTAAATACTCATCTTTTGGAGAAAATATGAGTTTGTGTAAGGAATCTAATAAAAGTTTAAAGTCAATATGATAAGTGATTATGTTTCCTTATGAATAAATTCCTCAATAAAAAGTAACTTAAAACAAAAATGTTGTCTATTAACTTTTCCTACTGGGGAATCGAATACCGTTTAACCCATCACAAGTTTGTGATTTTCTCATGGTTAACTTTCTCCTAAACATGTTTTCTATCACTCTCCATCAGAACATGACCCTTTGTTTTTTCCTCCATGTCCATATTTTCATTCTTGGAATCCTAGTATGGGTTAACTCGGGTGACCTTTATACTTATCTCTCTTTATTTTAAAGTGTTTGTTTTACCAACTCTTGTTCCGATGTGGGACTTTCAAGGATGTTTCCAAGCGCAATTTTAAAATTGCGAGGACGCAATTCCCAAAAGGGGGGAAGAATGTAACACCCCAGGTAAATAAAGAATATGACATTTTCATATTTATCCCTATTTGTGAATAAAATATTAATATGACTTTAAAGGGGACGCTATGCTTGATGGCGTACCCAACACGCAACAACGAGTTTCTTGGGAATCTTACGTTGCACTCTAATAATATTATTTTAAATGGTAGTTAACATGTAGCCATTGTATTGGCGGGAATGGATAGAAATAACTAAAATATGATTATATATGTTTTTAAATGTTTTTACATTTATCCAATAAATGATAGAGGCTTAAAATACGGAAAGAATTCAATTTTAGGCATATATGCCCTAGTTTTCACTAAAGGTTCACTTATCGCCTTTTGATGGCGAACCATCATTAAATATAGTTTTTTTCACTCTTATACATTCTATTGGACCAAATAAAACTCTTCTTAAGAATCAGGACATCAAAATTTACTTTGTGTAAATTTTTGGTATCTTTCCGATAATGTTCATTTTTTTAATGAATAGTGTAAAATGTTGTATTTTAATTCAAAACCTCTTTTTAATCTAATTTATTTATATGATTAGATTATATTTTGAATTGGTTTTAAAGTGATATTAGTAAATATTTTTACCATTAAATCCAATAGTGGTCATTGGAATTAATTTCACTTTGAAATCAGACTTAAACTAGTGTCAATCTTTTGATACTTATTGTTTTATAAAAACACGCTATTTTCTCTGACAACGAGAATTAATTATTAAATTAATTAATGTGACTAATATGTTTTGAATTTTGTAAAACGGAATTCATTTTTGAATTCGGAATATCAAATATATCTTAGGGTGAAGTTTTGGTATTTTTCTGAAAAACTCCAATTTTTGATGAATAGTGAAACCACTAAGTTGTACTTATAAAAACTGATTTTTCCGTTTAAATGGAATTTTGCCATCTTTGTGTTTTGAATTTCAAAAATCCGACATACATGGTTTTCATTAAGAAGTAAAATGTGGTTCAATGGGATAAAAATAATTTTTTGGTGAATAGTAACTTATTAAGTTTTTAATCGCGATTAGTGGTAATTAGTGTAATTTAAGGTAAAAATGATATTATAAGAATGTGAAAACACCATGAAACTTGTCCTAAACCTATTGGGTGAGTCATGGACGACCAAGAAAATCCATGGGCCAACTTGTGGACCCCATGGATCCACTTTGGTTGGGAAATGACATAAATAACTTTTATTTAATGTAAAAGTAAAATTGACACAAACATGATATGTTTTACTAAAACAATTTTTAAGTAGGGTTATACAAGTCATATTTTTGATTATAAATAGTCATTGGAAAGATAAAAAGATTTCCTACATAATAGTAATTTTTTTTATAATTTTTAGACATTAAATAAATTAAATTATTTATGACATCATAATGATGCAGTGATGACATCATTATTTAACGATTAAAATAAAATGGAAATATAATGTAATATCTATGAACTACACATGTCCAAAACTTGTTGTATGGGTGGATTTATAACCCTTATAACCTTATCCACGAATTATATCAATGTGGGACCTTTTAAAACCGAAACACATTTTCAAATAAAGTAATATTTCCTTACTTTCCAAAAGTGCCCCTCCTCTCCTCTTATAAAAGGCCCCCACCTCTACCTCTTTTCACACACTCATCAAGCCTTTGGCTCGGCCAACCCCTGCCCATTTACTCTCTCTCCATCCCTCTCCTCATCCTAGAGGATTCCCTTTGGGAATAATCCTTTCAAAGGAATCCTTTAGGCTCAAATCAAAAGGAGTTACACTTTTAAAGGTAATTCTTTCTCTCATGTTCATTTGTTTTATTTTGCTTCTCCAACCCCCTAAACTCTTTTTATTTATTTTTTTTGTAACAAAACCAGTATCTTAAATATACTAGGATGTTTTTATAAGATTTATTCGAGCTACACTCTCACAAAACTACATAAAATGGTTAAAGAACATACGGTTTCTGTGGATGGTGAAATTCTGCCTCCCGAAACGATGATTGTTCAATACTCATTTAACACCTTCAAAGGTGGCCATTATGATGTCACTATTTTTATATATGATATATAATATGTTTATGTTTTCCTTATGCTTCTGTATTTTTCATTTTTGTCTTACCTTTATGCCTTCCATTATGGGTATACGCGATATCTTCATTTAAGGAAGTGCGGACTACCGCCCCCTCAAAGTGATTTGATTCGTTAAATACCATATGTGGGATGTATAAAGGATGGAACTATGATATTATATATGATATTATACTGGAATTATAAAATACCTTTATATCATTATTATTCCATTCTATAAAATACGAAATAGAAATGAAAGTAGCGTTCATGCGTACGTACGGCTTACCGTCTCCATGAACGGTGCATTTCATTTCTTACCTCTAAATGATTATGTAATGTTATAAATGCATGCATGTACTGGATATATATGACATATATTATATCTAAATCATGAATACAATACTGTATATAATAAATATTTGGCCACACGAACAACATGTAATTGTAAGAAGTCCACTTTCGACTTAAGAACCAAATATCGACAAAACAATCATTATTAACTTAATGATTACATAGTGTTTATAACATGGTAATAAGTGATATAAAAGGAATAATGAACTTGAAAAATGTTCTTAAGGAAGTAGAAATTAACTCAAGTTTATTATTCAGGAGATTAAAGAACGATCGAGTCAAGTCGGACCCGAGGTAAGGGATCTTACTCCTCTCTTTCTTTTTAAGTACACTCTTTTATGTCATTCCTTTTAAAGCTCATATTTCTTGTTATTGGGATGATATTTTATATTAATCCTACTGTAATTTCTATGTTCATGTGATGAGTGACCCTATTTGTTGAGCAATGTATTGTTTTCAAACAATTCAAAATAATGTTTTTTAAAGGGGGAGATTATTTCAAATAATACTCTGTCTCTTTATGATGATTTTGATGCTCACAAATACCCTTAATTATTTACTAATTATTTCGTTGAGTATTTTGCAGGAATTTATTTTATTTATTTATTTCATACAACGAGATTTCATACTTCATTTATTCCAAGATCATTTTTAGCGTGTTCTGGAATCACTGTAGCGCAAGATCAATTTTAGCGTGTTCTGGAATCACTGTAGTGCGAGATCAATTTTAGCGCGTACTGGAATCACTGTTCATACCCTACGTTGATGAACGTAATGTATGGATGAAAAGTTTACTTTTTATGTTAAAAGAAACGTATGGTTAAGGAACCTTACGTTATTTTGAAACGTATGGTTAATGAACCTTACGTTGTTGAAAAGTATTGAAGAAGAACATTACGTTTGGAAGGAACCTTACGTTTTCGTTGTTGGACAAGTATGAAAGAGAAACCGTACGTTAGTTTTCAGTGTTGAGTTTGTTTCTCAAGAGTATGGATCATCAACCTTACTTTTATAATCAACCGTACGTTCTTTGAAGAGTTGAAGCGAGACAAAGTATGGATGATCAACCCTACGTTTGAATGCTGAAGAGAAAGTATGTATGTTCAACCTTACGTTGTGAACCCTACGTTTGGAGCCACGTCATCAACCCTACATTTGGCGTCGGGATATTTTTGACAGACGATATTTCCTTTTGCATTGGTCAAACAAGCGGATTATTAGGCGGATTTCGAGCCGATTCTTAAGTACGACTTTGACTGAATCAAAGACGATTTTTAACGGATTACTGATTGATTTAAACGGAGCTTTTTATGCCGATTCTTCAGGGGAGTTACAACGGCTCTGTTATTTCTTTTTAATATCGCGAATCTAAAGGAGATTTTTGTGGATCTATTTATGCGGAAGATTTTCTCAGATTTGAATATATATGTTCTATCTTGGAAACTTCAGATATATATATATACACAGAAAAGTATGTGAAAGATATAGATTGATCTTTTAACGAGCAAGAAACAGAGACTGTGTAAAGGCGTTCTTTTCTGGTGATCGAGAAAAAGTGTAAAACCTTTATTACCGAAGGAAGATCTTGATAGCAGATTCACGTGTTCTACATCGACTATCTGTTGTGAATCTATTGCTGCTGAAGTTGTGAAGTTTCTGGTAATATCTATTGCAACTGGATCGACTCAGAACTGTTTTGATTACAGATCTTTATTTTCTGAAGACAACGATCTATCTACTGTCAATTGCTTTCTGTTGCAATTGTGAAGAACAACTGGAGAAGTGTTTTCTTTATTGAAACCCTTTTTATTTTTTTGAGTGATCAGCTTCTCGTTCTAAGCTGTGTGGGTTCGTGTTTGAACCAGAAAGGCTGTGTTTTCCTGAATCTTGTAAAGGTGTCAACTGCCTGTACTCAGTTGTGGACAGGTCTGTGGAAACGAGGACCAGATAGTGAAAATCGCCAAGCTCGTGGATTTGAGCGTTGGTGGAGTGGACTAGGGGCCTTCTGTTCCCCGAACCACTATACATCCGTGTGTTCATGCTTTTACTTTTTCCGCTGCATATTTAATCGTGCAAAAGCATAGTGGACAGAATTTGTCTAAATTGAAGAGATTGTAATAATTTTGAAAAGACACAATTCACCCCCCTCTTGTGTGTAATCCGTAGATTCAGATCCAACAATTGGTATCAGAGGAGGAGCTTCTTATTTTTAAAGTCCTATCAAGATAGAAGTATTTAAAGATTATACATAGTGTATCATGGCTGATATGAGAGAGGGAATGTCAATGGTCAGAGAACCTTACTTTAATGGAGATAATTATGGATGCTGGAAATCACGTATGATTATTTATCTGAAAAATCTTGGTTACAAAGTCTATTCAAAGATTCTGACTCCCTATGAAATTCCTGAAAATCCCGATACATGGAGTGCTGCTACAGAGGCTGAGTATGACATAAATTCAAAAGCTATGAATGCAATCATCTGTGGTCTAGGACCAGATGAATTTAACAGAGTATCTCAATGCCCGACTGCATATGAAATGTGGCAAACAATAGCTGTTGCTTATGAAGGAACAGATAATGTAAGACAGATGAGATATGCAACTGCTAAGTTAAAATTCGATACTTTCAGAATGATTGAAGGAGAGAGCATCACTCAGATGAATGGAAGATTGACAGAAATTGTCAATAATATAACAGCTCTAGGAGAACCAATCAAGCAGGCTGATCAAGCGTTGAAGGTACTGAGAGTACTTCCTACTCGATGGAATGGAATTTCTGCAGCAATCAGACAATCAACTTCTGTTAAAGATCTAACTATGAGAGAACTGATTGGTACATTGATGATGTACGAGGCTGAAATGCAAGACGAGGTAAATGAGCATAAAGTCTACATAAAAAGGGAAAACACTGCGTTGAAAGTGACTTCTCAACAAAAGGATAGAAAGATGAAGAACAGAGAAGTAAGTGCTAAATCAGAAAGCTCTGATTCTTCAAATTCGGATGAAGAACTGGCTCAGCTAGCCAGAAAATTCAGAAAGTTCTATAGTAAGAAGAAAGACTTCAAGAAATCCTTCAAAAAGGATAGCAAGGAAGTGAGATGTTATGAATGCAGAAAGATGGGACATATCAGACCGGATTGCCCAAAATTGAAAGATGCAAAGAAGAAGAAATTCTTCAAAAGAGATGATTATGAGCAGAAAGACAAGAAAGCTATGAAAGCTACTTGGAGTGTTTCTGAAGACTCAAGTAATTCTTCTGAATCAAGCTTAGAGAAGGAGAAAGCCAATTTAAAAGCAAATATGTGTTTCATGGCTGAAACTGATGAGGTACACTCATATTACTCCTCTGACTCAAATAATGAATCAAACTCTGAAACAAGCTTCTCAAATAAAAAACTTGCAGCTTACTACAATATGCTTGAAGAAAGGTATGACTCATTATTTAAAAAATATAAATCTATAAAGAACTTGCACAAAGCTATTTCAGATGAGAGAAATACTTTGCTAAAACAACATAAGGAATTAATTGACAGATACAACTCTGCTGACTCAAATAAAATTAATTTTGAATCAAAAATAAAAACTCTACAGGATGAAGTAGAATCTTATAAAAAGGCTGCATTAGTTTTTACAAAAGGAGAAAACACCTTAAATGAGATACTTGGAAAAACTGTAATTAAAAAGGAAAGGTTTGGAATTGGAAGTAAAGGAGAAAAACCTAAGTTATACAAAAATTATTTTGTTCCTAGCACTAAACAGGTTATTTGTAACTTCTGTGGAACAAAAGGTCATATAGCTAAAAACTGTTTTCTAAGACAACCTCAAATATGTGGAATTAAGAAAGCTTATATTTCCAACGATCTATATGATTCAATCAATTTTAAGAAAACAAAGCAAATCTGGATACCCAGATCACTGCTTGCTAACACTCCTGGACCCAACAAAATATGGGTACCAAAGCAATTTGTTTGAATATCTTTGCAGGTAGCAGGTCACCAAAGAAAGAAAGAAATATGGTATATGGACAGTGGCTGCTCAAGACACAAGAGTGGAACTTCAGCTAATTTCTCTTCTCTTACTCGAAAGGAAGGAGGACTTGTCACCTTTGGTGACAATGCCAAAGGAAAGATTATTGGTATTGGAACAGTTGGAGATCCAGAGACAGTCTCAATCAACAAAGTACTTTATGTACAAGGGTTAAAACACAATCTGATAAGTATCTCTCAACTCTGTGATGATGGATACACTGTTGATTTTACTAACAATAGTTGTACTGTTTCTAAAGATAAACTGTTTAAGTTTAAAGCACCCAGAACTGATAATGTTTATACTTTGGATTTGTATTCCTTGTGTAAACAACAAGTAAACTGCTTAACTGCTAATATAAGTGAATCCTGGATCTGGCATAGAAGACTTGGTCATTGAAATATATATGCTTTACATAAATTATCTAAGAAACATCTAGTTTCTAATTTGCCTAGTCTCAAATTTGAAAATAACAGATTCTGTGATGCATGTCAGCTTGGCAAGCAACACAAATCATCATTCAAATCTGTTAATAAAGTTGCTACAACTAAACCTCTAGAACTTATCCATATGGATTTGTTTGGACCTTCAAGAGTAGCAAGTTTAGCTGGTAAATTATATGTTTATGTATTAGTTGATGATTATTCTAGATTTACTTGGATTTTCTTTTTGAAATTTAAAAGTGAAGCTTTTAGTTTATTTGAAGGTTTTTGTAAATCTATTCAAAATGAAAAAGGTTTTAATATAATCTCATTGAGAAGTGATCATGGTGGAGAATTTGAGAACCAGGAATTTAATTCCTTTTGCTCAAACATGGGTATTAAACACACCTTCTCTGCTCCAAGAACACCTCAACAGAATGGGATTGTAGAAAGAAGAAATAGAACTATTCAAGAAATGGCTAGAACTATGTTAAATGAATATAGCCTACCTATATATTTCTGGGCAGAAGCTGTTAATACAGCTTGTTATATAATGAATAGAATTTTAATAAGACCTATTTTGAAAAAGACACCCTATGAACTATGGAATAACAGAAAACCTAAAGTAAATTACTTTAAAGTTTTTGGATGCAAGGTTTACATCTTTAATACCAAAGATAATCTTGGTAAATTTGATCCAAAATCTGATAAAGGTATTTTCTTAGGATATTCTGCAACCTCCAAAGCTTATAGAGTCTATAATAAAAAGTCAAGGATTGTTGAAGAATCAGTTCATGTGAAATTTGATGAATCTGATCCTTTTGAGAAAAGGATAGAACAAATAAATGAACCTGATTCTAATGAAAACATGAGACTTGAGAATTTAAAGAATGATTTTGAAAATGATATAAAAGAAATTCAGTCCAGTTCAGAAGAACATGACACTGAAGAACCTTTGAATATAATGCCTAGATAGTCTAGAACCTTAAAGAATCACCCTTTAGAATCTGTGATAGGTGACTTAGAGACTGGTATTCAAACTAGAAGAAACTTTGGAAACATAGTTGAATTCTCTGCTTTCCTATCCCAACAAGAACCTAAGACCATAGAAGAAGCCTTAGATGATGAGAGCTGGGTAATAGCAATGCAGGATGAATTGAACTAGTTCAAGAGAAATAAGGTTTGGGAATTAGTTGAAAGACCACATGATTATCCAGTAATAGGAACTAAATGGGTCTTTAGGAATAAACAGGATGATCAAGGGATAATAACTAGAAATAAAGCAAGATTAGTAGCTAAATGATATAATCAAGAAGAAGGAATAGATTATGATGAGACCTTTGCACCTGTAGCCAGGTTGGAAGCCATTAGAATCCTTTTAGCCTATGCATCTTATATGAATTTTAAATTATTTCAGATGGATGCTAAATCTGCCTTTTTAAATGGTTATTTAATGGAGGAAGTTTATGTTGAGCAACCTCCTGGTTTTGAAAATTCTCAAAAACCAGATTCTGTTTTCAAACTTACTAAAGCACTTTATGGCCTTAAACAAGCACCTAGAGCTTGTTATGAAAGACTAAGTTCTTTTCTTTTGAAAAATGATTTTACTGTTGGACTAGCAGATCCAACACTCTTTAAGAAAACTGTGAAAAATAATGTTTTGTTGGTTCAAATTTATGTTGATGATGTAATTTTTGGATCAACCAATAAAATTCTTTGTCATGAATTTTCAGAATTAATGCAAAAAAAATTTGAAATGAGTATGATGGGAGAATTAAATTTCTTTTTGGGTCTTCAAATATTTCAAAAAGATTTTGGAAATGTTTTAAATCAATGCAAATACATTACTGATTTACTTAAGAAATTTGGACTTGAAAACAGCAAGACATTTACAACTCCTATGTGTACTAATATAAAACTTGATTTGGATGAAACTGGAAAATCAGTGGACAACAAGTTATATAGAGGTATGATTGGTAGTTTGTTATATCTTACTGCTAGTAGACCAGATATAATGTATTCAGTATGTCTTTGTGCTCAATTTCAATCAAATCCCAAAGAATCCCACTTAACTGCTGTTAAACGAATTTTTAGATATTTAAAAGGTACTATTTATCAATCTCTGCTTTATCCAAAAACCTCTGATTTTAATTTAATTTCATATTCAGATGCTGACTTTGGAAGCTGTAGATTAGATAGGAAGAGTACTTCAGGAACATGTCACTTTTTAGGAAAGTCTTTAGTATCATGGTCTAGTAAGAAACAACACTCAGTTGCCCTGTCAACAGCCGAGGCAGAATATGTGTCTGCAGGTAGTTGCTGTGCACAGGTGTTGTGGATGAAAAACACTCTTATGGACTTTGGATTAAATTTCAATAATACACCTATTTTATGTGATAATACTAGTGAAATTAATATTTCAAAAAATCCTATTAGTCATTCTAGAACTAAGAACATTGATATAAGACATCACTTTCTAAGAGATCATGTGTTTAAAAAGGATATATTTTTAGAATTTGTAAATACAGAAAATCAATTAGCAGATATTTTTACTAAACCACTTCCCACGGCAAGGTTTGAATTTATTAAGGGGGAGTTAGGTTTATTTAATTTTAAATAATTTTTTTTAATCTTATTCCGTTTTCGAATTCTGCTTAATTTTTGTTTCCCGCTATAAGTAATTTTATTTTGTTTTAAATAAAAGTAATGATTAGTGATTACACGGGAATCAAGGCTGTCAGAACCGTTTCACCTTCTAAACTGTTTCACCTTTTTCGGGAACCCTTTCGAAAACCTAAAACCGCACATCTGCTCCAAAACCCTTTTCTGAATCTTCAAACCCTAAACTTACGAACCTTCAGAAATCGTTGTTGAAATGGCAAAGACTAAGCGTCCAGATGAAGCTGAGAGCAGTGCTGCAAAAAAACCTAAAGTAGTTGGTCGGAAAATACTGCAAGGTAAAGTCATAGATTTAGAATGGCTGTTTGAAACTAATTTACTGTTGAAGCAAGCGTTGTCGTTTCAAAGCCTTGAGCAAGCTTTTAATAGTGCAAATTCTGAGTTTCTATATGAGGCAGAAATGAGACATTTCTTTAGAACTGTTCAGTTTAGCCTTGGAGATACGGAGGATAGTTTATTGGCTCAAATAGAGGATAAGGACTTTTCCATATCATCTGTAGAGATAAGTCAAATTCTTAACTGCCCTCATGAAGGAGTTTTTCATTTCGATTTACGGAATATTGGAGATTCTGTACATAAGTCTGAAGACATTATGTCTTTTCTGTTTGGAACCAGAGTGATAAAGAAAATGTTTATTAAAGATTTGGAGCCCGATCAGAAAATCTTGGTAAAATTTGTTCAGACTGGTTTAGCACCAAGGATGGCTGAGATGGAGAAAATCCTATACCCTGACATGTACATAATGTATCTTCTGATGTGTGATATTAAGTTTAATTTTCCTTGGTTTATGATAAGATATCTGAGATACTGCTGTCAGAGTGAAGCAAGAATGACCTTTTTCCCTTATGGAAGGTTCATTTCTTTGTTTTTGCATAAAAGAGGAATGATCAGATTGGTAGATTCTGGGGTGAAATGTCACCACAGTAATGTTTTTAATGCTGGAACTTTGAGGAAAGTAGGATACTTATGGAGCACAATTAAAGGAAAACTTTTACCTGTTGGAGCTGAGGAAGACTCGGAGAGTGCTCAGGCTCAACCGGCTAAGTCCAAGGATGGACAAGCAGAATCAAGGGTTAGTACAGTGGCAAGGAGAATTCGCTTTGAGATGGAGGAAGTTGAGAAAGAGAGAAGTCAAGAAGGACTTCAATCTAGAAGGAAGAGATCAATTGATGAAGAAATTATCTCTCCTGCCTTGAAATCCTCTGAACCGGTAATTTCTTATTCATTTGTGAGAGAAGTTGTTGTGGAGCAGACTGCACCGATAGAGGAACCAGTAGCTCAACCGGAAATCCAAAAGGAACCTCAATCTGCTGCTGTGGCTGTTGAAAAAGTAATTCCACAAGAACAACTTATGGAGGTAGTGCCTGGTGAAGAAGTGGCCCGACCTCAAGATTTACATGAAAATATTGTTCTTGACCATTCAGTAGAAGTCAGAGAGACTACTGTTCGTGATGAACGTACTTCTGAAGCTAATACAGAGGTACTTCAGGAAGATTTTTCAGTGGAAGAGTTTCAAGCTTCAAAAGCTAGTTCAGTGGATCAACCTTGTCTGGACAAGGACAAAGAACAGTCCGATGCAGATTCTTTACCACTTGCCCTGCCTCATCAACCTATTTCTGGACATGAGAATAGAGCACAGGGTGCCCCTGATTCGAGAAAAGAAGAAGTTGTTGAGTTGTACAAGCGTATCTCTCAATTAGAATCTGAAAATGATAGTCTCAGAAATTCTCTGAACTTAGAGCAGTTGAAGTTTCAGAAGCTGAAAGAATGTACTGTTTCAAGACAGGAAGTAGATTTGTTTAAGACTGATATGCTACATGCTGTTGATCAGTTAAAATCAGAAATGGTAAAGAAAGATGATTTGTCTGAGATGAAGATTTACATGGAGAATAAATTTGAGTCTGTTGCAAACAATGCTGTGAGTGGATCAGGTTCTTCACCTGATTTGATTCGAAGATTTCAAGCAATTACTGGAGCAATGAGCAATATGAGTGACAGATTACACGATCTTCAGTGTAATAGTGCCCCTTTGTCAGTTTTTCTAGATAATCAGAAATTTTTAGTGGATCAGTTGACATCTGGAGAGCAACCGATTAGGATTCTTTTGAATCAGTTATCAGAAAAGCTGGCTCTTTTTGTTGAAAAAGAAGAAAGAATGCATGAGTTTTTCAGATTTAATTTGATTGAAGATATTCATATGACTCAAGAGAACAGAGATCTTATCATCAAGTTAGGAGATGGGATGATGAAGAGGCTCAGAGAACAGTTTACAGAGATCAAGACCGCGATTCAAAGGAGATAGACACCTTTTTCCCTGTCTTATCCATGAACCTTGATTCCTCTGTATATCACAATCGTTTATATATATAACAGCTTGTGAATGAAAATTCTTTTCTTACTTCTTTTTTGTTTTGTTGTTTATTGATTTATGATTAAGTTAGCCAGTATAACAAATACACTTATTCATACACAGTTAATTATAGCATTTACTTATAGTTCAGTGCAATATTGAATGTGTTCAAATCCGTAATTTTTCATTCTTTTTGATATCACAAAAAGGGGGAGAATTTGGATAAACACAACATTTAAATTCATTTGTTTCCTATAAAGAAATTTGGATATATAGGAGAAGACATTTATCTTTTATCTATTTTTTAGCTGAAAAATTTATTTTTATAGGGAGAAATTTTATTATAGTTAAATATTGTTTTAATCCTTTCAGAATTCTAAAATTTTATAAAACTAATTTTTCAAATAAAGATTGCAATTAAATTAGTTCGATTATTTTATGGGTTTTGTGATCATCAAAAAGGGGGAGATTGTTGAGCAATGTATTGTTTTCAAACAATTCAAAATAATGTTTTTTAAAGGGGGAGATTATTTCAAATAATACTCTGTCTCTTTATGATGATTTTGATGCTCACAAATACCCTTAATTATTTACTAATTATTTCGTTGAGTATTTTGCAGGAATTTATTTTATTTATTTATTTCATACAACGAGATTTCATACTTCATTTATTCCAAGATCATTTTTAGCGTGTTCTGGAATCACTGTAGCGCAAGATCAATTTTAGCGTGTTCTGGAATCACTGTAGCGCGAGATCAATTTTAGCGCGTACTGGAATCACTGTTCATACCCTACGTTGATGAACGTAACGTATGGATGAAAAGTTTACTTTTTATGTTAAAAGAAACGTATGGTTAAGGAACCTTACATTATTTTGAAACGTATGGTTAATGAACCTTACGTTGTTGAAAAGTATTGAAGAAGAACATTACGTTTGGAAGGAACCTTACGTTTTCGTTGTTGGACAAGTATGGAAGAGAAACCGTACGTTAGTTTTCAGTGTTGAGTTTGTTTCTCAAGAGTATGGATCATCAACCTTACTTTTATAATCAACCTTACGTTCTTTGAAGAGTTGAAGCGAGACAAAGTATGGATGATCAACCCTACGTTTGAATGCTGAAGAGAAAGTATGTATGTTTAACCTTACGTTGTGAACCCTACGTTTGGAGCCACGTCATCAACCCTACGTTTGGCGTCGGGATATTTTTGACAGACGATATTTCCTTTTGCATTGGTCAAACAAGCGGATTATTAGGCGGATTTCGAGCCGATTCTTAAGTACGACTTTGACTGAATCAAAGACGATTTTCAACGGATTACTGATTGATTTAAACGGAGATTTTTATGCCGATTCTTCAGGGGAGTTACAACGGCTCTGTTATTTCTTTTTAATATCGCAAATCTAAAGGAGATTTTCGTGGATCTATTTATGCGGAAGATTTTCTCAGATTTGAATATATATGTTCTATCTTGGAAACTTCGGATATATATATATACACAGAAAAGTATGTGAAAGATATAGATTGATCTTTTAACGAGCAAGAAATAGAGACTGTGTAAAGGCGTTCTTTTCTGGTGATCGAGAAAAAGTGTAAAACCTTTATTACCGAAGGAAGATCTTGATAGAAGATTCACGTGTTCTACATCGACTATCTGTTGTGAATCTATTGCTGCTGAAGTTGTGAAGTTTCTGGTAATATCTATTGCAACTGGATCGACTCAGAACTGTTTTGATTACAGATCTTTATTTTCTGAAGACAACGATCTATCTACTGTCAATTGCTTTCTGTTAAAATTGTGAAGAACAACTGGAGAAGTGTTTTCTTTATTGAAACCCTTTTTATTTTTTTGAGTGATCAGCTTCTCGTTCTAAGCTGTGTGGGTTCGTGTTTGAACCAGGAAGGCTGTGTTTGCCTGAATCTTGTAAAGGTGTCAACTGCCTGTACTCAGTTGTGGACAGGTCTGTGGAAACGAGGACCAGATAGTGAAAATCGCCAAGCTCGTGGATTTGAGCGTTGGTGGAGTGGACTAGGGGCCTTCTGTTCCCCGAACCACTATACATCCGTGTGTTCATGCTTTTACTTTTTCCGCTGCATATTTAATCGTGCAAAAGCATAGTGGACAGAATTTGTCTAAATTGAAGAGATTGTAATAATTTTGAAAAGACACAATTCACCCCCCTCTTGTGTGTAATCCGTAGATTCAGATCCAACACCATTCTCTCTCATCAATCCATTTTGGAAGTTTTGAGTGGCGCCGTTAGGCTGCCGAACTTTCGTAAGAGATCTAACTTCTCTCTTTCTTTTTAAGTACTCTCCTTTATGTCACTTTTTTTAAGCTCCTCTTTGTAATGTTGGGGGATGTTCTTTTATATTCCTCTTTCTATACATTATATTGTAATGTGATGAGATACCCTATTTGATCTCATCAATCCATATTCAGAAGTTTTATGTGGCGCTGTTAGGCTGCCGAGTTTTCGTGAGGGATTTTTCATCTCACTTTTATTCCCGTGAGATTTATGCTACATTTGCCACAAATTCCATTGAGTGGTGTATGTACTGCCCATTATTCTACTCTTTGTGTAATATAATTTTGTTTATGAGTATTTACATCAATGATCTATTGTCCTTCTTTCATGGGGTGTATGTTTTGAAAGATACCCAAGTCGGTAAGGGAACCTTTCACCCTACTCTTTTTTAAAAGACTTCTTTTGTTGGGTCTTTTAATTTACATATTGTTATGTTGGGATATGTTCTCATATATCCTTATTGATGTAAATTTTATGTCGAAGTGATGAGATACACTTTTTATCTCTCATCAACTCTTTTTGATGTGATGTCGTTAGGCTATCAAGGGAACTTTTTAACCCAATTTCGATTTCTTTGGGTTCAACTTGTAGTCATTGAATATGTCATCCATTGAATATGTGTGAATGACATTTTATTGTTTTACACTTAATATCCACTTATATTGTGTGTATTTATATATGTCACACATATTTTTGAGATTGATTTGTCCTTAATTTAAGGATACCTTCTTTATAAGGGATTTCATCACATTTGACATTTCTATTGAGGGTTCATTGTTGTTATGCACCAATTCACTCTTATATGGTGTATATACTGTCTTTTGGAGTGTTATATCATGAATCCATTTATTCTCATGATATTATAAAGTTCTGACTAAATGTTATTCCTCAATTATTGTATTCAAGTGTCTCTAATTTTGGTAAAACCCCTTTAACCAAAATATCGTTTTAAATGTTTTAATTATTTGTTCTTATTAATATCCATGTTTTCAAAATGGTTTTAAGGATTTATTTATATGGATATTAATGGTTTAAAATTTTAAGCTTCAAGGTGGTATGGGACACTTTGATTCAAAAATCTCTTTTTTAAATGTTTTAAATGGTTTTGGAAATGGTTTCTTTTTGAATGGATTTCATATTTCAATATACTAAAATGTTATATTGTGATTGAAATGTGGAAATGTTATGTTTCCTTTATGCATGTTTTATGTGACACATTTATGTTATGGTTCTTGGGCATTGTTATGAAAATGGGTGGTTCCGTGATAAACTAAGGGCGGGTGAGCCCATTATAGCTCTCCAATGCATTGGGTAACGCGAAGGAGTGAAACATTAAGGTTTCTCCGAAGAGATTTAGGGAATATACTGTGATGGGTATTCCAAACGTAACCAAGAGGGTTACGCCCCACGTAAGAATGTTATGAATGCCTCAAGTTACCTTTTTGTCTTATGATTTCTATGATTTATTCATGGTTTGATGAGGTATGAAAGTGCCTTTGTTTTATGGGTAAAGTATGATTTCATTCTTATGTATATTTGAACTCATGTTTCCTTTCCATATTTTTATAACCCTTACTGAGCTTTTTATGCTCATCCCAAGTTTTTGAAATGTTTTTCACAGGTCAAGGGAAAGGTACATGATGTGATGATAGTGTCAAGGATGTGTCAAGAAAGAATCTTTGTTTAATTTTAAATAAGTTTCCGTTGATGGGAAGAATGAATATTGTCTTTTATGTAACCACTTTGTTTAAATGTGGAATGTAATGAATGTTTCATGATCTAATTCTCTAAAACTCTAAACCTGAAAAGATCCTCAATGTGTAATCTTGTAATAACTCAAGATTAAGTAAGGTTTAAGGCTGGGGCCTTATACAAACCCCTTGTAAAATATCCACACTCTTACCTACACTACCTAGAGTACTCAAAAGGAACCCCAAGCTCTCAAGATATCCTTCCCAAGCCTTTGGAATCACACATTCAAGTAAGGGAACCTCATCTTCCACTCTCATCTTCTATTAAGCACTCCATTTATGTTGTGTCTTTTAATTTTCATTTTCCTATGATGGGATATGGTATTAAATATTTTTCCTACACTCTAGTTGATTTATAAATTATTATAGATTACTTTTACTCTCATTAATCCTCCCATGATCTTTTATGTACACCTGTTATGATGTTGAAATTTCATAAGGATTCTTTTCTCTATTCATGTTTACTCATTACCTTATGTTTTGAATTTAAAAATTTATAATGTTAGGATTTTATTTTCCTTGTCTCTATTACTAACAATTTATATCCAAATAATTAGATATTACTCTATCTCTCATTAAGAGTTTTTCTGAATTTTTTAAGTAACACTGTTATCCTGTTGAAAATTCACCATGATTTTCCATTCCAAAATAATTATGTTGTGAATACCATACCCATTTTTCTATCAAGGGTTTTTAAATTTATACACATATACTTATTGATTTTGGACTTACATGTATGTATTATACATTCCTTGACTGTGTAATAAATTATGATGTTGAGTGAATCCATGTTGAAAGATCTATGTCGCACACTTATGCATGAGAATGAAATGATTTTGATGGGTTCTCCTATATAGAACTCCAATGCATTGGGTAATGTTTAATATCATGATAGTTCATGTTTGGATAGGTGTGTACATGATTCATTTTTGTTAATTAATCCTCCAAGAAGTCCTGGGGGTTTGGCCTTGATTTATGTTTATGATTCAGTGTTTTAAGTTGTTTCCACATTTCCCATGTTATGATTATCATGTTATATCAGGCCTTATTATTCATGTTCCATTTATTCCTCATTAATATGCCTATTTTCTAAATTTTATCACATATTCCTTGTTTATTACCTTACTAGTATTTATAGCTCAACCCTTTCTTATGTATGTCCCCAGGTTATCCCATATAGTTTTATGTTCGAAGGAATGTTTTGAGCATGTTAAAGAAGTCTTCAATGAAGCATGTTTAGTAATATTTTGATAAAGTTGTTGTAAAAAATCTTCAAGATGTTATGTTTTTTACCTAATTACCAAATATTCCATACTTGTCTATATTTTGTGTTGTATTAAGTGTAATATTTTATAATTAAACATGTATTAATATTAAATAAATAATAGGGTTGTTATATAAATATATTTTTTTATTCAAACAATCTAATTAAAACTTATTAATATTATGAATTTAATTTAATTTAGCTTTTAGATGCATAATATTTTGGTATCCAACATGGAAATCAGGATCATGCATCATCTGGGGGTATCTATACTGACATAGGAGATTAACATTGATATGTCATCCCCCTATTCATGTGTTGTATTTTTCATCAAAACTTATATGTACTACCTCTGAACATTTGATTAATGAAATATGTTTTCATGTTTAGAAAATAGTTTGATATAATTGTTCATAATTATTCTCTCTATTTTTTTATATTTTACTATTAAAAGTATTAAATTCTATACCTTGTGAATATATTTTTATTTAAAATTTTAGATAGTAGTATATTAAAAAAACCACTTTTTTCCAAATGATTTTTTTTCTATTTTTTAGTAGTGGTTTAAACAACCACTAAATTAAGAAACAATTTCAATATTATTAGATATGATTAAAACAAATGATATATTTTTCTAAACTACTTTAATGTAATAATATACCATTTATTACTAATTTAAAAAAGTATAAAGAGATGTTAGTTTATATAAAATTATAAAACTGAAATAATCACCACTATATTTGTGAATAATACTAGATATTATAATACTAAGTTCATATTTTTGGAACATTTGATAATTTCACCAATTACAGATTCACATTGGTTTTAAAAGGATCCTTTAAATAATAAAAACCAATTTTAATCAATAATCATCTTAGTATACCAAGGAAGTTTGAGAAAATATCACGAATCAAGTAGTGAAAGTTAAAACCATAGTTTATTTTAATAAAAAATCAACTCTAGTAATTATTTTACTTATAGTGGTTCCATATCTAGCATTATATTTGTGTTATACTTAAATAGGAAACCAAAAATGTTAGTATACTAGAGAAATAGAGTTAAGATAATCCATATAATAGATTACACAATTAGGTTTCCAATCAACTATACATGATTAATGTAATATTAGATCAACATGATTGTCCACATAAATAAAATGTGATAGGGTAAATGTGAACGGAAGATAAATCTGTGTGAAATAAGAATCTTACACTGGTGGAAATTCCACCCATACCAATGATTTCTCCCAACAATTTTAATAAAATGTTGGAAAAAAGACCCTATTCCAACGGTTCATATGAACCATTGGCATATAGGTCATATGGGCCGGTTTTCCCCAACGGTTCAAATGAATTGTTGGGATATATCTATCTAAAATCACTTCACCATCGAGGTACCTATCCTATCCCTAAGCCGCACTTATCCAAACCCTCGATGCCACTCACATACTCCTCCCGTCCTCACTTTCGCTTCTATACTGACCACACCTTGACACAGCTCCCATCCCGACCACCCCTCGCCGCTCGCTGCTCGCCGCTCGTCACTCGCCACTCGCCACTCGCTGCTCCCCGCTCATCGGCACTCATGCATCCCCCTTCAAGCCATAGTTATCCAAACCCTACAGGGCCAATCCGCTCCTCCCATCATTGTCGCCGCTCTCACCCCCCTTGATTTCCCTTCCTCCCATCCCGACTCTCGCTCACTGCTCGCAGCTCCCCGCTCATGGTCGCTTGAAAATCCCCCTTCTACTGTGTAAGCATCAATTCTATCTCTCTGTATGCTTGAATTCAGGTTAATTATGAGTTATTATTTGTATTTATATGATTCATTCAGGATATATATTAGTCATTTCCAAAGTTTTATATGAATTATTTTACCTCTGTTGATGATTTATTCCTTTACAAAATTATCCAAAGGAGGGTGATTCAACAATACATCATTGAGTTCACCTGTACATTGAATCAATGTTTTTGGATTCCACATTTGCATACGCGAAACCCAATAACTGCAGGACATGTGTATTATAATCAGTATCCCAATTTGTTTGAGGGGTGATCTTCCTTATTTAGATTCTTTTCTTTTTTCCTTTATGTTGATACAATGTGTTTGACTTTATACTGTTTTATGAGATCGTTTCTCTTCTTCGATGTGATGCTTTTAATGGATTTCCCTTTTTTGAGGGGCATCTCACACGAGAGTGTTTTTTGGTTATTTAATGATGTTTCATGGTTATGAACCTTGTTCATCTGATGTGAAGCTATGTTCATTATATAATGAGATCCTTGGGAGTCATCTCATAGGGTGGATGTTCAGGCCCCTTTCTCTCCTTTTCAAGTTTGTTTTAAATTCTAAAGGACATTAATTGTTTGAGAGATATCTATTATATGGTCTCAAATTTATAAAAAAATTTGTGTTTTATGAGGGTTGGAGGATTCAAGAGGGTGATTAGATCCTTTTACAATTTCAAATTATAATTTTATTCATGGTTTCACTTATTTGATCATGCATTTGATTTCTTATCCATGTGGTAACTTGTCTGATTATATAGTTACTAGTTTGTTTTTTCCACCCCTTATTTGACTATGAAATCTCACTTTTTTTTCTTATGGTAAATTGGTGAGGTTTCTCACTTTTTTGTGCGAGGAAACATTGGAAGATAGAGTAGAATTCGTGTAACACCCCAAGCTTCCACGGTACACTTCTCTTTGAATAATACAGTAGCATGTGTTGTACGCAACTTCGAGTTCTAACACACACCACAACCAGTCAAACTAGCCGTTATGAATAGTAATACCCACTTTTTGAAATTTTATAAATTTCATCTTTCAAAATGGACTTCATTTTTGGATTTTGAATATCGAAATTAGCTTAGGGTGAATTTTTGGAATTTTTTTTGAAAATATTCAATTTTTGATGAATAGTGAAAAACACTGAGTTATAGTTTAAAACCGATTTTTTTAAATACTTGTTTATTTTTTTTAAATTTATTTTAGGTCAAAATAGATACATAATACCTATATAAGTTCAATGAAATTCATTGGAGTCGGTTTATAATAATTATAGATATATAAAAATTTTATTGAACTTTTCACCGTCTTTTACCCATCTCATAGGAGAATTTGCAAATTCACATAAAACATAATTTTACCGCTTCATTGAGTGGAATTTCAAAAATCCGAGAAACATGGTTAATATCAAGGAGTAATATGTGTTTCAATAAGATAAAAATATTTTTTTGTGAAAAGTAATTTTTTGCTTTTTTTACCACGGTTAAAAGTAAATAGGGTAATTAAGGGTAAAAATGATATTAATATTACCCTAAAACATGTCCTAATTCTAATGGACAAGTGTATCTCGACCAAAAACAAACTTTGGAATAAAATATTATCATCTAGGTCCACTTGGATTAGATTAGGACATTTATTATTATTTAACTCAAAGAAGAGTTAAAAGAGTTAAAATCAAAGTTTAATAACTAAATTTTTTTTAATATAGGGTTATACATAAGAAAAATTAGATTATAAATATTCATTAGAAATATAAAAATATTTCCTACATAATGTTTTTTTATTTATAATTTTTATACGTTAAATAGTTTAATTTATTTATGACACAATGGTGATGCAGTAATTACCGAATTAATGAAATATTAAAATAATTGATATTATAAGTATCCAAATAAATGTAATTTGAGACTTTTTATGAATTAAAATAATTTTCTAGGTTAATATGACATATTATGATTGGTTATATAAATTTTTTTCGAAGTAATAACGCTGTTATGAAATTATCAAAAACAAAATACCCAATAGTGTCAAAATTGGCATAAAAGAGTTTTTTAAAACAAATATTATATTATTAATTGATATTCTATTCCTAAAAATCTAAGGTTCGTCCAAAGGACTTATATAATGATATGTGTATCATTAATTTACCACTTGGGGGTATCTTGGAGGTATATAGTATGTTTATTAACTATATAATATAAAAATACAAAGAGACATGGTAAATGTCAAACTATTTATCTAAGTGTTAAATATAAATGATAAGGTTAATAAAGTGACCCAAACCTATCTAAAATATATTGGTTGAAAATATTTCGACCCATAACCACATTAACCTTTAAATAATCCACTATGGGCCATTATAAACCGAATATGAATTTATTATAAAGTAATATTTCTAGCTTTTCCAAAGGTACCCCTCACCCCTCTTATAAAAGGGAACTCCACCTTCTCTCTAATTTACACATTCAAAGACTTTTTTATCGGCCAAACCCTGCCCAAATATTCTCTCAACATCCCTAACTTCAACCTAGAGGCCTTAGTTTGATTAGAAATCCAACCTAAGGAGCCCTTTTGATCAAATCAAAAGGAAGATCCCGAAAAAGAGGTAATGTTTTCACCACCCTCTTTCAAGTTCCTTTCTTCTTCAAATTCTTCTTTATTTGTTATTTCCATTATAAAATAATAAATCCAGTATCTTATATATATTGTGATGTTATTATAAATATGGTACAACCATATTCCGTATTCGATCCATCCTTTGAATGACATGTCAGCATACGTGCGTACGTACGACCTACCGTCTCCACGTCGTGGTGAAATTGTTATTCAAAACATTATTATTTGGATGGGTATGATAATGATGTTTAATTGATGTAAATAATAAAAATAACATGATAATAATTATGTATATATGATATACCATCCAATTATATATTATTTTAATATCAAAAGAATAATATTATTGCTCGTGCGTAGGTACGGAATACCATCTCCACAAACGTGATGAGATTCATTCCCCATCATATCCATGCAAGTCTAATTCTCATTTGATGATTAAAAATAATGTTTTATTGACTTGATATCCTTCTCGATATGAAAAAGATACAACCTATCCATAACAAACATGACTAATGTAACAAAACATATAAAAGAAAATGAGTAAGTTAACACCAGAAATGACGATAATACTAAAATATTATTAACAAAGCAATGTTAAATGATCATATATGATATCATATTAATGTATATGATTCTTGTATAATTTAATAACAAGGATTTAACTATTATATAAGAGGTTAACCTACCCTCGACCAAGGAAAAGTACAAGGTAAGGTTTTATTTCACAATCTCTTCATTATCCGAGGTTGTTTATACGTAATTATCTACTGGGACCTCATTATCATCCATATCCATGTTTCTTAAAAATGTATTTCAAATCATTATTACTATTTTAAAAAATATGGGTAAAATTAATTTATACCCTTGTTTGAATTTTTATAATAATTTTATAAAGGAATCATTCTGTCGTTTTCCAAACAAGGTCTTTTTTAACCTTTTCTACAGAATTAAGGTAAGAATGTATTTTTTAACTTATATGGCGAGTGCGGATACTTTACACCATTATAAAATATTAAAATATTCCCTTAAAATATTATAAGAATATTTTCAAAGTAAATGTTTTATTTTATAATTATGTGACTTTTTAATGATTTCAAAACAGAGATATTTCTCTCAAATAGTTTTGATTTCATATTTGTCAACATCCTTTGATGGATTTTAAGATTATTTGAAGTTGAGTCATTATGATACAAAACTTCCATATTTTATTGATGGTTTTTTGATATGTTTGAATGTGGATGTGTTATTTTTATACCATTCATGGTTTATGGAGAAAGTGTTGACATTTCATATGATAGTTTTAATACGAATGTTTATGTTATGTTTAAACCTATTCATATAAGGAATGCATTGGACTTAATAAGTGATGGGTGGAGCATGCTATAGCTCCTCAATGCATCGGTAGGTATCATGAGACAAACTAGTGTCTTGGCACACGACCTTGACAAAATCTTATTTGTAGTCTTGGCACAAGTCCTTGACGATGTGGTTATGATAGTCTGGCATTATGCATTCCATCATTATGAAAGTTGTTATTGATATTGCATGTGATTATTTGAATAGTATAACATCCTTGTGAATGAGTAAATGGAATTTTTTCATTTTATCTTTGCCATATTATGATGAAGTTCCAGTCTAAAAGGCTTTTTTTAGTTATACATTACCTTAAATGTTTATGTTTATTTATGAAAGTTTCTTCTATATTGTTATCCTTACTGAGCATCTGACCTCACCCCGTTCAGTGTTTTAATTTTACCAAGAATGTAAAGAAGTATTTTATGAATTACCTATAGGCAATGTATGAAGGAATATGAATAAAAGATGTTTTTGTAGTTTTTTTTCTTCACTTTATGATGTAATGTAAGACTTATGAATATATCTAGTGTTTCTAAGGATACTAAACTAATCGGTCTTTCGAGACTTGATCTTTTGTGATCATTCCAATGTTTTGTAATAATTCACCGACTCTAGGTAACTGGGGTTGGGGCATTACATTTGGTATCATAGGAAGTTTAGTACCAACCATGGAAGCTAGATTTAGATGAACTCTGATTAGAGCACATAACCCTAAGATAGACTTTGAGGATTAGTATAGAAGAACTTCCTAGAATTTTGGTATTGTAGAGATTTTGTGTGTTTTACGAGAAATAAATCCCTCTCTAGATACAAGCAGGTAAAGGAAGCTCTGGAACAGATGTACCTAGGGTTAAAACCCGAAAACACTACTTTGAGCTAGACTCGAACGGGAACGGGTGCACGACAACGAGCCTTGCTGTACTCTTGGTTACGGAACTCTCGGGGGATATGCTTAGGATAATTCTCATTTTATTTATAAACCATTATGAAGGGTTTATGAGTATATAATTCCTCAAAGAAAACATTTTTATGATTATGGATTATATCTATAAACTATTCAATTTATGTTAAGTGTTTTACAATTATGGAATTATGTATTTTGATTCATAAACTGATCTAGTTTATGCCATTGTTTAGAAATGATGCATAGTGAAAGAAATGGAAACCATATCAATGCACACACTCCATGTAGGGATTTCCCTCATGCTCAATATAATTATAGTGGAGCTGGTGATGCAACTGGTGATGATCAGCTAATCACCGTACTGGGACAACTCACTTAGGTTATGAATAATAACCTTACCCGTATGGTGCACACTGATCCGCAGCATGGAGGATCAATGTTAGATCGTTTAATGAGGCAACAACCACCAACATTCAATGGGAGTACAAATCCACTAGTAGCTGAGCAATGGATAAATTCTTTATAGAAAATATTCCATGACTTGGGGAGTAGTGAAAGGAAAAAAGTTATCATGGCAGTTTACCGCCTCACTGGAGATGCTGATCAATGGTGGTAATTGATTAAAAAAATGAAGGAAGGTGATGTAGTATCAAATATGGAATGAAGGGAGTTCAAAGAGCTGTTTTTAGAAAAATACTTTCCTCGTGACCATCGAGCAGATATGGAAAGGCAATTTCTGAGTCTGAGACAAAAGGAGGATGAGAATGTCGCAAAGTATGAGTCTAACTTTACAAGGTTAGCAAGGTATTCTAGAGATTATATACGTGACCAAAATAAGTAAGATTGATCATTTCTTTGATGGGTTAAAACCATTTCTTCGTCGATCATTAGTGTCACAATCCTTCTTGTCATACGAAGATATTGTCTCATGTTCTATCAAGATAGAAAAATAATTCTCTAAGTCTTACGACTTTAAAACAAAGCAAGAGAAGAAGAGATCTGCTGATCACTCTGGAAACGGAAATAAGAGGAAGAAGAAAAAAGTTGATTATCCATACTGCTATAAATGTGGAAAGAAACACCCCAGTACTTGCTTGAAAGGAATGAGAGTCTGTTACAAGTGTGGTGAAAAATTCCACCAAGCTCATGATTTCAAAGGGAAGAAAGAAGCTACCGATGTTCAATGATACAATTGCAGGGAGATGGGACATTATGCAAATGAATGTCCTAAGCATCAGGGGAACTTACCTTAGAAAAGGAAAAGGGATCAAGGCCAAGCCTATGCTATCACTACTACTGAGGTTGAAGCTCCAAAAGACGTGGTGGTAGGTAATTTAATGGTTTCTTCAAGTTTAGAAAATGAATTATTTGATTCTGGATCATCACATTGTTTCATATCTTCCAAGTTTTCTATGAAAATTAGATATTTCCAATTTGATCTAACAAGGGATTTTTCAGTTTAAACTCTTAAGGGAAGTATCATTGATACAAATTTGTGTGGATCCGTTCCCATTAGGGCATATAAATGTTCTTTATCTGTTGATCTCATCTTCATACCCATGATTGTATTTGATATAATCCTTGGTATGGATTGGCTTTCGAACCATGATGTAAATATTTATTGTAAGAATAAGGAGGTTACAATTTTTGATGATAATGATAAAGAAAACCTTATCTTTAGAGAAGAATTGTTACCACCAGATTCTTATCTAGATCCACCCAGTAGCTCAACTAAATTAAATTATTGGGGAGGAAGAGAATGAAATAACTGTGGGTGAGGAAATGAATGTTCAAATAGAGGATGTACCTATTGTGATAGAATATGTGGATGTGTTTCCGAAAGATTTACCTGGACATTCTCTAGAACGACAAATTGAGTTTTCCATTGATTTAATTCCTGGTTCAAGGCCCATATCGAAGACCCCTTATAGAATGAACACTGTGGAAATATTTGAACTAAATAAACAATTGGAGGAATTGAGTAATAAAGGATTTATTCTCCCTAGTGTTTCTCCATGGGGAGCCCCTATCCTTTTTGTTAAGAAGAAATATGGATCTATGAGGTTATGTATCGACTACAGGGAAATCAATGCTATAAAAATAAAGGAAAAGTATCCCCTACATTGCATTGATGATTTATTTGACCAACTACCTAGAGCTCAATACATTTCAAAGATTGACCTTCGATCTGGATACCATCAGTTGTGTGTGAAGAAGGCAGACATTCCGAAAAAAACATTTCGAACTAGGTACGGGCATTACGAGTTTACAGTAATGCCTTTTGGGCTGACTAATGCACCCTCTGTTTTCATGGATCTAATGAACAGAGTTTTCAAGGAATATCTCGATGATTTTGTGGTGGTATTTATTGATGATATCTTGGTATACTCCAAAAGCTATGAAGATCATGAAAATCACTTGCGCATTATCCTCAAGACTCTTAGAAGACATGAATTATATGGTAAGTTTAGCAAGTGTGAATTATGGCTTCAGGAGATTTATTTTCTTGGCCATATTGTCTCCAAAGATAGAATCTCTGTTGATCTTTCTAAGACAAAGGCAATACACGAATGGCCAGCACCGATGAGTATAACTGAGGTACACAATTTTATTGGTTTAGTAGGTTATTATCGACGTTTCGTCCAGAATTTTTATCGGTTGGATAACCCATTAACAAAGCTCACACGTAAAGGGGTTAAATTTGTTTGGACAAAAGAGTGTGAATAATGTTTTGAAGAAATGAAGAGTATATTAGTCAATGATCCAATATTGAATCTACCATCGGGGAATGATGAGTTTGTTATTTATAGTGATGAATCGAAGAAAGGACTTGGTTGTGTCCTTATGCAGAATGATAGGGTTATTTCCTATGCATCACGACAGCTGAAAATTCATGAGAAGAACTATCCTACTCATGATCTTGAGTTAGTAGCTGTAATCTTTGCTTTGAAGATTTGGAGACACTATCTCTATGGTGAGAAATGTGAGATTTATACTGATCATAAGAGTTTGAAGTACATTTTATCACAGAAAGAACTCAACATGAGGCAAAGGCGATGGCTTGAACTACTCAAGGTTTATGATTGCACGATACACTACCACCCAGGGAAATAAAATAAGGTGGCAGATGGATTGAGAAAAAATGATCATATAGTTTTGAAAAAAATGAGAGTTTAAAGGGATCCAATTTTCATGGATCTAGTAAAGTTGGATATGGGAATAATCATGGAAGGTGAAACATCGATACTTTTTCAGATGGTTTCCAAACCATATTTACTAGAAAGGATAAAGAGTTCTCAGGCTGATGATGAAGAGTTTAAAAAGAAGATTAAAGCTATGAATGATGGGAGATTGAGTGACTTTTTGTATGAAGATGAAAATTTTAAATTTGATAAGAGACTTTGTGTTCCCAATATACCTGATCTAAAAAGGGAATTGTAGGATGATGCTCATAGTTCCAATTTCTCTATACACCCTCGGAGCACCAAAATGTATAGAGATTTGAAGGAACATTTTTGGTGGGACAACATGAAGAGGGAGATTGATGATTTTGTGTCAAGATGTATGGTTTGTCAACAAGTGAAAGTTGGAAGGCAACGGCCTGGAGGAGTCATGCAACCTCTTCCCATACTTGAGTGGAAATGGGATAATATCACGATGGACTTTGTCATGGCACTACAAAAGACCCCTAGAAGGAACGATGAAATATGGGTCATTGTTGATCGTCTTACCAAGTCAGCACATTTTCTTGCTATAAGTGAAGATTTACCACTTGAACGTCTAGAAGGCTATATATTAATGAAGTTTTGAGACTTCATGGAGTACCCCTATCGATTGTTTCTGATCGTGATCCCCGTTTTACTTCAAGATTCTGGAAAAGTATTTAGAAGGCCTTGGATACTGGACTTCATTTGAGCACTGCCTACCACCCTCAAATCGATGGACAATCAGAACGGACTATTCAAACCTTAGAAGACATGTTGAGATCTTGATCACTTGAATTTCAGGGTATATGAGATCAATATTTAACTATGGTAGGATTTTCCTATAACAATAGCTTCCATTCATGTATTCGGATGGCACCATATGAAGCATTATACGGAAAGAGATGTCGCACACCCACCTGTTGGGATGACGTTGGTGAAAGAAAACTTGTAGGCCCAGAACTTGGGGAGAAAATGATGGAAAAGGTAAAGGTAATCCAAAACCACATCAAAGTAGCTCAAAGTAGGTAGAAGAGCTATGACGATAACAGAAGGAAGGATTTGGAATTTCAGGTAGGAGATCATGTTTTCTTGAAGGTATCTCCATGGAAGGGAGTTATACCTTTTGGTAAGAAGGGTAAATTGAGTCCCAGGTACATCGGACCATTTGAAATTCTAGAATGAATTGGTGCTGTAGCTTACCGTTTGGCAATGCCGCCATGTCTCTCCAATGTTCACGATGTGTTCTATGTCTCACTATTGAGAAAATACATGCCTGACCCAACACATGTACTCACTTACGAGGAATTAGAACTGGAACACAATCTGTCTTATTGCGAAGTGCCCATCAGGATTCTTGATACAAGAGAACAAGTGCTGAGAAACCAGACGACCTGTCTGGTAAAAGTTCTATGGAGAAACCATAAAATGGAAGAGGCAATGTGGGAACCCGAGGAACTTATGATGAAGAATCACCCGAGTCATTTCATGTGGTAGTATTCTAGAAATTTCAAGGGCGAAATTATTTGAAGGAGGGGTGACTGTAACACCCCAAGCTCCTACGATACGCTTCTCTTTGAATAATACAGTAGCCTGTGTTGTACGCAACTTCGAGTTCTAACACACACAACAACCAATCAAACTAGCCGTTGTGAATAGTAATACCCACATTTTGAAATTTATAAATTTTATCTTTCAAAATGGACTTCATTTTTTCATTCGGAATATCGAAATTAGCTTAGGGTGAATTTTTGGTATTTTTCTGAAAATATCCAATTTTTGATGAATAGTGAAAAACACTGAGTTATAGTTTAAAACCAAATTTTTATTTAAATAAATAAATATTTTATTTAAATTTATTTTAGGTAAAAATAGATACTTAATAACTATATAAGTTCAATGTAATTCATTGAAGTCAGTTTATAATAATTTTAGATATATAAAAATTTTATTGAACTTTTCACCGTCTTTTACCCATCTCCTAGGAGAATTTGCAAATTCACATAAAACATAATTTTACTACTTCTGTGAGTGGAATTTCAAAAATCCGAGAGACACTGTTAATATCAAGGAGTAAAATGTGGTTCAATAAGATAAAAATAATTTTTTGTGAATAGTAACTTTTTACTTTTATTTACCACGGTTAAAAGTAAATAGGGTAATTAAGGGTAAAAATGATATTAATATTACCCTAACACATTTCCTAATTCTATTGGAAAAGTGTATCTCGACCAAAAACATCCTTAGGAATAAAATATTAACATTTAGGTCCACTTGGATTAGATTAGGACATTTATTATTATTTAATTCAAAGAAGAGTTAAAAGGGTTAAAATTAAAGTTTAATAACTAAAACATATTTAATATAGGGTTATAAATAAGATAAATTTGATTATAAATATTCATTATAAATCTAAAAATATTTCCTACATATTGGTATTTTATTCATAATTTTTAGACATTAAATATTTTAATTTATTTATGACACAATGGCGATGTAGTAATTACCTAATTAATGAAATATTAAAATAATTGATATTATAAATATCAAAATAAATGTAATTTGAGAATTTTTATGAATTCCACTAATTTTTTAGTTTAATATGAAATATTAGGATTGGTTATATAAATTTTTTTCTAAGTAATAATGCTGTTATGAAATTATCAAAAAACAAAATACCCAATAGTGTCAAAATTGGCATAAAAGAGTTTTTTTTAAAACAAATATTATATTATTAATTGATATTATATTCCTAAAAATATAAGGTTTTGCCAAAGAACTTATATAATGATAGGTGTATCATTAATGTACCACTTGGGAGTCGCTTGGAGGTATATAGTAAGTTTATTATCTATATAATATAAAATTACAAAAAGACATGGTAAATGTCAAACTATTTAACTAAGAGTTAAATATAAGTGATAAGGTTAATATAGTGACCCAAACCTATCTAAAATCTATTGGTTGAAAGGATTTCGACCCATCCCCACCTTAAACTTTAAATAATCTACTTTGGATCCATTACAAACCAAATACGAAGTTATTATAAAATAATATTTCTAGCTTTTCCAAAGGTTCCCCTAACCCCTCTTATAAAAGGGCACTCCCCCTTCTCTCTAATTAAAACCTTCAAAGCCTTTTGGCTCGGCCAAAACCTTCCCAAATATTCTCTCAAATTCCCTCACTTAAACCTAGAGGCCTTAGTTTGATCAGAAAGCCAACCTAAGGAGCCCATTTGATCAAATCAAAAGGAAGAACCCGAAGAAGAGGTAATGTTTTCACCGCCCTCTTTCAAGATCTTTCTTCTTTCTTTTTTATTTCCATTCTAAAATAATAACTCCAGTATCTTCTATATACTGTGATTTTATTATAAATATGGTACAACCATATTCTGTATTCTATCCATCCTTTGAATGACATGTCACCATATGTGCGTACGTACGGCCTACCGTCTCCACGTCGTGGTGTAATTGTTATTAATAACATTATTATTTGGATTGGTATGATAATGATGTGTAATTGATGTAAATAATAAAAATAAAATGATAATAATTCTATATATATGATATACCATCCAATTATATATTATTTTAATATCAAAAGAATGATATTATCGCTCATGCGTACGTACGGACTACCATCTCCACGAACGCGATGAGATTCATTCCCCATCGTATCCATGAAAGTATAATTATCATTTTATAATTAAAATTAATGTTTAAGGACTTGATATCATTCTTGATATGAATAATATACAACCTATCCATAAAAAAAACAACTTATGTAACAAAACATATAAAAGAAAATGAGTAAGTTAACACCTGAAACGACGATAATTATAAGATATTATTACAAAGAAATGTTAAAAGATCATATATGATATCATATTAATGTATATGATTCTTGTATAATTTAATAAAAATGATTTAACTATTAGGAAGGAGGTTAACCTACCCTCGACCAAGGAAAATTACAAGGTAATGGTTTATTTCACAATCTCTTCATTATCCGAGGTTGTTTATACGTAATTATCGACTGAGACCTCTTTATCATCCACATCCATGTTTCTTAAAAATGTATTTCAAATCATTATTAATATTTTATAGACTATGGGTTAAAGTCATTTATACCCTTGTTTTACTTTTTATAAGAAGTTTATAAAGGAATCTTTCCATCGTTTTCCAAACAAGGTCTTTTTTAACCTTTTTGATAGAATTAAGGTAATAATGTCTTTTTTAACTTATACGATGGGTGCGGTTATTTTCCGCCGTTATAAAATATTCGAAGCTTCCCTTACAAGATAATAAGGATATTTTCAAAGTAAATGTTTTATTTTATAATTATGTGACTTTTAAATTATTTCAAAAAAGAGATATTTATCTCAAATAGTTTTGATTTCATCTATGTCAACATCATTTGATGGATTTTAAGATTATTTGAAGTTGAGTCATTATGATAAAAAACTTCCATATTGTATTGATGGTTTTGTGATATGTTTGACTGTGGATGTGTTATTTTTATACCATTCATGGTTTATGGAGATAGTATTGACATTTTGTATGCTATTTTTAATACGAATGTTTATGTTATGTTTAAACCTGTTCATATGAGGAATGCAATGGACTTAATAAGTAAAGAGTGGAGCCCGCTATAGCTCCTCGATGCATAGATAAGTCTCATGAGACAAAATAGTGTCTTGGAATAAGGCCTTGACAAAATCTTATTTGTAGTCTTGGCACAAGGCCTTGACTATGTGGTTATGATAGACTGACATTATGCATTCCATCATTATGAAAGTGGTTATTGATATTGCATGTGATTATTCTACTAGTAGAATATCCATGTGAATGAGTAAATGGAATTATTTCATTTTATATTTTCCATATTATGCTAAAGTTCATGTTTAAAAGGCTTTTTTTAGTTATACAATACCCTAAATGTTTATGTTTATTTATGAAAGTTTCTGCTATATTGTTATCCTTACTGAGAATCTGAGCTCACCCCTTTCAATGTTTTAATTTTTCCTAGGATGTTAAGAAGTATTTTATGAATGACCTATAGGGAATATATGTGGGGATATTAAGAAAAGATTTTGTTGTAGTTTTTTTCACTTTATGATGTAATGTAAGACTTATGAATATATCTAGTGTTTCCAAGGCTACTAAACTAATCAGTCTTTCGAGACTTGATATTTTGTGATCATGCCAATGTTATGTAATAATGCACCCACTATAGGTAACTGGGGTCGAGGCGTTACACTTCGGGTCTTCCATTAGATGAATTTGTTTTTCTAAAACATTATGTGATAACATTTCCGAAGTATGTTGGAGTCATGAAATAACCCCAAATTTCTCCATGAGATAGCATAAATAACCCCAAGTGTCTCCATACATCGTATCCTCCTCGCATAGGTTGGCCACTCACCCAATCATATCAAACATATCGTATTCTATCCTCTCAGTCACATAGTATAGACTCATCTCTCGAGGATTATCCCATAATCCTCATCCCACACACTATAGTCTTCTCTCGGCATGTCGACCATTCCTTAATTATATTCTCATGAATCCGATCAAGAAGCTCATTAAAATCATGTATTATTACCCATCCCCACTAATAGACCAAGACTCTTGGAATTATAATGCCAATATGTCCGACAATACCCAATACTCACACTAGAATCTCTTCCTTAATCTCCTTAGTCGAACTTCTGAATCATTAAATGGAGTAAAACCTTTCATAATACATTTTATAGACTCTCAGGGACCATCCCGCTCTAAGAACCCACCTAGATTACAATCCATCCTCATAAGTATTTCCTCATTAAACACTAGACGCACAATTTCCACATCTATCGCCACAAGGCCTAATCCTCTTAGGAATATTTTACTTGATCTAAACCATCATTTAGTATATACACATATCGTCCAAATTATAAGACATATGTTAGACCACTCATATCCCAATAGATATCTTATCTACTTGGAGACCTAGTGACAGGGTGATTTCATTTCCATAAAATCACTAAAGAATTTTATCTAAACCTAGATGGCTTGTGAACACCATATCTATAGGTCTACTATGTTAATCTATTTACTTTCATTTACCGTCCTTAGACTCCATGACTCCCATGGAACATAGTAATAATCAATCCCTTGGAAATCTATGATCGAATAATCAAGTTATTCTTTAAGGGTATATCTAGGATCTTAATAATGTCTTTATATACATAAGAATTCTTATTTAAAGAAACAATTAATTTAAGTAATGGTTGATCATTCATGGAGGTGCTTATACTTCATCTTATAACTGTTAAATGACTTATTCCCTCCACCTGAATGAAGAATTAAATAACTCCCCTTCCATGTTCATGTAAAACCTATATTTTCCAAAGACATCATTCTAACCACAAATATATAGGTGAGAAAAATTAGAAGACTGGTCCATGATCACATCATTAGTCATAGCTTTATCACAAATCTTAATTCCTTAAGCCTTATATTAATCATATGATTTGACATATACTTACCATATTAGTGAATGTTGATTCATATTAAATCACTAAAAATTTTTCCTACTCAATATCTAAGAGATTTCATGATCTAGATTGTTTAATCTCATCTAGGAAGTTTTGGTCATTGAAGATTAGTTTGAATAAATTCTAATAATGTTTTCATACTTCCTTTCCACAAGTGTAAACATAAAAAACCAAATGTAAACATAAAAACCAAGAATAATAAGACCTCATCCCTTGTATCGAACAAAACCAATATAAGTTGAAACTCAGGCCAAATTGATTATATACCATTAATAGGAATAGTAATTGTTAATTAATAATAATGTACTATTTGATAGTATCATTTTGAAACACTGATCTTTTCCCCCTTTGCTTGCAGGAACATGATTTGACCCCTGGGGCACTGTGGTACTTATATGTTGGGAAGTGAAAGGTATAGTCACAGGAGACAGGTATGTTTTAGTTTAGTTTTTATTTTCTTTTCTTTATTGCATTGGTCACTTAGATCTTTGACTACTTTCTATGGAACGAGGGTAGTTATATTCTGTGAAGGGTTCCATAAGGAGTTCAGATTGATTTAGTCCACCGGATTTGATCCGAGGTAAGATTCTATGGTTACTACTTGTCTCACACCTCATGTATTTGGGGTTTTAGTGTTTTTGACTCCATATTAGGTTTTCAGTAGGGTGTTGGATCATTTTGTGATGGTTTGAGTGGATTTGATTCTCCGTTTCCAATCTAGGTAAGGATTTAATGCCATTGGTTGGTTTCTCACTGGTTATGTAGCATCCTTCATGTGTTTTAAGGTTCTTAATATCCATTGTGTAGTGCGTTGATCCCTGATCTTTGGTTTCGAGTCGCCAATTCAAGGGCGAATCACCTGCGTGTGCATAGGTAAGTAAGTATATGTATGTGTGTTCCCCTGTTACATGTATAGTCACCCATGGCAGTGATTATGCACGTATGGTTCTATGTGTGCCCTTGTATATATATATATATATATAAATGCAGACGCAGGTGAGTGGAGACAGATATATGCATATAAGCATATGTGTAAGGATCCCCTTGCACATGCTCATGGCCATGCATGTGTGTAAATAGGGGCTAGGTGTCCTTGAATTTGTGTGAAGGTGCATATACCCAGTGGAGGAGCAGCCACTTTTAGTTAGAAAGCACCAAGATCCAAAGTGGACAGCTTGGTTCCACCTGGAGGTAGAGTCCCTCTCGTAGCCTCTTTAATTTAAGAATTCTTTAAATTGATTTTTGATTCTTTCTTAATTATTCTTAATTATATTGAATTTCATATCTTGAAAAAGTGTTCTTTAATATAATTGTTTCATTTGATAAATAAAGTCATTTTTTATAATAAAACCCCTCCAATGGAGGTGCATTGTCTATGAAAACTCACTGTGATAGTTTAGGGTGTATGATTCTTTTCTGTCGTTTCATTTCCCTTTAGACGTTGCGTCATTTTTCCACTCACTGCAAACTTTCGAAGATCCCTTTTTATAACATATTAAATAGTTTTTTTGTTCTATCATGTCCGTTGTGACCTTATCTTATGGTGAAACCTGTGCCAGGTGTTTTCCTGGCCTCTTGGCCACCCCTTTCAGTGTATACCCGAGCCTATATATCTAAAAACACTGATAGTGTCATTGTTTAACACTTTTTTGGCTTATGGTGCTACCCACCATAACTTTCATCTTAACACTGTTTGGAGTGTTTTCCTAGCCTCGATACACATTTAATTTTTTACATATATAAATTCTCCAATAAGATTTGTGTTGCATCCTAAGATGTTAAAACATACTCAAATTCAATTGTTCTTAAGGTGAATGATGTTTTATTATTATAGTTCCAAGAAATGCATATACCATTGATAAGTAATACACCTACATAATTTGACTATAAATCAGTAGTTTCAACTACCTAGTACCACATTTAAAAACAAATAATATAAAATATATATCTTTATCATACCAAAATCCCGAATCAAGAGTCTATTTTTTATAACATAAGATCAGTTTCTATAATGTGAAGGACAACAAAATAGGATTTATTTGAATACTAGATGGAATATTCTACCCCGCGGATGTCACAGGACTGGGCCAACATGCCGCAATCATGACACAGTCACGCCGCGGTCACGCCGTGGTCATGCCACGATCACGCCGCAGTCACGCCGCGATCACACTGTGGTAATGCCATAATTTGGCCCTGCACCGGGACAACACCCCACGACGGTTCGAAGTCCTATCAGAATTCAATGTATGACACCTAGATAGGGTTTTATATAAATTACCCATCCATAGTTAATGGGGAGGGAGGATATGGCCATAATGCTGCCCCACTTCCTCCCTCTCCCTTCGCTCCTGGCCGGAAGATGCTGCCCCGCGGATGTCGGTGGACCGGGCCAACACGCCGCGGTCGCGCCACTGTCATGCATCAGTCACGCCATGGTCACGCCACGGTCTCACTGTGGTCATGCGGTGATTTGGCCCTGCTCTAGGACAACACCCCGTGGTGGTTCGCAGTCCTGTCAGAATTCGATGTATGATACCTAGATAGAGTTTTAGATACATTACCCACCCATAGTTAATGGGGAGGGAGGTGACAGACGTAATGTTTCCCCACCTCCTCCCACTCCCTTCGCTCCTGGATGGATGATGCTACCCTATGAATGTCGCTGGACCGGGCCAACACGCTGTGGTCACACCGCTGTCACACTATGGTCACACCACTATAATGCCATGATTTTTCCCTCCTCCAGGATGACACCCCCTGGCGGTTCGCAGCCCTGTTGGAATTTGATGTATGATACCTAGATAGAGTTTTAGATACATTACCCACCCAACTTCCTGGACCCAGGAAATCCCCCCACCCTCCTCACTGGACCCCGGACAACCGCCCGAACAGCCCCCCCACCCTCCTCACTGGACCCTGGACAACCCCCCTGATAGCCCCCCACCATCTTCCTCGACCCCAAACAGTCCCCCGAACAACCCCCCAAACAACCACCCAACCCTCCTCCCTGGAACCCAGATCCTAATCTAAACTCTCTTCAAGATTCACCCTAAATCCCAACATAAAAGAGGGTTTTAGAACTTCGGAATAAGATGAGAGAAGAGTGAAAACCCTAATCGAAAAGAGGAAGAAAGAAGAGGATTAGACTCACCTGGATCTTCAATCCACACTTTACGGAACTAAAAAATCCCAAGTGATGTGTACGAGTAAACCCCGCCACAAACCGAGGCACAGTGTGGCCGGTACCACTCAAAGTGTCTCACTTTTATTTGAGATGGACAACATTTTAAGTGAAAACAAAAACTGGCATATGGAAAACTGACCAAACGCAATTGGATTCTATTTAAACTTTAGGACAATGATCTATGGGTAATTTTTGACATGTACGAGTCAACCCCGCCTCAATCCGAGGCATGGTGTAGCCAACACCACTCAAACTGTCTCACTTTTTTTGAAATGGATATGATTTTAAGTGAAAAAAACAACTGGCATACGGAAAACTAACCAAAAACATTCATATTGAGTTGATACTTTAGGAAAAATATCCATGGGTCATTTTTGACATGTAAGAGTCAACCCCACCTCAATCTGGGGAACAGTGTGGCCAGTATCACTCCAAGTGTATGTCTTTTGTTTAAAATGGACATCATTTTAAGTGAAAACAACAAATGACATACGGAAAACTGACCAAATGCATTTTAATTCTGTTGAAACTTTATGAAAACGATCCGTGGGTCATTTTTGACATGTACAAGTCATCCCCACCTCAATCCAAAGCGCGGTGTGGCCGGAACCACTCAAAGTGTCTCTCTTTTATTTTAAAATAACATCATTTTATGTGAAAACAAATGCGATATGGAAAACCGACCAAACACATTCAGATTCTATTGATACATTAGGAATAGGATCCATTGGTCATTTGTTACGTGTAAAAGTCAACCCTTCCACAATCTGAGGCACAGTTTGGCTGGTACCACTCAAAATGTCTTTCTTTTGTTTAAAATGGATACACTTTTAAGTAAAAACAACTGGCATATGGAAAACCAAAAAAACACTTTCGGATTGTGTTTATACTTTTGGAAAACGATCCATGTGTCATTTGTGACGTGTACGAGTTTACCCCACCTCAATCCGAGGTGTGGTGTGGCCGACACCACTCAAAGTGTCTCTCTTTTGTTTTAAAAGGACATCATTTTGAGTCAATACAACAACAGACATACGAAAAATTTACAAAGGCATTTGGATTCTGTTTAAACTTTAGGAAAATGATCCATGAGTCATATGTGATGGGTACTAATAAATCCCACCTCAATCTGAGGGTCGGAGTATCAAGAACCACTCAAACTGTCTCACTTTTATTTGAAATGGACATGATTTTAAGTGAAAACAACAACTGGCATACAAAAAACTGACCAAACACATTCAGATTGTGTTGATACATTAGGAAAACGATCCATGGGTCATTTGCGACATGTACGAGTCAACCCCGCCTCAATCCGGGGCACGGTGTGGCAGGTATCACTCCAAGTGTTTGTTTTTTGTTTAAAATGGATAGTATTTTAAGTGAAAACAACAAATGACATACGAAAAACTGACCAAACGCCTTCAGATTCTACAGAAACAATAGGAAAACTATCCATGGGTCATATGTGATGTGTACGGGTCAAACCTACTTCAATCCAAAGTGTGGTGTGGTCAACACCACTCAAAGTGTCTCTCTTTTGTTTAAAATGACATTCATTTTAAGTGAAAACAACAACTGCCATATGGAAAACCGACCAAACACATCCGGATTCTGTTGAAAATTTAGGACAACGATCTATGGTTCATAGGTGATGTGTACAAGTCAAACCTGCCTAAATAAGAGGTGTTGTGTGGCCGAAATCACTCAAATTGTGTCTCTTTTGTTTAAAATGGACACCATTTTAAGTGAAAACAATAATTGACATATGGAAAACCGACCAAATGAATTTTTATTCTATTGAAACTTTAGGAGAACTATACATGGGTCATATATGACGGGGAAGAGTCAACCCCACCTCAATATGAGGTTTGGTGTGGCCGGTATCACTCAAACTATCTCTATTTTGTTTAGAATTGACATCATTTTAAGTAAAAACAACTGGCATACGAAAAACTGACCAAACAAATTCAGATTGTGTTGAAAATTTAGAACAACGATACATGGGTCATATGTGACATGTATGAATCATCCCCGCCTCAATATGAGGTGCGATGTGTCTTCCACCACTCAACGTGTATCACATTTATTTGAAATGAAAAACATTTTAAGTGAAAACAACAACTGGCATATAGAAAGCTGACCAAATGCATTTGTATTCTATTGATACTTTCTAAAAATGATTCATGAGTCATATGTGACGTGTACAAGTCAACACCTCCTCAATCAGGGTCATGGTGTGTCCGATATCACTCTTAGTGTATCACTTTTGTTTAAAATGAACATCATTTTAAGTGAAAACAACAACTGACATGTGGAAAACTGACCAAACACATTTATATTCTGTTGAAACTTTAGAAAAATGATCCATGGGTCATATGTGATGTGTATGATTCAACCCTGCCTCAATCTAAAGTGCAGTGTGGCCGACACCAATCAATGTGTCTCTCTTTTGTTTAAAATGAACATCATTTTAAGTGAAAACAACAAATGACATATGGAAAACTGAACAAATGAATTTGGATTCTATTGAAAAATTAGGATAATGATCCATGGGTTATATATGACATGTACGAGTCAACCTCTCCTTAATCTTAGGTGCAGTGTGGCCGACACCACTCAAAGTGTCTCTCATTTGTTTAAAATGAACAACATTTTAAGTGAAAACAACAACTGCCACACAGAAAAATGACAAACACATTCAGATTATGTTTTTACTTTAGGAAAAGGATCAATTAGTCATTTGTGACATATATGAGTCAACCTCGACTGAATCTGATGCACGGTGTGGCCAGTACCACTCAAAGTGTCTTTCTTTTGTTTAAAATGGATACAATTTTAAGTAAAAAAAACTCGCATATAGAAAACCAACCATACGCTTCAGATTGTGTTGATACTTTAGAAAAACAATCCATGGGTCATTTGGGATGTGTATGAGTCAACCTCACTACAATCTGAGGTGCGGTGTGGCTGACACCACTCAAAGTGTCTCTCTTTTGTTTCAAAAGGACATCATTTTAATTGAATACAACAACTGACATACGTAAAACTGACCAAAGGCATTTAGATTCTATTGAAACTTTAGGAAAAATATCCATGGGTCATATATGATGTGAATGAGTCAACCCCACCTCAATCCGAGGGCTTGTGTGGTCAGAACCACTTAAACTTTCTCACTTTTATTTGAAATTTACAGGATTTTAAGTGAAAACAAAAACTGGCATACAGAAAATAGACCAAATGCTTTCAGATTGAGTTGATAATTTATGAAAACAATCCATGGGTCATTTTTAACGTGTATGAGTCAACCCTGGTTCAATCTGGGGAACAGTGTGGCTGGTATCACTCCAAGTGTATGTCTTTTGTTTAAAATGGACATTATTTTATGTGAAAACAATAATTGACATATGGAAAACTGACCAAACACATTCAGATTCTATTGAAACTTTAGGAAAAAGATCCATGGGACATATGATACGCGTACGAGTCAACCTTGCTTCAATCCGAAGCACGGTGTGGTTGGAACCACTCAAAGTGTCTCTCTTTTGTTTAAAATGAACATCATTTTAAGTGAAAACAACAACTTCCATATGAAAAACTAACCAAAAACATTCAGATTATGTTGAAAATTTAGGACAACGATTCATGGGTTATATGTGATGGGTATGAGTCAACCCTGCCTCAATCCGAGGTGCAGTGTGGCCGACACCACTCAAAGTGTGTCTCTTTTGTTTAAAAAGGACATCATTTTAAGTGAAAACAACAACTTACATAAGGAAAATAGACCAAACACATTCAGATTCTGTTGAAACTTTAGGAAAACAATCCATGGGTCATATTTGACGTGTAAGAGTCAACCCTTCCTCAATCCGAGGCATGGTGTGACCGGTATCACTCTAACTGTCTCTCTTTTGTTTAAAATGGACATCATTTTAAGTAAAAAAAAACTGGCATATGGAAAACTGACCAAACGTATTCGGATTGTGTTGATACTTTAGAAACATGATCCATGGGTTTTATGTGACATGTATGAGTCAACCCCGCCTCAATATGAGGTGTGGTGTGGCTGAAACCACTCAAAGTGTCTCACCATTATTTGAAATGGAAAACATTTTAAGTGAAAACTACAACTGGCATACAGAAAACTGACCAAACGTATTCATATTCTATTGATACTTTATGAAAACAATTCATTAGTCATCTGTGACATGTACAAGTCATCCCCACCTCAATCTAGGGTACTGTGTGGCCAGTATCACTCCATGTGAATGTATTTTGTTTAAAATGGACATCATTTTAAGTCAAAACAACAACTGCCATATGGAAAACTGACCAAACACATTTGGATTCTATTGAAACTTTAGGAAAAAGATCCATGGGACATATGTGACGTGTACAAGTCATCCCTGCATCAATCTGAAGCATGGTGTGTCCAACACCACTCAAAGTGTCTCTCTTTTGTTTAAAATGAACATCATTTTAAGTGAAAACAACAAATGACATATGGAAAAAAGACCAAATGCATTTAGATTCTATTGAAAATTTAGGAAAATGATACATGGGTCATATGTGACATTTAAAAATAAACCCCGCCTCAATATGAGGTGTGGTGTGGCTAACACCACACAAAGTGTCTATCTTTGGTTTAAAATGGACACCATTTTAAGTGAAAACAACAACCGAAATACAGAAAACCAACCAAACACATTCATATTTTGTTGAAACTTTAGGAGAACGATCCACGAGTCATATGTGATGTGTACGAGTCAACCTTGACTCAATATTAGGTACAGTGTGTACGGTATCACTCTAATTGTCTCTTTTTTTAAATGGACATCATTTTAATTATAAACAAATGGCATATGGAAAACCGACCCAACGTATTCAGATTGTGTTGATACTTTAGCACAACGATCCATGGGTCGTATGTGACATGTGCGAGTCAACCCACCTCAATCCAAGTTGTGATGTGGCCAAAACTAGTCAAAGTGTCTCACCTTTACTTGAAATGGAAAACATTTTAAGTGAAAACATCAACTAGCATACGGAAAGCCAACCAAACGCATTCAGATTCTATTGATACTTTATGAAAATGATTAATGAGTCATCTATGACATGTACGAGTCAACCCTGCCTCAATCCGGGGCACAGTGTGGATGATATCACTCTAATTGTATTTATTTTGTTTAAATTGGACATCAATTTAAGTAAAAACAACCGGTATACGGAAAACTGACCAAACGTATTCAGAATTCTGTATGCAAAATAATTCATTTGGTATGTGTTATTGATTCATAATTTAGAATTCATTACATAATTCATTATGCATGTATTCAATTGAGAATTCAACTATGAATTCTGTATTGCATAAGGTAATTGGGTTCATATACATGATTATAATTGTGGTACATTCCATGGTTATAAGAGTATCCTGTTTTTATATGCTTTTGTGTGCTATAGAAGGTGTTTGTTGCTGTTAAGAGTGTATGCAGGTTTATGTAGTTGGGTGTGCAGTGGTTTTGTTGGTGTATTTAGTTGAGTGTCAAATCCTCTACTAACTCAAAACCACATTTGTTTCCTACCGCACGCAACAACTCACCTTAGATACCCACACGTCATATTTCTTTTCGAAAAAACCCCAATCCCATGCCCACAATCGGCTCAATCATATACCCTAAATGATTTTCTATTTAAACACCCTATGAAAAATAATTGCACACATCAAGGATTCCTCACTAGAATCACAATGCCACCCCAACCAATCCAATCACAATGCCACCCCAACCAATCCAAAGCCAGTTCCACAAACCTATGAGCCTTCTAGAACAATAATTATATCTTTGTAACAAATACATCACTCCCCACCATATAAGTTTCATCATCATCAACTCACCCAAAAAACCTCAACCACTTTGTTGAAATCTCCCACCACTACTAAAGATAGAATTATACATGTCTATATTTCCTACACCTGAGCAACCAAAGGAAACATCAACTGTCACTCATTCCATACATCCTTGAATGAAAACCAAGGTATTGTTCAATATTTGATCCACTATGAGGACCTTGACCATAAATAGTCAATGGTGTAGTTTCCACAATGTGGATTCACAAAAACTCTCCATGATCATAACCCCTAAGATGTTTCATATCTTTCCAAAAGACAGTAGGGTATCTAGACATATTTCCATTTCCCCCATTACTCTAATGAAGATATTATTGTTTTTGGAATGATCATCACTAAATAATTGTATGCTATGATTTTATCGATGAATACCACCAAAAATCATCTATTTTAGATGTCGCCAATCACTACATGGACATGTAAAAGTCATTTAAAAGTCTTGGGCATCCCTACCCATGATAATATCATCACATCGAAATCATTCATCTGCCTACTCATAGTTTTCTTCCCTACTCAAGAAACTCACCCTACGCCCTCTAACTGGTCCTACCCCTATTAACCACATGCACTAGAAAAACACCAACACTCCAAGCGATTCTCATTTAATGAAAACCAGGCACCAACATGTGATTTCTACCAAAACCAAATCTCCCATGCACAGTCTCAACCCAAAGAAACCACATCAACCCACATTTACTTGAGCACCTATTATTCTCATTATCAAATTTATAAGTATAAGGACCACCCTTTTTAATATACTTTACACAGGATAGGCACCCAAACATGTCCATCCCTATAGAAGCCAACCACAAGGGTAAACCAAAAGCACTCATGTTCTCTTCCTCAAAACCAAAGCCACCATACATTCCAAAACCCATATCAGGTTTCACCATTCATGTACTACATTCACAGGTCCAAAAAATCTATCTTGATGTCACACACCCAAAATCAAACATAGCCTACTTGACCAATCTCATCTTCTGATGCATTTATCTAAGTCTAATTTTAATTCTGATGTAATCACACATTTATTCCTTTCATTTTCTCATATGCTTCCAGAGCCTTAAACACCATATTTTCTTCTTATTTCTTGCAAATTATTTTCAATTTAACATTTAATAATTTCTTCTGGTGATTACTACACCATGTTTTTTCCATATTTTTTTATTTAAACTCTATTCATAAGGTGAAGTTAACCTTACATTCCTCAGGAATCAATCTTAAGGACATTTTCGATTCATTAAGGTGTTCTATTCGTTCGATCATTCTATTTTCTTCATATTTTGATGACCATAGTTTCTCGGTATTTATACAACCTTCAAAAGTAAAGTGTGTGACTTCTAGTTAGTCTATTAACCAAATTCATCTCGATTTTGGTATGATTTGAAGAAGGATGAAATCGTTGGGTAGAAATATGTTTTCCCACTTTCTGTGGCATCCATTTCTCTCGGTGGTTTCGAACTCACCAAACAGATTCAATCCATTTCATTCGGTGGTCCTATGACTTTCACTGGAATCGAGATCCTCCGACTGCTTCACTTTGGATGTTTCAAAACCACCTGGAAGTTTTGTGTGGCTTGAGGTTGACCAGTGGGTTAGCGATCTGTTCCTTCATCTCTGACATAAAGATATGGTATTTTTGGCTTAAATCTTGGGAAAAAAGAGGCATACCATGCAGGTTCACAGAACATTGTAGAAGCGGAGGCCTATAAGTAGGGTGATGTCAGCAAAGCCATTTCCAATGGAGTTCCCCATCAGAACAAATTCTTATATTTAGGTTAAGGGCCTTCAGATGATGATGATTCATGGAGTGGAAAAGGGTTGGCAGCAGAAATCCCAAGAAGGCTGGGAATTTTAAAAAGGCGAAATCTTCAGTGATTCAAGAAGGTTAAATTGAACCTTCTAAGAATTATCAGACTTTTTTAGAGTAATAAGATGGGAAACCAAAATTTTTCTACTAGAATGGAATAAATAAAGGAAAGAAACTGTCCATTGAATTTGATGATCGTCTAGTTACTATTAACCAACCAGTTTCTTTAATATATCTCCAAAATTTCCTTTGGATTTTCAATATCTATTAACCAACTAGTTACTTTAATATATCTCCAAAATTTCCTTGGGATTTTCAATATCTCCAACTAATGGATTCTCAACATTTATCAAACCTTTTGTAAACAGTTATCTTTAAACTATTAACACTTTTTATTTAACTTAAAGATCGGTTTAACAACAATTTTTTATCTTGGAGAGGTGCACGTTTTCAGTTTTACATGTTGGGGTTTACAGGTTGGGAAATATATTGGAGAGGTGAAGGTTTATAGTTTTACAGGTTGGGGTTTACATATTTGGAATCAGGGGTTTACATGCAAGCTGTTTACATGCAGGCTGTCCACATGCAGGATGCAGGCTGTTTACATACAGGCTATCCAGTTTTGGGGTTATAAGATGTATACCAATGGTTTTGCAAACCGTTGATATATAGAGTATGCTGGATAGAGTATGCTAATGGTTCTGAAACTATTGGTATACAGGACAGAGTATACAGAGTATGCCAATGATTCTGAAACCGTTGGTATACTATGATTTTGAATAAAATGTATACCAACAGTCTGAAAACTGTTGGTATACCCACCAGTAGCAATAGTTCATCAACCTTTGGTACATATATATACTAATGGTTTAAGTAGAACCATTGGTATATATTAATTTCAGAACATATATGCCAACAGTTCTCTAGGAACCGTTGGTATAGAGCTACTGCCACACCTCACATACCAACAGATTGTGAAACCATTAATAAATACTATCCCAATGGTTTAAAACCGCTGGGAAATATGAAATTTCCAATAGTGTTGAACCAATAATAGATATGTTGTAATTTAAAATGGGTCATCATTTTAGTGGGAGAATGTTTAAAAAAATTTATTATTAAATGATCATAAAACTTAGAACTCATTGAAATAAAAACATATATTATAGATAAAATGGAATCATAATAATTAAAATTTAATTTGAGATCAATATTTTAAGAGGAGAATATTAATGGAATAAATTTCCTATACATGCATAAATTAATTTATAATTTTTCTTAACCATGATGTAAAATTCTATGTATTTGAGAGACCCTTTCTTGAGCAGTTGACCGATGATGTTTTTCAATATATGAATTTATATTCTTATGAGACATATAAGAAATAATAATTCAATATATCAAATATATTTATTATGTATATGTAACTAAAGTATCAAAAATGACAAGAGAACTTGGATGCATTAAATATAATAGATAACCTAAAATGTATCTATCATAAACAATCTTGGAATTAGAGGTATGGGGTATTAATGAAATTATTTAGATGTAAAATGACTAAATAAACATCATTCACCACCCATATAGTCAGTGTGATTAGGATAATAAATTACACAGAGAGGATAGGTTCTATTTTCATGTTTGATATAGGTATAAAATTCTCTAAACAATCTTTTATAAAATGATTATGAAAATTAATAATACAATATTATATGGCTGATTTTAAAAAATGATTACATGATCCACTAAATATGTTTAGGATTATTTAGTAGTAAATCGAAGGACCATGATCTACTGTTGGGATGATAGTATATAAGGGTAATCATTTAAGCTTTAATAAGAGGACTGGATGGTCTAATAGTCATATTATGCCATTAAAACAAAAAGTAGCAATCAAAAAGGTGAAAAATATTTCCTTTTTGGGGAACCTGGTCACTGGAGGAGGAATTTAATAAAATTCTTAAAGGGTTAAAATAAGAATAATGGAGATTTTACATAAGTTTTATATGTTATAAAATTCAATTGTTTAATTTTAAAGGTTTTATGATACTAATCATACAATACAAAAATGTTATAAACTTGTAAATGTGTACAAAACTGAAGAAAAGTTGATTGATAGAGCATGATGTTTTTATTCTAATTATAGAGAAAATGGATTATATATTAAGAATATTGATGAAATTAAAGGTAAAATAATTAAGGATATGTGTTGTAACTATCTTTCATTACCTTATAGGACAAGAGATTGATTGGAAAAAAAGATTTTTTTGTTCGAAATAAGATAGTTTATTTTCTTACACATGATTTATGATTCATATGGTTATATAACATGGTTTGAAAAGAAGTTATAAAAATATTTTTATCTACTATAAAAGAGTTTAAGCTATTTATTTTTTCAAATATGAGGCACAAATTTATCACCACCCAATTGTGGAATATCATAAAGAGTAAAATCTTATTTTTATAATATTTTTCCAAACACATTGAATAATATATAAGAAAATATTTTAAATAGTTTATTTGATAATGATTCTTAGTAAATTAAATAAACATTATAACCTAATAAAATGGTTTACATTTCATAGAAATGTATTTTTGAATTAATATAATACCTAAGAGGTTAGTGGAAGGATTTTTAGAGTTTTTTAAGTTTAAAATATTGAAAAAAATATTATAATAGTCTAATTCAATATGAAAGTCACTTTATATCCAAAAATATTTAAAGGTATGTTGCTAAATATTGGTCATAATATAAATAGTAAAATTTAAAATTTATGACCAAATGATCTAAAGTGATGGTTAAATATATAAATTTTTAAAATATGATAATGATATTATTATAAATAGTTCTATTTATTTAGATAATAGGAGTTATTAACATCATATTATTGACTATTGTGAATTAAAGAGTTTTGAATATTATATTCATAGAAATGAAAATGTGGATTTTAATTACTATTCACACCATTATTCAAATATTATTTCTTTATATATGCAAACCCATTCATGGTGTTCATAAGGATTATTTATTTGAAAAACACAGAGAGATGTAGTGGGAGTTACAATGTGATGTTATGAGTTTAACAAAAACTTTAATGTATAGAAAACATAAGGCCTCTCTAATGGAAAAACATATGAGTTATGATACAGCTATCCCTTTTATAGGTTTTTTTAATTCTTTGTTGTGTTTAAGAATATATAAAATGTTTCATGTGTTGGACCACAGAACATCTTGAGAGGGGATGGGTGAATCATGGTGTAAAATTTTTCTTTTAAAGAGATGGACCTTATTCTCATGTTGGTAGGGACTTTTTAAACTAGTCAAATGGAATTGTAAATTAATTGAACATTCACATGCAGAGAGACAACACAACAGTTTTACATAGTTCACCACTAAGGGTATTCGAAGGAGAATATGATGACAGTGTGTTAGTCAAACCTAAATCCACTAAACATCACTAGTTATAGTGGAATACAGAAGATCATACATAGTCACTCTATATCAGGAACACTTCCTTTAAAAGAATTATAGGAAATGCACATTACCTCCCTTAGAACACTTATGTCGAATCCCCCTATGTAACATCCCGACCCGAGTGCCACGTAACAGTGCCCCGAGCCAGTTCACCACATGACCTCTGGCGCATCTCCCTGTACGCCAGAGGATACTGATAAGTAGCAAGGGTCTGATAAGTTATTAGTGGGGAGACTATACCCTATTTTATCAAAGTAAAAATACTTGTGGGAGTAAACAAGTAGTAGTAGAAGCATATATAATTATAACAGTACAAACGTAACAAGAATAACCAGGATAATAAATACAATATCCAACTGAATGGTGAACATGAAATGTCTATATATATGTATCAAGTGTCTAAAAATAATAAAACTACATATAAGAGGATAGCGACTCCCAAGTGGGTTCTGAAATATGTCTGGTTCCCTCAACCAAGCTCCATCCACAATCAACTATCTAACCAGGGCTCTTACACTTCTCTTATTCTGAAACAACAAAGTCTATTTGGGTACCGATCAGGCAGCCCGAATAGGGTGTGAGTATGACTCAGTAGGTCACCACCAACAGTGTCAAAAACAAATCTTGTCTGAAGAAGTGTATGAAGTTGTATTACTAATAAAATAAGGAAAAATTGGAAACAATTTATATTTATCCAATTAACCATTATTAAATAACTTAAACTTTAGGGTTCAGGACACCCAAACCACAATACCTGCTTCATCCCGGGCCGGAGCCTGAACCATTTCCCCTATTCAATTCATAATCATTATGTCACATTTTTCAATTTATAAATAGCCAAAAGAAACCATAGTACAAAATAAATGGAGTGTAGAACATCATGTCTAGCACACATTTGAGTATTTTGAGCATCAGTCCCTGTCTCACAACCCCATGGGTATTTGGAGATTTTGTCCTTCTTGCATAAAATAATAATTTCATACATTTCATTGGTTCTATAGAGCCATGTATAAAACCCCTGTGGGTATTTGGAGCGTCACTTCATGTCCCGCAACCCATTCCCGATCAAATATCTATTTCACATATACAACATCATTAAATTCTTAATAAACCTTAACCTTCCATCAAAATTCTCATTCAAAATATTGATCAATTAACTCAAAAATTAACCACAACAATTGTTTCATAAATTCAAATAAAATTTATTAAACTAAATCCACAATCACAGAATCTGCATAACAAAACCACCAATTAATTATTTAAAATAACTAACTAATTAACCATATTATGACCATAAATTAATTTTGAAGATCCATCCTCACCAAATATTCTTATTTATTTATTGATTTATTCCAAAAAATTTTGTAACACCCCATGATTTCATAGTAAGTCATTTTCTTTAATGTAATTCTATAGCTTGCGCTACATGCAACACCGAGTTCGAGCGCACCACGACATACCAAACTAGCAGTTCAAAAAGCAATTATGAATAGTATTAACTGAATTTTGAATTTTATATACTCTATATAATCTTATAATCCATATTATGTGTTTCTTAGACATAATATAAAAATAAATTCATATTTCAGAAAAAAGAAGTATTTTTCAAAAAATGCAATTTTTGCACCATTTAATGGAAAACCATTTTTAAAAAAAATATTTCACACTTTTATATATTAAATTTAATGAAATTAAATTCTTCTTTATAATAGGGTCATAAAATTTTATTTTGGATAAATTTTTGGTACTTTTCTGATAACTTTCATATTTTGATGAATACTGAAAAATACTAAATTTTAAGTGAAAACAACTTTTTTAATCCAAATAATTTATAGTGTTAAATTATGAATTTTAATGGTTTGGAAGTATAATTAGATTATATTTTTATCATTTAATACAATTTCGGTCAATATAAGTAATTTCCCCTTAAAATTTGACATAAACACATGTCAATCTTTTGATAGTTTTTACTTTTTAAAAAACCCAGTTTTTGGTTTTGACAACGATAATTAATTTTAAATTAATTAATTCAACCTCAATGATTTTAATTAGGTAAAATAGACTTCATTTTTTAATTTGGAACATCAATATTATCTTAGGGTGAATTTTTGGTATTTTTCTGAAAACATTGAATTTTTTATAAATAGTGAAAATAATGCGTTATTGTTTAAAACAAACTTTTTATTTAAATAATTATTTATTTTATTTATTTTAAGAAAAAATAGATACATAATATCTATATATGTTCAATTTAATTCATTGAAGTCATTTTATAATAATTTTAGATATATAAAATTTTATTGAACTTTTTACCGTCTTTTACCCACATTCTAGGAGCATTTGAAAATTTACATAAAACATAATTTTACAGCTTCTATGAGTTGAATTTCAGAAATCAGAGAGACACAGTTAACATCAGTAAGTAAAATGTGGTTCAATAAGAATAAAATAATTTTTGGTGAATAGTAACTATTAACTTTTATTTACCACGGTTAAAAGTAAATACGATAATTAAGGGTAAAAATAATATTATAAATACCCTAAGACAAGTACTAATTCTATTGTATAAATTTAATTATAAAAATAAAAACCTTAGGAATAAAATATGTTCTCTTTGGTCCACTTGGATTAGATTAGGACATTTATTGTTATTTTATTTAAAGAAGAGTTAAAAGTGTTAAATTCAATGTTTAATAAATAAAACATTTTTAATATAGTGTTAAACATAAGATAAATTTGACTATAAATATTCATTAGTAAGATAAAATTATTTCCTACATAATGGAATTTTATTTATAATTTTTAGACATTAAAAAATATAATTTATTTATGACACAATGATGATGTAGTAATTACATTATTAATGAAATATTAAAATAATTGATAATATAAATATCCAAATAAATGTAAATTCAGACTTATATTGAATTAAACTAATTTATTAGGATACTAAGACATGTAAGGGTTGATTAAATAAATTTTATTCAATGTGATAAAATTTTTATGGCTTTCAAAAAAAAAATCAAATACTAAATAGTGTCAAAATTGACATTTTAAAACAAATACAACATTATTAATTGATATAATATTCCTAAAAATATAAGGTTCGGACCAAGGACTTATATAAGGTTATATATATTAATAATAAACCACTTGGGGTTCTCTTGTAAGTTTATAATATGTTTTTTAACCATATAATATAAAAAATATAAGGAGACATGGTAAATGTCAAACTATTTAGCTAAGCGATAAATCTAAAAGATAAGGTTTATATGGTGACCTAAACCTGTCTAAAACCTATTGGTTGAGAGATTTTAGACCCATCCCCACCTTAGTCTCGAAATAAATCATTTTGGAGCCATTTGAAACCATAAATTATTTTATTATAAAATAATATTTCAATCTTTTCATAAAGTGACCTTCAACTCTCTTATAAAAGGGTACTTCCCCTTCTCTTAATTTTACACCTCAAAATCCATTTGGATCAGCCAAAACCTGTCCAAATATCCTTCCAACTTCCCTCAAATCATCTTATAGTCCTTACTTTGATCATAAATTTAACCTAAGGAGCTCTTTTGATCAACTCAAAAGAAAACACCCGAAGAAGAGGTAATAATTTCACCGCTCTCTTTCAAGTTCTTTTGTTCTTCCACTTCCTCTTCATTTGTTGCTTCTATACCAAAAATAATAACTAAATTACCTTATAAATACTATTATTTTATTATAAATACTGTACAACCATATTCATTATTCTACCCATCCTATAAATGACAAAGTCTACATAGGTGCGTACGCACGGCTTACCATCTCCACGTCGTGGTGTAGTTTGTTATTCAAACACTTCATTATTTTGGATGGGTATAATAATGAGTATAACTGATGTAAATAATAAATAAAACATGTTAATTATTATTTATATATGATATACCTTTCAATTACATATGATTTCACCATCAATATAATGATATTGTCCCTCGTGAATACGTACAGATCACCATCTCCACGAACGCGATGAGATTCATTCCCCATCGTAATAATTCAAGAATAATTTTCATTTAATGATTAAAAATAATTTTTATGAATATAATATCATTCTGTATATGAATCAAATATATCCAATCCATAAAAAACCTGACTTATGTAACAAAACATATAAATGAAAACGAATCAATTACCACCCAAAACAATGATACTACTATAATATTATTAACAAAGCAATATTAAAATATCATATATGATATCATATTTATTTAAGTATTTTTTTTATAATTTAATAACAATGATTTAACTATTATAAAATAGTTTAACGTACCCTCGAACAAGGAAATGTACAAGGTAAGGGGTCTCTTATCTCACTTTTAATTCCATGAGATTTCCATTGTTCGCCTCTTATTTATTGTATGTGGTGTATTGTGTACTGGAATTTGATATATATTATCATGATTATATTTATATTAATGGAATTTTGTAATCAATTTTTTGGTTATTAACTTTTTTTCATACGACTCAATTGATTACAATGTGATAAGGAGTTTTTATCTCACTTTTTTTCTCATGAGATTCATGCAGTATTTGACACTATTACCTTTTGTGTGGTGTATGTACAACCCCTGATTGTATTGTTTGAGAAATATACTTTAATTTATGGGTATTTACATCATCATTGGATTATTCTTATTTTATGGGGTGTATGTTTCGTATGTTACCAAATCGGTGAGGGAATTTCAAATTTCAATTTCCCCTCATTTGGTTTTATGCAAACTTCATTGATTACTTTACTCCAGGATTATGTGTGAAATCACTATTTATTTACTTATGTATTAATTTCCACTCCTCTTTGTGTGGATATACTTTTTATACACATAATCACTCCAATGATAAATTCTCAAGTCATTGATGTATACTTGTTAATTGTAATTTTAACAGAATTTCCATTCATTGAGTTAAACATCCAAGTCATTGGTGTTGTTTTAACAAGAATATATGTGAATGTCCTCTGATTGATATACAATTAATATCCAATTCTATTGAGTGTATTTATATTTTTCTCACCTAATTATTTCATTGATTTATCCTTAACCTAATGATACGGTCTATATAAATGAATTCATCTTAATTTACATTCCATTGAGACTTGTTTATTGTTATGCGCCAATTCACTTTTATTTGGTGTATATACTATACTTTGAAATAATATATCATGAATCCATTTATTAACATGATATTATTATGTTTTTATTACCTAAATTATTATTATTCAAGCATCTATCATTTGGTTAAGAACTCTCACTAAAATATCATTTTAAATGTTTTAAAACTTTATTCTTCTAAATCATTCTCATTAATGAAAATGTTTTAAAAATTGTTTTAAGGATTTATTTATATGTAAATTAATGTTTTAAAATTAAAATTCCTTTTAAAAGATTCAAAGTCATATGGGACACTTTGATTCAAAAATTTATTTTAAACCGCTTCTTGATAAATTGTGATACTTTAAAATGTTTTCAAGAAAAACAGGGATATTTCTCTCAAATAGTTTTGATGATTATATTCATCTATGTCAATATACTTCATTATTATCAATTGTGGGTAATTTATTATAATAAAATCTTCCATATTGTATTGAATTAGTTATGTTTGACTATGGATGTGCTATTTTTAAACCATTCATGATTTATGGTTAAAGTATTGACATTTCGAATGATAGTTTTAATACGAGTTTTTAGATTAGGTTTCACCCTTTCATATGAGGAATTCATTGGACCTAGTAAGTGACGGGTGGAGCCCAATATATATCTTCGATGTATCAGTAGGTCTCATGAGACAAACTAGTGTCTTGGCACAAAGCCTTCACAAAATCTTATTTGTAGTCTTAGAACAAGGCCTTGACTATGTGGTTATGAAGTCTGTCATTATGTATTACATCATTACGAAATTGGATATTGATATTACATGTGATTATTTGATTATTAGAATATCCATGTGAATAAGTAAATGGCATTATTTGATTTTTTTCCATATTATTCTGAAGTTTATGTTTAAAAGGCTTGTGTTCTAGTCTTATATATTTCTTTAAATGTTTATTCTTATTTATGACTATTTCTGCTATATTGTTATCCTTACTGAGCATATGAGCTCACCCATTTCTTATGTATTATTTTTTCTTGGATGAAAAGATGTATATTACGATTAACATGTTGGAATAGTCTAAGAGATATAAGATCTTTCAAAGGGGAAACAATGTAGTTTTTTTATTTCATGATGTAATGTAAAACATAAAAATGTATCTAGTAATTCTGAGGATACAAAACTAATCAGTATTTTAGGACATCATTCCTTGTATCATTCCAATGTTATGTAATAATGCATCAACACTGGGTAACTAGGGTTGGGGAATTATAGTTGGTATCAAAGTAAGTTTAGTACAAACCATGGTAGCTAGATTTAGAAAAAAAAACTCCGATTAAGAAACACTACCATAAGATATACATTGAGGATTAGTATAGAAGAACATCCAAAAATTTTGGGAATGTAAATATTATGTGGGTATTCCAAGAAATAAATCCCTACCTAGATACGAGCTGGTAGAGGTGGCTCTGGAATAGATGTACCTAGGAGTGAAAACTCTGACAAGGAGTTTCAGGGTTGACCCTGGGTATCCGGGTACACGACAATGGGCATTGCTGCACTCTTGGTCACGACACTCCCGGGGGATATACTTAAGATAATTCAAATTTTATCTACAAAATGATTTGAAGGATTTTAATATAATATGAGAATAAATAACTTTGGTTAATCCTATGGTGTTTTAGATCGAAAATAAGGTATCATGATATTCTATAAATGATTTTATGACTCACACTATGCTTTCTTGTGTTAGTCAATGGCTAGATTCCAAGGATGACATAATAACATTGAACATGATGTAAAATATTGGAATTGTGGTGGAAATGAGAAACATAATGGAATTTTGATAGGTTTAAAAGATATTGTGTTCATGATGAATCATTTTTCCAAAAATATGATCAACAACATATGTATTAACCAACTCCCGGACTCAACAAAGAAGAGAAATGCAGTGAATGATAAGTGCTCCAGCATTGGAGACCATGGAGAAAAGAATGCTCAATTTCCATCATGCAAGAAATGTGGAAGGAGACACCTATGAAAGTGTCTTAATAGAACAAAGAAATTATTTATGTGTGGGAAATAAGAACATAAAGTAAAGAATTACTGAGGAGAAATTAAGAGTACTATGGAAGAAAATAAAAATGATCCCAAGAATCCATTTATACTCATTTGCCATAAATATAGGGGACCTGAGAATTAACTTAGATAATTCTTTATTCTATAGGAAAACCACTTGGTCAAGGAAGAACCTATGTGAGAATAAATGGATGCTGAAATGGTTAAAAGTATTAGTGCTCTTTGTTGATGGGATTACATTGGAAAACTTTTCTATTGTATATGTAACCCAACAGTTTTTATGTGAAAATGATATTTTAGGAAGAATTATCTTTTATATTGTATATATAGTTATAAATAACCATTTGGGTTTATATTATCCTTGAATTTGAGGTAATTACAAGTTATTAAATTTTGGGATGAAAATGCGAGGTATGAGATAACATTTGTGGTGAAATTATGTTATGGTTATTTTGAAGAATTTATCTCATTTTGGGAATGTTATAAAATATAGTTTTAGAAAAAGGAGAACATGCCGACTGGGTGACAAACCATCACATCAGATAAAGCAGCGGGAATCAAACCCACAACCAGAGTGCGATTGGGATTTATCGCCTACCACTGAACTACGTGAAGTACCTATTTAGTGTGACTATTTTTTAGTTAAATGATTTTATTGATCAATAATAATTTGATTTGGGATCTTATGTCTTATCAAATGGATATCCTTATTATATGAAAATGATATGGTGATTAAGTGATAAATGTTATTTTGGAAGTTGTTCGCTCTATTGGGAACACTATATGACTAAGGAAAATAGAATACTATGGGATTTCATTTGAGGAGTAATGATGGATCTTTATCAATGTTTTTATTGTGTATTTATTGTGATTTGGGTTATTTATGGAAATTATTGACCTATCATAGAGAATATGTGATTAGGTTAATTAATATTAAGTATGTGACATTAAGAGTATTTAATTTTATTTGGATATACAATTTAATGTGGAAGACTGTGTAATCAAATTCTTCAAAGATTTGGGTTTCAAAATTAATTTGGATTATATTGAAGGATTTTAAAGAAAATTGTTTATTGAAGGGTATTTATTGATCTTTGGGTATTATTTGTTTAATTTTATAAATTAAGATTAGTATTTCTTTCTCTAGAAGATTATCCTTTTTGGGGATCATCTGATCTTGTACTAACCATTTTGGTTTTTGTTAATCCCTAAAAATAAGGTAAATATATAGTTTATCCTTTGTAGATTATGTGATTCTCTAGAAGTTGATTCTAGTTCTTCGGATGTGACCAAGTCATCTTGAATACTCATCGTTTGAAAAAAAAATAGATGAGTTAGTGTTAGAAATTTATTAAAGGATGAAACTCAACTTAAAAAGTAAGTATATATCTTTATGTTCTTAGTAAATCTCATAAATAAATTCCTCAACTTTATGAAATGGAATGTAAAACAAAAAATGTTGTCCGTTTACATTTCCTACTGAGAAACTAATGACTCGTTATCCCATCACAAGTTTTTGGTTTTCTTATTGTTAATGTTGTCCTGATCATGTTTTCTATCACTCTCCATCATAACATAACACTAAGTTTATCTTCCATATCCATGTTTTATTACATGGAATCCTAGTATAGGTTATCTCGGGTGACCTTTGTACTTCTCTTTCTTTCTTTTAAAGTGATAGTTTTATTGACTCTTTTTCCGAGGTGGGACGTTCAATGAAGTTCCCATGCCCAATTTTAAAATTGCGAGGATGAAATTTACAAAAGGGAGGAAGAATGTAACACCCTAAGATTTCATAGTAAATTATTTTCTTTAAATTAATTCAATAGCTTTGCACTACATTCAACACCGAGTTCGAGCGAACCAAGAATTACCAAACTAGCTGTTCAAAAAGTGGTTATAAATAGTATTAACTGAATTTTGAATTTTATATACTCCATATAATTTTAGAATCCATATTATGTGTTTCATAGACATAATATGAAAAAAAATTCATTTTTTCAGATAAAAGATATATTTTTCAAAAAATGCAATTTTACCACCTTTTAATAGAAAACCCTTTTTAAAACCAATGTTTGACACTTTTATATATTAAATTTAATCAAATTAAATTCTTCTTTAGAATCGGGACATAAAAATTTATTTTGGATAAAATTTTGGTACTTTTCTGATAACGTTTATATTTTGTTGAATACTGAAAAATAATAAATTTTAATTGAAAAAAACTTTTTTAATTGAAATAATTTATAGTGTTAAATTATGAATTTGAATGGTTTATAAGTATAATTATATTATATTTTTATAATTTAATACAATGTAGGTTATTATTTATAATTTCATGTTTAAATTTTACATAAACACATGTCAATCTTTTTGTAGTTTTTACTTTTTAAAAAACCCGCATTTGGGTTTTGAAAATGAAAATTAATTTTAAATTAATTAATGAAACTTCTTTGTTTTTAATTTTGTAAAATAGAATTAAATTTCTAATTCGAAACATCAAAATTAACTTTGGTTTAATTTTTGGTATTTTTTTGAAAACATTCAATTTTTGATAAATAGTGAAAACCCTGCATTATTATTTAAAACCAACTTTCTATTTAAATAATTATTTATTTTAATTCAAAATAGATAAATAATACATATATATGATCAATTTAATTCATTGGAGTCATTTTATAATAAGTTTAGATATATAAAATTTTATTGAGCTTTTTACCGTCTTTTACCCACCTTCTAAGAGCATTTGAAAATTTACATAAAACATAATTTTACAGCTTCTATGAGTTTAATTTAAAAAATCTGAAATACATGGTTAATATTAGTATGTAATATGTGGTTCAATAAGATGAAAATAATTTTTGGTGAATATTAATTTTTGACTTTTATTTACTACGGTTAAAAGTACATAGGGTAATTAAGGGTAAAAATAATGTTATAATTACCCTAAGACATGTCCTAATTCAATTGGATAAGTGTAATTCGACCAAAATATGATCCCATTTGGTCCACTTGGATTATATTAGGACATTTATTATTGTTTTATTTAAAGAATAGTTAAAAGTGTTAAAGTCAATGTTAAATAACTAAACCATTTTAATATAGGGTAACACATAAGATAAATTCAACTATAACTATTCATTCTAAATCTAAAACTATTTCCAACATAATGGTATTTTATTTATAATTTTTATACATTATGTAATTTAATTTATTTATGACATAATGATGATATAGTAATTACCTTATTAATGAAATTTTAAAATAATTGATATTATAAATATCCAAATAAATGTAAATTGAAACTTATGATGGATTACACAAATTTTTTTAGGTTAATATGACATTTTAGGGTTGATTAAATAAATTTTATTTGAAGTGTAAAGTTTTTATGGCTTTCAAAAAAAATCAAATACTAAATTGTGTCAAAATCGACATAATTGAGTTTAAAAAAAAATTATATATTATTACTTTATATAATATTCCGAAAAATATATGGTTCAGCCAAAGGAATTATATGAGGATACATATATTAATAATGAACCACTTGTGGTTCGAATGAATGTTTAAAGTATGTTTATTAACCATATAATATAAAAATACAAAGAGACATGGTAAATGTCAAACTATTTAACTAAGAGTTAAATATAAAAGATAAGGTTAATATGGTAACCTAAAACTTTCTAAAATATATTGGTTAAGTGGTTTTGGACCCATCCCCACCTTTTCATCAAAATAAATAATTTTGGAGACATTAGAAAAAAATTATTTCATTTGAAAATAACATTTCAAGCTTTTCCTAAAGTGACCCTCACCTCTTTTATAAAAGTGTAATTCCACTTATCTTAATTTCACACCTCCAAATCCATTTGGATCATACCCAAATTACCTCTTAGATTCCCTAACACCAACCTATAGGCCTTAATTTGATTATAAATCTATCCTAAGGAGCACTTTTGATCAACTTAAAAGGAAACACCCGAAGAAGAGGTAATAATTTCAACACTCTCTTTCAAGTTCTTTTCTTCTTTAACCTCCTATTTATTTGTTGATTCTATACCAAAATAATAACCCCAGTACCTTATAAATACTTTTATTTTATTATAAATATTGTACAACAATATTTTTTATTCTACCCATCCTATAAATGACAAAGTCACCATACATGCGTATGTAGGGCTTACCATCTCCACGTCATGGTGTAGTTTGTTATTCAAACACTTAATTATTTTGTATGGGTATAATAATGAGAATAAATGATGTAAATAATAAATATAACATGTCAATTATTCTTTATATATGATATACTATCCAATTACACACGATTTCACCATCAATATAATGATATTGTCGCTCGTGCGTACATACATATTACCATCTCCACGAACACGATGAGATTCATTACCCATCGTAATCATTCAAGAATATTTTTCATTTTATGATTAAAAATTATTTATATGAACATAATATCATTCTAGATATTAATCAAATACATCCTCTCCATAACAAACATGACTTATGTAACAAAACATATAAATGAAAATGAATCAATTAACACCCGAAACAATGATACTACTAAAATATTATTTACAAAGAAATATTAAAAGTTCATATATGATATCATATTTTTGTATGATGTTCTTGTATAATTTAATATCAATGATTTAAATATTATAAATGTGGTTAAATTATCCTTAACCAAGTAAAATTATAAGGTAAGAGGTCTCTTATCTCACTTTTAATTCCGTTAGATTTCCATTGTTCGCCGCTTATTTATTTCATGTGGTGTATTGTGTAATATCATTTGATATATATTATCATGATTCTCTTTATATTCTTGGTATTATGTGATCCATTTTGGGGTTATTAACTTTTGTTCATATGATTCAATTGATTACAACATGGTAATGAGTTTTTATCTCACTTTTATTCCCTTGAGATTCATGCTATATTTTCCACTATTAACTTTTGGGTCGTGTACATACTTCCCACTATTGTACTGTTTGAGTAATATACTTTAATTTATGGGTATTTAAATCATTATTGGATTATCCTTCCTTCATGGGGTGTATGTTTCATATGTTACCAAATTGGTGAGGGAATTTAAAATTTCAATTTCCCCTCATTCAATTTTACGCAAACTTCATTGATTACTTTACTCCAAGATTATGTGTGAAATCACTATTTATTTAATTATGTAGAAATTTACAATCCCCTTTGTGTGGATATATTTTTTATAAACATAATCACTCCAATGATAAATTCTCAAGTAATTGATATAAACTTGATAAGAGTAATTTTAACTCAATTTCCATTCATTGAGTTAAACATCCAAGTCATTGGTGTTGTTTGTACAAGAATATGTGTGAATGTCCTATAATTGATTTAAAATGAATATCCAATAATATTTATTGTATTTATATTTTTCACACATAATTATGTCATTTATTTGTCATTAACCTACAGATACGGTCTTTATAAAGGAATTCATCTCAACTTACATTCCATTGAGACTTCTTTATTGTTATGTGCCAATTCACTTTTATTTGGTGTATATACTATACTTTAACATTATATAGCATTAATCCCTTTATTCTCATGATATTATTAAGTTTTTATTACCTCAATTGTTTGTATGCAAGCATCTCTCATTAGGTTAGGAACTCTAACTAAAATATCATTTTAAATGTTTTAAAAATTTATACTTCTAAATATTTCTCATTAATTTCCATGTTTTAAAAATGGATTTAAGGATTTATTTATATAGAAAATAATATTTTAAAATTAAAATTAATTTTAAATGTTTCAAAGTTGTATGAGACACTTTGATTCAAAAATCTATTTTAAACTGCTTCTTGATAAATAGTGATACTTTTAAATGCTTTCAAGAAAAAGGGGGATATTTCTATCTAATAGTTTTGATGATTATTTTCATCAATGTCAATATCCTTCATTATTCTCAATTGAGGTTAATTTATTATAATAAAATCTTCCATATTGTATTGAATATGTTATGTTTAACTACGAATGTGCTAATTTTATACCATTCATGGTTTATGGTTAAAGTATTGACATTTCGTATGCTAGTTTTAATACGAATGTTTAAATTATGTTTCACACTTTCATATGAGGAATGCATTGGAATTAGTAAGTGACATGTGGATCCCACTATAGCTCTTTGATGCATCGGTAGGTCTCATGAGAAAAATTAGTGTCATTCACATGTCCTTGACAAAATCTTATTTTTAGACTTGGCACATGGCCTTGACAATGTGGTTATGAAGTATGGAATTATGCATTCCATCATTATAAAATTGGCTATTGATATTACATGTGATTATTCGACTAGTAGAATATACATGTGAATAAGTAAATGGAATTATTTGATTTATCTTTTCCATATTATGCTGATGTTTAAGTTTAAAAGGCTTGTGTTCTAGTCTTATATATTTCTTTAAATGTTTATTCTTATTTATGACAGTTTTCGCTATATTTGTATCCTTACTGAGCATCTGAGGTCACCCGTTTCTTATGTTTTATTTTTCCCAGGATGCAAAGAAGTATTTTATGATTAACCTGTAGGAATAGGATAAGGGATATAAGAGTTTTCAAAGGGGACACATTGTTGTTTTTTTATTTCGTTATGTAATGTAAAACTTATGAATATATCTAGTACTTCCAAGGCTAATAAACTAATCGGCCTTTCGGGACATGATTCCTTGTATCATTCCAATGTTATATAATAATTCAATAACTCTGGGTAACTTGGGTCAGAGTGTTACATTTGGAATCAAAGGTAGATTTTTACAAACCTTTGAAGCTAGATTTAGAAAAAAAAAACTCTGATTAGGAAACACTACCCTAAGATAGACATTGAGGATTAGTATAGAAGAACATCCAAAATTTTTGGGAATGTAAATATTATGTGGGTTTTCCAGGAAATACATCTCTGTCTAGATAAGAGAAGGTAGAGGTGGCTCTGACACAGATGTACCTAGGAGTGAAAACTATGACAAGGAGTTTTAGGCTTTACTCGGGGTATCCTGGTACACGACTATGGGCCTTGAAACACTCTTGGTTACGACACTCTCGGGTGATTTTCTTAGGATAATTCACATTTTATTTACAAATTTATTTGAAGGATTTTAATATAAGATGAGAATAAATAACCTGTGTTAATCCTAATGTGTTTTAGATTGAAAATAAGGTGTTATGATATTATCTAAATGTTTTTTTGACTTACACTATGCTTTCTTGGTTTAGTCAATGGCTAGATTCCAAGGAAGTCATAGTAACATTGAAAATGATTTAAAAGGTGGGCACGGTGGTGGAAATGAGCAAAGAAATGGAATATTGATAGGTGTAAAAGATATCATGTTCATGCCGAATCAGTTTTCCAAAAATATGATAAAAAACATATATATTTACCAACTCCCAAACTCAACAAAGAAGAGATAAGTGTTGAATGATAATAGTTCCAGAAGTGGAGACCATGGAGAAAATAAAGCTCAATTTCCATCATGCAGGAAATGTGGTAGGAGACACATAGGGAAGTGTCTCAATGGAACAAAGAAATGCTTTGTGTGTGAGAAAGAAGGACATAAAGTAAAGAATCTCCGAGTAAAAATTTAGAGTACTATGGAAGAAAATAAAAATGATTCCAAGAATCCATTTAAAATCATTTTCTATAAAATGTAGGGGACCTAGGCATTACCTGAGTGAATGACCTATTCTATAGGATAACCTGTTGGTCAAGGAAGAAACTATGTGGAAATAAATGGTTGCTGAAATGTTTAAAAGTATTAGTGCTCTTTTTTGATGGGATTACTTTGGATGAATTTTCTCTTGTATGTGTAAACCTGCAGTTTGTTATGCGAAAACGCTATTTTAGGAAGAATTATCTTTTCTATTGTTGATATAGTTATAAATATCCATTTGGGTTTATATGATACTTGAATTTGAGGCAACTACAAGTTATAAAATTTTAGGATGAAAATGTGAGGTATGAGATAACATTGGTGGTGAAATTATTTTATGGTTATTTTGAGGAATTTATCTCATTTTGGGAATGTTATAAAATCTAGGTTTTGAAAATGGACAACACACAGACCGTGTGAAAACCCATAGCGTCGAACAAAGCTGCAGGAATCAAACCCACAACCAGAGTGCAATTATGATTTATCACCTACCACTAGACTACGTGAACTCCCAGGTTAGTGTTACTAATTCTTTTAAGTTAAATTATTTTATTGATCAATAATAAGTTGATTTTGGATCTTATGCCTTATCAAATGGATATTCATATTATTGGAAAATGATTTGGTGATTAAGTGATAAATGTTATTTTGGATGATGTTCGCTCTGTTGGGAACACTATATGCCTAAGGAAAATAGAATACTATGAGATTTCATTTGAGGAGTAATGATGGATTTTTATCTATGATTTTATTGTGGATTTATAGCGATTTGGGTTATTTATTGAAATGATTAACCTATCATAGAGAATATGTGATTTGGTTAATTACTTTTAAGTAATTGACTTTTAGAGTAGTCAATGTTACTTTGATATACAATTTAACGTGGAAGATTGCGTAATCAAATTCTTATATGTTTTTTTCTTTCAATATTAGTTTGGATTATATCGAAGGATTTTATGGAAAATTGTTTATTGAATGGTATTTATAGAACATTGGGCATTATTGGTTTAATTTTAGAAATTAAGATCAATATTTCTATCTCTAAAGGATTATACTTTTTGGGGATCATCTGATATTCTACTAACAATTTTGGTTTTGGTTAATACCTAAACACAAGGTAAATATATAGTTTGTCCTTTGTGGATATTGGGATTCACAAGAATTTGATTCTAGCACTTCAGGTGTGACAAAGTAATATTGAATAATCATAATTTTAATAAAATATTGAGTTAGTGGTAGAAATTTATTAAAGGATGAAACTCTACTTAAAAATTAAGTATATCTATTTATGTTCTTAGTCAATCTCATAAATAAATTCCTCAAATTTATGAAATGGAACTTAAAACAAAAAAATTGTCCATTTACTTTTCCTACTTGGAAACTAATGACCGTTTATCCCATCACAAGTTTTTGTTTTTATTATTGTTAACTTTGTCCTGATCAAGTTTTATATCACTCTCCATTAGAACACGAAACTTAGTTTATCTTCCATATCCATGTTTTCCTACATGAAATACTAGTATAGGTTATCTTAGGTGACCTTTTTACCTCTCTTTCTTTATTTTAAAGTGATAGTTTTATTGACTCTTTTTCCGATGTGGGACTTTCCATGAAGATCCCATGTCCAATTTTAAAATTTCAAGGATGTAATTTCTAAAAGGGGGAAAGAACGTAACACTCCAGGATTTCATAGTAAGTTATTTTCTTTAATGTAATTCAATAGCTTGCGCTACATGCAACACCGAGTTCGAGCGCACCACGACTTACCAAACTAGCCATTAAAAAAGTGGTTATGAATAATATTAACTGAATTTTGAATTTTATATACTCCATATAATTTTAGAATCCATATTATGTGTTTCTTAGACATAATATAAAAACAAATTCATTTTTTAGATAAATGAAGTATTTTTAAAAAAATGCAATTTTACCACCTTTTAATGGAAAACCCTTTTTAAAACCAATATTTGACACTTTTATATATTCAATTTAATTAAATTAAATTCATATTTTGAATCGGGACATAAAAATTTATTTTGGATAATTTTTTTGTACTTTTATGATAACTTCCATATTTTGATGAATATTGAAAAATACTAAATTTTAATTGAAAATAACTTTTTTAATCAAAATAATTTATAGGGTTAAATTATGAATTTTAATGTTTTGGAAGTATAATTAGATTATATTTTTATCATTTAATACAATGTAGGTCATTATAAGTATTTTCACGTTTAAATTTGACATAAACACATGTCAATCTTTTGATAGTTTTTACTTTTTTAAAAAATAGCTTTTTGGTTTTGACAACAAGAATTAATTTAAAATTAATTAATGAAACTTAAATGTTTTTAATTTTTTAAAATAGAATTCATTTTTGAATTTGGAACATCAAAATTAACATGGGGTTATTTTTTGGTATTTTTTTGAAAACATTCAATTTTTGATGAATAGTTAAAAACAATGCCTTATTGTTTAAAACCAAATTTTTATTTAAAAAATTATTTATTTTATTTATTTTAAGTCAAAATAGATACATAATACCTGTACATGTTCAATGTAATTCATTGGAGTCATTTTATAATATGTTTAGATATGTAAAATTTTATTGAACTTTTTACCGTCTTTTACCAATATTTTAAGAGCATTTGAAAATTTACATAAAACATAATTTTACTGCTTCTGTGAGTTGAATTTCAAAAATCCGAGAGAATTGGTTAAAATAAGTACTTAAAATATGGTTCAATAATATGAAAATAATTTTTGGTGTATAGTAACTTTTGACTTTTATTTACCACGGTTAAAAGTAAATAGGGTAATTAAGGGTAAAAATATTATTATAATTACCCTAAGACATGTCCTAATTCTATTGTATAAGTGTAATTAGACCATAAAGAACCTTAGGAATAAAATATGATCATATTTGGTCCACTTGGATTAGATTAGGGCATTTATTTTTATTTTATTTAAAGATGAGTTAAAAGTGTCAAATTCAATGTTTAATAACTAAACCATTTTTAATATAGGGTTCCACAAAAGATAAATTCCAATATAAATATTCATTATAAATCGAAAAATATTTCCTACATAATTGTATTTTATTTATAATTTTTATACATTAAATAATTTAATTTATTTTTGGCACAATGATTATGTTGTAATTATCTTATTAATGAAATATTAAAAAAATTGATATTATAAATATCCAAATAAATATAAATTGAGACTTTTGATAAATTCCACTAATTTTATAGGTTACTATGACATGTTAGTGTTGGTTAAATAAATTTTATTCAAAGTGATAAAGTTTTTTTTGGGTTTTAAAAAACTAAATACTAAATAGTGTCCAAATTGACATAATTGAGTTTTTTAAAACAAATATTATATTATTAATTGATATAATATTATTAAAAATATATGGTTCGTCCAAAGGACTTAGATAAGGTTATATATATTAATAATTAACCACTTAGGGTTTTCATGGTAGTTTATAGTACGTTTATTAACCATATAATATAAAAATACAGAGACATGGTAAATGTCAACCTATTTAACTTAGAGTTAAATATAAATTATAAGGTTAATATGGTGATCTAAACCTATCTAAAACATATTGGTTGAGAGGTTTTCGACCCATACCCACCTTTTCCTCGAAATAAATCATTTTGGAGCCATTAGAAACCGAAAATGAATTTATTATAAAATAATATTTCAACCTTTTCCTAAAGTGACCCTCACCTCTCTTATAAAAGGGTACTTCCCCTTCTCTTAATTTCACACCTCCAAATCCATTTTTCTCAGCAAAAACATGTCCAAATATCCTCCAAAATTCCCTCATATAAACCGAGAGTCCTTACTTTGATCATAAATCCAACCTAAGGATCCCTTTTGATCAACTCAAAAAGAAACTCATGAAGAAGAGGTAAAAATTTCACCACTCTCTTTCAAGTTCTTTTCATCTCCCACTTCCTATTTCTTTGTTGATTCTATACCAAAATAATAACTCCAGTGATTTCTACATATAGTTATTTTATTATAAATATGATACAACCATATTCTTTATTCTACTCATCCTATAATTTTCAAAGTCACCATACATGCGTACATACGACTTACCATCTCCATGTCATGGTGTAGTTTGCTATCCTAACCCTTCACTATTTTGGATGGGTATAATAATGAGTATAACTGATTTAAATAATAAATAAAACATGTTAATAATTCTTTATATATGTTATACCATCCAATTACATACTATTTCACCATCAATATAATGATATTGTTACTCCTGCGTACGTACAGATTACCGTCTTCACGAACGCGATGAGATTCATTCCCCATCGTAATAATTCAAGAATAATTTTAATTTAATGATTAAAAATAATTTTTATTAAAATAATATTATTCTGTATATGAATCAAATACATCCTATCCATAACAAACATGACTTACGTAACAAAACATATAAATGAAAACGAATCAATTAACCCCCAAAACAATGATACTACTAAAATATTATTAACAAATCAATATTAAAAGATCATAAATGATATAATATTTATGTATGTAGTTTTTGTATAATTTAATAACAATTATTTAACTATTATACAGGAGGTTAACGTACCCTTGACCAAGGAAAATTACAAGGTAAAGGATCTCTTATCTCACTTTTAATTCCGTGAGATTTCCATTGTTCGCCACTTATTTATTGCATGTGGTGTGTTGTGTACTGGAATTTGATATATATTATCATGATTATATTTATATTCATGTTATTCGGTGATCAATTTGGTGGTTATTAAATTTTTTTCATATGACTCAATTGATTACAGCGTGGTAAGGTGTTTTTATCTCACTTTTATTCTTGTGAGATTCATGTTGTATTTTCCAATATTACATTTTATGTGGTGTATGTACTTCCCATGATTGTATTGTTTGAGTAATATAATTTAATTTATGGGTATTTACATCATCATTGTATTATCCTTATTTCCTGGGGTGTATTTTTTGTATGTTACCAAATCGGTGAGGGAATTTCCAATTTCTATTTCCCCTCATTCAATTTTACACAAAATTCATTGATTACTTTACTCCAAGATTATGCATGAAATCACTATTTATTTACTTATGTAGTAATTTCCACTCCACATTATTTGGATATAATTTTGATACACATAATCACTCCCAAGATAAATTCTCAATTAATCAATATAAACCTGATAAGAGTAATTTTAACTTAATTTCCATTCCTCGAGTTAAACATCCAAGTCATTGGTGTTGTTTTTAAAAAAATATGTGTGAATTTCCTCTGATTGATTTAGACTGAATATCCAATCATATTGAGGGTATTTATAATTTTCACACATAATTATGTCATTAGTTTATCCTTAACCTTAGGATATAGTCTTTATAAAGGAATTCATCACAACTTACATTCCATTGAGAATTCGTTGTTGTTATGCGCCAATTCACTTTTATTTGATGTATATACTATAATTTGTTATAATATATCATGAATCAATTTATTATCATGATATTTTTATGTTTTATTACCTCATTTATTTGTATTCAAGTGTCTTTCATTTGGTTAATAACTCTAAAAAAAATATCATTTTAATTGTTTTAAAAATTTATTCTTTTAAATCATTCTTAGTAATGTCTATGTTTTAAACATGGTTTTAAGGATTTATTTATATGAACATTAATGTTGTAAAATTTAAATTCCTTTTAAAAGTTTCAAATTTGTGTGGGATGCTTTGATTCAAAAATATATTTTAAACAACTTCTTGATAAATAGTGATACTTTTAAATGTTTTCAATAAAATAGGGATATTTATCTCAAATAGTTTTGATGATAATTTTAATTTATGTAAATATACTTCATTATTCTCTATTGAGGTAAATTTATTATAATAAAATCTTCCATATTGTATTGAATGATTTATGTTTGATTGTGGATGTGCTATTTTTATACCATTCATGGTTTATAGTTAAAGTATTGACATTTCGTATGCTCGTTTTAATACGATTGTTTAGATTATGTTTCAACCTTTCATATGAGGAATGCATTTGATTTAGTAAGTGACGAGTGGAGCCTGCTATAGATTATCGATGCATCAGTATGTATCATAAGACAAACTAGTGTCTTGGCACAAGACCTTGACAAAATCTTATTTGTAGTCTTGGGACAAGGCCTTGACTATGTGGTTATGAAGTTTGGCATTATGCATTCCATCATTATGAAATTGGATATTGATATTATATGTGATTATTTGACTAGTATAATATCCATGTGAATAAGTAAATGTAATTATTTGATTTATCTTCGCCATATTATGCTGAAGTTTATGTTTAGAAGGCTTGTGTTCTAGTATTATACATTGCCTTAAATATTTATTCTTATTTATGAAAGTTTCCGCAATATTGTTATCCTTAATGAGCATCTGAGCTCACCCATTCTTATGTTTTATTTTTCCTAGGATGTAAATAAGTATATTATGATTAACCTATAGGAATAGGCTAAGGGATTTAATAGTTTTTAAAAGAGACACAATGTTGTTTTTTTATTTCATGATGTAATGTAAAACTTATGAATGTATCTAGTACTTCCAAGGATACTAATATAATCAGTCTTTCGGGACATGATTCCTTGTATAATGAAAATGTTATGAAATAATGCACCGACTATGGGTAACTGGGGCCAGGGAATTACAAATTCAACTATCAATTTAAAATTTCACAAATTAATTAATTTACCCAATTAATTAATTGTTAAAAAACACAATTATTATTTATGACATTATATTTTTACAACTGCATATGAATAACAAGATGAGACTGTGGGATTGGATTTTAAACCACCTACCTTATGTAAAATATAACCCACACTTCAAAAATTGAGGTATTGTTTGATCTGGTTCGAGCGCAAGAGGACAAACAAACACCCTAAAAAAACGCACGTCAACCGCCGATAAATATCTTTTGATAATATCATATTTATGTATCTTGTTATAATTTCATATTATTTCTTTATAAATATATTTTAAATTATTACACGGATAAAATAAAATGATAATTCTTGAATGAATATTTTATCAAATCATACGTTGATACTTTATTTTTAAAAAAATCCATGTAATCTCCATTTCAAAACAAAATTATCAATTATAAAACAATCCTCTATTCTCTTTTTTTCATCCATTTTTTAAAAAAATGAATTATAGTTAAGGGGTGAGAAGATAATAATAGAATAATAAATAAATAAATAAAACAAGAACCTGGTTATGCACAAGAGGTTGAGAGGCAAAAGGAAATAGTGCACACTCCCTGGGTCTTCAGATGGAAGAAGATGAAGGTCGGTTATGAAAATATCAGCCATATTATTTTTCATATGGCCAATCTAACCCGTAACTCAAAAAATGGGGCATTTTAAAAAGAGATCTAGAATCGTTCAGATTCAATAAAAAACCCCTAAATTAAAACTCTTCATTTGATGCATGTTTGATCCATTTCTTATTGGTGGAGTGATTTATTTCACTCATAGAGGTCGTTTTACAATTTATTTCATTTTAAATGTCCCACAATGAGGTTCCCAAAAGCTTCCCAAGACAATAAATGGAAACAACATATGTAAGAGATGAATGAGAAATTACCATCATATTAATTAATTAATTTAATTATTTAATTAAATAAAACAATTCTTATTTGTTACATTAATAAAAAGTTCATTGCGAATAAAAATTATACTCCACCTAGGGTAAACCACCCATTTTAGACCCATCGATGGTATCAGATTTCTCATACGATTCACTATTTTTGAGTGATTAATGATTTATTTTTAAAAAATCGAATAAATAATTAGTTAAAAAATAATAATAATTTCTTGCGAGCGAGACATAAAAATGCTCAACGCAAACAGATGTTATACCTTGTCTACGATAAACCCCTCACTCTGGACCCATAGGTGGTCTCAGATTTCCCATAGGATGCACTATTTGAGAGATATTTAATTATTTAAAAGAAAATAATTTATAAAATATTATTTAATTACATTAACTTATGAGCGGGGCATCCAAACGTCTGATGCCAACAAATATCATACTCTACCTTGGGAAAACACCCTATTTAGGTTACACCAGTGATCTTAGATTTCCCATATGATTCACCATTTTGATGTTATTCAAATATTTTTTTCAAATCGTCTACGTTTTAAATAATTTAATTAATATATTTAATTCGCCTAATCAGAGGCCTTTCAGGACTCTGAATATCTCACTACACAATGACTATCTTTGAAAACATTCCATTAAAATATTATAATGTGTTAACTAGGATTTTTTTCTTATGTTTCTACAAGAAAATATTATTATATAATTCACATAAAATATTTATAATCTATAAAAAGAAGAGATTCAAATGAAAACATACGTGAAAAAAAAACAGAATCTTACAATCTCCCCCCCTTATAAGAGCTCGTCCCAGAGCTACACTCCCAAGCCTCTCTAAGATACTGAGCTAAAACGATTGGGCCACTAATCCTGCATATCTGCCTCCCTTTCCAATGTCTCTTCCTTCACATGTCCATGTTGCAATAATACACAAACTATCGGTACAATATTTCCGCTGAACACCTTCTAACTACAATCCAACACACATACCAGATGATCCTCGAATGATGCATCTATCTCATGCTCAACATCATCCACATAGATCAAATGAGAAGGTTTGGTTTGATACCGTCTTAGTTGAGATACATGGAAAACATAATGAATAGTACTATATTTCTGTGGATGAGCCAATCGGTATGCTACCAGCCCGATTATTTTCATGATATCTAAAGGTCTAACAAACCTTGGTGCCAACTTTCCCTGACTTTGTATCCTATGGTGACCCAACCTAGGTGACACCCGAAGGAAAACACGATCACCCTCTATAAACTCTAGGGGTCACCTCCGTCTATCGGCATAAGACTTCTGCCTACATTGAGCTATAGCCATTCATTTCTGAATCAGCTGAACCTACTCTGTCGTCTCCAGTGCGAGACTCAGTCTCAAAAACTCTGACTCACCCACTTCCATCCAGCATAGTGGTGATCAACATAGATTACCATAAAGAGCCTTGTGTGATACCATAAGTATAGTTTCCTGATAACTGCTCTTATCGGCAAACTCCACTAAAGCTAGGTGCTTCTCCCATGAACCACCAAAGTTAAGTACACACACCCTCAACATATCCTCATGCACTTGTATAGTACGCTCTGACTGTCCATCTGTTTGTGGGGGAAAAGTCATACTCAATAAAAATTGTGCACCAAGTGCCATTTTCATGCCATGCTATAAGTGTGAAGTAAATCGTGAATCATGATCCGAAACTATAGCTCATGGAACCTCGTGCAATCGAACTATCTTATGTAAATACATATCTCCCAACTTCTCAACCGTAAATTTTTTCCTTATAGTAAAGAAATGTGCTACCTTTTTCATTCGATCGACAATGACCCAAAAAGAACCATTCTTCCTAAGTGTCTTTGGAAGACCTATCATAATGTCCATGGTCACATCATCCCACTTCCATTATGGAAAGGGAAAAGGTTGAAGTAAAACTCCAGGTCCTTGATGCTATGCCTTCACCTACTTATAGGTGAAGCATCGAGTCACAAACCATGCTATCTCCTTCTTCATGCCTGGCCACCAAAACTGTCGTCGTAGGTCGCGATACATTTTGGTCACACCGGGATGCACCACCCATTTTGAGGTATGAAATTCCCGCATGAGCTCCTCTCACATGATTGTAGGAACCACAACCTGATTCTTCACATAAATTATATCATCCTCATCTATATTCCAGTCTAAAGCTGTCTCCCCACCTTCAAAGCTTATCCTCAAGGGCAAGCAATCCATGTCCTCATTTTTCTTGTCTCGGATCCATCTCAAAAAGTGTTGACTCCGCTACAACTGACACGAGAGTCATCTTCTCCTATCTCTCCTAAACCACAACATGCATCTTGGTTAGCAACAACATCATCCTCTACTCATCACTAGATTCATGAATAATCTGATTCTAAACATTCATACTCAAAGAGTCAGCCACATCTTTTCCTTTCCGGGGTGTATATGCCAGCCCAAAATCAAAAAAATACATATACTCAACCCATATCCATTGTCGAAGATTCAAATAATTCTGATAAAAGATGTAATTCAAGATAGTATGGTCATTATAAATTGTAAACCATTCTCCCAAGAGGTAGTGTCACCAACACTTCAAAGAATATACCACCACAACCAACTCAAGGTCTTGCATAGGGTAATTATGTTCATACGACCTTAGCTGTCATGACTCGTATGCCACAACATTATACTATTGCATCAACACAACTCTGAGTCCTATCCTATAAGTGTTAGAATACACAGAGTACTCTTCACCTAACTCAGGCCGAACCAAAATTTGTGCAGATGTCAAACGCTTCTTCAACTCCTGAAAAGATTTCTCCAAGCCTCTAACCATTCAAACATTACTCCCTTTTTGGTCAAGACTGAAAGTGGCGCTTCCATATAGGAAAAGTCTTGGATGAATCTCCTGTATTATCTAGATAACCCCAAAAAGCTTTTGATATCGAAAACATTCTTGGACTACACCCAAGAAACCACTTCCTACACCTTCTCAGGATCCACTGAAACACCATCCTTCAAGATAATGTGTCCCAAGAAGTGTACCTTATCAATCCAAAATTGAAACTTAGATAGCTTGGCATATAGACGATTCTCTCTTAGTATACTCAAGACGATGTCAAGATATTGGGCATGATCTTCATGATTCTTGGAGTACACCAATATGTCATCCACAAATACCACCATAAAATGATCCAAGTATGGATGGAAGATCCTATTCATCATGGCCATAAACACTATTGGTGCATTTGTTAACCCAAATGGCATTACAACAAACTCATAAATCCCATTCCTACTCCTGAATGTAGTCCTCGGTGTATCAGAAGTCTGAAATCTCAACTGATGATACCCCGATCATAAGTCAATCATTGAGAAAACAGACGCTCCCTTCAACTGGTCAAACAGATCATCAATACGCGGTATAGGATATCAGTTCTTCACTGTCATCTTGTTCAACCTCCGTTAATCGACACACAAACGTAAAATCCCATCAGCCTTAATTGCAAATAGCATAGTCATTCCCTCAGGTGATGTAATTGGATGGATAAATCCTTTATCCTTTAAGTATTCCAACTGAGCATTGAGTTCTTGATGCTCTGTCAGTGCCATTCTATGTCGTGGAATAGATACTGGCTCAGCTCCTGGCATGAGCTCAATAGTAAATTCAACATCTATCTTAGGCAGATTCCCTGAGAAGTCTTCCAGAAAGACATCCTGAAATAAATCAACCCCTGGTGGAAGGAAATCATGCCTAACACATTTTTCTTCCAATAAGAGACTAGAAACATGGGATGTGATCTCTCCCAGTTGTTGAGTAATTGGCCCTACTCGGCCTTCCTGGAAATCCCACTCCCCAAAATGAATGTAATGGTCACCCGCAAGTGAAGTAAATTTCACCCTCTGATTATAACAATCAATGCGGGCTCGGTATGCGACTAACCAGTACATACCTAGAATTATGTAAAAGCCTACCAAGTCAAGGGTATAGAGATCCCATAGAAAATGGTACTCCTCGATCTCAAGAGAGAATACCTTGCACATACAGATGCCTCTAGACCGTACTCCCAAAGGTGTATCTATCGTCATAACCCTGCTCACAAACTCCACCGACAAAATCAAACCATTAACATGTTTTGTAGATATAATGGAATGAGAGGCACCAGTATCAAATAAGGCACAAGCTAATGTAGCAGCCACAAGAATAGTACCTCTCACTATCATTGGTCCAACCTCGCTATCCACAAGTGTAGGTTGTACTACATGCAACTCTAATACTCCTATTCCCTGTGATTCCATCTGACTACCCTGACTTGTACCACTCTGCTGATGTCAGAATTGTTGCCCAAAAGCACCACGTCTATTACCTTTAGCGTCTCGTCCAGTAGAACTCCAACTATGGGACTGAAAAGGTGTTGATGATCCCTTTCCCACACTATGACTCTGTTTGGATGTTCCATCACTACCCGAATGCCTTGAATTCCTGCAGAACCTCTGGAGATGTCCCATCCTACCACAAGATCTTTATTCCACAGGGGGTCGAGGACATTGATTACGACAGTGTCTCAGCCTACTGCACTGGTGGAAAAAACACTTAGGTAAGGTCCTGTGTAACCGAACCCTCTGTCTGGTTACTCTGCTTTCCACTTCCCTTGATGACATTCTCATAACATCGCTTTGTGCCCTCAAAAGTTGCACCACCTGACCATCCAGAAAAAACCATCTGTCTGCCACTAGAAGCCTCCTTTAAGTACACTTCAGAGATGATAGATTGATTTACCACCACCAGAAACTTATTCAGCCTGAAAATATTCACTTGAGACTTAATTTCACATTTAATTCCATCCTGAAATCATCTCACTGATGTGGCCTCATCTTCTTCCAATTCTGTAAAAAAACGTTGTAAGTATATAGTGAATCTAACATAGTTTATCACGTACATATTCCCTTGAGTTAGCCTCATGATCTCAGTTGCTTTCCCCTGCCTGAGTGTCTCTTGATAAAAGTGCTCAAAGAACTTCTCCTGAAATTCCTTCCACTCCATGGATTACAGTTGTCCATACCACGTCTGGATTTCCCACCAATGTTTTTCTTGACCACGCAACATGTAAGCTGCCAGTTTGACTCTATTCTCAACACGTGTCTCTAGGTGGTCATGTATAGTCTGGAAAGATTCAATCCAGAACTCAAAATTCTTCGGACCACCCTCACTAGTAAATGTCGGTGGGTGCTACAACTAAAACTCCCTCATCAAATTAGATATGTTTTTAATAACCCGCCCTGGGTCTCTTTCCATCATTTGCATGAAACAAGTGATGTTCTCTCGAAAATGTTATCCCGCTTCCTCAACTGGTACTATTGGTGCCTCAGGATCAACTACTGGAGGACCATTCCCAGCTATGCCCCCCATTCGTCCTCTCAACAAGAATCCTGGAGGCATATTTCTACAAATCCAAACACATAGGTTAGGGAACAGTTCAAAATTTTATTACAATTACAAAAAACCAATTTAATTATATCATTTTACAATTTTTTTTTCAATTTAACATTTAGACACCATTTTCATTTTAATTTCATAAGCAAGAAAAATATTTTAAGTTCAACAACCTAACAATAACCCGTTTTCTCGTGCTTTCCTAAAAGGATGCATGTCACAATAATCCTGAGTGCCTAGAATGATACATGCATATGAAACACTCATGTCATTCTAGGCCACGAATCAATACTCAATAAATTCTAGAAATAATAATCACATCACACAATAAGTGCATCACCCAAGGTGAAATAATATTTAACTGTAATGACAAACAATAATAACAACAATCCCACCCTGAGTAATTGAGTTTTCCCTCATACATGGGTTTGCAGCTCCCATGAAAGAGATCATTATCCAACCTTGAATTTCCCTATTCTCATATCTACCTTTCCTAAAATTGTAATACAAAAAAAATGAAATAAAACCTCATCTGATACCACTTTTTAACATCCCGACCTGAGTGCCACGCAACGGTGCCCCAAGCCAGTTCGCCACGTGACCTCAGGCATATCTCCCCATACACCAGAGGCTACCGAAAAGCAACGAGGGTCTGGTAAGTCTGTCGTGGGGAGACTATATCCTATTTTATGAGAGTAAAAATACCAGTAGAAGTAAACAAGTAATAGTGGAAGCATACCTAATTATAACAGTACAAATGTAACAAGAATAACCAAGACCGTAAATACAATACTCAACTGAAAGGTGAACATGAAATACCAATATATATGTATCAAGTGTCTAAAAACAAGAAAACTGGATTTAAGATGCTAGAGACTCCCAAGCGGGTTTCGAACCATGTCTGGTTCCCTCAAGGAAGCTCTATCCCCGATCTACTATCTAACCATGTCTCTTGCCCTTGTCATGCCCCACAACATAATATTCAATTTGGGTACGAATCAGGCATCCCGAGTAGGGTGTGAGTATGACTCAGTAGGTCACCTCCAACAGTGTCAAAAAAAATCCAGTCAAAAGAAGTGTATGCAGTTTTATTACTAATAAAATAAGGCAAAAGAGGAAACAATTTATATTTACTCAATTAACCTTTATTAAATAACTTAAACTTACTGGTTCCTAAGGACACCCAAACCACAATACCTTCTTTGGCCTGTGCTGAAGCCTGAACCATTTCCCTATTCATTTCATATTCATTATATCACAATATTCAATTTATAAATAGCCAAAATAAACTATAGTAAAAAATAAATGGATTGTAGAATGTCTTGTATAGCACACATGTGAGTATTTGGAGCTTCAGTCCTTATCCCATAAAATAATAATTTCATACATGTCATTGGTTCTAGAGCGCCATGTCTAGAACCCCTGTGGGTATTTGGAGTGTTAGTCTGTGTCCCACAACCCTTTCCCGATCAAATATCTATTTCACATATACAACATAATCCAATGTTTAATAAACCTTAACCATCTATCACAATTGTCATTCAAAATATCGATCAATTGATTCAACCATTAACCACAATAATTGTTTCACTAATTCAAATAAAATTTATTTAACTAAATCTACAATCACAAAATCCACATAACAAAACCACTAATTAATTATTTAAAATAATTAACTAATTAACCGAATTATGACCGATAAATAATTCTGAAGATCCGTCATAACAAAATATTATTAATTAATAAATAAATTAATTATTTATTACAACCAATTCAATTACCAATTTCAAATTTCCCAAATTAATTAATTTACCCAATTAATTAGTTGATAAAAAATTCAATTATTATTTACACCATGATATTTGTACAGCTGCATACAAATAGAAAGATGAGACTGTTGGATTGAATTTTAAACCACCTACCTTTTATCAAATATAACTCACACATCAAAAATTGAGGTATGGTTTGATCTGGTTTGAGTGCAAGAGGATGGACAAACACCCTAAATAAACGCATGTCAACCGCCGATAAATATCTTATGATAATATCATATTTATTTATCTTGTAATAATTCCTTAGTGTTTCTTTATAAATATATTTTAAATTATTACGTGAAGACAATAAAATGATAATTTTTTAATTATTATTTTATCAAATCAAACATTGATAATTTCTTCTAAAAAAACCAATGTAATCACCCTTTGAAAACAAAATTATCAATTATAAAACTATCCTCTATTCTCTTTTTTCATCAATTTTTTTAAAAAATGAATTTTAGTAAAGGGGTGAGAGGATAATAATTGAATAAAAAATAAATAAAAAAACAAAACAAGAACCGGGTTGGGCGCACCAGGTTGAGAGGAAAAATGAAATGGCACACACTCTCCTGGTCTTCAGATGGAAGAAGATGAATGTCAGTTATTCAAATATCATCCAGATTATTTCTCACATGGGAGCTCTAACCCACTACTAAAAAAATGGGGCATTTTAAAAAGATATATAGAACCGTTTGGATTCAATAAAACTCCCTAAATTAAGACCCTTCATTTGATGCATGTTTGATCCATTTCTTGTTAGCGGAGTGATTTATTTCACTCATAGAGGTCGTTTTAAAATTTATTGGGTTTAAAACAGTTCACAATGAGGTTCCAAAAAGTTTCCACAGAAAAAAATGGAAATTTCCTACGTAGGAGATGAATGAATAGTTACCGTCATATTAATTAATTAATTTAATTATTTAATTAAATAAAACAATTTTAATTTGTTACTTTAATAAAATGTTTTTTGTAAATAAAAAACATACTCTACCTAGGGTAAACCCCCATTCCAGACCCATAAGTGGTCTTAGATTTCTCATAAGATTCAAAATTTGTGAGTTATTAATGATTTATGTTTTAAAAAAATTCTATAAAAAATTAATTAAAAAATAATAATAATTTATTGCGAGTGAGACATCAAAATGCTCGACGCAAACAGATGTTATACCTTGTCTAGGGTAAACCCTCATTCCAAACCCATTGGTGGTCTCAGATTTTCCATTAGATGCACCGTATGAGAGATATTTAATTATTTTTAAGAAAATAATATATAAAATATTATTTAATAACATTAACTTATGAGCGGGGAATCCAAACATCTAACACCAACATATGTCATACTCTGCCTAGGGAAAACACCCTATTCCGGATACACCGGTGATCTCAAATTTCCCATATGATGCACCATTTTGATGTTTTTAAAATATATTTCACCAATCTTACACCTTTTAAATAATTTAATTAATATATTTAATTCATCTAAGTTGAGGCCTTTCGGGACTCTGAATCTCTCACTAATCAATGACTAACTCTGAAAAAATTCCATTAAAATATTATAAAGTGTTAACTGCACATTATTTATTATGTAATGCCTTTATTCATTTATTAAGTTGTTCACTAAGAAAATATTATTATATTATTCAATTACAATATTTATAATCTATAAAAAGAAGAGATTCAGAGGAAAACATACATGAACAAATGGAATCTTACACCCTAGCTCACTATCATGGGTGAAGTCATACTCAGTTTAATCACTTAAAGTAGTCTTGAATGGTTTTGGAATTTAAATATTTTTCCCTATTTAGCATGAGACACTCCTTTAACCACAATACTAAATTGATGGACTTGAAATCATAGATCAACCAAACTAGATATTCAAAACCCCTTGTTTCAAAACTCATGTACTTGCATGCTACACCTGTGCTCATACGCAATTTTTTTATGTTTTCATGGAATCTTAACTTTTTTTAAACTATAAATTTCATGGAAAAAACTCATGAGTTTTAATTTTTCTTCATATATAGAAGGAATGTTTTTTCCGCATGTATAATTAACAAAAATTTAGGAAGCAGAAGTATTTCACGCAATAGAGGCAGTAGATTGTCATTAGAAAAAGTTAATTCAACTAAATGGGTTATCCACCTATTTATAGACTGGTCTAACCCTACACGTAAGTTCCTTGCACATGTTTAACTATGTACAGATGTTTCCTCCTACACTAAACTCCTCATTTTGACATCAACTTTAGCGCGCAATTTCCTTGCATGCATTCAACTTCGCACACAACTTTTTGGTGTCACACAAATATATCTTTTGAGTAATTAAAAGTATTGTGCACAACTTTTTACATTATCATGTCTTGATGTGATGTTCCCTAAACATTACTTGCACACAATATTATAAAACACCTTTACCCTTGCATGTAAGTTTTGTTCTTTATGTGGAAATCATTCCATTCCCAAAAACAACATTCCCCACACTCCAAATTTTGGACCGATTTTTTTTGAAATGGATAAGAAACAAATACAGAATCAAAACTAAAGGAATATTCACCATAAAAGAACCTTTATTTAAAACTCCATGATTAATCCAGTTTGGATTGACAACAAACAAAAATACACACAATTTCCTGCTATGAAAAACCATGGTTCAAACAATATCCCACTTTGGGTTTGTTGGAAATCTATAGATAAATTCAAAAACTAACCTTCATCAAATAAAAACGTGATAGACTTGAAATAACTAATCCATCACTCTAATTATACATGAGAAAATCTCTTGGTAGAAAACAAGAGTGTACAAATATTATTTCATGCCTCCATATACCACTGAATAATCCTACTACCAATCATTCAAAGAAAACACTCTTAGATTTTCACCTATCTCCCCCTTTGGAAATAAAAACAATGAACCTATATTTTTACTCTTAGTACTCCAATAAATGTTCCCCTAGATCATATCCTTATCATGAACCTACATAACTTCCTTAAACATTGTAAATCTATTAACACAAATGTGGAGGGGGATAAACTGTAACCTTTATATACACTCGGAGGTGGTTGAACACCAAGGTTCAATAGATGTTTCAAAAATGTATGTGTTTCCAACAACTTATTTAGGATAACAAACACTTGGTCATTATTTCCAATATGTTCCTTTTGAATCAAACCTTGTTTAACTTTTTCATTTATAAAGTGATTACTTTTTCACAACATGTTTGGTACGAGTGTGATGAACCAGATTCTTCAGGAGATAGATCATGCTCTTGTTGTCATAGTGAATCACAATCAGATATTTCACTTCATCACTAATATCAGTCATTTTTTTCTTCATTCAAAACAACTGAGTGAAATCCTTTGTAGAAGTGATATACTCTTCCTCAACAATACTAAGAGAAGTGATTTCATATTTACTACTCAATCATACCACACACTTGTTTCTAACTAATAATGCTACACCACTTTGGATATTCTATCCACTAAATATCAATCATAATCGGTATACAAAAATGATGATAATTCATTATTCCTTCATGATACAATGTATAAGAAAAAATTGACTGTACCTCAAATATACCTCAAGATTCCTTTAACTGATGCCAGATTCTCTTATTTTAGATTTTTTTTAAAGTGGGCTGCAAATCATGTTGTAAATATGATATCTTCCCATGTTACATTAAAGTATAATAAGCATCTAATGATTATCCTATACAAGGTGGGATCCACATATTTCTCATCCCTGTGGTTTCCAAGTTTATTCCCAACCGCAGTCAGAGTCGACATTGGTTTGAAGACATGAATATTGAATTTATTAAGATCCTCTCTTACATATTTTCCCTTAGAAATGATGGTGTCATACTTATTTTGAATCACCTATATCTCTAATAAGTTTGTGAGTTCACCAATATTGTACATTTAGAAATCTGATTTCATGTGAATTAAATTTTTTTCCATCAATCCCAGCCTTCTTCAGATAAAAATAAAATCATCCAAAAACCGACGAACAATAAATTGATGTTTATAACAATTCTTCACAGAGAGGTTATGGTCGACACATACCATTTTAAATTATAGCTTCTTCAGATAAGAATACATTCATGAATACCATGTTTGTGGTGCCTTCATTACACCATAGAGAGCCTTCTTTAATAAAAAATCCCTAATATCATCATTTCTAATCAAAAATCCCACTGGTTGTTCAATGTAGACAAATTCATCAACAACACCATTTAAGAATTAAATTTTGACATCTATCTGAAAAACTGTGTACCCTCTTTGAATTTCTATAGAAAGAAAGATCCTGATACACTATAGTATATCCACTAGATAAAATGTTTCTTCAATATTAACTCCTTCAATCTTTGTGTAGCCTTTACACAACAAGCATTCCTTATTTCTTTTTACATTGCCATGCCTATAATTTTTTTTAATGAACTGCTTTCTTCCAATAAATTTTTTTAGATCTCCTAACATGATCCCATGTCCGGTTATTATCAATCTGATCCCATTATTCATTCATATCCTTAACCCAAGATTCAACCTTTGCTGTTTCTTCAAACAAGGTTGGTTCCACAATTGATAGGAAATAAGAATGTGTTTCATTCCCCATTCTCCTTATCTATGTGGGTGAATTCCAATCCCCAATGATGTTTGATTGAACAATTTCTTGTCTTCTATTTCTCCAATGTTGTTATGACAGAGTTTCTTCAATAATCGTATCCTCTTTTGATTCATCTTATTAATCATTTTTTGAGCCCTAGATATTTTACAATCCCTCTATTATTTCTTCATTTGAATCTTTCCCTTGTCCACTTTCCTTTTCATCTTCAATCATATCAACATATGAGATTCTTGAGGTATTTATGGTTTTATCATCAATGATATTGACATCATTTATTTCCACAATATTTCTAGGAAGATTATTGAAACATTTGTAGGCTTTAATCTTTATTGAATATCCAAATAATATTTCTTCATCTGTAGCACCACCATGCTTTCCTAGATTCCCTTATTTGTTTCATATTAAAAATTTAATTCTAAAAAATGAAAATACCTCACAGAGGGCTTCCTTCCATACAATATCTCATATGGTCTCCTGGTTGTTTATATAAAGAGACCTATTTGATTTTGAGTGTACACCACTACTTGAACAACCTATTTTCAGTAATGATTCGAAACATGACTCCCAAGAAACATAGTTCTAGAAGTACTTTTCACCTAACGATTACAATGTTCAAAGACCCCATTTTGTTGAGGGGTTCTCTTGCAGACACCTTATGCTTTATCCCATGTTTTTTCAAATAATTTTCAAATTCAATGGATTTTTATTATTGTCTATTGGAAGATCATAGAATCTTGATTGTTCGACCAATTTCATTCACAACTCTCTAATGATAACTCTTCTTCAAAATCAAGTACATTCCATTTACTGTAACACCCCAGGCTTCCACGGTACATTTCCCTTTGAACAATGCTATAACTTGCATTGCACGCATCTTCGAGATTCTAACACCCCGCGACCAATAAAACTAATAGTTATGAATAGTAACACCCAGTTTGGAAATTTTATAAATTTTATTTTTCAAAATGAACTTAATTTTTGAATTTGGAATATCGAAATTAGCTTAGGGTGAATTTTTGGTATTTTTCTGAAAACTTTCAATTTTTGATGAATAGTGAAAACCCTGCGTTATTGGTTAAAACCAAATTTTTTATTTATTTTATTGAAATTTATTTTAGGTTAAAATAGATACATAATAACTATATAAGTTCAATTTAATTCATTGGATTAATTTTATAATATGTTTATATATATAAAAATCTTATTGAACATTTTATCGTCATTTACCCACCTCTTAGGAGCAATTGTAAATTTGAATAAAAATTAATTTTACCTCTTCTTGTGAGTTTAATTTTACAAATTTGAGAGACATGGTTGATATCATTAAGTAAAATGTTGTTCAATAAGATGAAAATAATTTTTGGTGTACAATAACTTTTGACTTTTATTTACCACAATTATAAGTAAAAAGGGAAATTAAGGGTAAAAATGATATCATAATTACCCTAACACAAGTCCTAATTCTATTGGATAAGTTTAATTAGAGTAAAAACCACTTTAGGAAAAAATATTATCTCATTTGGTCCATTTGGATTAGATTAGGACATTTATTTTTATTTTATTTAAAGAAGAGTTAAAAGAGTTAAATTCAATGTTTAATAACTAAACCATTTTTAATATTGGGTTATAAATAAGATAAATTAGACTATAAATATTAATTAGAAAGATAAAACGGTTTCCTTCATAATGGTAATTTATTTATAATATTTATACATTAAATAATTAAATTTGTTTGTGACACAATGATGATGCAGTAATTGCTTTTTAATGAAAGATTAAAATAATTGATATTATAAATATCCAAATAAATGTAATTTGAGACTTTTGATGAAATAAACTAATTTTATAGGTTAATATGACATGTTAGGGTCTATTAAATAATTTTTTTCTAAGTAATCACACTCTTATGATTTTTACAAAAACCAAATACTAAATAGTGTCAAAATTGACAAAATTGAGTTTTTAAAACAAATACTATATTATTAATTGATATAACATTCCTAAAAATCTATGGTTCAGACAAATGATTTAGATAATTTAATATATATTAATAATAAACCACTTTGGGTTACGTTATCTTATTATAGTATGTTTATTAACCATATAATATAAAAATACCAAGAGACATGGTAAATGAAAAATTATTTAACTAAGAGTTAAATCTAAAAGACAAGGTTAATATGGTGAACTAAACATGTTTAAAACCTATTGGTTGATAGGATGTAGACCCATACCCACCTTATCCTTTAAATAATTCATATTTTAGCCCCTATAAACCGAAAATGATTTTATTATAAAATAATATTTCAAGCATTTCCTAAAGTGACCCTCACCTCTCTTATAAAAGGGTACTTACCCTTATCTTAATTTCACGCCTCCAAAGCCATTTGGATCGGACAACCCCTACCCAAATATCTTCCCAACTTCCACCCTTTATCCTAGAGTCCTTCCTTTTGTCAAAAATCCAACCTAAGGAGCCCTTTGGATCAAATCAAAATGAAGAACCCAAAGAGGTGGTAAATATTTCATCACCACTTTCAAGTTCTGTTTTTCTTCCACTTCCTATTTATTTTTTGTTTCCATTATAAAATAATAAATCCCATATATTCTATATACAGTGATGTTATTATAAAAATGGTAAAACCATATACATTATTCTATCCATCATATGAATGACAAAGTCACCATTCGTGCGTACGTACGACTTACCGTCTCCACGTCGTGATGTTGTTTTTTATTCAAACACTTCTTTATTTGGATGGGTATAATAATGAGTATAAATAATGTAAATAAAAAGAATAAAATTTTCATGATTATTTATATATGATATAACATCCAATTACATACTATTTCACCTTCAATATAATGATATTGTCGCTCGTACATATGTACAGATTACCGTCTCCACGAACGCGATGAGATTCATTCCCCATCATCATCATTCCAGAATAATTTTAATTTTATTACTAGAAATATTAATTTAAATATTAATATAATTATTTATATGAATCAAATATATCCTATCGATAACAAACATGGCTTACATAACCAATCATATAAAGGAAAATGAATCAGTTAACACCCAAAACGATGATACTACTAAAATATTATTAACAAATCAATATTAGAGAATCATATATGATATCATATTTATGTATATAGTTCTTGTAAAATTTAATAACAATGTTTTAAATATCATACATGAGGTTAGCATACCATCGACTAAGGAAATGATCAATGTAAGGGTTAAATTCACAATCTCTTTACTATCTGAGTTTGTTTTTACGTAAGTATCTACTAGGACCTATTTATCATCCACATCCTTGTTTTCTTAAAAAAGGTATTTCAAAACATTTTTAATATTTACTAGACAATGGGTTAAATTCATTTATACAATTATTTGACCTTATATGTTTTTAAAGGACTCTTTCTATCATTTTCCAAAAAAGGTACTTTATGACGCTTTCGACAAAATTAAGGTAAGAATGTTGTTTAAATTATATGGAGAGTGAGTCTATTTTCATCCATTATAACATTGTCGAATATTACCTTAAAATCTTATAATAATATTTAAAAAATAAATTATTTCTTTTATAATTCTATGTATTTTATATAATTTCAAAATAGAAATAGGTATTTCTCTAAAAAAGTTTTGATTTCATCTATGTCAACATCCTTTGATGGATTTTAAGCTAGTTTGAAGTTGATTTGTTAGGATAAAAATATTACATATGGTATTGAAGGCTTTGTGATATGTTTGACTGAGTATATGTTATTCTTATACCATTCATGGTTTATGGATAATGTATTGACATTTTGTATGCTAGTTTTAATACGAATGTTTATGTTATGTTTAAAACTTTTCATATGAGGAATGCATTGGACTTAGTAAGTGATGGGTGGAGCCCGTTATAACTCATCAATGCATCGGTAGGTCTCATGAGACAGACTAGTGTCTTAGAAAAAGTCCTTGACAAAATATTATTGGTAGTCTTGGCACAATTCCTTAACTATGTGGTTATGAATTCTTGCATTATGCATTCCATCATTATGAAAGTGGCTATTTATATTGCATGTGATTATTTAAATAGTAGAATATCCATTTGAATAAGTAAATGAAATTATTTGATTATATCTTTTCCATATTATGATAAAGTTTAAGTTTAAAAGGATTTTGTTTTAGTCTTATACATTGCCTTAAATGTTTATGCTTATTTATGGAAGTTTCCTCTATATTGTTATCCTTACTCAGCATCTGATATCACCCCTTTATATGTTTTACTTTTACCAGGATGTGAATAAGTATTTTATGGTTGACCTTCAAGGATAGGATATGGATATAAGTGTGTTCAAAAGGGGGAAAAATGTTGTTGATGATTTAATTTCATGATGTAATGTAAAACTTATAAATGTATCTAGTACTTCCAAGGCAACTAAACTGATCGGTCTTTCAGGAAATGATTCATTGTATCATGCCAATGTTATGTAATAATTCCCTGACTCTAGGTAAATAGGGTTATGATGTTACAGTTTGTATCAAAGGAATATTAGTACAAACCTTGGAAGCTAGATTTAGAAAAACTCTGATTAGAGAACATTACGCTAAGATATACATTGAGGATTAGTATTGATTAACTTCCTTGAATTTTGGTTCTAAAGTTTTTGTTAGTTTTCCAAGAAATACATCCCTGTCTAGATACGAGTAGGTAGAGGCATTTTTGGCACAGATGTACCTATGGGAAAATCTGAAAACACCACTTTGAGCTAGACTCGAATGAGAACTAGTGCACGACAACGGGCCTTGCTGCACTCTTAGTTACGAAACTCCTAGGGGATATGTTCTGGATGACTCTCATTTTCTATTCAAAACATTATAAAGAGTTTGTGAGTATATATTTCCTCAAATATATTTTTTATGATTATGGATTATATCTATAAACTGTTCAATTTATGTTAACTATTTTACAAGTTTGTAATCATGTATTACAATTCATAAACTAATCTAGCGTATTCCATTGTTTAGAAATGGCGCATAGTGGAAGGAATGGAAACCGTATACACGCACATAATCCATGCATAGATTTACCTCTTACTCAAGATAATTATAGTGGAGATGGTGAAGAAACTGGTGTTGATAATCTTATCACCATACTGGGACAACTCACTCAGGTTTGGAATAATAACCTTAACCGTATGGAGCACTCTGATCCACAACGTGGAGGATTTATGTTAGACGGATTGATGTGGAAAAAAACACCAACATTAAATGGGAGTACATATCCATTAGTATCTGAGAAATGGATAAATTCCTTAGAGAAATTATTTCATGATTTGGGGGGTAGCGAAAGGGAAAAAGTTGTCATGGCATTTTATCACCTCACGGGAGATGCAGATCAATGGTGGTCATTAATCCAAAACAAAATAGAAGATGAAGAGTTATCGAACATGGAATGGAGGTATTTTAAAGAGATTTTACTTGGAAAAATACCTTCCTCATGACCATCGATCAGATATGGAATGTAAATTTCTGAGTCTAACGAAAAAGGAGGATGAGAATGTCACAAATTATGAGGCTAACTATAAAAGGTTAGAAAGGCATGCACTATATTATATAAGTAACCCAAGGAGTAAGGTTGATCAATTAATTTATGGTTTAAAACCATTTCTCCATCGAGCATTAGTCTTACAATCCTTCTCATCATACGAAGATATTGTCTCACGAGCTATCAAGACAGAAAAGGGATTCTCTATGTCTTATGGCGTTAAAGAAAAGCAAGAGGTAAAGAGATCTGCTGAACACTCTGGAAATCAAAATAAGGGGAATAAGGGAAAAGTTGAATATCCATGATGTGTTAAATGTGGGAAGAAACACCCTGATACTTTCCTAAAGGGAATGAGAGTCTGTTACATGTGTGGTGAAAAAGGCCACCAAACTCGTGATTGCAAGGGGAAGAAAGAGGCTGTCAATGTTGAATGCGAAAATTGTAGAGAAAAAGGGCATTATGAAAATGAATGTCCTAAGAGCCAAGGGAACATACATCAAAAAAGGCCAAGGGAGAAAGTCCAAGCTTATGCGATCACTACTGCTGAGTTTAAAGCTCCGAAAGATGTGGTGGTAGGTAATTTAATGGTTTTATCAAGTTTAACCAATGATTTATTTTATTTTGGATCATTGAATTGTTTCATATCTTCTCAGTTTTCTAAAAAAATTAGATATTTTCAATTTGATTGAAAAAGGGAGTTGTTAGTAAAAACTCCTAAGGGAAGTATCATTGTAATAAAGTTTTGTGAATTAGTCCCCATTAAGTTATATAAATGATATTTATCTTCTGATCTAATCATCATAACCATGATTGAATATGATATAATCCTTGTTATGGATTGGCTTTCAGACCATTATGAAAAAATTTATTGTAAGAAGAAGGAGGTTACAATTCTCGATGATGATAAGGAGTACCTTATCATTAGAGCAGAAACATCACCATCTGATTCTTATCTAGATCCTCTCCCAGTAGCTCAACTAAATTCGATTTTTGGGGAGGATGAGAATGAAATAATTATGAGTGAGGAAAAGAATGTTTGAATAGGGGATGTACCTATTGTGCAAGAATATGTTGATGTGTTTCCAGAGGATTTACCTGGACATCCTCTAAAATGAAAAATAGAGTTTTAAATTGATTTAATTCTTAGTTTAAGTCCCATATTGAAGTCCCCTTATAGAATGTCCACTATGGAATTAGTTGAAATAAAGAAACAACTAGAAGAATTTAGTAATAAGGGATTTATTTTCCCTAGTGTTTCTCCATGGAGATCCCCTTTCCTTTTTGTTAAGAAGAAAGACGGATCTATGAGGTTGTTCATTGACTAATTGGATATCAATTCTATAATAATAAAGAACAAGTATCCCCTACCTCTTATTGATGATTTATTCGACCAACTTCATGGAGCTCAATATTTTTCATAGATTGACCTTAGACCTGGATATCATCAGTTGTGTGTGAAGATAGAAGAAATTCCGAAAACAACATTTTGAACGAGGTATGGGAATTATTAGTTTACAGTAATGTCTTTTGGATTGAATAATGAACCCTATGTCTTCATGGACCTAATGAATAGAGTTTTCAAGGAATATCTTGATGAATTTGTAGTGGTATTTATTGATGATATATTGGTATACTCCAAATGCTACGATGATCATGAAAATCAGTTGCGCATTATTTTTAAGACTCTTAGCAGAAATGAATTATATTGGATGTTTCGTAAGTGTGAATTCTGGCTTTAAGAGATTTCTTTTCTTGGCCATATTGTCTCAAAGGATAGAATATATTTTTATCCTTCAAAGACCAAGGAAATCAACGAATGGCCAACACAGAAGAGTATAATTGAGGTACAAAGTTTTATTGATTTAGCAGGTTATTATCGAAGTTTCGTCCAGAATTTTTCCTAGTTGGCTAACCCATTAACCAAGATCACACGTAAAGGGGTTAAATTTTTTTGGACAAAAGAGTGTGAAGAAAGTTTTGAAGAACTGAAGATACGATTAGTTAATCCTCCTTTCTTGAATCTACCATCCTCGAACGATGGGTTTGTTATTTATATTGGTGATTCAAATAAAGGACTTGGTTGTGTCCTTATGTAGAATGATAGAGTTATTTCCTTTGCATCATGATAGCTAAAAATTCAGGAGCAAAACAATCCTACTCATGATCTTGAGTAAGCATCTTTAATCTTCACTCTGAAGATATGGAGACACTATATCTATGGTGAAAAATGTTATATTTATACTGATCACAAGATTTTTAAGTATATTTTCTCACATAAAGAACTCCAAATGAGGAAAAGATGCTGAATTGAACTACCCAAGGATTATGATTGCACTATACACTACCACCAGAGGAAGGAAAATAAGATGGCAGATGCTTTGAGTAGAAAGGATCATGGAGTTTTGAACTAGATGAGATTTGAAAGGGAGTCTATTTTCAAGGATCTAGTAAATATGGATATGGGAATAACCATGGTAGGTGAAACATCAATACTTTTTCAAATCATTTCCAAACTATCTTTACTATAAAGGATAAAGAGTTCTTAGACTGGTGATGAGGAGTTTCAAAAGAAGATTAAAGCTGTGAAGTGAGGGAGATTGAGTGACTTCGTATATGAAGATAGAATTTTGAAATTTGGGAAGAGACTTTGTGTTCCCGATATACCTGATCTAAAAATGGAATTGTTGGATGATGCTCATAACTCCAATTTCCTATATACAACCTAGGAGCACCAAGATGTATATAGATTTGAAGGAACATTTTTGGGGGGACAACATGAAAAGAGATATTGCAAATTTTGTGTCAATATGTATGGTTTCCCTATAAGTTAAGGTTGGAAGACAACATCCTAGAGGAGTCATACAACCTCTTCCTTTACCTAAGTGGAAATGAGGTAATATTACGATGGACTTTTTCATGGGGATACCAAAGGCTCCTAGAAGGAATGATGCAATATGGGTCATTATTGATCGTCTTACCAAGTCAGCACATTTTCTTACTATAAGAGATGATTTACCACTTAAACATATGGAAAGAATATATATTAATGAAGTTTTTAGACGTCATGCAGTACCCCTATCAATTATTTCTGATCGTGATCCCCGTTTTACATCAAGATTCTGGAAAAGTATTCAGAAGGCTCTGGATACTAAACATCATTTGAGCACTGCCTACCACCCTCAAACTGATGGACATTCAGAAAGGACTACGCAAACCATAGAAGACATGTTGAGATCTTTCTCACATGACTTTCAAGGTATGTGGGATCAATATTTACCTATAGTAGAATTTTCCAATAACAATTTCTTCCATTCAAGTATTCATATGGTACCATATAAAGCGTTATATGGCACGAGATGTCACACACCAACTTGTTGGGATGATGTTGGTGAAAGAAAACTCATTGGTCCAGAACTTTTTGAGGAAACAATGGAAAAGGGGAAGGTTATCCAAACACACATCAAAGCTGCCCAAAGTAGGCAAAAAAGCTATGCCGATAACTGAAGGAAGGATTTGGAATTCCAAGTTGGAGACCATGTTTTCTTGAAGGTATCTCCATGGAAGGTTGTTAAACATTTCTATAAGAAGGGTAAATTGAGTCCCAGGTACATCGGACCTTTCGAAATTCTAGAACGAGTTGGAGTTGTAGCTTATCGTTTGGAAATGACTCCAAGTATATCCAAAGTTCATGATGTGTTTCACGTATCACTATTGAGAAAATACATTCCTAACCCAACGCATGTACTCACCTATGAAGAAATTGAATGGGAACCTGATCTGTCTTATTGTAAAGAGCCTGTCAAAATTCTTGATACCAGAGAACAAGTTCTTAGAAACCAAACGACCCGTCTGGTAAAAGTTCTATGGAGAAATCGTAAGATAGAAGAGGCAACTTGGGAACCCGAGGAACTTATGATGAATAACCACCTGAATCTTTTTATGCAGTAATATTCTAGAAATTTTGAGGTAGAAATTATTTTAATAAGGGGAGAATGTAACACCCCAAGTTTCCATGGTACGTTTCCCTTTGAATAATGCAATAGCTTGCATTGTACGCAACTTCAAGATTCTAACACACTACGACCAATGAAACTAGCCATTATGAATAGTAATAACCATTTTTTTGAAATTTTATAAATTTTATTTTTCAAAATGGACTTTATTTTTGAATTTGGAATATCGAAATTAGCATAAGTTGTATTTTTGGTAATTTTCATGAAACTTTTAATTTTTGATGAATAGTGAAAAACACTACGTTATTCGTTAAAACCAATTTTTTTATTTAAATAATTATTTATTTTATTTAAATTTATTTTAGTTTAAAATAGATACATAATACCTATATAAGTTCAATGAAATTTATGGGAGTAATTTTATAATAAATTTAGATATATAAAAATTTTATTGAACTTTTTATCATCTTTTACCCACCTCCTAGGAGCATTTGAAAATTTTCTTAGAAATTAATTTTTCCACTTATGTGAGTTGAATTTCAAAAATCTAAGATACATGGTTGATATCAGTAAGTAAAATGTGGTTCAATAAGATGAAAATAATTTTTGGTTAATAGTAACTTTTGACTTTTATTTACCACAATTAAAAGTAAATAGGGTAATTATGGTTAAAAATGATTTCATAATTACCCTAACAGATGTCCTAATTCTACGGGATAATTGTAATTTGACCAAAAACATCCTTAGGAACAAAATATGATCCCCTTTGGTCCACTTGGATTAGATTATGACATTTATTATTATTTTATTTAATGAAGAGTTAAAATAGTGAAATTCAAAGTTTAATAACTAAACCATTTTTAAAAAAGTGTTATACATATGATAAATTTGACTATAAATATTAATTATAAATCTTTAAATATTTCCTACATAATGGTATTTTATTTATAATTTTTAGACATTAAATAATTTAATTTATTTAAGACACAATGATGATGACGTAATTAATGAAAGATTAAAATAATTGATATTATAAATATCCAAATAAATGTAATTTGATACTTTTGATGAATTACACTAATTTTATAGGTTAATATGTCATATTAGGGTTGATTAAATAATTTTTTTTCTAAGTAATCATGCTATTATTATTTTCACAAAAACCAAATACTAAAGAGTGTCAAAATTTACATAAATGAGTTTTTAAAACAAATACTATATTAATAATTGATATAATATTATTAAAAATCTTAGTATTGGACAAATGAGTTATATAAGGTTATATATATTAATAATCAACCATATGGGGTTCGTTTGTCTTGATATATTATGTTTATTAACCATATAATATAAAAATACAAGGAGACATGGTAAATGAGAAACTATTAAACTAAGAGTTAAATATGAAATATAAGGTTAGTATGGTGACCTAAATCTGTATAAAACCTATTTGTGGATAGGTTTTCGACCCATCCCCACCTTAACATATAAATAAATTATTTTGGAGCCATTAGAAACCGAAAATTATTTTATTATAAAATGATATTTCAAGCTTTTCCTAAAGTGACCCTCACCTCTCTTATAAAAGGGTACTTTCCCTTATCTAAATTTCACACCTCCAAATCCATTTGGCTCGGCCAACCCCTGACCAAATATACTCCCAACATTCCTTAATTAATCCTTGAGGCCTTAATTTGGTCATAAAACCAACCTAATGAGCCCTTTCGATCAAATCAAAAGGAAGAACCCGAAGAAGAGGTAAATATTTCATCACCTATTTCAAGTTCTTTTTTTTATTCCACTTCATATTTCTTTGTTATTTGCATTCTAAAATAAAAAATATAGTATCTTCTATATACTGTGATGTTATTATAAAAATTTTACATCCATATTCATTATTCTATCCATCCTATGAATGAAAAAGTCACCATACGTGCGTACGTATGGCTTACCGTCTCCACGTCGTGGTGTAGTTTGTTATTCCAACACTTCATTATTTGGATAGGTATAATAATGATTATAACTGATGTAAATAAAAAATATAAAAAGTTAATTATTATGTATATATTATATAACATCCTATTACATATTATTTCACCATCAATAAAATAATATTGTTGCGCGTACATATGTACGGATTGCCGTCTCCACGAACGCGATGAGATTAATTTCTCATCGTAATCATTCAAGAATAAGTTTCCTTTTCAGATTAAAAATAATGATTAAGAACTTAATATCATTCTGTATATGAATCAAATACATCCTATCCATAACAAACATGGCTTACGTAACCAGGCATATAAAGTAAAATGAATCAGTTAACACCCGAAACGATGATAATATTAAAATATTATTAACAAAGCAATATTAGAGGATCATATATGATATCATATTTATGTATATAGTTCTTTTATAATTTAATAACAATGTTTTAACTATTATAAAAGATGTTAAAATACCATTAACTAATGAAAAGTACAAGGTATGGGTTAAATTCACAATCTCTTTATTATCCAAGATTGTTTTTACGTAAGTATCTACTCGGACCTCTTTATCATCCACATTCATGTTTTCTTAAAAGATGTATTTCAAATAATATTTAATATTTACTAGAAAATGGGTTAAAGTCATTTATACCCTTATTTTACCTTATATTTTTTTGAAAGGAATATTTTCTTCATTTTCCAAACAATGTAATTTATGACGCTTTCGACAAAATTAAGGTATGAATGTTTTTTAACTTATACGGCGAGTGTGGATATTTTTTGCCGTTATAACATCATTGAAGCTTCCCATACAATATTATAAGAATATTTTCAAAATAAATGTTTTCTTTTATAATTATATGAATTTTAAATGATTTTAAAATATAAGGATATATATCTCTAAAAATGTTTTGATTTCATCTATGTCAACACCCTTTGATGGATTTTAAGCTTGTTTGATATTGATTTATTACAATACAAATCTTCCATATTGTATTGATGGTGTTGTGATATGTTTTACTGTGAATGTGTTATTCTTATACAATTCATGTTTTATGAATAAAGTATTGACATTTTGTATGCTAGTTTTAATACGAATGTTTATGTTATGTTTAAACATTTTCCTATGAGGAATGCATTGGACATAGTAAGTGATGGGTGGAGCCCACTATATCTCCTCGATGCATTAGTAGGTCTCATGAGATAAACTTGTGTCATGGAACAAGTCCCTAAAAAAATCTTATTTTTATTCTTGGCACCAGGCCTTGACTATGTGGATATGAAGTCTGATATTATGCATTCTGTCATTATGAAAGTGGCTATTGATATTGAATGTGATTATTCGACTAGTAGAATATCAATGTGAATATGTAAATGGAATTATTTGATTTTATCCTTGCCATATTATTTTGATGTTTATGTTTTAAAGGATTTTGTTTTAGTCTTATACATTTCCTTAAATGTTTATGCTTATTTATGAAAGTTTCCGCTATATTGTTATCCATAGAGAGAATCGGAGCTCACTCCTTTCTAGGTTTTATTTTTCCCAGGATGTGAATAAGTATTTTATGGTTAACCTGAAAGGATAGGATAAGGATATAAGTGTGTTCAAATGGGGGAAAAATTTGGTTGATGTTTTTATTTCATGATGTAACGTAAAACTTATTAATGTATCTAGTACTTCCAAGGATACTAAACTGATCAGACTTTCGGGACATGATTCCTTGTATTATGCCAATGTTATGTAATAATGCACCAACTCTAGGTAAATAGGGTCAGGAAGTTTCATTCACTATGAATAAAAATTCCACAAACCATTGAAATATAATAATAAATAATAAGAATAAATTTCATCTCTCTATATTTTATAGACATATTCATTGGACCTCAAACGTCTATGTGGATGAGAACAAGAAAATTCACTACCCTCTTTTTCTTCAACATGCATAAACTCATAGCTATATTTCCTTCTATGCATGTGTCACTTGTATTTTATTGATCACGCTTAAGATTGGGAATGTCCAAAAAAATGTTAATCTTAGATATCTATTCTATGCTATGTTGTTTATTATGACCCAATATCCGATGTCACGTGTTGTTTTCTTCTTCAATTGATATATAGTAAGTGTTATTTAGTCTGCTAACCTAGTTTAAATTTCCATCTATTATACATACTTTCTTGAGAGAATGAACCATATTTCCATTGATATTTCACCCCTTCTAATTAAATGTCACACTCATTCTTGTGTCATAGAGTTGTCTCACATTTAGGAGATTTTGATGTAAACCATATATATAGAGAAAATTAGTTTTCCTCAACTCATCATTTTCCAGTTCTATATTTCCACATTATTTGATATTTAAATCATCATAATTGCCTAATATAACAATTGAATCAAATAATTTTTTAAAATTATTCAAAAAATCTTCATTTCCTATGACATGGTATGAACATACATTATCAAGAATCTATGTTCTACTTTTCATTGTAGCTTTGAGAGCTATTTATGTGAGGTTGGATTTCTAGATTTTCTTTTTTTCCTTTAATGAGATACTTGATTGGTGGATGATAAAGATGAAACTTACAATCCATTTTCAATATGATTGGGTTCATCCTACATATATTCTTATTATAGAGGAGAATACCTATTTTCATGTGTAACTCCTCTTAGTTGGTAGGTATTGGCTTGTCTTTGATTTCTGTAGGTATTGTTCCAGCCTTTCCTCTACCTACAATGAATAGTTTTATGGCCATAGTTAGAATAGTGAAAAGATAACCATGGAAACTATTTCTTCTATATGATGAAGGATATGGTCTCATTATCCTTTTTTTACTTCCAAACGCTTTCCTATTCAGATATCTCCTTGCCTTTTCATATTAAGGCATGGTATATCCAAGAAATCCATAAAATAGACATTTCATAAGGGAAAATGCCTTCTCACTTCCATTCCTACACATTTCACCTTATCTTATAAAGTTATTTGGCTAGAGATCATCTCTGGATACTTGAGGATTATTTTTGGATCTCTTTTTAATTTTTTTGAATCTTTCTTTGTTAGGACATCATATTACTTTGTGATATGTCTAACTTTCTTCTTCCCATTATTTTGGATCAACCTGTTTGATATTTCAATGTTTTTGCATCACAAACAATTAAACATTTTCTTATTATTGTGGATCTCTGATCATTCAAGGCATTATCTAATCTTTCAAAACCACTATTATCCCTTTATAGTATCTTTTCAATTAAGAATCTTCCAATGTGTAATTCCTTATGTTTTTCCCATTATTTTGATTTAGTTTCCATTTTACTCCTTAGAGTAACAACTTCTTCTTCATGTCCTTCAAATATCTTAGCATTTTCTTCCAGTTTCTATGAATGTTCATTGATGAATTTTTCCTTCTCTTCAATATTGAGTTTAAATTAAACAAAATCTTCTAAGATTTCATGATATGTCACATTTTATTCTTAATACCCTTCGAGATGATCAATTTCTTCTTCAAAACAATCAACATACTATGTTGACTCATTCAACACATCTCCCAACTTTTTATTTCTATTTCTTTGATGGTAAACCTCATCATGAGCACCCTCAACTTCCACATTGAGATAAAAAATCCCAAGTAATTGATTATATTCCTCTTTTATATGTTTTACAATTTCAACTGTAGCAATAAAGAATGCTTTAGGTTCAAATTGAAAATCTGGTTCTACATCCTCCAAAAAGTTATTATCATCATCTTCTTCTTGGTAGGAAAAGATCATTATCTAAAATTTATTTCATGACTCGAAGCCTCCTTTGGTATAGAACCACTTATGAGTCTTCTTCAAGATTTCTGATTCAATTACTATAACATACAATTTCCTTGGGAATCAAAAGGCAATGTTCCGTACTTTACTGCACTAAAACAAGACAACAAAATATTTCGTTCAAATATCCATTTTCCTCTCATGAAATTCTCAAAAAATAGTTAAACAAGTTCTTCTTCCTCACCATAACATAATTTTGAAATATCAAGTTTTTCCATGTATTTGAATTCCATTTACATTCTTACTCAAGTGGATGCATCTTCTTGTTTGACTCTCATTTCATAATCCACCAGACTACTTACAGATCCTCAAGTGAGAGATTAGAAAAATATATTTCCCCAAGAGATAAATCTTTTGGATTTTGCTCATATGGGATTCTTCCCAGGATTTCTGTTACAATTTAAATATCCTTAATTTCTTCCCCAATTCATTAAATAGCTATAAGGAATTCAGTTATGCCATTAAATAAGGTATTTATATTTTTTTATCTAGATGTATTTTCAGATCATCAAACTTATTGTGAAATTCTTGAATTAAGGACTCCTTTGGTATATTATCTACTTCATATATATTTTATAGTTTCTACCATATTATATTTGTTATCGTAAAACACATCACCTTTAAATAGTTTTGACATAAAAGGGATAAAGTCAGAGCATTTTTTTGATTTGGAATCTGCATTAAGAATTTTTTTTGTTAGTTTTATTCATAGATAGAATAGTTTTCTCAGTGAATTGAATCCCTTGAGCAGTGGAAAAGGTCCTTTCATCCCAAGTGATCTCAGATGAGATCACATCACGTTCCTCCTAATTTGGATGTTTCCTCCATCAAAGTGGGAGAATCCCTTAACATTCATTGAATTCTCCTTCAAAACAATAGAGGATATATTTAGCTCCAATAACTTGTATCCTCTAATACCACATATAGGACCCCCGAAAGCTTTGAGAGGGGAGGTATGAATGAAGTGGTAAACTATTTATTTTATAGTGATAGATCTTGTTCGCACACTATTAGGAACTTGTTATACCTGTCTAATGGTACCATGTAGTAATTAAACATTCACATGAAGAGAGACAACATAGGAGTTTTACTTGGTTCACCACTAAGGGATAGTCTAAGGAACATATGAATTTTTTTTCGGTCATATCTAACTCCAATAAGATTAACTATTTATTATGGAATAAAAAATATCATACACAACCTCTCTATTCCATAAAAACTTCCTTTATAATATTTTTAGGAATATCACATTTTCTTCTTAAAAACATTTCCATCTACTCCCCCTAGCTCACTACCTTGGGAGAAGACTTACTCAGTTCAATGACATGATGGTGTATTCAATAGTTTTTGTATTTTCTTACCTATTAATAATGAGAGACTACTTTAACCATATCCATGAATCAATTCACTTGAAATAACTTATCAATCAAACCATATATTAAAACCCCCTGGTCGTGCAACTTGAGAACTTGTGCACTACACTAGTACTTGTACAAGACATTTTGGTGTTTTGACAAAAGTTTACATTTATTTAAACTCTAAATTTAATGAAAATATCTCATGAGTTTAACTTGGTCTTCATATATGCAAGGAAAATTCTCTTCACAAGTATTTCGATTAGAAGAGGCAACATATCACTTTTGGAAAAAATTATGTCAAATGAAGGGGGTAGTTTCCTTTTTATTAACACAGCTGACCCTGCACGAAAGTTCATTTCACATGTTAAACTATGTTTGTAAGTTTTAACCTATACTAAACTCTAGGTTTTGATGTCACATTTAGTGTGCAAGTGCCTTGTGCCCCTTAGGATATGCATGAAACATTTATGTTTCATGCAAACCCATCATTCGCCCAATTAGAAATATCACACACAACCTTCTTCATTTTTTATATTTTTATGTGAAATTATTGTAACTTCCCTTGAATGATTTTTTTGAAATATATTTACCATTTCATGAAACTTTTTTCCATTATTTTGATATTCTACCATTTCTAAAAACAACTTTCCCCATCCCCCAAATTTTGGACCGAAATGTTTTGCAAACACTAGGAAATAACAACATCGTCAACACTAAATCCATATATATTGTAAAATCACATGTCTAGTGAAATCCTTGATCAAACAAGTGTGGATTTAAAACAAACAAAAAAAATACCATTTCCAACTGTGAAAAACAATGGTTCCAACATCATGTTATGAAAAATTTAGTATCCACTTTATAATTTATTCTTTTTGATTGAATATATTACATGAAGTGAACTGATAATTAAACTCTTGGTGTATAATATTAAATTTTCCCTAATTTATGGTGATTATAAATTATTATATATTTTTTAACCTATGAATATTAACATGTGTTGGGTTTGTATAAATATATTAAAATCACTCAGGAGGCATATAAAGAGTTTTATATGTTTGATAACCCAATACATATACCTCAAGGAGTATCATGTAAAATGTATTTGGTATAAAAATTATGATGGGTATAATATCTGGTACCTTGATTTATATAGACTATGAAAGTGTATATCCATACCAATATAATGTATATTCAATTTGTTTATCTATTTGGGTAATGGTCATGTGATGTGATCATCTATCTGGGTGAATAAAATGTGATGTGATCTTTTTTTTGTTTAGTCTAAAATAAAATATTCAATAATGTTTGAGTTATTTATACAATATTGATATACATTGTGTCACATGGTCATATGATGTCTTAGAAAATGGGATTATGAGATTTTAAATATTTTATATGATATAGCTTATTGAAAAAGGTATGGAGATACATGTGTTTAATGAATAACATTCATGATCCATTTGTATATTAATTTGAACCAACCATTTATTATATTTAGTTTTTTTCTCACAATTATAGATTATGGAATTCAAAATTGTTTTTAATGATACAATGGAATGTGGGGTCACACTTTTTGGTCATATGAATGGGGATTAATTTTTTTATGAAGTGTTAGTATAAATAAATTATAGTTACCCCAACAATGTTTTAGATGATATCCAAAATTGAGTTTTGGAATTATTTTTTATGTTTTTACTTTTTTTGTAACATGTTATGAAAATAAAGGACATATTTTCCAAAATAAATTTTGGATAATATAGAATATGAGTATATAATATTATTTTATACGATATTACATATGATGTGACCAAATGCGAAGGTATAAAACTTTTGTGAGGTTTCAGAAAAAGTAAGAGATTGAATGAAATATACACAAAATCATAAACCATAATGTGGTTGTATTAGCCACGCCATGGTTACAATATGTCATGGTTTTTGATGGTGTAAACTATGATATAGTTAATTTCATACCACCGTGATTTTATACATGGTAGATCATGTGTTATATGATAACACAAAATTATTATTATTTCTTCCAAATTAGCTAATATATCTATTGGATCATCATGTGCTGATGATTTATAATGTTTTGATGATGGAATATGAAATGTTTTTGGATTTAAACATCTCATTGTTGTTTGATGAAGGTTAAAAATGGTTTGAAATATGTTTTATAGTTTTAACATTTATGAAACATTTGAAATAATGTGATAATGAACATTTATGAAATATTAATCCTACAAGTAGTTTCCTTATAGCCTATATAAGGAGTGTCACACAATGATATGGTTACATCATTTTCATTATAGAAACATATTAATAAATTAATGTAAATGATATATCTAACCATATATTGAAGGGAGTAATTCCCTAGCACTGAGAGATTCATAAAACACATGGATTACCTTTTAAGGATGAATTCTTTTTCAACTAAGGGATATCCATAAAGATTGTATAAGAAGAGTTATGTCAAACTAATTCAAAAAATAAAATTCATGTACTTCATTTTATTTTTTAATTTAAATGAATGGATATATCTTGTGATAAAATTATTTTATTGATTATTTTATACAATATTTTTACAACTTCTCCACTAAAACCCCTGAAAAATCAAATATTTATTGCACAAGTTTCTAATAAAAGAAATAAATATCTCAACGTATAAGTAATTTTAAAAAACAAATTGGTGGTAGTACTAAGATTTATAAAGGTTAATTAACTGAAAATGAGTACTTACGGTTTATCAGAAAACACATAGGATAATTATCATTGACCAAATTGTCTTCTATATGTGATAACCTTGAGGTTACACACACACAAAAACTCAATAACTAACTCAAGTATTCAAGTATGTAGAGGATGGTGCTTAGATTTACTTTTATTAATTTATTATTTTTTAGAAATAATTTATTTTTCTTGGATAACACATATAAAACTTAAATAATGACTTTTCTTATAGTTTGAATTACAATTAACCAATTCATTACCATAATCACGTTAGACAATTCACCGTGTGTGTTTTTTATGATTAAAACACTACAATTGTCTCACCTTATTCAATTTCATTTTTTATTATTTTGTAGAAGTAAAAATGTAAGTCTGGGGGAGATAATAAATAATATTTTAATTATTAATTCATTTATAATTAATTAAAAATTTATATGCATTAAATTAAAAAGAAAAAAATTAATAAAATTTTATATTTGGAATATAAAATTCAAATCTCACAAAAAATCTTTTTTTGAGTCTTTATTATATACTCAAGTATTTTTACTATAATTTTTTATCTGAGTATTATTTTAATTTTAACTTTTATTAAACTATTTATAATATATAGATCCAAAAATTTCATTGTAATAAGGATTTATGTATCCCATTTTTGAGAGATGAGAGTGTGTTATAAAGTAAAAGTTGGGTAGAACACCACATCTTGGATAATACCGTGCTATTTTGTCCATAATATTTCAACAATTGATCATATTAGGATAAAATTTCAATATATTTTAGATTAATTAGAATATAAAATTTCATTTAATAGATAAATAGTCATTTTATAATGAAAGAGGGTAAAAAATATAGTATATGTAGGAGTAAAATATTTTTATAAATGGTATTGTTCTCCCTTAGAAATATTTATTACACTAATACCCTATAAACATTATAATTTTTTATTTTTATTATTTTGATGGGTTATACCATGTGTTAAGATATTTATAATATATTAAAAAAAAATTTCTCACTACTTATCAGACCATGTAAAGAATTATTGTTTTAGAGATGATGATTCCCACAATGCTTCCTATTTAGTATCATATGTTGTGGTTTCATTATAGTTGATCTAATATTGACTATTTATTTAGTTTTTTAATCCTAAATATTGATTTTTTTTCAAATATTTATATTCTATGATTTATTTTTCATTCTTACTCTCTTGTGTTTTGAGTTAACTCACATAGAATGAAAATTTGATTTAGTGAGAGCTCTTTGAACATGATTTCATTATCAAACCCATAATGCGAGAGAATAGTTTATAGGGTTTTCATAAAATTATTATAATTAAAACCAATATGTTAACAGGAAGGATAAGATATCATTATTTATCTTCAATAATTAATTAGGTTTAAATTTGATAATTGAGTAGTGTGTCATGATTATTTGTTTTGAAACAAAATTTGAGAAACGTATGAATTTTAATAGTGGTCAACTTAAAATTTTATAAGATATGAGTGTTATTGGGTTATATGGTTATAAATAAATTAAATTATTATTTAGAGTATAAGTATTAATAAATAATCAAATAAGATGATTACATTGATATTACTTTCTCAAATCATACCCTTAAAAACGTTTTATTACTCTTTTAGTTTTTCCCTAGAACCCTTCTAAAAACACAAAAAAAATTATTCATTATTTTTTATTTTATAAATAAATTAAAACATAAAATAATTGGATTAAAATATATACTCCTTAAGAAACATTTATCAATTTTCCATTATTCTATACTTAGTTAAATTAATAATCATTTAAAATATTCCATGATAATTAATATTTGGTGAGAAAATGAAATTTTGAGAATGAGAGTGGGAGTGATTCATGGTTGTGTCATCATCCATGGATTGATGTGTATTTTATGTGGGTAAAAGGTGAGTTTTTACTTGAAAAAATAATCCCACTCTTCTATATGTATCTTCATGGGTTTACTGCATGAGTTGGTCATCAAGGCTACATAGGTAAATTTTAAATGTGAAATAAAGAGATGAGGCCCACCCCACCCAAACCCACCCTATATCTACCTATCCCATGTGTCAATACCCCATTTTTATAACCTTAAGGGTGATATGCCGGACCCACTTACATAATTTGAAAATCATGATAATAAATGATAATATAACGACAAATCAATTTAAGTGTGACTATACATTACAAAGAACTATTAAAAGGATTGTTTTGGTAACATTATAAATATAATTACTACTTTATTGAAATTATCTTTTCTGATATTGATAATGATATACATATTGGGACCATAAATAAAAATTTATCATAAAAAACTATGGAAATCACAACATTTATCATCTAATAGATCAATATAATTGAATAAAAACCCTTCAAACTAGATAATATTTAACATTGATGGTGATAAATAATAAAAAGTATAGTAGTGTTCACCTTTTCCAAAGTGATAAAATTTTTGGGACGAACATAAAAAAAAAAATTAAAATAATAAAATTTTTAATAGTCCAAAAAAATATCAAGACGGGATAATGAAAAATAATGAAACTGGTAAATAACAATAATAAGATTGAATATAACTATTTCAAATAACATTTCATGAAAATTTTAAAATCATACTAATAAATCAAACCTATAAATGAAACATAAAAAAATAAAAAACAAATTTATACCACGGATCATCATTAATAAAATGTACAATTTTATAATGAGAATTAGTAATATTTCATATCAAACCAAAAAAAATAAATCTATCCAAAAATATAGCAGAACATATGAAATTAGAGGTAATATTATTATTAGAGTTGTTTACATTATTATAACTAGAGAATATCTAACAAGAAAAATAAATCATCAAGAATCCATTTACACCATGAGATTGTTAATTATCATTTTTTGATTCCATTAATTATAATTTTTTTTTTCACTATCAATAAAAAAATCATTTTCCTAGAATTTATTCAATAATAAATAATTAAGTATAAAACTTGTTTCAAATTTAATATAAACATAATGAATTGAACATAAAATAATTTATATTCCATTGAACAAAACATCATAAATTTTTCAAAAAATACTTATCTATTATGAAAATTATATTTCAATAAGTACTCAATTAACAACACTTATTGAAAATTTAATTATTAAAAACAAATTAACTTTTCAGAAAAAAACACTTGATTAAATATGCACTACTTCATGATATTTGAAATATGTTCAGGGAGACTAATTGTTTCTTAATCTATTATGTAATTTATAAGAGATACTAGTATACCACCCCCATTTATTTTTCTCTAATACTAAATGGACACATAAAACACAAATTTGAGTACACATATGACAATCACATTTTAATATATTTCAAAAAATCTATAAATTTTAAAAATAATTATAATTTTAGTTTTTATTTGTTATAAAACCGAATAAGATGAACATAATATTTGGTCATACACCTATTTATCAATGTTACCTCTCATATTTATAGTTATCATGAACTGAACAACTTCTCTAAGATACAACACTAATCTCTTGAGCATTTTAAAGTGATTTCTCCAACACATCATTCTAACTAATCAATAAATTCTAGCTAGAAATAAAGATATAATGACTTTATAATACAACCCCACCACCAATTTCTTTGAAATCATCTCCCCTTATTGTTTTCCCACCACTCACAAGGTCCAAAATAACAATCCAAACATATTTATATAAAAATAATGAATCCTATAAACTAATTGAATGTAATGAACATATATTTATTTGACAAGGTGAAAAAGAATAATACAATTTAAAATCAATCACATTAAAATAATAATAATGTCCCAAAACAACATAATAATAAGTAAAATGAGGTAATTAAAGGAAAAAAATACAATAAAGGCATGGGATTCATATTACAAATAATTTTAAAAAACATTAATCTAAAAACATACAATATTATGAAAAGGATAAATGTTGACCACATATATTACATGAAATATGGATCATGCTAGATGGGTTATCCAGTTTAGAATACAATAATGTTTAGTATAACTTTATAATTTAGATAATTTATAAAAAATTTCATTTTGGTGGATTTGTTAATCATTAATCCCATACAAGATAGGGAACATTTTTTGTCTCATCTTTTAATAAATATGGAATTTTTATTTGATGAATGAAAATTTGAACCTTTATAATGTCAATATTTTTATTTAAAAAAGTTGTAAAAAATATGTTGAAAAAATTTTATACCACAGGAATATATTATATTTTTGGGATTCATGTTTTGTATCCCATTAAATTATGAGTCTATAATGTTTAGTTTATTAATTATACACTTGACTTTGTAAAAGGTATTTTAAAATAATACAACAAATACACATAAAAATAAAAGGACTAAAAGTATTTAGAATCTATGAAAAAACACTTAAAATACATTATTTAAATTAAATTCACATTGGACAACCATAAAACATAAGAAAATATTCCCAAAATCTTTTGACGGTAAAATATTAACATTAGGCCTCGAGGAGTCCTTGTACATCAAGGATCAAATTTCACTATTAATAATTAAATAATCTAAATCATACCTATTATTATAAAAAAGAATATAATTGTTCTAGACAATTAAATAACATATTTTAATGGTTTCATGAAAGTAAATGGATTATATTGAAACTGTATGTAAAAATCACATCCACACTTATGAATCAAGTAACATATATTGAAAATATACCAATATTAACTCTCATATCTAAAAATCTATATAAGATTTTGAAATAACATCTATGAATTTTACAATAATAATGAAATATAAATTAACATTGAGATTAATTGTATACGGGCCACCAATACGTGGAGTTCTCAAACAAGCCAACTTTAATGAAATTCAACCAATTAAAAACAAGAATGTCATCATGAATTCATTAATAATAATTATTAATAGAGTAAACTAAAATATATTTTTTATCTAGAAAAAATCCTTCAAAAAATAACTTCATACATATTGTTGGCATGATACTAACCATAATAATCCGACCATGTACCATTAAACCATTAATGAGTTTAATTTTTTTTAAAAATGGTAGAATAAAAAACATAAGGAAAAATTATAATATAGTTTGAAAGAAATGGATATAAATTAAATAAACAAAACATATAAGTACTTGCTCCTATATAAAGGTAAGAATATTATATCAGATATCAATAAGACACTTACAATAATGGATGTCATGAAATTTATAAACATTGGCATGATAGTTCCCTCTAAATTGATTTATATAAATAGAGTAACAGAAATATCATATGTGATGATTTATTTGGAGTATACATAATTTTTGTGTTTAGTTTTCCTTTCCTTCCATTATTTCATTAAAATATATTTAAATCATACTTATGGGATGTAATGGGTAAAAATAATCTTTAATAATAACATTTAAAAAATATTCCTTCATGAGGTTATTATCACAAGTTATAATTTTTTATGTATTCTTACAATATCATCAGTTTTGGAATTTATGAGGGATTTATGTTTAAAAAATAATTCTAATTACACCACATATATATATATATATATATTAAAATATTCCACTACTATTTATAACCCTAAATATAAAAAATAATATAATGAATTTTAAATTATAGAATTAAAAGTTCCATATAGACATTATCAAATGTAATTTCCCACCCAAAACTGACTGTACCTCTAAGTAAAAGCATCACATAGCCTCATGTGTTATCCTAAATCATGAGGGGATAGAAACTAGAACCAAGGGTTTAGATGAACTAATTGTGAAAATATTTACCATAAAATGATCGTCTCAAATTAAATTAATTTTTTTTCCAAATAATCATAAGTAGAGAAATAAGGCAACATCATCAATAATAAACTATATATTTTATCCTAAAAATTCTCAATGATAACACGCATAAAAAAACAGAAATAATATCCTTGTATGAATTCTATTACATAATGAAATAGTAATAAATTAAAATAAATAACAAATAATTCATCCACATAGATCTTAAACCATAATAAATTCATCTACATGATGTTGCTAGGAATCACTCCTTATTGGGTGTGAGTATAAATATTAGTATAAACCATTGTGATACAAAACATCTCCTAGATTTTGGTATTTTTTTGTGTGAGTGGTGTAATAATATAAATTTTTTAATTAATTTATAACCTCACATATCAAATAATTTCAAGTATTAATAAAACAATTCCCTAATATTTTTACCTGTTTCAGCTAGTGTTAGGGAATTATCTAATGTAATTAATCACATTCTTTAGTCAAACACATGGTTCATATAATTTTACTTCTACCAAAATTTATTATAATTTAACCCTATAAAAATTTAAAATATATAATATCACATTTTAAAACATATGGCCTATCCAAACCCCTAATTATTATCACAACATATGACATCACAACCTAACCCAAGGAATCCTTACTTGTAATCCAAACTCATTGTAATTTCATTTTAACATTTCATATATGACAATATCATAAAAATGGTTTTACTGTGAAACTTAAATGTATAAATTTACTTTTATTAAAAATAATGATGTAGTACTGATCATTGAAAAGTCACCAGAGATCAGGAGGTGATAAATAATCTAGGAGAGCGACCTAGAGTTGGAGCTTGAGGAAGGATATAATCTCACCAAAGAAGTTTATAATTCTCTTTTTTATTACTTATTGTTTTTTGTTTTTGTGAATATGTTAACTTAACCACTTCCAGGGAGTTAAATTTATAGTTATGGAAACCTTTAAACTATTATTCTCTTTTTTTTAAAATTATTTCAGTGTAGGTTTTTTTAGTGACCTCAATTTCAATCATAATGAGTATCTTTTTTAACTACTCATAGAACCAATAGGTTAAATTTATAAATTCTTAACCATGGATCATCATTTTATGTAAAAAAATTTAAAAAAGGATTATTCTTATCTTCTTTTTTATTGAACTATTAATTGCCAAAAATGTTGGTCGATCAATAATTCTCATAAAAGAGTTTACTGATATGTGCAGATCACTTAATGATAGTAAAGTGCTTCAAAAAACTCTTCCTCACAAAACTAACAATGTTAGGATATCATGTTTCTAGATCAAAAAACATCGTTTAAAAATTAAAGATTGTTAGATTTCCTTAATTTCATCATATTCTAGTCTCCATCACTCCTGATGTGATCCCCCTTTATTCTATAATCATTTCATATAGTCACCATCACTGCATCACAATCACAATTTATTGTTGTTGTTTTGATTGTTTTATATTTTTTTGGTCACACAATTTTCCTTCCTTTTTGATATGTCACCCTAGTAACAAAATGTAATAGTTTATGTTAGAAACAAATAATACATTTTTCCATGAATTAGTGACTTGGTATCATAGTCCATTTGATTTAGATCTTATGAGTTTAATTAAAATTAAAAAATTCAATGTCAATTATTATTATAAGGTGTTCACATGAAATTTTATAGAAAATTTATTTTATGAGGGAAAATAAATGATACCCTCAGTTAAATATTAGTGGTAATAAATATTATCCACCTCAAAGTGTCATCACGACCTTCAAATTTGAGAAAAAATGTCACCCAATGAAAAATTGATAAGTTGTCCACGAAAATTGATAATTTTGAAACTATTTAAGGTATTTTTATGGGTTCAACATTGATGAATAGTTAAGATTATTAAAGATTCATCCCCCAATCTTAAAACCTTACTTTTACCCCAATATTTATTGTTTTGGTGGAAGGATCAATGAAAACTATTTCTTGAAGTGTTTGTGAGTTTTTTTGTTTTATGAAATTAAAATTTCTTCATTCTAATATTTAATGTTTAATATCTTTTTTTTAGAAATTTATTTTATGATCTTGGGAATTTTTGATTTTTTTTTAATTTTAATATTATAATTTTTAATTTTATTAATCTTATTTTGTAATTTTTTTTCGTGTTTTCCACATATGGAATGAATGTCAAAGGCATTCTAACGTATAACCAAATTCAAGATTCCATGATAAGTTCTTGTTGAATTTTTTTTGAAGGATTAAAGTGACCATGTTATGAAAATGGACTAACCATACCTATGAATAACGTTATCATAGGATGTTCCCATCAACCACATGAGGAAATTATTTTGATCATTTCTTTCAATGAGTTTTGGGAAGAATAATTTGTCTCTAACTTATCATGTTTTAGATTTTCTAAAGTAATTAATCTTCCATGTGATGTCCCAAGAGACCGAATGTGTATTACAAATCAACCATACATAAATCTGAGAGACCAAAAAGATGATATCAATTTATCATGAAGGACTAGTACTAAGATCAACCAAATCAATGGAGGCTGACAAAAACTAATGATGATATCACTGATTCTGTGGTTGAGAAGCAGAGATCAAGACAAATTTAATTTTAGGATTTATTGAGACTTATTGAACAAAAATGATCATTTCAAGAAGAATAAAGTTTGGATCTTCAAAGGAAATGTATCTCCCAACTTGCCAATTATAAATGTGAATTTGATAAATTTGATGATGAGTTGGTGGAATCTGAGGCTCTAAGTTTAAAGGAACCTTGTTAATGTTCAATTATAATGAAAAGGATAAAGATCAGTGGGGATAATCATGAGTATTCATGGGGATAGATAGGGGTTTTATAAATTGATAGTGTCTTAAAACCTGAAAAAATGATGTGAATTTTGATGTAAAAAATATATTTTAACAGAGTGAAATGAAGATGATGATGACATGAGTTTTTATTTCTCTGATATGAAATAAAATTCACTAAATAAAGAATGAACACAACCCATTGGGTGATAATGATTGGAAGTGTTGAAATAATTTTGATGAAAAATGATTCTAATTTGATGAATATTTAGATTTAGTGGTGGATACCTATGCATGATATTTTTTCATCTATAGACACTATGGAAGAGATGAAAAATCCTCTCACATCCCAAGTGTTTTGGTTCATCAGTTTAAGATTCATGTTCATCAGGTGCATGATTATTTTCTTGAGTGAATCTAGGATAAGTTTAAGTGGAGATATATTCACAAAAATATAAAAACTCCATTGATAAGAAAGACTAAAGGGTATCCCGAGACGAGTAGAGCATTTTATGATCTTATAAGACGGACTCAAGCTTGCTGGTTATTGAATGTCAATCTATTGAACTATTAAGCAGTCACATAATTTTATGTGGATGACCTATTTATGGGTACTCTAGATTTCATTCGGGTAATTTTGTATCTTTGGTATACATCAAGGACATGTTCCTTGAGGTTCTTCAAGTCTATTATAAGAATAACTTCTCTATTTAAAAATTGAAAATTTGAAGTTAAGGGAGGATCCAAGATTGAAATACACTAGAATATTTGTGAGATTTCAAGAGTTTTCAAGAGGATGGACAATTTATTACTCCCTAATCCAAGTGCACATGGATTGGTCACATTACGTAATAAGAGTTTATTTCAAGTCATCTGAAGTGGATAGTTAATGGTGAAGGTTACCAAGTAGAGGCTGTGAAGGCCAATACTGATGCCGATTTTAGTGATGTTGGATGTGAAGCTAGTTTTAGTGCATTATATAAATGAACAAATGGGTTATTAGTAAAAAAAGTGATATTTTATTGATAATTGATGCATCACCATCGACTAGGAGTAGAAATCTAAATTGGGAGCATGACGTGGAGATGGACCTTGAGGAATGGGATCAACTTTATAGATAATTTTCATCTTCTCTCTCTTCTTACTTATTGATATTTTTTGGGAACATGTGTAATTAACCACATTTAGGGAGTTATATTTTTATGGATGACATTTTTTAAACTATTTTTTTTCATGATTATTTTAGTGTAATTTTTTTAGTGGAATCAATTTCATTTTATTGATTATCATTTTCTAGTATGTTACGAACCAATAGACAATGATAGTAATTTTTTAACATTGGATCATCATATTAAGTTTAGAAATTTTTTAAAAGATAATTATTCTATTCTCTATTATTAATCCATTTCTTTCATAAGAAATTAATCGACTGATCATTCTCTTATGAGAATTCATGGAGCTATGCTAATCACTTTAGGATAGCTCAGTTCTTCAACACACTCTTCTTCACAACACTCACATAGTAATTATAAAATGTATCTTGAGAATAAAACAATTTTTATCGATTCATGCTAGTTTTAATTATTTAATTTTATAATCTACTACTTTCACTCACTCCTACTATAATTTCTTTTTTATTATAAACTCATTAAATACAATCAACATCATTGCATCACAATCATAGTTTCCAAATATTTTTTGTTTGTTTTTGATTTTTTTGGCCACAAAAGTTTTCTTCCATGTGGATATTACATGCAACTCAAAAACTTTAAATGTTTTAGCATGAAATAAATAATTATATTTTTAATGAATTAATGGATTTGTGTCACCAAACATTAGGCCACACCATGATGAAATATTTAAAAGTTGTTCTAGGTGTCAGGTACCATTGAATGGTGAGAAGTTAGGATTATATAAGTTAGTTTAAAGAGGATCAAAATCCACTCACCCATTATATAAATTCTTCTCTATCATCACTATTGTGTTTCAAACTTCAATATACCCTACCTAAGAAACAATAACATATTTGGAAATTAGATTTTGAGACTATTGTTTATATCTAGGTTTTCCATGGATAACATTACTAATCTTGTGATCAATGCTTTCCTGTTGAATATAAATCATGATAGTAAATAAAATATACAATTAACCAAATAAGGGGGATTGGTGTTTAGTCAAACGGAAATCTAGACTCTATTTCTATGTTTGTGAAATTCCTTCTTATCAGGAAGGGCTAGGAAAAGGTGGTATATAATTTTTTGGAATTTTATAGTCAATGGACATATTTCACCTAAGTAATTTATTATTAAGTCACTTAATAATTTATATACTAGATTTATATTAGGTGAAATAAAATTTTATTAAGATGTTCTCAACATATTTTAGTGGTTGGTGGATTATGGATTGTTTCATACAATTTTATTTTTAAATAGGGTTGTATTTACAAGTATTTCACATTGTAATTTCTAGAAATAATCATAATTATTGGGATATCCTATTATCTGGGGGATGTATTCCCTCATCACATACTTTTGATAAAGTTATATTCTACATAAAAACAATTTATTAATCTTATTCCCATTAGAATTATGTTATATAGATTCAGTACGATCAGTAGTGATAACATTTATTATAATGAATCTTGTTATAAGATCCATTTATATATTTTCATATGATTAGTAGGTGATTTTTAGCCACATAACAACAATAAAATTATGTATCATAACCAAACCTCATTGTTAGCCTATTTGAGGAATTTAAAACTTTTATATCTCTCTAAAACCATGAATTTTATTTTATTATTACTGCTACAAACATGTAGTAAATGGATCATGAAATGTAATTTTGGGAGACGTTTCTCAATCCAAAACAATGTGCGATACCAATGGGGGAGTTATATAATGAAATGAAAATAAGGATACTTCTATGATTAATAAAATTTACATTCTTTGTATAGGAGTATAAATATGATGATTAATTTTTAATGGTTAATAATTTTTAGAAGAAATATTTCCTTGGACCCACGGGATGGTACTAGTGCCCTGATTCCAATACTCTAATTATGACTCTTCATGTATCTCAAGATTGTTATATAATGATTTTTGGATTCAATGTATCTTTTTTCAATATTTAATCATAAGTATTCATTGAAATATAAAAATTTTATTATCATTTATTGATTTCCTCAGATTTGATGCATGATTTACTTTCTTAATACATAATAAAGGAGTATAGATTGTTGATAACCATAAGGAGGACATTTAGTGTGGTTGTTTCACTACCTCATTTGAGAGGGTTTGATTGAATTGGTATTAAATTATTTCCTATATGAAATATAACACCTTTTTTAGATAGTGTCATGAAATTTCCCTAGGGATTCTATCATAATACACTGATTGGTCTTAAGGATGTTAGTGATAGTCGGTACATAAAACTAATCCTAGAATACAGTAGTTCAATACCTCTATTGGATCCTCTTCTTGGTTTCACATATTTAGATAATTGAGGTTGGATCATCCTCAAATATTTTATGAATAATTGGGGTCACATGAAGATTCATATGACCAAGATTAGTTGGATCCCCCCTTGGGGGATCCAAAGTAGTTACATGAATATAAGAGAGATCCTTATTAAATTATTTTAAGAAAGAAGTTGGTCATTATATGAATCCATGGAGAGATTCTTGAAGTGATTGTTTTGGGATTGGGTCTATATACCATCTACTCACTTTTCTCTGTAAATCTATCCTCTATTGCATAAACCCCTCCAAACATTCATCGATTATTTTCATGTTTGGGAATATACCACCCTGTAAGTAATTGGTTATAATCATAAAAAATATTTATCATTATAAAAAATAGGTATATTAGTGTTTATTGTGCTTTGGAGGTGAGTCATTTTCAATAATTAAATTTACAATGTACATCTGCAGTGATTCTAATTAGAGATTCCTCATAACCATGACCATCATCCCACTACCCTTAGAATATTTAGGGATCTAGATTTATCAGGGTCCATTTATGAAAGAATATATTCATATTTTTAGGGAAAAATACATAATAAAACATCATATTAGTGTAACATCACTAAAAAAATTCATGTTCTGTCGATATCTTTCATAAGTAAAGTACTTCCCATTAGGTTGATCATTTTCATTCAATGTTCCTTTATACATGTTTTTATGAACCCAAATTCAAAATGTTATTTGAAATTAAATAAAATCAATGGGTTCTGGTGTATAAAATGTCAAAATTGAGGGGATGTGTGGTTTATTAATTTAACATAGGTGTTTAATGTTGTTTCTATATCACCCTTATAAAAATATGGTTTTTTGGTGAAATCTTTCCCAAAAACAATACTAGCCAACATTTGGGGAAAGAAATTGAGTGACACTAATGAATTTAGAAATATAGCTCAAAAGGTAATTATCATTTCTCATATTTAATCAAAATGCAATAATTACAATAACACCCTAAGATTTTATATGTATTCCTTTGAAATAATTTTAATGTATTCAATAGATTTATTTAAACACAAAACATACTCTAAATAAACCATAATATAATATGGCCTTCATATCCTTACCATTGGATTTGAAGGTATGAATTAGACAGGAAATTTTATGAAATACATATAGATATTATTTCCTTAATTAAAATTCATTTATTATTCCCTAATAATAAATAATTAAATTTTAATAAAATAATTTTTTGATTAAAATACTTATTTTTTTTATAAAATCTATTTTCTTAGTGCTATGATTTTTAAATAAATAAATTTATTGATCACTATTAATTTTTTTTCAAGAAATTTATTATTAATTTATGAATAACCATTCATGTATTAGTTATCTAATAGTTATGAATGGATATTAAATCATTTTAAGGTAAATATAGTTATTTTCAAAAAAATATTTTTTATAGGAAATGTGTTTTTTCATAATTAATAAATAAACCAATATTGATTAATGATATTAATAAAATTTATATAATATATATTGATTTTTTTTAAAATTCTTCCAATAGTTTCTACTAGTTTAGGAATGAGAATAAATTCCTCTTTATTCATAAAAATGTGTTTTTCTAAAAAAATGGGTTTCATCGCATTTGGTGAATTAATTTTGAAATCAATTTGTAATATTTATAGAAATTAAACTTGATAAAAATGTTTATATAATTTTAATATTAATTTAAGATTTTATTAATTATTTCACTTTTATTGTTTATCATATTAAATAGTAAAAATCAAAAAACAATTGTCACCACGGTAACAGTTAAAACGGGTTTAATAGGGGTTAAAGTTAGAGTTAAGGGTAAAAATGAAACATAAAAATGTATCAATATTATTTTTTTTATAGATTTGATGACCTTTTATTATCTTAAATTTGATTTCTTGTCCATTTTTTTGACCTCCACATGAAGGTGACCATATATTATTTAAATCATTTAAGTAATTCCATGCATATACCTTCCCACATTTATAAATGTGCACCTCTTATCATACCTTATTCACACAATTTGATATTATAAATTGGAAACTACCTTCTAAAAAAACTTCATAGATAACTTAAATTCATTCTAGATCTTTTTTTACCCTAATACCATCCTAGTAAGGCTTCAGGTGTAAGACAAATGAGGCCTCTCAAAGAAGTGGAAATAACTTGACCTAACACTTTGATTTTTTATTTCTTCTTCTAATTCATATAAAATTTTATCTCAAAAATTGAATAATGAATAATTTATCACAAATATAATTATATTTTATTATGGTTTTGGGAAAATCATTATCCACATCATTTCCATCAAATAAGAAATGGAATTATCACTCGTGCGTACAAGTGAACTAACGCCTCCATATACAGATATGATTAATTTTCCACCACCATATGTTATGGTTAGTTATTATGGTATAGTTAATGTTTAAATATGATATTTATAACATATTTATTCTTTTATAATTATAATATCTTACATACATTCTTACCTTCCCATCCGTTGGAAACTGATAATGCCGCTCAAGCGTATGTGTGGATGACCACCTCACCAAAACTATTTTATTCCTTTTGTCATTTAAATTTTACATTGTTAGTAATAAGGAGGTATTAAATGAATATATATGGTAATTTTTTTGATAATTATTATTCTATAATAGTGAATTATTATTTACCAATATTCTATTTCATTTATTAAAAAGTGGAAACATAAATCATGCGTATGTGCAAACTATCATCTCTATGAAGTGATGTAATTATTTTTCATTACCAAATTAAATGAATTTTTATAAAATTTTATATAATTATTAATACTATACTTATAAAATTAGTAATATTCAATATAATGTTTAACTATAATCAATATTCAAGGGCCATAAGTACTGAATTGAAATGTACATTAAAAATGAAGCAGTTAATACTTGAAATGATGATGATAATTAATGATTTTAAATGAAAGAGTGATAAAATATTATAATTAAACTGTTTATGGTACTATAAATATTAATTTGGTTCTAGAATATAATTATAATGATTTAAATTCATTATACAGGAGGTAAGAGTTCATACAAATCTAGTCAAATTTGAGGAAAGGGTTTACTCATATCACTTTTGTTTTCATGATACATATGAATATTCACCACTTTTTTCCTACATGTGGTGTATATAATACCTATTTGATATGTTATATCCTGAATATTTTTATATTTATGGTATTTAAAGGTTTATTTTATACTATTTATTTTATGTGGTTAGGATTAAAATGTTACTAAATCGATAATAGTTTTATGATACAATCTCGCTTTGTATCGGGATTATTTATGCTTAAATTTATGATGATGAAAGTACAGAATCTATCAATAAAAAATAATATATATTTTCTTATAATATATTTTTTTGGAAATTACATATTTTCCTTTCATTTACCTCTCTCTATGCACTAAAAAATCTAAAAGAACTTTTTTAATGAAAACTTCATTTTTTTTATTTAGCCATGAATATTTTTATTCTATGTCCATATTTTCATTAAAATGATTTAAATAATGTGTTTATAATTATAAATTATCATTATTATATTCATTTTTACCCATGTATGACTTTTTATAAAACATTTTAAATGTAATATTCATATCATTTTCTAAATATGGTACTTTTTACTAACGGTGTAAACAAAATATTTTTTATAACATTTTCCACACAAATTAATTTTCCCACCATCATTAATATTCTTTGAATTAAAGCTTCGTTTAAATGTTTACATGGTTCTTTTGAAATATTTTTCAAAATATTCATAAAATTATTGGATTTTATATATGTGATTTCAAATTATTAAGGTAATTTTCTAAAATAAATTCTATAATGAACATTTAAATGTATTTTAATTTCTAATAATATCCTTTCATGTTTCATATGATTTAATTATTGATATGATCCAATTTTAACATATTTATTCATTCTATGGATGCTTATTGATTACTATGATGAAATCTTGATTAATACCATTTTCCTTTCCATGGGTTAAGCTATAACAAAATGATAAATTTTTTCACTATCTTCTAGAATACATATGAATGGATTATGATTATATTACTGGTGGGTGTATTAAATCCCTAAAATTCATTGGGTAATGTTTAATGTTTATTTTCTCAAAGGCTACACATGTGGTCATCCCAATCCCAACAAATGGTACATGATTGGTTATCAGAAACACAAAAAAAGCTATTACATGAGGGGTTATACCATGCCCAAAATATGGTACATAAGAAGCTATCCCAAACATCAAAGAGGGTAAATGAGTGGTTATACCAAGAACAATATGTAATGAATGTGTTAGTATATGTCCTTGAAAAATTATTTCTATGATTATGATTATTCCCTATTTTTCCACTCTATGAAATTTTCTTATACTTAATATATTATCTCATAGCTCATGATCTTTGATTCATATATGATTCATGTATTATGATTTGCCAATTCATTATTTCATGATTATGATCTATGAATTATTGGGTATTATTTTAAAAATTTAATCTCATATTCTAATACTTTTTTATCATTTTATGATTTTATATGGACATTGAAAGATATCTCCGATGTTTACCCTTAAAAATAATTTACTATAAAATTGTATTTTGTTTCCTTCCTCCAAGTTATGATAAATGGTTTTAAGTATGGTATTAAGAAGAAGTGTACTATAAGAAAAGAACATGGGGGGAAATTATGAAGATCTTTCATTAGATAAGATGAATAATTATCTAGTCTCCAAGGACACTAAACTATTATTATCCTCTCACATTAATATTGTGAAATAAAATTAATATTCATCTAAAATGATGCAATATTTATGTGTGTAATAGTTTGGTTACCTTAGTTAATATCACATGAATGTTTAGTTATTTTGGTGATTTTGATTAAAAAACATTAGGTAGAACCCTAAGGATAATACCATGTATAGTATAAAATAATTAATTATGGAAAATAAAGGAGTGTGTATTTCTGAGAAATAAAATACCTTTCTATATACTGGAAATTGGATGCTGCTATAGTAAAAATTAATCTAGGGGAAACAAATACGAAAGGGGAATATTGGTTATTAATGTGATCATCACCAATACATAATGAGTGGGTCTAAGACTAAAAAGTTTTTAAGACACACATGAGGAATATTTTTGGGTTGATTCACAATTTATTTATAATACATTATTAATGGATTGAATATATTTTGACCATGGATAACCTAGGGTAAAACTAATGTGTCATATATTAAAAAGATGGTTTCATGAATTAGACATCCTTTGAATGATTTTTTATTATATTATTTCTCACTATGATTATTATTGGTCACACTATATTTTTCGATTTTTGTCAATGGTTGGAACTAGTACAAATCATGCTAACATTGAGTGTGATGAGTAATAAAATTATTTAACTCTTGAGAAACTGAATGTTTTTGGTGTAGGAAGGAAAAACCTTTTGATTATGCCTAATAATATTTCTAGAATTATGATTAACAACATAAACATAGGTTAGTTTACAAATGAACTATGTATGAGGAAAATATATTTTACGGAAGGCTCATGTGATAAAGACCATGGTGGAAAAAAGATCCAACTTCGTATATGTTAATAATATGGGAATAAAAACCAAATGAAATGTATCAAAAGAATGAGAATTTGTTTTATGTGGGGGAAATATGATAATAAATAAAGTAATTACTAAGGAAAATTGAATTGTTTAATGAAAAGAAATAAATTTCATCATGATTTAACAATAATAGTTCAATGCCTTATGTCTTGGGAAATAGGGATTTTTCTAAGTCAATTCCCTAATCCATGGTCTAACTTCGAATCAAAGGAAGGGTCTATTCTTTGGAAACCAAAAACGTGGACTAGGATGGTTAAGGCATAAATATCCTATACTCAAGATTTGGGGATGTCATGTAGAAGTTTCTAGAGTATAACCTTTTAAAATCATATTATTAATTATCTAGGGGAATTTTATTGGACTTTTATCATTTATTATCTCTTTTAACATATATTCTATATAAATTTCTAGAATAAAGAAATCATATTTTATATTCAAAATCAACCTATAATGGTTTATCAGTGGGAGGTTTAATACAATAATCTAATCAAAATTATTAACATTTTTTGGGTCATGAATCTTATTAGTTAATGTTATTTATCTATGAGGGTTGGGGATAAAATAAAAATATAAATTATGCCTATTGTACAAGTGTTTTTTCATGCTTATATTGAATAGTTTTCTAGTCTTCCTATGAACAATCAAGAAGAGTTATCAGTAGAACTCATATATTATCCTACATATATTTCCAATACTCCTTATAGAATGAACCTATTCATGTTACATGAATTGGATAATCAATTACATGAGAATCAAGATAAGGAATTTATATATCTATGTGTATCACTATGGGGTGAGCCTTTTCTTTTTTATTAAGAAGAAAGACAAATAAAAGAAAATCTGCATTAAATATACAAAACATAAGAATATACTGATCAATAATAATTAGCATATATCATATATTGCTGATTTTTTATCAACAATATGGATATCAATACTTCTCAAATATTGAACTTCATTCTTGATACTATCATTTTATGATAAGAAATGAAGTCATACTTAAGACCCCATCCATAAGATGTTTAGACACTATTAATTTATATTGATTCCATTTGTAATTACTAATTCCCTTTATATAATTATGGATTTAACGAATAAATTATTTATAGATTACCTTGATAAATTTTTCATAGTATTTATAGAAAATATTATTATATATTCTAAGATAAAGGAATAGGTTGAACATCACATTAGAATTATGTTGAAGACACCAAGTAATAATAAAATATTAACAAAATTAACAAAATGTGAATTCTATTTATTGAAAGTATCATTATTGGGAAAAATTATCACATATGAGGGTATATCAGTAGATGCTTCTAGGACAAAACCAATTGAATATTGACCCAAACCAACCAATATGCATGATATATATAGTTTTCTTAGATTTTATAGATATTGTTGAAACATTGTGAAGAATTTATCATCGATCTCAGACATACTAATCATTTTAACATTGATGGGAGTTAGGATTCAATTTACTAATGAATGTGAAAAAAATTTAAAGTATCTAAAGAAATGGATGGTCATTTAAACTATTCTCACACTACAATATAGTAGAGAAGGGTTTGTGATTTTCAATGATGTATTATGTAATGGTCTGGGATGTTCTCTTATAAATAATTATATGGTCATAGAATATGTATCATTCTAATTTAAGTTTCACGATAAAAAATTCTCGATTCATTATATGGAGTTAGTTACGGTATTATTTTCAATAAAGATAAGAAGGAATTATCTAAATAGTGAAAGGTATGATATATATGTTGATAATAATTGGATAAAATATATATTCACATAGAAAGAGTTAAATATATTCCAAATTAAATGTTTGGAGTTGATTAAATATTATGGGTTCTCAATACATTACCTCCCTGGGAAAATGAACTAGGTGGTTGATGCTCTGAGTAAAAAGGATCAATATTTTTTTATCTATAATGATGATAACAAAAGATAAAATTTTTATGTATTTTCAAAGGATAAACCTTGATAAATTGATATAATGGGATAAATATTATCCAGGTCAAATGAGTGTTCGACCATTTATCCATGTAAATATTAAATGGTAATTGATGGAATATGTAGATCTATATAAGACGGTTAGAAACTTTCCATAGTTCAACCATGATTGAGATGGAATGATAAGGTTTAGGAATAGAGTATGTGTCCCTGTTATATTATAATTTAAGGACTTATGAGATTAATCTAATATCTTATCATTATTTAGTCATCTTGGAATTATAAATATGTATAAAGACCTTACGGATAATTTTTAGAGGGATAAAATAGAGAGAGATATTTCATAGTGTTTATCTCAATCATTAGTATAAAATAAATTTAAGGTTGAGTGGTAAAATATTCAGGGTATGATTCAACCAGTACCCATACCTATGTAGAAATGGGAAAATGTCACCATGGATTCCATTATAGGCCTCTCTAGGACATCAAAAGAGAATAAAGAAATTTGGGCTATAGATGATTGCTTCACAAAGTTAGCACATTTAATTACAACAAAAAATATTGATCTCTTTATTTTTTTTACAAAATATAAATTAAGGGACTAGTAAGGTTACATGGAGTGCCATATTCAACTTTATCTAATCAAGATATAAGGTTTACCTCACATTTCTAGATAATCCTTCAATAAGTTTTGAATATAGATTTGTCTTTACGTATTGAATATAATCTACAAATAGATGTTTAGTTTTAGAGAACAATTCAAAACATAGAGGATATTCATGGATCATACCCTCTATATTTCAATCTTGGTTGGTATAAATCCTTCCTCTTATTGAATTTTTGTATAACAACAACTTTCACTGAAGAATTCAAATGGCTCATTAAAAAGACCTATATGGAAATAAGTGAAGAATAATAAAATACTATTATTAAGTTGGAGAAATAAAGTTATTTTGATTTGATCAGGAGGATTAAATTCCAAATAAATCTAGATAAATTCAACAACACATCAAGGAAAGTCAGAGTCAATAAAAGAGTTATACTTACAATAACTGGTGAGGTCTGGAATTCAATGTTGGTGATAAGGTATTGCTTGGAATTTCTCTATAGTATAAGGTTAAGATATTTTTAAATAAGGTAAGGGTATATTATCCCAATCAAGAATCATTATTGAGTATGAATGGTAGCTTATAACTTAGGGCTTTCTCCTAATCATCATCAAATTCATGATGTGTTCCATGTATCACTTTGGAGGAAGTACATACCCGATCCTTCATATAAACTAAAATAATATGTTTTAATGATGGATCATGAAATTTTCTATGAATAAAAAATGTTAAAAATCATGGATTACATAGATTATGTTCTATATAACATGATTAACAACATGGTTAATGTTATTTAGAGGAATCAAAAATTCAGGGAAGCTACATAAGAAACTGAGGATGTAATAAAAAATAATTATCATCATTTTTTGGAATCATAGGGATGAAATTTCAAGGTATACATTCATTTTAAAGGGGTATTAGGTTAACACTTTGAGTTTTTATGTACTCCATTGAAAAATTTTTAATGTATTTGATAGATTGTTTTACAAGTAAACTCGAGCCTAAATTAACCATGGAATATTTGACAATTTATAACCTAGTTGATTGATAGGAGGGTAAGAATATGATTATACACATTATAAAAATTATATATATATATATTTATATATATATTTTTCCCATAATTAAGATGTATTTATTAATTCCTATGAAATAAACATTAAATTTTAATAAACTTATTTCATGATTAAAAGACCCATTTTTCTATAGAAATGCATTTTTTAGGTTGTTGGGAATTATTTGTATAATAAATATATTTATTTATATTAAATTACAATTTTATTGAAATTTGTTTTTAATTTATGAATAATATTTCATATATTATTTATAAAATTGTTAGGAATGGTGATAAAATCATTTAAATATAAAAAGAGTTATTTTTCAAAAAACTGTTTTTTTGTGCAATGTATTTTTATCATATTTAATTAAATAAACAACTATTTATTAATGATGTTAATGAAATTTATTGAATATATATTCTATAAAATATTATAAAATTTGTCATATATTTCCTAATAGGTATGTAATTATAATAAATTCAATTTTATTTCTAAGAATTTATTTTTGTAGAAAACTATTTTCATTGCATTTTACACATTTAGTATGAAAATAATTTCCCCCAATTATAGGAATTTAATTTAATAAAATAATTAACATATTTTTAATCAAAATTTATAAGTTTTATATAGTGGAAACCTTCATTTGTTTCCATAATTAGTAGTAAAAAGTATAAAAAAATACCACAGATAGAGTTAAAACACGTTTTATGGGGTTAAATTAAGAAATAAGGTTATATATTCCACAAAAACATGTCCAAATCTTATTTTTTGGAGAGATTTTGACTTTATATTATCTTAAAATTATATGCTTTTCCATTTTGTTCTAATCTCTCATGAATGTGTCCTTATATTATTTAAATATTTTATTTATTTTCTTGTATGTCCCTCCCATCCATCCATCCAACATTAATAATTTTTATTATGAAGAAAAAAGGGGAAAAGGATAAATAGATCAATTTGGTCTAAAATAATGGTGCCTAAGGGCATAAACTCTAAAAATATTTAAACATGCATGAGTAAGGGATTATATTCCAGTAAATGTAATAAAATTATTGTTTGGAGAGGCCCAAGAAGCAAGAAAGTTAGAAACCTTATTACCCAAATGCTATGTGTGAAAGAGATTCATCTGGATATTGAAAAAACTTTTATATCTACATATAATACTGGAAATTTCCTAGAGGATAATGTATTTCTCCCTTATAGACATGTGAATAATGAAATAGTTTATTTCCACTGATTTCAGTGTTATATAAGGAGAGTGGAATACTCCAAAAACATAATCAAGGTAGGGTCTTCCACCCTGAGAGAGTATCCCCACCCATAGAAACTATTAAAGGAAAAATGACTAAACCATCATTATTAAGGACCACTCCTCCTCCCCACATGAAATGATTTTTTTATGATCCATCAATATTTAGTTTAATACCAATATAAGATGGATTCCAATGCACCCATTTACCTTAATATGGAATTATTTGGAACATGGATATGAAGCTCCATTCATCTATGAGAATCCCTAAAGAAGGTATTAGAACACACTATTTCAGGAGGGGTACCAGCTTGACCACCATACTTCTGGAACTGACTAAAAATTACATACACCTTATGTTAATGAAATCTTGATGAAACACATTTTCATTTCCATTGGTTAATCTATAATGAAATGATATATGATTTCATGATCATATATAAAACATATAAATGGATTCAAATTATGTGATGAGTGGGTTTTTTTTATCTCCCTATAATTATTTTATTAATATTTAATGTTATAATATCCATGGATATATGAGAGTTTATCCCAATCCTAAAAAATAGTACATCGGAGGTTATCCCAATCCTAACAATGGTAAATGGAAGGTTATCCCTTCCTCTAAAGGGGGTATGATGTTTTCAATATTTTCATGACTTATTATATACTCCCTTTACTGATTTTATATGAAATGTGGATAATGTGTGTGAAAAATTAATATTTTAATATTAAGTATAATTTTTGAGCATTTTTAGAAGTAGTCCAATTGAGTCAGTTTACTATTTTATTTATAACTCTCACCCTACTAATTAAAATTATGTAGTTCTTCTTTTTTAGGATTCCTTATGCAATTTCTCACACATCATTATAAGTAATAATTGTCCAATTCCACCATTTGAAGGATCATATGAACCACACAAGAAGACCCAAATAATTTTTGATGAAATTGGACCATCAATGATGATTGAGTTACTGGTCTAAATCCCGAAGCCCAAATTTTATGAAACTCCACCATATGTTTTCGATTATCCAATGGAATCACGGATAAAAAATTGAAGGTCCAAATAAAAGAACTAGGGGCCCAAATAATGCCTTGAATTCCATCCCACCATTCTAGATGGGAATTAAAATTTGAGTCTATTCATGATATATTGCATGATGTAATCATAAAATCAAGCTGATATTTTTCAGTGTGAAAGATGCGATATATGTGGCCGACTTTGTTGAAGAATGTATTCAGATTTGAAGGCATCTTCCTATTCCAAAATCTATTCACATTTTGTCCTTCGAAAAAGCATGGATAGAAATGGATAGTTTAACATTATTTATTGAAACTGTCATAACTTTGGCGCCATAGGTCCAACTACCTCCAAATGTAGATAGTAGTCGGCCAACATTATTTTCTATAACTTTGAAGAAGGAGATATCTCGAGATTCGGCTGTCTGGATGTCCAAATCACCAAGCCAAGTGGAGGGACAAATTGGGAATGAAAACAGTCCACTACCTTGGGCTATAAATACATCCCCTCCTCTCCTTTCAAAAGAGTTGGCATTTTAGAAGAAGGGATCATCAATTGGCATGACCAAATCCTTTCCAAAGGCTTGGTAATACCTTCTATACTCAATTTTTCACTTGAGAGACCTTTCCTCCTCTCTTTATTTTCATTTACTTTTGTGTTCTTCATTATTGTATTATTGTAAGTATCTTTCTTTTGTAATTATATTTTAATGTATGTTTCTTCTTCAATATCTCTTATTCTCATACACCTTATTTAGTTCAATATTAATTTTCTTCAAATAGTTTAAATACAATTGAATCCTCTTCCCTTCTTTTGCTTCCTCAATCCATCAAAAATCTGTTTTTAATTATCATCATTGTTCGTGTGTCTGTGTTCGACGCACCACTCTTTTCTTATCCCTTCCTTTTTCTTCTCTTCTTAATTTATCATCATAATAATTATAACCAGATTATTAAACATCCAAATAGCGGAGTAAATATCTTATTTTGGTGAGTCAAAATTTAGGGATGTTAGGTGATTGAGATCTTTTGCTCGATGAATATTCTTTGACTTAACATTGTGTATGTTGGACTTAACATGTCATGGATTAATGAATTGTTTTGTTTAACATGTGGTTTCCATGGATTATTGGAATCATAAATACTAAAACATAAACAATCCTTGAATTATATTATAACATTATGTTATGTTAAGGCTTGGATTAAATCCTTAACACTCAGGAATTCCAATCAACATTATCTAGTGAAGCGGGTGTTAATTTAATGCAATATAAAGCAAGGATCAATAATTTCACAAGCTTAACTACCTAATGATGAAATCACTCCAATATTTATCAATTTCTTAAATCAATTATAGTCAATAATTCATTTAAATTAAGCTCTGCAAACAAACCCCCGTAATCAAAATACAATAAAAAAACAATTGACTTTTTAAAAATTATCATCACTAAGGATTCAACTTGAGTACTGCTATACCCATTAGTAGATCATCGGATCTTTGACTAGTCCATAGGTGACAATCGACCGTGTATTTAAAATGGTGCCATTTCCAGGTATGGTGATTTATGTAGTCATTAGTTTATGGTTATTGTAAAAAAAAACAAAAAAAAAATTTAAAAAAAATTTAAAAAAAATTGAAAAAAAAACACAAAGAAAAACCCGCCTTCTCATAAAAATCATAAACTGAAAAAAATACAAATATAAACTCATTTCTCCTTTCTTAAAAAATATCTTTGAATGCTCCGTATCCTCCCAAATAATCCTTCCGATTTGTTTGACCCTGAAATAGAGCGAACACTTCTCTAACTTTGGAGGAACATAAGAGATAATCAACTAATTCAAGAACATGTCCTTGCCCAACCTATTGAATTAGATATGGACAATCATAGGGAACAAACACTTAAATAACTTTCTTCCCCTAATATGAATTAACATCCTCTTGGTATTCAATATCCAAACATAGAATCTTACTTCGAACTCAAATCTAGTTTGATTCATCTCCTCCTTTATTTTCACGGGCTAGCCGGTGAGGATCCACATCGCTACCATAAAGAGATCCAAGTGGTGTCCTCTACCGTGAAGCCTTAAGGGGTTTTTGAAGAAAAAAATAAAACTCCAAGAATTCCCTTTCTCCCTAGCTGACACTGCTAAGTTATGGCTCTACTAACTTCCTCCTGGTTCCATAACCACATTGAATGACATGAAGCAACTTTTCTTAGAGAAATTCTTTCCTGCTTCTCATACTGCTTATATCCTAAAGGAAATAAGTGGTATCCATCAGTTACCAAGTGAATCACTCCATGAGTACTAGGAGAGGTTCAAAAAGCTTGTTGTAACCTATCCACACCCCCAAATTCCTGACCAAATCATGATTGAATACTTATATGAGGGGTTATTGGTATAGAGAGAACTCTCATTGATGCCGAAAGTGGAAATTCTCTTGTTGATAAAACTCCCATAGCCCCAAGAGATCTTATAAGAAACATGGATGAAAACACACAACAATTCCATACTCGGGAACATACTCAAGTAAAATAAGTCCAAGATAATCAATCCATAGAGACGAACAAGATGATAGAGTGGATGAGTGAACTTATAGGTCTTGTCCAACAACTAGCCGTGGCATCCAAAGACCCAACTTCATCTTATATGCAATCAATGTTTCCTGGACCTGTCAAAAACTGTGGAATCTGAAACTCTTCATCTCATCCAACTGACACATGTCCACAACTTCAAGAGGATCAATCTGATTCATCTGAACCAGTGGAGCTCAATGCAATATATTCTTAGTGGAACACCAACCATAAACTATCAGGTCAGTTTTTTAGAAACTTCAACCAAGCTTAATCTGATCCCTTATCTTCTTCCTATAACCAAGGCCTTAGGAATAGTACTCCCATATCCCATCCCCCTCAATTCCATCCTCAAAACCCAAACCAGTTTCAATATATTCAAGGTGTTGGTAACTTCCAACAACCTTATCCTTTTATTCCTCAACCTCAAAGGAACAATCTTCTTCCTGGATTCCATTATTCTAGTGAGCCTTCCAAATTCCAAAACCAATACAATCACTTTCCCAAGAACCAATATCAAGGTAATCCCAATCCAGGACAAGCCTCTTCTTCCAAGCAACCATGGGAAAGTGTAGTGGAAGATCTTGCCTCTTTCACCCGTTCTAGCCTCAAGAACATTGAAACCAAAATCGGTAAACTTGAATCCCACCTTACTCAGCAACAATAATCAAATTCTTCCTAAATCCCAGCTCAACCATTACCCAACCCAAAGGGTAATATAAGTGCAATTTCACTTAGATCAGGAAAGAAAATTTCTATGCCTCAAGAGAAGTCCTCCAACCCCCTTTAAATGTTGACCTAGAAAATGTAATGAAAAAGAAAATTGAAAATGAATCTGATACCATTCCCTCACATACTTCTATTCCACTTAGGAACTCAATTCCTTTTTCTCAAGATGTTTTTAAGCCAAAGAAGTCCTTTGAACCCGATCTTAAAATTCTTGACATGTTTAGACATGTTGAAGTCAACATTCCCCTCTTGGATGCTAAAAAACAAATTCCGAAGTATGCCGAGTTTCTTAAGGAATTTTTCACCCATATGAGGCAACTTAGGACCTTCGAAAATGTTTCCACCTAGTAGTCTATTCCCATAAAGTGAAAATATCCAGGGACCTTTACAGTTCCATGCCAAATTGGATGTTCTAACTTCGATGATGCACTCATAGACCTAGGAACCTCAATTAATGTCATGCCCAAATCCATCTTATCTAATATTTGTCTAGTTACCATACATCCAACGGGTGTTGTCATTCAGTTATCCAATCGAATCACATCCAGTCCTAAGGGAATAATCAAGGATGTCCTTGTTCGTGTCAATGATCTTATCTTCCCTGCCAATTTCTATGTCCTTGACATGGAAGGTGAGATGAAATCTTCTCGATATCCCTTAATTCTAGGAAGGCCATTCCTAATGACAGTGAGAACCATGATTGATGTCGATTCAGGAATCTTATCCATGGAATTTGGTGACCAACTGATAAAATTCAACATTTTCCTAGCCATGTGATACCCATATGAGGATCAATTTTCATACTCAATACATGCTTCTGAGGACACTTCTAAGAGTCAATCGAACCCCATTCCATAATGTTCATCATTTTCATATGAGAAAGGATCTTGTGAAATATACACCAATAATAACCAAGTTATAAATGGTGAAGTTGATGTAGTCCTCTCATTAATAGACTCCATCAATCTAGAGGAACTTGAAAAATCTCATGAATACCACATCATATCTGATCTCTACTAATCCACCATGGAAAATATTAAGGAAAATTAATCTGAAGCAACTGAAATCACTTCCACCATTCTTAAGTTGTCTAGCCCAAAATTGAAAGATGAGACTGATCTGAAACCTCTTCCTACACACCTGAAATATGCATTCCTTTTGCATGAACACTCATATCCCGTCATTATCTCTGCTTCAATTACTGAAACTGAGGAGTCCAAACTTGTTTAGTTATTATAGAAAAACAAAAAGGCCCAAGGTTGGACCTTAGAGGACATACCGGGAATCCAAACTGCTCTTTTCATGCATCACATCCATCTTGAGGAATCATCCAAACCAATTAGACAACCACAAAGAAGACTCAATCCACTCATACTTGAGGTAGTTAGGGAATAGATCACTAAGATTCTTCAAGCTGGTATTATCTACCCAATTTACGATAGTGAATGGGTTAGTCCAATTCAAGTTGTACCTAAAAGCGTGGGATAATTGTTATCACAAATGAACATGGAGAGGTAGTCACAACTTGAGTGAAAAAAATGGCGTGTGTGCATCGACTATAGGAAATTGAATCTTGAAACAAGAAAAGATCACTACCCTCTTCTATTCCTTGATCAAATGCTGGAACGATTATCCAGAAAGTCACACTATTGCTTTATTGATGGATACACTAGCTACTTCCAAATCCCACTCGCACATCCGGACCAAGAAAATACTACTTTCACATGCCCCTTTGGAACATATGGATATAGAAGAATTCCTTTTGTCCTTTTCAATGCTCCTACAACATTCCAAAGGTGTATGATGAGTATCTTTTCAGAATTCATTGAACACTACATGGAAGTCTTCATGGATGACTTCACCATTTATGGAGAGTTATTTGAATCTTGTTTGAATTCACTATCGCTAGTCCTCCAAAAGTGTGTCAAGTGTAACCTTGTGTTAAATTTTGAAAAATATCACTTCATGGTTGAAAATGTGATTGTTATAAGTCAGATAGTTTCCAAAGATAGTATTGAAGTCGATCCTGCCAAAATTGAAGTGATCTAATCACTTCCTCAACCCACTTCTATTCGAGAAATCCATTCATTTCTTGGTCATGCCGGTTTCTATCAGAGATTCGACCATAACTTCAGTAGTATTTCCCTTCCACTCACTTGGTTGCTACAAAATGATGTCACTTTCAATTTCAATGAGATTTTCAAGATATCCTTCGTTGAATTCAAAACTGCTCTAACATCCACCCCAATAATCCAACCCCCAGATTGGTCTTTACCCATTGAGTTGATGTGTGATGCTTCTGATAGATCCGTTGGGGCTATTCTTGGTCACAGAAGAGAAAATATTCCTCATGTCATCTATTATGACTCAAAAACATTGGATGAAACTCAATATCACTACACTGTCACTTAAAAGGAAATTTTAGAAGTGGTTTTTTCATTAGATAAATTCCATCTCTATCTCTTAGGTGCCAAAATCATCATCTTCACAGACCATTATGCTATAATGTTCTTACTAAAGAAAATTTATTGCAAACTGAGGCTAATAAGATGAATGCTAATTCTCCAAGAGTTTTACCTTGAAATAAAAGATAGACTAGGAAAAGAAAACTTTGTGGCTGATCACCTAAGTAGAATTTCTAATTCTTCTCATTCAGAAATCATTGATACTGAATTCCCCACTGAGCACCTTTTATCTCTCACTCTATAGGTACCATGGTATTCCCAATTGTAAATTACATGGTTTCTGGTGTTTTTCCTGAACTTTTTTCAAAATCACAAAAAATGAAGTTGAAAAGTGATTCAAAATACTATTTTTGGGAAGAAAATAAACGTTGGAAAATTGGGGCAGACATAGTAAATAAGAGATGTGTTTATGTAGATGAAAATTCCTCCATCTTAGAATTCTATCACTCACTTCCCTAAGGTGGCCACTTTGGACCAAAAAGGACCTCCCGAATGGTCCTAGACTCTGGATTCTTCTGGCCTTCACTCTTCAAGGACTCACATGAGTTCTGTAAATCATTTCACACATGCCAAAAGTTTTCTACAATTTCAAAGATAAATGAAATTCCCCAAACTCTATTAATTTTCTGTGAGATCTTTGATGATTGGGGCATGGATTTCATGGGACCATTTCCCCCTTCCAATGGATTTTCATACATCCTTCTTGCGGTTGATTATGTTTTTAGGTGGGTCGAGGCCAAACCCACTAGAAAGGATAATTCACATACTATTAGTGAGTTATTAAAGACAAACATCTTCCATCGATTTGGCACACCACATGCCTTGATCAGTGACTTAGGAACCCATTTTTGTAATAGAACCATGGAATATATTTTGAAAAATAATGGGGTTGTACATAAAACTTCAACTGCATATCACCCCCAAACAAATGGAATGGCTGAAATTTCTAATAGAGAAGTGAAAAGAGTTCTTGAGAGAATTGTAAAACCCGCCAGAAAAGACTGTCCTAAAAGACTTGGTGAAGTACTTTTGGATTATCGAACTGCCTATAAAACACCCATTGGGATGTATTCTTTTTAGATAGTTTTTGGTAAAGAATATCATCTACCAGTTGAAATCCAACATAATTCTTTTTGGGATGTGAAAAACTATAATTTTGATTGTGAAAAATTGTGTGAAGAAATACTGTTGCAATTGGCTGAACTAGAGGAGCTTCGACTTGATTCTTATGAGAATTATAATCTCTACAAAGAAAAATCCAAGGAACTCCATGAAAAACACATCCTGAGAAAGGTATTCCATGAATGTGAAAAGGTAATGCTCTTTAATTCGCGATTTTGGCTTTACCTAGGTAAGATTAATTTTCATTGGGAAGGTCCTTTTGTTATTACTAATGTTTACCCATTTGGTGTAGTGCAAGTCCAAGACCCCTCTTCTAAAAAGACATTCATGGTAAATGGACATCGGTTAAAGCATCACCATGAGAGGATGCAAAATCCTGGATCAACATCAACTTCCACAGGATCCCCAACTTTTGCAGTCGACCCACCACTAGATGTATATGGAAACCCACTAAATCAAAACCATGGGGCACCTCTTTCCCTTTAACAATCTCTGTCTCTCTTCCTCCATCTACCTCTTTCTTATTCTTCCTCTATCTTTTATATTTTTTTACCACTTTCTTTATTAAACCCTATCTTTTTCTCTTTCTCTTTTGTGTGGGTGAATATTTATTATAAACTAAAAAAACATAAACAAAAAAAAAACAAAAAACACATCATAATAAAAAAACAACAAAAATAAAGAGTCATGCTTACTCACCATCGAGTTTTGAAACTTTTCCAACCTTTTTGGGGAGTCAACAGACATGTTTTCATCTCACAAATTTTGTATTTTCATCATGACTTTGGATAAATAATATTGTGTCAAAATCAACAAATTTGGAATGCTCATTTTTTATTTGGAAAATGATTTTCCTCACCTGTGAGGAACAACTTTTGATTTCATTCCAAGGACACCTATGGACATATTTTCAAAATGTGTGTTTTTTAATGCCATTTGTGAGTCTTGAGTTTGTGGACCTTCGAGCTGAATTTCCTACTTTAGTGTGAATTAATATTATAGAGGCATTTTCAGAACCACATGAGAATCACAATAGCCAAATAACCTCTCATTTCTCTTACATTAATCATCCTTTTGAAAGCCCCTTCCAGACTATGAAAACCTTTTATTTGATAACCACATTACAATCCCAATATATTTTCCCACATAATATCAACATGGATATTCATTGCATAATTTTTTGAAATTTAAGTGTGGGGAGGAATGGATTTTATTTTGGGTACCCTTTATTGATTTCACCATATTATCATATTCTTGAGGGAAAGAATCCATTTCAGTGTGGGGGAGAGGTTTTCATTCAGTGAGTTTTGGGGAATGTAATGTACTTTCATTAATGTATTTTTGTAAATGTTATTGACAAGTTTTCAAAAAATAAAATAAAAAATAAATAAAAAAAATGAAAATAAGAATGGGTTGTGTCTTGGGTGGGTCAAAAATCACTCTTCCTCAACTTTTGATCTTGTTATAACTATTACAATTAGTGTCATGAGGAGATCAATCATGGTTTTGGAGATGATTTTGAGATCTATTTCAAGTTCAACTTTCAAAAAATGCAAAAAACAAAAAAACAAAAAAACAAAAAAAAAACAAAATTGATGAACACTTATGTCATTGGGAGAAGTTTTGTGTTTTGTAAATATTCCATATTTTCATTCCCTTAAAAATTTCTTCCACTTTTGTGTCTTGATTCAGACAACTATTCCCTTGTAAATATTTGTTTCAATTTCTTTCCATGTCTCATTTAAAAAAAATTGCATTGCTTTCTCCATTTTGGTGCTTTACCCCCTTTTCCTATCTTTTGGACATCATCTTCATACCATCCAATAGCTACAGAAAAACTCCTAAAAAGACCTCTTTATTATTGTGCACTTTATAAAGGTATTAGAAGTAGAGAGCTCTTTCAAACTCTAAGATTTTCACTTTTGGTTGGTGAATGAGTGAAGATCCATAAATTTTTTATATCATCTTGAGAAGAGTAAGTTTTGTGTGCGGCTATTTTACATTTCTAAATTTGAGCATGGAAAAATGAATCATTTTTTCAAAATTTTTTATGTATCATCTTGTAGTGGAATTCAATATGGATTAGTGAAATTGTTTAAACCTATCTTGATAGTGGAAAACAAAATTTTAATATTTGTTGGTGAGTGAAAATGATTTTGTCATGTTTTTATATTTTTTTCACATGAGGAAATGCACAAGAATAAGTTTGGGGGAGTTGATGTTATCAATATTTTCATGACTTATTATATACTCCCTTAATTAATTTTATATGAAATGAGCATAATGTGTGTGAAAAATTAATATTTTAATATTAAGTATTATTTTTGATAATTTTTAGAAGTAGTCCAATTGATTCAGTTTACTACTTTACATATAAATATCACCCTACTAATTCAAATTGTGTGGTTTATATTTTTTAGGATTCCTTATGAAATTTCTCACATATCATTATAAGGAATTATTGGCCAATTCCACTATTTGAAGGATCATATGAACCACACAAGAAGACCCAAATAATTTGTGATGAAACTGGACCATCAATGTTGATTGAGTTACTGGTATAAATTCCAAAGCCCAAATTTTATGAAACTACACCATATTTTAGAGATTATCCAAAGGAATCACAGATAAAATTTTGAAGGTCCAACTACAATAATAAGGGGCCCAAATAATTACTTGAAGTCTAGCCCACTATTCTGTCTAGGAATTAAAATCCGGACACTATTCATGACATATCTCCTGATGCAATTATCAAATCAAGCTAAGAATTTTCAGTGTGAAATTGGTGATATAGGAAGCTGACTTTGTTGAAAAAATAATTCAGATTTGAAGGCATATTCCATTTCCAAAATCCATTCACATTTTGTCCATCGAAAAAGCATGGATAGAAATGGACTGTTTAACATTGTTTATTGAAACAACCATAACTTTGGCTCCATAGGTCCAAATTCCTCTAAATTTTGAAAGTAGTCAGAAAACATTATTATCTTCAACTGTGAGGAAGAAGATATCTCTATATTCGGCTATCTGGATGTCCAAATCATCGAGCCAAGTGGAGGGATAGATTGGGAATGCAAACAGTCCACTTCCTTGGGCTATAAATACATCCCCTCCTCTCCTTTCAAAAGAGTTGACATTTAAGAAGAGAGGAGAATCAATTGGCACGACCAAAGCCTTGAAAAATGCTTAAGAGGACCTTCCATACTCAAGTTTTTAATTGAGAGACCTTTCCTCCTCTCTTTGTTTTCATTTACTTTTATGTTCTTCATTATTGTAATCTTGTAAGTCTATTTCTTTTGTAATTTAATTTTAATGAAAATTTATTCTTCAACATCTATTATTATCATCCACCTTCTGTAGTTTAATATTAATGTTCTTCAAATAGTTTAAATATAGTTGAATACCCTTCCCTTCTTTTGCTTCCTCATTTAATCGAAAATCCGTTTGTTAATTATCATCATTGTTCGTGTGTGTGTGTTCGATGAACCAATCTTTTCTTATCTATTTATTTTTCATATCTTCTTTATTTATCATCATAATCATTATAAACAGATTATTAAACATCCAAATGGATGAGTAAATCTCTCATTGGGGTGAGTCAAAATTTAGGGATGTTAGGTGATTGAGAGTTTTTCTTGATGAAAATTCTTTGAATTAACATTGTGTATGTTAGACTTAACCTGTCATAGATTAATGATTTTTTTTGTTTAACGCATGGTTTCCATGGATTATTGGAACCATAAATACACCAACATAAACAAGACCTCATTGATATTATAACCTTAAGTTAAGTTAAGGCTTGGATGAAATCCTTAACCCTTAGGAATTCCAATCAATATTTTCTTGTGAAGTGGGTGTTAATTTAATGCAATATAAAGCAAGGCTCAATGATTTCACAAGCATAACTACCTAATGATGAAATCACCACAATATTTATCAATTTTTTAAATCAATTATATTCAATCAATCATTTCAATTAATCTCTGTAAACAATCCCCCTTATCAAAATACAATCAGCTAAAAACAATTGACTATTTAAAAAGTATCATCATCGAGGATTCAACACGAGTGTTGCTATACACATTAGCAGAGCATCAGAACATTGACCGGTCGATAGGCGACAATAAGCCGCGTGTTTCAGGGTACATGGGAGGTTTTCCAATTCCTAAAATATGGCACATGGCTGGTTATCTCAATCCCAACATATGATGAATGTCTTGGTAGATAGACTTGAAAAATAATTTATATGATGATGATTATTCCACTTTTTCTTCCACTATCTATGAAATATTCTTATCTTTTTGATATTATCTCATGGATTATGATCTTTGAAAATTATATGATTCATGTATTATGATCCACCAATTCCTTATTCAATGATTGTGATCTTTGAATTGTTGGGAATTATTTTCAAATGTTAATCTTATATTCTCCTACCCTTAGGATTATGTTAAACTTACTTATGATAATTGATTGATATCTATCATGATTACCCTTAATAAGCATATGAGTTTGTCCCTTGTTATGTTTCTGTTTCATTGTTTTTGAAGAATGGTTTTAAGTGGGGTATGAATAAGAATTGTACTAAGTGATAAGAACTTTGTGGGATATGTTGATTATATTTCATTAAATAAGATGATTATATATTTAGTATCAATAGAAAATACACCTTTATGGTCCCTGATCATTTATTATTATGAAATTTTATGACTATTCATCTAATTTTTTTAAAAGGAAAATCCATGCGTCCTAAATAAAGAAAAATGTTATAAAAGTCGAAAGGTAGTAAGAGTAAATTTGTCACGATTAAAAATCAAAACCAAATCATCTGCAATGGCAGAGTAGAAGATGTTGGTTCCTTCAGTTACTCCTTTATTATCTAGGAAGTCTACAAGTTGATTCTCCACATGATACGTATGAGTGATATTGTATGTCTTGGAGGGAAGGATTTTTAAGCATTTCCTCCATTTATTCATGTACCTCCTGGAAAGATGAAGTTGATTCTTCCAAACAGCTTGGACAATGTTGGTCGAATCACACTTGAACTAGTCCTTGTTCCAGTTATTCTTCTGAGCACGTTAAACCACTTTTATAAAAGCATATATTTCAGCTTAAATTGTAGTGACTTCTCCACAAGGACAAGATTCACCTCCTAATAAGTCTCCATTATGATCTCTGAAGGCAAATCCATACCCAGTAGGGATTGGGTTTCCTCTTGAAGCACCATCAAAATTGCATTTAATATAGTTAATAAAGGGAGGATGCCAAAAAATTTCAATGGTGGAAAGGGGTTTGGGAATATTACCATTAACTTCATGTTTGTTCAAAATTATAAGATCAGTGACTAAATTTGAGAATCTGCCTTTATGTTGGAAGTTTGCATTCTGAACCGCCAGGAGGATATTTTGAATGGCCGATTTATGACTAATGATTTTCACTCCATGAAAAGCCTTATTTCTTCTATTCCAAATGATATGAAAATTTTTGGCATAAGAAACAAGGAAAATAATTCGTACCTGGTTGGAGAACTGAATGGAAACAATTTCTTGCACCCATTGGGTAATGTTCCTGTATTGAATCTGATGCAACTCAAAGCAATTGAAAATATAAATCCACAGTGCAGTAGAGGTATTACAAGAGATAAAAAGGTGGTTAACATCTTCACGATGCTGGAGGCAGAGGGGGAATCTAGAACAAAGGGATATACATATCCACTAGAGGTTCTCCTCAAGAGGGAGTTTAACAAAGTGAAGCCTTCAAAGAAGAGTAAACCAGGAAGGAATCTGTCATCTTTTTTTAAAATTATCCATGAAAGTTAAATCACCATGGGTGAGATGGTTATAGTAAGCATTGGAATTTAATCGTATGTCCATATAGGGTTCCCAAACAAGAATATCATTATCTTCTAGAAAATCATAGTTTTTAACTATTTGAGAAATGTTATTGGGGAGAAGATGTTGTGTATCCAATTGCTACTTAATAGAGGAGTTTAGGTCCATATTGGAATTAGTATTATCAATTTAATCAATCAGGAGCCTTCGAGATCAATTTTCATTCCAAAAGTTAAGAGAGGAGAAATCATTAATAGACTATCTGACATTATTGTTTAAATCTTGGAATATTTTTTTAAGTCTGGACCAGATGAAGGATTTCAAATAGGTCATCTTTCCATTAACAATATTTTTAAAAAACTGATCTCTTAGAAATCTTAGGGAATCATCCTGTTGATTAATGAGACTCGAGATAAATTGGTAAAGAAGAGACTGATTGAAAATTTTTAGGTTTTTAATTCTCAGGCCTCCTTTTGAGAGGGGTAAACAACAGGTTTCCCTAGAGACAGTGAAAATATTTTTTTTCAATCATGCTACCGCTCTAAACTAAGTTTCTCATAATAGTGTTCAGGTTTTTAATAATAGTGACAGGCCAAGAGTATACCATAAATGAGTAGACATGTTTAACAAGGAATATGAGACCCACCATTGAGAGGGTTTTACCTTTCCATGAAGAGAGAGTCTTTCTGACTTTGCTGACAGCATCAAAAAAGTAAGAGGCTCTTGGTCTTCCAAGGAAGAGATTCACTCCTTGGTAGTTGAAAGGAATGATACGAGCTTGGATAGCTAGTTAATTTATAATAACATGTTTTCTATGGTTAGAAATATTTTTACCAAATAAAATGAAGGATTTAATCCAATTGATTTCTTGTCCAGAGACCGAATCATAGCGACGAAGACAATTCTTAAGGTTCTGGATATTCTTTTTGGGACCTTGAGTGAAAATGATAATGTCATCAACAAAGAGAAGATGAGAGGAAGTTGAGACACCTCTAGAGGCTTTGATAGTAAGAAGATCACCCGTAGAGACCATTTGGGTGAGAAACCTACTAAGATAGTCCTCAGTAATGGAAAATATAATGGCTAAGAGGGGATCACCCTTCCTGACACCCCTAGAACATTTAAAGTATCTTTTTTGGGACATTTTAATAAGAATGAAGATATGAGCAGAGCTAGGAAGATCTTCAACCCACTGTATGAACTTGGTGTGAAATCCAAACTCAAGGAGAATTCGACTTATGACGTTCCAGTCAATTGTGTCTAAGGCCTTTCTAATGTCATGTTTAAGGGAAATATTACCTAACCTAGCAGTTTTCTGCAAAATATTGACACGCTCAGAAATAGTGAGGAGGAAATCTGGGATTTTCTTACCTTTGATATAACCAAACCGATTCCAAGAAATAATATTCTTGGAAATATCAGCTATCCGGATAGCCAGGATCTTGGTGATGATCTTATAGATGGTATTGACCAGAGAAATAGGTCTGAATTGTGAAAGTTCACTATCATTTTCAACCTTAGTTATGAGAGTTAAAAATTGAGAATTGAAACAATGAATAATAGAACTGTCTTTGAAAAAAAAAGCTTAACCAACTTACTAACATCGCTTTGGATCACATTCCAGTGTGCTTGAAAGAAGTGATTATTGAAACCATCAGGACCTGGAGAGCTATCCTTACTAAGACTAAAGAGAGCATTCTGGATATTAGAATCAAGGTGAGTAGAAATCAGATTCATATTATCATCATTGGTTACTAATCTAGGAACAATTCCCTATTGAATTTTCCCGGTTGTTTCATCAGCATTAAAAAGGTTCATGTAATAAGAGACGATGTGATTTGTAATAATAGGCCTAGTTTCAAGAATATTATTTCCATTAATAAGGAGTGATAGTTGTCTGTTAGTTTTTCTAACCCTCTACAGGGTATTGAAAAACTTTTTATTACGGTCACTATCATTAAGCCACTGCACCTTAAAGAGATTTTTCTTTATGCTATCCCAAAAATTAATTAGGTAAATCAGATTAGAGGCTATGAAATTATCTTTTGAAGGGTCTCTAGTGAAATAATCGTGAGTATTAAACTGCCGCAAAGCATACAGGTAGTTTTCCAAAGTGTCAATCTACTGATCTATAAAGGATAACATATGCTTTCTATAGAGTTTTAAATTGATTTTAAGAGTTTTTTGTTTGGAAATTCAATATAGAGGATTATTCTCTTGGTTGTTAGAAGTAAAAGATTCATTAAAAATCTGAGAACATTCAACAATAGAGGACCAATAATGATTTAATCTAAAATGGATAGGGAGAGAATCCATTTTATTAATCAAAGTAGTCAGGATAGGGTGGTGGTCAGAATTTTATTTAGCTAAGGTCATGTGATAATATTTATAGTGGTTAATTGTAAGGTCAGGAATGCAAGAATAATGGGGGCTTGTTGTTTAAGGTCCCATGACTTAGACCACTAGAACAAATGTGTAAAAAATGGTTTGGATAGAGACTTATTAATGAGTTTCCCTTTTTTGAATAATCTTAAATATTATTTGGGAAAATTATGTTTTTAAATCCCAGAGTAAGATATGTAATTGACATATTTTGGGGTATTTAAATGAGGATCATGGAAAAATAAAATATTACAGACCAAGTAGAGTATCTAAACTCATGTTATTTTAGAAAACTGAGTAACTTATCTTAATTTTAAGAACCAAAAGGAGGATATTGGGTCAAGGTATTTTTATGATCCTAGAGGAGGATCTTGATTTAAATGATTTTTGAGAGGTAATAATAGGATCTTATTCAATCTAATTTTTACTATTTATGAGGATTGATGGAAACCATTCCCTTAGGATATAGATATGATAAAAAGTTTCCATTGGGTATAAAAAAATATTTTTGTGAATTTTAAGTGATTAGAAGAGAAAAGAGACTTAAGAAAGGGTCTAGTTTTGGATATGCAATGAAGGTTTAGATAATCGACTCTATAGTGGGAGAGAATTAGGAGAAAGGGTTCTATTAAGGTTATAAGGGACACTAGGAATAAATGGTGGACATTTTCCCAGGTAAATGGATGAGGTGAGTAGGGAACCTATGTGATCCCTTGAGGGATAGTTGAAATAAACATTACTAGTATGAGAGCTTAGAAATTCTGTTCCATTAGTGTTTGAAAGGCTACTAGGGTGAAATATGGAAAATTTACCCAACCTGGTGACTTGGGATTGTGAGCTCTAAAGTGTTCCCTTGAGGGTAGAGTAATAATCCAGAAATATGTATTCGGGGAACCATTATTCATTACTATTCATGTATAGGTGATCTCATTAAAATGATTTCTTCCCTTTATCCTAGGTGAAGGTATATGTAATAATGTGTTTTCACACATTTTATATGGGGTTTTTTAATCCTAATTCACATGATAGAGGATTCTGTAAGGCTTGGTATTCAAAGTATATGATCTATACTATCAGTTTCTCATTGTATTCACATGTTTCACCTGGTGGAGCCTTTATTTGAAAAAATGGGTGGTTGAGGGTTATTTTATACAAATTATCATTTAGGATGACAATATTTTGGAAGTAATGACCTGTCACTATTTTGGGAATCCAGTTGTTAATGAGTGTATGTGTGAGTGTTAACCTAGTATTATATAAGGATTTTTATAGGGAAAATGTGGATCATAATATGGCACACATATAGGCCTTGGGAGGACCCTAATGTGGGATTCATTTGGGAACATGTGTAGAATTCAATAGGGAATATATTTAATGTTTAACAGGGAACAAATGTAAAGTTTGGTTATTTTTGTATGGAGTCAAGGTCTAGTAAGAAACACACTAGAATAAAAAAAAGATATTTATAAAAAATACCAAAAGAATATAATCACAATGTTTTATAGAGTTATCTATTTTAGATGTTTAAGTATTCAAATCAAATCCGAAAAAATGAATTGTTCCTAGGGATACTTTGTTGATCCATAGTAGGTGTTATATGAGAGGAAAAATGACTACTGAGGGTCTAAAATGTATCTAAAGATCTAGGCGACCATTTATTAAAAAATATATGAAATCCAAAAACATATAAAGGAGGTTCTCACCACTATGTCATGAGATTGGGATACATTTTTTAGGATGTTTATCTCTCAATGTAAGAAAATTCATGTGTAATAGGGGATAACATTTGTATCTTCTTTTTTGGGTAAGGTACACAATCATATTCATTTCATATAAGTGAGGATGATATGTGGGTCTTCATATCAAAGTTTATGTCAAAATATTGTTTTGGTTATAACAATGATGTATTAATGGTCACATCCATGTGATTTCTTCATACGAGTTAGAGATTGATGTGGATGTGATGTCCATAGAGTATCCTAATATGATTCACAATCATCAAGAGAAAATTATATAAGGACATATCATTCTTTTGGTTCATGTTTTATGGATGTATGGTGGTGTAGAGGAATGTACATGGTAGTGATAGTCAAATATGTGAGCATACTATTTAGTGTTTTTTAAGATTCATTTTATATAATAACATTTACCTTTAGTAATACACTAAATAATGGAAGTTTTTATTTTCCTTCTATAATATTTTTTCCCATTACAATATAGTGATTATAGTTTTAGAGGTGTGTTTATGTTATTAGTTTGTTTTTCTTCTAACTTGGGTTTTTATTAATTCTTAAGGATGATAATAATTTGAGAGTTATATAATGAGTAGTTATGTATTTTTCATGTCATATAATTTGTAGTTTTAATGTCTTAGAGTCATTAAAAATGATTTTGAAATTATATTGATAGTTAGAAGATGATTTTTTCATCCATAGTGGAAAAAAACAATAAATTTCATGGATCAGATGGGATCCTTTTAGTCATATCCATTGCTATAGAGGAGTATATATTTTTCTAAGAAAGTGTATATGGATTCATGTTAGGCTATTATTGTGGAAAAATACATCATTGTCAATACCAGATTGTGGTAAGTATATTTTTCCATATATTTGGTTATAGTTTGGGGAGAGTTTTAGGGACTTCACTATTTTTCATGGGGAGGAGGAAAATACCCATGGTTTTTGGTCATGGTGGAAAATTACAAGGTTTCTAAAACACCACATCGAGTATTTTTCATTAGGGATTTAGAAAATTAGAGAAAAATAGTCATGGTTCTTGAAGCCACACCACAATTTAGTTAAATGATTTTTCGAATAAATTAAACAGAAAAAATAGATCTACGAGATTTCTATTTTTAAGAACTATGGGTTTTGGATTAGTGTCGACTATGATAATCAATTTCAGGGTATACTTTTTCAATGTAATAGTTTTGTACCTTTATCCATTAATATAAATTAGGGTTCCCAATTCTCTCATTCAACTACCCTGACCATTTTTTGAAAACCAAAGTTGGTGTGAAGCTTTTATTTTTGTGATTTGGGACACCCATAACAAACCTTGATGTACATTCCTTTTTTTATTGAGTTTCTTATGGTGTAAGATTCTCATCTAATCTATTATATTTATAATATATTTTATTGAACTTATCAAGGTTATTTATAAGTGATGATGTATTTTTAAGGGATATTTGGTGAATGATTGGCATATAAATGTTATATTCTAGCTTAATTGAAGAATTATTACGATATAATGGTTTTTTGATAATTAGTTTTATATTTTCATGGTATTGTTTAATTTAATGGATTATTCATGGTAGGTTATCAAGATTCCATCTCTTTTATTTTTGTTATTAGTGTAATTTACACTGTTTTAGTGTCTATTTTCATTTGGATATGTAATTGGAATTAATTTCAATAAAATATTTAGATTAATTTAAGAGACAAGTGATTTAGAAATTTTTTTATGAACTTTCCCCATTAGAACCCCTCTTGAGCTGGTAGTGATGCTTAGTGTGACCCCTGAAGCACATATCTAAAAACCTAATGGTTAGATACTAGAAGAGAGGATATAAAACACTCAATTTGGAGGCATTAAACACATAATCATAGGAATAACAATGATTATAAATAATATCTCCATATATTAAAAATAAAACTAAGCACACAATGCAGGTAATTCCATATATAAAACAAAGTCTCTAAATAAATACCAAAAAAAATAAACTCATACTATAGTGTCTCCAAAAATAGCAACCAATACTACATAATGAGCTAGTAATGTTCAGACTCATCCACAACTCAATAAAAAAAATTTGTAAAAAGTTTTATATTGAAGATTGAGGTGAGTATACTTGTATATTAAGTAGGTTCCTCCCTAGAATCTCTCATAAAAATGTGGTGAATCATAAATAATCCTTATTAAATAAATTTGAAAATTGAACAATCACCAGTAATATGTTAAATATCTACCCAACATCACCATGGATTGTACCTCAAATATATATATATATATATATATCAAATATAATAATATAATATTTAGAGAACATCATATTGAAGGTTCCCAAAACTCTATTTCCCATTTATCTAGTCTCTATTATACCCCAATGACTAACATCTTGGAACAACTATATCATCATATCAATATTACCACATCTTTATAAGACATATATATAACCATAATCAAATTCCATTTACTAAAACCACAGATCACATACTAAAAAATATATTCCACGTTGTGATGGAGATACATCATGAAGGAAATCTAATTCCTGGACTCCTCACTAAGAATGTTTTAACCAAATATCTTCATCATTGTATCATTATCATGAACCATAACCTATATCCATCATAAGTCATATGAATTCTTGAGTAGTGAGTGGGGAAGGGGTAGTATTAAACTCTATGTATCTCCTATATCATTGACATTGGGGGTACACCTTGAACCCAAATCCTTATATAGGCATCAATAAGGATAACAGACTCAGGGGGGTCATGTGGAAGAAATAATAAAACTATAATATATTAATAATAATAGACAATCAAAACATACTGTTTAACTACATAATACAACATCTCTACAACCACAACCCACATCACTATACCACACATCTACACTCACTACCACTTCTAAACACAAAAAAAACCACTATATCCACCTCACAATAGCCACACATCAAATTCTAATTTCATCATCTATAATTAATTACATATTTATAAGTTCTTATCCTGGATTATATTATTTATTCTATTATTATTTATAGCCACTATAATTTTACAAAACCACATTGATTTCAATTTTTTTATTATTTCATTTACTATAAAATATCTATCTACCACTTCAATTATGGTTTCCATCCCATCATTCATATCATTTTAACATATTCTCATTATTTATTTCATTTATATGACCAAAATTCCATATTCCAAGACTAATAAATCATAAAAAATACATTATCCTCTATATACTAACAACCGCTCAACTATATCCTCCTCTGTTACCATGTTATGTAAACTCAATGGAACCAACACTATTGAAACCAAAAGTCCAAAAACATAACAACACAAAAAAAGTTTTACAATATAAAGGAATAAATTTAATGTAAATCCTATCTAAAAAACAACAATCATTTTTTCCCATATAGTATTTACAAGATATAAAAAACTCTAAAAAAATAATAAAAAATTATAGGTTTTCATGAATCATACTAATTACTATCATAAATTTGTTTACTAAATTTATGAATTATTCAATATATCAACATCAATGGAGAATCATATTAGTAAAAATCCTACCAACATTAATAAACAATGAAATAACATGAAAAAAATGTAATAAATGCTTATAACACTAATCTAATCACTTTACCCAACTCTGGTTCATTATCATTAGTAAGTTAATCCCATATACACATATAATGAAATAAAAACCATGAAAATATCATATTAATATAGATATTTAAAAGTAGAATCACTAAATCCAATAACTCATCTAAATCTTCAATAATCACAACACTTAAATAATAAGATAAACAATGACACAAAAATAGTCAAGACATGAAAAAACTTTAATAACCAATAAATAAACATCCCCCAAAAAATATATAATAAATATAACAAAAAAAACAACTTACACAAAAACATTAATAAGATTAAAACTAAGAATAATTAACTAATGAAGAAGGAAAGTGTACATTAAATAATCAGATATTCACTTTGAAATGAAAAGAGCTAAAGATAAAACATTGATATCAATGACCACCAAAACTATGTATCATGGTATTATAAGGAATGAAAAATATGAAATAATAAAAGATTATTTGGAAAAAACGTAAATTTACAATTGATAATGAAGATAAAAAATCTCATTTTATGTAATGAATCTTGGAATAATGGAAGATATTCAAAAAAAATCATGGAATGATATCCCAAAATCAGCATGTATTTTTTTTCAAATTGATAAAATCAGTGAATGATAAAACACTATTTTATTGAATATTTTGTTGATAATAAATGATATAGTTTCCTCACATTGTGTTAAATATGTTTAATTAGAAATTATTTGGGATTAGATCATTCATTTGAATATTTGATGAAAATTCCAGTTTTACCCTTTATAGTTCACTGTAGTATTTCAAAGATACATATTTGTATATTTATTATTTGAATTTGAAATTTTGTAAAAGTGTTCCTAACTTAATTATCTACAACCTATATTCAGGACACTAGAGCTAAAGAGTGCATTTGGTTGTTGAAAATGGTCCATGAAGGCAAAGTTGAGCTGGACTCGCCAGAATGGAGAAGCTTCTGTATTTTGGCCATAAATCCTTCATATGGGCCTGGATTAAGCCCAAATTTGGAGAGGAGATAGAGGACCCATATCCTCACATGTGATCCCTCTTTAATACCGGAGAATTCACGCTTTGTGGTGGTAAAATGGGCAGTGAAAGGTGGCATAAAATATTTGGCCGAGATTCCCCATTCACACTTGAAACCACTTTGAACCTAGCCTCCCCACCACTCTATAAATTGGTGTTTTTCTCATTTGGTGGGATGGGGAAATGATCTGGGAAGTTTAGGGCAGAGGATAAGTGGATCTACTCCAATTATACAACCATTTCAATAAGGGTAGCTCTTTAAGCAAGGATCCCTTCGACGAAGCCTTCTTCTTCTCCTTCATGTTGTAATGTTTTTTTTGTGTAATAAACTTCTTTTTTCTTATTTTATTTCTTCTCTTCTCTTATGTTTTGTTTAAATTTCTTCTTCTCTTAATCTTCCTCTTTGGTCTGGAATTTTTGAGTAGAAGCGTTATTGGATTATACCCATTATAAACCTTTGCACATGCAAAACGCTTCTACGATGATTACGCCACCCATGGAAGAGTAGTATTTTAGTAATCGATATATCTTCTACCCTCTTAATTTAATTATTTTGAATAAATGATCTAATATAATTCACATAATATGATCCATGAATTGTGTTTTTAAATTACAAGAAACTAAGCAAGCAATTGAACAATTAACACAAAAACACGCGAGGTCGGGATTTTGTGTAAATTGTGAGAGCGTAATCTTAATCGGTAATACAAGACCACACGGGATAAATTTGTAGAGTTAAAATATAATCCCTAAACAGAATTAATCCTCATTTCCAGAATGGATATGTTCTATAATTAAACACTGACCATAAGCTATCATTAGAACAACAATCAAAGCAGGGTGCTGCGATTGCGTGTTCCGAAGCTAGCCTAGGGTTTAAGTAATTTCATCTTTGTGGTTAAGTTAACTGTTGTAGGGTTCGAGGGATAAAAAATTAGGGGATCATAATTAAGTGGATATTGATTTAAATGATAATTATTAATAACTGAATGAAGAGGTAGAGTTATATCGATTATGCCTTTTAAAATAGATTTCAAAAAAAACATCTTCTTGTTGTGTCATTTTAATCAAAATTCATTTCAAAACTAAAAAAAAACACTATTTTATTGAATATTTTATTGATAATAGATGATATAATTTCCTCACATTGTGTTAAATATGTTTAATTAGAAATTATTTGGGATTAGATCATTCATTTGAATATTTTGATGAAAATTCCAGTTTTACCTTTTATAGTTTACTGTAATATTTCAAAGATACATATTGGTATATTTATTATTTGAATTTGAAATTTTGAAAAATGGTTCCTAACGTAATTATATACAACCTTTATTCAGGATACTAGAGCTAAAGAGTGCATTTGGTTGTTGAAAATGTACCATGAAGTCAAAGTTGGGCTGGACTCTCCAGAATGGAAAAGCTTCTGTATTTCGGCCATAAATCCTTCATATGTGCCTGGAGTAAGCCCAAATTTGGAGAGGAGATAGAGGACCCATATCCACACATTTGATCCTTCTAAAATATCGGCCAATTCATGCGTTTTGGTGGTAAAATTGGCGGTAAAAGTTGGCATAAAATATTTGTTCGAGATTCCCCATTCACACTTGAAACCACTTTTAACCTAGCCTCCCCACCACTCTATAAATTGGTGTTTTTCTCATTTGGTGGGGTGGGTACGTGATTTGGGAAGTTGAGGGCAGAGGAGAAGTAGATCCACTCCAATTATCCAACCATTTCAATAAGGGTATCTCTTGAAGCAAGGATCCCTTCGACGAAGCCTTCTTCTTCTCCTTCATGTTGTAATGATTTTGTTTGTGTAATAAACTTCTTTGTTATTATTTTATTTCATCTCTTTTCTTATGTTTTGTTTAAATTTCTTATTCTATTAATCTTCCGCTTTGGGCTGGAATTCTTGAGTAGAAGCGTTATTGGGTTATACCCATTATAAACCTTTGCACATGCAAAACACTTCTATGATGATTACACCACCCATGGAAGAATAGTCTTTTAGTAATCGATATATCTTCTACCCTATTCATTTAATTATTTTGAATCAATGAGATACTGTAATTCACATAATATGATCCATGATTTTTTTTAAATTACAAGAAACTAAGCAAGCAATTGAACAATTAACACAAAAACACGCGAGGTTGGGATTTTGTGTAAATTGTGAGAGCGTAATCTTAATCGATAATACAAGACCACACAGGATAAATTTGTAGAGTTAAAATATAATCCCTAAACACAATTAATCCTCATTTCCAGAATGGATATGTGCTCTAATTAACCACTGACCATAATCTATCCTTATAACAACAATCAAAGCAGGGTGCTGCGATTGCGTGTTCCGAAGCTAGCCTAGGGTTTAAGTAATTTCATTTTTGTGGTAAAGTTAACTCTCATAGGGTTCGAGGGATAAAAAATTAGGGGATCATAATTAAGTGGATATTTATTTAAATGATAATGATTAATAAGTGAATGGATAGGTAGAGTTAGATTGATTATGCCTTTTAAAATAGATTTCTAAAAAACATCTTCTTGTTGTGTCATTTTAATCGAAATTCATTTCAAAACTAAAAACAAAAAAATATACAATCTTCTTCCAGAAAAATTCTTCTAGATGCATAAACTATAACAAAACACAATCCTTTAAAGTAGTGTTTTTATTCTATTCTATTTTATTTTTTTATAATACCTTTAATAAGTTGTTAAATTCACTTTCTCCTTTGAGAGACGACCTTGGTCAGCCACTCTGCTACACCTAAGTACCCCAAAATCACATCAATCATTTGAGGGCACCCACGACAGTGCTCTTTCAAATTGGCGCCATTGCTGGGGAGTTAAGTAATTTATTCAACCATTTAGAGGTATTTCTTTTATTTTTCATTTTATTATTTTCTTCACCTCTCTCTTTCATCTTTCCCCTTTCTCAAGTTTTCCTTTTTTTTCATCCTCTTCTTTTCTTTTTGGACCATCAAATCAACTTCACATTTTTATTTTACTCTGGTCCACTCACTTTCTTTTAATTTTTATCTGATTTATGACATGAACTAATCCCGAATATCTCTTAGATCTTGATCCTGAGATTGAACGCAGCCTTAGGGCATGAATTATACACTCTCAGTCTACGGGAAGTTTCAATATTCAACCAGTTGGTGAATTCATCTCTTCTGGAAACATTGGAATTGAATGTTATTCAAATTCAAACATAAAAGAAGAACCAATGGATGGAAATAATGGAAATAAACTTAATAGAACCATTCGAGAATTGGTTGCACCTGATATTAACTATCAACCGAATTGTATTGCATACCCGAATCTCGAATCAGACTTTGAGTTAAAATCTGGATTAATTCACCTTCTTCCAAAGTTTCATGGATTATCTGGTTAGGATCCCAACAAACACCTTAAAGAATTTAATGTGGTTTTCTCAAATTTAAAACCAAGAAATGTTTCTGAAGATCAAATCAAATTAAGAGCATTCCCATTCTCACTTGATGAAGCTGCAAAAGATTGGATGTATTATTTGCATCCTGAAGATGTAACATGTTGGAATGATTTGAAACGTCTTTTATTTCAAAGATTTTTTCCAGCATCAAGGACCACATCCATTCGAAAGGATATATCAGGGATCAAACAAGCACAAGGGGAGTCAATATATGAGTATTGGGAGCGATTCAAGAAGTTGTGTGCAAGCTGCCCACATCACCAAATCAGTGAGCAATTACGCATTCAGTAATTTTATGAAGGACTCACACCTATGGAAAGAATCATGGTGGATGCTACAGCTGGAGGAGCATTGGTGGACAAGACACCAGTAGTTGCACGAGCATTAATCGACAAAATGGCCCAAAACTCCCAACAATTTGGCGATAGAGGTACACCACATGTCAGGGGAGTATATCAGGTAAGTCCTTCTTCTCTTGAAAGTTATTTGATTGATACAAAGTTGGAAGAATTGACCACTATGGTGAGGAAGATTGCTTTGGCTCAAAATACATCCCAGCCCATTCCTTCAAGGCCTTGTGGCATTTTCACTGAGACAAGCCATCCAACTGACTCTTGACCACAATTACAAGAGACAGAGGATTGTGCAGCAGTATTCCCTGGGAGACCATTTCAGCAGCAGAAACAACCATATCCCCAAAATAAGTTTGATTCATTTGCTCCAACATATAACCAAGGGTGGAAGGATCAATCAGACCTGAGGTATGGATCTGGACAACAACAAAGGCCCCCTTTTCAACAAAACTTCCAGCAGCCTCCGCCTTACCATAAGGGTTTCCAACAACCCCAAAGGAGATTTGAAGCTCAAACATCAACAAGCCAACAACAAGGAAATCCCCCACCTAAGGTAGATTATAATACTGATGATCTTTTGAAGCAAATTTTTCTTAATCAACAGAATGAGACGAAGAGTCAAAGTTCGGAGTTGAGGGAATTGAAGACTCAAATGAGCCAGATTTCCACCGCCCTCCATGAAATTGTGAGTAATAATTCTGGAAATATACCTTCCCCACCCACTCCAAATCCAAAGGGGAATGTCAGTGCCATCACATTGAGAAGTGGGAAGAAAATGAACAATACATCGGTACCTACCATTCCACCGGGATTCACCTTAACTCCGGAGCAGCCGCATTCCAAACCAACTAATGAGAAATCCAAGGAGAAAGATAAAGGTAAGAAAAATATTGATGGTGTTCCTCCTAAACCCCTTCCTTTTCCCAACAGGGTTGTCCAAACCAAGAAGATGGCTGGATAAGCAATGAAAAAGGAGGGTTTGGATACATTCAAGCATGTGGAGATCAAAATTCCTCTACTTGAAGCCATTAAGCAAATTCCAAGGTATGCGAAATTCTTAAAAGAACTTTGTACCAATCGAAGAGGGCTCAAGGGAAATGAGAGGATCAACATTGGAAGGAATGTCTCAGCACTAATTACACAAACTCTAGCAATTCCCACAAAGTGCAAGGATCCCGGGACATTCACCATCCCATGTACCAAAGGGGAGTTTCACTTCTATGATGCTCTATGTGATTTGGGAGCTTCCATAAATGTGATGGCTCACTCTGTATTCTCTTCCTTGCAGGTTGGTGAGTTGAATCCAACAAGAGTAGTGGTGCAGTTGGCAAATAGAGTTACAACATATCCAGCGGTAGTTTTTGAGGATGTACTTGTCCGGGTAAGAGACATGATCTTTCCAGCAGATTTCTACGTGCTTAACATGGAGGATGATTAGGTAAGTTCACATGCCCCCATTATCTTAGGTATGCCCTTCCTCAAAACTGCAAAAACTATCATAAATGTCAATGAGGGTACACTTTCCATGGAGTTTGGAGATGAATTTGTGGTATTTAATGTCATGGAATCCATGAAGTACCCCTCAGAGGACCATTCTAGTTTTGTTATCTTCCATTTTGAACCACCATGTAAAAACACCATGGAATTGGATTGTCCTATTCTTAGGGAGATTATGAGTATTGGTTCTAGTTTGATGTCTAAAAGTACTTCCACACCCGTTTCTAAGGAACAAGACTCTCTAAGATTTGATTTTGAAATGGAATCATATTCTGATTTTGATCATGTGAACTCTGATTATGACATGGCTAAAGAGTATGCTGATGGACTTGATGCTTTATTCTATTATTTTGATGATGTATATTCTGATACCAGTGCTCTTTGTGCACATATTTCGGTTCCTTCAATGTCTCCATCCATACCACACCCTCCTTCATTAGAACTCAAGCCATTGCCACCAAATCTGAAATACTCATACTTGTTGAGTGGTGAGATATTACCTATTATCATTGCTAACAATCTCCCTTTTGAACATGAAGAAAAGATTTTGAATATTTTGAGGGAGAACATCAGGGCGATTGGGTGGACCTTGGCTGACATATCAGGTATTAGCCCCTCCATTTTCATTCATAGGATTCTCTTGGAGGATGGGGCTAAACCGGTGAGACATCCACAAAGGAGACTCAATCCAACCCTCCTAGAAGTTGTTAAAAAAGAAGTTGAGAAATTGCTCGAGGTAGGTATAATCTTTCCCATTTTAGATTCTCAGTGGGTAAGTCCAATTCAGGTTGTGCCTAAGAAGAGTGGTGTTACTGTTGTTAAAAATGAGAAAGATGATTTAGTTCCAATGAGGGTGAAAAACAGTTGGCGTGTGTGTATTGATTATAGGAAACTAAATCATTCCACTCGCAAGGACCATTTCCCCCTCCCGTTTATTGATCAGATGCTTGAGATACTAGGTGGGAAGACAGACTATTGTTTCTTGGATGGATATTCTGGATATTTTCAGGTTCCTATAGTTCTGGAGTACTAGGAGAAGATGACATTCACCTGCCCATTTGGTACCTTTGCTTAACGACGGATGCCATTTGGACGTTACAATGCCCCAGGTACCTTCCATAGATTCATGGTGAGTATTTTTTCTGATTTTATTGAGACTTTCATGGAGGTATTTATGGACGATTTTACAGTGTATGGGTCTTCATTTGATGAATGTCTAAGTAGATTGGGAAAGGTTTTGAATCATTGTATTTAGAAGAATCTGGTCCTGAACTTTGAAAAGTGTCATTTATGGTAGAGCATGGCATTGTCTTAAGGCATGTAGTGTCAAAACATGGGATAGAGGTTGATAGATCTAAGGTAGACATTATTTCATACTTACCCTATCTTTCATGTGTGCGTGATGTTAGATCTTTCCTAGGGCATGCTGGATTTTATCGGCGCTTCATCAAAGATTTTAGTAAGATCGCTCTTCCTATGTCAAGATTACTTCAAAAAGATTCTGATTTTGTGTTTGACGATTCTTGTAGGACTTCCTTTGATGAGATAAAGAAGTGTCTGACCACTCCACCTATCATACAGCCCCCATGGTGGGAGATTCCTTTTGAACTTATGTGTGACGCCTCCAACTTCGCGGTTGGAGCGGTCTTATCTCAGAGGGTGGAGGGACGTTCACATGTGATCTCCTATGCATCGAGGACACTGGATTCAGCCCAATCAAATTACACAACCACAAAAAGGAGTTTCTTGCTGTCATATTTGCTTTAGATAAATTCCGTTCATATTTATTGGGCTCTAAAGTAGTTTTTTTTCTGACCATGCATCTTTGAGGTACCTCCTAAAGAAGCCAGATGCAAAGCCATGACTTATCCATTAGAGGCTCCTTATTTATAAATTTGATATTGAGATAAAGGACAAGAAGGGATCAGAGAATTTGGTGGCATACCACATGAGTAGGCTTACTCACACACTAGAGGATGACACCTTGGACCAGGTACCACTTTGGGACACTTTCCCCGATGAGCATCTCTATACCATCTCAGGTACACATCCTTGGTATGCTGATTTAGTTAATTACATTGTTTCCTCTGAAATCCCAGAAAATTTGAAGAAGCATCAAGTCCAAAAATTAAAAAGCGAGTCTAGGTATTATGTGTGGGATGATCCTTACCTCTGGCGCATGTGTAGTGACCAAGTCATTAGGAGGTGTGTTCCAGATCATGATTTTGAGTCTGTTTTTCATTTCTATCATTCACTTGCTTGTGGTGGACACTTTGGACCCCAGCGGATAGCTAGGAAGGTTTTGGACTCTGGATTATATTGGCCTATCTTGTTCCATGATTCCCATGTGTTTTGTAAGTCATGCTCTTGTTGCCAAGACACTGGGAATATTTCTAGGAGACATGAGATACCCCAACAACCCATACTATTCTGTGAGATTTTTGATGTATGGGGCATTGATTTTATGGGTCCTTTTCCTAGTTCATTTGGATTTTTGTATATTTTGGTTACTATTGATTATGTGAGTAAATGGGTGGAGGCCAAGGCCACCAGGACTGAAGATTCTCATGTTGTTGTGGACTTTGTCAAAGCACAGATTTTTTGCAGGTTTGGAGTACCAAAGGCCATCATCAGTGACCAAGGGACACACTTTTGCAATAGGAATTTTGCTTCCCTTCTTCGGAAGTATGGGGTGACACACAAAACATCAACACCATACCACCCCCAAACAAATGTCCAGGCTGAGGTTTCAAATCGTGAGCTGAAAAAAATATTAGAGAAAACCATGCAGCCAAATAGGAACGATTGGAGCAAGCGCTTGGATGATGCATTGTGGGCTTATAGGACAACATACAAGACACCCATTGGTATGTACCCATTTAGGATTGTTTTTGGGAAAGCATGTCATCTCCTAGTGGAAGTCGAGCATCGAGCATATTGGGCTATAAAGAAATGCAACATGGATTTGGCCCAAGCTGGAATTCAAAGGAAGTTGCAAATTCAAGAGCTTGAGGAGATTCGACTGTCATCATATGAGAACTCATGGATCTACAAGGAAAGATAAAAAGCAGCTCATGACAAAATGATCCAACAAAGGGAGTTTCATGTTGGAGAGAAAGTCCTTCTCTATAGTTCACGATTCAAGTTGATGCCTGGTAAGTTGCGTTCCAGATAGTTAGGTCCTTATATTGTGACTAATGTTTTTCCTTATGGTGCAATGGATATCACACAAGAGGACACTTGAAGGAGCTTTACAGTCAATGGGAAATGTTTGAAGAGATACATTGAGGGACTTCCTACTGATGCAGTGGATTTTATCACCCTACATGACCCCATCATCACTTGATCACATCAGGCTGTTCCTAACCCTTTCACTTTTTTATTATTTTTCCTATTTAAAAATTCGGCATTTCATGTGCATATATCATCTCATAGGTTCACATTGAGGACAATGCAATATTTTAAGTGTGGGGGAGGGAACCTTTTAGTTTAGTAATTTCAATTTTTTTTCCTGTAAAAAAAACAAACAAAACAATTGTGTGTTTTTTCAAATTTTGTGTGTTTATTTTTTCAAATTTCTTTGTGTTTTTTGAAATTTTTGATCTAAAATGATTCTCATCACAATTTTGAAATTCATATCAATGATTGAAACAATTTATCCCATGAAACTAAGCTTAAATGAATACTTAAAATGACTTTGTTTCAAGTTCAAATATTTAGTAATTTCATTAAAAGTACACTGAATTTTGAATCCCATGCCACATCTCACTGTCTTTATATTTGAAATCACTTTCCTGTGAGGCTTCTGAACCATTATTTTCATATTCTTTTCATTCACCTCAATTCTTGAGAGAACCAAACCATGCTTGATTTAACCAGAATTTGATCTATTCCTATCAAAACTTGAGGGTTTGAGGTACTTATGTTTAAATGATTGAGGAATTTGTTTGGTATTAAAGCCTCTATTTCAAAGAATCCTTTTTTATAATGGCCTACCTTGAATATTTAATCCTTGTAGCCCTTAGAAACCATCCACAACCTGTTAGGTTAGCCACATTACAAGCCAATTTTCCCTATCCAACCAAGTCTTGAAGTGAAATTGCATAATCTAGTTGAGCTTAATTGTGGGGGAATCTATCTTGTGTTGTGCCACCAAATTCTGTGATACTTTGGGTGGAAAATTAAATTCTGAAGATATGTGTTTTCTACTGAAGAATGTCATTATATTGAAAGCTGTGCCATTTCTGGAGCTTTCATGACAAGTGAAGCTGTGCCTTTTCTGGAGCTTCTAATTGAGGTGGAAAGCTGTGCCCATCTGGAGCTTTCAAGAAAATCATGTTTGAGAAGATTGAAATTTTTGAAGCTGAAATGATGAATGGTGTAAACCTTTAATGACTTTTCATGATGATCAAGCTGAATTGATATTATGTGGATTGAGGAGAAGACCATATTTAAGTGAAAATTAGATTAATGCAATTTTGCTTCAAAAAGAGTCAAGCCCTCCTCATTCAGCCTCAAAATTTTTCACATCTAAATCCTACCAACTGAAAGCCACAGAACAACCATGAAAAGTCCTCATGATAAACATATTTCCTTGACTCACATTGGGTAGCGATGTAGGAATCTATCAAGCCTATGGTGACCCTTGTATGAGTTTGGATGAGAAAGACATTGCAAAAAATTGACATTTGTGTGATAAGAGAAAATTCAAGTGAGGTAAGTGTTTTGTGCATGGGAGGATAAATAAAGTGGAAATATATTAAATTATATAAATGAAGAACTTGAAATAATTTTTTATGAGGCATGATATCTTTTGTTTCTTGGTGTGTAATTGTTTGATCTCAAGGATATGTGTTTTAAAATTGGTTTTGATTTGATATTGATGTTTACTTGATATGAGGTTTTGCTCAGGAGTGCAAAAGGGTAAGGGTGGGGGAGTTGATAAAACACTATTTTATTGAATATTTTATTGATAATAAATGATATAATTTTCTCACATTGTGTTAAATATGTTTAATTAGAAATTATTTGGGATTAGATCATTCATTTGAATATTTGATGAAAATTCTAGTTTTACCCTTTATAGTTTACTATAGTATTTCGAAGATAAATATTTTTATATTTATTATTTCAATTTGAAATTTTGTAACAGTCTTCCTAACGTAATTATATACAACCTTATTTCAGGACACTAGAGCTAAAGAGTGCATTTGGTTGTTGAAAATGGGCCATTAATTCAATGTTGGGCTGGACTCTCCAGAATGGAGAATCTTCTGTATTTCGGCAATAACCCCTACATATGGGACTTGATTAAGCCCAAATTTGGATAGGAGATAGATGACCCATATCATCACATTTTAGACCTCTGGAAGACTGGCCAGTTCACGCGTTTTGGTGGTGAAATGGGCGGTGCAAGTTGGCATAAAATATTTGGCCGAGATTCCCTATTCACACTTGAAACCACTTTGAACCTAGCCTCCCCACCACTCTATAAATTTATGTTTTTCTCATTTGGTGGGGTGGGGACATGATTTGGGAAGTTTAGGGAAGAGGAAAAGTGGATCCACTCCAATTCTCCAACCATTTCAATAAGGGTAGTTCTTGAAGCAAGGATCCCTTCGATGAAGCCTTCTTCTTCTCCTTCATGTTGTAATGATTTTGTTTGTGTAATAAAATTCTTTGTTCTTCTTTTATTTATTCTATTTTCTTCTGTTTTGTTTAAATTACTTCTTCTCTTAATCTTCCTCTTTGGGCTGGAATTCTTGAGTATAAGCGTTATTGGGTTATACCCATTATAAACCTTTGCACATGCAAAATGCTTCTATGATGATTACGCCACCCATGGAAGAGTAGTCTTTTAGTAATCGATATATCTTCTACCCTCTTCATTTAATTATTTTGAATCAATGAGCTAATTTAATTCACATAATATGATCCAATAATTGTGTTTTTAAATTACAAGAAACTAAGCAATCAATTGAACAATTAACACAAAAACACGCGAGGTCGGGATTTTGTGTAAATTGTGAGAGCGTAATCTTAATCAGTAATACAAGACCACACGAGATAAATTTGTAGAGTTAAAATATAATCCCTAAACACAATTAATCCTCATTTCCATAATGGATATGTGCTCTATTTAACCACTGACCATAAGATATCCTTAGAACAACAATCAAAGCTGGGTGCTGCGATTGCGTGTTCCGAAGCTAGCCTAGGGTTTAAGTAATTTCATCTTTGTGGTTAAGTTAACTCTCGTAGGGTTCGAGGGATAACAAATTAGGGGATAATAATTAAGTAGATATTGATTTAAATGATAATGATTAATAAGTTAATTAATAGGTATAGTTAGATCTATTACACCTTTTAAAATAGATTTCTAAAAAAACATCTTCTTGTTGTGTCATTTTAATCGAAATTCATTTCAAAAATAAAAACAAAAAAATATACAATCTTCTTCCAGAAAACATCTTCTAGATGCATAAACTATAACAAAACCCAATCCTTAAAAGTAGTGTTTTTATTCTATTATATTTTATTTTTTTAGAATACCTTTAATAAGTTGTTAAATTCACTTCCTCCTTTGAGAGACGACCTTGGTCAGCCACTCTGCTGCACCTAAGTACCCCCAAAATCACATCAATCATTTTAGGGCACCCACGACAGTGCTCTTTCAGTGAATATCATATAATAACAGAGAAAACTAAATAAAAATTCATAAACCCTATAAATCTCAATGAAAATTTCATAACCCCCACTCAAACATGGTAAACCTATGAAAAAAAAACACAACGAAAGGAATCATAATGAAAACCCCTTAACCCCCCCCCCCCCCCAACATCATTTCCTTGACCATTATAGTGAAATATATTCCATTATGTTACAATCTCAAAATTATATTGAAATCGACTCTTTGCACCTAAATAATGAATGATTGAAATCTAATTACTCAGAACTCATAGTGTAACCTAACTCATCATGTCATAACGTTAAAAAAAAATAATGAAATGGTGAAGACTAACCATTTTATTCCCTCCAACTAATGATTATAGAATACACTTGATCATAGTGTGATTTATGCTTATAGCTAATATTTTCATCTAAAATCTCATATTATTACAATATCTTCTTTCGAAATTCCTCCCAACATCTCTAACGCCTAAAAAAATAATGTAGAGGACCATAAAAAATTCCAAACTCTGCATTATATACCTCTAAAATGATTCTTGTCCACAATATTCAAATCCAAACTTCAGAAATAGAACTCTAAAAAAATATCATCAAAGGGAGATACCTATAAAATAAGGATAAAAACAAAAGTAATGTCACAACCCATCCTCGGGGTCCGTTCCGTGACTACCCCAAGCCCGCCTTCCATAGGCCAGGGGCTGGCGACTAGCACCAAAGGTGTAAATCCCGATAAAAGGGAAGGTATTGCCTTTATATAAGAAAAAAAAACACCACAGTGTATGCAAGCTGAAGTAAACACTAAGTAAACTGAGTACAAAAGTAAGTGCTAGAAAGTAAATGGGCTAGTATAAAAACCCAACTGAAAGTACAGTACAACAGTAAAGATAGAAAAACTGTAGTAAAGTAATCCAGCAACCACTGAGTCGTCCTCTGGATATCCCACCTGAAGGGTGGGTACAGATGATCTCCTCAGCTCCTCGAGTCTTTCAGTCCGCTCCGTGTACATCCCGCCAAGTGGTCCACCTCCGGTACCATCTCGCTCCACTAGAAGCCACCTTGATCAGAGCTATCTGTCATCTGCAACCAACACAATGTAGTGCGGGCATAGCCCGTGTAGGGGTCAGTATACGATACTCATTAGGGACCCTGAGTCACCCGAAGGCCTCCCAGAATCCACAAAGGATAAACCAAAAAGGAAAGATACAATTACGAAGTATCAACCAACAATACTTCGGTATATGCCCATACATATACCTAAGTCATCAATTACAGTTCGACTCCAACTTCCAAGCCCAAGTTCAACCCAGTCCACATAGGAAAGTACAACCCAATCCACATAGGAAAGCACAACCCAATCCACATAGGAAAGTAAGTCAATCATATCGAAGATAATGATTGAATTTCAAGACTCATCTCACACAGTTATACTACTCACAAAGAGGGGTGAAGATGATTAGATGTAGCCTCCGAATCATCTCCTCTACGGAAAACACGTAGGATCCAAGTACAGAAGTCGTTGCTACCGAACCCACGTAGGATCCAAGTACAGTAACCATCGCTGCCGAACCCAAGAAGGATCCAAGTACAGTCGCCATCACTGCCGAACCCATGGAGGATCAGAGTACAATTGTCCTCGCTGCTGATCCCACGTAGGATCCAAGTACAGTCGCCATCGTTGTCGCAGTCGCAACCAGCTCTAGGGTTCCCGCACACAACACGCTCGATTCTGGGAGGGTCCTCTCCATGAGCCAAGGGGTCGATACATAAACTATCACGAATAACAGAGTTGATGTATCTCATAGTTCTGTCCCACATCATAGGGGAAAAACCAAGCAAAATGTGCTAAAGTCACAGAGAACAAGATGATCAATCCATTTTCCAAAAGTACATGGTGTGTAGGTAAGCGATATACGCCATGTCATCAGACACCGGGTACTGCCCGTGTGATAAGGCCTGTGTCGCAGGGCTGGTCGTGTAGATAATTAAATACACGATGTTTAGTATGGTTACATGCCATGTCCAAACCTCTAGGGTCGGTTCCATGTACGCTAGCCATCCCTTATAACGACCCATACTTTACATACATTGTTAATACTTCAAAATTGAAGCATACTTATTACAACATATAACAAAACCACAAAAGGACCGTATACGTATAGTGTCTTTAGAAACTGGGAAACATAAACAACTGGTTCATAAAGCATCTACACTGTCTCCCATTTATTTCATCATATCTATAGTCCCTTTTGGCATATCTTACTTAATAACCTTATTCCTGACCTGGGGAAAGAAAACATACAAAAGGGTGAGCTCAAATGCTTAGTAAGGGTGAACAAAAGAAATATCAATCACATCATATTCATAAGAACATAACTTTTGGAAATCCTAACCTGCAAAAGAGAGCATAATTTCATAACATCGGATAAATCATAGTAGTGAAATGGAATCCCAATAATCATAACATAAAACATGAAACTTTGTGGAATACACACATAATCATAGTGAATCATTTCTTATTAGTCAAGACTCATTTCCAAGACTATCTTAGTGGACAAAGTCCATTTCTGGACCGAGTTCACTCCTTGTTTCAGTCCTGTTTCACTGAACCGGTATAACCTACCATTCCATCCATGTCTATCTCATGAGATATAAAATCTTTACCCAATGTATTGGAGGGAGATATAGGTCCCACCCATCTCATAATGATACCATTCTTATGTGTGCCACAAAATCATAAATCATACATCATTGCATAACCCATGTAATAAAAATGGGATTCTTAAACAACATGACATCATAAAACAATTCATATAAGATAAAGGAATTCATAAAAATAATTCCATCACAACATAGTAAAATCAATGTAAAAATAGGGATAGAAACAGAACCCTATATTATCTTAGATGGAAAATAATTTTGATAAAACACTTGAACTCCATTCTTGAGGAAAATATGCTTTCTACTTCAAAAACACTTTTCCTTTCTTAACATGTCATACAATTATAAACTAAAAGAAGTTGATTAAAAATAAAATTTAAAACTTGTAAAGGAAGATTCTTGGAAATAATGTTTTAAAAATCCATTCATGCCGTATATGTTAAAAAAACATTTTTCTCGTACTTTTGTCGGAAAAGTCAAAAAGTACCTCGTACGAAAAACGACAAAAGATTCCTTTGATATCCTTTACTAAAAACTCACCGAAGGGTAAAATTGGATTTAAACAATTGTAGGTGGATGGAAATAATATTACATATTGAGGAAATATGGATGTGGATGATAAAATACACCCCATTAAATTTCAAAGTATAAACAATCTTGGATAAAAATGAGATTGTGACATTTCCCTTACCTTAGGTCCGATTTGCTTCGTAAGTGTCCGAAACTCCTGTATAATTATTTAAATAATGTTATTTAATTATTCCAGAATCATACTTATTTTTATGATATCATATATGGTCATATTCTTATCTTCTTATTAGTAATATTTCATTACTACTTGTTATTCGGGTGTTTATTACTTTTTGTTCTTATGCGTGTTTTGTCGAATAAATTCTTATTCTTCACTTTAGGTTATAGATACCTCATTTCCAGAATGGTATTAGTGTAATATATATCATATTAATTCATTCAATTCATTTATATAATCATTATGAAATGAAGATCATGTAGAACGAGTCGCATCACATTGTGGAGACGGTATTCCGTACGTACGCACGAGTGATGATATCGTTCCTATGATCATGGAATTGTATTGGAGTGTATGTATACTATTTCAGAATCAATATCACTTTATAATAGTCATATATATAGTCATTATTTACACCATTATACCCATCCAAGTAAGGTGGTGGTGGAAAATAGATTACACCACGGTGTGGAGACGGTATTCCGTACGTACGCATGCGCGGTGATTTATTTTTACTTAGGATGGATAGATGGTGAAATAGGGTTGTTTCATACTTATAATAACATATAAGTATATGAGTGATACTGATGTTATTACTTCATAATGAAACAACTAAAGAATAAGAAGTGGAAGAAGAAATAAAGATGAAAGAATCGGTAACAGACATTACCTCTTCTTTGAAGTGCTTCTTTGAGACCTCCTTTTAGGGCACTAAAATAGGTCTTTGAAGAAGACCAGAACCTCTAGGGTGTTTCTAGGGAAGTGGAGAGGTGAAATTGGCAGGGTTTGGCCGAGCTTGAAGGCTCAATGTGGTGTGAGGAAGATGGGGAGAAGGTGCCCTTTTATAAGGGAGGAGAGGGGCACCTTTGGAATAACTAAAAATATTATTTTATTATAAAGTCAAATTCGGTTTTTAATAGCTCCAAATTGATATATTTATAAGATAAGGTGGGTAGGGGTCTAAATCCTCTCATCCAATAGAATTTAGACAAGTTTAGGTATCAATTGTAACCTTATCATTTAGATTTAACTTTAAGTTAGATAATTTAACTTTTACCGTGTCTTATTGTTTTCTTACACTATAAGGTTAATAAACTTACTATATCAAGCCAAACAAACCCCAAGTTGTTTATTATTAATATATATAACCTTATCTAAATCATTTTTCCTAACCTTAGATTTTTAGGAATAAAATAACAATTAATAATATAATATTTTTTTTAAAAACTATTTTATGTCAATTTTGACACTATTTAGTAATTGACTTTTTTGAAAATCATAACAGAATGATTAGTTCGAACCAAGTTACTTAAATCAATAATAACATGTCATATTAACCTATAAAATTAGTGTAATTCATAAAAAATCTCAAATTACATTTATTTGGGTATTTATAACATCAATTATGTCAATATTTCATTAATAAGATAATTACTGCATCATCATTGTGTCATAAATAAATTAAATTATTTAATGTCTAAAAATTACAAATAAAATACCATTATGTAGGAAATCTTTTTATATTTCTAATGAATATTTATAGCCGAATTTATCTTATGTATAACCCCATATTAAAAATGCTTTACTTATTAAACTTTGATTTTAACTATTTTAACCCTTCTTTAAATAAATTAATAATAAATGTCCTAATCTAATCCAAGTGGGCCTAAATGGTCATATTTTATTCCTAAGGTTGTTTTTGGTCTAATTACACTTGTCCAATATAATTAGGACATGTTTTAGGGTAATAATAAAATCATGTTTACCCTTAATTACCCTATTTACTTTTAACCATGGTAAAAAAAAGTAAAAAGTTACTATTCACCAAAAAATTATTTTCATCTCATTGAACCACATTTTACTTACTAACATGAAACTTGTCTCTCGGATTTTCGAAATTCCACTCACAGAAGCGGTAAAATTAAGTTTTATGAAAAATTCAGTTTTTTAACTACCACTTAGTGGTTTCACTATTCATCAAAAATTGAAAGTTTTCAGAAAAATACCAAAATTTCACCCTAGGCTAATTTCGATATTCCAAATCCAAAAATGAAGTCCATTTTGAAAAATAAAATTTAAAAAATTTCAAAAATTGGTTATTACTATTCATAACAGCTAGTTTTAATAATATTTTAATAACATATCATTGTTTAGTGAAACTCGGTATTGCGTACGACGCAAGCTATTGTGGAAGGCCGCAGTTGCGTGTAAAGAAAGCCAAGCTAGTGTTGTGTGTAGTGAAAGATTCATTTTATGATTTATATAACATAAAAACAAAATATTTCACATAAAAGTCTCGGGTGTTACATTCACCCCCCTTAAAATAAATTTCTCCCTCGAAATTCGTCACTTTGTAACAAACAGATGAGGATACCTCTCCCTCATCATATCCTCAAGCTCCCATGTAGATTCTTCTAATTGGTGGTTCCTCCATAAAACTTTCACCAATCTAGTCGTCTTGCTTCGTAGGACTTTTTCGCTACGATCCAGAATCTCTATCGGCTGTTCTTCATAAGAAAGATCTTGCTCCAACGGTACAACTTCTGAGCTAAGTACATGTGAAGGATCAGGTATGTACTTTCTCAGGAGAGATACATAGAACACATCGTGAACTTGAGAGAGATTCGGTGGAAGCTCCAATCGGTAAGCTACCTTCCCAACACGATCCAATATTTCGAAAGGACCGATATATCTAGGGCTCAACTTCCCCTTCTTTCCAAATCTCATGACTCTCTTCCAGGGAGATATTCGTAAGAACATTTTATCACCCATTTCAAACTCTAGGTCTTTTCTTCGGTTGTCGACATAACTTTTCTGTCGACTCTGAGCTGCTCTTATGTGTTGTTGAATAGATTTGACTTTTTCTGCCATTTCATCAACGAGATCAGGTCCTAATAGCTTTCTTTCCCCAACTTCATCCTAGCAAGTTGGAGTCCTGCATTTCTTTCCATAGAGAGCTTCATAAGGATCCATCTGAATACTAGAGTGAAACCTATTATTATAAGAAAATTCCACCAAAGGTAGGTGTTGATCCCAACCACCTTTGAAATCCATAGAGCAAGCTCTCAACATAACTTCTAGAGTTTGAATTGTTCTCTCAGACTGACCATCTGTCTGAGGATGATAAGCAGTGCTGAAACTCAACTCTGTATCCAGAGTATGCTGTAGACTTCTCCAGAACTTCGAGGTAAATCTCGGATACCGATCAGATATAATAGAAAGTGGTACTCCATGCAATCTTACCACTTCCTTTACATATATCCTGGCAAGCTGATCCAGAGAGAAATCCTCTCTAATAGCAAAGAAGTGTGCAGACTTGGTAAGACGATCAACTATGACCCAGATAGCATTATTGCCTTTGGATGATTTAGGAAGTCCTGTGGCAAAGTCCATAGTGATGTGTTCCCATTTCCATTCAGGTATGGGTAATGGTTGTAACATCCCCTTAGACTTCTGTCTCTCATCTTTAACTTACTGACAAACCAAGCATCGAGAGACATATTCAGCAACATCTCTTTTCATGCCATCCCACCAGAAGTACTCTTTCAGGTCCCTATACATCTTCGTGATTCCAGGATGAATAGAGAATGAAGAACTATGAGCCTCATCCAGCAGCTCCTTCTTTAATTCCGGGATAGGAGGAACACAAACCCGATTCCTAAACTTTATTATCCCATCACAATCAAGGTTGAATTCAAGAACATTTCTCATCTTCTTTTGTAACTCGACATCTTCTTTCTATGCCTCTTTAATATTTACATGTATAGATGGTTGAACATTAATTTGAGAAAGATAAGATTTTCCCCTTACATTATAATTCCAAGATCCATCCTTTGTAAATCAATAAATATTGGATCTTTTGTGATCCTCATCATGGATAAACTGGCATGGTCTTGTCGACTTAATTCATCTGCCACCTTGTTTACTTTCCCAGGGTGGTAATGGATTGAGCAGTCATAATCCTTAATCAGCTCCAACCATCTTCTTTGACGCATATTCAGCTCCTTTTGTGTGAAAATATACTTTAAACTTTTATGATCAGTATAAATGTCACACCTTTCTCCATACAGATAATTCCTCCAAATCATTAATGCAAATATTACCGCAGCTAACTCAAAATCATGTGTTGGTTAATTTTGATTATGGATTTTCAACTGTCGTGAGGCATAAGCTATCACCATATCATTTTTCATAAGAACACACCCCAATCCCTTCTTGGATGCATCACTATATATCACAAACCTTTCTCCACTACAAGGTAGTGTGAGAACAGGTGCACTGGATAACCTTCTTTTCAACTCCTTGAAATTCTCTTCACATTCTTCCGTCCAAACAAACTTAACTCTTTTCTGAGTCAACTTGGTGAGTGGATTAGATAATCGTGAAACATCTTTCACAAAACGTCGATAATATCCAGCCAAACCAAGAAAACTTCGGATCTCAGTTACTGTTTTTGGTCTCGACCATCTTTCGATAACCTCTATTTTTCCTGGATCCATAGATATCCCCTCTTTTGAGATTATGTGACCCAAAAATGAAACTTTTTGAATCCAAAATTCACACTTGGTAAATTTGTTATAAATCTTCTCCTTTCTCAGGGTCTTCAATATAATTCTCATGTGATCTTCATATTATTCTTTGCTCTTTGAATAGACAAGAATATAGTCTATAAAGACTACCACAAATTGATCAAGATAGTCTCTAAAGACTCTATTCATCAGATCCATGAAGATAGCAGGGGCATTAGTAAGACCAAATGGAATCACTATAAATTCACAGTGTCTATACATTATATGGAAAGCCATCTTTGGTATATCCTCCCTTTTGAACATTAATTGATGATACCCTGAATGAAGATCAATCTTGGAAAAGTATTGAGCCCCGTGTAGTTGGTGAAATAAGTCATCAATGCGTGGGAGAGGATATTTATTCTTGATAGTGATCTTGTTAAGTTCTCGATAATCAATGTAGAGTCTCATTGATCCATCTTTCTTCTTAACAAATAGAATAGGTGCTCCCCAAGGTGACGAACTAGGGCGTATGAATCCATTATCAAGATTCTCTTGGAGTTTCTTCTTCAATTCCTGCAACTCAATTGGGTCCATTCTATAAGGTGTCTTTGAAATAGGCAAAGCACCTGGTACGAGTTCTATTGAAAACTCAACTTCACGATTTGGTGGAAGACCTGGTAATTCCTCCGGAAAGACATCATCAAACTCCCGTACAATGGGAATATTCTTAATCGTGAGTTTCTCACCAACCATTTGAGATAAATAACCTTAAATTAGTGGAATCAAGACCCATAAGGTAGAAGGAATTTCCACTGGAAGGTTATGTTCATCCTTGCATTGATAGACGATCATAGATTGATCTGGAATATGAAATGTGACTTCCCTTATTTGGAAATTGATATGAGCTCCATATAAAGAAATCCAATCCATGCCAAGAATCACATCAAATTCCACTATAGGAAGGATCACAAGATTTTCAGGAAGCAATTTCCCACAAACTTCGATCGGAGAAGAATTATAAAATTTTGATGCGACTGTTGTGCCATTAGGTGTTGTCATAGATAACTAAATATCTAATTGTTGAGGTAATACAGTGATACCCTTAGAAAATTCTTCAGAAATAAAAGAGTGGGTTGATCCAGAATCAAATAAAACATTTTCTACATTAGAGTGGATGGTAAGTGTACCTTTCCCCACATCGTTATCGTACTCCACATCACTGATAGAAATTGCATGTGAATTTCCTTTGTCTTTAGCCTTAAGAGTTTGTTGACGTCGACCATCATCATCAACCCTTGGATTAGGGAATTTATTGGCATAATGTCCCATATCATTGCACTTGAAACATTGAAGTGTAGTAGGTTAATTCTGTGTATCCCTTACTTTGTTTGCATCATTAGATATCTTCTTCCCATCATCACGACATTCAAATTCCCGATGACCTTCCTTTCCACATTTGAAACATTTACTTGTCCCTTTGAGACAACTCCCTCCATGTTTCTTTCCACACTTTGAGCATAAGGGAAACCTCATCTTCTTTTCAGTGTGCTCTTTAGATTTTCCTTTGAATTCCATTTTCCTCTTCTTATCAAACCCATATGACTAATGGGTTACTCCAATCTCCATATCAACTTTGAGAGCACATCGAACGATTTTCTCGTAGCTATTGAAGTCCCTTATGGCTAAGGCCCTTCGAAGACTTGGTTTTAAGCCACTAAAGAATCGATCGATCTTACTCTCAGGTTGGATAATAATACCAGAAGTGTACCTTGAAAGTCTTGTAAAATTTTCTTCATAGGTACCAACAGATTCCTCATCCTTTTGCTTCAGTTCAAGAAACTATTTCTCCATCTTTGTTCGGAGAATACGAGGGAAGTACTTATTGAAAAATAAGTTCTTGAACTCGTCCCATTCCATGGACTCAATTTCATCCCTTTTCCTCGTATTATTAATAAGATTCCACCATTTATCAACATCACCTTCCAAACGATACACTGCTAAGATGACTTTATCATGCTCAGAAAATTGAAGAACTGAAAATATCTTTTCAGTAGTACTAATCCATTGTTCAACAACTAATGGATCAGTAGACCCGCTGAATGAAGGTGGGCGCTGTCTCATGAAGGATTCAACAGAATGTTGCTCCTTCCTTTGCTTGTTTGGAAGTCCTGTATGATTCATAGCTTGGGAAAGTTTTGTGAGCATGGCTACAAAATTTTTCATTCCGGCTCCCATAATGTTTGGTTGCTCAGGGGGACAATCATTGCATTGCCCATCGCATTCCGCATTAACACGGTTCCTTCAGGTTCCAGCCATTGACTAAAACCAAGAAGAATAGTGTGAGCAACACTAATTATAATAGGAAAACCACATAATCAAGAATAAAATTTCACACTTAAGGTCTTATCCTAGGTTATTCATGGGCATTTCTAAAACACTAAGATTGTGTTCTATGCTTAGACTTATCCTTAGGGTTCTTACTAAGGATTTCACATCCTAGTTTCCAAAGGTTGACTATACCTTTCCTCTAATACCAACTATAACGACCCATACTTTACATACATTGTTAATACTTGAAAATTGAAGCATACTTATTAAAACATATAGCAAAACCACGAAAGGACCGTATAGGTATAGTGTCTTTAGAAACTGGGAAACATAAACAACTGGTTCATAAAGCGTCTACACTGTCTCCCATTTATTTCATCATATCTATAGTCCCTTTTGACATATCTTACTTAATAACCTTCCTCCTAACCTGGGGAAAGAAAACATACAAAAGGGTGATCTCAAATGCTCAGTAAGGGTAAACAAATGAAATATCAATCACATCATATTCATAAGAACATAACTTTTGGAAATCTTAACCTGAAAAAGAGAGCATAATTTCATAACATGGGATAAATCATTGTAGTGAAATGGAATCCCAATAATCATAAAATAAAACATGAAACTTTGTGGAATACACACATAATCATAGAGAATCATTTCTTATTAGTCAAGACTCATTTCCAAGACTATCTTAGTGGACAAAGTCCATTTCTGAACCGAGTTCACTCCTCGTTTCAGTCCTATTTCACTTAACCGGTATAACCTACCATTCCAGCCATGTCTATCTCATGAGATATAAAATCTTTACCCAATTCATTGGAGGGAGATATAGGTCCCACCCATCTCATAATGATACCATTATTATGTGTGCCACAAAATCATAAATCATACTTCATTGCATAATCCATGTAGTAAAAATGGGATTCTTAAACAACATGACATCATAAAACAATTCATATAAGATAAAGGAATTCATAAAAATAATTCCATCACAACATAGTCAAATCAATGTAAAAATAGGGATAGAAACAGTACCCTATATTATCTTAGATGGAAAATAATTTTGATCAAACACTTGAACTCCATTCTTGAGGAAAACATCCTTTCTACTTCAAAAACACTTTTCCTTTCTTAACATGTCATAAAATTATAATCTAAAATAAGTTGACTAAAAATAAACTTTAAAACATGTAAAGTAAGTTTCTTGGAAATAATTTTTAAAAAATCCATTCTTGCCGTATAAGTTAAAAAAACATTTTTCTCATACTTTTGTCAGAAAAGTCAAAAAGTACCTCGTACGAAAAACGACAAAAGTTTCCTTTAATATCCTTTACTAAAAACTCACTGAAGGGTAAAATTGGATTTAAAAAATTGTAGGTGGATGGAAATAATATTTCATATTGAGGAAACATGGATGTGGATGATAAAATACACCCCAGTAAATTTCAAAGTATAAACAATCTCGGATAAAAATGAGATTGTGATATTTCCATTACCTTAGGTCCGATTTGCTTCGTAAGTGTCCGAACCTCCTGTATAATTATTTAAATAATGTTATTGACTTATTATAGAATCATACTTATTGTTATGATATCATATATGTTCATATTCTTAGCTTCTTATTAGTAATATTTCATTACTACTTGTTATTCGGGTGTTTATTACTTTTTGTTCTTATGCGTTTTTTGTCGAATAAATTCTTATTCTTCTCTTTAGGTTATAGATAACTCATTTCCATAATGGTATTAGTGTAATATATATCATATTAATTCATTAAATTCATTTATATAATCATTATTAAATGAAGATCATGTAGAACGAGTCGCATCACATCATGGAGACGGTATTCCGCACGTATGCACGAGTGATGATATCATTCCTATGATCGTGGAATTGTATTGGAGTGTATGTATACTATTTCAGAATCAATATCACTTTATAATAGTCATATATAGTCATTATTTAGACCATTATACCCATCAAAGTAAGGTGGTGGCGGAAAATAGATTACACCACAGTGTGGAGACGGTATTCCGTACGTACGCACGTGCGGTGATTTATTTTTCCGTAGGATGGATAGATGGTGAAATAGGGTTGTTTCATACTTATAATAAAATATCAGTATATGAGTGATACTGATGTTATTACTTCATAATGAAACAACTAAATAATAATAAGTGGAAGAAGAAATAAAGATGAAAGAATCGGTAACGGACATTACCTCTTCTTTGAAGTGCTTCTTTGAGACCTCCTTTTAGGGAACTAAAATAGGTCTTTGAAGAATATCAGAACCTCTAGGATGTTTCTAGGGAAGTGGAGATGTGAAATTGGAAGGGGTTGGCCGAGCTTGATGGATCAAAGTGGTGTGAGGAAGAGGGGGAGGAGGTGCCCTTTTATAAGGGAGGAGAGGGACACCTTTGGAATAACTAAAAATATTATTTTATTATAATGTCAAATTAGGTTTTTAATAGCTACAAATTTATATATTTCGAATATAATGTGGGTAGGGGTTTAAATCCTCTTATAAAATAGAATTTAGACAAGTTTAGGTATCAATTTTAACCTTATCATTTAGATTTAACTTTAAGTTAGATAATTTAACTTTTACCGTGTCTTCTTGTTTTCTTACACTATAAGGTTAATAAACATACTATATCAAGCCAAACGAACCCAAAGTTGTTTATTATTAATATATATAACCTTATATAAATCATTTTTCCGAACCTTATATTTTTAGGAATAAAATAACAATTAATAATATAATCTTTTTTTTAAAAACTATTTTATGTCAATTTTGACACGATTTAGTAATTGATTTTTGTGAAAATAATAACAGAATTATTAGTTCGAAACAAGTTACTTAAATAACTAATAACATGTCATATTAACCTAGAAAATTAGTTTAATTCATAAAAAATATCAAATTACATTTATTTGGGTATTTATAACATCAATTATGTCAATATTTCATTAATAAGATAATTACTGCATCATCATTGTGTCATAAATAAATTAAATTATTTAATATCTAAAAATTATAAATAAAATACCATTATGTAGGAAATCTTTTTATCTTTATATTGAATATTTATAGTCTAATTTATCTTATGTATAACCCCATATTAAAAATTATTTACTTATTAAACTTTGATTTTAACTATTTTAACCCTTCTTTAAATAAATTAATAATAAATGTCCTAATCTAATCCAAGTGGGCCTAAATGGTCATATTTTATTCCTACGGTTTTTTTAGTCGAATTACACTTGTACAATAGAATTAGGAAATTTTTTATGGTAATAATAATATCATTTTTACCCTTAATTACCCTATTTACTTTTAACCGTGGTAAAAAAAAGCAAAAAGTTACTTTTCACCAAAAAATATTTTCATCTCATTGAACCACATTTTACTTACTGAAATCAACCGTGTCTCTTGGATTTTTGAAATTCCACTCACAGAAGTGGTAAAATTAAGTTTTATGAAAAATTCAGTTTTTTAACTACCACTTAGTGGTTTCACTATTCATCAAAAATTGAAAGTTTTCAGAAAAATACCAAAATTTCACCCTAGGCTAATTTCGATATTCTGAATCCAAAAATGAAGTCCATTTTGAAAAATAAAATTTCAAAAATTTCAAAAAGTGGTTATTACTATTCATAACGGCTAGTTTTAATAATATTTTAATAACATATCATTGTTTAGTGAAACTCGGTATTGCATACGACGCAAGATACCGAGGAAGGCCGCAGTTGCGTGTAAAGAAAGCCAAGCTAGTGTTGTGTGTAGTGAAAGATTCCTTTGATGATTTATATAACATAAAAACAAAATATTTCACATAAAAGTCTCGGGTGTTACATCCCTGTCTGTGTGGTGGAGTACGTGGGCGTGTACTCCACCCCTGTCCGTGTATTTCCGGAATACACGCCATGACTCTTGGCCGTATGGTTCTGCCTGTGTCCGTGTATCATACAGATTACACGCCGAGCCTCGCGAAGCTGCTTCTGCCAGGGTGGTGGTAGTACATGCTGTGCCTCGTGGCCATGTGGTTCTGCCCGTGTCTGTGTATCTCCCAGATTACACGCCGAGCCTTGCGAAGCCGCTTCTTCCTTTCAATGAAGATAATACACACCGTGCCTTGTGGCGGTGTATTTCTGTCCATGTCCATGTATTTCCCTTGAATACACGCCATGTCCATCGAAGTATCCTCTGTCAAACTGTGTGGACAGTACACGCCATGTGACCAGTGTCACATGCCATTTTCACTTCTTCTGATATCCATTACTCCTGCTGCTGAACCCTTGTACTACATGGCCTGCGGTTTGGAAGTACACACCATGTATTCTGGAATTTTCCAGAAACGACGCCTCTTTCCATCACACCTCCCGATGTGTCTTTTATTTGTTCATATGAATCTTTTTCTACAAAACCTCTACTCATAGGTCGTCCCGATGTTCTGAGGCCATTTCCGATGTTTTCGGGCCTCCGATCGGCTCTGAAAACCTGCCTTGATTCACCGCTCAAGAACGGTAGGAGAACACCGTACAACAAGAATGGCGGGGGAATCAGACAGTGTTAGTTTGGTCTGGTTCCTTAGGCTTTAGTTTGATAGAAAATGGTTTAGAGAGAACCAATAACATGGAAGAAAAAATAACGTTGCTCAATCATAAACACACCCCTACCTCGAAGGAAGTTCGAAGTTGTCTAGCGTCGCGGACGATGGCGTCGATTCTGTCGTCGTCGGTGTGCACCTGAGGAAACGTCATCTTCTCTTTTATCACAGAGAGAAGATGAAGATTGCACGTCCGTTGCCGAGTCGTTCTTCTCTTGAAGATATGACGTTCTTCGCGAGAGGATTGTTGTTCTTAGAAAGAGAAACTTCCTTCTTCTTTTTACACAAAAGATCCCACCAATTTCTCCCTACCCAACTTGTGCTAAAGTAATCAAAATAATAGACTAATACTATTATTTTATTAACACAAGTAATTTAATTTTCAAAATTCAAAACACTTAATCAAATTAATTAAAGTGATTGAATTCATTAAATTAAAGGGTTGGCAAGTGTTAATGAGGGAGAGAGAAGGAGGTGAGTGGTCTCACCTTAAAGGGGAGTTAACAAAATAAAGAAGGGGGTTGTAGAGGAGTTAGGGAATGTGAAGGGTTGGGATCGCGTGGGACCCACCCCACCTTTATCCTCTCATGGGTAGTTAGAAAATATTGGGTCCCACCCCAACTCCCACACCTAGGATAAACCACTTAAGTTAGGAATAAAATTTGTACCACAAATTTTATTCAATTCTTTTTTAATCCCCAAATTTTAACAACTCCTCCCGAGAAAACGCACCTTTGGTAAAGGTCCTCTTAAGAAATTACCGCCGCTGCGGTTTCATCGATTCCATAAAATTTCGATTCCGAGCACCAGTTCGAATGATAGAAAAACCCTCTCGTTCGTTCACTGAACTTACCCGAGCTAAACTTCGGAAATTGATTCTGGGCACTCTGGGACTCGGAATCTGGTGCCGTCAGAAACTGAGTACTCGTAAAATCTCAAAGAATTTATGAAAAAATTTTCCTTGAAATTTACGGGACTTTAAATTACTCCCACCTCAGGGATTTACGTCCTCGTAATGATACATCATAATCTAGAGAAACAAATTTGGGTACTATGCACGCATCTGAGCCTCTTGCTCCCATGTTCTCTCCTGGAGGTTCTCGTGCTGCCACCTGATCAGCACTAGAGGAATCGACCTTCCACATAGGACCCTCTCTTATCGATCCTCAATCTCCACCGGGACCTCTGCAAATGTCGCCCCGTCATCAATTTCCAGCTCCCCGTGATTAATGATATGCGTCGGGTCTTGCACGTATCTCCTCATCTGAGATACGTGGAAGATGTCGTGCACCCAGTGCCACTGAGGTAGAAGGGCCATAAGATAAGCCACCTCACCTATCCTAATGAGAACCTGGAATGGTCCAATGAAGCACGGAGATAACTTGCCGCCCCGGCCAAATCTCTTTAATGCACGTCGAGGTGAGACCCGTAAGAAAACGTGGTTGCCATCCTTGAACTGTAGTGGTCTCCGCCTCCTGTCAGCATAGGAATTATGTCTGCTCTGAGCAGTCCTCATCCGCTCCTGGATGATCTGTACCTTCTCCTTCATGTCCTGGACCATCTCTGGTAATATAAGTGCTGACTCACCAGGGTCCGTCCAGCATAGAGGTGATCTGCAAGGTCGGTTGTACAATTCCTCATATGGTTCCATCCCGATGGTGGATTGGTATCTGTTGTTGTACGCAATCTCCACCAAGGGTAGGTGATCCTCCTAGCTGTGAACAAATTCAAGGACACATGAACAGAGCATGTCCTCGAGATTCTGAATGGTCCTTTCCGTCTGGCCATCCGTCTGAGGGTGAAAGGCGGTGCTCAGGCGTAGCTGCGTCCCAAATGCCTCCTGAAACCCCTTCCAAAGCCAAGAAGTAAAGCGAGCATCTCAATCAGAGACGATAGATGATGTCACACCATGAAGCCGTACGATCTTCTGAATGTAGACGCGTCCGAAGCTCTACACTGAGCCCTGCTCTCTGATAGGTAGAAAGTGGGCCGACTTGGTGAGTCGATCTATGATCACCCAGATGGAGTCGTGTCCTCTGGAAGTACGTGGAAGCCCTATCACGAAATCCATAGATATCCCATCCCAATTCCACTCCGGGACCTCCAAGGGTTGTACCAAGCCAGCTGGTACCTGGTGCTTTGTCTTCACCTACTGGCAAGTGAGGCATCATGAAACGAACTCTACCACAACCTTCTTCATACCCGGCCACCAGTACTGTCGTCTGAGATCGTGGTACATATTTGCTACTCTTAGAAGTACTTCCAATGTGAAAGTGTGAAACTCTCTTAGCACCTCCTCCTGTAATGCAACTGGTACCATGGTACGTCCTCTAAAAAGGATGACTTTCTCTCCTCCTATCGAAAATCCATCAGGTGCCTATCCTATGAAAATCTATGCACATCATGTCTCATAGTCAACGTCCCCACACTGTGCCTCTCTGACCCACTGAAGTAGTAGAGGAGTGACTATGAGTGACTAAAGAAAGGCTGCCCCATCTCTATCCATGAAGGATATCTACAACGTGGCTAGCTGCTCCGTCGCCTCTCCAAGTAGCTGAATGCCCGACCTCCTAGTGAGAGAATTAGCTACTACATTCCCCTTCCCAGGAGTATAGACTATCTCAAAGTCATAATCCTGAAGGAACTGGAGCCATCGCCATTGTCTCAAGTTTAGGTCCTTCTGTGAGAAGATGTACTTGAGACTCTGGTGGTCTGAGTAGACTGTAAAGCGCTCGCCCATCAGATAGTGCCGCCACATCTTCAAGGCGAATACCACTGCTGCTAACTACAGGTCATGGGTAGCATAGTTCTGCTCATGCTGCCTCAACTGTCATGATCCATATGCGATCACTACCCACACCTGCATCAGGACACAACTGATTCCGTTCCCTGATGCATCGCAGTAAATTACGTACCCTACTCCCTCCTCCGGTAGCCTCAAGATGGGTGCAATGGTCAATCTCTGTCTCAGCTCCTGGAATCTCTGATAACATCTATCTGACCACACGAAGGGTTTCCCTTTCTTTGTCAATTCTAAAATTGGTGCTTTAAATCTAGAGAAGTCTGACACAAATCTCTAATACTACCTAGACAGACCTAGGAAACTCCGCACATCCGTCACGCTCCTGGGTGGCTCCCAAGCTAGCACTGACTCGATCTTTGTAGGATCCACCGCAACTACCACCTCAGAGATGACATGCCCTAAGAAGTGGACCTCTTAAATCCATAACTGACACTTTGAGAGCTTACCATAAAGCTGGTTCTCTTAGAGTGTATCCAGTACAACCCGAAAGTGGTAGGCGTGCTCCTCCTCAGTAGTCAAGTAAATCAATATGTCATTGATGAAGACTACGACAAATCGATCAAGGTAAGGCTGGAAGATCCTGTTCATGAGACTCATGAACTCTGATGGAGCATTGATTACACCGAAAGGCAAAACCAAGAACTCATAGTGGTCATACCGACACCTGAAGGCCCTCTTCTGCACATCTTTGTCTCGAACTCTAAGATGATGATAGCCTGACCAGGGGTCTATCTTCGAGAACCATCATTATCCCTTGATCTGATCGAAGAGGTCATCAATCCTCAGAAGTGGATACTTGTTCTTCACAGTCACCTGATTCAGGTGACGGTAGTTGACACACAGTTGCAAGCTCCCATCCGCCTTCTTGGAGAACAAAATCGGGGAAGCCCATGGTGAAACACTGGGTCAGATGAATCCTTTGCCCTGTAAGTCCTCCAGTTGTACCCATAGCTCTCGAAGCTCAGCTGGAGCAATCCGATACACTGAAGTAGATATCGGGGCTATCCCGAGGTACATGTAAATATAGAAGTCTACCTCTCTGCGAGGAGGTAGTCCTGGAACATCGTCAGGAAAACCGTCTGCATACTGATCCACCACAACAGGAAAACTCGTATTCGGCACGTCAACTACTCCTCGGATGAGACTAGCCAACTGATGAGTGATTGTCTGTCCTTTTCTCTATGTGATTCCATCCCACACTGCAAAGTCTCCCTTCTCACTGGTGAAGGTGAACCTGCTCCCATCGGTGCGGACACACCGCACCTTGCGCCTAATACATTTGATCTGAGCATGGACCGTAGATAACCAATACATGCCCAAGATGACGTGGTAAGGCCTCGACGCCGCTACAAGAAGATCCCAGCCGAAGCTCTCGCCTCCTAGAGTAAGCTCACACTGCTGGCACTAGTGTGTAATCGTCGAGTATGCTCCAATAGGAGTCTCTAGCCATAAGGATCGAGCCGACAGCTCCGTCAGAATCTCCGAGCTCCGAACAAGGGTAGCGACAATGAAAGAATAACTCGCTCCTGTGTCTATAAGAACTGCAGCAAGGGTGGAGTAGACACAGATAGTACCTTGAATCATCTCAGGTGCACCGTGGTCATAGGCCTCCACTGTCTGAAGCTGAAACTGCCTCTGCCTGCCAACTCCCTATGGTCGGGGTGGACCTCCTGGTGGTGGTGGTGGTAGAGCCCCGAAGTTTCGTCCACCACCTGCTGCTCGTCCAGCTCCTCTACCTCGTCTGCCTTCTCCCTGTAGACCACCACGGTTGAACCTCTACCTCTGCCTAGGTGGTCCCTCAATCATCTGCTGCTCCTCTACATGGCGGGTCAGGCAGTCACGAGCCATGTGGCCCTGCCCGCCACATGCACAACACTGTCTGCCTCTCGTATGACTTGATCTACTGCGTGTGCCCCGCAACTCCGAACCAGTATTCTGAGGTCTCCCACCTGATGGTCTGGTCTTCTTGGACCCCTGTGACATCTGTCGACTACCAGCTGCAAAAGACTCTGCTACGTGCCGCCCTGTGGTAGGTCTCGCTGCTGGTGTAGGCTCAGTAAGAAAACTCTCTACAAGAAGGGCTATCTCTCGTACTCTTTCCTGTGTCAGAATGCTGATGGAGATCATCAAAGCCCTGATCTCATGCCTCAGTCCCTGCTCGAAGGTCCGGGCCCGGAAGAATGGGCCCCGTACCATGTTCGTGGAGTAGCACGAGAGGTCAGTAAATCTCACCGAGTACTGGGCTACTAACATGCTGCCCTGCCGCAACTGTAGTAACTCCTGGATGCGCACTGCACGGAGGGTGGCTGGAACGAACTCCGAGCGAAAGAGGCTCTCGAAGTCCGTCCAAAGTAGAGATGCATCATCATGCACCAGGAGCATCAGGCTCCACCATCTACCTACTGCCGCATGCAGGAGACTCGCCAAAAGGATCGCCATAAGATCTGATGGTGTCCCTACCAACTTGAAGACTCGAACAACAACCTCCAGCCAATCCTCGGCTGCCTGAGGGTCCATCTCTTGGTGGAACCTGGGTGGCCTCTGATGCTGAAACTCATGCAGTGCACTCAGGCGACGTGCACTATCAGCTTCTTGGGTTGGTGGAATCGGTGGCTCAGTGGGTAGAGGTACCACTGGTTCCTCCGCTGTAATGGGGCCCTGCACCGAGGCCTCGTCGCTCGGTGGGCTGCCATCTTTCACAATGATCGGAACCCTAGCTGGCTACCGTCATGGGGCCATCCTAAAAAGAAACAGGTGCTCCACATTTAATACAGTATACCTGGTGAGCTGACACAAAGTAATCACAATGAAAACATTGAAACACACATGCAATCAATATTTTCGTGCACTGAGTCGAAAATCAGAAGTCAGGGTCCTGGTGTATGGATACGTCGGCCGCCACACGAACACTAGACACCTTGGACTGATAACCACACTCAATACCCTTAACACTATTTCTACACATAGAAGAAATTATTAGAGTCCTGAGTTCTGTGGTATAACTGACTCCTCTGATACCAATTTGTCACGACCCGTCCTCGGGGACCATGCCGTGACTACCCCAAGCCTGCCTTCCATAGGTCAGGGGCTGTCGACTAGCACCAAAGGCATAAATCCTGATAAAAGGGAAGGTGTTTCCTTTATATAAGAAAACAAACACCACATAGTATGCAATTTGAAGTAAAAACTAAGTAAAATGAGTACACAAGTAAGTGCTGGAAAGTAAATGGGCTAGTATACAAACCCAACTGAAAGTACAGTACAACAGTAAAGATAGAATAGTTTTAGTAATGTAATCCAACAACCACTGAGTCTTCCTCCGGATATCCCACCTGAAGGGTGGGTATAGATGATCTCCTCAGCTCCTCGGGTCTGGCCGTCCGCCCCGTGTACGTCCCACCAAGTGGTACACCTCCAGGCACCATCTCGCTCCACTAGACTCCACCTTGATCAGCGTTTTCCATCATCTGTAACCAACACAACATAGTGCGGGCATAACCCGTGTGGGGGTGAGTATACGAGACATAGTAGGGACCCTGAGACCCCCAAAGTCCTCCCAGAATCCATAAAGGATAAACCACAAAGGAAAGATACAATTAAGAAGTATCAACCAAAACTACTTAGGTATATGCCCATACATATACATAAGTCATCAATTCCAGTTCGGCTCCAACTTCTGAGCCCAAGTTCAACCCAGTCCACATATGAAAGTACAACCCAATCCACACAAGAAAGCACAACCCAATCCACATAGGAAAGAAAGTCAATCATATCAAAAATAATGATTGAAAGTAAAGAATCAGGTCACACAGGTATACTACTCATGAAGAGGGGAGAAGATGATTAGATGTAGCCTCTGAATCATCTCCTCTACCAAACCCACGTAGGATCCAAGTACAGAAGTCGTCATTACCAAACCCACATAGGATCCAAGTATAGTAACCATCGCTGCCGAACCCACGTAGGATCCAAGTATAGTTATCATCACTGCCGAACCCATGGAGGATCCAAGTATAGTCATCCTCGCTGTCGAACCCACGTAGGATCCCAGTACAGTCGCCATCGTCTTCACAGTCGCAGCCAGCTCTAGGGTTCCCGCACACAACACGCTCGATTCCAGGAGGGTCCGCTCCACGATCCAAGGGGTCGATACATCAACTGTCACGAAGAACAGAGTTGATGTATCCCATAGTTCTGTCCCACGTCATAGGGGAAAAACCAAGAAAAACGTTCCCAAGTCACAGATAACAAGGCGATCAAGCCATTTTCCAAAAGTACACAGCGTTTAGGTAAGTGATACACACCGTGTCATCAGACACCGGGTACTGCCCATGTGATACGGCCTGTGTCGCAGGGCTGGTCGTATAGATAATTAAATACATGGCGTGTAGTATGGTTACACGCCTTGTCCAAACCTCTAGGGTTGGTTCCATGTGCGCTGGCCATGCCTGGCCGTGTGGTGGATTACATGCCCGTGTACTCCACCCCGTGTCCGTGTATTTCCAGAATAGACGCCATGCCTTTTGGCCGTATGGTTCTGCATGTGTCCGTGTATCACCCAGATTACATGCCGAGCCTCACGAACCTGCTTCTGCCATGGTGGTGGTAGTATAGGCCGTGCCTCGTGGACGTGTGGTTCTGCCCGTGTTCTTGTATCTCCCGGATTATAGGCCAAGCCTCGTGAACCCGCTTCTGCCTTTCAATGAAGATAATACATGCTGTGCCTCGTGGCTGTGTATTTCTGTCCGTGTCCATGTATTTCCCTTGAATACACACCATGTCCATCAAAGTCTCCTTTGTCAAACTATGTGGATAGTACACGCCGTGTGACCGGTGTCACACGCCGTGTGTCAATTCTTCTGATGTCCGTTACTCCTGTCGCTGAACGCTTGTAATACATGGCGTGTGCTTTGGAAGGACACTCCGTGTATTCTGGAATTTTCTAGAAATGATGCCTCTGGAAAGCACACCTACCAAGGCGTCCGTTCTTCGTTCCGATGAACCGTTTGCTACAAAACCTCCGCTCCTAGGTCGTCCCGATGTTTCGAGGCCATTTTCGATGTTTTCATACCTCCGATCGGCTCTAAAAACTTGCATTGATTCACTGCTCAAGAAAGATAGGAGAACACCATACAACAAGAATGGTGGAGGAATCAGACCGTTTTAGTTTGGTCCGATTCCTTCCGCTTTAGTTCGATAGCAAATGGTTTAGAGAGAACCAATAATACGGAAGGAAAAACAAAGTTGCTCAATCATAAACACACCCCTACCTCGAAGGAAGTTCTCAGTTGTCTAGCACCGCGAAAGATGGCGTTGATTTCTTCTTCGTCGGTGTGCACCTGAGGAAACATCTTCTTCTCTTTTATCATGGAGAGAAGATGAAGATTACGCGTCGGTCGGTGAGTAGTTCTTCGCTTGAAGAGATTACATTCTTCACGGGAGGATTGATGTTCTTCGAAAGAGAAACTTCCTTCTCCTTTTTACACAAAAGCTCCCACCAATTTCTCCCAACCCAACATGTGATAAAGTAAACAAAATAATAGAGTAATGATATTATCTTATTAACACAAGTAATTTAAATTTCAAAATTCAAAACACTTAATGAAATTAATTAAAGTGATTGAATTCATTAAATTAAAGGGTTGGAATGTTTTTAATGAGGGAGAGAGAAGGAGGTGAGTGGTCTCTCATTAAAGGGGAGTTAACAAAATAAAGAAGGGGGTTTTAGAGTAGTTAGGGAATGTGAAGGGTTGGGCTCATGTGGGCCCCACCCCACCATTATCTGCTCATGGGTAGTTAGCAACTAGTGGGTCCCACCCAAACTCCCACACCTAGGATAAACCACTTAAGTTAGGAATACAAATTGTACCACAAATTTTATTTAATTCTTTATGAATCCCCAAATTTTAACAACTCCTCCTGAGAAAACGCACCTTTGGTAATGGCCCTCTTAAGAAATTACCACCGCTGTGGTTTCATCGGTGCCCTTATATTTTGATTCTGATCACCAGTTTGAAAGATAGAAAAACCCAATCATTCGTTCACTGAACGTACCCGAGCAAAACTTCAGAAATTGATTCTGGTCACACCGGGCCTCGGAATCAGGTGCCGTCAGAAACTGCGTACTCGTAAAATCCGAAAGAATTTAAGAAAAAAATTTCCTTGAAATTTAAGGGTCTTTATAAACAAACTCATAGAACACCCCTTTAAGAAAAGATAAACAAATAATATTAAGGTCCACACATCGTACACCCTTTAAAGAATAACTAAATAATTCTATTGATTAACTCCATAATACACAGAAACAATACCTAAAAATAAATTTCAGACTATATATAAAACCAACACCCTCAACTAAAGAGAAACACCACAACACTATCCCTTCTCCAAAAATATATTCCATAAAATCCAACTACCACTTGACATGCCTCTAAAAAGGATTTTTGTTATAAAAAATATGAAAATATTGGAGAGAGAAGTAATTATATCATCATTTACTCCATCCCAATACTAAATCCTTATTATCAATCATTAATCATTTAATAACAATCTAAACTTTTTAGGTATATAATGTTATGTTTTAATATAATTCAACCATAAACCAAACGTAGCCATAACTTCCAAAATTATTTCATCCACTTTAAAAAATTGAATTTATAAATAATAAAAAGTTTATTTTTTTTATTTTATTAAAATATTGAAATCTACTAAATTTAAATCAAAATATAATTCAAAAATTTTCAAAAATTAATTCTAAAATTACTTTTGGAAATAATATAACCCAAACATTCCAAAATCAGAAAAATAATTTACAATAATCAATTTACAATATATTATTATCAATGGAATATGTTCACTGACTCATAGAAGACCTTTTCATCTCTCATAAAAAAATTTAATTCATAAAAATTGACTATCTAGTAAATTGTAACTATATTACTGGAAAAAAGAGTCACATATGAGAACGAAAAACCCAAAACCATAGGGCATTTGTACAATTGACTTCTTATATCATAATAAAGGAATAATATATCGTTAATTAATATTGGAATCATTGAGATAGTCAAACCCAAATCTTTAGCCCATTATCAAAAATTTAATGATTGTATCACACTTTATATTCTCTTACCACATGATCGATTACTTTGAGTACCCTCCTCATCTCCTTGAAGATTAAAAAATCATCCCTCTATCATTATAACAAGATACAACACTTCTATTATAGAATTATATCACAAACCCACTTCATGAAATAAAATATCTAAAGTCAAAGAAAACATTGAATACCACACTCAGACATCATCATCAACTTAGTGGATTAAAAAATAACTAATAAAATCCAAAAAAGTATGAATACAGGTCATTTGTATTGGATTATCCTTGTTTAATCTCCAATAACAATCTTGTATGTTCAACCTTCTACTACTGAGAAATAAAATACATCTTAACCATAACCAAAAAATCTTCCCATGACCCTTTTTTTGGGTTGCCATGATTCATATTCCACTATATTTAGTACACACTAAAAAATAAATCCATTTCTAAGGAAAATTGAAATCAATTTAGAGTCTTTTCTGATTAAAAAGTAACTTCAAAATACTTTAAACATTGTATATCCTTGATAACCAAAACGTTATCAAAGTTAATTGGTAATCCTTACCTATGAAACAAAGTATAACTTTATCCCATAAATTGTATATTTAATTCTTGAGCCCAAATTCCTTAAAAAGATCTAACGACTTGTATTCACACCAAAATTCAGAATCAACTCTGTTAATTAAAATAATTAGTTCATATAGTAATAGATGTAAAACACAAAACATAACATGAACCAAATTAAATTATATACCACTAAATTTTCAATATAACTATACCATCATTTCAAACCTCATCATCCTTTAATATTAATGCCTTTATTTCCTCAAATAATGAAACTACCTCAGACTTCCCACACTACTAATAAAAAATATAGTTAATATAAAAAATTAAATACAATCCCATTTAATTTACACAAAACATGACATATACACTACCATCATAAAAATTTCCATCATGAAAACACATTATCAATGAAACGACCCATGATTTTAGTAGATAATTTTCATTAATTAAATACGGTGTGTGTAACTTGTCTTTCAAAAAACGTTGTACATAAAAAACAAGTTTCCATAATAATTTCATTAAATATTAAAAATATTATAACAATTAAATTTGAGGGTATATATATAAGTAAAAACTCTATAAAAACTATATAAATATGTACCAGAAAATAAATTTCATTTTATTCATTAAAGATACATGTTTCTTAAAAGAAATTATGCATTATTCATGCTTTTAATGAAATTAATATTTTCAGTTTAATAAAATTGATCATTTGATATGATATGAATATTTTCAATAAGAATTTAAATATAATGTAATGGCTTAATTTATATTTTAGGAATAAAAGTATTTTACCATGGTAAATATTAGTTACCCTGATAAAAGAGTTACTTTTCCATGAAAGACACTTTTCTATATATTATGTTCCTTTTATTATTTGGATTTATTTTTAATTAGGTATATATTAGGATGTTTAATAATATATATAAATTAATTAAAACTCATTTAATTGATAATAAATGTTAAATAATTTTAATAACACATAATGATTAAAATCATATTTTTTAAACCAAAAGATTTTTTTTGTATATTATATGTTATAATTTAAAAGTTATTTTTTCATATTAAATAATTTAATTTCATTAAATAGAGTCAAAATTGGTAATATAAACATATAAATTTGTTAATAATCTTTTTCTTATATTTTTTCTGACAAAATAATTACCATGATTAATATTTAATCAAGTTTAATAATTGTTAAAATATACAATCTATTGTGGCTTGAATTTTACTGAACCTATTAGAAAAATAGAAAATTTTAGAATAACTCCTTGAGGTTGCTAATTCATTCTTTAAAATCTCACATAAATTTCAAAACCCAACTCATCTAACTCTCATGAAATTCCCTCTTAACCCTTGAATATCAATTTTTCCAATGAATTGCATATATGTTTCACCTATAAAAGGATCTAACATCTACACCTTTTAAGCCACGAACCTATTTAATATTCCCATGAACATAAAAAAAACTTATTATAGAGCCCCTATAAATCTTTTTTAGCCTATACTCTCAACACATATCCTGAATTCATTCATTTCAAAAGTATACTTCAAGAAACGATCCAAATTCCCAATGAAAGTATTACTCACTCCATGACATCCATTATTTATCATTCTCAATGACCCTCCTAAAAAATAATATAAAAATATGTATTTAATGAAATAAGTTTAAATAATATACTTAAATATTATAATATTTATTTTATAACCATTATCTATTCCCATTATATTTAATATAAAAAATGAAAATGTTGCTCATGCTTGTGTGCGATTACCGCCTCTAGGGATGACATGTTTTGTTTTTCACCACCGCATTTCAATGATGGTTCTAAAAATTGGTTAACTGAATATATTTATATATTATTAATTTTATGATTTATATTCTTAAAATATAAATATTTTTTATATAAGTAGTATTAGTAATAATTGGTTGTTGTAAAACTGTTTAACTAAAATGAAAATACCAAGAGGAAAAATGATATATTTATAAGTTAAAACTTATTTTTCATTTCACTTATTATAATTAATATTAAAAATTATAATATATCACTTTTATAATATATATATATATATATATTTGTATAATGTAATTATAATTTTTTTGATAGTTATATTATAATAAAATAATGTCTTCCAGATCAATACTCACACAAAGATTATAGCATATTTTTATTGGGTTAATTTAATCAACTTCATGAAAAATAAAATAAATTTTTTTCTAGTATACAATTAGAAAACTAATATTAGATATTAATAAGTAAATAACGAGTTTTATTGGGGGTTTTATTGGTAATATATACATTAAACTCATTAATTATGTTTCCACCCTTCCTTTTTTAAAAATCATCGAAACATGCTTTTTTCTAAATTCATCTATAAGAACCATATTTAAAAATCTCATATAATGATATTATAAGTCTATAAAATATTTTATAATATCAACTATTTTTCATTTTATGATATCAGAATTATTATCCTTTTCATAATAATGAAGAACAACACCCCTATTATGAAAGTAGTTCAGAATGATCAAGATTGTTCGCACCAGATAATAAGAATGATTAATTACTAACTAATATAAATTTTGAGATTAATTGAAACTGAGGTTTATAAATGGTTATATAATTTAATAAGGTTATTAAATATTTGATTGATATGGTTATATTTTTTTATATTGGAGGTTAGAGTGATATTAACTTAGAGAGAATTTAATGTAATGGTTTCATCAACAAAATTTCGTATACATTGGGTGATAGCCTTTCTTAATTGACTACACTTTTCAAGAATTAATTTATCACAAAATTCACCTATTTTATCTTTTATTGAATTTTTTTTCTTTAAGGAAATAAAAATATATTTTTTATTTTATATATCTCATATTTTACTTTACCTATTTAATGAAATGAAATCCTTTAATATATTATTTTATGTGATTTTTTCATTAAAATAACCTAAAAATATTAATTTATATATTTAATTTCATTATATACATCTATATATTTATTATAATGTTTTTAATGTTTATTATAAAATATCCCTTATTTAAAATTCTTTATAATATGGTTTTAAAAAGAACCATGTTTTCTATCTCAAATGAATTTTCAATTGTAATTTTCACTTTTTCTTTCATAAAAATGTTTAAAAGTTTTTGTGAAAATTTTGTATTTTCACTTTTATTTTTTCTTAAAGTTATATTTCTGATGAAGTGGAGTTTTTAACACCCTATATATGTTATTATTATATTATTGCTTTTATAAAATGATATTTTTTATATTTTAAAATCTCTTATGTTTATGTTAGGTGATTTTTTTTAAAAATCCATCCGTTATCCATGGGTTCTTTATGATATGATGATGACTGATTTAAAATGACACCCATATTTATGGATGATGATGGGTGGGTTCCTATATATCACCTAAATTCATTGGTTTATGTTTATATATAATGATATACCTATATATGGGTATAATTAGTTTGATCACACATGAGTAAGAAAAATGTGTTTTCTCACATTTTCAATCTTGGACATTATGAGTTTTTTCACACAGTCCTGGGCATAATAAGTTTTATCATAAATTTTTTACTATGTATATGGTTATTACACATATCCTAGTTGTTTATAAAGTTATTACACATTTAAAATATTCATTTCATTTTCATGAATTTCCATTTTTCATGTTACACCTTAGTTTTAAATTATTTTTCACTCTTATATTGTCCACATATGTTTTATGATTATTTTTATGTATTTCGATCAATGTAATAACATTTATGCTTCATTAATTATCTTTTTATAATATTATGTTTCTTTATAATGTTTTATAATTATAATTTATGGTCTTTTAAAATTTTAATAAGATCTTTATCCCTTCATCATGTTCTCCTTCATTTTTATGTTTTGAAACATTATGATTCATTTTACCTTATTGTGTGTCTGAGGTCACCCCTTTATGATGTTTCCATTCCATAAGATATGAAGATTATTATATCATGTAATATTTAAATAAATATTGTTTAGAGGATATATATTTCAGGGATTTTTATAATTTTTTTAAATAATATATTTTTGTAGATAATCTCCAAGAAATGGGCCTTTTAATGATTTTGTTGCGACCATTTTTTAGATTTATTATTTAAATCATGAGATTAATATATTATTTGAGTCATTAATTCTTAGGTAACCTTAGGTGATATCATATCTACATATAGGAATTTTGGGGATAAGATTATATATAATTAGAGACAAACCTAAGTATAAATCTAAGGGTTTGGTCTATGTAAATATTAACATCTTGATGTTTTGTTTAAGTATAGAATGTTTGAGTTTCCTAAAAATAAAACCCATATCTAGATACTACAAGTTGATATAGGCCCTAGAAAAAATTTACTAATGGGTATTAATCTTGAAAGGGGTGTATTGGGTATTAATTTAATCGTCACCCAGTGTTTGATAATGTGGTTAAACTATAAACTTTGTATGAAACTCCCTAGGGATATCCCTTGATCAATTCATATTCTATTTATGATCAAATATGAATGATTTTAATATATAAATAGCTCAGTTAGAAAACTAACCATTGATAAACTATATTTAAATCTATATATTTATAGGTCAACCTAAGAAAATAAATTATAAAATCATCATTTAGTATTTATAGTTTCCTTATATTTTCATTAATTAATTTTAGAATACACATTCACAATTTTCTTTTAGCCATGTTAATGGTGAGAAACCACAAGAAAAAAGTTAACAATGGATGCGATGGACAATGTGGTGATTCTTCCAAAGAGAATCTGAATGATATAGATACTCAAATGAAAAAACTCTGGTCAGAACTCACAAAATAGTCTCAGTTTTTGAACAAAAATGTGAATCATGTTGAGCACTATAATGGACCATGGAATAAGAATCTCACTATCATGTCATTCATAAGGAAACATCCAAACTATTTTATTGGTTTTTTTAATCCACTAGTTCCTAATAAGTGGTTTAATGATATGGAAAATATATTTTCCAATATATAGTATCTAGACCATGGGAAGGGAATTTTTTTCCATCTGTCGTTTAGATGGAAATGCTAAATAGTGGTGGTCTCTCATTAATAATACCACAGAAAATAAAGAAGTAGTGTAACAACCTGAGTTTTTCCTCCTTAGGTAATACCCTATTCGATGACTTTATCCCCAAAAAACTAAAAACAATCAAATATAGACCAATATAAGATATCCTTAAAATTAAAATTTATAAACAGTGGTTAAAAAATTATTAAATATATATAAATAATTATATTTTTAAAAATTAAACAAAACAAAATAAAATTTACATTATATAACGCTATAATTAGTATTACTATTTAACAAATAGAATACATATAATGGTCCATACTTTACATACATAGATATTACTTCAAAATTGAAAAATATTCGTTACAGACATAACATAACCACACCAGGACCATATTTGTTTAGTGTCTTTAGAAACTGGGAAAAAATCAACTGGTTCATAAGACATCTACATAATCTCCGGCTTATTTCTTCATAACTAGACACCATTTTTACATATCTTACTTAATACCATTCTTCATGACCTGAGAAAATGAATCACAATAAAGAGTGAGCTCAGATGCCCAATAATGGTAAACAAGGAAAATATCAGTCATATCATAATCATAGGATATAAAAATATAACATTTAAAATTTTTACCATGTATATAAAATATCATGATATCATGACATGCGATAAATCATAAAAGTTTATCATAATCCCAAAATTTAGAGCATAAGACATGATATTTAATGGCATACACATAATCATAAAAAATAATTTCATATTATCCAAGGATCATTGCTAAGACCAACATAGCGGACAACCTCCATTACTGAACTGATCTCACTCCTCATTCTAGATTGGTATTACTGAACTAAGATCATTTACTGTTCCATAAATGTCTATCTCATGAAATATAAATATTTAACCAATGAATTGGATGGATATGTAGGTCCCACCCATCTCATAATGAAATCATTCTTACATTTTTCAAAAAAACATAAATCATTCATCATAACCCAAGGAATAATATGGGTTTCATTAAACATCATTCCACCATAACATAAATACATATAATACAAATTGATTTTATTATTAGTATTCCATCATAAACATAATCAAACAATATGAACAATAAGGATAGTAAAACTGAAACACATCCCTATTATAGAGTTCCATCTTCGATGGAAAATAATTTTGATAGAACACTTGAAATTAATTCTTTAGGAATATATCCATTCTTGTCTAAAAAAATTAGCTTCCTCAAAATGACAAGCAATTTTAAAAGAAAATAATATATTTTAAAATATAAATGAAATATTTTAAAGGAATATTCATCTAAACAACTCATTAGGAAAAAGTAAAAATATATTCACATTGTATAAGTTAAGATAACACATTCTTCTTGTACTTTTGTTGAAAGTAAAAAAGTAACTCGGACCGAAAGTGACAAAAGATTCCTTTCATACCATTTAATAAAAATTCACCAACATGTAAAATTGAACATAATAAATTATAGATTGATATAATGAATATTTTTAATACATATTTATGAAACATGGATGTGGATGATAAATATACCCCAATAAATATTTACTTATAAGAAATCTTAGATGAAAATGAGATTACAAAATTATCCCATACCTGAGGTCCAACTTATTTTTTATATATCAGAACCTCTTGTATAATGATTTAGATAATGTCATTGAATTATTCCAGAATTATATTTTTTTATGTTATCATATATGATTATATTATCATCTATTTTTAGTAACATCATTACTCGTCTATTGAGTATTAACTTCGTTATTTTTTTGTTCATGTTTTGTTGGATAAGTTCTTGTTCCGCTTCTTAGGTTATAGTTATATAATTTATAGAATAATATTTGTATAATATATATCATCTTTATTCATTAAATTCATTTATATAATCATGCATTAATGAAGATCAAGTAGAACCAATTGCATCGCATTGTGGAGATGTTAGGCTGTACGTACACACGAGCGATGATATTATTCCTGTAATTGTTGAAAGGTATTGAAGTGAATGGTGTATAATATTTCAGAATAAATATTATTTTATATTAATTATATATAGTTATTAATTCCATAATTATATCCATCCATGTAATATGGTGGTGAAAAAAAGATTACACCATGGCTTGGAGATGGTAAGTCGTACGTACGCACACGTGGTGATTTTGTTTTTCATATAATGGTTAAAATATGTAATATGGTTATTCCAAAATAATAAAATATCAATATACAATTTATACTAGAATTATTACAATATAATCAAAAAATATATGAATAGGAAGTATAAGGAGAAAGAATTTTGAAAGAATCAGTAGAGGAGATTACCTCTTCTTCGACGTGCTCCCTCCAAATCTATTCTTAAAACACTAGAGTTGGTCATTAAAGAAGACCATAACCTCTAGAATTTTACTAGGGATATTGATAAGGGAACTAGTCAATGGATGGATAATATTGAATGCTCAAAGTGAAGTGAAGAGGTGAGGGATGAGGTTCCCTTTTATAATTTAGGTGGGAGGAACTTTTGAAAAACACAAAAATATTAATTTATAAAAAAATAAAATATCATCTAAAAACATCCAAAATGTCCCAATTTTGAAGATTAAATTAGATAGGGTTGTAATATAATCAACCAATAAATTTTAGACAAGTTTTTTTTATCAATTTAAACTTTATCATTTTAATTAACTATTTGTTGTTCTATTTAATTTTATTATTAGGGTAACGAATATTTCAATATTAAAAGGGTGAAATATTAACTTATTTGATGTCAATTAGACCATAAATAATTACCATAGAACATTTTAGACCATATCATAATTATTATATTTTTTTAAAAAATTATCTATGATTTTTAAATAAATTAGTAAAACATTATTTTGATAAACAATCAATTGGGTCAATTTGGAAACAATTTAATTCAATGTTTTTAAAAAAATATTACGATAAAAAGTTAACTTCCAAAAAATTATTTCATTATATTCCTAATAGGTCATAGTAATCCAGAAAAATCATTTTAAAAATTTATTATCTCAAACATTATTTTATTTAATATTTTTAATTACATTTTTTTGATATTTCTCTTAATAAAATTACTACTACAATAGTTTTGTGTAATTAGTTAATATGATTATTTGTTGAATATAAATAAAAAATAAAATACTATGATGAAGATAAATATTATTTATTTGAGGAGAAAACTTGTAGTTGAATATATCTTCTAGAATATTAATCATTAAAAATGTAATACTTATTAAAATATGATTGTGAAATGTTTAACATGATATTAAATAAAATAATACAAGATTCCTAATCTATTCTATAAAGATACAAATAGACAATAAATCGACTCTTGGATTATTCTGGTTGAGATATACTTTACCAATAATATTTTTTCAAGTAGTTGGGTCTTTTAATGGTAATTATTATTTAAATAAAAATTATTTTATTAATTTCTCATCAATTAAATAATTTCTAAATCATCAATGTATAAGTTTTTAAGGTAATCATTTATTTCCAAAAAATGAAAAATAAATTATCACGATAAATATTTTTATTTTATTTTGAATGAGTATTTATAATTGAATTTATCTTCTATAAAACCTTATATTAAAAATTATTTAGTTATTTAAATTTGAGTGAGACATATTTAACTTTTCTTTAAATAAATTAAATTAAATGTCCAAATGTCATCCAATTAGATTCCTAAGGAAAACATTTAGACCCAAGAATGATTTACGTTAAAAAAACTCAAAAAAATGATATTAAGGCAAGTGTTAGGGTAATTTTATAATATTATTCTTTCCATTAATTACCTGATTTAACCTTTTACCGAATTAATAAAAATTACCAAACTTACTATTCATAATGACAAAAAATGAAATGAATCTATTTAAATAATAAAAACTTATTGATTCAAAATATGGAATCCATTTTTAAAAATTCAAAACATATAATTTTTAGAAATTAATTTAAAATTAATCCCATTTTTAGAATGTGAGAATGAGTTTTAAAAGTTAAAACATTGTAAAAGATTGGATTGTTTTCTAAATTTGAATTTAATTTAAATTAATTCCAATTATGTACATTATATTAACAGATAATTTGTTTTTTCTATTTATACTTTGAAACAATTCAATAAATAATTTTATCATATAAATTATTTCAATGAAAAATGTTATTTTCAATTAAAATTTAGTGTCTTTTTACTATTCATGAAAACATGAAAGTTATCTATAAAATATCAAAATTTCATTCAAGTTAAATTTTTATATCCAAATTCTAAAGAAGAGATTTATATTATCATTTAAAAATTATCAACATGTCAAAATTTTAATTTTAAAATGGTTCTCCATTAAAAGGCTTTAAATTTGCCCTTTCGAAAATTATAGGATTTTATACATAAAATATGGTTTATTCATAATATATAACTAAAATATGTATTGGATGAATATCAAAAATATTTTATGAAATATATATCATATTTATTTAATTAATTTAATTTACTAATTGTGATTCACATAATTTATTAATATAAAAATAAAAATATATAAAGGTTAAATTTTTTATAAAAAATTGGTAGCTAATGAATTCACCAACCATTTTCATAAGTTAGTTATATTTATTTATACTAATATAATAGCTAGTTTATAATGGAATTTTTATACTTAGGGGATCTCAAAGTTCATTTAAACTCATGATTTTGTACAATACAAGCTATTAAAGAATTAAAATTAATTTGAAAAATATTTCATAAAAACATCCGGGTGTTACATTTCCCCCCCATTAAACTGAATTTTTCCATTGAAATTCATCACTTGGACTAAAAAATATGATGATACCTCTTCCCTATCACATCCTTAAGTTCCCATGTAGCTTTCTCAAATTGATGGCTCTTCCATAAAACATTAACTAATAGAGTGATCTTGTTTCATAGACTGTTTTCACTATGATCAAGAATATCTATCGATTGTTCTTCTAAAGAAATATCTTACTCTATTTGTACAAATTCTGAGTGTACTACTTGTGTAAGATCATATATGTACATTCCTAGGAGAGATACATGGATCATTTTAAGAACTTGAGAGAGATTCAATGGAAGCACCGATTGGTAAGCTACCATCCCAAAACAATCCACAATTTCTAAATGACCGATATACCTTGGGATCAACATAACCTTCTTTCCAAATCTCATTACTCTACTATAGTTAGATATTCATAGAAACACCTTATCATCCACTACAAACTGTAGGTCTTTTTGTCAGTTGTTAGTATAACTTTTTTTTCGGCTTCGAGCTTCTCTGATGTGTTGTTGAATAGATCTTACCTTTTCTGACATTTAATAAAAAAGATTAGGTCCTAATAGGTTTATTTCCACAACTTCATCCGAGAAAGTTGTATTTATGCACTTATTTTCATAAAGGGTTTCATAAAGAACCATTCGAATATTAGAGTGAAAGCTATTTTTGTATGAAATTTTCCACAAAGTTAGGTGATGATCCATATCATCTTAGAATTCCATAACATAAGCTCTCAACATGTCTTATAGAGTTTAAATTGTCCTCTCAAACTGACTGTCGGTCTGAGAATGATAAGTAGTGATGAAACTTAACTATGTTTCCAGAGCCCGTTAATGAATTTTCCATAACATTGAGGTACACCTTGGGTCCTGATCAAATATAATGGAAAGTGGTACCCCATAAAATCATAAAACATCCTTTACATATATCCTGGAAATATGATCAAGATAGAAATCCTCTCTAATTGTAATTATGTTTGCTAACTTGGTAAAGCAATCAACTATAACCCATGTAGCATTATGGACTTTAGATATTTTTTGAAGTCCAATGACAAAGTCCATAGTGATGTTTTACCATTTCAATTTTGGTATGGGTAATGGTTGTAACATACACTTAGACTTCTATCTCTTATCATTAAATTAATAATAAACAAAGAATCGAGATACATAATCAGAAACATATATTTTCATTCCATTCCACCAAAAATATTCTTTCAGTTCCCTATACATTTTTGTTCATCCGGAATGAAAAGAGAATATATGACAACCCTGCTTTTATTACAAACTTAAACATGATTTATTACATAAAACTTCACTTGATACAACAAAGAAGATCGAGAGGTTTAGTGTCTTTTGGGATTAGGATCATTACATAAAAACATAAAACATGAAATACAACATCTTTATTGAAAACTTCCTTTACATTACCACTACATTCCCTCATACATAACATTGCATGGGATAACCCGAGGACATGCATAAGAAAAGGGTGAGCTAAAATCCCAGTAAGGGAGTACACAAGGAATAACATGAGGAGTAAAACACATGTTAGACAATAGGCATATCAATAGAGAATAAAAGAAACATAATCATAAAGGCATGGCAAATCATGATAATCATAACATGGAAATGTGGCAACAAAACTTAACAGGGAATTAGCATGAGCCAATGCTCATTGCACATAGATCATGAGTAAATCCTCATTGCACATAAAGCACGAGTAAGCCCTAATTTCACTTGAATTATCATGAGTGAACACTCATTGCACATGAAATATCATGATACTATACTTTACCCAATGCATTGGAGCACTATAAGGGCGCACCCTTCTTAAATATTTCATTTCATGCATAAGTGTGCCACATGGATCATAAAACATAGATTCATAAAAAATAATAATTTATTCCACAATAAAGGAATGTGGAATTCATACATGAAACTTTGTAATAAATAAGTAAAGGTTCATAACAGTGGATACCCTTGATGGAGAAATGGGCATGGTATCCACTACACAATGGCATTGGCTTAGAAAATCAGTGCGATTTCGGCAGCGTAACGGCGTGACATAAGAATTCATAAAAAAAATGATTGATGAGAGATAAAGGGGTTCCTTATCATATTTACATGTAATGGACAGTAATTAGGTCATATAGATACATGTCCCAACAATTTTAATGGAATTTAGATTCATGATAATAAATTATTTCTTGAATGTAAAAGAAGAGAGTGAAGTTCCTTTTGGAATTTTGGCATAGTAACAGGTGTACATGGGAGGCATTTAATGAGAGAGAAAGTGGTCCCCCATCATTCAAACAATAAGAGAGAAGTATGGGGGAGGTGTGAAACCATAACCCAACATTCATAATTTAAATTAAAAGGGCAATACAACTTAACGAAAATTGACAAAAATGAGAAAGGAAGAAAAAACCCTTACTTGGAAGTGTGCTTCCAAAGGCTAGAGAGAGGCATGTGAGAGGCTTCTTGGGAGCATGGTGCACCTTGGAAGGATTATATAGATAGTAGGGTAGAGGTTGGACGAACTCCAAGGGATTTGAGTGAGGAGGAAGTGGGAGCTTGGGTGGGTTTATATAGGAAAGTTGAGGGAATTCTTTATTATTTAGGTTTGGGTCCCCTTACATTAAATTAACCCAAACCACAAACCATCCCATGGTTTTTGCCCATGGTTTTTGGAAAAGGGAAGAGTAAAAAAATATTTTATAAGGCCAAAGTCCGAAATTCTTAAAATATTAGGGTTTCTTATGTGGAGGTGAGTCACACTCCCATGGAAATTAATTTAAAAAGGCAAGGTGTTGAATATGTCTTGAGGGGTTGATTAATGCTTTGAAAAGTAAGTAAAACAAACCCAAAATCACATTATTTTAATGGTAAAACATATATTTTCCGAAAATAAAGATTATAATATTTTATTACATCACTATTGGGTCATTATGATGTCATAAAACACATTATATATTTAAACGGTATGTTATTTTTACCAAAAAATTTGACTGTCTCAGAAAATTATGACAAATTCACCGTTGGATAATTTCGACGTCCTAATTCCAAAAATGAAATTTATTGTATCTAAATAATTTTCTAAATATGTTAATTTTCACTTTTAAAATTATAACCGACATTTATCGAAAATTCACGGGTTTTGACAGAAATGGCTTTCAAACCTTAATAAAATTTCTTAATTGCATTCATAAAATTATAAGATCATTTATATTTAATAAAAATTAATTTAATAATAATAATATTATTTTATTAAAATATTATTTAATTCAAAAATCCCTTAATTTAATAAAATATATTTCTTAATTAAATAATAACTAAAAACACCATTTGTACTTTAAAAACTATTTACAATGTATCAAAAATGACTAGAAATTATATTCATTATTTGAGTGGTGACAGACTCTTGGGGTGGCTTGGATAACATCGCTCGAGTGGTAATTTCAATCAACTTCCACTTTTCCCGTAGACGGTCACGTTCGAGCTTGACATGATGAAGCTCAGCTTGGGCTTGTTCAAGGGCGAAGCCTAAAGACGCCACCTCTTTTCCGAGCTTCGACAAATGGGATTCTTATGGGGAAATTGTACTGGATGAGGCCATCGCTGCCTTTGTCTGAGTAAATTGGATTTGTTAAAGTCCTATATTTATACTAATCATGTGATCACTGTTCAACGACTATATTAGCAACGGTCAAAATTCTTAACATAAAACCAAAGAAGTTGACATTTTATATAAACATAAAGAGACATTTAATTAGATCAAGAAGGATTTACATTAATGAAACTTTGGGTCTTTAAAATATTCCCCCCTTAAGAAATTTCTCCGTTGAAATTTTCCTTTTCCCACACTAAAACAAATGTGAGTAACTCAGCTTCATCCTATCCTCCGATTCCCAAGTCGCTTATTCAAACTTGTGGTTTCTCCACAACACCTTGAAGAGGGGCATTGTCTTATTTTGTAGAACCTTTTCTCTACGATCTAAGATCTTCACTGGTTTCTCCTCATAAGAAATATCATCTTCCAATTGTACCACCTCAGAAGAGAGTACATGTGAAGGGTCCGGTATGTACTTCCTTAAGAGCGATACATGGAAGACATCATGTACTTTGACCATGGAAGGTGGAAGTGCTAGTCGATAGGCCACAACCCCGACACGATCAAGAATCTCGAAGGGGCCGATGTACCTTGGACTTAACTTCCCTTTCCTTCCAAACCTCATGACCTTCTTCCACGGAGATATGCGTAAAAACGCCATGTATCCAACTTTAAACTCAAGGTCTCATCGACGATTATCTGCATAACTCTTCTATCGACTATGGGTTGCCTTGATATGCTACTAAATGGTTTTAACCTTCTCCACCATTTCTTCGACCATTTCTGGCCTAAGCAGCTTACATTCACCAACCTCATCCCAACATGCCGGTGTTCTGCACCTTTTCCCATACAGGGCTTCATTTGGTGCCATTTGGATGCTCGAGTGGAAACTGTTATTATAAGAGAACTCAACCAGAGGAAGATGTTGATCCCATCCTACTTTAAAGTCCATTGATCACGATCTCAACATTTCCTCAAGTGTTTGGATAGTCCGCTCGGATTGTCCATCAGTTTGAGGATGATAGGCCGTACTAAAGTTCAATTCAATATTCAGAGCATGTTGAAGACTCTTCTAAAACATAGAGGTGAATCTTGGATCTCGGTCAGACACAATAGATAGTGGTACTCCATGCAACCTTACCACTTCCCTGATATATATCTGTTCCATTTGATCCAAAGAGAAATCCTCTCGAATAGCAATGAAGTGCGCAGTATTGGTAAGATGATCCACAACAACCCAGATTGCATTGTTTCCTTTGGATGTCCTTGGAAGTCTGGTGACAAAGTCCATGGGGATGTTCTCCCATTTCCATTCTAGTATGGGCAATGGTTGCATCATCCCCTTAGACTTCTGCCTCTCTACCTTCACTTGCTGACACACCAGACACTTTGATGTATATTCAGTGATCTCCTTTTTCATATTATCCCACCAAAAGTTTTCTTGGAGATCTCGACACATCTTTGTGCTCCCTGAGTGAATATAGAAATTTAAACTATGTGCATCATCCAAAAGTTCCTTCTTCAGCTCTGGACTTGATGGAACACATAGTCTTTTCCCAAACTGCACAATTCCTTCTTCATTAACATTAAACTCCGAGGATTTCCCCTTTTCGATAGCTTCCACTTTTTCTTGAATTCCCACATCATCCTTTTAATCATCCTTTAAACCTTCCAAAAGAGATGGTTGAGCAATCATTTGTGAAAGGATTGATGATGTTCCCTTATTTATGATTCCCACATCCATCTTCATCAATTCTAAGAAGATTGGATCCTTCTCAATTCTCATCATTGATAGAATTGCTGGGTCCTTTCTACTTAGGGCATCTTCAAACTTGTTCGCTTTCCCAGGGTGGTAATGTATTGAACAGTCATAATCCTTGATGAGCTCTATCCATCTTCTCTGGCGCATATTAAGCTCTTTCTATGTGAATATATATTTAAGACTCTTTTGGTCAGTATATATCTCATATTTCTCTCTATAGAGGTAATGCCGCCAGATTTTCAAGGCAAAGATCACTGCCGCCAACTCCAGATCATGCGTTGGATAGTTTTGCTCATGAATTTTCAACTGCCTTGAGGCATAGGATATAACTTTTTTAGTCTGCATCAGCACACATCCTAATCCCTTATTTTAAGCATCACTGAAAACAACAAAAAGTTCCCCACTTGTGGGTAAAGTGAGCACGGGCGCAGTGATAAGACTCCTTTTCAACTCCTTGAAGCTTTATTTGCGTTCATCACTCCATGAAAACTTTACTCCATTTCGAGTTAGCTTGGTAAGAGGGTTGGACAATCGTGAAAAATTTCTCACAAATCATCGATAATATCTAGCTATCCCCAAGAAGCTACGGATATACGTTACCGATGTTTGCCTCGACCATCCCTCAACTACATTTGTTTTGGAGGGATCCACAGATATCCCATTGCTTGTGATGATATGGCCCAAGAATGAGACCTACTTCAACCAGAACTCACACTTGATGTACTTTTCAAAGAGCTTCTCCTTGCAAAAAGTTTGTAGTACAGTTTTCAAATGATCCTCACGATCCTCCTTGATTTTGGAGTATATTAGAATATCATCTATAAAGACTACCAAAAATTTTTCAAGGTAATCTCTAAAGACTCTATTCATAAAGTCCATGAATATTACTGAAGAATTAGTGAGTACTAAAGGCATTAATATGAATTCATAATGCCCGTACCTTATACGAAAAGAAGTCTTGGGGAAATCTTCCTTTTTCACCATTACTTGATAATATCCCGACCGCAAATCCACCTTAGAGAAGTATTGTGCTCCACGCAGCTGATCAAACAAGTCATAGATTCTTGGGATAGGATACTTGTTCTTTATAGTGATTTTTTTAAGTTCACGATAATCGATGCAAAGCCGCATTGACCAATCCTTCTTCTTGACAAAGAGGACTGGTGCACCCCATGGTGAAGCACTTGGGCGTATAAACCCTTTATCCAGATTCTCCTACAGTTGTTTCTTTAGCTCTTTAAGCTCTACAACTGCCATTCTATATGGAGTCTAGGATACTGGTAGCAACCCAGGTATAAGATCAATTGAGAACTCAACATCTCTTCTTGGAGGAAGACCAGACAGTTCCTCGGGAAACACTTCAGCGAATTCCCTCACAATAGGCATTTCTTCAAGGATGGTTTCTTCCTTGGAATCAGTCATCTGAGCTAGATATGCGTGCTCATAAGGAAGTAATATCCATGCTTTAGATGATGGATCTAAAGGAGATTCTTCTTCCTCCTGACACTTGTAAAGAATCATGGGTCGATTCTCCATATGGTGTGTGATTTTACTCTCCCAAAAATTTATGTTGGCTCTATATAAGGAAAGAAAATCCATGCCAAGAATTTCATCAAATTACACCAGAGGGAGTATGATGAGGTTCGCCGGGAAATTCAATCCACAGACTATAACAGAGGAGGACTTTTATTCATGGGATGCAATGATTTCCCCATTTGTCGTACTCACCGACATCTTTACTTCCATGATTTGTGGTGGTGCTGGGATTGTTCTACTAAACTTTCCAGATATAAAAGAATGCGTAGAACCAGAATCAAAAAGTACGTTTTCTATTCTCTAATGAATAACAAGCATACCTTTCACCACTTTGTTTTTGGGGTTCACTTCTGCAGAAGTGATGGCAAAAGCTCTTCCTTGCTACCTTGGAGGTTATTGGTTGTCTCCGAAAGCCCTTGGATTAAGGCACTGATTTGAAAAATGACATGGTTCTTTTCATTTTTAGCAGTGAACAACGCGTTGAGGTTCGAACAGAGTGTTCCTCTCCTCTGTCGCAGCCGTGGGTCTTTCTTGCCGATAGTTAACAGCTAAGTGCCCTTCTCTTCCACACCTGAAGCATTTTCTCGTCCCCTTAAGGAAATTTCCAGGGTGCTTTTTTCCACACTTTTGGAAAGTGGGGTGCTAGATCTTCTTAGCACCGTTGGATTTATCCATCGGACCACCAGCATTGAAGTCCACCTTATGCTTCTTGTCCCCATGATACCTCTGTGATTCCCCGATCTCCATTTCGACCTTGAGGGAATATTAGACAATTTCCTCATAGATGTCGAAGTCAAGGATCGCTAATGCTTTCCGCAATCTAGGATTCATCCCACCAAAGAACCGGTCAACCTTGCATTCGGGGGTAATGACAAAGCTGGAAGCGTATCGTGCAAGCCTTGTGAAGTTTTCCTCGTACTCTCCAACAGATTCTTCATCTTTTTTCTTGAGGGAAAGGAAGTCCCTTTCCATCGTAAGCCAGAGGGTGCGTGGAAAATATTTATCGAAAAACATCTTCCGGAAATCCTTTCATTCCAACGCCTCGATCTCCTCCTCAGGCTTCGTATTTTTGTTCAACGTCTACCATTGATTAGCTTAACCCTCCATACGATAAGCCTCCAGGAGAACCTTCTCTTGTTCAGAACATTGGAGGATGGAGAATATCTTTTCAATGGAGTTGATCCATTGTTCAGCGATCGTGGGATCAGATGATCCACTAAAAGTATGAGGACTTTGTCTCATGAAGCTCTCGATAGTGACTTGTTATTTCTTAGGGGGGGTTGAACGTTCCTCCTAACCCGTGTTTCTATTCAAAACCTAAGTTAGCTGAGAGAGAAGCATGACAAAGTTTGCAATTCCCGCTCCCATTGGATTGAGAATCTCAGTAGTACAGTCATCACACTGATCTTCACAATGGTTGTTAGCCTGAGTCCTCCTATTACCGGCCATTGGCTGGAATAAAAGGAAAGTTAGGGGTAAAACATAAAGGGTAATCCAAAGAAAAAAGTTGATGACTTATAAATAAACTTTTATTTCCTTACTCAAGAGTCTATAGGCTTCAATCTAGGCTTTTCATGATCTACTTTCTAACATATATTCGTAGGGGCATTTTTTAATTCCCTTAATAAGGGTTCATACTACGCTTTTGAATTTATCAAAACATATCCCCCGAGAGTGTCGTAACCAAAAGTGCAGCAAGGCCCGTTGTTGTGCACCAGTTCCCGTTCGAGTCTAGCTCAAAGCGGTGTTTTCGGGTTTTACCTCTAGGATACATCTGTGACAGAGCTGACTCTACCTGATCATATCCAGACAGGGATGTATTTGTTTGATAAACCACTTACTCAGTACTTACCAAAACATAGGGATGTTTTTATTATACTTAGTCTTGTATCTAAGGCTTTACTAGGGTTTCCTAATCCCAAAAATAACTAAACCTATCCTCTGATACCAACTATGACAACCCTGCGTTTATTACAAAATTAAACATGATTTATTACATAAAACTTCACTTGATACAACAAAAAAGATCGAGAGTTTTAGTGTCTTTGGGCTTAGGATCATTACATAAAAACTTAAAACATGAAATACAACATCTTTATTGAAAACTTCATTTACATGACCACTACATCCCCTCATACTTAGCACTGCATGGGATAACCTGAGGACATGCATAAGAAAAGGGTGAGCTATAAAGATCAGTAAGGGAGTACACATGGAATAACATGAGGAGTACAACACATGTTAGACAATAGGCATATCAATAGAGCATAAAAGAAACATGATCATAAAGGCGTGATAAAACATGATAATCATAACATGGAAATGTGGCAACAACACTTAACATGGAATTAGCATGAGCCAAGGCTCATTGCACATAGAGCATGAGTAAATCCTCATTGCAAATAAAGCAAGAGTAAACACTCATTGCACTTGAATTAGCATGAGTCAAAACTCATTTCACATGACGTATCATGATACTATACTTTACCCAATGCATTGGAGAGCTATAAGGGAACACCCTTCTTAAATATTTCATTTCATGCATAAGTGTGCCACATGGATCATAAAACATGGATTCATAAAACATAATCATTTATTACATGATAAAGGAATGTGGAATTCATACATGAAATTTTGTAATCAATAAGTAAAGGTGCATAAAGGTGGATACCCTTGATGGATAAATGGGCATGGTATCCACTACACAATGCCATTGGATTAGAAAATCGGTGCGATTTTGGCAGCGTAACGACGTGACATAAGAATTCATAAAAAAATGGTTGATGAGAGAGAAAGGGGTTACTAATCATATTTACATGTAATGGAAAGTAAGGAGGTCATATAGATACATGTACCAACAATTATAATGGAATTTAGATTCATGATACAAAATTATTGCTTGAATGTAAAAGAAGAGAGAGAAGTTCCTTTAGGAATTTCGGCATAGTAACAGGTGTACATGGGAGGCATTTAATTAGAGATAAAGGGGTCTCCCATAATTCAAACAATAAGAGGGAAGTATGGGGTAGGTGTGAAACCATACCCCAACATTCATAATTGAAATTAAAAGGGCAATACAACTTAAATAAAATTGACAAAAATGAGAAAGGAAGAAAAAACCCTTACTTGAAAGTGTGCTTCCAAAGGCTAGAGAGAGGCTTGTGAGAGGCTTCTTGGGAGCTTGGGGAACCTTGGAAGGATTATAGAGAGAGTAGGGCAGAGGTTGGACGAACTCCAAGGGCTTTGAGTGAGGAGGAAGTGGGAGCTTGGGTGGGTTTATATAGGAAAGTTGAGGGAATTCTTTATTATTTAGGTTTGGGTCCCCTTACATTAAATTAATCCAAACCACAAACCATCCCATGGTTTTTGCCCATGGTTTTTGGAAAAGGGAAAAGGAAAACAATATTTTATAAGTCCAAAGTCCTAACTTCTTAAAATATTAGGGTTGCTTATGTGGAGGTGAGTCACACTCCCATGGAAATTAATTTAAAAAGGCAAGGTGTTGAATATGTCTTGAGGGGTCCATTAATGCTTTGAAAAGTAAGTCAAAAAAACCCAAAATCACATTATTTTAATGGTAAAACATATATTTTCCGAACATAAAGATTATAGTATTTTATTACATCAATATTGGGTCATTATGATGTCATAAAACACATTATATATTTAAACGGTATTTAATTTTTACCCAAATATTTGACTGTCTCAGAAAATTGTGAAAAATTCACCGTTGGATAATTTCGACGTCCTGATTCCAGAAATGAAATTTATTTTATCTAAATAATTTTCCAAATATTTTAATATTCACTTTTAAAATAAAAATTGACATTTATCGAAAATTCACGTGTTTTGACAGAAATGGCTTTCAAACCTTAATAAAAAAATTTAATTGTATTCATAAAATTATAAGATCATTTATATTTAATAATAATTAATTTATTAAAAATAATATTATTTTATTAAAATATTATTTAATTAAAAAATCCATTAATTTAATAAAATGGATTTCTTAATTAAATATTAACTAAAAACACCATTTGTACTTTAAAAACTATTTACAATGTATAAAAAATGACTAGAAATTATATTCATTTTTATATACAGAAAATAATGTACATGAACATAGTAGTACTTATTTGTTACATAACCCCTTAATATAACCGCATAAGACCTAAGGGTAAGGTGTGCGATGGTGACAGACTCTTGGGGTGGCTCGGATAACATCGCTCGAGTGGTAATTTCAATCAACTTCCACTTTTACCATAGACGGTCACGTTCGAGCTTGACATGATGAAGCTCAGCTTGGGATTGGTCAAGGGCGAAGCCCAAAGATGCCACCTTTTTTCCGAGCTCCGACAAATGGGCTTCGTATGGGGCAATTATACTGGATGAGGCCATCGCTTCCTTTGTCTGAGTAAATTGGATTTGTTAAAGTCCTATATTTATACTAATCATGTGATCACTGTTCAATGGATATATTAGCAATGGTCAAAATTCTTAACATAAAACCAAAGAAGTTGACACTTTATATAAACATAAAGAGACATCTAATTAGATCAATAGGGATTTCCGTTAATGAATCTTTGGGTCGTTACAGAATGAGTAACTATGAGCCAAATGAAACATATGCTTATTTAATTCTAGTATAGGAGGAATATAAACATAGTTCCTGAACATTATTATTCAATCATAATCAATGTTAAATTTAGGAACATTTCAAACGTTCTTTTTTAGCTCTATATCTTCCTTCCACGCCTCCTTAATATTAACGTGTATAGATGGATGGACATTCATTTGATAAAGATAATATTTATCCCCTTACTCTAAAATTCTAAGATCCATCCTTTAAAAATCCATTAATATTGGATGTTTTGTGATCCTCATCATGAATAGGCTAGCATGGTCCTTTTGAATCAAAGCATCTACCACATTGTTCAGTTTCCCAAGGGGTTATTGAATTGTGTAGTTGTAATCTTTAATAAACTCCAACCATACTCTTTGGAACATATTCATCTTTTTTTGTGAAAATATAATATAATATTTTATTATTATTATAAATATAACACCATTCATCATAGAGATAATTCCTCAATATCTTTAATGAGAAAAATTAACACAGCTAAATCCAAATCTGGAGTTGGGAAATTTTTCTCATGGATTTTAAATTTTTGTGAGGCATAAGATATCACCATATCATTTTTTATGAGAACACATCTCGTACACTTCTTGGATTCATCACTATAGATCACAAAACCTTCTCCCCGACAAGGTAGTGTGATCATAGGGGCAATGGATAACCTTCTTTTTATCTCTTTGAAATTCTTTTCAAATTCCACCATCCTCACGAACATAACTCCATTCTGAGTAAACTTGGTTTGTGGATTAGATAATCCTTAAAAATATTTCACAAAACATTGATAATATCCATCCAATGAAAAAAATTCAGATCTAGATTATCATTGTTGGTATCATAAACATTCAATTGTTGGATCTGAATCTACGGATTACACACAAGAGGGGGGGGGGGGGGTGAATTGTGTCTTTTCAAATCTCTTCAATTTAGACAAATTCTGTCCACTATGCTTTTGCACGATTAAATATGCAGCGGAAAAAGTAAAAGCATGAACACACGGATGTATAGTGGTTCAGGGAACAGAAGGCCCCTAGTCCACTCCACCAACGCTCAAATCCACGAGCTTGGCGATTTTCACTATCTGGTCCTCGTTTCCACAGACCTGTCCACAACTGAGTACAGGCAGTTGACACCTTTACAAGATTCAGGCAAACACAGCCTTCCTGGTTCAAACACGAACCCACACAGCTTATAACGAGAAGCTGATCACTCAAAAAAATAAAAAGGGTTTCGATAAAGAAAACACTTCTCCAGTTGTTCTTCACAATTGCAACAGAAAGCAATTGACAGTAGATAGATCGTTGTCTTCAGAAAATAAAGATCTGTAATCAAAACAGTTCTGAGTTGATCCAGTTGCAATAGATATTACCAGAAACTTCACAACTTCAGCAGCAATAGATTCACAACAGATAGTCGATGTAGAACACGTGAATCTGCTATCAAGATCTTCCTTCGGTAATAAAGGTTTTACACTTCTTCTCGATCACCAGAAAAGAACGCCTTTACACAGTCTCTGTTTCTTGCTCGTTAAAAGATCAATCTATATCTTTCACACACTTTTCTGTGTATATATATATATCCGAAGTTTCCAAGATAGAACATATATATTCAAATTTGAGAAAATCTTCCGCATAAATAGATCCACGAAAATCTCCTTTAGATTCACGATATTAAAAAGAAATAACAGAGCTGTTGTAACTCCCCTGAAGAATCAGCATAAAAAGCTCCGTTTAAATCAATCAGTAATCCGTTGAAAATCGTCTTTGATTCAGTCAAAGTCGTACTTAAGAATCGGCTCGAAATCCGCCTAATAATCCGCTTGTTTGACCAATGCAAAAGGAAATATCGTCTGTCAAAAATATCCCGACGCCAAACGTAGGGTTGATGACGTGGCTCCAAACGTAGGGTTCACAACGTAAGGTTGAACATACATACTTTCTCTTCAGCATTCAAACGTAGGGATGATCATCCATACTTTGTCTCGCTTCAACTCTTCAAAGAACGTACGGTTGATTATAAAAGTAAGGTTGATGATCCATACTCTTGAGAAACAAACTCAACACTGAAAACTAACGTACGGTTTCTCTTCCATACTTGTCCAACAACGAAAACGTAAGGTTCCTTCCAAACGTAATGTTCTTCTTCAATACTTTTCAACAACGTAAGGTTCATTAACCATACGTTTCAAAATAACGTAAGGTTCCTTAACCATACGTTTCTTTTAACATAAAAAGTAAACTTTTCATCCATACGTTACGTTCATCAACGTAGGGTATGAACAGTGATTCCAGTACGCGCTAAAATTGATCTCGCGCTACAGTGATTCCAAAACACGCTAAAATTGATCTTGCGCTACAGTGATTCCAGAACACGCTAAAATTGATCTTGGAATAAATGAAGTATGAAATCTCGTTGTATGAAATAAATAAATAAAATAAATTCCTGCAAAATACTCAACGAAATAATTAGTAAATAATTAAGGGTATTTGTGAGCATCAAAATCATCATAAAGAGACAGAGTATTATTTAAAATAATCTACCCCTTTAAAAACATTATTTTGAATTGTTTGAAAACAATACATTGCTCAACAATCTCCCCCTTTTTGATGATCACAAAACCCATAAAATAATAGAACTAATTTAATTGCAATCTTTATTTGAAAAATTAGTTTTATAAAATTTTAGAATTCTGAAAGGATTAAAACAATATTTAACTATAATAAAATTTCTCCCTATAAAAATAAATTTTTCAGCTAAAAAATAGATAAAAGATAATTGTCTTCTCCTATATATCCAAATTTCTTCATAGGAAACAAATGAATTTAAATGTTGTGTTTATCCAAATTCTCCCCCTTTTTGTGATATCAAAAAGAATGAAAAATTACGGATTTGAACACATTCAATATTGCACTGAACTATAAGTAAATGCTATAATTAACTGTGTATGAATAAGTGAATTTGTTATACTAGCTAACTTAATCATAAATCAATAAACAAAAAAACAAAAAAGAAGTAAGAAAAGAATTTTCATTCACAAGCTGTTATATATATAAACGATTGTGATATACAGAGGAATCAAGGTTCATGGATAAGACAGGGAAAAAGGTGTCTATCTCCTTTGAATCGCGGTCTTGATCTCTGTAAACTGTTCTCTGAGCCTCTTCATCATCCCATCTCCTAACTTGATGATAAGATCTCTGTTCTCTTGAGTCATATGAATATCTTCAATCAAATTAACTCTGAAAAACTCATGCATTCTTTCTTCTTTTTCAACAAAAAGAGCCAGCTTTTCTGATAACTGATTCAAAAGAATCCTAATCGGTTGCTCTCCAGATGTCAACTGATCCACTAAAAATTTCTGATTATCTAGCAAAACTGACAAAGGGGCACTATTACACTGAAGATCGTGTAATCTGTCACTCATATTGCTCATTGCTCCAGTAATTACTTGAAATCTTCGAATCAAATCAGGTGAAGAACCTGATCCACTCACAGCATTGTTGGAAACAGACTCAAATTTATTCTCCATGTAAATATTCATCTCAGACAAATCATCTTTCTTTACCATCTCTGATTTTAACTGATTAACAGCATGCAACATATCAGTCTTAAACAAATCTACTTCCTGTCTTGAAACAGTACATTCTTTCAGCTTCTGAAACTTCAACTTCTCTAAGTTCAGAGAATTTCTGAGACTATCATTTTCAGATTCTAATTGAGAGATACGCTTGTACAAATCAACAACTTCTTCTTTTCTCGAATCAGGGGCACCCTGTGCTCTATTCTCATGTCCAGAAATAGGTTGATGAGGTAGGGAAAGTGGTAAAAAATCTGCATCAGACTGTTCTTTGTCCTTGTCCAGACAAGGTTGATCCACTGAACTAGCTTTTGAAGCTTGAAACTCTTCCACTGAAAAATCTTCCTGAAGTACCTCTGTATTAGCTTCAGAAGTATGTTCATCACAAACAGTAGTCTCTCTGACTTCTACTGAATGGTCAAGAACAATATTTTCATGTAAATCTTGTGGTCGGGCCACTTCTTCACCAGGCACTGCCTCCATAAGTTGTTCTTGTGGAATTACTTTTTCAACAGCCACAACAGCAGATTGAGGTTCCTTTTGGATTTCCGGTTGAGCTACTGGTTCCTCTATCGGTGCAGTCTGCTCCACAACAGCTTCTCTCACAAATGAATAAGAAATTACCGGTTCAGAGGATTTCAAGGCAGGAGAGATAATTTCCTCATCAATTTACCTCTTCCTTCTAGATTGAAGTCCTTCTTGACTTCTATCTTCCTCAACTTCCTCCATCTCAAAGCGAATTCTCCTTGCCACTGTACTAACCCTTGATTCTGCTTGTCCCTCCTTGGACTTAGCCGGTTGAGCCTGAGCACTCTCCGAGTCTTCCTCAACTCCAACAGGTAAGAGTTTTCCTTTAATTGTGCTCCAGAAGTATCCTACTTTCCTCAAAGTTACAGCATTAAAAACATTACTGTGGTGACATTTCACCCCAGCATCTACCAATCTGATCATTCCTCTTTTAAACAAAAACAAAGAAATGAACCTTCCATAAGGGAAAAAGGTCATTCTTGCTTCACTCTGACAGCAGTATCTCAGATATCTTATCATAAACCGAGGAAAATTAAACTTAATATCACACATCAGAAGATACATTATGTACATGTCAGGGTATAGGATTTTCTCCATCTCAGCCATCCTTGGTGCTAAACCAGTCTGAACAAATTTTACCAAGATTTTCTGATCGGGCTCCAAATCTTTAATAAACATCTTCTTTATCACTCTGGTTCCAAACAGAAAAGACATAATGTCTTCAGACTTATGTACAGAATCTCCAATATTCCGTAAATCGAAATGAAAAACTCCTTCATGAGGGCAGTTAAGAATTTGACTTATCTCTACAGATGATATGGAAAAGTCCTTATCCTCTATTTGAGCCAATAAACTATCCTCCGTATCTCCAAGGCTAAACTGAACAGTTCTAAAGAAATGTCTCATTTCTGCCTCATATAGAAACTCAGAAATTTCACTATTAAAAGCTTGCTCAAGGCTTTGAAATGACAACGCTTGCTTCAACAGTAAATTAGTTTCAAACAGCCATTCTAAATCTATGACTTTACCTTGCAGTATTTTCCGACCAACTACTTTAGGTTTTTTTGCAGCACTGCTCTCAGCTTCATCTGGACGCTTAGTCTTTGCCATTTCAACAACGATTTCTGAAGGTTCGTAAGTTTAGGGTTTGAAGATTCAGAAAAGGGTTTTGGAGCAGATGTGCGGTTTTAGGTTTTCGAAAGGGTTCCCGAAAAAGGTGAAACAGTTTAGAAGGTGAAACGGTTCTGACAGCCTTGATTCCCGTGTAATCACTAATCATTACTTTTATTTAAAACAAAATAAAATTACTTATAGCGGGAAACAAAAATTAAGCAGAATTCGAAAACAGAATAAGATTAAAAAAAAACTATTTAAAATTAAATAAACCTAACTCCCCCTTAATAAATTCAAACCTTGCCGTGGGAAGTGGTTTAGTAAAAATATCTGCTAATTGATTTTCTGTATTTACAAATTCTAAAAATATATCCTTTTTAAACACATGATCTCTTAAAAAGTGATGTCTTATATCAATGTGCTTAGTTCTAGAATGACTAATAGGATTTTTTGAAATATTAATTGCACTAGTATTATCACATAAAATAGGCGTATTATTGAAATTTAATCCAAAGTCCATAAGAGTGTTTTTCATCCACAACACCTGTGCACAGCAACTACCTGCAGACACATATTCTGCCTCGGCTGTTGACAGGGCAACTGAGTGTTGTTTCTTACTACACCATGATACTAAAGACTTTCCTAAAAAGTGACATGTTCCTGAAGTACTCTTCCTATCTAATCTACAGCTTCCAAAGTCAACATCTGAATATGAAATTAAATTAAAATCAGAGGTTTTTGGATAAAGCAGAGATTGATAAATAGTACCTTTTAAATATCTAAAAATTCGTTTAACAGCAGTTAAGTGGGATTCTTTGGGATTTGATTGAAATCGAGCACAAAGACATACTGAATACATTATATCTGGTCTACTAGCAGTAAGATATAACAAACTACCAATCATACCTCTATATAACTTGTTGTCCACTGATTTTCCAGTTTCATCCAAATCAAGTTTTATATTAGTACACATAGGAGTTGTAAATGTCTTGCTGTTTTCAAGTCCAAATTTCTTAAGTAAATAAGTAATGTATTTGCATTGATTTAAAATATTTCCAAAATCTTTTTGAAATATTTGAAGACCCAAAAAGAAATTTAATTCTCCCATCATACTCATTTCAAATTATTTTTGCATTAATTCTGAAAATTCATGACAAAGAATTTTATTGGTTGATCCAAAAATTACATCATCAACATAAATTTGAACCAACAAAACATTATTTTTCACAGTTTTCTTAAAGAGTGTTGGATCTGCTAGTCCAACAGTAAAATCATTTTTCAAAAGAAAAGAACTTAGTCTTTCATACCAAGCTCTAGGTGCTTGTTTAAGGCCATAAAGAGCTTTAGTAAGTTTGAAAACAGAATCTGGTTTTTGAGAATTTTCAAAACCAGGAGGTTGCTCAACATAAACTTCCTCCATTAAATAACCATTTAAAAAGGCAGATTTAACATCCATCTGAAATAATTTAAAATTCATATAAGATGCATAGGCTAAAAGGATTCTAATGGCTTCCAACCTGGCTACAGGTGCAAAGGTCTCATCATAATCTATTCCTTCTTCTTGATTATATCCTTTAGCTACTAATCTTGCTTTATTTCTAGATATTATCCCTTGATCATCCTGTTTATTCCTAAAGACCCATTTAGTTCCTATTACTGGATAATCATGTGGTCTTTCAACTAATTCCCAAACATTATTTCTCTTGAACTGGTTCAATTCATCCTGCATTGCTATTACCCAGCTCTCATCATCTAAGGCTTCTTCTATGGTCTTATTTTCTTGTTGGGATAGGAAAGCAGAGAATTCAACTATGTTTCCAAAGTTTCTTCTAGTTTGAATACCAGTCTCTAAGTCACCTATCACAGATTCTAAAGGGTGATTCTTTAAGGTTCTAGACTGTCTAGGCATTATATTCAAAGGTTCTTTAGTGTCATGTTCTTCTGAACTGGACTGAATTTCTTTTATATCATTTTCAAAATCATTCTTTAAATTCTCAAGTCTCATGTTTTCATTAGAATCAGGTTCATCTATTTGTTCTATCCTTTTCTCAAAAGGGTCAGATTCATCAAATTTCACATGAACTGATTCTTCAACAATCCTTGACTTTTTATTATAGACTCTATAAGCTTTGGAGGTTGCAGAATATCCTAAGAAAATACCTTTATCAGATTTTGGATCAAATTTACCAAGATTATCTTTGGTATTCAAGATGTAAACCTTGCATCCAAAAACTTTAAAGTAATTTACTTTAGGTTTTCTGTTATTCCATAGTTCATAGGGTGTCTTTTTCAAAATAGGTCTTATTAAAATTCTATTCATTATATAACAAGCTGTATTAACAGCTTCTGCCCAGAAATATATAGGTAGGCTATATTCATTTAACATAGTTCTAGCCATTTCTTGAATAGTTCTATTTCTTCTTTCTACAATCCCATTCTGTTGAGGTGTTCTTGGAGCAGAGAAGGTGTGTTTAATACCCATGTTTGAGCAAAAGGAATTAAATTCCTGGTTCTCAAATTCTCCACCATGATCACTTCTCAATGAGATTATATTAAAACCTTTTTCATTTTGAATAGATTTACAAAAACCTTCAAATAAACTAAAAGCTTCACTTTTAAATTTCAAAAAGAAAATCCAAGTAAATCTAGAATAATCATCAACTAATACATAAACATATAATTTACCAGCTAAACTTGCTACTCTTGAAGGTCCAAACAAATCCATGTGGATAAGTTCTAGAGGTTTAGTTGTAGAAACTTTATTAACAGATTTGAATGATGATTTGTGTTGCTTGCCAAGCTGACATGCATCACAGAATCTGTCATTTTCAAATTTGAGACTAGGAAAATCAGAAACTAGATGTTTCTTAGATAATTTATGTAAAGCATATATATTGCAATGACCAAGTCTTCTATGCCAGATCCAGGATTCACTTATATTAGCAGTTAAGCAGTTTACTTGTTGTTTACACAAGGAATACAAATCCAAAGTATAAACATTATCAGTTCTGGGTGCTTTAAACTTAAACAGTTTATCTTTAGAAACAGTACAACTATTGTTAGTAAAATCAACAGTGTATCCATCATCACAGAGTTGAGAGATACTTATCAGATTGTGTTTTAACCCTTGTACATAAAGTACTTTGTTGATTGAGACTGTCTCTAGATCTCCAACTGTTCCAATACCAATAATCTTTCCTTTGGCATTGTCACCAAAGGTGACAAGTCCTCCTTCCTTTCGAGTAAGAGAAGAGAAATTAGCTGAAGTTCCACTCATGTGTCTTGAGCAGCCACTGTCCATATACCATATTTCTTTCTTTCTTTGGTGACCTGCTACCTGCAAAGATATTCAAACAAATTGCTTTGGTACCCATATTTTGTTGGGTCCAGGAGTGTTAGCAAGCAGTGATCTGGGTATCCAGATTTGCTTTGTTTTCTTAAAATTGATTGAATCATATAGATCTTTGGAAATATAAGCTTTCTTAATTCCACATATTTGAGGTTGTCTTAGAAAACAGTTTTTAGCTATATGACCTTTTGTTCCACAGAAGTTACAAATAACCTGTTTAGTGCTAGGAACAAAATAATTTTTGTATAACTTAGGTTTTTCTCCTTTACTTCCAATTCCAAAACTTTCCTTTTTAATTACAGTTTTTCCAAGTATCTCATTTAAGGTGTTTTCTCCTTTTGTAAAAACTAATGCAGCCTTTTTATAAGATTCTACTTCATCCTGTAGAGTTTTTATTTTTGATTCAAAATTAATTTTATTTGAGTCAGCAGAGTTGTATCTGTCAATTAATTCCTTATGTTGTTTTAGCAAAGTATTTCTCTCATCTGAAATAGCTTTGTGCAAGTTCTTTATAGATTTATATTTTTTAAATAATGAGTCATACCTTTCTTCAAGCATATTGCAGTAAGCTGCAAGTTTTTTATTTGAGAAGCTTGTTTCAGAGTTTGATTCATTATTTGAGTCAGAGGAGTAGTATGAGTGTACCTCATCAGTTTCAGCCATGAAACACATATTTGCTTTTAAATTGGCTTTCTCCTTCTCTGAGCTTGATTCAGAAGAATTACTTGAGTCTTCAGAAACACTCCAAGTAGCTTTCATAGCTTTCTTGTCTTTCTGCTCATAATCATCTCTTTTGAAGAATTTCTTCTTCTTTGCATCTTTCAATTTTGGGCAATCCGGTCTGATATGTCCCATCTTTTTGCATTCATAACATCTCACTTCCTTGCTATCCTTTTTGAAGGATTTCTTGAAGTCTTTCTTCTTACTATAGAACTTTCTGAATTTTCTGGCTAGCTGAGCCAGTTCTTCATCCGAATTTGAAGAATCAGAGCTTTCTGATTTAGCACTTACTTCTCTGTTCTTCATCTTTCTATCCTTTTGTTGAGAAGTCACTTTCAACGCAGAGTTTTCCCTTTTTATGTAGACTTTATGCTCATTTACCTCATCTTGCATTTCAGCCTCGTACATCATCAATGTACCAATCAGTTCTCTCATAGTTAGATCTTTAACAGAAGTTGATTGTCTGATTGCTGCAGAAATTCCATTCCATCGAGTAGGAAGTACTCTCAGTACCTTCAACGCTTGATCAGCCTGCTTGATTGGTTCTCCTAGAGCTGTTATATTATTGACAATTTCTGTCAATCTTCCATTCATCTGAGTGATGCTATCTCCTTCAATCATTCTGAAAGTATCGAATTTTAACTTAGCAGTTGCATATCTCATCTGTCTTACATTATCTGTTCCTTCATAAGCAACAGCTATTGTTTGCCACATTTCATATGCAGTCGGGCATTGAGATACTCTGTTAAATTCATCTGGTCCTAGACCACAGATGATTGCATTCATAGCTTTTGAATTTATGTCATACTCAGCCTCTGTAGCAGCACTCCATGTATCGGGATTTTCAGGAATTTCATAGGGAGTCAGAATCTTTGAATAGACTTTGTAACCAAGATTTTTCAGATAAATAATCATACGTGATTTCCAGCAGCCATAATTATCTCCATTAAAGTAAGGTGCTCTGACCATTGACATTCCCTCTCTCATATCAGCCATGATACACTATGTATAATCTTTAAATACTTCTAGCTTGATAGGACTTTAAATATAAGAAGCTCCTCCTCTGATACCAATTGTTGGATCTGAATCTACGGATTACACACAAGAGGGGGGGTGAATTGTGTCTTTTCAAATCTCTTCAATTTAGACAAATTCTGTCCACTATTCTTTTGCACGATTAAATATGCAGCGGAAAAAGTAAAAGCATGAACACACGGATGTATAGTGGTTCGGGGAACAGAAGGCCCCTAGTTCACTCCACCAACGCTCAAATCCACGAGCTTGGAGATTTTCACTATCTGGTCCTCGTTTCCACAGACCTGTCCACAACTGAGTACAGGCAGTTGACACCTTTACAAGATTCAGGCAAACACAGCCTTCCTGGTTCAAACACGAACCCACACAGCTTAGAACGAGAAGCTGATCACTCAAAAAAATAAAAAGGGTTTCGATAAAGAAAACACTTCTCCAGTTGTTCTTCACAATTGCAACAGAAAGCAATTGACAGTAGATAGATCGTTGTCTTCAGAAAATAAAGATCTGTAATCAAAACAGTTCTGAGTCGATCCAGTTGCAATAGATATTACCAGAAACTTCACAACTTCAGCAGCAATAGATTCACAACAGATAGTCGATGTAGAACACGTGAATCTGCTATCAAGATCTTCCTTCGGTAATAAAGGTTTTACACTTCTTCTCGATCACCAGAAAAGAACGCCTTTACACAGTCTCTGTTTCTTGCTCGTTAAAAGATCAATCTATATCTTTCACACACTTTTCTGTGTATATATATATATCCGAAGTTTCCAAGATAGAACATATATATTCAAATCTGAGAAAATCTTCCGCATAAATAGATCCACGAAAATCTCCTTTAGATTCGCGATATTAAAAAGAAATAACAGAGCCGTTGTAACTCCCCTGAAGAATCGGCATAAAAAGCTCCGTTTAAATCAATCAGTAATCCGTTGAAAATCGTCTTTGATTCAGTCAAAGTCGTACTTAAGAATCGGCTCGAAATCCGCCTAATAATCCGCTTGTTTGACCAATGCAAAAGGAAATATCGTCTGTCAAAAATATCCCGACGCCAAACGTAGGGTTGATGACGTGGCTCCAAACGTAGGGTTCACAACGTAAGGTTGAACATACATACTTTCTCTTCAGTATTCAAACGTAGGGTTGATCATCCATACTTTGTCTCGCTTCAACTCTTCAAAGAACGTACGGTTGATTATAAAAGTAAGGTTGATGATCCATACTCTTGAGAAACAAACTCAACACTGAAAACTAATGTACGGTTTCTCTTCCATACTTGTCCAACAACGAAAACGTAAGGTTCCTTCCAAACGTAATGTTCTTCTTCAATACTTTTCAACAACGTAAGGTTCATTAACCATACGTTTCAAAATAACGTAAGGTTCCTTAACCATACGTTTCTTTTAACATAAAAAGTAAACTTTTCATCCATACGTTACGTTCATCAACGTAGGGTATGAACAGTGATTCCAGTACGCGCTAAAATTGATCTCGTGCTACAGTGATTCCAGAACACGCTAAAATTGATCTTGCGCTACAGTGATTCCAGAACACGCTAAAATTGATCTTGGAATAAATGAAGTATGAAATCTCATTGTATGAAATAAATAAATAAAATAAATTCCTGCAAAATACTCAACGAAATAATTAGTAAATAATTAAGGGTATTTGTGAGCATAAAAATCATCATAAAGAGACAGAGTATTATTTAAAATAATCTCCCCCTTTAAAAACATTATTTTGAATTGTTTGAAAACAATACATTGCTCAACATCAATAACTTCTATTTTTGATGGATCTAGAGATATCCCCTCTCTAGAGATTATATGTCCAAAAAAATGAAACTTTCTAAAGCCAAAATTCACACTTGGTAAATTTTTCATAAGGCTTATTCTTTTTGGGGTCTTCAGTATAATTCCCAAGTGATATTCATGTTTATTATTTTTCTTTTAATAAATAATAATATCATATATAATTAACACAAAAAGTTGATCAACATAGTATCTAAATACTCTATTCATTAGATACATAAAGATAGTGGAGTCATTAGTATGACTGAAAGTCATCACTATAAATTCATAATGTCTATAACTTGTATGTAATTTATTCATTGGTATATCCTCCTTCTTGAACTTTAATTGATGATATCCTGAATGGAGATTAATCTTGGAAAAGTATTGATCTTGTCTTAGTTGTTCAAATAAGTCATCAATGCAGGAAAGATGATACTTGTTCTTGACAGTGATCTTTTTAAGTTCTTTATAATCAATGTAGAGTCTCATTTATCCATATTTATTTTTAAAAACATAACAAGTTCTCCCCAAGGTCACACAATAGGGAATATGAATCCCTTGTAAAGATTCAATTATAGTTTCTTCTTTAATTACTATAACTCAATTGGGGCCATTAAATAAGGTGTCCTTGAAATAGGTGTATCACCCGATATGAGTTCTATTGAAAACTCTACCCCATCATTCAGTGGGAGACCTAAAAATTCTTCAAGAAATACATTATCAAAATCCCTTACAATAGGTGTATTATTAATGGTGAGTTTATCCCCAGACATTTGAGATAGATAACCCAAATTTATAGGAATCCAGACCCATAGGATGGAATAAATTTCTACTTGAAGGTTATATTCATCATTTCATCGATAGATGATCATAAATTGATCCTGAATATAAAATGTGACTTACATTCCTTTTCAATTGATTTGATATCCATATAGAGAAAGCCAATCCATGCCAAGAATCACATAAAATTCCACTATAGTAAAGTTAATAATATTTTCAGAATTCAATTTCCCCCAAAATTCAACTAGAGTAGAATTATAAACTTTTTATGTGATCGTTGTTCAATTAAGAGTCATCACAAAAAACTCAAAATCTAATTGATAACATAATATGGAGATACCATTATAAAATTATTCATAAATATATTAGTGGATGGATCCAGAATCAAATAAAACATTTTCTACTTTAGAGTGGATGGAAAGTGTACCTTTCACCACTTCATTATCATACTCCACATTGCAGATAATGATCACATGTGAAATTACTTTTCCTTTGCCCTTAAGAGTTTTCTAACATTTATCATCATCAATAACCCTTGGATTAGGGTATTGATTGGAATAATTACCCATTTACTTGCACTTGTAGCATTGAAGTGTATGGGGTACATTCTTTGTAGCCTTTTCTTTATACATATCATTAGAAATATTTTTCCCATTGCTTATGCATTCATCTTCAGGATGACCTTCTCCCCCACACTTAAACCATTTTATAGTCCATTTAATACATTTTACTCCATGTTTCTTTCCAAACATTGATCATAAAGTAAAAATAAAATTCTTTTTAGTTGGTATTTATATTTTCCCTTGAATTCCATTTTTCTCTTCTTATAAAACCCATAGGAATAACGTGTTACTCCAATCATCATATCAACCTTGAGGTCACATCGAATGACTTCCTCATAGAAAGTTTAGTCCCTTATGGATAAGTCCCTTAAGATACATTGTTTTAATCCACTAAAGAATCGATCAATTTTACTCTTAGGTTGGATAATAATTCGAGTTGTGTACCTTGAAAATCATGTAAAATTTTCATCATAGGTACCAATAGATTCATCTTCCTTTTGCTTAATCTCAAAGAACTCCACCATCTTTGTTCGAAGAATATGAGGAAAGTACTTATTGAAAAATAAGTTCTTGAACTCATCCCATTCCATAGAGTCAATTTCATCCCATCCGTCATATTCAAGATAATATTCCTCCATTGATCAGGCTAACCTTATAAATTATAGACTAAAAATATTATTTTCTCATGTTATGGAAATTGGAGGACTAAAAATACCTATTAAATGGCACTAATATACTGTTCAGGAACTAATGGATTAGAAGGCCGGATGAAGAAAGGCGGATTCTACCTCATCAAGGACTTAACAGAATGTTGTTCCCACCAATGCTCGTTTGGAAGTTCATTATGATTCATATCTTGAGAAAGTAGTTTCAGAATTGCTACAATATTTTTCATTCCATCCCCCTTAATATTTGGTTTCTTAGGAGGATAATAATTTCGTTTCCCTTCATATTTTTTATTAATGTGGTTATTTTGAGTTCTATCCATTGACTAAAACCAAGAATCATAATGTGAGAAACAATCATCATAATGGGAAAACCACATAATCAAGAATAAAATATCAATTTAGGACACATTAGGTTTTATCCCAGGTTATTCATGATCATTTTTAAAACACTAGTATTGTATCCAATAATTTGACATATCCTTAGGGTTCTTACTATGTTTTTTCTCATCCTAGTTTTGAAATGTTAACTATATATTTTCTATGATACCGAATATAATTTCCCATACTTTACATACAGATTCATTTCTTCAAAATTGAAGAATATTCATTACAAAACATAAAAAAACCATGCCAGTACCGCATAGGGTGAGTTTCTTTAGAAACTAGGAAACATAACCAACTAATTCATAAGACAAGTACATTATGCCCCGCTTATTTCATCATAACAATACCCCATTTTTACATATCACACATAATACCCTTTTTCATGGACCTGGGAAATGAAATACAAGAAATGGTGGCATCAGATGCCCAGTAATGGTAAATAAGGAAGATATAAAACATATCATAATTATAGGACATAGAAACACAACATTTTAAAATCTTATTTTATATATAAAATACCATGATATCAGGAAATAAGAAAAATCATAGAAGTTAAACCTAATCTAAAAATTCCTAACATAATACATGATTTTTTGGAATAAACATAATCATAGAAAATCATTTCATATTAGTCCAGGTTCATTTCCATGACCATCATAGCGGGCAAAGTCCATTTCAAAACTGAGTTCACTCCTCATTCCAACAATGTATTATTGAAAAAAGATCATTTCCTTTTTCATTCATGTGTATCACATGAAATATAAATCTTTACCCAATGAATTGGAGGGAGATATAGGTCCCACCTATCTCATAATGAAATAATTCTTATATGTTACAAAAAACAAAAATCATTCATCATGACCCTATGAATAAAATGGATTTTATTAAACATTATTCCATCATAACAAAAATCCATATTAAACAAATATATTTCATAAATATAATTCAATCATAAACACAATCAAACCAAAGGAAAAATAGGGATAGTAAAATTGAAACATAACCCTATTAAATAATTCCATCTTAGATGGAAAATAATTTTGATAGAACACTTGAAATTAATTCTTGAGGAAAGTATCATTTCTTCTACAAAAATGATTACTTTTCTCGAAATGCCATGAAATTTTAAAATAAAAGAAATTATTTTAAAATATTGTTGAAATATTGTAAAGGATGCTTCATTGAAATAAGGTGTTATAAAAACATAAAAATCCATTGATTCTGTATATGTTTAAAGATCAGATTCTTCTTTTAATTTTTTCAAAAAGTCAAAAAGTACCTTGTACCAAAAACGATACACGATTCCTTTCATACCATTTAATAAAAATTCACTAATGGTTAAAATTGAATTTAAAAAATTATAGAAGAATAGAAAGAATATTTTGGAAAACATTTTTAAGAAACATGGATGTTGAGGATAAATATACAAATTAGATACATACATATAAACAATATCACATAAAAATGTTATTACAAAATTATCCCTTACTTGAGGTATGATTTCCATTATATATATCTAAACCTCTAATATAATGATTGAAATAATGTCATTGAATTATTATAGAATCATATTCATTTTTATTATATCATATATGATCATATTATAATTTTTTTATTAGGAAAGTTTTTCTTTCAATTTAAACCCTATCATTTTAATTTACTATTAGTTGTTATATTTAATTTTTAATTACGGTAACACATATTTCAATATTAAAAGGGTTAAATATTTACTTATTTAATTTCAATTAGAACATAAATAAATACTTTAGAAATATTTAGAATTTATAATAATTATTCTATATTTTTTAAAATGTTTTATGATTTTGAATAATTTAATAAAACATTAATTTGATAAATAATCAAAAAATTCAATTTTGTCACTATAAAATTCACTGATTTTTAAAAATATTATGACAAAATGTTATCTTTGAACCAAATATTTTATTATATTTTTAATAGGATAAGGACATCTATAAAATTCATTAGATAGAGAAATTATCCCAAATTATTTGTTGAATAAAAATTAAAAATAAATTACCACGATGAAGATAAATTTACAATATTTTAGAATAATACTTGTAGTCAAATATATCTTTTAGAAAATGCATCATAAAAAATGTAATATTTACTAAAATATGAAGGTGAAATTATTAAAATCACTTCAAATAAAAATAATATATGCGTCTTAATGTATTATATGAGGATCCAAATGGTCGATAACTCGACCCTTGGACGATTATGGTCAATATATACTAAAAAATAAGTTTTTCTCAATTTAATGGGTCTTTTAATTGTTATTATTATTTTAATAATAATTTATTTATTTATTTCTCATGAATTAAATAATTTCTGCATCATCAAAGTATAAGCCTTTAAATCAATTATTTATTTCCTAAAAATAAAAAAGAAATTATAATGATAAATAAAAATACATTAAATTTCTACTGTGTATTTGTAATAGAATTTATCTTCTGTATTACCTTATATTAAAAATTATTTAGTTCATAAAATTTTAGAGAGTCATATTTAACTTTTTTTAAGTAAAATAATATAAATTTTCTAATCTCATGAAAGCGGATTCCAAAGGACATCATTTCGACATAAAGATTATTTAGGTAAAAGCCTACCCTTCCAATGATATTTTGACAAGTGTTAGGGTATTTTTTAATATTATTTTTACCCTTAATTACATGATTTACCCTTTTAGTGAATTAATAAAAATTATTGAAGCTACTATTTATAATGCTGAAAAAATACCGCTATTTACATAATTTTGGACCAAATCATTCAAAATATGGAATCCATTTTTCAAAATTAAAAATACAAAAGTTGTAGTAATTTATTTAAAATTAATCTCATTATTAGAATGAGGGAATTAGTTTTAAAAGTTAAAAAAATGAAAAATATTGAAATTTTTTTACATATGAATTTACTTTCCAATTAATTCCAATGAAAAAAATTATATTAAATGATAAAAATATTTTCTATTTATACTTTTAAACCATTCAATAATATAATTTAATAATATAAATTTTTATGATGAAAAAAGATGTTTTCAAATAAAATTTAGTGTATTTTTACTATTCATAAAAACATGAAAGTTGTTAGAAAAATATCAAAAATTCATCCAAAGTAAAATTTATATCCCTATTTCAAAGAATAGGTTTATTGTTTCGTATAAAAAATTATCATTGTGTCAAAATTTTAATTTTAAAAAGGGTTCTCCAATAAAAGGTGGTAAAATTTCCCTTTTGAAAAATATAGTTTTTTATATATAAAATAGGGTTTATTCATACCCAATGTCTAAAATATCTATTGGATGAATATCAAAATAATCTATTAAATATATTACATATATATTTCATTAATTTTATTTACTAATTTTAATTAAATTAATTTATTAATATAAAAATACCATTATATAATTGGTTTATTTTTCATAAATAATTGGTAGCCAATGAAATCAGCATTAATTTTAATTAGTTAGTTATATTTATTCCCATTATTCTAACTGTTAGGTTATAATGGTCTTTTTATACAAAGGGTGTCTCACTATTTGTTGAAACCAATGATTGCCTACAATGCAAGCTATTGAAAAAATAAAATTATTTAAAGAAAATATTTCAAAAAAACATCTAGGTTTTACAATACATTCAAATTCATAAAATGAGTTTTATAACGTGGATATTTTTTAAATCTTTTTTGCATGAATTTTAAATGAATATTTAATATGGAGAAACATGTTTTATAAAAAATTATTTTTTAAGGATATTTTATGATTTTTTTAATGTTATGTTTATCAAATTTAGTTGGTGAATTTCAAAAAATTAACTTCATTTTTGGATTTACCAGTATAATATTACCTTAAAATGATTTGTTTGGATTTTAAAAATAGATAACATTTAAGTGAATAGAGAAAATATTGATTTTATTAATTTCATCGCTTTTATGAAATTATTATATTATATGAATACATAGAATGATTTTAAAACATTTTATAGTTAAATTATAAATTAAAAATTAAAAATTATAATAAATAAATTTTAAGTACTATTTTTAATTTATAAACCATTACCCTACATTTTCAAAATTTAAGTTGTTTTTCAATGAAGATAGTTTTTGATCTATTATGTTTAATTAATTATAACATAACGCAATGATGTTTTATATTAATTTTATTTTTAAATAAATACACTTTTAATATTACTAATTATTTAAAATTCATTTAAATAAATTAAATTTATAATTATACCTGAATAAAAAATCTATTTTGATTACAAATAAATTAAAAAATGGTATTTTTTTTACGTTACATGCATTTGTGTTAGAATTAATTTTTTATTCTCCTAGAATTTTTATTTGGTAATTTGTTTTTTCATATTTAGAATAATTGTGGTCCAAATTATCTAATAATTCTAATTTTATATTAAGGATTAAAGGATAATTTCCCTAGATAAAAACTAGTTATCATGTTGGAAACTAAAATGGTAATTATGAGTACCCTTAGAGGTAATGGGCATAACATGTTTTAAAAATGTTTCTTTTGGGATTATGGAGGTATGGATAGACCTTATATTACCTCTAAATTATTATTTATAACTTTTGAGGTACTTGGATTGAGAGTTACTTCCCATTGTTGAATAGTTTTGGAAATTTAGCAAAATACCCCTATTCTTCACTTATAAAAGGGGAATTCCTTTCTACACATAACCTCACTCAAAACCCCAAGAAATCAGAAAATACTATTCTCAATACAATTATACACCCTCTTATTCACTTTAATTATATTTTTTTCTTCTCAAAAGTACACCCCTCAAAAGTTTAATCCCTTTCGAATAGGTGATAATCGAAGAAGTTAGGTGTATGTTCTTAAACCTATCATTATTTTTTTATATTTTTATCATATTCTTCATAAAAAAATAAATTAACTATATTAAAATGATAAAATTTGTATGATTATTATATTTTATGTCATTATTATTCTGTAACACTTATTAATAAACCTCCAATTTTCTGTTAAGAAAAATGAAAACATAAATCGTGTGTTGTGTGGACTATCGACTCTATGAATAAATGTATTTAATTTTTACCTTCACATAAAAACATGGATGGTTTTAGTTTATATTTTATAAGTATTTTTTATATGAATAATTTATATATATCATTAACATGATTCTTTTTCAATAACACAAAAATAAATGATCATTATAATGTAATCGATCTATATTAAAGAAGAACAAAAATAGTAATTCACCATTTACATTTTCACGATACTTGACTAAAAATTCCATTTAATGGAATTATAAAATAATATGTATTTATAAAACATAAATTAAAAAACATTTAATGTTCTAGAAATGATGATATTTTGGATAAAAATGAATATCAACACCACTATTATAAACGTAGTTAAAAATGGTTAAGATTATTAACACTTGATTTTGAAACAAATTACAATAATCTAATACATGAAGAGATTTTTTATTAATGAAGTGAATAAATTTAAGTATATAAGAATAATTTTCAGAAATAATTAATTATTATGTTTATATTTATGATTCTGGAGGTTAAATAATAATGTGGAAATAAAGGTTAATTGTAAGAGACTTTTAAAATATAAGTCCTTCCATAGTGTCATGCAATTTATTATGGAACAATGTTTTTCCAAGACATGACATTAAGATTGATTTTATTTCTTTATTATTTGTTAACACGATTTTTTGAACCAAAATCAATTTCTTGTACTGAATTCTTTTTATTTATTTTAAAAACATAATGGTTTTTTGAAAAGTGGCTCATGGCTATGACATTTCCAATGTTGAATACAAAAAATGTTTTCATAAAACCATTTTCATGATTTGGTTTTCATTATATTAAAATGATATATCACTCATAAACTTATTTTTTATATTTTATTATGTTATGAACCATTTTGGATAATTTTTTATTAATATCCTAGGATTTCTTAAGTTCAAGTTATGGGATACTTTTAAGAAACCCATTCTTTTTCTGTGGGTGGCGTCCTATATATCTTTCTAATTCATTGGTTTAAGATAGTATGTCATGAGATAAAAAGGAATGAGAATAATGTGTTTGTTCATATAGGTATGTTAACAATGGGTTTAGTCACTATTTATAGGCATGGACAAAGTGAGTTTGTTCACATAAGCATTTAAATAATGTCTTTACTTGCACATATTTTACTATTCTTATTTTTGTTCCACATTTTCATGTTTATAATGTTATGAACTATTTCAAAGTTTACTATCATGTTATCCCAAGTTTCACGATGCATTTTATTTCCATGACATGGTAGGATTTTATGATTAAGCCTTTACATGTATCACATACCTTATGTCATGTTAACATGTTTTATCTTTTATATTTCCTTAATGATTTTTTATGATCTTATGTGGCTCCGACATTCATTTTATTACCAAACATAGTCTTATGTTATATTATATAGATATATATGTTTTACTAATATTCTCCCCACGTTTATGTTCTAATACATTATGATAAGTCTTTTCCCTTACTAATAATTTGAGCTCATTCATTTCTTATGTTTTCATTCCAAAATATTATGAAAGAAGATTAAACCATATGTGATATCTTAGAAAGGATCTGCAGAAGCACAATTTTGAAAAAATTATTACTTAGTGTTACAAAATAATATATTTATGTAACAAAATTACAACAATATATACCTTTCAATTATTATATTATTTAATGGTTGTGTGATTTAATATTTAAATAATGTGATTAATGTATTATTTAATTTATGTTTAGCTTGGGTCTCTATAGTTTTTATTAGTGGAGGTTTTAGTTATTTTGAATAATATTTTTGTTATTTTTGGATATTAGTTTAGAGAAAGTTAGGAGAACATATAAGTAAAAGTCTAGGGGATGAGTCTAAGTATAGAATTACACTTTAATGTTTTGTTAAATTATGTATTATGTTTTTATTATAGAAATACATATCTATGTGTATAATACAAGTGGATGTGGTTTTGGAATAAATGATTCTAGGGGTAATACATGTAACGCCCCAACCCCAGTTACCCATAATCAGTTCTTTAATAAATAACATTGTCTTGATATAAGGAATCATGTCCTGAAAGACTCATCAGTTTGGTATTATTAGAAACACGATACATACATAAATTCAACATTGCAACATGAAATGAAAAAAAACACTAATTTATTCCATTAGAAACATCCAAGCCTCCTAGATTATGCCTGCAAGTCAATAATTACTTACTTCTTCATATCCTGGGAAAATGAAACAAAAGAAAGGGGTGAGCTCAAACACATAGTAAGGGTAAGAAATACAATGGAAGAGAACATAATCATTAGGCATGATGAATAATTCAAAACACATGCCTTTAAAAATAATAAACATGAACACTTTATGGATGGAATATGAGTTGAGTAAATAATGCCATAATAAAACATAGTCATGGGTATTCTACTAGTCGAATAACCACATGAACGATTATTATTATTTTAATAATGAGGGAATATATAATGCTAGACATTCTGAAACATTTTTTCAAGGCCTCATCCAAGACGTCTAAAAATGATTAAGGCCTCGGCCAAAACCATATATCAAATTGGGAAAGTCCTCAGCCAATTCGATGTCCAATTGTCTCATGAGACCTACCGATGGACCGAGGATCTATATCAGGCTCCACCCGTCACATAATAAGTCCAGTACATTCCACATATGAAAAGGTTGAACCATTACATAAACATTTATATTAAAACTATAATAAAAAATGTCAATAATTTAACCATAAACCATGAATGGTATAAAAATAACTCATCCGCAGTCAAACATATCACAAAACATTCCATACAATATTAAGTATTTTTATCATAATGCATCAACTTCAAACAAGTTTAAAATCCATCAAAGTATATTGGCATAGATGAAATGAAAACTATTTTAAAGAAATACCTCTTTCTATTTTGAAGCCATTTAAGAGTCACATAATTATAAAATAAAACATTTATTCTGAAAATATTCTTATAAGCTTGTAAGGGGAGCTTCGATGATATTATAATGGAAGAAAATAGCCGCACCCCCCGTATATTTTAAAAAACATTCTTACCTCAATTTTGTCGAAAATGTTATAATACTACTGGAAATGAACCCTTTACTGATGGTTTCAAACCATTGGTATGGTCTAGATAACCATTGGTATAATATATTCCAATGGTTATCCAAACTGTAGGGAAGTAAGCCATAGGAAAAAACATATACCAACGGTATCTGGAAAACCATTGGTATATGTTAGGAAATATATATTATACGAATAGTTATGTCAAACCGTTTGACAAACATTTCACAAAAGGTTTGAAACCATTGGTCAAAATTCTATTCCAACGGTTTCAAACCATTGGGAAATAGTTTTTTAAAGATTTTTACAAACAGTTTACACAAACTGTTGGAATATCTAAACCTTTCACCTATATACCAATGGTTTGTAAACCATTGGGAAAGGGGTTTTACCAATAGTTCTCTTAGAACCGTTGGTATAAAACACATTCATAGCCCTATGCAAATGGTTGCAAACCATTGGAAAAGGCTTTTCTGTGCAATTTAGATAGCAGCCTGCTACTCTGTGCTACTCTATGATTTCCATTAGCAGGCTGACCTTTCTGAATTTCTAGCTTCCCCAACTCCAATTACTTGTAATAACCAACTATTACACATACATAAACACAATTAAATCATATATATTTAACACATAATGCACCCTGAAACTATAAACATACAAAATTCAAACATTATTCATAAGTTAATTATAAACATATATAATTTATTTAGAATTCAATTTATAATTGAGATGACTATTACATGTGAAATCCAAAATTTATTTCATTATTGAATACTGAATTGAATACATACATAATTTAATCATCACATATGAATAAAATACATAAAAATATGAATACGTAATTATATGTGTTATACAGAATTAAAAATACATACAAAATTTCATTTTATAAAACACATACACAATTGAATTCATAAATTAGAAGCTAATAACCCCAAAATAAGGAAATAGATAAATGAATTCAACCGAACAAAAATATAATGTACCATGGTTTGGGGCGGGTGTCTTTGAACTTAGTGATGATGGTAATGGGTGTGTATCAATGAGCTTGAGTGACTTAATGAATGTAGTTGTCCTTGGATTATTAAAAGTCATGTGTTTTAGAATAGGGGTAGGAGTTCCTCACATGATAAGTGGATTGTGTGAGGGTACACCATGGATCCTTGTGATAATTTATCCACACAATCCGAATATGTTTGGTTAGTTTTCCATATGCAAGTTGTTTTTATTTAAAATGATATCCATTTTAAACAAATGATTTAAACTTTGAGTGATACCAGCCACACTGTGCCTCGGATTGAGGTAGGGATGACTCGTACACATCACATATGACCCATGGATTGTTTTCCTAAAGTATCAACATAATATAAAAGTGTTTGGTTGGTTTTCCGTATGCCATTTGTTGTTTGAACTTAAAATTTTGTCCATTTCAAATAAAAGTGAGACACTTTGAGTCGTACCGGCCACACCATGCCTCGGATTGATGCAGGGTTGACTTGGAAACGTCATAAATGACCCATGGATTGTTGTGATAAAGTATCCACACAATCCGAATAAATTTGTATGGTTTTCCTTATTCCAGTTGTTTTTACTTAAAATTATGTCAATTTCAAACAAAAGAGAGACAATTAGAGTGATACTGGCCTCATCGTGCCTCGGATTGAGCTGGGGATGACTCGTACACATCACAAATGACTCGTGGATCATTTTCCTGAGGTATCAATAAAATCAGAAAGCATTTGGTCATTTTTCCGTATGAAAGTTGTTGTTTTCACTTAAAATCTTGTCCATTTAAAATAAAAGTGAGACAATTTGAGGGGTACCGGCCACACTGTGCCTCATATTGAGGCAGTGTTGACTCATACACATCAAAAATGACCCATGCATTAGTGTCCCAAAGTATCTACAGAATCCGAATGCGTTTGGTCAGTTTTCCGAATGCCATTTGTTGTTTTCACTTAAAATGTTGTCCATTTCAAATAAAAGTGAGACACTTTGGGTGTTACCAGCCACACCTTGCCTCAGATTGAGGCGGGGTTGACTTGTACATGTCAAAAATGACCCATGGATCCCTCTGCTAAATTATAAACACAATCTGAATATGTTTTTCCACTTTTCCATATTCTAGTTGTTTTTTCTTAAAAGGGTGTCCATTTTAAAAAAAAGAATGAAACTTTGAGTGATACTGGCCACACCATGACTCAAATTGAGGTGGGTTTGACTTGTACACGTCACCTATGACCCATGGATCGTTGTTCAAAAGTATCAACACAATCCGAATACGTTTGGTTGGTTTTCTGTATGCCAGTTCTTGTTTTCACTTAAAATGTTGTCCATTTCAAATAAAAGTGACACACTTTGAGTGGTACCAGCCACACTGTGCCTCAGATTGAGGCGGGGTTGACTTGTACATGTCAAAAAATGACCCATGGATCCTTGTGATAATGTATCAACACAATCCGAATATGTTTGGTCAGTTTTCCATATGCCAATTTTTTTTACTTAAAATGATGCCCGTTTTAAACAAAAGACACACTTTGTGTGATACCGACCACACCATGCCTTGAATTGAGGTGGGGTTTACTCATACACGTCAAAAATGACCCATGGATCCTTGTGCTAAATTATCAACACAATTCCAAAACCTTTGGTCGGATTTTCGTATGCCAGTTGTTTTTACATAAAAGGGTGTCCATTTTAAACAAAAAAAGACACTTCTAGTGATACCAGCCACATTGTGCCTTGGATTGAGGTGGGGTTGAATTGTACACGTCACAAATGACCCATGGATCATTTTCCTAAAGTATCAACAAAATCCTAATGTGTTTGGTCAGTTTTCCATATGCCCGTTGTTGTTTTCACTTAAAATGTTGTCCATTTCAAATAAAAGTGAGACAATTTGAGTGGTACCGGCCACACCATGCCTCATATTGAGGCGGGGTTGACTCATAAACATCAAAAAAGAACCATGGATCCTTGTTATAAAGTATCAACACAATCTGAATATGTTTGGTTGCGTTTCTATATGCCAGTTGATTTTACTAAAAAGGGTTTCAATTTTAAACAAAAGACAGACACTTCGAGTGATACCGACCACACCGTGCCTCGTATTGAGGCATGGTTGACTCATACACGTCTCATATGACCCATGGATCATTTTCCTATAGTATCAACAAATATGAATGTGTTTGGTCGGTTTTCCGTATGCCAGTTGTTGTTTTCACTTAAAATATTGTCCATTCAAATACATGGGAGACACTTTTAGAGGTACTGGACACACCGTACCTCGTATTTAAGCGGGGTTTACTCATACATGTCACAAATGACCGATGGATCGTTGTGATAAAGTATCAACACAATCAAGATATGTTTGGTTTGGTTTTCGTATTCCAGTTGATCTTTTCACTTAAAATGTTGTCCATTTCAAATAAAAGTGAGACACTTTGAGTGGACCAGCCACATCGTGCCTCATATTGAGGCGGGGTTGACTCATACATGTCAAAAATGAACCATTAATCCTTGTTCTAAAGTATCAACACAATCCAAATATGTTTGGTCATTTTTACGTATGCCAGTTTTTTTTACTTAAAAGGTTGTCTATTTAAAAGAAAAGAAAGACTCGTCGAGTGATACTGGCCACATCATGTCTCGGATTGAGGTGGGGATGACTGTTACACATCACATATGACCCATGGATATTTTTCCAAATATATCAAAACAATCCAAATTTTTTTGGTTGGTTTTATGTATGCTAGTTGTTGTTTTCACTTAAAATTTTGACCATTTCAAATAAACGTGAGACACTTTGAGTGGTACCATCCACACTGTGCCTTTAATTGAGGCGGGGATGACTCGTACATGTCACAAATGACCCATGGATCGTTGTGCTAATGTATCAACACAATTAGAATACATTTGGTCTATTTTCTGCATGTCTATTGTTTTTACTTAAAACAGTGTCCATTTTAAACAAAAGAGAGACACTTTGAGTGATACTAGCCACACCGTGCCTCAGATTGAGGCTGGGTTGACTTTTACACATCAAAAATGACTGATGTATCATTTTCCTAAAGTATCAATACAACCAGAAAGCATTTGGTCAGTTTTCTGTATGCAAGTTGTTGTTTTCACTTAAAATCCTGTCCATTTCAAATAAAAGTGAGACAATTTGAGTGGTACCGGCCACACTGTGCCTCAGATTGAGGAGGAGTGGACTCGTACATGTCAAAAATGACCCATGGATCATTTTCCTAGAGTATCATCAGAATCTGAATGCGTTTGTTCAGTTTTTGGTATGCCTGTTGTTGTTTTCCCTTAAAATGTTATCCATTTGAAATAAAATTGAGACACTTTGAGTGGTACTGGCCACACCATGCCTTATATTGAGGCGGGGTTGACTCGGACACATCAAAAATGAACCATGCATCCTTGTGATAAAGTATCAACACAATCCAAATCTCCCAAGAGCTCTTAAGAGTAGATCTCCTTCGATCCTTGGGTGTTTTGATTGCCGTCAAGTGCGGATTGAAGATCAGGGTTAGTCTAATCCCCTCCTTGCTTCCGCTTCTCGATTAGGGTTTTCACTCTTCTATCATCTTCTTCCGAAGCTCTAAAACCATCTTTTCCTCTGTGATTTAGGGTGAATCTTTAAGAGAGATTAGATTGGGATCTGAGACGCCAAATTAACAGTGCGATTTTTTCTGGGATCAAGGGAGGTGGTCCTTAGACTTTCGTGAATTGTTGTGATGTTTTATATATACCGAATCGCCGCTCGCCAAATGTTGGGGTGTTAGGTCGAGGGCATGTCCGAGGTCTAGGTAGGAGGGTGGGGGTGAGGGCTATTCGGGGGGCTGTCTGGCATCCTTGAAGGAGGGTGGGAGGGGGGGCTATCCAGGGTCTAGAGAGGGCAGGGGGGGGGGGGGGGCTGTCTAGGGTACAAGGAGGGGGGTTGTCCAGGGAGTTCCCAAAGACCCAAAACTGTGCAAAAATCCTCTAGATTCACCCGCATAAAAAATAGACACATAAAAACATCCTTGCATAAAAAATAGACACAAAAAAGCTTAGCCTGCATAATACACTACATACAGCTACATATAAAACCCACATAAAAAGAGCACAAAAAACAGAAAAACTGCATAACACACTACATAACACACTGAATAATACACTAAATACACCTCACTGCATACACCACCATAAAAAATAGCACAAAAAACATATAAAATCATACTTCAAACACAACAAAAAACACCTTCAATTTTAAAAAAACACATATGTCCTGAGAGAGTGGAGGGGGCTATCCGGGGTCCAGGGAGGAGGGTGGGGGGGGGGGTGCTGTCTAGGGTCTCAGGAGGAGGGTGGGGGGGGGGGGGGGCTAACCAGTGTCCAGGAAGGAGGGGTGGATGTCCAGGGTCTATGGAGTAGGGTGGGGGGCTCTCCAAGTGGCTGTCCGGGGTCCAAGGAGGAGGGTGGGGGGCTGTCTGAGGTCCATGAAGGAAGGTGGGGGGCTATCCAGAGGGCTGTCCGTGGTCTTAGAAGGAGGGTGGGGAGGCTGTCTGGGGGGCTGTCAGGGGTCCAAGGAGGAGGGTGGGGGGGGGGGGCTGTCTGGGGTCTAGGGAGGAGGGTGGGGGGGCTGTCAGGGGGCTGTTCATGGGTATGTCTGGGGGGATGTCCGGGGGGCTATCCCGGGTTCATGGGATGTTATTTACATATTATAAAAGAAAATTATTTCATTGATAAAAAATAATTTCATTATATCTACTTCTAATCAGACCATGAATTTTCTAAATTCCACTAAAAAATTACAATTTCATTATAATAGGGGGATTTCACAACATCCATGATTTTTAAAAATAAAAAATTCCTAATTTATAAATAATCATTTAAATCCTTTAGAATCTCATTTCTTATCAATAATTAAATTTAAGGTTACATTTATGGAGAAAAATATTATGGAACCACCATTGTTTTATCAATGTTCAAATAAACACCCACAAATAGACAACCCATGAACAGAGGGTGGGGTGCTGTCCAAGGGGGTGGGCGGGCTATCCACAGGGGTGGCAGGGCTGTCCAGGGGGTATGGGTTGTCCAGTGGGGGGGGTGTCTAGTGGTTGGGGGGAATTCTAGGGGAGGGGTGAATCTATCACATCAAATCATCACGTTAAGTTTTATTATTTATAGATGAAAAAATAATGATAATGTGACCTACCTAATCAAACAAATATTAAGTCACAACAAATCAATAAAACTCAAAGGTCAGTAATATCAATTAAAAATGCAATGGATCAATCTGTCCCTCATCCCCATCACTATCATCACCATCATCATCACCCTCACCCTCATCCTCATCATCATCCCCATCATCGTCCCCACCCTCCTCCTTGCCCTTGTACTCAGCTTCGACCTCCTCATTTCCCTCATCCTCTGCCTCAGCCTCCTCCTCAACGTCCTCCTCCACCTCAGCCTCCTCCTCACCCTCCTCCTACTCCGCCTCGGCCTCCTCTTCGCCATCATCTCGACCACCACTATAACTACCACCTGGTGAACCATATATAGAATACATTGATGCCATATATTCATCATAAGAAGTGTTGGACTTTGGTGGAGGTGTTGGACGTAAAACATCCATTAGTTTTGTAAATGCAGTGTTTTCCCTAGCAGACTGTTCTACCATCTCTGTGGACCTTTTTTCAGCTATTTATTCATGTTCCTTAACCTGCTGCAACTCGGTGGCACTACAAATCATACTTGAAGAGGAAAAATATCTCTTAGGAACTATACTCTTCCCAGGTCGGGAGCGTACTCTACTAGGGTGCTCATCTCCCAACACATGATGTAAGTGATCGTTGGGCCCAAAATTGTCAAGTTACTGGGAATCAAGGGCCTCTAAAGTATAATGTTACAAATATAAATAGATTATTAAGTTAAAAAATTGAGATTAAAATTTTAAATCTACAAAGTAAAACATACAATCTACCGCTGCGTCGGTTCATTAATCGCACTTCCATCTTTCTTCTTTCTACTCGAGCAAAACAATTCTACTCAAGGCACACATCCCTCTATATTCAATTTATTCCTCTAAAATGACATTGAATGTCGGAAACTATAATAAAAATAGGATACCAAAAAAATAGTAATTGCATAACTAAAATTATATAACAACTTTAGCAATCGAATAAATTATGAAGGAATCAATAGAAAGTGTAAGTCGTAAAGAAAGATTATAAATTTTCATACCTACCATCTCTCATGATCTAGAATCATAGTACATACCAATTTTTGGACGTATTTCTTAGAATAAAAGTTTTTTTATTTCTTCCAGATGCATGCGAAATAAAATTAAGTAATTAGTATTAATGAAATACATTAAAATTTTCATTTAAATACCTCTAATTTGATTAATACTATAAATTGTCTTGTCATCCAATGAGTAATCATCTGTCAGTACTGTTCTAATGGGAAATCATCCATGATGGGGACCGCCTCTAACTCTGTGCCCACTCTAGAATTTCAGCCAATGTAAAACTCATGATTATAAGCTCTCCAAACTCAACTAAATCCTTTAGACGTGCTGGCCATGCACCCTTACCATCGGGGAAATTAAACAGCAACTGAAACCAAAATATTAATTCATATAAATACAAAAATAAATATATTTCATTAAATACAACAGATTATTTTACCCATATCTCTGCCCAGGCTTTATCTGTGACATCATATGGCAGCTGTCTCTATGAGAGCGGGCTGACATGAATGATGTCGGAGTATTTGGAAAGAGTCCCAAAAAAATTCTGACATTGCGGCCCTGATTTTTCAATCATCTGACTATATTCATTGTAGTAAACCATCTAATGCGTGCGTTGGTTCCACACCATACGCATGCATGTACACCCCCTCCCCCATCTCCATTCAGTAGATGTATCTATTATGAAAGAAAAATAAATATTTTATCAATACATGTTATAATGAAAATAAAAAATGGTGTAACAATTTTTTAGGGCTGTATAAGTATACCTGTGGTAGTCTGATCAATGGGCACCACTGGATCCATAGAAACTGAAGGAACACCCTGTACAGATGGAGTGGGTCCCAATGTACGCTCTGCAAGGACTGACTATGACGGAGGATGAGTCTAAGAAGATATAATATAAAAGCCCAGAGTGAAGGAAGTAGAAGTAAAAGAAGATGACAAGGATGGCTGGCCAAATGCGGGATGGGGAGTGGGAATCATCATTGGATATGGAACATATGGGTGCAGTGGCTCAGATGTAAAGGGTGGTGAAAATATGGGAGGCCTAAATATCCCGGGTGTCCTGAACATAACACTGGGATCAGAATGTGGGATTGATGTTATGCCAGTGGGAGGGGCTGGGTCTAATCGGGTACACCGACCAGATCGTCTAGCTTCCATACCACCCCTCTCATACGAACACCCCGAGTACTAGGACCACTACTAGTCTTCTCATCAAATAATTTTCTCCTAATATATGGATCCTGAAAAAGTATTTTAAAAAAATAATCACATAACATTATATATTATTAAAATAAATATATTTGAAATAAAATACTCCCTGTAGGCACTAGTGGTGGAATTCCTAGCTCGGTCTTGCGAAGTTTTTTTTCCCATAATCTGTTTTCATTGTCTCTCTTAAATTGGTTTCATTTCCTTTATTTGAAAACAAACATAGAATAAAATAGAAAAGGATAAATAATGTGTAACCAAAAAAAATAAATGAGATGGAATAGGGGGGTTCAGGGATAATTTAACTAACTATTATTTTAGGTGAGCTTGAAAAACTATATAATGAAGTCAATAAATCATACTAGATATAATAAAGAAATTTAATTTTTAGTACGATGATTATTTACTAAGTGTCATCAGTATATTAAAATCACGGAACATTGATTATAACAGATTTATAAGTTGTAAAGTAGTTGTCAAAATTAAGGAAAAATTTAATTTCATTAGCTTAGGTAGATGATGCAGGTTTCAATACATGTTTAGCAGAAGAATACAAACCATCATGTTCATTACCTGGTAAAATGTAAAAGACAAGTTAGAAATGTTCACCAAGTTAGAAATGTTGGTTTCATAGGTTTAAATATATTTCAATCACAAATTAGAAAATGCAATTCAAATAATAATTCCAAACAATAAACATTGAAAATTCACATAATGGTCAAGTCAAATACAATATATTTGTAAACAATATTAAATCAATTTGAATAGTATCAACCTTAACAACCCAACTTGAGGTAAACGAAAAGAATTGAGAACATGGATGGATGATTCTATATATTTCCCCCCCGCAACTTCTGGTTCACAATCAACTCTGAAAATTGAGCTATTAGAGTCATCGAAAGAAAGAAATGGATTGGTTCCAATGGAACTAGGGGAAGTGTCAATTCCATCATCACCATCATCAAAAATATGTCTTGGAATTACTTCATCTATGACACCAAATTCCTGTTGAAGTTGGTCTTTGACATAAAATACGTGTTTAGCCATTGATGCCAATACATATGGTTCTTCGGTAGCAAGAGTGCGATTCATATTAATTACTCATAATCCACAATCATCCATAAGTGTTCCCCATCTCATAATTGAATCAACCCAATGGCATTTCATCATCGTGACTCGTCCATGAGAGTAATAATCCAATATTAATATTTTTTCAATGACTCCATAATAATCCACATTTTCAAATCGTGGTATAATATCTGATACACTGGAAAAACAATCTGTTGTGGCAGTAACTATAACACCATCATGTTGTGTTCTCATATTCCTTTCTTGTTCAGTGACAAAAAATTTGTACCCATTGATAACAATTGATTTACAGTCACAAACCACAGTATTAGGACAAAAATCCAAAGATCTTATTTCCACAGAGATAGAGTCAGCAGGTAAATTCAATACCTATATTATAAATGAATATTAAAATTAATTATATATTGATTTAATTTTTTTAAACAGTAATATTTTTAACATCAATTTTAACCAAGAAGAAAACTATTTTCTATGGAAAGTCTCCCTCTTTATCAAAGATAAAGAATGATGCTTTCTATTTGTCATTGTTTTATGTTCCTTATAGATAACAAATATGAATATTTTAATAAATATATATGTAAGATATCCATATTCAATTTAGTTACCGGATTTAGTCAGCGAACAAATCACAGTTGAAAAAAACTGTGCGATGTGCCATCTCCCGCCCTTCAAGAATTAATGTATTCAATGTATATGATCCAGGAATTCCTCATGTTTGTAGAAGTGATGAAAAACCGGGTTCAATTTTCTCATACAATTCTTCTTTATTTCTCATTGGTTTGTTTATTCTTGTAGTAAGATCAGAAAAATATATTGAGTAGAAATCCATACTTTCTTGAGCCATGTAACCGTTAATGTTATAACATTCTGGATGATTTCTATTTCGGACATAAGAATTTAATTAGTTTATATATATTTTAGTTGGATACATCCAATGAAACAAAACAGGTCATATGAGAAGTATTTTAGTAGGAATATGGACGGTCCGATGCATCATGCATGTGAAAAATGATTGAGGAAATATTTTCTCCAACTCACACAAAATTAATGGGGCATCTGTCAACATGTTTTTCAAGAATGACCTGGGAAACTTCATAGCACAATGATCTCTAAACAAATGACCCAACCGAATAATAGTCACTCGTACATTATTGGAAAAAAGAAGACAGATTGCTATTGGAATCAACTCATACAGAAGAACATGATAATCATGAGTCTTCAAAGATTATAGCTTCAACTCTCTTCTGTTAAACCATTTTGATATGTTGCTTGAATAGCCATCAGGAACTCTAATATTATCTAATACTTCCAGAAATTTTTTTTGTAGGTGTACTCACATAAGAATCACATGGAACTTGCGATTTATTTTCACTGATATGCACATGATGCAATTCTAGTTTGATGCCCCAATCCACCAAGTCACGCGGAGACCGTAAATCATCATTTGTCTTTCCCTTAACATTTAGAAGTATCCAAATCAACATTTCACATATATTCTTTTCAATGTTCATTAAATCTAAGAAATGACGTAAAAATTGTTTTACCAATAAGGAAAATCAAAAAAGATACTCCTCTTCCACCAATTGTAACTGGTTTCAGTAGAAACATTCTTTCTCTTTCCAGATTTCATTTAGCCCTTCCCGAATGAAGAACTGAAATCTTTCAATTCATTAAGCACATCAATTACAAACATACATTGAGGTGGATCATCTGTCTCTATGGTATTATCAAATCTTCGACAATTATTTCTATATGGATGGTTCATTGACAAGAATCGTTGATTCCATATAAAACTGAAACTATAAAGATGTTTCAGTCTTTCAGATCACGTATTCCTCATACAAATAGGACATGATAGTTTTCACATCGTGCTCCATCTAGACATCATTGCATAAACTGGAAAATCATTGATCGTCAACATAAGCGCATCACACATATGAAATATGTCTTTCGAATATGCATCGTATGTGAACACACCAACTTCCCAAATAAGTTTTAACTATTTTATTAGAGGTTGCATGTATACGTCAATATCAATGTCGGGATCAGAAGGGACAGATATGAGTATACTCATGAAATTGAAAGGTTTTTTCATACACAACCATGGGGGAATATTATAAATGTGTATAGAAACTGGCCATGTACTGTAAGAAGTAAGAATCAGCCCAAATAGATTAAAACCATCGCATGAAAGACCCAGCCTCACATTACGCATGTTAGCAGCAAAATCTGGATATCGAGCATCAAATCTATGCCATGGAAATTCATTTTTAGGGTGAACCAACTCATCATTAGTCTTCTTTCTCTTAGTATCATGCCATCTCATTTTTATTGATATTTCATCAGACATAAAAAGATTCTAGAGTCTGGGGATCAATGAAAACTGCCACATTACTTTCTGTGGCCTGCAGGATAGTGTTCCATCAGATTTTTACTTCCAGCGGGATGTGTCAAATTTTATACAATCGTTTCATTCAGTGGTTTCCTCCTAGAATAAACTGCATTCATTTGGGAAATCATGAATTTTTCTTCTTGAAAATCCACGTCCCTCAACTAACTTCCATGCCATATAGTGGTTTGAAGGAATATCTCCATCATCTAGAAGTTAATCATTCAAGAAGGTAAGAATGTAATCGATTGCTGTATTATAAATCACATACATAGTTTTCCAATGAAACAATCAGATTAAAAATTCCATCTTTTTCATTTTATCACATTTTCGGTATACTGGAGTCGTGGTAGCATCATTCAATTTTTTCATCTTGACAATATCATCATTTTCATTAGATGCATCATCTATCCTCATATCGAAGTCTTCATGAGTCGAAATCCTTTCTTTTTCATGATCTCGAATAAACCAAAACCGATCATCTAAAAAATTCTCCAGTCTAGTCATTTCATTTCGATCATCAGCAATTTGAGATTTCATTTTCTCCACATTGTGAGACCACACATAGTAGTTTTCTTGAAAACCATATTTGGTTATGTGGTATATGACTTCTTCACAGCTCAACCAAGGTTTACCAACAAATTTGGTACATGGGTAGTGTATGCTACCACAATCTGAAGCATTGTGAAATGAAAAATCTAAAAAACTCTCCAAATAGTATTGAAAATCTCTTGAGATCCGATTAGTTTCATACATAAAAATTCTATCCATTCTATAAAAAGAATTGTTATAAGTCATTTCTTTATAATAAATTAAAAAAGATTGATGTTTAGTCAAAAATATATATAATTAAATGATAAAGGCGTTTCTAGTTGATGTAGTGAACTATTAAAACAATGTAATGATATACTAATTCAGTTATGTTTGCCAAAATTTTATGTGAGATGTGTTTTGTAATTTTTTCAATTATCACATACAAGAAGACACCATAGACCTGATAGAACATTGTTCAAGATATTAAAAAGGGAAGGATTTTCATGAAATATGTAGAATGTGTAAAAAGAGTTTTTTAAATAAGTTATTGATGCAAAAAAATGGAAATATTGTGAAACGTTAGTACATTTCATAACACCCAAACTAATGTCGACAGAAATTACCATATCATCCCATTAGAAAAAGGAAAACCACCTACACCACTACCCCAACCATCCCCAATCCCATCACATGGATCATCCTTATATCCATTAACCACCTTGAGAAAATATGACTTAACAATCCATTTACCATCATTGAGCGGGGATACATCTCACTAACACCTCCATTAGTCGATATGATTCACTAACTACATAATAGGTGTGGCTATGAAGACTTCAAATCAAGTTTATTCATATAATCAAGACACTTGAATTGTAAAACAAAAATAGAAAAAAAATCAAACTACACATATTGGGTATGTCATGCCACACACGTCACCACCTAGATTAGGTCAAATAAAAATAGAAACTAAGAATAATAGATGAAAAACATTAAAACTAAGTTACGCCTTATAGATTTGGAGTGTAGAACTAGAAAATTGATTGAATTTATATGGATTTATATGGAGAAATGAGTTTCCAGCCTATTTAAAGAGAGAGGCCTCTAGTTTAGAATTCAAGTGGGACTTCCCCAAGGCTTCCTAAATCATAATCACTTTGAATCAAAGGTAGATATACCCATGTTTTTCTAAAGAAAATCATCATGAGTCCAAGGGGGTTTACAAATGGAATTAAAATCTATGTTTTTAACATGAATCCTTGGTTGGTTTCATCAAGGAATTACAAATCATTAATCAAATAACATGTACACAAAAATTAATTTAAAATTTATTTATATTCATTTTCAATAGGTCTCATATAAGAGGCACATGCCTCAGGTCCCAGTAAGTGTTATAGGCATCCCAAATCATTAACTCATGTTCAATAACTCATTCTTGTCCCCCTATGGCCATACCTTTCATTACCCAATTAGTTCCCCAAGTCAAGTGCACCCCATGGGTGGATAAATTTTAGCCTTCTAAACTAATAGGTTATTCATGGATCATAAAGAGGTTTAATTTCTAATTTTTTAGACAAAAACATTTATTTATAAATTTGAGATTAAAAATAAAGTATGTCAATGATACCACACACCATAAAGAACCCAAAATAGTGATTCTTTTAAGGGATAGGTTATAAAACATCTTTTATATACTCACAGTCTACTACCAATTAGGTATTAATCATTGATTAAATGTCAAATAGTGTGAATCATAAAATTTTCGAAAATCCCTAGAAATAAGGAATAATGGAGTTATCTTTCAAGACCGTGAAATAAATAAATAATGGTTTAGAATAGAAGGATATCCTTATAACTAGCTTATAGTTGGGATTAACAATACTAGAAAAAGATAAGATACCTCAACTCACCATGTTAGCTCATAGAGTTTGTTTGACCACACACCAACCATGTCAATTACCTCAATGAGGGTTTCTATGTCTACATTTGGGAAGAGGTTGAAGGAGTATAAATTAGATGGGGGAGTTAAAGCCGATCTGATGGAAGACTTCAGGTTAGGGTTCACCTGCACAAGGGCGTTTGGTAATCGGTGGAAATGCCTACTTCTGTGTAATCGTGGACGGTTTTAATGCATTTGGGGGGACTTTTTCCCAATGGTTTTTAAAAACTGTTGGGAAAAGCATGGAATTTACCAACGGTTTGTACAAACCTTTGTCAAAGAGAGAAATTTTTTTAGATTTACCAATAGTTTCATCAAACCATTTGGAAATCATTCACTATCTCAACCTTTACCAATAGTTTATTGAAACTATTGGTAAAGGACCCCTATACGAATGGTTATATTGAATTGTTGGTATAAAAGTTTTGGGAAAACCCAACTTACCAGTAGTGCAAAGTACCTTTTTTGGAAAATGACGGAAAGATTCCTTTCAAAAAATAGAAGGTCAAATAAGGGTATAAATGAATTTAATGTATAGTCTAGTTAATAGTAAATTTTTTTTGAAATACATTTTAAAAAATACATGGATTTGGATGATAAAGATGCCCCAGTATATACTTACGTAAAAACAATCTTGGATAATAAAAATATTGTGAATTTAACACTTACCTTGTAGTTTTAATTAGTCAATGGTATGTTAATATCTTCTATAATAGTTAATTTTTTTTACTAAATTATACAATAACTATATACATAAATATTATAACATATATGATAATCTAATATTGCTTTGTTAATAATATTTTATTAGTATCATCATTTCAGGTGTTAACTGATTCATTTTCCTTTATATGCTTGGTTAAATAAGCCATGTTTGTTATGGATAGGATGTATTTAATTCATATACAGAATGATATTAAGTTCTTAAACATTATATTTAATTTTAAAATGAAAATTATTCTTGAATGATTATGAAGGGTAATGAATCTCATCGCGTTCGTAGTGATGGTAATCCGTACGTACGCACGAGCGACAATATCATTATATTGATGGTGAAATAATATGTAATTGGATGGAATATCATATATATAGAATCATTAAAATGTTATATTTATTATTTATATTAGTAATATGCATTATTATACCAATCCAAATAATGATGTGTCTGAAAAACAAACTACACCATGACGTGGAGATGGTAAGCAGTACATAAGCGCGTATGGTGACTTTGTCATTCATATGATGGATATAATAATGAATATGGTTGTACCATTTTTATAATAACATCACAGTATATATAAGATACTGTATTCATTATTTTAGAAAGGAAACAACATTGAAAGAGGAATTGAAAGAAGAATAGAACTTGAAATAGGTGATGAAATATTTACCCCTTCTTCGGGTTCTTCCTTTTGATTTGATCAAAAGGGCTCCTTGGGTTGGCTTTGTGACCAAAGGAAGGCCTCTATGATGAAGGGAGTAAATTTGGGAGGATATTTGGGCAGGTTTTGGATGAGCCAAATGGCTTTGGAGGTGTGAAATTAAGAGAAGGAGAGGTACCCATTTATAAGAGAGGTGAGAGCCACTTTTGGAAAATCTTGAAATATTATTTTATAATAAAATCATTTTCGGTTTCTAATGGCTCCAAAATGATTTTTTATAGGATAAGGTTGGTATGGGTCCAAAAAACTCTCAACCAATATGTTTTAGATAGGTTATGTCACTATATTAACCATATCTTTCATATTTTAACTCTTAGTTAAATAGTTTTTCATTTACAATGTCTCTTTATATTTTTATATTATACGGTTAATAAACATTCCATAACAATCCAAGAGAACTCCATGGGGTTAATTATTAATATATATAACCTTATCTATGTTTTTTGGTCAATACATAGATTTTTATGAATATTATATCAATTAATAATATAGTTTTTGTTTTAAAAACTCAATTATGTCAATTTGGACACTATATAGTATTTGATTTTTTTGAAATCCATTAAAACTTTATCACTTCAAAAAAAATTTATTTAACCAAACCTAAAATGTCATATTAACCAGGAAAATTATTTTAATTCATCATAAGTCTAAATTTACATTTATTTAGATATTTATAATATCAATTATTTTAATATTTCATTAATTTGGTAATTAATGCATCATCATTGTGTCATAAATAAATTAAATTATATAATGTATAAAGATTATAAAAATATACCATTTTATAGGAAATATTTTTATCTTTCTAATGAATATTTATAGTCAAATTTATATTGTATGTAACCCTATATTAAAAATGGTTTAGTTATTAAACATTGAATTTAACACTTTTAAATATCTTTTAAATAAAATAATAATAAATGTCCTAATCAAATATAAGAGGGAAAAAGGACCATATTTTATTCCTCATGTTGTTTTTGGTCTAATTAAACTTATCCAATAGAATTAGGACTTGTGTTAGGGTAATTGTGATAACATTTTTACCCTTAATTGCCCAATTTACTTTTAACCATGGTAAATAAAAGTCAAAAGTTACTATTCAACAAAATTTATTTTCATCCTATTGAACAAAATTTTACTTACTGATATTAACCACACCACTCGGATTTTTAAAATTCAACTCACAGAATTGGTAAGATTATGTTTTATGTAAATTTGCAAATCCTCATAGGGGGTGGGTAAAAGATGGTAAAAAGTTCAATAATTTTTTTATATATCTAAACTTATTATTAAATGACTCCAATGAATTGCATTGAATTTATATAGGTATTGTGTATATATTTTGGTCTAAAATAAATTTAAATAAATTAAATAATTATTTAAATAAAAAGTCGATTTTAACCAATAACACATTGTTTTTCACTATTTATGAAAAATTGAATGTTTTCAGAAAAATACCAAAAATTCACACTAAGCTAATTATGATATTCAGAATTTAAAAATGAAGTCCATTTTGAAAAAAAAAATTATATAATTTCGAAAAGTGGGTATTACTATTCATAACGGTTAGTTTGATTGGTCACAGTGTGTTAGAATCTCGAAGTTGCATACAATGCATACTATTACATTATTTAAAGGGAAAAATACCGTGGAAGATTGGGGTGTTACATTATTCCCTCCTTCAGATAACTTCATCCTAGAAATTTATAGAATACTATAGCACAAAAAGAATTGGGTGGTTCTTCATCATAAGTTCCTCTGGTTCCCACGTTGCCTCTTCAATCTTATGGTTTCTCCATAGAACTTTTACCAGAAGAGTCGTCCGGTTTCTCCAAACTTGTTCACTGGTATCAAGAATCATGACAGGCTTTTCATAATAAGAAAAATCGAGTTCCGGTTCAATTTCTTCATAGGTGAGTAAAAGCGTTGGGTCAGGCATGTATTTTCTAAACAGTGATACGTGGAACACATCACGAACTTTGGAGAGACATGGTGGCATTTCCAAACGGTAAGCTATGACCCAAATTTGTTCAAGAATTTCGAATGGTCTGATGTACCTAGGACATAATTTACCCTTCTTACTGAATCGTATAACTCTCTTCCATGTAGATACCTTCAAGAAAACATGTTGTCCTACCAAAACATCCAAATCCTTACTTCAGTTATCTGCATAACTCTTTTTCCAACATTGAGATGCTTTGATGTGGGTTTGGATAATAATCACTTTTTCCATTGTTTTCTCAACAAGTTCTTGGCCTAGAAGTTTCCTTTCATCAACATCATCCCAACAAGTTGGTGTGCAACATCTCATTCCATATAACTCTTCATATGGTGCCATCTAAATACATGAATGGAAGCTACTGTTATAGGAAAACTCTACCAGTGGTAAATATTGATCCCACATACCTTGAAAGTCAAGTCATAAAAATATCAACATGTCTTCTATGGTTTGAATAGTCCATTCTGATTTTCCATTGGTTTGAGGGTGATAGGCAGTGCTCAAACAAAGTTCATTATCTAGGGATTTCTGATACTTTTATTGAATCTTGATGTAAATTGGGGATCATGATAAAAAACAATCAATAGGGGTACTCCATGAAGTCTTACATCTTCATTAATATATAGTCTTTCTAAACGTTCAAGTGATAAATCTTCTCTTATTGAATGAAAATGTGATGACTTGGTACAACGATAAAAAATGATCCATATTGCATCATTCCTTCTATGATTCTTTGGTATCCCCATGAAAAAGTCCATCGTAATATTATCCCATTTCAACTCAGGTATGGGAAGAGTTTTCATGACTCTTCTAGGATGTTGTCTTCCAGCATTCACTTGTTGGCAAACCATACCTCTGGAAACAAAATCATAAATCTCTCTTTTCATGTTGTCCCACAAAAAATGATCCTTCAAATCTCTATACATGTTGTATCTCCCATGGTGTATAGAGAAATTGGAGCTATGAGCATTATCCAACAATACCCTTTTTAGAACAGGTATATCAGGAACACAAAGTCTCTTCCCAGATTCAAAAATTCCATCTTCATATATGAAGTCACTCATTCTCCCATCATTCATAGCTTTAATATTTTTCTTAAACTCCTCATCACCAATCTGAGAACTGATTACCCTTTCTAGTAAATATGGTTTTGATACCATTTGAAAAAGTAATTATTTTTCACCTTCCATGGATATTCCCATATCCATCATTACTAGATCCATAAAAATAGGATCCCTTTATACTCTGATCTTGTTCAAAACTCCATGATCCATTCTACTCAAAGCATCTGCGACCTTATTTGCATTTCCCAGGTGGTAGTGTAAAGTGTAATCACAATCTTTGAGTAGTTCAAGCATAGTCTTTGCCTCATGTTGAGTTCTTTCTATGGGAAAATATACTTCAAACTCTCGTGATCAGTATAAATCTCACATTTTTCACCATAGATATAGTGTCTCCATATATTCAGAGCAAATATTACAACTTCTAACTCAATATCCTGAGAGGTATAGTTTTTCCCATAATTTTTTGGCTGGCTTGATGCATTGGAAATAACTATATCATTCTGTTTAAGGAATAAACCAAGTCCTTTCCTTGAAGCATCCCTATAAATAACAAACCCATTGTTCCCTGATGGTAAGGTCAAGATAAAGGCATTAAATAATATTCTATTTTTTCTTCAAAACATTCTTCACACTCTTTTGTGCAAAACATTTAACCCCTTTAGGTGTGAGCTTGGTTAATGGGTTAGACATCTGGGAAAAATTCTGGATGAAATGTCGTTAATAACATGCTAAACCAATAAAACTGCATACCTATATTATACTCATCCATTCAATCCATTCTTGGATTTCCTTGGTCTTTTAAGGATCAATAGATATTACATTTTTAGAGATAATATGGCCAAGAAAAGAAATATCATAAAGCCAAAATTCAAATTTTCTAAACTTCCAATATAATTCATTTCTTCTAAGAGTCATTACAATAATACACATGTTATTTTCATGAACTTCATATCTTTTGGAGTATACCAAGATATCAACAATAAATACCGCTAAAAAATAATCAAGATATTCCATGAAAAATCTATTCATTAGATCCATGAATATAGAGGGTCCATTAGTCAATCCAAAAGGCATTACTGTAAACTGGTAATGCTCATACCTGGTTCGAAATGCTTTTTTCAGAATTTCTTCCTTCTTCCTACACAACTGATGATATCCAGATCGAAGGTCAATTTTTGAAAAATATTGAGCTCCATGATGTTGGTCAAATAAATCACCAATGTGAGGTAGGGGATACTTGTTCTTTATTGTTATAACATTGATCTCCCTGTAGTCAATGCACAACCTCATAGATCTATTTTTCTTCTTAACAAAAAGGAAAGGGGATCCCCATGGAGAAACACTAGTGCGAATAAATACCTCATTACTCAATTCCACTAGTTGTTTCTTTAGTTCCACTAATTCCATTAAGGCCATTCTATCAGGGGTCTTCAATATGGGCCTTGAACCAAGAATTAAATCAATGGAAAACTCAATTTATCATTCTAGAGGATGTCTAGGTAAATCCTCTGGAAACACATCAACATATTCTTGCACAATAGGTAAATCCTGTATTCAAACATTCTTTTCCATGCCCATAATTATTTCACTCTCATCTTCCCCAATAATTGAATTTAGTAGAGCTACTGGGGGTGGATCTAGATAAGAATCAGATGGTGATGTTTTTTCTCTAAAGATAAGGTACTTATTATCATCTTCAAGAATTGTAACCTCCCTCTTCTTACAATAATTTTTCGTATCATGGTTTGAAAGCCAATCCATACAAAAGATTATATCAAATTCAATCACGGGTATGATGATTATATCAAAAAAAAAAATCATTTATATTCCTTAATGGGGAATTATTAACAAAATTTTGTTGCAATGATACTTCCCTTAGGAGTTTTCACTGACAAATCCCTTGTTAAATCGAATTGAAAATATCTAATTTTCTTAGAAAATTGGGAAGATATGAAACAATGCGATGATCCAGAATTGAATAATGCATTGGATAAACTTTACGAAACCATTAAATTACCTACCCCCACATCTTTCTGCGCTTCAAACATAGTAGTAGTGATCATATACGCTTGAAATTGATCTCTTGGCCTTTTCTGATGTAAGTTTCCTTGACTTTTAGGACATTCATTGGCATAATGTCTCATCTCCCTATAATTTTAGCATTGAACATTGGTAGCTTCTTTCTTCCTCTTACAATCACTAGCAAGATGGACATTCTTTCAATATTTTTAGAATACTCCTTTTCCTTTTAGATAGGCACTAGGTTGCTTCCTTCCACATTTATCATAGGGTGAAAATTCAACTCTTCCCTTATTCCCTGTTTCCTTATTTCCAATCCCAGAGTGTTTAATAGATATATTCTTCTCTTTATTTTTTTTAAAGTCGTAAGATTTAGAGAATTATTTTTCTATCTTGATAGCACATGAGACAATATCTTCATACGATGAGAAGAATTTTGAGACTAATGATCGATGGAGAAACGGTTTTAACCCATCAAGGAAATGATCAATCTTACTTCCTAGGTTAAATATATAATCTACATCATGACTTACTAACCTTGAAAAGTTAGCTTCATACTTTGCAACATTCTCATCCTCCTTTTGTCTCAGACTCAGAAATGGAATTTCTATATCTAATCGATGTTCATGAGGAAAGTATTTTTTCTAAGAAAATCTCTTTAAACTCCCTCCATTCCACTCTTGATACTTCTTCATCCTCCTTTATGTTTTGAATTAATGACCACCGTTGATCTGTATCTCCGGTGAGGTGATAAAATACCATGAAAACCTTTTCCCTTTCTCTACTCCCCAAAATCATGAAATATTTTCACTATGGAACTTATTCATTGCTCATCTACTAACAGATTTTTACTCCCATTGAATGTTGGTGGTTTTTGCCTCATTAAGCGGTCTAACATTGATCCTCTGTGTTCTAGATCAGGGTGATTCATACGGGTATGGTTATTATTCAAAACCTATGTGAGTTGTCCCAGTATGCTGATAAGCTGATCTTCATGGGTTCCATCACTAGCTCCACTATAATTATCTTGAGCAGGAGGGAAATCCCTACTTGAATTACATGCATTGATACAGTTTCCATTCCTTCCACTAGGTGAAATATCTAAATAATGACATACAATAGATTAGTTTATAATCCACAATACATAATTCTGAACATGTAAAACACTTAACACAAATTGAATTGTTTATGGATATAATCCAAAATCATAAAAATGTTTTCATTGAGGAGGTATATACTCATAAATCATTCATAATGTTTTGTAATGAAAATGAGAATTATCCTACGCATATACTCTGGAAGTGTTATAACCAAGATTGGAGCAAGACCCATTGACGTGCACCAGTTCCCGTTCAAGTCTAGATCAAAGTGGTGTTTTCAGGTTTTACCCCAAGGTAAATTTTTTCCAAAGCCACCTCTAACTGCTTGTATCCAGACAAATATGCATTTCTTAGAAAAATCACAAAATCTCTAGAGTACCAAAATTCTAGGAAGTTCCTCTATACAAATCCTCAAAGTCTATCTTTGAGTAATGTTCTCTAATCAGAGTTTTTCTAAATCTAGTTTCCAAAGTTTGTACTAATCTTCCTCTAATACCAACTGTAACGCACTGACCCCAGTTTCCCAGAGTCGGTGAATTATTACAAAACATTAGCGTGATACAATAAATCATGTCCCAAAATACCGATCAATTGAGTATTATTGGAAATAAGATACATACATAAGTTCAATATTAAAACTTGAAAATAAATACAACACTAATTTATTACATTAGAAACATCAAAGCCTCCATGATCATGCGTGCTAGTAACACATAACTAACTTCTTCATATCCTGGTAAAATGAAACATAAGAAAGGGGTGAGCTCAAATTATCAGTAAGGGTAAGCGATACAGTGGATGATAACATAAACATTAGGCATGATGAATAATTCAAAACACATTCCTTTACAAATAATAAACATGAAGACTTTATTGGAGGAATATGAGCTGAGTAAATAATTCCATAACAAAACATAGTTGTGGGTATTCTACTCGTTTAATAACCACATGAACCATCATTATTATTTTCATAATGAGGTAATGTATAATGTCTGATATTCTGAATCATTTTGTAAAGGCCTCGGCCAAGACGTCTAAAAATTATTATTTCCTCAGCCAAATCCATATATCAAATTATGAAGGCCTCAGCCAATTCGACATCTAATTTTCTCATGAGACCTACCGATGCACCGAGAAGCTACAACAGGCTCCACTTGTCACATACTAAGTCCAACACATTCCTCATATGAAAATGTTGAAACATAACATAAACATTCATATTAAAACTAGCATAAGAAAGGTCAATACTTTAACCATAAACCATGAATGTTATAAAAATAACACATCCATAGTAAAAAATATCACAAAATATTCAATAAAATAAGGAAGATTTGTTTCATAATAAATCAACTTCAAACAAGTTTAAAATCCATCAAAGGATGTTGATAGAGATGAAATGAAAAGTATTTGAAAGAAATACCTCTTTCTATTTTGAAACCATTTGTGAGTCACATAATTATAAAAGTAAACATTTATTTTGAAAATATTCTTATAAGATTTTAAGGTAAGATTCGATGATGTTATAATGGTGGAAAATAGCTACACCCTCCGTATAAGTTTATGAAAACATTCTTACCTTGATTTTGTCAAAAATGTCATAAAGTACCTTGTTTGGAAAACAATGGAAAGATTCATTTCAAAAAATAGAAGGTCAAATAAGGGTATAAATGAATTTAAACCATAGTCTAGTAAATAGTAATTTTTTTTGAAATATATTTTTAAGAAATCATGGTTGTGGATGATACAGAGGTCCCAAGTAGATACTTACATAAAAACAATCTCGGATAATAAAGAGATTGTGAATTTAACCCTTACCTTGTACTTTTCCTTTGTCAATGGTATGTTAAACTCATGTATAATAGTTAAAACATTGTTATTAAATTATAAAATAACTATATACATAAATATTATATCACATACGATACTCCAATATTACTTTATAAATAATATTTTAGTAGTATCATCGTTTCAGGTGTTAACTGATTCATTTTACTTTATATGCTTGGTTACGTAAGCCATGTTTATTATTTATAATATGTATTTGATTCATATACAGAATGATATTAAGTTCTTAAAGCTTATTTTTAATCATAAAATGAAAATTATTCTTGAATTATTACGATGGGGAATGAATCTCATCGCGTTCATGGAGACGGTAATCCGTACGTATGCACAAGCGACAATATCATTATATTGATGGTGAAATCGTATATAATTTGATGGTATATCATATATACAGAATCATTAACATTTTATATTTATTATTTACATCATTTATACTAATTATTATACCCACCCAAATAATGATGTGTTTGAATAACAAACTACACCATGACGTGGATAGGGTAAGCCGTATGTACGAACGTATTATGACTTTGTCATTTATATGATGGGTAGAATAATTAATATGGTTGTACCATTTTTATAATAACATCAAATTATATAGAAGATACTGGAGTTATTATTTTAGAATTGAAACAACAAATAAAGAGGAAGTGGAAGAAGAAAAGAACATGAAAGAGGTTTAGAAATAATCACCTCTTCTTCGGGTTCTTCCTTTTGATTTGATCAAAATGGATCCATAGGTTGGATTTATGACCAAAGGAATGACTCTATGATGAATGGGGGAATGTTGGGAGGATACTTGGGTGGGGTTTTGCTGAGCCAAATGGCCTTGGAGGAGTGAAATTTAGAGAAAGGGAAGTACCCTATTATAAGAATGGCGAGGGTCACTTTTGGAAAAGCTTGAAATATTATTTTATAATAAAATAATTTTAGGTTTATAATGGCTCAAAAATGATTTTTTTAGAATATAAGGTGGTTATAGGTTGGAAACCTTTCAACCAATAGGTTTTATATAGGTTTAGGTCACCATATTAACCTTATCTTTTAGATTTAACTCATAGTTAAATAGTTTGTCATTTACAATGTCTCTTTGTATTTTTATATTATATTGTTAATAAACATACTATAACAAGACAAGAGAACCCCATGTGGTTAATTATTAATATATATAACATTATCTAAGTCCTTTTTCTGAACATTAGATTTTTATTAATATTAAATCAATTTATAATATTGTATTTGTTTTAAAAAATCAATTATGTCTATTTTGACACTTTTTATTATTTGATTTTTTTGAAAGCCATTAAAACTTTATCACTTCGAATAAAATTTATTCAACCAACCATAAAATTTCATATTAACCTATACAAGTATTGTAATTTATCAGATGACTTAATTTACATTTATTTGGATATTTATAACATTAATTATATTAATATTTCATTAATATGGAAATTACTCCATCATCATTGTGTCATAAATAAATTATATTATTTAATGTCTAAAAATTATAAACCAAATACCATTATGTGTAGGAAATCGTTTAACCTTTCTAATGAATATTTATAGTTAAATTTATATTATGTGTTACCCTATATTAAAAATATTTTAGTTATTAAACATTGAATTTAACTCTTTTAACTCTTCTTTAAATAAAATAATAATAAATGTCCTAATCTAATCCAAGTGGAAAAAAAGGATAATATTTTACTCCTAAGGTTTTTTTGGTCGAATTAAACTTATCCAATAGAATTAGGACACGTGTTAGGGTAATTATGATATCATTTTTACCCTTAATTACCTTATTTACTTTTAACCGTTGTAAATAAAAGTCACATGTTAATATTCAAAAAAAATTATTTTCATAATATTGAACCACATTTTACTTACTGATATTAACCATGTCTCTCAGATTTTTGAAATTCAACTCACAGAAGCGGTAAAAGTAATTTTTATTCAAATTTTCAAATGTTCCTTGGAGGTGGGTAAAAGACGGTAAACAATTCAAAAAAGTTTTTATATATCTACACTTATTATAAAATGACACAAATGAATTACATTGAAATTACATAGGTATTAGGTATCTATTTTTTCCTAAAATAAATTTAAATAAAATAAATAATTTTTTAAATAAAAAGTCGGTTTTAACCATTAACACAGTGTTTTTCACTATTCTTCCAAAATTGAAAGTTTTCAAAAAAACAAATTCACACTAAGATAATTTTGATATTCCAAATTCAAAAATGAAGTACATTTTGAAAAATAAAATTTATAAAATTTTAAAAAGTTGGTATTACTATTTATAATGGCTAGTTTGATTGGTCACGATGTGTTAGAATCTTGAAGTTGTGTACAATGCAAGATATTTCATTATTCAAAGAGAAACGTAGCATGGAATCATGGGGTGTTACAATAAATCTAAAAAGAGTGGTTTGATTATATCTTGAAAATTATTCTGGTCATGGTGAATGGTCCCTTAATGCGCACTTGGTTTGACATTTCTAGTGGGTTTCCTTTGTTTAATCACATTATATTTACGTACCATTATGAAGGGTTTGAATATATATAAATATCATAGTTATATAACCAATCATAGATATCCATGAATAAAACCTATAGATTGATAGGATAACATATGCATTCCATTTATTAAATCCTTATTCAATGTTTATAGTTTCATTTTATGTACAACAATTAATTTAAATATAATAATTACTTATTTTCTTTTAGTCAAGTTAATGGAGGGAAAACAAATGAACTGAGTTAACAATTAGTACAATATAAAATATAGAGATTTTCCCAATGGGATAACTAATGAGAATGGGGATGGAATGAAAAATCTCATGACAATGCTCACCCAACTATCTAGACCCATAAGAAATAATATAAATCATGTTCATCTCCTAAATACACAAAGGAGGGAGAAAATTTATATCAAGTAATTTATGAGGCAACGTACAACCTATTTTAGTGTGTCTTCGAATTTACTAGTTGCTAAGATGTGTGTCAATGAAATGAAAATTATATTTTTGTATTCTCTAGTGCTCGGACTATGATAACGTTGTTTTGGACATCAATCATTTAGATGGTGATGTTGACTGGTGGTGGAGTCTTATTAATAACACTATAGAAAAGGAGGATATAGAATTTATGGATTAGGAAGAGTTTACAGGGAAGTGTTTCACTAAGTATTTTCCACATACTATTCACACAAGTATAGAGTGGGATTTCTTACAATTTAATAAAAAAGAGAATATGTCTATTTGGTTATATAAAGAAAATATTACCAGAATTGTGGGCTATGCATTTGGTTTTATATCTATTATTGAGAGTAAAATAATTTTATTATTTATTAGATTAAAGACAAGTCTTCAAAGGACATTATCCATTAGTGACTTTAGAAGGTATGTAGATATTGTTCTATTTGATCGTATGATTGACATGGAAACTATATCATGTTAATATTTTTGAAAAAATAAATTGAATGTGGAGTATCATGTAAGCATGGATAATAAGACACATGATGGGAAGAAATCCCCGTTTTCGACATGTAATAAATGTAGGAGGAATCACTTTGGTAAATGTATTGGGGGACTAGGGAAGTGTTTTAAGAGTGGTAGAGCTGGATATCAAGCCCACATATTTCAAAAAAACGTCAAGAGGCCATTTAACACCACATAAGAGATGAAGGTCATTACTAATGTTCTTCCTACAATATAATATGTCATGTGTAAGGGGTTTTTAAATTATCTGAATCAATGCCCATACTTGCAAGATAATGAAAAACATATTCCTCAAAAACCTCCCAAACCAAAAGAACAAAGAAGTAAATTCATGATCATGATATCTGAGGTATATTATGATAATGAAGTGAGGTGAGGTATAATTGATATCTTCAATAGGGAGTCTTGGAATGTGGTTAGGACTGACCTAGTCTATGATAATCAATACTTCTTTCGTGGGGAGGACTACCTCATGTTACCAGTTAAACTAAATTAGTCCTCATCCAAAAAATAAATGATCCCTCTTCACTTCAACATTATAGGCCAGTGAGAATGTGTATCTTTCTGTATAAAATTTTGGCTAGAGTCACCAATAGAAGGTTATATACCCATGATCCTCACTGGTTTTCTTAAGAGCATCATGGATTTATTAAGGGATGATCAAGGTGATATAACATTATTACAAGAGGTGGTTATGGATATAAATCTCAAGGAACACGATTCAGATATGGAAATCAAGTTTGATATGAATAAAACATATGATCAGATCTAATGTTTAACACCCCGACCCTAGTTACCCAGAGTCGGTGCATTATTACATAACATTGTCATGATCACAAGAAAGATCAAGTATCGAAAGACTGATTAGTTTAGTTGCCTTGGAATAACTAGATACATTAATAAAGTTTACATTACATCATAAAATGAAAACTAAAACAATATAGTCTCCATAGTCCACACTCTTATCCCCTCATACTATTCCTACAGGTCATTCATAAATTACATCTTCACATCCTGGGAAAAATAAAACATAGAAAAGGGGTGAGCTCAAATGCACAATAAGGATAACAATATAGCAGAAACTTTCGAAAATAAGAATAAAAATTTAAGGCAATGTATAACTAAAACAAAATCCTTTTAACCTTTAACTTCAACATAGTATGGAAAAAATAAAATGAAATAATGTCATTTACTTATTCACATGGATATTCTACTAATTGAATAATCACATGCAATGTCAATAACAACTTTCATAATGATGTAATGTATAATTCCATACTATCATAACCACATAGCCAAGGCCTCGTGCCAAGAATACAAATAATATTTTGTCAAGGCCTTATTACAAGACAATAGTTTGTCTAGTGAGACCTATCGATTCATTGAGGATCTATAGCGGGCTCCACCCGTCACATAATAAGTCAAATGCATTCCTCATATGAACGGGTTTAAACATAACATAAAAATTCGTATTAAAACTAGCAGACGAAATGTCAATACATTCTCCATAAACCATGAATGGTATAAAAATAACACATCCACAGTCAAAAAAATCTAAAAACCTTCAATAAAATATGGAAGTTTTGTATCATAATAAATCAACTTCAAATAATCTTAAAATCCATCAAAGGATGTTGACATAGATGAAATCAAAACTATTTGAGAGAAATATCCATTTTTTGAAATCATTTAAAAGTCACATAATTATAAAATAAAAAATTTAATTTGAAAATTTTCTTATAATCTTGTAAGGGAAGCTTCTAAGATTTTATAACGGCGGAAAATAGCCGCACCCATCGTATAAGTTAAAAAAACATTCTTACCTTAATTCTGTCAAAAAGGTTAAAAATGACCTTGTTTCGAAAATGACGGAAATATTCCTTTATAAACCACTTATAAAAGTCAACAAGGGTATAAATGACTTTAAACCATGTTCTAGTAAATAGTAAAAAATGTTTGAAATACATTTTTAAGAAACATGGATGTGGATGATAAAGAAGTCCCAGTTGATAATCACGTATAAACAACCTCGGATATTGAAGAGATTGTGAAATAACCCTTACCTTGTAATTTTCCTTGGTTGGGGGTAGGTTAAACTCTTGTATAATGGTGAAATAATTGTTATTAAATTATACAAGAATCATATACATTAATATGATATCATATATGATCTTTTAACATTGATTTGTTAATAATATCTTAGTATTATCGTTGTTTCGGGTGTTAACTTACTCATTTTATTTTATATGTTTTGTTAAGTAAGTCGTGTTTGTAATAGATAGGTTGTATCTTAATCATATCCATAATTATATCATGTCCTTATATACTATTATTAATCATCAAATGAGAATTAGACTTGAATGGATACGATGGAGAATGAATCTCATCGCATTCGTGGAGACGATAGTCCGTACGTACGCACGGTCGACAATATCATTCTTTTGATAATAAAATAATACGTAATTGGATGGTATATAATATATACAGAGTCATTATCATGTTATATTTATTATTTACAAGAATTACACATCATTATTATACCCATCCAAATAATAATTTATTGAATAACAATTACACCACGACGTGGAGACGGTAAGCCGTACGTACGCACGTATGGTGACATGTTATTCAAAGGATGTATAGAATAATGAAATATGGTTGTAAAATGTTTATAATAACATAAAATTATATATAATATACTTTAGTTAATATTTTATAATGGTAATAACAAAGAAAGAAGAAGTGGAAGAAGAAAGGAACTTGAAAAAGGGTGGTGAAATCATTACCTCTTCTTCGGGTTCTTCCTTTTGATTTGATCAAAAGGGCTTCTTAAGTTGGCTTTCTGACTAAAGTAAGGCCTCTAGGATTAAGTGAGGGAAGTTGAGAGAGTATTTGGGCAGAGGTTGGTCAATCAAAAAGGCTTTTAATGTGTGAGTTATTGGGAAGGGAGAGTTCCCTTTTATAAGAGGGGTGAGGGGCACCTTTGGAAAAACTAGATATATTATTTTATAATAAATATATATTCGGTTTCTAATGGCTCAAAAGTGGATTATTTAACGGTTAAGGTGGGGATAGGTCGAAAACCACTAAACGAATAGAATTTAGACAGGTTTGGGTCATTATATTAACCTTATCTTTTAGTTTTAACTCTTAGTTAATTAGTTTGACACTTACCATGTCACTTTGTATTTTTACATTATATAGTTAATAAAATTACTATATACCTCCAAGAGTCCGCCAAGTGGTCCATTAATGATACAACTATCATGATATAAGTCTCTTGGCCGAACCTTAGATTTTTAGGAATTTAATATCAATTAATAATATAATATTTGTTTTAAAAACTCTTTTATGTCAATTTTGACACTATTCAATAATTGATTTTTGTAAAAATCATAACAGAATGATTAATTCAAAAACATTAAAATAAATAAATCCTAACATGTAATATTATCCTAGAAAATTAGTTTAATTCATAAAAAGTCTGAAATTATATTTATTTGGGTATTTATAATATCAATTATTATAATTTTTCATTAATTTAGTAATTACTGCATCACCATTGTGACATAATAAAATTAAATTATATAATGTATAAAAATTATAAATAAAATATAATTATGTAGGAAATATAGTTACCTTTCTAATTAATATTTATAGTCGAAAATCCAACATATATAACCCTATGTAAAAATTGTTTATCTAAAAGATATATGCTTATGTCATTTTTGTATTTATTTTAACATAATTAATATAAAGTGTCATTATCACTTACAAGTGGCTCCATGGGGTCAAAAAATCGACCCAAAGATTCCTATGGTCGGACATATATCAATAAATAAGTTTAGAAAACGTTTTAGGGTAATTTAGTATTATTATAATATTAGTTTTTTAACCCCTATTTACCGGATTTACCCTTAACCATGGTAAATAAAATATTTACCGAAGTAATTATTTAAAATGCCTAAAAATAAAAGTTACCTATTTACACAATATGAACATCCTGATTCCAAATATGGAATCCATTTTTCCAAATTCAAAACACAGAAGTTTCAGAAATTAATTTAAAATTAATTACCGTTGTTAAAACAAAAAGCGTGTTTTTAAGAGATAATATCTATCAAAAGATTGACACTTGTTTATGTCTGGTTTAATTGTCAAATTATGTACAATGACCAAAATTGTATTAAATGTTAAAAATATATTCTAAATATACTTTAAAACCACTCAAATTAATAATCTATCAATATAAATTATTTCGATTAAAAAAATTGTTTTTAATTAAAATTTAGTAATTTTCACTATTCATAAAAATATAAATGTTATCCGAAAAGTTACAAAATTTCACCCTAGGCTAAATTTGATATTCCGAATCCAAAAATGAAGTCTATTTTGGGAGATAATATTTATAAAATTTAAAAAATTAGGTATTACTATTCATAACGGCTAGTTTGATTGGTTGTGGTGTGTTAGAACTCGATGTTGCGTACAACACACGCTATCACATTATTCAAAGAGAAGCGTACCGTAGAAGCTTGGGGGGTTACATTTACCCTCCTTCAAATAATTTAGTCCTCGAAATTTCTATAATACTACCGCATGAAAAGACTCGGGTGGTTCTTCCTCATAAGTTCCTTGGGTTCCCACGTTGCCTCTTCCATCTTATGGGTTCTCCATAAAACTTTTACCAGACGCGTCGTCCGGTTTCTCAGTACTTGTTCTCTCATATCAAGAATCCTGATGGGCTCTTCACAATAAGACAGATCGGGTTCCAGTTCTAATTCCTAATAGGATAGTACATGCGTTGGGTTAGGCATGTATTTCCTCAACAGAGATACGTGGAACACATCGTGAACTTTGGAGAGACTTGGCGGCATTGCCAATCGGTAAGCTACAGCCCCAATTCGTTCTTGAATTTGGAAAGGTCTGATGTACCTGGGAATCAATTTACCTTTCTTACCAAAATGTATGACTCCCTTCCATGGAGATACCTTCAGGAAAACATGATCAACGACTTGAAATTCCAAATCCTTCCTTCGATTATCGGCATAGCTCTTCTGCCTACTTTGAGCTGCTTTGATGTGATTTTGGATTACCTTCACCTTTTCCATCGTTTCCTCCACCAGTTCTGGACCTACAAGTTTTCTTTCACCAACGTCATCCCAACAGGTTGGTGTGGGACATCTTTTTCCGTATAACGCTTCATATGGTGCCATCTGAATACTCGAATGGAAGCTATTGTTATAGGAAAATTCTACCAAAGGTAAATATTGATCCCACATACCCTGAAAGTCAAGTGAGCAAGATCTCAACATGTCTTCTAAGGTTTGAATAGTCCGTTCTGATTGTCCGTCTATCTGAGGGTGGTAGGAAGTGCTCAAATGAAGTTCAGTATCCAGGTATTTCTGAATACTCTTCCAGAATCTTGAAGTAAAACGGGGATCATGATCAAAAACAATCGATAGGGGTACTCCATGAAGTCTCACGACTTCATTAATATATAGTCTTGCTAGACGTTCCAGTGGTAGATCTTCTCTTATAGCAAGAAAATGTTCTGACTTGGTAAGAAGATCAACAATAACCCATATTTCATCGTTCCTTCTAGGAGTCTTTGGTAGCCCCATGACAAAGTCCATCGTAATATTGTCCCATTTCCACTTCGGTATGGGAAGAGGTTTCATGACTCCTCCATGCTGTTGCCTTCCAGCTTTCACTTGTTGAGAAACCATACATCTTGACACAAAATCAGCAATCTCCCTCTTCATGTTGTCCCACCCAAAATGTTCCTTCAAATCTATATACATTTTGGTGATCCCAGGGTGTATAGAGAAATTGGAACTATGAGCATTATCCAACAATTCTCTTTTTAGATCAGGTATATCGGGAACACAAAGTATCTTACCGAATTTCAAAATTCATTCTTCATACAGAAAGTCTCTCAGTCTCCCATCATTCATAGCTTTATTCTTCTTTTGAAATTATTCATCATCGGTCTGAGAACTCTTAATCCTTTCTAGTAAAGATGGTTTGGCAACCATTTGAAAAAGAATTGATGTTTCACCTTCCCTGGTTATTCCCATTTCCATCTTCACTAGATCCATGAAAATTGGATCCCTTTCAATTCTCATATTGTTCAAAACTCCATGATATTTTCTTCTCAAAGCATCTGACACCTTGTTTTCTTTCCCCGGGTGGTAGTGTATCGTACAATCATAATCCTTGAGTAATTCAAGCCATCTCCTTTGCCTCATGTTGAGTTCTTTTTGTGAGAAAATATAATTCAAACTCTTGTGATCAGTATAAATCTCACATTTTTCACCATATAGGTAGTGACTCCATATCTTCAAAGCAAAGATCACCGATTATAACTTGAGATCATGAGTAGGATAGTTTTGTTCATGAGTTTTCAACTATCGTAATGCATAGGCAATTACCCTATCTTTCTGTATAAGGACACAACCAAGTCCTTTCTTCGTTGCATCACTATGAATAACGAACCCATAATTCCCTGATGGTAGAGTCAATATAGAAGCATTAACTAATCTTCTCTTTAGTTCTTCGAAACATTCTTCACACTCTTTTGTCCAAACAAATTTAACCCCTTTACGTGTGAGCTTAGTTAATGGGTTAGCCAATTGGGAAACATTCTGGACGAAATGTTTATAATAACCTGCCAAACCAATAAAATTGCATACCTCAGTTATACTTGTAGGTGCTGGACATTATTGAATTGCCTTGGTCTTAGAAGGATCAACAGAGATTCCATCTTTAGAGAAAATATGTCCAAGAAAAGAAATCTCCTGAAGCCAGAATTCACACTTGCTAAACTTCCCATATAATTCATGTCTTCTCAGAGACTTTAGGATAATGCGCAAGTGATTTTAATGATCTTCGTAGCTTTTGGAGTATACCAAGATATCATCAATAAATACCACAAAAAATTCATCGAGATATTCCTTGAAAACTCTATTCATCAGATCCATGAATACAGAGGGTGCATTAGTCAATCCAAAAGGCATTACTGTAAACTCGTAATGCCCGTACCTGGTTCGAAATACTGTCTTCGGAATGTCTTCCTTCTTCACACACAACTGATGGTATCCAGATCGAAGGTCCATCTTTGAAAAGTATTGAGCTACATGAAGTTGGTCAAATAAATCATCAATGCGAGGTAGGGGAAACTTGTTCTTTATTGTTATAGCATTGATCTCCCTGTAGTCGATACATAACCTCCTAGATCCATCTTTTTTTTAACAAAAATAACAGGGGCTCCCCATGGAGAAACACTAGGGAGAATAAATACTTTATTACTCAATTCCTCTAGTTGTTTCTTTAGTTCGACTAATTCCACAGTGGCCATTCTATAAGGGGTCTTCGATATAGGCTTTGATCTAGGAATTAAATCAATGGAGAACTCAACTTCTCATTCTGGAGGATGTCCATGTAAATCTTCCGGAAATACATCTACATATTCATTCAAAACAGGTACATCATCTATTTGAACATTCCTTTCCTCACCCACAGTCATTTCATTCTCTTCCTCCCCAATAATTGAATTTAGTTGGGATACTGGGGGTGGATATATATAAGAATTAGGTGGTGATGATTCTCCTCTAAAGATAATGTGTTCCTTATCATCATCATCAAAAATCGTAACCTCCTTCTTCTTAAAATAAATCTTCACATCATAGTCCAAAAGCCAATCCATACCAAGGATTATATCAAACTCAATCATAGGTATGATTATGAGATCAACAGATAAAGAACATTTATGTTCTCTAATGGGGATTGATTCACAAAACTTTGTTGCAATGATACTTCCCTTAAGAGTTTTAACTGAAAACTCCCTTGTTAAATCAAATTGAAAATATCTAATTTTCTTAGAAAACTGGGAAGATATGAAATAATGCGATGATCTAGAATCAAATAATGCATTTGCTAATCTTGAGGAAACCATTAAATTACCTGCCACCACGTCTTTTGGAGATTCAACCTCAGCAGTAGTGATAGCATAAGCTTGGCCTTGATCCCTTGGCCTTTTTTGAGGTAAGTTCCCCTGACGCTTAGGATATTCATTTTCATAATGTCCCATCTCCCTGCAATTGTAGCACTGAACATTGGTAACTTCCTTCTTCCCTTTGCAATCACGAGCTTGGTGGCCTTTTTCACCACACTTGTAATAGACACCCATTCCCTTTAAGAAAGTACCGGGGTGTTTCTTCCCACATTTACCACTGGATGGATATTCAAACTTTCCCTTCTTCCCCTTATTTCCATTCCCATATTGATTAGAAGATCTCTTCTTCTCTTGCTTTGATTTAAAGTCATAAGACTTAGAGAATTCCTTTTTAGTGTTGATAGCACATGAGACAATGTCTTCGTACTATGAAAAGGATTGTGAGACTAATGCTCGATGGAGAAATGGTTTTAACCCATCAAAGAAACGATCAATCTTACTTCTGGGGTTACGTATATAATCTCCAGCATACCTTGCTAACCTTGTAAAGTTAGCCTCATACTTTGCAACATTCTCATCCTCATTTTGTCTCATACTCAGAAATTTCCTTTCCATATATGCTCGATGGTCACGAGGAAAGTATTTTTCTAAAAACAGATCTTTGAACTCACTCCATTCTATATTTGATACTTCATCATCTTCCTTTTTGTTTTGAATCAATGACCACCATTGATCAGCATCTCCAGTGAGGTGGTAAACTGCCATGATAACTTTTTCCCTTTCACTACTCCCCAAAGCCTGATATATTTTCTCTAGGTAATTTATCCATTGCTCAGCTAATAAGGTATTTTTACTCCCATTTAACGTTGGTTGTTGTTGCCTCATGAAGAGATCTAACATTGATCCTCCACGCTTCGGATCAGGGTGCTCCATACGGGTAAGGTTATTATTCATAACCTGAGTGAGTTGTCCCAGTATGGTGATTAGCTGATCGGCACCAGTTGCATCACCAGCTCCACTATAATTATCTTGAGAAGGAGGGAAATCCCTACATGGAGTGCGTGCATTGATAAGGTTTCCATTTCATCCACTAGGCACCATTTCTAAACAATGGCATAAACAAGATCAGTTTATGAATCAAAATACCTTATTCTATACTTATAAAACACTTAACATAAATTGAACTATTTATGGATATAATCCATAATCATAAAAACGTTTTCTTTGAGGAATTATATACTCATAAACCCTTCATAATGATTTGTAAAGAAAATGAGAGTTATCCTAAGCATATGCCCCAAGAGTTTCGTAACCAAGAGTGCAACAAGGCCCATTATCGTGCACCATTTCCCGTTCGAGTCTAGCTCAAAGCGGTGTTTTCGGGTTTTACCCCTAGGTACATCTGTGACAGAGCCGCCTCTACCTGCTCGTATCTAGACAGGGATGTATTGTTCAGAAAACTCACAAAATCTCTACAATACTAAAATTCTAGGAAGTTCTTCTATACTAATCCTCAAAGTCCATCTTAAATCTATGTGCTCTAATCAGAGTTTATCTAAATCTAGCTTCCAAGGTTTGTACTAAACTTCCTATGATACCAACTATAACACCCCGACCCCAGTTACCCAGAGTCGGTGCATTATTACATAACATTGGCATGATCACAAGAAAGATCAATACTTGAAAGACCTATTAGTTTAGTAGCCTTGGAATAACTAGATACATTAATAAAGTTTACATTACATCATAAAATGAAAAATACAACAATATAGTCTCCATATACCACACTCTTATCCCCTCATACTATTCCTGCAGGTCATTCATAAATTACTTCTTCACATCCTGGAAAAAATAAAACATAGAAAATGGGTGAGCTCAAATGCCCAGTAAGGATAACAATATAGCGGAAACTTTCATAAATAAGAATAAAAATTTAAGGCAATGTATAACTAAAACAAAAGCCTTTTAAACTTGAACTTCAACATAGTATGGAAAAAATAAAATGAAATAATTCCATTTACTTATTCACATGGATATTCTACTAATCGAATAATCACATGCAATATCAATAACCACTTTCATAATGATGGAATGCATAATGCCAGACTATCATAACCACATAGCCAAGGCCTCGTGCCAAGACTACAAATAAGATTTTGTCAAGGCCTTGTGCCAAGACACTAGTTTGTCTCATGAGACCTACCGATGCATCGAGGAGCTATAGCGGGCTCCACCCATCACATAATAAGTCCAATGCATTCCTCATATGAACAAGTTTAAACATAACATAAACATTCATATTAAAACTAGCATACAAAATGTCAATAATTTCTCCATAAACCATGAATGGTATAAAAATAACACATCCACAGTCAAACAAATCACAAAACCATCAATACAATATGGAAGTTTTTTATCATAATAAATCAACTTCAAATAATCTTAAAATCCGTCAAAGGATGTTGACATAGATGAAATCAAAACTATTTGAGAGAAATTTCCCTTTTTTGAAATCATTTAAAAGTCACATAATTATAAAATAAAACATTTAATTTGAAAATTTTCTTATAATCTTGTAAGGGAATCTTCGGAGATTTTATAACAGCGGAAAATAGCCACACCCGCCGTATATGTTAAAAAAAACATTCTTACCTTAATTCTGTCGAAAAGGTTAAAAAGGACCTTGTTTTGAAAACGATGGAAATATTCCTTTATAAACCACTTATAAAAGTCAACAAGGGTATAAATGACTTTAAACCATGTTCTAGTAAATCGTAATTTTTTTTTGAAATACATTTTTAAGAACCATGGATGTGGATGATAAAGAAGTCCTAGTAGATAATCACGTATAAACAACCTCGGATAATGAAGAGATTGTGAAATAAACCTTACCTTGTACTTTTCCTTGGTTGGGGGTAGGTTAACCTCCTGTATAATAGTGAAATAATTGTTATTAAATTATACAATAATCATATACATTAATATGATATCATATATGATATTTTAACATTGATTTGTTAATAATATCTTAGTATTATCGTTGTTTCGGGTGTTAACTTACTTGTTTTCTTTTATATGTTTTGTTACGTAAATCATGTTTTTCATGGATAGGTTGTATCTTAATCATATCCAGAATGATATCAAGTCTTTATATACTATTATTAATCATCAAATGAGAATTAGACTTGAATGGATACGATGGATAATGAATCTCATCGCGTTCGTGGAGACGGTAGTCCGTACGTACACACGAGCGACAATATCATTCTTTTGATAATAAAATAATATGTAATTGGATGGTATATCATATATAAAGAATTATTATCATGTTATATTTATTATTTACATGAATTACACGTCATTATTATACCCATCCAAATAATAATTTATTGAATAACAATTACACCACGATGTGGAGACGGTAAGCCGTACGTACGCACGTATGGTAACATGTTATTAAAAGGATGGATAGAATACTGAAATATGGTTGTAAAATTTTTATAATAACATCAAAGTATATATAATATACTGTAGTTATTATTTTATAATGGTAATAACAAATAAATAAGAAGTGTAAGAAGAAAGGAACTTGAAAAAGGGTGGTGAAATCATTACGTCTTCTTCGGGTTCTTCCTTTTGATTTGATCAAAAGGGATCCTTAAGTTGTCTTTCTGACTAAAGTAAGGCCTATAGGATGAAGTGAGGGAAGTTGATAGAGTATTTGGGCAGAGTTTTGCAGAACCAAAAGGCTTTGAATGTGTGAGTTAATGGAAAGGGCGAGTGCCCTTTTATAAGAGGGGTGATGGGCACCTTTGGAAAAGCTAGAAATATTATTTTATAATAAATTCATATTAGGTTTATAATGGATCCAAAGTGTATTATTTATAGTTTAATGTGGGTATAGGTCGAAAACCACTCAACCAATATAATTTATATAGGTTTGGGTCATTATATTAACCTTATCTTTTAGTTTTAACTCTTAGTTAATTAGTTTGACACATACCATGTCACTTTGTATTTTTATATTATATAGTTAATAAACTTACTATATACCTCCAAGAGACCCCCAAGTGGTCCATTAATGATACAAATATCATGATATAAGTCTCTTGGCTGAAAATTAGATTTTTATGAATTTAATATCAATTAATAATATAATATTTGTTTTAAAAACTCTTTTATGTCAATTTTGACACTATTCAATAATTGATTTTTTTAAAAATCAGAACCGAATTATTACTTAAAAAAATTTAATTAAATAAATCCTAATATGTCATATTATCCTATAAAATTAGTTTAATTCATAAAAAGTCAGAAATTATATTTATTTGGGTATTTATAATATCAATTATTCTAATTTTTCATTAATTTAGTAATTACTACATCACCATAGTGTCATAATTAAATTAACTTATATAATGTCTAAAAATTATAAATAAAATATAATTATATAGAAAATATTTTTACCTTTCTAATTAATATTTATAGTCTAAAATCCAACATATATAACCCTATGTAAAAGTTGTTTTTCTAAAAGATATATGCTTATGTCATTTTTGTATTTATTTTAACTTAATTAATATAAAGTGTCATTATCACTTACAAGTGGCTCCATGGGGTCCAAAAATCGACCCAAAGATGCCCATGGTCGGACATGTATCAACCAATAATGTTAGGACACGTTTTATGGTAATTTATTATTATTATAATATTAATATTTTAACCCTTATTTACCGGATTTACCCTTAACCATGGTAAATAAAATATTTACCGAAGTAATTATTCAAAATGCCTAAAAATAAAAGTTACCTATTTAAACAATATGAAAATCCTGATTCCAATTATGGAATCCATTTTCCAAATTCAAAACACATAAGTTTCATAAATTAATTTAAAATTAATTCCCGTTGTTAAAACAAAAATCATGTTTTTAAGAGATAATAACTATCAAAAGATTGACACTTGTTTATGTCCGGTTTAATTTTCAAATTATGTACAATGACCAACATTGTATTAAATGGTAAAAATATATTCTAAATATACTTTAAAACCACTGAAATTCATAATCTATCAATATAAATTATTTCGATTAAAAAAATTGTTTTTAATTAAAATTTAGTAATTTTCACTATTCATTAAAATATAAATGTTATCCGAAAAGTTCCAAAATTTCACCCTAGGCTAAATTCAATATTCCTAATCCAAAAAATTAAGTCCATTTTGAGAGATAAAATTTATAAAATTTCAAAAAGTAGGTATTACTATTCATAACCGCTAGTTTGATTGGTTGTGCTGTGTTAGAACTCGATGTTGCGTACAACACACATTATCGCATTATTCAAAGAGAAGCATACTGTAGAAGCTTGGGGTGTTACAGAATGGAGATTCTTAAAAAAATGTGTCAATAGGTATGGGTTTCTCTCCTTAGGATAATGATCTTATTTTTTGGTGTTTTAGATACTTGGGCCTAGCAATCTCTTTTATGGGAAGGAAACATAGATCCTTCATAGAAACTTGAGAGGTGAGACAAAGAAATCCATTGTCCCCGAACATTTTTATAATTACTAATGATGTTCTCAGTCACCATATTAACATTAGCATGTTATGGGGATATATCCTTCCATACTGGAGTAGGCTGAACACAATTTTCATCTCCCACCTCATCTTCATAGATAACACAATCATCTCCATTAATTCCATCAAGAGATAGGTTTGAGGAATTAACAAGATCCTTGATTTGTTTTTTCATTGGAGTGGAGATATCATCAATAAGGTGAAGATTAGCCTCTATATCTCAAACAAATGTTCAGGAAGATGGGTTACCTCCCTGTACAATAGCCTAATCACACAGAGGAAGCTTTCTGATGGAGTATCTAGGTTCCCTCATTTCCTCAGGTAGGTTGAGTATTCTAAATTTTTACCAAATTGTGATCAGGAACACATGATATGTTATGAATTTGAAAAAATATTAATTATCTTTTGGAGGCTGGATAGCACTTATTAACAACATCCTCATGGACATTCCCATCCTAGAACTTGAAACTATTAAAGTACCAGATGGTTCTATTAATAAAATTGAAAGGATTCTAGCTAGATTTATTTGGGACTCCCTCTCGGAAGGAATGTGGCATTGGGATTTCTGACCTAATATGGAAATACCTATACCGAATGGGGGTATCAGCTAAGTAATATCATCGATTCTCTTCGCTACATGCATACCAAACATTCGTGCGATGATTTATAGGAGCGAAATATTTAAGGCAAGGACATGGCTAACAATTAAAGAGGTGGACCAGAGGTAATGCGAGAGAATGCATCTCAAATGTGGTATATGAATTTTCCTCACATATAGAATCTATAGCCCCTCACCTAGTAGATTTTCAGGACAAGTGATATCATCTTTTGGAATCAAAACATGGTAGGATAAAAGATAGGTTTCCCAGGATATCTAGTTCCAAGACATTATTTTAGGGAGGCTAGCATGCACCTGCAGTTTTCTCAGTTTGAATTGGATAAATAACAACAATATCTTTTCAATCTCATTGACATGAACATTTAACCTGAGAAATACGACCTCACGACCTTACATTCAGGGGCCTTCACAATGAGGGACTTTCTAAGGGATATGTCACGACCCGTCCTCGGGGCCCGTGCCGTGACTACCCCAAGCCCGCCTTCCATAGGCCAGGGGGTGGAGACTAGCACCAAGGTGTAAATCCTGGTAAAAAGGGAAGACATTGCCTTTGTAAAGTAAAAAAGAACCACAGAGTAAGCAAGCAAAAAAGTAAACACTAAGTAAAAATAGAGTACAACTGTAAGTGCAGAAAAGTAAGTGGTCCAGTATACAAACCCAAACTGAAAGTAAAGTACAACTCGAAAGGGAAAACAACAACATAAAAGTAAAAGATGCTATGCCGAGCTGTCCACTGGAAATCCCACCTGAAGGGCGGGTACAGATAGCTCCACTGCTCCTCGTGTCCCGCCGTCCGCTCCGAGCACGTCCCGCCCAGTGGTCCACCTCCAGGTACCGTCCTACTCTGCAAGCCTCAACCACGATCAACGCTGTCCGTCGTCTGCAACCAACACAACGTAGTACGAGCATAGCCCGTGCATGGGTGAGTATAAGCTACTCAGTAGGGACCCCGAGACCCCCGAAGGTCTCCCAAAATCTACAAAGGATAAACCACAAAGGAAAGATATAATCATGAAGTAACAACCAACACTGCTTAGGTATATGCCCATACATATACCTAAGTCATCAATTCCAATACGATCCAACCTCCGAGCCCAAGTACAACTCAGTCCACACAGGAAAGTATACGTATTCCACACAGGAAAGAAAAACGTAATCCACATAGGATAGCACAACACAATCAACACAGGAAGCAAACAAGATTCAGCTCACACAGGTATACTTCTTCGAAGATGATAGAGATGATCACTGATCCATCTAAGTCGTCGGACCCACAAAGGATCGATAGGTACTAACCCCCCCAAAGACCCACACAGGATCGGTAGGAAACTAACCCCCGCAAAGACCCACACAGGATCGGACCAACACATGATCGGTAGCACTGATCCAAATAGGATTGCTGAGTGATATAGTCGTCGTCGTCGAATCCACTGAGGATCTCTGCACAGTCGTCGTCGCAGTCACAGTAGCAGTCGCAGCCAGCTCTAGGGTTCCCGCACACAGCAAGCTCTAGGGTTCCCGCACACAGCAAGCTCGTTCAGGAGGGTCCGCTCCACGAGCCGAGAGGCTGATACATCAACTGACACATAGTCTAGAGTTGATGTATCCAAAAGTTCCGTATCGTCAACAGGAACTCAACGTCGCAGACGGCGTGTCAATCGGATGCCCGGTCTGAGAGTTATTGGCTTTTTCGTCCCAGGGGCCCGGTTGGTTTTTAAGGAAAAACCAACCCGACCGTACTCCACCTGCATCCAAACCTCGGGTAGAGTATGCCAAAATATCCATCTCACTAAGAGGAAACCAACAAAGTCGACAGCACGTCAATCGGACGTCCGAAGCTCAAGATATGAGCGTTTCCGCTCAGAGGGCCCGGTTGGTTTCGTGTACGAACCAACCCGGACGAACTCAAAGTATTCCAAAACCTTGAGTGCGATATGTTGAAACAACCATCTCGTTCTAAGGATCATGTCGCCACTGACGGCGCGTCGATCGGAGGTCCGTAGCCCGAGTTATGGGCAATTGAACCCAATCAGTCCGAAAACGGGGGTTTCGGGCCCGGACCGACCCGGCCCGAGACCCTCGGTCGGCCCGAACCGGGTCGACCCACCCCGGTCCGGGTCGGCCCGGCATGGCAGACTGGCCAGGCTGCCAGTCCGGCTGGGCCGAGTCGTTTCGGCAAGGGGGGGGGGGGGGGGCGCCTGCCCCCCTGTGTAACTGCGGCCCCCCGCAATTAAGGGGGGCCGTTTTGGCCAGCCGACCGGGGGTTTGATCCCCAGTTGCACACCGGTCCGACCGACCCTCCCTAGCCGGCCGGTTCCGGCCTCCACGGGACCGGCGACGGCCGGTCCCCTTCTTCGCCGACACCGGCGGCCCAGTCCGGCCGCCGGTCACCTTGCTCCGCCGCGGCCCGGAACCGGCCGCGACCCTTGTCGTCCGGGGCGGTGCGACTGCACCGCGCCCCTCCGCTGCGGCCCTGCTCCGGCAGCGGCGTCTTTGGTTTTCTTCGACGCGGCGTGACGGTGTTGCGTTCTTAAAATTATTTCCACCGCGCGGCGCGACAGCGCCGCGCATTTCCTTCCGCATGAATCCGCGTGGTGCGACAGCACCACGTTCTCCCATACCAACCACAAGGAACCAACACGGAAAATAAAGAGGAGGGTCGGCCGTGTTTGTGCGGTCCGACCCCCTCACGTTATTCGATAACAAATGGTTTAAATCCACAAAGTTCGTCAAGTTGGTATTCACGAACAAATAAAATAAATAAAACCCCTACCTCGGTTCAGGAACGGTGCACGTCAATCGAACCACAGAAGATGAGCGTCGCGGAAGTCGGGCGTCACGGAAAATGAACGTCGATTCCATTTTCGTCGAGGTGCATTCGAAGAGGAAACGTCGTTGGAAGAAGACGTCGTGTTCTTCGGCGGAGGTGTTCTTCGCATTCTTCGTCGAGGTTGAAGAAGAAGAAGACCGCTTCCCCAATCCTCTCAAGGTTGCAAAACTCTAACAATAATAAAATAAGACTAAGTCTTATTTTATTAACACAACCTAACCATTTGAATTTCAAGAGTTTGAAATTAAGTAACTCACTAAATTAATTATAACAAGTTGTCAAAAATTAATGAAAGTGAGTTAATGGGGAGTTAGGAATGTGAGGGGTTAAGAGGGGTTAGGGAGTTAGGGAAAAAGAAAAGTTTGGGGGTTCGTGTGGGCCCCACCCTTTTAATTATCCACACATGGGAAGTTGGGTGGATGTGGGCCCCACCACCAACTTCCCATGGGAGAAATTAACCACCTTTAAAAAGAAATAAAATTGATTCAAAAAATTTATTTACTTTTTAATTAAACTCCATTAACTAACTTCTTCTCCCGCACAAACGAAACTGCGGTAAAGGTTACCTTAAGCGATTACTGGCGTTGCGAGTTCATCGGTGCCATAGGATTTCAATTCCGAGCACCGGTTCAAAAGATAGGAAATTCCCGCTCGTTCGTTTACTGAACGTACCCGAGCCAAACTTCGGAAATTGATTCCGGGCACACCGGGCCTCGGAATCAGGTGCCGTCAGAAACCGCGCTCTTGTAAAATTCCAAAGAAAATTAAGAAAAAAATTTCCTTGAATTTTACGAGTCTTTACATTACTCACCTCAGGGCTTTACGTCCCCGTAAAGATACATCGAAAACTAGGGAAACAAATGAGGGTACCGAGAATGCATCTGAGCCTCCCGCTCCCAAGTGATCTCCTGGAGGTTCTCATGCTGCCACCTGATGCGCACTAGAGGAATCGACCGTCCAAGTAGGACCCACTGTAGTAGTGGAGGAGTGACTGTGAGAGACTGAAGGAAGGCTGCTCCATCTCTATCCACGAAGGATATCTGCAAAGAGGCTTGCTGCTCTGTCGCCTCCTCAAGTAGCTGAATGCCCGTCCTCCTTCTGAGAGCATCGGCTACTACATTTCCCTTCCCAGGAGTATAGACTATCTCAAAGTCATAGTCTTGGAGGAACTCGAGCCATCGCTGTAGTCTCAGGTTCAGGTCCTTCTGAGAGAAGATGTACCTGAGACTCTGATGGTCAGAAAAGACTGTAAAGCACTTTCCAATCAGGTAGTGTCGCCATGTCTTCAGAGCGAAGACCACTACTGCTAACTCCAGGTCATGGGTAGCATAGTTCTGCTCATGCGGCCTCAACTATCGTGATCCATAGGCGATCACTGCCCGCTCCTGCATCATAACACATCCGAGTCTGGTCCCTGATGCATCATAGTAGACTACGTACCCTACTCCCTCCTCAGGCAACCTCAAGATAGGTGCGCTGGTCAATCTCTGTCTTAGCTCCTAGAAGCTCTACTGACATCTGTCTGACCACACGAAGGGTTTCCCATTCTTCGTCAAAGCTGAGAGTGGTTCCGCAACACTGAAGAAGTCTGTCACAAATCACCGGTAGTATCCAGCTAGACCCAAGAAACTCCGCACCTCCATCACGCTCCTGGGTGGCTCCCAAGCTAGCACTGCCTCAATCTTCGCAGGATCCACTGCAACTCCCACCTCAGAGATGACGTGTCCCAATAAGTGGACCTCAAGTATCCAGAACTGGCACTTCGAGAGCTTACCATAAAGCTGGTTCTCTTGGAGTGTGTCTAGTACAACCCGTAAGTGGTAGGCGTGCTCCTCCTCAGTCGTCGAGTAAATCAAAATGTCGTCGATGAAGACCATGACAAATCGATCGAGGTATGGCTGAAAGATCCTGTTCATGAGGGCCATGAACACTGCTGGAGAATTGGTTACGCCGAATGGCATAACCAAGAACTCATAGTGGCCATACCGACATCTGAAGGCCGTCTTCTGCACGTCCTCGTCTCGAACTCTGAGATGATGATAGCCTGACCTGAGGTCTATCTTCGAGAACCACCGTTCTCCGTTGAGCTGATCAAAGAGGTCATCGATCCTCAGTAGCGGATACTTATTCCTCACTGTCACCTGTTTCAGGCGATGATAGTCAACACAAAGTCGCAAGCTCCCGTCTGCCGTCTTGGCGAACAAAATCGGGGAAGCCCAGGGTGAAACACTGGGTCGGATGAACCCATTTCCCTGCAAGTCCTCCAACTATACCCATAGATCTAGAAGCTCGGCGGGGGCCATCCTATATGATGGAGTCGATATCGGGGTTGTCCCGGGGTACATGTCAATATAAAAGTCTACTTCTCTGCGAGGAGGTAGTCCTGGAACGTCGTCGGGAAAAACGTCCGCAAACTGATCCACCACTGCAGGAAATCCAAGACTCTGAACGTCAACTGCTCCTAGGATGAGGCTAGCCAACTGATGAGTGATGGGCTGTCCTCTCCTCTGTGGAAGTCCATCCTGTGCTGCAAAGGCTCCCTTATCGCCGGTGAAGGTGGACCTGCTCCTGTCGGTGCGTACATATCACACCTTGTGCCTAAAACAATCAATCTGTGCATGGACCGTAGATAACCAATCCATGCCCAAGATGACATCGTAAGGCCTCGACGCTGCTACAAGAAGATCCCAGCCGAAGCTCTCGTCTCCTAGAGTAAGATCACACTACCGGCACCAGTGCCTAATCGTCGAGTCTGCTCCCGTAGGAGTCTCTAGCCATAAGGATCGAGCCAACGGCTCCGTCGGAATCTCCGAGCTCCGAACAAGGGCAGCGACTATGAAAGAGTGACTCGCTCCTGTGTCTATAAGTACTGAAACAAGGGTGGAATAGACACAGATAGTACCTCGAATCATCTCGGGCGCGCCGTGGTCGTATGCCTCTGCTGCCTGGAGCTGTGCCTGCCTCTGCCTGCCAGCTCCCTGGGGTCGGGGTAGACCTCCTGGTGGTGGTGGTGGTAGAGCCTCAAAGCGTCTCCCACCACCTGCTGCTCGGCCAGCTCCTCTGCCTCGTCCGCCTGCTCCCTGCGGACCGCCACGGTCGACCCTCTGCCTCTGCCTCGGTGGTCCCTCAACCGTATGCTGCTCCTCGACACGGCGGGTCGGGCAATCACGAGCCATGTGGCCCTGCCCGCCGCACGAGTAACACTGTCTGCCTCTCGAAAGACTGACTTCGCGCTGTGTGCCCCGCACTACTGAGCCAGTGTCCTGAGGTCATCTACCTGAGGGTCTGGTCTGCCTGGACCCCTGAGTCATCCATCGAGTGCCTGCTATAGAAGACTCTGCTACGTACCGCCCTGCGGTGGGTCTCGGCGCTGGTGTAGACTCAGCAAGAAAGCTCTTGATCAAAAGGGCCTACTCCAGTACTCCTGTCTGAGTCGGAATGCTGAGGAAGATCAGCGATGCCCTGATCACGTGTCTCAATCCCTGCTCAAAGGTCCGGGCCTGGAAGAATGGGTCCCGTACCATGTCGGTCGAGTAGCGCGAGAGATCAGTAAATCTCGCCGAGTACTGGGTGACTGTCATGCTGCCCTTCCGCAGCTGAAGAAGCTCCTGAATGCGCACCGCACGGAGGGTGGCTGGGAAAAACTCTGAGCGAAAGAGACTCTCAAAGTCGGTCCAGAGTAGAGATGCCTCATCGTACACCTGGAGCATCAAGATTCACCATCGGCATGCTGCTGCGTGCAGTAGGCTCGCAGCGAGGATCACCATGAGGTCTGCTGGCATCCTCACTAGCCTGAAAACTCGTACAACTGCCTCCAGCCAGTCCTCGACTGCCTGGGGGTCCGTCTCCCCACGGAACCTAGGCAGTCGCTGGTGCTGGAACTCATGCAGTGCACTAAGGCGACGTACATCGTCAGCGGCTGGTGCTGGAACTCATGCTGTGCACTAAGGCGACGTGCATCGTCAGCGGCTGGTGCTGGAAGCATCGGTGGCTCGGCGGGTAGAGCTACCGCCGATGCCACTGCTGACAAAGGGCCCTGTACTGCGGCCTCGTCGCTCGGTGGGCTTTCGTCATGCTCGAATCTCGGAACCCTAGCTGGCTGCCGTCGTGGGGCCATCCTGAAAAGGAAACAAGTGTTCCACAGTCAGAACAATATACCTGGTGAGATGATATAAAGTAATCACAAAGAAAACTTGAAACACACACACAATCAATGTTTTCGTGCATTAAGTCGGAAATCAGAAGTCAGGGTCCCGGTGTACGGATACGTCGGCCGCCACACCAACACTGGACTCCCTGGACTGATAACCACACTCAATACGCTAAACACTATTGCTTCACATAGAAAAGATCAGAGTTCGCGGTAGAACCGAACTCCTTTGATACCAATTTGTCACGACCCGTCCTCAGGGCCCGTGCCGTGACTAACCCAAGCCCGCCTTCCATAGGCCAGGGGATGGCGACTAGCACCAAGGCGTAAATCCCGGTAAAAAGGGAAGGCATTGCCTTTGTAAAGTAAACAAGCACCACAGAGTAAGCAAGCGGAAAAGTAAACACTAAGTAAAAACAGAGTACAACTGTAAGTGCGAAAACGTAAGTGGAACAGTATACAAACCCAAAATGAAAGTAAAGTACAACTCGAAAGGGAAAACAACAACTGAAAAGTAAAAGCTGCTACGCCGAGCTGTCCACTAGAAATCCCACCTGAAGGGTGGGTACAGATAGCTCCACTGGTCCTCAGGTCCCACCGTCCGCTCTGAGCACGTCCCGCCCAGTGGTCCACCTCCAGGTACCGTCCTACTCTGCAAGCCTCAACCACGAGCAATACTGTCTGTCGTCTGCAACCAACACAACGTAGTGCTAGCATAGCCCGTGCAGGGGTGAGTATAATCTACTCAGTAGGGACCCCGAGACCCCTGAAGGTCTCCCAAAATCCACAAAGGATAAACCACAAAGGAAAGATACAATCACGAAGTAACAACCGACACTGCTTAGGTATATTCCCATACATATACCAAAGTCATCAATTCCAATTCGCTCCAACCTCCGAGCCCAAGTACAACTCAGTCCACACAGGAAAGTATAAGTATTCCACATAGGAAAGCAAAACGTAATCCACATAGGATAGCACAACACAATCCACACAGGAAGAAAACAGGATTCAACTCACACAGGTATACTGCTTCGAAGATGATAGAGATGATCACTGATCCATCTAATTCGTCGAACCCACAAAGGATCGATAGGTACTAACCCCCACAAAGACCCACACAGGATCGGTAGGAAACTAACCCCCGCAAAGACCCACACAGGATCGGACCCACACAGGATCTGTAGGCGCTGGCTCACACAGAACCGCTGAGCGCTAACCCACACAGGATCGGTAGCACTGATCCACATAGGATCGCTGAGTGCTGTAGTCATCGTCGTCGAATCCACTGAGGATCACTGCACAGTCGTCGTCGCAGTCACAGTAGCAGTCGCAACCAGCTCTAGGGTTCCCGCACACAACAAGCTCGTTCGGGAGGGTCCGCTCCACGAGCCGAGAGGCTGATACATCAACTGACACATAGTCCAGAGTTGATGTATCCAAAAGTTCCGTATCATCAACAGGAACTCAACGTCGCAGACGGCGCGTCAATCGGACGCCCGGTCTGAGAGTTATTGGCTTTTTCGTCCCAGGGGCCCGGTTGGTTTTTAAGGAAAAACCAACCCGACCGTACTCCACCTTCGTCCAAACCTCAGGCGGAGTATGCCAAAAGATCCGTCTCACTATGAGGAAACCAACAAAGTCGACGGCACGTCAATCGGACGTCCGAAGCTCAAGATATGAGTGTTTTCGCTCTGAGGGCCCGGTTGGTTTCATGTACGAACCAACCCGGCCAAACTCAAAGTATTCTGAAACGTTAAGTGCGATATGTCGAAACGACCATCTCGTTCTAAGGATCGTGTCTCCACTGACGGCGCATCGATCGGAGGTCCGTAGCCCGAGTTATGTGAAATTGAACCCAATTAGTCTGAAAACGGGGGTTTCAGGCCCGGACCGACCCGGCCCGAGACCCCCGGTCGGCCCGAACCGGTTCGGCCGAAGGCCAAGCCATTTCGGAAAGGGGGGGGGGGCGCCTGCCCCCCTATGTAACTGCGACCCCCCGCAATTAAGGGGGGCCGTTTTGGCCAGCCGGCCGGGGGTTTGAACCCCCGGTTGCACACCGGTCCGGCCGGCCCGCCCTAGCCGGCGGGTTCCGAACTCCACGAGACCGGCGACGGCCGGTCCCCTTCTTCGCCGACACTGGCGGCCCAGTCCGGCCGCCGGTCACCTTGCTCCGCCGCGGCCCAGAACCGGCTGCGACCCTTGTTGTCCGGCGCGGTGCGACGACACCGCGCCCCTCCGCCGCGGCCCCTCTCCGGCCGCGGCGTCTTCGGTTTTCTTCGACGCGGCGCGGCGGCGTCGCGTTCTTAAACTTCTTTCCATGGCGCGGCGTGACGACGCCGCACATTTCCTTCCGCATGAATCCGCGTGGTGCGACGACCCCACGTTCTCCCGTACCAACCACAAGGAACCAACACGGAAAATAAGGAGGAGGGCCGGCCGTGTTTGTGCGGTCCGACCCCCTCACATTATTCGATAACAAATGGTTTAAATCCACAAAGTTTGTCAAGTTGGTATTCACGAACAAATAAAATAAATAAAACCCCTACCTCGGTTCAGGAACGGTGCACGTCAATCGAACCATGGAAGACGAGCGTCGCGGAGGTCGGGCGTCGCGGAAAACGAACGTCGATTCCATTGTCGTCGAGGTGCGTATGAAGAGGAAACATCGTTGGAAGAAGACGTCGCGTTCTTCGGCAGAGGTGTTCTTCGTTGAAGAACGGTGTTCTTCGCGTTCTTCTTCGAGGTTGAAGAAGAAGAAGACCGCTTCCCCAATCCTCTCAAGGTTGCAAAACTCTAACAATAATAAAATAAGACTAAGTCTTATTTTATTAACACAACCTAACCATTTGAATTTCAAGAGTTTGAAATTAAGTAACTCATTTAATTAATTATAACAAGTTGTCAAAAATTAATGAAAGTGAGTTAATGGGGAGTCAGGAATGTGAGCGGTTAAGAGGGGTTAGGGAGTTAGGGAAAAAGAAAAGGTGGGGGTTCGTGTGGGCCCCACCCTTTTAATTATCCACACATGGGAAGTTGGGTGGATGTGGGCCCCACCACCAACTTCCCATGGGAGAAATTAACCACCTTGAAAAAGAAATAAAATTGATTCAACAATTTTATTTACTTTTTAATTAAACCCCATTAATTAACTTCTTCTCCCGCACAAACGCAACTACGGTAAAGGTTCCCTTAAGCGATTACCGGCGTTGCGAGTTCATCGGTGCCATCAGATATCAATTCTGAGCACCGGTTCAAAAGATAGGAAATTCCCGCTCGTTTGTTCACTGAACGTACCCGAGCCAAACTTCAGAAATTGATTCCGGGCACACCGGGCCTCAGAATCAGGTGCCGTCAAAAACTGCGCTCTTGTAAAATTACAAAGAAAATTAAGAAAAAAATTCCCTTGAATTTTACGGGTCTTTACAGGATACATCCACATGAGAAAATTCTGAATGTTGTACCAAGACTCTATGGTGAAAGATGAACCCTAAAATGTATAAATTACTATTTTGGACAATAAAGAACCATGTAGTGCCTACTGATGGCAAAATTAAATGATCAGAAATCTACATAGATTTCAAGAACTCATACTGCTAGAATAACTAGGAAGTGATCTCAATCCATTTATTTTTTTTAATGCGTTTGGACATGAGTAATATATGGATGCTTTGGTGAGTTCATTGAATTATCCTCACATGATTTTCTCAGTCTACCATTTCTAGTGTGATGGTTCCACGGAGTGGGTGATGCAGGACCTAAAAAGATATAATGGGAAATTGTTTTAAGCACCGAAAATTGGTGTATCTGGAAAGATAGAAACAGGGCTCACCATGAGGGGTACCTAAAATGAGGAATTCACTCATCATCAGAATAAGGAACCTGGTCATTGATTTGGTTGGATTTTTTAATAATTTTCGGGATGCTCTCACTCTTTGACCTTTGAAAGTCATTTGTTTTCTTGATCAAGCCTTTCACAATGTCTCCCATGGCCGCAAGGTCTTAAGGAATTCTCCCCTCATGTGCCTCAAGTTGAACACATACATCTATAATAATTTAGGTGACATGTGAGGATGTGGGGTTATTCAGGACTCCAGGGGCACAATCATCCGGGATTTTGTTTCAGTTGTGGATAGTCTCTTCTGACTGAATCCAAGGAAATGTATGATAGTTTATGTTTATTCTTGTAGGATAATATAGTTCTCATAGAAGTATAAATGGAAACTATTATATTACATAATTCTTTATAGGGAACATGCACTATACCATGGTTGATATACTATATTTTTAGAAAATACAAAATCATTATCAATAATAACATACACGTTATTCACACATAACATAAATGAAACAAGGTTTCAGACCATATTTCATCCATGGTGGATCCAGGATCTGGTTCCACCTATTTCTCAACCATGAAATTCTCAAATTCCTGAGGTGCAGAATTTTGAAAGAGGCGATTCGGTTGTGCTACACTATTTTAGACCTCCCTAGATCAGGAATTGGTTTTGTGTCTCTAGATTCTGTAATCATGATTATCTGATTAAATTAATAAATAAATTATTATGGTGCAGATAAACTCACCACCCCACAAAATTGATATTGAACAATCAGTCAAAACCCTAGGTGGAAAAATGATCAGGGCTAAGGTTTATAAATTTTCTACAATTTTTATTTTAGGGAGGATACTTCCTACATATCTAATTATTCTTACATTGGTTGAATATGACATAATATTGGGTATATATTGAATTTCCTTAAATAAATCAAAATGTTAATTATTGGGATAATGATGTCTTATTTTATATCCCAAATCAACCTATTATTATGTATCGATGAAAGGATGATTATGAACTACGTTGGGAATAAAATTCAATAATGTAGTTTATGGTACCCAATAATAAGGTACTTTTGGAATAAACTATCTAAGATGAAATCAAAATTAGAAAAATGTCTATTAGATGGGAATTTAATCATGTAAATCTAGATGAACTATACAATCTTTCCCTTGAGAGTGCAGTTTATTTTTAACCAAACTTGTACCTGGATCCTTTTCTATCTTAAAGAGTCTGTATATACTGGCTCAAATTGAATTAAATGAGTTAAATAAGTAACAATAATACAATTTGGATAGGTATTTCATACACCTTGCTGATTCACCATGGGGTTTTCTAGTCCTCTTTGTCAAAAAACGAAGGATGAATCAATACATATTTCTAGTAATTATCATTTTCTTAATAAAATCATAATAAAAATAAAGTATCCTTTATCCCATATTGATGATTTATTTAATTATCTATGATAAGTCCTATAATTCTTGAAGATTTACCTTCTATCTAGATACCATTAGTTAAGGATCAAAAGGGAGGATATATCTAAGATGCATTTTCATATAAGTTAATAAAATTATGCGTTTATGGTGATTCAATTGGGACATACAGATTCCCCTACTATATTTATAGATTTAATGAATATAGTATTTAGATACATACTTTAATAATTATTTTCTTTATAAATGATTTTTTATACATTACAATTTCATGGAAGATCATGAATATCATTTTTAAATTATGTTAGACACCTTGAGAAAGGAGATGTTTTAATCTAAATTAAGAAAATGTGAATTCTAGATATAAAAGGTTTTATTATTCTCATATAATCACAAGAATGGTCATATTAGTCAATCCATCAATGATGGAATTTATTGAGCAATGGAACAAACCATAAACTATAACTATGATATGTATTTTTTGTAGTTTAGCAGGATACTATCTATGTTTTATGATAAATTTCACATGACTATCACATCCACTATCCTGGTAGACATGAAAGGGATTAATTTTACTTTAAAAAAGAAATATAAATAATTATTTAAGGAACTAAAGAGGATGTTGGTCACCACTCCTATACATACATTACCTTACAACGGGGAAGGGTTTGTAATATCTAACAATACGTTAAGACATGGTTTGGGTTATATACTTTTTAAATTTTTTAAGATAGTTTATTATAGTTCATTTCAATTAAACACTCATGATAAAAACTACTCGATCCATGATTTAGATCTAGTGATAATGATCATCACACTAAAGATTCGGAGACATTATCTTTATATAGAAAATTGTGATATATATATTGATCACAAGATCTTGAAATATATATTCACATAGAGTGAATTGAATACGAATCAAATGAGATTGTTAAAGTTGATATAATATTATGAATAATACATTAATTAAATTCTATAGAAGGTAAATAAGGTGTTTTATGCTTTGAGTTGGAAAGATCATGCTATTATATCCATGATGAGGATTGAGAAAGAGCCAATACTCATGGTTTTTTAGAGGATGAATCTTGAAGTAATAATGGGGAAAGACAAATCATATCTTTCCTACCCGACTATTTAGCCTTCCATTCATTTAACGATAAAATAATATTAGAAAGATGAAGTAGATATATAGAGAATTCAAGAAAATATTCTAGAATTTAACATTCATATGTATTGAGTTATAATTTTTGGAACCTAGATGTTTGTCCCATTATGGTAGTAATTGAAGAAGGAACTCCTTTATGATGCTATTAGATCATCAGTATCTATCAATCTGGTATTCACAATGTTGTATATAGATCTAAAGAAAACCACCCAGGGGAATATTATAAAGAATGATATTGTAGAATACATATCTTGATGCTTGGTATGCCAGAAAGTTAAGGATGAACAAACAAAGTCTAAGGGTATGATGCAACCATTACGCATAATAGAATGGAAATGGTAAAACATCGCCATGGACTTTGTTATAGGACTCCCCAAAACTTCTTAACTTCATAATTCTATTTGGGATGTAATTTATTTTCATATAATGTTAGGTCATATTATTTTAATCAAAAAATATTTATTCCTTGACCAACTCACCAAGATATACATAATTGAATGGGAAAGTCTACATGGAGAACCCATATTTATTTTATGTGATTGGAATCCAAGGATTTTCATGATATTCTAGATAAATATTCAGAAATATTTGGAGTTATAATTGTTCTTTAACATTATAAATCATCCTTAGATATATGGTTAGTCTAGGGGGACAATTCAAACTCTATCAGATATATTGAGATCTTTTTCAATAGATTTACATGGATGTTGAGATGAACACCCCTAGTAGACTTCTCATATAACAATAGTTTCTAATCTATCAATTAGATGACATCATATGTGGATCTGTATAGGATATGAAGCATTCCAATATTTTAGGATGATTTTGGTGAGAGGAAGATGATAGGTCCAAACCATGTCCAAGAAATGATAGAGAAGGATTAAACATTTCAATAGAAAATGAAAGAGGTAAAAAATGATATAATAGTTATAAAGGTAATAATTAATGAGAATTACTATTTAAAGTTACTGATAAGATGTTCGTTTTAATAACTCCATGTAAGTGAGTTATGAGATTTGATAACAAAGGTAAGAAGATCCCTTGACACATACACCTACTCAATTAATTGATCTTATAGGGGTTTTATCCGATCTGTTAGCACTCCCTCAATATACCTCTTAAGTAAATGATGTGTTCATTATATATATTTTGATAAGGTGTATACTATACCCTTAAAAAATGCTAAGCTTGAATGTTATAAAACTAGAATATGATATATCGTATGAGGAAAAACTAGTGGAATGTCTATTAAAGAGATAAGGTGATGCAAAATAGGACCAATCATTTGGTAAAATATCTACGGAGAAATCATATGTTTTTGGAGGCTATATGAGAGTATAAGGATGTGATGAGAGAAAATTACCCGCACATGTTTTCTTCCAAGTAATGAAATTTCAAGGATAGAATTTATTTAAGGGGTAAAACGTAATGACATGATTTTCCCTCCTTAATTAAATAATATGTTTGATGAATTTCCCCACACACAAAACCAAAATAAAAAAATACAGACCTTTATAAGATATACATAAAATTATATGGTATAAATTATAGTAATAGGTTTATTAAATATATATATATAAATATATTTATAAAAAAACAAAATATAATTCAATTTAAATATTGATATAATTAGTAAAACTGAGAAACTAATAAAATATTTTCTTATACTTAAAATTTATTTTATAAAAGGTTTATTTTTCAAGTTTGATTATCACTAATTTTAAAATAATAATTAATATGAAAGAATTATTTCTTATTAAAATTTGTGTTTCATGATATTTTATAATTTTATTTAAATTTTTATGTATATAAATTTCATGATGTGATTTTTAAAAATTTAATGAAATTTTTTATTTATAATTTTCATAATATCTTAATAATAATTTTAGGTATTTTTTGGAAATGATATATTTTCTGGTGAATGGTGAAAATACCAATATTATTAATGTCCTCACATTTATGAATATTTTATTATATTAATAAATAGAATGTTGTTGAAAAATTTTTAGGATAAATTATTTATTATAAATTATAGTAAATCATTTTAAAAAACTATTTTTAATTTATAAACCCATGATCAACATTTTGAAAATTTAGGTAGCGTTTTATTGAAATCTATTTATTACTATTTTGTTTAATTAAATATAACATGATGAAATGAAGTTTTTATTTATTTTATTAGTAACTAATTTTTTTTTTAAGAATTATTATTATTTTAAATTTATTTAAATCAATTCAATTTATAATAGTACCCCAATCATTTATCTTTTTTCTTAAAAATAATCTATTTCCAGTATAGTGTATTTTGAGTTACAATCAGTCGTGTTAGAATTAATTTTCTATAAACATAGGATTTTTATTTGATAATTTTTTTTGATATTTAGAATCAGTGGGTTCATATTATCAAATAAGTGTAATTTTATTTGTATTCTTAAGGGAAAAATTTTATATGTAAAAACTACATACCATGTTGAAAACAAAAATAGTAAAAGTGAGTAAACTTAGAGATAAAGGGAATAACATGTTTAAAAAATGTGAATTTTTGAATGTTTAAGGTCTGTATTAAAATTATATTCCCTAAATTACATTATTTATAAAATTTTTAGGCACCTTTATTGAGATTTTAGTTCTATTATTGAATAGTTTTGGGTGTTTACATAAATGCCACGCCTTTCAATTATCAAAGGGGGTCTTTTTTTACACATTCTCCCTCACTCAAAAAACAACATAATTGGGATCATAATCTACCCAATAATACTATAAAAACTCTTAACAACCATATGGAGGTTTTTGTATTCTCAAAATACCAACCCTCAATGGTTATATCTTTTTTACAAAGGTGATAATCCAAGAAGTTAGGTATATGTTCTTAAACCTCTCTTTCTTTTTATATGTCATTATAATTTTTTTTCTTCCTACAATTTCATTTCCCAATATTAAATATATAAAATAATTAAAATTATTATATTTGTATGTTATTATAATAATGGATCAGGTATTAAAAACCGCCCTTTTGCATTTGAGGAATTTAAAATAGGAATCGTGTGTTGTGAGGATTACCGACTCCACAGATAAATGCGTCACATTTTTCCTTAAATTTCAAACATGGATAGTGAAATATTATATTTTATAGGTATATATAATATTTATAATTAAAATTTATTATTATTATTTTTTTGAATAAAAAAAATTAACAATCATTATTAGGTAATCTATCAATATGAGTAAAAACAAAAAAGTAATTTTTCATCATTTTCCTTTTCATGAAACATTAATAAAATTACCTTATAATGGAATTATAAAATTATAAGACTTTATAAAACATAAATTATATAACCTTATAAGTTCAATAAATTATTATATTTGTGGCCAAAATGAACTTCTACACAGATTTTATGTACCATGTTCAAAATAGTTATGATTATGAACATCTGATTATGAAAAACATTTATTGAAATATAATTCATGAAGAGGATAATTAATAATGATAATTATGAATAAAATTATATAAGAATAAGTTTCTGAATTAATTACATAATATTTTAATCGTTATGATACATGAGGGTGGATCATTTAGTGGAAATCAAGGTTAAAGGTTAAAGACTTTTTAACTCTAAATCATATCTTTGAGTTACACAATTTATTGTTGAACATAACTTTTCAAATACATTTAATTTTGATTGATATGAATATATTATTCCTTTCTAAAATGTTACTTTTAGCCAAAATAACTTTCATTTATTTTATTATTGTAATTTCAATTATAAGGAAAAAAACATTTTTTAAAAAGGGACATGTGACTATGAATTTTAAAATGATCAATATTTGTTTTTTCAAAAAATATATTTCATGGTTTACTTTTCATTGTCTTAAAATGTGAAATATCTCATGAAGTGATGTTTTAAATTTAATTATGTTATTACCTATTTTAGTAATGATATTTTTATATCCTATGATTTCTTAATTTTATTTTTTTGTGATAATTCCTTGAAATTAATTCCTTTTCAAGGGGTTATTTGAGTTATGAGGGTGATTGATTTTTAGGGGCACACATATGTATGGATGATGATGGGAATGGACCTATATAAACCTAAAATTTATTATTTAAATCTTATATCTCATGAAATAGTCGTGCATGGATATAATTTTGTTTCATACGGGTATGGGTATGATCGGTTGGCTCACATTTTTCCGGCATGATGAAATGTCCCTATCTAGATGCCCCTAAAACTGATGACCTGAGTTGGTACACCACAAGAACTCTAGCTGACCTCCTCATACTCCATAATATGATGATTAGAGGTGGGGTTCTATGCTGGGACTCTGAGGAGACTATATTCCCATAACAGATTTCAGAACTAGAAGTAAATAACCATTCATCAGACACATCAAAAAACATTGAAGAATAAATAAAATAAAAATGAAACATGTTGTAATAAAATTAAATACATTAAAGGCCCAAAAATCCATTTAATACATAAAAAATAGATCACCCACTTGGTTTATCACATATAAAAAAACAGAAAATTAAATACATTAGGATCTACTGCCAACATTGGGACATAAAACATAACCAATATCTAGTCTAGCTACTCCATCCCAAACCAGTCGAGTCCACATGAGCATCCCGATCAACCATTAAATCATTGGAATTTTCCCTATCCATAATATATCCATGATAAACCTAAAATCAAACATATGGTCTGTACACACACCGAGGTGTAATTACATGTGGTGATAAATAAATCTCAGAAGGCCACAACCAATAATGAGTCTATAACATGCTTCTATAAGTTTATACTCATGAAATATACTCATCGTAGTTAAAAACATAACTGAAATAATACATAAATATTTTTTTTTCGATCCTTGGTTTCGTGAACTTGATCAACCATGCATGCTTCATCCCATTCTGGTCATATGAAGAATATACCACATGGGTCACTGGTCCACATACATAGAGAATTAGTCCAAGTATCAAATTAGTATTCATAACGATATGTCCAACCATCCCAACTATAATTCAAAGTGCTCACAATTCAACATACAAGGCACAACAGTCCATGTATCTAACCAGGATTCGGAACACTATGTTCAACCATCCCAACCATAATTCATAGAGGCCAATGTCAACATACAAGGATCATCAGTCTATGTATGCAACTAGGATCCATAAAGCCATGTATGAAAATCCAAACCATGATATGGAAAACCATTTCCATAGCCTTGGAGTTAAGAGAATTAGTCCATCCTCCAAAACAATGGTGTACCAGGGTGCGTAGAGCATTATTGTATCTAGAACAACAATACAGATTGGAGAATTCGTCCTTCATATCAAAACCATTACTCACATGTTAGAAAATAAAGAACCCCAGTCCATGTATCCAACTTGGATTCGGAACACCATGTCCAACCATCCCCAACAAACCATAAATAATATTAGTGGTTCCCTAAGCATCTATCTAGCACATATACCATATAAAATTTAGTTCCAAAAGTGCTAGTATGTAACCTAAACCATGTTATATACTAAAAAATCCAAGATCTTCATTCCAACATCTCAAAAAAGTTTGTGGAAAATCAAGTCCACCATACTCAACAATATCAAACAATATGCATGGATTCTCAGTATAGAACTCGAATCATAAAAAATATCAGTTCAAATATGAAATATATCAACCATCCACATGTCATCAGGTCCTGGAGTGTCATGTACAACCTACCCCTCCTTTTATATGGATCACCACGACAGACATCTGAAACTATATATATGGGACTTCATTTCCACACCCACAACCCAATCATCCAATAATAGTAACCCGAGATCCAACCAAAGAAACACAACCATATAAAATCATCCCTTCAGCATAAACCAAGCCTAAACCTCTACCAAAAGATAAAAATATTAGGGGCTAGCTGAAAAACAATACCAATCATGAATATCTCAGTCCCATCAGATCACAAATCTCTTCAAGTCCAAAGGGGACACCCAGAAACATCACTATCCAAACATCACCAGACACTCACGGTTATCCTCACGATCAAGCACTCACCTGGATCTCCAAAACCACCTATAAATATATGAATCCCATACTAGGTTCCTCATAATTAGAAGTAACATGAAGGAATTCCTCTTGGAATCTTGTGGGTCAGAACACAATCACAGACATCCCTCTCCTAGTATGTGGTCACAACCAAACTCTCAAGACACAAATCATCACTCAGGGGTCACACATCCTAAAACCTAGTCTCTATCTACTCATGACATCACATGCCTCAACATAAGTAATCCTCATACAGTAAAATGGACTTAAGCCCACACATATCTAAGAAACCCTTGGTTGGAACATAAACCAAACCTGTCCAGCCCCTCAAGTCCCAACTCAGTCCTGCTAACCAGGGAAATTCCCATACCCAACACTCAAACTGACCTATTCTATACCCTCCAATAATTATAATGGCCCTCGCATAAGTCTCATCCCATTTATCACCAATAGTAGAAAACTGATCTCCCTTTATAGAGAAAAACATAAATATCTTAACTTACATAAAAAACTTATTAGAAGTCCTAAAAACACCCCATGTGTCCCACAATTGCGATCTTCTTGAGATAATTCTCAAAATAGACTACTCACAAGTCTAATTCAAACTCAGGGGAAAAAAACACCCAAAAAATCCCATGTTGAAAAAACTATATGGAATGTAATTTGGATTACATGGTGTGTACTCTCAAACCTTCAATGGCCTTCGTACTTATACATAGAGATAGAAGACATGGGGTCTACCTATGTACTAATACATGGCTGGAGAATACATGGGGTCCCCTCATGTACAACTACATGAGCATTTACACCTCACATGGGGTGTTTTCCCAAGTATATGGCCACATAGTCATATCCCACTACATGGTGTGTACCCATAGTACTAGATGTGTACTTTCCAAAACATCATCTTCTCATATACTATGACACAAATCTAGTAACTTGTACCTATAAAAATACATGGTTTATACTTAAGGTCCATGGTGTGTACTTCTGAAAAGGCCATCTACCCCTAATGGGTAGAACACATGGTATGTGTTCTTAAAACCACACGTAGTATAGTCGGGGTTTTCGAATGAGATATACTTACAAACCTCCTAAAACACCCATTTTTGCTTAATTTGTTATAGATATACCCTCATGGGGTCCTTATAAATCAGAAAATGGCTTTAAGAATTAAAAAAACTAATCTACAGGGATCAAGGCATAAATATAAAAAACCGGCCTACCTCGTGGGGTAAATGCTGAAGATTTGGTTCCAAATACACTCTTGGAAGCCACTGCATCTTAATATGGTCCTAATTTCTACCATTGATGATGTACGATAGAATTTCATCCCCCCCCACAGCTCTTGGTTTGAACATCATCCATAGGGATAAGACCTATACCTTTCCTGTCATGCCTGGGAAGGAAAATGGGGAAGAGACTCTTTTAATTAATTAATTAATTAATTAATTAATTACCCTGTTAATACTCATCTAGAGTCCTGGAACCTGAAGATAATTTATACCCCACCTAGGAAAAACCACCCATTCCTAACTCAACCACAGATTCAAAATCTCACTCTGATGCTCTGTTCAAAATATATCACCATCTGAACCCAGACAAATAAATTAATATTTAAATAACTAAAAATTAAATATTCTTCTAATACTATAATAGATTAGAATTCCCCAAAACTCCAGTCCTACGGTAAAATCCTTATTACATGACCAACAAAGTGGTCATAAAAATTATCTAAGATCATCTGATAGGGTAAAATGACCATTTTACCCCTCATAGGTACTTGAAATAAAAAATTAAATATGCTACTCAAATTCAAATTTTTGGGGACACTCTGGTCTTTAAAATCTCCCCACCATAAACCTTGTCATCCATGATAATCCTCAGTGGTCTTCAAGCCACACATCCAGAACCACATTTCTCATCAACTCAAGATCATCTTTTTATGTTCTACTTGGAGATTCCAACTCAGTTTCACTACATTACTCCTAATATAAGTCGTAAAATCCATCAAAGGCCAAGCCAATGCTTTCCACTATAAATAATATACTATTAAATTGTTGATCCACACCCATCCATCCTAATACATCACATCATTTAGAACAAATCATCAAAATCATGGTTCTATTAACTATATAACTCAACCTGAAACTACTAATTCTGATCCACGATGCTTCCATTATTGGAGTCCCCTTTCATAACACATCCCCAATTTTCCACCATCCCACTAAATGTGGTTTATACTATAGCATATACACTACCCACACAAGGGTCATATCACCACATTTGATCTGATACAACCCACCAACGATGTATTCTTCCTTTTTCCGCATAACTGAATAACATTTCTGATATTTCATGCCCCAATAAAAGCCAAATCTGGAAAATGGACATAGTCATCTCTCACTCCCACCAGAGAAAAAAACATAACCTAAACTATCGTTCATTATCAGAATTTGAGAACATCCCCCATGGTATTTGTGTACCTTTGATACCTCATGATGACCCCTTTACAAATAGCCTAGAGTAAACTCCCCACCATACGAACAAATAAACACCACTCCACAAGTGAAACCTATAAATAGGCCCTTTATCAACCAAAAGAAACAACAACATAACATTGTGTATAGATGATGCTCTCTTAGAAAACTCAGGATGATGTCATGTTTTTAGGAACAATCCTCTCTATATTGGGAGTACACTAAGACATCATTGATGGATGACACCACAAAAAACCTATCCATTCCAAGATCATCATAGTTCTATCCAAAGGGCCTTAGGTAACCATTCCTACTATCCTCTCATCACACCCACAAGGATTCTCAACCCACTCATGGATGACTTCACAACTCAAGTACCTCATACATAAACTAATGTGACATCCAAACCACAAGTGAAACAACACTATGAGTAACCTGCACTCACATATCTAAGATCTCATTATCAAATAAGCATTAAATGCTTTCATGAAATCCAACCAAAGAACCTAATTATGACTCCAACGAGCCAATATTTACAAAACATGGGCTCACAAGCCCTATCTACGCAACCTTGATCACCTCCTATTCTTCTGATCTAGTTAAAAACCACCAAGCATAACCTTCCTACACAACCATTACCTAGGACAAGCATCCAAACTATCCTATTCCTCTTGAAACCAACCATAAATATGAACCACTAAAACCCAAGATTCACCTCTAAAAAAATTCATCCAATGATCCTAAACATCAAACCTAGTTACACCCCTCATGAACCATTGTAAAAAGTCCCAAAACATCTATTTGTGCCTTAATCACCCAAACAAAACATAGCTCAGCTGACCCCTCTCATGGGTCACATTTGAAGGCCTTGAGGCACCAAATCCTTAAACTAGAGTCATGTTGAATTGGTCATCAGGTCTAACCACCTTGGTCTATGATAATATTTAGAAGTCCACTAGTCATGGGGCATCAAACACACTCCCATACCAACGTCCAAAAACATTAACAGTTAAAAACTCTCATATATTGGGACACACATCCAAATGGCGTCACATTTCAAGACAACTGCCAATAACTAGGGAAGCCATCATCTACAAGAATCTATATTTCAGATTTCTCCCTTGAGGACCATGCCATATAACCAACCTCAAACAAAAACCACCAATTAGGGACCACCGATCATATACATACACCATACTCACCAATTAGGGGCCTTGCACCGACTGTTCACAAGGTCTACATCAAGATACTCATCCTTGAGTGTGTCCCAATAGATCCACAAAACCTACAATAAGAGGGAAATCCATAAAATCAAACAATGGAAGGCCTATAAAATATAGATTATATGTGCCTACAATAATTTATGAGAAGCCTCTGGCCTCTATATTCTACGAGTCAAAATAAAATCATTGTATAATTTCCAATGGGCCAAGATCTGAAAATCCATAATAAAACAGCAAATCCAAACTAGATGTGCATTTTCTAAGGAGAAATCATATACAATTATAACATAAAATACCAATAACATCAATCAATACCCCAGAAATTTGGCCTTTATTACAGAACAGTTGTTCACGATGCACCAGTCTAGTATACATCATAGGCTCTGAAACATTCTTATATCTGTATTCTACCTACCACAAACTAGTGAAATAAAAATAAAAGAAAACATCTCTAAAACCACTTTGTAATGTCTAATCCTGGATTCCACTAAAACTAATAAACCAAGATGGTTCTCCAAAAGACCTCAAGTGCTACTCCTTGTATGCCAAATGATTCCAACTAGTAGTTGGTATATAAGTTTTAACTATGAGGAGACTATATCCCATATCATATTGCATTACCATAAGTAAATAACCAAACATCATACACATCAGAGAATGTGGTAGAATATATAAACTGAAATTGAAACATGCTATAATAAAATGAAATAAATAAAAGGACCAAACTACCATTCCATAAACACAACATCAATCTCCCACTTGGCTGATCACATATAAAAAATAAAAATCTTAAAATTAAAGACATCGTACAATACTTCTAACTCTGGGCCATAACACATACTCAGTACAAAGTACTCTGTCATATTTCATCATCTTGACTAGTAGAATCCACATGAACATCCCACTCAACCATGAAATACTAGGCCTTGAACCTATCCATCATGCTTCTATGATCATCCTAAAAGAATACATGTAGTATATACATACATCAAGTTTTATGTAAATGGAGTTATAAATAAATCACTCTAAGTATCCCTCAATGCTGATCCCATAACCTACTTGCATTAGTGCATGCTCATGAAATATGCTCAGCCCAACTGAAACATAACAAAAATAAATACACTAATAAAACCACTATCGATCCATCTATTTATGACCCTGATCAACCTTACCTTATTCATACCATGATGGTCTTCTGAACAATATACCATAGGTGTCACATGTCTATATACATGGACATTCATTCTAAGTATCCAACCGAGATTTAAAACACTGTGTCTGGACATCCTAAACATAATTTGTAGTGGTGACTGGTTGAATTATAAATAGTATTAGTCCATGTATAGAATTGGGATTCAGAATTCTATGTTCGACCAACCCAACCGTAATTCACAAATTTTATAAGGTGATATACAAGTAGCATCAATCCATGTATCTAACCAGGATTCAGAATACCATGTCTGACCATCCCAACCATGATATATAATTCCATATAAATACCCTTGGAGTTAGGAACATTTGTCCATCCTTCAAAAATACACTGTAATGGGGTTCCTAGAGCATCAGTATGGCCCACACAAAAATGAGGTGTATAATGAAATTCCATTATCCCAATACCATTATTCACATGTCATAAAAGAGGATCCTTAGTCCAAGTATCCCACAAGGATTCAGAATTCCTTGTCCGAACATCCCCAAACAACCGTATAGAATATATGTGGATTCGAGAGAATTAGTCCAGTACCTATACCATATAAAATATGGGTCCATGAGAATCATTATGATTCCTAAATCATGAAGTACACTACACATTCTCGGAGCCTCTGTATAGCATCTAAAACATGTATGTGTAATGTTAAGTCCAACATACTCAACAATATCAAACAACATGCCTGGAACCTCAAAACAATACTCAAATCATTAAAAATATATTGGTACTAATATAAAACATATTATCCAATAATATATCATAACTGAATGAAGCTTCTTGTCCAACCTACCCCTCCTTGGATGTGGATCACCATGCTAGATATCTGGAGCCACATCTATGGGATCTTGGGTCCACACTCACCACCCAAAAATCCCCTCTCAGTAACCCAAGCTCCAACCAAGGAAACTCAACCACATAACAGAAGCACATCAGTGTAAACCAAGCCTCAAATCAACCAATAGAGAAACATATTATGGGATGGATTAATTTCCATATCCATTATCAACATCTCTTCTCCATCGCCTCACACATCACATCGGGTCAAATAGGGAAACCCACAACCCTCACTAACCAAACAACGACACCCGCTACGGGTCTCCCTCATTATCAAATCACCTAAATATCTGAAAAAACAAGTAAATAGAGGTAACCAAATATTGATTCCTCAAAACTATATCGAATGTCAAGACATTCCTCTTGGAAGCCTCTAGGTCAGAACATAAGAGGAGACATCCCCCTCTCAATATGTGGTCACAACCAAACTCTTAGGTGGACACTCATCACTCAGGGGTCACACATACCAAAACTCAGTCTCTTGAAACTCATAGAATCCCAAGCCTCTATAGAAATAAAAATCATAAGGTAAAATGGCCTCAGGCTCAACCCCTTTCCAAAAAACACTAGGTTTGTGCATACACCGAACCTATCCACCACCTCATGTCAAAACTATATCCTGCTAACCATGGAAAATTAAAAACCCACACCAAAAAAATTCTCCAAATAACCCATGCTATGTCCTACTATCATTATCAGGAGGTTATCTAAGGTTTAATCCCACGTCTTACCCTTATGAGATAGTTAAACATCCTTTCTAGAGGAAAACATCACTATCATAACTTACTTGATGCATGAACACCTATTATATGTCCTCAAAACACACTAGTTGTTCTACAATCATGATATACTTGTAAATAAACTCATAATGGACAAATAAAAAGTCCAATTCTTACTCCATGGATAAAAAAACCCAAAAAAACCCAAAGATGAAAAAATTACACGGTGAGTACTTTTGAGTACATGATGTGTACTCTCAAGCCTACACATACCCATGAAATTATACATGAAAGGAGTAGAGATGGGGTGTGTCTTTTCACTACTACATGGATAGGGGATACGTGGGTTCTTCCCATTCACTAATATAATACCATGTAACCCTCACAAGGGGTGTCTTCCCAAGTACACAGCCACATGGCTAGTCCCACTACACTGACTGTACCCATAGTACATGGAATGTACATTCCAAAACATCATATTCCCATGTAATTTCCCACATGGATTGATACATGGCCATGTTCTACTACATGGTGTGTAATTAATGTAAAAATTTTATACTTCAAAAAATTATATCTTCCCCTAATGGGAAGAAGACAAGTCCTATGTTCTTAAAACTAGATGTTTTGTAGCCAGGGTTTCTGAATGGGAAACCCCTACAAACCTCCTTATAACATAATTTTTCACATATTTTGTATGGATCAACCCCCAACAAGTCATTAGAAATCTTAATAGGGATTTAAGAATTAAAAAACAAATATATGGGTATTTGGTAATATATATCAAAAATGGGCCTACATCATGTTGTATATCCCAAAACATTGGTTCCAAATCTACATTAGGAAGCCACTATAGCTCTATCCCGTCCTATTCTCTTCCTTAGATGATGCTTGGAGGAATATCGCTCCCCCTAACCTATTGGTCTGGACATCACGCATTGGGAGAATCCATTGTAGGACCCCGGGACACCCTGAGAGGGGAGGGGTAAATCAGGGTGACAACTTTTTCTTTTAATGTGATGGATCTTGTTCCCACGTTGGTAGGAACATGTTAAACCTGTATAATGAAAAAGATCAGAAAGAAAGCATTCACATGCAGAGAGATGACACATCACGTTTTACTTGGTTCACCACTAAGGGCTACGTCCAAGGAGCATACGCCGACATGTTGTCGGTCGTACCAAAATCCACAAAACTTCAATAGCTGAGGATTAAAAATGTTTAGGAACAATCACTCTATCCCAGGATCACTATCTTTACAATTGTTCTGGGATAACTCACTGCGTCCCTTGGGTCACTCTCGTTGACTCCCTCTGGTTCACTTCCATTAGTAAAGTCCCACTCAGTTTATAGACGTGAAGGTATCTTCATCCTTGAAAAGGAATGAATCATCTATTGTATGTAGATGCTCTGTTGAAGAACAAACTCTCACCAGTAGTCTAATCTCACATTTCACTGAAGGTGTTGGGAAATCTTCCAGCTTTTGTGCAGCTCCAAAAAGACCAGCGTACTTCAACAATACCTGGCGCGCTTCTCCAGGGCGGTGCGCAAGTTTCAAAGCTAGTGCGCAAGTTATAACTGGCGCGCAAGTATACCTTGACCACTTGCGTGACACACACTTATTCAACACCAAACTTGCGGGACCCACATTCTTTTCCACCAAAACCACCTTGGATGCAAAACAAACAACTATCCTGCTGCTTCAACTAGTGTGACCCACCACTACTTGCACGACCATAAAACCTATCCGACGGGAGATCTAAAATTCTCTAAGTCTACACTTCTTTACGAAATAGGAGGGGTGGTACTCTATTTATAGGCAAACTAGACACCCTGCGCGGTGGCATGGAAGCCTCCTCTCAGTGTGCAAGTTTTAGCGTGAAACTCCAACCGCCCTAGCCTCTGTCGCACTACTCACTTGCACAACCAAACTAATACTTGCGTGACCCTATTTCCTTTCCCATATTTTGATGGTCTGATCATGAAAAAAATATGGCGCGCAACATACCAATCTTCCTAGGCACGGGAACGCAAGTCCATTCTCAGTGCGCAAGTCACTTACGTGACACATATCCTACACACAAGTCCCTTTCCCAAAAAACAATGTTTTTCCCTTTTTTCAATTTTGAGGTCTATAAATTTGGAAAACACTAAAAAACTGTGCCACCTTCAATATTTTTATCTGCTTGACCTGTATGAGCACTTTGCTGGCACACATTCTGAACATCCTCTGAGGATTGACAACAAACACAAACCATACTCCAATTCATGCATAGATGACCATGGTTCCAACAATATCCCCCTTTGGGTTTGTTGGAAATCGGAAAATAAATTCAATAGATCACCATCCACATGCAAACAAAAAACGCAAGAATCAACTCAGCCAACACTCTAAGTCTACATGAGCAATGCTTGGTGTAGAAAACAAGAGAGGAATCTTGAATTGGGTTCCCGTGTTTTGGAATTCTCAATGATGCCCAAGAAGCATTACATGTCCAGTATATTCCTTCTCATCTTTCTCATCCTATCACTGACATTGAATTCTCATTGTGTCATAGAAGCATTCCTGAATCTTTTCATTCCTGAATTTATTCCTTTCTCCCCCATTGACAAGAAACCCAAAGACTGGTAATTTTTTCATTGTTCAGCTTGAACCACACTCCCCCTGGATAGTATCTCCCCCACAAACCTGAATTTCATCCATAAACAGATTAAAAATAATTAACATAACTGGGGAGAGGAGATTTGCGTAAACTCCTTATGAACTGGGAGGTGGTTTGACACCAAGGTTCAACTGATGCTTCGTAAACACAGTCACTGATAGTGTCTTGGTCAGGATATCAACCACTTGCTCATCTGTTACCACATGATGCATTCTAATCACGCCTTGTTCAACTTTCTCTTTGATAAAGTGATACCTGATTTCAATATGTTTGGTATGAGAATGGTGTACCGGATTATTGGTAAGATAAATTTCGCTCTTGTTATCACAGTAAATCACCATTGGTTGCTTCACCTCATCACCAATATCTTTTAATTGTTTCTCATCCATAGCAGTTGAGTGCATGCCTTTGTGGCGGAGATATAATAATCTTTAGCAGTACTAAGAGACATTCTTTCTTGTTTCTTTCTTAACTAGGCAACACATTTATTCCCAATATAGAATGCTCCACCACTGGTGGACTTTCTTTCCACAACATCACCAACCCAATCAGCATCAGAAAATGCTGATAATTCACTGTTCCTTCCTGCAGCAATGTACAAGCCACAATTATGAGTACGTTGAATATACCTCATGATTATTTTTACTGCTTCCATATGTTCTTCCTTTGTATTACTCTGAAAGTGGGCCGCAAGACATGTGGAAAAGGAAATATATGGCCATGTCCCTGTTAGGTACAGTAGACTCCCAATGATTGTCCTATATATGGTGGGATCTACAGAGGTCCCATCTTTGTGCTTTCCAAGTTTAGTTCCAACTGCAATTGGATTTGACATTGGTTTAGAGTCTTGCATATTAAACTTCTTCTACAGTTATCTTGCATACTTTTCCTGAGAGATGAAAGTGTAACCCTTCTTTTGAATCACCTGCAGCCCAAGATATATGTGATCTCCCCAATCATAGACATTTCAAATTCTAATTTCATGTGATTGTAAAATTTGTCCACTGATTTCTGACTGCTACCACCAAATATGATATCATCAACGTAGACTAGAACCATGAATTGATCTTTTGGATAATTCTTCACATATAGATTTTGATCTAACCCTCCTCTTTTGAATTCCAGCTTCTAAAGATAAGAGTCCAGCCGGGAGTACCACACCTGTGGTGCCTATTTCAAGCCATAAAGTGCTTTCTTTAGTTTTCATACCTTTGTTTCATCTGTACCAAGAACAAAACCCCCTGGTTGTTCAATGTAGACTTCTTCTTCGAGTACACCATTTAAGAATGCTGTCTTGAAATCAATTTGATATACTTTATATCCTCTTTGGAGATCCATGGCAAGGAACAGCCTGATTGACTCCAGTCTAGCCACTGGAGCAAAGGTTTCTTCAACATCAACACCTTCAATCTGGGAATATCCCTTACATATCAGTCGAGCCTTGTTTCTAATAGCACTTCCATGCTCATCAAACATGTTCATGAAGATCCATTTTGTACCAATCACATTATGACCTTTGGGTCTTTGGACAAGATCCCATGTATGATTCTTTTCAATCTGATCTAACTCTTCATTCATGGTTTTTACCAAAGATTCATCCTTTGCAGCTTCTTCGAATGAGGATGGCTCTGCAACTGACAGAAATAAAGATTTCGTGTTATTCCTCATCCTCATTGTTTGAGTGGGTTCATTCCTATCCCCAATTATGTTAGATGGATCAATCTATGCTCTATGATTTCTTCTGTGTGGTTCATTTTCATTCTCTCCAGCAACAATTTCTTCTTCAAACTCTTCTTCTAAGTCAATATCATGATGTGAATGCTGAGTGTTTTGTACAGCTTCATCTATTTCTGTATTTGTATTTTCTCCACATTAAATTTCTTCCTAACCTTCTATCACATTAGCATATGATGTCTTTGAAGAATTTGTGGTTTTCTCTTCAATTATCTTAACATCACTTCTTTCCACAATCCTTCCTAATCAATTGTTGAAACACTTGTAGGCTTTCATGTTCATTGGATACCCAAGAAAAATTCCTTCATTAGAATTGTCACCAAACTTCCCTTGATTTCCTTCTTTATTCCGGATGAAACATTTTCTTCTAAAAATACGAAAGTATATCAACGAAGGCTTCCTTCCATGTGGAAATTCATATGGTGTCTTCGTTTCTCCCATATAATGCCTTGTTCGATTCTGAATGTGCACTACAACTTCAAAATCATACTTCCAGTAATGGAGAGAGATACCACTCTCAATCAACATTATCCTGGCCATGTTGTTGACCTATCGACTCCAGCGCTCAACAACTTGATTTTGCTGTGGAGTTCTCATAGAAACTACTTCATGTTGTATTCCATGTTTTTCTAAGTAATTCTGAAACTCAACGGATGTGTATTCCCATCCATTATCAGATCGCATGACTTTAATTTTCCGTCCAGTATCATTCTCGGCAATTCGAAGATAATGTTTCATGCAATCAATTACTTGTCACTTCCTGTGAGTCACCATTACACACGCCATTATACTATAATCATCAATGAAGAGGAAAAAGTACCTTTATCCATGAGTTCTGGCAACATTTATCGGCTCGCATACATCTGTATGAATACGATAAAGATAATGGGATTCCCTTTTATTCATTGGCCGATATGAACTATAGACTAGATTTCCACAAATGCAAGAATCACATGACTTTTCACTCTCACACTTCAGGTTGGGAATGTCCCTGACAATCCTTAATTTTGATATTATCTTCTTGTATTGTTGATTGATGTGTCCCAGTATCTTATGCCAAAATTTGTTTCTTCTTTAATAGTCATGTAACAAAAATTTTCTTTACTATCAACCAGATACAAGTTGCCTTCTGTTCTACATCCCTTCATATGTGAATTTCGTGTCATTCCCTTGATAGTGCAGCCTTTCTGATTAAAAGTAACTATAAGTCCCGAGTCACAGAGTTGAATCACACTGAGTAGATTATGACGTAGTCCATCTACGTAATGGACTTAAGTCTTCTTTAGCTCTCCATTTTCTAATTCATTACTTCTACTACCTTTTATTTTTAGAGCTCCATCATTACCAAATCATACTGTACCATCAACCTTCTTTTTGATATCCGTTAACAGGCCAGCATTACCAGTCACATGAGATGAACAACCGCTATCCATAATCCAGGTACTATTGATTTTTTTTAGCTTTGAGGGCCACCTATGAAAGGTTGGATTTCTCAATTTTATTCCTTTATTTGCATGAAACATTGGATTGAGTATAGAGCCATGATGGCCTTTCAATTAACTCATCTGCGTACATTGGTTCATCATAGTGGAAGTCCTCTTAGAGAGGAGAAAACCTGTTTGTAAGAGAAACACAATCTTCTTGATGAGATTTGACTTGTCTTGAACTCTGGTGTGAGGTGTCCATGTCCCTTCTCTGCATGCAATTAATAGCCTTATAAAGAAAGTTAGAACAACAAAAACTGTATCCATAGAAACTATTTCTTCTATAAGATAGAGGATATGAAGTCAATCTCCTTTGTTGATGCCCCAGATCTTCCCCATTCAAGTAGCTCCTTTCCTATTCTCAATATGACATGGTATGGCCTAGATAGACACAGAACTGACACTTCATGAGAGGAAATGTCTTCTCATTTGAATTTCCCCTCATACCTTCTTCCTTGGAAGAATAGATGGAATGCCTGTCATTTCTGAATGTTTGAGGATATTTTTTAGTTCTCCTTTTTGTTAGGATTGAGGGTTTCCTTCTCAAAACTTCAGGAAATATTTCAACAAGTCCAACTTTCATCTTTTCTTTCTTTTGACTCCCTTCATGTATAGCACTTGATGTCTCAGCTTCACAGCCAATTCAACTCTTTCCCATGCAAGCGGGTCTTTGATCACTCAAGATTTTCCCAACCCCATCTGAACCACTCTTGGCTCTTGCCAGTAATTCTGCATCTAAGAATATTCCAAACTATATTTTCTTCCTTGATTATTTTGAAATTTATTAAGTCTCAATTTTAATCCAAAGAGTAACAAATTCCTCCTCAAGACCCTCAGTATTCTTGGATTTTTCTTCAAGTCTGGAGGTGAGGTCATTTATGACCTATGCCTTCTCTTCAATTATCTGCTTCAGATCTATTACATCATCATTTATTTCCAGTATTTTAGACTATAAATTCACCAATTATTCTAGTTGCTCAATTTCAACTTCATGTTGATCAACATATTCAGTTGATTCTTCTACAATTAATTTCCACTTATTGCAACTCTTACATTTAATATTAAGCTTACTAACAGCATCCTTAAGTTGCAACTCGGGATCTGCAATAGTTTTCAACTATTTTTCTCTGCCAGTATCTTCTAATTTTTCAACAGTGGCCACTATGGAAGCATGGTTTCCAGTTTTGAACTCTGGTTCTTCTTCTTCACAGAAATCATTATCATCATCTTCCTCTTCACAAAAAAAAACTCTTCTTCAGTACTTTCTTTCTAGATTTGAATTCTCCTTTCTTGAAAAACTTTTTCTGAGGCTTATCAATGTTTTCAGCATCATTATCATCATCATCGATCTTTATTAAGCACTGAGAAGCAATGTTCCCGAATTTTCCACAACGAAATCAAGCTAGTTGTAAATTTCCTTTTAATTTCACTTTTACCTTCTAGAAATTATTGGAAATGAGAGAAATAATATCTTTTTCCTCATCGTCTTCACCACTACTATCTTTCAAAATTTTCAGTTTCTCTATGGAATTGAATGCCATTTCATTGCTTACTCTTGTAGTAGCATCTTCTAGTTTGACTCTAATTTCATATGGCACTAGGCTACTCAACAGATCATCCAAAGAATGTTTGTAAAGATCTCCTTCCTCAAGGGCTGACACCTTTGCATTGTATAGGGGTGGAATTATTCTTAATATTTTCTTTATAATGTCAACATCTTTGATTTCTTCACCTAGACCCCGAATTGCTCCAACCACTTTAGTAATTCGATTTAAGGAGTCTGCGTTCTCATTAGGATGCATATTCAGATCATCAAACCTATTGTGTAGGAATTTTAGTTTTTCCTCCTTCACTTTGATATCTCCTTCATAGATATTTTCATGTTTATCCCATATGGACTTTGCTGAGGTTCAACTCATCACTTTTAGATAGACCTGATCAGAAAGTGATGCGGTTAGTGCATTCTGTGCTTTAGCATCTGAATCAAGAATATTTCTATCTGAATCAGTCATAACCAGCCCTGTTGGATCAGTAACATGTATACCTTGCATAGTGGAAAATAGAACATCCATTTCATGGGATCTCAGATGTGATCTCATTCTTTTCTTCCAGATCTGGAAATTACTTCCATCGAAGAGAGGGACTACCCTGACATTGACTGCATTATCCATGACGACAATGGACAGATTCAACACCAGCAACCTGCCTCTGATACCACTTGTAGGACCCCGGGACACCCTTAGAGGGGAGGGGTGAATCAGTGTGACAAATTTTTCTTTTAATGTTATGGATCTTGTTCCCATGTTGGTAGGAACTTGTTAAACCTATGTGATGAAAAAGATCAGAAAGAAAACATTCACATGAAGTGAGTTGACACAATACTTTTTACTTGGTTCACCACTAAGGGATTTGTCCAAGGAGTATACGCCGACAGGTTATCGGTCATACCAAAATACACTAAACTTTACTAGCTGAGGATTACAATGGTTCGGGCACAGTCACTCTGTCCCAGGATCACTTCCTTTAAAAAGGTTCAGGGATATCTCACTACGTCCCTCGGGTCAATATCATTGACTCCCCCTGGCTCACTGGCTTTAGTAAAGTCCCACTCAGTTTATAGACATGAAGGTCTCTTCATAATTGCAAAATAATGCATCCCCGATTGTATGTAGATGCTCTGTTGAAGAACAAACTCTCACCAGTAGTATAATCTCACTTTGCACCAAAGGTGTCGGGAAATATTCCATCTTTTGTGTATCTCCAAAAAGACCGTCATGGTTCAACAATACCTGGAACGCTTCTCCAAGCTGGCGCGCATGTTTTAAAGTCGGTGCGCAAGTTATAACTGGCGCACAAGTATACCTCAACCACTTGCATGACACACACTTATTCAACACCAATCTTGCGCGACCCACATTCTTTTGCACCCAAACCGCCTTGGATGCATAGCAAACAACTGTCGCACAACTTCAACTTGCGCGACCCACCACTACTTGAGAGACCATAACACCTATGCGATGGGAGATCTGAAATAATCTAAGTCTGAACATCATTAAAAATAATGAGGGGTGTTCCTCTATTTATAGGCAAACTAGAAACTCTACACGGTGGCACACAAGCCTCCTCTCGGCACGCAAGTTCTGGCGCACAACTCTAACCACCCTAGGCTCTGTCGCGCTACTCACATGCGCGACCAAACCAATACTTGTGCGACCCTCTTTTCTTGGCCATATTTTGAAGGCCTGATCATGAAAAACATATGGCGCGCAACTTTCCAATATTCCTAGGCACCGACGCGCAAGTCCTTTCTCAACACGCAAGTAACTTGTGCGACACATATCCAGCGTGAAAGTCCCTTTCCAAAAAAACACTGTTTACCCATTTTGTCAATTTTGAGATCTAGAAATTTGGAAAACAATGGAAAATGGTTCCACCTTCAATACTATTATCTACTTGACCTGTATGGGCACTTTACTGGCACACATTATGATCTTCCTTTGAGGATTGACAACAAACACAAACCATACTCCAATTCATGCATAAATGACCATGGTCCCAAAATCCATCCCCTTTTCATCCATTCATGTGAAGGAATATGGTAGTGGGGGTGGAACTACTTTAATTTAATTAGCTAATTAATTAATTAATTACCCTTTTAATATCTGTCCCAAGTCCTGAAACCTGGAGCGAGTTATACCTCACCTCAGAAAAACAACCATTTCGGACTCAAACATGTATTCAGAATCACAGTATGATTTTCTATTAAAAATATATCTCCAGACACACCCGCATGAATACTTTAATATTTAGTTAATTAAATATTAATTTTTTTGACAAAACTCAAACGACTCATAATTCTACAAAACACATACACTAGGATAAATTTCCTATTCTCAGACCAACATAGTGGTCATAAAAATTATCTGAGATCATATTCTATGGTAAAATTTCTATTTTACCCCTCACAGGAACTCGAAAGAAAAAACTCAAAATGATCCTGAAATTATAAATAAGAGAAAGACTCAGGTATTTACAATCACCCCACCATAAACCATAATATCCTCGAGAAGCCTCATTGGTCTTCGAACCACAAATCCTAAACCACATTTCTCATATACTCCAGATCAACTTGTTGCATTCTAATCGGAGACACCAACCAAGTTCCTCTGCATAACTCCTAAGATAATGCATACAATCCATCAATGTCCAAGCCACTAGTTTCCACCATCAACAAACCACTAGGACTGTTCTTAACCGCACCCATCAATCCTAATACATCACATTGTTTAGAACTCATCATCAACCTCATTGTTCTACACATCATAGAAATCAACCAACATCTACCAGTTTTGATCCATTATGCTTCAATCATATGATTATCAACTAAAAAAAGTCCTCAATGGCCTACCAATCCATTCAATATGGCTTCCACTATAACATCGACCTTACTCAAACAAGGTTCATGTTAAAACATCTGATCTAATACTCCCCACTAGAGGTTTATCCTTACTATTTTCATATAAGTAAACAAAATTTCCCACATCCCAAGCCCCAATCACAACCAAACCACAAAACATGACATGGTGGTCTCTCAATCCCACAATAGAGAAAAAATAAAACATTAAAAATTTTCCATTCTCGACATCTAATAATGTCCCACCATAGTATTCATCAACATCTGATCCCTCTTTAGGACCCCACTCAAAAATGTCCAATGGTGCATTCCTCACCATATGACATCACATACACCAATCCATGAGCGCAACAAATCAAGAGGCCATTTATCAACCCAAGGAAATATCTATATATTTTGGTGTATAAATAATTATCTCTTAGCATACTTAGGATGATGTCAATATATTGGGAATAATAATCTCTAGACTAGGAGTGTGCTAACAATTCATTGATAAATACCACCACCCAAACCTATCCATTCCTAAATTAGTAGAGTTTTATCCCAAGGGTCTAAGGTCACCATGACTACAAGCCTCTCCCCACACCTGAAAATATTCTCATCCCACTCATGGATGCCTTCCCAACTCAGGAACATTGGATGTACACTCCCATAACATCTTATCTACATTATAAACTACATAGTGTGAAACCATTTCTCACATATCCAAGATATCATTATCAAATAATTATTACATGATCTTGTGTACCCCAATCACAAAACATGATTTTAACTCCAACAATTCAATATTTACAAAACCTCAACTTACAATCCTTATCTGTACAAACTTGATCACCCCATGTACTTACAATCTAGCTCAAAACCATTAGGCATAACCTTCTTGTATAACCATTAACCAGGCTAGGCAACTAAACTAACCCGTACCTCTTGAAATCAACCAGAAAATATGAAGCAATAGCACACCCCCTTCTACTCTCAATGAAAAGGAATCCAATGAGCTTAAACCTCAAAACTAGTTTTATCATTCATTCATGATTTGTAAAATTCCCAAAACTACTATATGTGCCTATTTGCACCAAAAAAAACAAATACCTCGGTTGAAACCTATCACCGGTCAGCCTATAATGCCACAAGGCACCAAAACCCTAAACTATAATCATGATAAAAAGGTCACCAGGGCTAACCACATAGGTCCTGGAAAACACATAGAAGGCCACTATTCATGGTCCATTAAACACAATCCCATATCAAGGTCACTAAATATTAACATGTCTAAACACTCATATCTTGGGTTTCACATCTATAATACATCACACATCAAAATAACTGCCAAAAACAAGGAACCCATATTCTATGAGAATCTTTACATTAGAAAAATCCCTAAAATATAGGGCTACAATACAAAAAATGAAAAAAACCACCAACCAGGGTATAACAGTAATACATCTACACCATACTCACCAATTAGTTTCACTACACATATTGTACACAAGGACCACATCAACATACTAATCCTTGAGCATGTCACCATAGATCCACATAACCTATCATCAGAGGGAAACTAATAAATTCACACACTATCAGGCCTATAACATTTGGATCTTATGTCCCTATCACGATTCATGAGATGTCTCTTAAATTTATAGGAAAAGAGTCTAAAACAAATCATGGGTCACTTTCCAATGGGTTAAGATCGAAAAATCCTTCATAAATTAGTAAATCAAAACCACATGTGAATTTACCAATGTAAAATAATATACAATTGTAGCACAAAATATCAAGACCATCAATTCCATGGCCTAGTAATGTTGAATTCCTATCGGAATAGGTGTTTGGGATGCACCAGTCTGGTATCCATCATAGGATCTAAAACATTATTATATTTATAGTATATGAATCGAAAATTGTGAAATAAAAATGAATGTACACACCTCTGATACAACTTTGTAATGTCCTGGGCTAGATGAAACTAAAAATGGCGACTTGAGTGGGTTTTCAACAAGACCTCAACCATGCCTCCTCATAAGCCAAATGATGTTGACTAGTAGTGGGGGTATAATGAGGAACTATAGAGAGACTATACTGCCATATTAGATTTCATAACAACAAGTAAATAACCAAAAATCATACACAACCAAGAATGTATAAGAATAAATAATATGAAACTAAAACATGCTATAATAAAAATAAATATAGTAATGGACTGAACAATCATTGAATATATAAAACATCAATCACCCTCTAGGATAATAAAATATAAAAAATAAATAACAAAAATATAAATACATCATGTCATACATCCTACTCTATGCCATAACAGATACCCAATCTCCAGTTCCCTATCATGCTTCTCCAGCCCAGCCAGTCAACTCCCCACATGAATCCTTCTTAACCATAAAATCATGGACTTAATCCCTATCCATCATGAATCTATGATGAATCTAAAAGCATACATAATGTCATAACACACATCGATGTGCATGTATAGGGGGTGAGAAACAAATCTTAGTAGGCCACCCATAATAGTGATCCTATAACCTTATTCCATATGTGAATGCGCATGAAATATGTTCATCATAACCAAAACATAACTAAAACAAGTACACTAATAAAATACTCATCGATCTTTGGTTTCATGACCTCGATCAACCATAATTTCTTCGTAACATGCTGATCATCTAAAAAATATATCATAGGGGTAAGATGTCAACATACAAGGAGAATCAGTCCAAGAATCCGACCAGGATTTAGAACACTATGTCTGACCATCCCAACTATAATTCATTGAGGTCACAAGTCGACATAAAAGTATAATTAGTCCATGTATCCAAATGGGATTTGGAATGCTACATGTGAGAATCCAAACCAAAATTTCCATTGGTTAAAGGTCAACATAAACAGAGAATAGGTCTGAGTATCCAACAAGGATTTATAATTCCAAGTCTAACCATCCCAACTATGATATGGAATTCAATGTCCAAGACCTAGGATTTTGGGGCATCAGTCTATCCTCCCAAACTACATTGCATCAGGGCACCTAGAGCATCAGTCTAGACTACAAAAAACCAAGTATTGTAATGTAATTCCATCATCCCCAAAACATTAAGAAAATGATAGAAAATAAGGAACTTCAATCCAAGTATCCTACTGAGATGTGGAATTCCTTATCCGACCTTCACCAACTAACCATACATAATATCAGTGGTTCCAATATCATCATTCCTAAACCTATACAATATAAAATGTGGTGCCTAGAGTGTCATTATGGAACTTAAACCATGTATATACTACATGTTCGATGAAACTCAATCCATCATCTAAAACCAGTATGAGGAACATCAAGTCCACCATAATCAACAATATCATAAATCATTTTAAATACCTCGTTCCAAAAATAAAATCCTAAACAAGCTATCAGTACCGATATAGAACATCTCATCCAATCACATATCATAAGGGTGTGGACCAACATGTCCAACATACCCCCTATTTGGATGTGGATAAACACATCATACATTCAGAACAATATTTATGGGACCTCATGTCAAACTCAATCCAAATGTCATATCTAAGTATCTAAGGCTCTAACCAAGGAGACTGATCCTTGTCACAACAACCATTTGGAATAAACCAAGCCTCAACCTCAACTAATATAGAAACATATTAAGGGATGTTTGGATGCCCAAAACCATCATAAGAATCTCAACCCCATCGATTCACACATCACTTTGAGTCAAAATGGGAAAACTGGAACCACAACTAACCAAACATTGACACCCGCTCAGGGAAACCCTGAGGAATGAGTTCTCACTGGGCATCTAAATCAAAATGTAAATATAGGAATCCCTCTATAGATTCATAGGAAATATCACTAAATAGGTATAATTCATCTTGGTATCCTCTAGGTTGGAACATTAGAAGATAAATCCCTCTTTAGATCTATGCTCACAAAAAAACTCTTAGTCCAATGATCATCACTTGAGGGTTACACATCATAAATCTCAGTAACTATCTACTCATAAAATCATATGCCTCACTGTAAGTACAAAACATAAGGTAAAATTGCCTCAGGCCGAACTCCTTTCCACGAAACCCTTGGTTGGCATGTACACCCAACCAATCCACCACCTAATATCACAACTCGATCATAAAAACTAGGGAAAATCCCATACCCAACACCAAAAAAGTCTCTAACTAACAAATTACATTTCCTCAAATCATTCTCATCACCCAGTATTTTGTCTCATCCCTTATCTCACCAATAAGAGGCAACTAAACTTCCTTCTTGGAGAACAAAATTAGTATCGTAACATAATTTCCCCCCAAAAAAATCTTAAAAGTCCTTAAAAACACCACTAGGATTCAACCATCTTGATCTATCTGAATAAAAACTCAGAATGGATAACTCACAAGTCCAATTATAACTTTTGAGACACAAAGAACCAAAAAACCCCCAGAAAGAAAAAGTACATGATGTGTACTTCTAAGTACATGGTGTGTACTCTCAAACCATCACCTCAACATGTACTTCTACATGGCTAGAGTGGACATGGGGTTTTTTTTATGTACTACTACATGGATAGGGAAAAAATGGGTTCTGTCTGTATACTAATATATGACCTTGTAACCCACACATGGGGTGTCTTCCCATGTACACAGTCACATGGCCATATACCACTACACAATGTGTGCCCATAGTATACTACATGTACTTTAGAAAACATTAAACATGGACAAGTACAAGTATATCTACTAATACATGGTGTGTAATTAATATACATGTTATGTACCTCCAAAAAGTCCATATTCCCTTAACAGCAGGACATATGGTGAGTGTTCCTAAAACTACACTCCCTGTAGCAGGGGTTTCCGAACGGGAAACCACTAAAAATCTCACGAAACCACCATTTTTACTCAATTTGTTATAGATAGACCCCTAAGGGATGCTTATAAATCATAACATGGATTTAATACTTAAAATACTAATTTACATGGATTGATGAATATGAATAAAATATCATCCTACCTCGAGGTGTACACGTCAACGCTTTGGTTCCAAATCTACTCCTCGAAGCCATTGCACAAGGATCTGGTCCCAATATATATAATGGATGAATTATTGCAGAAAATATCTCCCCTCCCACTTATTTAGAAAATCACATTAAATGATAATTTTTCCCTCTCTATTTCCATGTGTGGGAATGAAAATGGGGTGGGGGAACTCTTTTAAGTAATTATCCTTTTAAAACCCATCTCGAGTCCAAGATCCCGAAGAGAGTTTATAACTTTCGTAGAAAAAACCCACTATTTTGGACTGAACCACAGATTCAGAATCTCAATCTAGTGCCCCATTAAAAAGATATCATCACTCCGACCCTCCTGAATAATTTAATATGTAATTAATTAATTGTTAAATATTCTGTTAAAACATGAACGTCTTGAAATTCTACCAAAATCTAGTCCATGAGAGAAATCCATTTTCAGGGACCAAGGGAGTTGTCTGAAAAATTATATTTGGTCATATTCTAGGGTAAAATGATATTTTTACCCCTCATGGGCATGAGAAAGTAAAAAATTCAAAATTCCACTCAAATTCAGAATTCACGGAAAACTTGGGAAAAATGAGTTCGTACACAAAAGTGTAGGAAAAATGATTTGATCAGAGATATGTTCCTCTAATTATGGTTTTTCCAAATTCTCATCTTTATAAAGTTATGACCCATTTCAATTTTTTTATCATGTTATTATATGTTTTAAGATGTATTTTATTTCTAACAAATTCCATTTTTTCATGATTATTTGTTTTCAAGTATCCCACACATTGTGTCATCCTCAGATGTTATGTGTTTTATATTTTATGTTTCCATAATGATTTTTATGATATTTTAGGGCACTGTCATACTATTTTATTATAATAAATGGTATTATGATCTCTTATATAGAAGTTAATTTTTTTATATCAAATTATCCTCATGGGTATGATCTAATACAATATAATATGACCTATCCATTACCAAGAATAAATATGAGAAAGACTACCTTGATCATTTATTGGGTGTATTTATAGATGATATTCATATAAGTTGAATGAGAAAGGAATAACAAGAAGATAATTCTTATATTTTGTTAATTATGTTAAGAAAGGATATTCTATATGCCAAATTTTTCAAGTGTGAATTCTTTTAATAAGGAGTATCATTCTTGGGTCCTGAAATTACAAGATAAGTGATATTAGTAGATCCATAAAAGATGGATGTTAACATATAATTGAATTTACTGACCACTATAACTAATATATGTAGTTTTATTGGGTTATAACGATATTATCATGGATATCAAATCCACTATCTCTGTTAATAAGGAAGGGAGTTATGTTCTTTTGGATAAAGTAATGCGAGGGATGTTTCAAGAAACATAAAATATTTCGGTTACCACTCTTAAACATAAATTACCCTATAGTTGGGAAGGGTTTTTAATATATAGTGATTCTTTAAAAAATGGTTTGGGGTGTAACCACAAGAAGAAATAAAAGGAAATGGATTATACCTCATTTAAATTAAATATTCATGAAAAAATTACCCAACACATGATTTGTAGTTGGAGGAAGGTATATTTTCATTAATTATTTCAAGGAATTATATCTATAGATAAAAGTGTGAAATATATAATAACCAAAAGAGAATGAAGTTTATATTTTAATAGAAGAAGGTGATTATGAACCAATAAAGATAGTTGGAATTGATAAAATATTATGAATGCTGAATACATTACCACTTGTGGAAGGGAAATAAGGTTTCTAATTCTATGAGAAGTACACACCATAATACTCTATCCATGATTATGATTTCAAAGACCAATAACTAATAGATTTTTAATAGATTAATCTTAAAGTAATAAGGGATGTATAGAAATACTATATATCTCAAATGTCTATTCCATAGTCCATTCACTTGATGATCAAAGAATCCCATAAACATGGTATAGAGATATAGAATAGTATAGAAAAATATTTTAGAGATCAAATTTAATAAGGATAAGAGTTATATGGTTTGTAAAATGCATATGTTTCATATAAAAATTATAATTAAAGAAGTAAATTTTAGATAGTGAACATACTTTATTCTTCTCTATTCATCCAATAAGTATTGAGATGTATTATGATCTGAAAAAATCATCTGATACGACAACATGCAGATAGAAACTGTAGAACACATATGTTGTTTCTTTGTATGTCAACAAGGTATGGATGAATGAAAAAATTAAAAGGGAATATTGAAACCATTAACCATAACTATATGGAAATGATAAAAAACACTATATCTATTTTCATTGAAATATCGAAAAAATATAAAGGAAAAAAATTCCATTTTGGTTGTAGTAGATAACCTTACAAAGTAAGCATGTTTTTTTATTTAAAATGATTTATCTCTTCACCAACTCACCAAGATATATATAAGGTATGTGAAAAGGGTTTAGGAGTACCACTACCCATTTTATATTATTGGGATTTGATGATTACTTTGATGTTTATGAGAATTTTGTAGAAATAATTTGAGACAAAAAAGACATTAAACGCTACTATCATCCTCGGAAAGATGTTCAACCTAAGTAGACCATTAAATCTCTAGAGTATATACTGAGATATTGTTTTATGGATTTCCATGGTTTTTTGGATTACCATATTTCCTTATTAGAGTTCACATATAACGATATGTTCAACTCTCATTAAAGTGGAACCATATGAGGCTCTGTATGGAAAGAGATGTATGACTACAACATGAAAGGATGAAGTTTGGTAGAGGAAGCTAATAGTTACTGAACATGGACTAGAAATGAGAGAGAAATGTTAAACTATTAAGTGACATATGAGGCTGGAAAAAATCCACAAAATAGTTATCAATATAATCATTGATGTGATCTAGAGTATGAAAATGGTAATAAGGTGTTCCTTTGAATATCTATGGGGAAGCTGGTTATGATATTTTGGATGAGAGGGAATATGAAACCTAGATACATCAGTCCCATTAAATTTTTTTGATCATTTAAGGGTCATATAAAATCTTTTATAATTCCATCCTAATATATCCCAAGTAAATTAATTGTTCCAAATGTTGATATTGAGTTTGTATATTCCAAATACATGAAATGTACTTTACTTGAAATCAATAAAATTGGAACATGGCCTTTTAGATAAAGAATAACCTGTGGAGAACATGGATCAAATAGACAGGTTTTTGAGAAATAATACGACCCATATAGTCAAAGATCTACGATAGAATCATAAGTTTAAGGAGGCTACATGGAAACATAAATATGTGATGAGGGAAAAGTACCTTCACTTTCAGTCCCCTAGGTAATATAATTTTAATGTTGAAATTATTTTTAAGGGGTCATAATGTAACAAACAAAAATTTTAGTAAATACTTTTATGTAATTAAATACAATGTGAGTAGCATGTCCTCCAAGAAATACAATACAAAAATTAAAACAGAGTTACCATAATAAAATTATTAAACATTACCGTTATATTATAACCATAAAATTGGTGGGTATTAATCAAAGTAACATATATAAAAATGAATAATAAAACAAGGTATAGTTTTCATTAGAAGATACATGTTTCTTAAAATTGTTTTTATGTGTTGTGTGTGCTTATATTAAAACTAATTTTATCACTTTTAGAAATTTAGTCAAATAAAATGATTTTAAAATTTTTATTTAGAGTTTTCTAAATTAGTTAATGGGTCTAATTTTATTTTCATGAATAAAATTAAGTCACCCAGGTATATATTAGTTTCCAAGATAAAAGTTTTACTTTTTAAAGAATGATACATTCCGAAAATATATATTTTTAATTTATGTTGAATTATGTTAAATTAAGTCAATGTTATGGTGTTTATAAATTTATAAAAATGTATTAATACTCATTTATTTGGTAAACATAGTTAAATAATATTAAGAATAATTAATTATTAAAATAATATTTTTCTATACAAAACCATTTTTCAACACATTATATGTTTTACTTTAAAAATTAATTTTCTCATAGTTAGAAATTGAATTATATTAAATGGAGTATTAATTTGGACTCATAAGTTATAAATTGGTTAGGAAGGGTGTCTTATATTATTAGTGTTAATATAATAACAATGATTGATATTTATTCAATATTAATTAATGTTAAAATGGTTAATATAATTTTGCATGAATTTTAAAAAATAAATTTGACACATAGTCCTTATAGAATACATTTTTTTAGGTTGAAAATTAATAATTATATATGTCACCTAAATTCCCCCCTAAGTCACCAAAATCTCATGAAAATTTATTCTAACCCGTTACATAACATTAGTTTTAATGATTTATCCCTCATTTTCACTTATAAAAGGATCTCATTTCAACCCTTTTAAAGCCAAACACCAAATTTGAAATTCCAATTAAACACTGTCCAATTTACGTCTTCTAGTTACCCCTATGGGTTTTTCATGTTCCATCATCCAAAATTTTAATCAAGTCCTTCATTACCAAATTATACTTCAAGATAATATTGGAATTCTCTGCATAAGTATTACTTTCCCTTAAACTCCATTTATTTATCCATATCATCCACCCTTCTCCAAACCAATTATAACCATATATATATATACATATATATATATATATATAATTAAATCATTTTATATAATATACTGAAATTTTATGATATTTTTTATAACCTTTAAATTTTATTCATTCAATAAAAAAATTAATTTTCTTGAGTGTGTGTACTACCACCACAATGATTTTTTTTTTGATTTTCATTGAAAAAATATAAAGATATAAATAAAAATTGGTTTAGTGAATAGTTATGTTATTTATTTAATTATTAATATTCGTGGAATATAAATCCTGTATTTTATAAGTAATATTAGCATAAGATATCATTGTAAAAATAACCGCATAAAATGAACACACTAAGAGGAAAAAAATTTATTTATAAGTGACATCCCCTTTTTTTATTTACCTTATTTTCAATTTTTTCCAAATTATGATTTATCACCTTAATAAAATCAAAAATAATTTTATTATACTTTTTTTATAATGATATTATAACAATATAGTCTCATCCAAATCTATACTCACACATTTATTATATTATATTCTAGTTTGGCTGGTTGAACCACCTACATGAAAAATTATACAAATTTCTATCAATTATGGAATTGGAAACTTAATATTAGATATTAAAAATTAAAAGATATTTTATTGTTTTTTATTGGTAATTTAAAATTTAACACATTAATTAAGTTACCACCATTAAATTGTTAAAAATTACCAAAACTTGCTTGCCACCAATTTAGTCTAAAAGAACCACAAATAAAACTCTCATATAATTAAAATATAAGAATATAAACAATCTAAAAAATAATTTATAGTATTTTTTATGATATTTTAAGGTTCAAATTTGGGAGAATAATAATGAACAATATCATGATTATGAAACTCATTCCAAATGATCAAGATTACCCACACCCTATATTGAAAATAGATAATAAAAAACTAATATACGTATAGATAACAACTATAAATTATGTTTAAAAATGGATATAAACCCGAATAAGGCTATAAAATAGATTATCAATATATTTATGTTTTTCTTATAAGAGGCTATTATGGGATCAACTACACAATAATTCATGATAAGGGTTTCATCGACTAAATCAATAACTCCTTGTGTTAATGTATTTTTTTAAATGAATATACTTTAAATGATTCCATTGATCCCACCATTACCTTATATTATATAGTATTGCCTATTGTTATCTAGATAATTACATTTCATAATCAATAACCACTACTTTAATAATTTTTTTTCCAAAATAAAAGTATAACTTTTATGAGAATTACTCTTATTCTTATAAATCAATATTGTCTTCTATATCCATGTTTTTCTTATAGAACGTGTTTTATTTGATGAAATATCATTATTTTTTATATTTATATTATTTATGTTTTCTATTAACTTATTTTTGAAATTATTTTCTTAAAAAATTTATTAGATGTGGGTTTTTATTTAAAATGACTAAAAAAGCTTACTAATGGGATTTCATTTCATTTTTTACCACTCAAGATTTATAAGCATGATTATTTTGTTTATTTTTAAGGATAATTTATTTTTTACTCTTTGTAATAATATTATCAACATTATTGTTTTTTCCTCTTTATTTTTTTAATAAGTAATTTTCACTTCATCATTTAGAGTAATGATTAAATGCTTTTGAGAAAATATTTGTATTTACACACATATTTTTTCTCTAAGGTTTATCTCGAAATAAGTAATAATTTGATAAGACTCTATACATAATTATGATATGATTAATTTTTTAAAATAATATTTTTTATATCCTACTACCTATTATGTTTATGTTATGTTTTGTTTTGAAAAAACCCATAATTTTCCTTGGGTAATGTAAGATGCAGTGATGATAGATTTTAAGTGTCGATATATGGGAGGATGGTCATGGGTGGGGTCCTATATTACCGCCCAATGCATTGGTTTATGTTTATATCTCTTGAGATAGTTAGGAATGAGCTTAATGAGTTTGTTCATATTGTGATGGGTATAATGAGTTCGCTAACATTTTCAAGTGTGGACATAATTAGTTTGTTCATATATGTGTGGGAAAAATGAGTTCTCTCAAAAAGGTTTCCCTATTATTTTTATTGTTATACATTAAAAATTTATTTATAATGCTTTTTTAAATTTAATAGATGAAATTAATTTTCATAATATAACATGTTTTCATATTATGCCTTATTTTTAAATTATTGTACACTATTATGTCATGCTTATATGTTTTTTGAATATTGAGTACTATTTTGAGAAATTTAATTAATATTATGCTTCACTAATGATCTTGTTGTGACCATATATTTATATTTTATGTTTTATTATTGTTATATATGGTATCATGATATTTTATTATGATAATTATCACATCCTCATGTTCTCCTTAATGTTTATTATCTAATACAGTATAATAATATTTCCCCTTTTAAGCATCTAAGGTCACCGCTTTCATATGTTTCCATTCCCTTAGTTTTGAATATGATTATGTAATGTGAGATGTCTTGAAAAAGGTTCTCCAGGAGCTTGATTATGGGGAATTTTTTTCATATTGATAAAAATTATTTGTTTATGCAGCTAATCTCAAAGGCACTAATAGTTTCGGTCCTCAAGTTATGACTGTTTGTGTGAAGTATTTCATAAATAATGAAATTCATGTATTATTAGAGTTATGTTTTTCATGTGTCAGTTTATGAAATATATTTACAAGGTAACAAAAAGTATCATCACATACATTCCATCCCATAATTAATTTTTTGTTCAAAAATTTTTAAAACATTACAATTTTCATTAAAATACACAGACACAATGATTTATAATTTTAATTAGTGAAAACAATTTCCTTAAAAACTTATTTTTTCTTAGAATGAGTTTTAAATTACTTATAAATAATTTTTTAACAATAAATTAATAAAAAACTACATAAAACATCAAAAAATAAAATTTTACAAAATCGCATTTAAAATCATCAAAATATTAATCAAAATTAAAACTCATTAACCTGGTTATTTTTTTATGGTAAAACAATACCAATAAAGGTTCCATAATTGAACAAATAATGTAAAAATTAGACACTCCAATAATATGTAAACATAATTTCACATTATGGATAATGTTTTTAAATTTATGCATGAAACAAAACCATTGAGCACAATTCATTTTCTTTTTATGAAAATTTTCTATGTTAGCCACTAGTTATATACAAGATTCAATATTAAGCATACATTTTAATATCTCATAAAATATATACATTATAAATAAATATGATCAATTACTCATGTATTCTATATTAGACTCAAAATTATTTTATAATGTTTACTTCTATTTCACTAAATATTTTTTACTAGCCAAAAAATAGATTTATATAACACATCATTACTTAAATATGTAAAAATAAATTATTTCTCGAAAAATTATTTCAATTAAAACATGTTAAATAACTCAAAAATTTGAATAAATTAACATATTATGAATAACAAGATAACATCAACAGTTCTTTTATCATGGACACATAATTAACATGAATCATATTAAAACATGTTTCATTACAAGGTTACCTAATAATCTTAAGGATTCTAAAACATATAAAATATGATGATAAACATATAATATTAAATAATCTTATCAAAAAATCATATATCATGGAATTGAAAACAATATTATATATATTAAAAATAATAAAAAAAACATAAAATTCTATGACACTCGTCATTTAATAATATTGAACATTTATTAATCCTTCAAACCAAGAAATTCAGTTTAACACTTGGAATTTCGATATCATTTAAATTAGAAATCGTGAAGCTAAAATATTTCATCCTATAAATTTAAATGGAATTAGAAGTTATAATTATTTCATATATCATCATGAACTCATCAATATAAATAGAAAAATAAAACATTTCATAACATTTCATGATGTTATTAACTTAGATTAAAAAATTTAAAAGTTTCTCTTTATTTTTCCAATATATACCTTTAATAAAAACCTTTATTTATAAGTTCTTAAATCCAAGAATGAGTTAATTTTACATTAAAAAATAAAAACATAAAAATAATATATCAAAATTAGAAATATATTCATATAATAAAACATTTAAAATAATTCTAAATTTATTCCTGAAAGAATGAACACATATCATGAGGTAGAAAAACACATTAACTCTTTCTAGTAACAAAATCATTGAGACTCTCCAATTTACTCTACAAGAAAAAACCATGATGATTAATATACCATTCAAAGGTATTTATATTATAATTAGTATAAAACCACTTTAGTATGTTTATTAAATTTAAATTACTTTCCTCATATTATACGGTCCGCAAATATTTATGTCACTCGACTATTCTACTTTACCTACCTCCCAATTATTTTCTATTGATACTATTTTATAAACATATGAGTGTAGTCCTAAATAGTTCTTAACTTAAAAATCTGTCCTAAATCATAACCATAACATTGATACCTCTCTATCAAGACCCATCCCTACTAAATCCCCTTCTAGAATGTAATAACAGTTGGGTTTGACCCCAGAATCCTACCTCCAATAGGAAATTGGAAAAAGTATACAACTTATAGTATAATTCATACATGAGATTTATAAAACTAATAATACCTAGATAAATAAATGATTTTAATAATGAACATTATATAATATAAAATTACAAAAATCCACCAATAAATTTAATGTCATATATAAAACAAAGAATTAAAATAAATACCTAAAAATATGAAACTCTTTTAGCAACCACACCATAAACACAAACCAACATACTGTCATGAGATAGAAATGGCTATACCTATCACAATTTACTTCATGGAATTATATAAAAAAAGTATATAAAATATAATTGATATAATATAATTATATGCAATAGTTATTTCCTCAAACTCCCTTGTGAGAATATGGGAAAAGCATACTAAAACCTCATTAAATAATAAAAAATATCAATAAATCCCATATAACTGGTCAACTATCCATCTGATATCACCATGAATCTATCACAAAATATACATATATTTGTAATAATGTAATATAAAAAGAATATAACAATGAAGGAAACCAACACCCACTTACCAACTAAATTATTGGGCCTCACTTCTCAATAAAAAATGTCATAGTTGTACCATCCTTTATATATCCACATAATCACATAATCATACCACACTAAATTATCCATATCCACATACCACATACCACAACAACATATTATATTCAACAACCACATTCCACATTATAATTGAGAGGAATAAAAAATTACATCAACCTCATTACCTCCTATACATTAATTTCATAACCGTATATTTCTTCATTGTCTCATTATCAAGATCCACAAAAGTAGTCCATCAATGTTCATACCACACATGAATGAGATATTTGGGAATTAAAAGGTATTTATCCTTCAACATCACCCACATTTTGGATATTTGAGGTTAACTAAGAACCCAAACATATATATATGTATCAGTAAGGTTACCCAAATTATGAGGTATTGAAAAATAAATTTTAAAACAAATATGGTTATATGATAGTTGAAAATACAAAAAATGTCAAATCCCTAATAAAAAAAATCACTTTTACCACATTTGATATCACCCTACTAGATAAATATACCCACTGTGGCTTCTAGAAACAATAAAAAAACCAACACATTAACTATAGAAAAATTATATACAATATTTTCATTTTATATTCCATTATCATTTAACAATTTATCAATTATTGACCAAGCTTTCATTTATTATGCCACCACAATTTCATGTAAAAAAATTATCTATAATTACTTTCAATTAAATATTTTTAATTTCATTTAAAAAAATATATTTATCGACCAATTCATTTATTATTTTTATAATAACATTCATAAAATCTCAACCAAATTTCATCATTCATTTCATTTATTTATTCATCATTCTATAATACTAGGAAACTAACCCCCTCAAAACCACATCATATTCTATGCACCACCATACAATCAACCACAAAAACTTGTCCTCTTCCTTAATCAAGTATAAATATACATATTATATATTTATCAAAATCATTATCCAAATTCCAACAAATTATCATCTCATAAAAAACCAAAAAATGCAATGAAAACAACCAAATACAAAGCACTACACCACTAAAATAACTTTCCTATACTTCCTAAATATTATTTACCTATAATAAATAACATAACAGAAATAAATAATAATAAATATCATATTTTAGTTCCTCTTTATTATTTCAATCTTTGAGTTTTTTTCTAAATTTTAAAAAACATCATTATATTAATATTGATAGGGAACAATGTAAAAAAATATCATACCAACAATAATAAAAAATAAAATTATATTAAATAAAATTAAAAAATATAGGTAACATTAATCATACTAGTTTTCTTAAGTACGATTCATTTTCATTATTATTAAGATCCAATATATTTATCTAATGAAAAATAAAAAATGAAAATTCCATATTTACAATATAATTAAAAAATATAATTTATAAAACTCTTAATTAAACTTAAAATTCAACAATTATAGTAGTTGAACTTGAAGAGAACCAACGAGAAATAACTTATGAACACATAATAAACCATTAACAATATGATACACATCATCCTTTATAAACTCCTTGAGAAAACATAACTAGAATAAAATCAAAATATTCACCATAACCTTTTGAAGAATAAGAAATAAGAGAAAAATAGTGAAAATGGTTCCTTCTATTATGATTGATTGACCAAAAAAATAAAATGGTTATTTATTGATCACATATTTCCAATACAAAAAAATAATTAATATTACCTAGATTATGATAAATTCCATATAATGGAAGGAAATTTTATAATCCTCAAAAATTTATTATTAAAATGGGAGGTCCGGGAATCATGACATGATGCCACGTGTTATTGTGTAATGGTTTAAGTACCCAAACAATATGGTATGGTCTATATAAATAATAAATTTAATTACTATTTCAATTTTCCATAACAAAATAATATTACATTATAACATATATTTCAATACTATATTTTAATACCATAATGTTTGAACCCTTAGAGTCATGGCATAATCCCAAATCTCTCACTTGAACCTATTAACGCAAAAAAAACCCACATTGAAACAAATGGAATCATGTGATAACTACCTTAAATATTTATAAACTAAAATATAATTACATATAAATTCATGGTATAACATGAGACTTCAGATAGAAATAAAAAATTTATGATATATAATGTAATAACGTGGACACCATATAGCATAGACACCCCAACATAACATGGTAATTGGGTCCTGGATCTCCAGGCAGCACCAGCGGCCCTATAGACATGTTGTCTCGAAAACCGAGGCCCACAGTCATGCCCAAATGGGTCATTAGACTAATGAATATCTCCATAGTCCAACATGTTTTGTTTCCAGTATTCTTTATCATCACTCTCACACACCCTTGTAAACTTCTCCACAGGTCACTCATCCGGGCCACTACCCCCAAATAATCATGTTTTTAAGGGGTGTTCTAATTAGGCAGGATCTCAAAAATAAAGGTAAACCTTGATGAAATGGGTCATATAATTTATTAATTTAACCCTTTATCATTTTGAATGTGTTTAATTTACCCCCATAGAATAATTCCATCCTTATAGACCCTACATTTCAACATAAGAAATTCCACATCACTTATGAAAGGGTACTACTCTGAAACCAATATAAAGACCGTGCCTCGCTACAACACAGACACCCCACATTAACATTACCATTGATTCCCAGCCCTATTGGCACTACCAGTTTCCCCAAAGACATGTAGTCCCATACCTGGAGCCCACTTATGTGATTGAACGGGTCATCAGACTAATGAACCTCCCCAAAGGCCAACTCATTTCTTTCCATTGATATGTTTCCTCACCTACTCATACCATAGGAATCAACGCACAAGTTCAACCATCCTAACCGCTAATTGAGGCCATGTATTCATAGATATGGAGTTTTAATCTGGCTGTATCTTGAAAGGAATGGTGTAAAATTTTGATATAGGGTATATCATTTAGTCAGTTAACCCTTTATCATTTTGGGATGTTACACAACTCACTCTTAAAACAAAAATATTGAAATATAAGAATCTCATGGATTAATACGCATGGTGTTGGTTTACTGCTTTATAGACAACCTTACAAACCAAGGTATAATATCCCTCAATTTCAAAGTCCTTTTTGAAACCTAAAAATCATTTTGCAAGACCCCCTATTTATTATATTATTTTCATTTCTAATTGAAATTCTTAACTAAACTCCACTCTTATTCAACTATATTCCTCCATATGACCTCCCAACATCTCTAATACCTTTAAAATAAAATGTACATGACCATTAGGAATCCAATCCTTAATAAATGCATTTCTTGATTTGTCTTGTTATTATTATGTTGTTTTTTGACTATTATCCCAAGAATTCCCCTTCATTTTAATGGTTGGGGTTATTTTATGTGTGGATTCATATTTTAGATGGATAAGTAAATTGAGGCTGTTAATATAATGAAGAAGTTTAGATCTATAATTTTTTTATTCTTATATTAATCATGATATAATAATTTTATAAAGAAGTAATGATTATGTGGAATTAATTTTTTTTGGTTAGGTTATGTTGATTAATTGTTTAGGTTTTAAGAGGTGTTTTTTTAGTTTGAATGATTTTCAATTATAATAATAATATTTTGGGGTTGTTATTATGGTATTTTGTGGGAGTACTAAAATTAGATATTTATATTATCCCAGGAATATATAATGATTTTAAGATAGTGAAATAATTTCATGATATGAATTTGGAATGAGTTTTTTGGATTAATTTATTTCTGAATATGTAAAATAAAACAACAAAAACAACATGTTTTAAATAAATAAAAATAATGAAATATTCTAAAAATGGAATGATTTTTATACAAGTTGATTTATTATTGATGTTAATGTGGATACTAAGTTAATGCTATCTGTTTATGTTTATTGTATATGTGGTAATGAATGTCTAAATGGTAGGATGTTTTTTAGTGATTTTTATATTTAGAGGTGGGAATGGTTGTTGTTTTTTGTGGTGGGGTTAGTGTGATGATTACAACTGGTTATAAATGTTTTTGGATTGGGAGATGACCCCAACATGGGATTATGTGAAATTATATATCCATTTTATGTTTATTTATTTATTATGAACCACTACTCAGGTTGAAAAACCTTATTGACAATTATATAAGATTGAGGGTACTAGGTGTACCCCCAATATCATTGTTATGGGTGAAACTGATTACTTACTACTTCCCGTATCTCAATCTTCTTTCTTATTATAGTGTGGTTTTATAGTTATGTGGTATTCATGTTGTTATATAAATGTAAAGTTTTAATGTTGTAGTTATATAGTGATAGATTAATGATTTAGTCTATAGTTGGGGTATATTGTATATATTGGTGGATTGTGGTAATGGTTTATGGATATGAGAAGGAATTGTTGCACTAAAACATATATCATTGGGATGTGAGGGTGATTAGATCAATGAAGAAGTGGGTGAAGGTAATTTCTCTTGATATATATATATATATCATGTATACGATATTCTAATTTTATATAGTTGTGTGATTGATCCCTTGTTGACATGATAAAATAGTTGACATGTGATGGGTAATTTTTATTCTCTAGGGCATTAATATTCTTCCTCAAAATTGGTATGGGAATTTCCGGGGAGGAAATTAGTATATATACATGTTTTTTCACCCTTAAATCTATATACAATTTTAATCAATTTTCATGATGGATTCAGTGAATGTGATAGATATTTGTAGCTCACGATGTAGGTATTGGTTATAGTCATATTTCTTCCATACGATCACTTCTTTGTATTGGTTTAAAAGCCTTGTTTCTATTTCAATATAATATTATAAGAATATATTTTAATATTATGATATTGTTTTTTTAATTTTATATTGTTTGTGTTTGTTTGTGGGAATTTTTATTATCTTGGGAATAATATAAATTTAATACCTCCTATAATTTCTGATTTATGCACTCATTTCTAGTAATCAAGTCATGGACAATTAAAGGAATGCTTATGGGTTTGAAGTTGGTTTCACTACCAGCCCATAAGGGGTTCTTGTATGGATGGGTAATGAAAAATTATATTCCTATTAAATATTTAAAATTTTGTTACATGATTGAACCTATCATAGTTTTATGATCCCCCACATTAATTTCAGATACCTGAAGTAAATCTTTACACAATAAAATATTTTTACATTGAGTAGAAACTTTATCTATTATACACAGGAAAATAACTTTGAAATATTTATTTTTTTAATGAAAATACATTGATTATATTCTTATGTATACATGTGATAAAATAATTAGACACATAGTTATAAATTTTATGTGATATTTCTAACATTTCTTAGAATATATTCATTGAGTGGGAAATTTCATCTCCTATATATTCATTTTCAATTTTTATATTAAGTAGATATAAACTTTGTTTTAAATATATATTTATATATATTGAATAGAATAACTTCCTTCTCATACTTCTTGAAATTTAGGAAAACCACGCTTCTCTTGACATTTTTATAAGATACATCATATTAAATTATCTCAAATAACACATTGTTGTTATTTTTACATAAGAATGTATAACTTTTTATCCCAAGATCCACATTAATCGATTCATGTGGAATAAATAAATGTTTAATGAACTTAGAACAATTCTAATTCATTAAAAAAACTTTAATCATGGATTCGTTAAAATAATTTATGTTTCATTGTACAATAATCATTATTCAATGAATAAAAAATAATATTCCATGATAGAAAATATGAATTAATTACTTATTAGAACATATATTCCCCCTTAGTGTTTTTTAATCTATTAATTAATATTTATAATTTAAGAAATATCGAACACCCAGTCTTATGTAAATAAGATCCACATTGTAAAGACTCCAATTACAATATTTTATAAATCAATTTTATCTTCCATCTATAACTAATGATAAACTCAAAACATTCCTATTAAATTTTTTATAATTAACCCAACTTTAAAAATATAAAAACATTAGCATGTTCTTATTCTCTATAATTTTAAATAAAATATAAAAAATTATAAATAAGTTTATAGCCTATTTTTTCATTTTTTATTGATTTTAAATACCTGATGAGAATGTTACATTCTTATTATTTTGGTATTTAATGAATAAATAATGAAATGATATTAACTTCTAATTAAATGTTTTTTATAATATGTTTTTGGAAAGGATCTAAGAAACACATTATATTACATTTTAACATATAGTAGTTAGTCCATATGAGTAGTGTTCTATCATTCATAATGAAACCATTATATTATTGAGTATAATATAAAAATGAAGTTAGATAGAAGGAGGTGGAATAGATGCCCATGTCATGTTACATTCAACATGAATTTTCTGAGATTATAAGATTCTAAATTCTCATTGGTTATATATTTGGTTATATAAAAATATTATCTCCCCTTGTCATTATCAAAATTTAAATAGTAATTGAATAAATAAATATATATGTTGACACTACCACTTTTTTGGTGAAGATGATATTTTAATTCAAAATACAGTTAATTATAGTCCATGGTGTTATTTTATGACTAATGATATATTGTGTAAAAGAGATACATGTAATATTAAATGGTAAATAGGACCATATTATTGTCTATAATGTCTATTTAATTATTTTAATTTTTATCATTTGAGATTTTTTATGAACTTAATATTTTTTTGGATACTTTGGGTTACTATATGTATGGTTACAATTATTTGAGTTAGATTTAATGTTTTCTCGACTTTTCATTTTCTATAACACTATTATCTTATATACTTACACTTTTCACATTACATAGGATGAGTTATGAACTGTTGATTTATTTCATGTTAATTATGAGTGCATAATTTTCTTATGGGATTTGGAATTAAGATGAGAAGGATGAGACCTTAATTATATAATCAATTCAACTTATTAATGTATGATATTACTTAGTACCATATTGAGATTCATTATTATAATGAATAAATTATTAATAATTTGACAAAAATATTATACTTTAAGAAAATAAATATTGAATAGAATAATTTCACTATGAAAATAGTTTCTATTCAACTTTTTTTATACATGTTTTAACTTTAATTATTTATTGTTAAATTGAATTCTTTTAATTACATTGATTTTGAATAATTACGATATCATTGGTTGAAATTTACTTGATAAAAAAATTTATATGTAATCTCAAAAATAATTTTATCATTATAATTTATTTGTCAATTATATTGATATTTGTTTAAAAAAATATTGCATTGAAATAAATTATTTATTCTCATGTTTCAATTTAATGTTAATTAGTTTAAAATTTTGTTTTAGAAAATTCATTATGTATTCCAATTAGTTTAACATATAGGGAAATGTTTTATTTTAGGATATTAATATCTTTTGGGTTCAACATTGGACTTCCTCATTAATATAACATAATAGTTAGGTGTTGGGAAGAGTAATTATAAATTAAAAACATTGATACATTGTGGGAATTAGTTAATCTATTTGGGTGGTCATGTTTTTATTTTCATTGTCATAAAACCATGAAATAAGGGAACAAAAAATCATTAATTGATTATATCAAGTCTTTTATAATATTTTTACATGTCTCTTCCTTTTCATTTTATTCTCAGGTTATTCTAGTTTTTTTCATACATATTGCGAGTTCTTGATAAAGCACATACTATTAAATATAGGAGGGATTCAAATTAATAAAAAAATATAATTTAACCCTAGGATCTATTTTTTTATTATGAATTAATTCTCAATGTAATATTGAAATCTATATGAAGTGAATCAAAATCCGAAGAGGTATTTTTTAGATCATCTTTCATAAGTTAATGTTGAAAAAAAAACCATGAATTTTCTATTACATACTATTGATCATTATATATTAAATAGTTTCCCAATGAAATTTGGGACTAGAGATATAAGAAAATTATTTTTATTAAAAATTAAGTGTCTTTCCGAAGATTCATATTGCGAGAAAGTTTGCTGGTATATAATATCAAGACACACACAACTTGTTATCAAACATATTTGAAATTTTTAACACACATGAGCATAATAATGTCTCAAATAATTCAATAAGTCAAAGAGTTATTACTTTAAAACTAAAGGACCATTATAAGGGTTGGTCAAAAATAGGTACCTAGTGGATCCTTTTGAATTACTATTTATTTACTATTTTATCATTTAATTATTAAAATATTTACATCCATTTAAATTTGCAATAAATATGTTAATGTAATAAGATTTTGAAATTTTTTATTTATGTTTTCAAAATTTCTAAGTAATTATTAAAAATTTCAGTATTTAATTTTAATCTAGAGAGTTTCTCATTTAAATAATGCTTATAATTTATTCTAGTTCATGTTATTAAATTATATATTATCCTTAGTTGATGAAACATTTTTATTTTCAATGTTATTAAATGTCTTAAAATATTTTTAATTTAATTTTCTTATAGAAAGTATATTTAATTATTTTTATTTCATATATATTTTGATTTCCATTATTATTTATTTATTATAATTATAATTTCATTATTTTATATCACATATTTTTTTTAATTTATTTGTGTAAATGTTTATATTTATATCATTTTATTGGTTAATTTTTTTTCCTTAAAATAGTGTCTTAAAAGACTGAATTTAGTTCAATATTTATTTTCAAATAGTGTATCTAAATATTAAATAATATTTTTTAAATTTTTTACTAAAATTGAATTAAATATTATATAGACCCTAGCCTTTTACACATATCATTAAATGATTTTAATAATAGTAAAGCAGCATATTACAAGCCAAGGATCGTAAAGTCCAGTGTCATGGAATCCTATATATATAAAACATAAAACATGAACCAAAATAAAACATTTATGTATTTATTATTCATAAATATATCCTAACTCCCATTTTTCTCATACATATTCATTGGATAACCTAGGGATAATATGAACAAATGGATGAGCTAAGAGCCTAGTAAGAGAATAAACATAAGAATAACTCTTTTGTACATGGGTTAGAAGGAATGGCGCAATGATATAAAAAGGAATGGAACATATGGAATAATAACATATAAAAATGGGATCATAGAAAAATGGATTCATAGTAATGTGGTAGAAACATAAAACATGAATGTAGCACGTGTCAATTCTTGTATCACATAGAGGATAACAAGTCATGGTTAACCACCAAAACTATTGCACATGGTAGCACGAGTCAAGGATAACCGCTAATACTGTTGCACAGAATGTCTCATGTGTCTCAAAATTAACCAATGCATTGGATCTCTGTTTGGGAACACCCATCATAACATGTTCATTAATATTATTTCCATATAGAGAATCATAAAAAATCAATCATACATAAACATAAGGGTTAACCATGGAAAGAATTGAGTATCATATTCATGTTATAAAGCATACAAATGTGGGTATTATAAAAGTGTCCATGAAGGAAAGGACATAGATCATGCATGGACGTTAATAAAGTATAATAGGAAAATATCTTTATAAGTGATTCAAATTTGAAGTGAAAACATACAAAAGGATCATTTAAAAATCATTAAAACTAAAACATTTTAGTGTGGTTTAAGGAAAATATCAAAGATAAAAAAATAGAAAAGTGAATAAAATTTTATATAAAACCATTAGTGAAAAAAGAAGGGTTTCATAATAAAAAATAAGGGTTGTATAAAATCAATGGTGTCTTAAAACATATTATAGAGTGAACTTGAATTTGGGTATGAATTTGGGAAGTTCCGTTAAACAAGTTTTCTTATCGGGAAATATTGATGAGGGAAACTGTTAAAAAATTTATATCTATGAAATAAAATAATGATTTGAACTTGATACAAGATTTTGGAGAATTTAATAAAAATTTAGAATATTTATATAAAAATAACAGATAACTTTATTTGTGTAAAAAGAATGATAGAGCAACCCAAAGGAATAATGGATATTCGAGTAGAATCAGTTACCTTATGTCAAAAGGTGTTATTCGATTGATCATAATATCCTAGATAAGAAATTTTAATTCATTAATTAATATTTATAAAACATATTTTTCATGTAATTGAATTATTATAACCTTATTATGTTCATTCATGACCCTTTTTATGGGTTAAGAGGTTCAATTTCATTGTTTGTTTCATTGGATTTCATGATAGTTTTACTAATATACATGTAAGGATAATCATGAAATTTTAGTATGGTTGTCTGGAATTTATGTTTTATTTTATTAGTGTACATATAGAGGATTACATGGTTATAATATTCATTTGGATATTTTGAGTGAAGATGAAACATTAATGATAACTATTTTTGTTATTTGGCTATTTTTTTATCACATTGAACACATTTTTCTTTATAAATTAATATCATGCATACAAAAGATTCCAAAACCATAAATTATACATAAAAATTTTATTATAGTTTGGTTCAACCATAAAAATGGTTTCATGACCATAATTTAATAATATAAAAGATATTGAAAACTCATCATCCTTGAATGTGGGAAATTAACACATCTCAGATGGTGTTTTCATTTCTAGTATAAAAGGATGGGAAATGATAGAAGATGATGAATTATTAAATTATCATAAAAAAATTATAGTACATGTAAGTTACTAAATTTATCATAACATTTGGATGAAAAGAGGAGTGGAAAGAAAAATAAGAAAACAGAACATAACAAAAATATAAGAAATGAAAAGAGGAATTTACCTCTTGAATATATCTTCATTGAAAACCAATTTAGGGGAGATGATTTTGTATTTTGAAGAAACCAAGGGATTATGGATGTGGGAGAGGGGATTATAGAGAGATCTGAGTAGAATTTATAAAATGAAAAAGGCTTGAGAAGAGTAAAGAGAAGAGGTGGTGTGGGTGTTTTTTTATAGTGGTGGAGAGGAGGGTTTTCTCAATATTTTATTCAATATTTTTTTAATTTTTCTCAGGACAATAAATAGGGATGATTCCATGACAAAAAAAATGTAATATGCGCATGTGATTTCATACCATGGGTGCTTACCTCAGTGATGATGATATGAATAGTGCATTTATCTTATAATGCTTACATATGGTAAATTACCATATTTTACTATTCATTAAAAATTCAAGTATTTTAGAAACATCCCAAAAATTCACCCTAATAATTTTTTAATGTGTAGGATACAAAAATGAAATCCATTTTTCAAAAATAATTTTCTAAATATGATTAATTTAATTTTTAATTAAAATCATAATTTAAATGAAAAATACAAATTTTAATACTATAACTGATATCATAATGTTTTCAAAAATTATATAAGGTCTTATAAAATTATCATAAAACTAGAAGAAATAAAATTGTTAATTTATGAAAAATATTTATGAAAATAAATTATCTTTTAAATAAATTAATTAATTTTAATTACTTATTTTTATCTTACAAAAATACAAATACTTTTACTATGGTCATATTATTACTTATAAGATGCCTAATTTTTTTATACATTCATGGGTGAGGATAATATTATTTTTGAGGTTTTACTATTATTTAGGGTCATGTTACTATTCATAAGGGTATGTTACTATTCACAAAAAAATTAGTTGATCCTGTCAAACTCCAAATAACTTACTCATAACAACCATATAAGTGAAATTTTTGAAATTCATATCATGAAAGTGAAATTATTATGTTTAAAGGTCACATAGTACTTAGTAGTTCATTGTGTTGTGATTTCATGACATAATTATAAGAATATAATTTCGTTGATAAAACATTGGGTCATTACGTTCTTCCCCCTTATGAAATGTCACCATCAAAATATTATTTTACATTCTAAGCCATAAACAGGTTCAGATACATTTCCTTCATTTCTTCATCCAATTCCCATGTTTTCTCTTCATAATTACTAGTCAACCATTGTATCTTGACCTGGTGAGTATTCATGTTTCATTTAACTATATCTCTACGATCAAGGATCTTCACTATCTCCTCCTCATAAGAAGGATCATTCTCCAACTGTAACACCTCTAAAGACAGTACATGTGGAGGATTTGGGGCGTACTTACATAAGAGAGATACATGGAAGACATCATGTACTTTAGACATGGTAGGTGAATGTTATAGTTGATAGTCTATAGCTCCAATTCCATAAAGAATATCAAAGGGTCTGATGTACCTTGGAATTAGATTTATTTTCTCCCCAAATATCATTACCTTCTTCCATGGAGATATGTGGAGGAATACGAAGTCACTTACTTTGAACTCAAGGTCCTTTCGACTATTGTCTACATAACTCTTCTATCAACTTTGGGCTACCTTGAAGTTATGTTGAATGGAATTTTACTTCTCCACCATATATTCCACCATTTTATGTACTTGAAGCTTATACTCTCTAGCTTCACCCCAACATGCCGGTATTATGCACCTTTTCCCATAAATGGATTTATATGGTGCCATTCAGATACTATAGTGGAAAATTTTATGGTAGGAGAATTAAATTAGTGTAAGATATTGGGTCTATCCTTCTTTTAAGTCCATAGAACATGCTCTCAACATTTCTTCTAGTGTTTGAATAGTTTTCTTAGATTGACCATCAGTTTGAGGATGATATGCCGTACTGAAGATCAGTTCAATTCTTAGAGAATATTGGAGACTTTTCCAGAACATTGATCTGAATCTCATTTCCCTATCAGATACAATATATAGTTGTATCCATGAAGACATACCACCACCTTGGTATATATCCATTCAATTTGATCCAATTAGAAGTCCTCTCAAATTAAGATAACGTGAGCTATCATTATTAGATGATCCACAAGGAACCATATAACATTGTTTCCTATGGATTTCCTTATAAGTCTAATGACAAATTCCATAGTGATGTTATACCACTTCCATGTCTATATGGATAGTGGTTTCATCATCACACTTAAGCTTTTTTATTCAGCCTCCACTTTTTGACAAACTTTGAACTTTGATGTATATTTAGAAATCTCTTTCTCCATATTGTCCCACCAATAATTCTCCCAGAGATCTTTATACATATTTACGATCCCTGGGTGAATAGAGATTGTTGAGCTATGTGTGTCATTCAAAATCACCTTCTGTATCTATCGATTAGATGGTACACATCATCATGACCCCAATCTTATAACCCCTTCTTTGACAATCTTGAAATCTGAGGATTTCCTGTTTCTGATAGCTTCGACTCTTTTCATAATTTCCACATCTTTTATTTGAGCATCCTTTATTTTCTCTATGATTGATGGTGGAGAGACCATTTGAGAAATAATTGATTATGTTCCCATGTTAATGATTACCATGTCCATCGTAGGAAATTCTAAGAAGATTGGATCATTTTCAATTATCATCATTGATAAAGATGCATAATCCTTTCTAATAAGGGCATCTTCGACGTTATTTTGCTTACTGAGGTGGTAGTGGATTTAGAAGTCATAATACTTGATGAGATATAACCATATTTTATGATGCATATTAAGGTCATTTTGTGTGAATATATATTCAATACTTATTGATAATTATATATCTCGCACTTCTCCCTATAGATATAATGCCACTATATTTTCAATGCAAAGATCACGACTACCAACTCCAGATCATTTATAGGTTAGTTTTCCTAATAGATTTTCAATAGTCTCAAGGTGTAGAATATCACATTATCATTTTGTATCAGAAAAAAACCTAAGCCCTTATTTTAAGCATCATTATACACCACAAAGAGTTCTCCACTTGTTTAGAGTGTGGGTACTGGCGCAGTGATAAGACTCTTTTTTAGCTCCGTAATGATTTCCTCATATTCGTGAGTCCAGAAAAACATCACCCCCTTCTGTGTCATCTTGGAAATTGGGTTTGAAAATCATGATAATTTATTCAAAAATCGTCAATAATACCCGTCTAGACCCAGAAAGATGCAGATCTCCATTATAGATAATGGCATGAGCCACTCTTCAATTTCCTTTGTCTTGGAAGGGTCTACAGATATCCCTTTTTTGGTGATAACATTCCATAAAAATGATTCTTTATTCATCAAGAACTCACATTTATTGTACTTTTCATAATGTTTCCCCCTTTAAAATGTCTTTAGCACAGTATTCAAATGTCCATAATGTTCCTCCTTTATCTTAGAGTATATCAGAATATCCTTAGAAAATACGACTAGAAATTTGTCGAGGTAATCTCTAAAGACTATATTCATTAAATACATTAAGATTTTTGGATAAATAGTGATTCCGAAGGGAATTACTATGAACTCATATTGTCCATAACTCATGAAAAAGGAAGTATTGTGAATACATGATATCCTGACCGAAGGTCCACCTTAGAAAAATATCTGAACCCACATATCTGATCGAAGTAGTCGTCTATCAGAGGAAGGGGATACTTGTTTTTATCATGATTTTACTAATCTAATGATAATCAATGCAGAGGCACATTGATCCATCATTATTCATGATGAAGAGGACTGGTGCACCCCATGGTGAAGCACTCAGGCATATGAAATCCTTCTCTAGGTTCTCTTGTAACCACTTCTTCAGCTCTTCCACCTCAACGGCGACCATTCTATATGGTTTATTTGATATAGGTAGTGATCTAGGAATAATTTCAATTGAGAAATCAACCTCTCAATCAGGAGTAAGACCAGAAAATTATTTATAGAATACATCAGTTTATTCCCTCATGATGCAAAGATCTTCAATAAGAACCATCTCTTAAGTATCAATCATTTGAGCTAGATATGCTTTATCATAAAGAAACAATATCCACAATTGAGAAAATGATTCAAAGGAGATTCATATTCCTACATAAACTTGTAAAGAATTAATGGATGCTTCAGGATGTGAATAATGATCTCCCTTTCCTGACAGTTGATGTTGTATTTGTATAAAGACAAACGATCCATTCCAATGCTAACATCAAACTCCACTAAAGGATGTAAGGAATGATTTTTTGGGAAGATCAGTATATATACATTGACTGGGGATGAGTTATAAACTTTAGATGTAATAATTTCCCTATTCGTTGTTCCCACAGATATCTAATCCTCCATATTTTGAGGTGGTGTTTGAATAATTCCACTAAACTCAAAAGATATGAAAGAATTTGTAGAACCAGAATCAATTAGTACATTCACTATTCATGAATGAATAACTAGCGTACCAATCACCACATCATTTAACAGATCCACATTAGGAATAGTGATAATATAAGGCCTTACATTTTTCCTTGTATCTTGTTGTTGATTTACTCTGACAACCCTTGGCTTACGTCATTTGTTCACATAATTGCAATGCTCCTTACAATTGTAACATTGTAGTACAAGATGAAAATTGATATGAACCGTCCTTTATTCTTCCATATTAGTGGGATTATTCATATCCCTTCAGGAATTCTTTGATAGATGTCCCATATTTCAACATTTTAAAAAAATTTGGGTTCCTATTAAATATTTCCAAGGATGCTTCTTACAATTATTTCGATACGTGGGATGTCTGATCTTCTTCCAATCATGTGATATATTTGTCGAACCACCCATATTAGAATCCACTTTTCGCTTCTTATCACTGGCCCCATGAGACCAATACATTCCCTAATTTCCATTTCAACCTTATGGGAACAATAGACAATCTCCTCATAACTGTAAAAGTCTCAAATATCCAATGATTTTCATAGACTCATATTTATTCCAATAAATAAGTGATCCACCTTTATTTCAGTGTTCAGGAAAAAGATAGAGGTGTATCTTGAAATCCATGTGAAGTTTTCTTCATACGCCTTGATGGACTTATATTCATTCTGCTTATGTTTGCGGAACTCTCTTTCCATCTAGAGATAGTGGGTTCAAGGAAAGTTTTATTGAAATTTTTTTTATTGAATTCCTCCTAATCCATAGAATAAATTTATTCACTGTACATCATAATCTTCATCAGTGTCCATCACTGATCAGATTCCCAATCAAAACTATAGACCTCAAACATGACATTCTCTTCTTCTATGTACTAGAGGATAGAGAATATCTTTTCGATGGAGTTAATTCACTATTCTTCAAGGATTAGATTAGAAGATCCACTAAACCTGGGAGGCCTTTTCTGCATTAAGGATTTAATAGAAACTTTCTCTTTCTATAAAGGAGGAGGTAATTCCACATAATTCAAGTTATTATTCATTATTTGATCCAGCTAAGAAATTACTATCAGGGAGTTTTGAGCACATTTTCCTATAATATTTGGCATATCATTGGGGAAATATTTACATTCCATCTCACATTTATTTTTTTCATGTGTTCTTCTAGTTCTCGCCATTAACAAAGAAAAATAACGTACAATTATTTTTCTTGAATACTTAGCTATGAATAATAAAAATGGATCTTTAAACATAAAAGGATAAAATCTTAAAGAAAAGATATATCCTAACTTATTATTCCATAGGTTTCAATCTAGTTATATATTATTTGTTTCCAATCATATATTATTATGGGACTTTTTTGTTCCCTTAATAATCATTTGTAATAAGCTGATGAATTTACCAAAGAATATCCCCCAGGAGAGTCAAACCATGAGTGTAGCAAGGCCCATTGTCAGGCACCAGTTCACATTCAGTCTATTTAAAATTGATATTTTCATGTCTTACCCCTAGATACATCTGTGTCAGAGCTATCTCTACCTATTTGTATCCAGACAGGGATGTATTTTCTTGATAATCCACTTACGCTATACTTACCATAATTTAGTGATTTTTTCTTATAATTATTCTTATCCCTAATGTTCTCACTAAAGTTATATGTTCCTAATCTACAAAAATAAATAGACCATACTTTGATACCAACTATAATGACCCTATCCATTTTCACATTTCATTATATGATTTTATGAATAGTAAATCATCATTCTACAGGCCAAGGATCATAAAATATAGTTACTTGGAATAATAGATTCATAAAACCTAAAAAAATGCATCTAAATAACAAATTTCATTATTTTTTCTCCATAAAGAGCTCTTGAATCCAATTTTTCTCAAACACTATCATAGGATAACCTGAGGATAACATGAACATAGCGATGAGCTAAAAGTCTAGTAAGGGAATAAACATAAGAATAAAGTTTTAGCACATTATTTAGAAGGAATGATATAATGATATAGAAAGGAATGGAACATATGGAATCATAACATATAAACATGGTATCATATAAACATTGATTCATAGTAATTAAAAAACAATATAAAACATGACTTTAGTATGATTCAAGGCTCATTCCACATAGTGGAGTGTAATTCAAGGTAAACCACCAAGACTGTTGTATATGGTAGCATGAGTTAAGGCTAACTGCCAAGACCGTTGCACAAAACATCTCATGAGACTCAAATTTACCCAATGAATAGGAGTGATATCTAGCTTCACCGATTATAACATGTTCATGAATATGCTTTCCATAAACAGAATCATACATTATCAATCATACATATTCATAAGGGTTAACCATGGAATGAATCTGAATCGTATTCATGTCATAAAGAATAAAAAATGGGTGTATCCTAAAAGTGTACATGAAGGAAAGTAATTAGATCATGCATGGATATTAATAATGTATAATAGTAATATATCTTGATAAGTGATGTCAATTTTATGTGATAACATGGAAAAATATATTTTAAGAAAAATTATAATTAAAATATTTTACTACGGTTTAAGGAAAATATAAAATACCACCTAAAAAAAATGGAAAAAACTTTTATATAAAACTAGAAGTGAACAAAGTGGTTTTCATAATAAAAATATTGGTTTTATAAAACCAATTTTTTCCTAAACAAATATTAAAGAGTTCACTAAAAATTGGGTAAGAATTCAGGAAGTTCACATAAACAGGTTTTCCTATCGAGAAGTATTGAGAAGGGAACCTTTTACAAATATGTATATCCATAAAAGAGAATAAAGAATAGTACATGATACAAGATTTTGGATCAGATAAATTGAATTTAGAATATGAATATAAAAATAACAGATAAATTTATTTGTGTAAAAAGAATGTTAGAGGAACCTGAAGGGATAATGGATATTCGGGTTGAATCCCTTACCTTAAGTCTAATGGTATTATTACATTGATCTTAATGTCCCGGAGAAGAAAAATAAATTCATTTATTAATATCTAATGAACCTATTCTTTATTTAATTGATGTTTTATAACCTTATTAAGTACATTCATGACATTTTTTATGCGTTAAGAGGTTCAATTTCATTGTTTGTTTCATTGGTTTTCATGATTGGTTTACTTATATATATGTAAGGATAAACATGTATGATGAAAATGGTTGTATGGAATTTAAAATGTTTGTTATTAGTGAACATATAAAAGATTACATGTTTATAAAATTCATTTTGTTATTTTGATTGATGATGAATCATTAATAATAATCGTTTTTGGTAATTGGCAGTTTTTTGATGACATTGAACAAATTTTTCTTTATAAATCAATATCATGTGTACCAAAGATTAAAGAACCATAGATTATAAATAATAAATATATTACAGTATAGTTCAAATACAAAATTGGTTCCATGACCAGAAATGAAGACAGTAATAGAAATTGAAAAACTGTCGTCCTTGAATGTGAGAAATTAACACATCTCAGATGGTGTCTTCATTTCTAGTATAAAAGGAGGAGAAATGATAGATGACAATGAATTTTTAAATTATAATAACAAAACCACAGTACATGTATAGTAATAGAGTTATCATAAAATTTGGATAAATGGAGGTGAGGAAAGAAAAATAAAAGAATGGAATTTGAATGAAAAAAAGGAAATGAAAAGAGGAATTTTGATCTTGAATATATCTTCCTTGAGAACCTCTTTATGGGAGTTGATTTGGGATTTTCAAGAGACCAAGTGATGATGGACATGGTATAGGGTCTTAGGGAGATATTTGAGTAGAATTTAATCAAGAAACATGAATTGAGAGGAATGAATAGTATAGGGGGTGAGGGAAATTTTTATAGTAAAGGAGTGGAGGGTTTTCTCAATACTTTATTCATTATTTTATTATTTTTCTCAAGATAAGAAATATTATAGATTCCATGAACAAAAATAGTAATATGTGTATGTGAGTTTGATCCAATGGTTCTAACCTAATAGGTGATACGAAGAATAGATCATTTAACTTATAATGTATATACACAGTATATTACAATATTTTACTATTCATAAAAATTAAAGTATTTTAGAAAAATCACAAAAATTCACCCTAACCATTTTTAGATGTGTAAAATCCAAATATAAAATCAATTTTTAAATAATAATTTCTTAAATATTATTAATTTAATATTTAATTAAATTCCAAATGTACTTAAAAAATAATAATTTTAAAACTATAGCTGATTTTATAATGTTTTTAAAAATTACATAAGGTCTTCTAAAACTATCCTAAAACCAGAAGACATAAAATTGTTAATTTATGAACACATTTTGGGAAAATACATTTTCTTTTAAATAAATAAATAAATTATAATTAATTATTTATAACTTACAAAAATACCAATACATTTACTATGGTCATATTATCACTTTTAATATACCAAAATTTTATTTATACATTCAAGGGTGAGGATACTATTCTTTTCAATGATTTACTATTCAAAAGGGTAAGTTACTGTTCACCAAAGATTTATTTGATCCTATCAATCTCCAAATAAGTTACTGATCACAACCATGTAAGTTATATTTTTGAAATTCATATCACCAAAGTGAAAATATTATGTTTAAAGGTAACACGGTACTTAGTAGTTCATTGTGTTGTGATTTCATGACATAATTATATGAAGATAATTTCCTTGATAAAACATCAGGTCATTATAAATATTTTTTGGGTGAATAATTTGAAGTAATGAATTATATATGAGTCGATGATAAAATAATTTTATTGTGTATGTGATCCTATATATGGTTCCACTATGGTATTATTTTCCTAACTATTGAATATTGGAATAACTATATTTTCATGTGATTTCCAACAACTATTCTATCACTACAGATTTTTTTTCAAATATCATACATATAAGATTAAATCAAAGGAATTGTGTCATTTAATGGTTCCATGAAAGCAAAAGTGAAATAAAAACTTATGATCAATTCCAATACAGTCAATTTAAACAATATTTGATATAATATGAATGAATAAAATGGAAATTTACACTCTAAAGGGAATATTGTCTGTGACTAAATAATTGATACAATAAACCCAAAATCCTAGAGATTTGAAACAGTCTAACACCAATAGAATCTGAAGAACTGATTGTATGATCATGATGATGGTGAACATTGATGGAATGGTAGATCAATTGAGTCATAAAAAACATTGAAAATGATTTCGTGGACTTAGAATTGTAATTAATATTATATGACTTCAATAATCTGGAATATACAAGAATATATAAAGAGAAACTAAATGAATATTAAAATGAATATTGTTAGAGTAGGTGATATTTTTATAGAAATGTGAGGATTATATGATGTATCTAATGAATGGTTGATCCATTAAGGGATTATTTTAAATAGTGAAATTTGACAGAAAAATCTATAGGGTGGATGATTAATAAGTTGAAATGTTAGTTATATAGGTAAAAATTACCTGGATACTCATCATCGAATGAAAATAGTAGATTTATAGAGCCTAATTATTGATTTATTGAGGGTAAAATATTCAATAGTTGACTCGTTGAGAAATTCAACGACTATTGATGTGGGGTCTTGATGGTGGAATTTGATCAAGAAATGAATATTCATCCATGTTTTAGTGGAGGCTGCTAGAGTGTGAAATGAGAAAACATCAGAGCTACTGAATTTTATTAATGGAATAATTTAACTATGTATCATTTTTGTAAATATTGATATGAATAGTTAATTCAGTTGATAAATATGGACGGAATGGTTTGGATATTTCAATAATTATTAAGGACCATAGATTGAATTTCAGAGGCCAAGTGAACTATTCAACTTAAATCATTAACCTAGGTGGAGGATGCTAATCTGTAGGTTACATAATTAATATGATAAATGGGAAATTAATGAAAAAATATTAAATATATTGGATGAGGAAATAAAAATTAAAAAAAAATGGTTTTTAAGGTATTAATTTAATTTAATTGTTTTAATTCATTGAATTTATTTTGATTTTTTTAGTTTTGGTGGTTATGAGTAAAGAAAGTTATAGGAAATAAATTTTTTTAGTATACATTGTTATAATTTTAAAATAGGTACCACCCGGTACATGGTGGTAGGGAACCAGGTACCAAGTAGAGGAGGATGTGGTGGGGTTTCATTTTACTATAAATTGAGTACCCAATGGCTATATAAATGGTACATGGAAGCCTTAGAGTGGGGGGTAAAATAGATTATTATTGTAGTTTTAATATCATTTGATTTTGGTTAAAGGTAGTTATTTCTATTTTTTGGGGAGGATATTATAAATTTCTCTCACCCTAATATCTCACTTTCTCCATATAACTTCATGTAGTGATTTTTCATCATTTTCTTGTCGAAATTTTGATATTATAGCGATGCTACCAACATCTCAAAAAAATAAACAAGATCCCTATATTTTTGTGATATATTTTGATGAACCAACTTGAATCACCCAATTTTATAGGATCCCAAGACAATATCAACACATCGGTAAGTCCCTTTCTGATCCCCATGGGCTGCAGACAAGCACCAGGGAATAAAGAACTACCATTTAGAACAATTTTAACAAAAATATTATACACAGGGTCAAATTTATAAAAAGAATTTTTTTGACAATATAATTCAACAATATAAAAGTGTCAAAAAGTAGGTATATAGGATCCTAAACACAACCAAACCGAGGTACATAATAACATAAAAACCCATCACCATGTGACTTATAGTAACCACAATACTCCCATACCCCACTAACGAAAAAACCCGCCACAACCTGGTGACACATTTTCCTTTTCTGTATCAAATGAAACAAATAATACATAGTACCAATGGTGTATATAGGTTGTGAGAACAAGAAGACTAGTTGGATTCCACTATGTGTTTTATTATTACTCTTTATAATATTAACCAATTATTCTCAAGTAAATAAAGACAAGGAATGAGATACAACATTCACAATTTATATAAAAACAAGGAATCCTCTATTTTTAATAGTTTATAAAACATTTATAGATAAAATAGTTTTCCAATAATTTCTATAAAAAACATTATCAAGGAATTTCAAATAAACATTCCAACTAATTACCACATGGAAAATAAAAAATAATTAAAATATGTCCCAGTTATCGAGGATCCTCTTGCAACTTTTGTGATCAACATTGTCCACAATGTGTTATCATTACCCTTGAAAAGAAATCCTAGAGGGTAATATTAAACTCTTTAGACTTCATTATTTACACAATATATGGACCACATGGTGCACACATTAACCTAGAATAATGGACCTAAGGTTAAGAGTCCACTCTTGAGAGTGGTTCCCTTCAACAATAATGATCACCCTTGGTTTACCATTTTCACAATTCAATCATTCACATTGATTTTAAGGTATATATAATCAAGAAACCATTAAAAAAAATATAAAACATTATTTTAAATCCATTTTCATTAACAAAACCAAAGGGGAAATCCATTTCATAAAATGTTCATAAAAACACATTTTCCCAATCATGTCATTAGAAATAATTCCAAAAACCATTTCCAAGATAAAACCATAAATCACAATTCCAAACAATTTTAGCAACCAATTTAAATGAGAATGCCTAAAAAGATTATATAGAAAATCCTTTTTTTAAACCACGTATATTGAAACATATATAATTTCAATTATCAAAATGGATCCACAAGTTGGGTAGTGAGAAATTATTGAAGACGTGAGAAAGAGGGCTCTAGAACAACAATTCCAAATTAGAAACCTAGATCTAATGAATAACCAAGTTTATCACACGATATCCATTGAAATAAATTATATTAATTCAAGGAATTAATGGAATTGAAACTAAATTTAAGGTAGACTTACCAACATAGGATCCTATCTTTTATCGACTCTTCGATCTACTAAGGATTTGAGTTGGATGAGTAAAAATTATCTAAAAATAGATCATAGGTTCATTTAGAGGGAGAAGTAATGAAGAATAAAATGCGGATTATAGCATAAAGTAAAATTAATACCTAAACTAATATCTTCTAGATTGGTGAAATTGGCTTGCCGGTGGCTTCACTAGTTGAATGGTGATAACCTATTAGGTTGCTGGTGGTTGAAGGCAGAATGCATACAACAAAAATTTCTCTACTAATGAGTCGATGTACTTACTATTACTTTTTCAGTTATTTGAGTAGGTCCAAACCTACAATAAATCTCAAGTGACATCCCCTAAGCCTCAACAAGGACTAAAAATCCTAGAAACAACTGAAGGATTCAATGAAAAATTGGTAAAAAAATAGATAGGGATATTACCGTAATGAAAAACCATAGTGTGGCAATTATACCAATTATATTCCTTCCATCCTCTAAATATATAATTTGAATAAAGATGATTAATAAAAATATGAGGCTATTTCCCCTCATAATAGACTCACACTACCACATCTCTTGAGTATTAGAACTATGCTACCGAAAAAAAATCAGAATAATGATATAGACTTCCCACATTGAAACTTTACTTGAGAATAAATTATTAGAAATTATTTCCCAAGTTCTATGTCATGGTCTTCTTTGTCTGGATCATGAGATGGGTCAGGTTTGTACTTCTTAATTTGACACATGGGAAAAATAGGGTATGTAAGACAATAGAGGTTGTAAATCCAGCTGATATGCCTCCATTCCAAGCTATTGGATGACCTCAAAATGTACCAAAAAACTTGGGGTTATCTTCCCTTTATTTCCATGATATGAGTAACCCAATTGAGGTGATACTTTTAGGAACACCAAGTCAAGGACTAAAAAATAAAATTAATGATGAATATTATCTGTAAAATATTATTACCAACTTTGATCCATCATCAAACATTAAGAATCATATGGAAATTTTCTATTGTTTTCTAGACCAAACTTGGCCCAACCACAGAATCTTCACCTATCTCCGACCAACATAATGGAGATTTAAAATATCATCATTATAAATATTCAAAACGAACAACATTTTTGGAGGACCAATGGCTATTATTATAGGTGAAATCAACAATTCCAAAATGTTCATGAGAAGATCCTTTAAATTCTTTGACATAGGAAAAAATAATATCTTTTTCAATTTGAATTACAGATTCTATTTCCAGATGATATGTTGTGCTCATCAGGACTTAAGATCCAATCTCCTCTAGAAGGAACATAGAAAAATAAAAGGTAAAATGAAGATATATATATGATTTAATATCCAATAGAGTCCCATAAATCCTTACTACCTCATACACATATAACATTCCCAATTCCCACACTTTGGTTGTGTCATGAATCCTTTGGAATTGAGATAACTTTGTTTGTCAGTTAATCACCACCCAAATGGTTTTCTTTCCATGGGGAGTCTAATGTAAACTAATAATAAAATCGGTTGATATAGAATCCAATTTAAATTCTGGAATGGGGAGAGGATAAAGAAAAATAGAAGTGTTTTTGTAACCAACCTAATTGTTTTTGGAAGGTGTAACATCAAGAAACAATGTTTTTCGATGTCCCATTTTATACCAGGAAACTGAAACCAATGTTTTATGTCATAAAAAATCTTTTCAATGAAGGGTGAATAGAATATTAATGAAAATCATATTTAAACATAAGATATTTTCTCATTGATAGTGGAACAGTAAACTAGTTCCTAAAGAATTGAATAACTTACAAGGAGGGAGACCACTCACTAATGGTCTCTGCACCATTTAAGGAATCATTGATTTTTTAGAAATCATTATCCTACAATTTTTCTTGAATAATAATCTCAAAAAAGTTGATTTCAACTAAACACATTCTAGAACATTACTAGAATTATCTTCATTGACACCTAAGTGAATATTTTCAAAGATTCCCATCAAAATCCATTCAACCTCCTCTTACATTAGAACTAGGTAAGGAAATATCCTTCTAATAGAGTTACCAACCACATAACCATTACCTATAGTATACGAAATGAAAATTATGAGACCACAATTTTTTTTTAATTTTTAGATAAAATCAGAATGTGATTAAGTGAGAACTGAACAAAGAAGGAAGAAAACAAGGTCGCTCTTAAGGGGATCCACAATTGAAGGCACGTCATAGACCAAAACACAATCACAAAAATTCCCATAGTACAAAATCAAACAAGATCTACCTCAGACATAGAAAAACCAAGTGACAGACATCAGAACATTCTTACTCACTGAACACTATAACATATCAAGAGATAATAGTCAGAATCGTCATATCCATCTGCGAACTGAGCCGCCAGAGAATCCCACCTCAACCGCAAACCGCACCATCAGGGTAAACCAAACCCTGAAACTAGAGTATAGAAAACATAGAAAAAACACTCAATAAATACAATGATGGATGACCTAAGGGGATATCAAACTATAACTAGAGAGGATAACACCACCAGCATTGAGCAGTCCTATGTCCCCCATCTGCATCTTCGTATAGGCCCATTTTGTCGATGGTGTCCCTGCTAAGATTAGAATCCAACGAAATGAAAACCATCCGCACCCAAAAAAGACAACATGAACAATGTTTATTGATTTATTGTGTCCAAAATGTCTTCTCTGACCACCAAAGTGCACCTAAACCCTCATAATTGTCTTTCTCCATGAACTGGTCCCAAGTCAAAAGCTGTCACCTGTGGATATGCCTACAAGATAACGCATCACACCAACCCATGAAATTCTTGGTGATGATCATGTTCCAGAGGAAACCAAATCAACACCTAAGTAGATGGAACAAACGACAGTGTAAATGGAAAACCTAGAACTATAAGGGAAGATGTAGGGAGAAAAGAGACAGGGGAGCCCTTATCTGTCAAGGTGTCTCTCATGGTTGTGCCCCTTATGGGATACTTCCTATTAGAAAATGTTAAGTGATTAAATATATTACACCCATAATATCTTTCCGATATTTTAATATTTATGAGAGAAGATATAACCCAAACTATTATGGTCATAGTAAAGGATGAATTTATCTATGAATATATGGTGTCTCGAGCACTTAAGGTAATATACAACAACCATGAGTTCAAAATCATGACTGGGGTAATTCTTTTCATGGGGTCGAAGTTAAAAAAGGATCTCCTTTCATAAGGGTGTATCCCAAACTAGTACGCCATAAAATCACAATAAACCATGTATCCTAGTCTTACCACTAGTTGATTTAGAACAGTTCTTAAGTTCAACTTCCACTTTATTTAATCAATGGATGCATGATTTCAAGAGAAATCCATGCATTTTAAAGTGAGAGTGATCAATGGTGTTTCATGTTATAAGAAATCCTTTACAAATCATTGATAATATCTAGCCAATCCTAGTATGAGTGGAATATCAATGAAATTATGGGGTCCCTCCAGTGACATGAAATCCTCAACCTTTTCCTAATCGATTAAAATACCATGTTTTGAGATCACTTATCCTAAGAAACTAATATCTTAGATATAATATTGAGGTTTGGATAATTTTTCATACAGGCAATGATCTATTCGGATTCTGAAAACATGAATTAGGTGATGAAAATGACTATCTTTGGTCTCTGAGTACACTACAATGTCATCCATGAAGAACATGAAAAATAATTCAAGGTATTAGTGGAATATATATTTCATCAGTGATATCAGGACTACATAAGTGTCATTTAGGAAAAAAACATCATGAGGTACTAACAAAGGCTATACCAAAACCTAAGTGTGGTCTTCATAATATCTGACTCTTTGATTCTAAGATGGTTGTAAAAATATCAAAGATAAATTTTCAAGAAGCACTTTTCCCATTTCAATTGAATAAAAAATCATAAATGCAGGAAAAGGGTAATTATTCTTGACCATTACCCAACTGATATTCCTATAATCAACACAGAGGTAGGGTGTTTCATTAGCCTTCATGGGAAAGAGAAAATGAGTTTCCCAGGGTGACATAGTCCATCGTACGAATCCCATGGCCCTCAAATCATCTAAATAAATTTTAAACTCTCTCAACTCACCTAGAACAATGTGGTTTGATTGAATCTTTTATACATGAGTTCTCAAAACCATTCCAAATCATAAATCAACTTGTTTATGAAAATTAAAACTAGAAAATTCTTCTTGTAACACCTCAAGAAATTCATTGACTACTATAGGACTATCTATAATGAAATATTGCTCTCCTATTTTTTCCAAATATAGGGATATATTACTACCAATAAATGTAAGAGGAGGTCCTACCCAAATATCCTTGGGTCCCAATCTCATTGAAACACATGAGAGTTTCTATTGAGGTAAGAAAAATAAACCTGTTGATGATAACCAATTTGATATTTTTTAGAAATCAACCAATCAATAATAATCATAACATCAAATAAGTCTATGTCAAGAATATTAAAATCCAAAATTATGTCAACATTAGACAAAATCAAAGGGCATGAGGGGAATCAAAATCCTTTATCCTTCTTCATTCAAAGAGGAGTCACCAACTTCATAATGAATTGTATAAGTTTCATTATATGTTTTAAATGATTCAGAAAACAAGATGAAATGAAAGTGTTATAGGATTCTTCAACAAAAAAGTATTTTCTATGGTTGAAGAAACATAAATGGTACCTCTCATAGTCACATTACCTATACCAACTTCCCCTTGAAACTCTTATGTTGGGTTTAACAACATTGTTTCTAAGGTATGTAGCTAGGACCTTCTTTCCCATAAAGCATATGACTTCAATATATATCCTATATGATATAAAACTCCTACTCCAAGGAATTGAAAAAATATATCATTAAAAAAATCGTTAAGGGACTATAAAATCCGAAATGAGTTTCATACTCTCATAGGTAATCAGAAATAATGCATCACCTATCATGTATGGACACAATAATAAAATGTCATACCACTAATAGCTATTGATGATGAAGAATAAGAATTTTGTGAAGAATCACCACTATTTCCTTTATTAAACTCACTCTTCTTCCACATCCCCTTAAAACAATAACTGAAGCTACCACTATAGGATGTGGAACTCTAGTTATAATTGGCATTCTAGCCTACTCCATCTCTTCCATTAGTGCCCTATCCACCATCTTAATGTAGGTAGAATGATTTAAAACCAAAACTTGTTAAAAGGTATTAGGTTAAAGTCACATCTAGAACCTATGATCATTCATCTTGTCATTTGACACAACCTTAGGTGAAAATAGTCAGATTGGAATATTTATTAACCTTTTCTATCAATATATGCTTCAATTTATCAAGGATGGGGAACTCTTTGGATTTCTCCAAGGTCATAGAATCTAAGTATAATTGATCAGTGAATATAGTCTTCTAGTATTTTCACTACTTGACCTCATTTTTATTTTTAAAAAACACTTAACCCCATCACTGTGAACATGGTAATTCAATCTTGAATACATAATAGATCACCTTGGTAGAATTTTTAATCTCTTTTAATTTAAAGGGAGTTATCAATTTTTCCTAACCTGTCATCCTTCTACTGAGGATCATTCTTCAAATATAATGATGGAGGTTTATGATGAAGAAAATACTAGGCGCGATTCCTAGATTTATCCCTTAGAGGATCCACACCTCTAGAATAAGTAGGGGAAGGTTCCACATCTTTGTTTATAGCTCATAATGTGCGCACAACTACTTCGATGAGATTCTGGTTAACTAAAGGATTTTCCTACTAAGGTTATTCAGAAGCACCCTAAAAATGATTTTTTTGGAAGTGTTCTATATGTAATGATACTTTCAAACACTAGTGAAAGGTAAAAAATAACATAAGACTCTAGAATAAATTCCTATTTGAGAAACTATATTCAACTAGAATTTTAGAGGGACATGGAAAATGAGAAAAAAATTAAATCATCCTATATCCCAAAATACTCTTTTCATGACTTTCTTGGATACTTAAGGATTTTATTAAGGAGATATGTCTATAAACTTTCTCATAACATACCACTTGAATCCCAACAATATTATCTTTTTTTATACAAAGTCATATCAAGAATTATACAAAAAATGGGAAAAAAGAAACATTCATTTGACAATAATTTGTCAGAAAACAACTCATATCGCCCAAAAATCTATTAAATTGAGTCTATATTGACATATCCATGATGAATTTACCAATCTCCATGGGCTACAACCATGAACATGGGAATCCAAAACTATATTTAGGAATGTTTTCTCTGTGAAATATCACAAATGATATGAAATTTATAAATAGAATGTTGCTATGTGATTATAGGTCAACATCAAAAAATAAACATAATATTTTAAATTATAGGTGCCAAACCACAACCAAACCAAGATACAATATAATAGAAATATTAAATCACCATGTGACCTATAGTCACCAAAGGAATCCCACACCCTTCTAATAATGAAACCAAGAACCACTATGTGGCACCTTATCTTTGCCTACCATAGTTGAAATAAGGTCTATATCTGATAGTATCCCCTAAACCTAAAAAGGTATTGAAAAAAATCAGAAAAAACATATATTGGGAAGGAAAAAATGGTAGATGACACAATAGAGAGATTATACCAAAAAAACACTCAAGTGTGACATAAGGTAATAATGTCATCTAGAGGGGTGTGTGTAGTAGGACCTGTGGAGATTTTAAACCCATATCAATAGGATTTAAATGATGCTATATTGAAAATATGTGAGGGAGTGAATGGTAAGAAGGTGTTATAGGAGGAATGTGTGGAAAAATCATCGGGCGACTTGACCATTGGAGGCAACATAGATAGGGTTCATACAACAGGTTAAGTGAGGTTATGAACTTCCAGTATAATAATTCATGTTAGTAATCACTTTATAAATATGTAGTTTGATGGTTTGGTATAGGAACAAGGGGATGAGGCACAATATAAAAAGGCTATCCAAATATCAGTTCAAAATAAGAACCTCTCTAATGATACAATATTTTTTGGTATAGATTCATAAGATGAGATATCTATCCATGTTTTAGGGTACATCATTGATGGAGAGCATGTAAAAGGTCCACAAAATCCTATGAGGAATAATGGGGATAAGGGAAATTGGAATTCAGGGAGTTTAATTATGTTAAATGGGAAAAAATTTAAAGGTCATAATGACTACTATCATATAAAAATGTTGATGGAATTAGGGTCCACCAAAACGAATATGGTGATGGTTAGTGACTTAATGTTTCATGATCCGGAAGGGAATTAAATTATTCAAAGTGATCACAGAATGGTATGGGTAGTTTGAAAATAGGATTTTGAAAACAGGAAGCATGGGAGCTCATATCTCATTACAATAAATAAATTTAAGAGGAGGAATTCAAAATCAATTATTCCTAGGAAGAATTTGACAATACGGTTGAGAGAGTGATTCAAGTGGACCACGATGAAGAATATAGTGCATGGATTAATAATAAAAATTTCATCAAGATATGTGGCTTAAATGAAAGTATGATAGATGTGTAAGAATTTACAAAAACATGGGACAAGAAGGCCTATAACTTTGAGGACCACATCATGGTTGATTTGGAAATGAAGGCCACTGCCCTTCAATGGAGTCTCTGTAGAATTAAGGATTCTAATAGGCTTTAAATTGATTTCAATAAATTGGTTTTTTATTATGGTGTCGGATGATAGCATTTTCAAAACATGAATGGTTTCCCACATTTCTATAAAATTAGTTTTTTTAATAAAAAATTCACTTTTTAGTCGGTAAAGTAGTAAAACTCTTTTACGTTTTAGTGTCTAATTGAGTGATTTTATATAAATTTTTCATTTATCTTTTGAATAACTTATTTATGTTAATTATGTAAGTTGATAAATTTTTTCTAATGACGTTGAATAATTTAAAATGATATTTTAACTGATATACATAATTTATAATTTTGTTTTATTGAAAAAAATGTTGAATTTAATGTATAAAGTGATATTTTTTCTAGGAAAATAATAAATTAAAATGTGAGTTTGATATAATAATTAATAGGGGAATTACTTAAGGGAATACAAGGAGTTAAAATTTATGTTTTCAAGCTAATTTAATGTATTTTTTTTTTATCTTTATAAAATAAATTGTTTTCATGAGAAAATGAGTTCTAGTGGATTGTTGCAATATAATTGACTCATGTTGTGTATTTTGTAGTTTGGGATTAATACTATAATTTATCTATTTATATATTAAAATACATTTGAAAAGGGGGTTAAACACAACTAATTTACTAGAAGGGTTAAATATTAGTTATGGTAAATTCTTATAGAAATACCGAAGTTCAAAATTGATTCTTTTTCATGGAAAAATACCTATGAGATTAGGTAAAATGATAATAAAAAGTAAAAATGACCTCTTTATGAAGGATACATTTTTGAATGGTGTTAATGTGGATTTAAATAGTGATTTCTATATGAATAATTATTAATATAATAAATTTAATAAAGTATAAAAAAATTTGGAACTATGTTATATTTTTTGTGTTCTTAAAAATTGAATCAGTTTTTTTGGATAAAAAAAGGATGAATTATTTTTCATTTCAGTTAAAAATATTCTAGGGTTTGATAAGTTTCAAATAAACAGTTTTTTGTGAAATATTTTATGATGTTGGTCACTTAAAAGAAGCCATGGGTTGGCCTGAGATATGAGAAATTGAAATGTGATCCATGAACTTTGATAACCATTGAGTAATTATAGGGTTACATGAGATGCCATATACTAGTAATATAAGATATCATGATCCATGTTTTACAATACATTGATCTAATATCGATATTAGAGGTTAAATTGACATTGTCTGAAGCATATTTGAGATTATTTATGAGTTTTAATTATTAAAAAACACTTTATTTTCATGATGAAAATGATATTATTAAACAGTTACACTATTTATAAATGATCACAGTAAAATATAAAGGGGTTTTAGTGGTTTCTATTGAGGTTTTAATCTCATTACCTATATATACATGTCTCATGTGCATAAAGATTATATGAATGACATTTCATGTAATGAAATGAATCCTTGGTGGTAGGAAGATGACATTAATAGATTTTTTTTAATCTTAGTATGTTTTCATTTGGTGTTATATTGTTTATTTTCCAAACATAATTTAATTTATATTATAAATTGATTTTTTTTTGTGTTAAAATACTTGAGTATTAAGTTATCTACTTGTTTGGACATATGACTAATGTAGGATTATATGGGAGGTAGTTCTGAATTATTGATCATGATATTATTGGTTTACACTATTTATTATTATTGTAATGTTTATATTCAATAATTTTATGTGTCTGAATATTGGAGGATAAATCAATCCCTTGGAGATATATCTACACTTTCTAAGTTAGTCTTTATCCTTTGGTGATTGAGGAGAATAGTTAAGGCTATGTGAAAATTTTCATCCATGGAATGATAATGCTTAGGTGGGGTGTTATAATATGGAACTAAAAATGTTTTTTTTCTGAGATAATGATATTTGGGAAATTATATATTTAGGTACTAGGTGTCAAGACTTAGTCTGAATGATTTATATTTTTTTAGGATAGTATAAGTATATTATAATTCAATGTTATGAAGATGTTTAAGACACAATTTTTTGAGTTATAAATGATATTTTTTTATAAGAATATCTTTTAAGTGGGGGTGGTTGAAGTGTGTTTATGTATTATTTTGATATATAAGAACATGAAATATGTGTGTGATTATGTGTTCGTGATTAATTGATGACTTATTGTTTTGTTAAACAATTTAATTATCAATAAAATAATTAATGTATTATCAAATTATTTAATAATGTCTAATTAATTATCTATTTTTTTATAATGAACTTGATGATATAATTCAATTAGTTGGTCTAACTTGTTAATTTATGATTTTGTGAAGGCATTGATTCATGATGTTTTTTATTGATTTTTTTTCATACAGATTGTCAACTGGTGTTTTAGTTTTTTTGGAATTATTAAACCAAAGAAGATATTCGGTGATCCCTATGAAAATGAGGTTGAGGAGGATCACTTTGATGAGGTAAATCATGAAGGAGAATCAGATCATGTTCATTGGTAGTGTTATCCTTATAATCTTTTAGAGAAATAGATCATTAAGAGTTTATTGAAGGTGATTCAAAGTATGGAATGGATACTACTCCAGGAAAAAACCCTCACATATGATGTGAATTCTTATTTTCTATCACAACATACTCTTATATTTATAGTAGATACATGGACTCATCGAGTAGAAGAGTGACTGAAGGGAATGGATAAAATCATTGAGATAATTGAATTCTCTTGAAGGGAAGAAAGTGAATTTTTTTCCCTGATTAAGGGAGTAGGTCCACATTGATGGTATATGTTTCCCTAATAAAATTTGACATATGGATTGTTGTGGGAATCATTAAAACATACTTTTCTGAATAGTACTACGGAAAATCAATAAGGATAGATAAATTTTCGTAAATAATGGAGATGGATAATGAGAATACATGTGTTCTTGATTATTCCCTAGAGATGAAATATTTTCTTTATTGTTCTCTAGTCCTAGGATATGATGATATTTATAATTCTCATAGATTCATGTATAAAATGAATTTAGAGATTTAAATAACGATTTTTATCTCTTTTTATCTATGTTTACAATAGTGATAAGGTATTCTCTCATGGTACTGAAGGATCTTGAAGTGGAGAAAATGGATTTGGTGGGAGAATGTGGATCTATGTAACAACCCAAAATTTAATCAAAAGAATTTTCACCTTCTTAAACTAATTTCATATAGTATAAATCTCATAAAATTACATAGGGACTATAACAAAAATAGTATAAATGAGAAGTTAATGAAATAAGAAGTGTTTCTAGATGTTAAGGAACCTATATGGATGAAATAGTAACATGACCTTAGGAATAGTAATATGAGCATTACAAGTAGTAAAATAGCTAAATGAATAGTTACATCACACATGAAAGTATAAATAAAATTTAATCATCTTATAAGTGAAAATATTCCATAATTATATCATACAATGAGTAAGTAAATATTTTAAAAAGGTAAATTAAGTGTTGGTTTTTTTGTAATTCATAAATATTAAAATAAAAATTTGTTATTAATTTTCTAATTTAAAAGAATCTTTATTTCATAAAATTTATTCATAAATTAGTATTTTTATGTCTTATGGTTTAATGAAAATTTTATGATACCTTATGTAATTTTTTAATGTATTAAAAAGGAGTTATAATTTTAAAATCTACATTTTCCAAGTAAATGACCATTTTAATTAAAAATTAAATTAATAATATTTAGAAAATTGTTTTCATAAAAAAGAGATCATTTTTGGAATATACTCATCAAAAAATGGCTAAGGAGATTTTTTTATTTTTCTAAAATACATGAATTTTTGGTGAATAGTAAAATATGATAATTTATAGAATTTATAAATTATAAGTTAAATACAAAATTCCATGAGTCATCGCTGATGTAAGAACAATAATATTGAAATTAAATTTATTATTTTAATATAATAATGATAATTATCAAACTATTCACATTTTGTGCCAAAATAATAAACTAATGAATATAATAATGAGAAAACACCCCTCTCCACCACTACAAAGACCACCCCTCACCATCTTCTCTCCACACACCTCTAAAGCTTCAATACATGTCCAAATTATAACCAAAAATCTTCCCTATACCTTAACCCATATATAGGATCTGTTGGTATCCTCAAAAGTCCAATCCTAGGTTCCTTTATGAGGATCTCAAGAGGAGAATTCAAGAGGTTCTAGATTTTCTTTTAATTTCCTTTCAATTTCTTTTCTTTTTTTATTCACTCCTCACCACCATTAATACAAATATAATTATAACTCTATTTTGTTTTATATATTGATGTTATATCTTTTTAATGGAATATTCTTCATTAAAATCCTCCACCTCTCTCCCTTATTCAAAAAATGAAAGCATCACCCATGATGTGTTAATTTACTAACATTGTTGGAGATGCAGTTTTATTTCTTTAAAGCCTTCAAGGCTATTTATAAAAACATTAAATTTTTAAAAACGGATTTTAAAGTATATTTTACCATCCTATTTATGTTCTACAACTTACTTATGTATGTAATACTAAATGATAAAATGAAACCAGATCATTTTGATCGAAAAACTGCCCAAATTAACAAAAAAATGACCATCATTAACTTTTATCTAATGATTAAACCTCATGTTATATAAAAAAAATTCATTTTAAGATAATTTAAACTCCTATAATATCATTAATGACATATAATAACACTTCTGGACATTTACTTACATATTACATGATCTTTCATTCAGGTATATAAGTGAACCGAACATTAAAATAATGAAAAAGAATTATCCTGAACAATGAATTTAAATACTATAACTCATCCAAAGGTCCATAGAAGATATGAATAAAATATAATTAATAAAATTAAAGTATCAAAGGTTTTTAAATTTTTAATTAATTAATCTAATGTGATTATAAAATATATTAAAGTGATGGAAGCATTCAGACAAAAGGTAAGGGGAATTCTCAAACCCAACTCTCTTTTATTGGATTTTCACTCTTTCACCCCATTTTTAGTATGGATATTCCTTAAATATAAATTTATAATCATTATATTAACTAATCTAGGATATAAAAGTTTTCTACAAGGTTTTATGTAAAATATAATGCTTACCAAACGAACTCATTTTCAAATGAATTGACACCCCTTATCGATATAATTTCTTCTTCACTCAAGGTTGATGATTCATATATCAAGTAAGTTATTCCCTCTATAATTTGGGAACCCAATGTTTACTAATGTTTGATTTATGAAATTAAACCCATTATTTTCCATGGGTTATTTAAGGTCATGATTGATATATGTCATATGTGTAAATAATTAGAAAGAAAATGTTATTATGTGATGGGTGAGACTGTAAATATATAGCGTAATGTAAATGTTATAATGTGATGGTGCACCCATAATTTTATAGAGAAATGTAAATTTTATGATATGATGGGTGCACCAATAATTATATAGAACTCCAATGCATTGGGTGATGTGACATATCTCCTAAGAAGTATGAAATATGGATGAACATGATGCTATCATTGTTAATAACTATGTGTGGTAGTTGATCACTGGGACATGATGATTCATTTTATGCATTTCCACATTCCATGGAGTTATCTAATGCTTCCTCGAATGATTATGATTATTATGTTATGATTATTCTCACCCCATGTTATATTGTTTCATGTTCTCATCAATCTTCATATTGGGATTTTAGCTCACCCCTTTTTTATTTATATCCTTAAGTGATAACATCTACTAAGGAGAATTCAAGTACCAATAAGTTTATAGAGAAGAAATAATTAAATAAATGATTATATATTATGTTTTAAATGTTATGTATGGTCCTATTTTTTCCAAGACACTAAAACATTGGATCCTACTTGTCTAATTCTATTATGTAGTTTATCATTAAAACGATGTAATAGTATTCTATGAAAAATAGGGTCTCTATAGTTGGTATCAACGCATAATTTAGTTAATTTGGGAATAAGGATTAGAGAACCTCAGAGAAAACCTTCAGTATGCAACTAAGTATAAGTAATCACAAAAGAATCATTTATAAACATAGAAATACAGTAAGAAATTCTTTTAGTGTTAATCCCACAAAAGAATAAAATATTTATTCATGAAATTTTGACTTCTATTTTGTTATAGAATTTTCTATTTTAGAAAATGGTGGTAACCAAGAGAAACCAAGAAAACAACCCATTTGAGGGACAATGCAGCAAATGCCCGAACGGGATCCCCAATGCTTTAGGAGGTGGAGTTCAAAACATCACGGATATGCTTACCCAAATTTTTCAGGTTACAAATAATAATATGAATAATGTGGAATTTCTTCCTTCCCCTAAGAGGGAGAAACTATCTATCAAGTGTTTTATGCTATAATGAACACTGACATTTAGTAGGTCTTCTTATCAACTAGTTACAAAATAGTGGGTTAACTCCATGGAGAAGATCTTTTCTATTCTTCACTATTATTAGACAGATAGGGTGACTTTGTATATTTATCTTCTAGATGGAGAGGTTGATCAATGGTGGTATTTGATTAAGAACACTAATCCATGAGATGAAATTGAAGAGATAGAGTGGAAAGACATTAGGATATTGTTTCATAATAATTATTTACCTCAAATTATTCATAATAATATAGAATGAGAATTCATAGTACTCAAGTAAAAGTAAGGATAATCTATCATGACCTGTGAAGAAATTTTCCTAAGGCTTGCATGGTACACTTCAGTTTTTTTATCATCAATGATAAAAAAATGATGAATTATTTTGTGTATTACCACCACACCTTCATAATTCTATTTCAATTGATGACTTTGTGAGTCGTGAATAAGTTGTTCAATGTGCTCTCAAAGTGGAGATGGATTTTAAGGAATGGTCCCATAGCTATGGTGATAAGAAAAGAAATATGGATTTTCAAGATGGAGGATCTAATAAGAAAGGTGGAAAGAAAAATCACCCTTCAACATGACTACAATGTGTGGAGAAGCAACATGGGAACTAACTCAGAGGGATGGGGAAATGATTCCAGTGTGGGATAGAAGGCCACCATGCTCATTAGTGTCTAAAAGACATGATATGGAAGGAAAATGTGGGGGAGGAAAGGAGGGAACTACCCATGGTCCAATGCTACGACTATTGGGAGCAAGGGAACTATGCAAACTAGTGCACTAAACATAAAGTCTTCAATGGTAATCAGTGTTAGTAACCACCATAGCTAAAGAAGAAAGTAAAGTCTTAATCCATCACTACTACTAAAGTGGAGAAAGAAAATGGAGTTGTACAAGGTACACTTCTTAATTAATCAACAATGGAAAAAGTCTTATTTGAATTTGATTCTATGCATTATTTTATATCTTGAATGTTTGGTAGAGAAATATAATCTTTGCCCCAAAAACATAAAGTATAGATATATATAAAAACATTAAGTTTTGCAATCATTGCAACCCAAGTATTGGACCTTTCTCTTATTGGCATGTGTGGGAAGAATCTTCTCGCGAATCTCGTGTTAATCCCCTTGGTAGAATTCAATGCTATAATAGGAATGTATTGTCTATTGTTATATAGATAACATATAAACCATCAATAAAAGGAAATGTATTTTCATTTATTGAACCATCCGTTACTCCTCCACAAATTTAAAGATGATCAATAATCTCCTTTGTAAAATACTTCATCAGTGTGAGTGTAGAATCCCTGTGAACTAGCATACCTCACTCAAATGGGTGAGTCAAAGGAAAGTGTCAACCTAGTAGAAATTCCCATCATGAGGTAATACAGTGATGTATTTCTTGAAGTGTTACCCTGAATTTCCCCGAATCATGCAGTATTGTTCTCAATAGAACTCATACCTGAAGCTACTCCTATCATAAAGTGTCTCGATAGGATGTCTTCTATCGAACTTGATGAGTTAAAGAAACAAATTCAAGAACAATTGGAAAACAGGTCCATACACCCCAATGAATCACCTAGGGGTGTGCTAATTCTCTTTTTAAAAAATAAGGTTGGGTCAATGTAGCTGTGTATCAATTATTAGGAACTCAACAAGATCACCATAAAGAACATGTTTCATCTTCCAAGGATTGATGAATTGTTCGATCAGCTATGAGGAGATCAGTACCCCTAAAAGGTGGATCTTCATTTTAGATATCATCAACATAAGGTAATGAATGAAAATATTTATAAGAATAATTTCGGTACAAGGTAAGAGAACTATCAGTATCTAGTGATTCCCTTCAGACATACTAATGCCCCTAAAATGTTCATGGATTTTATGAATTGAGTCTTTATACATAACCTTGAAATTTTTTTTGTAGTGATTATAGATGATATTCTCATCTAATCTAAGAGAAAGAAGGGATATGAATAACATCTATGTCTTGTATTAGAAACATTTATTAAGGATACGATGTACACCCAGTTCATGAAGAGTGACTTTTGGGTGACCCAACTCACATTATTGGGACATGTGATCACAAGTGAGGCAATTTCAGTGGACCCTTCAAAAAACAATGGATATTGAGGAATGGACTAGAGCTTCTAGTGTCATGGAAATCTATTGTTTTCATGGATTAGTTGAGAATTACCAATGCTTTGTGGGAAATTATTCACATTTGTCTATCCCACTAACTATGTTGACAAAGAAAAGGGTAAGGTATTTCTGAATGGAATAATGCGAGGAAAGCTTCAAGGAGCTTGAGATAAGGTTGATCACTTCACTTATACTCACATAACCAAAGAGAAGAGAATGTTTTTTGATATACAATGATTATTAAAAGAAATGCATGGGTTATGTACTCAGGAAAAATGATAATGTGATAGCCTAAGCCTCATGACAGTTGAAGATCCATGATCAAAACTACCCGATGCATGATATAGAGCTACCAGTTGTGAATTTTTTCTTGAAAATCTGGAAACACTTACACTATGGTGAGAATTGTGACATATATACCGATCATAAGACCCTAAAGTATATAATCACACAAAAGGAGATCAATAAGAACAAATGTAGATGGTTAGATATAATCAAATACTATGATTTCTCTATTCACTCTCATTTAGGAAAGGTGAATAAGCTATCTTATGCTCTTAGAAGAAGAGAACCTACATCTCTATCAATTTTTTGGATTGAGAAAGAGCCTATCTTCATGGATATGAGAAGGATGGATTTGGAAATCAAAATGGCATGGAATACATCATAACATTACAAAATGATTTCTCAACCATCTATATAAGATAGGATTAAGGAGGCACACACGGATTATCTAGAGTTAGAAAAGAAGGTGAATTTTTTAAATAAAGGGAATCCATAAGAGTTCCATATCGATGATGATGGTGTAATTCGGGTTTGAATGAGGCTTTGTGTGCCTTCATCGCCTGGGATAAATAAGGAGTAGTTTGATAATGCATATATCCCAACTTTATGTATCCATCTTAGGAGTACCAAGATGTACCGTTATCTCTGAGAAAACATCTTGGGGGATAATTTGATGAATGAAATTTCAGAGTATATCTTAATGTTCTTGATATGTCAGCAAGTTAACGAATAATGATAGAAGTATAAATGAATGGTGCAACCATTTCTTATACCTATGTGTAAATTGGAGTATGTCACTATAGAGTTTATCACGGGTCTCCCAAATACACCTGAAGGAAATAATACGATATGGGTTTTGGTTAGTATAATCACCAAGACTTCCCATTTTATCACTATTCGGGAAGCTCTCTCACTTGAACAACATATAATGACATATGTGAAGTTAGTGGTGAGACTGTTTGGGGATACACTCTTGATTTTATCTAATCATGATCCTAGGTTCAAATCTAAATTATGGAGGAGTATTCAAAATTCATTGAGTAATGAATTAAATTTTAGCATGACATATCACCCCCAAACTGATGGCCAATCTGAAAGTACTATTTATATGATAAAAGATATTCTTAGAGCCTGCTCACTAGAATTCAAAGGTAGAAGGGACTAGCATCTTTTATTTTTTGAGTTTGAATAAAATAATAGCTTCCACTCGATTATTCATATGGATCCACATAAACCTCTATATGGAAAGCATTGTGGAACTGAAACATGTTGAAATGATATTTGAAAAAGAAAGCTACTTGGACCTGATCTTGTACAATAGATAACAAAGAAGGTTCAATCCATCTAGTTATATATTAAAGATTCTTAGATATTAAAAAATAGCTATGCTGACAACTGTAAAAGGGACATGGAGTTCAACGTTGGGGATAAAGTCTTCCTTAGAGTATCACCATGGAAGAGAGTCATGCATTTTTGAATGATATAGAAGTTAAGCCCAAGGTACATTGGCCCCTTTGATATACTTGACCACATAGGGTCCATGTCCTATCAACTTTAACTTCCATAGAATATGGATCAAGTTCATGATGTTTTTCATGTATCACTCCTGAGGAAGTATATACCAGATCCATTACATGTACTAAACTTAGAGGTGGTACATCTGGAAGACGATCTCTCTTATGAGGATAACCCAGTAAAAATTATGGTCTGGAGAGATAAGGTTCTACACAACAAGACAACCCACCTTGTCAAAGTGTTGTGGAAGAACCCTATGTAAGAAGAAGAAACATGGGAACCAAAGGAGGGGATGGAGAATAAATACCCTCGCTGGTTTATGTAAAATGAAATTCCAAGGGTGATATTTCAAAAGGGGGAAGAATGTAATGGCCCAAAATTTTATCAATGGAATATCTCCCTTCATATTCTATTTAATATAGTGTAATTCACATAAAATTTCATAAAGACCATAATAACAACTTTATAAATAAGGAATTAATGAAGTAATAAGTGTTTCTGGATGTTAAGGATCCAATACTGATGAAATAATAACTTGACATCAGGAATAGTAATATGACTTTTATGAATAGTAAAATGACCAAATTAATAGTGACATCACCCAAGAAAGTATAAATAAAACATAGGAATATTATAAATAAAAATATGATAAAATTATATCATAGAATAAGTAAGTAAATATTTCAAAAATTATTAAATAAGTGTTTGTATTTTTGTAAGTCTTAAATATTAATTTAAAAATTAATGATTCATTTAATAATTTAAAAGAAAATATATTTTCATAAAATATATATATAAATTAGTGTTTTTCTTTCTTATGGTTTTATGATAATTTTTTTATACCTTATGTAATTTTTCAAAGTGTTATTAAATCTGTTATAAATTTAAAATATATATTTTCCATGTATATGTTGATTTTATTTAATAATTAAATTAATTATATTTGGAAAATTATTTTTAAAAAATGGATTTCATTTTTGGATTCGACACATTGTTAAATGGATAGGTTTTATTTTTTTTGGATTTTAATGAAATACTATAATTTTTAGTGATTACTAAAATACGATAATTTATGGTATTTATACATTATAAGTTAAATACACTATTCCTTCATTCATCACCGATGTAAGCACAATCATCTATAACATCCCATGATTATTTTAATTTTTTTATGATGATGCTCAAACTATTCATAGTCTTTAGCCAAAATAATAAATTAATGAATCTAATATTGAGAAAACACCCCTCTCCTCCACTATAAACAATACCCTCACCCCTTCTGCTCCTCACACCTCTCAAGCTTCATGCCTTTTCCAAATTTGGACCTAAAATCTTCCATATTCCCTTCACCACGTATAGGATCTCTTGGTATCACCCAAAGTCCAATCCTAGGTTCCTTGATGAGGATCTCAAGTGGATAATTCAAGAGGTAAATCCTCTCCCTCTTTTCTTTTAATTTCCTTTCAATTTCGTTCCATTATTACCACCTCCTCTCCTCTATTCATTCAAATGGAATGATAACTCTAGTATGTCTAACATACCAGTATGTTATCACATTAATGAAATACTTTCCATTAAAATCCCACCTCTCTATCCCTTATTCTTAAAATGATATCATCACTTGTGATGTGTCAATTTTATGACTTTGTAGGTGAAGCACTTTCATTTTCCTTTAATGACATCAAGGATATTGATAAAAAAATTTAATGGTTAAAAAAAGATTTTAAATTGTATGTTAAAACCCTTTTTTGTTCAAGAATTTACTTATGTACATAATATTAATGATAAAACAAAACAAGTTCATTGTGCTAAAGAAACTACCCAAATTAACCAAAAATTATCATCATTAACTTTTATCTAATGATTCATCCACATGGTATATAACCAAATTATTTTTAAGATCATTTAAAATACTACAATATCATTAATTAAATTTAATAAAAATTATAAACATTTTGACACATTTTATATGATCTTTTATTCATGTATACAAGTGAACCGATCATTAAAACTAAGAAAATGAATGCTACGGAAAAATGAATTTATATTCTATATCTCATCCAAAGGCCCATAAAAGAACTTAATAAATCACTAAAGAATAAAATTCATGTATAAAAGGTTCTAAAATTATTAATTAATAAATATAATATGATTATATTGGACATTAATGTTTTTGAATTATTTAGACACAAGGTAAGGGGAATTCTTGAACCCAACTTTTTTCTTTGGGTTTCCCTCTTTCACCCCACTTTTGGAATGGTGATTCCTTAAATATAATTTATTTGTCATTAAATTACCTTTTATGGTATATAAATGTTTTCTACTTGAGTTTATTACAAACACAATTATTTTCAAATAAACTCTTCTTTCAAAAGAAAACACACCCTTTAATTATTGAGATTGTTTCTTTTTCACTCACGATTGATGATTAATATATCATGAATATTATTACATATATCATTTGGGAACACAAATTTTATGAATTTATGCTTCATTGAATGAAAACAATTGCCTTCCATTGGATATTTATGTATAATATTGACATACATTCTATGTAGAAAACATGATTATAAAAATATTATGATGTGATGGGTGCACCCAGAATTATTGTAAAGACCCGTAAAATTCAAGGGAAATTTTTTTCTTAATTTTCGTTGGGATTTTACAAGAACGGAGTTTCTGACAGCACGTGATTTCGAGGCCCGGTGTGCCCGGAATCAATTTCCGAAGTTTAGCTCAGGTACGTTCAGTAAACGAATGACCGGGTTTTCCTAACTTTTGAACCGGTGCTCGGAATCGAAATCCGAGGGCACCGATGAAACCGAAGCGCTGATAATTGCTTAATAACACCTTTTTCGGAGTTTCTTTTGCTCGGGTGAGGTTATTAATTAAATGGGTTAACTAAAGAATAAAAATAAAGTGTTCTGCTACAAATTTTATTTCTATTCTAGGTAGTTTAAACCTAAGCATGGTGGTTAGAGTGGGACCCACTAATATCCTAACTCCCTAGGTAGGATATTAGTGAAGTGGGCCCCACACGAGCCCCACCCTTTCAACTTCTTCAAACCCCCATTAAATGTGTAACACACCCGCACCCCCCTTTAATGATAAGTCAACTATATTAATTAATTAATTGATTAAGTTATTCAATGTAATTAATACGGGAATTCATTTCGAATTTCAAAGTGAACGTTGGATTGTGTGTGTTAATTGAATAATAAAAAGTCTTATTTTATGAAGGGTTAGTTTCGTTGTGCGAGAATGATTGGGAGAGGATTTTCTCAAATCCTTCGAATCTTCATCTTCTTTGTTGGAGAATGCAAAGAACGACGAAGAACACCGGCCTCCTACGGAAGATGACGAAGAACGCTAGTTCCCTGGAGATCGATGACGCGACGCCATGTACCGCGATGCTGATGATCCTCTTCTCCGTGATTCCAATGATGCTTACAGAACCTTGTTTCGCGACGCGGTCTTCAGCGACGATTATTCCCAGCGGCGAACCTTTATTCGACGACACTTTGAGGTAGGGGTTAATTGTTTTTACCCATGAATTATTTCTCTGCCGTTTATCGACTTCTATTTGGGCCACATGCTATCATAATAACGGGAGGAGGTCAGACCGCATGAACACGGCTGAACCCCCTCCCCCTTTGATTATTGTACTTGTTATGGTACGAGCAAAGGCAGCGCGGTGCAACAACACCACGCAGAAACAATGAAGAACGGGCGAAGAAGCACGACGCCATCGTGCTGTGAAGTTAAGGTGGAATAAAGTTGCGGCGCCATCGCACCGTGCCAGAGTACCACGAAGCGGCCGCTGCCGGAGCGGGGCCGCGGCGGAGGGGCGCGGCGCCGTCGCGCCGCGCCGGTCAGACAAGGCCATGGCGGAGCAAGGCGGGGCGGCTGGAACCGCTGGCCGCCAGCACCTCGGAGGGGCAGGACCGCGGAGATCCCGCAGTGGCAGCACCGGTCGGCCGGACCGGCCCGGCCGTTTCGGAGGAAACACCGGGGGTCGTATCCCCCGGCTGGCAAGGATAGGCCCCCACGTGGGGGCCATAGTTTCAATCAAGGTGGGCATCCCCCCCCCTCCCGCAACGGCTCGGCCAGCACCGAGCTGGCCATGCGGGGCGTGCTGCGCCAGGCCAACCGACCGCCCAGGCCGGGCCGGGCCGCGCCGACTGGGCTGGACCCGGACACAGTTAGGGCCGACCCATGGGGGTCTCAGGCCGGGTCCGTCCGGGCCCAAAACCCACTAAAACCGAATAGGTTCGTTCTTTTGCCCATATCTTTGGCTACGGAGCTCTGATCGACGCACAGTCAGTTGCAATACGATCCTTGGATCGAGATGGCTGTTTTAGTATATTAAACTCATGGTTTAGAAGAACTTTGTGTAAAGTAGGGTTTGTTCAAACACAAAACCAACCGGGCCATCGGAGTAGAAATGCTTATAACTTGACTTCCAGATGTCCGATTGACGTGCCATCGACTTTGTTGGATTCCTCTTAGTGAGACAGACCTTTTGGATTACTCCGCTCGCGGTTTGGACACATTTGGTGTGAGGTCGGGTTGGTTTTTACTTAAAAACCAACCGGGCCCCTGGAGAAAAAAAGCCAATAACTCTAAGATCGGTCGTCCGATTGACACACCATCTGTCACGTTGAGTTCCTCTTGTCGAGATGGAACCTTGGGATAAATCAACTCCAGACTACGTGTGAGTTGATATGTCGACCCCCTTGGCTCGTGGAGCGGACCCTTCCGGAATTGAGCATGCTGTGTGCGGGAACCCTAGAGCTGGCTGCGACTGTGGTGAAGATTGCTGTAAAATCCTATGTGGGTTCAGCAGTGATGAAGACCGTATTAAAATCCTCTGTGGGTTCGATGGCGATGAAGACTGCACTGGAATCCTACGTGGGATCGGCAGGGATGAAGACCATACTGAAATCCTCTCTGGGTTCAACGGCGATGAAGACTGCACTGAAATCCTACGTGGGTTCCGCAGTGATGAAGACCATACTGAAATCCTCTGTGGGTTTGACGGCGATGAAGACTGCACTAAAATCCTACGTGGGTTCGGCAGCGATGAAGACCATACTGAAATCCTATGTGGATTCGATGGCGAAGAGGATTACACTGAAATCCTAAGTGGATTCGGTAGCGATGAAGGCCGTATTGAAATCCTCTGTGGGTTCGACGACGATGAAGACTGCACTGAAATCCTACGTGGGTTCGGCAGTGATGAAGACCGTACTGAAATCCTCCGGGGGTTCGACGACGATGACTACTGTTCTTTTATCCTACGTGGGTCTGGCAGTGTTTGACTCAGTTCTTGCTATCCTATGTGGGTCTGGCAGAGTATCTGGTCTGTATCATATGTGGGTCCAACAACTTAGCTGGTTTAGTATCCCACGTGGGTCCCAGCATAGATGAATCAGTGGATATATCTGATCATCTCTATCACCTTACGAAGAAGTATACCTGTGTGAGCTGAGTCTTGACATTCAATCAGTATCTTCGATATGATTGACTTGCTTTCCTATGTATATTGTGTTGTGTTATCCTGTGTGGTTTGGGTTGTACTATCCTGTGTGGACGTGATCGAACTTGGGCTCGGGTGTTGGATCCAAATTGGAATTGATGACTTAGGTATATGTATGGGTATATACCTAAGTAGTATTGGATGTTTCTTTGTGATTGTATCTTTCCTTTGTGGATTATCCTTTTTGGATTCAGGGAGACCTTCGGGGATCTCAAGGTCCCTACTGAGTACCGTATACTCACCCCTGCACGGGCTATGCCCGGATTACATTGTGTTGGATGCAGATGATGGACATCGCTGATCGTGGTTGAGGCTTGTGGAGCAAGTCAGTACATGGAGGTGGACCACTGGGCGGAACGTAAACTGAGCGGACGGCTGGACTCGAGGGGCTGAGGAGGATATATGTACCCACCCTTCAGGTGGGACTTCTAGTGGACGGCTCGATGTTGTTGCTTTACTTTCAGTTGCTGTACTTTCTTTCTAGTTGTACTTTACATTCAGTTTGGGTTTGTATTCTGGCCCACTTACTTTTCCGCACTACTTTTGTACCCTGTTTTACATAGTGTTTACTTATGCTTGCTTACTCTATGGTGTTTGTTTACTTTATAATGGAAATTCCTTCCCCTTTTGTCGGGATTTATGCCTTGGTGATAGTCGCCAGCCCCTGGCCTATGGGAGGCGGGCTTGGGGTAGTCACGACACGGGTCCCGAGGATGAGTCGTGACAAATTGGTATCAGAGGGGTTCGGTTCTAGCGCATAACTCAGGACTCTGATCTTTCTTCTATGTGAAGCAATAATGTTAAGGGTAATTAGTGTGGTTATCAGTCTAGGGAGTCCAGTGTTGGTGCGGCGGCTGACGTATCCGTACACCAGGACCCTGACTTCTGATTTTCGAGTCAATGCACGAAAACATTGATTGCATGTGTGTTTCAAAATTTTTCTTTGTGATTATTTTGTGTTAGCTCACCAGGTATAATGTTTGACCGTGGCACACCTGTTTCTTTTCAGGATGGCCCCACGATGGCAGCCAGCTAGGGTTCTGAGTTTTGTGCGAGCCGACAGCCCATCAAGCGACGAGGCCTCGGTGCAGGGCCCTTTTTCAGTGGGGGCACCGACGATACCTCTACCCGCCGAGCCACCGATGCTACCAGCCCCAACCGCTAATAGTGCACATTGCCTTAGTGCACTTCACAAGTTTCAGCATCAGAGATGGCCTAGGTTCCGCGGGGAGACAGACCCTCAGGCAGCCGAGGATTGTATGGAGGCGATTGTTCAAGTTTTCAGGTTAGTGGGGACACCAGCTGACCTCATTGTGATCCTTGCAGCGATCCTCTTACATGTGGCAGTAGGCAGATGGTGGAGCTTGATGCTCCAGGTGCATGACGAGTCATCTCTCCTCTGGATGGACATTGAGAGACTCTTTTGCTTGGAGTTTGTCCCAGCCACCCGCTGTGAGGTGTGCATCTAGGAGCTTCTACAGCTGCGGCAGGGCATCATGACGGTTGCCCAGTACTCGGTGAGATTTACCGATCTCTTGCGCTATTCGACGGACATGGTTCGGGACCCATTCTTTCGGGCCTGGACCTTCGAGCAGGGACTGAGTCATGAGATCAAGGCATCGATGATCTCCCTCACCATTCCGACACATGGTGGAGTACTGGAGTGATCCCTTCTCATAGAGAGATTTCTTGCTGAGCCTACGCCAGCAGGGAGACCTACCGCAGGGCGGCACGTAGCAGAGTCGTCTACAGCTGGCAGTCGATGGATGTCACAGAGGTCCAGGTGGACCAGACCATTAGGCGGACGACCTTAGGACACTGGCTCAGAGGTGCGGGGCACATGACGCAGAGCCAGCCTTCTGAGGAGAAGACAGTCCTACGCATGCGGCGGGTAGGGCCACATGGCTCATGACTGCCCGACCCGCCATGCAGAGGGGCATTAGACGGTTGAGGGACCACCCAGGAAGAGGCAGAGGTTCGACCGTGGTGGTCCGTAGGGAGCAAGAGGACGAGGCCGAGGAGCTGGTCGAGCCGCAGGTGGTGGACTACGTTTTGAGGCTCTACCACCACCCCCACCAGGAGGTCCACCCCGACTATAGGGGAGAGCACAGCTTCAGGCAGCTGATGCTTACGATCATGGAGCTCCGGAAGAGGGTGGACAAGTGCAGGACTAGTTCCAGGCCTAGAGGCCTTTTCCCATAATGCCTCTAGCTTCGTTGTTTGTGTTTCTTTGTGTCCTTGTACTTTTAGTTGAAGTAATAAAATACACTTGAAATAGTGACATTTGATTTCTTGTCTTTTTTATGTTAATATTAAGAGGTTCTGGTTAAAAATTTGTGACTTGACCCTCACATGCGAGATTCCTACTGGAGGACACCCAATGACCACATACTGATGCCGACAATGTGACTCAACCCTTGGAGGTGAGAGTAACGGTTGGATCTCTTGGTAGCAGCGTCGAGGACTTATGACATCATCCATGGCATGAATTAACTGATCATGATGGGATTGACTGTATTAGGTAAGGAACGTGGTTCATCCAGGGGATGAAACCAGATTTCTTTTTCAGAAAAGAAGAAATCTTTGCAGCTTTGCAGAATGTTAAGGAAGAAGGGGAAACCCTTCGTATGGTCAAACAGATATCAGCAGAGCTTCCAGAAGCTTAGATAGATATTGACTAGCGCACCAATATTGAGGCTACTAGAGGAGAGAGTAGGGTACGTAGTGTACTGCGATGCATTAGGGACTAGACTCGGATGTGACCTAATGCAGGAGTGGGCTGTGATCGCCTATGGATCACATCAGTTGAGGCAGCATGAGAAGAACTACGCTGCCCATGAACTGGAGTTAGCAGCAGTGGTCTTCACTATGAAGATGTGGAGACACTATCTGATGGGCAAGCTCTTTACAGTCTACTCTGACCACCAGAGTCTCAGGTACATCTTCTCACAGAAGGACCTGAGTCTGAGACAGTGGCGATGGCTCGAGTTCGTCCAGGACTATGACTTTGAGATAGTCTATACTCCTGGAAAGGGGAACGTAGTAGCCGATGCTCTCAGTAGGAGGACGGGAATTAAGCTACTCGGGGAGCTGACAGAGTATCTAGCCTCTATTTAGATATCCTTTTTGGATGTATATGGAGCATCCTTTCTTCAGTCACTCACAGTCACTCCTCCACTACTGCAGTGGGTCAGAGAGGCACAATGTGGGGATGCTGACTGTGAGACGTGGCGTGCGCAGATATCCTCAGGACAGACACATGATGTATTCTCTATAGGAGAAGATCACGACATCCTTTTCAGAGGACGTACCATGATACTAGTTTCTTTATAGGAGGATGTGCTGAGAGAGTTTCACACTTCCCCTTTAGCGGTACATCCAGGAGTGGAAAAGATGTACCAGGATCTCAGACGACAGCACTGGTGGCCGGTTATGAAGAAGGCTGTGGCGGAGTTCGTTTCTCGATGCCACACCTACCAGCAGGTGAAGACAGAGAACCAGGTACCCGAAGGCTTGGTACAACCCTTGGAGGTCCCGAAGTGGAAGTAGGATGGGATATCTATGAATTTCGTGACTGGACTTCCACGTACTTCCAGAGGCCATGACTCCATTTGGGTGATTGTTAACCGACTCACCAAGTTGGCTCACTTCTTACCCATTAGAGAGCAGGGCTCAGTGGAGAGCTTGGGACACCTCTAAATTCAGGAGATTGTAAGGCTTCATGGTGTTCCATCATATATCGTCTCCGATCGAGATGCTCGCTTTACTTCCCGGCTTTGGAAGGGGTTGTAGGAGGCACTCGGGACGCAGTTACGTCTGAGCACCGCCTTTCACCCTCACACTTATGGTTAGACGAAGAGGACCATTCAGAATCTTGAGGACATGCTCCGTGCATGTGTCCTCAACTTTGGTCATAGCTGGGAGGACCACCTACTCTTGGTGGAGTTCACATACAAAAACAGCTACCACTCCACCATCAGGATGGAACCATACGAGGCATTGTACGAACGAACTTGCAGATCACCTTTGTGCTGGACTTACCCTGGGGAGTCAGCACTTGTGGGACCAGAGATGGTCCAGGCCACGACAGAGAGGGTCCAGGTCATCCAGGAGCGGATGAGGACAGCTCAAAGCCGGCTGAAGTCTTATGCTGACAGGAGGTGGAGGCCACTAGAGTTTGAGGATGGAGACAACGTCTTCTTGCGGGTATCACCTCGATGTGGATTACATAGATTTGGCTGGGGCAGCAAGATATCTCCACACTTCATCGGACCATTCCAGGTCCTCAGCAGGATAGGTGAGGTGGCTTATTACCTGGCTCTACCACCTCAGTTGCACCGGGTGCACGACGTCTTCCACGTATCTCAGCTGAGGAGATACGTGCATCACCTGACGCATATCATTGACCATGGGGAGTTGGAAATTGACGATGGGGCGACTTTTGTAGAGGTCCTGGTGGAGATTGAGGATCAACAGGAGCGTGTCCTATGTGGATGGTCGATACCTCTAGTGCACATCAGATGGAAGCATAGGAACCTCCAGGAGAGCACTTGGGAGCGGGAGGCTCAGATGCGTGCTCAGTACCCACATTTGTTCCCCTAGTTTATGATGTATATTTACGGGGATGTAAAGCCCTGAGGTGGGAGTAATGTAAAGACCAATAAAATCCAAGAGAAATTTTTTCTTAATTATCTTTGGGATTTTACAAGAACGCAGTTTCTGATGGCACCTAATTCCGAGGCCCGGTGTGCCTGGAATCAATTTCCGATTTTATCTCAGGTATGTTCAGTAAACGAACGAGCGGGTTTTCCTAACTTTTGAACTAGTGCTCGGAATCAAAATCCGAGGGCACCAATGAAACCAGAGTGTCGGTAATTGCTTAAGAATGCCTTTTCTGGAGTTGCGTTTGCTCGGGTGAGGTTATTAATTAAATGGGTTAACTAAAGAATAAAAATAAAATGTTGTGCTACAAATTTTATTTCTATTATAGGTTGTTTAAACCTCAGCTTGGTGGTTAGATTGGGACCCACTAATATCCTAACTCCCTAGGTAGGATATTAGTGATGTGGGGCCCACACGAGCCCCACCCTTTAAACTTTCTCAAACCCCCATTAAATGTGTAACACACCCGCACCCCCCTTTAATGAAAAGAGAACTCTCTTAATTAATTAATTAATTAAGTTATTCAATATAATTAATTCGGGAATTCATTTCGAATTTCAAACTGAACGTTGTCTTGTGTGTGTTAATTATATAAGACAAAGTCTTATTTCATGAAGGGTTAGTTTCTTTGTGCGAGAAGGATTGGGAGAGTATTTTCTCAAAGCCTTTGAATATTCATCTTCTTTGTTGGAGAATGTGAAGAACGATGAAGAATGCCAGCCTCCGATGGAAGACGATGAAGAACGCTAGTTCCCCGGAGATCGGCGACGCGACGCCGTGTACCGCGACGCCGATGATCCTCTTCTCGGCGACGCCGATGACGCTTACGGAACCTTTTTCCGCGACGCCGTCTTCCGCGACGATTATTTCCCGCGATGAACCTTCATTCGACGATACTTTGAGGTAGGGGTTAATTGTTTTTTCCCGTGAATTATTTCTTTACCATTCATCGACTTCTATTTGGGATGCCTGTTATCGTAATAACGGGAGGAGGTCGGACCGCACGAACAAGGCCGACCCTCCTCCCCCTTTGATGACTGTACTTGTTACGGTACGAGCAAAGGCAGTGCAGTGTAACAACACCACATAGAAACAATGAAGAATGGGTGAAGAAGCGCGGCGCCGTCGTGCCGCGCCGGCCGGACAAGGTCGTGGCTCAAAGCCACGACGGAGCAAGGCGGGGCGGCCGAAACCGCTGGACGTCGGCACCTCGGAGGGGAGGGACCGTGGTGGTCCCACGGTGGCAGCACCGGCCGGCCGGACCGGGCCGGCCATTTCGGAGGAAAGACTGGGGGTCATAACCCCTGGTTGGGAAGGAGCGGCCCCCACGTGGGGGCCGCGATTTCAATCAAGGGGGGGCAGCCCACCCCCCCCCCCCCTTCCTGCAACGGCTCATCCAGCACCGAGCTGGTCGTGCGGGGCGCGTCCCGTCGGCCGGGTGGGGCCGCATCCTAAGGGGCCGGACCCAGACTCGGTTCAGGTCAACCCGGTTCGGGCCGACCCAGGGGGGTCTCGGGTCGGGTCGGTCTCGGGCCCAAAACCCCTAAAATCGGGCAGGTTCGTTCTTTTCCCCATATCTTGGGTTACAGACTTCCGATCGACGCACCTTCAGTTGAAATGCGATCCTTGGACCGAGTCGGCCGTTTCGGTATATTACACTCAAGGTTTCGGAGAACTTTGAGCATGACTGTGTTGGTTCGAACACGAAACCAACCGGGCCCTCGGAGCAGAAACGCTTATAACTTGAGCTCCGGACGTCCGATTGACGTGCCGTCAACTTTGTTGGATTCCTATTAGTGAGACAGACCTTTTGGATTAATCCGCTCGAGGTTTGGGCGCAGTTGGAGTGCGGTCGGGTTGGTTTTGACTTAAAAACCAACCGGGCCCCTGGAACGAAAAAGCCAATAACTTTCAGACTGGGCGTCCGATTGACGCGCCGTCTGTCACGTTGAGTTCCTCTTATCGAGAAGGAACCTTGAGATACATCCAATTCAGACTACGTGTCAGTTTATGTATTGACCTCCTTGAATCGTGGAGCGGACCCTCCCGGAATCGGGCATGCTGTGTGCGGGAACCCTAGAGCAGGCTACGACTGCGATGAAGACTGCACTGAAATCCTACGTGGGTTCGGCAGCGATGAAGACCGTACTAAAATCCTCTGTGGGTTCGACGACAATGAAGACTACACTGAAATCCTACATGGGTTCAGAAGCGATGAAGACCGTACTGAAATCCTCTGTGGGTTCGACGGTGATGAAGACTACACTGAAATTCTAGTGGGTTCGGCAGTGATGAAGACCGTACTGAAATCCTCTGTTGGTTTGACGGTGATGAAGACTGCATTGAAATCCTATGTGGGTTCAGCAGCGATGAAGACCGTAATGAAATCCTCTGTGGGTTCGACGTAGATGAAGACTGCACTGGAATCCTACGTGGGTTCGACAACGATAAAGAACGCATTGAAATCCTCCGTGGGTTTGACGGCGATGAAGACTGCACTGAAATCCTACGTGGGTTCGGCAGCGATGAAGACCATACTGAAATCCTCCATGGGTTCGACGACGATGACTACTATTCTTGTATCCTACGTGGGTCTAGCAGTGTTTGACTCTGTTCTTTCTATCCTACGTGGGTCTGGCAGAGTAGCTGGTCTATATCCTATGTGGGTTCGACGGTTTAGCTGGTTTTGTATCCTATGTGGGTCCCAACATAGATGAATCAGTGGTTATATATAATCATCTCTATCACCTTACGAAGAAGTATACGTATGTGAGCTGAGTCTTGAAATTCAATCGATATCTTCAATATGATTGACTTTCTTTCCTATGTGGATTGGGTGGTGTTATCCTGTGTGGTTTGGGTTGTACTATCCTGTGTGGACGTGATCGAACTTGGGATCAGGTGTTGGAGCCGAACTGGAATTGATGACTTAGGTATATGTATGGGCATATACCTAAGTAGTGTTGAATGTTACTTCGTGATTGTATCTTTCCTTTGTGGATTATCCTTTGTGGATTCTGGGAGACCTTCGGGGGTCTCGGGGTCCCTACTGAGTAGCGTATACTCACCCCTGCACGGGCTATGCCCGCACTACGTTGTGTTGGATGCAGACGATGGACATCGCTGATCATGGTTGAGGCTTGTGGAGCAAGTCAGAACCTGGAGGTGGACCGCTGGGCAGAACGTACACGGAGCAGATGGCTAGACCCAAGGGGCTGATGAGGCTATCTGTACCCACCCTTCAGGTGGGACTTCTAGTGGACAGCTCGACGTTGCTGCTTTACTTTCAGTTGCTAAACTTTTGTTCCAGTTGTACTTTACTTTCAATTTGGGTTTGTATTCTGGCCCACTTACTTTTCCGCACTACTTTTGTACCCAGTTTTACTTAGTGTTACTTTTACTTTCTTACTCTGTGGTGTTTGTTTACTTTATAAAGGCAATGCCTTCCCCTTTTGTCGGGATTTACACCTTGGTGCTAGTCGCCAGCCCCTGGCCTATGGGAGGCGGGCTTGGGGTAGTCACGACACGGGTCCTGAGGACGGGTCGTGACAATTATATAGCGCAATGTAAATGTTATAATGTCTTGGGTGTGCCTATAACTATATAGAACACCAAAAAATTGGGTAATGTGATGTATCTCATGAGAAATATGAAATATTCATGAACATGATGCCAGCTTTGTTCACAACAATGTGTTATAGTAGACCACTAAGACATGATGTTTCAATTTACACATTGTCACATTCCATTACTTTATCTAATACATCATCTCATGATTCTTATTACGATGTTATGATTATGATCACTCCATGTTATATTGTTTCATGTTCTCATATATCTTCTTACTAGGATTCTATCTCATCGCTTTTTGATGAATATCTTCAGGTGATTACATGTGCTAATGATAATTCAAGGGCCAATAATTCATGTGAAAATAAGGAATTAAATAAATGTTTATGTTTTATTTGGTAAATATTCTATATGGTCCTAGTATTCCCAAGACACTAAAACATGTGATCCTGGTTGTGTGATTTTACTCTTTTTTTTATCATTAATATGATGTAATTATAAAATATGAAAAATCAAGGTCCCTATAATCTTGGAGTGGTAAGAAAAGGAATTGAAATCAAAATCTCATGGGTAGTGTGAGATTATGTGTCCAATATATGAATTTTTCAACCCATTCATCTAGATTCCAGGCCCTAATATATTTTTATTAGTGTGGTCAAAGAGTTCATACTCAGTATTTTATTCCTATTGATCTGAAGGGGTGTTACACTTCTAGAAAAATGATATATATTTAGAAATTCTATTGGAAGGGATCTCTAAAATATAGAGGTAAAATTTATTTGGCATGTTGTCTTCGAATATAAGATATTAGCGGATCCTAAGAATATGGATTTTTTAATGACATGGGAAACTCCAAATAATGTTTTCAATAACTGGTGTTTCTTGGTCCTTGTAATATTTTATCATTGGTGTATTTCGTATTTCTCTTATCTAGTTATAATGGATATTTCCTTGATTGGGAATCGAGTAATGTTTTAGTGGAATGATAATTGTGAGGATTTTTTTTAGAGTAGTAGAAGAGATTGAAATCAATACATTATCTCATTTTAATGGACCTAAAAATCATTTCATGGTTTATTTTAAGGATTTCACTATGGTATTAAGATGTGTTTTGATGAAGTATGGGAATATAGTGAGATATAGTTCTCAATAATATAGGATTCATGAGAATAATTACCCTAGTCATGGTCTTCAGTTTCTTATAATTGTGCAGGAACTCAAAATATGGTAGCATTATCTTCTTTTTTAGAATTTCATGGTATTAACTGATAATAAAATATTGATGAAAATATTTTATACTAGGGGTATAAACCTATGGTAGAGAAGATAGGTTAAATGAATTTAGTTATTGAAGTTTGAGATGATTTATACTTTATGAAAGGGAAATATTGTTATTTATTCTTTTAGAGAGAATTCTCATGAGGATGTAGTTCATGATTCAATTAATGAGTATAAATATATATCATTTCTCTCATGTTTTTATATTGATATATCATAGTAGGAAGGTTTTATTTTCCAAATGAATTTTACCATCTCTTAATTCGTGTTGGTGTGGATTAAATATTTCAAGAGTTAAAATTATGAAGTCTAGATTTGGTAGATAAAATCTAATATAGAGATATGATACCTTGGTGGATTTATCCTGGTTATTATCTTCTTTTCTATATTTGAGTATTTGTTTTAATGGTTCAATGAAATAAATTGAAGAGAGTTTTTCATATTTTATAATAGGGAGTTCATACCAATTTGATTAAAATATACTATGTTGTTTAGTTACACTTTACGTGTCTAAGTTCGAAGTGGTACATGGATGGTTTCGTTTCATGAAAGTTTTCAACCAATGAATGTTTGATACTAAAGGAAAGATGGTGATATTTTGTCATTTCCTATTTTAGAGTATAAATGGGATGATATTATGATGGTTTTTTATTAGTATTCCAAGATTCTAAAAAGGGAATAACACAGTTTGGATCATTATTTTTTGGTTGACTAAAGTATATCATTTTATTATGTTCAAAGAGACTCATAAAATTAATTCTTAGTATAGATTTATAATAGATAAATAGTGAGAATACATATGTTTCTCAAAAAAATTATCTTACAATGATTTGAGATCTATAACTCCATTTTCATAGGGTTTATAGAAATATTGGGGTTTGTAGGTGAAGGTGGTAATAACATATCATAAGTTGATTTATTTTTAATCTAAGTATACTATTCATATTCTTGAAGACATTCTTTATCTGAGTTTTCTTGATTTTTATGTTGTGTGTGAATATTATGTCTCCTTGGAAGATAATGATTATAAAAATAACTACCAAGAATCTATTTAGATAGATCCACTATAATCTTTTATTGGAAATACATATCAGTGATATTTATGTTGGATGAAACCTTGATTTATTATTTTAATATTTATTAGATATCTCTTTAATCTATTCAATACATAGAACCGACTCCAAATTAAACTCATTTTCAAAAATAGATTCCACAGTAAAGTCATTATATTTTTATCCCCTTATTATTATAATTATGCCATCCAAATTTTTAATTTATTATTCAAAATTAAATGTAAATTTAAATAGTTCATTGCAAAAATAGATTACTCTTCACCTGAGGTATTTTATTGAATCTAAATTTTTTAAATCCATTGTTTTTTTCAACAGAAGTCATAGAAAGAGTTCATTTAACATATTTTTTGGAAGAATTTATAAACATTTTACATATATTACTGTGGTAATGTGTTTTAACATTATTTTCATCCTTGTTTAGAATGAATAAGTCATAAGGTAACAAAAGAACTTATATACTCACCTGAATATCTTCTTGTACACTTACTATGTTGAAAATTACACAGCTATAATGTTGCACAACTACCTTGGTGGGTTTGATTTCTCATATTTTTGAAAATGAATAAATGAATATGTCATTACATTAATTTGACATCCTAAATAAAAATGTACATTTGAATCATTTAGCATAACAATTGTGCTTGGGATAGTGAAAGTACCTAGATCTCATAATTTCATCAGTATTTACAGTTTTACAAGTGAAGAAATATTTTTAAATAGAATTACCTATAAATTTATTTACACATATCCTTAATTAAATTTTATACCTTGTAATGATGAGGATAGATTCCAATATAGGGATGTTGATCTATAGTTTTCTTATGACTCCCATGATCTCCTATTGCAAGGATTTATCACGAATTTTCTGGGGGTATTTTCCCTTACAGGGAAGGGAGGTTGGGGATGGTGCAGGTCTTATATATTTACCTTCACTTTATCTTTCTTAATTAGGTACAGTGAGATATTATATTCTAAATTGCTCACAAGATATGTAATTATTCACTGATTCCGAACACTTTACCACTCCTGGGTATAATATTTTCAACATTCCCTCTAGGATTAGGAATAGATTGGGAAGGATGTATACCATAGCCTTGTTTTTCAATTATTTATTGTAGTAGGATATAGTTTTTGGATTTAAAATGTTCTATCATATGGTCCTCAATTGAGGGTTATTTAGATTTTTTTAGTTTGTAGCTTATATAAGGTTTATAGTTTTTTCTTTGAAGTGTCATGGGTGGAAATATAGTTAGGAACCTTAGTGAATGGATGGTCACTTATTTTTATTGTTTCTATATTCATATTGAATATGGGAATACTCTATAATTTCTTGTTTGTATCTTTGATGCTGATAATATTATCTTTTGTTCATGCTTTCCTTGTTTTATTGAACATGAGGTTAATGATCAGTGTATTTTTCTAAGTATTGGAAGAGTTAAAGACTCTAGGGATGTGTGAGGTGATTTTTACTATACCTTTTCAATGATAACTTTCTCACAAGAGATGTTATTTATTCCATTTTTCAAATAAAGGAGAATGTGATCCATTAATCCCATGTTTTATCATGGTTGTAGTTCATGTGTCGAATTGATGGTTGTTTTGGGAGATCCTTTCGATTAGATCTTTGAATTTAGAAGGTGTATTTTCAATCAGTTCTAGTCTAATGGAATCACCAAAAGGATTCAATCACTATTCATTAATACATTATAAAATATTACTAGGAAATGATGATCTGCATAGTGATGGTGTCATTAGGAGTGTTTTAATCATTTGAATCTCTCCCAAAACTCATAAAGTGTTTCTCCACATAATTTTTTGATTTTATATATATCATTCCTTAGTTAGAAACTCCATGATTCTAATTAATAATTATAAAGGAAGGATCTATGTAATTCATCCCAGGTTGTGATATCTTTAGGTTAGTGTTTGTAAGGAAACACTTTGAAATATCCTAAATGATTAAAGGGAAATTCATTCTAACTAATATGATCCTTGCTGAATCCTCTTGGTCTAATCCAATGTATACTTCTATAAATTCTCACAGATTTCTATTACAGTCCTCTCCTAAGAAATAATGAAACCTAGTAAGGTGACCTGGAATTATAGTTTTAACCCATATACCTCTTGATATATTATTTGTAACTTCCAATTGTTGTTGTTATTGAAATTAGAGGCATATAGTTCTCAAAATGTTATATTTAATTGATCTTTATTATCATCTATATTTTCATTACCTAATTTTTCTCTATTGGAATAAGTAAAATAGGATGAGGAGTAAATAAATGGGGTAGTGAATAACTCCCTTTGAACATCCTCTGTGATTATCAAATCTTTAAGTCACACTAGAAAAGTTCACTCAATATCCTGATGAAAACCAATGAGTTGTGAATAATTATACCCATTCCTTTGTTGAAATTATATTTTAAAAACATAAAGACACAAAAATTGTTATCCTCTCCAATGGTTCTTGGATTTATTGGTAGAAGATCATTGGGAAAGTAGAAAAATATATTTTGAACCCGAATAGATGTAGTAATTATGGTATTAGGTTTACTTCAAAGTGTAATGTGTTATGTATGTTTTATAATATGGTTTGGATGGTTCTTTGTGTGAAAATTGGTTGGAGATTTAAATAATTTGGATTAGTGATTGAAAATGTATCCCCACTCTAGATGAATAATGGATCCTCTTATATAAATTACTCCAGGTTTACACATCCTTATTTCCATGTGATTTGAACTATTTATTTCTTCATTTTAGAAATGTTCTTTTACCTTGAAAAATATTTTTAAATTTTAGTGTCGAGTTCAATTGAAATATTTTATGAATCCTTGATATGTGTTTATCTAATGTGATGTAGTAGATTTTACTAGAATATGAAATATTCTATAGATGATTCACATTCCCCCCATGATCTATATTTGTACTCCCTTGTTAAGGATCAACAAAAAAGTGATTTGTTTTTCTATAGCTTCACTAAAATTTGATTTTTTTTCTTGAAATGAACAGGTAAAGTAGATGACACACATTCCTCTAGAGGGGTCTTATTTGATTAGGGAGGGACATAATTTGATGTATTTTATCTAGGATGTCCCCATAATTGGGCCTTTATATAGATTTATTGAACCATGAACCATATTATTGGATTTAATATTTCTCCAGTTCACCATCGATGAATGGTATTGATCCCTAGTTATTTTTTCATCCTAAATGGTGAGTTTAAAAAAAGCTCAGCAACACTATTCATGTGATATGGTGATTGTGGTAAGTTGATGGTTATAGAGGAAGATCTTTTGGTCACTTTTAGGTGATCTTATGGTAGGTTTTATGGATGTTGTTCCATATTTTTTTGTAAGATTTCATGTAGGAGGTTATTAGAGGCACTTTATACAGTCACTATACTGACCATGGGGTGTTTTTATGGTCAGTTCAGACTACTGAGGCACATTAGGTTAGAGATATTCCCCTCACTACCTGTATAATGATCATGAGAGGTAGTGTGAAAACTTGATTTTTTCTCCATTACATTCAAATTTGGAGAGTGGTCAGTTCAACAATTTTCCAAATTTTCCCCCACATGTTTACATAGTAATTTCACATATAGTCACGTGAATGTTGTTAATTTTTGAAACATGCTACTTAAATTTCAACAGGAGTTTGGTATACTGACAATTATAGTAATTGTGTAGAAACTTTTAGTTTGTATTATTGTCAGTTGGTGGGAACAATCACATGATTAATCATTCTTCCTTTATGTAGACTATGTGACCCTTTACTCAATTTTTTTCATCCTAGATAATTAAAATCAATGAATAAATGTACAATTTTTCCAATTAATATAAAAATGGTAAAAAATAAAAATATTTTTAAAATTGGTGTGTACCACTTTAATTTTCAAATAAATGTTGGATTTCATTTGACAAAATCATCACAAATTTAATTCTAAAAGTGAAAAACTCAATTCCAAAATCAATGATATTCAATAAATTATAATCATGTTTCAATAACTCTCAATTAAATCATGTGAAGTCCAAAACACATTAAAACTCAAAATTTAAAAATTCATCATTGATAGTTAGATTTAAAACAACAAATTAAAATGTTTCATTAGAAACAAATTTCATAGTTGAATTAAACAATTAAATTTCAAAAATCAATTTATGCATTTTATATGTTGTTTCAAGTTTAATCAAAAATATTTTCAAATGAAATTGTTTTAATTTAAATAATTAAATTTCAATAATCCAAAAATGTACATATAGATTTACTGAAAAAAGTATAATCCAATAAAAATAAATATTTAATCCAATTTTCAATGAAGTCGAGAATCTCAAGAATCCTCAAAATCATATATATCATCGTAGTTTTGAATTAATAACAGGGGATAAATTTAACTAAAATAACACCTAAAAATGTAAAATTCTTTCTCCCTTCAGTAATAGATATACTTGGTGATTAATCTTGAAAAAAATAATTATTTTTCAACTCTATGGACCATTTTTATTTTAAATAAAATGATGATTAATCAATTTAATTTTTATCACAATCCCATTATAATTTAAACCACTCATAGAAGCATAAAATATTCATAATAAATAATATTTTCTTGATTTACTGATATAAATGGTTAATTTTCTATAGGATTACTTTTGTACAAAATATTAACGATTTCATGCTGCATAGGAACACATAACCATTAATCAATATCAAACTAATGAAATTAAAATAGTATTATATAATTATATACCTTATAATATTTCCCAATTATTGCATCTAGAATTCTCTATATGAAGCGACCCACCCTAAAAAACACACTTAATTCGTAATTTTACAAAAATAATCCTTTTATCTTATAGATAATCACAAAATTCTGAGAACTGAAGAATTTTTTATTTGGGATATTAGCTATAAAAAAGTTTATTTTAGAATAATTGAGAGCATTTATCTATAATCATACAACTTTGAACATCAATATAAAAATATTCTATGAAATATACATCATCATGACATGGGGTATGGAAAAACTAAAAAAATGGGTGAGCTAAAATTCTCAGTCAGGGTAAACATAAGAGATAAAAATTAGAAAATATAAGTGATAATAAGATGAGAAAAAAAGGGTATAATAACATACTAAGAATACATGGTCATATATAAGAGAATCATGCCCATAAAATCATAAATCCAAAAATATCCATTTAATAAAACATTGAAAAAACATGAATCATTAATAATAAGTATGTAAAAACATAAACTAATAATCATCATTGTTAAAAAACAAAACATAAACACATAGTATTATATTTGAATATATCATAGAAATGAATAATTTTATTGAAATAAGGAATATTAAATAATTATTTCACAACTTAATGTATTGGGGAACATCACCTTAGTAAGTCATATTCATTTACTATTTCTTTCATGAAATTAAATTGTGATTTCATATATATGTCTCATGAGGTAAAAACTTTTAAAAGATTAATTGGTGGGAGATATCAGACCCGAACCATTTCTCATATATAATTACATGTGAAAAATGATAATCCATCACTTATCACATCATAAGAAACCCATGGAAGTAAAATTGGTTTCATAAAACACCTAAATAAAAATCATTCACTTTTTATAGTGTAAATAACCCATGTACAAAATATTGGATTTGTAATGTTTCGAAATGATATAAAATTACATCAAGAATTAAAATGGCTAAATATAATACAATTATCACTAAAAGGGATAAATTTTGAGAGAAAATATAGCTTGTAACAAGAAACATAAATCTATTGGGAAGTGAGAACCAAATTATAAAAAGATCCCTCCTCAAAAAATTTTTGTAATCATTGACTCAAAATTGATAATCATTAGGTTGTTTTATAGAGATAATTTTTTAACTATTTGAAAAGATGTATTTATTAAAAATATAGCTTTTAAATAAATCACAATAATGAAAAATAAATAAAAATCAATTTTATTATACATATATTCAGTGAAAAATAAAAGAAAATATACTGATATGAAATAAATTCTTAATATCATTATAATACTTTTCTTGAAATCCACATCATTGAAAAAGATAATAAAAGTTCCACTTGAAAAGTGTTTATGGGAAATATAAATAACATAATATAAAAGCATAATTATATATCAAAATAATATAGGATAATATTGGTGGAAATTAAAAATAAAGACATTAAGGAAAAAAACTATAAAATGGTTGGAAACCATACTTAATGAAATTACAATTTTGTAAAACAAGGGATTTTTCAAGCAAATGAAATTGATGTTAAACACAAAATCTTGATAATAAAAGGTGTTAATACAATATAGATTCATTATTGGGTATAATATATCAACGTTGAAATATCACAATCAAAGAGATATGTTTATGAACCAAAGAAAGGATTTGAGTAATGAAAAACCATTAACATTATTCTCTATTAGTTGAATGTACTCTATCATCATCTATAAAAAATAAATATTTTAATCACATATTTTATAACCATATTAATATCTATAAACTTTTACAAACTTCATTTATAAAAATATATTTCAAAAACAATTGTTTGTTATATCCTATTTCCATCAACAAATGTTATTAATTTTGGTAATTTTCTTTATTCTAGCATTGTAATGGTGGTTCCAATTATTGTTTATAGATTCATATTTTTTCACTATTATATCATTATAGGTACTATAAAAGATTTTTTATAATTATTTGTAATGTTCTATTTTGATGTCATCGGTATTTTAGTTGTGATCCATGATGATGAGGTTGGTGACGATCTTGTTTTGGTAATTTTGATGAATAAAGGGTGGTATCTTAATTACATAATAGATATAGAAATTACCAATAAAAAATCATTATTTAGTTATAATTTTCTAATATCACCCGTATTTAGGTTTACTTATTTATGCATGATAAAAATGAATTTGTAAAAATGAAATACATCACTTTCATGTAGTTTGTTGTTTGAAGTACTCAAGGGTGACATGTTCATTTGTATAGAATTTAAATGAGGTATGAATTGATTTATATTAACTGAATTCTTAAAATGTTTTATATACCATATTTTTTCATTAAATATCCAATTTTAGCTATCCACATAAGGAATTTATAGAAAAAGGATTATGTCACCTATAGAGTGGCAATCCACACATACAAAAATGAAAATTTTTTAATGGTTAGGTGGAGGGTAGAAAATGGATATTGGATTTGTATAAAAAAATTGACCGATTATTTATAACCATGTTATTATAATTTTATTGATAGTGTAGGCATTAGGTGGCAGAAGAAGAAAATAAATAACAGAGGTCAGTTGAGAACATTACATCTCACATTAGATGTTCTCCATTAGGAAACACCTTAAAACTCCTTATCTTGGTAATTTGAAAAAATATAGATTTATATAATGTTTTTATAAATTTAAATAGATATTTTCCATATTTTTAAAATATAATTGTCTATAATGGGTAGAAAATGTTGTGGAATTAAACTCCTTTTATAAGTGAGTAAAATAGTTTTTTGTAAAAGCCCTATACTTTTTCCATGATCGCCTTTAACTATTCAAGATTCTATGTCTTATAAGGGTTAAATAATGAATTTTTGGGTGATTTAATGTTTATAAATAATCTACCATTCATGTTCACACATGTTTCAAACATGTTTCATTTATTTTCTAAAAACAATTTTACCCATTAAAATTTCTAATTTCTCCTTCATAACATGTTTTTTCCTAAAGAAATTTATATTTTATTAAAAATAAAAGTTAAAAATTATTAGAAATTTGTTATTTTATAAACTATAATAAGTTATATATATAATATAATTCATGTTATAAATAATTAGAAGCTAACCTTTTAAATTAAAACATTTTATATATTGAAAAACTTATTGTTGAAAAATATTTTATTTTCTATTAAGTGTTATTAAAAATATACAGAATTTATTACCTATTTAATGAGTGTTAAAATATTTATATATAATGTAAAACAGTATATTAGGGTCATTTTTTAGAATAGATTAATTTATTTTAGTTTATAAAAAAGTACATGATTTTTGTAAAATAATTCGTTGAAAAAAATTGTTTTATTCTTATCAAGGTAATTAAATTATTTCATAGTAATCATATTATAATGCCTAAAAATGAAATAATAATTTTCATATATTATAGACTTAGTAAGTGAAAATATAAATTCCATTTTAAAAAATAAAATATCTAAGGGTAAGAGTTTTTTCATATAAGCACATATTATGCATAAAAACCATTTTAAAAAAAATATTTTCAAGAATAAAATGAGATTTGTTTTATTATAACATCAAACATAGTTATAATTATTTTGTTCAATGTATTGAACCATTTAATTTTATTCCATTAATGAATCTTTTAAATTTAATAATTATATTTTGTTAAATTATTTCATTTTTATTCTAGTTTGGAATTGACTATAAGGAAAGATACTCAAAATGATTTATGGAGAAGGTATTTTCTAAAATCGTGGGTCATTACATGCTACCCCATTATAAATAATTTTTCATTGAAAATTTATTACTGAGAGAAGTAAGAGTGGTAATTTTTTTCTCCTTAAATACTTATATTTCTATGTAACTTCTTCAAAATTTATAATTCCTCCATTGAACTTTAAAAAGAATATTGGTCTTGTTCTCTAGTTTGTTATCTACTCTACCACGGATCTTAACAAGTTTTCCTCATATGATAGATCATAATTGAATTTCATAGACTCTAAGTTTAGTATAAGTGAAGGGTATAAAATTGAATTCACAAAAATTGATACATGAAACACATAATATTCTTAAGATGTGTCGAGATGGAGTGGTAAGTTATAAAACTTTACCCTGACATGATTAAGGATCTCGAAGCGATAAATATACCTAGAGTGTATTTTTCCCTTTTTATAAAATCTCATAACCTTATTCTATGGAGATATCCGGAGGAACACCTTATCAAAAACTTATTATTGATATCATTGATTTAACACCCTGATATTTTTATGAAATATTTATCTTTAAATAGTTTTATTTTTAGATAGCTTCTATTATGCACAACAACGAGTTTAGACGAAACACATAACATTATTAAAATATTATGTTTTTGTGATCCCATAGTAATTGGATTGTAAAATATGAATAGTAATAACATAATAACAAAAAATATAAATTATAAAAATTTATAAAATGAATTCATTAGTTATTAAATGACTAGAATTAAAAAAATAAAATATTTAAAAATAAAAGTCATGTTATTTATAAATTTTTTTTATGTGCACAATGTATTTTTTTATTAATAAATTAAATTAATCAATTTTAATGAATTATTTTATTTTATTTATATATTATTTATAGGATAAAAGATTTAAAACATTCAAAAAATATTCTTATAGACATAAGTTAAGAAAAAATCCAGTTTTATGCCCAAAAATGTAGTTTTTTATAAAAAACAGTTTTTATCCCATTTTACAAACTTATTTTAAAATTATTTTTAAAATTTTTAGGTATTGAATTAGATAAAATTAATTAGATATTTTGAATCATAATGTTCAAATTTGGAAAATAGGCCCCTTTTATTTTTTATCAATATGAATACTACCTCGGTAACATTTACCACCTCAGTAAAAGGAAAATCAAGTTAATTTAGAATAAAAATGAGTGATAAGAGAACAAATTTTCACCATATTTCTTATTTAATTAAATTAATAATACAATTATCACCTTATTATCTAAATTCATTAGTTTAATGGACACTTTTCCATGAAAATAACTCTTTTTTTGTTATTATACAATTACTATAAATTCTTACACAATGCCAAAACAATATTTATTCAATTAATGGAAGAACATAATAAATTATTTGGAAAATAATAAAGGTTATATAATTTGAGTAAGTTATATTGCACTAGGAATTTTATTGGTGAATATTAAGTATTAATGTTATGTTAAAATATTATATTATAATTTAATGTTTTTATTTGTACCTTTTAATTAAAATTAAATGAATCATGTCAAAATTGACAATAATTATATTTTATCAAAATAATATTTTATTAATTTATTTTAAAATAAAAAAATATTTAAATAATAAAGGGGGAATATTATATGGTCTAAAAGTTCATTAATTGGAAATTTATTTTCCAATTTTGTCCTTATTTTGAAAAATTACAACCCTTTAATATTAAAAAAATCTATTACTGTAGTTAAAATATAGACTAGTTAGCTAAGTGTTAATAACAAAATGAGGTTTAAAATGAAACCAAACAAGAATAAATTCTATTTTTTATGTAATTATAACTATATAGTACCTTATATTCCAATAATTCTCAATTTTAGGCATTAATCTTGATAATAAAATTATTATAATTTATTCTATTTGTAAAATTCCAAAACATCCCATCATCTCAATTATAAAAGGAAACCTCCTACCTTGATACATCATAGTATTTTGAGCATTATATATTCACAAAAAAAAAAATCAACTTCACATCTCAAATTCCCTCTCCACATTCCTGATGTTCTTTTATTTCCAAAAGACCATACCTATAACCCTTTAGGGGAAATCTAAAGGAGCCATTTATAAGAAGAGGTGATCCCCTTAACTGATCACTATATTTTATACTCTTCTTTACCTCTACTAAATATATGTTATTTATCATAAAATAATAAATTTAGTATCCTAAATATTATGAAATTTTATTATTATTATTATTATTATTAAAACACCATTATACACACCCTTTCCCATAAAATGACAAGTGAAAGTATTTCTTATACATATATAAGGCTTTCCATCTCCACGTAGTGATACAATTAATTTTTCATCACCATCTTTAATAGATAGGTATTTTGATTAGATTAATGTTTATATATGATATTTATTAAATAATTATACTCCAGTTATTATAATATAACATTAACCTACTTACCATCCAATATTTGAAGAATGATAGTGTTATTCATTTTTAAGTGTGGACGACTAACTCCACAAAGTGACGTGATTCACTTTTCATTTATATTTTACTTTGATGGAAAAGAGAAATATTTGATAAATATATATGAGATAATTATTATCCTTAGAACTTAAATTTATAATTATATTTATTTTGTTCCACCCACTATAAATTAAAAACGACGTTCAAGTGTACATATAACATACCGTCTATATGTAAGATGTAAATTATTTTTCTATCTCTAAATTTTATTGATGAATATATATATATATATAATGACTATATATGTTATTTATTTCCTGGTTAATATTATTCATGTTATGGATCCAAGATATATGTACAACAACTGTAACTACTGAACTAAAATACTCATGCTAAATGAAACAATTAACACACAAAAATAACGATTTTAATAAGGAATCATCGATAAAGAAGGTGTTTAAATATTATAAAGGGATAATATATGATATTATAAGTATGAAAATTTATTTTTTATATAATTATAAAAAAATTAAATTTATTATACATGAGGTTGAAGTGGTTTCAAATTAGGACAAACTCAAGGTAAAAGGTTTTATGTTACAATCTCATTGTTTATCAATAATGTTTATTATTATATTATGATGATGAAATATGATAAAAATATAAATATACTCATGAAATTTATTACCCTTTAGTTATTTCTTGAAAATAGTTGTTTTATTTCCATTTTCCCTCCTTATATACTCAAGAGACTAAAAATATGTTTTTAAGGAAAATCCACAAGATTTCTCTATTTAGTATAAAAACCCTTTTCATCAATATTATTTCTTTATAAAATTATTTTAAAGAAGGTTTTATTGTTATAATATTATTTTTAAATTCATTTTTACCCATATTTGAATATTTATATAATATTTTGAATGGAATGTTTTTTTATTTCCTTAACAAGATACTTTTTGAAGTTTCTAAGAAAAGTATTGAAAGGTTGTTTTTTCTATCTGATATGAAAAGAATTAATTTTACCACATGATAACTAATTTTTTCCTTGAATATTAATTTACATATTTATAGGGAACTTTTAAAAGAATGTTTTTCATTTATAATTTCATAGTTTATTAAAATAATCAATTTGAAAATAGAAAGGATATTTTTCTCATGAATGTTTTAATGTTATTTTAATGGAAATTTTATTCATCCAAGAAAAAAATAATTGATATTAATTATGTCTTACTATGGATATTATCCAAGGATACCATCCTTATTCTATGTCTACATGGTTTATGTTTTTTATGACAATATGTTTATTAAACCCATTTCTTTTCATGTTTTTTTGATATGATGAATGTTTAATGATCTTGTGAAACATATATATATATATATGATTTCAATTATTCTATGGGTGGGACCTATATGTCCCTCTAATGTATTGTATAAAGAATAATATCCCATGAGTTAATAGGATTTGAATGGGTAGTGAGCCGAGATTAGTATCAGAAAATATCCATGATGATAGTCTTGGGAGTGAACCATGAATACTATGATGGTTTGGGGATGGAACCCATTCCCCCATGATAGTCTTGTAAAATAAACATAACTAATAAGGAAATGTTTTTTAGGATTATGTGTTTGCTAAAATTCCATGTTATGCTCTCATGACTCATGTTCTTTGATTCCCTTTTGATTCATTTCATAGGATCTACCACGATTTATTTAATGACATAAAATTATGATAATTAATATATATTGTAAGGTTTTAAAATGTTAAGATCAGGTTCTTATACCATGGTGAATTTATTATGGTTATATTATCATTGATATCTCTCTAGTTTACCCTTACTATGAATCTGAGCCCACCCTTTTATTATGTTTACATTCCTATGTTTATGAATAATGGTATTAATTATGATATTTCTAAGAAGGGTTATAGCAATGAATAAATAAGTATCTAATGCTGTTGATATTTTATTAACCAGCAGTTTTTGTTTCAATGTTTCCAAAGATATTATAACTAAATTATTCAAGAATAGATATAAATATTATGTAATGAAAATTCATCAATTAATATGTAATATATATATATGAAACTTATAGGTATCTATATATGGTATTAGAGAAAGGATTATACAACCATTAAAAAATTAGATGAGAAACCAATATTAAGAACCCCATGGATAGGTAAAAGTATAAGATAAAACTCTACTATTTTAGTAATGATCATTAATGAACTAGGTTAAATATTAGGTGTTATAGAAGAAGGTTTCATGATTTATAAATCCTTTGAATGTTTTTAATAACAATGTGGTGTCCCTAAATGATTATTTTTTTCTCACCCTTTGTTTTTTTGGTTTTAGTCAATAGATGTAACCTAAAGGAATCATTTTAGTGGTGAATGCAATGGATAATGAACTAATTGTCCTCCTGAGAAACTGAGTATAATAAGAGATGGAATGAAAAATATCATTTCTACACTCACACAACATTATTCATATATGAATAATGTTGACCGTCCAAATGATCAATGGATGGAAAATGTTATGTTGAGTCCTTTATTAAGTAGTGTACACCTTCTTTTTGTGGGTTTACTGATCCTATAGTTGTTGAGAAATGGATCAGTACTATTGAAATTATATTTTACATTCATCAATGTTCAGAACATGAAAATTATTTTCTGGTTGTTTATTATTTAGATGGTTAAGCATAGTAGTGATGGAATCTTCTCAAGAACATGAGAGAACAAGATGAAATTGAATACATGTAGTTGGAATAATTTAAAATATTATTTTTAATAATTAATTTCTTCATATTCATCATATTATAATGGAATGAAGTTCCTTGAGTAAATTGGGAATGATAATGAATATGATTGTGGCTATGAGGAATATTTTTCAACAATTTTGAGGTACACATATGGTATTCTCATCCAACCATAATGTAAGTTTTGATTGAATCATTAGTAGATTAAAACCAAGTCTTAAAATGGTGTTTTCGATAATGGATTCATAATTTATGAATAAATTGTTCTATGTTCCCTCAAGGGGGAGAATAATATTGGATTTATGCATTAATATAATGGGTTTGAAATGAAAATAAAAATCTAATTCACAATATGTTCTAAAAAACTTAGAGAGAATAATAACATTCATCCTTTATGATCAAAATTTGGAACGGAACATGGGGGAATGTTTCTTAAGGGAACTGGTAAAAGTTTAAATTCATAAAAAGAAGTCCACTGAGCAATCAAATGAAAAAGTGATTGGATGAAGTTGGCTTATGATGAAAATAAATACAAATCTCCAAAAAATTCAACACATATACTCTTGTTTTTTTAAATGCAATAATTATTTTAATTATGTGACGCAATGACCAAATAAGGATATTAATTATGAAGATTGATTTTAACAACCTCTTAAGCCTGGAGACAAATAGAAATCTCATGTGATCACTATTTCTGAGGATGGGTACAATAACGACATGGTGAAAGGTACACTTACAATCCAGTCTAGAACTACTAATGACTTATTTTAATTAGGATATACCAACTATTTTATTTCTAAACACATTTTATGGTTATCATAACACCACATTAAATAAATTGGTGATGATTTATTGTTAAAAACCCTAATTATATGATGATCACATCCCAATTCTATGATTCTTCTCTGGTTGATGTTTTTTGTATTTGTTTCTTTCAAATATTTTCATTCTTCCTCTAGTTTAATTCTATGTCATTTTTCTCAGGGATTTGGTTTTTTACATAAATCCCACGTCAATTATTGTAGAAGGGAAGTTAAGTTTAATATTCCAAACCAACCTATGATTGCATATCATTATGATGAAAAAAATTTAATTATGATGGAAATTAAATCCATTGTATGGGTCATGGTTCCTATTCAAAAAGGGAATTTCTCTTAAATTGTTAGAGAGAAATTAAAAATCATGGATATTCTAATTGTGCCAGATTTTGTTAACATATTTCAAGAATAATTTCATAGTATTACACTGAATCATGAAGTTTTGTTTTCAATAGAACACAAACTTGGTGTTACAATTATTTCCAAGACTCTATATGGAATAAAACTAATTGAGTTTTAATAATTAAAGAAGAAATTTTAGGATAATATTTAAAACAATTCATTTAGCCAAGTGTGTCTCCTTAGGTTGGACCTATTCTGTTTGTTAAGAACAAAGATGGGTTAATGTTACTCTACATTTACTATTAAGAACATATGAATGTCTCTATTAAGAACAAATATTATATTCCTCATATTTATGAGTTGTTTGATCAACTACATGGAGCCTAATACATTTCCATGATTATTCTTTGTTATGGATATCATCAATTGAGGATATATAAGAAGGATACATTGAAGATAACATTCCAAGAAAGAAACGAACACTTTGAATTTATAGTGATTCCACTTTAAATTATTAATTTCTACAATTACAGCATAAATTTAATGAATATAATATTCAGATATTACCATGATTAGTTTTTGGTAGTCCTTATAGATGACATTATTATTTATTCAAAGAGTAATGAAGAGTAGTAAGATCATTTGAGAATTTTGATGAAGATCCTATGGGTGTAGAAGCTTTATGTGTAATTTAAAAAGACTGAATTTTAACTTCATAATGTTTCATTCATAGGTCATATAATATCATTTGAGTGTATAGTGGTCTACCGTTGAAAGATAGAAGTTATTGAACATTAGTCCAGACCAACAAAAGTGAATGATATTTGTAGCTTTCTTGTTTTGGATATATATTATTAACCCTTTGTTTAGAATTTATCATGACTATAAAATCCACTCAACAAGTTAAATCTGAAGAGTTCTATATTCATTTGGATAGATGAATGTGAGGAATGTTTTAAGGAACTGAAGATAAGGATAGTCAATGCACCTATTCTTACACAATCAAATAGTGAAGAAGGGTTCATAATATAAAATTATTCATCAAAATGTGACTAGGATGCATCCTCATATAGAATAATACAGTTATAGCTTATGACTCTAGAAAACTGAAGGTCCATAAACAAAATTAACCAAATCCTTATTTGGAGTTACATTGGTAATGTTTTCATTAGATATATGTCATTATTATCTCAATAGAGAAATCTGTGACATATATACTGATAAAAAAATGTGAAATAATATTTTTCCTCTAAAATAGATGAACATGCATCCTACTAGATGGTTGGATATGATTAAATATTGTGACTTCCCAATACATTACCACCATGGGAAATCAAACAAGGTGGAAGATGATTTTCATTAAAAGGATCATACTAGCTTATCGATGATGAATATCACAAAATATCTAATATTTTTGTACTTTGAAAGTATAGATCTTGAAATTGTGATGAAATGGGAGAAATATTACCTTTCTCAAATGAATGTTCAACCATATATCAAAATAAATATTAAATAGGCATATAAGGAACAAGTATATATGTAAAATAAGGTGATAAATATTCATGATTTCATCTTTGATTATGATGGATTAATAAGTTTCAAGAACAATGTATATGTCCCTTTGTTACTAGATTTCATGAAGGAGTTGATGGATGAATCTCATAGTTCTTCATTATCAATTTATCCTATATGTATGAAGATGTATACAAATTTTGAAAGATTATTTTTGGGTGGGATGGAATGAAGAGAGATATTTTAGTACATGTTTCTTAGTGCTTGGTATGTCATCAATTTAAATCTAATAGACAAAAGTCAAAGGGGATGTTACAACCATTACCCATAATAGAATTGAAATGGGAAAGCATCACCACATGTTTTTTCATTAGAATCCCAAAAATATAAAAAGGTTATAATACTGTTTTGGTTATAGTTGATCTCTTAATGAAGTAAGAACACTTTAATTCCATTAGAGAAGATTTACTTCCTGATCTGATTACGTAGTTATACATTAAGGAAATGGTATGATTTTATGGTGTATTATTATAAGTTGTATCTGATTAGGATCTGGAGTTTTCCATGATGTTTTGAAGAAATCTTCAGTAGGATCTAGATAGAGATTTATGTTTTACTAATTAATACCATCATAAAATATATGTTTAGTCTTAGAGGATGATTAAAACTCTCTAATAGATGTTGATATTATACTCTATAGATTCTAATGGTGGTTGGGACCAACACCTTCCTTTTTTGGATTTTCATACTATAATAGTTTTCACTCCAACATTCATATGGATATTTATGAATCTTTCTATGATGGGAACTAATGAACTCAAAAATGATATTATAATGTATGAGAAATAAATCTATTGGGACATGATATAGATAAGAAAATGGTAGATAAGGTTAGATCCCCTCAATAGAATATACAAGTAGATTGGAGTTGATAGAAAATTTATGCTAACAGCATGTGATTCTGAGGCCCGGTGTGCCTGGAATGAATTTTTGAACGTTGTTTCAGGTACATTAAGTAAACGTGAGTGTGGGTTTTTGTAACTTTTGAACCAGTGCTCTAAATTGAAATCTGAGGGCACCGTTGAATTCGCAGTGTTGGTATTCGCTTTAGGAGACCTTCACCTTGACTACAGTATGTCGAGGGTGAAGGATAGAATTTTGGGTTTTTCGTGGAAATAGAAATAAAATAAAATAAACTTTTATTTAATTTTATTTTTGTTGAAACCTCCAATGTGTATTGTTTAATAGGTGGGGACCACCAGAACTAAACATCCCAAAAGAGGTTATGGAGGTGGGGATCACCTGAACTAAAACCTCTCAGAGGTTATGGTTGTGGGGACCTCCCGAGACTAAAATCCCCTCGAACTCCCTCTTAAAAGTGGGGAATCCTCTTAAACTTCCCCCAATTTAATGGTTCCACCCCCTTTAATTAATTATAGAAACTCCATTAATTAATTAATCCAATTTAAAATTATTCCAACATATTCTATAATTTTGGCTAATTCAATATTGGGGCGGATTGGGGGGATGGTTATTTTCAAAGTATAAGGGGAGAGATTTTGGGAGAATTAAACTACTCCAATGAAGAACACTCCACCAATGAATAACGCCGATGAATGACTTAGACTTCTTCCCCAGGATGTCTTCAATCAAGGACTGTCCTTCCCTCCTCATCGATGTCAACCAACAAATGAGGTAGGGGTATGTTTCAATTTGATCAATGTTATATTCCCTCTCACATTGAATCATCATCCTGGATTTATATGCTACCTCCCTAATGCAGAGGGTATGGGCCAATCAAACATGGCCTCACCCCTCTGATAAACTTGTAGATCTATTGTGTGATCTACGTGGTGCGGACAACGATCGGTGTCGGCAGTTGCCACTAGTGGAACTCAAGAAACGTGATGAAGGTGACGAATAAAGGGCGGCCAATTAAGCCGATCGCCGATGCTAGCACGATGATCCGCCATCCTGTGGCCTCCACTCCCTGCGGCGCTCCGCCGACTGTGGCCTCCGTTCCCCAGGGCGCTCCGCTGGTGTTTGCACGGTGCTCCGCCTCTCCACGGCCTCAGCGCCCCACAGCGCTCCGCTGCTCTCGGCCTCCACTGCCCCGAGGCCTCCGCACTCTATGGAGCTCCACCAACGAAGGAACGACACTCCGCCACCCATGGACTATGCCGCGCTGTGGCCTCACACCTGCCACGCATACCTTCAGCCTTCGTGCCGCCCTCGCTTACACCCCCCCCCCCCCCCCCCCGCGACCTCATGCCGCCCTCGCCGCCCCACGCCACCCACAACCTCCGCGACCGCCCCGCCACCTCGGCAGCCACCCCACCACCCCGTGGGCCGCTACCTAGGCTGGGTCGGACCCATCGGTTTTGGCTGGGTCAATCCAAACTGGGTCGGACCGGAGTTGGACCCACTTCGACCCATTTTGCGCTCTTTTGGCCATAACATGGGCACCAGGCGTCCGTTTGATAAACTGTCAATGACACTATAAACCTTGGAGTGAGGAGGTCCCTTTGGTATACCCCACATGAGTTTTGGATAAATTTTGGATACCATTGGGTTATATCGAGCACAAATTCACCAGCGACCTTAATACTAAAAGGCTAATAACTTACAGACCGGGCATCCGATTGACGCACCGTTTGTTGATTTGAGAGCCCTTTTATGTGGCGGACCTTTGGTATACTTTTTCGTGGGACTTCGTGGAAGTTAGAGTATTGAACAGTGGATTGAGGAGCATACCCTCCCGGAGATGAGCTAGCCTAGTGTGGGAACCTAGTAGCTGGTTGTGACGTGAAGAATGAAGGGCGATACTGTGTGTGTCCGTACCGAGCGATCTTGTGTGGGATAACACCAAGCAATCCTCTGTGGGTTAGCACCAAGCGATCATGTGTGGGTCAGCACCGAGCGATCCTTTGTAGGTCAGCACCAAGAAATCCTTGGTGGATCAGCACCTATCGATCCTGTGTGGTTTAGCACATAGAGATCCTATGTGGGTCTGACAATGTAATACGACCCATTGTGGGTCTGATGATGATTATTCATCCTTCGTGGGTCTGCCTCTTAACAGAGTATGATGATTCAGTAGTTACATTTAATCATCTCTACTTCTGTACATATGAAATACTTGGTGTGAGCTGAGTTCGTACCTGTGTGGTACTTTCTTTCATGGTAATAACTTGGTGGTATGCTTCTGTGTGGTGTACCTGTGTGGTACTTACCTTTGTGGTATTTGTTCCATTTTTGAATAATTGAGCTTTGTGATTTTGAGTTGGACTCTGTGTTTCCTCATTATTGAGATTGGAATACTTGATTACATATGTATATGTATGAGCATATACCAAAGTAGTGTTTTCAATTGATTTCATGCTGTGTGGTTTATCCTTGTTGAATTTTGTGAGACCTTGAGGGTCTTGGGGTCCCTACTGAGTATCGTTATACTCACCTTTTCATGGGCTATGCCCACAACCTATTGTGTTTGGTGCATGCGACGGACATCACTGACTGAGTACGAGAGTACCATGACTGGAGGTGGCTCGGAGGTGGACGTTAGATGAGGCGAACCGCAGAGACATCTATTCGTTAGTTTTACCTACCCTTTAGGTAGGATTCATGGTGGACGATCCTGGAGATTATTTTCACTTATCAGTCATCTTGTAATTTCCAATTTTCCTTGTACTTTCTAGTTGGTCTTGTATTATGGCCCCTTTTTCTTACTGTACTCACTCTGTTTACTATTCAGTTTTCAAGAGATCGTATCTTGTTGTGTGCTTGGTTGTGTGTGTTACATATTTTGAAGGAAATGCCTTCCCAGTTTTAGGGAATATTCCTTTGGTGCTAGTCGCCAGCCCCTGGCCTATGGAAGGTGGGCTTGGGGTAGTCACGACATGGGCCCCGGGGGATGGGTCGCGACAAATTTGTAGTAGAGGAGTCAGTTCTACCGTAGAAGATATGACTCTGATCTTTTTTAACTGCAATAGTGTTAATTATAGTGAGTGTGGTTATCATTTTAGTGAATCCAGTGTTGGTGCGGTGGCCGATGTATCCATGCACCAAGACCCTGGATTCTTATTTTTGACTCAATGCACGAAAACACTGATTGCGTGTGGGTTTTAACGAGTTTCATTTGTGATCTCTTTGAGTCAGCTCACTAGGTATAACTTTTTTACTGTGGCATACCTGTTCTTTTTCAGGATTCCTCCAAGAAAATAGCCATCTAGGGTTCTGTATATAGTACGCACTGATATCCCACTGAGCAATGAGGTCTCGGTGTAGGGCCCTCTTCTAGCGGAGGCACCAACAGTACCATTACCCGTTGGGCCACCGATTCCACCAGCCCCAGCAGCAGAGGGTGCACGCCGCTTGAGCGTGTTGCACGAGTTCCAATGCTATAGGACACCCATGTTCATGGGAGAGATGGACCCACAGGTGGCTAAGGATTGGCTGGAGGCCGTGGTGAGAGTCTTCCGACTGGTAGGGACACCAGCTGATCTCATGGTGATTCTTATGTCCAGTCTACTACAGGAAGAAGTAGGAAGATGGTGGAGCTTGATGCTCCAGGCTCAGGACGAGTTCATGCTTTTATGTATAGACTTCGAGAGCCTATTTCGAGCAGAGTTTGTCCCAGCAACTCTTCAAGCAGTGCACATTTAGGAGCTACTTCATCTGTAGCAGGGCAGCATGATTGTGGCATAGCACTCAGTGAGGTTCACTAAACTCTCATGATATTCCACTAATATGGTGTGGGACCCATTCTTCAGGGCCCAGACCATCGACTAGAGGCTCAGAAAAGAGATCAGGGCTTTGATGATTTATCTTAGAATCCCGACGTATGTAGGGGTGTTAGAGAGAGACCACATAGTTGATATTTTCAATGCTGAGCAGTCACCAACAGCGAGACCCACCACCAGTCATCACGTAGAGAAGTCTTCTGTAGTTGGTAGCAGACAGATGTCACAGAGGTCCAAGAGGACCAGACCTTCATGTGGACGACCACAGGATTTAGGGTCGGTTGTGCAGGGAATCCAAGGCAGAGCGAGTCATACCAGGAGCGGGCAGTGTTACGCATGCAGCGGGCAGGGTCACATATCTCGTGACTGTCCAAACCGCCGCACAGATGATCTAAAGACGGTCAAAGGACCACTTAGTTAGAGACAGAGGTTCGAACGAGGAGGTCCACAGGGAGCATATGGACATGGCGGAGGAGCTGGTCATGCAGCTGTGGGTGGGAAACGATTAAAGATGTTATAGCCACCACCACCATGTGATCCACCCCGACCATATGGAGCAGGAGGAAAGGGGGGATCTCAGCTGTAGGTAGCTGATACCTAAGATCACGACGCTCCGGAGATGATACGAGGTTCGATCTGTGTCTACTCCACCTTATATAAAGTACTTTTAGACACAAGTTCCATTCATTATTTTATTTCCACTGCCCTTGTTCAGATCATAGAGATTCCGATGGAGATGTTTTCTCAGTCATTATGGCTAGAGACTCTTATGGGAGAATATTCTATGATTATGAAATGGTGTCGGCAGTGCGAGATTACTCTAAATGGAGAGAGATTCGACAAGGATCTCATAGTAGCAGCGTGGAGGAATTATGATGTCATATGGGTTATGGACTGGTTATCTATAGTCTAAGCATAGATTCACTGTATTAGGTGAAATGTGTGGTGCTTCCTAATGGATGGGATGAGGTTTACCTTCACCGGTGAGAAGGGACTCTTTGCAGCACAATATGGACTTACCCGGAGGAGAGTGCAGCCGATAACTCATCAATTGTCCAGCCTTACCCATGGAGTGGTTGATGTGGAGAGTCCGAGTTATCCTGTAGTGGTGAACCAGTATGCAGATGTCTTCCCAGATGATGTTCTGGGTCTACCTCCTCATAGAGAGGTGGACTTTTACATTGACTTATTCCCCGGGACGACACTGATATCTACACCAGCATATTGGATCACTCTGGCGGAGCTTCATGAGGTGCAGTATAGCTAGAGGACTTACATGTTAAAGGGATAATTCAGCCTGGTGTTTCTCCTTGGGAAGCACATATTTTGTTCACCAAGAAGGCAGATGAGAGATTGAGACTTTGTGTCGAATATCGGTGCCTGAACCAGGTGACCGTGAAGAACAAGTACCCACTCCCGAGGATTGACGACCACTTTTATCAACAAAAGGGAGCATTATGGTTCTCAAAGATAGTCTTCCGATCAAGCTATCACAAGTTTAGAGTATGAGATGAGGATGTGCAGAAGACGACTTTCAGATGTCGGTATGACCATTATGAGTTCTTGGTTATGCCATTCGGCATAACCAACACTCCAGTAGTGTTCATGGGATTGAGGAACAAGATCTTTCAGCTATACCATGATCTCTATGTGGTGGTCTTCATTGATGACATTCTTATCTACTAGACTACTGAGGAGAAGCATGCCTATCATTTGAAGGTAGTACTGGACACACTCTGAGAGCACCAGCTTTATGGTAATATCTCAATGTGCCAGTTCTAGATCCGAGAGAATCACTTTCTCAGACATGTCATATCAGAGGCTTGAGTTATAGTAGATTCAGCGATGATTTAGGTAGTACTTTCTTAGAATCCACCCAGGATTGTGATGGAGATACAGAGTTTCCTGGGTTTGGAAGGACACTACGGGTGATTTGTGCAAAGTTTATCTAGAGTTGCAGCACCTTTATCAGCATTGAAGAAGTAGGGAAAACACTTTGTGTGGTCTGAGAAATGCTAGTAGAGTTTTCAGGAGCTGAGGAAGAGGCAGACTAGTGCCCCCATCTTGAGGCTTCCGGAGGAGGGCGTAGGGTATGTAGTCTACTATGACACATCAAGGACCGGGCTCGGATGTATCCAAATGTAGGAGTGAGCAGTGATTGCATATGGTACTAGACAGTCGAGACAACATGAAAATAACTACGCTACCGATGACCTAGAGTTAGCAGCAGTTGTCTTCGCCTTGAATATGAGGTGACATTATCTGATGAGTGAACGTTTTACAGTCTACCAAGATCACAAGAGTCTCAGGTATATCTTCTCTCCGAAGGAATTGAACATGAGATAGTGACATTGGCTTGAGTTCCTCTAAGACTATGAATTAGAGATAGTCTGTACTCCTGGGAAGGAGAATGTTGTAGCAGATGCACTCAGATGGAGATCTGGTATAAAAATACTAGAAGAAGCAACAGAGAAACTGGCCGCTTTGCAGATATCCTTTGTGGATCGGGATGGAGAAGCTTTCCTTCAGTCTCCTATAGTCAGTCCCCCACTTCTCCAGCGAGTCAGGGAGGCGTAGCATGGGGACACTGACTGTGAGACTCGACATGCTCAGATATCCATCAGACAAGAACCTAATGGATTTTCTGAAGGAGGGGAGCATGTCATCCTCTTTAGAGGATGTTCCATGGTACTAATTTCACTTTGGGATGAATTGTAGAGAGAGTTCCACACATCCCCTCTAGTGGTAAATATAAGAGTGGAGAAGTTGTACCAGGATCTCCAATGACAGCGGTGGTGGCCAGGAATGAAGAAAGAAGTAGCAGAGTTTGTCTCTCAGTGCCTCACTTGTCACCAAGTGAAGGCTGAGCATTAGGTAATAGTAGGATTGCTTCAACCTGTAGAGGTCCCATAGTCGAAGTGGGATTGGATATCCTTATAATTCATGAAAGGACTTTCACGTACATCTAGAGGTCATGATTCTATCTCGGTGATTGTCGACCGACTCCCCAAGTCGGACCACTTCCTACCAATCATAGATCAGGGTTCAGTAGAGAGCTTGGGACACCTCTATGTGCAGGAGATTTTGCGGCTACAAGGATTACCCTTGACGATTGTCTTCGATCATGATGCATGTTTTACATCCCGGCTATGTAAGGGGTTGCATGAGGCTGTAGGGATGCATCTTTGTTTGAGAACCTCCTTCCATCCTCAAATAGATGGCCAAAATGAGCAGACCATTTAGACCCTCGAGGACATGCTACGTTCTTGCATCCTTGACCTCGGTCGTAGATGGGAGGATCACTTGCCATTGATGAAGTTTTCATACAACAACAGATATCACACCACCATTGGGATGAAACCTTTTAAAGCATCGTACATGCGACCTTGCAGATCACCTTTGTGTTGGAATGACCCATGGGAGTCAGCACTAGTGAGACTAGAGATGGTACAGGCTACCACAGAGAAGGTGAAGATCATCCAAGAGCAGATGAAGATTGCCCAAAGAAGGTAGAAGTCGTATTCCAACAGGAGATGAAGAACTCGATAGTTCGAGGATGGTGACCACACCTTTCTACAGGTCTCATCTCGATGAGGTTTACGGAGATTTGGTAGAGGAGGAAAGTTATCTATGAGGTTCATTAGACATTTTCATGTCCTCAGCAGAGTTGGCGAGGTGGCTTACCGCTTATCTCTTCCACCTCAGTTACACTGGGTGCACGACGTCTTCCACGTATCCCAGCTAAGGAGATACGTGCACGACCCTTCTCACATCATAGAACATGATGAGCTGGACATCGATGATGGGGTGACTTTTTCGGAGGTTCTAGTAGAGATTGAGGATCGACGGGAGTGATTCCTTAATGGGCGGTTGATAACTCTAGTGCACGTTCGTTGGTAGCACGAGAACCTCTAGGAGAGAACATGGGAGAGGGAGTCTTAGATTCGTGTATAATACCCCCACCTGTTCCCTAGGTTTGAGTTGTGACTTATGGGGATGCAAAGCCCTGAGGTGGGGAGAATTTATAGACCCAAAATTTCTATGATTTTTTTTAATTAAATGAGAATTGTACAAGTCCGCAAAAATTGACGGCGCATGATTCTGAGGCCCCATGTGCCCGGAATGAATTTAAGAACTTTTTTTGGGTATGTTCAGTAAACGTGTGAGTGGGTTTTTGTAACTTTTGAACCGGTGCTCGAAATTTAAATCTGGGAGCACCGTTAAACTCGCCGATATTCTCTTAAGGAGACCTTCACCTCAGCTGCAGTAGGTCGAGGGTGAAATATAGAATTTTGGGATTTTCGTGCAAACAAAAATAAAATAAAATAAACTTTAATTTTATTTTATTTTTGTTGAAACCTCCCATGTGGAAGGTTTAAGAGGCGAAGACCACCAGAACTAAACCTCCCATAAGAGGTTATAGAGTTGGGGACCACCTGAACTAAAACCTCTCATAGGTTATGGTAGTTGGGACCACATGAGACTAAAACCCCCCTGTACTCCCTCTTAAATTTGGGGAAGCCTCTTAATATTCCCCCACTTTAATGGTGAAAACCCATTTAATTAATTATACGAACTCAATTAATTAATTAATCCAATTTTAAATTATGGCAACATATACTATAATGTAGTCTAATTCTTATTTGGGATGGATCGGGGGGAAGGTTTTTAGAAAAGGAGAATGGGAGAACTTTTGGGAGATTTACACTACTCCAATAAAGAATTATCCACCAACGAAGAACGCCGACACATGACTTCGACTTCTTCCTCAGGATGTCTTCAATCGATGATTGTCCTTCCCTCCTCATCAACATCAACAGACGAATGAGGTATGGGTGTGTTTCAATTTGATCAATGTTATATTCCCTATCACATTGAATCATCTTCCATGTGATGTGTGCTACTTCCCTAACATGGAGGGTATAGGAAAAACAAAAAAGGCATGACCCCTCCACAAATCTTGTGGATATTTTGTGTGATCTTTGTGATGGTGACGACGACCAGTGTCGGTGGTTGGCACAGGTGGAACTACAGAACCACGAGGAAGGAGATGAACGAAGGGAAACAGGTTAAGAAAGCCGCCATCAAAGGTACGACACTCGGCCACTTCATGTCCTCCGTGCCCTACGACACTCCGCTGCCCAACGGCCTCTGCACCCCACGGTTCTCCGCCGGCGAAGGCACGAAGCTCCACCACCCCGTGGCCTCCGCACCACGCGGTGCTCCGCTGCCCATGGCCTCCGCCACCCCGCAGCCTCCACGCCCCGTAGTGCTCGACCGCCAGTGGCCTCCTCCTCCCCGAGGCCTCCGTACCCCACAGCGCTCCGCCGAAGAAGGTCGGGCGCTCTGCCACCCACTGCCTCCGTGCCCTGCGGCGCTCCACCGCCCGCGGCCTCCGCGCCCTGTGGTGCTCCACCGCTCGCGGCCTCCGCCGCCCCGCGGTCTCTGCACCTCATGGAACTCTGCCGCCTGTGACCTTGTGCCACCCTCGTGGTCCCCCCATGGCCTCATGCCGCCCTCACAGCACCGCGCCACCCGCGGCCTCCACAGCCGCTCCACCGCCACACTGGCCTCTGTCCATGCCGGGCTGCCCAGCGCGGGTCGGGATGGACCTAGCGTGTTGGACCGCCTAGCGCAGCTCAGACCCAGCAGGTCGGGACGGGTCAACCAAAACTAGGTTGGCCCAGGTCGAGTCAGGCTGGGATGGTATATCCGGGTCAGAACGGACCCAGACCCACTTCGACCCATTTGTGCTCTTTTGTCCATAACATGGGCACCAGACGTCCGTTTGACAAACCGTCAACGTCACTGTAAAACTTTGAGCAAGATGGTCTCTTTTATATACCCCACATTTCATTGGATAATGTTGGGATACAATCGGGTTGGGTTGACCCTGAAACCAACCGGGCCCTTGGGACTAAAATGCTAATAACTTACAGACCGGGCATCCGATTGACGCACCATCTATTGTGTTGAGACATCTTTTATGTGGAAGACCTTTGGGGTAATTTTTCGTGGGACTTCATGGAAGTTGGAGTATCAACCAATGGGTTGAGGAGAAGACCCTCCCAGAGATGATCAAGCCTTGTGCGGGAACCCAGTAGCTGGCTGTGACATGAAGAAGGAAGAGTGTTCCTGTGTGTGTCTGCACTGAGCGGTCCTATGTGGGTCAGCACTGAGTGATCCTGTGTGCGTCAGCACCGAGGGATCCTGTGTGGATATGCACCGAGCGATCCTTTGTGGATTAGCACTGAGGGACCTTGTGTGGGTCAGCACTGAGGGATCCTGTGTGGGTCAGCACCTAGATATCCTATGTGGGTCTGACAATGTACCATGAGTATCCATGGGTCTGATGATGATTAGAGATCCTTCATGGGTATTCCTCTTAATAGAGTAAGATGATTCAGTTGTTTCATCAAATCATCTCTACTTATGTACCTAAGAAATACCTGGTGTGAGATGATTTTATACCTGTGTGGTAATTTCCTTCAGGGTAATACCTTGGTTGTATTTTTCTGTGTGGCTTACCAATGTGGTACTTACCTTTGTGGTATTCCTTCCTTTTTGGAACAGTTGATCTTTGGGCTTTTGAGTTGGACTCTGTGTTACCTCATGGTTGATATGGGAATACTTTATAACATTGTAATATTTATGGGAATATAAATAAGTAGTATTGTCGGTTGATTTCATGCAATGTGGTTTATCCTAGGTGGATTTTGAGACACCTTGACGGTCTCGGGGTATCTACTGAGTATCGTTATACAAACCCCTACATGGGCTATGCCTGAATCCAGTTGTGTTTGGTGTAGACGATAGACAGTTCTGACTGTGGACGAGAGTACCAGGACTGGAGGAGGCTCATAGGTGGATTTTAGACAAGGAAAACCACAGAGACGACCATTCATGAGTTGTACCTACCCATCAGGTAGGATTCGTGGTGGACGATCCATGAGGTTATTTTCATCAATCAACCGTCTTGTACATTCCAATTTTCCTTGTAATTTCCAATTGGGCTTGTATTCTGGCACCTTTTTCTTACTCCACACACTCTATTTACTATTCAATTTACTTGAGTTCATATCTCACTTTGTTCTTGGTTGTGTGTGTTTGAGATTTTCAAGGCAATTCCTTCCTAGTTTTTGGGAATACGCCTTCGGTGCTAGTCTCCATCCCCTGGCCAATGGAAGGTGGGCTTGGGGTAGTAACGGAATGGGCCCCTAGGGACGGGTTGTGACAGTATTATTCCATTAATGACCTAAAATTTATAATTTGAAATTGATATACCAGTCCTTTATAAATATCTAATAAGGTAATATACATGGATATATTAAAATAGTTTGATAAGATCATTGAGCACTGAAAACACCCAAAGGAAAATAACACTTTGTAGAGAGGTGTAACCATACATTATAAGGTTCAGAAGATAAAGTTATATGCAATTGATCAAATTTATTCATGAAATATCATCATGATGATGATTTAATATTCCATTTATAGAAATATTGGATTGATTTAATGCCACATATAAAGCTACATTGTGAGAAGGAAACAAACATTGAAATCAAGGTGTGACCTGATAATAAATCAATTTTTATAGAATCAACTTTGGATTTTCCATGTTGAATTTCATTATTCCTCAATTATCCACATGTTGGAAAACATACAAAAGATCAATAATCACAATAATATATGATTCAATCATTTGAAAATTCATAAATATTTGGATTACTAATACCCAAATTATGAACAAACATTTAACATTAGTATGAACTTATGAGTAGTGCACTTACCTTATATAACTAAGATTTAACCAAAAAAATATTTGATTGAAACTACTATTAGTAAATTGGAAATATTATTTAATATCCATAAATTTGGTAATAGATGGTAATTTTATTATGTTGCATCCATGATATAAAGCTTCCTTAGTATATTTTAAAAACTCAAAAAATTGAGATTATTCCAATTTATAAAAATAATCACCATTCTAAATTTTAATTTCTTAAAAAATTGGATAACAACTTCCTGTACTAAATTTTTAATTTTTTTTGGATTAGGAACCGAATAATTTTCATTTTCATCTAAATTATGTTAACCATTATGATAAAAAACACAATTTTCTAGAAAACCTAAATAGAATAGTTGATCCACAATATAATGAAAAGTGTAATAATTCTCCCAAGATTATATTTCATACAAGGACAGATAATTATCACTTCTAAAATAAATTCATGGATTTATGTTATAAATTTAATAAATGATTCAATGCCCTCAATAAAGAAAATATTCATATAAAAACCCAGTGAGTTTGTTTAATGACTTCTCATATGAGGTATTTACTGGAGTGAATTTTTCCTCATCAATGTTGGCAATTTTATGGTGTTATTAATATGAAACAGTGATTTTTTTTTGAAATTATTGAATATCCTCTAAACTATGATAGAATTGAAATTCTTTATATATTTTTGTCAAAGTAGTTGTCTTAATTGAGTAATTGATCATGGTTTATTTTTTTCATTTTTTATAACAATTCTTGTTGTAAATTTTTATTTAGAATTTGTTATAAATGTATTTATTAAAATTATCATAATTTCGTTTCCATTGGATTGATTATTCCGTAATTCCATAGTTCCAATTATTTTTTTATTTGGAATATTTGTTTTTAAAAATCGAGATGAATTTCAATGTGACACCATGTTCTAGATTTCTTGTGTCTGTGCCTCTCTTTAGAACTGTATTTTACAACATTTAGGGAAGGGGAAAACAAATGAAAATACTAACTAAACACATGTAGGGATATTTGAAACTGTGTTCTCTCGTAGAATCAATTAAGGTCCCCTCCACTAGGTTATATCCATTAGATCTTTTTTTTGAACCTATCATGATGTAAAAAAGAATTCATGCTATAGAGATGATTTTTAAGTGATCACACCCTCAACTAAATTGACTGCAAGCCTAAAACCAAAGTTTTCATATAAATAAGACAACCTACCATAAGGGAGAATTCTATCCCTCTCTGACCTACAAAAAACTGAGCCGAGCTACGTTGATGGATTCAACCGAACCTGAATTGAACTAGCATGGATATTCTGATGCTGATGAACCAGGTCACCTTATGATGTAGGGCCCTACGAGAGATGATCATCCACGTGATGTTATGTGTGAATCAGCTACTTGAATGTGACTAAAATATTGACTCTGATCAGTGAGATCAAACCAAGGTTTTCATGATTTCATATTAGATGTGCATAAAATATGAGACTTTGAAATTGTGATGAAACCGACCATTCATCTTTTATTTTAGATGACTCAAATGCTCTTGGTATATACATTTCTTGAAGATGAGAAATCAATATTTCTCGCAGGTTTCTATTGGGTTATAGGTATGAACATGGATGGATCAAAATTTACCTGATTCCACTAGATGTGAAGAACAATGGAGCCACCCACCATGTATTGGATGAATAGTTGAAATGAGGAAAGAGGGAATTATGAAATATGAATTGAGCATTGAAAATAAAAACATGAATATGATTTTAGATTTTAATATGAGCTCTATGATCCTCCCAAGGTCGAAAAAACTGATGAAGAAGTTTGTTGTTGAATCTTGTTGATTTCTATCACTAGAATTATTCTATTTTCATGTAACTGGTTGATGATAAGGATAGGGGAAAAGTTTTCCCCAATGTTGTGGTTAAGGATCCAAGTAGATGTGAACTCTAGTTTTTCGATTGAATGCCTCACAAAATTTTTCTAAATGGAATTCTTCGAGTGGTGGTGGGTTCCACTATGTATAAATTGATAAATCCTGGTTATAGTTGAATGGTGCATCAATATTTATCCAAGTATGAATGGTCACATGAGATGTAACTTCCATGATGAAATTATTGACCTTGAAGTAGAAAAACCAAATACTCAAGCTGATTTTACTGGTCACAATGTCAAGGAACCCGCATATTTCATATTAAGGAGGAACTCTATATAGTTGAAACACCATGTAGATGAAATCATTACATAGCCAAATCAATATAATAGAAAAATAAAATAGCTGAATTTTGACTCAGAATGATCACAAATCCATAATAATACATAATAGAATTTCTATCTTCTATAGTATGTCTATAATAATAGATCCATATTTAGTACAATACATAACAAAATATGCATGAAGGAAAATATTAATTTTTCATCAGGGTTCCCATAAGGAAAGTTAGGATTCTCTACAAAGGCCCATTATATGGATTTGTGTGTGGGGCCTAAATTTCAACATAGGGCCTAAAAGTATTAATTTCACGCTCACTCGTAACCTAAAATTTAGAAAGGGAAAGATAATTTCCCAATATGGGGCTTCTCAACATCTTCATTTTGTCTATTTTCCTAGAACAATATAGAAAAATCAACACAAGGGTGTGCATTTCCTAACAAGGGCTTAGCTATTCTAATAAGGACTTTATTGAGAGATGGCACTGAGCTCTTTGAAGTGCGTCATACAGATTTACCATTTCCTATTAATGATGATTTCATTATTTTTTCCCTTCCCATTTTTCAACTAAGATGACATGTTATTTATTGTTTTTTACTCCCAATGTAGAGTACCATGTTTTTTAACAAATGAAAATCCAATGGAAATTTTAATTTTGGCACTTACTGGATGAATTATTTTTAAAATCGAGCTCAAAACGTAATTTTGGGTGTTGGAGTACTTAAAAATGTTGTTTTCAGACTTCAATAAATCCCTAAGTGGTTTCCCCAAAGTCCCGAGGATTTTTATAAGCACCAAACCACAAAAATCAGGTTTTGAAGGGGTCTTTACTAGGTGCACGGTTTGTTTGAAACCATGCAGACCCAAGAAGAAACTGTGCGGCTTGATTTTGGATACAAATGTGAAGCACACATGCTACAAATGGTTTACCCAAATGGTATGAATATCTTGCATTTTTAATGTAAGAGGTAGTAACTATTAACATTTCCATGGATATGCATGGTTTTACAAATTGTGCAGCTATCCCATGCGGGTGCTTCAGGTGCCCAGTAAAGGGCCAACGGTTGGCGCATAGTTTAAAAAACTGTGCACCAGATCCCTATTTTAAAAAATGAATTAATTTAAATAAAATTAAAATGAGTTAAAACTAAAACCTAAAATGATCTTCCTCCCCTCCATAGGCATCACATGAGCCTCTCTAGGTCATGACTTTTCCACGTCTGAGCTCCCCTCTTCTATATCCCTCTCAATTTGTCGATTTCATATTGATCCTTCATAATTATCCATTGTCCCTTTAAGGTAAGAACTTTTGTCCTCATATTTTCCCATTATTTGACTCATTTTGTTCTCCCCATCAACTTGTTCCATTTAGATAAACCCCTAAGGTTAGGTTTGGACCTGTTTTCATTTTTCTTCTATGGTGAGGTTGTGGGAAGGGTCTCTCAGGATTCCTTTGGTCTTATTCTGGAATCTACCACCGAATTTGATACAATTCATATCGTTTTGGATCACTACCATCAATTTGGGGTAACATATTCAATTTTGCATCGTTGTTTCTTGATTTATAGTTGTGGCTTATGTTTTTAAAGAATTATTGATACTTTTTAGGAGCGTTTTGACCTTCCAGCCATGGGGATGACTTACACGTATGTGCAAGAGTAAGATATATATATACAACCTCCTTGTACATATTCCCTCATGGAGAGGGGAATATGTTCAATGCAACAAGGGGTATTATATATATATATATATGTATATATATACATATAAATGAATCTATGTGTAAGTGTAAGGACCCGATTCATGTTTTTGTTGTCAGAGTTGTCAAGTGCTAAAGTGTTTGTCTTGGCTTGGTCTTCTCTTAGAGGTAGGATCCCACTCATTTTCCACTTAAATTTAATACTGCATTAATTAATGGATTTTTCTTTTTTTTCCTTACGTCTAATTAAGGAGGAATGAATTTTTAGAATATATTTTTAAATCTATTTGTTGAATTGTAAATGAAAAATGAAATTATTTTTTAATAAAATCCCTCCAATGGAGGTAAGATGTCTCTTAAGTTAAATAGTAGTGATTAGACATTTATGGTTGGTTTTCTTGCTTTGGGTTTCTTTTTGATTTGATATCATGTTGGGACGTGGAATCTTTGGAACAGTGCTTTCATTGAAATTATTAATTATATTTTCCCATGTAGGTTGTCTATAATCAAATATCATAGTATTGATTTTATTTATGTGAATGTAATTATATGATTTATATTTGATGTTTAACAATTGCGTTCTTGGTGAATTATTTAATTAGAGAATTAATTTATTAAAGGAGATGTGATATTGGGGATATTTGAAATTATGGTTTTTTGATAACTAATCATGTAATTAATTGTGAATGGTTTTAAGATTGTTGATTGAGTTAAATAATTGTGGAATTAATTACAAGATATAAAAATAAATGATTTGAGATAATTAATTGATGAATTAATTATGAGATATTGAAATTGTGAATTGAGATAATTATTTTTCTAATTAATTATGGGTTAGTGACTACTTAATTGTTGAATTAATTAAAGAGAATGATGTTATTAATTAATTGGGGAATTAATTTAAAAGAATTATGAGATAATTTTTATGAATTAGTATTAAGTTTGAGATGATTAATTTATAGGTGAATTAATTAATGAGCTCGTTATTATTGTCGAATTGTTGAACTTGTACTGAAATTTATGTGAGTAATTAATTGTTAAATTAATTATGTTTTGAAGAATGGTAACATGGTTATTTATTTATGTGAAATAAATAATATTAATATGGTAATTCATTTATGTGAATCAATGAATGGTAACATGGTCATTCATTTTTGTGAATTAGATAATGGTAATATGGTCATTCAATCATTACAATTTAGGCATGGTAAAATGGTCATTCATTTGTTTAAAATAAATAAATGTAACATGGACATTCATTTTTTTGAATTAATGAACGGTAACATGGTCATTCATTTATGTGAATTAAATAATGGTAAAATGGTCATTAAATCATGAGAATTTATGAATGGTAACATGGTAATTCATTTGTGAGAAATAATGAATGGTAACATGGTTATTAAATTTTGTGAATTAATGAAGGGTAACATGGTCATTAATTTTTGAAAATTAGAGTTGTAACATGGAAATTCAGAAACGTGATATCTACTGGGGATAGTTAAGATTTCGGCAGGGGACAATGTTGGAATGAGGTATGGGTGACCTCAAGAACCCTTGAGTTAATGTTGTCATGTAAAGAATAAATGATAATGTGATAACTCTTTATTTATTCATTGTGTTTATTTGTTTATAAAACTGCATATACTATTAATGGACTAGATTGGCCTAGACACCATGGATGATGACCTCTAGATATTATTATCTCACACCCTCCTCATGTCAATATTGCACTAGGGTAGCCGAGTATACCTTATATTTGTAGAAACTTGGTTGATTACATCTTCTTTTTTCCAGTATTGGGGAGTGAGGATCACAGTTCTGAACTTTATCTCACAATGCTTGTGGAGCTAGTAGTTGTGATGTTTTCATTCATTACATTTTATTAATTATTTGTAATATTCACTGCCTTCACTTTTATCATCCTCTATCAAATAGGCATTATTGTAATTTTTTTGACCAATGATATTCAGTTATTATGATATACTTTTATTCCTTTCTGTTCATGTATATTCTTATACTATATATTATCTATGGTTTATCATTGTTCATACTCTGATATATTATGTAATAATATCCCCATAAACACACCCTAGGCCCTAGATGCTAGTTTTCTTCCCCCGACATTCGGGGATATGTTCTTGAAGTCATGTGGTGACCGGTGAGGCTACCAGTTTAGTTGTCATTTGGGTCGAAGAGTTACAAAGTGGTGTCAAAACCAAAATGTTTCCTTGTCTTATGATTTTGGTATGGTATATTGGATACTAGGGATGGGTCGGTGCTTGGTAAAAAGTTGTGTTTAGGACTAATCTCCTCACCCACAGGGAAATGACCAAGTGTTTGGTGGTGGGATTGATGTTAAGGCAATTTGTATTGACAATTGATTTTTATTTCACCTTGAGTGAATCATTTAATTTTTGACTCTTAATGATTTATGAAGACTATATTATTTTTACACTTGGACTTTTCTGGAAAGAATGATGGATTGAATTCCTCAAATTAGTCACATAGAGAATCTGCATGCCATGCAGATTCCATGCTTTGTAGATGCATATGCAGGTTGTTTTCTAGTTCTGATTGTGTGCCTCAAGAGTTATTCCATGATTCTATGTTTATAATATGTTTATATGTGTTTACTACATGTTAAAACATGATTGGATTAATATTTATATGTTAGGTGATAATATATAAAGTTACACAAGAGGGGTGGTGGTGGTGAATTGTGTCTTTTCAAAAATCCTCCACAATTCTGGCTTATGACACCCACTGTGTTTTATGAAGATATGCAATTTTTTTCTTCTATATTAAAATATGCATCAGATAAACAAAAATAAAAAAAATATAAATTTATAGTGGTCTGGGGCACAAATATCCCCTCATACACTCCAGCAATCACTCTCTTAGATATCTTGGTGATTTTATTAGAATCACCCTCTTATCACAAGACCATGAATCCACAACTGACTGTAGGCAGTTGAAACATTTAAAAGACTAATTAAAAATATTTTTGTCTCTATAACAGAGAACCTAACATCCAATTAATATAATGAAAAGTTGATACTCCACCACAATTGAGTACGAGAAGTTGAAACTCTAATAAATCAGTAGAGATATTGATTTTATGAAATAGGTTGATGTTCACAATTACAGTAGAAATATTCAACAATTTTTGGATCTTCTTCTTCAAAAAACATATATTTCATGAATGAAATAGTCTAAAGATATCCTTCAATAAATTAGTAACTAAACAGTAGTAGCAGACATATAGTAGAATGATGAATAATATTTATCTCAACATGGTGTAGTACTTATTTAGAGTTGTTTGATCTTTTCAGCACTGTAATGAATTTTTTATAATTAATTTTATTATCCTAGATATATGATCAAAGAGATACTATGAAAAAATATATAGAACCGATAGATTTCTTCAGTATTCCAGATCCAAAATAATATCCTGATTGATCTCAAAAATTCAAATTCCATTTGACTATAAGAGTTAAAACATCCTTAGAAATATGAATGATTTTATATGATGAATAAAGTTCTTTGAAACAATCATTATGATCCTTGAATTGGTCTTCAATTCCCACTTTACCGTTGCAGAAAACTGGGATTGAAAACACTGCTTAAAAAACATCATCGTTGAGTACACAACATAGGGTTGAGTTTAATATCATAGGGTTCCTTTGTGTAGCATAGGGTTCCTACAAATGTATGGTTCCTTATCCATATATTGATTTTCATGGAATGTAGGGAAAAAAAGTTTCATAAGGATGATGATCTATATATTCACCTTTCTTTTGGAATATTATCCCAATTGTATCCTTGATTGACCATACGTACCAAATCCTGAATGTAGGGTTGATGAATTGTAATCCCAGACTTCATCATCCAACATAGGGTTGTTGATTCATATTCTTGTGGATATCCATATGTAGGTTTGGTTCCATAAACATGAAAAAATATTAAAAATTAAGTCTGCTAATATGAATGCAAGCTATTTAGAAAAACGTAGGGGGAATACCATACACAAGCGATAGTTTTCCAGTGTAATGTATGGATAGTGATCTGTATACCCATTCATCGAATGTAGGGTTGAAAATAGTGTTTCCAGATTAATTATCCTAATGATAAGTTCCCTAAAATAGAATATAAATTCTTGTAAAATTCACTCAACAAACCATCATTAGAAAAAAAACAATAGAATTTTTTAACATAAAAATACCAATAAATTATAGAGTATTGTTGAGACAATACACTCCAAAAAATCCCCCACTTTTTTATGATCACAAAACCCAGTATATAATCAATAAAATAAATTTAATGAACATATAAGATTTCAAAAACACACAATATTAGATATAGAAAGTATTTTATTTCACATTATTATTATGATAAATAAAATTTTAAAAACAAATATGGTGGTTTGAAAATATTTCTTCCCCATAGATACTCTATGGATATTCATATAACTCTAATCCATAGGGAAATTATCATATTTACAAATATTATCCCCCTTTTATTATATAAAAAACATGGTTGTAAAAGAATAAATGATATAAACAGTAGTAAATGTAGCATTGTACAATAAGTGAAGACCTATGAGTACTGGCTTTAGAAAAATAAATCTAGTATTAATAGTGAAGTGTTGAATTTTATTAAATGAAAATAAATCTAAATAATAATGAACTAAATTTAATTTAAATTGAAATTAAAATGTTCTGAAAAACTATAGTACATTCCATATTCAATTGAAGGTCTTTCAAATGAAATGGTTAGAGTTCAGTGTCAACAGGAGCATAGGGTGCATTGGGATGAGGAATTTCATGGAAAACACCTTTAAGATCAATGAGATTCAACAAAAATATTTGGGAATTGTTGTTGAATAATTTTAACCTGTGCTAAAGTATCTTATTAGAATCATTTCAACATTCAAATTCTCAACCAAATTGATCTTCACAAACTCATTCACAACTTCCTCTGACTGGATGAATGATGTCAACTTTTCCTTGACTTGATGAAGCACAAATCCAAACCAGGATTCATTTGAAATATGTTTACTAACCCGATGTCTTTTATTGTCCAAAAAAACACTTAAAAGAATTATATCACACTGAAGAGTGTGTAGAATATCAGTAAAACCATCTATAAGTGAAGTAATTTATTTAAACTTCTAAATATGTTCCAGATGTATTTGTTGAGTGGAGGTTGATTATTTATTTCTTGCTTTGAAAAACTATAAATATCTCCCTATAATTGACTTAAAATCCTAAAAATATGATTTTTTTAACACCTACATCCTTTAATTAATATAAATATTTAGAAAATTTACAGATAAAATAATTAAGATCTATAATAAAAATAATATTTTCTTTGAATTGACTGATATGGAGCTTATGATCATCAAACATAGATCTTGGTACTGAATTGATTTAAAACATTTTAGAAAAATTTCTTCTTAACCTCCAACTGTTCTCTTAGAAATATATTCTGAGCCTCAAATAGATTTAACTTTATAACTAAGGCATTATAAAGGGAATTAGAAGATTCATAAATATGAGAGCCTGCTTAATCAACATCAACTATATCTATGCTTGGCTCACCATCTATTTATGATCTATCTCTCAAATAATATACTCCCAAGAAACTAGCATTAGGAACAATATGAGTCTATGGTCTGAGATATCATCCCTATTAATTGATTGAAATTGAGCCTCCTGCTCCAAATGGTCAACTACATGAGCCTCTTGATCAACCCCAACAATAGATTTAGCTATAGTTTTTAGAACATTGATTGAATTTATTCTTATCTAAACAATAGATTAATCTGGCCGTGAGGATACTTCTTCATCATGCCTTTTTTGAATAGAACCAGCTAAAGGGATTATTCTTTTCTCCCTATGAGAAACTTCTAACAACATCTATTGCTGTTCTACACTAACTAGCCGTTAATTTTTGCAAGGATTGCTCAAGAAAAATCTAACTTCTTAAATTCATCAATATTCTAAACATTTATGTGGTGATGGGTTTTTCTAAAAAACATATTCACAATATTTCTATTTATTTACAACAAAAAGTTATAATCATACCATAGGGATAATATCCCATCTTACCAACTATGTGGCCGAAATGGTTTTGATATCTTATCATAAGATGACATAAATAAAACATAATTTGCTTTAGAAACAAAAATAGAAAATATATTTTAGGATAAAGGTATTTTTCATGATCAACAAACCTAGAAAAATCTATTGACTCTATAAACATCATCCACACTCGGCGGTTAACAGTAAGATCTTTCATCATTACCTTCTTAACAGATCGTGTTTGAAATAATGAAAACATAATATCTTATGATGAATTTCTTACATTTCCAATAATTGTTAAATAAAACTGAAACTCCCCCTCATGGGTAAAATGTAAAATCACATCCATTTCCACAAGAGAGAAAGGAATTTTTTTATCTTTACTCTTAGTGATAATGGTATCTTCTTAAACTATAAGACTAAATGAAGCATTTATACAAATTTCCTTTACTTCTATTTTATATACCATAGGAATGTTATCTTCTAAAAAGGAATAAACCATACATTTAAATCTAATATATTCATTAAGTGAATGATTTTTAGAATCGAAAAAACCAAAATGAATTACCATTCCTTGAAAAATTTAGTGACCCTTCTTTGATGCATAAATAGAGTTTTCCAACACATCGTATATAGAACTTTGAGAGTTTTCCATCTTTAAAGGTTTATATGTGGAAGGGTTTGAAGGTTTAGGGTTTCTAGAAAATGGGAATCGAAAGAGTGATAAATATATACTCTATAAGTTCGAAAAAACATATAGAAGATGAGAAGCTGAGTATGAGAAGTCAAATAGTTTCTCACACCGATTGAGTATGTACTCATTAAATTTTTAATTTGAAAAGATAAATAAAATAAAATAATTTTAATTTTTAACTAACACATAAAAAATTAATGTAAATAATAATAAAGTATTATATACAACATATACAACACATCAAATAGAAATAGAGAGATTAGAAATAAAATAAATTAAATGTTCCAGTCATTTAAAATTAAATAATTATATCCAATTAAAAAAATAAAATAATGGATTGGGAATTGGTTTAGGAAAAATAAATGATAATGGATATTTTTAATTAACTAATTCTAAATATATATTGTTTTTATAGACAGGATCTCTTAGAAAATGATGCCTTAAATCAGTGTGCATAGTCCTATAATGACTCATAAATTTTTTTTGAAATATTTATAGCACTAGAATTGTCACATAATATATTAATACTAAAAAAATTTAGTCCAAAGTTGAGTAGGGTGTTTTTCATCCACAATACATGTGCATAAAAACTACCAGCAAAAATATATCCTGCCTCAGTAGTTGACAAAGAAACTGAGAGTTGTTTCATACTAGACAATGAAACTAAATATTTTCCTAAAATGTCGAAGTTTCCTAAGTTTCATTATCTATCTAATCTACAACCTCCAAAGTCAGCATTCAAATTTGAGATTAAATTAGAAACAAACGTTTTTGTGTAAATAAGATATTTAAAAAATATTCCTTTTAAATAACTAAAAATTATTTTAACAATGGTAAGATGAGACTGTATTGAATTTTATAGAAATGTAGCATCTGAAAACCAATAAAAAAGTATGATTTACCATCAATATGATACAATTTAATATTAATATGAGATGCACAATCTAAGAGGATTATTATGCCTTCAAATCTAGCTACTATTGAAAATATATCATCATAACTTATTCCATCTTCCTCATTATAACATTTAGCTACTAATCTAACTTTATTCATTGTAATGATCCCTTGATCATCCTGCATTTTAAAAAAAAGACCCACTTGGTTCCTATAACGGGATTGTTTGTTGGTATTTCTTCTAGTTACCAAATGTCATTTCATTTGAATAGGATCATTTCTTCCTGCATTTCTAACATAAAAAATTCTTCTTCTAAGGCTTCCTCAATAGTCATAGGTTCTAACTGGATTGAAAGACAGATGATTATTCTAGGATTCCTACACTTCTTCAAGATCCAATACCTAGTCTAGGTCTCGAATGAATGTTTCTTAAGGATTTTACTTTAGGTTTGTAGACTATTTGGGAAAAACACTTTTAGGTTCTTTATTTTCATTTTCTTCTATGCTGGACTGAATTTTATTAATATCATATTCAAAATAATCCTTAGGTATTTCAAGTATCATGTTATCAAAAGTGTCAGTAAATTCATCAGTTTTGTCTTTCTCTTTAATGAAATGGTCAATTTTGTCACACTTCACATGAACTGATTCTTCAAAAATCCATGACATTATATTAAACACTATACAAGATTTAGAGGTTGTAGAATCTCTCAGAAATATTCCTTCATTTGATTTTGGATCATAATTACCATGATAATCCTTTGTGTTCATGATATAATCCGAACATCCAAAATCCTTAAATTACTTTAGTTTAGGTATACTATAATTCAAATTTTCATATGGATTCATTTTGAAAATAGGTTTTATTAAAACCATGTTCATGATATAGCAGGATGTGCTTATAAATTATACCTAAAACTAGGTTAGAAGACTGTATTGATTCAACATAGTTCTAGCCATTTCTTGAATAGTACAAGTTCTTCTTTCTACAATTCCATTTGATAGAGGTTTTCTTGGTGCAGAGAAGGTGTGCTTAAAACCTATATTTGATAAAAAATAATTTAATTCATATTCTCAAATTCTTCAACATGATCACTTCTCAGTGAAATTATTTTTAATCCTTTTTCATTTTTAACAATTTTACCAAAACATTGAAAAACATTTAGAACTTCACCCATGAGTTTTTGAAAATAAAACCAAGTAAATATAGAATAATCATTAACTAAAACATAGAAATATAATTTACCATCCAGGCATAATACTCTTTATGGTCCAAAAAATTTATATGGATAAGTAATAAAGGCTTAGAAGTAGCAATTTTGTTAATAAATTTGAAAGAATATTTGCGTTTCTTTCCAATTTGGCATAAATCACAGAATATATCATAATCAAATTTAATACAGTGTAAACTAGAAACTAATTGATTCATACAAAATTTAGGTAATGAATAAATATTAAAGTTTCCCATTCTTATATTCCAAATATAATATTCATTTATCATAGCAGTTATAAAATTCACTTTTTTTACATAATGAGTTGAAATCCAATGTTTAACCATTGCCAGTTCTTAGTGCTCTAAACTTATACAATTTACATTTAAACACTAAGAAGGATTTTTTATAAAAAACCACATAAAAACATCATCATAAAGTTGATAAATACTTATCATGTTTTTCTTTATCCCTTGTTCATATAATAATTTTTTGATTGATATGGTCTTTGTATCTCTAATAGTTCCAACTCTAATTATTTTTTCTATTTACATTGTCACCCAAAGTGACAAGACCTCCATCCATTTGTGTTATAGTGTGAATGTTTAATGGATCTCTACTCATATTCCATGAAAATACACTATCCATATACCATATAGAATTTCTGTAATTGTGAAATGTTACTATGAAAATCTTTCAAACAATTGTTTATTTTGGTACCCATATTTTCATGGGTCCCACAGTGTTAGATAGTAATGATCCAAGAATACAGATTTTCTTTTTTTATAATATATATTATTTTCATCAACCAAAATATTGGAAATAAAAGATATTTTAATTCCACTGATTTGAGTGTTTATAATATGATATATATTGATAACATGTCCATTTACATCACAGTAATAACATACATCATTTTTTGAGGTAGGCATAAAATAATTTTCATATAGTTTTTATTTATCACCCTAACTTCCTATTCCAAATCATTCTATATTAATTAAATTATTTCAGGAATCTTATTTATGATATTTTCTCATTTATTAAAAATAAGAGCATCACTTTTATAAATTTCTTCTTTATCCTGTAATTCCATTATTTTTTTCATGATTGATATTGTTTCATATAGAGGAATTGAATTTTTCAAGTATCTCGTGTTGTTATTCTATCATGGTATCTCGTTCACCTAAAACTAAGTTATGAATATTTTTTAATTCTTGTTCTTCGGTATTAGAGAATCATATTTTTCTTCTAACATTGAATATTAGACAGATAATTTATCATTTGAGAAACTACTAGTATTAGAATCAGACGATTAATAAGTTTATACATTCTTCTATTCAGTTATAAAGCACATGATGTCTTTAAAACTTGGATACCATTTGTTTAAATCATATTTTTATAAGATACTAGAGTATTTAGTTACACTCCATTTAGATTTAATTTATATTTTTCCATTGTGTTCATAATTAGAATTCTTCTGGTATCTTGTTTTTGAATTTTTGTTTTCAACGTTCAACTGCAGAAAATCATGTCTTATATGACCTAAATTCTTAGATTCATAACATCTGGCTTCTCTTTATTCGTTTTCATCCTTCTTAAAGTATTTTATAAAAACTCTATTTTTCTTATAAAATAAGTTGAAATTGATATCTAACTGATCCTGTTCCATTTCAAAATTCGAGGAATATAAATCCTTCACCTTTTGTATTATTTTCTTTATTTTTTTCTTTTCTTCTATGATGTCACGTTCAGTGTAGTATTTTTCTTTTTTCACTATAATTATAGGATCTTCAAATTTCACTTTCATCTATAATTTATACAACATTAGTTTCCCAATTAGTTCTTTCATATTTAGATCTTTAACAGGTGATGATTGTTGAATACTAGTAGATATATCATTCCATTTAAAAGGTATTACTCTAAGTACTGTCAAGGCTTGATCACATTTAATGATGGGTTCTCCTATAGTTGTAACATTGTTGAAAATTTAAATAATCCTTCATTCATATGAGTAATAATTTCTCCACCAAACATTATAATGTTGTCAAATTTCTTCTTAGCTATAGAATAACTCATCTATGTCACATTATCTATTCCTCCATAGAAAACTGAAATAGGTTTCCATATTTCAAAGGAAGCAAGAGATTGTGAAACACGATTGAACTCATCTAGTCCAAGACAACAAATAATTTCATTCACAGCTTTTGAATTAATATCATATTCTAATTCTGTTTTAGAATCCCAAGTTTCTAGTTTCTCAATAATCATATAATGAGTAATGAATTTTGAGTAAACACTAAATCCATGATTCTTCAGATAGATAATCATCCTTTATTAATAGCACCCATAATTTTCACCATTTAAAAATAGAGCACAAACCACGACATCCATTCTCTAGGATCATCCATTTCCAACATTATATAGACCTTATACTTTTTAGCGTGCTATTGCATTATCCAAAATATCACCTCTGATACCAATTTTTAGGTTGGAATATTCCAAGTAACAAAAGTGGGGTGAATAGTGTATTTTCAGAAATCTAAATCATTTATGGCTTATGAAACCCACTATATTTTATGTGGATATGCAGTGTTTTTTTTCTGTATGAAAATATACAGTAGATATAAAAATAAAGAACATAACTTTTTATAGCAATTTCGGACACATAGATCCTCCAGTGCACTGTACCAATCACTCTCTCTGCGAGATTGGTGATTTCACTTGAATGGTCCCCAAATCACAAGACCATGAATCCATAAATGAGTTCAGACAATTGACACCATTAAAACTTTTTTTACTAAGAATTCTGGTTCTATATCAGAGAACCTAACATCCACATCTTAGAACGAAAGGCTAATACCCCACTACATCTGAGTAAGATTTCTTGGAAATCCAATAAATCTATAGAGAAATTTATTTGATGAAATAAGATGAAATTCAAAAAAATTTCCAAAACAATAGACAATTGATGAATATTCTTATTTAGAAAAGAATCAATTTCATGAATTGAATTGTTTTAAAAGATACTTTTTACCCAATGTTCTTCTTTAAGGTAGAAACTAAATAGAAGTGGCAGAACTATAGTCAAATGATAAATAAATTGTATTTCACCATAGTTTAGTCATTTTTGAGATTTGTTCAATCTTTCTAGAACTGTAAATGATTTTTAATAATGAAGTCGCTTAAATTAGATATATTATTGAATAAACACTTTAAATAAATATATAGAACCGATTACTTATATTGGTATTCTATATCCAAAATAATAGACTGAATGACCGTGAAAATTCAAATTCCAATTGATAAAGAGAGTCAAAACATCCATTTTTGATAGAAATGATTTTATCCGTTGAATACAGTTCTTTGAAAAAATAATAATGATTCTTGAATCAGTGTTCAATTTCGACTCAATGGTTTCAACAAACGTGGATTGTAATCACAACTTGAAAAAATTAATCATTGGGTACACAACGCAGAGTGGAGCTGTATATCACTAGGTTCCTTCAGATAGCATAATATTACTACCAATGTATGGTTCCTTAACCATTCATTAATTTTCATATAATGTAGGGAAAAATAATCATAGGGATGATGATTTATATGTTCACCTTTATTTTGGAAGAAGTCCTGAACATAGCGTTTATTATCCATACGTTCAAATTCCCAAATTTAGTGATGATAAATAGTAATTCTTAACTTCATCATCCAACATAGGATTGATGATCTATATTATTGCTAATATTATCTTGTAGGGTATGATCATACGCTTGAAAAAATCTCTGAACGTAAGGATGTTGATCCAAATGTAAATTGTTTAGCGTAACATAGGGTTGATACCATATGCAAGTGATAGCTTTCAAGTGCAAGGTAGCAATAGTGAACTGTATTCTCATTCACTGAACGTATGGTTAAAGATAGTGTTTCAAGATTAATTCCCGTAATCCAAAATTCATTATAATAGAATATAAATTATTGTAAAACTCACTCTAAAAAACATCATTATAAAACAAAAAATGGTATTTTTTAGCTTCAAAATCATTATAAATTATAGTGTATTGTTGATACAATACATGCCCAACAATATATTCTTTGTCTATGGGAAGAAGAGATAGTGTTTGTGAATGAATGTGAACCAATTTTTGATTTTAAGGTGTATGGTTTCCTTAAAACTGGGAAAGTGTAACCTGTGTATTCCAACCACTTTCAGTAATATATATATATATATATATACATTTTAAAGAGTTCGTAGAAATGTATAAGACTGTTAAAAATTCCCAATATAATGTGAATTGGTTGTGATTAATGGGAGCCAATTTTCAATTTAGATAGTGTATAAATTCTTTTGGATTGGGGAAATGGCAAACCATACTCAATGTAGTAGAATGATGTGTCTCTAAATGGATATAAATGTAAAATAAGTTTTATTTTTGTCTATAATGAATTATTTAGAATCTAAATGCACCACTGGACCTTGGTATGTTGTTAGTTGGGGAATGTATCTTATGAGATGACATGTTAGGGTGTCTGTAATTTCTAAAACTAAGAAAATAATATCGGGATTCCTTATAAAGGACCAATGTTCGATTAGTATGACCCTCATAGGTTACCTTATTTGTTAAAAATTAATTTACTAATAAATTTCCTAATAAATAAGACATGCCAATAAATGATTAATGTTAAAAAGGAAGTTTTCTGAGACATTCAACTTATTTATAATGATTTGTTTGAAACCATTTTAATTTTGAAAGGTTAATAGGGAATCAATTTAAGGACTTGAAAATAGAACATGAGGTGGTTTCCTTGGATATAACCTCCATGTAAAGGTAGTTTACACTTTTCATTGAGGTTCCTTAGAATAGAACCAAATGCATTCTTTTTTCTTTTAGGAATAAATTTAATTAAAGGATTTTAAGCCTAGTGAATATTCTTTATTGCATGACCTAGTGATAGGTTCATTGATGGTTCTTTTTTAAGGGGCTAGCTGGTGGTAGGTAACACCCTTGGATCCTAAAACCCTTGAAAAATGTTATGATATTTTTTGACATTTATTTTCGTACAGGTGTTTTTGTCTCTAATAAAAAAATATTTTTGTTTCTAAATGACACCCTTGTTCAAATGGATAGTCATGGTATCCTTGATCCTTATTTTGGGAATTATTATTGGGTAATTCATGGGTTTATCGGGTCATACATGCCTTGGGTAAGGCCAACCACTTTGTAGGTTCCTTGACACTTTTCTTTTATTTGGGCGGCTCATGAGGTCTCCTGTGGTGTTATTAGTCATATGAGAAATTTTAACTGGGGAAAAATTTCATTCATGGTCCATTTTACACATGAATTAATAGGTAATAAAACCTATGGGTAGTATCTAGGATGTATCGATTTCTTCTATAATCGTTGTGTGTATGTGTTAACATACGTGGTACTCGTCGTTTTCCTTAGTGATGTAACAAACCTGTTAAGTTCGATAGAATGGTTAAGCTATATATTGTTGAGTGCAGTCATGGGAAATATCCATAGTAGTGTGACCTGTAAATTAATGGAATCAAGTTCTTCCTAATGACCAAGATGAATTCTTAGAGACTCAGATGTTTCAACACATTGGTCGGCTTGGTTTTGACTTTATTGGTATGCTTTAACGTACACAATCTTGCCTTGGAGGAGTGTCACTTGGAAATTTAAAGTAATCCTGATCTAGATCACAATGAGAAGCTTGTATATCACTTATTTCAATATCTACAATGCTCCTAATGTGTGGATCATCGTGTTAAATCTGGTAAATGCGCCCTTCCAAGTAGAAGGAATTGCTAAAGAGGGCGTTTTAAAAATGGTTGTTTTTCATGAATTCCTTTAAGTCTTGAATGTTTTGAAAAGTTTATGTTCTTTCTTAGTAGCACGACGTTGAAATATTTGGTTTGGTATGCAACTTGTGATAAACACTGTTGGTATGGGATGGACTTCTATGGTAAAACATTTATAATAACAGAATTCCTCAAGTGTTGAAGGAATTGTGAGTTGTTAATGACGGTGCGTTGGTCGGTGATGCTGAGATTCTTCCTTGAAGTTGACCAGTTATGGTTTGAATATTCTCTCCAATGTTTGGATGTGTTTGACTGGAGCTATGAAAATACCATTAGTGTATTCTACTAAGAGATGAGCTTTTTCCCTATCATAATTTCATACTTGATTCACTAAGAGTGTGTCAGTCATACGTTGCGCTAAAACCATAAAAGTTGTTGGGCTTGTTTGGGTGGTCTTTATCAGTGTCGCACACTGATGCATGGTCATAATCAAGTCATATTGGTACTAATTAATCCTTGGGTTACTGTGTAGGAATTCCTTGGATGGAATTTTGGATGCCAACCACTTCCCTTGACTCGACTGCCAGGAAGATTCTACTATGGGAACAAATAATTTTCTAATGTGGATGTTGTGTCCTTATTCCAACCTCTCACTACTAAATATGGAGAATGAACTATGTTTTTTAGTTCATTGAACTCATGTTTTATGAATCTGAGGTTACCCCAGACTGTTAGTAGAGCTTAGAAGTGCTGTTATAGAGGGTGGAATTTTCCATTTGGATCAGTATTATGACCTTGCTAATGCTTGAGACACAACAAAATAAATGTTTAGGTGGTGGTTTGGCCATTGTATGCCACTGGTGTTGAGTATTGATGTTGGTGATCATCCACACTATAAACATAGGATTCCTTGGAATAAGGCATCATGGTTAGGTTTGTAATATGCTGACCATCTAAGATGATCATCTTGAGAATGCTTAGTTGGAGACTGAGTGACCTATTTTCCTTCATGTTCGATGAGTTTAGTTAGTGAAGAACTGTTTAAAGCACATAGCCAGGGTAAGGTGAGTGTGGTTTAAAAGGTTGTCTTTTTCTATTTAGGAAAGAACATATGACCAATTTTAGTTAGGTTGAATCGAATTCGACTGTCTCTTGTAGTGAGGTCTCTCGTATGACCATATATGTAATTGGGTTCATTGTATTAAATAAATCACATCATAGTATCGTTTTAACTCTTTCAACATGATTTGTAGGGTAGTTCTGATGGGGGAGGTGTCATGGATCAGAATTGGGCCATTTTTTCTTTTAAAACCTATGTTCAGGAGCACCTTTGGCCAGATGTTTAATGAGAGGATGACATGATCATGTCTCAAGCTAAAAGGGCTCGGGTAAGTGTTTTCTTGGTGTTATGGTTAGAAATTGATCATCGTATTAGGCTTTGACAACTTATGTACCGTGTGCTAAGAAGCACTTAGAGGCTTGTTTGGTGTTTTTAAAAGCAACACGACCATTTGAGTGAGACTTCACAACCCTTGTGGGACACGTGATATTTTCGTTGCTCCCAAAGGATTCTCAGGGATGATAAATTCTATGGTGGGGAGACTTTAGAGTCTCATGTTATCGAACTAGGTGAATATCCAATGGAATTTTGAATTTTAGCATTTACTAGATTGGTCGTTTTTAAAACCAAGATTTAGAACATAATTTTTAGAGTTGGAGTACTTAAAATTGTTTTTTATAGACTTTGGTAAAGCCCTGAGAGGTTTCTCTCGAGTCAGAAGATGTTTTTGGAGTGATAGAACTAAGGAATCAGGTTTTAAAGGGGTCTAAACAGGGCACAAGATTTGTCTAAAACCATGAAACCTGTTTCGGGAAAAAAACGTGAAGTGCACACACTACGTAATGTTTACAAAAACTATGCACCTAGCATACCCAGTTAATGGAAGAGACAGTACCTAAGAACTATTCACCATATTGTTGGAACCCAGGCTTCCAAACTATGATGTCATCTCGTGCGGGGTTCCTTAGGTTCCCAGTAAAGGGTGCATAGTTGGTGAACAATTTGATAAATTGTGTGGCCAAATTTCTGCGCTAGATCCCTATTTTAAAATTTTAAATAATATTTAAATAATTTAATACTAAATCCTAAAGTGCTCTTCCTCTTCTCCTTAAGCATCGCGTGAGCCCCCTAGTCCTCTCCTTGGCCGTTCATGAGCTCCCCTTTCCCATAATCCTATCAGTTTGTAGATTTTATATTGATCCTTCACAATTCAACTTCATTGCCTCAAGGTAAGGCCTCCTTCCCTTTTCACATCCTTTTTTTACAAATTTTGGTCTCCACGTCACCCTACATCATTCGGTCGAAACCCTATGGTTAGGGGTTAACCCGTTTTTGATTTTCTTCTATGGTTAGGTTATGTGAAGGGTATCTCAGGATTCCTTTGGTTATATTCCAGAAGCCACCATCACAGGTAAAGCAGTTCATATCATTTTGTCTTTCCTCCATCTATTTGGGGATGGTTTTCCATTTTTATTCACTTTTACTTGATTGATAATTGGGGATGTTGTTATTTATGAGTTCTCGGTACTTTTCCTAGGTGTTTTTTGTTCTTCCATCTATGAAGTGTAATTACATGCTTGTTCAGGGGTAAGATATATATATGACCTCTTTGTACATATTGAATCATGGAAAAGTGAATATGTGCAATGCATCTTGGTTTATTCTATATATATATATATATGTGTGTGTATGTGTGTGAAATTGTAAGGTCCAGATTCAAGTTGGCGTCATCAAATTCATCAAGTTCAAAAGTTGTCAGCTTGGCATGGTATTCTCATGGAGGTAAGATCCCATTACTTTGCCTCATAAATTTAATATTGAATTAATTAATTGATTTCACCATTTCCATGGTTTAACTAGTGTTGAATGAATTTTTAGAATAATTATTTAAATATTTTTAAATGAATTCTAAATGAAAAATGTCACTATTTTGTAATAAAATCACTCCAACGGAGGTGCACTGTGTTCAAAGATAAAAGGTACTGATTATATTTTTATTATCGGTTTCCCTACTTTGGATTTCATTAGTATTTTATTTATTTTTTGGACATGGGATGTATGGGACATGACTTTCATTCAAATTATTAAATGGATTTTTCCAAGTAGGAGGTCTATAATTCAAATATCATAGTCTTGATTTTAGTTACATGTATCCAATTATAGGATTACTATTTGATGTTTAGTAATTGAGTTCTTAATAATTTATTTAATTGATGAATTAATTAATTACGGTATATGTGATATTGAGGATTTTTGAGATTATAGATTTGGGATAATTAATCGTGGAATTAATTGTGAGGGGTTATGGGGTAGTTGATTGAGATAAATATTTGTGGAACAAATTATAAGATATTGAAATAATTTATTTTGTAAAACTAATTTATGAATATAAAATGAGATATTGAAATTGTGAATTTAGATAATTAAATATGTAATTAATTATGGGTGAGTGACTAATTAATTAAAGCGATTGATGTGCTTAATTTATTGGTGAATTAATTAAATTGAATTATGAGATGACTAATTTTTGAATTTTTAATGAGTTTGAGATTATTAATTAATTGGTGATTTAATTAATGAGATCGATATGGTGGATGAATTTTTGAACATGTAATGAAATTAAGGTGAGTAATTAATTGCTAAATAAATTATGTGTTGATGAATGGTAACATGGTCATTCATTTGTGTGAAATAAATAAAGGTAACATGGTCATTAATTTTTGTGATTCAATGAATGGAAGCTTGGTCAATAATTTGTGTGAATTAAATAATTATAACATTTTCATTCAATAATGAGAATTTATGAATGGTAACATGGTCATTCATTCATTTGAAATAAATAATTATAACATGGTCATTCATTTGTGGGAATTAATTAATTGTAACATGATCATTCATTGGTGTTAATTAAATAATGGTAACATTATCATTCTATCGTGAGAATTTATGAATAGTATTATGGTCATTCAGTTTTGTGAATTAATGAATGGTAACAGGGTCATTCATTTGTGAAAATAAGAATGGTAACATGGATATTCAGATACAAGATATCCCTTAGGGATAGTTTAGATTCCGACATGGGCTGAAGTTAGCATGATGTATGGGTGTCCTTGAGAACCCTAGATATAATGTGGTTAAGTAAAGAATAAATGATAATGTGATAACTATTTATTTATGAATTGTAATTATTTCTTTATAGAACTGCATACACTATTAATAGACTGTATTGGGCTAGGCTAAGTGGGTTCTAGAATACTAAGATTATTATCTCATGGCCTTATTGGGCCACCATTGCACTAGGGTAACCATGTAGACCTTATATTTGGGGGACCTTGGTAGATTTCATGTGATGTTTTCTAGTACCTGGGAGTTCAGAACACATGACCAAGCTAGAGCATGGGATCCTCAGGGAGCTAGACAGTGGGATTTTTCTTATTTAATTACATTTTATTACATATTTGTAATTTTTACAATTTGAAATTATAGCTTTTTCTATTAGGCATCCATTATTGTAATTTGGCCTTGGACACTTATATTCTGTTATTATAATGTTATTATCCAATAGTCAATTCTTATTTATGATTCCATTATCTCTTATCCATTGTTTATCACTATTCATACTATGAACTATGATGGAATAATCTCCCCTCTAACACACCCTAGCCCTCACTGCTAGTTGGAAACCTTTGTTGTCTAGGGAGATGGGATGGAGGTCATGTGGTGACTGGCCTCGCTACCAGTTTCGTGGTTAGTTGGGATTAGACATTACAATTTTGTATCATAAACAAATTTTTCATGGTATTAATATTTTGGTATGGTTGGTAGGGGACTAAGAATGTGTCATTTTTTTTGGTAAATATATGTTTTGGGGACTGATCACTCTATCTATGAGCAAACGACCAAGTGGCAAGCTCAAGAATTGATGTCCATGCTATTTGTAGTTACAGTTGATTTTTATTTAACCTCGAGTGAATGGTTTAATTTATTATTCTTAATGATTAATGTAGTTCATGGTATTTTTACCCTTTTCCTGGTTTGAAATGGATAAAGATTTTCATTCATCAAATTTGGCACATAGATAATCCACATTCAATGCATATTCTATGCCAGGTAGCAGCATATCTAGGTTGTTTTTGTTTTTGATCATATTCCTCGAGTGTTATTTCATTCTTCTATGTTTATTTCATGTTTATATACATTATCTTATTGTGATAACATTCTTTATTTGATATATACATACACTATTAGTTCTTGGGATGATGAGATAGTGGTTTTGGATGAAATTGAACCAATTTTCAATTGTAGGGTGTATGGGTTCCTTACAATCAGGAAACAGTAACCCTTGTATTCAAACCACCTTGATAAATATATAGGTATACATTTTAATGATGTTGTTAAAATGTGTATGACTTCTGAAATTAAAATTTTAAGGTGAATTGGTGGTGATTAATTGGACCCAATTTTCAATTTACGGAGTGTATGGGTGATTCATGAACTAGGAAATGGAAAACCATATTCAATATAATGGAATGATGAGTATGGAATTTGTTATAAATGTAAAATAAGTTCAATTTTAGTTTGTAATGAATTTGATATCTTCTAAATTCATAGCTAGACCTAGGTAGGTCAGTTGGGGCATGAAACTTATGAGATGAACCTTATAGGATTTTTAATTTATATAACTAGGAAACTACTCTGGGGTTTCTTTTTAAGGACCCATGTTGGTTTAGTGTGAACCGAATATGTCACCATATTTTTTAAGGGAATTTGATGATAAATTTCTTAATAAATATGGGATGTCAATGAATATTTAATGTTAAAAAGAAAGTTTTATGAGACTTTCATGTTATTTCTAGTGAATTGTTTGAAACCATTTTAATGTTTAAAGGTTAATTGTGAATCAATATAAAGGCTTCAAAACTAAATATGACGTGGTTTTCATTGTTAGAACCCTTGTTTAAGGTTAGTTTACTATTTTCTCTGAGTTTCCTGAGAAAGAAACTATATGTGTTCTTTTTTAGCAATGACTTAAATGATAGGCTCTTAATCCTAGTTACATTTCTCTTGGAATGGCCATGTGACTGGGTTTGTGCCTGTGCTTTTGTAAGGGGATAGCTCTTGGTAGGTAGTAACCTTAGAACCTAATAGCCTGGCTAAATGTGGTGACATTTTTTGACGTTTTGTGTTATTTGGGTGTATTTGTACCTAGTAAGATCTCTTTTTGTTTCTAAATGAAACTCTTGTTCATAGGTTTGGTCATGGTATCCTTTAACCTTATTATGGGCATGAGTACTAAGTATATCTTGGTTTCAGCTGACTAGAAATTCCTCGGGTAAGGCTAGCCACTTCATAGGTTACTTGGCACTTTCTGTTTCTTTGGGCGGATCAAGATGTCTCCAATTGTATTATTTCAATATAAGAAAAACAACTTGGGGATATATTTCTTGCACAATACATTTGATACTTGAATTCATAGGGAGTAAATCTTATGGGTAGTATCCAGGATGTGTCATTTTCTTTTGTAACCTCTGCATAGTATGCATTGACATACGTGGTACCCATTGTTTTCTTAAATGATGTAATCAACTAGTTTAGTTTGATATAATATATAAGAGTAATTCTATTGAGTGCAGTCTTGGATTATCTCCATAGTAGTGTGACCTAGGAATTAATGGAATCGAGTTTTTCTAAATTCACGGGAGGACTTGTTGGAGACTTAGGTGTTTCGACACGTTGGTCGGCTTGGTTTTGACTTTCTTTGTATGATTTGATGTATGTGAGCGTTCCTCGGATGAGCATAACTTGTGAATTTAATGTAAACTAGATCTATATCTCTTATGAGAGGCAAATATAACTATTATTTTGATATCTTAGAAACTAATGAGGGGGGAGAATCATGTTGAATCTGGTAAAAGTGTCCTTCTAGGTATAAGGAACAACTAAAGAGAACCATTTGTAAATGGTCGGGTTTTCTTGAATTCCTTTCAAGATTGCATGTTTTGAAACATGTCAGTTCTTTCTTGGCATCATGATGTTCAAATGGTTGCATGGCTATGCAACCTTTGAGAAATAGAATTGGTCAAGGAAGGGATTCAAGGGTAAATCATAAATGATCACATAATTCCTCAGGTGGGGAAGAGATTGTGATTGGTTAATGACATTGCATTAGTAAATGAGGTCAATATTCTTCCTTAAAGACAACCATTTATGGTAAAACTATTCTTTCAAGTGGTTGGGTGTTTTTGACTATATATATACATATACGGTTATGTATTCTGATATGTGACGACCATGTCCACTATATTAATATCATCCTCGATGAACTGAGAGAGCACCGATATTATGTCACACTAAATATTTAAAAGTTGTTGGGATTTTTTGGGTTGTATTTATTAGTTTAGAACACTGAAACATGGTCCTTATCGAGGCATAGTGGTTCTGAGTAATCCTTGGGTTCCAATGTAGGAATGCCTTGGATAAACCTTTGGATGTGAGCTTCTTCCATTGACTCAACTGCCAGGTCTATACTGCTCTGTTATCAGATAATGTTTCGATGTAGACATTGTGTCCTTGTGCCAATGTCTCACTGGTAAATATATAGAACATAAAATATTGTTTATTTACATGAACTCCAATTTAATTAATGTGAGGATACCTCAGACTGTTAGCCAGTCTCAGAAGTGCTGTTAAAAAGGGTAACATTTCTAGTTTGGATCAGAATTACACCCAGTTCATTCTTGATGCATGACCTAATAAATGTTCAGGTGGTGGTGTGACAATAGAAAATCACTAAAGTCTATTATGGACATTGGTTAGAGTCCTCACTATAAACACAAGATTCCTTGGATGAAGGTATCATGGTTTGGGTCGTAACACACTGACTGTCTAAGCTGTGCATCTTGAGAATGGTCAGTTGAAGATGGATTGAAGTATTTTCCTTCATGTTTGATGTATTCTATTGGAGAATAATTGTTTGAAGCACATCACTTGGTTAAGGTGGGTCTGGTTTGAATGGTCAACTCTGTATTTTGAGGAAATAACGTACGACCTATTTTAGTTTGGTATCTTTGGATTTGATCATCTTTTGTAGTGAGGTCCCTGGTATGACCTCAGATGTAATAGGGTTCACCCTGTTAAACAATTCATTCCAAAGCATTGTAAGAATTTTTGGAACATTCTTTGTAGGGTAGTTCCAATGGTGGAAGTGTCATTGATTGGAATTGGTCTATTTTTTCTCTAAAGGTCTATGTAAGGGAGAACCTTTAGCCAAATGTTTAATAAGATGATTATTTGACCATGTATCTAGCTAAATCGTCTTGGGTAAGTGTCATGTCGGTTTTTAGGTTGGAAATCGAGCATTGTCATGGGATTTGAAGGCTTATGTACCATGAGCATAAGAAATGATTTTAGGTGAATTTGATGTTTGAAAATTCTACACAACTGTTTAAACAAGACTCCATGACCCTTGTAGGTTAGTGATGTTTTTGTTATTCAAAAATGTTTCTTGTGGATAATAAAATATAAGTTGGGGAGACTGTACATTCCCATTATATTGAACTGGATGATAATCCAATGGAATTTTGAATTTTGGAATCTACTGAATGAGCCTTTTTTAAAAAATGAGTTTTAAAACATAATTATGAGAGTTGGTGAACTTCAACCTGTTGTTTTTAGACATGGGTAAAGTCTTGAGAGGTTTCATTGGAGTCTTGATGAGTTTTTGGGAGTGTCGGACATAGAAAACTATGTTTTAAATGGGTCTCCATAGGGAACATGGTTTGTTAGAAACCATACAGACATCTATAAGAAACTGTGCGGCCTATTTCAGGAGAAAAATGTGAAGTGCGTGGGTTGTCCATGATTTACCCAAACCGTGTACCTATCCCACATGGTTTGTGGAAGAGGTAGTACCTAAGTACTATTCACTATACCATTTACATAGGATTTTCCAAACCATTCAACCAGCCAGTATGGGGTGCATAGTAAAGGGTGAATTGTTGGAGCATGGTTTGATAAATTGTGAAGCCTAAACCATGCATCATATCCTTGTTTTAAAAAAAGAATTAAATTAAATGAAATTAAAATACGTTAAAACTAAAACCTAAAATTATCATCCTCCCCCCCCATACACATCACACAATCCCCCTAGGTCTCTTCTTGTCCGTACATGAGCTCCCTTCTCCCGGCTCCCTCTCCATTTGTCAATTTCGTACTGATCCTCCACAATTATCATTCATCGCCTTGAATTAGGGACTTTATCCCTCATATATTCCCATCGTTTGGCCTATTTTGGTCTCCCCATCACACTATGCCATTTTGAAAAACCCTAAAGTTAGGGTTGACCCATTTTCAGTTCTATTTTATGGTTAGGCTGTGTGAAGGGTCTCTCAGGATTCCTTTGGTCGTATTCCAGCTACCGCCGCAGAAGGTGAAGTGGTTCAGATCATTTGGACATTCCACCATCGATTTTTGGATTTTTTTTCCATTTTTCATTGTTGTCGCTCGATTGATAATTGGGGCTTTTGAGGTTTATGTGTTCTCAGTACTTTTATTATGTGTGTTTTGATATTCCATCTGTGAGGAGGACATACATGCATTTTCATGATTAATATATATATATATATATATATATATATATTCCCTCTTTGTACATAATCAATCATGGTGAGGAGAATATGTGAAATGCACCTTGGGGTATTATATATATATATATATATTCTAGTGTGTGTATGTATGAGGACCTAATTTGAGTTTCCATCGTCAAATTCATCAAGTGCAATAGTGTTCGTCTGGACATACCCTTCTCTTGAAGGCAGGTCCCCATTCCTTTTCCCCTTAAATTTTATAGGGAATTAATTAATTGATTTGAAATTTCATTGAATTTAATTAGTGATGAATGATTTTTAGAAAAAAATGTTTAAATTTTATTAAATGAATTATTAATGAAAAATTTGATGATTTTGTAATACAAACCCTCCAATGGAGGTGAGCTGTCTTCTAAGATAAAATGTTGTGATTAGAATTTTATGCTTGGTTTCCCAATTTTTGTTATCTTTATGCTTTGATGTCTTGTAGGGACATTGAATGTTCGGCACATGGCCGTAATTCAAATTATTAAATGGATTTTCCCAAGTATGTGGTCTATAATTCAAATATCATAGTCTTAATTTTTTATGTCTATGTAATTTTAGGATTGCTATTTTACTTTTATCAATTGAGTTGATAAATTATTTAATTAGTGAATAAATTATTTAAGGGAGTTGTGATATTAGAGATATTTGAGATTATAGATTTAGGATAATTGATCATGGAATTAATTGTGGGAGTTTTTGGGATAGTTGATTGAGATAAATAATTATAAAATTAATTATAAGATATTAAAATAATTGATTTGGGATAATTAATTGATGTATTAACTATGAGATATTGAAATTGTGAATTAGGATAATTAATTTTTGAATTAATTACTTGTTAGTGACTAATTAATTAGTTAATTATTTAAATGTAATGAAGTGCTTAATTAATTGTGGAATTAAATGAAGATAACAATTAGATGACTAATCATTTAATTAGTAATGAGTTTGAGATGATTAATTAATCAGTGAATTAATTGATGATATTGGTATGATTGTTAAATTTTTGAACATCTATGGAAATTGATGTGAGTAATTAACTATTAGAATAATGTTTCATTGATTATTGGTAACATGGTCATTCATTTGTGTGAATTAAATAATGGTAACGTGATCATAAAATTATGAAAATTTATGAATGTCAACATGGTCATTCATTTGTGTGAAATAAATAATGGTAACATGATCATTAATGTGTATGAATTAATGAATGGTAAAAAGGAAATTAATTTGTGTGAATTAAAGAATAGTAACATGGACATTCAATCATGAGAATTTATGAATGGTAACATTATCAGTCAATTGTGTGAAATAAATATTGTTAGCTTGGTCATTGAATTGTGTGAATTAATGAATGAAAACACTGTCCATAATATGTGACAATAAGAATGATAAGATGGAAATTCAGACACATGATATCCATCAGGGATAGTTCATATTCCTGCATGGGCCAAAGCAGACATGAGGTACGAGTGTTCTCAAGAACCCTGATATTAATGTGGTTATGTAACGAATAAAAAATAATGTGATTACTATTTATTTATGTATTATAATTATTTATTTATTGAAATGCATGCACTATAAATGGAATAGATTAGGCTACACATCGTGGGTGCCAGCATACTGAGATTATTATCTCCCACCCATCTAGGGCCTCTATTACACTCGGGTATCCAAGAAGAACTTATATTTGAATGAAATAGGTTGATTTCGTGTACTGTTTACATGTACCTGAGAGTTTGGAGCACATGATCGGGGTGGAGCTCTCGATGCACAAGAATCTAGTCATTGGGTAGTTTTTCTTTCAACACATTTTATTACTTATTCGTAATTTTCATTACTTGTACTTGTTCCATCCTCTGTCAGACCTGAATTGTTGAAATTTGGCATTGGACACTTATATTCTGTTATAGTAATATACTTCCATTACTATATTTTATTGTTTATGATTATGAAATCTATTATCTATTATGTATCACTATCCATACTATAATCGATGAGGGCATAGTCTCCCAATATATATACCCTAGGCCCTCATAGCTATTTGAAAACCACTGGAATTTGGGGGGATGCACTTGAGGTCAAGTGATGATTGGTCTGGCTTCCAGTTTAGTGGTCGGTCATATCAGGATGTTACAAAGTGGTATCAGTGCCAAAAAAAATTCTTTATCTTATTATTTTGGGATTGTAGAATGGAGACTAATAATTCGTTGACATTTGGTAAATAACCGTGTATGGGACTAATCACCCCAACCATGGGGAAATTACCAAGTGGAAACGGCTGGGATTGATGTTCATGTTGTCTATAGTTATAGTTGATTTTTTATTTCACCTAGATTTAATGGTGTAATTTACACTACTTATCAATTTATGATGTTTATGGTATTTTTAATCTTTTCCTCGGTTGAAAAGGATGAATCATTTCATGAATAATATTAGAAACATAGTTAATCCACATTCCCTGAATATTCCTTTCCATGTAGTTGCATATGAAGGTTTCCTACATGTTCTGATTGTGTTCCTTGAGTATTATGCTATGCTTCTATGTTTATTTCATGATTCTATGTGTTATCTTCTTGTGATCACATTATTTCTTTGATATATATATATATGTAGATTTTCCATGGGATAAATAGATTGTAGTTATGAATGAACAAGAACCATTTTATGATTATAAGGTGTATGGGCACCTTACAACCAAGAAAGGGTAACCCATGAATTCAAACCACGATGAGAAATATATAGATATACATTTTAATGTTGTTTTTAAAATGTATAAGACTTATAAAATTAAAAAGTTAAATTTAATTGGTTGAGATTAATGGGAGCTAATTTTCAAATTATGGATTTTATGTGCACTTCATAAATTGGGAAATGTCAACCCATATTCAATGTAATTTTATGTTGTGTCTTTAAAAGTTTATAAATGTCGAAGTAGTTTTATTTTAGTCTATAATGAAATTTTGAGATTCTAAATGAACAGATGGACCCAAGTAGGTTAATTGGGGCATGTATCTTATGATATGACCTATTATGGTGTTCGTAATTTCTATAAATAATCAATTTCTCTTGGGTTTCTTTCTAAAGGAACTGGTTTGGCATAGTGGACCCTCATAGGTAACCATATTTGTTAAAAATGAATTTTTTGATAATTTCCAGAATAAATATTGGATGTTAATGACTGTTTAATATTAAAAATTAAGTTTTATGATAATTTCCTATTATGTCTAGTGCTTTTTTTGAAACCATTTTAATGTTTTAAGGTTAAATTTGAATCAATTTAAAGACATTAAAATAAAAATTAGGTCCTTTCCTTTGTTATAACCCTTTTTTAAGGGTAATTTGTACATTTCATTGAGCTTTCCTTATAACAGAACTATGTGACTTATTTTTCTTTTAGAATTGTCTAAAATGATAGGCTCTTAATCCCAATGACTTTTCTGTTGGAATGTACTAGTGATAAGTTTAGTTCCAGTGATTTTTTATGTGGCTATTGCATGGTAGGGAGAACCCTTAGAACCTAAATTCCTTGCTAAATGCTATGAGTTTTTCTGATGTTTGGTGTCATTCGTTTGTCATTTTTCCTAGCAGGACTCTCTTTTTGTTACTAAATGACACCCTTGTTCAGATGGAGGGTCATAGTTTCCTTGATCCTTATTATAGAAATGTGTAATGATTAATTATTAGTTTTCTAAGGTTCGAAATGCATCATGTATGTCTGGCTTCTTCATAGGTTTCTTAAACCATTACTTTTCTTTGGGAGGATCAATAGGATGGTAGTTCTATTAAATTCATTTGAGAATTATGACTTGGGGATAAGTTTATTGTGCAATCAATTTGATACTTGAATTCATAGGGAAGAAAACCTATGGTTCTAATATAGGATGTTCCCTTTATTCTATAATATCTGCATAGTATGCATTGACATACACAATACCCATCATTTTCTTTAGTGATGTAATGAATCTATTGAGTTTGATAGAATGGTTAATCCTTATGTTATTGAGTGCGGTATTGGGTTATCTCTATATTAGTGGGACCTATGAATTTATGTAATTGATTTTGTCTCAAAGCATTGGAATAATTCTTGGATAATCGGGTGTTTCAACATGTAAGTTGGCTTGGTTGTGACATTATTTGTATACATTGACATACATGAGCATTCCACGCAGGAGCGTCACATGTACCTTTAAAATAAACCTGATTAGGATCATAGATGAGAAACTACTCTATCTACTATTTTGATAGCTATGTCACTCCTTAGGTGGGGAGAATCGTGTCGAATCAAGTAAAAGTTTCCTTCTAGGTAGAATGAATAACTAAAGAGGACCTTTTAGAAATGGATTCTTTTTCTTGAAACACTGTTAGAGTTGAAACGTTTGAAACATGTCAGTTCTTTCTTGGTAGAATAACATTGAAATGGTTGTCATGGTATGAAAACTATGAGAAACTCTATTGGTTTGGGATGGAATTTAGTGATAAAGAATAAATGATCACAGAATTCCTCAGGTGGTGATGGAATTGTGATTTGTTAGTGATGGTGCATGGGCATGTGGAGTTGAGATTATTCCTTGAAGAAGAAACATTATGGTTCGACTATGATTTTTAGTGGTTGGGTGTGTTTTATTAGAGATGTGAAAATACTCTTAGTATATTATGCTAAGAGACGAGCATGTCCCCTGTCTTAATTTCATCCTTATGAACTAAGAGAGAGTCAGTAATACATTGTTCTAAATCTTTAAAACCTATTGGTATTGTTAGTGTGGTATTTATCAGTGTTTCACACTGATGCTTGGTCCTTATCAATGAATAGTGGTTCTGAGTAATCATTGTGTTTCTGTGTAGGAATTCCTCGGATGAACTTTTGGATTCCAGACATTTCCGTTCACTGTACTACTAAGAAGATGAACCTCTTGGCTTAGATAATTTTCCGATGTGGATTTTGTGGCCTTGTTCTAGTGTTTCATTGGTAAATATGAATAATTGACTATGTTTTTTCAATTCCTTAAACTCTTGTTTAATGAATTCGAGGTAACCCCAAACTAGTAGTCGGGCACAAAAGTGATGTTAAAAATGATAACACTTCCAGTCTGGATCTGGGTTACACACTTGATCATTCTTGACGAATGAGAGAATAAATATCTTAGTGGTGGTGTGACAATATATGGCCACCGATGTCGAGTATGGACTTCAGTGAGAACCCTTAGTGTAAACTTTGGATGCTTTGGAAGAAGGCATTATTGATGGGGATGTAATATACTAGCTGCCTAAGAAGAGCATCTTGAGAATGGTCATTTAGAGACGGGTCGACCTATTTTCCTTCTTGTTCGATGCTTTTAGTTGGAGAATAACTGTTTGATGATTTTCTCAAGGTTATGGTGGTTGTGGTTTTAAAGATCAGATTTGTATTTCGGGGAAAGAACACACGAACAATTTCAGTTATGTTAATTGGGATTTGTCTGTCTCTTGTTGTGAGTTACCTAATAAGTCCTTATATGTAATAAGGTTTTCCCTATTAAATAAACCATGCCAGATCCTCATTATAATTCTTATAACATGCTTTTTATGGTAGTTCTTACAGTGGAGGTGTCATAGATCAGAATTGGCCTCTTTTTCTATTAAATCCTAATATGGGGAGCACCAAAGGATAGATATTTAATGAGTTGATGATGTGATCATGTCCCTAGCTAAATGGAATTTGGTAAGTGTAATATTTGGGGTTTAGTCTAAAATAAAGCATTGGCATGGGTTTTGACATCTTATGTACCACGTTCTTACGAAACGATTTGAGGTGTGTTTGGTATTTGGAAATGCAACATGGCCATTTGAACAAGACTTCACAACCCTTGTAGGTATGTTGGGGTTTTAGTTGTTCCTGAAGGCTTCTTGTGGGAATGAAATTATAATGAGGGGAGATTTTAGTGTCTCGTATTATCAAACTAGAAAAAAAATACAAAGTAATTTTGAATTTTGGCATTTACTAGATGGGAAATTCTTAATAATGTGTTTTAGAACTTAATTATTATAGCTTGAGAACATCAATGTGTTGTTTTTAGACTTAGGTAATGGAATGACAGGTTTATAGGGAGTCTCTAAATGTCTTGGGAGCATCAGACCCAAGAAATCAGGTTCTAAAGTGGTCTTCATAGGGCACACGGTTTATCTGAAATCGCGCGGACCCCAATAGAAATCTATGTGGGCTGTTTCTAGTGAAAAATGTGAAGTGTAGGAACTGTACATAGTTTATCCAAACTTTGTACCTATCCCACATGCTTAATGGTAGTGGACACACCTAAGAACTATTCTACACAGGTTTGATTCACAGTTTTCCAAACTATGTGGCTAGCTCGTGTGGGGTGCCTTAGTATCCATGTAAATGGTGAATGGCTGGTGCATCATTTGACAAAACATGCGGTCGAAACTGTGTGATAGATCTCTATTTTAAAAAATGAATTAATTTAAATAAAAATAATCTATTTTAAAACTAAAACCTAAAATTCACATTCTCCCATCTATAAATGTTGGGTGAGCCTCCGGGGCCTCTCTATGGCCACACGTGAGCTTTCCTCTCCCCGATCTCTCTCTGTTTGTCGATATCATACCAATCCTTCATGGTTATCCTTCATTACATCGAGGTAAGGACTTTTGACTTCGTCTATTCCCTTTATTTGGTTGATTTTGTCTCCTCATCTCCCTATTCCATTCGATCAAAACCATAAGGTTAGGGGATGACCCATTTTCAGTTTTCATCTCTAGTTAGGTTGTGAGAAGGTTCCCTCTCGATTACATTTGTCAAATTCATGAAACCACTACTGAAGGTGAAGTGGTTCATATAATTTTTTCTTTTCACTGTTAAATTTTGGTAAGGTTTTATATATTTTTTCTCTTTCACTCGATTTATAATTAGGGATGTTGTTGTTTATGAGTTCCTAATACTTTTATTTCGTGCATTTTGATCTGATGTCCATGAGGAGGACATACATTCATGTTTAGGGGTAAGATATATATATTCCATACTTTTAAAAATTCAATCATGGTGAGGAGAATATGTGCAATATTACTAGGGGTATTATATATACAAATATATAAATACGTTTGTGGGTATGTGTAAGGAAAAGATTCATGTTTCCTTCTTCCAAGTCATCAGGTTCCAAAGTGTTTGTCTTGGAATGGTATTCCCATGGAGGTAGTATCCCATTCATTTTCCCCATAAATTTAATATAACAATAATTAATTTATTTTACAATTTCCTTGTGTTTAATTAGTGCTGAATTAATTTTTAAAATAAAATTTTAAATCTACTTAAATGAATTGTTAATGAAAAATGTGATTATTTTTATATTAAAACCCCTCCAATGAAGGTGAGATGTCTTCTACACTAAAAATTAGTGATTAGATTTTTATTCTTGGTTTCATTTTTTTGGTTTTCATTATTCGTTGATGTCTTGTTCAGACACAACATTCTTGGCACATGGCCTTTATTCAAATTATTAAATTGTTTTCCCATGTACATGGTCTATAATTTAAATCACATAGTCTTAATTTTATTTATGTGTATGTAATTTTAGGATTTCTATTTTATTTTTAAAAATTTAGTTCTTGATAAATTATTTAATTGGGGAATTAATTAATTAAGGGAGATGTGAAATTCGAGATATTTGAGATTATAGATTTGGTATAATTAATCATTGAATTAATTATGGGTGATTATGGGTGAGTTTATTGAGATAAATAATTATGAAATTAATTATAAGATAATGATATAATTTATTTGGGATAATTTATTGATGAATTACTTATGATATATTGAAATTATGAATTGAGATAATTACGTTTCAGATTAATTACATGATAATGACTAATTATTTGTTGAATTAATTACAGGGAAAGATGTGATTAATTAATTAGGGAAAAATTTAAAAAGAATTATGAGATGAAAAATTTCTGATTTAGTAATGAGTTTGAGATGATTAATTAATTGGTAAATTAATTATGAGATAGGTATTAATGAAATTTTTTTGAACTTCTAATGAAATTGATGTGAGTAATTAACTGTTAAATTAATTAAATATTATGAATGGTATCATGGTCATTCATTTGTTTGAAATAAATAAAGGTAACATGGTCATTCTTTTTTTCAAATTAATCAATGATAACATATTCATTTAGTTGTGTGAATTAATTAATGGAAACATGATAATTTAATCGTGAAAATTTATGAATGGTAACATGATCATAAATTTGTGTGAAATAAATAATGATAACTTGTCCATTCATTTGTGTGGATTATTTAATGGTTATATGGTCATTCATTTTCCTGAATGGCCCGAAGGCCTTCATTTTTTATTGATTTTTGATAACCCCCTTTCAAGGGATGAGGGGGAACCATTACAAGGACCTTAGGCTCAAAGATTACATGGCCTGTAGGCTTAGGAGGTACTTGACCTGAAGGTCTTAGGGAATTCAACCAGACTATCTACAAGGAACTACCCCTCCCTAGAATATGCATCCTGATAGTATCTCTCCACCTTCTCATGACCGTCTATCTAGGATTACCGTGAAAGCACAGGCTGGTACAGATGGCATAGCCATACCCTCTCATTCTGACAATCCATTTGGCTCTGCTCTAGTGAGTGCACATGCTCTAAATCCTCTTCTAAGGATGCTCCTTTTTTGTAGTTTTTCTAGGGCCTGCATTCATGTGGCCCAAAGGCATTGGGGTGGCCCTAAGGCCTTAATGTGGCCCGAAGGCCTTGGGAATATTCTGGCCTGAAGGTCTTGGTCCTTAATTTGTGTTAATTAAATAATGGTAACATGGTCATTCAATCATGAGAATTTATGAATGGTAACATGGTCATCCATTTGTGTGAAATAAATAATGGTAACATGGCCATTGAATTTTGTGAATTAATGAATCATAACGTGGTCATTAATTTATGAAAATATGAATTGTAACATGGACATTCAGACATGTGATATCCCTTAGTGATAGTTCACATACTGGAATGGGCTGAAGCTGGCATGAGGTACGAGTGTCCTCGGGATCCCAAGAGTTAATGTGATTAAGTTAAAAATAAATTACAATGAGATAATTGTTTATTTATGCATTATAATTATTTCATTACAGAACTATATACACTATTAACAGACTAGATTGGGCTAGATACAATGGGTTCCAGCCTATTGAGATTGTTATCTCACCCCCTGCTCAGGCTGCCACTGCACTAGGGTACCCAAGTAGACCATATATTTTGAGGACCAAGGTTGATTTCTTTTTTTGTTTTCTTGTACTTGAGATTGAGGATAACATGACTGAGCCAATGCTCGGGATGCTGGTGGAGCTAGTCGTTGGGTAGTTTTTCTTTCAGTACATTGTATTTCATATTTTTAATTTTCACTTCATGTACTTATAGCATCCCCTGTCAGTCATGAATCATTTTAATTTGGTGTTTTCCACTTATATTCAGTTATTATAATATAAATTTTTTTGTCATCTAGTCTTTTTTATGATTTCTCTATCAATTACCTATTTTTTATCATTGTACATACTATGATATATGATGACATAGTCCCCTAACAGATGTACCCTTAACCCTAACTTTTATTCGGCAGTCTATGGCATTCAGGTAGATGCCCTTGAGGTCAAATTTCCACTCGTATGACTACCAGTTTTGTGGTAAGTCATGATGGGATGCTACAAAGTGGTATCATAGATAAAATGTTTCAATATCATTCTATTTTGGGCTGGTAGACTGGATACTAGGAATGTGTTAGGATTTGGTAAATAGCTGTTTCTTGGACTAATCACCCCACTGCCATGGGAAATGACCATGTGGCTAGGGATGGGATTGATGTTGATGCTATTTATAGTTATAAATTATTTTTATTTATCCTATAGTTAATTGGTTAATTTATGATACTTATTTATTTATGAAATTTAGGGTATTTTTACAGTTGGCCTAGTTTAGAAAGGGTGATGAATTACAAGAATCATATCAGGCACATAGATAATCCATATGCCACACATATTCCATGCCATGTAGTTGCATATGAAGGTTATTTACTAGTTCTAATTGTGTGACTTGAGTATTATTCTAAGATTCTATGTTTATTGAATGTTATTATATGTTATATTCTTGTGATGACATTCTTGTTTTGATATATATATGGTTTTTACATGGGATGAAGTGATAGTGGTTGTTAATGAACGGGAACCAATTTTTGATTGTAAGGTGTATGGGAACCTTACATATTGGAAAGTCTATCCCATGTATTCAACCCTCCTTGAATAATATATAGATATAAATTTTAAGTCAATTGTTAAAATGTTTTAGACTTATATAATTGAAATGTTTAAGTGAGTTGGTGGTGATTAATGAGAACCAATTTTCAATTAATGGAGTGTGTGAGGGCTTAATAAAATGGTAAATGGAAACACATATTCAATTTAATTCCATTACATATCTTGAAATATTTATAAATGTAAAATTTGTTTGATTTTAGTATGTAATGAACTGGTTAACTTGTAAATTTATAGTTGGAACTATGTAGATTTGGTGGGGCATGTATTTTATGAGTTGAACCATTAGGGTGTTTGTAATTTTTATAAGTATGCAATTTATCTTGTGTTTCTTTCTAAGGGACTTGAGTTGGCTTATTGGAACCCTCATATCCATATTTTTTATAAAGTAGCATTCTAATAAATTTCCTAACAAATGCGAGATGTCAATGAATGTTTAATGTTAATAAAGAAATTGTATGAGACTTGCCTATTATGTTTGCGGATTTATTTGAAACCCTTTTAATGTTTGAAGGTTAAATTAAAATTAATGTAAAGACTTGAAAATAGAACATCAGCTTGTTTCCTTTGTTCTAACTCTCGTGTAAGGTTAGTTTACTCTTTTCTTAGAGTTTCCTTGGAATAGAACTATACGCACTCTTTTTATTAAAGAAATATATTAAATTATAGGTTATTAATACTAATGAATTTTCTATTATCATGACCTTATGATAGGTTTGGTGATTGGGCTTTCATAAGGGGCTAGCTGATGGCATGTATCACCCTTGGAGCCTAAAATCCGTGCTAAATGCTGTGTGATTTTTTGACGTTTGGTTCCATTCAGGGGTCAATGTCCTCAGTAGAACTCTATTGTATTTTCTAATTGATAGGCTTGTTGGGATGGATTTTCATGGTATTCTTGATTTTATTATGGAATCACTCAATTATTAATACTTAGTTTTATAATGTTATACTTTTCTTGAGCATGGTTGACCACTTCATAGGTTGATTGAACATTTCATTTTCTTTTGGTATCTCTAGAGGTCTCCACTTGTTTTACAGTCATATGGGAAATACAACATGGGGATAAATTTCATGCTTGGTCCATATATTACATGAATGAATAGGGTTTAAATCTTATATATAGTATCTAGGATGTGTCATTTACTTCTATAATCACTGGGAAGTAAGTGTTGACATATGCAGTACCTATCATTTTCCTCGGTGGTGTAACAAACCATTTGAGTTTGGTAGAATGGTTAATCCTTGTGCTATTGAGTGTTGTCATGGGTTATCTCCATTGTAGGGTGACATGGGCATTATTGTAATTAAGGTAATCCCAATTCATGAAAGGAATTCTTGGATAATATGGTGTTTCAATAAGTCCATCAGCTTGGTTTTGACATTCTTTGTATACTTTTCTATATGTGAGCTTTCCTCAGAGGTGTGTCACATGAGAATTTAATGTAAAAAGATCTAGCTCTATTATAAGGGCCATTAAATATGTTCACTTGATGACTTGGACACTCTTGAGGTGGGGAGGGTCATGTCGAATATGGTTAAAGTGTCTTTCCTGGTAGAAGAAAAATCAAAAGAGGACCTTATTGAAGTGGTTGCTTTTTCTTGAATGTCTTTTAGAATTTAAGGTTTGGAAACATTCTGGTTATTACTTAGAAGAACTTCATTGAAATGGTTGGATGAGTATGCAACCTATGAGAAACATCGTTGGTCTGGTATGGACATAGTTGGTAAATCTTGAATGACCATGGAATGCCTCAAGTGATGAAGGAATTTTGATTGATTAGTGACGATGTGTTGGCAGGTGAATCCAAGCATATTCCATGAACTCAATCAATTATGGTTTGACTATTATTTCCATTGGTTGGGTGTGTTTGACTAGATATGTGAAAATCATCTAAGTGTATTCTATTAAGCAACGAGCATGTACCCTATCATAACGTTGTCCATTATGCACTAAGAGTGTGTTGATAATACACAATGAAAAAGCATTAAAAGACATTTTTATTGTTTGAGTGGTATTTATCGGTGTTGTACACTGACACATGATCATTATTAAGGCATAATGGATCTAAGTTATCCTTGGGTTCCCGAGTAAGATTGACCCACATGAAATTTTGGATTCCAACTGTTTCCCTTAACTCAACCGCCCGGAAGATGCTTCTTTGGGATCAAATAATTTTATTATGTGAATGTTGTGAAATTGTGAAAACATCTCTCTAGAAAATATGGAGTATATACTATGTTTTGTTAGTTCCTTGAACTCTCCTTTAATGAATCCTAGTTCACCCTAGACTGATATTCGGGCTATGAAGTGCTGTTAAAAATGGAATGATTTCTTGTTTGGATCAATATTATGCCCATTATAATGCTTGATGCATTAAAGAATAAATGGATAGGCGGCGGTGTAACTAAGGATGTCTACAAAAGTCTAGAATGGACTTTTGTGAGCATCCTTGCTACAAACGCAGGAAGCCTTGGAAGAAGGCATTGTGGTTTCGGCTGGAATATGGAGGCTGCCTAAGCTGAGCATCTTGAGAATGGTCATTTTAATATTGGTTTAACAATTTTACTTCTTATTTATGAGTTAGTTTGGAAAATAACCATTTGTATCATGTCACCAGTTTATAGCTGGTGTTGTTTAGAAGGTCGGTTATGACTTTCAATGGAAGCTCACACGACCAGTTTTAGTTAGGTCGATCGAGATTAAACTATCTCTTGTAGTGACGTCCTTGGTTTGAACTTATATGTAATTAGGTTCACTATATTAAATAAATCATTCCACATAATCATTATAATGATTGGAATGATCTTTGTAGGGATGTTCCGACGGTGGAGGTTCTTGGATTGGAATTGGACCCCTTTTGATGTTAAAGACTATAGAGGGGAGTACCTTTGGAAAAATGTTTAATGAGACAAATATGTGATCATGTATCTAGATAAATGGGAATCTGTAAGTTTCAAATTGGTGTTTCCATCTGAAATTGAGTGTTGTATAAGGTTTTTACGGCTGAAATATTGTGTGCTTAAGAAATTGTTTGAGGTACATTTGACGTTTGAAAACACAACACGACTGTTCGGAATGAAAGTTCATGAACTTTGTAGTTCGGGGGATATTTTCATTGTTTTTAAAGGATCATACAAGATGATAAGTTCTACGGTGTTGAGAATTTAGTGTCATCTGTTTTTGAACTAAATGAAAATCCAATGGAATTTTAAATTTTGGCATTTACTGGATGGAATTTTTTTAAAACTGAGCTTCAGAACTCAATTCCAAGAGTTGGAGAACTTCAATATGTTGTTTCTATATTTGGGGAAAGACGAAAGGGGTTTCATGGGAGTCTTGAGAAGTTTTGAGAGTACCTAACCTATAAAAAAATGTTTTAAAGGGGTCTGTATAGGGCACATTGAAACGCCCCAAGCTTCCACAATACGCTTCATTTTTAAATAATTCAATAGTGTGCGATGTACGCAACACCAAGTTCAAGCACACCATGACCTATCAAACCAGCCATTTCGAAAGAAGTTATGAATATTATTAACAAAAATTTGATGTTTAAAAATCCCATATAATTTTAACATTTATCTTTTGTGTATCTTATACATAATATAAGGACAAATTCAATTTCTCAGATAAAATAAACATTTTTCAAAAAATGCAGTTTTCCACCTTTTAATGGTGAACCCTTTTTATATCTAATATTTGAAGCTTTTATGTATTCAATATTATTAAATTTAAATCTTCTATAGAATACGGACATAAAAATTTATTTTTGAAAAATTTGTGGTACTTTTTTGATAACATTCATATTTTAATGAAAAGTAAAAAATACTAAATTTTAATTGAAAATAAATTTTTTTATTGAAATAATTTATAGTATTAAATTATGAATTTTAGTGGTTTTAAATTATAATTATATTATATTTTTATCATTTAATATAATTTAGGTCATTTTATGTCATTTCACATATAAATTTGACATAAACGCATGCCAATCTTTTGATATGTTTTACTTTTTAAAAATTAGCTTTTTGGTTTTAACAACAGAAATCAATTTTAAATTAATTAATGAAACATATGTGTTTTGAATTTGAAAAAATGTATTCCATATTTGGAATTATAAGGTCCAAATTGTGTAAATATTTAGCTTTTATTATTGTACATTATGAAAAGTAACTTTAGTAATTATTTTTATTTACCATGGTTAAAGGGTAAATCATTTAAATAAGGGTAAAACATAATAATATAATAATATGAAACTACCTTAACAGATGTACAGATCCTATTGAATGAGAAATATTAGACCGTGAGAATCCATAGGCTGAACTTTTTCCCTTTGGGGACCACTTTTGTGTGATAAGGACATGTTATAAAAAATAGTTTAAAGTAATGATAATTTTGACAAAATCATATATCTTTTACTAAATATTTTTTAATATAGGGTTATATACAATATCTTTATGTATATAAATAGTCATTAGAAAGATAAAATTATTTTCTAAATCACGGTATTTTATTCATAATTTTTACACATTAGATTAATATATTTATTTATGCCACAATTATGATGTGATAATAAGCTCATTAATGAAAGGTTCAAATAAATGAATTTAAAATTTTTAAAATAAATTTAATTTGGAAATTTTTATTCCATACATGAATTTTATGGATGAAATTGACATATTAGGGATGATTTAATTCCTTTCGTTTTAAGGAATCAATTTCTTATGTCGTTAAAAAATCAATTATTAAATAGTGTCAAAATTGACATAAATGAGAAACAAATATTAGTTTGTTAAATGATATAAAAATCCTAAAACCATAAATTTCGTAAAAAACCTTTATAGAGATAAAAATTACATAAATTATACACTATAGGTTCTCTTGGCATTTTATAGTAATGATATTGATTATATAGTATTAAAATAAAATAGGATATCGTGAGAGTTAACTTATTTTACAAAGGGTTAACTCTAAAGGATAAAGATAATTTTATGAACTAAACCTATTTAAAACCTATTGGTTGAGATAATTTCTACCCATCCTCATAATTTACTCTAAATAAATCAATTTTGAGCTACTAGAATCCGAAATTCATTTTATAATAAATTAATAGTTCAACCTTTTCATAAAGTTCCCCTCACCTCTCTTATGAAAGGGCACCTCACATTCTCTTTAATTAACACCTCCAAAAAACTTCGGCTCGGCCACACCCTTTCCAAATATACTAAAAACTTCCCTAAAATCATCTCATAGGGAAAAAAGTAGTTATAAAGCCATCTTATAGAGTCCTTCTGTGCAAATCAAACGGAGACACCCGAAAAAGAGGTAATCAATTTATCCCTTCTTTCAATGTTCATTTATTACTCTACTTTATATTACTAAATTGTTACCATAATAATTAATAACTCCTGAATATAATATATTCTGATATTTTTTTAATATTATAGGAAAACCATATTCCTCTTTTAACCCATCCTATAATAAAAAAAACCTCCAAGAGTGCGTGCGTACGGATTACCGTCTCCATGATGTGGTGTAAATTGTTTTTCATGTACAAGTTTATTTGATGGGGTATAAATATGAATATACTGGACTTAAATAATATATATAACATGACATTTTTTATTTAAAATAAATATTCCATCCAATTCTATACCATTTAACCATAATTAAATGCTATCATCGCTCGTGTATACGTACGACTTAGCGTCTCCACGACGCGATGAGACTCATCTTCCATGATCACCATCCAAGAATGATCATAAGAATAAATATTATTGAGAAGTATGAAATATATGAAATAATAATTATACTATGATTATATATATATATACTCACATATTTCATTCACTTACTTCATTTCAAAATGATAAGAAAACGGAAACAGTGTTCATGCGTACGTACGACCTTCCGTCTTCATGAACATTATATTCCATTTTATTTATCTATCTATTATATATACTTATTTTATAAATATATATGATATGAAAATCATATTACAAATTTTTTATGTAATTAAATCATGATCTATGTAATATGACAAAGAATAAAAAGTCAAAACACGTACGATAAACAAAGCGATATTACCTAAAATGATGCATTAACTTGGAATTGTTAATAAATGGGTAATATAAAGTCATAAAAGAATAATATATGATACCATAAATATTAAAATGATTCTGATATAATTTATAAAAAATTTCAGGAGTTTCATACACGTACGAAGGGTATCAAACCTAAGGTAAGGGATAGTTACTCAATCTCATTATTATCTGAGATTTCTTTTGTTTTTGTATTTACTGGGATATCTTTATCATCCATATCCATATTTCATAAAAATGTTTTCAAAATTATTATTTTATGTTTTTATGAAAGAAAATAATTAACTCGAACATCATTTAAATGTTTTAAAGATTTATTTTTCTAAATCTATTTAATTAAAGTCCGTGTTTTCAAAATGATTTTAAGGATTTATTTATATAGACATGATTTTTAAAAAATATTAATTCCATTATTAAGTTTCAAAGTGGTATGAGACATTTTGATTAAAAATCACTTTTAAATGACTTCCTTTATAAATGTTGAGACTTTTAAATCATTTCATGAAAAATAGATATTTCCCTCAAAGAGTTTTACTGGTCATTTTCAACTAGGTCAACATCCTTTACTGGATGTCATTCTTGACTGAGGTTGATTTATTATAACACAATATTCCACATTATATTGAATGTGTTATGATATGTTTGAATTTGGATGTTCTATTTTTATACAAATCATTATTATGGTTAAAGTATGTACATTTTTATGCTAGTTTTAATACGAATTATTAAGTTATGTTTCCGCCTTTTCAATTGAAGAATGCATTGTGCTTATTAAGTGATGGGTGGGCCCTCTATAGCCCCTCGATGCATCGGTATGTCTCATGAGACAATATAGTGTCTTGGAAGAAGGACATGATAGAATATGTGTTAATAGTTTTGGCGCAAGACCTCAAAATGGTAGTTATTACGCCTGACATTATTTATTCCCTCATTATGAAATTAGTTATTACATGTGATTATTATAATAGTAGAATATCCGTGTCAATGTTTATATATTAATGTTTGATTTATTTTTCCCATATTATGTTCATGATTATTGTTTCCGATGCTTTCTACAGGGCGCGTGCGTTCGTCTGCTTGAGTGCGGCAGGCACGGCTTTTTGTAACCCTGTATTCCCGCATTCCAAAGACGGATGGCATTTGCTCCTTGTTCAGGGACGTTTTCTCCTTGATCGAAACGGGATGATGGGACATCAGTTCTTTATTCTGTGGATTCCTCCTCAGAACTCGTCTTCTAGTCTGGGTCTCCCTCATAGATTTAATACGTTGTTCATGAAACTCTTCCCGGCACCATATCGTCATGGACACTAGTTAATTACACTACTTCCGATAGGACATTTTAAGGGGTCCGGTCAGGGTAGCAACCTTCGGTTAGGGGAGTAGTCGCGTTGGGGTATCATTGACGTGTCTGGATGCTAGGAATCAATGTGTCTTTCTTCTTCCCCTTATTATAGGGCTTCTCGATGGTGCGGAAGCCCGAGGCATCCCACATCGAGCGCGGGGAATCGTATTCCATATGCATGTCTCTGAGGTTTTTTTCAGCTTACCATGTTTAACACAGAGTATACTACAAGTTTAACGTCCAGCGGGGACAGATCAGACTGATCAGAACACCAATGAAAGTGGATCAGATTGAGGAACCCCCTTGAGGGAACACCGATATTGGGGTACGCACGTAGGCGGCTTTCTGAATGATGTGGAGGGGAATGGGGTGGCATGATCTCACCAGGATGTGGCGGTCTGGGTAAGAATCAGGATGGACAATGGGTGTTTGGGCATGAGCCTCGAAGAGACATCCTATGTACCATGCCTTTACATGGATCAAAGTGCTCGTAGTTCAGGATGGATGTGTGGGGATTACACTCTAGGTTGCCAAAGGTGGTGGGTGAACCGGTTTGAATGAGGTTGGAATGACCGGGTGGTGGGCTTGAAACTCGTGGAGGAATCCTACGTACCATACCTTAACATGGATCAATGTCCCCATAATTCAAGAGGTGGCAGTGTCGGAGAACCAATGTGAAGATGGACCTTTTTACAATGGTTGATGGGCTTGAACCTCATGAGGTTTCCTATGTACCATGCCTATACATGGGTCAAAGACCACATAGTTCATGAGGTGGCAGTGTCGGAGAATCGACGTGAAGATTGACCTTGGTCCGATGGATAATGGTCTTGAACCAAACGAGGTTTCCTACAAACCGTGCCTTGACATGGATCAAAGACCCCGTAGTTCAGGGTGGGTGCCAGAGAACCGACGTGAAGATGGACCTTGGTCCGATGGGTGTTGGGCTTGAACCTCATGAGGTTTCCTACGTACCATGTCTTGACATGGATCAAAGATCACGTAGTCCAGGATGGAAAGGGGCTGTTGAACCGACATGAAGGGATTTTGGGACAACTGGATGGTGGGCTTGAACCTCATGGATGCTTCTTACATACCATTCCTTGACATGGATCAAAGTCCCCGTAGTTTAGATGGCGTCGTGTCGGAAAACCGACGTGAAGATTGACCAAGGTCTAGGTGGGTGATGGGATTAGACTTCTTGAGGTTTCCTACGTACCATGCCTTGACATGGATCAGAGACCACGTAGTTCAGGGTGGATGACGAAGAACCGACGTGAAGATGGATATTGGTCTGATGGGTGTTGGGATTGAACCTCGTGAGGTTTCCTACGTACCATGTCTTGACATGGATCAAAGACCATGTAGTTCAGGTGGATCAAAATGGATTACTGCTGGATTGGACTGTAGTTTAACATCATGCGGGATGGGGGCATTTGGGTCTTACACTCTGAGGCAGCCCGTGGTGGAGTTTGGTGAATCAACGTGAAGGAGGTCGGAATGACCGGGTGGTGGGCTTGAACCTCGTGAGGCTTTCTACGTACCATGCCTTGACATCGATCAAAGTTCATGTAGTTCGGATTTGGTCACAAAGGCTTACCGTTGGATTGGAATGCAGTTTAACATCATGCGGGATGGGTATGGTGTCATTGTCGATGCTTACTCTAAGCCCACGTGAGTCATGCTTGGTGTGAGAAACAAGAGTAATCATAGGCCATATGACCACTTCGAGAAAGGTGCATCCGTGGGAAGTGAAGAGGAGTGAGGCTTACACTCTGAGGCAGCCTTGGGGTTGGGACTTACTCCAAGATGGAGTCTCGAGGGTAACAAAGCGCAGCGGGAGAGGGACTTGGGACCGAAGAAAGGAGGTGCCTCATTCCCTATCACGCCCCTCACTGGCCTTGGCACTGAGGAAGTGAGAAGGGGTAGGGGTGCCGCCTCCTGCAAGGAAAGCTAGGGGCTTACACCAAGGTGGCCGCCCTTCCCCGTAGACAAACGCCACTCCAAGAAGGATGATATCTTTCCCTGTGGAGACCAGGGGTTGTGGAGAATGTCCAAGGTGGGGGCACCCCACGTGAGAGGCACGAGGCAATGTCACAGTTTAATGTCATGTATTGATGATGAGGGTGCTTAGCAGTTTAACGTCTTGCATCTCGGACGAGGTGGTTTGGCTCTGAACCCCTATGACTTACATAACTAGTACCCTCTACCCCTTGGGGAAGGGAGGTCATCGAAAATGCCTTCATGAAGGGGGGATACATTGCAAACCATCAAGGGGTCCATGTAAGCATGGCTATGCGAAGAAGAAATAGCCATTATCATGCCTATGTGAAGAAGCATCAGGCAAAGCAATGCTATGGGAATTATCGTCCAGGGGACTTTGAAGCCTCATCTTGCCAACCTGGAGGGTCGCACGGGAAAATTTTTTTCCAAGCAGAGGGGTCCATAGATAGGGGCCTTATAGGGCTCTGTTGCTCCGCGTGACAAAGAGCACTTCCGAAGGGGTGTGCATTGCGAAGTGGGATGCCTTAGCCTTAGCATGGGAAGGAAGTACAAATGGGAGGTGCTTTATGAAGTGGAAGGGCATTTGCCGAGAATAGTCTTGTAGAGAAAAGGTGCCTCGCTGAGCACGGTGCCGAGAAACAGTGTGCTTCATGAAGTACAATGATCCTGCCTTATCAAGCGGTTCATGTGTACATGAAGGGTGTTTCGCCAAGCATAAATGATCCACGACAACCCAGGTCCCCCTGGGGATCCCATTCCTTCGTGAAAGCCCTTAGGATTTTTGAAAGGCATACATCTCATAAGTGGGGTTCAAAAAGAGACAATGGGGAGGAACATCGCGAAGCGGAAGTACCTCACGCAGCTCATGGTTCACCGAGCAGAAGAATGCTTCGCGGTTCGGGAGCTGAGAAGTTGAAAGTTCGGATTGTCTGTCCGGAGAGCTCAGGGGGAGCTTGGAATTTATAGGCAAGAATCACCATGGAATGGAGCTCACGCGACACGAAGGGGGCTATGTAGCTTCGTGGCAGGATCGCGAACATCAAATGGGTTCACAGAGCATCCCACCCTCTATGCTTCATGGAGGGTTCGCGAACGTCATGTCCGTTCGCGGAGCTTCCCGCCTCCTGTGCTTCATGGCTGGTTCGCAAACGTCAACTCCATTCATGGAGCTTCCCGCATCTTGTGCTTCACGATGGGTTCATGAACGTCAAATCCATTCGAGGAGCATCCCGCCTCCTGTGCTTCGCGGCGGCCGCAGTGCTGGGGACTCTGTGAAGGGGCTTTGTGAGGCAGTCTGAAGGGCCAGCTTGGGGCCTTTTATTCGTTCGAAATTTTGGTGCCAACAAATGCCCCTCCCCTCAGACTTGGAGCTGCGGAGGGATAAAGGGTCTACGTTTGAGGGAAATAACCAAAATCATCTGTCGTCCGCGGTGCTGACTCATGAAGAGGGTGTGAGAGGAAGACAGGGACCGTGCTGGCAGGGCACACTGTGAAGCTCTGCGCGGACTGGACCCGTCGCGAAGCTCCAAGGGCTATCACCTATGAATAGGGGGTTTGCCATCCCTTTTTTCCTTTCCGTTCTCTGAGATATTGTCTTATTTTACTCTCAATTCGCAATTCTTTGCATAATCCATGAGTGTTATCTGTGAATTGAGGCTTTGAGGCGCACAACGAGTCTTTGATTCTGCGTTTGTGCTCCGCGATCCGACATTGAATGCTAAGGCAGTGCTTCCGAAAATAGTCTTTACGAGCGGCCTTCATGAACTCACTTCGCGAACGATCTTCGCGAACTCACCAATAAAACTTCCAAGTCAAAGAACAAAATGGCCCTCCAAGAAGCTACAAAGGGGGTCCTTGTGGATGCCGCCCGGAGGGACGAAATGCCAAACAGCCTGGGGCTGGGGGAGCTTGTCCGGAGCCCCTCGGACCAGAGTTCTTTGGTGGAGCTACTGTCGGAGAGCCAGAGGAATTTCCCATTGTGAAGGAGGTTTTTTTGTATGGATTAGGGCTGAGGGATGACGTCTTCATCCCTGCAGCTGGTCGGGATGAGCTAGCTTAGTTGTTTCGGAGCACGCCGTGTCAGCACTGATGGTTCAGGGCGCCCAATGGCCATGACCAGGAGGACATAACTTCTGTCACTGCCGAATACCTATACAATCATTTAAAAACGTTGACGGGAAGCCATTGGAGACAGATATGTCCCCTCCACTTTACCAAACCATCCTTAAGACGGCACTTGGGAACCCAAAGAAGGTGTGGTCTGAGGAATGGGACCTGCGCCAGGGTGGAAATTTCATGGACGATTGGGCTTGTGACTAATGGTAAGGTGCCTCGTGCGAGGAGTTCGGGGCAAAGCTAAGGAGAGTGGGCCAGTATGAGGCATCTTGGGCTTCCCAGTTCCATATCTACCAGCTGAAGCAGCTAATTCTGGAGCTGTTGTGCCGATGGTCGCTGGGGACCAATACATTCAACCTACACCACAGGGAGGTCAGTATTAGCCTATGTGATGTGTAGAAGACATCGGGGGTAACGATACTGGGGGAAATTTATGAAGAATTCCTCCCGGACATGGGCACATGGGAGGATCCAGAGCAGATGCTGTGTCTGGTGATGGCATTGATGGAGCTCGTGCTCGGGGAGGACAAGGAAGTAGTGAGGGACGTCCACTTCAAGAGCTGGTTCAAGAAGTTCATGAACTTCCAAAAAAATAGGCATTTCCCGGAGAGGCCATGAACTTTCCCGAAGGGTGCCCGACGAAAGGAAAACTCGTACTGGTTGCTATTGGAGGATGGCCAGTGGTAGACCTGGGGTTTCAGTGTTAGCACTGAACAACGACCAATAGTCAGGCTGGCGGCATTAATCGCAACCCTCATCTATGGTTGGATCCTGCTGGTGAGGGATACAAACATGGGAGTGCAGACAAGAACTTTCATCATGTAATCCACTTTGGAAATAGGAGGGTGGGTCAACCTGGGGATCTCGATGCTTTCCAAGTTGTACAAAATGTTGTGGCACATCCGTGAGGGGAAAAGGCCATAGAGGGTATGCGAGCCATTCCACCTACTATATGGGTGGATGGCGGCGAACATTAGGGGGATCTATGAGTATCTGAACCCCATCTCACCTTTGGGGTCGAATTTTAGTCCCTTGATCTAGAACGTCGTGGGGAGATTTACGACCAAGCTGACCACACCATCTGTTCTGAACAGGGTGTGTAAGTTCGAAGAATTAAATTTCCACCCCTTCCCATTGCTGACAGGGGCCTTCACGGATTATGGCCAGGGAATGGAAGAGCACTGAGCCTACCTCCTAGCCTTTCAAAGAGGAGCCCTAGTGGCCAGGGTGGACTGCGAGTGTCTCTGTGAGCCATACACCCTACACTAGTTCACCAAGAAATTTTGGTGCCTACAGCGGCTGACCCCGCAGGTCTATATGGGGGTGCGCTACGAGGAGCACACATGTGTGATGAGGCAGATGTGGCTCATGTTCACACAGGAAGATGAGAGGATGCGGAATGCATTGCCTCCACTGACTGTCGTCCTTGGGCTGATAAGAGAATACACCCAGAGCTGGGAGGCGGCCTACCCAGGGGAGATGCTGAAGCAGCCAACCATCTTGGTCTGTGAGGGTCAACTTCATCAATATCAGGGCCATGGATGGAAGGCAACAAGGGAATCCCAGTGGCAGGGCTACTGTAGTAGTAGCGCCCACACCAATTTAGGAGGGAGCAATAGCAGCAGATCCAGTAGTGGTAGCAGATCCAGTGGTCCCATGAGAACAAAGTCATCCAAAGGGGAAGCCACCGAGGGGATTTAGTAGGATTTATATGCAGGCTCCGGGGAAATGACTGCGCTATATCGACATGCCGACGAATGTTGTCTTCCCGGAGGCCTGGGACATTTGGGAAGTCAACCAGAAATTCCTTGGCCCATCCGAATTATGGCAGCACCATAACCACCTGGGGATGGACTTGCCAGGTATTGGTCCCATTAGAGCTAGTTTGGCAGTATCCCCAGTAGTGGTGGAGCAATACATCACTGAGCTGGTGGAATTCGTGCATTCTAGGGGTGCCCCGTGCCCGATGACAGATCGAGTGAGTGTACTACTGGATCAGACGGTTCCCCCACAGCTGTCATCCATTGGGAGGAGAGAGCGATTTACCCTACCATAAGAATCAGATGAATCCTCTTGGGGGGACGGGGCCAGTAGGGATAGTCCGCCGGAGGAGGGTGAAGTCGGCGACCAGTCCTCGAATCTCAAAGATTTCGCGGAGGCTCTTGAGGTAAAACTACTTGTTCCGTCTTCAAAGTCTGCGCTTAGGTTACTCTGGATTCCATATCAGCATCTATACTATGCAGGACCTTGTGCATAGACCTTGTTCTCATCCCTCCATGGGTGTCGATGCAGGACCTTCAGGATCCATGCTCGTGGCTGCATCAACTTCTGTGTTTGTCCGGGCTGGGACAGTCGAGGCTTCTCCCCAGGAGTCTCCAGACATGCCGACTATATACAGGGGGCTGCGTCTCGGTGATCGGATGACATCAGCCTAAGAGAGAGACCAGGGATTTGACCTCTGTAAGTCTTCTTTTCCACATTCACAACTACCATCCCCTAACCACATTAACTGACATCCATGTCCCTTTATTGTCATGTACAGTCCTTCAATTGGCTTGGGCTACTGCGGCGAAGTTGGTGGGGGCTTCTAGTATAGCTCTTCCCAGGGGCATGTCGATGGTGGTGGAGGTTAACATCCTAACTGACCAAAATTTAGCGCTTATGATCGCCGGCAGGGGTTCTAGTAGGACTGTGCCTGAGATCGTCAAGGTGGGATCCAATGATGAGGATCAACCAGACGATCCAGGTCCCTCCATGCCTGATCCGACTCCAGACATGGACCCAACCGAGGTGTTCTTTGGGGAATTTTCTATATATGAGCCTACCAATCACACAGACAGGGACGAGACGACCTCTGACGAGGAGGATAGCAAGATATTCTATTGCCGATCGTGGAAGCTGATCATCCTATTCATCAAAAACACCCCCCATGCGCTATGGTTGGATGAGATGGACAGACTTCGTTCACGATTGCGCGAACTGTGTGATGGGGGAGTGTACACCCGACACCCTCACATACTCATCCGAGATCTTATGGAGGAAATGATTCGAGAGGATGACCGAGGCCTTGGCGGGGGATGGTAGCTGAGGAAGGTAGTAAACATCAAGAATCTCCAGAAGGCTGAAGATGTGGTCCAGGAGTTGCAGGACTGGGCGGACGAGCACCTGACCTCCCTCAAGGCGCAATCTGAGCTAATATCACGATTGAAGGCCCAGCTAAAAGAAGTCGAAGAGGGACTGAGGCGAGCTTCTGGGGAGATGATCGCCATCCGGGCTGACATGGAGTGGTCCCAGATTGCGGTCAATGAGTTGCGCCCTCTTTCTGTTGAGGAGGAGCGGGTAGTAAACAAGAAGCGGAAACACCTAGACAACACCATCCAGAGGGTGGCAGAGCTGCAACGTACCTTCGATGAAGTCAATCTGTCCATGGGGGGAGTTGACCCCCAGGTTCTATAATGATTACAAACCCTTAAACGTAATTTTTTACTTTGATTTTTTTAATTCCATAGCATGCACGAGTTTCGTTATTTTCATTGGTTTATTTCATCCTTATGATGTTCGCGTAACGTCCAGCGACCATTCACTAAGCTCACGTGGGTCAGGCCCGATGTGAGAAACAAGGGATAACCACCTCATTGCCCCATCCAAACATAAGTGGGAAAACCAAGATTTAGGCATCTATGGTTTGGACAACCGTTCTGGATTTCCGGGAAATGGGAGAGACCTGACTGGAGAATGATGTTCTCAGAACAACCGAATTACTGTTTTTCCAATGTGCTCTTGTGCACGAACTGTGCAATGCTAGAGGCGCTGAAATAGATCCGAATAGATGAGAATGGGAAATGTGAATCACAATACCCAGGATACAGAACATTGTGGGGGTGGCGTGACAATAAATAATAACTATTGACCGCATCTGAAACACAATATTCTTATTATATTAGCCTGGAGTGGGGACATGAAAATGTGGGTCGACTGTTGAACATGTTTGAAACACGAGACCTGTCGCAAATGTCATCCGTTAGTCTTCCGGAACGTTGGCCTAGGAAAATAGGCGGGCCATAGGCTGAGAATCCATACTGTTAGGGGGTTCCTCCATTCATGAAATATGACGAGATTCTGAATAATGGGCACGCAAAGCATGGGATGTGGAGTGATGGTTCGTTTGAACAGAATCCAAAACTCACGAAATTACGCCACTAGGGTGGGAGTACACTAGATGGGTGCATCAACTTGATCATGGATCATTCCTCCTTTCAGACAGGGCCTCTCTAGTGAGGGGGTTGTCGCTTCCCAAAGTCATTTTGGGGCATCATGAACTTGCTCGGGGTAAGTTCGTAGTTACGCGGTTCCTCGCAAGGAGTCAGGACATGGGCTGGAAATGGGGAGGAATAGGACTCATGATTCTAGTGGCAGGACCCTGGGCGAAATACCAAGGGGTCTCTACATATCCCATAAGGATGGGAATCAGACTATAAATAGTTCACGGAGCACAGTTTAACGTTGTGTAGGATGATGAGAAGCCTGGTTTTGCCGATACACATCCTACCAAAACTACTAAGCCCACGTGAGTCATGATCGATGTGGGAAACAAGAAGTAGTGGTGGGAAATTCATGAAAAATGAAGGGACATGGTAGGGAAAAGGGATTCTTGGTAAATACCAGCCCAATGATGCTAACCTGTCTATGTAGCACACCTAGATGCGTGAAGAGATAAATCTAGGTATGTTGGAATTACACTTGAACATGAGGAAGTGGAAATGTAGGAATCATGACACTTGAAATTTGGATCACAATGATGGTGGCGTGAAGATGGAGGATAACTGTTGAACATGGCGGAAATGCAGCATCCATATCGCGTTAGCCTGGGATGGGGATATGCAAATGAGGGTTGACCATTGACCATGTTCGAAACATGGGACATGTCGCAAATGTCACCCGAGATCCTTAGGGACGTTGGCCCAAAACGATAGGAGATCCCTTAGGCCCAATATCCATAGAGAGACCTTAATCCTAGAATCCATGTCTTCTGAGGTTCCTTTTGGATGTGGAAGAGGGTGAGGATCCAAATAGCGAGCTAAAAAATCTTGGACATGGAACAAGGGGAATGCCCTCATGAAAATTCCACACTTCGGGCACTTTGTCAAAACGCATCTGAATACGACAACGAGGCGCATTAGATAGAGGGAGTCGAGTCCCTTACCATATGGAGATCTTAGTTTATGGTCATAGAATTTGGACTATCAGTGGGAGGAAGTGTGGGAGAATCGTGGTGAGTAATTACAAAAAACCGACATGAATGGGAACCAGGGGTTCTGACCACCACGTGTTCCTAGGAGAGGTTTTAGATCAAGGGACCGAAAACAAGAGTTGAGTTGGGCCCGAGGCAAAGTGCATAGGTGTTCTTACATACCCCAAGAGGATGGGGATCAAGATGCACGTAGTTCTTGAGGTGTCATGGTAAGGTACTAGTTCCAGGGATAAAAGGGGTGTGCGGGCGTGGCCCTCGCACCAAAAGAAGCGGTATTTGACAAATCTTCTTTTTTCCTTTAAGGTGAGTGGTTTTATATTGTGAAGTTAAAATCCTAGGGTAGCAGGCCCTGACGTCACCACATGAATCAAGATGTGTACATTCATTGAAAAATGGTATGGTAAATGACTGATACCCAACATGGTGTCCCCTTGGGAGAGGACATCACAATGCAATGCCATTTTCGTCGTGTGGCCAGGACGAAAATATCATAGTTTAGGGTCATGTGATAGGACCAAGAATAAATTTTAACGTCATTCAGCACAGACGTAGCAAAGATGATGCTAGGTGGGGAATGTGTATGGCACAATAACACACCCGACGTGAATAGGGACATGATCCCATATCACACCGTACGCCATTCCGAGAAGGGAACCTCGGGCCAAGGGGCCCAAATAGAGGTAAGAGGGAAAGGGGGTATGAGAATCTATCTCCCATCTAGGCTGGACCCGGATGCATGATGTCAGTGTCACCCCACGTATCCCATGGGGATGAGGATCGAGTCACACATAGCCCTTAATGAAGATATTAGTTTATGGTCTTAGAGCTCGGACTGTGGGAGCCCCGAAAGACACCGTATTTTAGCTTTGTCCCCCAAACGTGCAGAGGTTCACTGAGGGATAGTGCCAAGAGTGTCAAGATTCCACCTGGACATGATGGGGTGGAACATAATGTGAATAATGCAACCAACATTCAAGTCCAGAAGGGGCTGGCATGACGACGGAGGATTACTGCTGACCATGTTTGCAACACATCATCCTGTCGCGTTAGCCTGAAATGGGGACAAACAAATGAGCATCGCCCATTGACCATGTTCTCAACACGGAATTTGTATCAATTTATATTCCAAAACCCTCAAGGGTGTTGTCCCGTAATGGTAGGAGATCCCTTAGGCGTGATATCCAATCCGTTCTTGGGGTTCCCTCTGGGTGTGAAAGATAACAGGGGTCCGAATGAAGGGGAACACGAATCTTGAAAAGTGGAAGGAACTTGCCTCAGTTCAATCTGACACTCTTGGTCCTAGACCAGAGTACTCTTAACGCCTAGGAAAACCACTTCAAGGGGTCAAAGGACTCAACTTGAGGGCGTCCAAGAGAAGGCAGATTCTTGGGAGAAGGGGGGAATGGTGCCAAAAACCCTGTACCACACAAATATATCTCCCTCATGGAGAGGGACATGACAAGGGGCCTAGGTGACCGGGAGATCGAGTGATCTCTAATATGTGAGGATGGACCCGAAGCCTAGACATTCGGGTGGTCTTATGTATCCCATAAGGATGGGAATCAAGCCACACATAGTTCCAGAAGCATAGTTTAATGTCTTGTAGGACGATGAGGGGTATCTCTTCTAGGGATGTGCACGACATGGAGGGTAACCCTCCATGAATGAAGACATAATACCATATCACACCATAGAATACCATAATAGAGAACCTGGCCCAGGGACCCGAAAAGGCCAAGGGGACTGAGGCTGGCCCTCGGTCAAGAAGGCCTGACCAACTTGCAGTTCAACGTCTTGCAGTGAGGACGAGGGTCAGGGAACCAAGAAGGCCAAGGGGCCTAAGGCTAGGCCTCAGTTAGGAAGGCCTGAACAGTATGAAATTTAATGTCTTACAGTGAGGATGAGGGTCACAGACTCGAAAAGGCCAAGGGGCCTGAGGCTGGGCCTCAGTCAGGAAGGCCTGACCAGCTTGCAGTTTAACGTCTTGTAGTGAGGACAAGAGTCATGGGCCCAAGAAGGACAAGGGGCCTAAGGCTGAGCCTCTTTCAGGAAGGCTAGAAAATCTTATAGTTTAACTTCTTTAAATGAGGATGAGGTCCGGGGGACCAAGAAGGCCAAGGGTCCTGAGGCAGGGCCTCAGTCAAGAAGGCATGAACATCTTGTAGTTTAATATCTGGCAGTGAGGCCGAGGGTCGGGTAAGGTCTCATCTGTGGATGTGTACATCACGACGAGTAACCCAACGTGAATAAGTACATAATCCAAAACCATGCCGTACAATCTTAGAAGAGATAATCTGGGCCATATGGAATTTCATATGACCTCTTGTACGGTTACTACCTCATCACAGCTTTTAAGCCCACGCAGGTGGTGCTCGGTGTGGGAAACAAAGAGTAGGTCTTGGCTATCTCCATCCAACAGGTCTTGATGGCTGGAATCGCCCAAGTGGATTCCATTTCTTAGATACAACAGGGCAGAACGAACCACTACACTCGATGTTTGGGACATCTTGGGGTGGTCGTAACGATCAAGGACAACTGTTGACCATATTCGTGACACAACATCCCTATAGTTACCTGAAATGGGAGAAGCAACAAGCTTCGACCACTGACCATATTTTTAATGTGGTACTTGTATCAATTTGTTGCCTGAAATCCTCGAGGGAGTTGGCCTGAAGTGGCAATAGAGCCCTTAGGCCTAGCATCCTTACCATTCAGGGGACCTTTCGTACAGGGAGGGTGATGGAATCCCAGTCAAGGAGTGGGTGAATCAAATCTATAACCATTTATAAAAGAGGTGAAAATATCCAGGGAGGGGGATGAACTGCCAGATCGAGGCTATCTCGACGTGAATTGGGGAAAGGTATGAACCCCACCATATGTCTTGACCCAAGGGGAAGATTTTGGATTTTGGGCTGGGCCAACATACAAAATGTCTGGGCATTCCTATGTATCCCATGCGGATGGGAATCAAGCCATACATAGTTTTTGAAGGCCATGAAGTTTAACGCCGTGCGGTGAAGATGCGGGAGGATAGAAGAACGGGAGTGGGCACATGGTGTGACCATTATAATAATCATATGAGTGGGGATAAGTAAGCCTACTCCATACCATGCAAGGACCCTCTGAGGAAGCTATACCTAATGGGAATAGTCAAAGAGAAGATCTCGGGGTTAGGCTCAAGACGAGGCATCTGAGCGTTCCTACATATCCCATGAATATTGGAATCAAGCCACACATAGTTCTTCAAATGCAGTTTAACATCATGCAGGATCATGAGTAGTTTAAATTCATGCAAGACTGGACAGTTTAAGGTCATGCGGGACCAACATGTAGTTTGGGGTCATGCAGGACCCTCCATTTTATGTTCATGCTGGACCATAAAATTTAAGGTCATGCAGGACCATTGGGGCTTAGGAAAAGTATTGCTTGAGGAACTTGGCATTGATGGGAAGAGTTATGCTCTCACCATATCTTATTCTGATTCCTTTCTAGATTGTGCAGGGCATGAATCTTATTATCGTCAAGTGCTTCCAATTCAGCTAGACAGACTTCGGCAACCTTATCTGGAACCTGTTGGCCATAGACCGTAGTGCGTAACAATGACAGCTGGATCTCGATGGGAAGGACGATCTCAGCCCCATACACCAGGGAATATGGAGTCACCTGGGTGGATTTGCAAGTCGTCATCCGATAAGCCCAGAGGGAATTGGGGAGATTTTCCGGCCAACTCTTCTTGTTCTGACCAACCATTTTATGTAGAATATTAGAGAGGGTTTTTTTGAACACCACGATCTATCCATTTTTCTGCGTGTGATAGTGAGAGGTATGGTTCGAACGGATATTGTACTTGGCATACGATTTCATCAGCTTAGCCGCTCGGTAGTTGGTACCATTATCGGTGAGTAAAGAGTGAGGGACTCCAAACCGGTGGATGATATTGGAGCACACGAAGTCAACGATGGAACATGCCTTAACCTCCCTGAGTGGAACTGCCTCTGCCCACTTGGAAAAGAAATCTGTAGTGGTCAGGATGAACCTGGACTGGCGAGCTTTCGCCGGTGGGTATGGTCCCACGACATCAAGTCCCCACACCACAAATGGCCAAGAGTAATTGGTGGAGTGGAGAGGTTCTGGCTGCCGATGCAGAAAATTAGCATGAACTTGGCGCATGTGACATCTCTTGGAGAACTTGATACAATCATGGATCATTGAGGGCCAAAAGTACCCTAGTCTCCTGATCTGATGGGACAGCTTTGGCCCAGCCTGGTGGGAACCTCAGGAACTGGCATGAACCTCTTGCATGACCTAAGGAATCTCAAATCCTTGAATGCAAAAGAGGAGAACACCATTTAAAATTCACTTATAGAAGATCTGATCAAGACTGGGACCACTCTGGAGGGTAAACTGCAGTGCGTGGCATCATATTCACTCGTGCTCGGCCCGATCAGCCGGGAGGAAACCATTTTGGAGATACTTGACAAAAGGGGCTCTCCAGTCAAGAGTTGTTTCAACCACTGCATCTGATGAACCTGGGGCTCCTGACGTGGTGGATCTGGTGGTTAGATGGCTTACTCACAGGTCATCATCATTCTATGGGGTGACGGGGGAAATGACTCTCTAGTGTGCCACATGTTTAATCAGATCATCCTTCTTGGGCTCTACAAGTGATGCAGCTAAGCCGGCCAAAGCATCCGCTCGACCATTCTGTGACCGAAGGACATGGGTAACCTCTAGTCGAGAAGGGAACTAAGCCATTAGATGGAGGGTGCTCCCCAACAATGGAACGAGCTCTAGGTTTCTGACAACATAGTCGACATTGACTTGCTTAATGACTAGCTCAGAATCCCCCTTCACATGAAAATGGGGCAGATCGATCTCAAGGGCCAACATGAGACCGGTAATGAGAGCCTGATACTCTGCCTCATTGTTGGTGCAGCCTTCTGACAACAGGAATGAGTATGGCAGGACGGCTTGCGCTGGGGTGATGAAGATGATACCCATGGACACTGTGTTGAGCCTAGGATCATTGAGCCTCCTACCAGTGGGGCTCTGGGGGACACCTTCAAAGTCCATTTTCCAACATGGAACGATATGATCGACCGATAGGATTTCCTCATCGGGAAAATCTAGGTCCAGGGAATGATCCGCAGAGGTTGGATGGGTAGCTAGGAAGTCTGCCAATGCCTACCCCTTGATAGCCTTCATAGGCACGAACCTGATGTCAAACTGCTTGAGAATTACCACCCACCATGCTAGTCAGCCAGTCAACATGGGGATGTTCAGAATGTACTTCAGTGGGTCTACCCAAGAGATCAACTATACCTCCTGGTGTTGTAGGTAATGTGGAAACTTCTGTATGGAAAACACGAGCGCAAGGCAGCTTTTATCGATGGAAGAGTATCTAGTTTCCGTGCCGAGAAGCATGTGGATAAGGTAGTAAAGGCTGTTATCTGTCCCCTCATTGTTTTTCTGGGTAAGAAGGGAACTGATGGACCATTCCAAGGAAGTGACATAGAGGACTAGCGACTTTCTGGTGACGGGTGGCATCAAGACCAGATGCTGGGAAAAAATATTGCTTGATTTCCACAAAGGCGGTCTGGAACTCCTTGTCCCACTCACAATTGGAGCCTTTATTCATAAGTTGAGAAAATGGATTACACTTGCCATCCAGATTCACAATGAATCGACGTATGTAGTCTAAGTGGCCTTGGAGACCTCGAAGCTCCCGAATATTACTCGGGGGAGGCATATGGATGATGGCCTTGATCTTCTCCGGGTCGATCTCGATGCCTCAGTACCTGACAAAAAGCCGAGAAATTTCCCAGAGGTGACCCCAATGTAACACTTCAATGGGTTCGTCTTCATGTGGCGGGAACAGATGAAGATGAATACTTTCTCATACTTTTTGAGATGGTCCTTGCAAAGATGAGATTTGACCACCAGATCATCCACATAGCACTCCACCAATGTCCCTAGGATTGGCTTGAATATGCGATGCATGGACCGCTGATAGGTGGAGCCTTCATTATTCAGGCCAATGGGCATAACCTGGTAACATAAGGTACCTTGGGGAGCCATTAATGTAGTAGAATCCTTATCCTTGGGGGCCATCCGGATCTGATTATATCCAGAGTAACCATCCATAAAGGAGAGGGCGTAGAACATGGACATAGCATCGATCAAAAATTCTGTCACTAGAAGGGGAAAATCATCCTTCAGATAGTGGTGGTTGAGATCTCGGAAGTTGAGGCAGACTCTGATCTGTCCATTCTTCTTCCTGACTGGCACGATGTTGGCTAACCACATGGGATACTGGACTTCCTTAACGAAGTTGACTCTGATGAGCTTTTCAACTTTGGCTTTGACTATGGCACCATGATATGGGTGCATCTTCCTGGGAGACTACTTGAACCCGTGATGGTTTGTCGGGAGACCGAGGCGGTGGACGGCTACCTGAGGATATAGTCCTGAAATCTCATCATAACTCCAGGAGAACACATCACGGTGCTCTTTAAGGAAGTTCATGTACCGCTGCTACTCCTCAAGGGACATGGCGACACTGATTGAAGTGGGTCTTAGATCTTCCTCGCTACCAAGGTTCACATGTACCAGTTCGTCGACCATGGTGGAGATGCCTTCTTCAAAGACAATGGGAGAATCCTCTAGATCCTCTTCTCCAATTATGGAGGAATCTTCCATGGGGGGAGTTTGTTTCGAGCCACCAGACCCCGATGGGAGGCTGGTGCTAGGTTGAGCAGTAGTGTTCATCACATCAGGAGACTCATGCACCACTGAGACCATGGTGATGAAGGTAGTCGATCAAATCCCATATGGTCTTCATCCCATGGGGCCACTCTTGATAATATCAAAGCAGTAGTAGCGCGTTGTCTTGAGCGGCAGTGGTCATCAAATCAGGAGACTCATGCACCACTAAGACCATGGAGATGAAGGCAGTCGATCCAATCCCATCTGGTATCCGGTCTATAGGGCCATGCTTGATAATATCAAAGTAGCAGTAGCACGTTGTCTTGAGCTGGTTAATTCCAGCTTTGCGAAACAGACAGGTATGACGTACAGTTGTTGCCATGAGCCGGATGTCCCGATACCGTACAGGGGTAGGAGGTTCCGGGATCACCCGAGCTTGGTTTGTGTTTGATTATGAGGTGATTTTCCTCCATCTCTTGGAATTGGGAATATGCATTCCTCTTGTACCCGAATCAACAAAGCACGAACCCATGTCGGGGGGTCGTGGCCTCCAAATGATGGACCAGGAAGATGTAGGCGTCATCCGGACATGCCAAGGGATCACATGTGACCGGGGCAGGTTCAACCTCACTTTATAGAATCTACTTATACTTACACTTGTAATAGTAAGCATCTAGATAACGGGCTTCATAAGAGGCGAAAGGAGATGCATCACCTTGGAGTACGCATAATCGACCATTAAGGGAGTACTTGAGGCACTGGTGATACAATGAGGGGACCGTCGTGTGCAGGTGGAGCCATGGACTACCCATCAATGCATTGTGCGTAGTGTCCTAGGAGACCACTGTAAATTTAGTACTGGAAACTAGGCCACCGAAATGGGACTTCAAACAGATCTTTCCACACGGGGTCTGTTCTGTCATTTCATATCCCTAGATCCTTAAATTGGAGGGAGTCAGGTCATCTTCGGATAACCCCAGCTTCCAAAGTGTCTGAGTCAGTATTAAGTTAATCCTAGAGCCCGTGTCAAAAGGGAAGTGGTGGAATTCCATTCCATTGAATTAGAAGGTGATGTACAATGGATGGATGTGCCCCTGTATAGGAGAGCCTTTTTCTTCTCCCAAGAACGAGATGATGGCCAGACATTCAGCATCCTCAACTGCTTCAGCATGGAAGGCTTCTACAGGTGCTATATCCGTCTCGAACTAGAGGGGGCTACTTAATGCCTCAGCGAGGACTTCGCGCATATTTGGCGATAGGATAAGGGATTAAAGGTTGGATAGCCTAGCTGAAATACTGGATAGGTGCTCTGGGACATCATACTTCTGCGCCAGGAGTGAACTTCGGATTACAGGAGGCCGCTCTGCGATGGGAGGCATAGCGGGCCTTACCGGCTGGACTGTCGGCTAACTGGTACTGGGTACATCCCACGGCCTACTAGTCGATGCTTAGAGAGTAGCTGCAAGATGAGGACTGGACGATTGAGATCAGCCTGTAGTGGGGCGAAGCTGGTTGCGGTGTGGCTGAAGCGGCTCTGCCTGATCTAGTGGAACAAATAGTGATGGAGGCGGTCCTGAAGACACCAGATAAAGAGGCTGTGCGTGCTGAGCTCTGCGCTGGTCCTGCTGTCTGGTCTCAGTGGCATGGATGGCCCTGCTAGAGGTGCCAATTGATGCACCCCTATGACCCATATAGTCATGGCTTCTCTGACGTGGGCATCAGCTGGGGTCATTGGAACGATTCGCCTGGCGTTCTCCTTCGTCAGGAGTCATATAGGGGTTTACCAACTCAACAGAATTAACTAAAGCGTACCCTTGACTGTCACTTGATGAATAATCCACCACTTGGTGGATTATGGGGGGATCCACATCATAGGGGGCATGAAGTCGCCGAGAGTACAGATGACGACGACATTGGTAGGGCGCGTTGCTTCTTCTTGTGCCGCTACTGGTTTCCCTTCTAGGAAGAGGCCGGCCGAGATGATGAGACAGAAGTGTTGGATGCAGCTTCTGAAGGATTCGTCTGATTCAGGCATGACCGGATAATTCATTAGGCACGAGAAACCATTTAACGAGCCATCCTGTCATCGTACTTCTATGATCCGCGGCTGGGAACCTGCTGCCACTCGCCTTCGCTGTCTCTACTGCTACCTAATCTAACGAAGACACCCGCCACTTTTGCTGGGGCTGGGCCCAGCCTAACTATGTTTTTATTGACCTAGTCTTGGGTCCAGTCTTTAAACACATAGCACTACTTGATGTTGTTCCCCAGGATCCGATGATAGGGGTAGTATTTGGGGCAATTGGTGAGATTCGCCTCTGCCGGCCTTCTCCATTCAGGTAAGCGTACAATACCTTGCTCTATGGAACTAATAAATTAACCAGGGACCTAATTCTTTCTGAACGAGTAAGTCTGGTGTCTTTTTTATAGATAGGGAGCCCTTGGATATGGGCCTTGACGAGGAGCCAGAGGGGCTTGTTGAGGAGGTGGACCCTAATTGTCCCTCCCGGGCGGTGGTGGCGCATTATGCAGAGGTGCCTACCGATTCTGAGGACGCTGCGGACCCGAAGATTATGCCTGAGGCAGAGGGCCTCTGTGAGGCTATGTGGATGGTGCTACTAGTAGCAATTCTAGCTTCCTGGGGGACTCTATCTGGGCTACCGCGGCAGGCTCGGCTCTAGCAGCTCTCCTTTCTGGGATTGCAGGGGGCAACGTACGTGCCTTCCTGGCCTATTGCAGGGCTTCCTTAGGCCTTTTCTTTCACTTGATGTGGTCTTCAATGTTGGTCATCCGGGTGGTAGAGATGAAATGGTAGAGGAACTTCCTGTGATGGTCCTCCTAGCTAGTCACGGATCCAATGGCGAGCTGGTCGTACCATACGAACGCCGGTCCCTCTAGCTTTTGAATGAAACAGCAGAGCTTGGTAGCCTCTTGCTATGCTGGAGTACCTAACATGGGCCAGCCCCTTGATTTGAAGTGGGCCAGATGCTGCAGTGGGTCCCCCGTCCCATTGAAGGGGGAGAATGTGGGATTCCCGAATCCAAGAGGTGCCGACATATCATCCACCCACGCTGGGTATGGCTTGCCATCAGGTGGGATAGCCACAAGTCGCATTTTCGAAGCCTTTAGGCGGGCGATGAGCAGTTCCATAGGATCATCCAGGCATGGGTCCCTATCTTGACGTGGATCCTTAAACACAAGTGTGTTGCCGGGTTCTTTAACACGGAAAATAGCCTCAGTGGCTCGTGGAGCGGCTGGTGGAGCGGCCTGCTGGGCGGCTAGGGTAACCCGAGCATGATTCCATGGATTGTTGTGCCATTCAGGATGGTTTGGTGAGACATACCGTGCCCTCTTGCCGTGAGTTCTGGCTTCAACCCTATCTGCGGGAGCGGTATGATTTGAGTTTCCCGGAGGCATCTCAACCAAGGGAAGTTGTTCCTGCCGCTGCTGCCTCGGCCTCGGATCACCATGGTCAGGTCATCGCTCAACAGAGCGTTCAGACAAGAGTTCTTCGACAAACCTATTTTTCTTAGCAAGTTGCTAGTGCAACACGGCCTTCTTAGGGTCCTCCTCCATCTTCTGTACTGAGGCAGACGGGTCGGAGTGCTTGACTGCCCCGACGTGCTATTTTCCCTTACCAGCATTCATGCTGAGTACCAATGACTCAGTGGGCGTAGGGAGACCTAGGAGGTTCCTATGCTGATGGGTAATCCTCCCCGATGGGTCCAACAGGGGTGGTACACCCTCAGGGCGAAGTCTCCATCGAGAAAATCCAGCTCGTCCTCCTTGTCCACTACGTCATCCATGTGGACCGTGAACCTTCTTGGGGGAATGTCCTCAATATTGCATAACGAGTTGGGCTTCCGCCAAATCATACTGAAGAGGAGGGAGGAATATTATCCCCAGCCATGGACTTGCACGTGGGGGTAGCTTCCCTGATAATTCTGTGGAGTACCTTAATACTCTGAACAAATTACTGCTGGAGAGCCTCATGGTGACCTGGTAACTTGGGACGCTGGGCCACTGGTAGTGCGGCCAGATAGACTAGATGGCATTGCTCGCTGACATCTTTGAAATTCTCTTGGCTCCTTGGAAATCCTGCGCTGCCGCGGGCCAAAACTCCTCAGGGAAGTGGTCAGCTGCAAGAATGCTCCAAAAGCTCCACTAATCAAATTCAGGGTTTGTCCCTTGATTTCTCCACTCGCCAATTGGGGGTGGCTGTGGAACTGGAGGTGGTACTATGGCAGACCGCTTGGACGGCAGGTTAGCCTGTGGAGAATACGGCGAACGGGCTGACTGGCCGCCGATCCTCAGGCTATCCTCTGAAGAGTGGAGCGACCTGTCTGATACATCATGGTAGGAGGGGATAATGGAAATCGTTCCTGGATCAGGTTCCAGGGTTGCTGGAAATAGGCCGCGATGCTGCTCTCCCACCATTGGTCTCCAGAATAGCTCTCTGTGATCTCTCATGGAGGTAGAAAGCGCTTCCGACGATGATGGTGGTGACTGCAAAACTGTAACCTGTGGGGTCACCAGGTTTTCATCCTCCTAGATAAACCTACAGTGGTAGGAGGGAATCTTGTGGACCTCGCATTACGGGAGCACCAGGCTGATGCCCCTTGTCCCTACCCCGACCCTTGACTCGGATGAGCAAGGGGAGGGCTCCTGAGCTAAGTCGTACTTCGCTTCAGAGTTTGAGAAGCGGATAGGTTTGATCTATGTCCGGGACTTCCCCAAATTCTTCTTATGGTTATTAAGACCGGTCTTCCTACCCCTGGGTGGCTCCTCAAGATAGGGCCGATGTCCGACATAGGGTCCTTCATCCGCGCTGGTGCTGGGGCACAGAAGGTTTCCACCTGGAAAAGTCGAGGTGCGAGGAACACCGAGACATATGTCGAAGGGGACCTGGGGAGGACCTCCATGAACAACATTAGAGCTTGAAACACATCTACTGGAACCAGAGGGAGCATGGGGATGACCTCCATGCTTGGTGCGAGTAAAGCAAGGCTTGCCTTCACCCTTCAGGTTGCCAGGGCGAGGAGGTACTTCGCCAACTATGGAGAGGATGTAGGGAGGATCCCCACATTTGAGAGGGACCGAGTGGGTAATGCCTTCACATCAATGGTTGGGGGCAGGAGGTGTAACGACCCAAACTTCCACGGTACGCTTCTCTTTGAATAATACAGTAGCGTGTGTTGTACGCAACTTCGAGTTCTAACACACACCACAACCAATCAAACTAGCCGTTATGAATAGTAATACCTACTTTTTGAAATTTTATAAATTTTATCTTTCAAAATGGGCTTCATTTTTGGATTCGGAATATCGAAATTAGCCTATGTTGAATTTTTGGTATTTTTATGAAAACTTTCAATTTTTGATGAATAGTGGAAAAACACTGAGTTATTGTTTAAAAACGAATTTTTATTTAAATAATTATTTATTTTATTTAAATTTAATTAAATTAAAAATAGATACATAAAACTTATATGTGTTCAATGTAATTAATTTGAGTTAGTTTAGAATAATTTTAGATATATAAATATTTTATTGAGCTTTTCACCGTCTTTTACCCAACTCGTAGGAGAATTTGGAAATTCACATAAAACTTAATTTTACCGCTTCTGTGAGTGTAATTTAGAAATTATGAGAGACTCGGTTAACATGAAGGAGTAAAATGTATTCAATAAGATAAAAATAATTTTTGGTGAATAATAACTTTTTACTTTTATTTACCACGGTAAAAAGTAAATAGGGTAATTAAGGGTAAACATGATATTAATATTACCCTAACACATGTCCTAATTCTATTGGACAAGTTTATCTCGACCAAAAACAACCTTAGTAATAAAATATTATCATTCAGGTCCACTTGGATTAGATTAGTTCATTTATTATTATTTAATTCAATGAAGAGTTAAAAGAGTTAAAATCAATGTTTAATTACTAAAACATTTTTAATATAGGGTTATACATAAGATAAATTCGATTTTAAATAATCATTAGAAATTTATAAAGATTTCCTACATAAGGATAGTTTATTTAAAATTTTTAGACATTAAATATTTTAATTTATCTATGACACAATGATGATGGAGTAATTACCTTATTAGTGAAATATTAAACTAATTGACATTATAAATACCCAAATAAATATAATTTGAGACTTTTAATGAATTAAAAGAATTTCATAGACTAATATGACATGTTATAGTTGATTAAATGAATTATGTTTCAAGTAATCATGCTGTTATGAATTTCACAAAAATCAAATTCCAAATAGTGTCAAAATTGACATAAAAGAGTTTTTAAAACAAATATTATAATATTAATTCATATTCTATTCCTAAAAATCTAAGGTTCGGCCAAAGTACTAGTATCATGATAGGTGTATCATTAATGTACCAATTTTGAGTCTCTTGGATGTATATAGTAAGTTTATTAACTATATAATATAAAAATACAAAGTGACATGGTAAGTGTGAAACTAATTAACTAAGAGTTAAAACTAAATGATAAGGTTAATATAATTACCCAAACCTGTCTAAAATTTATTGGTTGAAATCCTTTAGACCCATCCCCACTTTAGACTTTGAATAATATACTTGGGAGCCATTAGAAACTGAATATTAATTTATTATAAAATAATACTTTTATGTTTTTCCTAAAGAGCCCCTCCTTCCCCTTATAAAATGACACCACTTCTAACCAATTCTTCACACCTTAAAAGCCTTTTGGATCAGCCAAACCCATCCCAAATATTCTCAAAACTTCCCTAACTTCAACATAGAGGCCTTATTTTTATCAGAAACCCATCCTAAGGAGTCCTTTTGGTCAAATCAAAAGGAAGAACCCGAAGAAGAGGTAACATCTTCACCACCCTCTTTGAATTTCCTTTCTTCATGAACTTATTATTTACTTGTTATTTACATTCTAAAATAATAACTCCAGTATCTTCTATATACTGTGTTGTTATTATAAATATGGAATAAACAAATTCATTATTCTATCCATCCCTTTAATGATATGTCACCATACGTTCGTACGTACGACCTACCGTCTCCAAGTTGTGGTGTAATTGTTATTCAATATATTATTATTTATATTTGTATAATAATGATGTATAATTCATGTAAATAATAAATATAACATGATAATTATTCAGTCTATATGATATACCATCCAATTATATATTATTTTAATATCAAAATAATGATATTTTCGCTCGTGCGTACGTATAGACTACCGTCTCCACGAAAGCGATGAGATTCATTCCCCATCGTATCCATTCAAGAATAATTTTCATTTGATGGTAATAAATAATTTTTAAAGACATAATTTCATTCTTGATATGAATATGATCCAAACTATCCATAACAAACATGTCTTATGTAACAAAACATATAAAAAAATGAGTAAGTTAACACCCGAAACGACGATAATACTAAGATTTTATTAACAAAGAAATATTAAAAGATCATATATGATATAATATTAATATATATGATTCATGTATAATTTAATAAAAATTATTTCACCATTATACAGGAGGTTAAACTACCATCAACCAAGGAAAAGTACAAGGTAAGAGTTATTTCACAATCTCTTCATTATCCGAGTTTGTTTATACATAATTATCTACCGGGACCTATTTATCATCCACATCCATGTTTCATAAAAATTTATTTCAAAACATTCTTAATATTTTACAAAATATGGGTTAAAGTCATTTATACCCTTGTTTGAAATTTTATAAGAAGTTTATAAAGAAATCTTTCTATCGTTTGCCAAACAAGGTCCTTTTTAACCTTTTCGACAGAATTAAGGTAAGAATGTATTTTTTTAACTTATATGGCGGGTGTGGCTATTTTCTGCCCTTATAAAATCATCGAAGCTTCCCTTACAAGCTTATAAGAATATTTTAAAAGTAAATGTTTTATTTTATAATTATGTTAGTTTTAAATGATTTAAAAAAAAGAGATATTTCTCTAAAATAGTTTTGATTTCATCTATGTGAACATCCTTTGATGGATTTTAAGCTTATTTGAAGTTGATTTATTATGATACAAAACATCCATATTGTATAAAAGTTTTTGTGATATGTTTGACTGTAGATGTTTTATTTTAATACCATTCATGGTTTATGGAGAAAGTATTGACATTTCATATGCTAGTTTTAATACGAATGATTATGTTATGTTTAAACATGTCCATATTATGAATGAATTGGACTTAATATGTGATGGGTGGAGCCCACTATAGCTCCTCGATGCATCGGTAGGTTTCATGAGACAAACTAGTGTCTTGGAACGAGGCCTTGAAAAAATCTTATTTGTAGTCTTGGCACGAGGCCTTGGCTACGTGGTTATGATAGTCTGGCATTATGCATTCCATCATTATGAAAGTGGTTATTGATATTACATGGGATTATTCGACGAGTAGAATATCCATGTGAATAAGTAAATGGAATTATTTAATTTTATATTTTCCATATTATGCTGAAGTTCAAGTTTAAAAGTCTTTTGTTTTAGTTATACATTGCCTTAAATGATTATGATTATTTATGAATGTTTCCGCTATATTGTTATTATTACTGAGAATCTGTGCTCACCCCTTTCAATGTTTAATTTTTCCCAAGATGTGAAGAAGTAATTTATGAATGACCTGCAGGGATAGTATGAGGGGATATAAAGACAAGATGTTGTTGTTGTAGTTTTCACTTAATGATGTAATGTAAAAATTATGAATGTATCTAGTTATTTCAATGCTACTAAACTATTCGGTGTTTCGAAACTTGATATTTCTTGTGATCATGCCAATGTTATGTAATAATGCACCGACTCTGGGCAACTGGGTTCAAGGCATTATAGGAGGAAGAACTCCATACCCGGTGTGATGGGCACGAGAGAGGCTTCTATGCAGAGCATCACTACCGTGGGGCAGAACTTCATCCAGGTTGTGGGTAACACGGGGCATATCTCCATGGAAAGCATCAGAGTGGGGAAGGCCCATGCTCTGTGTAGTATTGGTATGGGGAGGACCTCCGTACGGGGTGGCATCACTGTAGGTTGGTTCGCGATGATCACCACTCATGTCTGCGACCCGAAGAGTCGACCCAGCATGCCCGTGGGGCGGTTGGGGCCTCGATCTCGGTTGGGTGTATAAGTTACCCTGCTCAGTAAGCACAGGGACTTGATGATATTCATCGGCGGTGGCTCGGGCCACAGTAGTCATCGACATTGACTCCCCTAGGCGGGCGCTATCCTCAGCCCATGCCTGACGTTGGTGTCGGGTCAGGCGAGCCGGTGCTGGTGGTGCAGGCGCATAGCCTACCAACTCTTATGGCAAGGCCAGACAATGGCGTTGATCCGGCCGGGTGTGGGACATTGGTTGGATCCCCTAGATCAGGACTCTGACAGGGTAGAGCCGGATGTTACCCACCTCATCAGCGTAAGGGAGGGAGTCGTCAAGGCGTTCCGGGGACAGGCTCCCGAAACGATTGAATGTTGGGGTGGGGAGCAGTGGCTCCCTGCGCGGCCCTCAGGGGCGGTGTTGATGGTGGGTCTTAGATGCCTCCAGGTCTAGGCGGGCCATATCTCAGGTTGGGATTATGCCCTCCTCTTCGAAATGACCTATGAGGTCATTAATCACCCTTCATTGGATGACTTCAGTTGGGAAGATGGGGCGTGGGCACCCCACGTTCATGGATGCAGACGCCGTTGTGGAAGAAGTGAAGCCACACTGAGTGGTTGTGCTGGTGTTTCCCCTGCCCCTGCGTAGGTGGGTTGGCGGTGATCGTGTTCCTGTGGTAGTAACCTGATTCCTGGAAGTAGGGAGATGAACTCATTAACACTACGAGGAAAAGAAGTCGACCACCAGTGCCCCAACGTCGCTTCGTCTTCCGCGACCGGTAAGAGGGATCCACGCTGAAAAAGTCGCAGAACGGGATGCCCAACAGTCTACTACCCTAACTACTGGTGAGTTTCACACCAGGCCCACTATTTTATTTTTGGGACCCAGTGCTAGATATCTGGATCTGATGACACCTCAATCTATGGATTCCCCAACCGTGAATAATCACCATGTTGGGGAGGATAACTTCACATAGGGTTCACCATTTCTATTTCCAACACTTTTTCCAGGGCGCACGCGTCCGTCTAGTCGATTGTGACAGGCGAAACTTTTTGTTACCACGCATTCCCGCTTTCCAAAGGTGGGCGACATTCGCTCCTTGTTCAGGGGCGTTTTCTCCATGATCGAAATAGGATGATGGGATGTCAGTTCAACCTTTTGTGGTTTCCGCCTCAGAACTAGTCACCTAGTACGAGTCTCCCTCATAGATTTAATATGTTGTTCGTGAAACTCTTCTCGACGCCATATCTTCATGGACACCAGTTAATTACAATGCTTCCGTCAGGACATTCCAAGGGTTCTGGTCAGGGCAGAAACCTTCGGTTAGGGGAGTAGTCACGCTGGGGCATCATTAACGTGTCTGGATGCTGAAGATCATTGTTTCTTTCTTATTTCCCTTATTATAGGGCTTCTCGAGGATGTGCAAGCCTGAGGAATACCACATTGAGCCCGAGGAATCGTATTCTATAGGCATGTATCTGAGGTTTTTCTCATCTTCCCATGTTTAACACTGGGTATGCCGCATGTTTAATGTCCAGCAGGGACATATCAGACTGATCAGAACACCGATTAAATTGGATCAGATTGAGGAACCCCCCTTGAGGGAACACCGATATTGGGGCCAACACGTAGGCAGATTCTTGAATTCTATGGAGGGGAATGGGGTGGCATGATCTCACTAGGATGTGGCGGACTGGGTAAGAATCAGGATGGACGGTGGTTTTTTTGGCCACGAGCCTCAAAGATACTTCCTACGTACCATGCCTTTCCATGGATCAAATTCCTCGTAGTTCGGGATGGATGTGTGGGGCTTACACTCTAGGCTGCCCAAGGTGGTGGGTGAACCAACGCGAATGAGGTCAAAATGACTGGGTGGTGGCCTTGATCCTCATTGAGGCTTCCTACGTACCATTCCATGACCTGGATAAAAGTCCTCGTAGTTCAGTAGGTGGCAGTGTCAGAGAACCGACATGAAGATGGACCTTGGTCCGATGGATGATGTGCTTGAACCTCATGAGGTTTCCTATGTACCATGCATTGGCATGGATCAATGACCACATATTTCAAGAGGTGGCAGTGTCAGAGAATCGACATGAAGATGGACCTTGGTCTGTTGGATGTTGGGCTTGAACCTCGTGAGGTTTCCTACATACCATTCCTTGACATGGATCAAAGATCACGTAGTTCAGGGTGGATGTCGGAGAACCGACGTTAAGATGGACCTTGGTCTGATGGGTGTTGTGCTTGAACCTCATGAGGTTTCCTACATACCATGTCTTGACATGGATCAAAGACCACGTAGTTCAGGATGGAAAGGGGTTGTTGAACCGATGTGAAGGGATGTCGGGACAATTGGATGGTGGGATTTAACCTCGTGGAGGCATCCCACGTACCATGCCTTGACATGGATCAAAGTCCATGTAGTTCGGATGGTGTCATGTCGGAGAACCGACGTGAAGATGGACCAGGGTCCAGGTGGGAGATGGTGTTGAACCTTGTGGGGTTTCATAAGTACCATGCCTTGACATGGATTAAATACCACGTAGTTCAGGGTGGATGCCGATGAACAGACGTGAAGATGGACCTTGTTTCGATGGGTGTTGGGCTTGAACCTTATGAGGTTTCCTACGTACCATGTCTTGACATGGATCAAATACCACGTAGTTTAGGTGGATCACAACAGCTTACCTCTGGATTGGAATTCAGTTTAACGTCATGTGGGATGAGGGAATTTGGGGCTTAAACTCTGAGGCAGCCCATGGTGGAGTTTGGTGAACTGACGTGAAGGAGGTTGGAATGACCAAGTGCTGGGCTTGAACCTCGTGATGCTTCCTACGTACCTTGCCTTGACATGGATCAAATTACTCGTAGTTTGAATTCGGTCACAAAGGCTTACCATTGGATTGGAATGCAGTTTAACATCATGCGGGATGGGTATGGGGTCATGTTCAATGCTTACTCTAAGCCCACGTGAGTCTTGCTTGGTGTGAGAAATAAGAGGCAGCAAAGGCCTGATGACGACGTCGCGAAATGTGCATCCATGGGAAGTGAAGATGAGTGGGGCTTATGCTCTGAGGCGGCCCATGGGGTTGGGACATACCCCATGATGGAGGCCTGAGGGTGAAAAAGCGCAGAGGGAGAGGGATTTGGGACTGAAGAAAGGAGGAGCCTCATTCCCTATCATGCCCTCTGCTGGCATTGGCACTGAGGAAGTGAGGAGGGGTACGGGTGCCGCCTCCAGAAAGGAAATCTAGGGGCTTACAAAAAGGTGTACGCCCTTCCCAAAATACAAACTCCACTCCAAGAAAGAGGTTATCATCCCCTCTGGAGACCAGGGGGCGTGGAGAATGTCCAAGGTGGAGGCACCCTGCGTGAGAGCCACGGGGCGATGTCACAGTTTAACATCATGTGTTGAGGACGAGGGTGCTTGGCAGTTTAACGGCTTGCAACTCAGATGAGGTGGGTTTTCTCCACACCCCTAGGACTTACATAACCGGTACCCTCTGCCCCTTGGGGAAGGAAAGGCATCAGAAATGTCATTGTGAAGGGGGGCTATAGAGAAAACTGTCGAGGGGTCCACGTTAGTGTGGCTATGCGAAGAAGAAATATCCATTAGCGTGCCTATACAAAGAAGCATTAGTCTAATCAACGCTACATACAATATCATCCGGGGTACATTGAATTAGAATATTTCAAACCTAAAGGGTTGCACGGGAAAAGGATTTTCCAAGCATAGGGTTCCATAGATAGGGGCATTGTGGAGCTCTATTGCTCCATGTGGCGGAGAGAACTTGAGAAGGGGTGTGTTTCATGAAGTGGGATTCCTTATCCTTAGCATGGGGCAGAAGTGAAAATGGGAGGTGCTTCGCAATGTGGAAGGGAATTCGCGGAGCGTAGTCTCGAGGAGAAAAGGTTCTTCACGGAGCAAGGTTCCTGGAAGCAGTGTGCTTCGGGAAGTACAATGATCCTGCCTTAGAAAATGGATCATGTGTACATGAAGGGTGTTTCACGAAGCAAAAATGCTCCGCGACAACCCAGGTCCCCTTGGGGATCCCCTTCCTTTGTGAAAGCCCTTAGGCTTTGTGAAAGTCATCCCTCTTGGAAGAGGGGATCAAAACGAGACAACGTGGAGGTACTTCGCGAAGCTCATGGTTCACCGAGTGGAAGAATGCTTTGAGATTCAGGAGTTGAGAAGCCGAATGGTCGGATTGTCTTTTCAGAGAGCTTAAGGGGAGCTCAGTATTTATAGGCAATAGGCATGGTGGAGCAGAGCTCACGCAGTGCGAAGGGGGCTATGTAGCTTAACGGTGGGCTCGCGAACATCAAATGGGTTCGCGGAGCATCACGCCTCATATGCTTCGTGGCGGGTTCATGAACATCAAATTTGTTCGCTGAGCATCCCACCTCCTTTTCTTCGTGGCGGGTTCACAAATGTCAAGTCTGTTCACGGAGCGTCCCTCCTCTTGTGCTTTGCGGCGGTTTCTTGAACGTCAACTCCATTCGTGGAGCTTCCCGCCTCCTGTGCTTCACGGCGGGTTCACGAACGTCAACTCCGTTCACGGAGCTTCCCACCTCCAGTGCTTCGCGGTGGGTTTGTGAAGGTCAAATCCATTCGTGGAGCATCCCGCCTTCTGTGCTTCGTGGTGGTCGTGGTGCTGGGGACTCTGCGAAGGGGCTTCACGAGGCAGTCCGGTGGCCCGTCTTGGGGCCTTTTCTTCGTTCAAAATTTTAGGTCCAACATTTATGTTTAAAAGGATATTGTATTTATTATACACCATTACTTAAAAGTATATAGCTCCTGCTGAATTATTTACCCTTACTGATCATTTAAGCTCACCCCTATCTTATTTTTTATTTTCCCTGGATTCCAAGATGTTTTTAGTGATTGATATGTAGGGTTAATCTAGAGGAATAATGGTGTTATCAAAGTACTTTCCATGCTTTATTTTATGTTAGAAATTATAATGTTAAGTTATTGTATGTAATCTATTTTCCAATACCGCTTAACTGATTGGTCCTTCTAGAATTTATTCCTTGTAATCATGCCAATGTATTAAAATTATGCACTGGCTCTGGGCTTCTAGGGTTGGGGTGTTATAGTTTGCTTTAGAGTATGCTTAGCAACAACCATGAAAATAGAATTATAAAACCTTGATTAGGGATCATAACCCTCATATAGAATTTTACGATAAGTATAGAAGAACCCCCTAGAATTTTGGAAATTAGGGATTACAAGGATATTCCAAGTAGTACATCCCTGTCTAGATACTACATGTGGATGTAGTTCTGAAATAGATGTACAATGTGGTGAAAACTTTGATAGGTGTTCTGGGCATGACTATAGGTAAACTGGTACATGACAATGGGCTATAATTCACACTTGGTTTGACACTACCTTCAAATATGCTTAGGATAATTCATGTATTCATTACAAACCATTATGAAGGATTTATGAGTAAATATGTCATCAATGTAACCATTTTTATGATTAAGGATTAGAGATGCATAATATTTTCAATTTATGTTAAGTATTTTACTATTTTAGAATTAGGCATTTTGATTCATAACCTAATCTATTGTAAGACACTATTTAAAAATGGTGATAGGTGGAGGAAATTGAAATCGTATCAATTCATGTAATCCATGTAGGGATTTCCCTACTATGAAAGATAATGACCGTGGAGCTAGTGAAAAAACTAGTACTAAACATCTTATAACCATACTGGGACAGCTGACACAGGTTATGAATAGTAAACTTACCCGTTTGGAGTATCGTGATCTACAATGCGTAGGATAAATTTTAGACCTCTACATAAGAAAACAACCTCTAACATTCAGTGGCACTAAAAATCCTTGTGTAGCTGAGCAGTGGATAGGTTTTTTTAATAAATATTTCTTACTTTGGGTAGTAACAAGAGTTGAAAATTTGTTATGGAAGTCTATCATCTTTTAGGAGATGTAGAATAGTGGTGGTCAATGATTCAAAACACAAAGGAGGATGAAGAAGTAGAAAATAAGGATTAAAGGGTGTTCAAAGAACTTTTCCTAGAGAAATTGTAATGCCCCGACCATCATTACCCAAAGTTGGTGATTTATTACATAACATTGGCATGATACAAGTAATCATGTCCCAAAAGACCGATCAGTTTAGACGTCTGGGATGTACTAGATACATTCATAAGTTTTACATTACATCATGAAATAAAACCATCAAATTGTTTTCCCCTTTTGAACACACTTATATCCTTATCCTATATTTTCAGGTCAACCATAAAATATATCATCACATCCTGGGAAATATAAAACATAGAAAGGGGTGAGCTTAGATGATTAGAAAGTATAACAAGATTGCAGAAGCTTTTATAAAAAAAGCATAAACATTTAATACAATGTATATGACTAAAACACAAGCCTTTTAAACATAAACTTCAGCATAATATGGAAAAGATAAAATCAAATAATTCCATTTACTTATTCACATAGTTATTCTACTAGTGGAATAATCACATGAAATTTCAATATCCAATTTCATAATTATGGAATGCATCATTCCAGACATCATAACCACATAGTCAAGGCTTTGTGCCAGAACTACAAATAAGATTTTTTCAAGGCCTTGTGCTAAGACACATGTCTATCTCATGAGACCTACCGATGCATCGAGGAGATATACCAGGCTCCACCCGTCACTTACTATGTCCAATGCATTCCTCATATAAAATGGTTTATACATAACAGAAACATTCATATTAAAACTAGCATATGAGATGCCAATATTTTATATATAAACCATGAATGGGGTAAAAACAATACATCCATAGTAAAACATATAAAAAATCCTTCAATACAATATGGAAGTTATGTATTATAATAAATCAAATTCAAATAAGCTTAATATCCCTCAAAGTAAGTTGACCTAGATGAAATCAAAACTTTTTAGAGAAATATCTCTTTCTATTTTGAAATAATTTAAAAGTCATATAATTAAAAAAGATAATTTTATTTTGAAAATATTCTTAAAAGATTTTATGGGAAGCTTCGACGATGTTATAACGGAGAAAAATAGCCGCACCCGCCGTATAAGTTAAAAAGAATACATCTTACCTTAATTCATTGAAAAGGTCATAATGTACCATGTTGGGAAAATGAAGGAAAGATTCCTTTAATTTTTTTATAAAAAGTGAAAAAATGGTATAAATGAATTTAACCTATATTATATGAAACAGTAAAAATATTTTGAAATACATTTTTAAGAAACATTGATGTATATGATAAAGAGGTCCAAGTAGATACTTACGTAAAAACAACCTCAGATAATAAAGAGATTGTGAAATTAACCCTTATCTTGTACATTTCTTAGTCGATGGTATGTTAACCTATTTAATAATCATTAAACCACATTTATTAAATTATACAAGAACTATATATATAAATATGATATCGTATATGATCCTCTAATATTTCTTTGTTAATAATATTTCAGTAGTATTTTCAATTCGGATGTTAACTGATTCGTTTTCCATTATATGGTTGGTTACGTAAGTCATGTTTTTTTATGGATAGGATGTATTTGCTTCATATAAAGAATGATATTATGTTCAAAAAAATTATTTTTAATCATAAAATAAAAATTATTCATGCATGATAAGGAGGGGGAATGGATCTCATCGCCTTCGTGGAGACAGTAATCTGTACGTACGCACGAGTGACAATATCATTATATTAATGGTGAAATATTATGTAATTGGATGGTATATCATATATTAAAAAATCATTAAAATGATATATTTATTATTTACATAATTTATACTCATTATTATACCCATCCTAACAATGTTGTTTTTGAATAACAAACTACACCACGACGTGGAGACGGTAAGCCGTACGCACGCACGTATGGTGACTTTGTCATTCATATGATGGATAGAATAATGAATATGGTTGTACCATTTTTATAATAACATAAAAAATATATAGAATATACTGGAGTTATTATTTTAGAATGGAAACAACAATGAAAGAGGAAGTGGAAGAATAGATGAACTTGGAAGAGGTGATAAAATATAGACCTCTTCTTCGGGTTCTTCATTTTTATTTGATCCAAAGGGCTCCATAAGGTGGATTTATGACCAAATTAAGGCCTCTAGGATGAAGGGATGAATGTTGGGAGGATATTTGGGCAGGTTTTGGCCGATCCAAATGGCTTTGGAGGAGTGAAATTAAGATAAGGGGATGTGCCCTTTTATAAGAGAGGTGTGGGTCACTTTAGGAAAATCTTGAAATATTATTTTATAATAAAATACTTTTTGGTTTATAATGGCTCCAAAATTAATTATTTCTAGGCTAAGCTAGGGATTTTCCACAAACCTCTCAACAAATTGGGTTTAGACAGGTTTAGGACATCATATTAACCTTATATTTTAGATTTAACTCTTAGTTAAATAGTTTGAAATTTACCATGTCTCTTTGTATTTTTATATTACACGGTTAATAAACGTACAATAACCAGACAAGAGAACCCCATGTGGTACATTATTAATATATATAACTTTATCTATGTATTTTGGATGAACCTTGTATTTTTAGGAATATCATATAAATTAATAATATAGTATTGTTTTTAAACTAAATTATGTCAATTTTGACACTATTTAGTATTTGATTTTTTTAAATCCATTAAAAAATTATCACTTCAAATAAAATTTATTTAACCAACCCTAACATGTCATATTAACCAATGAAATTAGTGAAATTCATCAAAAGACTCAAATTACATTTATTTGGATATTTATAATTTAAATTAATTTAATCTTTCATTAATACTCTAATTACTGTATCATCATTGTGTCATAAATAAATTAAATTATTTAATATATAAAAATTATAAATAAATTACCATTATGTAGGAAATATTTTTATCTTTTTAATTAATATTTATAGTTGAATTTATCATATGTATAACCCTATATTAATTTTTTTTTTATTTATTAAACATCGAATTTCACTCTTTTATCTCTTTTTTAAATAAAATAATAATAAATGTCCTAATCTAATACTATTGGACCAAAGGGGATCATATTTTATTCATAAGGTTTTTTGGTCAAATTACACTTTTCCATTAGAATTAGGACATGTTTAGGGTATTTATAATATCATTTTTACCCCTAATTACCCTATTTACATTAAACTGTGGTAAATAAATGTAAAAAGCAACTAATCACAAAAAATTATTTTCACCTTATAGAACCAAATTTTACTTACAGATGTCAACCGTGTCTCTTAGATTTTTGAAATTTAACTCACAGAAGTTGTAAAATTACGTTTTTTTTCAAATTTGCAAATGCTCCTATGAGGTGGGTAAAAGAAGTTAAAATGTTCAATAAAATTTTTATAAATCTAAAAATATTATAAAATGACACCAAAGAACTAAATTGAACTTATATAGGTATTATGTATCTATTTTCACATAAAATAAATTTATATAAAATAAATAATTATTTAAATAAAAATCGGTTTTCTAAAATAACTCTGTTTTTTTCACTATTCATTAAAAATTGAATGTTTTCAGAAAAATACCAAAAATTCACCGTAAGAAAATTTCAATATTCCGAATCCAAAAATGAATTTCATTTTGAAATATAAAATTTATAAAATTTAAAAAAGTGGGTATTACTATTCAAAACGGTTAGTTTGATTGGTCGCAGTTTGTTAGAATCTCAAAGTTGCATAAAATGCAAGCTGTTGCATTATTCAATAGGAAACATACCGTGGAAGCTTGGGGTGTTAAATTCTTCCCTCCTTCAAATAATTTCATCATCAAAATTTCTTAAATATTAATGCATAAAAAGATTTGGGCAGTTCTTCATCATAACTTCCTCGGGTTCCCAAGTTGCCTCTTCCATCTTATAATTTCTCCATAGAACTTTTACAAGACAAGTTGTCTGATTTCTCAACCCTAGTTATCTTTTATCATGAATTTTGACTGACTCTTCACAATAAGACAAATCAGGTTCAAGTTCAATTTCTTTATAGGTGGGTACATGCGTTGGGTCTGGCATGCATTCTCTCAACAGTGATACATGGATCACATAACGAACTTTGGAGAGACATGGAGGCATTGCCAAACGATAAGATACGACTCCAATTCATTCTAGAATTTCGAAAGGTCCAATGTACTTAGGACTCAATTCACCATTCTTACCAAAATGTATAACACCCTTCCATGGAGATACCTTCAAGAAAACATGGTCACCTACTTGAAATTCAGAATCATTCCTTCGGTTATCGGCATATCGGTTTTTCCTACTTTGGGCTACTTTGATGTGGGTTTGGATAACCTACACCTTTTCCATTTTTCCTCAAGAAGTTCTCAACCTATGAGTTTTCTTTCACCAACATCATCTCACCATGTTGGTGTGCAACATCTCTTTCCATATAATGCTTCATATGGTGCCATCTGAATACTTGAATGTAGGATATTGTTATAAGAAAATTATATCAGAGGTTAATATTGATCCCATATACCTTGAATGTCATGTGAGAAAGATCTCAACATGTCTTATAAGGTTTGAATAGTCCATTCTGGTTTTCCATCAGTTTGTGGGTGGTAGGAAGTGCCTAAACGAAGTTCAGTATCAAGGGCTTTCTGAAGAATTTTCCAGAATCTTGATGTAAAACATGGATCAAGAACAGAAACAATCGATTGGGGTACTCTATGAAGTCTTACAACTTCATTAATATATAGTCTTGTCTTAATTTCAAGTGGAAAATCTTCACTTATAGAAAGAAAATGTGATGACTTGGTAAGACGATCAATAATGACCCATATTGCATCATTCCTTCTTGGAGTCATTGGTAGCCCCATTACAAAGTCCATCATAATATTATACCATTTCCGCTTAGGTATGGGAAGAGGCTGCATGACTCCTCCAGGCCATTGCCTTCCAGCATTCACTTGTTGACAAACCATACATCTTGACACAAAATCCGCAATCTCCCTCTTCATGTTGTACCACCAAAAATGGTCTTTCTAATCTCTATATATCATGGTGATCCCCGGTTGTATAGATAAATTGGTGCTATGAGCATCATCTAATGAATCCATTTATAGATCAGGTATATTGGGAACAAAAATTCTCTTCCCAAATTTCAAAATTCTATCTTCATATATGAAGTCGCTCAATCACCCATCATTCACAGCTTTAATCTTCTTATGAATCTCCTTATCATCCTTTTGAGAACTATTTATCCTTTAATGTAAATACGGTTTGGCAACCATTTGAAAAATTATTGATGTTTCACCATTCATGGTTATTCCCATATCCATCTATACCAGATCCATGAAAATAGGATCCCTTTCAACTCTCATCTTGTTCAAAACTTCATCATCCTTTCAACTCAAAGTATCTGCCACCTTAAGTTCCTTTCCCAGTTTGTATTGAATAGTGTAATAATAATCCTAGAGTAGTTAAAACCATCACATTTGCCTCATATTTAGTTATTTTTATGAAAAAATATACTTCAAACTCTTATGATCAGTATAAATCTCACATTGTTCACCATAGAGGTTGTGTCTCTATATTTTTATAGAAAATATTACAGCTACTAACTCAAGATCTTGAGTAGGATAGTTTTTCTCATTATTTTTTATCTATCGTGACACATAGGCAATGACCCTATCATTCAACATAAGGACACAACCAAGTCCTTTCTTTGGAGCATCGCTATAAATAACAAACCCAACGTTCCCTAATGGTAGAGTCAAGATTGGAGAATTGACTAATCATCTATTCAGTTCTTCAAAACATTCTTCACACAGTTTTACCCAAACAAATTTAAGCCCATTACTTGTGAGATTGGTTAATGGGTTATCCAATCGGGAAAAATTCAGGAAAAAATGCCCATAATAACATACTAATCCAATAAAACTACGTACCTCAGTTATACTCATTGGTGATAGCCAATATTGAATTTCCTTGGTATTTGATGGATCAATAGAGATTCCATGTTTAGAGACAATATGTCCAAGAAAAGAAATCTCCTGATGCCAGAATTCACACTTGCTAAATATCTCATATAATTCATTTCTTGTAAGAGTCTGTAGGATAATGCGCAAGTGATTTTCATTATCTTCATAGCTTATGGAGTATATAAGAGATCATTAATAAATACAACTACAAATTCATTAAGATATTCCATGAAAACTCTATTCATTAAATTCATGACTAAATAGGGTATATTACTCATTTGAAAAGGCATTACTGTAAACTGGTAATCCTCGTACCTAGTGCGAAATGCTATTTTCAGAATATATTCCTTCTTCACACACAACTAATAATATCCAGATTGAATTTAAATCTTTGAAAAACATTGAGCTCCATGAAGTTGGTCAGATAAATCATCAATGTGAGGTAGGGGATACTTATTCTTTATTATTATAGCATTGATCTCCCTGTAGACAATGCACAACCTCATAGATCCGTCTTTATTTTTAACAAAAAGGACAGGGGCTTCCCATGGAGAAACACTAGGGAGAATAAATCCTTTATTACTCAAAACCAATAGTTGTTTCTTTATTTCCACTAATTCCAGAGTGGCCATTCTATAAGGGGTCTTCGATATGGGCCTTGAACCAGGAAATAAATCAATGGAAAACTCAATATCTCATTCTGGAGGATGTCTAGGTAAATCCTCAAGAAACACATCTACATATTCTTGCACAATAGTTATGTCCTCTATTCGAACATTCTTTTCCTCACCCATAGTTATTTCATTCTCTTCTTCCCCAATAATTGAATTTAGTAGAGCTAAAGGGGACAGATCTAGATAAGAATCAGGTGGTGACGATTCTTCTTTAAAGATAAGGTACTCCTTACCATCATTGAAAATTGTAATATTCTTCTTCATAAAATAAATTTTCACATCATGGTCCAAAGGACAGTCCATACGAAGGATTATATCAAATTCAATCATGGGTATGCCGATGAGATCAGAAGATTAATAACATTTATATCCCAAAAAGGGAACTGATTCACAAAACATTGTTTCAATGATACTTACCTTATGAATTTTCACTAACAACTCCCTTTTTAAATAAAATTGGAAATATCTAATTTTCATAGAAAACCTATAAGATACGAAACAATGCGATGATTCAGAATCAAATAAAGAATTGGATAAACTTGAGGAAACCATTAAATTACCTTCCACCATGTCTTTCGGAGCTTCAACCTCAGAAGTAGTGATCGCATAAGATTGGCCTTTCTCCCATGGCCTTTGCTGAGGTAAGTTCCCTTAGCAGTTAAGAAATTTATTTTCATAATTCCCCTTTTCTCTATAATTGTAGCATTCAACATTGATATCCTCTTTTTTCCCCATGCTATCACGAGCTCAATGGCCTTTTCACCACACTTGACAGAATCTCATTCCATTCAAGAAAGTACCGGGGTGGTTCTTCCAAAATTTACCATAGGATGGATATCCATCTTTTCCCTTATTCCCCTTATTTATATTTCTATAGTGTTCAATAGATCTATTTTTCTCTTTCTTTGCTTTAATGTAGTAAAACATAGAGAATTTATTTTTTTCTTGATAGTGCATGAGAAAATATCTTCCTATGATGAGAAGGATTGTGAGAATAATGCTAGAAAGAGAAATGGCTTTAACCCATCAACTAATCAATCAATATTACTCTTTGGGTTACATATAAAATCTACAGCATTCCTTGCTAACCTTGTAAATTTAGCCTGATACTGTGCGACGTTCTCATCCTCCTTTTTCCTCAAACTCAGAAATTGTCTTTCCATATCCGCTCGATGGTGATGACGAAAGTATTTTTCTATGAAAATATCTTTAAACTACCTCCACTCCTAGTTTGATACTTCTTCATCATCCTTTGTGTTTTGGATTAATGACCACCATTGATCTACATCCCCGGTGAGGAGATAAACTGCCATGAAAACTTTTTTCCTTTCGCTACTCCCCAAAGAATGAAATATTTTCTCTAAGGAACTTATCTATTTATTAGATACTAATGGATTTTACTGCCATTGAATTAGGTTGGTTTTTTCCTCATGAAGCGGTCTAATATTGATTCTCTGTGCTATGGATCAGGGTGTACAATACGGGTAAGGTTATTATTCATAACCTAAGTGAGTTGTCCCAGTATGATGATAAGCTGATCAGTAGCAGTTGCATCACCAGCTCCAGTATAATTATCTTGAGCAGGAGGGAAATCCCTACATGGATTATGTGGGTTGATACAGTTTCCATTCCTTCCACTAGGTGCCATTTCTAAAAAATTCCATACACAAGATCAGTTTATGAATCAGAATAGATAATTCTAAAAGTGTAAAACAGTTGACATAAACTGAACAGTTTATGGATATAATCCATAATCATAAAAATGTTTTCATTGTGGATTTATATAATCATAAACCCTTTATAAAATTTTGTATAGAAAATAAGAATTATTCTAAGCACATCCCCTGGGAGTGTCATAACCAAGAGGGAAGCAAGGCCCGTTGTCGTGCACCAGTTCCCGTTAGAGTCTAGCTCAAAGTGGTGTTTTTGGGTTTTACCTCTAGGTACATCTGTGATAGAGCCGCCACTATCTACTCCTATCTAGATATGAATGTATTTCTTGTAAAACTCACAAAATATTTATAGTAACAAAATTCTAGGAAGTTCTTCTATACTAATCCTCAAACTCTATTTTAGGGTAGTTTTCTCTAATCAGAGTTTTTCTAAATCTAGTTTCCAATGTTTTTACTATACTTCCTCTGATAGAAAATGTAACACCCTGAACCCAGTTACCAAGAGTTAGTTCTTTATTACAAAACATTGGAATGATACAAGGAATCATGTCCCGAAAGACTGATCGATTTAGTAGCATTTGAAAACTAGATACATTCATAAGTTTTACATTTCATCATGAAATAAGAACTTCAACAACATTTTTCCCCTTTTGAACACACTTATATCCTTAGACTATCCTTGTAGGTCAACCATAAGATACTTCATCACAATCTAGAAAAAATAAAACATAGAAATGGGTGAGCTCAGATTCTCAGTAAGGATAAGAATATAATGTAAACTTTCATAAATAATAATAAACATTTAAGGAAATGTATAAGACTAAAACAAAATTCTTTAAAACATAAACATCATCTTAATATGGAAAAGATAAAATAAAATAATTCCATTTACATATTCACATATATATTATACTAGTTGAATAATCACATGCAATTTCAATATCCAATTTCATAATGATGGAATGCATAATGCCAGACTTCATAACCACATTGTCAAGGCCTTGTGCTAAGACTAAAAATAAAATTTCTTCATGGCCATGTGCCAAGAAACTAGTTTGTCTAATTAGAACTACCGATGCATAGACGAGCTATAGTGGGATCTACCCGTTACTTACTAAGTCCAATGCATTACTCATATGAAAAGGTTTAAAGATAACTTAAACATTCTTATTAAAAGTAGCATAAAAAATGTCAATACTTTATCCATAAACCATAAGTGGTGTAAAAAGAATACATCCATAGTCAATCATATCACAAAACCTTCAATACAATATGGATGTTTTGTATCATAATAAATCTACTTAAAACAAGATTAAAATCCATAAAAGTATGTTGACAAAGATGAAATCAAATATTTTTAGAGAAATATCTCCTTCTATTTTTAAATCATTTAAAAGTCATATAATTATAAAAGAAAACATTTATTTTGAAAATATTTTTATTATCTTGTATGGTATGCTTTGATGATGTGACAACAGTGAAAAATAGTTGCACTCTCTGTATAAGTTAATAAAAGACATTCTTACTTTAATTCGTCGAATATGTCATAAAGTACCTTGTTTGGAAAATTATGGAAATATTTCATTCAAAATTTTTTATAAAAAAGTCAAAAAGGGTATAAATGACTTTAACCCAAATTATATAAAATAGTAAAAATGCTTTGAAATAAATTTTTAAATAACATTCATGTGGATGATAAAGAGGTCCAAGTAGATACTTATGTAAAAACAACCTCAAATAATAATGATATTGTGAAATTAACTCTTACCTTGTACTTTTCTTAAGTTGATGGTATGTTAACATTTTGTATAATAGTTAAAAAATTGTTATTAAATTAAAAAATAACTATATACATAAATATGATATCATATATGATCCTATAATATTTCGTTGTTAATAATATTTCAGTAGTATCATTATTTCGGGTGTTAATTGTTTTTCTTTCTATTATTTGGTTGGTTTTGTAAGACATTTTTTTTATGGATAGGATTTATTTGATTCATATACAGAATGATATTATGTTCATACATACTATTTTTAATCATAAAATGAAAATTATTCTTGAATGATTAGGATAGGGAATGATTCTCATCGCGTTCATGGAGACGGTAATCCGTATGTACACAACAACGAAAATATCATTATATTTATAGTGATATCGTATGTAATCGGATTGTATATCATATATAAAAAATAATTAACATGTTATATTTGTTATTCACATCAGTTATACTCATTATTATACCCATGAAACTAATGAACTGATTGAATAAAAAACTACAACACAATGTGGAAACTGTAAGCCGTACGTACGCACGTATGGTGACTTTTTCATTTATATGATGGATAGAATAATAAATATGGTTTTAACATTTTTTTAATAACATCACAGTATATATATGATACTATAGTTACTATTTTAGAATGTAAACAACAATGAAAGAGGAATTGGAAGAAGAAAAGAACTTGAATGTGGTGATAAAATATTTACATCTTCTTCGAGTTATTCCTTTTGATTTTGAAGAAAAGTGCTCCTTAGGCTGGCATTATGACCAAAGGAAGGCCTATAAAATAAAGGGAAGGATGTTGAGAGGATATTTGGGCAGGGCTTGGCCATGGAAAAGTATTTGCGGAAGTGAAATAAAGAAAAGGGGAAGTTCCCTTTTATAAGAGAGGTGAGCGTCGCTTAAAAAAACATAAAATATTAATTTATAATATAATCATTTTCTATTTATAATGGCTCCAAAATAAATTATTTCTAGGATAAGGTGGGTATGGATAAACAAACTCACAACCAATACATTTTAGACAGGTTTAGGTCATCATATTAACCTTATGTTTTAGATTTAACTCTTAGTTAAATAGTTTGACATTTACCATGTCTCTATATTTTTATATTACATGGTTAATAAACTTACATTAATAAGCCAAGAGAACCCCATGTGGATCATTATTAATATATATAACCCTATATAAGTCTTTTGAATGAACCTAATATTTTTATGAATATTATATCAATTAATAATATTGTATTTGTTTTAAAAACTCAATTATGTCAATTTTGACACTATTTAGTATTTGATATTTTTGAAAGTCATTAATACTTTATCACTTCAAATAAAATTTATTTAACAAACCCTAACATGTCATAATAACCTATAAAATTAGTGTAATTCATCAAAAGTCTCAAATTACATTTATTTGGATTTTTATAATATCAATTAATTTAATCTTTAATTATTAAGGAAATTACTACATCATCATTGTGTCAAAAATAAATTAAATTATTTAATGTCTAAAAAATATAAATAAAATACCATTATGTTGGAAATAGTTTTATCTTTCTTATTTATATTTATATTTTAATTTATCATATGTCTAACTCTATATTAAAAATTGTTTATTTATTAAACATTGAATTTAACTCTTTTAACACTTCTTTAAATAAAATAATAATAAATGTCCTAATCTAATCCATGTAGAACAAAGGGGATAATATTTTATTCCTAAGGTTGTTTTTGGTCTAATTACACTTATCAAATAGAATTAGGACATGTTTTAGGGTAATTATATTATCATTTTTACAATATTTACTTTTAACCGTGGTAAATAAAAGTAAAAAGTAACGATTCACCAAAAATTATTTACTTCTTATTAAAACAAATTTTACTTATTAATGTAAAATATATCTCTAGGAGTTTTGAAATTCAACTCAATAAAGATTTAAAATTATGTTTTATGCAAATTTGAAAATGGTCCTAGGAGGTGGGTAAAAGGCTGTAAAATGTTCCATAAAATTTTTATATATCTAAACATATTATAAAATGACTCCAATGAATTACATTGAACCTATATAGCTATTATGTATCTATTTTGACTTAAAATAAATTTAAATAAAATAAATAATTATTTAAATAAAATGACAGTTTTAAATAATAACTCATTGTTTTTCACTATGCATAAAATAATTCTAAGTTTTTAGAAAAATTAAAAAAATTCACCCTAAGCTAATTTTGATATTCTGAATCCAAAAATGTAGTCCATTTTGAAATATAAAATTTATAGAATTTCAAAAAGTAGGTATTACTGTTCATAACATCTAGTTTGATTTGTCACTGTGTGTTAGAATCTCGAAGTTGCGTATAATGCAAGATATTCCATTATTCAAAGGGAAATATACCGAGGAAGATTGGGGTGTTACAGAAATACTTTCCTCGTGAATAGTGAGCTAATATGGAAAGACAATTTCTGAGTTTAAGAGAAAAAGATGATGAAAATGTAGCAATGTATGAGGCTAACTTCACTATGTTAGGAAGGCACGATTTATACTACATACATATCCCAAGATGTATGATTGATCTCTTAATTGATGGGTTAAAAACATTCCTCCGATGAGCATTGTTCTCACAATATTTCTCATTATACAAAGATATTGTCACATGTGCTATGAAGACACAAAAGCTATTATCTATGTCTTATTAAATTAATGTATAGAAAGAGAAAAAGATAATGGTGGAGAAAGAGACAAATAAAGGGAAAACAGAAAAGATGGATTTTCCATTATGTCATAAATGTGGGAAGAAACACCATGGTATTTGCCTAAATGGAATATGAGTTTGTTACAAATGTGGAGAAAAAGGCCACCAATCTCATGATTGCACGGGGAATAATGAGGCAGTCAATGTCAAATACTACAATTGGAAATAAATAAGACATTATTAATATTGTTGTCCAAATAATCAAGAAAATATATCTCAGAAAATGAAAATGGATCAATTTCAAGATTATTATTTTACTACAGTCATAGTATAATAATAAAAGTATTTGGGTTTTTGGATTAATGAATTATATTTGGGTTATAAGAAGAATGTGATATATATATATAATTATGGTACTACAATACCTTTTGTTTTCATTAAGGTTTTAATTTGATGGAGGTAATCTTATTATCTATATATAAGAGTAAATTTATGTTATTTTTGGGTATCAGATGTTACAATTGATTTTGGAAATTTAGAGACCTTTTAGAGAGATCTTGGTAGATGTTTTCCAGATAACCCTGTAGGTTAGAATGGATTAATTTGAACTTGGATAGTCTTGTTTAAGATTAAATCATTTATTAAGATTATTTTTTTAATGTTATAATACTATAATTTTAGAAAAAGCATAACCTACAGGTTGGGCGATAACCTGTTTCTTCAGACAAAGCAGTAGGAATTTAACCCAAAACCAAAGTGCAACAAGGGTTTATAGCCTACAACTAGCCTACAGGAAGTCCCTAGTTATTATAAAATAGTTTTCTTCATTTAAATGATATATATTTAGATTTGGAACCATATATGATTGAGAAAAATAAAATATTTTTTAGTTTTGTCTTTTGAAGAGAAAGATCAGTTTGTAGTAGAGGATGAAACTCTACATGTAAATTAATTAGGCTTCCTTCTATTCATATTCAATGAATTAAATTAATTATACAACATTACGAAAATTATCATAAAAACAAAAATGCATTCCTAGTACTTTCTTTAGCGATAAATCAAAGGGTCCTTTGGATCATAATAGATTTATAGATTTCAGATTGTTAAATTTCTCCTAATAATATTATTTATCACTCTCCATCAAAACATGATAGTTATTTTTTCCTTCCGTATCCTTTTTTCTTACGTAGAACCCTATTATGGGTTATTACTGGTAACCTTCATACCTACATTTCTTTATTTTAATATAGAGGTATCATTATTCCACTTTTGGATGTGGTATTTCAAATAAGATATTTTTGAAATATCAAACATATAGTTTTTAATAGTGAGTTTAAATTGCGAGGATGCAATTTATTGATGTAGGGGATAATGTAACATTCTAAGATTCTACAGTATGCTATCTTTTTAAATAATTCAATATTGTGTGATGTACGCAACACCGAGTTCTCGCACACCATGACCTATCGTATTAGCCATTTAAAAAGTGTTTATGAATATTATTAACGAAATTTTGAATTTTAAAAACCCATTATAATTTTAACATTCATATTTTTTGTTTCATAGACATAGTATAGGGATATATATTATTTTTTAGATAAAATAATTATTTTTAAAAAAATGTAGTTTTCCACCTTTTAATGGAGAACCCTTTTCAAATCCAATATTTGAAACCATTATATATTAAATTAGATGAAATTAAATTTTTATTTTGATGCAGGACATACAAATTTAGTTTGGATAAATTTTTGTTACTTTTTTAATAACTTTTATATTCTGATAAATTGTGAAAAATACTAAATTTTAATTAAAAACAAAATTTTTTAATCAAAATAATTTATAGAATAAAATTATACATTAGATTGGTTTTAAAGTATAATGGGATTATATTTTTATCAATTAATATAATTTAGGTCAATGGAAGTATTTTCACATTTAAATTGGACATAAACACATGTCAATATTTTGATAGTTTTAACTTCTTAAAAACCCATTTTTTGGTTTTAACAACTCAAGTAAATTTAAATTTAATTACTGAAACTTTTATGTTACTAATTTATAAAAATTTATTCCATATTTGGAATCATAAGGTCCAAATTTTGTAAATAGTAATCTTTTATTTTAGGAAATTATGAATATTAACTTAAGTAATTATTTTTATTTTCCATGGTTAAAGGGTAAATCAGTTAAATACAGATAAAAAATAATATCATAATATAAAAAAACTCTAACACAAGACCTAATCCTATTGGATAAGGTATATTCGACCATAATCATCCTTCTGCCGAAATTTTGGCATTTGGGGACCACTTGGGTGTGATAATGACATGTTATTAAAATTAATTTAATGTAAAGATAATTATAACATATACATATATCTTTTATGAAATAAATTTTATGGTAGGGTGGTATAAATGATATCTATATCTACAAATATTCATTATAAAGATAAAAATATTTCTTACCTCATGGTATTTTATTTATAATTTTTAGACCTTATATAAATATATTCATTTATGACACAATTATGATGTAGTGATTACCTCATTAATGAAAGATTCAAATAAATGAATTTTTAAATATTAATATAAATTTAATTTGAACATTTTTATGCCATACACAAATTTTATGGATGACATTGACATATTAGGGATGATTTAATGGATTTGATTCTAAGGAATAATGTTTTTTAACTTTAGAGAAATAAATTATTAAATATTGTCCAAATTGATATAAATGGGTTTTTAAATCAAATACTATTTTGTTAAATGATATAAAAATCCTAAAAATCAAAAGGTCAAGAAAAAATCATGGATCACTACTGGAAAGATGACCTATACCCATTGAACATTACTGTGGGTATAACCCCAAAAATGGTTTGTATAGTCCATACCAATGATTTGGGGAACTGTGGGCAAATGAGGCATTATGATAGGTCCCCAACCTATACCCATGATTTTCAAAACCGTGGGAATAACTTTTTTTCCAACATGTCGAAGCCTCATACCATGTTACCAAGCTGTAGAAACTTTATACACATGGTTTGAAAACTTTGCATATAATTTTTTGTACAAAAAACGCGTAGCAGGTGTTGATCCCATGACCTATACTACTAACTTGGGTAGCCTCACCACTCAAGCTTTGAAATTTATAGGTATATCTATCTATATTATTCTAAATATATTAATAGATTCCCCTATTTGAAAAAAATACATCCCGTGAGTTTCGATCCCACGTCTTCATCTTTATGCATCAAACACCTAACTAACCGAGCAATCTTGCTTTTATATTAATATATATTCATTTATTGTTATATATTAATTTCTCTCTATGTATTATAACAAAAATTGGTTAGCGGTTTTGAAACCATCGACTACAGAGAACAATACATAGTGGCTCACTAACTCACCTATGAAGCTTATATGTTTACGTATTTGTATCTACCTAAATATATTAATTGGAACAGCAGGTATAGGAGGGAAAATCATGGATATACGTTTTCCCACCAAATATTTTATGTGTCACATTGATTTTTTTCCTGCCATAATGTGGGAAAGATATATGCATGGTTTTTTAAAACTGTGGGTATAAGCCATCAAAAAAAATCCTATACCCACAGTTTTTCAAAAACCATGGTATATGTCTTAACAAAAATTCATATACCAACAATTTTGATCAAAAGTATTGGTATAACTTTATTTTTCCCCATTTTTTCCAAACCTGTGGGAATAGGTCTTCAAATATATCTATACCCATAGTTTTTTTTCAAAACCGTGGGTATATGATCTTATATTACCCATATACCCTCGGTTTTCTAAAACTATGGGTATAGGGGTGCCCTATACCCATAGTTATTCCCAAAAACAAAAGTATATGGCTATTTTCCCATAGTGGATAATGATAAAAATTTAATAAATGATCCACTTTAGGTTCTCTTGTCATTTTATAATACTGATATTGACCATGTAGTATAAAAATACAAGAGGCTATGTTAAGAGTTAACTTATTTTACAAAGTGTTAAATCTAAAAGATATTTTTAATTTTATAACCTAAACTTGTCTAAAAAATATTGGTTGAGTGTATTTCAACTCATCCTCATATTATCCTTGAAATAAATCAATTTTAATCTATTATAATCCGAAAAAAATTTATAATAAATTAATATTTAATGATTTTCCTAAAGTGCCCCACACCTCTCTTATAAAGGTGCACCTCACTTTATCATTAATCCACACCTCCAAAGCCCTTTGGCTCTACCAAACCCTACCCAAATATCCTTTTTACTTCCTTCACGTCATCTTAGAGGAAACAAATTAGGCTGAAATCTATCTGATGGAGTCCTTTTGTACAAATCAAAGTAAGACACCTAAAGAAGAGGTAATCGTTTTATCCCTTCATTAAAGTTCATTTATTCTTCTACTTTTTCTTACTAAGGTGTTACCACAATAAAATAATAACTCTATAATATACTATATGATGAGATGTTTTTAACATAATGGGACAACCATATTCCCCCTTTACCCATCTGATAAAAAACAATACCACCATGCATGCGTACGTACGAATTACCATCTCCATGCCATGCTGTAAATTGTTTTTCATGTACTATTTATTTCTATGGGTATAAAGATGAATATAAAGGACTTAAATAAAAAATATAACATGAAATTGTTTCTTTAAAATTCATATTCTATCAAATTTTAAACCATTTAACCATTAAGGAAATGCTATCGTCGCTCGTGTATACGTACGACTTACCGTCTCCACGACACGATGAGACTCATCTTCTATGGTCACCATCCTAGAATGACTATATAAATAAATATTAATAATAAGTATGAAATATATGAACTAATAAATCTACTAAGATGATATATACACACACGCATATTTCTTTCACTTACTTCCATTCAATACGATAAAGAAAATAGAAACAATGTTCATACATACGTACGACCTACCATCTCCCTGAACGATGTATTCTATTTTATATATCTATCAGTTATATATATTTATATTATCAATTAATATCGTATATGAATCATATTTTACATTATAGAAGAATTTAAATCATGATCTATGTAATATGATCAAGAATAAGAATTCAAAACACACACGATAAATAAAGCTATATGACCCGAAATGTTTCATTAACATGGAATTATTAATAAATGGGTAATATAAAGACATAAGATAATCATAAATTATATCATAAATATAATTATGCTTTTTTTATAAGTAATATAATATTATACAAGAGTTTATGACATGTACGTAGAGTATCATACCTAAGGTAAGGGTTAATTCCTCAATATCATTATTATCCGAGATTGTTTATGTGTAAGTATTAACTAGGATATATTTTTCATCCATGTCTATATTTCAAAAAAATGTTTCCAAAAGTAATATTTTAAGGTTTTATTTAAGGGAACCTTTAACTAGATCATCATTTTAAATGTTTAAGGGTTTATTTTTCTAAATCTATTTTATTAATGTCTATGATATCAAAATGATTTTAAGGAATTATTTATATGGACATTGTTGTTTTAAAATCTTAATTCCCTTCAAAATTTTTAAACTGGTATGAGACTCATTGATAATAAAATCTATTTTAAATGAATTCATTTATAAATTGTGGGAATTCTAAATGATTTCATGAAAAAGGGATATTTCTCTCAAAGATTTTTACTTTTCATTTTCAACTATATCAACATACTTTACTAGATATCATTCTTGATTGAGGTCGATTTATTATAATAAAATCATATATATTTTATTGAATGAGTTATGATATGTTTGACTATGGATGTGAAATTTTTATAATATTCAAGGTTTATAGTTAATGTATTGACATTTTATATATAAGTTTTAATATGAATGATTATTTTATGTTTCACCCTTTTCAAATTAGGAATGCATTGAACTTAGTAAGTGACATGTGGGGACTGCTATAGCCCATCGATGCATTGGTAGGTATCACGAGACAAACTATTGTCTTGGCAGTATTCCTTGAATGAATATTTGTGAATAGTTTTTGCAGAAGGCCTAGACGTAGTAGTTATTATGTCTGTAATTATACATTCCCTCATCATGAATTTAGTTATTACATGCGATTATTCGACTAGTAGAAAATCCATGTTCATGTTTATATGGAAATATATGATTTATTTTTTCCATATTATGTTCAGTATTATGCTTAAAAGGATATTGTTTTTATTATACATCTTGTCTTAAAAGATTATACCATCCACTGAATTATTTACCCTTACTGATAATTTGATCTCACCACTTTCTTATGTTTCATTTTCCAATGATGCTAAGAAGTGTATTATATAAAGGGTTATGCTGGGGGAATAATGGTGTTCTCAAGGATTATCTATGCTATATTTTATGTTAGAAATTGTCAAGTTATGTTCTTGTATTTAATATATTTTCCAAGACTGCTAAACTAATTGGTCCATCGAGACTTGATTCCTTGTAATCATGATAATGTATTAAAATAATGCACCAACTTTGGGCTTCTGGGGTTGGGGTGTTACACTCATTGTTTGTCTGAAAATGTGTGACCCCAGCAGGAAACTGTGCAGTGTATTTTAGGAAACAATTTTTATGTGAACATGCTTCACATGGTTTACCAAACCGTGCACCTATCCCACACAGTTAGCGGAAGAGGCAATACCTATTCACTATTCATCGTATAATTGGTGGGTGGTTTTCTAAACCCCATGACCAACCAATAAAAGGTTCCTCTGGTGCCCATTAAATGGTGTATAATGTTTGATAAACCGTGCGGCATAAATTGTGCGTCGTATCAAAATTTTAAAAAAAGAATTAATTTCCATAAAATTAAAATAATTTAAAACTAAAACATTAAATTCTCTTCCTAATCTCCATATGCATCGCACGATCCCCCATGAGACTCAATTTATCCAAGTGTGAGCTACCCTCTCTAGGCTCCCTCACTGTTTGTCAATTTCATACCGATCCTTCATAATTTTCCATCATCATCTCAAGGAAAGGGATTCTTCCCTCATCTCTTCCATTTGTTTGGCCAATTTTGGTCTCCCTATCTCCCTGTGTCATTTGGATGAAACCTTATGTTTATGGTTTGACCTATTTTTGGTTTTCTTTCAATGTTAGGTTGTGTGAAGGGTCTCTCAGGATTCCATTGTCCATATTCTGACAATCTCCACTGATGGTGAAGTTGTTCGAATTGTATTGGAATGCCTCCATTAACTTGGGGTGTGGTTTTCCACCATTTTTCATTGCTGCTCAATTTTTAATTTAGGGTTGTGGTTGTTCATGAGTACCCATTACTTTTCATAGGTGTATTTTGATCTTCCATCCATGAGGAGGACTTAAATGCATGTACATGGGTATGATATATATATATAAATATATAAATATTACTAGATTGAAAATATTCCCACATGGAAAGGGGAATATATGAAATTTAGAAAGGTGTATTATATATATATGCATGTGAGTGTAAGTGTAAGGACCAGATTTGAGTTTCTGTCATCAAAGTCATCAACTAAAAAAGTGTTCATCTTATATTGGTATTCTCTGGGAAGTAGAATCCCATTCCATTTCCATTTAAATTTAATAGTGCATTTATAAATTTATATTTCACTTTAATTGTGTTCAATTAAAACTGAATGAATTTTTAGAATAAATGTTTAAATCTTCTTAAATTAATTTTTAATAAAAAATGTCATGATTTTGTAATAGAACCCCTCGAAAGGAGGTGCACTCTCTTCTAAGCTAAAAAACAGTGATTAGAAATTTATGATTAGTTTTCATTCAATGGGATTATTTTTTCTTGGATTTCATATTAGTTAAAGGCATGTTTGGCACATGAACTTCATTCAAATTTATAAATGTATTTTTCCCAGTTGGTGGTCTATAATTCAAATCCAATAGTATTTATTTTATTTATCTATATCTAATTATAATATTTTTATTAAATGTCTAGAAATTGTGTTTTGATGAATTATTTAATTGGGGAATTAATTAATTAAGGGAGATGTTATATTAAGGATATTTGAGATTATAAATTGGGATTATTTATCATATAATTAATTATGGGAGGTTTTGGGATAGTTGATTGAGATAAATAATTGTGGAAATAATTTTAGGATATTGAAATAATTGATTTTGAATAATTAATTGATGAATTAATTATGAGATATTGAAATTAGGATTTGTGATAATTAATTGTTGAATTAATTATGAGTTAGTAACTAAATAATTTTTGAATTAATTAAATGTAATGACAAGCTTGATTAATTAGGGAAATAATTAATGATAATTATAAGATGACTACTTTCGGAATTAGGAATGTGTTTGAGATGATTAATTAATCAGTGAATTAATTAATGAGATTATTATGAATGAAGAATTGTTGAAATTATAATGAAATTCATGTGAGTAATTAATTGTTAAAATAAGTTTTTTTGATGAATGATAACATTGTCATTCCTTTGTGTGAAATAAAGAATGGTAACGTGGTTATTCACTTGTGTGAATTAATGAATGGTAGTGGGTCATTCATTTTTGTGAGTAAAATAATGTTAAAATGGACATTCAATCATTAGAATCTATGAATGGTAAAATGAACATTCATTTGCATTAAGTAAATAATGATAACTTGGTCATTTAATTTAGTAAATCAATGAATGGTAACATGATGGTTTATTTTTGTGAAAAAAAATAGTAAAATGGTCATTAAATCATGGGAATTTATGAATGGTAGCATGGTAATTCATTTGAGTTAAATAAAGATTGGTAACATGGACTTTTAGTTTTTTGAATTAATGAATGGTAACATGGTAATTCAATTTTGAAAATAAGAAAGGTAACAAGGAAATTCTCACAGGTGATATCCTCAGGGATAGTTCATATTTCGGCACAGGCTGAAGCTAGCATGAGGTATGAGTGACCTTGGGAACCCTGTAGATTATTTCGTTAAGTAAATAATAAATGGTAATGTGATAAATATTTATTTATTCATGGTACTTATTTATTTATATAAAATCATTCACTATTAATGGACTAGATTGGGCTTGCCACCATGGGTTACAACCTACTGAGATTATTATCTCACACCCTGCCTGTGCTTCCATTTCACTGGGGTACCTGAGTAGACCACATATTTTGAGGGCCTAGGATGATTTCATGTTCTATTTTATAGTACCTAGGATTTAAGAGAATATGACCAAGATGGTGCTCGGGATTCTCTTGGTGCTAGTTGTTGGGAAGTTTTTCTTTCATTACACTGTATTGATTGTTTTTAATTTTCACTGCTTGTACTGGTACAAGCCTATTTCACACATGCATTTTTGTAATTTCATATAGGAAACTTAAATTTAGTTATTATAATATTCTTCGGCTGATGTCTATTCCTATTTATGATTCTACTATGTATTATCTATTGATTATCATTGTGCATACTCTGATCTATGAGGGCCCCATAGACACACCCTGGGCCATGAATGCAATTTGACATCCTTTGGCATTTAGGGAGATGCGTTTGAGGTCATGTGGGGACTGGTCCAACTATCAGTTTAGCAGTCAGTCTCTCTAGGATTCTACACCCAAATATGGGAGAAATGTTTATTCTTCCCACTTCATGGAACCTATAATTGTTTCTCTCCTTTTCACTAGTTATTCCCCCAATATATAATTTTATATTAAATTTTTTAAATACAAATGTTTTTCATTATTCTCCCTCTATGATGTATTCTAGAACTACCATAAATTGATATCTAATTGATAGGGCATGATCTAGGAAGAGAAAATAGACGTTTTTTAGATATCTAACCTTTATTCTGATCATCATCACCGATTCATCACTTTTAGAAAATTGTAATGGTGATTTTTTTTGTTGTGAGAGAAAAATCATAAAATTGAATAATTTTATACTATAATTACCCCTTTCATATATATCATCATCTATAATTTCTCTTTAAAGAGATAGTTGAGTTGATTTGGGATCTTATGATCTTAGCAAGTTCTTTATAGCTTGTGATATTTTCAGGTTAGAATTACTGTCCAGTGATTCATTTCTCATATAGTGGAAATCTTGAGCACTGGATAACTTATTTGTTTTGAGTGCTCACTATTTTTGTGAGATAGGAGTTTGAATCAAGATATTGATCATACACTGAGTGAGTTTAGGTGTTGATGATTTTTTGTTCTTCAAAAGATTTAGTAAAGGGAGCATAGTGTTGATATACCTAGATTTATACTTGTTTTTATATTATTTCTTCTCCCTCTTATTATCTTGATTTTATTTTTCGTCATCTTGATTACTCTATTTTCTTGTTTTTTCATTTTATTCTATCCACTATGTTCTAGTAACTCTATGTATTTTAATATTGTCTCATAAAATTTTCATTATGTGTTTTCAAAATACTTTAAAACTTAATTTTTTTCATGATGAACAATAGGAATTTAGACACTAATTCCCTAAGGGAAACACCAAGGTTATCTCCTATTCTATATCTGGGGTTTATATACAAATCATCGAATGTCCTCATGATAGGGACACATCAAATTTCAGTGCTTTTAATTAGGATGAAATGTATTCCTTGTTTTTTTCCCAATATTCCTTAAATTTAAAAAAATTATAATAAAATAAAAAAAACATTAGAAAACAACCCTGATAAATACTATTGGTTCTAGTTCAATGCCACTGTTTGATCTAGTTGACGAACATGAGAAATTCCTAAAAATGATTGAATATTCCTTAAAAGAATGAAATCATAGATATTTTGTTGATGATGAAATGGATTATACTTATAAAAACATGAATATTATTTAAAAAGATATGGATAAGATCAAAAATTTGAATATGATAGGGTATTACTCCAGAAAATAGATGAAATAATTTCTAGGAATCAACTAAAGAGAAAAGAGAAAAATATAAGAAAAAGGAAATAATAAATTGGACATGTCTATTTTCAATCATGATATGGCCCGTGATCCAAGGAAGAAGATTGAATATTAAAATTATAATTTTTTAAAGGGCTTGAAGGAGATATGACATGAAAACATTGATGAAGTAACACAACTTTCAAGGATCTATTAATTTCTCATTTTCATTGAAACGAATTTTACTTCACTAACTTCTCTATTGATATCTCAATGATTTATCATGTCAAACTAACAAAAGTCAACCTATCCTTTTCCTTATAAGGAAATATATATGAGGTGATGAGTTTTGAAGAGAGGATAGAAGAGTTTAAAAACTTTATCCATCTCTCGGGTATACTCTGAGGAGAACAATTCAATCAGAAATAAGTACATACTATAATGATTGAGGGAGTTGACAGTTTTATGGAATAATATTTTTTTATTTGATTTTTTATTTTACTTAGTATGATCATGATTTTGTTACTACCATTATAGGTGTTGATGAAGCCACTCATTGTTGTGATTTCATGGAGTGTCAATAAGAACTAGAGAATATACATGATGAGAAATATATAGAACTCTATGTTCATGTTGAAAATTTAAATATGGGAGAATTTGAAGAAGTATATGAGGTATCAGATTCATTTATAGGATGAAAATAGGGTGTAGATATATTTTTGTTGTTCAAGAGGGAAGAAGAGATTGGACTGAACCAGTAGATAAGTCCCACCCTATAGTTTATTTCCTAAAACCTATAAAAACTAACCCTTAAGTTATTGAAGATGGGAAATACCCCTTTGTTATGTATTTCCCTATATCACTCCACATGTTGTAAAATACTAAAAAGGAGTGTGACTTCAAATATTATTAACAAGGAGTCTTCCAAAATTTTCAAAACACAGAAGATGAAAAGAACAATATCTGGTTACTATTAGAAATGAATCCAAAAAACCTACAGATTGGGTTAGACACAGAAATTGTATGGTTGTGGATAATTTAAATAGAAAACCCCTTTGGAGATTTTCCCAATAATATCATGTTTACATTCCTATATAATTTTTCTAATGTTTATTTTTATTTTTATTTTTTTTGTTATCGGAAATATATAGGTAGTGATTTAATGTGGAGTCCAATAATGTTTAATAAAATATTTATATTGAAAATCATAGTATTAATATCCCAAAATCAAAACAGGTTACATTTCACATTGAGTTGTAAGTCAATAATTCCAATGTTAATTTTTAAGAATCTCATAGGCACTTGAACTGAGCTTCTAGAGGATTCATTACAATTACAAATTAGAGAGTGATTTTGAATTAACATTAACAATCAAAACTCCACATTAATGAGACTAATATATTAAATTCTAAAAAATTTAATTCATTAAATTATGATGTGACAGGAAATTAAGTGTGGGGGAGTCCCCCTTTTTTGTGTTGCATTATAAAAATATTATTTTCTAGATGGGTTTCTTGAAACTTGTATCAATTGTATTGTAAAATATATTTGGACAAAATATCAATATATGGTTACCACCCCCAAAATTCCAATGGATGCAAATACAACTATTTCAATATTCATCAAGATTCTATTTGATCTAAATTGAAAATTAATTTTTCTATTTATAATAATAAAAATAATGACTTTTCAAAAAAATGTTTTCAAAATAAATTTGGATGGGTAGAAATTTGATTGTAGAACATTATTTTAACCCTTTAAAACATTATTAAAACCATGCAACTGTGATTATTTTTAATTAAATTTTTCTCTCATGTTAGAATACAACATTGGGGATAATGTTGGGGTTTAAGTATGATTGACATGTGTAATGACCAAAAATTATATTAATGAGATTTCCCTTCTTATATTTAATTTTTATAGTATAACTCACATTGAACCACATAAAGAATATAATAAAAACATTATAAATGAATAATTATTGAAATTAGAGGTATTTATATATTTTAAGGATCCTATACCTATGGAATAGTAACTTGAACTTTTGAATAGTTATATATCAGTTATGAATAGTAATCTGACCAATAGAATAGTAACCTCACCAATGAAAGTATAAATAAAATATTGTTATATCATTAGTGATATTATGATATAATTATATCATAGTATAAGTAAATGAATACTTCAAAAATTATTAACTATGTGTCAGTATTGTTTTGATTCATAAATATTTTTTTACAATTTTATATTTTAAAAAAAAAATTAAAAGAAAATTAATTTTCATAGAATTGATTCATATATCACTATGTTTTTGTCTTATGATTTTAGGATACTTAAATTTGGCCTTCATTAATTTTTCAACGTGTTATAAATGTTGTTTTAAATTTATCAACTGAATTATTCGAGTAAACATAATTTTAATTAAAAATTAAATTTATAATAATTAGAAATATATTTTCAGAAAATGGAGTCCATTTTTGAATTATACATGCCAAAAAATAGTTAGAGTTAATTTTTGGGATTTTTCTAAAATACATGATTTTATAGTGAATAATAAAATAAAATAATATATGGTATAACTACATTATATGATAAATAAACTATTTTGACGAGTCATCACTGATGTAAGTAATATAATATCAAAGTAAAATTAATTTTTTTTAAATTAAATGATAATTATTAATTTATTCATAGTCTTGTGCCAAAATAATAAACAAATGAATACAAGATTCAAAAATCACCCCTCCCCTCCACTATAAATACAACCCCTCAGCACCTATTGTCCTCACACTTATAAGACATGACGCATTTCCAAGTTATACCTAACTAATCTTCCATATATTCTCCTCCATTTATATGAGCTATGTTTCTTACCAAAAGATCAAAACCCCTTTCTTTAAGGTAGTTCTCAAGGAAGATAATTCAAGAGGTAAATCCTCTTCCATTTTCTTTTAATTTCATTACAATTTATATTATTTTGTTATCCCTTTCTCACCACTTCTATCCAAACGATCATGATAACTCCTATATAATCTATATAATGGAATGATATCATGTTAATGTAATATCCATTAACAATATCCTTACTCTCTTTATTTTTTTTAAAAATGAAGTCATCATATGGGAGGTACCAATTTACAACCTTCGTCGAAGACAAAAGGTTTTTTATTTAGTTATAATTCAAGTATAGTAATAAAACTATTTTCTTGGTAGAACCATATTATAAAATATTTATTTTATCTTATTTATTGTTTTGAAACCATTATATATATGTAAAATTAAATAATCGAACAAAACTAATACATTGTGATCAAAGACTACTAAGATTAAGCAAAATGATTATCATGGAAATTTTATCTAATGATTAATCCTAATATATGGAAAAAAAATAATACACATTACTACTTAAACATTTCTTTTTTCATTAATTATATTTAATTCCAATTATATATAACTATGCCCATTTTACATGAATCCAATACTTCTAATCAAGTGAGCTAATCCTAAAATCAAGGAAACAAACACTCTAGAAAGATAAAATTTTGTCTTATAACTTACAAAAAAGGCCAAAAATGAACTTAATAGCGTTATAATTAAGTTAATAAATTTAAAATATGTTTTGAATGAAATTATTAATGTGTACAACTTCATATTCCATTACTATTAAGTATAGTGAAAAACACATTCAGACATAAGGATTGTGTTTCTACGTGAACAACCATTTTCATTCGGGTAACTCTTTTTCTATCTTTACCCCAATGAAATTCTTAATAATTATTATTGTATCATCATAAAATAGGTGTTAATGTACTATATATATGTTACAATCATAATAATTCTTTATTTTTTGGGGATTTAAATGTTCTAAAAGGATCTTTCTCAAATTCTTCTCAATAAGCATTCCCGATTCAAGATAACTTCTCAAATTCTTACCTATTTTCATGTGCACAATATAATATGTTTTAGCCCAAAATTATATTTATAAATTCACTCATTTTATTAATAAAAAAATATATTTGTTGACATATGGTTTTATGCAATGATTTTTCCAAAAGAACACTTCTTCTACAAGTAAAAGAGTATTTCTCTCAAGAATTACTCATGGATTTTATAAGAGTATTTTCATATATTTAAACACACTTTTTGATTATTATGTTTAATTGGGATTAATATTTTATGATATCATATACCATATTTTATTGAAATATTTATGATTATTTTGAATGTGGATGTGCTCTCTTGATACCATTCACCATATTAAACTGAATGGTTAGTGTTTATGTTTACTGATTGGGGAATTATATTTTCATTTCATATGTTATTTAAAATATGAATGTATATGTTGATTATGAAACAACCATTTAATAGGTGGAATGAATTTTACTTAGTAGGTTTCAGGTTGGGATCTCTATATCCCCACAGTGCATCAGTTGGTAACATGAGATCAACTAGATTGGGTTTTAACCCATATATGTATGGTCTTGGTACGAGGCCTTTAAAGTATGACTATGATGTCCGAAATTATTAATTAACTCATTATGAAACTATTATTTGATATTCCATGTGATTATTAAACTATTAGAATATCCATGGTTATATTTTAATCTTCTATTCCTACCATATTATTCTCAATATTATGTTTTAATGGTATGTGTACTTGTAGTTATTCATCAAAGCTTAATATTTATGCTTCTGTTGTATTTCTTACCCTTACTAAACATATGATGTCATCAATTTATTTTGTTTTATTTTCCCCAGGATTTGAAGAATTATATTATGAATGATATTCAGGGATAATCTAGGAGTTGTAGATGTATAAAATGGAATTTATATATTGTGTTTCTTTTTAATGTTATAATGTAAAACTTATGTTTAAATCTAGTTTTCCAAAACTACCAAACTATTTAGTCCTTCAGGATATAAATTCTGTTTGACCATTAAAATGTAAAAAATAATGCACTGGATCCTAGAAAATATGGTTAGGGCATTACATAATGGGAATTGCTCTATTTCTTATCTATGCTTAAATTCAATACATATTTAAAACTCAGATTTTTTTAAAAATTACATCCCTTTCGGAATCATTTTATGTTCTGCTATTTTTTATTAAATAAAATTATTTTGTCTCTCTAGGTAGGAAAACAATAGATCAATTTTTACCTCCTAAGAAAAATTTCTTGCCCATTTTTATGGATATCATTGAGTACAAAGTTATTAGAATTGAGTGATTTCTGAGTGAGGTTTTCCACTATTATTATAGAAATAATATTTCCAAAATGGAAATGGAAGTGTGAGGGGATAGATTCTTACGGAATTGGAACTATAACGTGAGGAAAAATGATGTTGAACTTGAACCCAGTATCTTATACTTGGTGAAATGTAATGACTTAGTGAGACATCTCAATCAAGAGTAATATAATTCATTTGAATATGATGTAAAATGAGAAATTGAGATCCTATAGTGAATCTATCAGACAAGGTAATTGATTATGTTATGTAAATAAAGACATAATCAATAAGTACACTATACCGTGGTATATAAAAACTCATTTTTGGAAAATATCAAATAAAGGGAACTGAAAAAAAATATTTCATTTTGGTGAGGTAAATATTAAACCCAAATGAAGAAGGGGGAAATTGATTAATAGTTAAATATATTGAGTTCTATCAATGAATTGAAAATTATACCTTTGGTTTGAGGAACATGATAAAGGGTTAAAGGTTATTGTCCTTCTAGTTATAGATTTAATTCCACACGAATCACTCCAATATTCACTCCCACTACTAATAGATGAACTGTCTTGATGTAGGGAAGTGAATTTAATTCTCATAAGAGCTTAGATTTTTTTATCAATGATCAATTCATTAATTTTCTACAATTTCGGTGTGCATTTGAACATGGGAAGGAACATCATCATTTTCAGGCGACGTTAATAAATAAATAAAACGCATTGAATTTACTAGGAGTACAATTGATCAAATGAGAGATAATTATATAAGGAATTTATTTTAGTTAGTTTATCCTCATTAATGTTGGGGAAATAAATGATTTATTAATATTAAATTGATTTTATTTTGATGAAGTATTGAATATTCTGTAAATCTTGATGAAACTACAATTTTTTTATATTTTTATCAAAATCAGTTATTTTGGGTTTTAATTGATCTATTTTTTAGGATTACTAATATTTATTATATTTAAGAGAATTTTTTCCGTGTTTTAATATAAATAACGATTCTGATGTTTTTATAATAGGTCTCAAAATTATATCTTTTTTTAGATTTATACTTTGATAATTCCATATTTTGAATTATTATTATTTAAATTATTTGATTTTGAAAATTGAGATGAATTGAAAAAAGATCACATGTGAAAGATTTTATGTACAATCCCTCTATTTTGAACCAACCATATTGTAATAAATCCAAGCAATGGAGAATATTTTCATATGACCACACCCTCAAATGGAAACTGGGTCTACAAAAACTAATATGAGTGAGATTCTAGTTGAGGATACTTAAATGGATACCGAGTCCCCCAAACCTGAAATCAATGAGATTCATAATAATGTTGCAAGTGTGAACTGGTTCAATTTACAGAGGGATCTAACCAAGAACGAATGGTAATGAAATGTTGATGTTGAGGAGGGAGATAGAAACAACATAGTGGAATTTTCTGAGTAGACGATGATATAATGTTGAGTCATTGACCTTATGAATAAATTGGACACACCTCCTCTGTTGAATATGAGTCATATGTTCTTGGTCATTGGTTTTATTGAAGTTATGGAACTTGTGTTGCTCATGGGTTTCAATTTTTTTTTTCTGAAAATGGATAGACCTTGATTTACCTGATTCCATGGGTTGTGAAGATGAACTGGGTTCCCCAATAGGTATTTAATGAATGGTCACAATGAAACCAGTATGGAAATCCAAATTTGGAATAATTAGTATATGAGTAATAGCAAGAAGTTTATATGTGACTGAAAATATGAGTCACAAGTTCTACCCATGGATGAAAATATTGAAGTTGATGCTAGTTGGTGAATCTTGTTGAATTTGTTAATTTTAGTTATTCTAGGTTTAGGTAACCAATTGAAGATAATGACGTGGTTAAATTTTCCCCTAATATTTGGTTATTATGTTGAGAAGGTATGAACTCATGTTGTTTGATTGAATTCCTCATTTAATTTCTCAGATTATGATACTATGAGTGGAGGCTGGTTCAACAAAGGATAAATTAAGAATGCACGGAGCTGATTGAAAGGTGATTCAATATTTTTCATTGAATTAATGTTCTCATAGGAGGGACTTATGTAGGATATTTTATACATGGTTGAATTGTCAAAACTGAACATCAAAAAACAAATACCCATTCCAATTTAACCATTTACAATTTCAGGGATCCCACACTATTCCAATTATGGAGTAAAGAAACTTAATAAAAACCCCCAAAAGATGAAATCTCTACATAGAATGATTCAAATACCCAAAATAGACATTTCTGAATTATCATTCAGAATAATCAAATAGAAAAATACATACATAACCCAATAACGATAGATGAGAATATTTATTTCCATAGATGTTTATAAAATAAAATTTGGAATGCATGGTAAAAGACCGCTAAATGGATTATTGCAGAGCGACAAAGTTATGAACAAGGCCCACAAATATTTATTTCAAACTCACCCATGATCCGAATTTAAAAAATAGGTAAATAATTTATGAAAACTATACAGCTTAACATCTACATTTTTCATGTTTTCTTGGTAAAATAAAAAATTATTTGGATGAGGGAGATCGTGGGTGCTACATAGCACAAAAATTTGAGAAGTGTATTTCATTACAGTGGTTAAACTATTCTTATAGGGACATTACTGATATCTAGTAAAGAGCATCTTAATGCACACCACATGGATTTCGACTAATTGTTAGTTAGGATGTCACTATTTTTCTCTTCTCGTTTTCTAAATAATAGGATATGTTATGATTTATTATTAAATTCCTAGAGATGGGATGTTGCTTTTGTATTCTTGATTTTTAGGTTATAGTGTTGTTTATCTCTTTATTCCCAGTTGGTCTTCAATTCTGTAATTCTTTATTCATTTTTTTAAATAAAAATTCCTTTCATTATTCATCATCAATGTTGTAATCTAGAAACTATTGAAATGGAGAGCTAATTCATGAGACTAATTCCATGAAGTGAAACTGGATGTTACCAGGAGATCTGACCTTTATTGAAATCATCATTACCTTTTTATCACTATTAGATGATTATGATACTGATTTGGGGTGTTGTGAGAGAAAAGTCTTTCACATGATTGGTTTTCAACACTCTTTCCCCATTTTGTCTCCCTCATCATCTCTTATTTTTACAAGAATAGTCAGTTGAGTTGGCTATACAATTTAATGATCTCATTTGGATCATTCAAGCAGATTGGATTTCCCACCATGAATGACCATCTAGAGTGATTCATTTTTCTTCTTGAGGAATGCTTGAGCATTGAAGAACTTGTTCATTTTGAGTGTTCACTATTTATATGAGAGAGGTGTGTGACTTAGGAGATCCACCAATAACAAATTGTGTTTGGGAGTTTCTGGTTTTTTATTCTTTTGAAGGATTATGAAATGGAGACGACAGTGGATCAACATGGATTCAACCTTATTATTGTTGAATTTCCTCTCATTTCTATCATCCATTTTTCTTCATCTATTTTCTATATATCTAGATTGTTTCAATGACTTCTTCATACTCAGTGCCACCAAATCTATGTTTTTCATAATTGTTTCATGTTGTTTTCCTTTCCAATGTAAAAAATATTTAAAAACAAAAAAGATTTTCAGGAACAAAACTAAGAAATTTGATAATTTTTCCTTGAGAGTGACCCTGAGGATAGCCCTTTTTCTATATTTAGGGTTTGTAAATGTATCTGTGACCATCCTTATAAAAAATAAGCATAATAATCCTATCAAAATCTCATAATAAAAATTACTATTTATTTCCTCTACCCATAATTGAAATAAAATAGTTTATAATAAAAATTTGATTCACAAATGTTTTAAAACAAATGTTTACTTTAAAATTATTATATTTTTAAGTAAATGAAGCCTTTAAAAGAATTCATTATTTTATTATTTTATAAAAAGTTTATTCTTTTTATAAGAATAATAGTATTTAATAATTTATTGTAAAATTTTAATCATTTATTAAAATATTAATTTTTAATTAAATTTTCATTATTTTAATTTTTTTTCCTTACATTAATTTCCATATTTATATTTAATTGTGTTTTTAATTTCTTATTTATTTCTTTCTAATAAAATTTTATTTTTATGAAAAAATAAGAAAAATAGTTTAAAATTTATTTTACTGACATTCACTATTATATTTTCATAGTTTTTTACTATACAGTTTTTTAAATTTATTATTATTTTATAATTTTTGATAATTTTTATTTAAACAAATATTATTAACTTTTCTTAGTTTATAATAATATTTATTATTAATGAAATATTTATTTTATCGAGATTGAGTAAATTTTTATTAGTATTTTTAATTTTGATTCATATTTATTAGAAATTATACAATACTAATTTTTTAATTTTTATAATTATTGTTTAATATATTTTTTCTATTTATATTTTATATTATTTTTTGTTCTTTATAAATATATAATTTTGTTTTAAAATAATTATAGAAATTTATACAATTGTATTTTTTTATTAATATAAATTTATTAATTTTTTTAAATTACTTAATATTGTGATTATTTATTGAATATTTCTTGTTAAAGCCGTATTTTTTTATTTTAATTATATGTTATTATAATAATGTATATAAATATATTTAATTATATTTTTAATTTCATATTAAATGTAGTGTAATAATTTGTTTTTAAATATATATGTCTGTTTTAAAATTATTCTACTAATCTTTTCCATTAAATTTTATTAATATTTTCTACTTTACTAATTATTAACATTTTTTTAATATTTCGTTCTATTCATTTTATTTTTTTTATTTTGGTTAATTTGAACTAATTTTTAATAATTAAGTATTAATATCAATTTACTAATGTTTATCAATTATTATTTCTTAGTTTTGTAAGGTATTTGTATTTTTATATTAAAAAACTAAACTTAAAAAAATTGAAAATTTGAAATTATAAAATCCTAATTAATTGAATTTACAAATGAGAACTAATTAAAAGAAAACAAATACAAAAATTAATTAATATTTCAAGAAGTACAAATAATTATAAATTACTTATAATTTGTGAATATAAATGTTATGAGAACACCTCGTAATTGCTAAAAACACAACTGAATATGGATCATGAATGTTTGATTTGGATCATTTGATCATTTTTTTGATAGAGGGAGGGAATCCAAATATCATTATGTGTATAGAGGTCCGGACATGCTTGTCTATTTTTAATTTACCTTTTTCATAGACATGGGTAATGAATAAATTCCCCCCCTATATATTATGATATATAATACATATATTCTAGTGAGATTGTATATGATGAAAGTAGTTGATATTGAAAGGTTTTTTGAAGGAGCACGATACATATCACAAATAATAGCTGAAATTTTTAATTCATCTCAATTTCTTCAAAAAGTATTTTATATACATCAAGTCCAATAAAAATTAACCATGATTTTTAATTATATTACATATAATAGTGAAATATCATTTAATTCATCAGAATTACTATCTAATAATGATATACTGTTATATTTCCATCATAAATAAGATTATAAATTCATAATGCATGCATGTATCCCAGAACACATAAAAACACGCCAAAAACAATTTTTAATGGATTTCCATTTGATTGAAATAATAATTTTTATTACTATTATTAGTGGTAAATTATCTTTGTCATAATAATGTTTCATGAATGGTATTTTTGAAACAAACAAGTACTTTTTCACAAATTATTCATCTAAAATATTGACTTGCCCAATCATGTTTGATTTGAATATGACTAGAAAAATATTTATTTTGAAACTAAAAATTCAAATGAGTCATATTTTATGATTAAATTATAATAATATACTCCTTTCCCACTATTCCATAGTAAATATTTTCTATTTTAAGTAGTATAATATGGTATTTTATGGTGATACCATTGGGATCTCATGTATGAATGGTCATGCAACCTATGTGTAACACCCCGAGATTTAATGAAAAACATTCTTTTTAATTTCATCAATGTCTTGTGTTGTACGCTACACCAAAAGGAGCTTGCACAATACGCATCCTTGACTTGCCTTGCATTACACGCAATCATGACCTTCCTCTATAGGGTGTGTACCACGCAATACCGAGTTTCACTAAACAACGATATGCTATTAAAATATTATTAAAACTAGCTGTTATGAATAGTAATAACCACTTTTTGAAATTTTGTAAATTTTAATTTTCAAAATGGACTTCATTTTTGGATTCGGAATATCGAAATTAGCTAAGGGTGAAATTTGGTACTTTTCGGATAACTTTCATTTTCTAATGAATAGTGAAAATTACTAAATTTTAATTAAAAACAACCTTTATAATCAAAAAAATTAATAGTGATAAATGATTAATTTGAGTGGTTTTAAAGTATATCTAGAATATATTTTTACAATTTAATACAATGTTGTCCATTGGATGTAATTTCACATTTAAACAGACATAAACAAGTGTCAATCTTTTGATAGTTATTATCTCTTAAGAACACGCTATTTGTTTTGACGATGAGAATTATTTTTTAATATTAATTAATGAAACTGATATGTTTTGAATTTGGTAAAATAGACATCATTTTTTAGTTAATAATATCAAATATAGCTTAGGCCGAATTTTTGGTATTTTTCTAGAAACTTTAATTTTTTGATGAATAGTGAAACCACTAAGTGGTAGTTAAAAAAATGAATTTTTCATAAAACATAATTTTACTTCTTCTGTGAGTGTAATTTCAAAAATCCGAGAGACACGGCTGATGTCAGTAAGTAAAATGCGGTTCAATGAGATGAAAATAATTTTTGGTTAATAGTAACTTTTTACTTTTTTTACCACGGTTAAAAGTAAATAGGGTAATTAAGGGTAAAAATGATATTATTATTACCCTAACACATGTCCTAATTCTAGTGGATAAGGGTAATTCGACCAAAAATAACCTTAGGAATAAAATATGACCATTTAGGCCCACATGGATTAGATTAGGACATTTATTATTAATTTATTCCAAGATGGGTTAAAATAGTTAAAATCAAAGTTTAATAAGTAAATCATTTTTAATATAGGGTTATACATAAGATAAATTCAACTATAAATATTAATTAGAAATATAGACAGATTTCCTACATAATGATATTTAATTTTGTAATTTTTATACATTAAATAATTTAATTTATTTATGACACAATGATGATGCAGTAATTATTTTATGAATGAAATATTGACAGAATTGATGTTATAAATACCCAAATAAATGTAATTTGAGACTTTTTATGAATTACACTAATTTTCTAGGTTAATATGACATGTTAGTATTTATTTAATTAACTTTTGTTGAACTAATAATTCTGTTATGATTTTCACAAAAATCAATTACTAAATAGTGTCAAAATTGACAAAAAATAGTTTTTAAAACAAATATTATATTATTAATTTTTATTTTATTCATAAAAATCTATGGATTAGAAAAATGACTTATATAAGGTTATATATATTAATAATAAACAACTTTGGGTTATTTTGGCTTGTTATAGTAAGTTTATTAACCTTATAGTGTAAGAACACAAAAAGACACGGTAAATGTAAAATTATCTAAGTTAAAAGTTAAATATAAATGATAAGGTTAAAATAGGAACCTAAACTTGTCTAAATTCTATTGGATGAGAGGATTTAGACCCATTCCCACCTTATCTTAGAAATAAATCAATTTGGAGCTATTTAGAACAGAATATGACTTTATAATAAAATAATATTTTTAGTTATTCCAGAGGTGCCCCTCTCCTCCCTTATAAAAGGGCACCCCCTCCCTCTCTTCCTCACACCACTTTGAGCCTTCAAGATCGGACAACCCCTTCCAAATTCTCTTCTCCAATTCCCTAGAAACATCTTAGAGGTCTTGGTCTTCTTCAAAGACCAATTTTAGTGCCCTAAGAGGAGGACTCAAAGAGGCACTTCAAAGAAGAGGTAATGTCCGTTACCGATTCATTCAACTTTATTTCTTCTTCCACTTCTTCTTCTTTAGTTGTTTCATTATGAAGTAATAACATCAGTATCATTCATATACTGATATGATATTATAAGTATGAAACAACCCTATTTCACCATCTATCCATCCTACGGAAAATGAAATGACCGTGCATGCGTACGTACGGAATACCGTCTCCACGCCGTGGTGTAATCTATTTTCCACCACCACCTTACTTGGATGGGTATAATGGTGTACATAATAACTATATATGATTATTTTAATGTTATATTGATTCTGAAATAGTATACATACACTCCAATACAATTCTACGATCATGAGAATGATATCATCGCTCGTGCGTACGTACGGACTACCGTCTCCACGACGCGATGAGATTCATTCTCCACGTTAACCATTCATGAATGATTATAAAGTATATATAATAAGTAATCATGAAATATATGACATAATAATGATACTGGATTTATGTGTATTTCAACTACTTAATTCCATTCAACTCAATATGGAAACGAAAACAGCGTTCATGCGTACGTACGGCCTACCGTCTCCATGAACGGTGTATTTCTCTCCATTTACTGATCTATTTTATATATGTATATTTTGAATATATATTATATATAAATCATGTTTTATACTCTGGAATTAATTAATCATGATCTATGTAATCATATGAATAATTACAAGTCAAAACATGGATGAAAAATGAAACAATTTTACCCAAAACGCTCTTTAACATGGAATTTACAAAAGAACGGGTAATATAAAGTCATAAGTGAACCATATATGATATCATAACAATAAGTATGATTCCGGAATAAGTAAATGACATTATTTAAATCATTATACAGGAGGTTCAGACACTTATGAAGCAAATCTGACCTAAGGTAAGGGATAATTTTGCAAATCTCATTTTTATCTGAGATTGCTTATTTGGGGTTATTTCTATTATCCATGTCCATGTTTCCTAAAAATGGTTTCATGTATGTTTAATGTCCTTTTTACCCATTTTTGACTTTTACTACATGGTATGTATGAAATCATTCTTTTAAGAGGTACTTTATGAATTTTCCGGAAAAAGTATGAGAAGAATGTTTTTATAACTTATACGGCACAGACAAATTTTTACAGTTTTATAAAGCCTTGTTTTCATGAAGCTTACTCCAAAATATTTCATGACTATTTTCAAAAAAATATATTTCTTTTAAAATAGCATGAAATTTTGTGAAAATAAATTGATTTTGAAGAATAAAGGTTATTTTCCTCAAGAATTCATTTCAAGTGTTTTATCAGAACATTTTTCCATATAAGATGACATTATTTCATATGTGTATGTTTCAAGTATAATGACTCTATGATTTACATAGTTTCACTTTTCTTATGATGAAAAGATATCCAATTATTTTATATGGATTATGTTATGATGGGATGATATTTATGAAACCCATTTTAATTATTTGGGTTATGATGAATGATTTATGTTTATATTGTGGAACAAGTAAGAATGATTTCATTATGAGATGGGTGGGACCTATATCTCCCTCCAATGAATTGGGTAAAGATTTATATCTCATGAGATAGACATGGCCGGAACAGCAAGTTAAACCAGTTCAGTAATACAGGACTGGAACAAGGAGTGAACTCGATTCAGAAAGGGACTTTGTCCACTAAGATGGTCTTGGCAGCAATGCCTTGGCTAATATGGAAATCATATCATCTGATTAATGGTTTCCACAATTACATGTTTTATTCCCATGATATTTTATTATTATTAATGTTTCATTATGATCTATTCCTTGCGTACTTCAATGTTTTATGTCATTGCTCAAGATTTTGATGTTTAAACAATATGTTCATGTTTTTAAGTTCAAATGTATATGGTATGTTTTATTTTATCCATGTTTACCCATACTGAGCATTTGAGCTCACCCTTTTTATGTTTTCTTTTCCCCAGGATATAAATAAAGGTTTTAGGTAAGAAAAAAAAGGTAAGATCTTTATGGGAGATGATGAAGATCTTTCACCACGATTAGAAGATTATGTTCCAAGTTTCCAAAGACACTAAACTATTACGATCCTTGTGTGTCTGTTTTTGTTATGTATTAAGTATTCCACAAAAGTAATGAAATTTCCATGTATGTCAAGCTTCGGGTCTCTACAGTTGGTATCTGAGGAAAGGTTTAGTCAACCTTTGGAAACTAGGATGCTAAAATGTTAGTGAGATCCCTAGAGATATTTCTAAGGTATGTCTAGGGATGTCCCTAAAGATAAGTATACATAGAGGATATAGTCCTAGAACTACGGTAAAGATCTTAGAATTTAACCTAAGATGTTATATATTGAGGGTGCTCCCCCTTTACTATATTTTTTTCCCTAGCATGATTATTTCCTCTCACAATATTCTTTTTGGGTTTTAGAAAATGGCTAGAAACAGGAAGATTCATGATAATGGAGGATATGACGGACAATGGAATGATATTATTCATGAGAAACCAAATGAAATAGGATTTGGAAGTCCAAACATCGTTATTATTCCTAATCATAAATCTCATAATATGATCAATAATCTCAACTTTGGTAAGTTTCCCGACTCAGATAATAAGAGAAACATGGAGTTTCATGATGATCCTAGAGGAAAGAAAGTTCAATTTCCCTCATGTAAATCATGTGGGAAGAGGAATCGAGGAGATTGTTTCAAGGGAACTGGAAGACACTTTGGGTGTGGAAAAGAAGGACACAAAGCTAGTAAGTGCAAAGGAAAAGGTTCAGTTAACACCATGGATGAGGATAATGGTATTGCTACGACATCAACAATGGTTAAATGTTTTAAATGTGGAATGTACGAGCATTATACAAACCAATGCCCTAAGGGAAAGTCTCATGAAGAGAATCAGTACGGACATATGGGTAGTATTTATGTTGGTGATGATGAAGAGACTACAAATGATATGTGAGATGAAAGAATTTTTGAAGCTCGGTCAATGGTTTTAAAAGGCAGTGGAATGATTGTATGTTTATTGAGAGTTATGTTTTATAGTTAATGGTACTATGGAATAAAGAATTATCTAAGGATTGTGACACTATTGTTTTTCCTAAAATTATTTGAAAGTATATGTTGAATGGTACCAGTAACCATGGAAGGTTATTCAGATATTTTTGTAAAGTAGATGATATGCGCATAATGAAGGAATAAGAAGATAATGAGATGTTTGATTGTATTCATGAGCTCATGACTGATATAAGGACTAAGGGATATCATGGTTTGAGTATATAAAATTTTTGGGATTATGGTATGTGGAAAAGAGTTAACTTTTGAAAGCATTCATGTTTTCACTAAGGTTAAATGGGTATTCATTTGTCAAGAGAATACATGATTAAGGTATTCACATGTTTGTAATTTGACCAATAAGATATATCTTATGATATATGGGGGATAAATTATGGCATTCATGTGATTGTTATGTGACATTTCAAGTAATCATTTTATTTATACTATGAGATTAGACCGAAGTATTTTAGATAAGCCTAAAGATTGGAATGGATTATGTTGGACATAAGTTGGTATTGTTTAATGATAGAACTTTTTTTCGATATTATTGATGGGATGTTGTAGTAATATAGTTTTAGAAAAAGGACAACCTGCAGGACGGGCGACAACCCATCGCGTCAGACAAGGCTGTGGGAATCGAACGCACAACCGAAGTGCGATTGGCCTTTATCGCCTACCACTGGCATACAGGTAGTCCTTGTTTAGTATAAATTAGTTTTATTTATATTAAGTAGTATGATATATGAATTATAAGTCCATTTTAGGAACTATATATGATTAATATCACTATAGATCGACTTATGTATATTTAATAACTTTTGCTAAACTTTTGTTTGAGACAGATGGAATGACCCGTCATTCTATCACATGATGTGCTAACACTTCACGACTAACAAATTCAACTTAATTTCTTTAATATATGAAGTGGAAATTGTCCAAAGAATGAATAATGGTGAGACTATACCAAAATCACGAAAGTATTTCTTCTAATTCCAATTTCATCAACTTTAGGGAAATGATCTTGAAAGCCAAAAATGTTGTCCTAGTGCTCTTATATCTGATGAATCAGATGGTACCTTATATCATCAAAAATTTATGGCTTTGTGATTGCTGGCTTTTCCATAACCATGTTCTCTACCACTCTCCATCAGAACATGATGGTTAGATTTCTCTTCCATATCCATATTTTCACCTATGTGGAAAACCCAGTGATTAGTTTATTTGGGTAACCGTTATGTTTCATAATATTGTTTTTAAATATTGGTTTTGGTATTCCTTTTACGATGTGGGTTTCTATTAAAGAAACTTTCAAGTAGTAAACCAGTTATAACCCCGATGAATTTCGAGGGAGAAATTTATTTTAAGGTGGGTAGAATGTAACGCCCTGAGATTTTATGAAAAATATTCCTTTTAATTTCATTAATGTCTTGTGTTGTATGCTAAACCAAAAGGAGCTTGCACAACACACATCCTTGACTTTCCTTGCATTACATGCAATCACGACCTTCCTCGATAGGGTGTGTAGTACGCAATACCGAGTTTCACTAAACAACGATATGCTATTAAAATATTATTAAAACTAGCTGTTCTGAATAGTAATAACCACTTTTTGAAATTTTAAAAATTTTATTTTTCAAAATGGACTTCATTTTTGGATTCAGAATATCGAAATTAGCTTAGGGAGAAATTTTGGTGCTTTTCGGATAACTTTCATTTTCTGATGAATAATGAAAATTATTAAATTTTAATTAAAAAAAACCTTTTTAATCGAAATAATTAGTAGTGATAAATTATTAATTTGAGTGGTTTTAAAGTATATTTAGAATATATTTTTACAATTTAATACAATGTTGGTCATTGGATGTAATTTCACATTTAAACAGACATAAACAAGTGTCAATCTTTTGATAGTTATTATCTCTTAAGAACACGCTATTTGTTTTAATGACGGGAAATATTTTTTTAAATTAATTAATGAAACTGATATGTTTTTAATTTGGTAAAATAGACATCATTTTTGAGTTCATAATATCAAATATATCTTAGGCCTAATTTTTGGTATTTTTCTGGAAACTTTCATTTTTTGATGAATACTAAAACCACTAAGTGGTAGTTAAAAAAATGAATTTTTCATAAAACATAATTTTACCGCTTCTATGAGTGGAATTTCAAAAATCCGAGAGACACGGGTGATGTCAGTAAGTAAAATGTGGTTCAATGAGATGAAAATAATTTTTGGTGAATAGTAAATTTTTACTTTTTTTTACCATGGTTAAATGTAAATAGGGTAATTAAGGGTAAAAAGGATATTATTACTACCCTAACACATGTCCAAATTCTATTAGATAAGTGTAATTTGACCATAAATAACCTTAGGAATAAAATATGACCATTTAGGCCCACTTGGATTAGATTAGGACATTTAATATTAATTTATTCAAAGAAGGGTTAAAATAGTTAAAATCAAAGTTTAATAAGTAAATCATTTTTAATATAGGGTTATACATAAGATAAATTCTACTATAAATATTAATTATAAATATAAAAATATTTCCTACATAATTATATTTAATTTTTAATTTTTAGACATTAAATAATTTAATTTATTTATGACATAATGATGATGCAATAATTATTTTATGAATGAAATATTGACATAATTGATGTTATAAATAACCAAATAAATGTAATTTGAGACTTTTTATGAATTCCACTAATTTTATAGGTTAATATGTCATGTTAGTATTGATTAAATTATCTTTATATGGACTAATCATTCTGTTATGATTTTCACAAAAATCAATTACTAAATAGTGTCAAAATTGACATAAAATAGTTTTTAAAACAAATATTATATTATTAATTGTTATTTTATTCCTAAAAATTTAAGTTTCGGCCAAATGACTTATATAAGGTTGTATATATTAATAATAAACAACATGGGGTTTTTTTGTCTTGTTATAGTAAGTTTATTAACCTTATAGTGTAAGAACACAAAAAGACACAGCAAAAGTAAAATTATCTAACTTAAAAGTTAAATATAAATGATAAGGTTATAATAGGAACCTAAACTTGTCTAAATTCTATTTTATGAGAGGATTTATACCCATACCCATCTTATCTTCGAAATAAATCAATTTGGATCTATTTAAAACTGAATATTACTTTATAATAAAATAATATTTTTAGTTATTCCAAAGGTGCCCCTCTCCTCCCTTATAAATGGGCACCTCCTCCCTCTCTTCCTCACACCACTTTGAGCCTTCATGCTCGTCCAAACCTAGAAAAATTATCTTCTCCACTTCCCTATAAACATCCTAGAGGTCCTGGTCTTCATCAAAGTCCAATTTTAGTGCCCTAAGAGGAGGACTCAAAGAGGCGCTTCAAAGAAGAGGTAATGTCCGTTACCGATTCTTTCAACTTTATTTCTTCTTCCACTTATTATTCTTTAGTTGTTTCATTATGAAGTAATAACATAAGAATCACTAATATACTGATATGATATTATAAGTATGAAACAACCCTATTTCACCATCTATCCATCCTACGGAAAAAGAAATCACCGCGCGTGCGTATGTACGGAATACCGTCTCCACGCCGTGGTGTAATCTATTTTCCACCACAACCTTACTTGGATGGGTATAATGGTGTACATAATAACTATATATTATTATTGTAAAGTGATATTGATTATTAAATAGTATACATACACTTCAATACAATTCCACGATCATGAGAATGATATCATCGCTCGTGCGTACGTACGGACTACCGTCTCCACGACACGATGAGATTCATTCTCCACGTTAACCATTCATGATTGATTATAAAGTATATATAATAGGTAATCATGAAATATATGACATAATAATGATACTGTATTTATGTGTATTTCATCTACTTAATTCCATTCAAATCAATAAGGAAACGAAAACAGCGTTCATGCGTACGTACGGCCTACAGTCTCCATGAACGGTGTATTTCTTTCCATTTAATGATCTATTATATATATGTATATTCTGAATATATATTATATTTAAATAATGTTTTATATTCTGGAATTAAGTAATCATGATCTAAGTAATCATATGAATAATTAAAAGTCAGAACACAGATGACAAATGAAACAATTTTACCCAAAACGATCTTTAACATGGAATTTACAAAAGAACGGGTAATATAAAGTCATAAGTGAACCATATATGATATAATAACAATAAGTATGATTCTGGAATAAGTCAATGACATTATTTAAATCATTATAGAGGAGGTTCGTACACTTATGAAGCAAATCGGACCTAAGGTAAGGGATAATTCTGCAAATCTCATTTTTATCTGAGATTGCTTATTCGGGGTTATTTCTATCATCTATGTCCATGTTTCCTAAAAATGGTTTAATGTATGTTTAATGTCCTTTTTACCCATTTTTTACTTTTACTACATGGTATGTATGGAATCTTTCTTTTACGAGGTACTTTATGAATTTTTCGGCAAAAGTATGAGAATAATGTTTTTTTAACTTATACGGCACGAACGGATTTTTACAGTTTTATAAAGCCTTATTTTAATGAAGCTGACTCCAAAAGATTTCATTACTATTTCCAACAAAATATCTTTCTTTTAAAATAGCATGACATTTTGTGAAAAGAAATTGATTTTGAAGAATAAAGGATATTTTCCTCAAGAATTCATTTCAAGTGTTTTATCAAAACCTTTTTCCATCTAAGATGACATTATTTCATATGTGTATGTTTCAAGTATAATGACTCTATGATTTACATGGTTTTACTTTTATTATGATGAAACTATATCCATTTGTTTTATATGGATTATGTTATGATGGGATAATGTTTATGAAACCCATTTTTATTCTTTGGGTCCTGATGGATGATTTATGTTTATATTGTGGCACAAGTAAGAATGATTTCATTATGAGATGGGTGGGACCTATATCTCCCTAAAATGTATTGGGTAAAGATTTATATCTAATGAGATAGACATGGCTGGAACGGCAAGTTAAACCGGTTCAGTAATATAGGACTGGAACGAGGAGTGAACTCAATTCAGAAAGGGACTTTGTCCACTAAGATGGTCTTGGCAGTAATGCCTTGGCTAATATGGAAATCATAACATGTTCTTAATGGTTTCCACAATTAGATGTTTTATTCCCATGATATTTTATCATTCTTAATGTTTCATTATGATCTATGCCTTGCGTACTTCCATGTTTTATGTCATTGCTCAAGATTTTTATGTTTAAACATTATGTTCATGTTTTTAAGTTCAAATGTATATGGTATGTTTTATTTTATCCATGCTTACCCTTACGGAGCATTTGAGATAACCCTTTTTATGGTTTATTTTCCCCAGGATATAAATAAAGGTTTTAGGTAAAAAAAATGTAAGATCTTTATGGAAGATGTTGAAGATCTTTCACCACGATTAGAAGATTACGTTCCAAGTTTCCAAAGACACTAAACTATTACGGTCCTTGTGTGTCTGTTTTTGTTATGTATTAAGTATTCCAAAAAAGTAAAGAAATGTCCATGTACATCATGCTTCGGGTCTCTACACTATGTGGATTAATATTCTATTTCTCAATCAGAGATTGACTTAAATAACTACCCCAATTAAAAGAGTCTCATAACCCCTCATTATAATTTATTTTTCTTTCTTTATTCATTTTATCTTTATACAACAGTTTTTTTATATCATATCTATAATATTTAAAAAATATAATATATGTAAAATTTAATTTTAATTTAACTCTAGAATATTTTATTTCTTATTTTTAGCAATTAAAAGGTTCAAAAAATTCAAAAAAAAATTCAAAATTTGAAAATGTAAAAAAACATAAAACTCCCAAATAACATGATAAATCATTTATGATTTTAAAAAACTAATTTTTTGTTAAATTTTATATTTAGTGATTATAATCTCTATAATCCCACTTTCTTTTGTTAAAATAATTTTGTGAGGACTTAGTCATTTGTTTACATAAAATCAGAAAACATAACTTTATAACCAGATATACATTATGAGCATAATAATCCATCATAATTGTTTTGTAAAAACTATAAGATAAATAGAAGTCTAAGACCACCTGTAGTTTATGATACATTAAACATGCTTAGGTGAACCCCAATGTAGATTCCCAAACATCATGTATAATTACCAATTCCTTTTTCTATTTCATTCATTCTCTAATCCTTGTGGTTCTAACATGCACCATCAGACTGCAACCAATTCTCTTTATCATCAAGGACTCTAATTTTATTCTTTATATTTACCATGTTATTAGTATTAAATATTATCTCCTTCAGAATTAAATTTGAGTTGAATAATATACACATCATAACATCTAAATTTGGATAATGGGGTATCCCTAGATAGTTTGAGGCAAATTAGTAAATCTCACAAGATGAATTTTGCCATCTATTTCAACACTTTTATCATCATTCATTCTTACTCAATGAACTATATCATCAAATTAAACATTACCCACACATGTTTTGGCCTCTATATAACAATAATGGACAACATACCAAACATACTGGTCTACTCTAGATATTATAAGGATATTAACTATACCCATTCAATAATAAATATGAGAATTAAAATCAATCCCTATTAATAAATTCTAATATGAAACAATGGGTTTTTGACATTGGAAAGACAAACCAGCACCACACCCTTTATCCTTATCATGGTTTCCATTTCTATTTCTTTTATTCCTCCTTATTCCTTATTAGAGAATATTTTTATCCATCTAGATATTTATAACCATCTATATTATCCAAAAATTCCCCCTTTAGAGAATTAGTGACCAATCTATAATTAGGGGACTTGATATCCTCAAAATATTCAAGTTTCCCCCTCTGATATTCCATGCAGTCTTCATATCTTTCCATTATCTTAGTAAGGATATCATCCATTTGAGTTTTAGGGCAAAGATATTAATATTTTTGATTTCAATAGAAATGGTCGGATGGATGTCCTCCAAAAAACATCCTTGATGTTTCTTCGGATGATTATCTCAAAGTGATTAAAAAATAAACCTTCATTGGAATGAAATAGCCTTACAATGAATCACTAAATACTTCAAAGTGACAATTTATATTCCCCTCTATTATCTTTTATGGTATCTTTTAAAGACCATAAATTTTTTTACACTTACTACTATTGATGATATTTATGGGTGGGAAATATACAATATTCATGATATTTTCATTTTATCGTTACAAGATCCCCCACCCATATGAATGTTCAAGAAAAAGAACTTAAAAACAAAAATATCAGTATTTTATTTCTATGAAACCATAAAATACATAGTATTGTATACCTAATACTTGAAGAATTCTAGATTCAAATATCCTTCCATCCCCTAATGACAGTTGAATTTCTAGTGTCCTAGTTTATTATTAATGGAATAATATAATTTCAAGGATTTTAGAATAAAAAGGTTTTTTGTATTGACATGAACCTAAAATAAAATTCAAATTAATAATGGATGAGGATTAAAATGTATAATTCAATGTAAATAATATCCTTATGTGGATGATTTATGGTATTCATCCTTTTATTATTGCATAGAAAGTGACATTGGGAATTACCTTTAAGTTTAATAATTGATAAATTTTGAAAATGGGTAAGAATAACTGAACATTGAATACTCACAGTAGAAGTAGGTGGATCACACATCATATAAGAAATTAATTAATATATAAGAAGATGGAAATAAAATTATCCTACATGTTTACATACCCTAAAACAAGTACATTCATTTCCTCCTTTATTATAGAAATGAATCACTATTAAACAAGGTTCATTGAGGATAGAAAATAAAATTTACTTCAACTATGAAGCCCTATTCACATGCTTGTAAAATAAATTAACTGATGACCTTCAATGCCAAAATCACACCATCAGATAAATTGAAAATAATGAAGAGGAATCAACTAATTTTTTGGAAGAAAATGAAATCCCTGGATGACATTGAAACAAACTATGAATGTTTTGGGTCACCCAGATGATTGGAAAATTTTAAGGCTACTATATTTTCATAAAATTGAAAATCATTGATCTAGATGTGAATGATTAGTGAATGGGAACAAATAAATAGACACCCACTTAATTATGGAATATGGGATTCCAATATTCATATTTTATCCTATGTGAACCACCACATCCCAAGGCCAACCCCTTAGATCCACATCTTTGTGAATATTGTTTAGTGATTATACACATGTGATCTTATGTTTTTAAATGTATTTTTTTAACTTTATAATTAAAGATTAACAATTCGTCAACAAAATGAAAATAATTTGAAGCCTTAAATTTTAAAAACACAATGAAATGGTAATTGAAACCATAAAAAATATAATATAAGTATGTGTACCTTATATCAAAATTCCATGAAATTATTTCCTTAAATCTATGATTTATTAAGATAACTAGGTTTATTGGATGCTAATTTCCATCTAGAATGTATTCATGGGTTATTATATATTAAAAACATTATTTAGGAATGAAACACATACCTTAACTCTATTCACATATGATGAGTTATAATAAAGGAAGGATGAAGTGTTCCTAAAGATAGGGATATAAAGAAGCAATATATTTCTCAAGGAGTAAAAACAATTCTCATGAAAAATTCCATTTTAAAGGTTATAAGGAATATCCTTGAACCTAATCAATTATTCATATGTTTCATTAATTTATGAGTAAATTCATTTTGTTACCAAATATTTTTAACTCACAACCATTTCAATTCTCCTACAAAATGCATATACAAATTATACCTAGTGTGAATGATAATTCATGCATTAAAATTTATTAGTTTCCTATGTGATTTATAGAATTTATTAATTAATCATACTATATGGATCATGGAATTATGATTTAATGGATTCATACAATAAGACTGTCCCAGATAGCTACGGTATGAAATCTCAAAATCATATAAACCGATTTACCTAAAAGAATTAAATATTTCCATTTTCTATAAGTTCATTTCACAGTTTGAGACACCCATATCATAACAAATGATATATAGGATTTAAGGTATATTTCGATCCATAATCCACTTATAATAAATCCTAATAGGTTTATTTCAATTTCAATTAAAAAAATATATTATATTAAATTAAAAAATATACAAAAATAATATCTAAAGAATGTTTTGAATAAGTTACAAAAACTATTGGGAATCTACACTCAAATTCATCTTGTATTACATAATATGTAATACCCTACTAATATATATCTAAAAATTATTTGGGATAACATTTAAGACTAATTTTTGAGAAAATCCTTGATTAATATTGAGATTTGACCACGATGTCGTTAAACACAATGTGTCACTCTATGAGAGTTTACAACATTGACAAAAACTATTTATTCCATTATTTATAAATGTTATAGAATAGTGGAATATAGAAAATCATCTATTCTAATCACACTATAAAGGGATATGGTGTGATATCCATAAAAAACATGGATTATTATAACTATATCCAATAACTATATCATATAAATGAATGAATTTTCATATGATCCATTTATCCAAGACATCATGTAGACATGGGATGTGATATTTTTCCATCGCACTTAGCTAACCCATATATTACTGATTCTATGAGTATAAACTTTTAATTTCAATGAATATAAAAAATTATATTTATCTATTTAAATTATCACATCTCATTACACCCATCGAATTAGATTTTCATAACATATGTACCCTCTATTTATAGAAATAAATTACTTTAGTCTATCTCAATTTTGGGACTAGATATCAAAATGTTCCTATGATTAGACTTATTCCATCTAGGTTAAGCCTCAACGGATGACATGACCATACATAAACACAAATAACCCTTATTTGATAATTCTAAGGGATTACATAATAATCATTTCAATGAATATATGTTCTCATTATATGCATCATGTCAAAAATAGTTTTAGGTAAATTAAAATATGAAATATGCATTCAAGTATGGAAATGAAAATGTACTAGACAACCCATGGGTATACTATAGGGGTTATCTAATTCAAAAAAATCCTTTGGTAACTCATGTGAATATTCCATATCTCTATAAAAAATTTGACACATTCTAATATTGAAATTTTATACCTACCTATGAACCATTTTGATTAACATTTGTTAGGGATAATTCAAGGTCATATGTTGAGAGGATATTTCATTTAATGTAAAAAACCAATATGAAAATTTAAAGATTGATAATTTTATTAACATGATACTTTTTATATCCTTAAACTCATTGTAAATAATTAAATTATCATACATATGTTAACTATAGTGATAAAAAGTCACATATATAAATATTATATTATAATAGAATAATATTTATTATATATCAATATTAACCACCCTAGATGAAAATGTTTTAGTTTCACTGAAAAAATAGAAACATACATAATTTTTATAGAAAAGGACTCCATAATTTCCCATTAGGTTATTCCCAACTTCGACCCTTCTTATAAATATCATACATAAAACCTTTCTTCATAACCTGGGAAATGGAAACATTAGAATGAATGGTCATAGATGCTCAGTAACGGTAAAAATAAGAAATATTAATCAATTATACTAAGTGAGTATAAGGTATGTATAATAGTAGGATAAAATAAACAAGAGTCTCCATTATCAAACCTAATCAGTCAAAAATAATTTTTCAAGAAACATGGAATACTGTTTTGTAAAAAATGATATAACTTATATGAGTATGAAATCTACAATAATCAATCAGTCTCCATGAGAATATAATATAAGAATAATGTGTAAGTTTTTGACACATCAATAAGTTTAGAAATTCATTTTCATTGTCAAGGATCACTTCCAAGATTGTCGTAGTGGAGTAGGATCACTTCCCATTCTATCATTTCCATAGTCAATGTTCACTCCTAAGACTATCTTATTGGAAAAAGTCTATTACTCAAAAAGGTTCACACCCCATTATAGTCCTTATCATATAATGAGATATCCATCTTTAGCCAATAAATTATAGGGATATATTATTTTAGTCTTACCATTACATAATGGAAAACATAAATATATATGACACAAGATCTTACAACATTATTCATACCATTATATCATAGCGCTTGAAAATGATATGGGTTTCATGAAAATTTCATCATCATTACCATAAACCATCAAAATAAATACTAAATATGGTAATATTGGATCATATCTCTATTATATCACAAGAAACCTCAAATGATGTTGTAATAGATGAAAATACATTGAAAATATCACTACAGAATTTTGTGAGGAAAATAATTTTTTTTAAAACAACTTATTTAAAATATAAAAATAAAAAATTATTAAGGAAACAATTTTACATGAAACAATACAATGAAAATTATAAATTAGGTTTCAAAAATAATATTATTCATGATGGTGGGGAAATCCATTCATTTAGTGTATGCAAAAACAAAAAATTCATTCCCATTTTCTATAAAAAGTCCAAAGTACCACATTAAGGAAGAAAATAATTTTAAATTTTATATAGAAATTAAAACAGCCTTAAAAACTAATTTAATAAATCATTGGTTAATAATAAAAATAATATTGAAAAAATATTCATGAAAATATGTACATGGATGAAAGGATCTTGACCGAAGATAAAAATAATTCCGGTTTTACTAATAAGAATTATTTCAGTATCTTGACAGCTTAATGTGGGAAAAAAAGAAAAAATATAATATCTAGAAATAAAAGGATTAGAATAAAATATATATTAATTTATGACATAGATCATATAATTTTATCTGTCATAAATTTAATCTTAAATAATGCCGTTAAAAATGGGATTGTAAAATAAAACTCTTACACCAAGAATGCATTGACTTGTTAGAACTATATATTCCTATATAATAAAGTTAAATTTTTTATAATGCTATACCCAAACCATAATAATACCTATAATACCACACAAGGTACATTATAACATATAATCAACCATTTATTAACAATATTTCATTGTTATTGTTATCATTTTTGTTGTTTACCCCTTATTTTATCAAGAATGTTTTGGTTCTGTAGTTATAGTCCATTCACATTAGTAACAGTTCCGTCTCCTCAAAAATTTTATTCAGGATATAAATATAATATAAAATCATTATAAATTTATTTATAACAATTTATATAAATCAATATTGAAAAATTAATTAGATCATTATATAGAGACAATAGTCTGTACGTATGAACGGGTGATGTTTTCAATTTTCAATTGATGGAACAAAAGAAAGGTAAAAAATAATTTCAGATTAAAGAAACAATATTATATAATAAATATAATATATATATATATATATCACAAATATTATATAATAACAAACCATGAATTTTTCGGATGGAATATGAATCAAATCGGTCTGTGGAGGTGGTAAACCACTTAGACACATGAGTGATACTTTCTTCTCCCATTTGACAGAAAAGAGGTGGTAAATGGTTGTGATGTCATAATAAAATAATATTATATTTATATTTTTGGATTAAAAATTTTATTATGGATAGAAAATATATTAATCAATTACAAGAAAAAAAAATTTGAAAGAGATTGGTTGTGATTTATACCTCTTCTTTGAGAGACCTCCTTTTTCTTGCACCTTAATCATTGAAGGATTGGTCTTAAGAAAATACTATAAGCTCTATGGTAAAAGGAAGGAATCTATGGAGGTTTTATAGTATCAATTTGATGATATAGAATTCTCATGTTGTGTAAATATTAGAGGGAAATAGGTTCCCAATTATATATGAGGGGAGGGGCACACATGTAATTTCTAAAATGATTTCAATGATATAAGGTCCCATTGTTGTGAATGTGGATCCAAATGGATAAGGATAAAAAATTTAGTATAATATATGTTTTAAATGACATTATCTAATAAGAATTAGAATGTTCTGGGTGGAAATCCAACCCTTATATCTTTGTTTTACCCCCTTGTTGACACATTTTAACTATAACTTTGATAACAATATTTTACTATTTTTACTATTCAGTGGGAAAAAAGTTAAGGGGAACCTATTATTTTATATTATTTATAATTATTAAAATTATTGAATCAATTTTATAGTATTAATGTTATATAAGTGGTGGAATTTAATTTTAAATAAGCATGCATGACATAGTGAAAACCCATTTTAGTGAAATGTATTATTAGGCATAAAACAGAATTTACATCCTTTAAACGCATTGTAAAAATAATAAATTGAATGAAAAAATATATGGTAGAATATATGCTCTAAAATTTTCATTAACACAATTTTTCAATATTTATTAATTTAATATATAAATTTTAAAACACATTGCAAACATTAAAATAGTTTTTAGGAAAATGTGGTTTTAAGCCCAAAAAAGATCATATAAGAAAATAAAATATAATAATAATTCATATTTAAATAATAATATTATCTATAATTAAATGATTATATGTTAAATTAAAATATAAATTTTTTAAAAAATGTTACTTTTACTTGAAAATAAATAATTTTTTTATAGAAATGAGTATGGGTTTTCACTTTTCACTAAAAAATAAACTCTTTTAGGAAAATTATAAAAATTCACCATATGATAATACTTAGATACTTATTTATAATATTACATTAATTTAATAATTTTTTTCTATTAATGGAATGATTAAATTATAATTTCAATGCATGTAAAATTGATTAAAAAACATTTCTGATGAAAACATATTTTTAATGCATACAGAAAATTGTGTATTTATTTATTATAAATTTATAAATATATTTACATTATTTAAAACATTTATAAATATTTTTTTCATAATTTTTTTATTTATATCCATACATGTTGATACAATATCTTGGTTATAAAGAATTACAATATTATGGTTTATTTAGATTCATTGTTGTTTGTAATGAAAACTATCGAATACATTAAATTTATTGAAATGGAAATATATATAAAATTATGGGGTGTTACATTCCAAACACATTAAAATGATTTTATACCTTGGAATTTCATCAACTCGATTAAAACTTCCTGAATCTGATTTGACTAAAACCTATGCTCCCAGTTGGTTAGGCACTTGGCCTCAAGCGTGCCTCCTCGTATGCCAAAGGATGCTAACTAGAAGTGAGGTTCTAATGGTAGAACTGTGAGAAGTTTGTATCTACATATTATAGTGCACAAATAGAATTAAATAACAAAAAACTATTCAAAAAAGAAAATGTGTAAGAAAAAATAAATTTAAACTAATCATGCTATAATAAAATGAAAAATACAGTGAAGTCAAAACAACCAAGGCCTATATAAAACAATGATCACCCACTGGGGTGATCACACATATCAAAATAAATAACTAAAAAGTAAATACAATATTCCATACTTCCAACCCTAGGATATAACACATACCCGGTGTCTAGTACCTATCAAGCTACTCCAACTCGACCAATCAACTCCACACAAGCATCCCACTCAACTATGCAATTAGGGTCCTTCTATTGATCGATTGTGAACTCGTGGTCAACCTGAAAGAAGACCGAAGGTCTGTATGTACATGGAGGTGCACATACAAAGGGGGGAAATAAATATCAATAGGCCACCCCCAATGGTGAACCTATAACTACTACTATAATTTGATATGCATACAATATGCTCAGCATAGACAATACTTAACTGGAAATATATACAAATAAAATAACTCCAAATCCTTAGGTCTGAGACCTCAATTGACAATACCATATCTATCCAATGCCGAGATGTCCCTAAGAACATCTCCATAAATTTGAATCCTAAAAAACATGTATACTCTATATCGATGGTATCTGCAACCAAATATGAACATTTTTGGGGGGGCATCCTATGAAAGTCCTATCATATGGGACACTAATTGATGGAATCCCTTTCCCTATCCTCATGACCCAAACATTATCACATACATTGTACCTCGACTCATCTATCCCAAAAAACATAAAAGATTACTACCAATACTAGAACAAAAATCTTACATAAATATCATTCATAAAAGAAAAAATTCCTAGAGCCTCTCTCTAAATCCAATATCACATATAATGTCAAACGTGACAAAATCACCAGTATGGCACCAAAACCATACATGTGAAATTAATCATGATTGTGGAATTTGTCCTACATCTATATTATGGATGTAGAGAATCGTTCCACCATAAAACCCTACTGGTATACCAATAATTCATAGAGCATCATATTGGAACATAAATAATAAAGTATACTATCTGTGTCTATAGCCTCAGTCTAAAACCAAATCCCTATTATACTCTCCATTGATGGATCCTCTGTCCAGTAAAAATCAATATATGACATTGGTGGTTCTCGGAGTATTAAACTGTCCCAGCCAATGGAGAAGAAGCATCAGTTACACATCATATTTCACATAGAAATCCATCATTGCCCAAAGCCCTATCCTAGAACACTATCCATGATGTATATTATTAGTGTCTAGAGCCTCTGTCTGAAAATATCTCAGTAGTATAATTAATGCTACCAAAACCTAATCTCTTCACCATAACAAAAAAATATGTGATGTCACATCACTATACAAATCAATATCATTTAATGTACCCAGATCCTTAGTCCAACACTAAACCAAAAATAAACTATCATTATCTATACAGATACATTGTCCAATAATCCCAAACACAAATATTGGGAACCATAACTAGGGAGTTTTTTGTCCAACTCTCCCAACTATCACAACCCTTACTATTAAAACACATTCTAAAGCATGGAAAGACAAAAATATCATAATCCCCTTATGGTATAATCCAATTATTATCCTTAACAATAAAAATGTATAAAGGGATGACTAAACATATATCTCATCCCTCAACATCTCATAAGAATCATATCATACATAGTCTAGGGTACTAAGAGAACACCCAAAACCAAACCAATAAAGAACATTCACCCACTCAGGGTCTTATTATAAATTGGATCCAAACAAGGTCCTCTGAAACCATATATAATAGAGGAGTATATCTCGTTACTCAGAAGTGACACTCAATCAGAGACATCACCTCCCAATACATGGAAGAACCCAAACTCTTGAGCCAATACCTATCATAAAAAACATCTTCAAGAGGCCCTCGATGGCCTCAAACCAATCCCCGTAAAACAAAAAACCTACAATGAAATATAAAAGCAACGGGTGCCATGCGACATTCCCAACATCCAACCCCGGCATCTAATGATAACTTAACTCAAAAAAATCCCACTAAGGTAATCGTCATGAATCCCCCAGACTAAACTCAACACCAAAAGGACACACAACCATAACCACCATCCTATGATGTCAACCAATCCCAAAGGATCTAACCACCATGATCCTCAACAAAGGGTCTAAACATCAACTACTCTATCCTCAATCTATGGTATTGGTATACAGGGAAAAAATGAGGTCTTCATAGGGATACTAAAGAATCCCACCATTCAGAATCCATCCGAGGAACCAAATGAAAAATATCATGGCACACACATTCCAAACAATGAGATCATAATCCTCACTCAGTGTCATAACCTAAAACCTAAATAAAAGGAGGACTCTGACTCCAAACCTCAATGAAATATTCTAACAAAAAACCATTTTACAAAATACTATATATTTGACTTTATATGTTTAGAGTATTCTACCATCAGGATCTATGTGAAAAAATGATTAGAATTGACTACTCAGAATTCCAATTCTAACTTCTAGATCACAAAACACCAAAAACAACCAAGATGGAAAAAGTGACTGATGTGTATATTTGAGTACAGACCATGTAATGTTAACTCTTCACCTGAAAATGTAATTTTATATGGCTAGAGCTACCTGGGGTCTGACTATGTACCACTACACATTATGTAATTTCCATAATTAAAATGCCCTTGTACTTTTTCACATGGATAGACACATGACCATGTACTACTATGTGACATGTACTTTAATTATAGGGAATGTACTTATGAAAAGTACATATTCCCTGAATGGTAAGAATTCATCACTTGTGTTGTTAGACCTTCACATTGTGTTTTAAGGGTTTACGAATGTGAAACCTCTTCCAACCTCTCAAAACATACATTTTATCTTTAATAAGAATAGATTGACTGCATTGGGGGTCCTTATATACCATTATAAGTAAAGAAATATTTTAATAACTAATATAAGGGGGTCAGGGCATAAAAATCAAACATCATCCTACATCATGGCAAAAATGTCGAAGATTTCAGTCCAAATATGCTCCAGGAAGCCACCGCACTGGGATCTTTTCTCGATCAACACTAATAATGAAGTCTGGTGGAATCTGATCCGAAAACTCCATTTAGTCCAGCCATCACACACAGGGATGGGCCCATGCCCTTTCTTACAAGAATAGGAACCCCAAAATGGGGGGTAGGGGTGACACATTTTATTAATTAATTTAATTACTAATTAATTAATTAAGCAAACAATCACCCTTTTAGTACTAGCCCTATGTCCTAGAACCCAATGTGAGTTTATACCTCTCCTAGGAAAAAACCCCATTCCAGACTCAATTGTAGAGTAAGAATCTCAATCCTATGCTTTGTTCAAAATACATCACCAACCAAACCTACAAGAGTAATTTAATATTCAATAAATTAAATATTAAGTATTCCAATAAAGATTGAACAACCCAGAATTCCACCAAACTCTGGACCTAGGGTAAAATCCCTATACCGAGTCCAACAGATTGGTCAGAAATACTAATGGAGATCATCTAATAGTATAAAATGACCATTTTAACCCCCATGAGCACCAAAAAACAAATATACAAATATTTGTTCAAATTTCCAAACTCCGAAAAACTATTATCTCTACAAACCACCCAAAATAAATCTTCATATCCTTGAAAAGCCTCAATGGTCTTGCAACAACACATCCCGACCCACCATGCTCATCCACTCAAGGTCAACTCATTGTGGTCAACTTAGGGATGCCAACTGAGTTTCTCTACATTGCTCTGAAGAGGGGGCGTACCACCCATCGAAGGCCAAGCCTCCACCTTCCTCCATCAACTAACCAGTATGACATTTCCTGCATTCTCCCATCCACCATGATACATAAAATAATAATAATTTAAAACTGATCATCAAACTCATGGTAATCCATACCATGGAACTCAACCCACTTCTATCGATTTTGATCCATGATGCTTCCCATCATGGAAGTATCCTTTCTAGACACACCCTCAACGATCAACCTACTCTCTCGACGTGGTCCCCAATGCATCCTTGACCAAACCCAAAATAGGGTCACTTTTGAACAATTGACATGGTAATCACCATATTAGGAGTATCGTTACCCTTTCCTCACACCAAAAAATCTTTTCCATCACCCATCCCAATATAAAAACCATCTCATAACTAAAAATGTCCCTATCTCTCCCACAATATCAATAAAAAACATCCAATGTCACCCATTCCTAGAATTAGAAAATGAAAAACATGGTATTACTTTTTATTTGTTATGAAACATTGACCATTCCAATATAAATTTAATGGTGTGATCCCCACCATACGAGTTCACACACACCGCTCCAAGAGTAAATCCTCCCACGAAGCCCCTTATCAACCCAAGAAAACATCTCTATAACACCGCATAAGGGCAGTTATCTTTTATAATACTCCGAACAATGTCAAGATATTGGGAATGATCATCTCAAAACTATGATAATACTATGTTGTTAGAGATGAATAACATCATAACCCATCCATTTTAGAACATCCCAGTTCTATCCCAGGGGCCTATAAGAACCATGATCACAAGCCTTTCATCTCATCAACAATGATTATTATCCCACTCACGGTTACCTACACAACTCAAGCGTCATAGATGTACACTCTCATAGCATTAAATCTGTAACACAAATAATACAGACCATCAACACCACCCAGATCCCCAAGACACTGATATAACCAAACCATTACAAGACCATGTGTAAACCCAACCACAAAATATTATTTGACTCACAGAGTCACTTCCCATGAAAACATAGCTCATGAAGCCTAAACAACGTAACTGAAGCCCATACCATACTCCAAATACAACTCAATAAACCAGTATCAACGCGCCTGCAAAACCATTTCATATGCTTGGAACATGAGAGGACCCACCCATCTCAAAACCAATCACATGAAGGAAACACTAGCACATAAGTACACCATAAATTTTTTTTCTCAAACTATGAAAAACCTCAAATCTAACTGCTCCCTTCTTGTATAGATTTCAAGGGTCAAATGAATCAAATTGTTCCTCAACTACCGAAAAAACACTCATAAGTTTGTCATCCCCTCTTACGAGTCACCCTCAAAATTCAAAAAAATATACCTCCCTAGTCTCTCGTCATGTCAAAAAGTCCACTAACATCTCCCACATAGCCATTAATATCAATTATCATGCTAAGCCACTAGGTAACCACCTAGGTCTAAAATAGATCAAAACAGGACATAACTCATGGGGCATCAACATACACCTATCTCAGCATAAAATGACATCATAAAAAACACCATCCAAGAGGTTCTCACACCATAAAGGTGTCATATACCAACCAATTTCTCAAAAATAGGCTGTTTATCCTATCTGATCATCTTAACATCAGACTACTCCATTGAGTACCTGAAAATTTAACCAAACATAAACAAACTACCCACAAGGGGTCTAATGATCCTATACCTAAACCATACTAACCCACTAGGGTCACTACACCAACCATGAATGAGATCCACACCTACGTACACATCAATGAGCTCCTCACCGTGGATCTAAATAACATTGAATTTGAAAAAAATATGAAAAATTACACACTAGTAGGCTTATAACATGGGGATCCTATGTTTCTATCCGAATCCATGAGAATCCTCTTTCCTATGTATTCCAAGAGTAAAAACCAAGACATAAAACTCTTACCAATGGGAAAATAAAATAATATACTTCATAAGACACCAAATACAAAATAAATTTTAGTTGATCAAAGTGAAAATCATAAACAACCATAACATCAGAAATCCAGAACATCAATCTAAGTACCTGGTAACCTATAATTCCTACGAGAATAGGTGTTCACAATGCACTAGTTCGGTATCCATCACATGTTCTAACACACTCTTATATATCCTTTCTACCAACCCCAAATAATGAAATAATAAGAAATTAACTTCTTTGATACCACTTTGGATCATCCTGAGCCATACTCTACTAACAACGGTACTCCAAGCCAGTTTTCCAAAAGGCCTCAAGCATACCTCCACGTACGCCAGAGCCTTCCAACTAGCAGTGGGGGTATAATAGTGGAAATGTGAGGAGACTATACCCCCATATTAGAGTGCACAATCAGAAGTAAGTAACTGAACACCATAGAAAATAGGGAATGTAGAAGATTAAAGAAAATGAAATTAAACATGCTGTAATAAAATGAAAAATGTAGTAAAGGTCCAAAAACCATGTCATACATACATCCATGATCCCCTACTAGGACGATCAAAGATAAAAAATAACTGAAATGTAAATACAATGAGATCTACTACCCACCCCAGACCATAAAACATACCCAGTATCTAGTACCCTATCAAGATGCTCCAGCTTGAGCAGTCAAATCCACACAAGTACCCCACTCAACCATGAAATCCAGGTCCTTTAGTAACCCATCAGGAATATTTTCTCAACCAGAAATAATATAGAAGGTCCTCATGCACATTTAGGTGCACTTATATGGGGTGAGAAATAAATAATAGTAGGCACCCAAATGGTGAACCTATAAACTGATTCCATAATTTCATTATCATGCAATATGCACAACCTAGACGATAAAAAACATAAAATAGATAAAAAACAATTTCTAATCCTTATGTATGATATATCAATCAAATATAACTACTTCATCTAGTATTTGGATATATCTGAGCATGTATCCATAACCGCACATCTTAAACAACCTATGGATTCCACAACCAAATATGAATATTTAGGGGACCCATACTATAATAGTCATATTATCTGAGAAATCAATTGAACTCATCCCATTATCTGTCCTCATGACCCAAAAATTATCTCATACATGTTACCTCAACACATTTGTCCCAAAACCACTCTAGAGTACATCCAACCCTAGAACATCCGTCTTACATCTATCACATGAATCAGAGAAAAAATACATCAATCCTTAGTCAAAAACCAATATCACATATGAAGTCAAACATGGACAAATCCCCATTATAGTTCCCAAACCATACATATAAAATTAATAATACCTAGAACATCATTATGAAATCTAATCCACGGATGCATATCATCAATCCACAATCCTTCCCAAATAGTATAACAATAATTCCTAGAGAATCAGTTTGGAGTATAAAAAAATGTATATTATCTATGTCTAGAGGCTTAGTATGAAACCTAATACGTGGTATATTATCCAGGACCAGAACCTCAGAACAAAAAACATTTATATATGACATTGTCCGTGACTATAGTGTTAGTATTTCCCAACCTAAAGTGAAAGGGCATCAGTCAAACATCTTATTTCACATGGAATTCCATTATTTCCAATGGCCTCAGTCAGGTTCAGTATTAATGATGTTTACTATCAGTATCTATAGCCTCAGTTTAACACCATCTCAATAGTATAAATTATGTTCCATGAACCTCAGTCCATCACCATACCATATATATGTGACGTCACCTCAATATACTCATCAATATCAAACAATGTTCCCGGATCCTCTGTCTAACAATTAAACCATAAACAATCTATAAGTATCGATATAGAGCCATAGTCCTATAATATAAATTAGAGATATTCAAAACCATTCCCATGGATTGTTTTTCCAACTCTCCCTTTTATTGTAGCCATTACCAATAATCAATGTTCCATAGTGTGGAAACCCAAAAATATCATAATCGCCCTGTGACATATTCCATGTCTTAACCTCAACAATGAAATCATTAAAAGGGATGACTAAATGTCCATATTGACCTTCATCATCTCATCCATATCAGCTCATACGTCATCTTAGGTCCCAAGGGAACACCCAACAAAAAACTATGAAATCACATGAACCCGATTAGGGTTATACTATCAATTTTCCCCATACTTAGTCATAAGAAACCACACATAATAGAGGAATATCAATAAATCCTCATAAATAGAACTCTAGCGAATAAATCCCCTCCAAATCCTTGGAAACAACTAAACTCGCAGCGCAATACCTATCACAAGAAACTTCCCCATTTGTCCCTCAGTGGCCTTAAATGAATCCTTGATCAACAACATGTCAATAAGGAAATCTAAAATAACCAATTCCATGAGGCATTCAAAACAGCCATCCCCAACATAAAAAAATCACTTAAATAGAAACTAGACAACTATGATAATCATTAAGAGTCCATTAGACTAAACTCTATAAAAAATGGAACCTGGACATAACCATGATCTTTTGATGTCATCCAAGACCAAAGTATCCAACCATAATGATCCTCAACAGAGGGTCTAAAACTCAACTGATATAACCTCGAGAATTTTTCGCGATACACACAGAAAAAGCAAGATTATTCACATGAAACTAATCTATAACATGTTCTATAATCTGTCTGAGGAACCTCAAGAAAAATTCCATGTCATGCTTAGGAAAAACACTAAGGTCATAATCCTTACCATACATCATATCCCAAAACTCACCTCAATGGAGGAATCTGACACCAAGCCTTATGTAAATCTTCCTACTAAACCACCATAGTTTAAACCACCATATTGAATTCCTATATATGTCGATAAGATTATACCATTGCGATATATGTTAAAAACACTCAGAATGGACTACTCACAAGTCCAATTCTGACTTCCAAGGAACAAAACACCCAAAACCTCTATGTTGTAAAAAGTATATGGCATGTGATTTTGAGTACACGATGTGTACTGTCATCTCTCAACTTGTGCTTGTGCATTGACAGGGCTAGAGAAACATGGGGTATACCGATGTAATACCACTAGGTGTGTACCCTTAGTATACTATGCGTAATTTCTAAATATCATCAGTCCATGTACTTTTTCACATGTCTAGGAACATGACGATGCATTACTACATAGTGTGTAATAAAATTACACAATGTGTACTTTTGAAAAGTCCATATTACTTGAATGAGAACACATGGCATGTGTAATTAGAACCACACTTAATGTATTTAGGGTTTCTGTATCAGAAACCCCTACTAACCCCTCGAAATCTCTCTTTCCCCACCAACATGCACAGATTGACCACCCATGTTTTCTTTAGAAACCATTATAATGAAATAAAACATTAATATAACTAATTTATTGGGATCAAAGAATAAAAATAAAAAACCTTCCAACACCATGGAATAAATTCCAAATCATCATGTTCAAATCAACTCCTAGAAGTTGTTGCACCTCGATCCAGTCCAGATCTATACCATAGATGAATTATGACGACATATCCCCCACCTTTCTCAACATAGTATGTCCATTTCATTAAGGGAGGATCCCCTTACCCTTCTCCCATGCATAGGAACCAAAATATGGGGGTGGGGGAAGATTTTATTAATTTATCTAATTAATTAACTAACTAAATAATCACCCTTTTAATACCAACCTAGAGTCCCGAAACCCAAAGCGAGTTTATACATTACAAATGCAAAAATTACCATTCCAAACTCAACTTGGATGTGAGAATCTAAACTTGACACTCCATTAGAAAGATATTTAGAAAAAAACCCACATGAGTTATTTAATATTTAACCAATTAAAAATTAAATATTATGCTAAAACTCAAACAACTCATAATTCAACCAAACTATTTTCCTTGGGTAAAAGCCGTATTTTATGTCTAAAAGAGTGGTCATGAAAACTCTATTTGTTCATCTTATAGATGAAAATGACCATTTCACCCCTCCTGAGTAACCAAAAACAAAATTTAATTTTTTCTCAAATTTCATAACCTAGAAATAATCGAGGCTCTACACAAATATAAGAAGATTATGATCTCTCAACATCATCAAATATTTTTATTTTTATATACATTTCTCGAAATCGTTATTCCTCTAAATAAATTTATGTAGATTTGTAGTATTGTCCTATAGAACAATATCTCTATAATCCAAGATTTATGTCGGTTTTTATTTATAAGAAATATCATTCTTCAATTGAAAAACCATTGTGTTTAGTACATGTGAAGGATTAGTTATGTACATCCTCAATAGAGATACAAGGAACAAATAGTGAACTTGATAGAGTATGATAGAGATCACCTCATGATAAGCTACTACCCCTACCTGATCATTGATCTCAAATGGACCAATATACGTAGGGATAAGATATCCCTTATTTCTAAATCTCATAACCTAATTACAAGGATAAATTCATATGAATAACTTATTAACCAATTTTAAATCCAAATATCTCTAACGAGTTTAAAAATAAGTCTTTTATCGATACTAGTCAATCTTTATGCGATGATGAAAAGATTTGACAATCTTATATTTCATCAACAATTTTAAGTCCTCATAGCTTTATTTATCTAAATTCAGGATAATATTTTGGAGTTCAAAACATATTTATATATTTGTCATAATAATTAGTTGTGTTAATGCCCGAGTGAAAGATATGTTTATAAGAAAACTTGACTATAGGAAGATATTGATCCCAACCACCATTAAAATCTGGATATCATAATCTCTATATATAGTCAATGGTTTGAATAGGGATTTCATACTAAACATATTTTTAGGATGATAAGTATTATCAAAACATAATTCTTAATCAATATCATTATAAGGACTTCTCTAAAACTTCAAGGCAAACCTCATATTTTGATCAGATATAATCGAATGTAGTACTCCATACATCCTTATGAAATTATTTTAGTATATCATAGAAATATTATTAAAAAAGAAATATTATCTGATAGTAATGAAGTTTATTTACTTTGTATGGTGATCAACTACTACCCATATAGTATTAAATCCACATGATGTTTTTTTGAGTCCGAAAATGAAATCCAGGGTGATGTTTTCCCATTTCCTTTCGAGGATGGGTAATGGTTGTAATATTCTATTAGACCTATATCTCTCATACATTACTTCTTGACATAACAATCTCTGAGATACATACTATTTAAAATCTTTATTCATGTTTTCCAACTAGAAATACTATTTTATAACTCTAATATCATCATAAATATATGATGAATAGATAAAGATTATCTATGAGATTCTTCTAATAGATGTTTCTTATTGTTTGGTATTGACATGACCCACACTCAGTTCAGAAATGTTATCACTACATCATAGTCATGACTAAACTCAAGAATATTTCTTACATTCTTTTAAAACATGACATCATACTCTTGTGCCTATGTAATATTCATAATGATATATTGTTGAACAATCATTTGATCTAGGTGATATTTCTCCACTTCTGTCAAGATTCCAAGTTCCATCCCTTGAAAATTCATTAATAATTGATCTTATTTGATCCTCATAATTGATAAGATAGATTGATCCTTCTGAATCAATGCATCTAAAAGCATTTTCTTCATCACAGGGAGGTAATGTATCGAGAATTCATAAAATTTAATCAACTCCATCCGTCTTATATTGTGAACATTCAACTCTTTCTGTGTGAATATGTTCTTTAAACAATTATGGTCCTTATATCTCTCACACCCATATATGAAATGATAATTACTCCATATATTTAATGTTTTGATTACTAAAATTATCTCGAAATCATTATTTCGGTATTCTTACACATGAAACTCCAATTATTATGAGATATAATCTATCACCATATCAATATCCAAAAGGAAAATACCCTAACCCCAACTTCAACATATCCCCATAAATCACAAAACATTCTTGATTATATGGTTGTGGTAGTATAGGTGCAATGAACAACATTCTCTTTACGAAAATGAAATTTTCTTCACATTAATTTGTCTAAATGAAGTGATCTATTTGAGTAGTTAACTTGTTGAGAGGATTATATATCCATGAGAAATCATTAATAGTGTCATAATAATATTAATACAATCAATGAAAACTGTAAATGTCTATCACAGTGTCAAGTATTGGATATTTTTTAATAACATGTTTTTTAACGACCCACTAATATAACCTCACTTGAGATTATGTGACACAAAAATGAAACATTACACAGTGAAAATTCCCAGGTGGTAAATTTTTTATGTGACTTATCATTCTTTATGGTTTTCAGTAAAATCAAAATTTGATCTTCACAGACTTTTATACTATTAATACAAATAAGAATATCATCTATAAATACTACAAAAAACAAATCAACGTAATCTATAAAGACTCTACTAATTAAATCCATTAATATAGAAGTGGAATTAGAAAGTCTAAATGGAATAAATATAAATTCATAGTGTCCATATATTGTACATAAAGATATCTTGGGTATGCCTTCAATTTTGACCCTCAAATAATATTATCAAGATCGAATATCAACATTGGGAAAATATTGAGCTCCTCATAATTGATAAAACAAATCATCAGTATGGGATGACAAATACTTATTCTTTATCATAATTTTTCTAAGTTACACATACACAATGGAGATTCACAATAATCCATCCATTTAGTTAATAAAAAATTGGTGCACCGCAAGGTGAAAAAATGGTTGAATGAATCTCTTGTAAAAATTCTCAAAGTCTTTATTCTTTAATTCTTATAACTCAATTAGTGAAATATTTTATGGAGTATTTGAAATAGGTGTAACCCTAATTATGAGTTCTATTGAAATCTGAAATTCATTTTTCGGTAGAAAAATATAATTTTTTTCTAGAAATACCTAAAAAAATCTAGTATAAGATGCATATCATCGATGTTGTGTTTTTCCATAACAATCATAGAAAAATAACCCATATGAATAGTAATAAAGACCCATGTAATGTTTTTTATTTCCATTGGGATGTTCCTATTTATCCATAAACTAAAAGAGGATCATAGGTTGGTTTAGAATATCAAATTTGACCTAGCTTCTCTTGAAATTGACGTGGGATTTATATAATGAAAGTCAATCCATTCCCAAAATCAAAAAAAATAAACTAGAATGAGAATAAAATGATTTCTAGAGATAAAATTCACACAAATGTAAATAGGACATGCATTATAGACATGATATGTGATCATTATATCATTATGGGGTTTTACTGCTAATTAAAATTTTGATCATAGAGGATATGAATTAACATTACTATAGATAGTTAATGATATAAAAGAATACATGGGGCTAATATCAAATGAGAAACATCAATATATAAGCATAACTATCACCACATCATCTTCATCTTTATATCTTGAATACCGTAATAAAAATAAAATGTTTATCATGACCATAAATCATCATTAATTACAGTGATAAATAATGAAAAATCATTCATATAAGTTCTACATAATGAAAACTAATTTTGGATATATGACACACACATTTTTAATCTAGGTATTTAATTCTCATCATATTTTCATATATTTAATAATGGATCATAAAGAAAAACTAAATTATCCCAGTAATATCACCCAATAGTATCTATCTAGGTGTTCCACGTTAGGCGTACTCATCATTCCCATGTATTGATTGGGTCAATACCCAATCTGCCCGATTTTGTGTTTTTAACCTTATTTGAATTTGTTCCACATATACATACACACTCTTTTATCCTGATAGTTATGTATTTTATAAGAAAAACATAATAATTTCTTTACTATGAATAAGTAAATTATCATATACATAGGATTATTTTTTGGGTTATCACTGTGTTTTTTCTCAACCTTGTTTCCAAAAGTAACTAAACTTTACTCTTATAACAATTACAATGACCTATAATTTACATACAAAAATATTTTATCTTATTAGATTAATATTAATTACATATCTGTAAACCATAAAAAAACTATAAATATAGTGGCCCAATCCTTAAACCTAATTTATTTCATGATTTACAGCATACCTTCCCAACAATACCATCCATGGATCTAGAGGTATAGTTTCATTATAATATTTGACATATAAATATATCATCTTTAACATAAAATAATCATATAACTTTTAATATCTACATAGTGATCCTATCATGAAAATATCATGTATAACTAGTTTTGATATCCTAAGTAAAATATATAAATAAATGTGTGGTCTAGATACACAAAAATCAGAGTGAACATAACAATAATGTATTAAATTAGAGTGAAAATACATATCATAGTATCATAAAAAGGATGACAATATGAATCAAAACATAGAATATAGAAATGATAAAATAATTTCATGAAATCATAAATATGTAGAAATAATAAAAAATATGATATCATAAACATATTTCATGGTTTAATCCCCTTACCATCATCATAAAGTGATCTAACTCCCATTGCGTATTAAGTTCACTATCTAATCCCTAACATTACATCTTAAGAGATATAATGATTTAACCAATGAATTATAGGGTTATAATATTCTAGGTACACCTTTAATATAATCAGAATCATACATATTTGTTCCACATGAAAAAAATCCTTACATAATTCACAAGCATGATCATACCCATGAAATGGAAGCGGGATTCGTACCATTAATTCATGGAAAAATAAATTGATAATTCATAAGAATTACAAAGAGAATAAATAATTAAATCATTTGAATGTAAATATTCTAAAATGAAATATAATAATATATAAATGATCCCTAATATTGTGATTTTAAGTGAAATATATTAGAGAAGAATGAATAAAAATGTACCACTTGGGTGAAGCTTTATGAAATAAGTAATGAATATTATTAAAGAAGGATATATATTTTTAGTTTGGATAATTTTTTTATGAAATATGGTTTTATTTAAAATAATAAGGGTTTTTAGAAGATATACATGGTTTAAAAATATTTATTAGGGTTATTATTGACATGAGATGAGAAATAGGAATGTTCCCTGAGTCGGATTTACCTAAAAGTAGAAATTTAAAAGGGAACTAAAAACATGGATAACCACAGAAATGAAATCGATATTTAACTATGAATATATTCAAGTGATATATATATATATATAATAATAGGAGAGGTAGAAGAGAATAAAAGTTCATAAAAAGGAGAAAAATAAAGATAACATGTAACCAACAAATCACTAAAAAGGTATAGAAGGTCGATTATAATGACTTTAAACACATTTTTTTTGAAAATAAAACAACATAAAAAAATTATATTGAAAATATGATAAGGTAATTATGAATTTTAATTGAGATAAAACTCAATAAGTTTTCTAAAAAAATGAGAACATTAGCAGGAAGGTAAATTACTAATGAAGAGGATAAACCATTGTTTAAATGGATACAAAATATTCATAACATATTTTCAATTTAAATATAGATAAGAATAAAAAAGTAAATATTATTTTAATAAAATTAATATTAAAAAATATAAATAGGTTATATATATTAAATTATATAATAAACTAAAGAAGAATCATTATAACTCAAAAATCCGATTGAGTTATAAAATACACTTTTATTTTAGGGAAGACATCAATCGTAGCCTATAGAAAGGAAATGAATGAATAGAAGTTAATTATATGATTTAAAAAATAATTTTTGATATTATAATTCTTTTTTGTTGTAGATAAACCATAAAAATTAATATTGGGTCATAATATCAAACCATTCCTCAATGAATGGTGATTGAGACTGAACCCTTACCACTTTTGTGAAAGTGCTATACACTAAAAATTAACTTCACGAATAATTAAATCAAGTTCAGTATATATATATATATATATATATCACTGAAAATAATTAACCTATATTTTATATTTCAAGTTCCTTTAACAGTAATATGTTATTTATTATAATATACATTTTACATACATCAGTTATTTGAGGTTTTTCGTTTAATTTTTTCCATAACTCATTATGTATACTGACCATGGTAGAGAGAACTATATAATAGATTCATAATATATATAATATTAATAGGTTTATGGAATTTCATATTATTGATTAAATATACTTTAATTTCAAACCCCAATTGTTGGTGAGGAAAAATAAAACTCATTGCTCATGGAGGCAATAATTACCACGTACGCATAATTAATGTTTCTATTTCTCAAAAAATGATAGGTAAACAAAATTTATGATAATTTTACATTTACAAATCATATTTTAAAAATAGTTTTCATATTTATTCACCCATTACATCCTTTTTATCAGGAATTAATTTTAGCGATGAAAAATGGAAGACATCACTTTGTGAAGGTAGCAGTCCGCACAATACACTAACAATGATTTTGTTTTTCTTTTAGAATGTGGAAGACTAAATAATGATTATAAAATTAATATATGAACACAATATTATAATAATGAAACTTATTACATTATTTTTTGTATATAATATATATTTTTTAGAGAAATATTATGGATAAAAAGATAAAAAGATGGTAGTACTTATGTTGATGAAAAGTTGTTCCTTTAGATATTTTCTTGAATGTGAATACATTACGAAACATTTGAGTGGCTAGGTGATTAAGGATGACAAATTTAATTCATTGAGTGGTATTTTGAATTGAGTTTTATTGAAGATTATAATGGAAAGTGTCACCATGGTGGGGTGGATGTGATCCCCTTTTATAAGTGAAAAATGGAACATTTATGAAAATCCTTTACAATTCCATGATAACAATACACTATTCCATGGTAAAAGAATCCAAAATTTATAAATAATGAATTTTCGTGTGGTATTGGGCCATTAAATGACCAAAATACTTTCCAAACAGGTTTTAATCTTTTTTAATGTCTCTAATTGTAGTTTTTTTTTTCATTTTTTCATTATGATTTTTACCTTGGTAACTAGTTTTTATATATGTAATTTATATATTATTTAAAAAATATAAGGTATCTGATATATTTTTTTTATTTTTAACATAAATTTAATATCAATGAAATATAATTGTATTTACAAATATTATAAAATCAAATTTTAAATGAAAATATATAATATATAAAAAATGTTTTTTTTGTAGAAAAGTTGCTTTGAAAGAATATGTTTTCCTTAGTACAATATATTATTGATTATAGATTGAAATGGTTTTTATATCATTATATATAGTTTTAAAAAATATTATTTTAATAATTTAAATTAGATAAATTCTATTTTTTAAATAATGATTACATAATATTAAAAAAAATTCTTTTAAAAACATACTACCATTATCGGTGTAATTATCACTAATTTTATTAATATTAAATTTATTCCGAAAAAATTAAATTGAACTTATTATATAATATGGAAATATATTACTCAAAGAAGACACACTTTTTTTGTATTTATTTTCTTAAAGTGATAAAGTCTAATTTTTATTATAAGCATGTATCACCAGTTTTTAGTGTGAAATAATACACGGGTTTTAAATTGTTAAACATTTTTCAAATAAATAAAACATAGTTCTTTCTAAATTATATATATTAAAATTTAAATATATTTTTTTAAATAAAAGGTTTTTTATTATATGATTTCATTCTTGTAATGTAAAAGTGGAAGTCTTCAGAAAAATCAATATTTTTTTATATTCACCAAAAAAGTGATTCTTTTAGAATACTTTGAAAAATTAATCAAAAGATAATATTGATATAATGAATTGAAAATTTAAATTTATTTTATCAAATTTTAATTGTAAAAATTTATATGATTATCATTAAAAATATATATAAATTATAAATAAAACCGCTTTATTTAAAAATGGTATTTTAATCTTTGTATCATCTTAATATCATTTTCATATCAATTTATAATTTTTGTGATGTTAATATGTTAGTTAATATATAATAATATTTTGATGTTTATGTTTTTTAATTTTAAAAAATATACATTACATAATGAAAAAATTCTTTGAAAATAAATATTACTTTTAAAATAAATAAACATTAAGAGATACCACTAATTCATAATTTATATTCTAAAATTTAATTTTTACTACTCCATTGATATTTAAATATATATTTTAATTTTATATATAAAATATATAATATTTTAATAATTATAATAACAATATGTAATGCAAAAAAATTTATATATTTATAAAATATTAATATCAAATTTTTATTTCATTGCGAGTCATTTTATTTTAACATTACCACTTAAAAATACTCGGAATCACTATGAATATAGTATACATAACCAATAACCATAATTGAAATGAAAATATTTATAATGAACATAATTACAACGACTATATTTTCAATTACAAGATTTCATTTTTATATATAGAATTAAAAAATCATCAGATCATTTCACTCAAACATTGAATGGAATAGTCCATTCATATTTTTCACAATTAATTCCCTTTTCATGGTTTTATTCCTTATTATAGGTTTTTTTTGATCTATTAGTGATTCCCATGATTGAAGATGATCAGGGAGATTTCCTATTATTGACGACTTTATTCTTTATAATCCATTTTCCCCTATTGATTTTTTTAATTTTAATGGATGTAAAAAATCCATTGAGAGTAACAATCCTTGGTGTTCAATTCTTAGTTTCTTATTCCATTATTATAATTTTTCTCTTTGGAATTAATAAACTGTATTTAGTTTGGATCATATCTTTTATGGAATATTTTCTAATCATGTTTCAATCCTTTCTTAAGAATAGGGAAACACTATTTCAAATTATGAAAATAAATAATAATAATGACAGTAGTAATAATAATAATCGATCCTAAAACCTAACCTGTTACAGTAAAGGTACAGTGTATTTTCAATCATTTATTGATAAAACATTGGTGTAAATAACATCTCTATAATTTCCAATTATGTTCTTCATACCCATCACCATTCTTAAACATATCATAATTAAAACTTGTATTCACAACACATGGAAGAGAAATATAATAAAGGGTGAGCTTATATGCTCCATAAGGGTATAAATAAGAGATATCATTCAATGATAATTTGTGATAACACATTAATCATAAGAGTATGAGAACATGTCAATGAATTGTAATAATCATACGTAACAACTCAAAAACATTTTATACTGAAATATATCTTAAGGTTTTTTCAAGATTATGTCATGAGAAAAAAGAGTGTTGTATCATCAATAATAAATACTGAATCATTATAAAATAATATAGGAATAAGGAATAATTCTATTTCATACACATAATAATATAAAATCATTTCCCTAGTAATGTCTCACTGTGAATATTATCATAGTGGAATGGGTTCACTCCCCTGAAAAAATCATATTATATCATGAGATATTATTCTTTTACTAATGTATTTTAGGTCTATATAATTTTGGGACCACCCATCACAAAAAGAAAACGATACATATATGTACCATCTGATCATAAAACATTCATTATATCATCATATCATAACCCATGAAAAGGAATTGGGTTTCTTAAACATTTCATTATCGTAGTAATAAAACATCAACATAAAGCATAAATATGGTAATGTTGGATTATATCCCAAGTAAATCATTAGAATCACCAAATGATGTTGTTTATAGAAGAAAGTAAATTTAAATTAAAAATAAAAGATTTAATGAGGAAAACACCCTTTTCACTGTGAAATAACTTATTTAATATATAATGTTTTTAAAGTATTATGTAAATTTATTTAATTTGAAAATAACCAATTATACATAAAATGTATTAATCAAATAAAATAGTAATCATGAGGGTGGAGAAATAAATTCATGCTGTGTACGCTGAAATAAAATTTTATTTCACATTTTTGATAAAAATTAAAAATTACCACGTTAAAAAATCTAAATGAAAATTTATTTTAAAAATAATTATTAGAAGTATAATATGGTTAAAAATAAATTTAATAAATAAATTTAGAAAAATAAAAACCTTCTTGAAAAAAATAGTTACCTCAGTTTCGTTAAAAACATTATTTCAACCTCTTGAGTTCATAAAGAGAGGAAAATGAATGGAAACATGTAATGCATATAAATAAAGAGAGTATAAGAAAACTAATATGATTTGGCAGAGATAAATTAAATAATTTCATCATAAAAAAATTTAAACCAAAACAATCTTATGAAAATGATATTTTAAAAGAAACTTCCAACCACAAGTTTGTCTTGCTTCGTAAGTGATCAATGCTCTTGTACAATAAATTAAAATTTATTATAATTTTATTTTAGTAAAATAATAATTTTTATAATAAAATACATGGTTTATGAATAAAATATTATCTCCCATTCATTAACCATATTTCATTATCATTATCATTTTTTCTGTTAACCACTTTGTTTTTCATGTATGTTTTGGTTCCGCAGTTATGGTCCTTGTACTTTGATCATAGTTAATACAGATAAATAATGTAAATAATGATAAAAAAATCATATATAATCATTCAATATATATATTTATAACTATTCATATAATTTTTTGTTGCATAATTAATTACATTTCTACACGGAGACGACAACCCATACATATGCATGAGAGAAGTTTCGATTTTTCGATAGATGGAGTAAAAGAATGGTAAATAATAATTTACCATTACATAAACATTATTATATAACAGATTTCATATATTTAAATTTAATATTATAGAATAACTATCCCTGAATTATGGGTATGGAAAATGAATCATGTTTTTATGTGGAGGAAAAAATCCACACAGACGCATGAGCGATTATTTCATCACCCGTTTGATAAAGAAGAGGTGATAAATGGATATTCCAAAATCATAATAATATATCAGTATATTAATTTTATTAATTAATAAAATTATTATGGATACAAAATTATTATATGACGTAGAAGATGAAATAAAATTGAGAGATCTTGGTTATGATTTATACCACTTCTTTTAGTGACCTCCTTTTCCTTGCAGCTTTATCATTGAAGGAATTATACTAGAAAAATAATGTAAGATATAGGAAGAAGATAATAAATCTAGAATTTTTTTAATATATATTTTACTATTTATAAGGCTGATGTAGTGTGACTAAGGGATGAAAAGTGGTTCTCTTTTACATTTGAGAGGAGGGAGACACCTGTAATTTTTAAAAAGATTTCAATGATATAAGGTCTCTTTCATTTGAATTGCTTCCAAAAAGAAAATGATTTAATTTTAGGATAATATTATTTTTAATTATGCTCAAAAAATAATAAATAGATATATTTGGATAGAAATACTACCCTTATATATTGTTTTAACCTCTTCGATAATCCTGCTTTAACTATAACTGTAGTAAGAAAGCTCTAATATATTTTCAATTGAGTATGATAACAAATTTAGTTGAACCTAGTATGTTATATTAATTAGTATGATTTAAAATATGGAATAAATTTCACTATATTTAACTACTATGTATGGAAGAATATAATTTTAAATATGCGTGAAAATTGCAATGAAAATGCATTTTATAAAAATTCATTTTTCATCATACAACTAAATTTACATCCATTCCTTTCCTATTAAAATACATAAAATGATTTTTAAGATATTTTATTGAATATATAATATTTAAATTTCATTAAAAACATTAATTAATATATATTAAATTAATTTATTAATATAAAATCATCTTTTAGGGATAAAAACAATTTTTAGATAAATGTGTTTTTAAGCCCAAAAATGAATTTATACCAAAATAATGTATAATAACAATTCATGTATAATTAATTAAAATTATAATAATTAATTGAGGATTATTTAACATTAATATAAAATTAAATACATAATGATTCTTCTATCTTAAAAAAATAGTTATTTTTTGTAAAAACCATCATTTTTTCACTATTTACTGAAAAATAATTTTTTTAGTGAAATTATAAAAATTCAACTAAGATAATACTGAGATGTTGATTTGGAAAATGATTTTAATTCATGAAAATAAAATTTCATGAAATAAATTAAATAAATTATAATTTTGATGTGCGTATAATGAAAAAAAAGATTTTTGAAGAAAACAAAATTTTGAAACATAAAATGAAATTACTAAAAATATAATGCTTCATTATTTTTAATTAATCAATAAAATTGAATTTTAAAAATTTATATTTAGTTCCCTTGAACCAAATTTACCAAAGATAGTGGTTAATTTATTAAATTAGAATAAGATGCAAGGAATCAAACCCTGATGGACAGTATAGTTTAGTAGTCTTAGTAAACTAGATATATACATGAATCTCACATAATACTAGAAAAAATTAATTAAAACATTGAATTTTATTCGATTACATCATTATTTAATCAAGAATAACCAATAATATCAATCATAACACATATCTTGACATCCTTGGGAATGAAAAATAAGAAATGGGTGAGCTTAGATGCCCAGTAAGGATACGTGAATAGTGGAAGTTATCCTGAATAAATAACCATAATCAATATGGTAAGTTATATAGGTAAAAAACATTCCATTCAATCAATAACTTTAGCATAGTATGGAAAAATGCATTCTAATAAAATATTTCCATATAAATAATACAATTAGCCTAAAAAATAACCATGGATATTCTAACTAATCAAATAGTCACATGGATCATCCGAAACTAATCTCATAATGGGGGAATGTATAATTATAAAAATTATAACCATACTATCAAGGCCTCATTTCAATATAACTTACATAAATGGGTAAGTCCTTTAATATAATCCCAAGCTTATTTTTCTCATTAGTTCTTCGGATAAATAAATGGGTTATACTAGGCCCCACCTATTACATATTAATTCCAATTTATTATTCATAAGAAAGTGGTGAACCATAATAAATACAAACATATTTTTGAAAAAATATTATATGAAAAGTTTTCAATTACCCCAATCAATAAACATTATCATAAACTATCTAGAGTAATATTAATGGTATCAAACTAGTACATCTCATGTCAAACTGTGCATAAATGATCCCAGGAAATAATAAGGATGAAATAGTTACATCATATTCCTATTGTAGCATAATTAAAATAATGTCATGATTTCTTTGAAGAATATAAATACCATAAAAATTTTATTAAAAAAATTCTTGAGGAAAAAACATTATTACTTTTTAAATCATATTAAACTGAAAGATCAAAAAACATTTTTAAAATAATTTTCATTAAAAATTAAATTTAAAAATATTATGGAAAATTTAAAACATTTTTTGTTCATGATTAAAAAAATTCTATTGATTTCATACACATTTAAATAATGATTCATTTTAAAATTTCAATAAAATCAACACAACACTTGTTATGAAACCCTTAAAAATATTCCATTCAAAACATTTTTTAAAAAGATAAAAAGGGATAAAAAATTCTTTAATAAATAATTTGGATAATTTTTAAATTTTTTTTTGAAAAAATATTAAGAAATAATTGTTTTAGGTGAAAACATTATTTTAGAAGAAAATAAGAAATTTGACCGAATAATGAAAGAAATAAATATCTTCTTAGAAACATTTTTCATAAATAATTTTAAGTTCCAAAGAAAATAAAAATGGTACAATTTCGTGAAAAAGTTCATGAAAAAACATATTATAAGAAAATATAGTGAGTTTAGAAAATATCAAATAATTCCTCTATGGGATACGTAAACATAAACAATTCACAATAGTGATGAGACTGTGAAATACACCATTACCATTTTGGTAATGTTTGAATCATATGCACCATGAAAGGAATAAATTAAAATGAAACATAAAATAAAATTATGATAAATTGAATCATGATATAACATATCAAAAGGGGTATTATATACTCCACAAAACAAATAATTGGTCAATAAGGGATATGTATCCCAATGTAAAATTGAGATGAGAAACCCTTACATCAAGTTTGACTTCTTTCGTATGTGTTCAATCCTCTGGTATAATAAATCTTGGTTTATTATAGATCAACAAAACTTTCATACTCATATATATCATACCAATTATTATTTACTTATAGTATTTTATGAAACATTTATTAACAATTCTTTATTGAAATGACAATTTCGTGTGATAATTGCTCGTTTTTCAAGTATGTATTTGTCCAGTAATTGACGTCCATTTACAATGATCATTGATAAATCATATATATAAGTTTAAATATTATTTAAATTTCATATATATTTATTATAATGGTAATTATATTAATCTATAAAAAGTTATAGAATGAAAATATATTACACCGTGCATGTAGATGTCAAGCCACACAGATGCATGAACTTTGTTCCAATTTTTCATGAAGGATAGAATGAAAGGAAAATAATTTTTAATTAGTCTTTCCATAATTATTATTATTATAAATATGATTTATATTAATCCAATACTTCCTTCTTACCATCCATGTAAAAATTAGGTGAAAAACATTTCACATTGCAATGTCGAGTTGGTAGTCCACATGTACGGATGAGAGACATTATTGTTTTCCAAAGGATCGCTTGATAAGAAGTAAGGTATGATATTATATTTCCAGAATTAGGGTAAGATACAAAATATCACATTTATTAATTAATTTTAACCTTACTTCCATTCAAGTAAAATGTAAGCGAAACAAGAATCCCATCGCTTCACGAGGCGGTAGTCCGCTGTACAGCCGAGCGACGTTATCGAATCCCCCACAGAATAGAAAGTAAGTGTTTTAATGGGATATTATTGTTATATTAGTATATAAATTTTAGAAACATAATATATATATATATATATATTAAATCCATCATTATATCAATACTTGGTAGGTGGTGATGGAAAACAAATTAAATCAGTTCGCGAGCCGGTAGTGTTCTGTACCCATGATCAACAATTTCATTTCCCATTTGATGGAAGTGGAGATCAATAGAAGCTATCCCATTAACATAAAATAATATCAATATATAAAAGATATTTGTGATATTAAATTATCATGATAAAATTATATATTAAGGATATGGAAGAAGAAAAAAAATAAAAACACTCCTTTAAGAATGATTCCTCTTCTTTGGACGACCTCTTTATGTTTGAAACAACTGTCTTCATAGGATTAATTTATGATCAAAAAAATTTAATCTATGATTTTTTTAGAGGAGTATAGAAGTGATTCATTTAGATTATTTTGATCCAAAGGGTTTTTGACGTGTGAATATAGGAGGAGAGTGGGTGACCTTTTAAAATTGGATAGAGGTTATACAAGGAATTTTTGAAACGATAAAATGATAACCAAGTTTTTCTGATTCCATAAGCCATGAAATTGGGTTATTATTTACGTTTAATTGTTATAAGATATAAATATGCATATGAAATGCGTTTTATTTTCAAGTTTTAGGTAATTGTTTACACTTATCTTCTTATGTTAACCTCTTATAAATCACTTTTTACCTTTAACATGACAATTTATTTTTAGTATGTTTATGATTTATTATTCTATAAATTATGCTAAAATTATTAGATATTATAAAATATTTAAATAAATAATATTTAATAATTTTTTCTAAATTAATTTCATGAATTTTGCAGAATTCAATTTGAAATTAAATCTGCAGGCGCGTTGAAAAAACAGTTTTTCATAAGAAAAACATTCAAAAATTAAAAATGTATTTATATCATTTTTAAATATGAAATTTATTCCAATGACATAAATTATATATATTTTAATATAAATTTAATAATTTTCTTTAAAATCAATTTTAAAGACAATTTAACCATGTAAATAATCTAAATGAAAATGAATTTTGCAAAAAAAAACTAGTATTTTCAAAAATTTTCAAAAAATAAATCTTTTCTACAAATTATAAAAAATTCACAATAATTTAATTTTGATATTATGATTTAAAAAAAAATTTTTTCTCATAATTATTTTAAATAGTGTTTAAAATGAATTTTCAAACAATTTCTCAAAACTTGATGAAACAACTACATAGAAAAAACTGTTTTTTAAAAATATTTTATTTTTGATTAAAATGATATTTATTTTTATTTTTAATCAATATATGACCATTGAGTTAATTTTATAAAAGATTAACCCAAATATTTTCCATAATTTAGTTAGTAATATTCACACCCGCCAACTTAATGGTGGGGTTATAATTATAGTGTTTACATAATAAAATTTTAATTGAGTTTCATGTTTCATTTAAACCTGGCGTTAGATGGATGTAAATATATCAAATTGATTAATTTTAAATAAATATATTTTAGGGGTCACTTAATCTCAATGTTTCAGGTTGAAAATTTAATCATACACAATTTTATTTTTTTTAAAATATTGAGGTGTTACATTGTACCACCCTAAAATAAATCGTGTCCTCGCTATCTAAAATTTATCTCAAAAATTATGGTTTTGGAATTTGGAAATACCTTTTTTATATTCTAAAATCATAAGAAGGGTTAATAAAACATCATCATAATACGAAATAAATAGAAGTACAATGTTCATATGGAGTATCAAATATTATGTTTCCAAATAGGATAAAATTAGTGGAATATTGATATATAGACATGGGTGAAAAACCTAAATAATTATGGAGAGTGATAGAGGTCATTTATAAAAAGAATGTGAATGATCAAGTGAAACTCAACAACCACACAACCATAAATATATGACAAATAAAAATACCATTGGTTTATCAGATATAGAGGTAATAAGATAACAATTTTGTTTCAGGATCCTTTTCCTAGGGTTGAGAAGTTCCTTTACCATATAGAAATAAAAATAAGTAAATATATGTAATTTACAATTAAAATTTCATCTGTTAATCAATATTATTTTTCACTAAATAATGAGTATTCAAGATGAATATATCATTCATAATGAACTAAAATTAACTTGTAATATAATCCCCAAAATAATAACATGTTATTCCTCATATATTTATCAAAACAAAAAATGGTTAGAACAAGTTTATAATATAATACATTTATCTGTAATACCCTAATAGTAACTCACAAAGTTTAACTTAATCCATTCCATAATTGTCTATCCCTAAATCCCATTGGCTTACTTATCCAAAAACATTGTAGAATTCTTTCCAATTAGTCATTTACAATACAGTTAACTTTTATATACACTTGAACCAAACAAACAATTTCCCAATATATCATTTATCACATAAAAAACTTATATCATCTTAATTTTTTTACATCAAACCATTTTTGAAAAAATTTAATATATACCAAGACATCGCATATACTAGTGGTAGGGGTTAAACCCATATCAACCGTCTGTTGGGGGTTTAGAACCAATGACCTTACTGAATTTTATGGGTTATCTTATATCATGTGGGTTTTAATTTTCTAAAACTATAAAAATATTATTATATAATTTTCCCATTGAGTAATAACCAGTAATTATCTCAACATAAAAGATAATATAAATACCAAAGGCTACCCATACCATAACACTTATTCTCCCAAAATGTAAATTCATTATTCCTTAAATAACTTTTTCTAAAAATATAAAATAAACCAAAGGCTTATATTTCCATAATTGTATCCCATAATATCTTTATTCATGGTAAAATCCTATCACATAGAACTAAAAAATTGTTGTTTAAGAATTTGAACATATGAACAGCCTTAAAATCATTAACCTATGATCGAATCCATAACTCTTATGTTAATGAATACATATATGTTTTCAAAATTAGACACAATACATTGATGGTTAATTATTATAGTAATGAAAATACCATTACTAAAATTGAATCTACAAATTTATTCTTGAATCCCAATACATATGTACTTAAAAAAATTACTTCAATATTGGTTCTTCATTGGTCTAAGATTTAACCTTTAGAAAAAAATATTGATTTTGAAAATTCCCAAGATTCCAATATTTATGTTAACAAACAAAAAATGGATCAATAAGATGAAATTTATTTCGTTCCTTTATAATAATCAATTTCCCTTGATAATTAATTAATTTATTCACTTATTTTCTATAAATAAAAAATTTTTCAACTCCATTGAGACAATATCTTGGGTGTGTCATACCACATTTCAGACATGAAGAAAATTAATCATTTATTAAAAATGGTCTCCATCACTCAAAATCTTAGAGAATTCCATCTTTATATTATTTGGTGAGTTCAATAGTTGGTTAAGGTATAGGTTTTCCATCATGTTCTTGGAAAACTTTTTTAGAATAATAATTATATCTTTAAAACTAGTAATCAACCCATTAGGTTTCACAGAGTCACTAAATTCAACTTCATATTCAATGTTCACTTGATTCCTTAAGGTTTCAAACATTAACTAAAACAAATATCATGAGAAACAATAATCATAGGGGGAAATCACATAATCTTTAAAAGGGTGTAAAAATCATGACACATTATCTTCCATATAAGATACCTTAGGCTTAACCAAGTTCATTCTTTTCCATTATCAATTCAAATAATCCAAAATGGTTTGGAAATAAAATGTGAATTATTCAAAGAATATACATTTGGAGTGTCAAAAAAGGTATGATGTAAGGCCCATTATCATGCACCAGGTAATGATCGAGTCAAGATCGACATTCTTTTTTTTTGAGTTGTTACCCATATGTACATCTTTACCAGAACAATTTCCTCTTTTATTGGCTAGATAAAGACATATTTATATGAAAAAAAATACACAATACATACCTTTAAAAATATTAGAGTGTTCTTCTATACTTATCTTCAATGTATATCATTGGGTTATTTTCCCTAATCAATGATTTCATAAATCTAATTCCCATGTTTTTTAACAATATTTATATTATACCAACTATAAAGAACTCGACCCCAGTTTCCCAAAGTCAGTGGGTACTTTATTACATTCAAATACGATACAAGTAATCATATATTGAAAGATTATATAGTTTAGTAGTATTAGTAAATAATATACATACATGAATATCACATTTTAATTTAAAACATAATATAAAAATAGTAATTTCATTGAGTACATTATTATTTACTCTACCATAACCATTCATATCAATCATAATACCCATTTTGGAATTTTGGGGAAAGAAATATAAGAAAGGGGTGATCATATATGCTTAATTAGGGTATACATATGGTGGAATCTATCTTGAATAAATAAGGATAATAAATATGGAACAAAAAATATCTATAAAATATTCCATTCAATCAATTACTTGTGCATAATATGGTAGGAATAAATGATGATCAAATAATGTCATATAAATATCCACATGAGATTGAAAATTTACCATGTATATTTTAACATGATGTATAATCCCATGGAAAATAAATAAATAATCTCATAATGATGAAATACATAATTTTTTACATTATAACTATAATTTCAAGGCATCATTCAAAGTCATCTTTTATAAATGGGAAAGGGTCAGCCCAAAAATCCAAGCTAGTTTGACTCATGAGACCTACCTATGTATCGAGGGGATATATTGGGCCCTAAAAATACTTTATTATGTTCAATTAATTCCTAATATCAAATGTGTGAAACATAATTGAAATAAAAATTCATATTGAATAACTAGCATACAAAATGTTAATAATTAACCCAATCAAAAAACATAATCATAATCTATCCAGAGTAATATGAATAGTATCAAACGGGTACAACCGAAGTGAAAATGATCATAAATCATCCAAGGAAATAATAATGATGACATCATTACCACACATCCCTTGTATACGATAATTAAAATAAAGGGTTGATGTCATTGATGAATAGTAATACCATAAAAATGTCATTAAAAACATTCTTGAGGAAAACAACCTTTTTTAATTTGAAAATAATTTTAAAAGTAATAGTTCAAACAATATTTTAGAAATAAATTTTTATGATTATTTATTTGATAAAAATAAAGTATGGTTTAAAACATTTATCATTCATGATTGTAGAAATTCCATACATTTCGTTAACTTTAAAACAAATATTCTTTTCACATTTTTTGAAAAAAGACAAACATCCCTTGTTTGGAAAATGAAATGATGATTCCTATAAACAATTTCTGTAAAATTTCAAACATGGGTATGAATATATTTAAAAAACCCTTTTTATAATTTTATAAAATAATTTAATTTTTTATTATAAAACATGATTTTGGATGAAAAAAATATTTTTTTATGAATGGGAGAAATAATGTTGTATTTTCTTAAAAACAATTATCAATCATTTTAAGTAACAAAGAGATGAAATAATGTACTATTACATTAAAATTTTCATTAATAACCATGGGAGAATAAAATATATTAAATATAAAGTAATTCATCCAAAGGATACTTAAACACAAACAATCCAAAATAGTGATGAGATTTTGAAATACACGCATACCATTTTGGTAACATTTAAATCATAATCCCGATGAAATGAGTATCTTGAAATGAAACATTAAATAACATGAATGTAAATTGATTCATTATATATAATATCAGAAGCAGAAGTAAATAATCCACAAAATAGAATTAGTGTGAATATGACATATGTATCAAGAAAATAAAAGTGAGACTATAATCCCTTGTCTCAGGTTCGACATCCTTTATATGTGTCCGAAACACCAGTATAATAAATATTGGGTTTTTATACACATATTATATACCCATATTCATATACTTCATACCATATATTATTTACTAATATCAATTTATATCTCTTTTATTAATAATTAAATCTTTATATCACTATTTCCTGAGATAATTTCTTCCTTTTTTATTTATGTTTTTATTCAGTAATTTATGTGTTTAATATAAATCATGTTCAAATAATATCTGAAATGTTAAGAATAATATATATATATATATCATATATATTAATTATATATGTAATTATATTAATCTATAAAATTCAAAGATATAAAATTTGTTACACCTTTTATGGGGATGGTTAGCCGTACAAACGCTTGAATATTGTTTCTATTTTTATTGATTGCTCAAATGAAATGAAAATAATTATTAACTAAAACTTATATAATAATAATTATGTTATATATATCATTTATATTAATAACATCAACTTTTATTACCATCAATGTAAAAATGAAGAACATTTCACATCGCAACGTGGAGGCTGTAGTCCACACATAAACACAAGCAACGTTATTGTTTTCCAACAGAAATTATGATTAGAAGTTAGATATGATATTATATTTATATAAGTATGATTACGTCATAAATATAATATATATGAATTAATGTTAACCTCAATACCTCCCATATAATGGTTAAGTGAAAAAATGAGTCACAATGCATCACAAGGCGGTAGTCCGCCGTACACATGAGTGACACTATCTTATCCTCCATACAATGGAATATAAGGAGTTATATGTGATACCATAATTAATAATAATAATAATTTAATAAATATCATATAAATATATTAAATCCATCATTATATACATCTTTGAATGGTTGGGATGGAAAAAATTGCATCGGTTCATGAGGCAGTAGTCTGCCATACACACGACTGATGATTTGGATTCTCATTTGGTGAAAGTGGAGATGGAAATAGGATATGCCATTAAAATAATAAAATATTTTTATATGTGATATTATGGTGTTTTTTATATTATCATGATTGAATAATATTTTAATTTTTTCTAAGATAAATAATATGAAATCACAGTTTAAGAAGGTTACCTCTTCCTCAGACAACCTCTTCACGTCTGCATAAAAAGAATTCCTATGATGGATTTTTGAACAAAAAAAGGAAATCATGTATTTTGAGATAAATGTTTTTAATGGATCTGGTAAGGGATTATACAAAAAAGGTTTTGGACATGTGAAGAGTGGAGGAGAGGGATTGACCATCTATATGTTTGGGAGAGGCCACATAAAGAATTTTTGAAATTATAATGTTATAAAGATGGTTTTCTCATAAAAAACCATAACAAGGGTAATTATAGAAACTTAAAGGTTATTAGATTTAAATATGGATAGAAAATGGGTTTTGGATAATTTTTGGATAATTTTTACTTTAACTTAATAGTTTTACCCCCATCAAACCTATTTTTACCTTAACCGTTATAATTAATGTTTAATGTTTATACTTTTAACAATTTCTAAAAACAATGTCATCCATATAATATAAAATTATTTATTATTGTTTTAAATATAGAAACCACTTTCATAAACTGATCTCATATAATTAGAAATATTAAATTTAAAATTAATCTCATTGATGCATTGAAAAATTTGAGGCATTCCTAAGAAAGAAATTCCAAAGTTTTAAATATTTTTATATTAAAATTTTATATTAAAATGATTCAAATGACATAAATTAGATAAAATGTAATATATATGTTATATTTTTTACTTTAAAACCAGTATAAATTAAAATTTTACCATATAAATAATTTAAATAAAAAGGTATATTATACAAAAAATGAGTAGGTTTCACTATTCATCAAAAAAGTAATCTTTTAAAAAATTATCAAAAATTGAATCTGAGAAAATTTTAATATGAAAAATTAAAAAATGTTGTCATTTTTTTTCAAATAAATTGAATAAAATAGATAAAAAATATTTTCAAAATAAGTTCTCAAAACACGATGAAACTACTCTTTAGAAAATATAGAGTTTCTCAGAAATATTTCATTTTCATTAAAATGTGTTTTATTTTTATTAAAAATTGATTTATAAAAATTTAATTTATTTTACACATGTGTAAAAATTATTATTTATAAATTTAGTCAATCCTATTCATACCCTCCCACTTAAAGACTAGATTGTAATGGTCATTCCTAAATAATAATATTTTAATTGAGTATCATGTTTCATTAAAACATGGTGTTGCGTACATCACAAGTTATCAAAGAGATTAAATTTAATGAAACATACTTTCAGGTCACATAAGCTCATTATTTCATGTCCCATACACTATATACCACAATATTCTTCTTTTAAAATATCAGGTTGGTACATTATATCCCATTAAATAAATTACATCCTCGTTATATAGTCTTGATCTCACTAATCAAGGGTTTGAGATTCAGAAATACATTATTTGGAAACCCACATAGTAAGAATGGTTAATAAAACATTCTCCAGATAAGGGAGAAAGGTAAGTAAAAAAGATCACCTAGAATATTAGAATATAGGTTTCTAAATAATAAGAACAATAGTAGAAATTAATGATATGAACATAGAACAAATGTTTAAATAATTATGGTGAGTGGTAGATATCATTGACCATAAAAATGTGAATGACCGTGAGAAAGTAAAAAAATAGAAACAATAAATATTTCATGGTTGAAAAGACCATCAGTTTATTAGATATGAAGGTAGTATGATAAATATTTTATTTTACGATCCACTTCCTAGAGTGGAGAGGGTACTTTAACATCTTGTCTAAAAATATTCGGAAAAATATTTACATGAAAAGTAGAATTTCATCCTCTTCTCTATCATATTTTTCTCCAAATGATGAGTATTAAAGTTTAATATTTCATTCCTAAAGCAATACAATTCCATTCAATCCTACAAAAATATTCTCCAATTAGAAGGGTTTATAACCCCCTCTAAACACATTAGTATTTATTATGGGGAACCATCACCAATGTAGTCACCCTATCAGGTTAGTAATAGTGTTTAACCAACTCTAGTAAAATGTAATCTCAATTTATAGGTGGTGATTTTAGATGGGATTATAATACCCTCTAATTCTGCCTTAAATGTAAGAAAATATATATTTTAGAGGTGGTTATAACCACCTCTAAATTAAGGACTTATTTACGGGCAGTTACTACCACCCGTAAATTAAGGGAATTTTAGAGGTTTTAATTCCTCCAAACCATGTATAAACATGATGTTTTTTTTTATTTTCTACAATTTTTAAACACCCATGTCCACAGACACCACCCACGGTGCCCCCTTTTTCTGTGGACACCCCCACCCAGGTGCTCCCCCTTGTCCCCCAAATGCACCCCTTGCCCCAAGTTCTTTACAGCCACCCCCATGTTGCTCCCCTTGTCTGTGGACACTACCCCATGTTCTCCCATTGTCTTTGTCCCAAGATGCATCATTTTATCCCCCGGGTGCTCGGTGGACACAACCGAGATGCTCCCCTTATCACTTAGGCGCCTCCATAGACTCACTAAAGAGGCTCTCTTTATCACCCAGGCGCCTCCATGGGCACACCCTCGATGCTCCCCCTATCACCCAGGCGCCTCTGCGGACCCTGTAACATCCCAAGTAAGTAATGAATAATATATATTTTTATCTATGTTTATTAATGATTAAGATAGTGTTATAGAGGCTTAAAATGAAAATAAATACAATCTTAAGCATGTAATACACTAATATACTTAAAAGATTGTTTTACTGCCTTATGATGGGAAACCCTTTTTGAATCTATATTATGAAAATTTTATAAACTATGTTCGTCAAAATAAACTTATCCTTTATGATTGGGACATCAAAATTTACTTTGTGTGAATTTTTGGTATTTTTCTGACAATGTTCATTTTTTAATGAATAGTGAAAAATACTGCATTTTACATCAAAACTGCTTTTTAATCTAATTTATTTATATGATTAGATTATGTTTTGAATTGGTTTTGAAGTAAAATTAGAATATATTTTTACCATTTTATCCAATGGTGGTCATTGGAATCAATTTCACTTTGAAATTAGACTTAAACTGGTGTCAATCTTTTGATACTTATTGTTTTGTAAAAACACGCTATTTGCTCTGGCAGCGGGAATTAATTATTAAATTAATTAATGTGACTTATATGATTTGAATTTTGTAAAATAGACTTCATTTTTGAATTCGGAATATCAAATATAGCTTTGGGTGAATTTTTGGTAATTTTCTGAAAAACATCAATTTTTGATGAATAGTGAAACCACTAAGTGGTACTTATAAAGACTGATTTTCCGTTTAAATGAAATTTTGCCATCATTGTGTTTTGAATTTTGAAAATACGACATACATGGTTGTCATTAGTATGTAAAATGTGGTTCAATGAGATTATAATAATTTTTTGGTGAATAGTAACTTATTAAGTTTTTAATCGCGATTAGTGGTAATTAGGGTAGTTTAAGGTATAAATAATACTTTAATAAAATTAAATGACCTAGACACATGTCCCAACCTCATTGTTTGTGTCATGGCCGACCATGACATGCCATGGGTCAACTTGGGGACCCCATGGATCCACTTTTGTTGGGAAATGACATAAATTACTTTTTATTTAATGTTAAAGTGAAAATGACACAAACATAATATGTTTTACAAAAACAATTTTTAAGTTGGGTTATACAAGTCCAAATTTGATTATAAATAGTCATTGGAAAGATAAAAAGATTTCCTATATCATAGTAGTTTTTTTATAATTTTTAGACATTAAATAAATTTAATTATTTATGACATAATAATGATGCATCGATGACATCATTATTTGACGATTTAAATAAAATGGAAATATAATGTAAAATCTATGAACTACACATGGCCAAACCAATTGGATGAGTGGATTTCGAACCCTTATCACCTTATCCACGAATTATATCAATGTGGGACCTTTTGAAACCGAAACACATTTTCAAATAAAGTAATATTTCTTTACATTCCAAAAGTGCCCCTCCTCTCCTCTTATAAAAGGCCCCCACCTCTACCTCATTTCACACACTCTTCAAGCCTTTGGCTCGGCCAACCCCTGCCCATTTTCTCTCTCCACATCCCTCTCCTCATCCTAGAGGATTCCCTTTGGGCAGAATCCTTTCAAAGGAAGCCTTTAGGCTCAAATCAAAAGGAGTTACACTTTTTAAGGTAATTCGTTCTCTCATGTTCATTTGTTTTATTTTGCTTCTCCAACCCCCTAAACTCTTTTTATTTACTTCTTCTGTAACAACACCAGTATCTTAAATATACTAGGATGTTGTTATATTATTTATTTGAGCTACACTCTCACACAACTACATCAAATGGTTAAAGAACATATGGTTTCCGTGGATGGTGAAATTATGCCTCCCGAAACGATGATTGTTCAACACTCATTTAACACCTTCAAATGTGGCCATTATGATGTCACTATTTTTATATATGATATATAATATGTTTATGGTTTCCTTAAGCTTCTGTGTTTTTCATTTTGGGCATACCTTTATGGTTTCCATTATGGGTAAACACGATATCTTCATTTTAGGAAGTGCGGACTACCGCCCCCTAAAAGTGATTTCATTCGTTAATACCATATGTGGGATGTGTAAAGGATAAAGTTAATGATATTATATATGTTATTATACTGGAATTATAATATACTCTTATATCATTATGATTCCATTCCAGAAAATATTAAATAGACATGGAAGTAGCGTTCATGCGTACGTACGACTTACCGTCTCCATGAACGGTGCATTTCATTTCTTACCTCTAAATTATGTAATATTATAAATGAATGTATGTAATGGATATATATGACATATATGATATCTAAATCATGAATAACATTCTGGATATAATGAACCTTTGACCAAATTAACAACATGTAAGTGTAAGAAGTCTATTTTTGACTTAAGAACCAAATACCGACAAAATGAACATTATTAACTTAACTGATTACATGATGTTCATAACATGGTATAAAAGGAATAATGAACTTGTTAAAGATTCATAATCAAGTAGAGATTAACTCAAGTTTATTATTCAGGAGATTAAAGAACAGTCGAGTCAAGTCGGATACGAGGTATGGGACTTCGTCTCAATCTCCTTTCGTTGAGGCATATTTTATTTTATACACAACATTATTTTATACGATGTATAAACCCCTTTGACTTTTACGTTTATTCAAAAGGAATCTTTTTTATATGAAGCGTTTACTAAACGACAAAAGGGAATGTTTTTGTCGTACGTATGTAGCGACAACGACTTCTCCGCCGTCGTGACCGTTATTTGAGTTTCGGCTTCCTCTACAAGCCATACCTTCTTTTTTTTAAAAGGAAAATAAATACCATGTTTTACTTTGGTATTGAAAATGGATTTCATAATGTTTTTATTATATCAATGTGTTGTATTGATATCTCGTGATTGAAATGTGGAAATTTTATGTTTCCTTTATACATGTTTTATGTGATATGATTATGTTATGGTTCTTGGGCATTATTATGAAGACGGGTGGTTCCGTGATAAACTAAGGGTGGGTGAGCCCGTTATAGCTCTCCAATGCATTGGGTAACGCGAAGGAGTGAAACGTTAAGGTTTCTCCGAAGAGATTTTAGGGAATATACTGTGATGGGTATTCCAAACGTAACCAAGAGGGTTACTCCCTACGTAAGAATGTTATGAATGCCTCAAGTTACCTTTATGTCTTATGATTTCTATGATTTATTCATGATTTTATGAGGTATGTTAAAGTGCCTATGTTTTATGGGTAAAGTATGATTCCATTCTTATGTATATATGAACTCATGTTTCCTTTCCATGTTTTTTTTATAACCCATAATGAGTTTTTATGCTCATCCCATGTTTTTGAAATGTTTTTCACAGGTCAAGGGAAAGGTACATGATAAGATGATAGAGTCAAGGATGTGTCAAGAAATAATCCATGTTTTATTTTAAATGTGTTTCCATTGATGGGAATGAAGAATACTATCTTTATGTAACCACTTTGTTTATATGTGGAATGTAATGCAAGTTTTATGATCTAATTCTCTAAAACACTAAACCCGAAAAGATCCTCAATGTGTAATCTTGTAATAACTCAAGATTAACTAAGGTTTAAGGCTGGGGCCTTATAATTGGTATCAGAGGTCGGTTTAGATAACTTTAGGAGTTTTAATTCTATTAAATGATTATCCAAAAATATTTTTTTTGAAATGATATAGAATTTAAAGATTACCATGTTGCTTCTTCTAAGACATGTTTGTTCAGAATGGTTTTCCGCAGAGGAAACAGGGAAGCAGTGCTAGGAAGGCATACAGAAGGAAATAACCTTCCGAATCAGCATCCAGAAATGGTAGGAATTGGAACTGAACAGTTTGTGGCAGTAATGGCGCAGTTGACTCAAGCGATAAATGGTGGTGGTATCCATGCACGAGATCAGGCAGATCAACCGTAGAGGAACATGTCAGTGGTGGAACATTTCATGAGGCAACATCCCCCATCATTCAGAGGATCATCTGACCCTGTGCTAGCTGAAGGGTGGATTAAAGCACTGGAGAAGATTTTTGATTTCATGGGGTGTTCAGACAATAAAAAGGTTAGTCTTGCTATTTACCGTTTGGAGGGTGAAGCAGATCAGTGGTGGTCTATGGTTAAAAATATCAGGGACGCCGCTGAGGTTGATGCTCTTGACTGGGATGAATTCAAAGGTATGTTTCTTGAGAAGTATTTTCCTAAGGCTGTTCGACTTAGGATGGAAAAGAAATTCTTGGAATTATGGCAAGAGGAAGACTCAGTGGCTGCCTATGAAGAAAGGTTCACTCGATTGGCAAGGTATGCTCCAAATTTTATCCGGGACCTTGATAGTAAAATCAATCGTTTTTACTCAGGATTAAAGCCAAAATACCGAAGGGCATTAGCTTCTCGTGAGTTTAAAAGTTATTAAAAGCTTGTTCGATGTGCTGAGAAGGTGGAAATGGAGTTTGTCGATGACCAAGTTTTCTATAACAACCAGCAGAAGAAGAGACCGAGGTGGCAGGAGAAAGGTAAGAATTCTTCAAAAAAGTCTGATGGTAAGAGAACTAAGTTTCTAGTTTGTGATAAATGTGGCAAAAGGCATGCTGGGGAATGTCTTCTGAATTCTGGGAAGTGCTACCGATGTGGTAAGATGGGACATAAGGCTCGTGATTGCACTGAAAAGGATCAAGCTGAAGGTAAGAACAAATTTGATTTACAGTTAGTGAAATGTTTTAAGTGAAATGAGATGGGTCACTATGCAAATGAGTGTCCGACAAAGAGATTGAGTGATGGGAAACAGTTATACTACAAGCAGAAAGGGGTGGTGAAATCCTTTGCAACTACTTCAGAAGATGCCGGGCCATCAAATGAAGTTGTATCAGCTCCAGGGAGCTCAGTTTTTTTCAATGATTGACTTGAGATCGGGGTACCATCAGCTGGAGGTCAAGGAGGCAGATATTCCGAAGACCGCGTTCCGTACGAGATATGGCCATTATGAATTTGTAGTAATGCCTTTTGGGCTAACCAATGCACCTCCTGTATTCATGGATTTAATGAATAGAATTTTCCATGAGTTCTTGGATAAGTTTGTGGTGGTTTTCATTGATGATATTTTGGTGTTTTCTAAAAGTAAAGAGGAGCATGAAAGACATTTAAGGGTTATCTTGCAAACGTTAAAAGAAAATAAATTGTATGGGAAATTCAGCAAGTGTGAGTTTTGGTTGCAACAAATTTCTTTCCTTGGTCACATTGTTTCTAAAGATGGAATAACTGTTGATCCTGCAAAAACAAAAGTTGTGGAAGAATGGCCAAGACCCACAAATGTAACCGAGATTTGTAGCTTCCTTGGTTTGGCGGGCTATTACCGAAGGTTTGTTAGAAATTTTTCACGGTTATCTAGTCCAATGACTAAGCTAACTCGGAAGGGTGTTAAGTTTATCTGGACAAAAGAATGTGACGATTGTTTTCAGGAATTGAAAAGAAGATTGGTGAATGCTCCAGTTTTGGCACTACCTTCCAGGAATGGTGAGTTTTTTATATACAGTGATGCTTCATTGAAAGGACTTGGTTGCGTCCTAATGCAGAATGATCAGGCAATTGCTTATGCTTCACGACAGTTGAAAACTCATGAGGTAAATTACCCTACACATGATTTGGAACTAGCTGCTGTTGTTTTTGCTTTAAAAATTTGGAGGCATCATTTGTATGGAGTAAAGTGTGAAATATATACCGATCACAAAAGTTTAAAGTATATATTCACTCAGAAAGAGTTAAACATGAGACAAAGGAGATGGCTGGAATTAATCAAAGATTATGATTGTACAATTCATTACCATCCGGGAAAAGCAAATAAAGTGGCTGATGCTTTGAGTCTAAAAAGTAATGCTTCATTAACAATGTTGCGTTTGGAACGTGATCCTTTGGTTAACGATTTGATGAACTTTGGCATAGAAGTTGTTGGTGCAGGAAGTCCTTCTGTTTTGTTTCAGGTATCAGTGAGATCTTCTCTATCAGATAGAATCAAGCAAGCAGAGAAGCGAGATAGTGAGTTGCAGAAAAGGGTAGAGCTGGTTCATAAAGGTAAGTTGCCTGAATTCAACATTGATAATGATTGCATTTTGAGATTTGGGAAGAGATTGTGTGTGCCTTGTGATTCACAGTTGAAGAGAGAGTTGTTATGTGAAGCTCATAGTTCTCCGTTTTCAGTTCATCCGGGCAGTACTAAGATGTATAGAGATCTGCGGGAGTATTACTGGTGGGATGGAATGAAAAGAGACATTGCTGATTTTACTGTGAAGTGTTTGACTTGTCAGCAGGTTAAAGCAGAGCAGCAGTTACTGAAAGGGATGCTTCAGCCTTTACTAGTACCAGAGTGGAAATGGGAGAATATATCCATGCACTTTGTTGTTGGATTACCGAAGACATCTCGAGGTAATAATGCAATCTGGGTTATTGTTGATCGTTTGACCAAAACTGCTCATTTCCTTTCTATACGAGATACTTTCTCTCTTGATCAACTTTCCCATTTGTATCTTAAAGAGATAGTCAGGATACATGGAGTTCCTCTCTCCATTGTATCGGATCGTGATCCCAGGTTTACTTCTAACTCTTGGAAAGGCCTTCAGAAGTCTTTCGGTACTGAGTTAAATTTTAGTACAGCTTTTCACCCTCAATCAGATGGGCAGTCAGAACAAACAATTCAGACATTGGAGGATATGCTACGAGCTTTTTCTATGGATTATCAGGGAAGTTGGGACCAACATCTTTCTTTGGTTGAGTTTTCATATAATAACAGTTTTCATTCCAGTATACAGATTGCACCATTTCAGGCATTATATGGGAAGCGGTGTCGAACTCCAGCTTTCTGGGATGAAGTGGGTGAAAGGAAGTTGATGGGACCCGAATTGGTAGAAGAGATGGCAGAAAAAGTTCAGCTGATTCAGAAACACATGAGAACAGCTCAGAGCAGGCAGAAGAGTTATGCGGATAACCGGAGGAAGGATCTATCTTTCGAGGTAGGTGATCATGTTTTTCTCAAGGTTTCTCCTTGGAAAAGTGTGATGAGATTTGGTAAGAAAGGAAAGTTGAGTCCAAGGTTCATTGGACCATACAAAATTCTGGAAAGAGTTGGATCAGTTGCATACCGAGTGGCTTTACCTCCGAGTTTATCTCAGGTACACAATGTTTTTCACGTTTCGATGTTGAGAAAGTATATGCCAGATCCATCTCATGTTTTGAGTCCAGAGGTAGTTCAGCTGGAAGAGAACCTATCTTATGAGGAACAACCGGTCCAGATTCTTGACCACAGGGAGCAAGTGTTACGGAATAAGGTGATTCATCAGGTAAAGGTTTTGTGGAAAAACCACATGATTGAAGAGGAAACATGGGAATCTGAAAATGCAATGAGGGATAAGTACCCCCATTTATTCGATAAGTAAATAAATTGCGGGGACGCAATTTTCTAAAGGGGGGAAGGAGGTAACATCCCAAGTAAGTAATGAATAATATATATTTTTATCTATGTTTATTAATGATTAAGATAGTGTTATAGAGGCTTAAAATGAAAATAAATACAATCTTAAGCATGTAATACACTAATATACTTAAAAGATTGTTTTACTGCCTTATGATGGGAAACCCTTTTTGAATCTATATTTTGACAATTTTCTAAACTATGTTCGTCAAAATAAACTTATCCTTTATGATTGGGACATCAAAATTTACCTTGTGTTAATTTTTGGTATTTTTCTGACAATGTTCATTTTTTAATGAATAGTGAAAAATACTGCATTTTACATCAAAACTGCTTTTTAATCTAATTTATTTATATGATTAGATTATGTTTTGAATTGTTTTTGAAGTGAAATTAGAATATATTTTTACCATTTTATCCAATGGTGGACATTGGAATCAATTTCACTTTGAAATTAAACTTAAACTTGTGTCAATCTTTTGATACTTATTGTTTTGTAAAAACACGCTATTTGCTCTGGCAGCGGGAATTAATTATTAAATTAATTAATGTGACTTATATGATTTGAATTTTGTAAAATAGACTTCATTTTTGAATTCGGAATATCAAATATAGCTTTGGGTGAATTTTTGGTAATTTTCTGAAAAACTTCAATTTTTGATGAATAGTGAAACCACTAAGTGGTAATTATAAAGACTGATTTTCCGTTTAAATGAAATTTTTCCATCATTGTGTTTTGAATTTTGAAAATCCGACATACATGGTTGTCATTAGTATGTAAAATGTGGTTCAATGAGATTATAATAATTTTTTGGTGAATAGTAACTTATTAAGTTTTTAATCGCGATTAGTGGTAATTAGGGTAGTTTAAGGTATAAATAATACTTTAATAAAATGAAATGACCTAGAAACATGTCCCAACCTCATTGGTTGTGTCATGGCCGACCATGACATGCCATGGGTCAACTTGGGGACCCCATGGATCCACTTTTGTTGGGCAATGACATAAATTACTTTTTTATTTAATGTTAAAGTGAAAATGACACAAACATAATATGTTTTACGAAACAAATATTTAAGTGGGGTTATACAAGTCCAAATTTTGATTATAAATAGTCATTGGAAATCTAAAAAGATTTCATATATCATAGTATTTTTTTTATAATTTTTAGACATTAAATAAATTTAATTATTTATGACATAATAATGATGCAGCGATGACATCATTATTTGACGATTTAAATAAAATGGAAGGATAATGTAAAATCTATGAACTACACATGGCCAAAACCAATTGGATGAGTGGACTTCGAACCCTTATCACCTTATCCACGAATTATATCAATGTGGGACCTTTTTAAACCGAAACACATTTTCAAATAAAGTAATATTTCTTTATTCTCCAAAAGTGCCCCTCCTCTCCTCTTATAAAAGGCCCCCACCTCTACCTCATTTCACACACTCTTCAAGCATTTGGCTCGGCCAACCCCTGCCCATTTGCTCTCTAAACATCCCTCTCCTCATCCTAGAGGATTCCCTTTGGTCAGAATCCTTTCAAAGGAAGCCTTTAGGCTCAAATCAAAAGGGGTTACACTTTTTAAGGTAATTCGTTCTCTCATGTTCATTTGTTTTATTTTGCTTCTCCAACCCCCTAAACTCTTTTTATTTACTTATTTTGTAACAACACCAGTATATTCAATATACTAGGATGTTGTTATATGATTTATTTGAGCTACACTCTCACACAACTACATCAAATGGTTAAAAAACATATGGTTTTCGTGGATGGCGAAATTCTGCCTCCCGAAACGATGATTGTTCAACACTCATTTAACACCTTCAAAGGTGGCCATTATGATGTCACTATTTTTATATATGATATATAATATGTTTATGTTTTACTTAAGCTTCTGTTTTTTTCATTTTGGGCATACCTTTATGGTTTCCATTATGGGTAAACACGATATCTTCATTTTAGGAAGTGCGGACTACCGCCCCCTAAAAGTGATTTGATTCGTTAATACCATATGTGGGATGTGTAAAGGATAAAGTTAATGATATTATATATGTTATTATACTGGAATTATAATATACTCTTATATCATTATGATTCCATTCCAGAAAATATTAAATAGACATGGAAGTAGCGTTCCTGCGTACGTACGGCTTACCGTCTCCATGAACGGTGCATTTCATTTCTTACCTCTAAATTATGTAATATTATAAATGCATGTATGTACTGGATATATATGACATATATGATATCTACATAATGAATACCATTCTGGATATAATGATCCTTTGACCAAATTAACAACATGTAAGTGTAAGAAGTCTATTTTTGACTTAAGAACCAAATACCGACAAAATGAACATTATTAACTTAACTGATTACATGATGTTCATAACATGGTATAAAAGGAATAATGAACTTGTTAAAGATTCATAATCAAGTAGAGATTAACTCAAGTTTATTATTCAGGAGATTAAATAACGGTCGAGTCAAGTTGGATACGAGGTATGGGACTTCGTCTCAATCTCCTTTCGTTGAGGCATATTTTATTTTATACACAACATTCTTTTATATGGTGTATAAACCCCTTTGACTTTTACGTTTATTCAAAAGGAATCGTTTTTATATGAAGCGTTTACTAAACGACAAAATGGAATGTTTTTGTCGTACGTATGCAGCGACAACGACTTCTCCGCCGTCGTGACCGTTATTTGAGTTTCGGCTTCCTCTACAAGCCATACCTTCTTTTTTTTAAAAGAAAAATAAATACCATGTTTTACTTTGGTATTGAAAATGGATTTCATAATGTTTTCATTATATCAATGTGTTGTATTGATATCTCGTGATTGAAATGTGGAAATTTTATGTTTCCTTTATACATGTTTTATGTGATATGATTATGTTATGGTTCTTGGGCATTATTATGAAGACGGGTGGTTCCGTGATAAACTAAGGGCGGGTGAGACCATTATAGCTCTCCAAAGTATTGGGTAATGCGAAGGAGTGAAACGTTAAGGTTTCTCCGAAGAGATTTTAGGGAATATATTGTGATGGGTATTCCAAATGTAACCAAGAGGGTTACTCCCTACGTAAGAATGTTATGAATGCCTCAAGTTACCTTTATGTATTATGATTTCTATGATTTATTCATGATTTTATGAGGTATGTTAAAGTGCCTATGTTTTATGGGTAAAGTATGATTCCATTCTTATGTATATATGAACTCATGTTTCCTTTCCATGTTTTTTTTATAACCCATACTGAGTTTTTATGCTCATCCCAAGTTTTTGAAATGTTTTTCACAGGTCAAGGGAAAGGTACATGATAAGATGATAGAGTCAAGGATGTGTCAAGAAATAATCCATGTTTTATTTTAAATGTGTTTCCATTGATGGGAATGAAGAATACTATCTTTATGTAACCACTTTGTTTATATGCGGAATGTAATGCAAGTTTTATGATCTAATTCTCTAAAACTCTAAACCCGAAAAGATCCTCAATGTGTAATCTTGTAATAACTCAAGATTAAGTAAGGTTTAAGGCTGGGGCCTTATAGACCCCCCCTCCATGCACATGAAACCCAATTCTTGCAGTGCCTTACTACCACCTTAGTCTAGAAAAAAAAGCAATCCTAGTGAGTTTCAAACCCGCGTTATTCCGCTTAAAAGCTCAACGTCCAAACCATTCTGGCAGAATGATTTTTTGTAATATATAAAACACTATTAATTTATTTAGATATATATTATATGATAATATATGATATTATATATCTATATTTATTTGTGTATATAATTATAGACAATAAATTATATTACTCTATATATATATAAATATATATCTCTATAAATATAACATATATAAATAATTATATTTACAAATATAAATAAATATGTATACATATATTTATAAATATATTTATATTTTTTTGTGAATGTGCCTATTCATATTTATGTATTTATATAATATTTATAGATATACTATTATTATAATATATATATTTATGTAATTATTTTTATACACTTTTATGTGTGTGTAACAATAATATTGTTAATTATTATTATTATTAAACATATTCTTTACACAAAAAAATTATATATTGGTTTTATAAAAACTATACATTTATTTTATGATTTATATTATATATATATTATATTAAATACATTTATATTAAATATTTACATGTAATTATAAAAATTTATATAATATATTGTAAACATATATATATATACGTATACAAATTTAAATATATTCATATAATTGGAAATTTATAATATAATATAATTAAAATATATATATATATATACTAAATTAATTTATAAATCATATGGTATACTACAATATATGTAATATAAATATATAATATATATATATTTATATATGAAAAAATATTTATAATATAATATATATAGTATAATTATAATATATATGTATATATATTTAATTTTTTCTATATTATATTTATTTTTATACATTATAAAATGTGAATGTATTTATACATAAATAAAAAATAAAATTTTATATAATATAATATATATATATTATAAATCATAAAATATATTTATAGTATTTATAAAACCATATATAAATTTTATATATTTGAATAAATATATTTACACCTACATTTATATTATATATACCTATATTTATATATCTTTGAATTTTTTATATTTATACGTTTTTATTTTAGTTATTTATATAATGATTTTTCATATATAATATTTATAATGTATTTAAATACATTTATATAATGTGTTTATGTAATACACACACACACACACACACACATTCACACAGACACACATATTATAAAATTTAAATTTATATGAGATTTATTTTAAAAAGATATATATATATATAGGGGGTTAAAACCCATCTAATCCAAGGGATTATCCATGGTTCATGAGCCCCTCTAATATCATAAATTAGAGGGGGTTCAAAATAACCTCTAATCAAGGGATTTTTGTTTTGGGTTCATGAACCCTATATAATTTCTTGAATAATAGGGGGTGGATAACCCCCTATAATCTCTTAAATTAGATAGGGTTCAAAACATCCTCTAATTTTTTAGATAAAAGGGTATTCACAACCCCATTAATATCTAAAAATAGTGGGGGGGGGGGGGGTTCAAACCCGTCTATAATCGAATATATTAGAGATGATTCATTAACCCACAGTAATGTCATAAATTGGAGTGGGGGGTGGGAGGTTGTAAAAAAACCTCTAATTTAAGAGATTAGTGGGGGTTGTGAACCCCCACTAATTTCTTGAATCCTTAAATTCCCTTGGACATATATATCTATAGCCTCTTAAATCCTAAAAAATAATATATATATATGCCTCTAAATTCCAAAACAATATTATATATATATAGACTCTAAAATACAATCGAACATATGACACATTTAATTATTAAATTAGTGGCGGTTTTCATATAACCACAAATAAAACACAACATAATATTAAAAAAATACGCCTATTTTTTTGAGGGGGTCATGAACCCCTATAAATTTGATGAGTAATAGGGGTTGTGGAAAACCCATTCTAATTTATGTTAAAAATTAATTTAGAGGTGGTTGTGAAGAACCCAATCTATAAAACCACCTCTAATCACCCAGTTTTTTTAATATTGGTAATATATCACATAATCCCATATGGAATATTAATCTATTTTTCCTATATGTAGTATAAATAATGATTTTAAAAATATTTCAAATATAATACCTTAATTTATAACACCACAATTGAAACTCACAAACATAAAAATAATACACTACTTAAGTCACTATCCTTAAACCCCTTAACCTTATAGGTCCACAAATGTAATATAATTCATCTCAAAAAATTATTTTATGTCAAACCAAAAGGTTATATTTAATTCAACCTAAATTATTTTCTGAAAAATATCATTCATCACATCAAAATTATTTGATAAACGAAATATTTATCCATAAATCCATTTGATACAAAATTTTCATATTAACTAGGACATCACATAGTCTAGTGGTAGCTAATTCACCCTTATCACCCTTATGTTTTTGGTTCATACCCCATATCCTCACTGGATGTGTTTAGTTTTCACCCAATAAGATGTTATCCTTTTTTAAAAACCATATTAATATAATTGATATAACATTCAAAAAGATAAATAATCCATAATTACCTCATCATAAAAGATATTATATTCCCTAAAGGTTACTCATACTAATAAACTTAGGCCCACAAGGTATTCTTCCTTAAATAATTTTTTTACAAAAACATATAACAAACCATTGTGTTTTATTACCATAAATGTATTCCAAAATATCCTTAATCTTAGAAAAATACCATCATAAAAACATAAAAATAGATGTTTAATACTTTTTTACTTATGATCAAACTTATACTCATAAACACATGATGGAATTCATGAAACATATATTAATAATATAATATATTATTACAAAATCCAACACAAACCACATGTATATTTAATGATTCTTATAACCATAATACCATTTAATGAAAATAATTCTATAATTTAATTCCTAAATCCAAAAAAAACAAATACATTAACCATTTTAATTCAACATATTTCCTTCCATGGTATATGTTTTATCCTATAGAAGTTGACATTGAATCAGATAATTCAAAAAATCCCAACATTTATGATAGTGAACTATAAATTGATCCCTAGGATGAAATATATTTCCTTCTATGATACTCTTCATTTTTCCATTGCAATTCATTATTTTATTCCCTTATTGTAAACACATAATACTTTTTCTTATTCCTCTTAGACACTTTCATGGCTGTATCTTTCAACATTTATTACATAATGGAAACCAATCAATCATTCATCGATTGTTTTAATAACTTCATATCTTTGAGAACTCCATCAATATCTTATTTTGTGATTCAGAGAGTTAGTAAAGGTGTATGTTTTTAATCATGTTTTAGAATAATTGACTATGAATAATAAAATATCCATCACACCAACCATCAACCCATTTGGATTGTCATAGTCACCACATTTTCCTTCATATTCAATGTTAACAAGATTTATCCAGGTTCCAAGCATTGAATGAAAATAAAAATCATAGCACGAGAAAAACATTCAGATTGAAAGAACATATAATCATTTAAAGTTTTTCTAAATCATTACCAATCATTTTAAATCTAAGATACATTAATATTAACCAAGGTATTTTATTTTCATCATCAATTCAAATACGTTGTAATGGTTCATAATGAAAATGTGAATTATCGAAGGAATATTCATTAGGGGTGTCTAACCAGGGGCCCAGTAAGGCCTATTGTAGTGTACTACATAATGATAGAGTCAAGGATGTCATTTCATTACAGAGTTATTACACTTGGTTACATGTGTTCCAGAACCACGTCCACTTGTAGTACCCATACATGGATGTATTGTTAGAAAAACCACATCATCTATATCTTATGAAAACATTATCACGTTCTTCTATACTTATCGTCAATGTATATCATAGGTTTATGATACTTAATAGATGTTTTAATAAATATATTTCTAAAGGATTATAAAAAAATTATTCTTATAGAAATTATATTGAAACGACCCTAGTAGCTTAGAGTTGGTGGTTATTTTATTATACCGATTTACGAAACAAAGAATCAAATCCTGAATGACCATATAGTTTAGTAGTCTTGGTAAAATAGACACATACTTTAATCTCAAATTATTAATCAAATAATAAAATACAACATATAATTTTATTTGAGTGAATCATTATTTCCCCTAGCATAACCCTGTATATTAATCATAATACACATCTTGTAATCTTAGTGAACAAAATATATGAAACGGGTGAGCATATATGCTCATTAAGGGAATGAATATAGCGGATGCTATCAATATTAAATAGGAATAATCAACATGTAAAATTAAATATATGAATAACATTCCATTCATTTAATTACATGAGCCTAACATGGTATAAATAAACAAAGATCAAATTAGTCTATATAAATAATCACATGAGATTGAAACTAAACCATATATATTAAAATTAATAAAATAATCAAATGATACATTGAAAAATAATTACCTAATGAAGTAATATATAATTTAAAAAATCATAACCATACTTTCCATGTCTCTTCCCATGACATCTTACATAAATGGGTTCGGCCTTGGCCAAAAACCCATGCTAGTTCGTTTAATGTGACCTAATGATGTAGTAAGGGTCTATAAAAGGCCCTGACTATCACTTATTTTGTATAATGAATTCAAAACATAAAATGTGTGAAACATAATCAATATAAAAGCTATTATATGAAATGATAACTATTTCCCCAATCAATAATCATAATCATAAACCATCAAGAGTAATATAAATTGTATCAAACTGGTAAATCCCTAGTAAATATGATAATAATACATCTTGAGAAACAATAACTATGGTATTATTAGAACATATAACTATAGTATCATATGTATAATAAAGGTAATATGTCATTGATGAATAGAAATACTATAAAATGTTATTAAAATTATTTTGGGAATTTTTTTTAAAATGAAAATATTATTACAACTAATATTTTAAAAATAATTTTGAATAATTTATTAAAAATAAACATTGATAAATATAAATTATGATTTAAAACATTAAGTGGTAATGATGGTGTAAATTCCATTAATGTAGTACACATTAATATAATGATTTCTTTCACATGTTGATTAAAATGAAAATAGGCATTTTTTTTGAAAAAGACATGATGATTTCTTTAAAAATGTATTGTATAATTTAAAACATAGGTAAATATTTATTTTATAAGTCATTTGGAAAATTTTAATAATATAATTTGAAACATATTTAGATTATATGGTTTTGGAAGGATAAAAGGATTTTCAACCAAATATAGAAATATATTCAGATTTTCATAAAAAGTGTTTCTCAATCATTTTTAGTAAAAAAGAGAGGAAAAATAACACTATTACTTGAAATAGTTCAAGAATAAACCAATTATAAAAAATATATCTATTTTAAAAAATATAAAATATTTACCAAGGGATATTAAATCCTAAACAATCCTGAATAATGATGAGATTGTGAAATTCACCCTTACCAATTTGAGAATGTTTGAATCATATTATCCATGAAAGGAATAAATTTGATTGAAATATTAAATACCTTGAATAGAACTTATTCAATATATAACATATCAAAATGGGTAGTATATACACAATAAATGAATAATTAGTGAATATGGAATATTTCTCATGAAAGTAAAAGTGAGATGATAAATCCTTACCTCAGATTCTAATTCCTTCATATATGTCCAACCCTATTGTGTAAATAATATTTTTTTTAATAAATATACCTTATATAACCATAATATTATATCTAATACAATATATTATTTTATTATAGTCTTTTATGACACATTAATTAACCATTATTTGTTAAGAATCACTGTTTTAGGTGATAGTTGCTTCATTCATCATATAGATTTTGACTTGGTAATTTTGGTCATTTTATACTGATCAGGGTTCCATAATATCTATAATGTTAAACAAGATTTAAATATCCACTATATTCATTATATATTTATTTACAATAATATATAGAAGTTATAGATAGAAAATTTATTACATAGTGTATTGAGACAATAAGCCGTATATATGCAAGAACGTTGTTTCCATTTTTCTGAACCAATATAAATAAATAAACATAAAATTTATTTTACCTTTATATAATAATTAATATGTTATATATATCATTTTTATTAATCAAATATATATTTATTACCATCCATACAAAAATAAAATGAAAAACATTTAACACCTCTATCTGGTGACGATAGTCCAAACGTACACACAAGCGACGTTTTTGTTTTTCATTAGATTGGAAGGTAAACATTTATATGTGATATTATAATTCAATAATTGTTGTATGGTATAAAATATCAAATATAATAATTAAATTCATCTTTAATAACATCCATGTAATATGTATGTGAAAAACGAATCACATCACTCCATGAGATAGTAGTCCGTTGTACACACAATCGACGTTATTGAATCCCCTACAATATGGATAGTAAGAAAATATATGAGATATAATAATTATATAAGTTTAATAATTTAATAAATATCTTATAAATATATTAAATCCATCATTATATCTACCCCTAAAATGTGGTGATGGAAAATGAATTACATCGATTCGCGAGGTTGGTTGTCTGCCACACACTTGATTTACAGTTTCATTTCCCATTTGATGGAAGTAAATATGGATATAGGTTTATAAATAAACATAATAAAATCTATGTATATGTGATATACTTGTTTTATTATACTATCGTGAATGAATATACTTTGGAGGAGGTTTAATATGAAATAATATAAAAAATGTAATTTAAGAATATCACCTCTTATTTAGAGGACCTCTTCAGGATTGCATATTGATGCTTCCTAGGATAGATTTATGATAAAATCATGGTCCCTAGGATATTTTTATTGGATTATTTAATAGCTTTTTGGGGCAATTAGCTGATAAAAATGGTGTTTTATGTGTGAATAGGGGAAGATAAGGGGAGGACTTTCATAATTGGGGGATAGGGCACACATGATATTTTTTAAATTATAAATTTATCACCATGTTTTTATCCAGTATAAAACCTAAAAAGTTTGTAATTTAAAACCCATAGAGGTGTTAAGGTCTAAATATGACCCAAAACGGGTGTTGGACATGTTTTAGTCCATTGAAACCCTTATCTACTTAGTTTAATCCCTGATAAACTGATTTTACATTATTCCTGGTAATTAATTTTTAATATTTTATGAATCATTATAGTTAAAGATTAATTTGAACATTTCATATAAGATTATTTATACTGTTTCAAAATAACGAATATATTTTTCAAAATTCATTTCATATAATTTTCATAATTCAATTTAATATTTAACCTCTAGACACATCGAGAAAACTGTTCTTCCAATGAAAAAGCATTAAAAAGTGTAAAATTTTTTATATCATAATTAAATATTAAATTGATTAAAAATGAATAAATTAGTTAAAATAAAATATTATTGATCTTATTTTACTTTAAAACGAATTTTAAATATAATTTTACATTATAAATAATTCTAATAGAAATAATGTTTTTAATAAAAACCTGTATTTTCACAATTCATCAAAAAAATACCCTTTTCTGAAAATTCTAAAAAAATAACTGCAATATAATTTTTATATGTTGATTTCCAAAATGGAGATAATTTTTTATATTAAAATTTATAAAATACTTAAATTTTAATTTTAAAATAAGTTCTAAAAATGTGACAAAACCAGTCATTATAAAAACATTGTTTTTTCAGAAATATTCCATTTTCATTAAAAATGTTTTTATTTTAATTTCTAATCAACATATAAAAATTTATTTTATTTTATAAAATTTTAAGCCATATTATTTTAATAATGTATTAATTCTTGTTAATAACCACCAAATTAATGGCTTGGTTATAATGTTCATGTTTAAATAATAATATTTTAATAGAGTATTGTGTTTCATTTAAACTCATTTTTTCATTCTTTTCAAGATATTAAAGATATTAAATTTAATGACATAAATTACATGTGTTACTTAAGCTTGGTGTTTCATTTATCATACACTACCTTACATGATGTTCTTCTTTTAAAATTCGAAGGTGTTACGTTATACCTACTATTTTCCATAAAGTGTTTAATACTTTTTATACCTTCTAATTTAATGGATAGGTTGAAAAGGGTATCTGTATCATGGTTTATTTATACTCACGGTTTCATGTATTGTATGGTGTAAAATTATTAATGTATATTTTAATGGAAATTTCAATAAAATCTTATGGTGTTACATTTTGATCTAATCATAACCCATATGATAGATCACCATACCATCCTTATATTCTCCATACATCCAAGGTTTTGTCAATATCCATAATTCTTTATATAATTCATTAAAATCTCTATGTGACTAACTTATTAAATCCTCCCACTAAACAATTTCAGTTACTAAAATTAATATAGTAACCCTTTTTGAATAATTTTGAGACTTCAGAATCATATTATGATATTTAACTCTTTATAATTTGTATTCATATTCTTTATGTTCACCACATCAATTGTAATAATTATAATGATTTATTTTGTGGGTATATATCTCTTTATGATTTCATTATCATAATATCAATTTGAACACATTATACCAAATATTTCCATTTTAATATCACGGTAAATAATGTAAATATATTAGGTTAATCATTTACTAAAATAACCTAATAATTTTGGATATTATTTGGAATTAAAATTTTATTTTCTCTATAATAATTATTCATTTGATAATGTAATACTTTTAAAAGTCACAACAAACTCCCACTAGTCTCTTAGAAACTAGTTCCTCATTATAAAATAATGTTAATTTGGAAAAAATACATTAGGTTAGAAAATAATGTTTATTTCTCATTGATATGAATACATAAGAAATAAATTATAGTATCTGTATCATATAAGGTGTTGTATGTGTTTCAAGTACTATTCATAGAAAAACATTATTCTTCAATTATACTAATAATGGGTGGTGGGATCCATTCCCTTATATTTTAATAGATATCACGGGTAAACCCTTTAACATTAGACCAAATTAATTTATTCTAATACATTATTAAGAAACATTATTTATATGGATCATTTAAAAAAAATGTATTTTAATAAGTCTCCCCTTTATTGATAAAAAACATTATCTTATAACAAAACATATTATCACACATATTTAAACAAAATATGGTATTTATATAGTCTTTATTATCATCCATTTCCATATTACATATGTCAATAACATCAATGTATTTTAGTTTCAAACCCCTTGCTTCATCATTTGAACAAAAAATTTATATTCCACTCATAAATCCTTCTTCATTTTTTGAACACTTTTATATTTTCATGTTTAACATATTTTTGATATCATATAAAATTTAAAAATCTATGACATCGTTCCAGTCACGGGATCTCCACTATATTTCATATAACCCTTGAGGTACTCGTTGAAATTTATTACCATGTGGAAGGGGTTTTCATAATGGAAACATTCACCTTTCTTATTGAGTCTTCCCTTTTGTTTTGAAGAAATTGAAATAAATAATTCAACAAATCACGGTTATAATTTATAATTGATTTTTTTTCATCTAGTATAAAATCATACAATCTCAGTACAACACTTCATATTTGACCTTACATATCCTCTTCACCTATGTATAAATATAATTTTGTAAATTTTTTTAGAGTTATTTAATAATATAAATAAAACCCAGCTTTCAGAACCTATCATGAAAAATATTTTGATAAATATTTTTATCTAGGACATGATCATGTTGTTATCACAAGCTCTATTTGTCATAATATTACCCAATCATTTTTAATATATGATCTAAGAATAAATAACCTTCAATTATATTATATCAAGAAGGTTCTTTATAAACATTTCATCATTCATGTATTTCTTACTCCTCATATAAAATTTTTTTATTATCAATAATCACATAAGAATCCATGTATTCAATATTAATATAGTTTTATGCACAATAGATATGAGAATAAATGTTGTGTAGAACCATGTGGTTATGGGTTGGGAAAATGAGGGGAAACATTAACCTTTTTGTTCTTGAGAGTGTTCAAGGAAAAAATTGTAAATTCTATTATAATATGATTATGGATAATTTTTACCCCTTTTTGGTTACAGAATATATTTCTTACACTAGGAAACCAGTTTGGTGGAAATTAGAGATGTTCAATTTTTTGTGAAATATTTAATATTAAATTAATTAAATATTAATTTATCTATGAATTTTCATTCCATGATATCTTTTAAATGAAGCATCATTTTGAGATTTTGTCTCATTAGTTTATTCTTGAACTTGGGGTTTTTCTATGGTGAGGCATGACCATGCGTCAGGCATTAGGGCTAGGCTCAAGCACCCTTTTCCTTTATTTTTATTTTCTTTTATTTTCATCCATTTATCAGTTTTTTTCTTTCCCCCTTACTCCCCTTTGTATTCCCATTAATTTCAATATTGTAGTCTCTTTACATTGTAGAGATGTGTAGAGAGAGAAAAGGGAGATGGAGGGTATGGAGGTATCATCAGGGGGTTATCCAAGGCATGGATCGATATGTCGCAGCTGAGGGTGCTATATTAAATCTGAATATATGATGATTTATTCCCGAAGTTCAGATAATATTTTTGGTTTTTAGTGTAAATCCCAAAAATTTACGTGTTTTTAATTATTAATTATCTACATGTATCGTAAGGGATCCCATAAAAATTGATCTATGGTTTTTAAGAGAAATCAGGTTTTTGGGCCTATTTGGTGGTTTTTGGTTTAGGAAAACCCATGTATATGATGTGTCGTTTGAAGAATACCAACTGTGTATTCTTATTGTTTTTTGGAATAAAGGATTTTCAAACTACACTTTGTGTACTTGATGTTCATCCCTTGTAGTGGCGAGTCATGGTGTGTTAGAGGAAAATTGACATATAGTGTACATGAACTGATTCTGTATGTGGTGCATATGGAGTGGTTGTGTACAATGTTTGGCCAGATCCAGTGTACGGTTATGTGGATAGGTACATAGTTGGGAACCCTATGTAGGGTAAAAACCATGTTCATGGAGGTACATGGCATGTAGTCCAATTATGTATATGGCGAGTGGGGTAATGGTAAATGGGAAGGTGCCCATGTGGGGTAAAATTCAATGTGTAAGGCCAAAATTCCAAGATAACAAGAAATTTACACACCAACTAGACTATGAACAAGACCAGGGAGGCCCTCTATGGGTACATGTTGCGATACAAAGTACATTCCATGTACGTTTTCTTGTTTTGGGTTATGTTGCCTATTTTGTTTTACATGGAGTAATAGTTTGACCTTTGAGTAGTGAATTCTAAGAAACATTTCATTTAGACCATGACGGTGGAATCCATTTTTTGTTCAGAGGCCATTGGGATGGTGTTTTTCATGGGATATCATTTGATGGGGGATTCCACAAAGTTTTGGTTTCATAATATTCATGGGGGTTGAGATATGAGTTGGGAGGCCCATCTGAGGAGTCTGAACTCGATGATACTTCTAGATCGAGTATTCCATGTTGATCTATGTGATAATCATTGGAAAGATTCTGGAATATTAGATCGATTATTATCTCTGAGGATAACTTGGTTGGTTATTACGTTTGGGGACCGGTTGGTAAAGGTTAGAGCTGTTGAGGAATATCTCTTCATTTTTTGGTTACTAGATCATTTAGAGACTTTTATGATAGATTAAAATTTTAGGATGGAAATTATGTTTATGTGTTATAAGATATTGAGAATAGTAAGAGGGACAGATGAGGATGCCATTTTTGGGATAGTTTATGATCAAACGATCAGTGGATTACATGGTCAGTTATTGAGAATGACAATGTGGAAAGTGGTTTGTTGGAATCCATTGTGTGCGAGCGGATACCCACTAATGGGTTGTTTTTTGATATGGCCAACAATGGTTTTACTGTGTGGAATTTTCCATTTGGCTTTTTCTGAGGATCCCTAATAGGGTCAAACTTTTGATTTGGACATAATGACTATTTTGAATGCCCTAGAAGGAATGATTTTCTTTTTAATTCACTTTGGGAGTGTGGTTGATCGGAGATCAGTTGGAGGAAACTGAGAGATGATTGGGTTGTTTCTCCACTGTGATTAATCTATCCTTATGGATAAGATAGAGGAACACTACATAGGGTGTCTTCCTTTTATTTTGTACTTTGGGACACTTGAGGATCATTTGATGGGCATGCCCCAAGATCTTGGATAGAAAAGTTCAGTCAATGGCTAGAAATCACATTATGTTATGACCCCACAAACTGTGGGAGCCTTATGTTTTGGTTGTCCCTTAGGTGGGACATTGTGTGGATTTGATGGCTATTTTGTTAAATTCTAATATCCAAGTGACCGTAAGAAGGCTACATGATTTGTTGGTTGAGAGTTGAAAAGCCCTACAAGTTTATCAATTTGGATGGTGGGTTTGAGGTTGGATTATCCCATGTTCTGTTATCCTTTTTCCATTATGTATTATTATTTTTTTGCTCAAGACTTTGGTTTGAGGAGGAGACCCTTAGGGTACCTTAGATCTGGAATTGTCCTTGAGATGTGATCTGATTCTATCTGTTATTGGTGGCATATGGTTAAATGGTATTAGTGATATAATGGAAAATCTGTATAAGTTCATCCAACCTCTAGTTGAGTGTGTTATATGGATAGAGTGACATTAGGATCATGAGGTGATACTGAAGTCACATAGTGGGTTTTCTATAAGTTGGATTCCATTATACTCCTAACTCTATGGATACTTTGTGCTTCTGAATTACAACATGGATCCTAACTGTTGTTAGGTTCATAGCTAGTTACTAATTCATTATGTAGAACCATCAGGACTAGTAGTTTCTCTAGTTTTGTTAACCTAAGTGTTCATATCTCTCGTTTAGATCATTCTGTTGGGTTATTAGATCATGATAGATTCGCTTTTTTTGAGGTGAAACCGTTGATTATTCCCTAGGGTCTGACATTTATTCATTTATATGTAGTCGTCTTGGAGATATTTTGTAGATCTAGTGGATGATCCAATTATTTTGAGGGTGGGTGATCCATGTGTTGTAAGTCCTTCGGCAGAGGCTAGAGTCATCATAGACTTAACTTGGGTGTCAGGATAGAACCCATGGTTTTGTTATTTTTTTATATAGAAACTATTTATACCATTGTTATTTTATGCCAGTTATGTCTAGTTTCTGAATTGGTTGGGCATATCACATTTGCATGAACATATTATATAAATCAATTTTAAGGTTCACCATTGGGGGAGGACTGCATTGATTTATTTCTCACAGCCTATACACGCACCTGGGATAGTGTGAAAAATCTATCTCTTATTTATAGTAGGATAACATGTTGCCCAATGAATAGGGTTTGGCCTTGTGTAGCTTGATCGATTGGAGAAACTTATGTGGAGTCATTGGACTAGATTGGTGTAGCTTGAGCATCGTGGTGACTGGGTTTGTGGTTCATCTTGAAGAATGAAGTACAACCTATTTTATTTATTTTTTGTTTATTTTTTCTGTATATTTTGTCGGCCCTGTGGGAGGCCAATTGTTGTACATTTTGCATGATTAATTTCTATAGGAATTTATCATGTATTTCATTTATTATAAAATAGTTTGTTTTTTCAATTTATTTATTATGTATACTCTAATGTTTATCCCTATGGTTGAGTATAGTAATATTTCACAATTATTAAACTCTTACTAAAGGGCATAGTCTCCCCACTATATATTTTGATTCTCACTATGGGTCTAAAACCTATAGTGTTTGTGGAGGAATTCATGAGGCCTTGTAGTGAGATATTTTAGGTGATGTTGTAGGTCAACCTGTGCTGGTTTATTTGAAAAAATTATCAAAGTTTCATAGTTTTAGGATTTGGGGAGTTGGTAGAGATGGCTTCTAAGAATGTGTTAGAACTTGTGAAGGATATACGATTGGTGTGTCACTATAGATGGATGTTTAGTTAATTAAAGTGTCTGAATATACACATATGTTGTTTCCTAGTATAAGTACTTGGTAGAATTCTACTCAATCAAAACAGATTTTTATTTTTTCTTCTAATGAGAGTCCGTGTCGATCCTTTGGTGAGATTTTCACTTGTGATAAAGATACATCCCCTTCATAAATGGATGCATAGAGACCCTTCGTGGATGGTAATTAGATTTTAGTGCCTTTTTACTGGCTCAAGGTGGGTAGGGATACCTAATTGATCATTGGAACCAGATTAATTTTCTGTATGTTGGTTGTTCACTTGATGTCCTAGGATCATGTTTCATGGGGGGGGGGGCTATTATTTCCATGTGTAGTCTATTTATTCATGTTGTGGGGCCCATGTGGTTTCTATCACTAATGGATTTGGTGTTCACAAATATTATACATTAGTGGGGCTGTTGGTATTTTCAATCATCAGGATGTAGTAAGTCATGAGTATGCCTCTTATTTTAGAAGTGGAGCACTAGGAGTGCTCCTAGTCTTCTGGCTAGTTTGAGCGGACTGTTTTGGTTGGACCCCTGGCCCTGCTCATTTTGGTTGTGCTTTGCATGACATGGTGGAAGCATAGTTGGATGCTTCCTACATTGGATTGATTATCGAATAGAGGGTGGAAGTTTGGTTGAAATCAAAATTATGTCTATTCCAATATTTCTAAGATAGGAGTGTCAATGATTCGCTAGTTTATTGGAACTGACCCATGTAAGGAGCATGTTCGGTGGTTTTAGCCACATTAGCCTAGTTTTGATAACACATGGCCCTTGTGATCATGAGTTCTATTGTGATATTGAGTGTAGGTTTAATGTTAAAATTGTTGTGGGTAGTTCACCTTAGGATATTGTAGGTTATAAAACTTGTTTGAATTGATTTCTTGAGATTGTGTTATTGTGGTTTTTATGTTGGTTCTCAAGTTTGAGAGATTTGGCTATGTATATCATTTAAATTCAGTGGTAGTATAAGGTGTGCTATATGGTGTAATATTTGGGAAGTGGTTGGATGAATAGGATACTACTATGGTGGGGAGCATCAGATTAGTCTTGGATGAATATATCTTACATTGGTATAGATTTATTGAACATTTAACATTAGTCAATGGATTCTGAAGATAACATTAGTTGCATCAGTTCTTGTACGAGATCATGGATTCTAGTAGATAAATAAGGCACCATTTGGGAATGAAGCATTTCTATTGGGGAGTTTATGATTATCAGTTTCATGAAGGGTATGGAAAACTAAGGGAAATTTGAACTTTATATTCTCAGATGCGTTTAGGGAAAAATTTTAATTCTTCTCTAATATAATCTCAGATAATTTTCTTACCACATTTTTCATCGCAAAATATGTTTTCTACCCTAAGATAGATGATTGGTACATGCAGGATCCATTTAAATTTTCATGGAATATTTGATACTTAATTAATTAAATATTAATTTATTCTCATGTGTTTGTTCAATGAAATTTTTTATATGGATCATTGGATTGATATTTTTTCTGCTTGGTTAATCTCAAAATTGTGGCTTTTAAATAAGTGTGGTAAACCCTTTCATTGAACATCGGTGTCAGGCCCATTTTTTATTTCGTTATATTTTTCTCTTATTCATTACTTTATTTTTCTTCCTTTTATTTTCCCCTTTCTCCCTATTGGAATACCAAGAATACACCCATGGGATTCCCTTCCAATGTTTGATAGAGTAAGAGGACGTGAAAATGGTGTAGGAGAGGGAGGAGGTTCCACCAGGTGTTTGTCTAAGGACTCGATCAGATTACAGTAGCTATGGACATGGGGTTCAACCGGAAGAATTAGTGGATTATGCCTAGAGGTATGATCATTTTTTGATTTTCATTTTCAATACCCATTGTTTAGATGTTATTAATAATTAATTCCTTAAATGGGTTATTAGGGACCCCTTGAGGGACTATCTATCAATTTTAGGGAGAAATTAGTTTTTTAGGGAATTTGGTTGGTTCTCTATTTGTGAAAACTAGTGGATAGAATATGTTTTTATATTAACGAATGTAGCGTGTTTATTCTATTTGGAGAAGATGTGTTTTGGGGAGTACCCATTGTGTACTTTGGGTGCACGCTATGTCATGAAGACTTAGAGTGTGATGGGGGAATATGGTCGTGCATGGTACATCACCAGATCTAATTTGAGACACAAGTCCAATGGTCATGTACTATTGTTGGATAAAACCCATGTGGGGGTACATGGCTAGGTACATGGCCGGGCACCACCTGTGGGTTACAATTTCTGTCTACGGATATACGAATCGTGTAGTCCGAGGGTGTACACCTCGAGTGAGGATGAGGTATAATGGAAGGTACCCATGCAGGGTTACATACCATGTATATGGATAACACATCATATAATTTGGAAATGTACACAACAAGTGGCTAGAGGTAAACGATCTGGGATGAACTCTATGGGAATGCACCTTGTACCTCTTCCTTCATTAGGTTTCTTATCCCATTTTTCACCCTGGAGTAAGAATTGGACTTGTGAGAAGTCCATTTTGAGTATTTTTTCACAAATAGCACGATGTTAGAATAATTTCAGTGTTTAGAAGAAATATGGATAGTTTTTTGGATGGGAGAGAATTAATGGTTGGTTATAATTTAGGTTTGGCTTAAAAATATTCTTGTGGGTTGGGTTGTGAGCTATGCGACCCAAGTGAGGGTTGTGAGCTTCGTAATCAGCCCTTCTTGAGTGTTACATGGAGATCTATTTTAGGGTATTTCAACTGATTATAGATGATGGTATCAATTAAAATCAAAAGGTATATCAATCATTGTCCACTCACTTTGGGACTAGTTACTGAGGTTTGAGGAGTTGAGGTTTAGACCTTGGGTTTGAGAAGACTCGAGGTATTGGACCTTTCTGGATGGGTTAACACTATACGATGGTGTTTACTTCATGGAACTGAAGATATATTAATATGAGTCTAAGGGACTCTTGAAGATTATATTATGGGTTGGATTCTGACCATGTAATCAGTGGATACTATGTTTGGATATAGATAATTTCCATATGGACTGTTTATTGATTGGATGCCCATGTGAAAAAGCCAGTATACACGGATGTTTTGTTTCCATGGAAGTATGTAGGTCGTTTTTGTGTGTGATTTTCCAAATTGATTGGCTCGTGTTAAGAAGACCTTACATGGCCCATTTGATTTGTTCACGAGGATTATTTTTTATTTCTAAGATTTCATGCATTTCATTTGGATTCTATTTGGACATGTTTTGTATTGAGGATCATTAGAAGGCTGCTAAGGGCCATTTGGGTTATTTTCACACTAGGGGTGATTCCTATTTTTTAATTGTTTATGGAAATACCTTACAGGGAGTCCTTAAATTATTTAACACTTTGAGATGTTTGAGGATCATTTTTTGGGTGTGGAATGTGAGATTGGGTACAGAAGAGGAGTCCCTAGTCAGATGTCACTTTGTGTAGTGTCCCTAAGGACTATGGGAGCCTTGAGTTTTGGTTATACATAAGGTGGTTCATTAAGAGCTCGTGGTGTTGATTTAATTGGATGTTCAGATCCGTATGACTGTAGGGAGGACCCATTCTTTATTGTAAAATATTTGATTGGTGATGCATGTTTTCATTTTGGATGGTGGGATCAAGTTTGTATCATTATATGTTTGGTTGGCCTTTGGCTGCGATGTTTGAGGTAGTTTGAAATCAATTTTTTTTTGATAAGAATATCCTTGTGATAAATTATAGTGGGTGTTTTCAGGAATATGGGATCTAGTTCTCTCCTCCATTATTGGTATGTGGTTAGATGTGATATAAGGGATAATAGACTATATGGATGAGTATAACCACAATGTAGTTGAGTTTGCACCCCAGATAGAGTGGATTTGGGATTATGATGTGTTGAGGCACTCACACAGTTGGTTTTTTGTACCGTTGATGGTTTTTTTCTTTGAGGGCCCTAGATTCTATGCGATATATGATTATGGTATAGATTCCACCTATTTTTTGGTCTATATTTGGTGGTTGATTGATTCTATAAGACCTTTGAGACTAATATGTTCTCTTATCATGTTGACCAAGATCCTCTAGTCACCGAATCAGATTATGTAATTAGAGTCCTAGATCCCACTATATGTTTTTTTATTGGATGCGTGTGGTTGTTATCTTGGTTCCTAAATTCATTACTTTCTATTTATACATCCTGGATAAACTTTATAGATCTAAAAGTCTCATCGGTTATCTTGTCTCTAGGTATGACATTTTGAAAATTCTATGAAAAGGAATAGGTAAGGGGTATAATAACCTTGAGTTCTAGTATATAATATGTGGTTGTATATTTTCATTATGTTCATCTCCCTTTTTTATGTAGTTTTTCTTATATCCCATCTATTTATAGTTTCTTAATAGGATGGACATATCATGTGTGAAGAACATATTATGACATTAGATTATTAGTTCACATTTAGGGGTGGTCTACTGATATTTATGTCTCTCATTGAATATGTTCACAATGATCTACCTACATACATGATTTCTTCTTTTAGGTTGGAGAACATGTTACATAGTGTATGGGGCTGAGACTTAGTGTCTCTTGATCAATCAGAGAAACATATATGGAGTATTAGGATTGGGCTCATGCATCTTGTGTATCGTGAAGAACAATTATGCTGTTTGGATTAAATATTTTAGTATATACTATTGAATTTATTTTCATTTTATTTTTTTTGTATATGTGGTTGGCCCAATGGGTAACATGATATTTTTTTCATGATTTCGGTCTAGATGAATGTATTACATGTTCCATTTATTATTTCATGATTTTGTTTCAGTATGTTTATTATTTTAAATATTATGTTTATCCCTATATATGAGTTTAGTTATTTTTCTCTGTTATGGCACTCTGACCGGAGGGTATAGTCTCTCAACTATATCATTTTGATATATTCCACTGGTCGCAGCCTCTCTCATTCTGGGAGGTGAGTTTGAGTCCTTGTAGAGAGATAGATCAAGTAATGTGTTAATTTATCCAAGTCTATTTCATTAAAAATGTACACAAGATATGATAATTTCTATTATGCATATAATAAAAATTCTTCTCCACCTTATAATCTTCATCAGTTTTAGAATCATTAGGAATTGGTTTCTCTAACACATAGTTTTCACTTCATATTTGAGAACTATTCTATAATCTATATGCTAATAAATGACTCTTCTACCATTTATTTCTTACTCTTCAAATATTGGTTAGAAATTATTATGGTAAAATTATGAGTCAATTTATATCTATAAAATAATATTTTAACAGGTGAGTATCACATTTTATAATCATTTAATAATATGTGTTTTTATTTATATTATCTCTAAAATTATTCCCCATTTAAAATTTATTATATCAATCAATAAGCTAGGATACTTATTTTAGTAAGAAATAATTCCAATTAGGAATTCCTATAATTAGAAATATATTTAGGTAGGACATCATAAAAATCATATCATATATTACTATTGGATGATGGATCAGAAAAATATATGTCTAGTTGATCATATGGATAAATTCAATTCCATTCCTCTTGTATTCTTTACATAGGTTTCCTATATATATATCACTATCCAAAATGTTGTATTTTGTTACCTAATGTTTATGGATATTTATTTCAACCATGGAATACAAAAGAAAATTAATATAAAACCTTGATTTTGTAGAAACTACCTAGTCAGATGATAGTATTCATATCATTGGTTTTCTTTGAAAGAAATATGAATCTTAACATTTTTTAAGTGGTATTTAATCGTACCATCTCATCTCAAAATATTTTCTATACATGTATGTATTATTCGAATGATTCAATTTGGAATATTAATCTTCTTTATGAAATTAATATGTTTAAATCCTATTGATATGTAACCCTTTACACAACTCATAACTTGTATTACTTACCATAATTAAAATCCAACTATAAAAAGGCTATCCAAATGTATCGTATGAATATGGTATATGAAAAATCATCCAATAAACAATTAGAATCATTTTAAATAAATAATAAACTCAAGAGCAATATGGGAGAGACAACTAGCCAACCAATAATTTTTTAGAAAAATAAAGAATTAACAAATCAACTATGTATTTTGAGACAATATTTTTTATAACTCCAAATGAAATTTTACTAAGAATTTTATAATTTATCTTTGCTTTGCGAACACTCTATAAATCATATCAATATAATTTTTTTAATTAGTAGATGAAAAACTTCATATTCTCTTTTATATGGAATTAAAATTTAATGTATGATATTACATGAAATATTTCAACTATATATTCTAATTTTATTACGTAAAATATTTACATAAAATAAGACTCTTACATATACAATTTTTTAAACCTTGATCACATAAATTTATAAAATATAATTTTGAAATTGTTTAAATATTTTCTCAAAATAAGGCTTTATAATTTGATCAATTCAAATTAATTATGATTATAAATTCCCAATATTAAGAATAAGCTCTTTTATATTTAACCATATCATTAAATTTATAACTATTTCATAAATTACCCTTATAATTTTTATATGAACACTTCATATATAATTTATAGTTGTTTCACATAAATTAAAAATGTATTTAATATTAGAAATAAATACAATGAAATATCTATTTGATAATTGTTTCTTAAATATTTAAATATTTTATTATAAACAATTTAATGTTAATTAATTTATAAATATTTTATAAATTTGATAAAAAACATAATATGAAATTTCCCATGATTCATAAATTATAAAATTAATTCATCATTAAAAAAATTGAATAAATTAAAATTTCCATGATTTCATATTTTAAAATACATATTATATTATAATCAGTATATTTTCATATTATTAATTATATTTTTTTATTAATATTAGATGGAAGAAATATCATACTTTGATTTTTTGGTTTTATATCTTATGATATTATTTATATTATAAGGGGGATACACCACTATTTTGATGAATTACGGGATGTTCTCATGCATTCATGGATTATATTTATTGTAATTAATTAATGATTTTATGATTATGAGAAGGTTTGAAAAATATATATGATATATTTTATTACCTCAAAGAACCTTTATTTCACATATTAAAAAAATATCCTTAATTATGTTGATTCTGGAGCTGATATTCAATGGAATTATTGAAAAGTTTCTATTAATGAAGGAACACTGTCCACAACATATTTAAATTAGATTTAGATTGGTTCAATATATCTAAATACGAGATTCAAGAGTTATGTATTGATTTGAGTGGTATAAAATGAAAAATGAAATGTCAATTTTTTCATATGAGTGTTTGAGAGTCTATGTATGGGTGATTTTATATACTATATAATCATTTTCTCTGATGTGTGTAAGGGTCATCCAGTGCAGCTGACTAAAATATACAAAATGAATGAGAATTTAAAGATCATTTTTAAACTAGGGGAAATCTATATAAGCATCATCCTCTAAACCATAAGTGTAAAGAACCTATACTTAAACATGATTTGATATTGTGTAAACATCATTATAGAGACAATAGTATTCCATGTAAACATCATGTAGAGTAATTTTCTTAAATATAATCATATTACTATAATCTAAGGAAGAGAAATGAAAATGGTATGACAATATGACTTCAATGTCATAAAAATTTTTTTTTATGACTTTACCTACAATTTCATATGACTTACTGATGTTTTTTTATTAATATGACTATTTTTTAAGACTTCACATGTGTTTCATATGAATTTTATGAAGAGATTTTTTGACATCAATTCCTTGAAAATTTTATGTAGTCTATAAGGTGAAATATTTTGTTTCCAAAATTTTATAATTTCCGATGAATGGATAAAATATTATTATTATGTTATGAATTTATTCATGGATACAAATAGTCTAATAAATCTAATGGTCAAAATTTTAGTTGTTTATTTTGGAATTTGATTCAATAAAATAGATGAAATGATCTATGATGAAGAAATAATGACCATGATGCAAGGTTATATAAAATATTGGTGGCCAAGAGGTTGTATATATTCTATGGCCGTTTTACTGAGTTTGGTAAAGGTCATTTTGTGAAAATAAGAAAAATCAGGACACTACATCATAGTGGTAGGTTGTTTAGATAAGGTGTTTAGTTGATAGAATGATGTATTAAAAATTATATGGTAAAAAAACAAGTGACAATTTTGAGAATTTTGAGAATTTTGAGAAACTAGAAGGATATTGAGGTCCAACACATGGAGATCCATACTACAATAAATGACGTGGTGAATCATTATTAATGTATACATGGAATTTTTTTTAAAACCTATTAAATTTGTGAATCAAATTTATACATGATATTCCAATATCCTATTGAAATATGATTCCCATGTCATAAAGTGATTTACACAGATTCTGTGACATGAATTTTAATGAGTATAAAAGATGAGGAGTCCATATGATTATTCTTGGAGAATTATATATATTGAATATGGAAATAATATTGAAATAATATTCATAATTCTTTTAATATTTATTTACCAAGAACAGTTGTAATATTCTCGTGTCGACATAAAATCCTACTAATACAGACACTCCATTACGTTGTCATGTATGTAAATCAACACCAAAACTTCAATAGATTTTCATTAATTCCTTGATATTATTCCCATAAAAGTATAAATATATTAGTGATACTTTTTTTCCATTCTCATAACTAGTTGAAAATTCCTATGAATGTATCCGATGGAACTTCATTACCCATGTGTAGTAGTAGGAACATGAATGTTTTGCTTACTTTATATTCGATTTTTTGTATTGTACTAAGAGGTATGGGAATAGGTGATTCAATTTAGAACATAAATAACCTTAAAAATAATTCATTTTCAACTCATCATTGTTGCGTAACTTGGAAGCTAAGGAAATCATCTTAGTTGTCAAGAGTCTATAGGCAATGCTTGGTTTTAATGTCTATTGGGGTTTTCAATGCTCTAATTTGAAATTTTAATTGATCATCTGGAGAAACCACTAAAAATGATTTTATGAATTTTTGGACTATTTTTATTATATTTTATATTACTAAAATAATGTTGCATGTAGTGCATTTAACTGTAATAACTTAATTTCCTAATACTGCTTTTGTGGGGTATGAGTTGGTCCTCCAACTCTTGTCTCACACAATTTCTAATTCTGAAAGAAATCATGATGAAAAATTAATATAAATAAAAATAGTGGTGAACTATAAATGATGATAAACGATGTATGAATGTAAATAACTCGATTCATTCAGAAGAGACTATGTGTTGAAAGGATAAGGATGAAGGGAGAAGAGAAGAGGATTTAGTGCGGTTCATTATCACAGTTTAAGTGAGAATGGATGAATAATGAAATAAGAGAGCTATATGTGGGGAGATGAAACAAAACATGGCTGAGACATAGTACACCAAGAGATAGTGAAATTAAAGACCTATTTAATAATGATTTTGGGAGTACCCATGATGAGTTTTCAAGAGTATGTTTAAATATCCCATCATGATACAAAAAAACATTTTAGGGAGATAACTTCAACGAGAAAGATTCTTATATAAGGAAACCATCAAGAGATAACTCCTATGATCAATCGAAGACCATATATCTTTGGAAGACTATATTCTAGGTATTTCTTGTGATTAATAATCTATATTTTAGAAGGAATATTTTATATTATACACAAGTGACTCGTAATGGTGAAACATCTATCAAAACACAACCTAATCCTAAAAAAGAGTAGGATTTATAGGATAAACATTGTAAATAATTATGTCTTATACCTTATACATTAATTATATTAGAGTAATAATGAGATAAAAAACATTGTATTGAAGCATTAACAACTGATGGAGGCTGAAATAAAATGATTTGTTCATTAAAATAAAATAAAGGGTTCACTAATTCAATCCTCCCCCACCCTGGGATCTCACAGGGCCTTAGAACCAAAGGTAGTATCAGAGCCAAGGTACCCTTTGAAAGATAAAACTAAAATAGAATCATGAAGTATCATAACCTTTTAGTTTCCATATAGAACCTATTCTTGATGAAAAACATTTCATGGTTGGAAGTATTGGAGGCTTTTATATCCACTATTAGTGGGTCTTGAGGTTAGTGATTTTATTATAGTGAGTTTTACGCCACATGGAAGAGATTCCCTGATAAGAAAAGGTGAAATGATAAATCTTGAAGTACATTTGAAATCATAAATTTATATACATTCAATGCTATTAGATTAATTATATACCTAGAAAATGATACAAAAAACTACCAAGGTGTTTTTGGAATAACTAGAGAATATATACAATGGATAACTGAATATTAATGAATCCAAAATATATCATTGGAGAAAAAAATTATAGGAAATAGAAATGAATGATTATGAGAGTATTGATCACTATTTCACAATGATAAATGAAATTTTATGTCAATTATTTGGAATATTCAACTACTTTAAAAAAATAGATAAGGAATTTTGTGGACAAATTGGACTTAATATATCTCTATTAAATGAAATTAGTGAAAAATCACATGATGAGTTACATAATACACTCATTAGTTATGAGATAGGAAAATACCCTATATTTAAAAATATATAGAAGAATAAAATTAAATTAATATCCATGAAAAAATTGTGCTATGTAATAAGAGAGTTAAACCATTAGAAAATTGAGAGGAGGATGATGAATGTGATGAAGAAAGATTAGATAGACATAATAAATTATTTCATATTATCATCAAGAACATGATAAGAGTGAATGGAAAATAAAAATGTGATAGAGAAAATATTTTCATTATTTTTCATGTGTATTTCAATGATTTAAGCACCACCAATGTGTAAATTTGAGCAGGATTGCATTATCTTTGGAATTTAGGGATGTCTTGATTTCAAATGTAAAAATGTAAAAATTTATGAATTCTTACAGTTTTCAACCACTTTTATATTTCATGTATAATGTTTTCAATATTGATCCAAATTGAGAAGTTATTATTTTTAGTATTCCTTTTTTTGTCTTCATCACGTTCTACTGGACCCAGTGCTAATTCAAACATCATGGGGCCCAAATAAGTTAGTGAGTATAGAAAATATTTATGGCCAATAAAAATTACCTTATATGATTATATGAGTTATATATCAAGATATATGGAAAAAATGATTTGATTAGGTTAGGATATTAAAGAGTACTCAAAGGCTCCTGTGAAAATTAAATTTCATTGATAAATGCACTCATTATGTTATCATTTCAATGCCTCAAATATGTGGAAGTTAAAGAACCACTTTGGCCAAAAAATGAAAACCATCAGTTAATCATGTATAATTATTTTACAAGTATCTAAAAGATTTTAAAATTTCTTTGTCAATATAAAGCACAATTCTTACAAATTAATGATAAGTATCCTAGGAAATATTTGGTCTTATGGGGGGATGTAATGGATTAATCTTATGGAGGCTAGATTAGGGATATGAAATTATATATTTTTCCTTCTATCAATTCATTTTTTTGTAATGGATTCATCTTCCCCCATGTTTCTGGATACCCTTCACATGTAGTGGTATATATATGAGTGACTAGTGAAGGGGTGTTTTTCATTTTTTAATTCCCTAGTTATTTCATTTCATGAAGTAAACCCATTTTTTCTATTGTTATCTTAATTTAAATATTCTAATATGAGTTTTTATTATGAAATTTTATTGTATTTGGTTTTAGATTCTATTATTTTTTTAATATGGTTAATGATCATTATCTATTTCCATTAGGTTATAGTTTATAAATGATGTAATAGATAATGTCTCTGTGTTTAAATATATAATTATTATTAGTACGTGTGGGAGGGATAATGACTTTTTTTGTTTTTTTGGGATAAAAAAGACATGAACAAGAATATGATAAATCGATTGAGGGTATTCAATTAAAATATATCCCATAATTAAATGATGGTATACAGAGTTGATATTTTTTCAAGGTTAATTCTCACCATCACTATTTGACCAAAGGAGTGAGAGGAAGCGATTGTGTAATATCAAATTAATTGGATTAGTATTAGAGAAATAGATAAATCATTAATAGGATAATATTGAATTTTTATGACCAATACTATCATGATCACCCTTATCACATCATTTTTTTAATCTCAAACATAATTTCTTTCATTTTTTTTTCATTTTTTTCATTTTTTCAAAACCTAAATATTTCAAAACACCCCATTTTCCACTAATTCAACATAAAAACTTGCTTTTTGAGCACTCCTATTTGCATACAACCTATTTTTACAACTATACTACATTATAACATAGTAAATAATTGAATTTTCAACACCCTATGATTTGAAAGTGAAAACATTGCTGCTATTTCTTGTATAGTTGTTCAAAAAATCTATTTTTCAAATTTTTGGACTAGAACCACAAATAATGATCCTTACTCCCTGGATCTATAAATTGAAAGAAAATTTGTTAATAAAAATAGAAACATTAAATTTTAATTTTAATTTGAGGAATTTTCTTTTGCAAACTAGGGTGATTCTTAAAGATTTTACTCTGAGCCTATAATGATTGCTAGAATTCCCAACAAAACCCTTAGATACAACTTATCACCATAATTATTTAATAAAACAAGAATCATTTAATTTCATAATTACAATATTACATTGACATGCAATCTAAAATGATACCATTTTTCTTAAAATCATTGCATTAGATAGATAAGATCCAAAAAAAACATACTAAAGAGTTCACATATGTCTGCTCCACTTTAAGACCTCAAGGAGTGGATGAAGAGAATGTAAAGTGGAATAAATCCCCTATTCATTTTTAGGATATTCTATATAATGGTTGTACGACCTACAACAAGGATATATTCATGACAGGGAAGACTTACTGATATATTTCACGCAATGATTCTTCCCAACCTACGGAAGCCCATACATTAGAAAAGAGATCTCTTCCATTAGTCAGTCATATGAAAAACCCCTATATGAGTACTAAGATATGTTTAAGAAGATTTGAGATACCTACCCACATTAAACAAATTGAGAAGTATCAGTAAGATTTTTTGTCCCACTCTATAGATTACATTTTGATGATGATAATTTCTATTTCAGTTGTTAGTGTAAGGAATCCTCTGATGAGTTGAGGAGGAGAATTATTATCTCACCACAGACACAACCACCAAATTTAGAGGAACCATTTGAGCTACTTTGTTTTCTTCCAAACAAGAAATTGGATAATTCTGTTATCCAGAAACTGAGGGTAGGAAACAAGTAATTTCCTATGACTCTAGAACCTTATATAAATTCTAATTCAATTACATATAAAAAATAAATTAGTTTTTAGTAGTTTTCTTTTCTATGGAAATATTTAGATCATATCTTCCTGGAACAAAAGTCATTATATTTTTATATAACATTTCTCATAGGTACTTGATGAATAAGGATGAAGACAAACCATGGCTTGGGGGATTGGTGCTATTACTATAGGAGTTATATTTAGAAATTAATAAAAATAAGAGATCTATGAACTATGTGGATGATCAATTGAGTATACAACCCAAAATAGCTGAAGTTTAAATTCCATATTATGAAAAACTGAATGATCACCTTCCAGGGGAGACGCTGTACTTGGTTGATGGAGAAGTGACTTGTCATGCTGACATAGTCAATTTTATAGTAACATATCAAGTCCCATATCATTTAATATCAAAAAAAATTTAAAAACTGAAACCTTTTCAAAATATTACAATTTCATAGAATGCTTTATTCGGAAAATTTATAGTGATCTTGTGACAAGAAGATGCTTTCTTAAAAGGGAAATTGACTTTGTTTTTGCCTTTTTTCACACATTATCATGTAGTGGAAACATTGGAACTCAAAGGATAGTATATAAGGTTCTAGAATCTATAATTTAATGGAACACCCTTTTTAAACCTGAATATGAAATTATGAAAAGGGGTAAAAACCTAGGTTTCAGAGAAATATTTTAGAGATAAATAAATACCCCAAAAGTCACTTTTTTTGGAGATTTTTTATGTTTGGGGAAAAGGCATTAATATAAATTTCTGAATATCATTTGCAAATTAGTATATATTGTTAATATATGTTTACATTTCAAAATGGATGGTGGAAAAAACCATTAGGACTAATGAAGCTATTTGATTTGTGTTTTTTGTTAGGGGTGACATATTTTGTTGTTTTGGAGTGAGCAGAGCCATCTTTAGAGACTAAGAGGATAACGTTTAATAGGATAATGGAATATTTTTTAGAAATAATGGGGTTCATCCTCAAACATGAACTCCATATCATCCACTGACTAATGGTTATGCTAAAGTGTCTAATAGGAAAATCAATCGAATTTTGGAAAAAACTACTAAACTAAACAAAAATTATTGGAGCTATAGGTTGGACGGTTTCATATGGGATTAGAATATGATTCCATGTAAACTTTATTCTTTATGGGAAGGTCCTTTTATAAGTACAAATTTATCTAATTTTGGTGTTGTGAATATCATGGAGGAAGGAAATATAAATCCATTCATTGTAATTGGAAATAAAATGATGAAATTATATGGGAATAATGTTATATAGGTAGTGAAGGATATCACAATCCACCAACATGTTTATTGAAAAAATACATCTGGATGTACCTCATATTAACACTTTCTTGTTGTGATTCAATTAAAATTTTCTTATGTTCTAAATATACTTTAATTCATTGAGCATGCTACATCATTTTTATTTTTGGAGAGAACCATTGTAGTTTAGTTTTTGAATGTTTTTTTAAATTTTGTGTGTGCTTTTATGCAACATTTTTATGTTTTTAAACTCTAAGATCAAATAATTTTATTCTATATTTTATAAACTGATTTCATGGAGTGAATGAATTTATCGCATGAAAATAAACATAATTGAATATTAAAAAAATTGATAATTTTATGAAAATACTTCTATTTTTAAATCCCATGAAACATATTAATATATTATTATTAAAATCACTTTCTCATGAGGCATATGAACCTTTTTTGAATATTCTATTCATTCACCTCATTTCATGAAACAACCAATCCATGCATTTTTTTAACAATTATATGTTTTATTACTATTAAAGCATATGGGTTTGCGATAATTGGGTTTTAAATGATTAATGAATTTATTTCGTTTTAAAATTCCTTGTTTCAAGAGAGAGATTTTTATCTTGTAATTCCCTGTATATTTAAATCTTGTAGACATTAGTATGCATGATCAACCTATTTGGTTAGCCACATTATAAGCCAATTTTTTCTATCCAAATAGTTTTGGAAGTGAAACCTCAAGATATAGATGAACTTACGTGTTGGGAGAAGATATCTTTTCGGGTTTAATGTAATTTGGTTATAATTTGGTTATAAAATTAAACTCTAAAGAGATGTGTTTATGGCTGAAAATCTTATTATTTTGAAATCTATTTCTTTTTAAGTATTGATTAGTATTATAAAAAAATATAATAAAGTGAAACTACTTGAAAAATCAATGAAAATCATTTCTATAAAGTTAAAAATGATTAATTTATATTTAAGAGATGGTCTCGGAAGTCACACCCACTTTATGAAATTTAAATTACCCTCACATCCTTCTAAAATAAGTTCTGTAGAATTTGGAAATATCATAAAAAATAAAATTTCATTTATGGGGGTTGAGTTAATATAATTTTTTATATTATAGTTCTAAATAGAGTTCACTTTTATTAATGTTTTCAAGATAACTGGAGGTGATTTTATGCTAACGGTGTGAGGAGGATACCATAACTATATGAAAAATAGAATCATGTAATGTTTCTTCAAAAAGTGCATAACTCTCCTCATACTACATCAAAATGTTTTACAACTAAAATGTACCTTATAAATAAAATAAAAAAAACATGTGTAGTCCTCATGATAGACACATGTCATTGACTCACATCATGGGTAGATATAGGAATATATCAAGACTACTGTACCTCTTACACAGGTTTGGATGATAAAATCCTTATTTTAAATTAAAATTGGTGTGTTAAGACATCATTTGTGAGTGGTAAGTGTTTTTTGTGCATGGTATAATGAACGAAGTGTAAATGGTTTGAATGAGATGAATAGAGACATAGAGATAATGGTTTTTGATGATTATTAATATCTTTTGTTTCATGGTGTTAAATTGGTCGATATCATGGGTATGTCCTTTAAAACTTCTTTGATCTGATTTTCATGCTTACATATCTTACAGTCCATGTTCCATGTGTGGGGGAATATATAGATAGGATTTTTAGCACCCCCAATTTATGAATTTGAGCTAAATTTCATCATTTTTTAATTTTAGGGTTGTTTTGAACGTAAATTTTAAAATTACTTAATACAAAAAATTTAACTATTTTTTTCAATTTTATATGTCTAGCATAACTTTTTCAATGTTGATACAAATTGAAGAATTATTTTATAGGCTTAATTTGATCACGAGATTCAACAACATCAACTGGACAAAGTGCTAATTTCGAATTTCATGGGGTCCAAATAAATCATTCAATGAGGAAAATATTTTTTGCTTACAAGATTGAGAATATCTCATTAAATGAGACTTATCTTAGGATATTGGAAACCAAAAGATGTTATTCCAGTTTTATATGATATATGAAAAGAATTAGTGTGTGAAAATTAAATTTTATTGATATATGTTTTCATTAGTTCGGCCTTATTTTGTTTCAAATTTGAATAAGTTTAAGATATTATTCATCCTGAAAAAATATATTGATTAAATCAGGAATAAATTTATTTTACATGAGTCTAATTTTTTTTATAATTTGATGATCTAAAACCAATATAATATTTAAAAAACTGTTAAGAATGAACCTCGAAATTTTTGTTCATCTAGTATGTAGAAATAGTGAAAAATTGCAATGAATAAATGCTTCAAAAAATTATATTTTTTTTTTATTTTATTACATTTGTAATGGCTTCCTCATCACCCTTATTCTTGAATACCCATCACATGAATGGCCATTATCACCCTCCACTGGGTTTTGGTTTATATATAAATAAATGTAAAAGTACATAATGGTGAAGTAATCGAGAATCTTTAGTATGTGTGTGAGGGGTAGGAGAAATTTATTATTATTTGGGATAATGAATACCCGATCAGAAATTGCGTAACTCAATTGATACTATTCACTAAAACACGCTCTCATGTAGGAAGGAGGGTAGACCAATATGATATTTTGGAATTTTTTATTCTCCCCATCACTATTTTACCAAGGGGATGAGGGAAATATATTTTAAAATCATAATTTAATATGATTAGAAAAAGGGGTTTGGATAATGTGGAACTTGGATAGTATTGAATTTGGAGGACCAAAACCAACCAAATCACCCTTATCATATCATTATATTAAATTTATATCATAATTGTATTCTTTTGATTCATTACATTATTTTATTTTAAAAACATGTTTTTAAAAAAAGACCAAATTTCAATTAAATTCAATGTGAATAATTTAATGTTGAAAACTCCTCTTTAGAGAAAGCCTAATTTGACAACGTTACTGAATTTTAACAGAGGAAATAATATTTTTTCCCACACACCATGACAATAATGTGCCAAAAGGTCAGATTACTCAAAAAGATATTTTGGTTTATAGGTGTTTAATTTTTTGAAACTTATTTCCCATAGAAAAATGAAATTGAAGAATCTAAAAGTGATGATGAATAAGAAGATTTTAGTAAAATAAGATATTTGAATGTTAGAAAAAATAACTATCAAAAGGAGAAGAAGATATTAAAAACAAATAAGAAATATGATGAGTTGGGAAGAAGCTAGGGACATATCCACAAGTAGTTATTTGGATGATTAAGTAATCCATTATAATCCTTTGTCCTTCATTAATATATAACAAGTTTGTGGGAGACTTCATTACTACTGTTAAAAAGAAAAAAATATTTCAAGTAGTGAAGAAGAAGAAGATAGATATGGCTATATTGAGTATATGAAAATAAATAAATTTGTTTCACACATTGAAAAAATTCCAAAAATAATAATGGAGTTAAAATTAAAAAAAATAGAAAATACGTGAGGATATGAAGTAATGTGATCTCATATATCAGATTAAAAATTTTAATGTGAATATTTCTAAAAAAGAAAATATTTTTGAAGACAATAATGCATAATTCACTTCAAAGGGAGAATAACATCATGAGGAATATTATTAGTGTAATAATGTTGAAAAATCCATAAAGCAATAAAAAATATCAATGAAAAAGTAGTAGATATTTACACTAAATCGTCTTTGGATTTATAGATAACTAGCCCTTAGATAAAATAAATCAGTTATTTCTAAATGCTCATGTGATACCAAATCTAATTATTTTAGTTATACTAATTTTAAATACCAAACATGGTGATGCCGCCGACACTAAATGTTGTAAAAAACATCCTTCTATAGTATATACATTTTAAGGTGAGTTGAGAAAGATGAAACCCCCATGAAAATGAAAACATATTGGCTTTAAGACACATGAACAGTATGAATATTTTTAAGTACATACTCATCAATATAAACTATTATCAAGGGTGAATGGATAATATTGGGGTAGTTGAGGCTTTGAAAAAATCCTATATCATTTCTATAGAAGTAAAATGAATTAAGGGGGAACATACTAAAGAATAAATTAAGTAGTTTAGTTAGAAGAAAAAATACTCATAGTTGGAAAAAGATTGAGGTTGAAAAAAACTACATGGAATATCTCACATGCTACTGAAAATGAGGAACATAAAATTGGAATAAAGTGATCATACAAATTTTGTTAAGGTAGTTCTCTTACTAATAAAAATTGAATAAATAACATCAAATCACTATGATAAAAATAGGAAAAAGAATCACAAGATTAGAGGTTGTGTTGGAAGAATGGGTAATATTGGTTGTGTTTATAAGATGGTTCATTATTTCTCATAGCTCAAGCTAAAATGATGAAAAATAAATTAAACATATTTGATAAATAATTTATAATCATTCTCCACTATAATATGGAATATCCTCATAATTATATAGTTGGTGGTAAGAAGAAAAAATTCTACCTACGAAGATTATAATACGTAAAATCAAAATGAGATGCATATAGAGTCCTACAAACAAAGAAGCTGGAAGAAATATAAAGTTTTTTTGAGAGATGAATCTAATATTATCTATAGATTCAATTAATCAGTAAATAACCCCTCATTTTTTTTCTTATTATGTTCTTTTTTCTCTAACACATAGGGAATTTATGGAAATCAAATTAATAGGGGAGTTGGATAGGTCTGTCAATAATGGAAAACAATAGATATTAGTGATCATAGTGTATTACCACTAATATGATATAGAAAATGATTGCATCCCTTGAGGGGGGAAACATATAGTGGTAATATCAATAATATAATTTTGATATAAATATATTAATCTATATATCTCCTTAAAATATAAAGGTCAATGTATCTCACTAACACTTTTCTACCATTATTTTGTGTAAATTAATATGTTTATAAATGGATATGTTGGTTGATGTAAAATCATATAGAAAGGGGGAGATTTATACAATGAAAAATACTTTTTTTTGAGATTCATGTTTGAAACAAATGTTTTTATTGAAAATTTATAATCAATATTTTACAACACATATATGATGTTCTTGAGATTGGAATAATGTGCATATTAATTATAGACGACATTCATTTCGTGGGAAAGTATCTCTTATCATCAACACTGAGATTTCTCATTTAGACAACGAATAGATAAAGTGATGTGTTGAGACATTTGTTTTTACATGTTTGATTTTGGAATAGTTTTGGTTCATGGTGATGAGATGAAGCATGATTCTCAGGCACTGTGAGCACTAAATGAATTTTATAAAAACATAATATATATTTTAATTACTAGAATGTAAAATTATCATAAAAAAGATTAATAACTCTTAATAAAAGTATTTAATTAATAATTTGATACCATTATTGAGTATGGAACATGAGGTTTACCCTAGGTTTGACCGAATGTTGGTTGGTAAGAGGTGTTCAGATATATCGACCATTGGAGGGTGCATTTTAATTAAATAAATTGATTAATTTAATTATTTAATTTAAAAAAATTAATCCTAAAACAATAATAGGTATGTTGTTATGTCAGATGAATAAGGATAGCCTCATAAACCATGGATTATTGAGAAGATCTTACCACAGCCTCTCTCATTGGAAAATCATGATCAGACTATAACAAGCCTCTAGATCAAAGAAAATTGAGATACAACTAATGCAAGAGACCTCCATTTTTCATTGGTGAGAAGATTCTTCATAAAAAACGATCTAAATTAAGGTATAACTTGTCATAAGTGGAGTTATTCAATTATGATTAAATTATTTAGCATTATCCTTTATATGTCATTGATATTCAACAAATTGAGTCCTTTCAAGTGCCCATATATGAGATTTAATTTATTTATTCAATTAATCCTCATTATGTCATTTTTATTACCCTGTGTATCACTAATTTTAATTTTTTACCAATAAAGCATAGCCAATGATTATTTCACATCTGTTTCTTATCATTTTATCTCTCTTTTATTTGTGTTCTACATCAATGTACTATGAAATAACAATTCGACTGCTTCTAGGAAGGAAAGAGCACGATCAGTCTCCTAGATATAAAGTTTCATCATGGTAAAATAATGGATTGATGTTTTAGGGATGGATTATAAAAATTTATCGAAGAAAAGTGATTAATCTTTTGAATCTAGGATATGAGAATGATCAACACATCACAAGGGAAGTGATGACAAGACATGTGTTTTGTGTGGGAGGATCAGGATCCATTTTTAGGCCAACAGATGGATGAAAATGATGAATACAGACGGATATCACCTATTTTAGGAGAACACACTGAAGAATCATTGGCCTGAGCATCATATTTGGATCACCAATGAAGATTTGGAGTTTTTTGAAAACCTTGTGACATGACGTGTATTATGATGAAAGCATAACATGTAGGTCCCTAAATACAACGACTAGGTTTTTCGGAGGAGTTAATGATCATAATTCATGTGGGACCCCCACATGCTATGTGACTCAGTGATAGAGACCTACTGTGTACTCTGGGATTACAATTACACGAGCATGGCTAGGCACACAACCAAAGTACATTGACAAATCCAAGGTACACATACACAACCATGAGCACATGAAGTACCCCGAGTGGACGAGTCATGTCATGTAGTCCCCTTACATGTTGTGTAGGGATGGACGAATAGTGATCCATATATTTTCAGGGGCATGGAATGTGGATCCCCTTACATGTCTTGTACCCTCCTTTTGGAGGAATATTTTATGGGTGTGAAACATCTTTAGGTGATGCTTTAAAATGTCATTGACCAGGAAAGATCATCATAATGATCAGATTGGAATACTAATACTGGGAAGTGCATGGGTGCTCTATTTACTATTAGAGTGGAACCCTCCTATGGAGAAAGGGAATGGGTCCATAACTATTAGAGTGAGAACCTCCCATGGAGGTAGGGAATTGTTACTCAACTATCAGAGTGGCACCCTGCATCTAATAAAATGCATGGGTCCTTGTGTTTCATAGTGGAACCTTCCTTTGGTGACAAGGCATGAGACCTCTAATGACTATTAGAGTGGAATCCTAATACCAAGATAGGTCTTGGGTCCTTGACTATCATAGTGTCACTCGTATTTTAGGTATGGCATGGGTCCTCTATCTATTATCAGAGTGGAACCCACATACAGATATTGGGAATGGTTCCTGAACCATCAGAGTGGAACCCACTTACGGGGTAGGGCATGAGTCCTCAATCAACTGTTAGAGTGTAACCCTATTATGGAGTCAGGGAATTGTTCATATACCCTTTTAGTGGAACCCTCTATCATATCCAAGCATGAGTACTATACCTAGAGATTTTTCCCTCGACTGTGTGGAACATTTGTGAGGTAAGGTTTGACATGGATTCCTCTTTGGATAGATACACGATATAGAAGGCATCATAGATGTACCCTTTTTAGAGATACCTATTGAATCATCATTCTTAGTTGGGTTGTGGATATAGAGATACCCTTCTCTCCCTTTAGGGATTCTTTTGGAGAATACAAGGTTTTTCATTATTGTTGTTGTCTCATATACTGATTGACATGACTTCATTGGGATGATCTAACTATTTCTATTCTATCATCGGCCGCTCCCTTTTCAGTTTTTGAGGAATCCTACTAGGTATGTATATAATCTCGCATGCATGATATTTTCCTATAAGTTTCATGTCTGATACAGATGACATATTGGTCAGTGGTTGAATTGATGGAGCACAATGATACTCTGATGAATTTGACCATGTATGGTGTTTGGGTCTAGGAGATCAAGAGTGATACTATATCATCTTTCTTTTTTTTTCAATTTTTTTACGGTTTGTGTCATCTTTTCTAGTTGGGTGTGTATTTCCCCCCCTCACATTTCAGATTATATTATCATACACTTTTGTATTCTAGAGAGGATATTACATGAATGGTTATCAACCTATATGTTATTGTACTTTATTTTTATCCCTGTACTATTCTACATGGATATGGTATTGTGTATGCGTATAGGTACAATTGGAAAATACCAATAATATTTTTTTTCCATTTAAATATTTTATCCATCCCTTAGCCTATGGAGGCGGGTTTGGGGTAGTTACAACTTGGAATTATTCCATCTCGTTTTCCCCTATTGTTTTGCATCATGAATGATTGTTACCAATGGAAATAACCAATCATAAGTGTTATGAAATAGCATGGGTTTGAGTTTTAGGTTCAACCTCATTTGAGTGTTCAGAGGTATAACCATGATGTGGATTTGGTTAGGACATTGGTACAAGATTTGAATGTTTCAAGAGTCTAACTTTTAGTCCAGGGAACCCATTTTTGTTGTGGTAGCTTACTTATCCATACACTAGAACTCGTAATACAGGCTTTTTGACTAGGCATACCGTGACATCAGTTATAAGGTTTATTTGTACATATATATTATAGGAATGAATACTTTGAATTTCTTTCATGATTTAGCTCCCCAGATATTCTATCAAACCATACTACATCTCAATAATTTTCATGTTGAATCTACATTGATATCCATCTAGGATTTTGAGATAGGGTTGTGACGGTGATTGTTTAAGCGATGATGCCTCAGTTTAGGGACCCACCCCTGTGGTGTTTTATCTAAGAAAACATTGGTTATAGATACCACCTATTGAGAAGTGCATGGATCCTTATATGGATTAGGAAAATGATCATGTACTTATAGAGTCATCAATAGATTCTACAATATATGACTATGGTACATGTTTTGAATAGTGTGTTAGCGAGTTCCAAAAATGGATTCCACATAGGTTCCTCAATGAGACAAAGACTTAGGCATACGAGAACATGAGTTCCAGTGTGAATTGGTCTCACCTAATCTAGGTGGTTATCTTTCAAGAGTATATGGTCATAATAATTTACTTCACCTTTATCTAGTGGATAAAGGTGAATTGGATCTCAGAGATTGACCTCCGGATGTGTTATCACTGGCTCTAGGTTTGAGAGGTGGATGCACTAAACATGGATTCCTAGGGCCACTATGGATTCATTGAGTTATTGGTGATACACTTTTATGTGTTGAGTAAGAAAACATTGTTCTCATGAACTATGAACCAGATCCTTAATCCTTATTCGGTTGATTCATGGTAGTATTTTTGTGATTGTACCCTTGGGTCATTAGCATCAATGATGGTACATGCGAGGCATAAGAGGATTGTTCTAGAAATACTCTATGGGTGATATACATATGATATCTCTCCTGGTGTACATTTTAGATTTTAATGTCCACATCTCATGATATATCTTCTTAGACATAGGAATGATAGTGGACCATACTGAGGTTGAGGCAGCATGGGCTTGAGGGTCAACCAGGGTGTGGATTTGATCGTAGAAGCACATAGTAAGGGTTTTCTCCATTTTTGTTGAGCAAAGTGATAGATTAGTTGACCACTTTGAGGTTTGATAAAGTTGTTAGAGTTCTATACTTACCGCATTTGTAGAGGTATGTGAAAAAATCATTGTAATATATCGAACTGGGTAATTTGGGCCATGAGGGCGGAGTTTCTTTTTTCATGGATCTAGTGGCGTTGAGAACTGAAAGATACTTTCCTTCATAGGAAAGTGTTTTTCTTGGGTCTATGTTTGTTGGAAACATTGGAATCCACTCAGGGAGATCCTGGGAGTGTGAGAATCAGTCGAGAGCTCAGTATCACCAACATTTTACTATGTTTTTGATTTTGGGAGGCAAAATGATTTGAGGAAGTGAATAATGTTGAGGTTCTACTTTTTTCAAGTAATACATTGGAATATTTTTGGATTTATGTGCTAGGAAAACATTCGATTCCAATGCCCAGTGATCCCAAAATTAATTTTATAGAATTATTAGATATGTTTTTATATCACGTGTATGTAGTTATCGTGAAAAATTAGAATAAATCTTAAACAGATACTAAGATAAAAAACATGAGACCCCATTTGTTTCCATAATGTGAGGTATACCTTATGAATGACCTATAGTTGGTAGGGTTGGGGGTTTATGATATTTAAACTATCAACATATGCTTTTAAATTTAATTTACTTATTAATTTATTTATTTATTTTAAATGACCTAATCCTAAAACCTCCTTAATTATTCTATTATGGTATATATCTGCAGTTAGCCGCAAAACACTAGAATCCTTTAATGGGTTTTCCACAACTCTTCAATGTAGAAAAAGTGAGATCATATTAAAAAACACCTTCTGATTAAGGAAAATCGAGACGCAGTGAACACAACATACCTTTCTCCTTCATTGGAATGCGCATTATTCATCACCAATAATCTGAATCAATGTTGGACTCATCATATGTGGATTTCAATCCTTATTATTAAATTATTGACCATGATCATTCCTATTTCCTAGATTTATGTAAAGTTTTGACCCTGCATGTTCCCATGTATCGAAATTTATTTATTTATTTGGTTAATCCTTGTTGTTCCATGTTTCTCACCATAGGTATCCCCAATTTCAATTCATTGTCCATTAATGGTTTGACAATAACTGTTCCACATCATTTTCTTTTTGTTTTCCCCTTGCATTATTTTGGTTCTTCATTGTTTGTCCATGGGGTCATGATTTTACTATTTCTAGGTGGGACTAAGCGCAATAATTCACCTAGATATGCAGGATATTTGAAGGTGGTGATCAAATTGATGTTTTGAGGATGGATTTGGATGATTTTTTGGATATGGGTAATTATTACCATGTATTTGAGATCCATGAATGATTAGATCCACATAGGGGGATCAATGGCAGCACGCGAGTTTCATGTTGGAAGATCGAGATATGTTTTTAAAAAAATGGATGACCAAAAATGTTGAGTAAAGTTGGATTCCACCAATTTCGTGTGAAAAATAAGGGGAATCGGTGGTGGGTGAATTGAATTTAGACTGATGGAAATGATCTAGATTTTATACAAAACAATATGACTCCACACCATGTAGTCTGAACAACACATAGCGTGCATGGCCCTGGATGATGTGGATTGGGTTTCCAGGTGAGTTGAATGTCAAAAACTGTGTAGTATCTCTATATATTGTGTGACTCGGTGCTGAAAACCTAGTTTGTACACTATGAGTACATGGACATGGGAACATCCTATCACATGACCAGAGTACATAGTCACGATCATGATACACAGACATGGTCAAGAGAATTGGTAGGACCATGGTTGGATGAGGCATGTTGTGTAGTACCGTGACATGCCATATACGGATACCTAAGAATTAATTGTTTACTCATAGGGACATGATTATAAATAAGGCTTGTAACCCATGTCATGTGGGTCCCCTAAATGTTGTGTACCATCCTTTTTATGTTAATATCTACCAATTTTATCTTCTTCATTTTTACTATTATTTTTACTTGTGAGTATCCTATCCTAAGTGTTTTTATGTGTAGAATGTGATGGTGGAATCTGTAGTGTATTTTGAGATAAAATGGTAGATTTTTATATCACAAATCCTCTTTAGGCGACACAAAATTATGGAAGTGATCAAATAGGATCATTAGAGAGATTAGAGTTCCACCCTCTTGCTATGAAGGGAATGGGTCCTCTATCAACTATCAGAGTGTCACCCTCCTATAGAGACTGGTAATGGGTTAATGGCAATAATTGTGGAATAATCCAATGAAGATAGGGCATGGGTCCTCAACTATCAGAGTGGCTACCTCATGCGGTGATATGGAATGGATCATAGACTATCAGAGTGACACACTTCTACAGAGATATGGCATGAGTTCTCTATCAACTATCTTAGTGGAACCCTACTATAGAGAATGTCACGGGTCCTCTACTATTAGAGTGACACCCTCCTACTGGGAAGGTAATGGGTCCTCTATTAACTATTAGAGTGGAACAGTTTTACAGATATATGGTATTATTTCTCAACAAACAAGGTGAAACCATCATAATTGTTAGAGAATGGGTCCTCTATCAGCTAGTAGAGTGGAACTCTTCAGTAGAGTTATGGAATGGTAATCTTATCCATTTAGTGTCACCATATTATGGTAGTATGTCATGGTTCATATAACTAGAGATTTTTTCCATTTACTATGTGGCATAGTTATGAGGTGTGACTTCACACGGATGCTTCCTCCGATAGATACAAGTGATGTTGGCCATCAGATATCGTTATTTTTTAAAGCTGTAAGGACACTAATTATACATAGCTAGGATTTGGAGATGGAGATCAAAATTTTCTTTCTTTTGGGACTCATGTTGATAATATTGAGGTTTTATTATGGTTTTCCAAATATATTGATTAACAAATCTTCATTGTGATGAGTTGGCTACTTCTATTATGTCTTCTATCACCCCATCTTCAGTTTTGAAGGTGTCCTGTTGGGTACATATACACTCACCCCTTCATGGGATTTCTTACATGTGTCATGTCTTATAAATACGATGTATAGGTTAGTAGTAGAAAAGATATAGCATAGTGATTCTTGGGTTCATTTGACCACATAGAGTGGTTAGGGAATAGAAATTAGGAGTCTAAATCTGTCAAATTTATTTCTTTCCCATTTGTTTTCTGGGTGTGGAATCTTATCTAGTTGGGAACGAATTTTTCCACGTAACTTTATAGATTATGTTTTCATACTATTTTGTATACCCTATATGTTATTACATGATTGGTTATTACTCATGATGTTAAGTCCCTTTATTTTTATTTCCCAGCACTTATGCATAGAGATAGTTGGGTGCATGCATATAGGTATATTAAGAAAAGTCCTCCCAAATTTTTTATCCATTTCAAAGATTGTCTCTTGATCATAGAATATGGGGTGTCCTTGGAGTAATTTCAGCTTAGAGTTTCGCTGGTCAGGAATGCACTTATGGGCCAGGTCATAACATAATGGCTCATTTCCATGGAAGTATTTGATTCCATTAAACCCTTGAATGTTAATTAAGATTAAATTTGGAATTAAATAGGGATAAACATTTTACCAGAGAATACACTTTTCTAAATAATAATAATGAGACAATGAGTGAAATTCTAACCCCCATATACCCCTTTTCATTTATTGTCTATAATAGGGAGAAATGAAAGCCCTCATATTGATAATGAATGATATAGGTGGTATTGATAAAAATATGAGGGGCGAGGGTTTGTTTTACCATTGATGCACAAAATATATTTTTTTCGATAAGGATAGGTTCTTAGATTAAGAAAAGTTGTTAATATGTTTTGGAGATGTGTTTATACCCATAAAGATGTTTTAAAGGATTTATTAATTGATGCAACTGTAATTTTCATTATTATAGAGAATATCATCAATGGAAATAATTGAAATTTTTGGTGGATAATGGAACACTTCCAAAAACATTCTTATAGAATATTTTGAGTGGTGGAGTATCAGGGGAGAGGAACTGTATGAGTTTTGGTTTTATTTGAGTAAAAATAATGAAAATTGGAAAATTATCAAGAAATATATGAATGATTGAGCATATATGTATTGTGAGTTTTTATGTAATTATCATATTTGACGTCAGTAAGGGTCATCTAGTATAACATACTAAAAATTAGAAAAATACTGAAATAGTAATGAGGATTTTTAAGGAAAAAGAAACTGACATAAGGATCATCATTTTCACCATAAGAATGATATTAATCTATATAAACATGATTTGATACTTCATAAACAATATTATAGATAAAAATGGATTATATATAAACATCATTTACTTAGTAGAATATTGAGGGAGATTTTCATATATCTTTTATTTGAGATAAAGAAATAGAAAGGGCATAAGTTTATGACTTCAAAGCATTATGAAATACATTTTTTATGATGTAAAATTAATATATATATATATATATGACTTCATGAATTTTCTTATGAATTCTTGAGTTTTCTAATATTTCACTGATTTTCCATATTACATTAATGAACACCTTTTATGGCTTCAATAGTTGGAGTGTTTTGAGGAGTCAGTTTTGTGAAATTTTTAGATTCTAGATTATTAAATAATCAAATGAATAGATAAAATATGGTGGTTTTGGTGATTTTTTTATTAATTCAAATATTATGTTCAATTGAGAAATTATAATTCACGTTTCTAAAGTTTATAGTTCCAATATGAAAATTAGATGTGATTCTCTATGCTAAATAAATTGAGACCATATAACAGGGAGCTGTGAAATAAAGATGACCATGCCATGGTATATTTGTTTTGTGGAAGTTTCACTGAGCATGGTATAATTAATTTTTTCAAAATAGATATACACCGAACACTATAATATATCAATGATTGTATTATGAAAAATGTTTAATAGGGTAAAATGATGGGTTTCAAAATACCATGGTCCATAATTAGTTATTGTTTTGTGAGGCCTTTGACACAAGATTGGGTTGGAGGTCTAACATAAAAGGAACTATAATGAAAGACATGTTGTGGTTCTCCTTCAATCATATATACATGGAATATGTTATAATAATGGAGTAATTTATGGAGAATACTAATTTAGGATACTCAAATATCACATGGAAATAAAATACATGAGTACTATGGATTTTTCATGGAATACTAGACTCAAATATGAATCATTATATAAGATGTGAAAATTGTGCTACAAATCATAGATATTACCATTTATTGAATTTGTAAACAGTGTTTAAATAATATAAATGTATTAGTGAATAATAATTTCAATGAAATAAAGCAGATAATTTAATAGAGGTCCTGGTACCAACACACTATAGATGAAGATAAACTGTGTATCAAAGGAGAGAACTAAACACATCCAGGAGAACCTTTGTGTCTAAGGAAGAAGAAAGAAGTGAGAAATGCTGTGGGATCCCACATCATAATTGGATATGAGGAATTAAAGTATACCATTGGTGAATCACAAACAATACCCATAGATGTTTTTATAAAATACTTATTCAAGGAGGAGTTTGGGATTCCCCTTGAAAATAATTTACTAGAAAGTATAACCACCTCATCAAGAGATGTCCAAAAGGAATAAAGAACCGATCTAGAGAGGTGTACTATAATCCCCTAAAAATTAGATAATTTGGGAGATTATCTACAGGGTATTGAAAAATATTACTCATTAATATTTTTAAGGGATAAATTATTTATTATCCTTAAGTGATTATTAGTAGAGAAACAAGGTTTCAATACACCACCCAAACCTTGAATGAAGTCGGATATCATGGATAAAACATGTAAATATTTATGTATTTTGTAGTTTAATATATATATTCAAGTAAGAATATGAAAAAAATTAATAGTCTATAAGGAAAAATACACAAGGAATTACATGACCTGGGAACTACATCCAGAAACGAAGCAATCAGCCCTTATGACATTTCCAATCAGAAGATAGGATGAAAACATGGCTATATAGACTATGCTGAATCAAAACCTTCAATATACCATATCCTAGTGAGAAACTGTATCATGACTTAATATATATATATATATATTAGTGAAAGTGAAAAATTCCAATAGTTTTTAGTTATATGGAATATGAAAAACATTCAATAGCCATTTTCATCAATTTCCAAACACGTTCTCATAAATAAAAATTAATGGAATGGATCTAAAACTAAATTTACAATTCTTAATATATAATATCACTATAAATGTTAATAAAAAATTAATTACAAATTCAGAATCTCAAGAATATCATGCCTTTGAACTAAAAAAGTAGAAACAATAATTTAAGAATATGTAAATAACAATGGATTTATTTGCTAACGTTTCTATAAATCTATTTTTGGTGTATTGGACAAGTAATAACCAATAGACTTTTCCATATGAGGTTTATCCAGTTATTTCACAAAAATATGTTAATGTTTTGGGAAAGACCCACAATCTTTCATGAACTGTTAGTATCCTATGTTTTATATAGGGAATGTGGGAGGGATATATTTGTAAGAATGATTTGTTTCTAGGCACTTGGTTGAGGATTTAAAAAAAAATTCAGGTATAAGCCTCTATTATATTGTCTTTGTATATGATTCTTGAGACCATTCTTTACTAATTAATTTTAAAAATGAATGATTAAATGCCTTAAGATAAAAAAATTTATCAACACTAAATCCATAAAAATTATCCCATATGATGCTTATAATAATGATAGATAGTGTGTATGATAATTCATGCATTAAAAACCAATTATTGTTTTGCTAAGTGAATCATAATATCTAAAAATTAATTAACCCTTATGATCAATAGAAATAAGATTCAATTGATTCTTATAATATGATTGGCCCTGGAAGTATTGATATTATATCTCAAAATCATAAAAATAATATACCCTACGTCAAAAAACTAATATTCGTCAATAAGTATTTCGTAGTCTACGACACACTACTACTATAAGAAATGATATATGGCCATTAGGTAATATTTCCATTATATGTTTTCTTTTAATGAATAAATATATTGTTATATTATTATTATATTTATTTTTTCTTATATTTTTTTTATAATTTTCAATTATTATATATGTGGTCCTAACAAACAAATTGGAATAAAGAGACACAATTCTTTTGTTATATATATTTTTTAAAACATTAAAAACCTATATTTAAGAAAAAATTAAAATTGGTTCATATTTAGATAAATATATGTATTTATATTTTATTCTAGTATATATATAATTTTTTTAATATTGATTATATAGAATTATTTTTTAAATTATTTATTTATAGAATAATGGGGCTTTGATTACTTGAAAATGAATTTAATGTTTATTTATTTAAAAATTAACCTAGAATTATCTAAAATTTTATTTTATTTTTGAATCATATAATTCAAATTTAATTCAATGTTATGATCATTAAACTGAACATTATTATATATATTTTTGTAAATATTATGTGGAGAACTCATAGATATTTTTTAATTATTTGGTGATTGGTTTTTTTCATTCAGGATCTATTAGTTTTATGAAATATAATGAATTTCATCTTCATTTATTCATTGAATTTCATCATAGTTTTTTAAATTGAAAAAAATGCTTTCATAAAATAAAAAGGTTTAATTTATATGAAAGTGTGTATGTGTTCTGGAACAGAGTATATTATTTTTTGTATATGTTATGTGTATATTAATTTGTTTTCTTCATGATCTATGCAATTTTCTCATAATATATGAACCTTTTTATAATTATTGTCATTTAATTATTTTATTTCCATTTTTTATTTAAAATAAATTATTTTTTAAAATAATGGTATAGATTTGCATAAAAATTTAAATTTAAGTCTTTAATTTCTTTTTCAATTTTTTGAGAGCAGAATTTATGTATTAATGTTTTTTATGATTTTGAAATATCATTCTAGAATATTGGGTGATGCCTTTTTTCGGCGAATTTCATTTTTTTAAGAACACATGAATTATCATTGATATATATAATATATAATATATTTTTTTGATTCTTTTCATTAGTAAATTTTTTATAATTATATTTTTGGAAAGGATTTAAATGGTAGTTTTTTGAAAATAAAATTTGATTTAATTAATTTTAAATATATATTTTCCAAATAGTTTAATGTTTTAGAGCAAAAATTAACAATACCAATTAATTTAGAATATCATCTCTATAATATTTAATATAATTTTACTCAAATGGGAGAATTTAGATTCCTTCTAAAAAGTGATCTCACTTGACTATTTATTTAATTATCAGTGAATCTTTTCCATTTAGGCTATATTTATGGATTACATTCTTGGATTATTAAATGAAATTTCTTTGACATATATTTACATAAATGATAGAGACTTTATATTTTTATTAATTAATTTAAGTAATTGACTAATGGAGGATATATTTATGATATATGAGAAAATATTTATTTAAAAATAATAGTGGATAGAAAAAATTAATGTGATTTATATTTCTTATAAAAATTCATTTTTTATCATAAACAAATAATACAACAAACATTAAATTAAATAAAATAAATAAATCCGTAAAATATGGAGTAATTAAATATTATTCAAAAAATATTATTTTAATTAATTATTTATAAATAATTAAATAAAAATAATAGTAGTATATATGGACATTTGTTATTTCTTTTTTGTATATTCTATTTCATCTGTCATATTTTTATTTTTCTTTTAATTCATCTCTATAGTTTTTATTCATTGATTCAAGAATTTTTATTCTTTTATAGATCATTTTTCATTCACATTATCTTTTTTCTATTTTTCTCTAAATAAAATCTCAAAAAATGATTTGAAATTCATCTTTACGTAGTTTTTCCTAAAAAATGATGATTGTATGGTCTTTGAATGTATATTCTATAATGCACTTAATGAATTCTTGTTAGAAACTATAATTCCTTATTTTCAATTTTTGTTTAGTTACAAAGTAGAGTGAGTGACATTGGTAATGTTTTATTCAAATAGAATTTAAAAATAATTACTTGATTCAATAACATAAATGGAGAATGATTTATATTTTTAATACTATTAAAGTGAGATATTTTTAATTCAAATGTTTTTTGGATGTAAGTGAACATGATGATTGATTTAATTGAATTAATACATGAATTTATATTTTTTCCTCTTAAGCATAATGAAATTTCCAGCATAAAATAAAGAGTTTTTGTTAATTAAAATTTATTTATTATTTATATAATATAATTATTTAAATATTTTATTTTTTTTATATTTTTAATATATTTAATAATAGAATATATTTTTAATAAATAATTCTTACAATTTCATAAATTTTTAGAATTTTTATGTAGTTTTATAATTTAATTATAATAGGTAGAATTTATTACTTAAATAAAATTTATCAATAATTTTGTAGTTAATATTATATTTTATGATATTATTGATAGAATAGAAATTGTATTTTTTAGTTGTACTAAAAATTTATTAATATTTTTAAACGAAATTTTTTATTTAAAATTTAATTGAATGTCACAATTAATTTAAATTTTGAATTTTTATATTACCTACTAGTTATAAATTTTTATTTTCATATTATATTACAATTTAATTTTGATATTTCACCAATCCTATTCTTAAATAATTTTTTTAATGTTCAATTTTAAGGGTAATATTGAGAACCCAAGAATAGATTTATAGAAAGGGAACTATAGTCAACCAAAATCCCAAGGCCGACTGAAAACCATATAATTGGAAAATAAAAATAGAAAATTTAAATCTCACACCCATGAAGATGAGGCCCAATTATGAAAAAAACAATGACGCACCAATTTTCCTCTACTGCTCATTAATTCTATAAAACAATTGAACACCATCGTTATATGACAAACCTAACATGATCTAAACCACACTACACTATCAAAGTAAAATATATAAGGAACACCAAAATGTAGAACAACCAAAACTAAGGGTAGAATATACCATTATAGATAATTTGATGAAGATAACAAGGAACTAAACCAAATAAAACACCACTATGGCAAGTAACAAGACATCCACTAGGAAAGACATAGATCTTATTTCACATCCACTATTTGAATTTATATCCAAAAACTATGACCACTTCCTCCACAATCATTTCATTATTGGAAATTTAAATTATCATATATTATATTGTTAATGAAATTTAGATATTGGAATATGATTTTGACAAGATTAATATTTTGACTGAGTGAACAATTAATATTTTGAAATATCTTTTAATAACGATTGTAACAATTTTTAACTCATTTATATATAATAAACACCATAAATAATATAGAGGAATATATAATGGGTATTCACATTATATATAGTATCAAAGAACAATTTTTAAAAAATCTTCCTAAAAAACCATAGGTATATCCCGTTGAGGTATGACTAACTACAAACCTGAGGTATGAGAGTGCTATTACTCCGTTTTCCCATGTCAGTTGTTGAAGGGGTTGACGTGTTAAATATAAGTGATATAGAAACCATTACCTCATTGTATGGATTTTGGAGTTTAGAAGGTGTAACAACACTTTTAAGTTGTATCAAAGTGGGTTCAAAAAATTAGAGTGAAAAAATATCTAATATTGTTGAAATAGTGGCTGATGACCCTGTCCAATTAAAATAATAATAGTTAGACATCAGGTTTCATGCACCATAAAATACCACCCAACCTATAGATTCACCTCCATTTATTACAAGCGTTGTTATATATATATATCCATGTATAAATCATTTTACATGCCCCATTATTACTACATAATCACTATTGATAACCAATGAAAATAATCATATTTTCCAAAGTTACCAGTTGGCTACCAGAATTAACATTATATTTATACATTATAGGTCATATCAATATTGATATTCCAAGATCACTATAAGGCTTCTTTATGACTTATTCCAATATTACCTTCATGATATTGGGAAACCCATTGGTTATTTAGTGTTTCAAAATTTGGATTCTATATAACTTGATATTTTGGGTCCAAAAACCATTCACTGTATCACCCAACCTTAAGGGTCTGAAATATTAGGTTTTTATCTTCTTAAAATTTAGCTTAAATAAATTTGTAGTCTTATCGTATAGTCTTTTGGGATTACAAATTTCGGTACTATATTACTCAAATAGTTTCAATAAAAATAGGAACAATATCATTCGACCTTTTGGATCCACAAAATTGGGATCAATATCAAAATAGTTTTTGGGTTTTCGTAATCAATATCCATATCAAATGGACTTTTGGGTCCTCAAAATGGGATCCATTTCACATGGATATTTTTAGTTAACTTTCTGGTCTCCATTTCATTAAAACAAATAATGGAGCTATCATCATCAGTATAAGAGTGACACATATTTTTTATTAGTATTAAATTATTTGACATTATATCATTCATTTTAATTTTGAGGGGGATCTTGTGGTGAGTAATATAGATCAATCAAGTAGTAGATGATAAAAAAGTTAATCATTATTTTTGTTTTTTTGTTTTATTTTATCATTTATCACATCTAGGTAAACCTAACGTGAGCTTGAATGTTTCAAAATTTTGAAAATTTAGATATTTAGATATGAGTTTGAATAATTTTTGAACAATCGCCAATCAATAGTTTGAATTGTATTTACGATCAATGTTGTCAAATTATTTTAATTAACTATAAATAATAATAAGAAATCATTAATCAAAGGTAATGATTTAAGTTAATGTTATTTTTATAAATACATATCACAAGGACATATGAAGGATAAGGAGAATGTAGTTATTCCACTGATAGCATGAGAGATCCATCAAAGATGACCAAAATGAGCCCACAAAGGATTGAAACTATATAAATGGAACGAGAGATCTGCCCACTTTAATCTAGGGTCAATATCATGAAAAACTCTAGTGACCAATGATAGGTACTTTAATTCATGTAAATTGCACCAAGGATAAGTATGACTATCATGGAACCAAAGTAATGAAGTGAAAAATGAGATAGTTAATGTTGAAATTGGAAAAATAGTTCAATGCCTAAATACTAGGATTACCAAACTTGATGGTGATGCATAATAAAAAAAAAATTAATTGTGGGAAAATAGAGACCATCCAATAATTGAGAGAAACTACATGTTAATACAATCCAGATAGGTCCCTCTAAAAAATGGAGAAAAAAATATTTTTCACGATAATAGGGTCTCTAATAAAATAAAAATCAATATCTATCATGAGAAAAAGATTTTTTTCCATCCAAAACTAATTATAACTAACAAATATGACACTTTAACTCAATTAATAACCATTTAAGAATACATTATAATGAATTTAAAATTGATGTTTAGTTCACATTTGAAACTTTTTCCCATTAGATTCATTAATGTTTCATTATATAATGAATTTTTAAAATATATCCATTTCTAAAATCAATAGTAGATCTATAGGGGTCACATAATGGTAATGGATTGGACATTAATTGAATGGTATTTGATGTACCCCACTAAGGAACACTTTGTTTTCACTCTCCAAAGTGTATATTAATTCCCATAAAATCCCCACATTTAATAATTGTGTGAATTCATGTCTTCTCATTGATAGTTTGGTAAACTATCCTATAATGGATTTTACCCAACATAATATTTTATTTCAGATAATGATGAAAGTGTGTCCCATCATAAAGGACACCCACTCCATATAATTTTTTAGGAAGGATTATAAAAAATTTCACCTTTATAAATTAAGATAAAAAAATTAATTATTGTAAAAGAACTTCAAGAATCCCATAATATACCACTATTATAAAATATCCAGAACAGATTTTATAAAATGAAGCATCAAAATATCATGAAGTGAAATTTCATAAAAAAGGTATCCTAAAATTTAAATTTTTATATAATAAATACAAATCTATGTTTAATAGAGAAATAGGTGGAAGCTGCTGTGAACATGTAATGTCTTTTAGCATCATGATTTGTCTAACAAAATTCCAATCAAATTCACTAGCTATTCTTCTTCTATTAGAGGAAAGTATTACCATGTATCAATTATACCATCATGAATGTTTTTTAGATAAATTAATAAGCTAATTTTGGGGGGGGACTTCAACATTAATATACATGAACCAAACAATGTGAACATTTGGTAATAGTTATTCAATTTCCTCAATTTAATAGGAGTTTTAAACTCCCCCTCAATTTTCAATTGGTAACCAAATACCATTATCCTTGGATGTACTATATAAATATATTTTTTATTAATATATATGATTGAATTTAATATATTAAAATTATATTTCCAATATTATCTCAAATTATATTGAATTCCCAGTATTAGTGAATTTTTGACATGGATGTTAAACTCATAACTATGGGTGGTTTGTATACCAATTTCCCTAAAAAAGAACAATTGTTAATGGATTCCACAATTTTTGGATTGATTTAAAAATTTATATAATAATGATACAATCATGTATCAACTAATTCACATAATTATATCAGAGATAAATAATTCTTGATTTTCTAATAGAATAATTGATATAATCCCAAGAAAAACTCTCTTGATGGTCATAATGAATATCATTTAGATAAACTGGAATATCCCAAAATAGAAGATCAAATAAATGTTATCTGAACCATTCCTTTTCGTTCTATTTGATCTTAAAGCAACAAAAACATAATTCATTATGGAGTCCATTATACATGTGTTCCCTTCAATCCATAAGAGATTGCGCCACCTCCTTGAGTAAAATCCCAACCAGTTGTAGATGAGAAATACTCCACATTAGTAATATTGCTTGTATAAAAAATCCACCCATCACTTCAAGGGTTTCAATATAACATATATAGTATTTCATAGATTCCTTTCTAATATTTGAATACTATTTTAAGGACATCCCATTCTGCGTAACCCAAATTACCTGTATACATTATCAAATTTCCAACAACATATCCATATTCGGCCTTGTTCTAGATATAACATACATGAGTCACCCAATAAGACATGCATATTCCAGTTCAGTTACTACCCTAATAGGAATTGGTAACATCATACTATAAAAACAATATAGTGTAGAAACTAGTGAATAATAAAAAGTTTCAAAGTTCTTAATGATTTTTTTAATACAATGAGATAGAGAAATAAGAATAAAATTATAATTTATAAATTTTTTGATTCCCACAAATGTTGTTTTATTCACATAAATATTTCAAATAAATTATTCTATATAAAATAGAACTAGCTTCATTTTTATGATTAATATCCATTCTAAATATAATTCTTTCATAAACATATAAAAAATTTCCACATCATGGTTATTATGTAACCTAATATATACACATTTAATATCTTTGTTGAATAAATATATTTGATAAAATTATTTCATTAAATTTTTTATGACATTAATTTTGGAGATTTTTTAACTATATAAGGAGTATAACTATTTTAAAACCATATATTATTTCAAATTATTGTGAATACTTTTGGTAGTTACATATATATTTTCCTTTAACTCACCTAATTATAATAAAATAATAATACCAATTTTTCCAATTTTTAAAATATATAATAAAAATTATGGAATAAAAATTATAATCAAAGTTATCCTATCCACAGGATAAAAGATTCAAAAAATAAATTATTTCAAATTGATTAAACCAGTAGATACTAATCTTCATTAATATAATTCAATATAACTATATACTTTACATTTTATTCTAAAAACCACATAAATCCTATTGGTTATGATCCTTGAATCATATCAACTAATATCAATTTATTTCCCTTAGAAATAGAGTCTATTTCATCATTTATGGATTTCACACAATTATATGCATTTGAAGGAGACAAATATTCATTGAATGTTTTTTAGTCAGATTCAATATTAAGAAAAATCATATTTTTATGAAAGAAATTAGATCTATATGTCTTTTATATTAGTGTTCATTTACTTATAAAAACCTCCTTAATAATGCTTCATTGATATACTATTTTATTTGATCTAAATTCATCTATTTTGAATATCTTATAGAAATATATAAAATTAAATTCATTAAATATGTAATATTTTTATTCAATAATATTTTTAAAAACTACAATATAATTAGATTCTATATGCTTTTTAATGCATCACATAAACAAGAAACATGAAATCAACACCTATTTTTCCCAAAATATTTCGTATAGGATGTGGAACTCTTAAAATTTTGATATAAACTCAATAAAATAAATAATTTATATTTGGATTCTAATGTTCCAATAATTTTTATGGGGTCACAACCTTCCATTTTGACAAATCTCTAAATAAAATATGACACGTAGTCAATAATTTATCTCCCTAAAATACAATTGGGATTTCCAAGAAAAACATCATGGAATTAACCATTTATATTAATGCTATATTATTATTCTCAACTAATGAATTTTTTAGAGGTGTATATGGAGTTTTCCCAACATATATGATCCATTTTAATTAAAAAATAGTGGGATATAATATTCGCCTCCTTTGTCAATATTTAGGAGTTTAATTGCAGAAACCCATTATATATAACCTAATTATTGTAGATAATAAATCTATATATAAATTCATCATTATCCCGTAAATAATAAATATAGAATAATCTAGAATAATAAAAAATAAAATTCATTTTTTTATTACATATGTTCGGTGTAGCATAAAAATAACATATACCACTATGTATCAATTCTAAAAAATTACTTTTATATTTTATTGTTTGAAATAGTTTTCTATATATTTTCGTTTTCATTAAAGTAATCCATTTATTATTATTTTTATCCACAGTTGGTAATAAATCCATATTTGGAATGTCATGTATTTCGTATAATTTATGTGGTGTAAATAATTATGAAAAACTCAGAATACCCCCACACATAATAGTAAAAAAAATTATATTTAATTTGAACCTTTTTTAATCAAAATATGACCCATGGATTGTGTAAAGATATATTCCACAAATAAAATATTTTACCCATGATTTTTCAATACACTCCCCAGAATTTAGTTCTTCCAATCATTAGGATCATATATGATATCCTTTAATGTGGGGATGTATTCCAAGGTAAACATGAGATCAACCACACTCTTCCCTTATACATTTATTCATGTAGAGTTACCCATGTAGTGTAATGTCCCATCAATGATTGATTCAATTCTCTTGAAGAGATTTTTTTAAGATGTTTTTTGTGTCTATGACATCAATCCCCCAAGAATAGGAATCATCAAGGATATTTACATTTTATACTAGGGATTTAATTTTATACTTACAAGTATATTAGTTTCCATATTTATTTATATGTAGATTATAGTCTCGTTTGATGTTTTCAATAATTATCAAAAATGAGCACAACCCATTATTCATAATTAATATTTCTTTATTTTTTTAAATACAGATAACACCCAATAAATATTAGAAATAAATAAATATTATCATTTATATGTATTCAAATTAGTGATTAATATTCTTAAATTTTTATATATATATTGTTAAAGTTTTTCATTTTAAAAAGGGATATATTTATTTAACTAAATTGTTTTCCATAAATTTCATGGGTTTAATTAAATGATAAATTTCATGTATTTAGATATTGAATTTGATAAAATGACATAATTTTTTAAGTATCATATCAAATATATATTTGTATGAATTAGATATATTTTTCTAAAAATATGGACTTTTGTGTGAATAGTGAAAAATGATGATTTTTGTGAAACTATCATTTCTATTCAATAAATAAGTTAATTTTGAAGCCCCATTAAATTTTTTGTTTTTTAAATTAAAAAAAGATCAATTTTTTAAGATATAATCTAAATAATTTTTTATTAATGGATATTATATACTATTATTGTATAATACTATTTTTCTGCTTACAAAAATTATCAAAAACAATTGTTCAGTAATGCGCACAAATATATATATATATATATATTAAAAAAATTGAATCTTGAAAAATGGAATCTATATTTTGAATTAATAGTTAAAAATTTAGTAATGATGTTAATTTCATTTTTTATCATTACAAATAGAAACCATAGAAAAAATTAGACACCTTGGTAAATGGTAAATACATTAAGTTAAGGTAAATAATTAGTGATAAGGCGAAAAAATGTGGTATTCAATATTATTACCTAATTTTATTTCATAATTTATCACCATATCTATTAAATTAAAATGTTTTGGTGCCACTTTCCCCTGATTTAGCCTTTATAATATTTAAATGTTTAGAAACAATTACATTTCAAGAACTCACCTCAATTATTCAAGTGAACCCCATATCCTCTCTTCCTCATGCATTTTTAGTAATCTAGTTAATAATATATATAGAAAAAATATATCCCCATAATTCTTTTCCATGTCTAATAGGTTTTTACACTCAATAGAAAAATCATAAAAGGATTATGGTGGAAACCAAAGGGAGATATCTGTGGAGACTGTATAACTCTTAACCAACATATTTCATCATTATTTCATCCTCAAATTCCCTTAAATCATCTTAAACAATGATATTATAATGAAATAAGTATTTTATATATAATAAAATGTTATTACTATAATGGTTTAACCTATTTCATATCCATTTCTATCTTATGGGAAATGAAAAGATCGCATGTGGGGTACGTGTGGAATGCCGACTCTACAAAGATATGTGTTTAAATTTTCATCACCAAATCATACAGTTACTGAAATAAAAAAAACATATGATGAAATATGATGTTTATAAAAAAATATTGATTCTGTAAAGGTATTATATTAATTACCTTCTTACACATTCCGTCAATTGGAAATTAATAATGTCATTCATGCATACACATGCAATAACACCTCCACAAAGCAGTGCGATTAATTTTTCAAGTACACCATAAGAGGATGGTTTAAAGGATTTAAATAATGAATAAATTTAAAATTAATAACATATTTACGACTTTATAAAAGAAAAATATTTTCTAATTTATTTATTGCGACACAATAAAAAAATCAAAATTGCATTCATGAGTACGTACAAACAAAGACTTCAATAAAACAATGTGATTCATTTTTCACAATATCCATAAAGTATGGGTTTTAAAATTGTATTTAAAATTTAAACATGATAATTACAACATTTTTATGATTATATTGGTAATTTAACCATAAACTATTTTACTGTTATCAATGAATTGATTTTGTTTTGAGGCTAAAAACTAAACAAACACAATATGTAAAACATAAACTTATCTATTTTCATTACTAAATTTAACATGGGAATAAATGAAAAAATGGAAATATAAAAATGAAATAAAACTGAATATGTTTTTTAAGAATGTAGAAAAATAATATAATTTTATTAATTAGTATTTTGAGAACATAGAATTATATATTAGACTTAAGTTATGAGAATTTTCATTAACACCGTACATTAATGAATTCCTTTCAAATAATTATCCATCATATCCATGTTCACATAATTGTCACAAGAATGTTATTATTTATAGTAAAAATATTGTTTATATTCATTTTCAAATACTATTTAATTTAATTTTATTTTTTTTAAATGAATCTAATACATTTATTATATGGGTTATTTTGATGGTCTTTTACAAATGTGAAAATTAATGTTTTATTAATTTTTATAGACTGAACTCATTTTCATACCATCATAAGAAATATTTATTAACAACCTTCCATGACACACTGACAAGGTTTCTTAAATAATATCTTATTCCTTATCTTCAATGATTTTAAAAGTATTATGAGTTTTCAAGGAAACAGATATTTCACTTTATGATTATAAAAAATGTAATTTTTTTCAATATATTAAAAAGAATATTACCATGGTTTTTTGTTCAAAATTTTGATTATTATAAATTATTTTTCAAGATATGGTTCTTTAAAAGTGTATATGATTATGAGAAATCCCAATATAGATCATGACTACGGGTGAGAATGATATAAAACTCAATGTCATTGTATAATGAAAAGTCATTGAATGAGAAAAAGGATGAGACTACCGAGTAGGTTACTCCTATTTAATTAACATCGATACTGTTATTCCATGATGATATAAAAATTATTGAAAATGGGTTATGAATATGATACGCTAATGTTTCAATATTGTTTTGAATTTTTTTTAAAGAAATCATTTGATTTCATTTCATAAGGAAGGGATATTAACTTCTAATGGAAAAAGGATTATTATTCAAATAAATATTTTCATGAGTTCCCAAAAGTGTCAAGATTCCTTCATGGGGTTTCTTATTATTTAAAGTGTGTTTTAAGGGATTATTGAACAATGATTTATTTTTTACTATGAAAATATTTTTCAATGTGATCAATGTTTTATTATAAAAAATGGAAATTCCCTCTTTGAATTTCATGTATTTTTCTAGACTAATGGGGTACCATTATTTTTATATTAATTAATGATATTTTATTTCACATTCCATTCATTTATTTTTCATAGGGTTAATTAATGATTAAAAAATATTCTAACGATTAAATTCAATTAATGGAAATTGGATTTGAACAAGGATAAGGTTTCGTGAATGAAATATGAGTATAAACATATAAACCCATCTTTGGGAAAAAATGAACACTGTGCTGAAGTATTCCCTTTGTAATGTTATATGTTTTTCCTAATTCTCTAAAAAACTAAATAGAAAAGAACTTTTAAATATAATAAAGTGAAACTATTGTTATAAATAATTTTATAATGAGTTGTTTAGGATACATGGTGTTATAGTTTGTATACATGGAAAGGTTATGATACCATCAATGGTTAAGAGAATTTAAAAAATAATCGTTAAAGAGAACATAATTTATGACTATATTATCATTGGTTAACTTTTGAATATTTCAATGTTTTTTCATCTTATCAATTTCTTTTGAGAATTTTTTTCCAAAGAGGAATCAAGGAAGATGAGTTAGAAAGACATCATATGTATAATAACCTTCTGAATTAGTAGACTAGAGTGGATGTAACAGTGTATTTTGTGGTAGTGTTGACTTTGTTGACATAGCATACTATTAGTGGTATCTAGAAAGGTTAGAAAATAAATTATCTATAGTGGAACATGTATACAGTAGACAAATTCATGAAACTATACCCTGTAGAATTTGGGGGATCTTTAAACCTGGTGAAAGATGTAGGGTGGCTCAATTCTAATTAAATTATATTTGAAGTTTTGGGATAAATAGAACCTAAAAATCCTACTATATCAATTTTTTTTTGAATTTGAAGCCAATAAATTGTGGTATATAATTCATAATACATAGGAAAACATTGTATATTGATTCCATACAATGGAATTAATTGAATAATTATTTTATTCCAAAGTATTTTTCTAAAATTATTCAGAATAAAATAGAAATACAGTTTTAGGAGATGAAGAAAATGGTTGATTATAAATTATAAGACTTTAGGATAATTTTACCATATTTTCAAGGTATGCATCAAATATTGTTGTAGATTATGTGACTAAAATTGAAAGGTTCAGAACATGTATAAAACCAATTATTCAAAAAATAGACTCTTATAAATTTAAATTTAAAAGGATAATTTTGTTTCTTTGAATGTTTATATGGATCATTTTGACACATACGTAGTTCATGATGAAAAAATTTACAACCGATCAATGTAGAAAGAATCAAAAATCCATTTAATGAAGAAATATTAAGCTAATCCCCCTAAAAATTCCAAATTTGGTTAAATAAAATTTAAATAATATTTTTAGACTAGGAATTTGTTAATTATGTAGTTATCTCAAGTCTACATGAAAAAGAGATATGATTATACTAGTAATTATAAAATAGTTATTCAGCCTTTAGAGAGATGTTTTAATTGTAATGAGTTGGGTCATTATGAGAACTCATGTCCAATTTTAGTTACTCACGGTGGGAATTATTAAGAGTGAAAGCTAAAATTTTTGGAGAAGTCTTTTTATAATAATATAGATGATTTTGGACTGTAAAATGGTTTGTTTATAGGTAAATTAATTTTTTATTCAGATTATCCCGATGTCTTTATTGATTTTGGATACCCACATTATTTTGTTTCTAGTAATTTTTCACGTAAAACCAAAATATAATCTCACAAAATTAAGTTATAAATTCAGGTAAAAAATCCTTAGGGGAGTATAATAGAAAAAAAATATTTATATAAATATTCTTTTCATCTTCTATGGAATGGTTTTCCTAGAAGAATCATTATATTTCACATTGGGGGTTTGATTCCATTCTAGGTATAAAGTTTATTTCAGTTTATCATTCTATTTTTGATGGGAAATCAAATGAATTAACATTATAATTTTAGAGTGAGTTTTAATTCATATATATTAATGATTTTATACATTATATAAGGTATCAAGAAGCTAATAAACTGATTAATGATTTGATTGGAATGTATCTTTCATATATTATTAAAAAGAAATAAAATATATAAATTAGGTGTGTTAAAGCAGTGAATGAATTTTTGGACATAATTCCAAATGATATTCATAGTTTTATTCAAAATTGGGAGGTCAAATTTACTATTGACATAGTTTATGATGTAAAGGTAATTTAAAAATATTCTTATCAAATATATTTGGTTGAGTTATTATAAATGAAAATGATGTTAAAGGAGATTATTGATAAGGGTTTTATCTTACCTAGAGATTCTCCTTGTTGTTCTATGATTTTATTAATTAAAAATTAGGATATTTCCATGATTGTTTCACTGATTAAATACCACAAAATAAAATAAATATTATAAGAAAGTAAATATTTCTTTATATTGACAATTTTTATCATTAGCTCTAGGAAGCACAGTAATTTTCAAAGGGTGATCTCATGTGTGGTTATCTTTAACTAAAGGTGAAGGAAGAAGAAATCCTAATGACAATATTTAGTATATAGTTTGGTCATTATGAGTTGGTGATTATTCCATTCTGGTTAACAAATACACCCAACAAATAAAGGGGTTGCATTGGACTTTTATAGTTCCTAAAATTAAATGATAGAATATATCAATATGTTTCATGTTGGGTGTAAAAAATACATCTTGAGGTAATAATGGGATCTATGTTAGTGTTGATTATTTTAGTTAATCGTTGTATCTTCTTCTTATTCAAGATACTGTGTCTTCATATCAACCTTATAGACTTTATCATAAATAGTTAATTGAATTACATAGAGTAAATTTTTCTATGGTATCTGATTTTGATCCTTTATTTACCATTAAATTTTTTAAGAAACTTCAAAATTCATTGGGTATTGAATTAGATTTTAGTATAAAAATTGTTCCTCAATCATATGAATAATAAGAATAAAGAATTAATACTTTTGAAGATTCTCATTTATATTTCCCTTTTAATTATGAAGGTTTTTGGGATTAACATAAATAATATGTAGCCTTTTATTGTATCAAATTTATTCATTCTAGTTCATATAAGTAGCCTTTTGAGGAATTATATGAAAATCGATGTTAAACACCTTCTTATTGAGATGAAGTTAGTTAAAGGAAGTTAGGAATATAACATGTTGGATAAAAGGCAGGGGAGTTAAATATAAAACATAAGAACATAAGGATATGTCTAATTAGGCAGAAGAGTCATATAGATCACATGCATGGATATCTCTCATTTGAGGTAGGCGATTACTTTTTTCAAAAAGTAAGACAATAGAAAAGTTTTCTATATTTTAAAATAAATATAATGTATGTACATGGTTTATTGGCCTCTATGAAATTAAATAAAATATAAAATTTTTATCTTATATAGTAGTTATAAATTAAAATTTTTCTCAGGTACATGATTCATTTATTATATCCTTTGTAAAAATTTACATAGTTATTGCATCTCATGTTTTGAGGTCTGAAGTTTTACAATTAAGGGAGAATCTCATGAAAGATGAAAATCCAATTTATAATTTGGATATCAAAGAGTTGTTATTTTGAGATATGGATTTTCAAAATGTAATTTTTTATGGGATTATTACCTGATTGAGAATGTAATACAGAAATATGAGAATACTATGAGGGAAAATTACATTGAATTATTTATAGAATGAAAAAATTTGGGAGGATAAAATTTCCAGACGGTGCATGAAACAACCCACTTAATCCAAGAAATAAATTAATCTCATAATTTATAGGTGTTAATTTAATATAATTATATTCATAATTCTTCTAAAAATTATTTTATAATGTTTTCAGCTAAAAAATTATTAGTTTTATTTAACTAAACAAATTTTCCTTGAATGTTATGGTTTTATTTATCAGATAAATTTCTTGATTTTATAACCATAATTTTAAAAAATGAATTCATTTTTTCAATAAACATTTGAAATATATCAATGGAAATTTTGTGGTATTTTTCTATTGTGGTGGATTTTTGAGAGATTAGTGAAAAATGTTGATGTTTGAAAAATTGTCATTTATTTAAATCAATAAATTAATTTAAAAGTAGATTTATATTTAGAATTTTGTTTTAATATTATATAATATATATTTTATTTAAAATAATCTGAACAAATTCCTAATAAAGAAAAATATATTTGATTATACTAAATCATTATTTTTATGCATGAAAACCTAATTTTGTAAAAACTGCTTTTCAATGCATTTTGTGTAGTTATATTTAAAGTAATTGCAGGAAATTAGAAAAATTGAATCATGAATAATATATTACATATTTATAATTTTAAGGAATAAATTATCTAATTAGTTAAATGTTGTTTTTGGTCATTAATAATTGTATCCATGGTAAAAATGTGTCACTGTATTAAATTATAAATCAGGAAAATTAATGTAAATTATTTTTGACAAGTCCACAAAAATTAATCATAAATATAATTTTATGATTTTATTTTTAACCATAACTCCATATATTATAAATTGGATAATTTTTGAGCCACATTCCCATGATTAATACTTTATTAAATTTCATGTTTTATAAAAATTTCAAGTGTTCCACTCGTCTCAATTATAAAAGAGAACCTACTCTCTAAATTTACTCAATCCCTTTGAGCACTATCATTCAACCAATAAATTCCAAAATATTACACCAAATTCCTACCCACAAAAATATAGTTTCTTTTATTCTAAAAATTCCATTCCTACAAGGAATTTGTAGAAATCCAATTTTAGATATTTGAGACCAAGTTATAAGTCCAAGTTGACAAATCTCAACTTTATTTATTCTTTAATATCCTTAAAATTTTCAAATAAGAAAATTAAATTATAATATTAGTATCTTAAAAATACTAAAATATTATTATGATATTGTTATAATATCTTTTCATCTCCTTTTCCATCACATTGGAAATGAAAACACCACTCATATATATATGTGGACCACCACCACCCCAAGCGGTGTGTGTCATTTTTCATATCTATATCAAATGGGTAGTAAAATTGGTAGAAAAAATGATTATATATGATACTTACTATGTATATAAGATTTTAAAATTTTAATATATTATATAACATCCTACCCTTTCAATTTGTTGGAAATTGATAACGTCACTCATGTGTATGTGTTGAATACCACCTTCACGAAGTGGTGTGATTCATTTTTCATCTCATTACAAGGATGGTTACAAGGATAGTTCTATTGATAAAATATTACAGGGTTAATATTTATATGATTCTTTAAAATTGAATTATTATATACTTTATTTCTTCTTTAATATTTAATGAAATTAAAATTTCATTTATGGGTATATTTAAACTACTGTCTCCATGAAATGACATGATTCATTTCTCATGAACTCCTTATATGGTTGGTTTCATAAGTATACTAAATATATAAACATGATAATAAAAAAATGTTTATGGTTCTAGAGTTAATTTAATTGTAACCCCAATTACCACGGTCAATGCATTGACGTTTTATTTGAGGTTATACACTAAACACCCCAAAAACATACAATATGAACTTTAACATTTTCATAACTAAACAAAAAAACATAATAAATAAAATAATATGGAATTATATTAAATAAATTAAATACAAAAATGTTATTATAAAAAATAATTTTTTTTATTATTTAGGATTTTCATAACATATGAAGTTAGGTGGGACATAAAGTAATGGATTTATATTTAAAACGTTATTTTAAAGTATTCCATTCTAATATTTCCCCTCCACAACTATTTCCCTAAAAATATTCCCATAATGTTCCAATTATATGATAAATATTGTTAAAATTAATTTTTAATTAATATTTTCTTTATTTTTAATTTTAAAAAGGTAATATTTCAAACAACAACAATATGATTTATTTTAACATATTTACCCTTTGTAAAATAAATTTTTTAATGCATACAACTAGAATTCTTTTCCCACCATTTTAGATGTTATTCATTTTCATAATTACTATACAGGTTAAATTGGTTTTTAAAAGATTATTTTATTCCTATTATTTTGGTAATTTTTCAATATTTATAGTTTTTTAAAAAATATATTTCTTATTATGATTATGAAAAATTAGAATTTTTTTTACAAATTTGATTAAATGAGTTTTACAAGGGTCTTATTATGAAAATGTGAAATATTTTTAATGTTTTCATCTAGTTATGGAACTTGATAATTTTTTGTGATGGTTGGTGAGCCTAATATTTATTATAATGATAAGGGAGTCAAATATATCCCTCTAAGATATTTGATAAAGAATTTATCCAAAGGTGAATAATGAGGGAGATAATCATGTAGGTTACTTATATGAAATTAACTAGTATTCAGTTATTTTGAAACTGAATAAAAATGAGTGGACATGAGATATGAATAAGATTATTTGAAATACCAATATTTTTTTTAATTTTTTTATAGAAATAAATTTACTTCAAAAGGTAATAATTTTTTTTGAAATATTAACGATGAAGGGGTTGTTTTATAAAGACATGTTTTATTGAGTTTCCATGGGCCTTAGGATTCCTTCATGGGGTCTCTATTCATTCTAATGGGTTTTAAAGGTTATATTCTAGTTAATTTTTATTTTTTTTACAAAAATATTCTATTTATCTGATAAATGATTTATTGTAAAATGGAAAACCTCATCATGGGCTTTCATGTATTTCACAGGAATAATAGGATTACATTTTTTTCATATCCCATATAGAGTTTTTTTCACGTCCCATTTTTTTAAATGTTTTACATATGGCCTACGGTTAAGAAAGAACTATTATGAATTGTATCTCTGATTAAATGATATTGGTAATTAATAGATAAAAAGTATCATCAAGGAAACAAGAGTGTAAACATAAAAACATATCATTGTAAAAAAATAGGCATTGTATTTCTGTGTTCCAAATGTAATGTAATGCCACATTCCTAATATCTAATTATTTGAAATAAAATGATTCATGAAATTTGAGAAATTAAACACTTATTATATGTAATGTAATTATATATTATTTATAATATGAGACATTATAAGAATTTTGTAGATATTTTCTTCCTTTATGGATCTAAAAGTTCCCACTCCCTTCACATTGAGGACCATGGATTTTTATCCTTATGTATATCTTCCACATGATTCAAAAATTAATCCTCATTTTTTAGGTATTTGATTAATTCTGTGATGTAATTATCTTCCTTATATTGTTAGAAATAATGTTTAATTGTATTTCATGAAGGGGGAGCTTATTAATGATGAATGTGAAAATGACAGAATCAACCATGTTCATCTTATTTTTCTTTTAGTGTTGTATGATATGTTATATTTTATATAATTATAAAAAATATATATACTTTTGAACATATTTATTTAAATCAACATTCATACTGGGAATTTTTTTCTTTACACATCCTTTGCGACACACTATTTCTCTAAAACATCTAATATCTTATATTTTTTCATTGGGATGTATTGGATCATGTTGAAGAGATAATCAGCTAATGCATTGACAGTGTGTCCTTAACTCACCTGAATTTTTTTCACATTTCTTCCAAGTGTACCACACTTTATGCATCTTAACTTTGGATATTGGTGGCATTTGAGATTAGAGTACGTACATGACATTGAGTGTTGTAAGTAGAAAATACATCTTTTTTTACCATTTGAAATTGCTTCCATTAAATTATTCCACCTCCAACAGATCATTAAGCATATTTATATCCATTATAACATATATGATATTAATAATATTAGGGATATAGTTGGGTAATGGTGTGATATTTTCTGGGATTATTGTATCTGGAACCGATGAATTCATATTGTCTTTCCATTCTATATAAGATTAGATTCTCTGCCAAAAAAGTTATAGTATAATGGTTTATTGTCATATCTTATTTTCAAGTTACTGGTTTCTCAATACTCCATACTAGTACACAGTGGTGAGTATCTCTGGAAGAGTAGTTAGATATAATAGGGTTAAAAATGGTTTCATTATTGCACAACAATAATGTCACATTAATGCTTCTACATGTCTTTAGAAGAATATAAATCTAGGATTAATGTTACAGTACAAGAGATTTAATGGATTAAAATTTCTTTTCCATGTCATATAGACTCTTTAGGTATGGATCCTCCTATTCAGACAATTCATTATACCTTTTGAATTTTATAATTACTTAATCTTAAAAGGCATGTATTTTTACAAATTTATTTTTATCCCTTAAATTGCACCCGATGGATTTGGTCATGCCAGATTTGATGGATAGTTCAGATCATACACATTCTGTGATCTGGGTCAACACACTAAATGCACATGTTTTATTCTAGTCCTAAACATGTACACCCTGTTAGTTCATTAGAGAAAATAAATGCCCCCGAAATCATCTCACATTGATGTGGAATATGAAGTGAAAACAAAACCATTAAAGTAAGCATTGAACACTTGTATGCCTGAAAATGTGTTTGTATGGTGTGGTACACAACCTGTACATGATATTTCCAACCTTACATTGACATTATAAATAATGATAAATGTGTTTCCACTAATAATGGAGACACAGTGTATCCCACATTATGATATGTGATTCTAAAAAAATAACCCTTAAAAAAGCAAGATATTCTTATTTATATTTTAAATGACATTAAAAATCTATTATGATTAATTTTATTGTAAAAATTATTTTAATTACCTTTATATATATTCTGATTGTTTATTATTATATATTTTTTTTTAAATCATTATGAAACGAGTTTAACCTTTTAATATATATAATAGATCACTAATTATTTCAAATGTTGGGTCACTATTAGAGATCATCTTGGAAAGTATTTTCACATAGGTGACCACATTAGGATGAGAATTATAAGATGATCTTTAATGGAGAGTGTTTTCTAGTTTGGATATGAATGGGAATACAATAACAACAGGAGATGATAAAAATAAATGCATATTTTATATCTATATATTCATGAATGGTTCTTGTATAGTTTAATTCCAAATATGATCTAATATAAATACAATATTAAATTTAAAACCTGAATTCTATCAAAATATGGTTATTAAGAGCCCAAATTAATTTAATTGTGTATTACATATATGGTATTCATACTGATTTGGTTGGCTAATTGATAAATATAAATGATGGATTTATGTTAGTGTATTTTAGTTAAGATCAATCCCAGATTAATGGAAGAAATTAAAATATACCAGAATCATTAAGAAGAAGCTACATAAATCATGGAATGATAATGGATAGAGATAGAACTGATTATATGGTGGATTTTAGGATTTAAAAAATAGATGATTCATTAAAATAAAATATATACAAGTGGAACATATGAGAAAAATATAAAATAGGTCTGATAGGTAAGAAATAATACTAGAAGATGGTGCATAATTCACATAAAGAGTTATTGTCAGATTAAAATAATTGATCAATAGATAAACAAATATTCCAATTCATAGTATAAAATATATAATGTCGGTATTACAAAGATTTATCGAGCAAGTAATATACATCAAAATTTATATGGATGCAGATTGTGGGAACAATAATTAAAGAACATAGTGATTGGCTGATTTATATTAGCAACTACATCCACCTTCTATACCTACACCGTAAACATAGTAAATATGACAGTTTGGGTAAACTAAATATGTGAAATAATGTGTTGAGGTAGGGGAGTCTAATTATATGGTTCTAGATATTTTCTGATTATATTAAAACATGGGGAGAGCGTGACTGTGTGTGAGATAAAATAAATTAGGTTGTGATAGTATGACTAAATAATGGTGAGATAGTGTAGTAGATATCATTAAAATGTAGGGGGGAGACTCCATCCTTTATAAATTAAATAACATGTAGAACATTTAATTCTAGTTCGTAATAGACAAATTGATATAGTATAAAGTAGTTCCATTAGTACATTTTCATTATATATTATCCAATATAATAGATATAGATAGAAATGGACATCCCTTCCTAGTTTTTCCTTTATATATCAATATATATTGTAGATTTAGTTTTATAGATTAAACTATAGGATCCTGATCTTAATTTTTATTCAACAATCATCTATCTAAATCTATATAAATAAAAAAAATTATGTTTAAATAGTTAAATAAATTATATTTTTATTTATTCTATGATTTCATGATATGTTCATAAATTATAAAATTTAACTTCATAAATTTTTTAATCATTTAACATCTTACAATAGATTGTTAAACACTAGGGGTTTTGTATGAGTAAAATGTTGAATTCTCATAGTTGATATGGATTTTACTAATTTTTTTGAATTAATATTTTTATTGTTGGTTCTTCGGTAATTATACCAACTGTGGACTTTTATTTTTATTTTTATATTTAATTGTGAATATAATGTTAAAGGATTAATCATAATACATGATTTTATCCTCTGTTAATTTTATTTTTAATCAAGTTGTATATTTAATATCTTTTTGAAATTATTTCTTAAATCAGTTTAATACCAATTATTTATATTCCCAAAATTTAAAAACAATAATCATAAAAATGTTTTTAATTAAATAAAATACTATCTTTAATAGAATAAATTCTTGAGGTTATCATAAGTGTAATATGAGTGAGGAAAATGAAAATTTTCTCCATAGTGTATAAAACCATGAACTCTAAAATAGGAACATAAATTTTTTACCATTGTAAAAAACTATGAGTAATTACCCAAAAAAGAATATTATTATTTTTATAAATGAATTTTAATTTAAATTACTAAAACTTTTAATAGTATAGTGGTTTATAATATTAGAATTTACATGGTCCTTTATCAATCATTTTATATATTTGTGACCCCTTTTACGCATATATATCTACTTGATGATGCAATTAGAATTCTAGACATTCATTTATCATTAAAAAATCTTCTCAAGGTCAAGTTAAAAGTTTTACTGATTATATTATTTTCAAATGGGTTAATTTAGAGAGAGATATTCTTGAAAATTACTTCACATTTTAAATACTATGAATATTCAAAATGAATTTGAAAGTATTTCATAAATAGATAAGGAAATTTATTTTGAGCAATGAAAATTCTTTAATGAAATAATACCAAAATACACTCATCGTAGAATAATACTTTTAATTATATTAATAATATTTTACATCAATTTATATCCCAATTATTTGATCATTATTGATAATATATCTAGAATTTGTTTGATGAAAAGGAAATTGAATGCTTCTACAGAAATATAGGATGAATTATTGAATAATTTTATTGAATAGAATGGTGAAACAGTATGACTATGTTGAATAATTGATATGATAAAAAAATAAACTTTGATATAAACATAAATTGAAACCTATTCTAAATATTTGGAAAAATATTTAGTTTTAATAACAAGCAGGGAACTTCCTGATCAACAACCTATATCATGTGAAATGTGTGAATGATAAAATATTTTTCATGATTTAAAATATTTATCAAATTTAGTAAAACCATGAATAAAAACATCATGGGATATAATTAACCTTTAAATTTTATTCCTATGTCATATTGCTAACAATAAGGTCAAAAATATGTAAACAAATGTGAAAATATAGATATACTAGACTATAATGGAGATTTTTTAAGGATTATTGGGGTTTCCTCTATCATATAAGGTCACCCATCCCTTTTCATTATTGTGCTAACTTATACGGTATCATGAAAAATAATTTCGAACTCATATTCAATAGTAACTATTGTAATTGTTGTAGTATTTGGAAGAAATGATTAATAGAAATATTATAAATAATGATAAATAGTCCACTCAAGTTAGAAAAAATATCACTAAAGTTACAAAAAATGATTTAAAATCAGGATACCCATTTGAAAAACCAATTTTACTCTATTTAAAATTTTAAAAAATGGGTTAATACTTAATGAAAAATTTATTATGACAAACCAGTCCATTATTAAGAAAGACTATCGTTTCAATAGAAGATTCTAAATTAGTGACATAAAGGAAATGCAGATTGTGCACTAAAGAGTAATGGGACAAGTAAATCTAATTGGAATACCAAGGTAAAGGAGAAGGATAAACTATAAATAGATAAATTACTAAAATTTAGGCCACATTTGGATTCAAATATGTTAAATATTATAAAAAAATAATGCGTTAATCTAAAGTGGAACACTATAAACTAAATCATCCATTCACAAGGAGGACATGTCATGGTAAATCAAATGAAAAATATAATAAATTCATTTAAATACACAAACATTTAACCTTAACATCATATCTATTGAGGCTATTCCAAAAATTTAATTTTTCATTAAATTAATTATAATGACCATATTATATAAGATGATGTTTAAGGAATTTAGAGTGATATCTATTAGTGATGTGTAATATGCGACTGTGTGATGGAAAATAACTCCCAAGATTCTAGATCAATGTTACTTATAATGTTTATAAACTATAGGTTCTTAAACCATGGGGTAATAATTTTAGAATTGGGATCTAGTATTAATTTATTTCACCCATTATTTCAAAGAACAACAAATAAGAATGTACAATTGGTATTTTATATGATCTACATATAATGGTGTAAAACTTTAACTTTCCAATTAGAATTTCTATTTTCACGAGATGTTTTTTTGAAACATGAGCATAAAATACATAAATATTTCATTATATTAGATGAATATAAAATATATTTCACAATATTAAACACCAAAAGACCTTGAAGGATTGATTGCATAATGACTAGATACATAATCAACTTATTTTATGAAAGATCTAAAATATCTCCCATGAAATTCATCCCACATTGTAAAATTCATGGTCATACCAACAGAAAAATATTCTTCATAACAATGGGGAAAGGGAACATAAAAAATGGTGAGCTCATTTACCTAGTAAGGTTAATCATTGGAGGTACTAGATAATTATCATATGTATGGATAAAATGAGTATAAGGGTATGAGAATATGAAATTAATACTTCAAAAACCATAACCAATAATTCATATATCATAGTCATGGAATAAAGACCAAGCCATAAAGAATACATAAATCATATAAGAATCAATGATCATGATCCAGGTGATCATATCATAAGCCTAAAAACCAGTTATATAGAGTGAATTAAAATGTAGCACAGTCATAATCATTAAAAAATTTATCAATTATATTTATCAATCCATTCATCACATGTTTTTATTGGTTTAACTACTCATGTAACCTCTTTATGATTTGGATGACCACTCATATACCCCCATTCGATCTTGGGAAAACATATGATATACCATTTAAGATACAAATTTTTTAACATTACACATTTCATGGGAGGACTATAATATAACCACACATCACATATTCATAATCCATTCATATGTATTCCATAAGATCGTCAAAACATTTATCATTTCATTATAGATTACTCCATAGAAAAGAAAATGAGTTCAATAAATATTTAATAATAATAATAAAGTAACTAGATAATATAAAATGATGGAATCATTATATAATATCTATATGGAATCATAAGAAACACCAAAGGATATTTTTATAAATGAAAATACATTTAAAAAATGATTGGAACATTTCTTAAAGAATATAAATTTTCCATTTTGAAATCTCTTATATAAAATATAAAAATGTACAATGTATTGGGATTTTTTTTCATTGAAATGAACACTAAAGACATTTCAATTAATCTTTAATCCAAATAACAGTCATTATAATAAGAACATTAATTTATGCAGTATATTTTAAAACAATGATTCTGTTCACAACTACTGTAAAAAGTACCATGCTCAAAAAATGAGAAGATGAATCCTCCTAATTTTCTTAGAAAGTAAAACATGCGTAAAATTACATTAAAAATCATTATTGAATTTTATAAATATTTTTGAAATTTTTTTAAAGAAAATATAGACATAGAAGAAAAATATTCCCGACAAAAAACAAAGACAATTTTCCTTAAAAAACATTATTCGGTCTTTGGAGTATATAGAGATATGAAAATAAAAGTAAAATATGACATATATATAAATAAATAGATTATAATATAGAATGTAAAATTTATGATATATATAACATATAAATTCACCATCACCAATTTAATATAAACAGTCCTGATATATAACGAGAGTGTATCATAAAGCAATTACCTTAAGTCAGACTTTCATCGTGAGAGATCTAACATCATGTATTATAAATTTAAATTTATTATAACAATGTAATAGAAATATATTTTTATTTATAATACCATACATGGTATACTTATAATATATTATTACTTTTCCATTAACAACCTTTCATTGTCATTATCATTTTAGGTGTTAACTGATTTGTTTTTCAAATATGTTTCGATTTGAATGTAATGAAACATTCATATTTATAATTGTTCAATAATATAAATAATTAAAATAATGATATAAATGTATTATATATTCATTATATACATATTTTTAACCAACCATAAAAAAGAATAGATATATAAATTAATTACACTTTTCATAGATGTGGTAGTCCTTACACCAACATGAACACTAATTTATTTTTCTAATGAAAAATGAAAATAAATGAAAATAATATTTCATAATTATAGAATAATTATTATATCATAAATATCATATATATTTATTAAATACATCATTTTATACATTAATTCTAGGTGGTTATAGAAAATTAATTAGATCTCTATGTGGAGGCAGTAGTCCATATGTACATACGAGCCGCAATTTAATTTCTCATTTGATGGAAAAGAGTTAGAAATTGGATAACTCATAATCATAATAATTTATTAGAAATTTTTTATAAAACATTAATTATGATATTATTGGTATAAACTATTTATATTTAGTAAAAAATAATTAAACATCGAAAGAGTCAGGTAAGAAGATTACCTCTTCTTTGAGAGACCTCATTTAGATTAAACCTTAAGCTTCCTTAAGATGGAATTAGGGTATGAGAAGTCTCTAAATAAAAAATGGATCAAATATAATACAAGAACAAGAGCCTCAGACCATTTGGTTAGGAATCATTAAGTGTATCCTAGAGACCTAAGTACAAAAGTGAGCAGAGACAAAATTTCTGGGTTACAGTAGTAGTACAGTTGCATACACTATTTGGCAATGTAAAAGTTGGAACAATTAAACCATTTGGGATTTTGGGCCACTGGTTTAGGCCTCAAGTACTTCAAGGCCATCGATCCATCCATTTCCATTGAGCTACTAATGCTTTCGAGCAACTCAAGGAATTTGGGCCACCTCATGGCCTTCAGGCCACCTGAAATTGTGCTCAACGACCAAACAGACTCTACAAGGAGAATACTCTAGATAAGGACTTTGGGAAGGTGCACTCAGTAGAGAAAAAGAAAAGAAGATTTTTTAGAATGTGTGGGTATGTAATTTCCATTGGGACTAGCATGTTCATGCATGAGAAGCCTAGCTGACCAAGCCATGTGAAGGTGGAGAGCTGAAATCAAGATGAAGAAGCTGAAGAGCATCAGTTCAATGTAGTTAATGTTTGTTTATTTCCTTAAGACCTACGTTTCAGGTAATCTCTATGCCTACGGGCCTTGTAAGGGTTCCCCCTCATCCTATGAATGTGGGGTTATCTAAAATCAATAAAAAAGAAGGCTTTCGAGCTGTTCGAGACTAAAAAAAGTAAGCTAATGTTGTTTTTGGGAATGTCTTGGAAAATCTAGGGATCCAATTTTTCGTATAGTGGAGGAGAAGATGATACCTTTTTTATGGGAGGATAAGGATACATATGCAATTACTTAAAATATTTAAGTAATAAAAAGTAATATTCTTGTGTAAGTGGCACCAAATTTCCACTATATCAAACGTAAGATACAATAATGTCTACATGTATTCAACATATATGATTTATACAATTATAGGTGGAATTATTTTCCTTATATCATAGTTTAACCCCAAGCATTAACATATTTTAACCATAATCAAGGCTTCCCATTTTTGGTTTTTTTACTAATCATTGTGAGTGAAAATTAAATTGGAATCATTAACAAACATTAAGATTCTTACTCCAAATATTAAACCCATTTTATCAAAATCAATTTTTATAACGGGCATAAATAAACTTTTAAATAATAATGAAAAATGAAATGGAAAAAGGTTTTATAAAATTAAATTTATAAGCCTAAAACCATATATAATCTCATTCTATTACTATTTAACACTATAATGTTAATATTAAAATATTTAATAGAATTAATAGTCTAAATATTTCATTAAATACTTCATTATCATAATTAAACAGTAGTTATTTATTTAATTTATTATGATAAAAACACACTGAGCATATATAAATAGTTTTAGAAAATAAAACTCCTTTACCTTAAAATGATTTTATATTCATTTATAAACAATAGGAAAAAATCTATGAGTGATTATTCTAAAATGAAAAATTTATTTCATAAAAATAGATAATTAATAGTTATTAAAATATTTATTTTAAAAAAAATCATAACTACTATAAAAAAACATTTATTTAGAAAAAATATTCCTTTAATAATGAGTAAATGTTATTAAAATATAATGAATAATTCATTAGAATTTATCAATACATATTTATTATGAAAATTATTTTTAAATATATTTCATAATGTGTTTAATACCATTCATACTCATTAATCAAACTACGATGTTAAAATTTTTATAATATACCATGGATCATTTAGAAAAAAGGTTATATTTTAATAAAACTAGAAATACATTAAATTTATTTCAATGGAATATATATAAAATCTCAAAGTGTTATATATACCACCCTTATAATGAATTTCTGCATTCATATTTAATCACTCTAATGGAAAAAAGAGGTCAATTTTTATTTATCACATTTTGTGATCCCAAATAGCTTCCTTGAATTTTTTATTCCACAAAAGAACTTTATGTATATGACTAGAATTATTATGTTGAACTTTATCTTTATGATACTAGATTTTTACATGTTGTTCTTAATTGAAACATACCATGATCTTGGGAGAGTTTGGTTGGATGTTCCAAGAGATATGTTACCATTCATACTAAATCATGAATCCTGAATTGGACAATATACCTAGGGCTAAGATTTTCCTTATTTTTGAATACCATAACCTTATTATATAGACAAATTAAGAGGAATACATTCTCACCAACTTTTAATTCCATTCCACAAAGATAATTACCGACATAACTATTTTGTTAACTCTGAGCAGAAATAATGTATTTCTTAATGGATATAACCTTCTCTTAAACTTCATTTATAGCTTTAGTATAAATATCCATGGTTCACTAACTTCATCAAAAAATGTTTGAGTTCTCCACAACTTTCTGTAGAGGGCTTCATAAGGGGAAATCTCAATGGTTGAATGAATGCTATTTCAATAATATAAGTTGACAAGAGGAATGATTTGATCTCAACAACCTTTTAACTTTAAAAAATAGTATAACCTAATATTATTAAGGTTTTTAATGTTTGTATCAGACTAACCTTCTATTCAAGGATTATAGGATGTACTGAAACATAACTTAATACATAGAGTTTAAGGATGAATTCTCCAGAACATTAAGGAAAACCTCAGAACTCAATCATTTACAATATTCTGTTGTACTTCATGAAACCTTACTACTTCGTTAATATATATCTTGGTAGGATAATTAAAAGATAAATTTTTTATGATATAAATGAATGTTTCTATCTTCACAAAGATTTCAACTACAACCAAGATAGTATTATTCCCTTTCGATGTCATGGGGATTCATATGATGAAATCTATCATGATTTTATCCCATTTTTATATATGTATGGTTAATGGTTTTTATATATATTGAGAATTATAACACTCATACTTAATTTTCTAGCATACTAAGAACAGAGACATATACATTGCAATATATCTCTTCGTGTTATCCTAACAAAAACACTCATTAATGTCTCTATACATCTTCATAATTATAGGATGAATAATGAAAAATGATCTAAATGATTCATCTAAGAAATACTATAATTTTGGTTTAATAGGGACACATACTCTATTCATGGACAATATTGTTCCATTATAATAAAGGTTGACCTCAAGAACATTTCACGCATTCTTTTATGGCTACATATCTTCCTTTTCTACCTCTTTAATCAAAACATAGATAAATAGGTGAACAAGAATTTAAGAAAGATAATATCTCTCACCCACCTTTAATATTCCAAGGTCTATGATTTGAAAATACAAAAATATAGGATCTTTTAAGATCTCCATCAAAGATAATATTGCATGATTCTTTTTTTACTTGAAGCATCAACTAACTTTTTCACCTTCTTAGGGTGGTAATGTATTTAGTATTCATAATAATTAGTCAACAAAATCCATCTGCACTGGTGTATATACAACTCTTTCTCGGTATATAAATATTAAAATTTTGTAATCAGCATATATGTCACACATTTACCCATAAGGAAAATGAATCTATATATTGACTGTAAATATTATCACTACAAAATCCATTTCCTGGGTTGGGTAATTTTACTTATAAACTATTAATTAAATTTAGGCATAAGTTATCAACATTTAATTTTGTATAAGAACATATCTATATCCCTTATTCTATTTATCACTTTATTCTAAAAACCCTTATCCACTATAGGGTACAGTGAGTATAAGTGAATTAACCCATTTTTCCTTTAGTTCCTTTAAATATTTTCCCTATCCATCCATAAAAAGAAACCTAACTCCCATCCCTATTAACATGGCCTGTGGATTATATGACAATGAAAAATTCATCACAATGAATCAATAATATCTAGACAATGTACGAAAACAATGGATCTTATTCATAGTGGTTGGTCTTGACAAATGTTCATTGAATTCCATCTTAGAAGGATCTGTTGTTATACCCATGATGGAGAACACCCTTTAAAATAAGGATAATCTGTGTAACCAGAATTCATACTTTCTAAATTAGGTATATAGTTTATCTATAGTCATAGAAATCACAAAAAAATTCATGTGATCTTTATGCTCTTATTTTCTATTGTAATATATAACAATATTGTCTATAAATGGTTCAATCCCAATTCCTTCATTAGTAACCGAACATGAGGTCCACATAGTGTTAAGCATTCCTTCCCATATGCTAGAGACTTCCCACTAGAAACAGGGGTGTATGGAGGTATAGTTGGGATATAGTACCCCCCATTATTATTAAAATAAAATGATAAATAATAATAATTTAATTGAAACATTAAGGATACAAAAATTTAACAACTATCCATTAATAATAGCTAGAAAAGGCAAAAAATAGTATATATGGTTGATGTCAAATCTTTAAAAAATGGGGAGCTGGTAAAGCAAGGAAGCTGGTGAAAAATGTACATGTCCCAAAAAAAATTAAAAAAAGACTAAAAGTGTTAATCTCCATGAGAATCACAACAATTGAATCAACCATATAATCATATAACCCGATTTAGAAAAAAAACATGAATCTAAATGATGGAGATTCCCTTTTTCTTTTCCTGCATCCAAGTTGTCTATCTAAGTATCAAACAACAGATCATATAGGGTTTGAGTAAAACATTGTGGGACACAACTAATGGTATCTAATGAAAATATTGTTTATGATTATAAAAAATAATAGTCATAATTTATAATGAAAATTAAAATCAAAAAAATAAAATATAAACCCTGATAATATCAGGATCGTCTAGGTAATCCTGACTAACCATACCTTCATTGGTCTAAGTCATATGTCTTTGAACATTAAATGTACAAAATATTCAATGGACCTTGGGTATAGGGCATGATAATCAATTTGATAATAATTATAGGGGTTATATTGAATTTTTCCTAGTATTCCAACACAACACACCCATTTCAGAATCGAAGGAAGTACTAAATCATTCCTGACATCTGTTAGTCAATCAAACTCACGGTGATGAAGACTTGTGATTTCTACAGTTGTTTTTAGTGTAATCTAAAGGGTGACTCCAAAAATTTCACTCACAAGAGTTTGTAACCGAACCCAGGAAAACTATCCTTGCGAGTTCGATATGCCTCTATTAGAATACATGGGGATGACCCTATGCATTCCATGTCTGGAAACATCATACGAACCTAGAAAAATCATCCCTATCATTATATGTTATTCAAAGAATATAGAATAATCCTTAGATGTTAATCTAAGGCATTCATTAATGAATATAAATAATGAATCTGAGTGAGTGTACCACTCAGAATTCATACCAATGAATGTGGGGGTATTATACATGTTTGCTCAAGGAATTCTCATGTGAGAATCAAATAATTACACATGGAAGGCCACACCGATAATAGTGCAAACTACTCCCATTAACAATAACCAATGAATATGTGATAAAATATTTACATGGGGAATGTTAAGAGTTCCTAAAATTTAATAATTTTTTAACATCTCATATTTGTTGTTGTATTATATTTAGATATTATATGGATTATTTTTTAGACCATGAACTGAGATAGTGTGTGATTTTGAGCCCCGATGTTCCAAAAATAATTATTTTAAAAATATTAAAATATTCAATATCATTTTCATGTGGTCTTCCTGAAAAAAAGTGGAGTATTTACTAAACTGATGCCCATATTAAAAATATAAGGGAACCCTTGAGTTTAGAATTGTGGTTTTAGTCTAGGAAAGACCTAACATTGGTTGATGCAGGTATTTTGAGAAAAAAGTTATTGCGGAAATGAAATGAATGAAATGATTTTATAAAATTATATTAATTCTTTGTATTGACACAACAACATGTTATTTTTAATTTATCATTATCTCAAAATTCTAGGGTAAGTCGTATAACCTTGTAACTTCTGGAGGATCATTAGAGAGTGTTTTGGGAATCCATTCTGATGAATGGAAATGGATCAAAGATCGACAATCAATGAACATTGATTTTGAAGGATCTCACCAATGAAGGAAACCTAGAGGTATTCATCATCATCGATCAATCCAAATCAAGGTAGGGTGTGTGATTTAATTTTTTTATTCCACATTCATTATTTCGATGATAAACCTAAATCAAGCAGTGAATTAATTGATTCATAGATCATACATATTGAAATATGGGATTTATTCAATGGGCATTGATGGATCTTGTTTTCAAACCCAAATTCCCCATTATTGATCATTGAAAAATAATGCATGGAAAACAATGATAAAACAATGTTCTTGCGCCTTCCTTTCACCATTATTCTTGTTCTTCATCGTTAAAACCCCAAGGTTCCCAGTTTGATTTTTTCGAGTGGTTCCAAACCTGAACAGACCCTCAGATTTGGTTAAAATTGAAATATAAGACAAGAACATATTAGACCAGTGTTCAATGATCACAGATATGTGATCCTTTTCATTTAAGTTTCCAGTGGAGGTTTAATGGCTTGAGAAAGGAAATAATGGTGGTGGGACATGGCCCATGGGGGAGAATGTGGCTAGAAGATGTAACTAGTGCCATAGGCAGCAGAGCTACGTGCAGCTAGGATTGGTGGCGGTGGAAGTGGTAATGATTGTGGATGTGGCAGTGAAAATAGATGCGGAGGGGGCCATGCTAGGTTGGCCATGTGTTAGTGTTACAGACTAGGATGGTGGGATGGATAATTTCAGTGGGATGGGCCATGCCGATGGTTCAGAATAGACGAGGTGGACCCCTGTAGTATTCAGGGAAACTAGGGAAAATCCGGATTGCAGTTGAGAAAAACAGTCAATTGCGGTAGTCAACCATGGGGAAGTGACAAATCATGCTACTGCAGGCACAATGACCATGCGACCAGTCCTTGGGAATTCAGCCACAGTAGTCGACCGCAACGGCCGGTCGATGCGGCAGGTGACCAACCATGGTGGTCGATGCATAAGCATTCAGTCCATACAATAGCTGAACCTACCTTTATTGTTGGCCCATAGGCCCTGGCAAGTATGTAGGTAGCTTCTATAAAATCGTCATATCTCCTAAATGTAGTGTTCAAATGATGTACAGTCATTGGCAGTGTGGCCCTGATTTTAGGATGTTTTACTAATGACCAATATTGGGTACATTATTTGGATTTTAGGATCTTATTTTTCCTAGTTTAGACCAATGTTGGTTAATTGTGATTCCATAGTCCTTTCCTTGAGGGTATAATGCGAAATTTCATCCACATCACTAGATTTTAATCCCCTATCGAGGATAAGTCTCAGATAGAGTTGTGGAATCCCTTATCAATACTGGAGTGTGATCCACTATCATCCCTAGTGGAGTTTTTTTGAAAGAGTGGGACCGCTCAAAGTAGAACATTGATCCACCATTTAGAGGTCCACATTGGTAGGGTTTATTGAATCATTGGAATATGATCCCCTATATTGCTGGTTGATCCAGACAGGGTTCGTTGTTTACCCCAATGGTTCTGGGCATTACCCCTTCTCTATGAATCATATTATTTTTTGAACAATTCATTCTCTATGAGTGGGGTCAAATGATAGCTAACTATTCATCAAGTGTCTTTGATGATGTCATGGATCAAGGACTAAGTTCTCCCAGAATGAGCAGGCATTGGACATAATCATGTGGCTGGAAGATGGTTATGACAACCTAATGGGGTGGAGTATTTATAAAGAATATCTATATTTTTATTCTTCTTTTAATTTTTATCCATTTTTACATCTATTATTGAGATTACTATACTTGGTGCTTCAATTTCCATGTCTTCAGTGTGTCCTACTGAGTATTGTTACACTCACCCTTGAATGGGATTTTCTTGCACATGTCTTGTCTTGTGTAGACAAAATCCCTTGTGATGGTGTCCATGGAGGACCAAGAGTGTGTGGAGAATATATGGAGATGGGTAAACTGGGTATATTACCGTGAACATACCATTGACGTAGTCCTCACCCTTGTAGAATTCTGGAATTCTATAGTTTCAAATAGACTTGTGTTATAGGCTCTTGGTCGTGGGATTGTAATTGGCCCTATTTACTTTTCCTTTACATCTTGTTGTACTTTGGTTGTTGGATTTAGTTTTATACAATAATTCTATAAGTTGTTTTATATTTTAGCATTGTGTGACTTGGAGATGTGTGTGTATGTGCATGTACTTTGGGATAATGCCTCCTATTTATGGGAAATTTTTACCCAGTTCTAGACACTATCCCCTAGCATATCGAAACTGAGATTAGGGTAGTCACTACCTGTTCCCCTATGGGATGGGTCATGAAAAAGTGGTATCAGAGAGGTTGGTTCTACTTTAGGATCATGAGTATATGAGGTTGGTTTGAGGAATCATTGTTATGTTTTTTTAGTTTGTATTTCATGATAGGGACCCCTGTGTTGGTGTGGTTTCCAACGTATCCATGCATTAAGACTCTGATTATCATCTTTTTTGACTCAGTACATGAAAACACTGATTTTAGAGAAAATATTGTAAATTAATTATATTGTATTTTTTTTCATTCATGTACTTATTCAGTTATCTCCCAAGATATACTCTATTGACCATGGTAAATATTGATTTATTTCAGGATTCCTCCATGTAGACATCCATCTAGGTTTCCACCATGTGATCACAAGGATGATCTGGCTAGTAACGAAGCAAGAATATAGGGGCATGTATGGGAGATAACACCTCTAGGTTTTTTACCAGCTGTACTAGCATCCGTTGACTAGAATCTACAACTAGCATTACCATATGAGGATGCACATAGGTAGAGTGTGTTACATGTGTTTTAGATGCAGTGACCTCCCATGTTTCAGGGTGAGCCTAACCCCCAGAGGACTGAGGATTGGAACAAGGCAATCACCAATGTTTTTTTCCTTGTCAGGACACAATCAAACCAGTTGGAAGTCCATTAATTGAGTCTTCTTAATAGTTCTATGGGAACGATGGTGGATCTTGGTTACTCATTCACATGATGAGACAACTCTCCCATGTATAGAATTTGAGTGTCTCTTCAGAGAAGAGTTACATCCATCCATTTTGTGATCGATACACATATAATATCTTTTATATCTATAGTAGGGAAGTATGACCATGGTAGAGTATTCGACAAAGTTTACCAATCTATCATGCTACTCCTTTGATATTGTACGAGACCATCTCTTCAAGCATAGATCATCAAGTATGGATTAAACTATGATATGATCGAATCATTGGTCTCTAATAAAATTTCTACATATATGGGGGTACTTGAGCAATCCTTGTTATGGCATTGTTTTCCAGAAGAGTAGACACCAAAAGTGGGAGCTAACAGTGGGAACTTGGTAGCTAAGTCCTCAACAAAAGGTTTCTAATTGAAGACACAAGGATCCAATAATGTTAGGCACTTCAAAATGTGAACCCATGACTCAAGGGTAGTGGTGTAGGGCAACTAGGTCATCCCGAATCAACCAATGGATAAGTGGTGTTTCTCAAGTGACAGTCAGGGACATCCTACACCATATTTCTCAGCACATCATACCGTAGATCCGGGGACAGTCGAGCGACTTTTTAAATAGATACAAGGATAGGGGCGAGAGGTCTGTAGGCTGGGATATGTGGAAGAAGGGTTAGGAGGGATGTAGGAGGTGGATATAGGTTCGACCTAATACCACCGACACCCCCAAGAGGTCTATACAAGGCTCTGGGAGATATTGTATAGGGATAAGACAAGATGTAGGAAATGCATGCTTATAACCCCAAGGTTGTAAGGAGGAAACAAGATATGATCTATGTATTTTCTACCTTAGAAGTATTATTGATAGAAATATGTTCTATTCATTATTTTCTTACCATGAATCTTGTTCGATACTCAATGATTTTGGCCGAACTATTGACTCAACCCTTACGCTTGGAGACTCATACTAGTGGGGACTTGATGATCAAACTCTAATTCTGAATGTTTGACCTCACTCTTGGAGGTTATAGTTTCTGTTGAGATCTCATAGAAGCGTCATCGAGGACTTAAATTGTCATCCTTTTTATGGACTAGTTATCCACAATTTATGATTATATTGACTATTTTAGTGGAAGAGTGCAGTGTCACCACAGTTATGGAACCATGTTTTCCATTTTCATTCAAAGGGAAATTCAGACAGCATAGGATGGACTCAGAGATAAGAGGGTGCGGCCAATTACTCATCAGCTTCCTAGACTTACCCTCATTGTAGTGGATGATATGAGTCATGAGTTTCCTACAATGGTGGTAGATTATGAGGACATATTTGTTAATGATTTCTTGTGTTTTCCTCTCCATTAGAAGACGGAAATTTATAATGATCCACACCCAGGGACAACACCAATATCTACATCTGTGTATTGGATGTTCCATATAGATAATATTGAGCAGAAGATACAATTGGATGACTTATAGTGGAAGGGATTCTTGAGACATATTGTTTCACCCTAGGCAACCATGTTTTTGTTTGAAACTACGGTTGACGAGAGCTTGAGGTTATTGGTGTATTATCGGAAATTAACCAAGGTGACCAATAATAAAAAGTAACCACTACTGGGGATCAATGACCACTTTGATTAGTTGAAATGGGTGAGATACTTCTCAAAGATTGACCTTAGATAAGGCTTTCACTATCTATGAGTGTGATACTAAGATATACCAAACCCAACCATAAGATTTTGTTATGGTCACTATGAGTACTTGGTGATTCTGTTTCATGTAAATAATTTCCTAGCAGTGTTCTTGTGACTCTTGAACAAGATCAAGCCACCTTACCTAGACCGGTGTGTGGTGATCTTCATTGATGGAATCCTAGTGTATTCAGTGTCCGAGGAGGAGCACATAAGAAACTTAAGGATAGTTATGGACACTATTTTAGAGAATCAGATTTATGAAGAGCTCTCAAATTGTTAATTTTGAATTCAAGAGGTCCATTTTCTTAGACTTTTCATCTCAGTTGTTGGAGTTTCAGTGGATCTAGAGAAAGTTGAGGCAGTGCTTGCTTGGGAGACACCCAAGAGTATTACCGAGGTTCATAGTTTTCTTAGACTTGTATGATACTATAATATGATATCACATGTCTTCTCTTGAGTAGAGACACCCTTGGAAGCATTGATATGAAAGGGGAATCCCTTTTTGCGAATATAAAATTGAGAGAAGTGCTTTCAAGAGATATAGTATAAGTTGACAAGTTCTCCCATCACGTTGTTATCAGCGGAAGGAATCATGTATATAGTGTTCTGTGATGCATCAGTGACCGGTCTTGGGAGAATCCTAATTTAGAGGAAAGAAGTGATTTTCTATTTCTCACACCACTTGAGATCAAATGATCTGATTTATACGGCCCATTTTATTGAGCATTCATTGCTAGTGATTACCATGAAGATGTGGTGACTATGCCTGATGGGTGATAGGATTATTGAATACTCTGATCACATGCATCTCAAGTATATATTCTCTCAGAAATATCCTAACTTGAGAAAGAGGATATGTCCAATGTTCCCCAGGGAGTACGACATTGAGATTTTCTATACTCAAGGGAAAGGGAATGTGGTGTCAGATTATCTCAGTAAGAGGTCTAGTTTGTTATTGTTGAACAAGGAATCAGAGAAGTTTGCCGCATTGTAGATATCCATTATAGATGGAGGTGTTTTATCTTATCTCCATTAGATGGTTATCACCCCCTCCATGTTTATAGAGACTTATGGATACCAACTATGAGAACAAATGTGATCAGATGTCCAAAGAGAATGCTTTAGATTGATATTCAATTGGTGAGGAGAATGTCATTCTTTTTAGAGTATGTATAGTAGTACTCATAGCATTTCTGGGGAGGTTATAAGGGAGTTTAATATATTCCATTTGGAGGTACATCCATGTGTGGTGAATATTTACCAAGACCATTAATGTATGTTTTGGTGGCTAGGGATGAAAAAAGGAGTTCTAGAGTTTGTTTCGCGATTCCTTACTTGTCACCAAGTGAAGTCTGATCACTAGGTTTCAGTGGGTCTTTCTCAACCTCTTAAGGTTCTAGAACTAAAGTGGGTTGCGATATCTGTGGACTTCATGATGTGTTTACCGCGTATGTCCAGAGGACTCGATGCAATCTGTGTGATCCTTAACTGAATCACCAAGTAATCCCACATCCTTACAGTCTGAGAGAAGAGTTCAGCAGAGGGAATATGGTGCCTCTATGTGAATGAGATAGTTATAATACATGGATTTACAAATATGATTGTGTCTAATCATCATGCTCACTTTGTAGGGTGGAATGATATCTCTGAGGTTTGTATACACTTTCCAGATACTCTGAAGAGTTATATCAATGGTTTAATACTTATCTCTAACTCTGTAGTTATACAGGGTACATGACATCTTCCACGCATCGTAGTTGGGAGGTATGTGCAAGACCCATTACACGTTATCGACTTGGGTGAGCTAGACAGTGAGGATGGACATGGCATTATAGAGTACCTAGTAAATATCAAGGATCGACTGGAGAGGATCATTCATGGGTGATTGATTCCTTTGGTTCACATTCAGTGGAAACACAGTAATATAAATAATATCACATGGGAGCGGGAGGATCAAATTCATGCTTAGTTCCCCATCTATTTGAGTATCCCTTGTTTTGGATTTTTAAGGACCTAAATCCCCATTTTGGGGAGAATATAACATCTCAGATATTTCTGTGTATAATTTCTAAATATTATATGGATTATTTTTTAGACCAGGCACTAAGTTAGTGTGAAATTCTAAGGCATGGTGTGTCTAGAATAAATGATTGAAAAATATTAAAATATTTAATAGCACATGCATGATATTTTCCTGAAAAAGTTGAGTAATTACTAAATGCTTTCCTAGATAAAAAATACAAGGGAACTATTGATTTAATAATCAATTGTTTAGCTTAAGATATACCAAACATTGGTTGGTGTGGGACATTTGTGAAAATGTTATCGCGGGCGTGAAATGAATAATTTTTTTTAATAAAATTATTTTAATTTTTTATGTTGATGTATCAACTTTTTTTTCAATGTATCCTTATGTATGAATTACATGGTTTTCTGCATAACCCTAGAACATTTGTAGGATTTTTAGAGATAGATCTAGGATTTCTTTCTGATGAACGACAACAGATCGAGGCTCGACGATCGACACACATAGATTTTTAAGGATCTCTAAAATGAAAGTAATGAAACTTTTTTCTTCATCTGTGATTAATACAAATTGATGTAGGGAGTTTGATTTAATTGTTTTATTCCCCATTCTTTATTTCTATTATAAACATGAATCAATTGACCAATTTATTGATTGAGGGTTCATGAGTATTGTGATATGGGATTTATTTTGTGGGCTTCAATTGATCTATTTTTCTAAACCAAAGTCCCCATTCTCGATCAATTTACAAGAACGCTAGGAAAAAAATAATAGACCATTGTTCATGTGACTTCCTTCCCATGTTGATCATGTTAATCACCATTGGAACACCATGGTTCTTAGTTCGACATTTATGGGTGGTTTTGAACCCGATCAGACCCCTAGATTTAAATAAAATCGACATCCAAGACTGGATCAGTGTAAATCAGGGTTCAAGGATCAGAGATTTATGATCCTTTTTATACATGGGTTCTTTTGGAGGTTTTTTGGCTCATGGAAGTGGATTGAAGTAGTGGGAGGTAGCATATGACCGAGATCTACATCAGCAGACAGGGAAGAAGAGGCGAACACGTAGTGGGTTGGACCAAACAGGACACATGTGAGTGGGCCGGGCAAAGTCTGTTGGCTGGGCCAGACTGGTGGGATAGGCCAGACAAGGGTAGACCTAGGTCAGATTTGGGTCCGATAAAAGGAAACTAGGGGGAGCTCGGTTGAGGTCGACCATGTCTTATCAGCATGGTAGGTAGACCGATCGTGCTAGTTGGTCCATGCGCAGCCGATCTTCAAAATAGGTGGACCTACCATAGTGGTCAGCACATAGGCCCCAATAGATCAGTAGATAGCTTCTTTCAAACAATCATAACTCTTAAACTGAGGGCTTACATGATGCTCCATTTCCAGCAACACATAAATGATTTTAAGACGTTTGAATGAAGACTAATTTCGTATACCTTATTCAGATTAGAGTTTGTTTTTTTCAATTTTGGACCAATATAGGTTGAGTGCATTCCCTTGTTACTTTCCTCTAGTGTACAGTGTGGAATTACATCCGCATCACTAGATGGTAAACCCCTCTAGAGGTTGAGTCTTAGATAGAGTTGTTGCATCCCTTTAAAATACAAGAGTGTAATTCTCTATCATCCCCAGTCACGTTTTTTGAATTAGTGTGACCTTCTCGAGTAGGACGCAGATCCTCTATCTAGAATACTATATCGGTTGGGTTTGGGGAATCATTTACATATGATCCTATACATTTCAAGTTGATCCAGATTATGTTTGTGGTGTCCCCCAGTGGTTATGGGTGTGTCCCCCTCTATATGAATCATAGTATTCTTTTACCAATGATTTCACTTTATACAGGGCCCAAATTATCTAGACATATTCTTCTAGTGTCTCTGATGATATCTTGGATCGAGGAGTGAGTTCTCATAGAAACAAGTTTTCATTGAATAGAATCATGTGGCTGGCAGTTAGTTATGACTGCCTGATGGCATGGTGTATCTCTTGAGTATATAAGGGGTTTCCTTCTTGTTGTAATTGTTATCCATTATTAGATATTGCATTAAGTTGAATATACATGGTGCTTCACGTTTAGTTTTTTTGGGGTTTTCTATTGAGTATTTTTATACTCACCCATGCACGGGATTTTCCCACTCATTTTGTGTCTTGTAAAGATGGAACCCCTTGTGATGATGTCCATTAAGGACCAAGAGCAGGTGGAGCATAGGTAGAGTTGGACAGACCGTGGAGTTTACTAAAAGCATACCATTGATGTAGTCCTCACCCTTGGAGAAAGATGGGCTTCTATAGTTTCAATTAGCCTTGTTTCATAGACGCATTGTAGTGGGAATGTATTTTTTCATGTTCACTTTTCATTTAATTCATGTTTTACTCTGGCTGTGGGATCTTAGTTTTATGCATGAATTCTATCTTTTTTTACATTTCACACTTCTGTAGATTAGAGATGTCTGGTTGATTACATGTACTTTTAGCTAATTCCAAACACTTATGGGAAATTATTACTTGGTGATATTCACTAGCCATTGACCTATCAGAGGCGGGATTGGGGTAGTCACGACACATTCCCCTCTAGGATGAGTCATGAAATAATTTATTATATGAAACCATTTCTTCTTGTTAAAACTCAACGCAATTGTTGGGTCGTTTAGATAAACAAAATAGTGGGTTTCACTGATGCTAAACCAACCAACAAAGGAAGAGTGTTGGTTTAAAATTAATTAATGCTTATAAAGGGAATTCAGTTAAAACCCTAAAGGGGTAGTTTGGGTCGATGTTATGCACCACCAATGGTGTCCAATGGTCTTATACCACCTCTTGATCAAGGAGTAGGAATTTAATTTAAGGACAAAAATTTTAATTAGAAATGTATATAATATAAGTCTTGTGGTACAACTGAAAAATTTAAAAATGGAATGATCTTAAAAGAAAATCGATATACCAAAAACTATAGATTCTTAGTAAATTCCCTTTCTTGTATTAGCCTCATATTTTGGATAAAATGAGGGATAGTTAAAACAAAAAAAATTCCCTCATAATAAGGATTATTGTCTCACATGGAAATCATTCCAATGATTGGAAGTGAAAAATAAAAAAAGTAAATGGAGTGGATGAAATATTGAGAGGGATTCAATGAAACAAATGAAGATTGAATCAAATTTTTTATGGCGGAGATATAAAAAATCCTAGAAAGGGAATAAAGGAGAGCTATTAGGTAGCTGTTGTCAAGACGTGGAAGATGAAGAATGTAAAGTGTCTAAAAGAAGGATGTGGAAATAGAAAATTTTATATTTTTTATGGGTTGTATTATTTGTTAGCACGGTTGGCTAAACCGTTCTATAATCGTGTGATTCCCACTATCCATGAGAAAATCCAAACACGTTCTAGGTGCACAGTTATAAAAAACATCAATATATAATGTGTGGTTCACATGTAGTGAATTACAGGTTTTTCCTGATTGTGAAACCTCTTTTGAATAGATTCCCAAACAATTCTCCACCCTTTTATGGCCATACATTTTAGGGGCATGGTTAGTGATAACCATGTTTTAACCGTGGACCTCATCCTATTTGTTTTAAAACCCTTACTAACGAAATTAAACCAAGAAAAAATTCTACTAAAACCACAACGAACCCATTTGGAACATCCATTAAGACAAATAAACATTTTAGACTAAAAAGTGATGGATCCATAAATCAATGAAGAATTTGGATCTTATAATCTCTCCTATTTAAAACAATGTATCCCCAAGTTTCGCTTCTGAGGGTGCTTCTGTTGCATCCAAGAATAACATCATCCACTAGGCACATATATCAGACTTCTGAGACGTGGTCCTAGTAGAATTTCCACTCTTGTCTTCAGCCAGTATATGGGTGAACAAAAAGGCCAGCTATATAGTCCCTCAAAAGAATATATCTATATATTCTACTGAAATATATTATTATAAGAAAACATTTCTTTAATATAATACCATAACCAAGATATTACAAAATTAGGTACATGTTCTTGAAGCATGTCCACTGGTACTTGTATAGTGTTCGAGGGTTGACCATCGGTGTAAGTGTTGAATGTTGTACTCAAACGCATTTGGGAGCTAAGATCCCTCTGCAACATTTTCCATAACTAAGATGTGAACTGAGTGTCCGTGTATATTATCTTGGTATATTGAACCCCATGAAGGCATATTATCCCATATTTATAAAGTCTCTCATGTTCTTCCATTGAGAAGGTCTCCCTGATAAGAAGTAAGTGGGAGAACTTCATCTGCATTTCCTGATCACCAATTAAACATCACTACCTCGAGTTGACTTCATAACGTTATTACAAAATCGATGGTGATGTCATCAGATTTCATATACATGATGTGTATTGGATACAAGATACTTGTAGATTATTGGTGTTCCTCTTTTAGTTGATGATGGTTGGAACACCAAGTATCAAATCCAACAAAATTCTATTTCATCCTTGGACACCAATACTTGTGACATATGTAAAAATACTTATAATTTAGTCTAATATTTATAGAACACTTGGAAGAATGATATTCTTTCATAAAATCCCCTCATACTCTTACAAGTATCCAGTCATTCCCATGGATATGTAGGATCTTATCCTAATTGATAACCAAACTAGATGGTGGGTCATGATCTGAATTTTTTTTCATAATGATAAGACTTGAAGATCATAAATTTTCATCATATTTACTCAATCTATAAATTGTAAAATAATTGATAAGATTAGAAGAAAATTCTATTTATGACATTAATTAAATTCTAGATGCTTTTTAGAAAGAATCGCCTTCAACTTCCATTCACTATTGGCTTCCTCAACAACTTGGGTTTGATAATTTCTGCTTAATGAATGTGTAATATCATTTCCTTACATAGTAGGTTGTCAAGATCAAATTTAAAATATTTATGGTAAAAATGCCTTCTCTTATATTGGATGTTTATGTCACACTTATATAATTTGAACTCACATCTTTTATAGACCTTGTATACCATAAACCATTCCTATATCAAGTAATTTCGCCCGAAATGTAAAGAATGAATACCAAACGCTATCATGAGGTCATGTATTGGATGATTATACTTTTTAGGCCTCGAATAATGAAGTTCATAATCGAAAACACTTTTGACATAAAGAAAAATAGCTCCAATACTAATGCCTAAGGCATCACAATACACCATGTAGCCTATACCAGACTAAGGAAAAAAAATCAAGAATAGCATAAGGTCAATCATCCTTTCAAATATTGAAAGGAGTTATAGAAATATTTATAGTATTTTAGAATTTTATCATTATTCATCAAATATTAAAGATATTTTTCAAGGCATGATAAATTTAGAATAAAACACTGATAGTGACCGTCTGGCCCCAAGAATCTAAGTATATAAAAAACATTCTTAGGATAATCATAAGAAACAATGACTCTCACCTTCTATGGATCCATAAAAAGCCCTAATTTTGATATAATGTGACACATGAAGTGAAGCCTTTTAATAAAAAAGTTTATTTTTGTGAGCATGTCATATAACCTATTATATTTTAGTGTACTTAGGTCGATTTCAAGGTGTTTGGCATGATTGTCTCTAGTAGGACTTTAATGACCCATGTATTTATTAAATAATACATTTGATTTCTATTAATATTTAAGAATATGATGTTAATTTTACATTAAAGTGGATTATATTTTCAATGGCGTACCCAACACTCAAAATGGGTTTCTTTGAAATCTCATGTTGCACACAAGTCAAAGTCATACTGAAAAATAATAACATAATATTACTATTTAAAATGGTAGTTAATGCCTAAACGGTGTATTTAAAGGAAAGAACATGACTGACCATATTATAAATAACATTTTGGTTAAATGTTTTTACTTTTATCTAATAAATTTTTGAGGCTTAAAACAAGAATGAATCCAATTTTAAGAGTAAATACACTAATAGTTTTAAAAATGTGTTTTACTGCCTTTTGATGGAGAACTCCTTTTAAATAATGTTTCTGTCACTTTGATATGTTCAATTTTAAAAAATAAACTTCTTATTTAGAAGAGGAAGATAAAAATTTTCTTTGTGTAAATTTGTGGTTTTTTTCATAAAATTCAATTTTCATGAATAATGAAAAAAACTACATTTGAAGTCAAACCTCTTTTTTCATCTGAATTATTTAAATTATTATATTTTCTTATTAAATAGTTTTAATTGTAATTATATTATATTTTTATCATTTCATAAAATATTGGTAATTTTAGGTAATTTCACTTTGAAATTGGACATAAACACATGACAATCTTTTCGTAGTTTTTTTTCATAAAAACATGCTCTTTGTTTTTGAAAATGGGAATTGATTTTAAATTATTTTCTGAAAGTTCTGTGTTATGAATTTGGAAAATGGATTCCATATATGGAATCATGTGGTCAAAATAGTGTAAATAGGAACATTTTGTTTTTAGACCTTAAGAATAGCAACTTCTGTAAATAGTTTATTTATAGTGGTTAAAGGGTAAATATGGTAAATAAGGGTGAAATATATTATTATAATAATACTAAATTACCCTAAAACATGTCCAAAACCTATTTTATGAGATATTTCCGACCATGGTAACCCTTGGGTCTATGTTAGTACCCCATAGAGCCACTTGTGTGTGAAAATGACATTTAATTACTGGTAATTTAATCTTAAGGAAAATACCACCTAAACATGTATCTTTTACTAAAAAAAATTTATATGGCATTGTATAAGTGATAGCTTCATCTATAAACATTAATTAAAAATATAAAAAAATTCTACAACATTGAATTTTATTTATGTTTTTTTATATTAAATAAATATATTTATTTATGACACAATGGTGATGTTGTGATTAGCTTATTAATGAACGATTTAAATAAATGAGATTATAAATATTAAATTAAATTTATTTTGAAATTTTTTATACCATAAATGAATTTTAGGGATTATTATTACTTTTTATCTTTGAAATGATAATGTTTTTTTTGAAATAATCAAGTTTTTATGGATTTTCAAAAATTCATGATATGAATAGTAAAAAAATATACACAAAAGAGTTTTTAATTAAATTTATATTTAATTAAATGATTAATAGTGCAAAAAATATAAGATTTATAAAAATTTCATATACAATGTCACAAATGTCTTTAATGATCCATTCCTGGGTCGCATATCATATTATAGTAACTATGATAACCACATATTATGAATATAAAAGAAGACATGGTAAAAGTTAAATTAGTTTACTAAGGGTTAAAGCTAAAATATAATGTTACTTTTAGACCTAAAGTTGTCCAAAATCCATTTTTTGAGATGATTTATACCTATCCTCATCTTATCTTTGAAATATATTACTTTTTTGTTATTATAATTTGAAAATCAATTAATAATAATATAATAATCTCAAACATTCCAAAAATACCCATCCCCCTCTTATAAAAGGACACCAACTCTAACCCATTACTCACCCCTCTCAAGCCCCATGGATCATCCACTATATTCCCAAATAATCACCCAACATCACTCTATTATTCCTAGAAGCCTTCCCCTAGGCAAGAGGAAATTTAAGAGATCCCTCTAGGTCAAATCAAATGAAGTTACCCGATTTTAGGTAACATATTCTCTCAAGTTTCTTTCCATTATTTTTTCTTATACACCCCATATGATAATATTTTTATTTCTCTATATAACAAAAGAAATATTCTCAATATACTAGGTTTTTATTATGAGAATTATTAGAACTACACTTACACAAACATCTATCTAATGGGTTTAGAAGATACTGTTTCTGTGGATGGCGAACTACTGCCTCACAAAACAATGATTGTTCAATCTTCTCCTACCATAATTTATGGTGGCCATTATGATGGAACTGAAATAATATATGATATTTATGATATTTATTTTATCCCTATTCTTCTGAAATTCTCATTTATAACATACCATAATGGTTTTCATGTTTTATAAAATGATAATTTCATTTGAGGAAAAGCGGACTACCGCCCCCTCAAAATGACATGACTCGTTCTTTCTAAACATGGAACATATAATGGAATTAATTAATGAATATAAGTAAAATATATAGAATATATATTATAATATAATTATAATATACCTATTTAACATTTATTTTTCCTTCCACTAAATATAAAAAATCCATGAAAGTAGCATTCATGCGTACGTAGGACTTACCGTCTCCATGAACAACACATTTCATTTCTTATAGCCAAATGTTATGGAATATTATAAATACATATATACTGGATACATATGATATATATGATATCTAAATAATGAATATTATTATTTAAATAATGTATTTTTGACTACATGGACCATTTATAATTAAAATGAGGTCATTTTTTACTCACGTTCCATACATCAACAAAATGTCCAATATGGACTCAAATAATTAACTAATTATTATAGTAAGGTAATAAGTCATATAAAAGGAATAATAAAATTGAAAAACGTTCTGAAGAAATTATAAATTAACATACTTTTTTGTCTGGAAATTAAATAATGAATGAGTGAAGTCGGACATGAGGTAAGGGACTTTGGCTAAATCTCATTTCATTGAGGCATATTATGATAATATACATTTCCTTCTTTTACACGGTGTATATTAAACCACTTTTACATTGAACTTCCATCAAAGGGAATATTTTTTCTATGAAGTGATTTAATAAATGACAAAACTACTTTTTTTAATGTATGGGGCAACAATGACCTCTCCGCTGTCATAATTGTTATTTGGCTTCCTAAATAAGACATTAGGTTTTTAAAAGGAAAACAAATACCTTATTTTCCTTTTTTGGTTTTTGGGTATTGAAAATGGTTTTTGATGTGGATTTACTAATTCAATATCTTGACATTATTTATTATTATTTCAAATGGAATTTTTATGATTGAAATATTGATATTTTCAATCTTTTATATGTGATGACTATATAATGGTACTTGTGAATTTGATGAGTGGTTATGTGATAATCTAAATGAAGGGTGGTTCAATGATAAAACAAGGATGGGTGGTTAAGTTATAACATCCAATGCATTGGGTATGAAATTCGTCTGTATAACAATTCCATTTGTAAGAATGATTTATAGAAGTAAACTGTATAGTTATTCCATTTAAGTATGATTATGTCCCAAGTTTTCCTTTTATATGTTATATGTTCTTTCTATGGGTTTTATGGTAATATTTTTGTTACAAAATGGTAATAAATGAACTTATATTTAGTGAAATGTATTTTTTACTTATTTATTGTAAATTGTATTATGTTATGATTAAGTATTCTTGGTTTTCATGTTGTCTTGTAAACTAATATCTTTCCTTTTTTGTGTTTCCCTTACTGTGATTTTTATACTCATCCAATGTTTTGAATTTTTTTTCACAGGACATAAAGATGAATACGATCAAGGATAGGATCAAGGAAAATTAATGTTGTATAATGTATGGAACTGGAATTTTTTCATTTTTAAGTGTTTCTTTTTTATGAATAAATGGATAGTGAGTGGAAGTGTCTACTTATAATATTCATGTTGTTATGTATAAGTTATGACCTAATTCACTAAAGCTCCAAACCAGGTAATATCCTCAATGTGAATTATTAACATAATTCAAGATTATGTAATGTTTAATTTTGGGGCCTTATACTTGCTAGTGGAGGTCGTTTTAGATAACATTAGAGATTAAAGTTTTATTTAAGCATAAGTGACATAACCATAATGATTAGCATATTATAGAGAGTCAATTATTTTAGATAAATTTAATGAGTTTAAGATAACATGAATATGTATATCTTATTATTTACCCTCCTCATAAGATATTTTATGATTACTTTACTAACATACTCACACTAACAGTTTTGGTTTTAGTAAATGGCTAGATCACATAGACACCAAAGTAACAATGGATATGATGAAAACTATGACAGTTTTCTGAGAAATCAACTGAATGAAATGGGAGCTACAATGAGAACTAAATGTCTTTTCTTAAACAACTTTCTTGAGTCATGATTGGCCACATAAACTTTGCTGATTTTTAAGGCATTATATATATGATAAATGTATCCAAATGGATGGTCATGTAATAATCATAAAGGTAAGTATATTCAAAAACCTATGTGTCGTGGATGTGGAACAAAACACCAATAAAATTTCCTAGAAGGGATGAGAAGATGTTTCAGATGTTTCATGGAAAGTCATAAAGTAATAACCTACCACGGAAAAAGGAAACATCATGTTAACTCCAGGAAAGGTAATGATGTTCCTTCTGGAGGATCAATTGAATGTTTTAAATGTGGTGTGCATGATCCTTATACAAATAGATGTACTATGAAGAAAGTTTGGGATTGGGATTGGTAGGATCATATAAATATATGTGTACCAATACCTAATACCATTCCAATTCAGGATGAGGAAACTAACAATAACTAACGAAAGGGATGGGTTATTTCTTAGCTGATGTTTTGACATTATTCAATATTAGGATATGATTCATGATTTTGTTTGTAGGAAACATGTATGACAGAATAATTTGGAAAATAAATTGTTAATGGATTAGGAATAATGTTGAATGAGAATGAATTCAACATATTAGGGATTCAAGAGTTATGGTAGATTTTAGGATGATGAAATTATTAAATGTATTAAGGCTCTTTTGATGATGGGATTACTTTTGATGACTATGTATAGTATATGTAACCTCGAAGTTTTATATGTGAAAATGTTATTCAAGATAAAATTATCTTATCTTATGTGGACATAATTGAAAACCTTAGCAGTTTGTACCATATTTTATTTTTGAGGTGATAAATGGTTATTACATTTTAGGATTCCAAATGAAAGGTATTAGACAAAATTTGATGATAAAATCAGTTTGGGTTATTTTTATGTAAATTATCTTATTTTTGATAATTTTTTAAGAATGATATGTTTTAGAAAAAGGAAAACCCATAGGATGGGTGACAACCTGTCACGTCCGGTAAGGCCATTGGAATCAAACCCAAAACCAAAGGGTGATAAGGGAGCTTCACCTACCACTTATCTATGTGAAGTCAGTAGTTAGTATGACATATTCATTTTAGTCAAATGATTTTATAAATAAATAATAATTTGATTTTGGAACATATGTTTTATAAAATTGATATTTGTGGTACAGGAAAATGAATTATTTCTTGTGTGATAAATGTTATTGTGGAGGAAGTTCACTCTTTTGGGAGAATGATATACCTAAGGAAAATAGAATATTAGGGGATCTCATTTGTGGAGTAATGGTTAAAATTTTATTTTAGATGAATCTTTGTTTTTTTAGAACTTATAACAATTTATTTTATTTATGAAAATGATTAACCCATCATTATGAAGATTTGATTGGGTAATTTAATTTTCAGTATGAGAAATTAAAAGTAGTCGATGTTATTTGGAGATAAATTTTATGATTTATTATGGAAGACTATGTGATCAAATCCTTATATAATTTTGGGTTTCAATATTAGTTGGATTATTTTGAAAATTTTAAGGACAATTATTTTTTGAATGGTCTTTATTTAACTCTAGCTATTGTCTGTTCAATTTTAGAGATTAAGAGTATTATTTATTTTCATAAAGGATTATCCTTTTTGGGGATTATCTGATCTCGTACTAATCATTTTGGTATTTTTAATGTCTAAATATTGGGGAAATATAGAGTTAATCTTTTTTGGATTATGTAATTATATAGTAGTTGATTCTAGTGCTTTATATGTGACAATGTAATCTTGAATACTCATCATTTGGAGAAATGATGAGTTTGTGGTAGAAATTTATTCAAGGATGAAACTATAAATGAAAATTAAGTATATTTCCTTGTATTCTTAGTCAATATCATAAATAATTTCTTCAAAATTATGAAAATAAAGTAAATAAAAAATTGTGTCCCTACAATTTTCCTACAGTGGAATCAAAGGTCATTAACCTATCACATGTTTGTGATTTTATGGTGGTTAACATTCTCCTGATCATGTTTTCTATCACTCACCATTAGAACATAACACTAAATTTCTCCTATATATCCCTATTTTCATACATGTAATCCTAGTATGTGTTATCTTGAGTGAACTTTGTTCTTATTTCATTCTTATAATGTGATATTTTGGTTGTTGTAGGAGTTTAAGGTGATGTTTTCGAGACAAATTTTAAAATTGCAAGGACATAATTTCCAAAAGGAGGGAAGGATGTAATGTCCCATGCATTTATAGAATAATACATTTTATTTTTTTTAATAATAATGAAAATGATATAAATTTTACATTAAAGGGTATTCTATGTTTGATGGTGTACTCGACACATAACCATCGGTTTCTCTGAAATCTCATGTTGCACAAAAGGCTGAGTCATACTGAAAAATAAGAGCATAATATTATTATTTGAAACGATAGTTAATGACAAGCTATTGTATTAGCTTGAATGAATAGAACTCACCATATAATTATTATACAAATTTTTTAAATGTTTTTAATTTTATCTAATAAATTTTAGAGACTAAAATTGAGAATGAATACAATTTTATTTTAAGTATAAATACTCTAATATTTTTAAAAACTCGTTTTACTACTCTTTGATGGAGAACCCCCTTTTAAATCTAGTATTTATATCCTTTATTTTTCCATTTTTCAAAATAATGTTCTTCATTACAAAAGGTATATCAAAAATTAATTTGGGTAAATTTGTGGTGTTTTTTTATAAATTTCATTTTTAATTGAATAGTGAAAAATACTGCAATTTGAGTCATAAACGTATTTTAATCAAATTTATTTCTATGATTATATTTTCTATTTAAATAGTTATAAAGTGTAATTAGATCATATTTTTATCATTCAATCCAATGTTTTTCATTGTATTTAATTTCACATTAGAATTGGACATAAACACATTTCATTCTTTTGGTAGTTTTTACATCATAAAAAGACACACTTTGGTTTAGACAATGGGAATTAATTTTAAATTAATTTCAGAAACATCTGTGTTTTGAATATTGAAAACTAGATTCTATATTTGAAATCAAGAGGTAAAATTCATGTAAATAGTTACCATTAATTTTCATACATTATGAAGAGTTACTTCAATAAATATTGTATTTACACTAGTTATAGGATAAATCGGGTAAATAAGGGTAAAAATAATATTATGATAAAATTAATTTAATCTAGCACAAGTCATAACCCTATTGGAAGACCTATTTCTGAACATAGTCACCCTTGGTTATATTTAAGGACTCCATGTAGCCACTTGTGTGTGAAAATAACAATTAATTACTTTCAATTTAATGTTAAGGTAAATATAACCTAAACATGTAACTTTTACTAAAACAATTTTTATATGGGTTATATATGAGATCTCTTCAACTATAAATAGTCATTAGAAGGATAAAAATATTTCCTATAACATGTTATTTTATGTATAAATTTTTTATATTATATAACTACATTTATTTATGACACAATTTTGGTGAAGTGATTACATTGTTATTGAATGAATTAAAAACTGAGATTATAAATTTTAAAATATATTTATTTTGGAAGTTTTTATTAAATAAAAAAACTTTTGGGATGATTATTACTTGTCATATTTTAATTAATGAATTGTTTTCAAAAGAATCATGTTTTTATAAATTTTTAAAAATTCATGACATGATTAGTATAAATATTGACATTAATGAGTTTTTAAATAAATTAATATTTTATTAAATGATATAATAGTCCTAAAAATATACCATTATGAAAAATGACAATTATTAATTAAAAATGTAATTAATGATCCATTTTTAGGTCGACTGTCATTTTATATTTACTACGGTAACCATATATTATGAATATACAAGAAGACATGGTAAAAGGTAAATTAGTTTACTAAGTGTTAAAGCTAAAAGATAAGGTTACATTTAGGACAAAAAATATTTTAAAATCAATTTGAGGAGGGAATTTAGACCTGTATGGTTCTGATCTTCAAAATAGACCACTTTGGTATTATTATAATTCTAAAATCAATTAATAGTACAATAATACTTTCAAACATTTCTAGTGTGCCCCTACTCCCTCTTATAAAAGGAAACCAACTCTATCCCATTAATAAAACCATTCATGACCCTTGGATCAGACAAAATATACCTAAATAATCTCAGAAAATACCTCTATTACTCCTACATGACATCCCCTATGCATAAGGCAATTCAAGAGATTCCTTTTCCTCCAATCAAAAGAAGTTACCCGATACGAGGTAACGTCTTCTCTGATGTTTCTTTCCATAGTTTTTCCTTCTCCACTATCTATGATCTTCTTATTATTTTTTTATACAACAAAAAAGTATAATAAATATTATATGGTTTTATTATGAGAATTTTTCGAACTACACTTACTCACACCTCGGTCTAATGTGTATAGAACATACTGTTTTTGTGGACAGTGAACTATTTCCCCACGAAACGATGATTGTTCAATATTCTCATACAACCTCTTATTATTTCAATTATAATGGCACAAAAATTATACATGATATTTATGATATTTATTTTATCTCCATGATTATTTTATTCCCATTATTAATATACCTTTATTATTTTCATGTTGTATAAATAATATAATTTCAATAGATAAAGTGTGGACTATGCCCCCTCAAAGTAATGTGAATCGTTCTTGACACACATGGAACATATAATGGATTGAATTTATGAACATATGTAAAATATATATCCTAGATATTATGTTGGAATTTTTATATACCTATTTTTAATTTATTTTTTAATTCCATTAAATATGAAAAAGAAATGAATGTATCATTCATGTGTATGTTCGACTTACCGTATCCATGAACAATGCATTACATTTCTTATAGCCAAATGATATGGACCATTCTAAATACATATATTCTGGATATATATATGATATATATGATTTATGAATCATGAATATTATTCTGGATATAATCTACTTTTGACTACAAGGTCAATTTATAATTATAAAAAGTTCATTTTTTACTAAGGTTTAGAACATCGACAAAATGTCCGATAAGAACTCCAATAATTACCTAATTGTTATAGAAAGGTAATAAGTGACATAAAAGGAATAATAAAATTTAAAAAGGTTATGAGAGAATTAGAAATCAATATAGGATAATTTTTCAGGAAATTAAAGAATGAACAAGTCAAGTCAGACACGAGGTAAGGGACTTCATCTCAATCTCTTATCATTGAGGATTATTTGGATAATATACATCCTCTTATTTTAAAATATGTATATTAAACCCCATTGAAATTTCATTTCATTCAATGGGAATATTTTTTCTATGAATATTTTTAGTAAATGACTTAAGTTATGTTTTTAACCTAGGCGGTGAGAATGACCACTCGGCCACATTAATTGTTATTTGGATTCCTTTATAAGCCTTAATTTTTTAAAAGGTAATTAAATTAATTATTTCCCTCTTTGGGTGTTTTGGTATTGAAAATGGATTTTGAAGTGGATTTACTATTTCAATATCTTGAAATTATTTCTTGTGATTGAAAATGAAAATTATATGATGGAAATTAATATATTTGAAATATTTTCTGTGTGATGATTATATAATCGTTCATGAGATTTTGACATGTGGTTACATGATAAAACAATTGATGGGTGGTTCTGTAATAAAAAAATACAAGTGGTTACATTATAACCTCCAATGGATTGGGAATGGAAGTTGGCCTTGTGACTATTCCATTTGTAAGAATGATTTGTGGAATTAAACCATATGATTATTCAATTTAGGATTGATTATGTCCCAAGTTTACCTTTTAAACTATTTGTGTGATTTCTATGGGTTTTATTGAAATATTTGGATTTCAAAAATGGTAAGAAATGAGCGTGTATTCCGTGATGTGATTTGACTAGTTCTTTCAGGTAAAAATTTTTACCTTATGATTAAGTATACATGGTTTACATGTGGTTTTTTAAACTAACATATTTCCTTCTATGTGTATCCCTTATTGGGAATTTTTTTCTCTTCACTAGATTTAAAATGTTTTTCACATGACATAAAGGTGAATAATGTCAACGAATGGATCAATGAAAAGTCATGATGCCTAAATCATGGAATAAGACATGTTTCTTTTTTAAAAGATTCTGTTTTAGGAAAAAATGGATTGTGAGTATAAGTGCCTACTTGTAAAATTCAGGTTGTCATGTATAAGTTATGACATAATTCTCTAAATCTATAAACATGAAAATATTCTCAATGTAAATTATTAACATAATTCATGATTATGTATTGTTTAAGTACGGGGACTTACAATTGGTATCAGAGGTCTGTTTAGATAAATTTAGAGGTTATAGTGTTATCTAAGCATAAGTGATATAACCAAAATGGTAAGCATATCAGAAAGATTCATAGTTATTTTAGATAAAATGAATGTGTTTAAGATTACCTGATTAAGTATATCTTAGTATTTAACCATCTCATTAGATATATAATGATTATTTTACTAATATACTCACATTGACCATTTTGGTTTTAGAAAATGGCTGGATCTACCCTTCACCAAAGTTGCAATGGATATGAAGTAAACTATGTCGGTTTTCTGAAAAATGAAACTGAATGAAATGGGAGATACAATGATAACACTCATGGTTATTCTTAGACAACTATCTGGTGTCATGATTTTCCACTTGAACCATGGTGCTATTTATAAGGAATAATATATTCGAGAAACAAATACCAATGTATGTTTAGGTAATAATCATAAAGGTAAGTATATTCAAAAACAATTTTCAAGGATGTTGACTGAAACACATTGGAAAATGCTTCAAAGGGAAGGGAAGAAGTTTCAGATGTGGTAATGATGGTCATAAAGCTATAAATTTTCATGGAAAAGGAAGAATCTAGTTGAATACAATAAATGGAAAGAATTTCTTTCTGAAGGAACAATTTATTTTTTTAAATGTGGTATGCATGGTCATTATACAAATAGATGTCCCACGAAAGAAAGCTTCAGAATGGGATTAGCTATATCATAAAAATATATGTTTACCAATACCTAATTCCATTATAATTGAGGATTATAAAATAGACAACGACTAATGAATGTTATGGATTATTTTTTAGCTGATGTTTTGACATTATTAAATCATAGGATATGATTCATGATTTTGTTAGCACGAAAGATTTATTATAGAATAAGATTGAATATAATGGTTAATGGATCATGAATAACTTTTAATGAGTAATAAGTCTATATATTAGTGATTTAGTAGTTAAGGTTGATTTTAGGATGATGTAATTCTTAAAAGTATTAAGGATCAATTGATAATGGGATTACTTTGAAAGTGTTTTTATAGCATGTGTAACCCTAGAGTTAGATATGTGAAAATGTTATTCAAGAAATAATTATATTATCTTGTGTGGACATAATATATAACCTTAGGGGTTCAAATTATCTTTTTTAGGTGACAATCAGTTATTAAATTTTGGAATAAAAAATGAAAGGTATTAGATAACCTTTGAGAATAAAATACATTATATTTATTTTTGTGGAAATTATGTTATTTTTTAAAATCTAATATGAATGATATCGTTTTAGAAAAAGGACAACCCGTGAGATTGGTGACATCCCATCATGTCTGGTTAGGACATGGGAATCGAACACACAACCGAAGGGAGACAAGGGCGCATTGCCTACCAACGGCCTATGTGAAGTCCTTGGTTAGTATGCCTTATTATTTTTAGTTAACAGATTTTATGAATCAAGAATAAGTTGATTTTGGAACTATTGCTTTTTAAAATTTATATCTTTTGTCTAGGAAAATGAATCGGTGATTATGTGATAATTGTTATTTTGGTGGACATTATTTCTTTTGGGAACACTATATAACTATGGAAAATAGAATACTATGGGATATCATTTGTGGTGTAATGTTTGAAATTTTATTTTTAGAAGAATCTATATTTTTATTGTGGACTTATATAAATTTGTGTTATTTATGGAAATGATTTACCTATCATAGAGAATATTTTATTAGGTTAATTACTTTTTAGAACGAGACTTTAATAGTAGTTGATTTTATTTGGAAACAAATGTTTTGATTTTTCTTGGAGTACTGTGTGATCAAATCCTTACGAAATTTTTAGATTCAATAATAGTTGGATTATTTTGAAACATTTTAAGGACAATTTTATATTGAATGGTCTTTTTTGAATTTTGTGTATTATTTACTCAATTTTGGAGATTAAGAGTATTATTTTTTATAATGGATTATCCTTTTGGGGATTATCTGATCCCGTACTAACTATTTTCGTATTGGTAGATGTGTAAAGATAGGGTAAATACATAATTATATTTTTTTTGATGATGTAATTCTCTAAATGTTGATTCAAGAACTTCATATGTGACCAAGTCATCTTGAATACTCATTGTTTCGAGAAATGTTGTGTTTGTGATTGAAATTTATTAAACAATGAAACTCTTGTTAAAAAGTTTGTATTTTTTTTGTTATTATACAATCTCATAAATAAATTCTTCGAATTTATGAAATGGAACTTAAAAAAAATTGTTTCCAGTTCACTTTTCTAACTGGGGAATCAAGTTATATTTAACATGCCCAATGATAGTGATTTTCTACTGATTAACTTTCTCCTGAACATGTTTTTTATCACTCTCCATCAGAACCTAACTCTTAGTTTATCCTCCATATACATGTTCTCATACATGAAATCCAAGTATGTGTTATCTTGGGTGACCTTGGTACTTATTTTTTATTATTTAATGGTTATAGTTTTATTGATGTGTGGCATTCAATGACGTTTCTGAGCCCAATTTTAAAATTGCAAGGCTGCAATTTCCAAACGGGGGGAATTATGTAATAACACCAGGTATTTATAGAATAATACTTTTGATTTATATTAATACTTATTAATATGATATTAATTTTACATTAATGTACATTCTATGTTTGATGGGGTACTCGATACATAATAATGGGTTTCTCTGAAATATCATGTTTCTCAGAAGTCTACGTCATACTGAAAAATAATAACATAAAGTTATTATTTTAAATATTAGTTAATTCCTAGTGGTTATATTGTTGGGAATGAATAAAACATATCATATTATGATTAAACATGCTTATTAAATTTTTTTACATTAAATAATAAATTTTAGAGGCTTAAAATGATAATGAATCCAATTTTAAGCATACATACTCTAATATTTTTAAAAATAGTTTTACCACCATTTGATGGGAAAGCCTTTCTAAATACAGTTTTTTTTTTCATTTTTATATGTTTCATTTTACAAAATAGGATTATTTTTTAGAATTGGGACATAAAAATTTACTTTGGTTAAATTTTTGGTATTATTTTTGAGAAATATCATTTTTTAATGAATAGGGAAAAATACTAAATTTTAAGTCAAAAAAATCCTTTCATCTAAATTATTAAAATGATTATATTACACTTTTAAATTGTTTTAAAGTGTAATTAGATTATTGTTTTATCATTTAATCCCAAATTGTTCATTGGAAGTAATTTTACTACATTCCAATATTTTCCTAGTTTTTAATTCTTAAAAACATGCTCTTTGGTTTTGACAACGAGAATTAATTTTAAATTAATTTCTGAAAATTCTGTGTTTTGAATTTGTAAAAATGGATTTCATATTTGGAATAAGGATTTTAAAAAATTTTAAATATGTACCTTTTATTTTTAGACATTATAAATAGTAACAATAATAAATTTTTTATTTACCATGGTTAAAGGGTAAATATGGTAAATAAGGGTAACAAATTATATTATAATAATATTTAATTACCCTAAAACATGTCCTAAATCTATTGGATGAGATATTGCAGACCATGTGCAACCTTGGGTCAATTTTTGGACCCCATGGAGCCACTTGTGTGCAGAAATGACATTTAATTACTTTTAATTTAATGTTAAGGAAAATATAACATAAACATGTATCTTTTACGAAAAGAAATGTATATTGGGGTTTAAAAGTGATCACTATGAATATAAATATTTATTAGAAACATAAAATGATTTTATAGAACAAGGTATTTTATTTATAATTTTTTGTGATTAAATACATAAATTTATTTATGACAAAATTGTGATTTAGTGATTACCATATAAGTGAATGAGATTATAAATAAAAAAATAAATTTATTTTAAAACTTTCAATTCAATAAGAAAAGTTTAGTGATGATTATGGCTTTTCGTCTTTGAATTAATAACGTTTTTTCAAAATAATCATGTTGTTATGGTTTTTTAAAAAGTCATGATATGAATAGTAAAAAATTAATATAATTGAGTATTTTAATCAATTAATATGTTATTAAGTGATATAATAGTCCAAAAAATCTATGATTCAGAAAAATGACATATACGATATTTCAAATGTCATTAATGATCCATTTTCTTGTAACTTTTAAATTTAATGTAATTATGGAAACCATATATTAAGAATATTTAATAAGACATGGTAAAAGTGAAATTAGTTTAATATGGGTTAAAGATTAATGATAAGGAATCATTTATGACATAAACCTATCTAAAATAAATTTTATTAGAGTGTTTCAACCTATACTCATCTAATATTCTAAATATATCACATTGGTGTTATTAGAATTATAAAATCAATTAATAATAAAATAATACTTTCAAACTTTCCTAAAGTTCCCCTCATCCCTCTTATAAGAGGACACCACCTCTAACCCATTACTCACACCAATAAAGCCCCTTGTATCATCCAACAACTACCAAATAATCTTTCAACATCCCTATCTTCCACACAGAATCCTTCCCCTAGGCAGAAGGCAATTCAAGAGATCCATTTGGATCAATCAAAAGAAGTTATCCGATTTGAGGTAACGTCTTCTCTCAAGTTTCTTTCCATTATTTTTCCTTCTCCACTCCCTTGGATCTTCTTATGCTATGTTTATATAACAAAACCAATATCCCCAACATAATATATTGTTTTTATTAGAATTATTCGAACTAAAATTACACACACTTCCATCTAATGGGTATTGAACAAACAATTTCTATTGACGGTGAACTATTGCCTCACTAAACTATGATTGTTCAATATTTTCCTACCACCTATTATGGTGGACATTATTATTTCAATGAAATTATATATGATATTTAATTTATCTCTTTTCTTCTGTAATTCTCATTTATAAAATACCTTTATGATTTTCATGTTGTATAAATACAATAATTTCATTTGAGGATGTGCGGACTACCGCCCCCTCAAAGAGATATGACTCGCTGATGATATACATGGAACATATAAAGGATGGAATTAATGAACTTATGTAAAAAATATAACATAGATATTATTCTAGAATTATAATCTACCTATTTATCATTTATTTTTTATTTCATTAAATATGAAATATAAATGAAAGTAGCGTACATGCGTACATACAGCTTATCATCACCATGAACGGTGCATTTCATTTCTTATATCCAAATACTATAGAATATTATAAATACATATATACTAGATATATATGATATATATGATATCAAAATAATTAATATCATTCTGTAGATAATGGAATTTTGACCCCATGGACAATTTATAATTATAACTTGTTCATTTTATACATTAGTTCTAAACATCGAAAAAATGTCTGATACAAACTCAAATAATTAACTAATTGTTATAGCCAGGTAATAAGTGATATAAAAGGAATAATAAACATGAAAATGTTTTTTAATCAAGTATAAATTAACCTAATTTTATTTTTCATGAAATTAAATAATAAATTAGTCAATTCAGACATGAGTTAGAGGACTTCGTCTCAATCTGCTTTCATTGAGGAATATTTTTTTAATTTACATGTCCTTCATTTACACAGTTTATATGAAACACGTTTGAATTTTAATTTCATTCAAAGGGAATATTGTTTCTATGATGTATTTTACTAAATGAAAAAAGTAATATTTTTAAAGTATACGATGACAATGACCTCTCCAGTGCCGTAATCATTATTTGGCTTCCTATATAAGCCTTAATGTTTTAAAAGATAATGAAATACCTGATTTCCCTTTTAGGGTATTTTTCTATTGAAAATTATTTTTGATGTGGATTTACAATTTCAATATCTTGAAATTATTTCCTGTGGTAGAAAATGAAATTTTAATGATTGAAATGTTGATATTTATAATCTTTTATGTGTGATGATAATATAATGGTATATGAAAATTTGATGGGTGGTTACGTGATAAACCAAATGACGGGCGGTTCTGTGATAAACTAAGGATGGGTGGTAAAATTATAACCTCCAATTCATTGGGTAATGAATTCATCTGTATAGATATTCTATTTGTATGAATGATTTGTGGAAGTCGATCGTATGGTTTTTCCATTTAAGTATGATTATGTCCCATGTTTACCTTTTATATGTTATATGTGCATTATATGGGTTTTATGTTAATATTTTGGTTAAAAATGGTAACCAATGAACTTATTTTCGGTGAATTGTTTTTGGTTATTTTTTAAGTTAAATGCTTTACTTTGTGATTATGTATTCATGGTTTGTATGTTTTTTTTGAACTAAGTGCTTTCCTTCATTGTGTATTCCTTAGTGAGCCTTTATTCTCATCCCATGTTTTGAAATGTTTTTCAGATGACATAAAGATGAATAGGGTCAAGAATGGGATCAAGGAAAATTAATGTTGTCTAAAACATGTAACTAGGCATGTTTCTTTATTAAGAGTCACTATTTTATGAAAACAATGGATAGTGAGTAGAAGTGTCTACTTGTAATATTCAAGTTGTTATGTATTTTTTATGACCTAATTCTCTAATGCTCTAAAGCTAAAAATATCCCCAATTAGATTTATTAACTTAACTCAATAATATGTAATTTTTAAGGGTGTGGCCTTACACTAACGGTACCAAAACATATCCTCAATTAAAATGACCACTACCTAATCCATGTATGGGAGGAAACCCCTACTTATTAAGGCTATAAAAATTGTAGGCACAATCATTAGATTGAATGGCAACACTATTTATTTGAAATGTTCTTACCTTAATTGGAAATATATATGTGGTATATCAGTGGGTATAATTCTCACCTGATGATATACCAATCTAAAAGAAATCATTGATAAGACTTCAGATCCTAGGATATGATCAAAATATATATTCAATTCTAGGAAATGGGTATCCCTTTTTTATAATAATTTCATTAAACCATCAATAATCCACACATATTCTCTAAGTACCAACCACCACCATAAATAAAAGCACATGTGAACCCAAGAAGAATTACTAGGTCATATAAATACAATGGATTCAAATTCCATCGACTACCTATTGATTTCCTGGAGCTCAATAGGATCCATCCCGTGTGGATTTATAGTCATTGGAGATCCTCTTAGATATAGTCCAATAGTGACATATAGCTATCTCTCAAGAGATACCTGAGAAAATTATTTAGGGAAAAGTCACTAAATTTGTCTACTAATGGATAAAAAATGGAATTCCATACTCATAAATCATCAATAAAAAGGTTGGAAACCTTGTCTAACACACCAGATAACACATTAATATCATGTCCATCTTGAGTTTCCTATGCATTCCATTATACTATATAAACATAGATACCACCCATAGGATATATAAAAGGAGGACTCTAACAATTAAAATAAATATGATCTCGATAAGGTACTAACCATTCCATCTTAGGAATTACATCAAAAACCTCTTTACCTAGATAAAAAAGGCTCTATAAGAAATGGTAATCTCTGAACACTAGGGTACACTCATTTCATTAGAGAAAATATTCTGAGTGTACTCCAAACCAAGTATCCATATAAATTTCCCCAAAAGTACCCAATCATGAGTATATGGATCTACATTAAATACATCGATATTAATGAGTATGAAGTGGAAGTATCAGGAAATTAATATACTAAAATCAAGGCTACTAAGATAATACCATGTATAGTATATGACTCGACATGCTGCTCCTTGGTCATTGATTGCACTACATGACACTAGCCTGATCCATGACCCATATCCAAAACATGTCCACCATGAGTAGGTCTGTTGTGCTAGCCTTTCACATTATGATTTTGGATTTCTTGACTATGAACACTTCCTTGGAATGTTCATCAAGTTGTAATTTATCTTTTTGCCATGTGCGAAGCTCTTGATCGATTCCCAAAACCTAGGGTTGGTGAATATACACTCTCTATAAGAATTGATGTAATGTTCCTGTATAATATCTAATGGTGGACCATTTTTCTACTCGATCAAAAATACACTAGGAACCTATCACAGAGAGGCTTAATATGTCCTTTCCTTTCTCACCTATGGTTTACCACGCAACCACTAATAAAAATACCTCAAAGACCATTTCCCCAATGAAATTCCTCATGAAAATGTTTCCTTCCAATGTACAAACCAATCCCTTCCCAAGCTGCTGAACCACTATTCTGCACACATTTACTTTTTCTTAGAATTCCACTATGAGAATATATGTATTTCTCATCACCATGTATAGTGGTCCAATGTGCTAGAGATCTACTATGAAAGTTGAGTAGTCCATAAGAGATATATTAACCTACGTTTAATTAAGGAATACCCCACATCTTTCAATTCTTAGTATATTTGTGACAGTGTATTTTAAGAAACTAGTCTAAAAATCCTTTCAAACCATATCTTTTTGTCAATTTAGATGGTTAAAAATATCATACCATCCATCTAAAAATCCAAAAATAATATAATATACTAGATTCAAATTCCACTCCAGGCGGTATCCATGTGCTCATAAATTATATAAATGGAATCAAGATATGTTTCTTCGACATGGGGACCACTTTACCAAAGCTAATAGGTGGGTGTTGTTGTCAATAATCTCTAATAATATTGGACACAGTCAGTGAACCAAATGCAAATAAAACCATGGACTGCACAAAACATAAGAAAACCATCTCAAATATAAGAATTAGTCCAAATTCTGAAAAATATAGGTGTTACAAATTGAGGTTCCAATAGTGGCACAACTGGATGCACTATGATCTAGTCAGGTCCCATCCCTTAGAAGTAAGGTCATATCTCTTGTCTTAGCACCCGACCACATGTTTCCATGGATGAATATATCTACAGTACCAATAAAATTATTCAGAAAATATGCTTGTTGAAAAGGATTACAATTGAGAATATAAGAACATAATCATGGAATGAATAATGGAGATATGCTAATTAAATACCCATTTAAAGGTTCAGGTTATAAGATAATATTTTAAATTTTAATCTTAGAGGTTTAGTTATATGTGGTGGAAATTCCATTTAATAAATGAAATCACTTTTTATGTTTTAATTGGAATCCATGTTTATTGAAAACTATTTTATATAAAATTTATAATTTTTTATGTTTATAATTATAGAAATATACTCTTATATGTATTTTTATTCCCTTTTTATAAATAAAAATCATTTATAAATCATAATTAGAATTCCATGTAACATAAACTATCCTATTACATCCTGTATTGGGATATAACATTTCATATATGATGGTTCAATTTTCTGGATCAACATTCCCAATTTATACAGGTACAAAATTTATAAATTACAATTTTTATCTAAATAATCAAAAACAACTAAGGTTTCATCACATGTAACTAATTCTCCTTGGCTTATACATGACATAATTTTTTAGCTAAGGTGATACCACAAATCTATGTTGGAAAACACTATTTTAGGTTTGAAGAAACTATAAATAACCAAATATTTCCTTTTTCAGAAAAAATTACATTTATAACAATCAAGTAAAATATGATCACAAAGAGGCAGTACATGCGATGAAATATCCATGGAATGGTATGTGAATTACATATATAGTCATATGTTCTTAGTATGATGCAAGAGGAAATTGCCCCTTTTCTATACTGGACTAATGGTACAAATACATAACATAACATCGTAAAACATGTGGATCACCTAATGTCGAATATTATATCATATTATATTAAATAATAATATAGTAATAAAATATGGTTATTCGTTGAAACATGGTCTTGAGTGTAATGAATGATATCGAGGAAGGTCTCTCTTATATGTAATGCAAGCCAACTCAGTGTTGCATGAATTGAAATACATAGAATATATTTTAAATAATATATATTATTAAGTGTCAGGATATTATATTACCTTACGTGCTTGATGTTTCATTTCATACAGGCTATTGAATACAACGATCTTACTTCAGTTTATCATTGTCTCTCATTCTTCGCACCTTATTTAAATTTTCTCCTTACAATTAAAACATGATAATTGTGATATATTATTTGGTACATATAATGTTTGAAATCACACATAGTGATATGGTCCTACATGATATACTCTATAAAATAGATAATGGAAAGTACAATGGTAACATTGACTACCATGTAACTAGGACTCTATGTAAGAGAACAATAGTGGAAAGTATAGATGCATACTTGGAGGAAAAAGAGTAAATATTCATAGAGAGTGATTGAGGTAATAAACAAAAGTGATTGATCAATGGAATGTTGAGGGCCCCAAAGCTAAAACTCCATGATGATTTTGTAGACCATTGGTTCAACAAAAATTATGGCATTAGGGAAATATGTTTTTTATATAATTTTCCTGATGTTGAGTAATTATTTTCTATCCAAGAATATAACAAAATATTTTACTTTATAGGTTTCAATTCCATATTCATAATCATATCATTCGGTTGTGCTTTGATCAAATTCCAGTTCATCATTTCACTCCAATAAAATAATTACCAATAATTTTTTTTTGTTTTTCTATGAAGCACAAAAATAAAATTTTAATGGTTTTTAAGGCCAAAAAATAGTGACAATCTAACTATTTGTCCTTAAAAATATTCCAGAACTAGCATGTTGAATATATTAACCACTAATCCTCCAAATTGATACTATCGGTTCATCATTAACCTTTATTCATCAAATGTTTTTTACTAAAAATAATAAAAAATTAATAAGGAAATTACATAGGTTTGTGGTTGGCGTGGAACCCTTGTCATCCTTCGATCATGGGTTGAAGGCCCACAACCATCCTAAATTTTATTGGTTTTCACCTGGATTACATGTTGTGCTTCTCTAAAAAAATATTAATATAATTTATGTAATAAATATTATCAAAATCCATGGAATAAGGCAAAACACTAAATACAATTTTAACTATGGTGTTCAATACAACCCCAATTCATAAATAATTCATCCATTTATTTCCACATTGGTCCTTCCTTGGTCCAGGTTTTATCCATAATTTAATTTTCAGGATTTCTAAATCATGTCACCATATCTTCAATCTATAACTCCTTAGGTTTAATCTATGTCACTTATTATGTATCCAAATCCTTCGTAATGGTTTTCAATGAAAATGTGAATTATCCTAAGAATATCTACTAGGAGTGTCAAACCAAGTGTGTATCGTGGCCTGATGTCATGTACCAGGTTACACCAAGTCAGGCTCGAAACACCTTGTCAGAGTTGATACTTCAAGGTACAACTATTCCAGAACCACATCCCTTTATATCATCGAGACAGGGATGCATTATTATAAACACCCACATAATCTATACATTACCAAAATTTTAGGGTTATCATCGATACTTCTTCAAATTATACCTTTGGGTTATGTTTTCTAATCTAGGTTTTTTTAAATCTAGTTCCTTAGGATGATTCTAAACATAAATTGATACCAAATGTAGTGCCCTGACCCCAGATAGCCCAAAGCCGGTGACTGCTATCAATTGCATTGGCATGATTGTATGGAATCGAGCACTTAAGGACCTATCAATTTAGTAGTCTTGGTAAACCAGATACCTGAATTTTTATTGAATTATAGATAAATACAATAATTACAATATATTTATTTCATCAAAATAAATAATTTTCTTCGAGGATAACTCTAATCTATCTACTTTATTCTTAAAAATCATTCATATTAAACTTCATGGATTCTTGGGGAAAGAAAAAAAATAAGGGTGTGCTAAGATTATCAGTAAGGGAAAAATATTTTGAAAGCAATAATGAATAAATGAGAGTAATAATTATGGACTAGTAAATACCTTAAAACACATACCACATATACAAAAAACTGAGAAGTAACTGAATATTCAAAATTTCAAGATAATAACATGAATATATTCCATTAACATTACTAGATAAGGATTAATAAATATAGAAAGGAATGAAACTGAAACAAATTCCATCTGGATAACTGAAAATGAAATGTATCCACAGATATGCTAACACAAAATTTCATGGATGAATAAAAAATGAAAAATATAAGGGTAATGGTTTCTTATCAGACATCATGTGTGAGGAACACGAGGACCTATTAGTGTCAATATCTATCCTTTATACAGTTTACAACAAAAAATAAATCCTTTGATTAATTTGTGCACTTGGTTCTTCTCATGAGAAACTAATAATGCATCATAGATCTATATAATGTCTGGGATCCACCCATTATTTAGAGTCCAACTCATTTTCATATTGAATGATCAAAATAACTAATATGCTTTATCGAATAACTCTATTGAATGAGAAATAAAGTTTTTTTGATATGTCCCTAGATAGTAAAATAAATGTCAATGTAGAAACCATATGTAAAATGATATAAGGTTTAGGAAGTTAATATATCCATGATAATTGATATGGATACCTAGGGGAAATTCAAAGTTCATTGATCATTGGAAATTGCATATTTCAGTGGGACATAACGGAATCAAGGTATTTAATGTGAATACTATACATGGATAAATAATATATAAACAATCAAGATAAAGATTAAGGACGATATCAATACCACAAATCCCATGTGGATTAAAATAGAGGGTTGTTGTCGATAATGAAATAAAAGAATAACATTTAAAAATATTCTTGAAAAAAAATTCATTTTCTATTGAAAATCCTTTTGAATATATTTTTATTTTAAAATACATTTTTAATGACATTTTAAAAAAAGAGTCCTTTTAATACATGATAATGAGGCTTCAATGAAATGATTGTGGATAAATCCTTACTTATCGTACAAGGTAAACAAAATATTACTTTTGTATGGTCAAAGGGTAGAAAATTCCCCATTTTTATAGAGAAAATAAGATTATATCTAAGATATTAATTAAATAAATAAAGCTAAAATTTTTCTTTAGAATAATATTTAAAATAAATTTTTAAATTTTTTTAATAAAACATAGATTTTAGAAGAAAACAGGTTCTCTGACAAAAGAGATAAATAAAGTTGAGTTTTCATAAAATCATTTTATAAAAACATTTGAGTACCAATGATTGTAAAAAATGGTACAAATAAAAGAAAGTGGTCATAGATTACTAGTGGGAAATAATATTTTTTTGAACAATGGTTATATAATTTCATCTAATATAAATTCTATTGAATCATTAATAAAATTTGTCTTGAAGAAAACGTTTTAAACATTCCAAGGATTCCCATACCACATTGAATCATTTTTAAATCCTAAACCTCATGAATGAATTATATTGTATAAAATTATTAAATAACATGAATGAAAGGTAATTCACGAAATAAAATAAAAAATCTGGCATTTTATTTAACACACAAAATATGTAAGTAGTGAACATGACCTTTATCTCATGGATGTAAAAAAGCGAGATGAGAATCCCATACGTATGAATCGAGAGACCCAAAAGTGTTACACATAAAATTATACATCTAAATAATATTAAGATAAATTAATTAATTATATAATATATCAAATTATATAGTAGTTACACCACACAAAATAAGTAAGTGGTGAATATGACATTTATGTCATGAATGTAAAAAATGAGATTGAAATCCTTACGTTGTGTTTCCTTTCGGGTGAACATCCTTTAACATCCCATATAACAAAATTATGTTAATTATAAAATTTATTAAAATATTTTTCTGATTATAATTATTTTATTTCACTTTTTCCCATGTTGTTTACAAACACTAAAATAGTTAATTTTACGTTGGGTGTTTTGATCAAATTCAGTTTATGTGTCAAAAAAAACTTTTGTTGGACAAATATGGTTACAAAGATATTTATATAACATATATAAAATAATAAAGAAGGAATAATAATAATATTTATACATCAATAATACTTTTAAAAACAATCATTAAATATGGTTATGACAAATGAGCCAACGATACAGTTAAGGGGAAGGAGTTGTAAAATGGGTATCCAATAATGGAGGCGGCAGTCCACACGTACACATGAGTGATACATTAATTTCATGTTTAAGGGGAAGGAGTTATAAAATGGGTATCCAATAATAATAATAATAACATATCAGTATATTTATGATATTCTATTCCATTTTTTAGTATAGATTAAAACTATTTATATGGAGTATAAGAAGAAATAAACATTGAAAGTGTCTGGTAAGATGATTACAAATTCATTGAGAGAACACCTTTGGATTACACCTTAATATATTGTAGGATGGTAATAAGGTAATAAAACAATCTCAATAATATATAGGGAGAATCTAAGAATGTTTTTTATTTATTGTTTGAGATAAAGGGATCAATGTTTTTGAATAAATGAAGGTAAGATGTTCATTTTTATAAGTGAGGAGAGGAACAAACATGAAATTACATAAAGTATTTATATAATATAATGTCACATTCTTGTGAAGGTGGAAGAAAATTTCCCTGACATTGAAGGTAAAATAAGATAAGGTCAAAATAAATTTATCAAATTATATATGTACTTGTCTTTGTGAAATTTTTTATCCTTATCTCTTAGTCCATCACCTTTTTATAAAGTGTTTTAACAATATCCATTGTATTTTTTTTACTATTTTTAATATTCATTATATACAATAGTGAATGTGTCCTCATTAATAATGAATTTAAATTATTGTTGAAACAAAAATAATAATAATTTTTACAAAATTTCATTTTTTCTGTATAAAACTGGATTTACATTAATCCATTTCTTATTAAAAACAAGTAGATGGATGTTATAATAATTTATTGAATATATAATCTAAATATTTATCTATAATAATTAATCAATAGTTATTTATTTAATTTATTAATATAAAAACATATTATTCCCAAAAACTAATTTTATGAAAAATAACTATATTTCCATTAAATGATATTAACATCATTCCTAACTAATAGTTAACTAATTTATTAATAAGTATTCATATAATAATAATACATTTCATTATTATCAAATTTTTATAGTAATAAACATATTTATTTATATAAAAAATCAGAAAACCTATAATATAAGACCTTTTAACCTCAAATGATTTTATTAATCTTTAATTACACTTTTTTTTGGAATTAATCAGTACATTATAATTAAGGAAAAAAATTATATGTTTATATTATAATGTGTTTAATCCTATTAATAACCTCTAAAAAATGAATTTTTTATCAAATATATAATTTATATTAGTTTATTTAGAATCATGGTTACGTGTAAAATAAGCTATTTAATACATAAAACTTATTTCAATGGAATACATATAAAATCATTATTTGTTGTACGAAGAGAGATAAATATCTACCATACTTATAAGACACATCTTTAAAAAAGATACTACATCAATCAGAGTGATCCAAGGAAACTTGATATTATCAGTGGGTGATTAAATAATAATCTTTCAATTAATAATGTTTTTGAAACAAAGAGATTAGTTCAATGAATTCTATAATATTATATTCCTCAAAGAAAATTATAAACTAATATATTTATAATGAACTAATGAAATGATTATGGTATAAATTTATAATGATTTGGTGGAAAAAATAAGGGATAAACAGGATGATCCAGAGTTTGATGATTGAATAGTAGAAAAATTATAAATTTATTTATTTACAGAATTAGTTTCTTAATTTTAAATAAACTAATTGTAATAAAACTACTGTTTATTATACTAATATAATTATTCATAGGATGATGTGACAATTTACAATTCATATTAGGTGTGTAATTATAAAAAAGAGAAAAAAATATAATAAGTATTAAAGTTGAGAAATATATATCCTACATAGAGCATAACTAATGCTAAAGGAATAATATATTCCATTTTTACATATAATACACAATAAGAATAATAGGGAAAATTAAGAATATTAATACCAAAGGAATTTAACCTCCAATGATGGAGACCATGATAAAAAATTCCGAATGTTATTAGATTTGGGTATAATTTATCACATATCGAATATTTAATGGGTAAACCCTCTACACGATTTTCTAAATAAAGAAGGAATGATCTCCATTAAAATATTTGACGACTTAATACAAACTCACATAGTGATAAGGTTAAATATTTTCATTAATCACCCAAAATATAATTTGGTAAAATATGACCAATGCAATATACCATTAATGAATAAAATTATAGGGAAGTTATCAGAGAAAAAAATAATATTTCTATCTGGATGTATATTCTAGTCATAATAATATTATAGTGGATGTAAAATATTAATGTAACATAACTTTCATAAATCCATATAAAACCTATAATTTTTGGTGCATGTACTTTATATGTATAATGCTAGAAATTATCCATGGTTTATTTAAATGGTTTTCTTGGTATGATGGATGAGGTTTTGGAGATATTTGTTGGAAATATTTCAAATTATTTAGAATTATTTGAAGAGTTTATACAGAATATTTTCTTAGTATTAGAACATTATGAAGAAGAATTCCTTATACTATATAGAGAGAAGTGTAATTTTATTATTAAGAAATGTATTTTACTAGGACAATATATCTCTAATGGTGGCATTGGTGTCTATTTAGTAATGACAAGGGATATTTAATATCTTTAACTACTATTGTTCCCATAAGAGAGAGGTAGTTTTATGAGACATGTCGTTTTCTATAGAAGATTCATTAAAATTGTTTCTTTTGTAATATGGGGAAATGGAAAATGTATGCAACACACATTTACAGAGAAGCCATGATATGGTCCTCACTCAAATAACACAAGGTATTTGTGGGTATTAAACTATCTTAATTCATGAATATATTGAAAATGGGATCTCCAATATCCACATAATTCATCACTCAGTGACAGATTGAGATTACTCAAAAATGATTCCTACTGTAGTGAAGTGGTGGTGATAACCTTCTACTTATATTTCGTTATATATTCTATGAATTTCTATTTATAAGGATATTCAAAACCATATAACCTTTTTTTTGAAATTAGGAAATTCTTTTTGTCTTATAAGTGATTTAATATTACTGTAACCTATATCTAATAGTTTAGTTTATTTTAAAAAATGGGTTTTTATTTCACATGTAGCCATAATGGACTAATGGATCAAATGTTATGGACCAAAAAATTGTATAGTTTTATCCTAAGTGAACTCAACATATATTTTATACTCCACACTTGAAAAAAATACTCCTTGAATGAATTTTTTAATCGGTGTGTTCAAACTCCTCTCCACACACACCCTTCTCCACATGAATATTTATTTTTATATATAAAATTCTATGTGAATCAATCACCACTTAGGCATCCTCACACACTTTTTTGCCCTCACACAATCATGTACACCAAAAGTCTTATTCATAGAGATATACATATATTTAAATCAGATACTACATATTCATTGGAACCTAGGATGGGGATTTCTACTAAAATTTCCCCTTAACTCCCATATTCAACTCCTCAGGTGGACTAAGTAAAAAATTAAAGTTGACTTCATAGGTCAAGGACATGAGCTCATGAATAACACCTTCAAGTGATTTTAATATCCTAAATTGAGGAGAAGAGATATAAATGTACTTTTTGAGACACTTTTAATTGTAGTCACACATTGGGTTCTATACAACCTGGTCAACCAATCCATGAAACTTGGGCACCTGAGTGTTTGATCTTGTTTTTAAAACCACACATTCAATGGATCATGGGCCATAGAAAACATAGGTGTTGACTACTTGGGTGCTAAATCCCAATAGTGTGAGCCACATAAGAACCAATATACCTATAAAATTACCACCTTGGGTGACTAATGTATTAGATTTACTTTTTCTAGGTCACCTACTTAGTTTCTCATTATTTATGGTCAAAAACCTAAGAGCCACTTTTCAAAGGTTACCTACTTAGGTGCCCATTTTCTTAGATCATCTATATGGGTGCCCACTCACCAAGGTTACCTACTTGGGTATTCACCCATTTCATGTACCATGGAACCAATAGGTCTATATTTCTGGTATTCCACCCTATAATAGTCAATTTAGGTCATTGATATGTTGTTGTATCGATCCAATGGTAAACACATTTAACATTCATCGCTAATCCCCATGGAAAAAGAAGATTTAGATAACATGAATTTTAGGATTGGTCAAACATGATATGATGTGTGATTACTAATACAGAAGCCATGATCACAAACAATTCCTTGAGTGGAGATACTCCTAATGGTTTCCAGATATTCCTTGATTCGAGAAACACTTGTTGGTTTCTTCATATGAATTGATTCGAGAAACATTTCTCAATTTGATAGTATTACTTCCATTGATAGTCTCCCCATGGTTTTATAAAATTCATTATTATAGAATATCATATTGGTTCCATAAATATCCTTTCAAGTTTCTCATCATCTAGAGTAAACAAGATATTGACACTTCAGAAGAAGCCCCACACTAACCATTTCTAGGTACTATTCAGTTAGTTGTTCAGTTAGCATGACTTTAAACTACTTGGGAACAATAATGGATGTGTGAAATTAAAGGGAACTAGTATGGAAATTTTCATATTACAATAACAGGTATTATAATTATCAAAAAATGTAATTTATATTTATTCCTTTCACATGGATACATTGGAAGCCAATTTTATTAGCATGATCTGAACATCAAAACACCAATAACCTCATTTCAAGAGAGTCCAACCCCTCTTAGTATGGTGATAAATTATTGATATCCTTTTTATCCACATTTAATATATATAATGAATAAATCTATAGATAAAAAGTGTTATAAAATAGTTATGATTCCCTATTTCCACTTAAATGTGAGTTTTCAGTTAATTAATATCACCTACATTACTACTTTGAATGACTTACAAACAAAATTTAAATCCATAAGAGGGTCTTAGAGCTTACAATAATACCCCTTTAGTGATAATAAAAAAATTATCACTTTTCATGAAAATGTGGAATTTTTTGCAACAATAGGATATCCAGATACCACCTAATATTATAATGTGGGAGAGTTCCATGTGACTCCAAATAACCAAAATGTTTCTATATTGAAATGAAATCCATCATAAATAGAATGGTAAAAATGAGGTGAATCATTCACATAATAATGAAGTTGATATACAATAAATTATCATTTTAGATACTATAAACATGGGTTTATTATTTCTCCTCTAAAATACAACTGGAATCAATGATTTAAAAACTCCCAGATATCCATATTTCTAGGAAATCGTTAAGAATTTTCACATCACAGAGGGTGTCCTTGAACCGCTAGCTGACAGAACACATATCATTTGTTTTTTTTGTTTCCCAATCTAAATCATCCATATGGAATCAATGTATATTTTTCCAAACCAATGATTATAATTACAAATGGTGAATGCAATGGGAAAGGGTACATCTATGAATGGATAATTCCAACCATTTTACTAGTGCATGATAATATATAGAGGAAAATCCATGATGAAAAACTTTACATAAAAATCATATGGGGGTTCTAAAACCCTATATCAATATTAAAAAACTTCAAAATTCTCATTATAAAGTGATGAAATTCAACTAATTACTACTTGGAAGATGTTTTGGATGATGTTAAATATATATATATATATATATATATATATATATATATATATGATAAACCCCAAGTCACCAAGGAAGGGGAAAACCCATTAGAGAAATTTTAACCCATACAACATTACCCCAATTGCATATAATTTTACAATGTATGTTATGCCAACCCGATTCATCTATAATAAAGATCCCTAAATTAGATTCCATTTAGGTTTGCTAACCCCCAATACAAAAGGGAATTCCAATAAAATAATTACGAGAAACAACCTTTAGGATCATTGCCATCTTTTGATAGTGGTCGTGACTAATTATATATAAAAATTATAAAAAAAAATCATCAAAATTGGTTGAATAAAATATTTTTCAATATAAATCTCCACATCATAATGTGTAGTGAAATTTAGGAGGAATTTGAATTTTTAGTCATAGTGTTGTTGATGCTTTGGGAATTACGACTCAGATATCAATTATATTGTTTATATCACCCCAATGATATATTTTGGGGTATATATTGTGGAATGTTAGTTCTCTCATGTGTTTGGACTAATTAACAAAGGTTTTGCGTTGAGGGTTGTATTTTTGGAAGGGGGTTTACATTATCACAGGGTTATCCCATGGTTCAGGAAAATTTTGCAAGGAAACCATGTAGATGTTTCTTCATCTATAGTTGAGTAATATGGATTGTATATTGTTTTAGGGAACTATAAAAGGTAATTTTGAATTTCACTCAAATACTTTTGAGATCGATACATAATTGGTGAAAATTTTGGTAAACTTCAAAGACAAACCATGTGAGTGGGTGTCGCTTGTGATAGTGAGTTCAACACAGTTGGTGGATAGGCTGGTATACCATGAGGATAATCCATATTGTTCCTGAAATTTCTTCAATAATGGTTGAAATTTACATTTACCAATATTTATTTAAAACACCTCATTTCTCATTCCATTCCCTTATAAATTGATAATTATCCCCCACTCTTTTCCCTTTTAATACCCCTTGGTATAGGGTGTATGTGTTAGATATTCCATAGTAGATGGAGATATTAATTCCTCATCCTATATTTATTATTAATTCTCTTATATACCACTAATATGAGAATGATTCTATATGGGGTTTAAATAGAATTTTACAATGATTCATGGGGTAATAATCCTGGAATGATTGGGATTTTTTGTTCCACAATTAGAGGAAATCCCAAAACGACTAATTAACATTATTTCTTAGCATTTCATAGAATTTATGTCACCCTAAAAAGTTTTATCTTGTTGTCAATAAACATAGATGAAATTGGTGTATGAATGGATGTCAGTTGATAGGGACATTTCTCAATATGATGTGTATTTCATGCCACAAACCATCCATGTGGGTTGGTCATAGTGTTATCATGGAAAGGAAATCTGATGTGTTTTTAGGAAATTATTCCAATTTGGTTAAATTAAATAACTATACATAAAATTTATTATAATTTTTTTCTTGTAATTGTATAGACCCTCAATTGTGGATGAAATATAGTTTTAGTCTTTGATGAGTTTAGGCAATGGTGGGAAATCATTAATAGAAGATTACATATCAGAATGAGGTTTTCGGTCAAATAACAATCTCTATAAGGATTTGTCATGACCCGTCCTCGGGGCCTGTGCCGTGACTACCCCAAGCCCGCCTTCCATAGGCCAGGGGCTGGCGACTAGCACCAAAGGAGTAAATCCCGATAACTGGGAAGACATTGCCTTTATAAAAGAAAACAAGCACCACAGAGTACAAGCGGAAGCAAAACACTAAGTAAAAAAGAAATGGTCCAGAATACAAACCCAAAAGAAAGTACAACTACAACTGAACAAGGTAAAACAACAAAAAGAAAAACAACTGGAAGAAGGAAGCAGCTCCTGGGTCGTCCTCCTCGGATCCTACTTGAAGGGTAGGTACAGATAGCGCAGTTCCTGGTCATCCACCACGGATCCTACCTGAAGGGTAGGTACAGATAGCCTCCTCCATGCTCTCATCTTTCAACCTCCTCTGTGTGTCGTCTCGTTGTGTAGTCCACCTCCGAGTACTGACTCGTCGTGTAGTCCACCTCCGGGTACCGACCAGTCCTCGAACGCTCGGCCTCCGTCAGCACTGCCTGTCGTCTGCAACCAATACAACGAGGTGCGGGCATAGCCCGTGTAGGGGTGAGTATAACGATACTCAGCAGGGACCCCGAGACCCTCAAGGTCTCACTAAAACAACAAGGATAACCACAATAAGATCTCAACAGATACCCTCTACTTAGATATACGCCCATACATATACCTAAGTTATCAATTATCCCATCTCAATCATGAGGTAAACACAAAGGTCAAAAGATTCAGCTCAAACCAGGATTTTCATTATCGAAACCGTAACTGTTGAAGAGCTCCGTCTCTGGAGTGTACAATGGTCCTGTCACGACTCCGAAGTACTGCTCACTAAACTAAGACTGCGGAGGTACTCCTCCTGTCGAGTACCGCGGGCCTGCCACCTCACACAGTAGTGCATCCCGCCGGGGTCTACCACCCAAACACAGTAGTGCTCCCCCCTCATAGCCTACAGAGGTACACCTCTTGTCGAGTACCACGAGTCTTCCACCTCACATAGTAGTGCTCCTCCGCTGTGGGTCTGCCACCTCACAAAGTAGTTCTCCCCACTGGGCTACGTAAGTCACTCCGAATCGAATCAGACAAGCAGTCTTCAGGTCTCTGTCGGCTACACGGTCTCTGTACTCCGTACGCTCATCTCCAGGAGGTTCCGCTCCATGAGCTACTGGTCGATACTCCAAGTATTAAAAAGTCCCACGAAGAAGTATCTCAAAGGACCGCCTCGTCATAGGTGTCTCAATGCAACATACGGCACGTCAATCGGACACCCGGTCTGTGAGTTATTAGCCTTTATGTCCCAGGGGCCTGGTTGGTTTCATGTGCGAACCAATCCGGACGTAACTCAACTATACCCCGAACATTCATAGGGTATACTCATAGGGACCGTTTCTCAACGAGATCACCAACGCCGCTGACGGTTCGTCAAACGGACGTTCTGTCAGAAAGGTATCAGCTTTTCCGTTCCAGGGGCCCGGTTGGATTTCGGGTGTGATCCAACCCGGCCACTATCCAACTGCATCCAAAACTCAGTCGGAGGATGCAAAAAGTTCCGTATCGTCAACAGGAACGCAACGTAACATACGGCGCGTCAATCGGACGCCCGGCCTGGAAGTTATTGGCCTTTTCGTCCCGGGGGCCCGGTTGGTTTTTAAGTTAAAACCAACCCGACCGTACTCCAACTGCGTCCAAACCTCGAGCAGAGTAAGCCGAAAGATCTGTCTCACTTAGAAGAATCCATCAAAGTTGACGGCATGTCAATCGGACGTCCGGAACTCAAGATATAAGCGTTCCCGCTCCGAGGCCCCGGTTGGTTTCGTATCCAAACCAACCCGGACGAACCCAAAGTAATCCGAAACCTTGAGTGTGATATAACGAAACGACCGTCTCGATCCAAGGATCGCGTTTCCACTAACGGCGAGTCGTTCGGAGGCTAGTAGCTCAAGTTACGGGCAAAAGACTGAAAATGGTCCGAAGACGGGGGTCTGGGCCTGGGCCGACCCGGCCCTACCCCCTGGTTCGGTCGACCCGGCCTGGGTCCGACCTGGCTGGACCTGGCCCGGCCCAGCCCGGCGCGGTCCGGTTCGGTCCGGCTCGACCGTCCGGCCGCGGCTCGGCCAGCGCGGCCGAGCGGACACCGCGGGCGGGGTGCGCGGCTCCCCCGCCCTTCGCCGCTGATTGAGGCCGGCGGCGAACCGCCAAATGCCTCCCTTCTGGCGGCGCGCCGCTGCTGCCTTCCGCGGACCACCAGACGCACTCCGGTGGTCTGTTTCTCCTGGCGTCTTCGGCTATGGTCCTCTTGGGACCCGACCTTCACTACGGAGGCCTCAAAATCACCTTGCGGCCTCATTTGTCGTCGCCCGTCGATCCACACAACAATAAACAATCGGAAGAGGGTTGTCGGGCCATGTTCGTTTAGACCGCACCCTCCGAATTAGATAATATCAACGGGAGAATTATTCAACACATGAAACAACAATTTTAATAAATTATAATTGTTCATATGAAACTGGTTCTTAAATTTTAAAGAAACGTTCACAGGAATATAAAGGTATTCAAAAATAAAATCCCTACTTCGTCAAGTCGTCGCACGCGCGTTCTTCGCGGATTTGATCGCCGCAGAAGGAGGTGATCGTCGTGTCGCAGAAGGGCGTCGTGTCGTCGCTGAAGGGCGTCGCGTCGTCGAACTCCTAGGTTCATGAACAACAAGATTTAATTAAAAAATAATTAAATCTGTGCGTCGATCAAAACCACAAATGAGTTCTAAAAGGAACCCGAAATATCTTACCTCCAACAGATGATTGAAGATTTCGTTGCAGAGGAAGGAACGTCGCAGAAGAGGAAATGTCGGCGTCGCGGCACACGGTGTCACGTCGTCGATTTCCGCGGTTTCGGTGTTCTTCGTCAGAGGCCAGCGTTTTTTGCGTTCTTCACGTTCTTCGCGTTCTTCGCGAAGAAGGGTGAAGGCACAAGAATTCTATCAAAGGTCTCCCAACATGTAATCCTCAAGATGTGGCGTTGGTCTTATTTTATTACTACGCCAACAGATTTCAAACCGGTTAAGAAACGAATAAAGAGATAACTAACGACCCAATAATTCGTAGAATTAATTCAACGAAATAAACCACCCAATTAATTCAATGAAGAAAACCGCCCAATTAATTGGTGCATTAAGAAATTAAGAAAACACGTCAGTTGACTTTCATAATGACGGGTTTTCGCAGGTGCGTTACTTAGCGAAAAAAACGGTGGGGCTCATGCGGGTCCCACCTCACAAATATCCTACCAAGAGGGTAGGATATTTTTGGATAGCACCCTATCCGCAAAAACTCAGCTTAAGATGCTTTAAGTGGCTTCAAGTGGCTTCGAAGCGGCTTAAGTGAAATAAAATAAAGTTTGTCATACAATTTATTTTATTTCATAACTTTAAGCCCAAAAATTAAAAACCACACCCGAGAAAACACAACTCCGGAAGAGGCGTTTCTAAGCAATTACCGGCGCTGCGATTCCATCGGTGCCCTTAGAATTCGATTCCGAGCACCGGTTCAAAAGTTAGAAAAACCCGCTCGTCCGTTCACTGAACGTACCAGAGCCAAACTTCGGAAATTGATTCCGGGCACACCGGGCCTCGGAATCAGGCGCCATCAGAATTTGCATTCTTGTAAAATTCCAATGAAAATTAAGAAAGAAAATTTCCTTGGAATTTATGGGTCTTTACATTACTCCCACCACAGGGCTTTATGTCCCCGTAGAGCTTCACCACAATCATTGGGATACAAAGGCGGTACTGAGCATGCATCTGAGCCTTCCGCTCCCATGAGATCACCTGGAGGTTCCTGTGCTGCCAAAGAAAGTGTACCAGAGGAATTGATCGTCCCCGTAGGATCCGCTCCTGTCGATCCTTGATCCTCACTAGAATCTCCGTGGAAGTAACACCATCGCCATTGTCCTGCTCCTAATGGTCGATGATATGCGAAGGGTCGAGCATGTATCTCCTCAGTTGAGATACATGGA